>OZ025293.1:227326712-229905118 GCA_964019185.1 Maratus speculifer | reverse complement strand
AACATGCCCAATTCCTGACTAATGGTCCATAAATGTGGTTGTATGGTTTTGCAAGCCGACCTCAACATGTCTGTAATCTCTGAAGTTAGTCATGGAAGAGCGTCCAGATCCTTCATTGCGTTCAGTATGACACTCAGAAACTCGTTCATTTTACATTCGCATGAGAGTGGTTGCATTTCGACTAATGAGACTGACGATATCAAGGAACGATAATTCACACTCTCGATAGGCAACGATCCTGCCTCTATCGATTTTCGACACTTGCTGCTAAGCATTTCATCTTCTTATTCGAGACATAACACGATATTCTGAGCAAACGCCGGTCTTACAAAGTATTTTCCGAATGAGAAATCCACAACGCAACTCTTTTTTTTGCGGTGCTTTAGATGTCGTTTCTCCTGCCAGCATCGCCTAAATGCACTGAAAAATTAATCCTTTGTATATTGCAACCTCTTCTTCCTTTCATGTGATTTTGACCTCCGTCAGATCATTCCTTTCTGTTGTTGAAATTTTAATGGCAAGCAGTGTATTTAATATGCTTACATTCAAATTGCAATATCTTTTTTATGCTACATTTTGTCAAATTTTCTGAAAATGACAAGATTTTGCGGATAAAAACTGTATGATATAGAGATTTAAAAAAAAATCGATATATCTATATAAAAGTATGTTCTATTCTTCCAAAAATAAGCTCATGTATTTTACAATATCCATATTTCGTAAGCTAAAGCGATATTCGTGCATTTTATTTTACAGGGTGATCCTAAACATTATTATTGTTCTTTGAATTTCTGTTGGCTCTCTGTATGTTTTTCTAATCAAATTTCAAATATGAAGTCAAACATAGTCTTTATGCTCCTGAAATTCCAGAAATATCCGACAAGTACATCTTTAAATATTCAACAAAGTACACTGCTCAAAACAATTAAAAGATATTTGAAATTTTATATAAAATAAAGATATAAACGACATTTTTTTTGCCGAAATTAGAAGTAGAGAATCACAAATGCAAATTTTTCTGGTTTTCAAACTGTGGAGTATGCAAATTTTGAGTTAGACGTCAAAAACGTCGCTTCAGCGGCAGCGAATGAAATTTGACTTTCAACTGGATAAAAGAGAATGAAGATGGGGATGATCGGCATTCAGTGATTGCTTTGTTTCGATGATTACGATGTCTCAGCGAAGTCATTTGACAGATTCAGAAGTTTGGAGAATTGTTGGTAGGTTAGAAGGGGGCCCAAACTCAAGCCGAAGTAGCGCAAGCCATTGGAGTGTCACAAAGTGTCATTTCCAGGATCTGGAACCGTTATTTGGAGAGTGGGTGTGCAGGCCGAAGACCAGGGCAAGGTCGTAGACGGGCAACAACGCCCAATGAAGATCGGTATTTAGCGTTAACAGCTCGGAGACACCGAAACATGAACGCTACTCTTCTCCAACAACACCTTCGCTCGGCTACAGACACCACTATTTCAACTCAGACTGTCCGAAACCGGCTCCATGCTGTAGGTCTGTATGCTCGCCGACCGATGGCATGTGTTAGATTAACACCAAGGCATCATCGCGACCGCAGGGAGTGGGCAACCGAGCATGTCAACTGGAGGAGAAATGAATGGAGCAATATTTTGTTTTCTGACGAGTCCCGTTTTTCTGTGCATCCGGATAATAGGCGTATTTTCATCTGGAGGGACCGTGGCAGTAGGAATAATCCTGCGTTCGTGCACGAAAGTGTCAGATTTAGCGGTGGAGGAGTGTTGGTGTATGGTGGCATTTCCATTGACGGGCGCACTGACCTCTACATCATTCGAGATGGAGCTCTGACTGGTCGCCGATATAGGGATGAGATCCTCAGACCTATTGTAGTCCCTTACGCTGCAGCAATCGGAGATAACTTCATTTTAATGGACGATAACTGCAGGCCACATCGTGCAAACCTGGTGAAGGATTTCCTTTTCGAGGAAGGAATCGTTCGAATGGAATGGCCAGCGTGTTCTCCAGTCATGAATCCAATCGAGCACGTTTGGGACGCTCTAGGAAGACGAGTTTCTGGCCGCCAACAACCCCCACAAACTCTCCAAGAACTGGAAAGAGCTCTTCTGGAAGAGTGGGGCAGAATACTCCAACTCGTCATTAATAGCCTCATTGAGTCCATGCCTCAAAGGTGTTTAACGTTGCTGGCCGCCCGTGGAAACCATACCTCCTACTGAAAATGATTTTCTTTGAAGAAAACACCTTTTCTTATTCTTTTTGTGTGTTTTTTTCCTTTTATACACAAATGCGCAATAAAATGCATTTTTATGTGCCAAACATGTGTAATTTATTCTCATATAACCTACTATGTCTGTCGACCATGTATCAATCAGCTAAAAAGTTTCCCAGATACAAAATCCACCTAAAACTGCAATATCCTTTAATTGTTTTGAGCAGTGTATCTAAAATTGAAAGTGTCTTGGTGATTGATTATGCAGGGTGTTTCGCTACCAGACCGACAAACTTTGAGGGATGATAGTAGACATGAAAACAAACATTATTAAATAGGGAACCATGGGGCGCAAACGTCTTCTGTAGGAGCTAGAGGCCATTAAAGTTTGAGGTCCAAAATTTCAAACGATGATAAAAAACGGAAAAAAGGGTCGATTCGTTTGCGGTTTTCACTACAACATTCTTTATATCACGTTTTTCTTAGAAAAAAATTTCAAAGGTTATGTTCAAAAATTGTCGATAGAGGGCGCTTTAGACTTTAGAGTAACAAACAGTTACTTTTTACCGCTATTTTGTGTATGGGGTTGAAATTATTCGAAAGTTTAGACTTTAACTTAAATTTTTAGCCCAAAATCGGAAACATTGGGATTAGGTAACTAGCGAAAATTAAACTGTGAACAGAGGGGGAAATTTTAAACGCTCATAAATATTGGAAAAACAAATCGATTTTGTTGCAGTTTGCGTGTAAGTCATTCCCTTGGTAATTATTTTATTCAAAATGATGTACAGCTTTGGAGCCTTCATATTTTGATAGAGGGCGCTTCCGACACATCTCTGACATTTCAGTGGCATTACTCCTGTGTGTTTTACTACCAGACCATCATACTTCCAGGAAGTGTTAGGGATACAAAGACGACTTGGAAACACATAGGAATGTAACGTTGGAAATGCATTTTTTGCAAGTTACGGTTAAAGGAAGCAGATAAAAAAATAACAGAAACAGAGAGACACGTTAGTGCGAGAAGAGCGACACGTTAATGTCACAGAAACCAGTTTATTTAAAGGTTTTAGTAGAAAAGGTGTTTGAAATTACGATCAGAAGTAGTCCGGCAAGTTTGACAGCGACGGTAGATGGCGCTAAACGGTAATGCGCCTGCGCAAAGATCACTTTGAAGTGATCATTCGCGAACCGGTTCCAAAGGTAGCAGAATGAAGTATTTGAACGATTAACAGCACGATAGGGCTCCTCCACATTTTACCAATGACGTTTACCGACAGTTCAAAGTAACATATGGACAGTGGTGGATAGGTCGTGGTAGCCCGGTTCGTTGGTCTGCCAGATCGCCGGATCTATCATGTATGGACTTCTTTTGCTGGGGTCAAATAGAAAATTGTGTGTATGAGACTCCCGTACCATCAGTTGAAGACCTCACAGTTGGTATTTCTGTAGCTGCCAGAAAACTATCAGAGATGCCAGGAAACTTTCAAAGCGTGAGGAATTCCACGTGACGCCGCTGTCAAACATACCTGACTACTTCTGGTTGAAATTTTGAACACCTTTTCTCGTAAAACCTTTAAATAAACTGTTTTATGTCACATTAACGTGTCGTTCTTTCTCTGCTGTTTCTGTTACTTTTTCTCTGCTTCCTTTAACCATAACTTCCAAAAAATGTATTTCCAACGTTACATTCCTATGTGATTCCAAGTCGTCTTTGTATCCCTAACACTTCCTGGAAGTATGATGGTCTGGTAGTAAAACACACAGGTGTAATGACACTGAAATGTCAGAGATGTGTCGGAAGCGCCCTCTATCAAAATATGAGGGCTCCAAAGCTGTACGTCATTTTGAATAAAATAATTACCAAGGGAATGACTTACACGCAAACTGCAACAAAATTGATTTGTTTGTCCATAATTTATGAGCGTTTAAAATTTCCCCCTCTGTTCACAGTTTAATTTTCGCTAGTTACCTAATCCCAATGTTTCCGATTTTGGGCTTAAAATTTAAGTTAAAGTCTAAACTTTAGAATAATTTCAACCCCATACACAAAATAGCGGTAAAAAGTAACTGTTCGTTACTCTAAAGTCTAAAGCGCCCTCTATCGACAATTTTTGAACATAACCTTTGAAATTTTTTTCTAAGAAAAACGTGATATAAAGAATGTTGTAGTGAAAACCGCAAACGAATCGACCCTTTTTTCCGTTTTTTATCATCGTTTGAAATTTTGGACCTCAAAATTTAATGGCCTCTAGCTCCTACAGAAGACGTTTGCGCCCCATGGTTCCCTATTTAATAATGTTTGTTTTCATGTCTACTATCATCCCTCAAAGTTTGTCGGTCTGGTAGCGAAACACCCTGTATAGTGTTTATCTCCATCCAGTTTCTTTATTATGTTTTAGTATGTGCTTAAACTTTTGAGACAGAGTTTACATACACATCCATATTGAAATGTTTAGTTATTTTTATTTGAAACAAAATTCTGTTAATTTTTATTATATTTTTTTCTAAAATAACCTTACCTCGACTCTTAAAAATCTAAACCTGACTCGCAAAAAAATTCTAAAGTCCTCCCAAACTAGAACATGACCCGCTGAAAGAAGTGTCATTTTGAACCGCAGAAATAAAATTAACACATTGACAGCCATGTCACACAAACATGTATGGTAGAAAATATTTCCTGGGATGTTCTACCACGTGAATACGTGTGACATCACTATTTTCGTAGAAAGAAATTTATTGCTGTGAAGCAGGACTGTTGATAAAACATGTATATAAAAAATGGATAAGTGTCATCGCAGATCGCACAGAGGGTTTTGCTTACTGTCACTTTTACAGAAATTTATCCTTAAATTAATAAAGCAAAATTGTTAATTTATAATTATTAAATCCTCACATATATGACAACACCTTTACATTTGATTTTGAAATACAGTGTGAATCAAAATGAATGGGACAAAAAGAAAACATGATTGTGAACGTTTCAATTAATATATTTAGAAAATTCAAATTTACCTCAAAACTACATTTATTCAAGTTTCTACAGGTGTTCAATATGTACCCCCTCCGATGACATGACAAATGTATACACGGTAATCAAGCTAATGCCACACTCGTGATAGCATATGTCCTGTGATGGAGTTCAACATTGCAGTTATCCGCTTCTTCAGTTCCTCTAAGTCCTGAAGAAGGGGAGGCACAAACACCCTGTCTTTAACGAAACCCCAGAGAAAAAAAATCACAGGGCGTTAGATCTGGTGATCTCCGCTGCCAATGAAGACATATCAAATCCTGCAGCCCAGCACGATCAATCCAGCGATGGGGTAGACGTTCGTTCAGGAACTCATGAACTTTACGAAATTTCGTGCGAAAATGTCTTTGAACAACAGGTACCGAGGAGGTTTTGTCATATTCGAAAACGCAGTACGCTTTCTTCTGCATGGACGACATTTTGTTTAACAGTGCGTCTAGTGAAGAGTTCGTCAATCGATGATTTTTCCCTGTTGCCAAATAAAACTTGTATAATTGTAGTTGCAGACTTAATTTGTTTCGGCTGAATAAATCCATTACGACAGTCACACTGCGCTATTCTTTTTGGCCCATTTATTATGAATCACCCGGTACTTAGAAAGATATTTAAAATGAAATTAAAAATATTCAAAGTTTTTTTAATTAAAGTTTAATAATCTGAATATTTAACTCGACAATTTAAAAATTTTAGCTCAGATAAAAATAAAATATATAATTTTTAATATCAAAAAGTTTATTAAAACATACTTAAAATTCTCAAATAATTCGGAAAAGTCCATATTAATTCTTTTACTTTTGAACACTCATTCAGGGTGGCGAGTGGTCAGGGAAAAACACAATCAATAAAAGAGGTATATCCCAGTATTTTTTATACAAAATTCTTAAAATAATATAAAGGGATTAAAGTAGGCGAATTTCTCTTTAACAAAATACTGGTATTGAACACTTTTTTTTTTTTTTTTTTTTTTTTTTCTTGTATTTTTCCCTGACCACTCGCCACCTTGTCATTAGGTGACGTTAAAAAGGGATATTAGCATTTATTAAAACTTGAAATAAAAAAGAAAAAAGTGCCGTATTAATTCAAAAACTGGCATAATTAGGATGAGCGAAGCGAATCCTCTACTAGGCCACTCAAATTACAATTTGTCGTACACTTTACAAAAAAACCATTCAATATTTTGACTTCAAATTAAACACAAAAATAAAATATGATCTGTAGATTTGCAGAATATAATTTTTTTTTACAGTAAAACGTTAAAAAAAATATTATTTTAATTAATTTATTTTACATGCATTTCCAATACGGACGCATTTTAGCAAATAAATAAAAAATGAAACGCGTATATTTTCAGAAAAAAATATATAAATCATGGAGTAAGTGATTATAGATAGAATCACGATTAATTTAATAAATAAAATATGTTTTCATTATTGAGCAAAATCGTTTGCATAAATGACACTTAAACATTTTAAAAGAATTGTATTATGGATTTTTTTTTTTTTTTTGTAAAGTGGCAACAAAAGAATTGTAAACAAATAAAATGAATTGTTAAATTTGTTATATAAATGAAAAATTAAAAGAATTGCGTGAACTTGTTGCCTCGATTCAAGCTCTTTATAAATGTACTAAAGGAAAAGTTGGCCGATTCAGAAATGACAAGTGGACTTCAACCATTTCTTACTTTATCATTTGTATCGAAAGTAATGTAACGTTCTTATTTGTGGACCGAAAAAGGTTTAGTGAACGGGACTTAAGACTTTGTTGCACGTATTAAAGAAAATCACAAGCCACCAGACTAGATACCGCGAATAATCATGGATAAATTTGAATACTACAATAATTTAACTTAAAAGAATTGGTGCGTACCAATTCCCCCAATACAGTAGACTCCCTCAAATCCGCACAGCTTGGGACCAGAGATTTTGCGGATTTTAGAATTTTGCGGATTTCTGGTCATTGCTTTGTTTACATTTTTTAAACAGTAATTTGAATGCAATTTATAATCCAATTGAAATTATAATGTATGCTTACAATATAATAAAATATTAAAGTAAGTAATAAACTAAAATAATAAAAAATTAGATCATTTTTAAAATGATTAAAATATTAAAAACAAAGGTCTAATTAATAATGTATGATTAAGTGTTCATTATAAAGATGAAATGTATTTTGAATAAATTATTCAATGAAACTTGCCTCATAAATAATGTACAATACTAATTGAGATCAAAATAATAAAGTAAGGAAGTTTTATTCCAGGTTTAGCCACACTTAGTGACAAAAAAAAAAAAAAAAAAAAAAAAAAAAAAAAAGCTTGATTAAGACATATATATTTGGTAAGATTATGATTATCATTGATAACAGGAATATCTTGAATTTTTTCAGAAATAAATTTATTTTTCCTTCAAGAGAAAACATTAAGACAGTAATAGTAACAAAAATTACAAATTAAAATATATTTGGAATTGATATAAAACAAAAAAGTAAAATTTTGTCCTTATATCTGAACTGAATGCTTCATTGTTTACATCCGTAAATTATGTGCGGATTTTAGAGAGTTGCGGATTTTAGGTTTGCGGATTTGAGGGAGTCTACTGTAATTGAATTCTGGAAATATGGAAGCATACATTGCTCAAGGAAAGAATTTCTTCTGCAGTTAGCTTTTGCTGTTACAATTCATAAATCCCAAGGTTTAACATTAGATGAAGCAGTTGTAGATATTGAGGATATATAGGCACCAGTTGGCTTAAAAACTTATGTAACGTTGTCAAGAGTGAAAATCCTTCAAAATTAAGCATTCAATAGAAATCTTCCTTGCGAAAAATTCTTTAATATCAAAAATTCTCATGCACTAATATGTATAAAAACGAAGAAATTAGACTAAAAAGTTTTACAGTTAAAAATTCATAGTATCGACGAGAGCAGATTTCAAATGTTTTTCCAGAAAATAGGATTTTGAAGAAGTAACTTTCTTCAAGCTTTCTTCAAATATATTATTCTAAAATAGCTATCAAAGATTATTTGATGTTAATTACAAAGATTGGAAATATGCATATTTCAAACAACTTTAAAAAACACCAGTGGCTACTAGAAGTTGTAAAAAAAATCTTTAAAAGAATTTTTAGTTGAAAATTTAAAAATATTTTGTAAAAGTTTGCTTCGGAAATATTTTTTTATGCCAGTCTTACATCATTAATAGAAAATTCCTAGGAAATTGATAGTTATTTGGCTGAACTTACATTTGTAGAATTAAAATGCGCCAAAACATAAAATAACGTTTTTGTTTAATAACGATGCAAAATAATATTTAAAAATATTGTTACTTTCATATATATGCTTTATAAAAAAATGCTTCGCGAATCCAAACAAAGCATGGCTTTTGCTAGTTCATATTACAACGTACTGCAACATGAGTTTTCGATAAATTTTAAATCCTTATGCTAGAAAATGTAAAGCATTTTGAAGAGCGTCATTTCAGATTTTGCTTGAAAAAAATGGCAAATTTACATAGTAAATCCAGATTTTTTTGCTCCCTCAATCATTTTTTTTTTCTTTTTACATTTGTTTTTCGTGGCGTATTTTGAAAGGAAATATTTTTACTATTATAATTTGCTTACCTGGGGTTATTGCTATATTGGACAACATATGAAAATATCCATACAATAAAAGTAAACTCATATGAAAAGAAAGCCTGGAAATAAGGGGGGTAGAGGGAGTAAGGACAATTCCCTTTCCTCTGCCTCGGTGCATTCACCAATTTGGATCATATTTAAATGCGTTTTCATTTTGATTAAGCATCTTACCGCAAGGAGGTGTTGCATGAGATATTCCAAGAAAAAAAAACCCGATTGGAATTTTAATAATCTATTCCCGCTATCTAGTTAAATGTTATAAACTTCCGGAAGTGGTTGGAAGGAATTCGACAATTTATGTCTGAGTTGATTTTTCATTATCCATACATCCTGTCTCGTTTATTGTGATATAGAAAACTACATGTCATAATAATACATGCTCTAAAGCAAAAAAGTCAAGAACGTATACCTAAAATATTTAATTACTTAAAAGACGTCACTTAACTAAAAAACACATTAAAACAGATTAAAATTTATATTGACATGTTCGACTCATTCATTGGATTATTATCAGAATAAAAAAAACAGAAAAACTATAAGTGAATTAAAATTATAAGATAGTTTTCTGTTTTATATTCTGATGATGACTCAACGAATGACTCGAAACATGTCAATATAAATTCTAATATATTTTAATGTGTTTTTTAGTAAAAAGATGACTTTAAAGTAATTAAATATTTTTATACATGTTCTTGAGTTTTTCGTTTTAGAATATATATTATCATGATATAGTTATTAATGGACGTAGTTGAAACTAAAATCACATATTACATAGAAAATTACATATTTTTTACCACTTTTCTGATATTGTTACGGCACAGAAATTCTTTATTCCTTTTTTTCTTTTTTAATATTCAAATACACCTCTAAAAACCTCTAATCTTAATGCAGTTTCTTTAAATGAATAATCTAAATAAACATGAAGTAAAGTGCATGCTAGTTTAAATTTCGAAAACGTTTCAAATCTCACTCTTAATCATATGAGAAACCATTTGCGTCAAAACAGATACTATTGTAAAAATTATGCAAATTAAATTTTTATACTATCCTTCGTCTTATGAGTTATGTTAAGAAAACAATTTTTCTATGCTTTCACAAGTAAAACAGAAGAAAGAAAAATTCACAACAACTTTCTACAGTGGACATTCAAAATTTGAATTTTATAAATCTACAGCTTTGTCTGAAAAGAAAAACCCGAAAAGATGCCTCTATAAAGCGGGGAAAAGCTGTAAATTAAATAAAATTCAATTTATCAAAACTCCATAAGTTTTAAGCGTACTCCATAAGTTTTAAAGATATTTTGTTTATTTTATTTGTCAAAGCATGGAGATATTAAAAAATAATAATACTAAACTTATTAATATAACAGATATCAAATAAAAATTTAAAATTTGTAACTTTTACGAAAATAAACGAAGAGATTAGATGATAAAGGTGATAAGTGACATAATCATTATTTTGAGAAAATAAGTTGTAGCATTAATTGTCAAATGTCTTCTTTATCAATTAAAATGTCTGTGACTATTAGGTTTTTTCAAATGTTAATTTAGCAGTAGTAGAGGATCATTGAATTATCTTTAATCATGTGATTTACTCCTATTTTTTCTGTCCCGTATAACCGTTATAATTTGAGCTCTTTAACTATTTGAAGTAAATGGCGTGAAAAAAATCAAAAACATCTTTACCATTGGAATTGTATCTCTAAAACAAAAATTTTAAGAAATAGTAATCCGCTATTGGACAATGATAAGAAAAGAAGAATAAAGAAAGCACTGGGTTATTGAAGTATATATAATGAAAAATAACATTTTATTACCATTATCTTTTAGAAAAGATAGTAACTCTTTATTTTAAACCAACTTTCTCGCACTTTATTTCATTAATTTCATTTGACTATTTTATAGTTAAATTAAGCTGTTTATATAACTATAGCGATAACTTCAAATAGGCTGAAACTAACTAAACAGCATGCGTAGCATAATTTTTATCTGTTTCAATATAAAAAAAGTCCTTCCGGCAATGCCGGGAGGAAGAGGTAGCTTTCATATACTTATTTATTTATTTTAAATTAAGTTATATAAATCAAATATTCGAAGCTCAAAATAGTGAAACGCGATTATATAAGATTAAATAGTAGTTTTTGTCAATACTGAATATTAATAGGAATTTTTAGAAATTAGTCATCTTTTATTCAACCTGGTTTTATTTTAAGCGATTTATAGGGTCGCCAAATTCCATGATGTCCATTTTAAAGCAGCATGATGGATAAAAAAAACCCCAATGAGCTTGATCGAAATCCTAATTCATGTGAACATGCACACTCACAGCGAAATCGATTAATATACACTATATTGCCATTGATTATTGGACACTTGCGATTTTAGACATTTTACTAAATATCTAGAAAAATACATGAGGAATCATCTCGAAACTCTTAGTGTATAAATGTAATAGTATCCGCCATACATCGCCGTGAATATTTTTTACCGAAACTCCATAGGGGACCGTCAACAAATTAAAAAAGAATGAATATCTTTTGAATAACCCTGTCAAAACTAATGTAGCAAAAGCGCACAAACTCTAGATTATGATTGAATGCCTTATTGTAATACGCCTTGTTCATTTTTATGCAAATAGCATGCATACTCGCAGAGTAATTAAGGTTTTTATAAAAATGGTCCCAAATTTTTCCAAGTTTTTTCCTTATAATTTTCAGAGTTCTTAGTATAAAATAATATTTTTTTTTCAGAAAATATGACAAACAACATTGCACACAGTACCTTGTAATCAGAATTAAAAAATAATGAAAATTTTGTACAAAATGAGTAGGTTTACTAAATAATGTTTTACTGCGCATGCGTCAACGATATCAAAATTTCATTTGCATATTATGTTAGTTAAATGTATAGAGCAACTTTTGTGAAAGTCACAAAATCATAACTTGAAAATTCTGAAAATAATCGTCAATTGAATTAGTTGAAAATCCGTTATTCTCAAAATGAAGCAAAAACAAGGGGGGTTGTATCCATATATTTGTTGATTAGTGTCAATATACAATACACAATACGGGATGTACTACTACATTTGGATAAAATCCCTCATTGTTTTGCTTCATTTTGGAAACAACGGATTTTGTCCTTTTTCTATAGACGATTACTTTCAGAATTTTCAAGCTATGATTTTGAGACTTTTACAAAAGTTGCTCTATACATTTAGCTAACATAATATGCAAATGAAATTTTGATATCTTTGACGCATGCGCAGTAAAAAAATTATTTAGTAAACCTACTTATTTTTCATACAATTTTTATTATTTTTTAATTCTGATTACAGGGTACTGTCTGCAATGTTGTTTGTCCTATTTTCTAAAAAAAAATATTATTTTATACTAAGAACTCTGAAAATTATAAGGAAAAAACTTGGAAAAATTTGGGACCATTTTTATAAAAACCTTAATTACTCTGCGAATATGCATGCTATTTGCATAAAAATGAACACAGTGTATTATAATAAGGCATTCAATCATAATCTAGAGTTTGAGCACTTTTGCTACATTAGTTTTGACAGGGTTATTCAAAAGATATTCATTCTTTTTTAATTTGTTGACGGTCCCCTATGGAGTTTCGGTAAAAAATCTTCACGGCGATGTATGGCGTATACAATTATATTTATACACTAAGAGTTTCGAGATGATTCCTCATGTATTTTTCTAGATATTTAGTAAAATGTCTAAAATCACAAGTGTCCAATAATCAATGGCAATATAGTGTATACGAGTGCTGTCGCAAGCAAACTGATTAAAAAAAAATGTCACCCACATTAGAAATTCAAACTGCTATATCCCAGGCTTTTTTCAAGGTAAAGACAAAGCAAAAAATACTGCGGAACTCATTATTAAGACAAATAGGTTAGAAAGAACCTTTTTCCAATTTCTAATTTTAGGTAGCTTTCATTACAAAAAGTAAAAAGCTACCTATTGCAGCCGTCCGGAGGAAAGCACTTCCGGAAAATTTTGGTATATTTTCACCGATCATGACCCCCAGACCCCAAAACCACCCTCCGTTCAAATGTTGACATATATATATATATATATATATATATATATATATATATATATATATAACCATATATATATATCTGATTTTTGTCATGCGATAACTAACGTATTTATGTACCGATTTGAATGAAACTTGGTATGTACATAGTACATACAAATGTCTCGACCGAGTTCGTTGGCCCGCACCATCCGCCATTGTGTTTCAAAATGGCGGCCATTTTAAATTTTTAAAAAAATTTAAAATTTAAAATTCAATGCGAAAAACTTAAAAGTTGAAAAATATTTTTCTTTTACGTATTAGAACTTAAAACAATGATTCCAGAACACTTTTTATTTTGTCTATACCTTAAAAAATGATTGAGTTATAGCACTTTGAATTTTTTTTATGGCTGACATTTTGAAACGATCTGATTTTTGTCAGGTGATAACACGCCTATTCATGAACGGACTTGAATGAAACTTGGTATGTACATAGTATATACAAATGTCTCAACCGAGTTCGTTGGCCAGCATCATCCGCCATTTTGTTTCAAAATGGCAATCATTTTAAATTTTTTAAAAAATTTAAAATTTAAAATTAAATACGAAAAAATTAAAAGTTGAAAAATATTTTTCTTTTACGTGTTAGAACCTAAAACAACGATTCCAGAACACTTTTTATCTTGTCAATATCTTAAAAAATGATTGAGTTATAGCACTTTGAATTTTTCTTATGGCTGACATTTTGAAACGATCTGATTTTGTCACGTGATAACACGCGTATTTATGAATCGATTTGGATGTAACTTGGTGTGTACATAGTATATACTGAGGCCTGAATCGAGTTCGATATTCAGTTCCATCCGCCATTATATTTCAAAATGGCGGCCATTTAAAAAAATTTATAAATTTTAAAATTTTAATTTAGGTACAAGAAAGTGAGAAATTTAAAAAGATTTCTCTTTTATGCATTTGACCTTGATACAAAGATTCAGAGAATTTTTTGTTTCGTGTGTATCTTACAAAATGGCTGAGTTATCGCATATATCTATTAATCGATTTCAATATGAATGTGCAAGTGCACATGAATTAAGATTTCGACCAAGCTCATAATCAGGTTCTACTAATATAACTCAATTTAAAATAAATAAATAAATATATAAGTATATGAAAGCTACCTCTTTCTCTCGGCACTGCCGGAAGGACTATTTTGTTTATACATCATTATACATTTAAAAGATTTTTGACAAATGTAAATGGCCGCCATTTTGAAACAAGATGGCAGATAAAACTGACCCGTGAACTCGGTCAAGACATTGGTATGTACCATGAACACACGGAGTTATATCGAAATCAGTTTATAAATATGTGCATTAACGCGTGACAAATTTCAGACCGTTTCAAAATGTCAATCACACTGGAAATTGAAAGTGCTAAAACTCAGCCATTTTTCAAGATATAGATGAAACAAAAAATGCTCTGGAATCTTTGTATCAAGGTCAAAACACAAAAGAAAAATCTTTTTCAATTTTTTACTTTTTTTCACCTAATTTTAAAATTTAAATTAAAAAAAAATTAATATCCCGCCATTTAGAAACAAGACGGCGGTTGGAACTGGCCAACAAACTCGGTCCAGGAATCAGTATGTCCTATCTATGCACCAAGTTTCATCCAAATCGGTATATAAATACGCGTGTTATCACGTGCCGAAAACCAGATCATTTCAAAATGTGAGCAACACTAGAAATTAAAAGTACTATAACTCGGATATTTTTTAAGATACAGACGAAACAAAAAACATTTTGGAATCTTTGTATCAAGGTCAAATGCATAAAAGAAAAATCTTTTTCAATTTCTCACTTTTTTGTACCTAATTTCAAATTTTAAATTTAAAAAAAAATTAAATGGCCGCCATTTTGAAACAAGATGGCGGATGGAATTGGCTAACAAACTCGGTTCAGACTTTATTATGTACTATGTACACATCAAGTTACATCCAAATAGATTTATAAATACGATTTTTATCACGTGACAAAAATCAGATCGTTTCAAAGGTCAGCCATAAGAAAAATTCAAGGTTCTATAACTCAATCATTTTTTAAGATATAGACAAGGTAGAAAGTGTTCTAGAGATAGTGTTTTAAGAACTAACACATAAAATAAAAGTATTTTTCAACTTTTAATTTTTTCGCATTTAATTTTAAATTTTAAAAATTTAAAATTTTTTTAAATGGCCGCCATTTTGAAACAAGATGGCAGATGATGCTGGCCAACGAACTCGGTCGAAATATTTGTATGTACTATCTACATACCAAGTTTCATTTAAATCGGTTCATAAATACGTTACTTATAGCATGACAAAAATCAGATCATTTAAAATGTCAGCAATACGAAAAATTCAAAGTGCTTTAACTCAACCATTTTTTAAGATATAGACAAAGTAAAAAGTGTTCTGGATATGGTGTTTTAAGGTCTAACACATAAAATAAAAGTTTTTTTCACATTTAATTTTAAATTTAAAATTTTTTAAATTGCCGCCATTTTGAAACAAGATGGCGGAAGATACTGGCCAACGAACTCGGTCGAGATATTTTTATTTACTATGTACATACTAAGTTTCATTCAAATCGGTTCATAAATACGTTAGTTATAGCATGACAAAAATCAGATCGTTTCAAAATGTCAGCCATAAAAAAAAATTCAAAGTGTTATAATTCAATCATTTTTTAAGATATGGACAAAGTAAAATGTGTTCTGGAATTGGTGTTTTAAGATCTAACACATAAAATAAAAATATTTTTCAATTTTTAATTTTTTCGTATTTAATTTTAAAATTAAAATTTTTTTTTAAATTTTAAATGGCCGCCATTTTGAAAAAAATGGCGGATGATGCTGGCCAACGAACTCGGTCGAGATATTTGTATGTACTATGTACATACCAAGTTTCATTCAAATCGGTTCATAAATACGTTAGTTATCGCATGACAAAAATCAGATATATATATATATATATATATATGTGGGATATACTCTCGCACTCTCTCTCTGTTGCACCTGCATCGGACTCTCCGAAACGCCGGCACGAGATTAATTAAGAAACGCGAAGCTTCGAAACTGTGTGGCCGGGATGAAAAGAGCGAGAAGAAAATAGAATGTTTTTCGACAACGATGAACGACGTTGATTAAAAACCAAGAGGATATTTCGAAGAATAAAAATGACGATAGTTTTTACGACGAATTGTTATGTGATTTTTAAAGTAGTATTTTGTAAAGTGACGAAGAATTTACCTGTTTTATTTTTTGTTTATTTTGTGTCCTGTTCGTCTGTCAATAAATGTATGTGTCCGTTAGAAACAGCTTTTTTATTTTGAGTCAAGACTCGACCATCCTATAAAGTGGTGCCAGAAGTGCCCACTTAGCATTTTGCTCGTTGCTATGAACTAGATATTTTTTCTTCAGATTCAAGCCGGATATCATTTTACGGGTGAGTTAATTCTTCCATATTTTATATTTACTATGAAGCTAGTCGACATCAAAGAACTGGAACTTGCATTTAAAAATGAACGTACTAATAAAATTAAATTACTTCATAAATTATTGTTCGACACTGATGGTGATCGCTCAAATCGAAAAAGAATTCGTGACTTCACTGGTTTCGATTTCGAAACGACCAGCACTGAATTCAAAAATAAAGTTACGAAAGTTCAAGCAGATTTTTCTTTAAACGATTTAATCACAATTTGTAATTTACTCTGTATCTCAAATGAAGGTTCTTTAACTGAACTTGCAACCAGATTTAGTGACATATCTTTCAGACTTAAATTCACTGCAAGCTAACATTATTCAGAATGACAGCGATACCGATTCGGAACCTGAAATGTCTTCACATAATACCACATTGAATAAGGACATTGCAAGTAATACCGAATCATTAAATTTTGATAAAAGCAAGCAATTTCCAGTTCAAAGTTTTTTGCCATCTACTATTAATTTTAATGATGTTGAAAGCGTTATACCGCCTTTTGATGGTAGTTCTTTTCAAGACATAAATATTTGGTTAAGTAATTTTGACGATGTCGCTAGCATGCTCAATTTATCAGAATTTCATAAATTTGTTTTTGCTAAACGATCCTTACGAGGAAAAGCCCAGCTGTTAGTACAAACAGAATTTCATATTAACTCTTACGAAAAACTTAAAGAACTTCTAATTTCTGAATTTGGCATTACTTATAATTCTGCTGAGTTACATGACATGTTAAATAAACGAAAATTACAAGAAAATGAATCTCTTGAAGAATATTTTCTCGTAATGAAACAATTATGTTCGCGCGGTAACATCGAAGATTCAGCACTGATGCAGTATATTATTAACGGTATACCCTATCCTGTTTTTCGAAAATCAATATTATATGGCTGCCAATCTATAGTAGAATTTAAACAAAAGCTCAAAATTTATGATAAAATTCGGCATGACTATGAGAACACTAAATTTCGTAAATCTAAACCAGAAATGCCGTTAAAAGAGAAATCTTTTCGTCCAAAACCTGATCTTCTCTGCTTTAATTGTGGTTTAGCCAACCATAAAAGTAGCCAATGTAGGCATAAAGACAAAGGCCCTCGCTTCTTCAATTGTTCGAATTTTGGCCATAAGTCGGCTCAATGTGATCAACCAAGGAAATCTAGAAATAAGCCTGAAACATCCAATATTTCCACCATTACATCGAATACTTTTATGACCAAACAAGTAATTATTTCGTAAGTAAATGTTCTTTCTTTGATCGATACGGGAAGTGAAAGAAGTCTGTTAAAAGAAAGTATTTATCGCAAACTCCCAACGGTTTCGAACCTCGAACATTCAACAATCACATTAACTGGATTAGGAAATACTATGATCAAACCCCTGGGTTTTTTCTCTACGGATATTACTATAGATGATTTTAATTACACCACTAATGTTTATGTAGTACCAGATTATTCCATATCTTTTGATTTTATTATTGGTACAGATGTTATACAGCAGAGTATTCTAACAATTTCTCAAAATAATATTTCGATGCAAAAAATCAAGCAAAATGAAAATATGTCAAATAATTTTCTGACTAATGTTGCTCAAGTATTAGACGATAGTAATCTTGATTTATCTCATATTACCGATAAAACTATACGTTCAAAAATTACGGAACTTATTCAAAATTATTCCCCCCGAAAAGTAAAGACTACTGATGTTACATTATCAATTCATCTGAAAGATGAAATTCCTGTTACTTGTCCTCCCAGACGCCTAGCTCCTATAGAGAAAGAATTTGTCGAAAAACAAATTTCTGAATGGCTTGAAAAGGGAATTATCCGAAAAAGCACCAGTAATTTTTCATCACCCATTGTCCTCGTAAAAAAGAAAGATGGTTCATATAGATTATGTGTTGACTATAGGAAGCTAAATGCTAAAACACATAAACAACGTTTTCCCCTCCCAGTAATCGATGACATTATTGATCAGTTGCACTCTGCAAAAGTATTTACAACTCTTGATCTTAAAAATGCATTTTTTCATGTCGAAGTAGAAGAAAATAGCCGAAAATACACTTCTTTTGTAACACATTCTGGTCAATTTGAATTTCTATACATGAATTATGGCCTTAGCGATGCTCCCTTAGTTTTTCAGAGATATATCTATAATGTTTTTCGCGATCTCATTAATGAAAAAGTACTTATCGTCTACATGGATGATTTTATAATACCGTCTGAAGACGAAGCCGAAGGACTCCAGAAATTACAACGAGTTCTTACAACTGCATCCGAATATGGTTTGGAACTGAATCTAAAAAAATGCCACTTTTTACAGCGAGAAATTGATTTTCTGGGTTACCACATTAAAAATGGTCAACTACATCCATCTCCCTCCAAAACTAAAGCTGTTCTAAATTTTCCGGAACCTAAAAGTGTAAAAGATGTACATTCATTTGTCGGACTAACCTCATATTTTCGTAAATTTATCCAAGATTATTCTTTAATAGCTAAGCCCTTAACAGATCTCCTTAGAAAGGACACTAAATTTCACTTCGGTGACCAACAGCGAAATGCATTTAATCAGTTGAAACACATTCTTGCTTCAGGTCCTGTTTTAAGCATTTATAACCCTAGTAATGAAACAGAAGTTCATTGCGATGCTTCTATTGATGGTTACGGAGCAGTCCTCCTTCAAAAGTCTTCTATTGATAATCAATTTCACCCTGTCTACTTTATGAGCAAAAAAACCACAGATGCTGAGCGTAAATATTCGAGTTATGAACTAGAAGTTTTGGCTGTCATCGAGGCTCTTAAAAAATTCCGTGTTTATATTTTAGGTATTCCTTTCAAGATAATTACAGATTGCAATGCATTTGCCCTAACTATGAATAAAAAAGATCTTTGCACCAAAATAGCTCGATGGGCTTTAATGCTAGCTGATTATAACTATACAATCGAACACAGACAAGGTACACGTATGCGCCACGTCGACGATTTTAAGCAGAAATCCCGTATGTATGACCATTCAAGACAGTTTTACTTCCAAAATCATACAATTACAGAACACCGACGAACATATACAGGCCATCAAAGAAATTTTGAAAACAAAGCCATATGACAACTATTTCCTTAAAAATAACATTCTTTATAAAAATCATAAAGGTTACGATCTGGTAGTTGTGCCGGATGAAATGCAGCTAAACGTCATTAAACACGTTCATGACAAAGGACACTTCGGACGCAAACGTTGTGAAGAACTCCTTAATGAAGAATTTTTTATCCCTAATATGGCAAATAAGATTGATAAAGTTATAGCAAATTGTGTAACATGCCTTTTATATAATCGTAAACGTGGAAAACAAGAAGGTGAGTTACATCCCTTACACAAAGAGGAGACTCCCCTCCAAACTTACCACATTGATCATCTAGGCCCTCTCGAATCAACTAACAAAAACTATAAACATATTTTGTCTTTAATAGATTCATTTACCAAATTCGTGTGGCTATATCCCTGTAAAACTACTTCTTCTGCCGAAGTCATTTCGAAATTGCAACAACAGAGTTATACTTTTGGCAACCCTTCCAAAATTATTAGCGATAAAGGTCCTGCATTTACAAGTAAAGAATTTGCTGATTATTGCCAAAATGAAAATATAAAACACGAGACAATAACAACTGGCCTTCCCCGTGCTAATGGTCAAGTGGAGCGACTTAATTCCATCATAATTTCAGTAATCTCTAAAATGTCCAAAGACGAACCGACCAAATGGTTTAAATATGTTCCTAAAGTTCAACAAGTCATTAATTCAACTTACCAACGAAGCATTAAGAGAACACCATTTGAAATACTATTTGGTACAAAAATGAAACAGAAAGAAGATTTACAAATTATTGAACTTCTGAACAGTGCAGTTGAAGAACAATTCATGAAAGATAGAAGAACTCCGAAAAGAAGCTAAGAAGAATATTCTGGAAATTCAACAAGAAAATCGCAAGCATTATAATTTACGACGTAAGAAACCCCGGAAATATAACCTTGGAGACCTCGTAGCAATTAAAAGAACCCAACAAGGACCAGGGCTAAAATTGAAATCTAAATTCCTAGGTCCATATAAAGTAACCAAAGTGAAGTCTAACGACACCTACGACGTAGAGAAAATCTCATCAACTGAAGGACCGATCAGTACTAGTTCGTGTGCTGAATACATGAAGCCTTGGCATGACGATAACTGAAACTTTATATATTTTTTTCCTTATCTTTAATGTGTATGTCTGATCATTTTAAAAGTCAACAATTTTAAAGAACATTTTCATACAATGTTAAACCATTTCAGAAGAAAGACTGACTGACCTTTCTAGTGTGCAAACGAACTCTATTTTTTTTTTCTTTAAGAACAGTTACTGTTTTCGTTTTTGTTTCTTTTCAGATTCTATAAGATCACATGTCGCTGCGGCAGCTCCAGATGTCAGGACGGCCGCATGTGGGATATACTCTCGCACTCTCTCTCTGTTGCACCTGCATCGGACTCTCCGAAACGCCGGCACGAGATTAATTAAGAAACGCGAAGCTTCCAAACTGTGTGGCCGGGATGAAAAGAGCGAGAAGAAAATAGAATGTTTTTCGACAACGATGAACGACGTTGATTAAAAACCAAGAGGATATTTCGAAGAATAAAAATGACGATAGTTTTTACGACGAATTGTTATGTGATTTTTAAAGTAGTATTTTGTAAAGTGACGAAGAATTTACCTGTTTTATTTTTTTGTTTATTTTGTGTCCTGTTCGTCTGTCAATAAATGTATGTGTCCGTTAGAAACCGCTTTTTTATTTTGAGTCAAGACTCGACCATCCTATATATATATATATATATATATATATATATATATATATATATATATATATATATATATATATATATACAGGGTGATTCATAAAAGATGGGCAGAACTTTAAGGGGTTATAGTACACTTAAAGACAAATAATATTAAATAGGAGACTAAGGGTCCTAGACGTATTCCCAAGGAGATAGGGGGCATTAAAGTTTAGGGTCCGAAATTTCAAATGATTATAAAAAATGGAAAAATTGGTCGATTCGTTTGCGGTTTTTGCAAAAAATTTTCTTTATGTCAGTATTTTCTTGAAATAAAATTTTAAAGTTCAATTTAAAAAAATGCCGATAGGGGGCGCTTTAGACTTTGGAGTAACAAACAACTATTTTTTAACGTTATTTTTTGTATTTCTTTAAATGATTTCGAAAGCTTAGACTTAAACTTAAATTTTGATCTAAAAATCTGAGTCCTAACCAGTAGTTAAGTAGCGTAAACTGAAATTTGAAATTTGAAACCCTTCTCCCCCCCAGAACAAAAATCAGTTATTCCCGATCTTTGTGTCGTAGATTAGGCTCTAACTACTGCCGCGTTTTGCTAAAATTATTCTTTATGTCAGTATTTTCTTGAAAATAAATTTTAAAGAAAATTTTCAAAAAATTCCGATAAAGGGCGCTTTAGACTTTGGAGTAACGAAAAACTATTTTATACCGTTATTTTTTGTGTCTCATTAAATGCTTTCTAAAGCTTAGACTTAAATTTTCAGCCCGAAATCTGAATCGTTAGACGTGGTTAAGTTTCTGGGGAGAGGGGTTTGAAATTTCTACTCCTGAGCACAGTTCAGTTTACCATGTCCACACATTGTGTGCTGTGATACGAGGTAAAAAGACACAAATTAGGATTATGTTACCAAAGCATATTTATTAACATGTAATTACAATAAATGTTCAAAATTGTGACCACCAGAGTTTATGCACGCAGAACAACGGCGAAGAATGGAACGGCGAACATTCGCGAAAACATCAGGCTTTTCGAGCACTTCCCCTACAGCGGCGGAAAGTCTGGCGACCAGTTCCTCGGGGGATTCAATGGGTGTCTCATACATAAGAGCCTTCAATTGTCCCCAAAAAAAGAAATCGAGGGGTGAAAGATCTGGCGAGCGAGCAGGCCAAGCAACAGGACCACCTCGACCAATCAATCTGTTCGGAAATGTGATGTCCAGATAGTTGCGAACGTCTCGTACGTAATGGGCTGGCGCTCCATCCTGCTGGAACCACATGACCCGCCGGATGCGTGGAGGAACAACGTTTAACAGGTCTGGCAGCACATGTTGCAGAAATGTGAGGTATGTTTTACCGTTGAGGCGTTCAGGAAGAAGGTACGGTCCGATTAGGTGGTCTCCGAGGATTCCTGCCCAAACATTGATGGAAAAGCGTCTCTGATGAGCATGTGGATACGTAGCATGTGGATTGACATCCGCCCATACATGTGCATTGTGTGTGTTAAATGTACCTTCACGTGTGAAGGTACATTCATCGGTGAAAAGCACAGTTCGTCCAAAATGTGGATTTAGCGCGTTCTGCTGCAGAAACCAGCGGGCGAATTCAATACGATTTGGATAATCCCCTGGAGACAGTTTCTGGTTGCACATGAAACGGGAGCAAATGTTCACCCTTCAGTACCCTCCAAGTCATGGACTGTGAGGTATCCACCTGCTAGCCACTGTTCGTGTACTTGTACTTGGCTGCGCCGCTACTACATCCAGAATGGCTTCTGCAACAACTACTGATTCGTCCTTTTTTGCACGACCTGCATTCGACCGGGAAGCAAGAAATGATCCCGTCTCACACAACTGTCTGTGCAAGCGCTCGAAAGTTTTGCGGTTAGGCAACCGCCTGTTGGGAAATGGCTCTCCGTACATTCGTTGTGCATCTGCACCATTTCCATCTGCCGCTCCGTAAATTAAATGCATCTCAGCCTTTTCCTTATTCGTGAAGGGCACCATCTTCCGATTCATTACTACAGCGACTTACACTTGACTCACCGTTCAGTGGTTTTTATGCCTGAATCGTGTCGAAATTTTGCATACCTGTTCTTCTTCTTCCCCATTTGACATTTGCATACTTTCTGTCTCCTTCTTCACCCGGTGACTAGCGTCAGGAATGGAGCTTTAACGTTTGCATGAGCGAAATTTCCAACTGTGCCAGTGCCTTTATGAGTGAATTCCGACTATGCAGTCCTTGACGAAAGTTGTATTTTTGCCTCGTATCACAGCACAGAATCGTTGGGCATGGTTAAGTAGTGCAAACTGAACTATGTTCAGAAGTTGAAATTTGAACCCCCTCCCCTCGCTACTGAACCACGCTCAGCGATTCAGATTTTGAGCTGAAAATTTAAGTTTAAGTCTAAGCTTTAGAAAGCATTTAATGAGACACAAAAATTAACGGTATAAAATAGTTGTTCGTTACTCCAAAGTCTAAAGCGCCCTCTATCGGAATTTTTTGAAACTTTTCTTTAAAATTTATTTTCAAGAAAATATTGACATAAAGAATAATTTTAGCAAAACGCGGCAGTAGTTAGAGCCTAATCTACGACACAAAGATCGGGAATAACTGATTTTTGTTCTGGGGGGGAGAAGGGTTTCAAATTTCAAATTTCAGTTTACGCTACTTAACTACTCGTTAGGACTCAGATTTTTAGATCAAAATTTAAGTTTAAGTTTAAGCTTTCGAAATCATTTAAAGAAATACAAAAAATAACGTTAAAAAATAGTTGTTTGTTACTCCAAAGTCTAAAGCGCCCCCTATCGGCATTTTTTGAAATTGAACTTTAAAATTTTATTTCAAGAAAATACTGGCATAAAGAAAATTTTTTGCAAAAACCGCAAACGAATCGACCAATTTTTCCATTTTTTATAATCATTTGAAATTTCGGACCCTAAACTTTAATGCCCCCTCTCCTTGGGAATACGTCTGGGACCCTTAGTCTCCTATTTAATATTATTTGTCTTTAAGTGTACTATAACCCCTTAAAGTTCTGCCCATCTTTTATGAATCACCCTGATATATATATATATATATATATATATATATATATATATATATATATATACATATGTCGCATTTTTATGAAACGACAGACTTCAAGGGGATGAGTTTTAATTACGATTTATTTAAAACATAAAATCTTTTCGCAAGTCTTTACATCATGAGTTCTGGAGACCAAGTGCGTAGATGTATAGAAATTTCTCATCTCCCGAGGGGGGTTACCAGTTAAAAAGGCCATGTGTTTTACTTAAATTAATACGATAAACTTAGGTTTCTTGTTGCCCTGTAAAACCCGTGATTATTAGTCATGGGGCCCGTATCCACATTGAGGGGCGATTTATTAAAAAAGTAATAAAGAGGTCTGATTTTTTGTATTTTCTTACATATATATATATATATATATGTCAACATTTGAACGGAGGGTGGTTTTGGGGTCTGGGGGTCATGATCGGTGAAAATATACCAAAATTTTCTAGAAGTGCTTTCCTCCGGACGGCTGCAATAGGTAGCTTTTTACTTTTTGTAATGAAAGCTACCTAAAATATTTTAATAAATCTTTTATAATTAATTTAAATATTTATCTTTTTCACTCCATGCATTGAACTTAACATTTGTTCAGTAAAAATATATGTAACTTCTGTTATTACATTTACATCTAGTTGTATAAATGTAAGTCCTCCTCCCCCTACTCTACGCCTAGAAGCACTACTAATTTATAGGGTGCGGAAAAAGTTTTGAATGGGCGTAAAATCTACAATTTTCCAGAAAATCATAAATGTCAACAATTTAATAACAAATATATTAAATTTAACATCATATAAATAATGGAAAAGCAGATTAGATCTCAAAATCCACCTTTTTCTTTGCTTCATTCCCTTACCCATTTTGGGACAATATTTAATACCGCACAAAGTATCTCATCTTGAAAATTCCTCCATTACTTAATCAATTGCACTTCTAGATTATCCATACTTTGATAGAAAATATCCAAGGCATTTCCTTTCAAAATTTTCTAAATGGAAAAATCCACTGGATAGAAGTCGGCGAGATAGCAGGTTGTTCATCGGCAGAAATGCAATCCATGTTCTTCGCATGCTTAATATGCATAATAATGCCATTTAAGCACCTTGCGCGCGTAATTGACTGGTGCAGAGACTTTCTGACGTAGGGGAAGATGGGGATACTTGAGCCATTTTTTTAATTTTAATTTTTTTTTTTTTTTATAATTTCTTAGAATAAAATAAAATATTGAAAATGAAAATTTGATATTTTTTCTTCAACTGAAAACCACTTTCAATTAATTTCGAACTATTTTTCTATGTATAATAAGTGTTTATTTTTTGTTTTACATCGTGGCTCAAGTATCCCCATGGTGGGGATACATGAGCCATGGTGAAGGGATACTTGAGCCACGACGGAAAAATACCTACAGAAGTAATTTTTTTCGCTTTATTTTTGCACAAACATTTTACAGAATGATAAATTATGAAACATAAAGTCCTTCAAAACCAATTGAGAAAACAAAGCTAGTATTAAGATCATTTTTTGTCGTTAGAACTGGCTGTCGAAGGATAATTTCAACTTGACTTATAACGACGGTAGAAGCCTCCTCAGTTCAGAGCCATTTAAATTTGGAATCTGCAATTCATCCAGCAAATTTCACTTTCAAAATATTAAGCACTTATCCAACAAATATTTTTACAGTTTTCTTTCTGGCATATTTTATTAGTAACCAACCATCAATAGAAGATTTTCTTTTCACATCATCACCATCATTGACAGAATTTTCCTTTGATGATATTGTCGAACTCATGCTTTTAATTTAGTAGCTGTCGGAATTTAAGCCAGATGTATCATTATGCTATTTCAAACACTTTTTTGATTTCACAGGAAAAGATTTTGTCTTCCTCTTTGGTTCCATGCAGGTAAGTTTGAACTGGGATTTTTGTTGCTTTTCTTGTTTTTTGTGCGCTTTTTTTACCAATTTTTCTTCAATTTTCTTAGTTAAATAAAAAAAAAGTTACAGCAACAGAGGTTACGATTTCAATATAAAATATTAATCTTAATATGTTATGTTAAATAATAAATATTTTAATATGTTGGACTTAACTAATTAAAGTATTAGAGATTATAGCCTGTAAAACAGTTCTAAAAAGTTATTTTAATTTAATAAAAGTTAAATTGAAAACTATGTTTACATTTATCTAGACAGGCTATTTTGTTAGTCAAAATGAAAAATAAAATGGATATTTTCATTTAAAAAATATACATTTTGAAACATTTTAGGTCGTTATTTTTTTAAGAAAAAAAAATAAAATGAAAAATTATTCTCCCTTTTATCCAGAAAAAAATCTATTAGTGAATATAAGGATGGAATTTTATTTTTTGTTTGTTTCACCTATGTTTAATTTCTAGTAGGGGTGGACGAGACATGGCTCAAGCATCCCCACTCTCACTGGCTCAAGTATCCCCACTACCACTATTTTGTTTCCTAGAGTTTTACTAAATAAAGCATGCAGCTATTAGAACTATTTTAGATTCAAAATACAATTGAAATTATGCTTATTAAATTTATGTATATAGTTGCAACTTTAAACAAAACTTTAATTACAAAAAAAAACAAAAAAAACATGCACCCAAATATTTACTTCAGATAGGGAAAAGACAACTATTAATCACTATACTTTCAAAATGGGACCAAGATGTGTGATTTCTTTTTTACATGTTCAGAACTATAAATATGTTACCATATTGGCAGTTTTAGAAAGAAAAATTAACCAACTGTAGAGATAATAGGGGTGGCTCAAGTATCCCCTATGCTCAAGTATCCCCACTCTCCCCTACTTAATTTCGTCCAGAAAAGAGTTATTCTTGAACGCAAAATCACGTCTTGATTTTGTTGTTGATTGATTTTGACTCCAGGTTTCACAAAATCGAAGAGGGTTTGGCCATCTTTTGTGACCCCTCTTCACACAATCAAGGACTTTTGATGAACGCATTTCGGAACAAATCTTCCTTGTGAATTTGCAATTACAACATTTTGTGACCAAATTTGGTCATTTTACTAAGCGAATTCCTGCTCAATCACAAATGGCGCCTTATCTGACCAAAGAATCACAATCGCTAGTCGTATTATGCGATTCATTCTAGCCTGAAGAAAAAGGAGTTATGTCATATTTTTGTCACCGAGAGATAAAGTAAGTTAAAACCACTTAAATTCAAAAGATAAATACACTAAACTAAAAATTTACACCCTGAAACAGGCCATAGAGAAACTTTTCCGCACTCTGTATATTGGAGGAAACCTTCCTAGGAAAGAAGTCTTGTGCTATTTAGACTTTGCTCATTACATGCTTTCTACCATTATCTGCAGTTTTTGAACCAAGCATATTTTTTCTTAACCTTCCTACCCTGAATGGGTCTAATCAACCCATAACTATAATTTGTTTTATACGATTCAAACTAGAACTTTTTTCATAAAGAAAGTTAAATAACAGTTTCAGAGAAATAAGTCAAATAAATATATTAAAATGTTTTAAATAACAATTCTGGTGTGAAATGTTTTTATCAAGATTGAGTAAAATTTGAACAGGGCAGGAAAATTAACTTCTCTAACTCCAATTTATTGTTTTAAAAATAAAATTACTTTTGCAATTTTATAAATGTACGCAAAAGTAAAGTACATAAACAACCAATTTTTTTTTCAAACAATTATTGAAAATAAAAGAATCAGACTATTAAGTACAACGTCTGTTACAATAATTTTTCACATTTTTCTCTCTCCAAATAATTTTAAACGACAGTGTTTTAATTTTAAAATTGAATTTTTTATGATGGGCACAATTTGAGATTACGCAAATATTTAAACAATTTTGCTGTTACTCAGTAAAATCTGTATGTTTAATAAAGAGGAAAAATACCTTTAAAAGCTAATACAAAGTTGATTTCCTACATAAATTATATTTAGAAAATCTTTCTCTACTTTCTAACAAATATAAAAAAAAATACTATTCTTTTACGAGAAAAGAATACTGATTTATGATTCACTGAATATTAGCGTTTTTCAATCTTTTTTTTTTTTTTCACTTCAGTGAAAAGTGCCAGAATCTGCTAAAAATTTATAAAATTCAAAGTATAAGAACTCGGAAATTTTAGTAGCACATTTTTTATTTATGTATAAGGAGAAAGTCTTCTAAATGTACCTTACCGAACTCAAGGATTATGCAAATTATTAAACATTGTTACTTTTACAAAAAATAACGATTTTGACGTAACTGGCGTTGAAAATGATTGAGAATAGCTTTTGAAATAATTTTGAAATTGATACCATGTCTCTAAAAATAAAATTTAGATATTAGCTACTGGAAAACAATAAGAGAAAATCCTATAAAGTTATTTTAAATAGTGTAAAAATATTAAAGTATAATGGCTTATTATTATTATTATTATTATTTTCGGAGAAACAAAAAGGGAAAGATCGATCCGAATGAGCCATATAACGGCTAATGGAGGATTACTGTGATTCACGCTTTGTTCTGCTGAATGATTTTATTCACAAAATTAGCTTATCTCTCTAGCTGCAAACGCATCATTACCGTAAAATGAAATAATATACTTCAAAAAACGCAAAAAGTGTAAACAGTATCGTGAGTCAAAATATACCTTAAATTAACAGCAATCTCTCACATTTAATATTCATGCATTTCAATTCAATCCCTTGAATTCAGTTTGATGCAGTGTTTATTCCAGGAAAAGAGCGGAAGAGGCAGAAAAATTGCAGTTTGAAAACGAAACTGTGCGGAATAAACAGAAAGGGACTTTCCTAAAACTGGCACGGTTCACAATGAAAGTGATTACGTACAGTCGTGGGAAAAAAATAAAAATAAAATAAAATAAAATAAATTTAAACACCGCCTATTACTTCCTCAATAAAATATCGTAGATAAAAGTTACTGGTACCGAACGATTGCAGGGCTCCCAAATGGTCCGCGAACTGAACATCAGTATTTTTTAACAGAAAGTTCCATGATACGTTTGCGCTAGAATCAACTTCCAAAGGTGGTTTCATGGCAATTTGCAAGACAAATCTAAAAGGAAAATTTCTCTAAGAAAATTCTGATGTTCAGTTGGCGGACCATTTGGGAGCCCTGCGATTGGAAATAAAGTCTACTTTTAAATGATATGTGTAAAATTTGATTAGGGGGATCTATATATTAAAACGAACCATAACTTTGTTTTTTCCAATAGCAGTACCAAATTCTGAAGCATTAATGAACTCGACACTCTTCTATTAGCCTAAAAACAAATTTTCATGCAATTCGTATGATAAGTTTCTGAGAGATTAATTATTTTTAAAAGAGCATATTTAAGGGACTGTATCTAAATTGAAATTTGGTACTCAATTTTTGAGCCAGAGATCCCTCTTCTTGATCAAGGTATCTTAGGCGCCACTCAGGCAGTCATTGAAGACTGCTAGATTACAGGATAGCATAAAAACTTTCGAAATATCTAGTCACTTCTGTCGTAGACAGCCCCTTAAACTATCATTTTGCAGTTTTTTGCATAATTTGAAAACTACTTGGAAGAAAATTTTGAAATTTTGAATTCCATAAAGCAGGACTTAATAAATCTAAATCCATTAAAAAAAATCCTAGATTTCAATTCACAGTTTTTTTAAATATAAATTTGATAAATTATATTTCATATCATATGAAAACTGCAAATTCAACGTATTTATGTTTAGGTATTTTATAATTAATGCTACAAAAAATTAGCATAATTTCAGAAGAGTATAATTTCAGGAGATATTAATAAAAATATGAAAATTTAATTTAACACTAGAAGCACTAAAATTTGAATGTTTATAATTCAGAAACTTATCATTCAAATGACTTGAAATTTAGTGTCTAGGCATAGTAGAGGTCTGCACGGGCCCGGGCTTGGAACGGGGCCCGTATCTAGCCCGACAAAAAAAAAATTGAACTGGCCATACTGACCGGAACGGGCCGATAAAAAAATTTAGCGGGGCCACCGGCCCTGTATAAAGGTTTGAGCACAAAAGATAAAATATGAGCTATTTTCAATGAATATCGCTTTAACGAGAATAAGTATAAATGTGCGTCCTTAGCCTATATTAGTCTGACAGCGTCAATAGAGAAATGTAACTTGTACAGCGTAGAGATCGGCATCAGACAGTTACATTGTGTGTAACATCGGCTTAATATTTTTTTTTTTTTTTTTTTTTTTTTTTTATCAGGGGTGTGCTGGGCCGAGATCAAGCTTGCATTGTTTTTCTAGATATAAACGAGCCGGGCCTGAGTTACTTAATTGTTCTAAAGATGCGTAGGGCAGACAACATAATTTGTAAAATTATTAATATGATAAAGAGATTATGCTAACGTAATCTTTGGATCTAAACTTCTTGGTGGTTCTTAAATTCACTTCTCAACAACACGAAAGTTTGACACATTTTTTGACTAATTTTAATTGTAAAAGTATAAAATTGACAAGCCTGACTATTGAAGGGATTTGGAATCGAATAGCGTTCTTCATTTTTGGTAAATAAGATACAGTTCGTATAAAAACTATAAGGACAGTAAAAAATATTAATTTATTTGATAAATTTCAAAACAAATAAAACTTTTTTCTTTATAATATGTTTATGCATGCTAAAAAGCTAATAGAGAAATAAAAAAAATCAACTGTGAAAATTTTATTACGAAAGTAAAGTAATTCCACAAAACCCACTATTTTTGCCCGTGTAAAAACTATAAGGACAATAAAATAAATTCAATATAATAACCGAAGCAACAAATATTTAATGTATTATGTTCCCACCTCTGAGTTTAATGATTGTAAATATTCCATCATTTCTTAACTCATTAATTTTTGTAACTGTTCGGAATTGTTTTTGTGCTATTCATTTTGAATCACAGATCTGAGTTCTGATGCTGAGAAAAAATGCCTTCCATTTTTATAAATTCGTCTTGCTAGATCTCCCATAAGTTATCGGTAAGGTTTAGACCAGGGCTTCTTAGTAGCCAATGCAAAACTTCAATATTTTTCTCATGGGGCTAAAGTTTTGTCTCACAGCTTGTGTGGATAGGCGCATTACCTCGCTGTTATATCCGTTTTTCACCTGCCAGAAATGTTGCAATAAATGAAAGATGGCCTGAAAGGGTTTGTATATATGTCTTTAAATTAAATTTTCCGGAAAGATATACAAGTAACTCCGTGTCACTGAACGAAAAGCAGCCCCATGTCGCAATGAATCCATGAACTTATTGACGTTTTGAGAAGATTCTTTTTTCTTTTTTCAAATTATCACCAATAATATTTCCAGCCATCAGGATCATTAAAGTTTCACTTATTTCACCAGAGAAAATAACCTGCTGCGGTTTGTCATCTCAAGTCATCACTTGTATGGCTGGTACAGTTAGGTGGCGGATTCATTGCGACATGGGGATGCTTCTTGTTCAAAGATGTGGTGTCACTTTTATATCTAACATGAATTTAAAGACACATATTCAAACTCTTTCTGATCATCTTTCATTTGTTGCAATACTTCTGGCAGGAAAAAATGGATATAACAGCAAGGTAATGTGCCTATCCACACAAGCTGTGAGACAAAACTTTAGCTCCATGAGAAAAATATTGAGGTTTTGCAATGGCTGATAAAAAGCCGTGATATAAACCTTACTGATAACTTATGGGAAGATCCAGCACTATGAGTTTATAAAAATGGAAGGCATTTTTCGTCAGCATCAGAACTCGGAACTATGATTAAAGATGAATAGTACAAAAAAAAAGTTCCAAACAGTGTCAAAAATAAATGATGTCTAAGAATGATGGAATATTTGCAATCATTAAACTCAGATGTGGGTGCATAACATACTAAATATTTGTTTCTTCGGTCACTACATTGAATTTATTTTGCTGTCCTTATAGTTTTTACACGGGCAAAAATAGTGGTTGTTTATACAATTACATTTTCGTAATAAAATAGTCACAATTGAATTTTGTTGGCTTTTTTATAAACTTTTCAGCATGATGATACATATTTTGAGGAAAAAAAATTATTTGTTTCGAAATTTATTTAAAAAAATAATATTTTTTTGCTGTCCTTATAGTTTTTACACGCACTGTACTTATATAACCTTGCTGAGATTTAAAAGATTCTTGTCAAATGGTTGCAGATTTTTCTCCCTTCCCATGCTGTTGCTTCCAAAAATTCTATTCAAAACGGTAACTTTGACAGCATTTCCTTAAATTGCTTGTATCAAAAAATGGATATCGCCATTCGATTACACAGTCTCTGAATAAAAACAACTGCTAATCTTATGTGTCCCCCCCCCCCAAAAAAAAAAAATGAATTCAGAAATGTATCAGAAATTAGCTCTTTTGGATTTGAGTATGAATTTGGAACCTTTAATAAAATGATATAGAAATATTTTCATAAGTCTATTTTTATTATAGAGTTTCAAAAGCTCGATGTTTTTAATTTTTTTTTCTTTTATTCTAAACCATATTTATTTTTTAACGAATCTTTATTTGAATGCTGAAAGTCTAAGAATCTAAGTAATCAATAATGTTGCTAATGTGTATTTCATGTAAAATATACTATAAAATCATTCCATAGATATGTATGTAGTATTCTTTAAAGGAATCTTAATTATTTAATAAAAATCTGAATTTTTAAAAAATAGTAGAAATTTTGACGGGCCAAATGGGCCAGGCCGGGCCCAAAAAACTTTCCTTAGGGCCGGGCCTGGAAATTCCCACTCGTGCAGACCTCTCAAGCATAGTTTGAGCCGAAAATTTGAAATATCTTGTTAAAATTGTATATTACCTTTGAAAAAAAATCAAGTTTGGGTTCGTTTTAATATGTAGATGGCTCCCTAAGCAAATTTTATATATGTTACAGGCCAAACCGGTCTATCCTAACGCCCATCGGATAAACTAGTTTTTCCTAGGCCAAACCGGTCTATCCTAACGCCCATCGGATAAACTAGTTTATCCTAGGCCAAACCGGTTTATCCTAACACCCATCGGATAAACTAGTTTTTCCTAGGCCAAACTAGTCTATCCTAAGGCCCTTAGGACAAACTAGATTTTCCTAGGCCAAACTAGTTTGGCCTAACTCTTATAGGATAACCTAGTTTAGACTGCTGTTTATTGGTCTGAACTAGATTATCCTAGGCCAATTCAATTTGGCGTGATTTTATTGAATTCAATGACCGCCTCAACGCCAATATTCTTGTTTGTCCTAGGCTAATCTAGTTTATCCTAGGCCAATGTAGTTTTACGTGTTTTTAGCTCACGGGCGACAAAGCCAGAGAAATAATGGGTTCACAGGTTCTGTATATATGAACGCATGTATGTAAGCATGTATGTACGTATGTGCGTACGTATGTATGTAACGCGATAACTCTTGATAGAGATATTCGATTTGGTCAAATTTTGGATATAGGTTCATTCTGATAAGGTACTTTTCTGATTAATTTTGGGAATTCATTGGATAGGAATAAATAGGGGCGAACGGGAGGCTAATCCCCCAAATTTAATTTAGAGAAATGGATTTATCATTCAGAATTATCACTTTTCATTTTAAATTTTAGATATAGGATCATTGTGACAAGGCGCCTCCGTGATAGTTGTGGATGTTTATTGTTTAAGTCTAAATTTTAGATTTAAACAATAAAAATCCACAACTCTAAAAGAAAGAGCAATTTAGGTAACACAACATAATTTAGAGGCCGAGTCCTGGCCTGGAAATTCCGGCCCGTGCAAATCTCTGACAGTATTCTACAACCCATCGAATAAAATACATTATATAAGGGTGATTAGAAAACCACTTAGCACAAAGTTAGCTATGGAGCAGTAGTCGGGATCAATATTAAAAATAATATTGCTCAATTAAAGTGATGGCTTTGCATTCACAGGCTGTTTACAATAATTGTGTATTACAGCCTTATTTTTTAAGGAATAACACCCTCGAAAAATAAAGTAAGTTGGATTACTTTTTCCTATTTCCCCCAATTTTACTTAACCATTGAACCTCGAAAACAAATCACAGATACGCTTTATAAAATTAAACAATTATCCAAAATTTGAAGCAAATCAGATAATTCTGCTCAAAAAAGAATTCATCTGATTTGAGGAGGGTAAACCCCCATTCCTCCCTTTATACTTAATCATTAAACCCTCAAAACAATTTAGGGATTAGCCTGAAAAAACTATATTCAAAATTTACGGCAAATCGGATAAATTTGCATAAAAACCTATTTATCTAATTTAAGGAAGGCGACAAAACGTCCATTACCCCATTATACTTATACAAAAGAAAAACTCAAATTAATTAAAAAAGCGCCTGATCAAATGAATTCATGTCCAAAATTTCAAGCAAATTGTATAATTCTGTATTATAACCAATTATTCTATTTTAAGAAAAAAATAAATTGTAAGTTTCCCCCTTATATTTAATCGAAGAACCATCAAAATTAGTTAGTGAAGCGCTTCGTTATAATGAATAAATCCAAGATTTGCAGCAAATCAGTTAATTCTGCATGAAAAACACATTTGCCAAAATTAGGCGGGATCCCCTCGTTATTCTCGTTGTTTTTATTCAATTAACCCCACAAAACTAATTAGGAAAGCGCTTTAACAGAATGAATTTATTTCTAAAATTTGAAGCAAATCAGAAAATTCTGCGTGAAAAAAGCATTTACATAAATTATGGGGCGTTACTCTTATTCCCCCCCTCCCTTTATACTTAAACAAAGAACACTCACAACTAATCATGGAGGCCCCTCAAGAGAATGCTCCTATATACAAAATTTGAATAAAATATGCTAATAATGCGTGGAAACCCATTTATTTGAATTAAGGGAAGGGGCGAATCAGCCTTTCATCCACCCCCCCCCCCCCCCACTTATTCTCCTCCAATGACCTCCAAAAGTAATTGAAAAAGCTCCTTATAAGAATAAACCTATATTGAAAGTTTGATGCAAATCGATTTTTTCTATCAAGAATAATTGCGTTACATACCTACGTACATACATAGATACAGAACCTACGAGCACATTAATTCTCAGGCTTTGGTAGCCTTTATGAGTAAAAAACATGTCAAATTACTTTATTTCTATTAAGAGTTATCGCGTTACGCACATACGTACATACATGTGTACATAAATGCGTACATACATACAGAACCTGTGAGCCCATTATTTCTCTGGCTTTGACGCCCGTGAGCTAAAAACACGTAAAACTACATTGGCCTAGGATAAACTAAGATCAGCCTAGGACAAACAAGAATGTTGGCGCTGAGGCGCTCATTTAATCCGATAAAATCACGCCAAATTGAATTGGCCTAGGATAAACTAGTTCAGACCAATAAACAGCAGTCTAAACTAGTTTATCCTATAAGGGTTAGGCCAAACTAGTTTGGCCTAGGAAAATCTAGTTTGTCCTATAGGCCTTAGGATAGACTAGTTTGGCCTAGGAAAAACTAGTTTATCCGATGGGCGTTAGGATAAACCGGTTTGGCCTAAGAAAAACTAGTTTATCCGATGAGCGTTAGGATAGACCGGTTTGGCCTAGGAAAAACTAGTTTATCCGATGGGCGTTAGGATAGACCGGTTTGGCCTAGGTCAATCTAGTTTGGCCTAAAATCGGGTTTGGCCTGTAACATATACATCATTTAAAAGTAGATTTTATTTTCAATCGTTCGGTACCAGTATCTTTCTTCTATGATAATTTGTTGAGGAGTTACTAGGAGTGTTTAATTTTTTCTATAACTATACATCTAGTAAACGCTGTGCCTAGATTATAAACGTAGAAATAGATCTATTCTATGTTTATTGCCTAGAGCATTTACTACATGCGACTAGAATAAACCCAATTGTAAGATATGAAGGAAATTAGGCATACAGATACTTAATAACGTATCTATATAGTGTCATAGTTTGCACTAGTCAGAAAAAAAATACATAAGAATATTAAATAAGCAAAACTCTCTATCATTTACATTTATAGTATAGGGATTAGAAAAATATGTTATACTAATTTTCGCCAAAAGATTATTTATTTTATTTTAAAATTGATTATAAAAGAATTCCCACATCCAGTGGAATAAAATTAAAGCATTTCTATTATCACTAAGAACTACCGGAAATTTGAGTTAAGTTTTATTAAAATATTTCACACCAGAATTTTGATTTAAAAAAGTTTAACTTAAATATTAACGTTTTTCTTCTTTATATCTTTTAAACTTCTTTAATAGCTAAATATCTAGTTTGAATCGAAACATATTCATATGGTAGCTGTCAAAATGGTGGCTCACGGTAAATCTAGTGTTAAATATTTAATCACGAAATAAAAGAAAATCTATTCTAAGTTGCTTATTTACATCTTATCAGAAGAGCACTGGAGATCGAACTTTGGATTGTGCACGATGTAAACCCACAACAATATCCTTTTCAGCAGAGACGGATGTGATCACGGCTTAAAAAACTGCTCATGAAAAGCTAAATTGTATTCGATTGTCCAAAGCATTGCCATAAAAGAAAATAAGTCAGAGAGAGAGAGAGAGAGAGATTACCGTTTGAAAGCCAGGTCCGAAAGTGTGTGATCTTGCGAACAAAGGAGTCTTTTGTAATCATGAATGAGAGCAATAACAACGAGAGTTTAAGAACACATCCGTTACTTGCAAAGAACAAACAAAATCTGCGAAATAAAAATATTTTAATGCTTTTCTTCTATTTTGTTAGTATTTGACGCGTGATACTACACTGTAAAAAAATTTCGCAAAATTTCACTAGATGTACCGTAAATTTTATAGTTCTTGTGCCGTTTTCACTCTTTACGGTATGAATACCGTATTTCTAAGGCATATTAAGCATAAAAAATAAATAAACGGTCAAATGTAAGTATTACTCGTGCTCAAAGGGTTCCATGCAATAAACATATGTATTATTAACTCCTTGGGGACGAGCGACTGGTGTCGGGGCAGTCGCGAAAAAACTTTCTTACGGGCCTGCTTCAGAACGAGGATGACATCACGCAAGGGATCTGAGTAGCAAACGAAACTTATTGAATAACTATATGTTTGCATAAAAAAAACATGTTAAATTTCACTTTTATAATATTTTGTTGAGCAATTTGTGATTTATTGAAGTTTTGTTTGAATTATACATTCAATAATTAAATATCCAAATTTCAATAAACATGCTTTTTACTTGATTTTAAATCCATATTTCCCCCTCCATTTCAAAGACATTCAAATATATTTGATTCATAGCTTTTGTCAAAGATTTTGACTTGAAAAATACATTTATGGATGAGAAAATAGCACATTAAAATGACACAACTTTAACAACAAAAAATATAAATACAAAAATAGTTAAAGAATTGGAATTATTTGTATTTTTCAGAGAGCTTAAATTGAAATATAAATTAATGTCAGAAGAAACCGTGCATTAAAATTGCATAATTTTAGCAAAGGATAAAATTACTTTAAAAAATAAAGATAAATTACAAACTGTTAGATATTTTCTTGTTAAACTAAATTTCCCCATTATACAGCATATATATCAACCGACAGATCAAATATAGGGCTGTTCAAAAGTACTGGAAAACATATTTGGCTATAGACAGTAACCTCATTTCCCTAAATAATGAAGTTTTGTTAAAGATATCAGGAAGTGTTGGAAAGTGTTTCATAATCTATGCTTAATGCATTATTTCTCTTACTTGTTATTAATAAAAAGAAAATCTTAAACTCTATGTTGAAATTAATTTTGACACTTATGACATTTATAAAACAAAATTTGTGATGTGTTGTTCCATATATTTTGTTTAAAATCACTAATTAAAATAAACCTAAAAGTAATAGTATGGTTAATGTGGCAATCCACATACAGAACATGGCACCTGAACACAAGAAATGAATTTTTTAAATTTCAGGATAGCCACAGTTCATCACGAAGTTCTTAGAAATTTGACGCAAAGGTGAAGGAATCCCCCAAATAATATTTTAAAACGATATTTTAAAAAGTTCTAGGTGAAACACGTTCCTTCCCCCCATCCACAATCGGTACCTGAAGGGAGAAATAAGACGCTGAGAAAGTGAGGGAGGTATAGGACTTCTGTTGCCAGGTCCCGTGTCCGATAAAGTAGGACAGCGGCTTCTAACTCGAGACGACATGATAATACAGTAAACCCTCCTGCCTATATAATCCATTGTTAAACGTTAAAATTTCATTGTCCCTACTGTAGGGGTACTAAAAATTTATGACAAAACCTGTTTAAAGGCAAAAATCTGTTTAAAACGGATTTTCCTTTTATCCCTAACATTTTCATCTTAGGAGGTTTTAATAAAAACAACAGTGTTGTACATTAAAACTTTCGAAAGCGAATCTGAAGGGGCTGAAACAAAATTCCATTTTAGCAGGTGTATGGTATTCCTATTGTAGGGACAATGAAACTTTTATTTTTAAAACGGATTTCCGTTATGAACAGATTTCGTGTACACATGCTTATTGAACAAAGAGCAGTAAAGCTTGTGAAAACACAGTCGCTATTAACCACAAAAAATCCGTTTTAGACAAGATTCCTCTAGGCAGATAGATTTTAAGGTATTCCTTTGGAAGGAACTGTAAAATTTTTCCGTTACGGATAGATTCTGCTTCAGAGGTTTAACTGTATCTAATTCTTCTTGTTGCAGTTCTTATTGCATGGTACTAAAAGAAATTTAAAAGAATTTGTGGGTCCCGAAAAATTGGGACTTTCAGAGTCCTGGGTAGTGGTTACGTGGGACAAAATTGGGCCATCCCGCTTAAAATCAAGACATCTGGCAATACTAAATGGGATTCGTTCCAATTATTTTCTCGTCTGTTCCCATTAAAGCTACAATTATTTATTTTCAAAATTTAATTATTAATTTAAAATCTTTTTTTAAATATAATATTGAACAATTTCTGCAGTATTTAATTTATAATATTAACATTAATTTTCAAATGTAATTCCCTGCTTACTCCGGAACCATAAAAAAGAAAATTTTCTATTACAAAGCTTGTAGTTTAAAATTTAGTAGCACATATAAAAATAAAACCACAAATAAAGCCAAATCATGGTGTTTATTTAATTTATATTTTTGCAATATTTGTTAAGATGTAATTTCCTCATGTCCCACTCCTCCATACAGGAGTGGGACAAAAATTTTCGCAATTTTCATGTGTCTCAAAATTTATATTTTCAAGGATTTTATATTTCTTTCTTTCAGATAACTCTAAACATTGGATGCTACAATTGCATTCAACTTGGATAAGAATACATAGAGTTAAAAAAAAAAAAAAAAAAGGATTTATGAAAATTGTTCCATTTTTTTCTCTTCTCCCTAAAGGTAATTATATTTAATAGAAAAACATAACTAAGCCCCACTAATTTAAATCATTGTAAATGGCAAAATGCGGCAAAAAAACACTATCAGAAAATTTTTACACACACATATTTTGCACTCCATTTACATCACTTTATCAACTTCCAAAGATGAAAAAATGTAAATCAATTACGACGCATGTTGCATAGTTTGTTTTGCATTTCCAGAATGCTACATGACAGCTACAGCCAGATGAAAACGTACGATCTATCTACATGATGCAGACAAAATATTCACGTGTTTCACGCTTCGTTTATCATACATCAAAATTGTAGACTTTATTATATTCCTTGCTCAGCCACTCTGCATGAAAGAAGAAAAAACAGTATAGTTTGAACGTTTCCGTTTTCCGACAATAAATTCTAAAGATAACAAAATGAAAAGTACATAATTTCCGAATGAGTTAATGAGGACGGTAAGTTAAAAAAAATTGCAATTGGTAAAAAAAAAAAAAAAAATCCCGCTGACATCTATTATTACTCTATTCATCATTGCATGCGATGTTCTTTTAAATTATATTTGTCTGGGTCTATAAAACGCAATCGCTTCGATCCGACTGTGACAAGATGCTAAATGATATTCTAAAAATGATTTGCCCTTTGACGTATCCTAGAATCGCGAATTTTGCGTGTCAGGGAATGACACAATTTAGAGCATATTAACTCCGCAAATGCGTAAACTCAAATAAGTTTCGAAAAAACTTTAATGAGTCTGCATGTTTAGTTTTAATGACACTTTTTGAGAATTAATTACTTCTACCTAAAGAAAACATAGTCACAAATATCGATTTTATTCACTGGGTGAAAAAAAAAAAAAAAAAATCTGGCAAATTTAAGCATTCTAATTTTAGAAAATGAAGAGTTTGCAAATGCAATTGCGAAAATACTCAGTTTGGAAACGTAATTGCAGATTGTGAATGTAGCGAAATATGAATTTTGTGTGATTTTATGTACATAATAATAACAATAATAATTTTATTTATTATTTAACTGCACTAAATTTGTTTTAAATTAAATTTTGTTAAAAGATACTGGTATGAAGATTCACTTTTTATTTAAATATTAAGTTTATTAAGTATTAAGTAGAAGTTAAGTAAATATTATACTTTTTATTCTAGAAGAAATCTATTATGTTCATGCGATAAGATTGTTCAATTTTCCTGGTTCTTACTTTCCTTATCACTGAGTTATACGCAGGGCACCTACTGATTCATTTTTTAATATCAGTATTTCTTAAGAAAAAAATCGTAATTTTTAAAAATATTTGCAGCAAAAATAAACTTTGAGTAGGTTTCTATACAAAATTTGCTAGAGAAATTAAAAAAGAATATTTTTCTTTAAAGAAAAATAAAGGAAAATAAAAAAGAAAGAAAAAGTACGGACCAAGTGAGAGCTTTACGCACACATATTTATACTATATTTTAAACACTTTTGAATTATATTGCAAAGTGCTTATAAATTTAGCTTGTCTGTTCGTCTCTCCATCTGTCAGTATACTCAGCGTCACTTGCGTAAATATACTCAGATTGCCTTGTCACTTTTATACAATTGGTGTTTATAATAAAACGTTCAGTATTGAAAATGAAGTGTTTAGAATTTATAGTTCATTTTTAGGGACACGCAAAAAAAAATTCCGCTACAGTATATAGTTCACAAGGAACAATCACTTTGTGGTACATTTTAGTGATGTTAAGGTAGTTCAAACATAATCAGGTTGATGTGTATCTCTGAGACGGATGATAACATGCTCTTCAAGAATCTATAGAATAAGTAACGCTTATGGTTCGTTTACAGGAACTCACAAACTAACTTCATTCCATTATGATTTATGGAAGAAAATCGATTGCGGTGCATTTAAATGATGTTAGAATACTTCAAACTTAATAAAATTAATAAGAACGAAAAATCAAGTTAACATAGATTAGGAAACACTTTAAAGAAAAAACATAATATTTTAAAGAAATTACATTTTGTCATACAGTTAAGAAAAACCCAATACATAGCACATTTGAAAATCGAATTTTAACCAATACACCAGCAAGTTATCATACACTGTTAAAATTTTTACTGTTAAAATTGCGGCAGAAGCTTGCAGCAGGAATTCCAATCATACTCCGTAAAAAAAAAAAAAAAAAAAAAAAATGCCCATTTTTTTTTTTTAGTTTGTAAAGCAAGATATGCTGCACTTTAAAACACAATAACACTTTATTTACTGTTCCATAGCATGTAGCACGTTAGATAATCAACACAGAATCGCTTTTTTGGCAAGTTAAAAAATATGTTGCGGTTAAGTGACATTATATTTCAAAGTACGATTAAAATACACGGTTACACCCTAGCGGAAGGAAATATACGAGATCGTACCGTAATTTTGCTGACAGATGGCCTAGAACTGTAAGAATATGTGGATTGTTCTTAATTTTCTAAGTATTTAAGGGATAAGACCGCTTATTTAGTGGATAAGGCTGTTTTTTATCAAATAAGGCTGTTGCCAGTGAAAATTGAAGGGAAAACGCTGAAATTCTGACTCTCAAATCGCGCTAAATTTACAATTTTTTTAGAGTGCACACTTAAAATATACATAACATACGGTAAAAATTCATTTTTTACAATTGCTATTCTTACAATAATTAAAATCAACGTTTGACACACAATAAATAAACACACATCGTATACGTTTCACGAGCACCAGGGCTCGCTTCCTCAGTGTACTAAAGTTAAAAATGTTTAAAAACAGAACCCCCCCCCCCCCTCCCCCCCCAACTGACAGCAAGTCAGAGACCCAAATGATCGCAAACATAATGCCAAAATAACAACAAGCTTCAGCAACCAATAAGATTAAACCGGAAATGAGGTGTTATGACATAATAAATCTAACCAGAAAGTTGAGATGTACGGTATACGTGAAAGATCATTAACCAAGGAGTTTTTTGCTTTATGTATATGGAGTGCTTCGAAAAAGTCTAAGTCTAGCGGAGTAGTGCATTTTTTGGATAATAGTAGCAGAGGTAAAATTAAAATTATGGCCCTCCTCCCAACAATGAGAAGCAATAGAGGAATTCTTTAACTCTTTTCTTTTAACATAACCTATATGTTCGGCGACTCTTTTTCTGTGTTTACGTTTTGTTTGTCCAATATAGGACAAACCACACTGACATTGCATATTGTAAATATCCCAATGATCCAGAGGAGAAATTTGATCTTTTAATTGAGAAAAGGTTAATTTATTGACTGGTTTAAATACTATTTTGAAATCATAATATTTCAAAATATTTGCAATTTTAAAGCTAATGCTTTGATGAAACGGTAAAATAATTAGACTAGAATAAGAAACAGGTGTAGCAGAAGAATCAGGATCATCGAGATGTTTATTAAAACTATGAGAAATTAATTTATTGATATATGATAAACTGAAGCCGCGATCTATAGCAACTGATCGTATGTAATTTAACTCATCACTAAGAGAACTGTTATCTGAACAAATTAAGTGAGCTCTATTAATTAAATAAAGAAAAGCAGAAGCTTTTTGAGAAGGGCGGTGACAGGAATTAAAATGGGGGGGGGGGGCAGTGTGACAGCAAAGGGTTTCCGGTAAACACGGGTGTCAAATGAGGTTAATTCACTAATGACTAAAACGTCAAGAAATGGCAATTTATTATCGTTTTCGACTTCATAAGTGAATTGAATGACTGGATCTATTTGATGTAAAATAGTCAAAATATTATCAACAGGAGAAACAGATGGGTCGATGAGTGCAAAAGAATCATTAACGTATCTGCAATAAAATGGGAAACTGATGAGATTAAACATTTTAATTTCAAAGTAATGCATATATAGATCAGCTAGGAAAGGGCTAAGGGGGTTACCCATAGCTAAACCATCAGACATGGAATAGAATTTATTGGAAAATTTAAAAGTGTTTTGTTTTAAACAAATGTTGAATAAATCAACAATGTGGTTAATTTCGTGATCAGTGTAATGGAATTCTTTTAATCTGAGAGTGAGGCATTGAAATGCACCAAGAACAGGAACATGTGTTAACAGAGATGCGACATCAAATGAAACCATTCTCAAAGAGGGGGAGGGGGTATAGTTCTTAATGAGATTAACAAAAGAGCTTGAACAAAAGAGTCTTAACAGTGTAAACATTGGATATTGAGAGAAAAGAAAAACGCTTAACCAGATATTTGGCAAGCGGGTAGGTGGCTGAACCGATATTGGAAACAATCGGACGGAGAGGGACACCAATTTTGTGTACGTTTGCTAAAGCATAAAAACGACTACAGTTAGCAATGGAAGGAGTTAATGACATTTTTATACTGTCATCAATGCAAGGAGAGGATATGATAAGTTTTCTAGTATTTATTAAATCATTTTCAGATGGATCACGATTTAATTTAACATAAAGACCAGACTGCAAGAGATCATGTACTTTTTCTAAATAAACAGCTTTGTCTTGTATTACTATTTGGCCCCCCCCTTGTCAGCTTTGGAGATAATAATGTCATCGTTAGATTTCATAGAACATAAAACTTCCTTTTGATCCTTAGTGATATTTGGTTTGAATTTCATTGTATTATGTTCTACTGTGTTTTTAATGAGAACTCTGATAGAATCTTTTTGGGAGCTTGAAAGTTTACTAAACTTAAAACATCTTTCAACAGGAGCAATTAAATTAAGCAAGTTAGGTTGTTTACTGAAAGAAAAGTTATGGTTAAGTTTAAGAATATTCTCCTGTGTAGGCGACAGCTGTATATTAGAAAGGTTTACAATAGGATTACTATTGACTTTTGTGAGTTGTGGAGGGGGGGGGGGTAGGAGTAGGTGGGATTAAATTTGAAAGTTTCTTTACTAACGAAAGTTTATGAAAAGCAGAGAACCTGACGGACCGGCACCATGATGTACGATCAAATGTATGAAAGTCTGACAAACTGTTTGCAACAGAGATATGTAAATGAAACAACTCTTTTTTAATAAAAGCAAAAAGATTCTATCAGAGTTCTCATTAAAAACACAGTAGAACATAATACAATGAAATTCAAACCAAATATCACTAAGGATCAAAAGGAAGTTTTATGTTCTATGAAATCTAACGATGACATTATTATCTCCAAATCTGAAAAGGGGGGGGGGGGGGCAAATAGTAATACAAGACAAAGCTGTTTATTTAGAAAAAGTGCATGATCTCTTACAGTCTGGTCCTTATGTTAAATTAAATCGTGATCCGTCTGAAAATGATTTAATAAATACTAGAAAACTTATCAAATCCTCTCCTTGCATTGGTGACAGTATAAAAATGTCATTAACTCCTTCCATTGCTAACTGTAGTCGTTTTTATGCTTTACTAAAAGTACACAAAATTGGTGTCCCTCTCCGTCCGATTGCTTCCAATATCGGTTCATCCTCCTACCCGCTGGCCAAATATCGGGTTAAGCGTTTTTCTTTTCTCTCAATATCCAATGTTTACACTGTAAGAATTCAAGCTCTTTTGTTAATCTCATTAAGAACTATACCCCCTCCCCCTCTTTGAGAATGGTTTCATTTGATGTCACATCTCTGTTTACACATGTTCCTGTTGTTGGTGCAATTCAATGCCTCACTCTCAGATTAACCCTTAACTGCAGTTACAAAAATTATTGCATAACTACTGTGAGCGGTCTGTCAGACCGCTTAATCTAAAGATGTATAAAATGTTAAATTAACTCTTAGAATACTATTTATGTATAAAACTTTATATACAGGAATATTATAAATGAAATTAAGCTATTCAAAAGTCTCTAGAGATAGTAATAGGATTCGAAACGAAACAAAATTTGATCAGTGTCTATAGTTAAACTAAAAATTATAAGTTAAACTATAAAACTTGAAAAAATCAGCGGTCTGTGAGACCGCTAACAGCAATTATGGGTTAAAAGAATTCCATTACACTGATCACGAAATTAATCATATTGTTGATTTATTCAACATTTGTTTAAAACAAAACACTTAAATTTTCCAACCAATTCTATTCCATGTCTGATGGTTTAGCTATGGGTAACCCCCTTAGCCGTTTCCTAGCTGATCTATATATGGGTGATTCTACGATAAGAGGTTCAAAAACATAGAGAATTCGGCCAAAAAGAAAAGTTTGAGTTTGATCAAAAACCTTTAAATTATGATTTTTGTCCCGTTTATTTACCTTTTCATATAAGAGCAAGTCACTTTATACATATTTTATAACTTTTTCTGGTCAGTGACTCGCTCCCCTGGCAGTTATCTTGCCAGGGGAAATACGGCAGGGGAGAGACATTTTCATGTAAATTCAAATTTTTTAACTGACTGAATTAGTTTTTGGGTTAATTGTGTATTTCACTTTAATTATTACCGTATTGCTTAATTAGGGCAGTAAATGCAATTGAATTGAATGAATATTATAAGTTTTATGACTTACCAGGGGAGATACATGATCACTGTGCGAAACCACTACGCAGCACGGTTGCGTTGCAATAACTAAAAACGGCGACGCTTAAATGGGTTGCGCGTTTAGTATTGCTAACTTCAAGCCGATAGATGTCCTTAAGCACTAATTCCAATATAGCCATCCTTGAATTTATATTTGTTTCAGCGGAACGAAATTTGACAGGGGAGAGACACAAAAAAAGCGGGACAAAAGTTAATTAAAAAAATTATTTAAAATTTACAAAATTATTTTATCTTTTTTTTTTTATAATACGTAAGTATAATTACTTAAGTTCCAATTAAACATACTTTAGCTAAGCATCTGGCGTAAAAAATATATGTATTGTTTGAAAGTTAAATTGAAACCGGCAAGGGGACATGCCAGGGGAGGGGACTTTTTAGACTTAAGAAATTTCAGAAAAATGTCTTTTAATTAGGCATTCAATAGTGATGTTACTTAATAAAGTTTATTAAGATGATGCGATTCATTGCAAAAAATAGCAACATATAGAATAAAAAATCTGTTTTAAACGGATTGCCGTACAAATTACCTCTTATCGTAGAATCACCCATATGCATTACTTTGAAGTTAAAATGTTTAATCTCATCAGTTTCCCATTTTATTGCAGATACGTTGATGATTCTTTTGCACTCATCGACCCGTCTGTTTCTCCTGTTGATAATATTTTGACTATTTTAAATCAAATAGATCCAGTCATTCAATCCACTTATGAAGTCGAAAACGATAATAAATTGCCATTTCTTGACGTTTTAGTCACTCGTCAGTTAACCTCATTTGACACCCGTGTTTACCGTAAACCCTTTGCTGTCACACAGTCCCCCCATTTTAATTCATGTCACCCCCCTTCTCAAAAAGCTTCTGCTTTTCTTTATTTAATTAATAAGAGCTCACTTAATTTGTTCAGATAACAGTTCTCTTAGTGATGAGTTAAATTACATAAGATCAGTTGCTATAGATCTTGGCCTCAGTTTATCATATATCAATAAATTAATTTCTCATAGTTTTAATAAACATCTCGATGATCCTGATTCTTCTGCTACACCTGTTTCTTATTCTAGTCTAATTATTTTACCGTTTCATCAAAGCATTAGCTTTAAAGATGCAAATATTTTGAAACATTATGATTTCAAAGTAGTATTTAAACCAGTCAATAAATTAACCTTTTCTCAATTAAAAGATCAAATTTCTCCTCTGGATCATAGGGGTATTTACAATATACAATGTCAGTGTGGTTTGTCCTATATTAGACAAACAAAACGTAAACTCAGAAAAAGAGTCGCCGAACATATAGGTTATATTAAAAGAAAAGTTAAAGAATTTCTCTATTGCTTCTCATTGTTGGGAGGAGGGCCATAATTTTAATTTTACCTCTGCTACTATTATCTAAAAATGCACTACTCCGCTAGACTTAGACTTTTTCGAAGCACTCCATATACATAAAGCAAAAAACTCCTTGGTTAATGATCTTTCAAGTATACCGTACATCTTAACTTTCTGGTTAGATTTATTATGTCATAACACCTCATTTCCGGTTTAATCTTATTGGTTGCTGAAGCTTGTTGGTATTTTGGTATTATGTTTGCGATCATTTGGGTCTCTGACTTGCTGTCAGTTGGGGGGGGGGGGGTTCTGTTTTTAAACATTTTTAACTTTTGTACACTGAGGAAGCGAGCCCTGGTGCTCGTGAAACGTATACGTATGTGGTGTGTGTTTATTTATTGTGTGTCAAACGTTTATTTTAATTATTGTAATCTTCCACACAAGGTTTTAGCTATTAATTGCTATTCTTATCTGGTAAAGTGTTCAAATTCTTACAAGCATCCCCGTGTGTGAGCAAGAATTTTACCATACTTACGTAACATACTGATAATTTGTTATGTCACATATTAAAATGCTCTTCCAGCAATTATATCGATCTTAATCCGTCTTGTGTAACCGATTTCTTTTTGTCTTTTTAAATTAACGATGAATGCTAAGCACTCTACAGTCTAGTACAAAGTATTTTGTAGTGCAATTAATGATCGTCTATTTCATTATCATTGGAATATCGCGATATCATTAAAATTCACTTCCAATGCATTTTCCCTAAAATCATAATATGACAGGATTTTGTATCCATGTTAACGAAGTCTAATTGCTAATTTTTTTTACTCCATATAGAAGTATACTGTGGTCCACTTTACTGATGCAAAGTATATTGTAGTCCATTTCAGTGATATCTATCAATGTCATTTTTTAAAATTATCATCGCTTCATTAAAATTCACCGAAAACGATTTTCCCAATGTAGCACAATGTAATCCTAATAATTTTTAGTGATCCTGTAAACGAAGTATATATATGTTACCTACTTCCTTTGCAAAAGCGAAAACGTTATAGTGAATTTCAATAACATATAAAAATTACTTGGCAATTTAAGCATGTTTACGAACATTAGAGCGTAGCCAAACAGTCAGATAAATCGGTCTCCCCTCGGGATTGCACCTACACTCTAAAGATAAAACTGAGTTTCTGAGGTGGACACCATGACAGACAAACCGAAATCTTAAATACTTTTCTTTTATGTTGGAAAGTGTTAAAAAGGATTATTGAGGTCCATTACAACATACTTTCTATATATTATAGAGTATGTGCAGCATTTATCTTCCTTTTACTGGGACAAAGGAAATAAATCGGTTACAGGACCGCCTGTAATTGATATTCGATAATTGCTTGATCCGTTGATAGAGCGACTGGTTAAGGGAGACTACAAGCGACAACTGCATCCGAAGACCGTTTTCTCTCATTTTCAGCTCGTAAAAACAGCGAGCTGACACCAGGGGGCCTACCACGAGCGCGTCGAGATCCTTCCGAAGTGGGAAGAACCGCAAGTCGAATTTCAATGTTTCGCGGAAAATAAGTCCGACGCACAGTTTAAGTGCTACCATGAAGCAGTAGAAAAATCCTGTCGGTTTTCATTCAAAGGAACACCGGGACAACCTGACTGACCACTTTTTTTCGACTTCGTTTCCACTGTCCTTCTCTCATTTTCTCCTCTTGAAAACAGAAAACAAATGTTAGATATTGCTTTCCGTCTTTATTAAAAATGTCATCAACACACGTCTAATTGAAATATTTGAATAATCTTTTTTTTTAAAGAAATGTGAAGTATTCAGAATTTTAACTGCTAAAAGCTCAAAATCATACGCCCGGTAGTTTTTTAGAAAATGAAAAGTAAAAATGAAATTTGCTTTTTTTTACTAAACAAAGACTTTCCTTTAAAAATTAATAAAAAATTAACACGTTATTTTAGAGATATTTAATAATTATCATAAGAAAGACCTTATTTTAAACCTTAAAATGATATGAAAATAATTTTTTATAACTTTTTGTTAATTAAATAATAGCATAAATGCTCGAAAATTTTAAGAAATTTTGTTTAAATATCTAAAAAAAAAGTGAAAATATTTTAAGTTTTTAAACTTATTTTAAATGACAATAATAAACGTGCTTTGAAAATATCACATGCAGCTTTTGGTAAATATAAATTGTTTTTTTACGCTTCTTGTTTAAAATGAAAATTAAACGCAAAAATTAAAAAAAAAAAAACAAAAAAACTAATTATTCAAATAAACTAATACAAAAATAAACTAATTATTCAAAACTTTCAAATGTTTATTTACAGATATATATTATTAAATATTGTATCAGTTTTAATATATATTTTTTGTTGCACAAATAACAAAGTACCTTAATAACATTGATCAATAATTTCTTATTACTAAAAAATAAATAAATAAATAATTTTTGTTAACAAAAAGAAAGAAAGAAAGAAAAGAGAAAAGAAAGAAAGAAATAAAATTAAATATATATATTATTATTATTATTGAAGATTTTATGATATGGATCAGTCTTCTTGGCTTTTATTATTTTGTTTTTGTTCTCGATTTCTTTTGAAAGTAATCTTTCAGAATGTAAATTAATTACTCAAACTAAACATACAGACCGAGGAAAAAAATGGTCTGCAATAATAAGCTTAATTTAATACCGAAACTTCTCCTTTCCATCAATTTGAGCAATAATTGTTTTATATTCCAAAAAATTAGTTTGTATAAAAATCAAGGACAGAAAAAAAAAAAAAAAAGACAAATTTACATCATCTTAAAATAATATATATATTTATCTTGTTCGAAGCTTTTCAAAATTTCACAGCTCTATATCCTTTTTTTTTTTTTTTTTTTTTTTCAAACATCTAATGAAATATGCCGTATAAAAAAAATAGTAACTTAAAATTTTCAAAAGTTAGTAGTACTTTTCTCATTTCTTTTTCTATTTTTTTTTTTTTTTTATAAAATATCTTAATTTTTTACTGATCGGAAATTCTCAATGGATATTATTAAAATATTTTATGCATATTTATATGTACATAATACAACAACTTATTAAAATTGATACATTTAATAATAATTTTTAAAAAACAGATTTTTTTTTCTTTTTTTGAAATTTTGGATAATTTTATTTGAGTAAACAACGATGATCTGCATGGCCTTAAATATTAGCATGAATGTTATATTTAGTACAGAGAAGTTTTAGTAAAAATAAATATATGGTCAATTAATTTTCGTGTATGAAGTGCTTCGTCACACTATAAAATATTTGTGCAATAAGTATATAATTAATTTTCGTGGTACTGCGCACTATTTATTTAAAGCAGATTAATAATATTCTGCGTGATATTTTGTAAGACCGTGTTTCAACAAACACCTCAATTATTATTTTTTAATTAGTACTATAGTTTTTATTTGTTTATTTATTGGTATGTTAAAATTTCTTTTGAAAAGACTGAGTAACACCAATAAAAATCAATCTAAATATATATATATATATATATATATACACAAATGTTTGCGGCATTTGAAAAAAACATCCATTATTAGTGTTTATAATTAGTATCAAAGCTTATAAAATTTTCCCAATTCTGTCATATTTAAGTAGAACTTCTTGAAAATTTAGAGCATTTATATCCATATTTATTTAACAAGAATTTATAAAACTTTTGTTTTCATACCATCTAAAAACTTAAAATAAGGCCTTTTTTATTATAGTTATTAAATATTTCTAGATTAATGTGTTAATTTTTTATTGATTTTTTAAAAATGTCTTTGCTTAATCAAAAAAAAGAGCAAATTTCATTTTTATTTTCCCATTTTATAAACAATTATTCATCGTATCCTTTTGAGCTTTTTACAGCTGAAAATATGAACATTTCACTCTTATTTTTTAAAAAAAGATTATCAAAATATCTTAATTAGACGCGTACCAATAACTTTTTTAATAAAGAGCGTAAACTACATGAACGGCTAAGACAGATCTTCGACAATATGCTACTCAATCCACCCCGTTCTGAGGGGTCGAAAATTTTTTAGGGGATTACGATGACATTTATCCGATGGGAGATTTCTCGATTGCCTCGTGGTAGCAATAACTCAAGGTCATCGGGGTGCAATGTCACATCGGAAGCATTCCCGATGAAAGGGGAAGTTCGACACGTTCGTAGTAGATCCCCAGGAGTTTCTGCTTCAGAATTTCAGGCTGCCGCAAGAACTCGAAGTAACCGTAATACTGTTGCACGAGGTTTAACAAGGGTGAACTGTGTGCGAGAACATCAGTAGTTTGTGTCCCACTCACTCCAACTTCCAAAGGGGACTGTTTAAACTGCTGCCGTCGTCATGCTCATTGGAGCCAAGAAGAGCGGGTTTGGTAGTTGTTAATAAATTTAACTTTTTCAAAAAAATGTATAACCGACTCCAAAAAAAAGCGCTAAAAAGAATTAAATAATTCTATAAAATTCTCTAATGACAAATCGTTATCCAATAACCACACATTGACTATCATGTACCGGTATAAAGCGGTTAAATTTAATATATAGAATTTAATATCCACCAAACATAGGTTTTCCAGAGAATATTTTTCACAAGAGATTAATTTACATATTTTTGATTTAATTTTTGAATATATACATATAAAAAATAAGGAATTACTTTTTGAAGTTGGTGCCAAACAATCATAGTCGATAATGATTTCCCCATTTTATTTATGGTACTAGACATAATATATCCACAATTCTTACTATACTTAAGATAGTTTGGCACCAACTTCAAAAAGTAATTCCTTATTTTTTATATGTATATATTCAAAAATTAAATCAAAAATATGTAAATTAATCTCTTGTAAAAAATATTCTCTGGAAAACCTATGTTTGGTGGATATTAAATTCTATATATTAAATTTAACCGTTTTATACCGGTACATGATAGTCAATGTGTGGTTATTGGATAACGATTTGTCATTAGAGAATTTTATAGAATTATTTAATTCTTTTTAGCGCTTTTTTTTGGAGTCGGTTATACATTTTTTTGAAAAAGTTAAATTTATTTCCTACTTTTTAGTTATTTATACCGTAATACATAATTATGTGTACTGACATATGATGGCTCTTTGCAACGCATTACTAATGAACGCACTTTGCTGAGTTCTGATGTATTCGCTTTACTTGTCACCTTTTGATTGTCAACTTTTCAAAAGACACTTACAATATCGGTTAGTATCGTTGTGAATCTTTAGGTTTTCTGGATGTGGTAACTTCTTCAGATCTGTCACGAAACAACAACAATCTAATTCCTATAAATGCAGTAAAGACATCTGAAATGAGCGGTGATGTTTCGACGAGGAATCCGAAAATCATAACCTGTACTTGGCTGCATCTATAAGAGAGTGACAGCATTCGATGCCCAAATACTTTTTTCACGGACGTTTTTGTCCCAACTAAACTCTTAAAAATTTGAAACTCACTCCACCGCTTTTATGGAAAACGATTATTTCAGCCTATCATGGAGCATTCTCATGGGTCAAAAGACACATATTTTATAAAAGCGGGGGAGTGACGATGCAGCAAAAGGGTAAAATTTTTTACAGTGTATGTATGAGATATTCCATAAGAGGGATGGAGTGACGATGCAGCAAAAGTTAAATTTTTAACAATGTATCGCAATGCTAGGCATTTTCTATTATAAAATTCGATGATGATTTCCTGGTAGAATTCGATTGTACGCCGAATGATCCTTTATTTCTACACAGACATAAATACATAATCTATATTATTTTACAAATTCGTGGACATAGAAGGACAAGATAGCACAATTAAATATTACGACACAAGAAAATTACAACCGGGAGCTACACATAAAGAGTGTGTGCAACGGAGCCAGTGGGATTCGAACCCACAATCTCTTACGCTCTCAAGAGATTAGCAGCGTGGTGTTTTAACCACTCGGCCACAAGGACCCCCTTGATGACTCATTTTTGTCCAGAATCTTTTCAATCAATCGTATACTGTGCTCCATGTGTCAACATATTCATATCGAGGAATCCTACATGAATAAAATCTGAAATCATTCTGGTGTCTAATCCGATAACCAAATCTGAATCTAAAGATAATTTTGCTACACATATCTATGCACTTTATTTTGAATTGATATGTAGAGATAATTTTTTCCTCCGGAGCAAAATATATACGAAAGGATTTTCATCTTTTCAACAACTTAAGGATGTCGATTGGTATGGATGTCCATTTACGCTTTAGTGGATGCGAGAACTTGTCCATTTAAGCTTTAACATTTCGGAAATTTATCCCATTCAGCAAACTTTAAGGCCCCACACTAGGCACAGAAAAAGACCCGGATGATAATGTGAAGTCTATGGGGGCGTTCTTTTCAAATATCTCGCTCAAATTTTAAAAATTTTACGTGATTTTTTTCTGCATAGGATAGTTGAGGATATTCCACAACCGACCTAGTTTTTAATTTTTCAATTTTGGTTTCAGATTTTTAAAAAATTATTTTAAATTTCAAAACCGGTTTAAACGGTTCTGAAATTGAAACTATCATTATATAAAACATACATAAGCAAAATCGAAGAAGTAAAAACTAGGCCGGTTGTAGAATATCCTCGGCTATCCTATGCAAAAAATTCATGTAAATATATTAAAATTTGAGCGAGATATTTGAAAAGAACACACCCATAGTCTTTACACTAACATCCGGATCTTTTTATGAGACTAGTGTAGTGCCTTAAGGTCCACATTGAAATCTACAGACTTCGTAAATGGGCATTGAAAAGCTGACAATCCATCAGTATACGTTAAAATTATTGTGAAAAATTACCTTTGTTTTTAAAGACTATCTATTTTCTGACTAATGAGAGCGATCTAAAAACGTCTATGGAGCGTTTTCATTGGTCAGAAAATAGATAGTCTTTAAAAACAGAGGTAATTTTTCAAGATATTTTAAACAAGGTACATTTTTAAAAATTTGACCCTTTTGCTGCATCGTCACTCCACCGCTAATATAGAAAACGATTACTTCAGCCTATTATGGAGCATTCTCATGGATCAAGAGTGAGATATTCTATAAAAGCGGGGTAGTGACGATGCAGCAAAAGGGTCGGATTTTTTAGAGTTTAAAGTACGCGTACACAACCAGAACGCGTCAAGTTGCTTCTATGATTCAATGCATAGCAAAGTAATTCTAAATATTCGTATGTATTAAAATACCCTTTTCAGTCATAAAAACTAAAAAGGAAGATATTATTAAAATCACACCATGATTCAACATGCGTCTATATGAAAATAATAATATTTGAAGTTAAGAATGTTCTTTGATAAACGCGGTTTTCCAAAGTACAGAAAATTTAAGAATTTTTATTCCAGAACTTGGCGTTAGTCGCCTGAACTAGTTTGTTTTATGGGTGAAAGAAGTTAACCAGCTGAACTTTAATGGTAAGCTTATCAAAATTTTTCGTCATCTATATTTGTCCAAATGTAAATATAGCACATAGCAATGTACTTTAATCACTTTGTGAATCCGGCATAACAAGCACCCTGATACACAGACACTCTTGCTTTAACGTGTAAGGCTCTTTAGAGATGGATTTTCAGCTTTTCGATACCGAATTCTCATGTCTGGATCGATGTGGATCTTTTACTTTGGTGGATACGAGAATTGTTCCAGCTAAGATTTCGTACTTTGAAAAAAAACTAGCATCTCTGCAACAGTGGTTAGGATCCAGAAGGATTATTCGCTGTTAAGCGAAACAAGATTGACCAATCATAAGTCTTCATTTTTTAGAACTTTTCATTGTTCGAAGGAGAGAGTCTGGAATACATGGAGTGAAAATCTGCTATCGACACTGTAAAAAATTTTACCCTTTTACTGCATCTTACTCCATCGCTTTTATAGAATTTCTTTATTTTGACCAATGAGAATGCTCCATAATAGAGCGAAGTAATCGTTTCCTATAAAAGCGATGGAGTGACGATGCAGCAAAAGGGTTCAAATTTTTACAATGCAAACAGTGCTAAAAATTTGTATCCTTTAAATGTGCAACGATGCTACTGAATTTCAAAGTGTGGATCACAGCGACATCTGCGGAATTTTCGTGATACATTATCTAGACTAGCAATAATTCTTGCATTTTTAGAAAATGTCCTGCAGATGTCGCTTCTATCTTTAAATTTCATTAGCATTGTTGCACATTTAAAGAATAGAACATTTTATCGCTTTTTTTAAGTGTTACAGAGGGCGTGTTCAGCACAACGTACCGGTTACTTACCGACCACTTACCGATTGTAGACAAGTACGAAATGAAAATCAAAGCGAAGTGTGACGTCAGCTACAATTCAACAGAATAGTTTTCATTGATGCCAAAATTTGCTTTCGTGCTGCCCTACAATCGGTCGGTAACATTGGTTACTTTTGTAAGTTGCTCTGAACACGCCCTGAGATAGCCGATTTCCACACTATATCCCCTAGATGCTATATTTCCGGTTTCTTGCATAAGAGAACTTGTCCGGGATCCAGGTAGAATTTGCGCTGTTAGCGAAACCAGATTAACGAATCAGAAGCCTGAATTTTAGCAAATTTTTCAACGTTTTAAATAAATTTTCTTGTTAATAAATCTTGTTTCGCAAACAGCGCAAAATTTTTGTGAATCCTGGCCCTCGTCCAGCTACACTGTTAAAAATCTGCTGCATTTTGCTGCAACGCCCTCCACCACTTGTATATAATATCTCTATTCCAACCAATGAGAAAGCGCCATTTCACGGCCAAGTAACCGTTTTCTATACAAGCAGGGGAGTGCGTTGCAGCAAAATGCAGCAGATTTTTAACAGTGTAGGATTTTGCACTTTGAACACTATTAAAAATCTGAAACTTCTACTTTATCGTCTATCCATTGCTTTTATAGAAAATGATTACTTCATTGTACTATGGTGAATTCTCAATTGTCAAAATAGAGATAATCCATAAAAGCGGTGGAGTGACGATGCAACAAAAACTTCAAACTTTTAACAGTGAAAAGATCGTGTGTCTATGTAAGTGTAACATAGAAGCATGCAAAAGGAACACTTCTAATTGGTCGATTGATTCAAAATGAATTTGAAATTTAAAGTTTTTATTTTTAAAAAGTTCTAATTATCAGATTTTTATGAAATTCGAATGGGACCACATGGGCCTCATACGCTTTCAAACAAAAAAAGAATTATGAAAATCGGTTCATATTTGCAAAAGTTATGCGTGAACAACAAATACATACAGGTCGAAATCATAACCTCCTCTTTGAAGTCGGTTAAATAAATAACCAATCCAGATATAGTCTCAACACTCATTCTAGACGTGTTTTTATCTGGAGAGAGGAAGGAATACGCGTCTTTTTTTATCCGTGAAACATCCCTTTCGAGCACAGTCTTCTTGGCTCCATTGAACATAACGATGTGAACAATTTAAACGGGCTCTTTTGGAAGCTGGAATGAATGGGACACAAATTAATGTTTTTTTCGCATTCAGTCTACTCTCGTTAAACCTTCGTGTGCTCTCGTTAAGCCTTCGGCAGTAGAACGATTAATTAGAGTTCCTGTGGCAGCCTGAAGATCTGAAACCATATCTTTTGTTGTCATTTTGCGATTTTTTTCAGCCGAAAAAGACAGAAAATGGTATTCTGATGTGTTACTCTTGGTATCCCTTGACCAGATTATCTATCAACGTATCCAGTACTTAGAAAGCGGCTCGAAGATCTTGATATGAAACCTTGAGTGATTTCTATTTCTTTTTGACTTCTTGATTCTACTAACTATTCGCCACTTTTGATCTTCACTTAAATGATGCTTTTGAGCTATAACTAATGAATATTGATCACTCTCAGACACTGCATTCACTTTAAACAACACTACAGACCAGAATTCCAACGTATGTCTGTTGCGCACTACATTGACATTGACAATCACCTAATTTGCATATTTACGACACTAACAAACGCGTGTAATTTTGTATTCAACAGTATTTAAATAACATAAGTAATTGATGCATTGGACAGTGATTGCAACATTAACTGTGTGAGCATAATTTTACTCATTATCCTTTAATTTTGATGATAAACAATCTATATTAAACGGCTAAAATAGAAATGGGCTGCACACATTGCAAGAAAACAAGACAGTAGGTGGAGCACAAACACATTAAAGTGGTATCCCAGAGGTATAGGATGACGAAGACGACCCTAATTAAGGGGGAGGGACGAAATCAGAAAAGTGACTGATGTAAACTGGATGACTAAAGCACCAGACAAGGAAACATTAGAAAAATCTGGAGCAGACCTACATCCAGCAGTGGATTGAAAACGGTTGATTATTATGATGATATACTTACTTATATGTGTGTGTGTGCTATGCATAATTAATGAACTTAAAAATGATGATAAAAAACTTAACCCTTTTAAAAACTTAAATTTAAAATTAAAATTTAAAAGTTTAAAGTTTCAATTAATATTTTTAACTTTAATTCTGAAGCTTAAAGTATTTTGCCCCTGGTAACTTTCTTTCACAGCCTAAAATTTATTACTTTCGGAGATCAATTTTGGATGCTCCTTAAGATTAAAATTGATGATCTAAGTGCTTTTTGCATCCATTTGTGGCTAGGGCCTCATACGTCTCCGACCCGGGAATTGTGCGGGCTTTGACCACATATCAATCAAAACCTAATGAACCAATTAAATTAAATGTTCCTCCCTAATTCCCAACTCTGCCCTCTGCTGGAAAATATTACAATCCCCAACATATTAGCAAGAACACGCGCGAAAAACAAGAGACTTTGCAGATTTGAGATGCCTGCAGAAAATACGCCATGTAACGCCCCATAATCCATGTAAACGGCTCGGGCGACCTCCGACCGGACTCGCGAATCCATCTGTTAAGATGAGCAGCCTAATAAAAAGAGTTCGAACCAACAAGAGGCTCCCGAGTCCAATCTCCTATGCCACGACTGACACCCAAGAAGTCGTTACATTATATACATATATGTGTATATATATGGGCATTTCCATGCGAACTTGTTTGTCTGTTACGTACTACGATTTTTAGCTACCAGTATTTTAAAACGAGAAAATGTGACTTAGTTTATCGAAGATATATCATCAATTGAATAAGGCGAAGCAAACTTTTCGAAAATAACGGTGGCCAACAAGCATAGCGATTTTCAGTTGTGTAACAGACTAACAAATTCGCATGGAAATGCCCATATATATATATATATATATATATATATATATATATAGAGAGAGAGAGAGAGAGAGAGAGAGAGCATTTAAATGCATTAAATAAAAATCGGATGGTTCAAAATTAGAAATTTCATAAAGTATACAAATCAAGGCTTGGAATATAATAGCCTTGAAGATATTACCTATGTTTCACGGGAGCCGTATACGTGATAAAATACGAAGTTTACCATTTTTACAATCTCTTTTCTTATTTACATATATTTAGAAAAAATTCAATCTGTTTTTAATAAGGACATTAAAAAACTCTCATTCTTTCACGAACCACATTTTATCGAGTTATGATATGATGAATTTTGCGAATTTTCAATGTTTTCAGCTGCAGTGTTGCCAGATGGGCTACTTATTTTAAATTCAGATTCTTGACTGGTACCACTTTTTTGAATTAGTAAAATGCGTCTTATTTAATGACATATTAATAAGAGCGAAAACAAACGGAATTAAGTCGTTTAAAAAAAAATGGTGCGAATCAAGAAATCTGAATTTTAAAAAAGTAGCCCACTGGCAACACTGTTCAGCTGCTAAAAACATCTGTAACTATTTTTGATTTCCCTAAAAATACATATTTTTTAAAAATTTCTGAATTTCTTAAGTAGTTTTAAATTTTTTCGTTGGAAGGAAGGGCTTCGCAGATATTACCCACTCCTTGTTTCGCGAGTGATGTGAATGAAGTCACCGACAAGCAGACTCAGCACTTCTGTCTAAAAAGAATTCTTTATAATTTGTCATAATTTGATTCATAATTTTAAATGTTCTTAATTCTAAGTAAAATTAAAATGGTGCAAATTCCCACAATTAATTCTAATGTAGCCATAGATTTGTTCAATAAATAGATTAATCATTTTAAGAATTATCGATTAGATGAAAGATTTGATAAATATTTACTCTTAAAATTCCTTAAGAATTAAATTGTGAACAAAACTTTACTCCTGTTGCTATTATTATTTCAACAACAAAAACAACAGAAAGAAATTTCATTTTGAACAGCGCAACATCAATGGATTCTAAATTAATTACAGAGCACAATTCCTTTACAAAATCAAAGATGAAATATTATCTTCTTTTAATAACACTTTAGTGGAATCAAACGTTTCATGATACATTCTGCTTTGTAAATACCAACTTGCTAAGTTTACTCAAAGAAGAATCAATGGAAACTTAAGGATTTACATTTAAACTTAAAGAGGACTCTCGAAGTAGCGCAAACGTTCTTGGGGAATTGATTTGTATAATGCACTAAAAGCATTAAAACTGAATTTTCTAGATCAACAGTTCAATGAACTGTATAATATTTTACGATATTTCTGTTAGTGTCCTAATTCGACATTTCCAAATAAATGTAAAAGAATTAAGGTTACTAGTGGCATTATGAGCATTAATTAGGATAAGTGACATGGCGAGACTTATTTTTCTAGATATAATATTTTCAAAAACAAGATTTCGCCCTAATCGAAAATATCTTTACGGAAATAGTGGTGTCCTCTCCCGCTTGGCTATGCTACAGAGTTGGATCTGGGGAAAAATCGGATCATTAAAAAGAAGAAAAGACTTACGATCAACTACATTTTCTCAAAAATTAAGTTATTTAACTGTTCTCTTGTCCAGTTTTGAATCCAAAAAGTGGTCTTTGGGGGAAATTCCACCACCTAGAGCAATTAGATGTCACCCCGGAAGATCTGAGATTTTGTGCTTTTAATGGTCAAAAAATGCAATCACCCCCACCCCAAGTCACAGATATCCCTCTAGGAGAAAAATGTCCGAATTCAATACTCCTTTAGACATTACATAACTGATTTGTCTAATATCTTTATTGGCCTCGAATTTAATATAAAATTTCGGTAAATCTAAATACAATTCAATTATTTGTTTCAACCAATTACGAGATAAAATAAGCCAATAAATCAAGCAATTATCTTCTTTATGAATCCCGTATACTTCATCAGTATGAAAGTAAGAAGAGTTTTTTAAATATAAACTTATATAGATTACATATGTGAAATTTTAAATAACTTTAAATATTGTTATATTATACATTCAGTTTTATTTCAATGTATTTTACTTTCACACTTGCTAGTATAAAAAAGTTAAAAAGTTTAGTGTTATTCTATGTTACAAATTTGACTAAAGAGATCATTAATATGGGCTGAGTGTAGAAAAAACTTCTCTCTTCTCTTTCAGTTTTTTGTACCTTTTTCTAAATAAAGTAACCAAGATCATCATAAAATTATTCATCATTGAGTAACAGGCTTTACATTTATCACTAGGAACACTTACTAATTGCCGCATACATTTTGTAATGAAATTTAGTATGTATATAAAGGACACTAAGATGTATACTTACACTAACTTTTATCAACAATCGTTACTTTGGGGCTCAGATATCCCCGCGCAAAAATACCATACAAGAGCATTTTTGAAGGAAAAAATGCTCTCATTGTTGGCATTACTGTATGGAAAACAGTTTATTTCATTAAATATGTGTATTACTTATTACATACTTTATATTATGTACATAATAGTATAATACACATTACATTATACTATATACATTACATTATATACATTAGTTATTATAACATAACATATTAATTTATTTGATGCAAAGTTGATGCCACAATATATTCGGAATGCCTAGTCCTTATTACTTTTGAAAAAGTGATAGTTTTGATAGAACATAAAATCAACATGATTTCTATCAAAGACATTTTTACGTATCTGTATGTTGAAAACGACTATTATATTCTGTTTGCTTCTAATACAAAGAACGTATATTACTAACTTAAAGGAAATATCATACTTTGATTTCTAATAATGGGGATATTTATCCCTTCAAACGTACTCTTGTATGGTATTTTTGCATGCTAATATATCTGTTTCAAAGTAATGATTGCAAATAAAATTAAATTCTTCAATTAAAAGTATGTAAGATAGGAAGACGAAAGTTAAATCAAGTTAAAAAGCGAAATATTTGTCAATCAAATTTTCTTTGTACTTACCCGTTCTATATACGATTTCACGGGTGGGGCTGCCGCATCTGAAGCTTCTTGCGCTAACTGCTGAAATTTAGCTGCCTATAAAGAGAAACTTTTTTGAAGTAAACAATTTTTTTGCAGCAAATATTTGCAGTAAACATTTTAAAAATGGATTTTAAAAAGCAACAGATATTTAAATAGCATGACATTTTTTTTCCGAATAATACACTATATGGCCAAAGGTGACCGGCCGCTTGCGATTTTAAACATTTTGTTAAATATCTAGAAAAATACATAAGGAATCATCTTGAAACTCTAAGTGTGTAAACATAATAGTACAGGTCATACATTTCTGTGAAGATTTTTTTCCCGAGCCTCCATAGGGGACTGTCAACAAATTGAAAAAGAACGAATTTCTTTTGGATAACCCTGTCAAAACTGACGAAGCAAAAGTGTTCAAATTGTAGATTATACTTAACTAGCTCATTGTAATAAACTGTATTCATTTTTATGCGGATAGCATGTATACTCTTACAGAAATTAAGGTTTTTATAAAAACAATATACAAATACTATGCAAAGAGAACAAGCCTGGAGATGTTATTAAAAAAATAAAGTCCCAAAATTTTGCTTTTTTTGGTCACAGAAAATTTAGCCTTAAGAAATTTGGTTGGAAAATTTAGTTTTTCCATGTTAGTATCAATACAAACAAATTTAAAAAACAAAATCTTCTACTCGGAGTTTTGCGAGGTAACCCCCTTTTTTGGTACATTTCCCGGGGACTATTGCACATTGGTAACGAATAGTAGTATAGAAGTCTGGCTACGGGCATTTTATCTGCATGATTAAACTGTTTCACGAAAAAGTTTTCTCTATTCGTGTTAATACTATAAATGAATGTATATAATAATGGTATTGTTTCTAATCGGAATTCAGTTTATAGCCGAAATATGAATTTTCTATGTGGTACTTGTGTAAGAAGAAAAAACTGCAAAAATAGCTCCCGTGTGGTGGAATGATACATGTCCAAAAGATGTGAATTCGCGTCTCCTCCAGCAATGTGTTAAATATTTCAAATTTCTGACGGCATTTCAAGACATTAAAATTCTCGGTGAATTTTGATCGTAAAGGAATGGAATTTTTACTTCTGTACTTATCAGAGCCTGGTAAAAATATTTCTAATTATAACTTACAGGACACAGCATAATTAGAATTATTAATATATATGATGTTATTAATATACCTTATAAAAATTGAAAAAATAACACGTCAAAATTAATGACAATGACTTAATATTAATTTCTGTCTCTATTTTGTACTCGTTTATAGTTTATATTGGCAACTTATCTCTAACATATTAAGAAAAATAAAGCATGTTTCAATCTTTTGGGGCTAACCTTATATGAGTAAATGTTTATTGAATTGAAGTTATAGCCAAACATGAAATAATTAAAATATAACAAAAATGAAAAATAAAACGTTATTTCTAATTTAGAATTAATTAAAATTAGATGCGTAACCATTGTGGTTTAATTTTGTCTGTTTTTAAGATAATTTGTGAAAATATCTTCCAAACAAATATAATTGAAGATAAAACATAATTATCAAACTTTAATGTTATTTTAGAAAAATATTTTAAAAGATAATTGGATTTTCCTTTTTTTTCACTTTCCAATGTACTTAAACGTGATACCTTTGCTGCGATGTCATCAGATGGATTTTTCATTTTATTTTTTGCTGCTTAATTTATTTAATGACATTATAAAAAGTTTATCATGATAAAACTAATAAATAGATTAAAAAACAAAAGAAAGAAATTTAATCTATTCGGTTTATGAATTTTTTTAATGAGAAAAGCCTGCTATTAGAAATGTTATTTAAAATTTTTACAGTTTGTTCGTATTTGCAATGGTATGATAATAGAAAAAGAAACTGTTAGAGGTGATTTACTCTGTACAAACATTTGAATTATAATTCATACGAGCATTAAAATATAATTTTTAAAAAACTAATCCATATGCTATATGAAATTGCAAAATTACGCATACATACATCCACATTCGTATTATAAACATTATATGGCCAAAGGTGACCGGTCATTTTGCGATTTTAGACATTTTGTTAAATATCTAGAAAAATACATGAGGAAATTATCCTGAAACTCTATGTGTGTATGCAAAATAGTACAGATCATATATTTCTCGGAAATTTTTTTTCCCTCGAAACCCCATAGGGGGCCGTCAATAAATTGAAAATAAAAACGAATATCTTTTGGATAACCCTGTCAAAATTAATGTAGCAAAAGCGTTTAAACTGTAGCTTATGATTAAGTGACTTATTGTAATGCAATGTGTTCATTTTTATGCAGATAGAATGTATACTCGTACAGAAATTAAAGTTTTAAAAAAAGCAGTCCGAAATTTCGCCAATTTTTTTTTTTCTTATAATTTGCGGAGTTCTTAATATGAAAAAATGTTCTTTTCAGACAGTATGACAAACGATATTGTTACCCAATACTCTGTAATCAGAATTAAAAAATGATAAAAAATGTATGAAAAATGAGCAGGTTTAGTGAATATTTTTTCACTTCGCCCGCGTGAATGCAATCAAAATATAATGTATTTTTGTGGAAATAAAAGTAAACGTCCTCTGCAAAACATTAACGTAGATGAAAGTTACTGGTACCAAAATATTGGAAATAAAATCTACTTTTAAATGATGTGTATGAAATTTCCTTAGGGGGCCATCTACATGTTTATACGAACTTTAACTTGGTTTTTTTTTTTTTTTTTTTTTTTTTTTTTTTTTCTTCAATAGCAGTGCCCATTTCTGACAGCATAAATGGACTCTACATCTCTCAATCATCCTATAAATAAATTTTGATGCAATACGTTCCCGAGAAATTAATTATTTTAAAACGAGCATTTCTTAAGGGTTGTATCCCAATTGAAGATCGATACTCGACTGTTGACCGGGAGAGCTTCCTTCTTGATCAACGCACCTTAGGCACCACTCAGGCAGTCATTGAAGATTGCTAGATTACAGGAGAGTATAAAAAGTTTCAAAATATCAAGTCTCTTCTATCGTAGACAACCCCTTAAACTATCATTTTGCATTTTTTTTAAAGCTTAATTTGAAAACTACTTGAAGAAAATTTTGAAATTTTGGATTTCCATAAAGCAGGACTTAATAAATCTAAAAAAAAGAAAAAAAAAATGTAAGTTGCAATTCATATTTTTTAATATTAATTTCATAATTCATAATTTTTATAGTAAAATTATTTTAAAAAATACAAATCCAACATATTTATGTTTGGGTATTTTCGTATAATTGCTACATAAAAAAAAAATAGCACATAAGGAATATGATTACAGGAAGTATTAATAAAAATATAAATTTAACATTAAAAGTAATTTTGAATGTTTATAATTCAAATATTTATCATTCAAATGACTTGAAATTTGGTGTCTAGACACAAATTGAAATGAAGATTTGCAATACCTTGTTAAAATTCGGTATTGCCATTGAAAAAAATAAAGCTAGGGTTCGTTTTATTATGTAGATGGCCCCTTAAGCAAATTTTATATACATCATTTAAAAGTAGGCTTTATTTCTAATCGTTCGGTACCAGTAAATTTCTTCTACGATAATTTGCTAAGGAATAATTATGGGGTGTTGACCTTTTTTCCGCCTCGATTATACATAATGTGTTAGCTAATTGCATATAGCAACTTCCATGAAAGTCTGAAAAACATAGCTTGAAAATTCTGAAAATTATCATCGTTAGAATAAGGTCAAAATCACTTGTTCCCAAAAGGAAACAAAAAGATGAGGGACTATATTCAAATATAGGAGTACATGCAATATTGTATATTCTATATTGTTACAAATCGATGAATATATTGATACAGTCCTTCATGATTTCGCTTTTTGAGATTTTCACAAAAGTTGCTCTATACATTTAGCTAACACATTATGCACATTATACACTGCTCAAAACAATTAAAGGATATTTGAAGTTTTATATAAAATAAAGATATAAACGAATTTTTTTTGCCGAAAATAGAAGAAGAGAATCACAAATGCAAATTTTTCTGGTTTTCAAACTGTGGAGTATGCAAATTTTGAGTTCGACATCAAAAACGTCGCTTCAGCGGCAGCGAATGAAATTTGACTTTCAACTGGATAAAAGAGAATGAAGACAAGGATGATCGGCATTCAGTGATTGCTTTGTTTCGATGAGTACGATGTCTCAGCGAAGTCATTTGACAGATTCAGAAGCTTGGAGAATTGTTGGTAGGTTAGAAGGGGGCCAAACTCAAGCCGAAGTAGCGTAAGCCATTGGAGTGTCACAAAGTGTCATTTCCAGGATCTGGAACCATTTTTTGGAGAGTGGATGTGCAGGCCGAAGACCAGGGCAAGGTGGTAGACGGGCAACAACGCCCAATGAAGATCGATATTTAGCGTTAACAGCTCGGAGACACCGAAACATGAATGCTACTCTTCTCCAACAACACCTTCGCTCGGCTACAGGCACCACGATTTCAACTCAGACTGTCCGAAACCGGCTCCATGCTGTAGGTCTGTATGCTCGCCGATCGATGGTATGTGTTAGATTAACACCAAGGCATCGTCGCGACCGCAGGGAGTGGGCAACCGAGCATGTCAACTGGAGGAGAAATGAATGGAGCAATATTCTATTTTCTGACGAGTCCCGTTTTTCTGTGCATCCGGAGTGTTGGTGTATGGTGGCATCTCCATTGACGGGCGCACTGACCTGTACATCATTCGAGATGGAGCTCTGACTGGTCGCCGATATAGGGATGAGATCCTCAGACCTATTGTAGTCCCTTACGCTGCAGCAATCGGAGATAACTTCATTTTAATGGACAATAACTGCAGGCCAGATCGTGCAAACCTGGTGGAGGATTTTCTTTTCGAGGAAGGAATCGTTCGAATGGAATGGCCAGCGTGTTCTCCAGACATGAATCCTATCGAGCACGTTTGGGGCGCTCTAGGAAGACTAGTTTCTGGCCGCCAACAACCCCCGCAAACTCTCCAAGAACTGGAAAGAGCTCTTCTGGAAGAGTGGGGCAGAATACCCCAACTCGTCATTAATAACCTCATTGAGTCCATGCCTCAAAGGTGTTCAACGTTGCTGGCCGTCCGTGGAAACCATACCCCTACTGAAAATGATTTTCTTTGAAGAAAACACCTTTTCTTATTTTTTCTCATATGCACAAATTGTGTTTTTTTCCTTTTGTACACAAATGCGCAATAAAATGCATTTTTTCTGTCAAACATGTGTAATTTATTCTCATATAACCTACTATATCTGTCGACCATGTATCAATCAGCTAAAAAGTTTCCCAGATACAAAATCCACTTAAAACTACAATATCCTTTAATTGTTTTGAGCAGTGTATTTTGATTGTACTTTTGCATGCGCAGTGAAACATTATTTAGTAAATCTGCTCATTTTTCATATGATTTTTACTATTTTTTAATTTTGATTACAGGGTATTGTGTACAATGTTGTTTGCCATATTTTCCAAAAAGGACAATTTTTTATATTAAGAAATCTGCAAATTGTGAGTCTTTTTAATCTTCCTTGCTCTAGATTCTCCGGAACACTGGTTTAACACTGAAATTTTTCGCGGCATTTTGTATATTTATTATCATTTTAATTAATAGTTCCGTTCATTAACAAAACCATTAAAAATCTGGACCTTAGGAGCATCAGAATCCGCCTTGAACTATCCTCATCTAAATGTTAAGATGCGCGGGAGATTTTCTTAGCTATCGCAGATAGTCACACAAGTATCTTTCTTTTATTAATAAACTATAAAAATGCAAAAAATTATAAATCCACTAAATACTTCCATTTGGCGCTAAAGTAGAAAATCAAGAACAGGGGCAAAATACGAGTAATATAATTTTAAAGAGAAAATCAAAGTTTTCTAATATAGATTATATATTTTTATAAAATCAGGACAGTATTAGAATATTCTTGAGTTACACCGCTACCAATGTTAAACAGCGATTTAATAAAATATATAAAAGATTAGAAATTTTTTCTTTTAAGAAAAAAATCATTCTGAAAAACGATAACTGACTTACTCTAATAATGTACTTTCTCTGAAATATACTAATACAGACAGGAAAAAAAACAGCTGCTTCTTTCACATTTTAAATTTATAGCTTTCAGGAAAACAGTAAAAGCATGTGGCTTTCGTCTTTCAAAGTGTTCTGTGAATGCACGGATGACTAAATTTATACAAGTTTGTAGATTTAGCATTTCTGGAGTTTATTATTGGAGGAAGTAAAGGAGACTGGGGCCTAATAGGACACGGAAGCTAACGGAAGAAATGGATCTTCTTATAAAATAAATCAGTTAAATATTCAGGTTTTTGACAATAGATAGTAGTGTACATGCACATATATTGAACAATTTGTTTTCCATTAGCTTGCAAAGTAAGAAGCAAAACATTCTTTAGATTAACTATGAAAATATTTCCTGTGTTTAAAATAGGCTTGTTTTATAAAATATTGCATGTTTTTAACAATATTACATATGATTCTCAAGCTTCTAATCGGTTCTATTAATTTGCAATATTTGATTCATGTTAGAGATAAACAGTTAACTATTAACAAACCAATATTCGCGGCAAAATATTTTTATTGTCCAGTTGTGTTAGTTCCCTTTGGATATTATATTGTCATTGGGACTATTAATTCTAGGTTTGTTTGGATAGATTAATATACACTCATACAAATTTGAGTGTGTGCGCTGCCTCTTAAAAATAGGTCCGTTTTGAAATGTAAAATATTCGCTCGTTTAAAATAATAAAGCATTAATATAGGCTCGTTTAAAAATATAAAATTACGCAACCCTGATGTTAGGTATATTTAAGATTATTATTCCTGGTGAGAGCAACTTCCTGGGTTGTTCAGTATCTAATAGAGTTTCATAAAATATAATATTTTCAAAAATATAAAAAATTTCTGATTTTTTAATACTTTTCCGATTTTTACTTTTTCTTTGGGGGGAGGGGGGGGGAGGGGGTTATAACCAATAATTTTGACATTGATCAAAAATTTTCAAAATCGTCAACTTACCGCTGATTAAAAATATTTTCAGGCTTTATATAAATTAGATACTAAAACATTCGAAATGAGAAACAATTTGCTTGTTACACTCATCGAAAATGGGATTCAGTTTCAAATACAGTAAAATCTCCCTAAAGCGACTACACTCCTTTATAATAGAAATTGGTCGCTCCGAGAAGTGGTCTTTTAATGGATGTCATGTTTAAATTTAGATTTTAATTGTTAAAAAAGGTAACAATTAATGTTACTATTTTTCTTTTTACATTAGGAAAAAATATAAAAATTTAAGTATCAAAACAAAAGTTAATTGCATAAGTTAATTATTGCAGAGTTAAAAAAAAATTAAGACATTGACATTAGCTTTATTTTTAGGATTTTATCTTTTATAACTTTTCTTTCCAAGTATTTTCAAAGTTCAGTATATAAATGCAATTTTTTTAGATGGAAACAAGTAATAACGATTTCATTACTTTATCTATTTCTTTGAGAGTTTCCTGACAGAAGTTGGTAAGACGGTTTGACAGTCATTTATAATTTGTCATTCGAGTGAAATCCTTTGCCTAAAAAGGCAGAAGAAGGATTAAACACTTAAAAGTTACCGGAATAATAATAATAAAAATCTAAACTTAGTTTAGAAGTTAGATGTATAATGTATATATGTATGTATGTAGATTTTCAAATAAAAAATTCTTCAATCGACCCGGAAAAAATATAATTTGTTTCATTTTCTTGAAAAAAATTGGTCGCTCATGGAGGGAATTCAACTGGAATGGTTCCTGCATGTAGGCAAAATGAATATTGAGCCTATTGAAATAAATTTCATTCTATGAAAAAAAAATTGTTGAAGGAGATGGTCACTTAATGGAGGAGGTCGCACAGGGAGGTTTCACTAGACAAGGCGCTGTATCCAAATATTAGTAGTACGTGCAATATTGTGTAGACACTAATCAATGGAATATGGATACAGACCCTCATTTTTTTTGTTTCATTTTGGGAATATCGGATTTTGGCCTTATTCTTTCGACGATAATTTTCAGAATTTTTAATCTATGATTTTGAAACTAACAAAAGTTGCTCTATGCATTTAGTTAACACAAAATGCAAATGAATTTTTTTTTTTTATAGAGTTGACGCATGCGCAGTGAAAAATTATTTAGTAAACCTGCTCATTTTGCATACTTTATTATTATTAATACTTTAAAATTTTGATTACAGGGTATTATGTACAATGTCGTTTCTGATATTTTCTAAAAAGAACGTTGCTTTTTATTAAAAACTCTGCAAATTATAAGCAAAAAACTTTCGAAATTTGGGACCGTTTTTATAAAAACTTTAATTTCTCTACGATTATACATGCTATCCACATAAAAGTGAACACAGTTTATTATCATAAGCCACTTAGTCATAATATGCAGTTTAAACTCTTTTGCTACATTAGTTTTGACAGGGTTATTCAAAAGATATTCGTTTTTTTTCAATTTGTTGACGGTCTCCTATTGGATTTTGGAAAAAGATCTTTTCGAAAATATATGACCGCTACTATTTTGTTTATATATCTGGAGTTTGAGGCATTGCTTATGTATATTTCTAGAAATTTAACAAAACGTCTGAAGTCGCAAATGTCAAGATTATTATTGCTGTGTCTGTATATGTTGCATAATATTTGAGATTTCTGTGGCATTAATATTTTTTTGTTAACTGCACTTGGAGGTTTTCATATTTTTATGATGTGCTACATATTGAATTATTATGAAAACCTAACCCTTTTTAAAACTGTATAAATTTGGAAATTTATTTATGGAAAAAAATTAAAGATATCGACTAGGAAGTAATCGTGAGTCGATTTTAAATGTCCTTTATTTGAGAAAAAAGTGTCTAATAAAATATTAACACATTAGCTTTAGGCTTAACTTGACATTTACTCTTCAAGTAATGTATAGTTTCTTTTCAAGAAAAAGCGACAAAGTTAACACGTTAGTTCATATGAACAATTTAGTTGAAAGTTTTTCTTCGGAATTGCCTCCATACCTCCAATAATTTGTACATTATTAGGAGGTAATGCGTTTGACATTTCTAGCCTAATAATATGAAAGCAATTATAGACAAATGCGTGCAACCTTTTACTGTTTGGGATGTGTATAAAGACACGAATTTGTAATCAAATATTTGTTACAAGACAATGATACATGTTTTGATTTCGAGAAAAAATAATTATGTATTCAAACATAAATCTACAAATTATGCTGTTTTCTCCCTGCATTTTGACTTTCTTTTTTGTAATTAAGTAGTTATAGGTTAAATATCATTTGTAGATAATTAACTAATAGTTTAGACATAAATGTCAGCTAAATCAGGCTTCACGTAAAAAAAAGACGCAGAATGAAGTAGAGAGACATTGATATAAATATTAGTGAAATAATATTGAAAGATCAAAATGTGGAATTAAACTAGAACAGAACATTTTTTTTACTCTTTGCAAATGAAATAATAGTTATAGTCTATACGAATAAATCAAAGTTGCGCTAGATGAATTCTTTTTTATAAAAAGACAAGAAAATTTACTTATGTCTGTGGAATAAAATTTATGTTTATTATTCTTACTTAATTTTTGCTACTCTGTTGGTAATCACGGATGCATTGAAATCTCGAAATAATTTTGTACAAAATTTGAAAAGTAAACTTACTCATACAGAAATTCTTTTTTCAAAAATTTTGAAATCTACCAGCTATAATAGAACCATAAATCATACAATTATGACTTAGAGGTTAGTTCCGAAATAATGTCGCACTTACTGCACGCACATATAAAAAAATCTACTACTTACAGGAAAGAAGTATTACTGTAGTTGAGAGCAAATGTCAGGTTTCAGGCCTTATTTTAAAATAAGCTTAGACAGTGCTGTTTTATATTGTTAAAAAATGTAAATATTAGGAAAATTAACATTTTCTTAATCCAAAACAATGGCTATTATGTCATCATATACAAAGTTTTTTACATTCCTATCTATTTAAATTATTGCTGATGGACAATATTTTTCAGAAATAAAAACAACAAAAATAAGCACAAACGATAAAATCTGGAATAAGGTATTATGTAAATCAATTTTGCAACATTATTAAAATAAGATTTGTTCGAAGATCACCGAATCAGAAAGACGTGGGCGGAAAACCTTGAAGTCCAGCAGTAATAAATAACCGTTTTACTGTAATTAATTATCCATAAATAAAATCATAAAAGGCACGCACTGTTTCATCTTTATTTAAAACTGAGGATTTGTAATGTTTAATGTACTGATGTTTCATTCACTATCCTTTTATTCACAATGGATGAAAATTAGTATTTCCTCAATTTAGAGACTCGCGAACTGAAACATTAAATGAATTGAATGTCGATAAGTGGAAAGCTGTTAAATCATAAAATTAAATTTCATATTTTATATATATTCTAGTAGATCAAAGTGTATTTTTACTTTCTTCTGCCTTTACAAAAAAAAAAAAGTATTGGATTCGTGAAAATTTTTGAAATCCGGTTTTCGACGGATTTACACGTTTTAGGAGTCAGAGAATTCGAAAAACATGTTTTTACAAAATGTCTGTCTGTTTGTTTGTATGTCTGTATGCGACAAAAATTTTGTGGGCACTCTACCTGAAGAACTAAAGCACAGAATTTCACAAAACTTCAGATTCTCTTAGACCTTGATATAAACTAGGTCTGATTATAACAGATGTAAAATTTCCAAGTGGGTGAAAAAAGTCTGTTCCAGGATTTGAACCAGGGATGTATTGGCTGAAGCCGCCAATGCTCTTCCAACTGACCCATCTCGGACGAATACTGGGGGATTAATTCACCCAACTAACCTTAACAATCACACAATCTCGGCTTATGCTTTGGATCAGCTCAACAGAATAAATCGAATTAATCTGATAGGTCTGATTAGTTTTTGGTGTATATCGCTCGACAAGTGGCGCTGCTATGCTGTATTCACAATTTCCACAATACCCATATCTTAAAAACTAGTGCATAGATTTTCATAAAACTTTATATTCAGTTAGTACTTGATATAAAATGGTATTAATCACGTTTTGATGCAAATTGGTTTATAGGTAGCTCTGCCATGATGCATTATTCGTGTTTATTGCAATAGCTCTATCTAAAGAATTAATGAATGGAATTTCAGAAAACTTTAGATTCTGTGAGACCTGGATATAAACTAGATCTGATTAATTTTTGGTATGTATCTTTCAATAGGTGGCACTACTATGCTGCATTATTTACAATTTCCACAATAGCCATAACTCAATAACTAAAGCATGGATTTTCATAAAACTTTATATTTAGTTAGTAATTGACATAACATGCTGATGATTATGTTTTAGTGAAAAAATCGCTCAACGTGGCTCATTTTTCTGGTTATCGCAAAAGCTCTATCTCAAGAGCTAATGCATGATTTTTTTAAACTTCAGATTCAGTTAGTTCCTGATATAGATTAGTGTTGTTTAGTTTTGGGTGTAAATTGCCCTACTGATAATGCTGCCATACTGCATTTTTCACAATTTCGCAATAAATGTATCAAAAGAACTAATGCAGGGATTTTCATTAAACTTCTGATTCAGTTAGTAATTTATAAATAATTGATCCTGATTAGTTTTGGTGTACATCACCCAACATGTAGCGCTGCTATGCAGATATTCTTTTAAGATTTTCCAATAGCTCTATCGCAAAAACTAATGCACAGATTCCCATCAAACGTCAGATTCAGTAATAAGTTGACGTAAGTTGTTGCTAACTAGATTTTGGTTTAAAACACCTAACCGGTGGCGCTGCTCTGCTGCACTTTTTTAGAAAGTATTAACATTCATAAAATAGAAGAAAGTTTTGGGATTGCCCCATTCGACTAGTTTAAATTGCATTAATTAAACTTAAATTTTACCCATGGATATGCTTATTGTGCAAAATATATTGCACAACTTAAATAATTTGAAACAGTCATTACCGTCTTTTCAGATGAGACACTTAAGTAAGGCACGGACTCTGAACTGTTTAAAATATAGCAGGATCATAATCAATAAACATAATTTCATTTTTTTCACTTGTAATGAAATTACCCCTGGCATTAAGTATCGAACTTTTTGATCGAATATTAAATTTTACTTTCTTTTTTATATTTATGCTTTTGCCAATGATATAGTATATAGAATTCGTACATCAATTTATTTCACTGTACACTGTTTTTAAAAAAATCTGTGAATTCACGGTGAAACTATTGGCTGCAAAGTAGCCAGACATTTACCGTTCCGTTAGTAGATTTTCCGTTTTGGAAAATAAAAGGAAAACCCCGTTTGAAGAAGCGGTAACTTTCCGTTACAAGGTTTGATTTTTAATGATAATAATTTAATTTAAACATTAATAAACCGGTCAAAGAATTCGAACTTTCCTAGTGATTTTGAGATGCTACATTAGTTAATTTATTTTTTAATTTTTTGTATAACTTACTTCAAGCCGTCCTGGGGATCGAACGCGAGACCTTTTGATAGCGGAATGGGTCCATACTGACTGAGCCAAAGGTGCTGATGCCTGTCAGTACAAAGTATGTCTTTTATGAGTTAGTGGGAAAATCTGTTGTGCTTTTCAAAGATTTCCTTTCAATATATTCGTTAGAATATTTTTAAGCTGTTTATTTTATTTTATTTTAGACCGATGCATAATACTTATTATTTTTTAAAATCAATTTTTATTTTTTAACTAGTTTAAATTAAAAAAAACTGTTTAAAATTACTATTTTTTTTTTTTTTTGATTGAATAAATAGAAAAAAAAAATATTCATTTTTTACAAAAATATTGTTATGGACATTTTTTTTTAAATTATCGCACACTATATATTTTTTGGGAGGGCTAATTAATTAATATATTTTCTTAAGAATAAATAAGAGAAAAATAAACAGAAAAAATGTAATTAAAAGGGACTTTTTATGTTTTCGTTATTTCATGGCAGCGGCGTGGTGTCTTGACCACTCGGCCACGGAGACTCCCAGGTAGCTCAGTGTCTCCGTTTTTTCTTTCTATTTTGATCCGTTTCGTTATTTTCAGGAAATATGCTGGAGTTTTCAGATTTTTAACGGAAAATGCCCTTTTGTTGTGAAAAGGGACTTTTCTGTGATATTCAGGAAAAAATATATCCGCGAATTTCCGATTTTTTTAACAGTGTATGATTACATGACAATATACTGTTTGACAAAAAAATAGGAAAATTAGCACGTATATGCGCATCAACAGGAGTGTAATGTGTTCCTAAAAATTGATCGAAGCCAGGGGCATAAATGTCCGAAGATGGTGCTGAAAACTTTTAAGTATATTTCTTCCACATTTTGGTAAGTATAATTTTGTAATTTCTGCATATCGTCCTCTAAGAAATAGCTCTACAACTGAACATTTAAATTATTATTTCAATTATTCAATGTACAAAACGCCCTTTTGCAATAACAAATAATTAACTTTTTATGACGAATTTAGTAATTTTTTTTCAAGATTTTAATCTGAAATTAATAAGGAATGCATGTTGAGAACATGTAACCCCATGTTTAAATGTGTCCAAATTTCTCCCAATATATGTCTGTGTATTTTTTGATATAACCTAACGCCTAATTTTTGAAGAAATGCTCCTATTATAATAATTATTTGTTAGTGGAAAGGGTTCATTTTAATGCTGGTCCTATTATTATATTCAAAACTCTTCAGAAATGGTCTGTTTGACTACCTGACTGTTTTCTTTTCTTTCCTGTCCCGATAGTGGCCAAGAGGTTCTGCGTTCAAAGGTAGTAGTTGGAAGTTGCCGTATTCGAATACAATCGTGTCTGTCAGCTTAACCGTTAGGAGTTTTCAGTAGTTTGTTTGAATCTTGCGTAAATACGAGTTAGGCTCCCTTAGAAAAACCTCACGAAGAGAATCTCTTCTCGCGACTATATTCCTTCGCCTCCCGTAGATAATTGTACGTCATAAACAACGCCATCTTTCTTTCCTTTTTTTTACTTTTTAGGTTATAACTTTCATAAAAATTGGCCGGTCCCCTTGTGAGATTACAATAGGTTGTTTAAGTATGTAGTACTATTTTATGTATTTTTAACAATAGTTATATGTTAAAAAACTTTTTTACAAGACACATGCAAATTTTAATATATCCTTCTCTACTGTGTTTGAAAACTAGCTACAGTTGGGTGACAATGGGAAAAACAATTGGTAACAACGTGATTTAGAGTGAATGTGGGTTGCTACTGTGGCGTCTTCAGAATCCAGGATAGCAAAATGTTGTGTTTGAACAAAACACTTTATTACGCCAAATATCTACATGGACCACATACAGGGGCGGATCCAGAGGATCGTTTTGGGGGGGGGGAGATACTAAGAAACATAGAATCAACATAGTTATAATTTCTGTTCATGAAATCATTCCTTGTACTGTTATTATTAAATGAATGATCAAATGAAATGCTTTTCCGCGATCTTCTGACGAAATACACCTTTTTTCCGCGATCTTTTGACTAAATCTGAGCACTTTTCGCGACTCTTTGACGGAATTCGCATTTTTTGGCAATTTTGACGAATTTCGCGTTTTTTCCCGCATATTCTGTCAAAATTCGGGTTTTTTCTGCGAACCTTTGACGAAATTGGCTCTTTTCTGCGATACTTTTACAAAATTAGCAATTTTTTGCAACCCTTTGAGAAAAGTAGCTCATTTTTCCGCGACCTTTTGACGAAATTGAAGTTTTTTTCGAGACACTTTGACAAAACTCGCGCTTTTCCAGATATCCTATGTCGAAATACACGCTTTTAAGCGATCCAATGTCGAAGTTCGCGTTTTTTACGCGATCTTCTGTCAAAATTCGAGTTTTTTCTGTTGACGAAATTCGCACTTTTTTGCGGTACTTTGACAAAATTAGCGCTTTTTCCGCGACCATGTGATGAAATTCGCGCTTCTTCAGTGATCATTTGACGAAATTTACGCTTTTTCACGATACTTTGAAAAAATTAGTGCTTTTTCAACGATCCTATGTCGAAGTTTGCGTTTTTTACGTGAACCTCTGTCGAAATTTGCATTTTTCCGCGATATTATGATGAAATTTGCGCTTTTTCCGTAATAATTTGACGAAATTCGGGTTTTTTCGCGATACTTTGGCAAAATTAGCGCTTTTTAGCGACATTTTAATGAAATTCGCGTTTTTTCCGGAACAATAGAATGTCTCCGACGGAATCGCAGAAATATCTTCCGGAAAAAAGTCTGAATTCAACACTGGTTTGGGGGGGGGGGCGATCGCCGCGAACGCCCCCCCCCCCCGTGGATCCGCGCCTGACCACATTAGTTACATAAGCGGATGAAAATTTGAATGAAGTTTCGCAAGTGGTTAACGTATTTCATTTAGCTCAATTTGAGGAAAGTTCTGTTTTTCGGTGGATATTATTTTGGAGTCAGGTGAGATACTTGCCTCAATGTTTCATTCCTTCGAGCTCATTAAGATGAGTACCAAGATTGCTTGGGAATTAAATACTGAGAATCCCGCGTTAGGATGACCTCCTGATAGGGACATATGCTATATAGCACCTAGGAGTCCTTAGTACAAAAATCAGGGATAGGCACTGTAGGAGAAGGAGTCTCTATATGTTCGTTATTGATCTCTTAGTTGGTACTACAAATCAAAGTGTGCACAAGTAGCGGAAAATTTATAGGAACGCAACTGTCAGAGTAGTGTCAGATCAAGAGATTTTGAAACTTATATAAGTTCCCTTTCAAGAGTCCAAGTGAAATTAATAGGTGCACGATATTATCAAGGACTTATAAATGACAATAGCCTATCTAGCGAATTTCGTCATTATTTAATGAGGGGCTATTAAGAAGTTCCTTTGAATGGAAGAACTTTTAATAGCCCCGCATTACGGAATGTTGTACTTCATATAATGAATGCTGTACTTCATTATGGAGTAAGAAAGTAGTAACATTATACAGTAAAACCCCGATCTATTGTTCCCGCATTCATCGTTTTATTTCTACGGTCCCTGCACAAATTATACTTAAATAATGCTAACGAAACCCGTGTACATCGTTCTTTAAAAATTCGTTTTCCCGCATTCATCATTGAAAAATGTTTCTTTTCACTGGAATGAAATTCAAAGTCATGCAAATCCATATGACATACAAACTGGAATTACTTCTTTTATACTAAAATAACTCATTTGTGCTGTTTGTGATGATAATGATGACAATAATACAGATGAAGAGTGGTTGTATATAGCAGAGGATGCGCGTATATTTCCATTGATCAAGATGTTGCGACATGTAGTGTCCTAAACATAGGTGAAATGTGTGATAATGCAAAAAATGTAAATAATGGCGAAGAAGGTATTTCTAACTATATGAACTTTTATGTATGCATATGAAATTACAGAAAATGACCCGAAAATGTTGTATGTCTCGCAATTTGTTTTTTTTTTTTTTTAATTAAAAAAAATTAACGAAAATCCAGACAATATTATTGATTTTTAAAAATAAATATCAACTTTCTACAACTTCAATTTATTTCTTTTACAGTTTAAAAAGCAACAGATTAGTATTGAATAGTATGCTGTATACATTGCACTACATTTTAAATGCATAAACATTGTGCTTTTTCGTATTTTAAAGTTAATCCGCATTCATCGTTTTTTCCCTCAATCCCTTGAAAAACGATGGATCGAGGTTCTACTGTACCACAAAATCACCCAGTTGTGTCAAACATATGTCTCTAAAATTCACCCACTGGCGTGCAATAAATAAATATAAGAGCAATATTATTTAAAAAAATCATTTGAAATCTATGATTTATCTTTAAAGTTAGCTGTTAAATATCCACATTAATTTGTCCACATGTGCATTTAATATCCACTTGGAAAATTGGAAAATAAAGAACTCACCTTTTCCTTGACGGATGATGTGATTGTCTCTTCGTCCTCAGATTGTGGAAAGGTATTGCGTTGTAAAAGCGATTGTCCTTGTCCTGATGGCATTTTGAAGCACGTTCCTAACCACAAATTGACATGAACTGTAGAATATAAATAAAAAAGAATTAAACTTTGAAATAAAATAATGAAATAAAATCAATTCACATTAATATTAAGGGATAGCTATCAACACTTCAGATATATTTTTAGCACTTCGTTCCTATTTAACAGCAATTTTATGTAATTGGAAAAATGGTAACTATTTCTATTTGAAAATAGTGGTACTCAAAAATTTAGAAGTGTAGCAACAATGATCATAGGCGCTGACTTCACGAAGGTGAAATAAGCAATCAAGCATACATCTACCACTAATTTTAAAAGGCTTTTTCTCCTGTTTAATCACCGATTAATTTAAAGAAAAATAACATTTTAAAATTAGTTCTGGAAGATTGTCTAATTTAGCTTCATCGCCCCAGTTAAGTCGGTGCCTAAGACTATGACTGAAAGGCCAGGTGCATTTGGAATTTCAATTTATTGAAACTTTTAGAACCTTGTTATTTTATAGCAATTACAATGCGTTATAATTGTTATTTTATAGCAATTACAATGTGTTACAATTGTTGTTTCATAACAACTACTTTATAACAAGCTTACTATTTCATAACAGACCCACTTTTGCAAAAATTTAAATGAATATTTGTACAATCGTACTTTCACTTTTTAAGAATTGAAGTAATTCTACCTATATTTAACTTTCGTCTACCTATTAAAAATTACACCATCTGCAATTCTTCAATATGGTAACACCCACATCTGAAATTTTGAGTTCTTTAGTTTCGGATCACCTGGACTAAAAATATCTTTTTAATGTTAGAATAGGTCAATTTTTACTAATGTTGCTAATGTTAAATTCGCGTAACAAACTTAAGGAACTAAAAGTCGTTATCATTTGAAAATACAAAAGTAGTACATCATTTAGTAGTAGGTGGCCCCTATTTAAAAAAGGAATTAATATACTGCAAAACGAAAACACTTTGAGTCAAATGGCTCGTTTCTTTTGTTTTTATTGTGAACAAATTGCGAATAAAGACGGGTGATTTTTGTTCTTTTTTCTCTTTGACATGAAGATATATTTATTTATTGCACAAAAGGTCAAATTTTCATTAAAAATGAACCGACCAGCCATTTTGACGTGCGTTTTTTGTTCCTTTCTCTTTGACATGAAGATACTTTATTTACTGTATACAAAAGGTCACATTTCCATAACAAATAAACTGATCAGCCATTTTGAGTGTGTATTTTGTTCCTTTCTCTTTGCCAGAAAGATACATATATTTATATACAAAAGGTCAAATTTTCATAAAAAATAAACTGATTAGTTATTTTAGCGCAATCGTTTTGAGTAAAATTATTTACAAGATGAAAATTCCATATTTGATAGATAAACCTCTTTTCTCGATAGTATTTGTTCTAAAGCAAAAATTTGAATGTAATTTTATGTATTGTATTAAAAAAACAATTTTTTTTAAACTAACTAAATTTTAATTTGAATGGATAAACTTTTTTTAAAGATACTCTACTTTTAAAAATAAGCACTTTTTTTTTTTTTTTTGTAAAAGATGCAAAAAATATACATTTACTTTTAAAATCGCATTTATTTTTCTCTTCTTGAATTTAACTATAAAAAAGAGAAAAATGTACTATAAGATGACTATAACATTTAAATGAATTGCTAATTAAGTTTAAACTAGTATATAAACCTATCAAAAATGATGGAATGTTGATCTGCGTCTCATTTTTATAAGATTTCATTAGGATTGCCAGTTTGGCCTCCATTTTTATTTCGATATTTCGCATTCATACCGGAAATATTGAAAGAAGAATCTATTTTTTATGTAATCACATATTTTCTGTCACTAAATAAAGCAAGAAATACTATTATTAAAGACTGGCATAAATTCCGATTCTCTAATTAAAAATGGAGCCATACTGGCAACCTTGGACTCCATGTAACAAACGGTATGCATATTTTATTACTGAAAGATTTGCATTATAGAAAGATACATTTTAAAAATGGCAAATGATTTTTTCAAATACAAATTATGAGGGTATTTTTTGTACTGAATATTCAATTTCTGAAATAGCTCAGCGATTGGCCAACGCACTGAAATTACAGTGCGTCCCTCCTAAATAAAGCCACCATGATTTTGTATCGTTATTCAACAGGAAACAAAACCATGTGAACGAAACAAAACCATGTGAACGAAACAAATACATTAAGAAAGACTATATAGAAATGCATATTTACAAGGAATAACTCACACCCTGCTCCGCTTAGTCAGGTAAAAAATGAATGTGTAAAAAAGAGGAAGAAAAAAGTGTATATAAATAAAGCCACTGCTGTTAATAGCCAATATATCCTCCATGCAAGTATATGACTTGATATAGAGGGTGTTTCAATACCAGACCGACAAAATTTGAGGAGTGATAGCAGACATGAAGACAAACATTATTAAACAGGAAACCAAGGGGCGAAAATATCTTCTGTAGGATCTAGGCGCCATTAAAGTTTAAGGTCCAAAATAACTTAACTTGGTTCTTCCGTCAGCTTGTATCTTGGCTACCAATTATCAAGAATTGCCAGAAACTCATTTAATTGCCAATTGAAGAAAGAATTGGTGGCCTAAATTAGATTTTCTAGCCAGAAAACGGCCCCATAACTTTTGCAAAATCCTCTGAGGAATGATTTTTGGACTCATGGAATGCCCTGCCCTATACCTTCATCTAAATCTCCCCAAAAATGTGTGGAGTATCCTCAGTAGAGCTTTAAATGTCAATGGCAGGTAGTTCAAGTCTGTGGCAGAACTGAAGACCGCCATCATTGAGGCCTGGTGTAATATTGATACTAATGTCTTCCAGGGATTAGTAAATACTATGCCACATCATATACAGGGTGTATCTAAACTACTGGGCAAAACTTTAAGGGGTGATAGTACACATCAAGACAAATAATATTAACTGGGAAACTAAGGGTATCAAACGTCTTCCGAAGGAGGTAGGCGCCATCAAAGTTTAGGGTCCAAAATTTGAAATGATTATAAAAAAAGGAAAAATTGGTCGATTCGTTTGCGGTTTTCACGAAAACTATTCTTTATGTTGTCTTAAAAATAAATTATAAAGATAAATTTCAAAAATGCCCATAGAAGGCGCTTTAGAATTTGGAGTAACGAACAACTATTTTTTACCGTTATTTTATGCATCGCATTAATTTGTTTTAGAAGTTTAGACATAAACTTAAATTTTGAGCTCAAAATCTGTGGTTAGGTAGCGCAAACTGAACTGTGTTCAATGGGAGTGGGTAGGTTCAAATTTCAAATGATTATAAAAAACAGAAAGATTGGACAATGGATTTGCGGTTTTCACTAAAATTATTCTTTATGTCAGTATTGTCTTAAGGATAAATTATACAGATAAATTTCAAAAAATGCCGATAGAGGGCGCTTTAGATTTTGGAGTAACGTACAACTATTTTTTACATTTAGGTTTTGCATCTAATTAAATTTTTTAGAAGCTTAAACATAAACTCAAATTTTGAGCTGAAAATCTGAATCGTTGAGAGTGGTTAAGTAACGCAAAATGAACTGTGTTCAATGGGGGTGGGGAAGTTCAAATTTCAAATGATTATAAAAAATTGAAAAATTGGTCGATTCGTTCGCGGTTTTCTCTTAAACTATTCTTTATGCAGTATTTCCTGGAAAATAAATTTTAAAGATAAATTTCGAAAAATTTCGTTAGAGGGCGCCTTAAACTTTAGAGTAACCAAAAACTATTGATACTGTTTTTTTTTTTTTTTTTTTTTTTTTTTTAATCCAAATAAATGTTTTAAAAGCTTAGACTTAAATTTTGAGCTCAAAATCTGAATCGTTTTGAGTAATTAAGTAGCGACAAATTGTACTGTCTTCGTAGGGTGGGCAGGGTAACATTTCAATTCCTGAACACAGTTCAGTTTGCGCTTCTTAACCCCTCCCAACGATTCAGAATTTTAGCTCAAAATTTAAGTCTAAGCTTTTGCAAGCATTTAATTAGATACAAAAAATAACAATTAAATTTGTTGTTGGTTACTCTAAAGTTTATGGCGCCCTCTAACGGAATTTTTTGAAATTTATCTTTAAAATTTATTTTCAAGGAAATACTGACATAAAGAATGGTTTTAGAAAAAAACGCAAACGAATCGACTAATTTTTCCGTTTTGTATAATCATTTAAAATTTTAACCTTCCCACCCCCATTAAACACAGTTCAGTTAGCGCTACTTAACCATGCTCAATGTTTCAGATTTTCAGTACAAAATTTAAGTTTGTGTCTAAGCTTAAAAAAATTAATGAGATGCAAAAAATAACTGTAAAAATAGCTGTACGTTACTCGAAAGTCTAAAGCGCCCTCTATCGACATTTTTTGAAATTTATGTTTATAATTTATTTTTAAGACAATACTGACATAAAGAATAGTTTTAGTGAAAACCGCAAATCAATTGACTAATTATTCCGTTTTTTATAATCATTTGAAATTTGAACCTACCCACTCCCATTGAACACAGTTCAGTTTGCGTTACTTATTTTGAGCTCAAAATTTAAGTTTATGTCTAAACTTCTAAAAAAATTTAATGAGATGCAAAAAATAATGGTAAAAAAATAGTTGTTCGTTACTCCAAAGTCTAAAACGCCCTCTATCGGTATTTTTTGAAATGTATTTTTATAATTTATTTACAAGACAACACTGACATAAAGAATAGTTTTCGTGAAAACCGCAAACGAATCGACCAATTTTTCCGTTTTTTTTATAATCATTTCAAATTTTGGACCCTAAACTTTGATGGCGCCTATGTCCTTCGGAAGACGTTTGGGACCCTTAGTTTCCCATTTAATATTATTTGTCTTTATGTGTACTATCACCCCTTACAGTTTTGCCCAGTAGTTTATATACACCCTGTATATGGGTGATTCTCAAAATAGGGGAAAATTTATGTCTTTCAGTATACAAAAAAAATTGAGAGGTTTTCTGTCATGTTTTTATATTTAGCTATGTTTGTCTTAATATTATTCATTATTTGCACTCAAAAATTACTCACTTTTTAATTAAAAACACCTTAAAATAACAGAATAAATGTTCAAAATGTCATTAGCATGGATGTCCACAGCAGCTGTTCCTTGTATATACTAATATTTTTGAACAGTTAATATCATGTTTATAAAATAAAACAGATGTTATTCTTTGTTTAAATTAATCAAGGAGAGGATTTATCCAATATATATATATTTTTTTTTTAAATAAAATTATAGTATATAAAAAAAGAACTAAAGTTTGTCCTCCATATTATATTTTCAAAACAAGGTCATACTATAACAGCTGGTTATTAATCAAAATTTCATTTTCACATATGATAATACTTTGAAAATATAAAGTTTCTCCATGGCAACAAGTAGCCATTTTATCCCAGCCTGAAAATAGAAGCATGTATTGTATTTTAAGAATAGAAGTTGAATATTAGGCGAGTACATCAACTGTATGTCATTAGAATGGATAATAATCTTCATGTTTATTTTATAGTTAATATTTTTATTTTACTTATATGCACAGAACTTTTGTGTTTTAAAAAGGCCCAGAAAGGACTATTGCATTGTGATTATATTATGGCTCATAATCTTATTTAAATTAAAATTTGTCATTAGCATGGACAAATATCAGTGTCATTAGCATGGTTTTTCTGTCCATGTTAAAGACTCCTATGTGGATTAATGTAACCAGTACTTATATTGTATCCTTTATAAAGAAAGTTTAATTTTGCATATAAATTTAGGTATTACATTTATTATCCCTAAAATATGCATTAAATCTGTCAGAAAATCACTAAGACAGCTTCTTACATTTTTAGTGTCAGAATGTTGCTCATGTAAACAAAGTTTGCTCTTTCGTAATGTTTTTATTCTCCTCATACGTATATATATAAAAATGGAAACTATTTGTTGAAAAGGAAGGCTAATAAATAAAAAAAATATTTAAACAGGAAGAAAATAAAAATTTCTTAATATATTCATTCCATGCAATTTGTTTTGTCATTAGCATGGCTCATAAAATACTAATTATTTTTTTAAGTTAATTTTTAAATATTTAGCTCTGCTGACTACATGTAAAGTATGCCTAACACTATATTAACAACATCTATTTTTTTCAGAAATTTTGCTAACAGTAATTTTTTTAAGATTTCACTTTTGAAAAAGTCTCCTATTTTGAGAATCACCCATATCGAGTCATATACGCAGGGCGGATATATTGGCTATTAATATTAATGATTTTATTTCGGCGAAATACTTTTTTTTATTCATTCATTTTTTTTTCCTGACCAAATAGAGCTAGGTGTGAGTTATTCCTTGTAAATATGCATTTCTATATAGTCTTTCTTAATAAATTTGTTTCGTTCACATGGTTTTGTTTCCTGTCGAATTACGGTACAAAATCATGGTGGCTTTATTTAGATGGGACGCACTGTAAATATTAAAAAATAATCCTTGTGCAAAAGTTTTCTCAAAACAAGTGGTTCCAGTGCATTTCTAAAGAGCTTCACCACAAACCTCATCGTTTGGTTAAATAGTAAAATTAAACGCAAGTTCTGAAGTGGTCTAACGATTGCACAAAACGTTAAAATTTTGTTAGGTATAAATTATGTAAGTAGATAGCATAATAAAGATGAATTTCAATATTTCTTAAATAGCAAAATTTTCCAGTAATGAAGAGACAAATATACAGCAGAAAAATAGACGTAAAAATAATCAGACACTTGCATGTTTATGAATATTAGCTCTTTAATTTGCAGTTGGAAAAGAGCCCATCAAAAATGACAGAAAAAACAAAGTTTTCCAGTAATGAAAAAAGGTTTTAAAGATACAGAACAATGATTAACGGTTTTGCAGACGATCATATAGATTGCAAAAAAGAAGAATTTCCCTTTATAATGTTCTTGATCAATATTAAAGAAATAAAAAAAGTAAGCCGATCAAATAAGAAAACAAATTGTATGCTTCTGAATATAATGTAATTTCCCTCCAAAATAATGAAAAACATATTGTAAAGTTGAGCCCCATTTCAAGAATCTATTTTATAATCTCCGGTGAAAGATGACTTAACAAAATGGAAGCAGTGTCAATAGTAGCATAAATCAAAATTATTTCCGCTGGTGAATATTAGTCTCTTAATTTACAGTACGAAAAAAGTCTGTCAAAAATGACACGAAATTGGATACAGTGATGAATGTAGGTTTTACATAGGTGTATATAGGTTTCAGAAAAAAAAAAGAATTTTTTCCGTGCAAAGTTCTGTAGTGGTATTTACAAATACAGAAAGTTAATCCATAAAATAAGACAACAAACTGCATGCTTATAAATGTTATGTGCTTTTTCAGTACATAACAAATATAAAAAATTGAAAAAATTGAATAATGGAAAATTTTGAAGTTTTCAAGCATCTAATTTTCAGTTAATAGTAAAACAGATTTTAATTTTAAAGTTTCTTGAAGAGCAAAGTTTTTCAGTATAATGAAGAAAACTTTTACTCATACACAGTGATTAATACAGTTTTTATATAATATTATAAATGTTCTAGAGAAAGAATTTTTTTCAGCTCAAAGCTTTGCAGTGATAGTTATAAATACAAAAAATTAGCCCATGAAATAAGACAGCCAATTCCATACTCATGAATACTATGTAGATTCACAAACAGGCACGTGGCTAATCAGCATAAAAAAATTGTGATGAATGAGTTTCAAAAATACATGACTCAACACACGGCGCTATATACTGCAACGACAATAATAATAATTAGCAAAGTGTAACACAATTTCTGAGGATTTCCCAAAACATTAAATTTAAATATTCAATGTGTTAAAGTTTTTTATTTTAAAATATATTATTTTATGAAAATGAATTACTCTCAAAATTATGCCTTTTCAACATGTAATTACAAAAATTTTAATAATCGATTGTAAAACATCTCGATTGTAGATTCACGAAATTGATCGATGACTTTGTCGATTGTGGGTTTTTTTTTTTTTTTTTTAGGATTGTGTTCTTTTACCATTTACCTTTCCCTCATAGACCACAATGTAACATAATTCTTTTGAATGATCCTGTACATTAACCAAAAATGTTACACGCTTCATTTTCAACACCGAACATGCCATAGTAAACCTTAATGAGTTATACCTATTTCGTGGTAATCGAACTATATTTACGCGAGTTAAAGCGCAGACTGAAAGACACCATTAATTCATAAACACTTTTCGACTGTGTTGGAAAGTATAAAAAAAAAGAAGGAATTTCCTACAATGTATTTAATTTATATATATAGAACCATTAGACAATACTACAATTTAACACCAAAATATAGAATAACTCATAGAATAACAAACTACAACAAAACAGAAGAGTTGGCAAATATTGGAACAAATACGAAGTATTGGAAATGTGGTATTTAGCTCGTTATCAAGGGTAATACTAAATAGACACATTAATTGCGATTAATCTCTGATTAGAAATCAGGATAAACCTAAAAATGATTTCTAAATTACCCTATTAATCGCCAATGCAAAATTTAATCCAATGAAAAATACTAGACAAATATTAAATCAATAACAATATAATTATCAACTTACATGATAAAATCGCCACCATGTGAGACAGAAAAAAAACATATAAATTCAAATTTGTAATCTCACCTTGCCAACAGTTAAGAGGTGACAGTTAACAAAGAAATTTATATCAGAAAACAAATAGATATAATTAATTATAATATAATTAAAATAACTATATATATTTACAGATTTTGAAATTAAATAATTCCCAGCGTTCATATTTGGAATGAATTTATGTCAACGATTGATGTATTCCGTATTTAATTGATATGTTGTGATAACTCTGAATTTCTAATAATCTGATACAATTTTATTGAACTGCCACGAGAAAATTTTAAACAGTGCTTCCAAAGATATATGTTTATTTAAATAATTAACGACATGAAAAGTTTTCAGAAGAGTCAATTGGAGCTGAATGTTGTGGATCATAATCAAATATGTTACCACATTTTGATGATTTTGTGTAATCTTATAATAAAATTTATACGTAATTGTTAAACACACGCATAAAATTTTAAAACAATTATTGTCCAAAAATGTTATACATTTATTAAGCTTCCATTTGAGAATTCCATTTAAAATTCCACAAAATTAGTAAAATTAGTCGTAAAATTATATTATTGTAAACGTATGAATCAGAACTATTCATGTTGAAAATAGAATTAGTCATTTTAACATCTTATCAGTGAGTTCTGTTAATTAACCTCTTTGTGTTCGTTTTAGGAACAAAGGTTATCCCATATACAGGCAATGTTCATTTCACAAGAACATTATCTCGCTTGCTAAATGAATGCAAAAAATAAAATAATTTCCGTTAGTTTAAAATAAATAAAGATAAAACAAATGTTTATCATTAACAAGGATAGTACTCTTACGAGCTCAGAATAAAAATTACTGGAACAGCTAAATTTTTTAAAATGAATTCCAGTAATTTCTTCTAGGGGATTTTATCATTTTTAGATATACATTTAACTAGAATAAAATCTATAAATAAAATACATCATTGTAAAAAAAATCAAATGCACTTTCACATTACTAACCAAATACATTTGAAGGAAAGTGAATTTTTTCAGTGAATCAATATTCTATTAAATAGAACAAACCAATTTAAAATACGGCATCTAAATCATTAAATGCTTTGACATTAGATTAATATATGCATTTTAGTCAAGAGAGGCAAAATAACATTATCGTGTAACTAATCATTTTATTTTAAAAAAGTCTTTTTGGAATAATCATCTTAATTTTAATTTATTTATGCCTGTTACACAAATTATCTTACATACAAAATATCTTAAACACACTATATGGCCATTAATGACCGGACATTTTCAATTTTAGACATTTTGTGGGGTATTTAAAATATACTTGTTGTTTTATTCTGGAACTTTGGGATTATAAAGATTATGCTTGACTTCATATTTATCAACATTCATTTGATAAGGGGGACAATTAAAAAGCTGACAAAAAAAAAAAAAAAAAAAAAAAAAAAAGAAAAGAAAAGTAATAATATTAAGATCTTCAAGTATATTAAAATGCAGGAAATTATCTATCGCTGCGGAATACAAATATCTGCAATCAAGTCATCTAATTGGCAGTAAGTAAGTTGGTTGCGTTTATGACGGCTAATTATCACCACGAGAGATATGGTCCCTAAAGGAGGGATGCCCTCCGTGGGGGGAGGGGGTGTCTTTCTCAATTCTCTTATTTAGAAACTTGCAGTATTAATCTGTTTTTAAATGCTGTTAAAGTGGATATTTTGAACAGAATTTTCCGAAGCGAACTTGATAGAAGGATTAAGAATACATTTAAATAACAAATTGCTTATCTTCTGACTCGTTTTTAAATTCAATTTTGCTCTCAAATGCATTTAGTTTACAGTTTCTCTTATTTAGGAGCTATATAATGTGTCGTATTGGTCGACTTTTTCATAAAGTCAGGATATATTTCAAATAATGTTGTCAATTTGGGCATTTTGAGCCAAATTTCGCTTAAGAATAATTCTGATAAAACCAACCCTTACAGAAAAAAGAAATTAAAAATTCTCCAAAAGCGGCCAAATAAAATAATTAAACTGGGTTTATCACTAATCATATTTAATTCTTTGTTAATGAAATGAGCACTTAACTTCGAAATCTACATGTGCCTATAGGCCAAGCCGACGGGAATTTTTATTTTATGATGCGACGTCATAGGCTAGTAAATTTGAAATAAAATTTCTTTAAAATTAAAAAGAGAGAGAGATATGGTAGAAGGGAGGGATAGAAGATATATTTTAATGGCAAATATTTAATCTACATCTTTTAATATTGAAGTTATGTTTAAGTTTATGTGTATAAGTCTTCTGAAATATATATGCATGATTATTTTCTTTCCTGAAAACTTGAAAAAAAAATCCAAAACATGGATTTTGTTGCAAATGCAAAATTTGGATTAAAATTTTAAAAATATATTGAGAAAATATTATTAACTATTTTTTAAATTAAAATGTTAAGTCCAATATTGCTTTTTTTATCCTTGCTTTAAGTCCAATATTGCTTTTTTAAAAACACGCTTAAATAGATATTTATCAAAATCAACTTAAACAAATTCGTGTCTTCATTGTTGTTATTTTTAGCATTAAAAATATTTTTTTATTAAGTTATTAAAATCTTATGAATTCTTATAGAAGTTCTTTAGTATAACGCTTTATTTTTATTTAAAAAATGCATATTTAAGTAAGTTGATTGTGTTTATGGCGACTAATTATCAACACGAGAGATATGGTCCCTAAAGAAGGGATGCCCTCCGTGAGGTTTTTTTTCTAAGGGAGTTTAAGCTGTATTAACGCACGTAAATCCAAGGTTCGAAGAAAATCACAGAAAACTCCAAACGATTAGGCTGACGGGCGCGATTGGTTTCGAATCCAGCACCTCCCGTTCGATAGCATAAATCTTCCAGCCACTGGTGGGGCCATATTTAAGTAATATTTAAAGAAAGTTATTGGGAAATAACTGATAGCTAAATGTATTACGAAGTAAATGTTAATATTTTTAATATGTACATTTTTCTCTCTCTTTCTCTTTTATTAAGTACAAATTCAAAATTCTTTTATGAAATGGGAAAAATAAGATCCTACTATATATTTTAAATTAAATATTTCTTGTTTCTTAATAAGATGTAAAAATAATTAATTAAAAAAACTCTCTTTTGAAATCTCATATATGTTAAAATTAAATATGATTTTACTATGACTAGCCATCATTTTTAAAATTTACTGTGTGACATCATTAAACTGGTAAATGTAAAATTAGTTTTCTTTAAATTGAAAAAATAAAACAAATAACAAGTAAATAAAAACATGTGCTAGTATTAACATAAGCTACTTCTAAATCTAATTAAATTATAAAGGGTTTTTTTTTTCAGATTTTCAGGAAAGAAAATTAGTCATGCATGTATATTGCAGTACACGTACACACATATATTTAAATATAATTTCAGTGTTGAAAAATATAACTTTATTGTTTAGCATTAAAATATACACACACCCTCTTTTTTTACTTTATTTTCAAATTTACCAATTTATGTCATATCTTAAAATAAAATTTTTATGAGTTAATCACAGAGAGAACATTATAATAATAATTATTATTATTATTTAAGAATAATAAGAAGAGTGATTTTTTCAGAAGTTTTGAACAAAAGTTGTCGATTGATGTATTCAACTTGAAATTGATATATTTTTTGATAAATTGATATGATTTTCTACTTTTACAAAAGGAAAAAAAAAAGTAGATGATATAAACTCACGTTTATGATTACAACGTTTATTCCATGTTCATATAAGTATTCTTAAATCTTGTCGTTTAATCCAATTAACATTTCATTTCGATTAGATTAGTATTTTATATATTTTATATTATTTTTAGGGTTCCGTGCTTATAAAGTGAAAACGGAACCATTATAAGGTCACAATGCCAAGGTTAAACATTGAACAAGGGTTTTGTATAAGCTACATTGTAAAAAGAAAAGGTTATTACTTCGTTGAATTTAGTTTTATGAAATATCGAATTAAGTTTAAATATGCCACCACATTTTATTCTCAGTATCGTGTTAAGTTCCTTATAAATAGATAAGGATAAGATAAAAAAAAAATACATAGAATAGCAATAGTTGATATTATTTAAGCTTAATATCTCTTTGAACTTTAGTGGTATACTCATTTATACTTTTCTAGTATATACAGCTATAATTAAACCTTCTTTGTTTAGTTTTTTATAAAGTCTTATTGTTGTTTTAGCGAAGATTTTCCTTTAATGATACACTTAACTCTTTCGCGATGAGTAACTTTACTTAATTTGTAGTTTTTAACTACCGGTTTTTCAAAACAGAAAATTTTATGTACTTGAATCGCGAAAATGCTCCAATCAAATAAGGTAACCTTCTTTGCTTTACAGTAAAAAATAACTGGTGGAAATAATGGAGGATTCTTAGAATTTTAAATCAGACGTATACCACTCGCTCGTCCCCATGGGGACGTACTATAAACATAATACATATGTTTACAGTACGGAATTCTCTGAGGCGTGTAATACTCGCACTTGATAATTTATTTATCTATTTATCTTAATTAAAAATTATATGATTTGAAAATAACATATATTGATTCTGATGTGCTAATAACTAGTATCTTACGTATGTATAAATATTAAGACTTGTTTTAGAATGAAGACGATTTTGCTTGTTATTTATAAGAATCAGTAAAAATAAATAAATAAATAAATAAATAAAAATAAATAAATAAATAAATAAAAAGGTTCTTTTTTTGTTTGTTTCAACATTGTCTAAAACTTTGATCTAATGATTCATTATCTTTATTACTTATTACTAATGTATCAAATAACTGTTATTTGCCCTTTTCTTTCTATTTGATACATTTATATTCCGCAATTAAAAACTATACAAAATAACCATTAAATAAAATCATTTTTATTCCAACGTGCTCACAAAAATATGTTCATTTAAAATATTATTGCATAATTTAAAACCAAGAACATTAATCGTGTTTATGATTTTCCCCATAAAAATCTTTTCAATTAGAATAGGAAATTTTCGTATACGAATATATGTTATACCTTAAAATAAAATTAAAGAACTTACTAATGTTTTCATATAAATCCCGGATTTTTGTTTTGCTAAAGCCAGATATATGTCTTCGTCTGTATTTTTTATTAATAAAATAATAATAATAACAATTTAATAACAATTAAATGTACGTAAGCTGTTAAAAATACGTAAATAATAATAATAATAAAAGTAAGTAAATAAATTCACACTTATCATGAAATTTCTAGAAGTTTTTTTTTATAATATGGAACCCAATGATTGCATCTTACTGTAATTAGATATTTTGGATTGTTACGATTCAGATATAATTCCTATGAATTTTTATTCTGTTTATTTTAGCTATTTAAAGCAATAGAAATTAAAAAATAATACATTCATGGTTTCAAGAGTAACCGTAAAAATATATCCACTCGAAGATACCGAAGCATGTTTCGGAAATATATTTTATTTTACATAAAAATATTTTTAAATTAAATAAAAATAAGTAATCTATTTTACTGCTTTAATTAATAATCTCATAAAATATTTTTATTTTTATTATAACCCGCATTTAAAGTAATTAAGCTTAAAAAATCCTCCATTTAAATAAATATGCGGGTTAAATAATATTAACACTCTTCTATATATAAAAGTAGAGAAAGTTTTATTTTATAGATGATAACGGACCATTACATGTTTGCCGGAATTCAACCCTCAGTGGTTGACGGAAAACTAAATGGACTTTCTTCACTCTGTTGGTTCTACGCTTAGTTAGCAATTGTTAAATCACGTATTAAATATTTAAAAACAACAGTTTTCTTTTCTCCGATTCGTAGTCGGTTTCGCGATATCTGCTACAATTAGTGGGTCATCACTTACGGTACACTGTAAGAAATATGACCCTTTTTCTGCATTGTCACTCCATTGCTTTTATAGAAAAGGATTACTTCACCCTATGATGGAGATTCTCATTGTCAAAAAAGACATATCCTATAAAAGCCGTGGAGTGACGATGCAGCAAAAGGGTCATATTTTTTACAGTGTAGAGTATTGCTTGGCTACAAAAGGCCTTAACTCACTTTGGCCGCGACAAATAAGTCATGCGACGCAACCTTGTGTTTGTTGGGAAGATTTCCTGGAAAACTGTAGATGGATAGCAAAACAATTGTTTATACGCAGCCAAACGCTTCTACTCACTTAGCTTCCTGATTCCCTTTGGTAATGTTTAGTCTATGTACATTTGATGTATTTTTATGCTCCAAAATATCTACTCGGAAATAATATTTTTAACTTCCTTTTCCTATGTGCTCTTCTATAAGGATGTCTCTTTTTTCCTCAATTTTCAAAATATTTCTAAAATCTATGCTTAAATTTGTATGAAGTGTTAAAATTTTACGCCCAGTTTATCAGTTTTTAAAACATAAGATATTAAATTAAGCAAAGACTTTAGAAATATTTTGAGAACTAAGAAAAGAAGTAACATCCTTTAGGAAAAGAATACTGAAAGAAGAAGTTTTAAATATCAATTTCTTGGGGAGATTTTTTGAATACAAAAAATGCGTCAAACGTCCATAGATTAAATATTACGAATAGTAATTCGGAAGCTGAGTGTCTAGCAGCCTTAACATAGGCAATTCTGACATCTAGTCTGACTTTTAGCTTCGCCATTCACCCAATTCATCTCGCAATTCAGGTGCCATATTTAGTGCCAAAAATATTTAATACTGATCATATGTTACAATAGCATGGAATTTTTTTTATATGATTGATTTAAAATCAGCAATCAGTGTCATTATTAAAATAAAAAAGTGCATATTCGTTCTGTGAAAGAAAATAAATAAAACGCTTTCTTTGAATTTTTCTCAAAAGATTTTCAATGTATTATTAAAAGCATTACAATAGCTTCCAGGGTACGTTATTTTAACAGCTTAAATTGAAAATTAATTGTTATTATAGAAAAAGCAGGTATAACATCTAAACTCGTTTCTAGTACGTTTTGCTCACATCTAGACAGATTCCTAGAAATAATGTAAGTGCAATAAAACATATATTTAATTGACTTAAGAAAGTCAATTCTTAAAAATGCTTTTAATATGCCTTAAAATATAAAAACAAGCAGGAACAGACTTTTATCTTAAAACATTTCGGAGATTTAAGCAGTGTCTATCAACTCATTATTCAAAAGTGCACGCTTGTAGACATTCCAGTGATTTCTTTGTAATTTGTATTGTTGTAAAATTGATTAAATATTTTTTTTTCTTAACGTTGTAATCCAGCAGAAAATATTTTGTTCTGAAATCCAATGTAAAATAAAATCTCCTGAGGACTTATTTAGAAACTACAAATACTTCCCAATTCCTTCAATAAATAAATGGCATTCTTAGAGCGTCGTAACACTGCTCTGTTAAAAATTGTTCAGTGAAATTACTGAGAATCTAAGGGTAATTCATTATCTTAAATATTATGTAAAATTTCAGAGATTAGAAAAACCGAGATTCTATTAAACAACAGAGAATTTACTTGGTTAATTTACAACAGATTCTGATAATTAACATCGTTGAAAATACACAATGCTCTGTAAATTTATTACTTACCCATCATACGTAGTATAGGGTAAGTCTTGCAATCATTTTGAAAATCGAAAAATTTTTTTTGACGGATTTACACGTTTTAGATAGTGGAGATTCCGAAAAACATATTTTTAGAAAAAAAATTTTGCCGTCCGTCTGTCTGTCTGTCTGTCTGTCTGTAAACGCTCTATCTCCCAAACAAATTGAGATAGAGACTTGAAATTTTGTATGTAGTTAGTATGTAAGAATGGGACGAACCCTATTTAATATCAGCAACCTCGATTATCCGGAACTATTTTTTTCGGGCTCTCGAAAAATTCGTTCTGATGAAAGGTATATAAAAATTTTCGAATTTTTTTGTGCTAAGGCATGGACGTAAAAGGCAATAAAATAACACAAATTTTGCATATAAAACGAAGTCGATCGGATTATTAGTTGCAGAGATATTTGTAATCCTGTTTTCCACATTCTTCGATTTTTCATGACCCTGTATTTCATTCAAATTTCAATTCAGAGGTATATTTTAATTGAAAATGAGACGCTTAATTCGGCGCAGTAAACTGTTAGTTGATATGATTATTATTTTTGAAGTTATAAGGATGTTTCTTTTAAGCAGTTCGGTACTACTTGAATAGTTTGGCATTTTATATAATTTGTCGAAATTGGTACATCAGCAATTCATTAATAGAGCATTACTCTGTATATTAACAATATATAAATTTTGTTTTGCAATTGCAATGCATTGTATAAATAGTTTTCACATGTTTTATTTTCATATACATATCCATGATGGGTAAGTATTACGGTGGCCCCCAACGACTAGTTTTTTATTGTAATATTTTAATTTAGATTTCAAAATCAGTGAATCACTCAATCTTAAGTGATCCAAAAATTAGAGTTTTTCAAGTAATTTTGAATTGCTGTATTGTTAATTTTTACATAATTTATACCTAGCTGTTCTGGGGTTTGAAACCGAGACCACTTGACAGTCGAACAACACTTTACGGATTGAGGTATAGAAGACGTTGTCGTTGGGTAAAATGCATGTTTTTATGGTTCATCAAAAGAAAAATCTATTGTGATTTTCAAAGATTCATTTCAAATTCAAGATTCATTTCAAATAAGCGTTAGAAAATTAGTAAACGGTTTATTTTAATTTATTTTAGACCGATACAATAGTGGTAGGAATTAACCTATCATTTTTTAAATAAATTTTAATTTTTTAACTAATTTAAGTATTAAATTAGTGATTTTTCTTGGTGGAAAATTTTCAATATAAATAATTTTTTACGACAATAATGTTTTTTACAAAAAATTCGAAATTGTCGAACACTGTTTACTTTTTAATGATCTAATATGTATTATTTTTTTTATATTAATAACAAATATGAGAAAAATAAACAGAAAAAATGTTATTTATTATTTAAACGTGATTTTTTTACATTTTCATTATTTTATTCATTTTGTACAATATGTTTTTAGAAGATTAATACGTTTATTATAACGCATTTATCAGTAAAATAATAATACAAATAGTATTGCAATAATGATACCAGATTTGAAATAATACTATGCAACTTACTTTTAATATTACCAAAGCTTCTGGCATATGGTAAAGGAAACAATTGCAAAGTGATTGTGAATAAAAATCCCACGAACTCCGAGGAGATGATTTTTCCAATTCTAAATTATACCAAGTAAAAAAAAAAAAAAATGGCTAATAAAATTGCAAAAGAATTTCAAAAGCGTATATTTTAAATTAAAAGTTTTTTAAGAACGATAAAAGTATTTTTCAATAAAGACATAAATATCCCTAAAGGGAATTAGATATAAAATAAGGGCAATGTCTGTAAAATGTTGACTGAGAAACTCAGTCAAATAAATTTAATAAAGAACTAGTGTAAATTTACAAAGAGTCTCGCTTCTTTCTATGGTTTTACAGACATTTTTAACAGTGTATTTAACTGCAGGAAAATAGAGAAAATCTGTGAAAAAACGAGGTTGTTAAAAAGTCTGTTTTATAAAAATTAAATGGAAATTTTCTTATCATTAATAGTGGTGCTAATGTTTAATTTATATTTAACTTTAAGAACGATAAGGACACTATCTCATAAATATTGTATTATATTTTAAGTGTATAAAGTGCCTGGTTTAATTATATAATTTGTTATACATTTTATCCTCTACTACTATATTATTTAAATTTAATTTTAAGAACATTTGTGGATACATTAAGTAAAATTAATTTCAAACTTTAAATTACATTTTTTATATCTAGGCATTATAATTATTTCTTTATTATTATTATATTTTATATTATATTTAATACATTTTATTATATTATTATATTATATTATATTATATTTATATTAATTTATATTTATGTATAATTTATATTAGGATATGACTTAATAATGATTTAATTCTTGATATTTTATAGTCTGGTAAATTTATTTATTTTAAACATTAATTAATAAATTATACATCAGGGCTCGTACGAGTCCTGGAATTTTAAGACCAGAAAATTCTTCGGTACCAGTATTTTTCTATCGAAAATCTCTCTCCATAAATAAAGCAAATTCCACTTGTTTGTTTGTTTTGTTTTTATTTATGTCGGCCAATTATCTACACACAGGATATAGGCCCTGAAGGTGGGGGGGGGGTGCCCTCCGTGGGAGGTTTCTAAGGGAACCTAACCCGTATTCATACATGGGAGTCCAAGGTTCAAAGAAAGCACGGAAAACTCCGAACGGTTAGGCCGATGGCCAAGAATGGGCTCGAACCCAGCACCTGCCGACAACCAGTTTCAGTGGCAGAACCTCAAGGCCACTGGCAGGGCCCACGTGTTTGAACTAAATTTATTTATTTATTAAAAAATATATTGGTATTTTACCCGGGAAATAATGGTACCCGCACGAACCCTGTCAATGTCACATTTTAACATATAATTATCAATTAATAAATCATTTAAATATTATTATTATTTAATTAATGATTTAAATATTATTATTATTTAGTATATCATTTACATATTTTTTCTTAAAATGTAATCTGTTTAGGAAAATATTTTTAATTTTCACTTATATATCTCAAGAGAGAGTATGATTTGATGCTTCATTCAATGACAGTAATTAATTAATCCAAATATAGTAGTACTTGCCATATTGTGTATTCTATATTGACACTAATCAATGGATAAATGGATAAAGACCCTCATCTTTCTGCTTCATTTTCGGAATAACTGAGTTTGAGCTTATTCTATCGAAGATCACTTTCAAAATTTTCAAGCTATGTTTTTGTGACTTTTACAAAAGTTGCTCTATACATTTTGCTAAGACAATATGCAAATTAAATGTTTGTATCATTCACGCATGCGCAATGAAAAATATTTTAGTAAACCTGCTTATTTTTCATTATTATTTTATTATTTTTTAATACTGATTATAGGGGATTGTATACAATGTTGTTTGTCATATTTTCGGAAAAGAAGATTATTTTATATTACGAACTCTGCAAATTATAAACAAAAAACTTGGAAAAGTTTGCGACTGTTTTTACAAAAACCTTTTTTTCTCTATCAGTTTGCATGATATCCGCATAAAAAAGAACACAGTTAATTACAATTGTGAGGGAGTGTCACTTTGTAATAAAGGCACTCTTGTGTTTTGAGTAGTTCGTGATGGCATTGATCTAACATTTGTGGCGAAAAAGCGGTATCTGTACTTTATGCAACTGTAACTTTCCGAAGCATGTGTGGCGCTCCGGGTCTACAGTTAGCTGTGGTTTGCGAGTTTGCAAATTTCTTGTTCAGTCTCTTCAGCATACAAAGTATAAAAGCGGTGAGTGCGTATGCAGGGAGATATTGTGGTTGCTCTCCACTCTTGGGTGTTTTAGACCAGTTTGTGCTTAACACTGAAGTTTTGGAGCCACTTTGGCGGTAGTCAAGGATTCTAATTCTTGTTGACATGGATGTGGAGTTCAGAGGAAGACAAAAGAGATCCGTGGTAAGATATTTTAGAAGTAATTTTTGATTTTTTGTGTTAAAGAAAGCGATCCTGAACAACCACGGACTGTCTTTCAGGAGATAACTAGAAGAGTTCCTCACATTTTGCAGAAGGCAAAAGAAAGTGCCATAAAAGTATTTGAAGGAGATTTTGAGTCAAATCATTCTTCTTTATAGTAATTATATGTTCTCAGAGTGAAGTCATTCTAAATTTTCGAATCTAGCTCCACTCCCCCAGTCTAATTACAGTTAAAATAAAAGTATTTTAGTGATAAATTTCGACTATGTCTTCACTTGAACGTGGCGGTCAAGCAGGAAGCCGTCACACAATAAGCCACTTTATCATAAACTACAGTTTGAACACCTTTTCTACAGAAGTTTTGACAGGGTTACCGAAAAATTATTCGTTCTTTTAAATTTGTTGACGGTCCCCTATGAAATTTTCGAGAAAATATCTTCACAGAATGTAAGACCCATACTATTATGCGCACACACTTAGAGTTTCAGGATAGTTCCTCCTGAATTCTTTTAGATATTTAACAAAATATCTAAAGTTACAAGTGTCTGGTCTCCTTTGGCGATATAGTGTATATATATATATATATACCTACACACACACACACACACATATATATATATATATACATACATACATATATATATATATATATATAGAGGGTGTCCGGAAAGTCTGGAAACGGTCGAATAACTCGAGAAATACATATGAGATTGAAAAACGTAAATATATGTGTTAAATATTTTTAAATAAGCTACTCAGTGATACCAAATTTGACCTTCGTAACCGACCCCCTGGAGGTCAGAGGGGGTCCAACGTTGAAATCTTAAATTATAACCCCCATTTTTTATTGCAGATTCGGATTCTACGGACAAAAATACGCAACTTTTGTATTTGATGTTTATTTCGAATCCTCGTTTATCACGGTGTATTCGAGCATAATAAATCGATACATTTTTCGGCTTTTCCAACGGGATTTTCCCTAATCGAAACTAATTGGGGAGAATTTATGACATCAAATTCCTCGTCTTTTGCAAGAATAGCGTTTCCTGAAAATCACCCATACCGATTATTTCGATAGTACTACACACAGTTAAAAATTTAACCCATTTGCTGTAGCGTCACTCCACAGCTTTTATAGAATATCTGTTTCATAACCAATGAGAATGTTCCATAACACAGTAAAGTACTCTGTAAAAAATTGACACTTTTGCTGCATCGTCACTCCACCACTTTTATAGAAAACGATAACTTTACTGTGTTATGGAGCACTCTCATTGGTCACAAAAGAGATATTCTATAATAGCTGTGGAGTGACGCTGCAGCAAATGGGTCAGATTTTTAACAGTGTAGCACTAATGAAATAATCGCCACGGGTGATTTTCAGGAAACGCTATTTCGGCAAAAGACGGGGAATTTGACGTCAAAAATTCTGCCCAATCAGTTTCGATTAGGGAAAATCCCGTTGGAAAAGCCGAAATATGTATCGATTTAATATGCTCGAATACACCGTGATAAACGAGGATGTGAAATAAACATCAAATACAAAAGTTACGTATTTTTGTCCGTAGAATCCGAATCTGCAATAAAAAATGGGGGTTATAATTTAAGATTTCAAAGTTGGACCCCCTCTGACCCCCCAGGGGGTCGGTTGCGAAGGTCAAATTTGGTATCACTGAGTAGCTTATTTAAAAATATTTAACACGTATATTTACGTTTTTCAATCTCATACGTATTTCTCGAATTATTCGGCCGTTTCCAGACTTTTCGGACACCCTGTATACAGGGTGTCCCAAAAGGTCGTTTACAAACTTAACATGCTGGTCTGTCATATCATTATGAACAATATTAAATAGGAAACTAAGGGTCCCAAACGTCTTCCAAACGAGATATGCGCCATTAAAGTTTAGGGTCCAACAATTCAAATGATTATAAAAAATTCAAAAATTGGTCGATTCGTTTGCGGTTTTCACTAAAACTATTCTTTACGTCAGTATTTTCTTGAAAATAAATTATAAAGATAAATTTCAAAAAATGTCGATAGAGGGCGCTTTAGACTTTGGAGTAACGATAAACTAGTTTTTACCATTATTTTTTGCATCTCATTAAATTTTTTTAGAAGCTTAGACATAAACTTAAATTTTGAGCTCAAAATCTAAATCGTTGGAAGTGGTTAAGTAGCGCAAACTGAATTGCGAGGGGAGGTTCAAATTTCAAATGATTATAAAAAACGGAAAAATTGGTCAATTGATTTGCAATTTTCACTAAAATTATTCTTTATGTCAGTATTATCTTGAAAATAATTTATAAAGATAAAATTCAAAAAATGCCGATAGAGGGCGCTTTAGACTTTGGAGTAACGTACAACTATTTTTTTCCGTTATTTTTTGCATCTCATATATATATTTTAGAAGCTTAGACATAAACTTAAATTTTGAGATGAAAATCTGAATCGTTGGGAGTGGTAAAGTAGCGCAAACTGAACTGTGTTCAGTGGGGGTGAGGAGGTTCAAATTTCAAATGATTATAAAAAACGGAAAAATTGGTCGGTTTTCGCTAAAATTATTCTTTATGTCAATATTTCCTTTAAAATAAATTTTAAAGATAAATTTAAAAAAACCGTTAGAGGGCGCCTTAAACTTTAAAATAACCAATATTTATTTTTAACCGTTTTTTTTTTTTTTTTTTTTTTAATTTAATTAAATGCTTGCAAAATTTTAGACTTAAATTTTGTGCTCAAAATCTAAATCGATAGGAGGGGTTAAGTAGCGCAAACTGAACTGCGTTCAGGAGTTGAAATGTTACCTTCCCCACCCCTCGAACGCAGTTCAATTTTTGGCCTCTTAATTACTCACAACGATGCAGATTTTGAGTACAAAATTTAAGTTTGAACTTTTACAAGCATTTTGTTAGATACAAAAAAAACGGTTAAAAATAGTTGTTGGTTACTATAAAGTTTAAGGCGCCCTCTGACGGAATTTTTTGAAAGATATCTGTAAAATTTATTTTCAAGAAAATATTGATATAAAGAATAGTTTTAGCGAAAACCGACTAAGTTTTCCGTTTTTTATAATCATTTGAAATTTGAACCTCCCCACCCCCATTGAACACAGTTCAGTTTGCGCTACAAAAAAATAGTTGTACGTTACTCTAAAGTCTAAAGCGCCCTCTATCGGCATTTTTTGAATTTTATCTTTATAAATTATTTTCAAGATAATACTGACATAAAGAATAATTTTAGTGAAAATCGCAAATCAATTGACCAATTTTTCCGTTTTTTATAATCATTTGAAATTTAAACCTCCCCCCGCAATTCAGTTTGCGCTACTTAACCACTTCCAACGATTTAGATTGTGAGCTCAAAATTTAAGTTTATGTCTAAGCTTCTAAAAAAATTTAATGAGATGCAAAAAATACTGGTAAAAACTAGTTTATCGTTACTCCAAAGTCTAAAGCGCCCTCTATCGACATTTTTTGAAATTTATCTTTATAATTTATTTTCAAGAAAATACTGACGTAAAGAATAGTTTTAGTGAAAACCGCAAACGAATCGACCAATTTTTCTGTTTTTTATAAACATTTGAATTTTTGGAGCCTAAACTTTAATGGCGCATATCTCCTTTGGAAGACGTTTGGAACCCTTAGTTTCCTATTTAATATTGTTCATCATGATATGACAGACCAGCATGTTAAGTTTGTAAACGACCTTTTGGGACACCCTGTATATATATATATATATATATATATATATATACATAAAAGCCAAAAAAGTTATAAAATAAAACTTAAAAAACAACAGTCAAGTGAAAGGCGCTTTAGTTGCAAATAACCACATAAATTATATACAGCACATTATGTGTAAAATGTTATTCAGCTGACCCAAAATTTTGCACCACAATTAAACTGATAATAAGCAGCCAAACATCAAAGAAATATAAACAGATATAAACAGATAATATCTGAACAAGAAAAAAAAAAACGAATAAGCTGTGGCCTCTTCAGCAGTGGGCGATTTACAAAAGCACAGCAATGCATCAGAATAAATACTATGTATATATATATATATATATATATATATTGATATTGCTAGTAGTGGCAGTGGGTTTCGACCAGAGTGCCGTAATGCAAAAATCAAATGCACAAAAACAATTGATAGCTTAACACGAACACTCCCCCACTGGACCCGACGCCACATTAAACAACACTGAAATTACGATTACTAACCAAGCTTTAGCCATTAAAAAACTACCAAAATCCAATGTTCCACAATCAGTCCGTACGCGTTCCATATCATTGCAACACAATTGGAGACATCCTTGTAAAATTGTCCAAAAAGGCTTTAACTCATACAAAACATTAACTGTCAATCACATAACAATTACTTAAAAATGAAGACTGTGTGTAAAACTGATATATCTGTTAATAAACTTTAGGAAAAAGTATGTTGTTTTTTAAGTATAAAATATTAATTAAATGAAAAAGTTCCCTAAAAAACATTTTTTTACTTGAACAGAGTTTATATGGGCGATTCTACGATAAGAGGTAATTTGTACGGCTATCCGTTTAAAACAGATCTTTTATTCTATATGTTGCTATTTTTTTGGAATGAATCGCATCATCTTAATATACTTTATTAAATAACATCACGATTGAATGCCTAATTAAAACACATTTTTCTGAAATTTCTTACAAAGTCTAAAAAAGTCTCTTCCCTGGCATGTCCCTTTGCCGGTTTCAATTTAACTTTCAAACAATACATATATTTTTTCCGTCAGATGCTTAGCTAAAGTATGTTTAATTGGAATTTAAGTAATTATACTAATGTATTATAAAATAAAAAATAAAATAATTTTGTTAATTTCAAATAATTTTTAAAATTAACTTTTGTCCCGCTTTTTTTGTGTATGTACCCTGTCAAATTTCGTTCCGCTGAAACAAATATAAATTCAAGGATGGCTATATCGGAAATAGCTCTTAAGGACATCTAATGGCTTAGCAATACTAAACGCGCAAGCCATTTAAGCGTCGCCATTTTTAGTTGTTGCGACGCAACCGTGCGGTGTATTGGTTTCGCACGGTGATCGTGTGTCTCCCCTGGTAAGTCATAAAACTTAAAATAATTATTTAATTCAATTGCATTTACTGCCCTAATTAAACAATAAGGTAATAATTAAAGTGAAATACATAATTAACCCAAAAACTAATTCAGTCAGTTAAAAAATTTAAATTTACATGAAAATGTCTCTCCTCTGCCGTATTTCCCTTGGCAAGATAACTGCCAGGAGAGCGAGTCACTGACCAGAAAAAGTTATAAAATATATATAAAGTGACTTGCCTTTATATGAAAAAGTAAATAAACGGGACAAAAATCATAATTTAAGGGTTTTTGATCAAACTCAAACTTTTCTTTTTGGCCGAATTCTCTGTGTTTTTGAACCTCTTATCGTAGAATCACCCATATAGTAACGAAAAATTTGACCTATGATTATATTTATGTAAACGCGTTTATGAATATTTGAACTCCAGTTAACTAACTGCACTCTAAATCATTTGTGTAAGTTTACCATGTTTTTTATGTGTAACGTTACACAAATTTTGTAGTATGTTGTTCTGATATTTTAAAAACTCCCATCGTTGGAGATTTCTTTCACAAAACTTGTGGGACTTCTCATCTGAGGCGTAACTTTTGCCATTTCCGCAGACTGAAAACTGTTTTAAGTTTCATACATCACGAGAAATCCACTGAAGGAGGTTTCTTTTTCCATTCTACGCTGTGATCTGACGTTCACCCTCATGGCTTACATGTTTGAGGAAGAACAGTACGTGTTTCTTGTGATTTTATGATTTTAAGATTTTTTTCTTATTAAAAAACTATCAAGAGTACACATTTGCCACCGTCAAGTGTGACATTTGGTACCATTCAAAATACAAGATTGGATGGAAACACAAGCCGGATTGAATTGTATATCATCATTCATTGCAAGAATTATAAACACACAAATTACAATAAAGTATGAAAACATTGTTATTTATTTTTCAAAGTATTATATACATTCATTTTTTTTATTTGTTAGTCTTTATCGAAATATTACTTTAAAAATTAAATATAAAAAAGTCTATATACTATAAAGAAAAGCGAAGATCAAGCTCGGAAGTGCAGTAAGACAAGGAGATGCCATTTCACCTAAGCTTTTTACTGCTGTCTTAGAAAATATTTTGAAAAAGTTGTATTGGGAAAGCAAAGGGATTAGAATAAATGGGGAATATTTAACTCATCTCCGGTTCACTGACGACAATTTAATTTTCAGTCACAGCTCTGAAGAACTGGAAAATATGCTAAAAGATCTGGCAGAAGCTAGCATTAATGTGGGATTAAAAATTTATTTAAAAAAGACTGACGTGATGTTGAATTCCTTAAAACCAAAAAATAAAATTGTCTACAAGAACACTGCGATTGAAGAAGTGCAAAGTTATACATACCTTAGACAGGAAATAACATCGGATAATAGTATCATGAATGAAATCAATAGAAGAATAAGAAATGGATGGAGTGCTTTTGGGGAGAAGATTATTTTGAAGAGTAAAATGCCTCTTTGTTTAAAAAGAAAAGTGTTCAATCAATGTGTTTTGCCTGAACTAACTTACGGAGCAGAAACATGGACGCTAACAAAACAGATGATACAAAGACTACAAACAACATAGAGAAGTATGGAAAGATGCATGCTAGGCATAATTAGAAGAGACAGAAAGAGAGTAACCTGGATAAGAAATCAGACAAAAGTTTTTGGCATCATTGAAACAATTAAGCAGTTAAAATGGAAGTAGACTGGACACATTGCAAGAAGATAAGACAATTGGATGGTGGAGCACAAACATCCTACAGTGGTATCCCAGAGATGTAAAACGACCAAGAAGACGACCCAAAGTAAGGTGGAGTGACGAAATGAGAAAAGTGGCCAGTATAAATTGGATGACAAAAGAACTAGGCTGGAAAGATTGGAAAAATCTGGGGGAGACCTACACCCAGCAGTGGATCAAAAACGGTTGATTATGAGGATGATGATGATATACATAATCAATATTTACACATAATATGTAAACCTGAAAAATAATTTTGTATATAATTTTGCATGTTTATTATATTCATTGTTGTAGATTATTCTGTGGAAAATACGGTATATTTTTATATGAAAAACGGAAAAGATAAATTATTTAATTACTATTACTTACTAGGGAACGTTCCCAGGTGTAAGTTGTGGATTTAGACGAGTGGAGTATCAAAAGAAAGATTTCGTCGTGTACGTTAAAAAGTGCAATGGAACTACCCGTTCGAACCCAACCGTTTTCGAGATATCAGTACTTGAAGTATGAATGATAAATAAATAAATTGACAGGCAAGTATATAAATTGTTCACAAGTTAGGCCAGTTTAAGAAAAACATTCTATTTTACACACTATATACAGTTTATCCATTACATCACGCCACACACTTAGCAAAAAATTTGCATAAAACAAGGTGCTGAAAATAACAAAAATAGAAGGAAAAACTCTTCGAATGCAGCCGTACGTGAAAATTTCGTAGAATGCGAAGTGCCTGTCTAAAAGAGGGGAAATAACTTGCAATGTGTGGATGTGAAGGATTTTGCCTGTAGCCGAGGAAATGGTATTGACAACAGTGTTAAAAACAATGCAAAGAAATTTTTAACTTGAGAAAAACGTATATACCTGCCTGTCAATTTATTCATTCATTCACACTTCAAGTCCTGATATCTCGAAAACGGTTGGATTCGGACGGGTAGTTCCATAGCACTTTTTAACGTACGTGACGAGATCTTTCTTTTGATACCATACTTGTCCAAATCCACAACTTACACCTGGGAAGATTCCCTGGTTAGTATACATATATTTTTTAATAACTGGGTCTAACTAATTTAATTATTATTTCTTATTATTTAAAGTGTTAGATGTTCAGTTTTTCATTTCAATCGCTTTATTTCATTCTGGTTTAAATTAAGCAACATTTAAAGAATGTTTTTTCCACTTATGAAAAACATTTTATTTTAATATAGTAATGTAGTACTGCAAAAGTAAACAACTTTTTATAAAATTTATGTTTATAAAAAATACGTAATTTATATATATATAAAAAAATCAAATGGGAATTATAACTTGTAATAGTATGTGTTGCGAAACATTTATTTTAAATATTAAAAATAAGATTTAAGTTAAATAATTTTGTTTATTATTTTTTTATAATATTTTATAGCCGAGTGTTTTAGTTATTCGTAGTTACTCCTTTTTATCGCAACATTTCATTATAAGTTAAATGAAGCTTATTTTAAAAAATCATTTTTTTTAGAATACATTTTGTTTTAGCATGGTAAACTAAATAAGCCCTTATAAAGTTCATACTCACACAGACAATGTAAATTTAATAAGCAAAAACTAAATTATAAATAATATTTAAATAAATGTTATCATAACTAGTATGTACAAAATAATACAGAAATATAATAGGTATGATAATTATATGTTCTAGATATTCTATAAAGAAATATAGTATATTTTTATTTTTGAATAAAGAAAGGATACGGTATTTTTATAAATTATTATTGTATTAATATTTAAAATTTTATACTTGTTAGTATTAATACATAAGTAAGCGTTTTAAAATATTACTTCTTAACAATTGAGGTATCAATATAAGTTTCTAACTTTTAAAATTTTATGATTTTGCAAAAAGAACAAAAAATGTATAGAAAGGAAACATGTAATACTTTTAGTCAAAGTGAATATACAAAATACTTTAAAGGATTGGCAATACTTTTTTCTTATGTTATTGTACTTTAGGAGTTTATAATTTTTACAATGTGTAGCATTCATCCACTTTTGATAATGGTACAAAAACACAAATCATTAAAATGAAAAAAAAAGAAAAGAAAAAATGAGGGAGGAGAGGGGGGGGGGGGATTTATGTTGTGAAATTCTGTCCTATTTTATTCTTTCATCACATTAATGCAAAAACTGTATTGACATACTTATTAAAAAACAGAAAATTGCTCCTGAAAAATAAATAAATAAATAAATAAATAAATAAATAAATAAATAAAAATAAACATAAAAAAGAAAATGGTTGAAGCTGGAGGGGGGAGGGTGATTTTCTATGGAAGATTTTAATTCCAGATGTTTATAAGTGTAATTTAGTTCATATTTCTGCTTTTAATTGGTAAATTTCTCCTGCACATATTAATAATCATGTGGTGTTATAATATCATTTATCTAATAAAGTTTCTTTATAAAAAAGTAAGATCTTTTAAATATAAATAATAAGCATATATTGATAAGCAAGAATTTAAAGGCACACTTTTAATTTAATTTGCTTTAATAATTTAATATATATGGGGTCGTCCATTGTTACTCTTCTGACCATTTGCGCAAATTTTCATAAATAATTCAAATTACTTTATTAAAAAAAATAATTAAAATAAAAATTGATATAACCACTTAGATATCCTTGTTGTCTACTCTCATAAAATATATCTAATTTGTAACAAAATGTATTTTGCTTGTCTTTATAATAAATCAAAATTTTGGTACTCTTGTGACCAGAGTATCACAAAAGTGACAGATTTTTGATTTAATATATAAGAAAAGTAAAATGTTTTTTGTTACAAACTATATATGTTACGTGAGTGGAATACAATGGCATTTAACTTGTTACATCAATTTTTATCTTTATTATATTTTTTAATAAAATAATTGAGATTATTTATGAAAATTTTCTCGAATTGTCACAAGATTTCTGAATGGATGTCCATTCTCAACGGTGGCTAATGACTAATTCCTAAATCGTTAGTCAGAGACATATAGTTCAAATTACAAAAATGTTTTGAATGATGTAAAGAAATATTTTAAAAGCGATTTAGATCATAAAAAATAGCTTTTCAAAGTTACAAAATTTAAATTTTTATACGACCCCCACCGGCTCTATAAGTTATATATAGTAAATTTTTCCTATTACACTAACAAGTAAGACAAAGAAAATCCCTTAAAATTTCTAATGCAATTTTAATTTTATTTTCGACATTTAAAAAAAATATTTCTGATGAAATTACACTGCTACTAAATTTGTGAATCACCTCTAATTTGTAGCAAAAAAAATATGGTTCAACTTTAAACAGCTATTTCTCGGTCAATTTTAATCGTAGAATAATGGGACTTTTTTTTTTTTTGTCTTGTCAGTGTAACAGGAAAATGTTACTAAATAACCTAAATTACCGAGGACCGTATAAAAAATTAAATTCCGTAAGTTTTTAAGAAATGTTTTTATTGATCCAAACCGCTTTTAAAATATTTTTCTATCTCATTTAAAACATTTTTGTAACTGCAACTATATGTCTATGCCTGACGGTTAAGGAATTAGTGACTGTTGTGAGTGGGCACCCTGTATAACTGCTCAGAAAAATATGATAAAAACGGACATTTTTTAATGTGTCAAGTTCGGAAAGTTTGGTGAAAGCATCCTCGCACTGATGTGTAATCTTACCCACAGCTAATGCGTAAGGTTACTGGCAACTATGGTGAAAACTTACACGTTATAATGGGTAACTTTTCAGGAAAGTGTGGTGAAAGCTTACTCCTAATGAGGTGTAACCTTACACACAATTACTGTGAAAGCTTACAGGCAATTTTGGTGAAACCTTACACAGAAATTTGTGATATGTTTCACAATAATATGTGTGAGCTTATATAAGAGGCAGTGTAATATTACACTTGTTATACCAGTTAAATACCACCGTAAAATTAAAGGCAGTAATGCTGTCTCCAGTTTTATGGAGTAACGTTACACGAAATGTTTTACAGTGGGGGTTAACTTCAAAAGGAAAATTATCCCGTTTATTGTAGAATAAATGTACATACTATTTGAAATGTGGATTTTCAAATCAAAATAATTAGCAGCTTTTTTTTCCCTCTCAAGACTAGCATATTGGGATAGATTTCAGATTATACCTCCAAAAAATCACGATTACAGTTCAAAATAATTAAATGGTCAATATATCTAAAAGCCAAAAAATTAACATCGTTATTGACAGTAGAATACTGGAATTCATAAAGAAATAAAAATAGGTTAGCTGCCGTTGAAGAATAATTTGTACCCATTCCTATCTCATTCATTCTATAAATATATATTTAAATATGTATAAACATAGTTACATTATAAATCAAATTTGCATAATAATTTAAATAAATTTAAATTTAAATCTACATTATCCACAATCAAACTGACAATTTGTACTATTAAATATCTTTTAACTCTGTAATAGGAATATTATTACAAATATTTTCAAAATCGTTTGTTTGCATATTTTGTATATCATTTTTAATTAAATCGCTTCTGATTCTGTAACTGTTTAAAATAATTCAAGACATATTACTAACTTTATATTTAAATTTTAACAACATAAATTGTTTTTTAGCATTTCTTTGAATTTGTGATTAAATCCAATTAATACCAATTGTAATTAATACCAATAATGTTTACATTACTACAAATAAATCTGTATTTAATAGGTATTTTATAAAATTTAGATGTTACGAAAAGAAAAGAAAATGACAATTTGTTTACTCAAAGCAAAGGAATTTGAACCCTGTTTGAAAAGTACAGATTTTCTTCATAAGTGTTTGAATAGTAAATTTACATAAACTGTTGGTCACATTATTATTAACCTCAGCTTACGGGAGACTGGGGCATATGTGAACACAGATCACACAAATATAGCTTTTTCTCATGTCTGGGTTACTTTTTATAAACAAAAAGTATTGAATATAGTAAACAGAACTTTCTTTTACACATGGTAATTTTTAAAAAATTGCCTTTATCGATTTACTTCCTTTTTTAAATAGTTTTATAAATTCTAAAAAAATTTTTCACATGGGCTCCATAAGTTGGGGAGTTGTGAACACACGTGGAGCATATGTGAACACAGGAAAAAATATCCTTTGTCATGTTTTTTATTCCTTTACTTGTTTGTCGTCCTAATTATTAGACATATTATGTGTTAAATTCACTACAAAGAAAAAATATGTGTAAATTTCTCTAGCTTCTGAATGATACGTTTAATCACAGGATTATAAAACTAATATAAGTAGATTGGGGGGGGGGGGGGATATATGATTAATTATTGTTTCAATAAAATAAAAAAAAGATGTAAACGTGAAAAACACTTTTAAATTTTGCTTGAAGGTTTTTGTTTTGGTGAGAATTTAGGGAGGGGGCATTTAGATAATATTTATCAGAAATCTGCCGAAATATGAAAGATTCTCACCCCTGTATTTGTCTTTTTTAATTCTAAATTAATAAAAAAATAGGGGTTTTTTAATGATTAAAAAAATTGCGATTATAAGTACTCCCCCCCCCCCCCCAAACACACACACAAATTTAACTCCTTTTCCTTTTGAAAAATGGGGAGAGCTTACGATCAGGCTTTATGGTAGTTATCAGTTTGAGAATTTTACTTTCTTAAGATATTGCTGATATCTATCGCCATACAAAGCATTATAAACATAGCGATATTAGAAATTAGAGTAAGCCATCATTGCAAGTTTGGAAGAAATTAAACACAAAAATTCGCAAAGTTGTTTAACTTAATACTTTTTCTATTAATAATGCATAAAAAATATTGTTTTAAACCGTTTAGTAAAATATTGCATAACATTATTGCATTTTAGAAAACATTAAATTTATTTAAATTATAATTGAATATAAACGAGCTTGTTGTTATTTATGTACTTTTGACAGATGTTTTTGTAGAAATTTCAATACGAAATCAAATGGTCTTTGACGAAAAGTCTTCTATTTGAGAATAACTGCAGAGATTGAAACTGACATTATTTCTCACGAAATTAACCGAAAGAAACAGAATCGCAGAATGATTATTAAATAATCATTATTTGGGGAAGTTATGAACTGATCATATCTGCTCCAACTAATCTGTTCACAAGTGCCCCACATGGCCATTAGACTTAATTTGACAAAAAAAAAATAACATTTTTTAATTTCAGAAGAAAATCTTTTATCAAAATATTCATTAGTATTCATAATATATGTTAAAACATTAAAATTCAAATAAATAAAGCTATTTGCTTAGGAAGTATGTACTGAAATTTTACTTTTGAGATCTATAAACATTTTTTTTTCCTATTGAGACAAACGACCTGTAAACACCATGTGCCTATAGGTGCTGTCATCGTTGGTGATTTTTTTTCAGTAAAAAAAGAAAAATAATAATAATTAGTTAAAATTTGGGAAGTTCACATCTGTCTCATGTTCACATGTGCCTCAGTCTCCCCTATAGCAAAATATGATGCATTAACATTTTCACGTTGTTCATATAAAAAGTAAACGACATGGAGACTATTTAAAAAAAATAGTTTACGAGGTAAAAAATAGATATAAAAAACAGACATATCCCATTTCATTCCTAATGACATTGAAACTGGACCATCAGCAAAAAAGAGACCTTTCCAACAATAACAAAATATATAAAATTTGAATAATCAATTCAAAAATTACGCATGCTCATACATAGAATAAACGAACATATAAATGAATTGTATAACGCCCTTCGTCTGAAGTCTGTTCATAAAATGCATTAATAAAAAACATTATTAATCAATAAAATATTATTCTAAAAATGAAAATCGTTCAATTAAATTAACATTTTTTTCTAAATTGCGTAATCCTCACTATTTTATGTATGAAACCTTAGTGTTTTGGATAAAATTTCTACACCTTTTAATAGTGAATAGATAACAATAGGAAGTTATTTTTACTTTTAATCGAAAATAATGGAAACCAAAGTTGTGTGATATCCGCCATTGTCGTCTGTTTGTGAAGTGTTTTAGAAGTTACTGGTAAACAATGTGCAACAATTGCGTTTAAATTATTTGTCCTTGACTAAATGCATTTGTCTGTGAGCATTTAACTTCCAAGAGTAAATCAATTTATTCTAACCAAAGCGTACTCTCATTTTTACGAGCTTGTGGTTTAATCATTAAAATAACTCAAAGATGAAAAAAAATTATAAATTGCATAGTTTTTTTGAATGTCTAATATTTTATATATTTTCTCTTTTTTTTTTGGGGGGGGGGGCTAAATTTTGTTAAGTCATAAGCAAATAATCAAAGCATCTTAAAATTGCGGCAGATTCATTTGTATCCATAGTCAAAGGTACCAACTGGGACGTAATTACGGTAGAGCAGTTGGAGCAAACTGTTTCTGGCACACGATTCATAAGAGCTGGAAATTAAAAATCGCAAAATAAAGGCTTTAAAAATGTTTTGTATATAAGTTTATCATTATTTTTTAAGTTATTATGGAAGGATCGTACTTGTTAAAATGGTGTATTCCTCTGATAATTTCATTTGTTTCAGATCTCAACATCTTCGATTAAAAATACGTTGCTGTAGTGTTTTAATTTGTTTTTTTCTATTTGCAAAATTTTAATCCACACCGTCACACTGCCACCTCAATTAACTTCCCTAACATTATTTCAGAATGAGTGTTTTTTGTCTAATATTACTCTTGGCGAAAGTGGCAACATGTTACGGTATATTTTAGCCGTGTGGTCCCAATATTAATTTTTTTTAAAGTAACTTTTCATAATTTAATCAGGAAGAATGTCCGAGATATAGGGGAGACTGGGGCACATGTGGGCATAGAGATGATGTGAACGCCGCAATATTTCACTAGTTATTATTTGTGTTTTTTTAACTGAAAAATACCACCCACGGTAAGAGCACCTGTAGACGCAGGGTAAAAAACTTTTGAAGCTCTTTGACATTTTGATTGTCTTCAGTAGCCAAAAGTTTGTTTATAGATCTCAAAAGTAAAATCTCAGTTCAAACTTGCTAAAAGAATAACTTTATTTATTTATTCATTTATTTGAATTTTAAAACATATACTATGAATACTAATAAATGTTTTTTATAAAAAAAATTCTTCTAAAATTGGAAAATGTTAATTATTTGTCAAATAAAATCTAGTGGCCATGTGGGTCACTTGTGAACAGATTAGTTGGGGCAGTTATGAACACTTTATAACTAACTTAAATAAACATTCTGCGATTCTGTTCCTTTCAATTAACTTCATGAGAAATAATATCAGCTCCAATCGCTACAGTTTTCTTCAAATAGAAGACTTTTCATCATACAACATTTGATTTTGGATTAAAGCTTTCACGAAATATATGTCAACTAGTACAAAAAGTGCAACAAGCTCATTTACGTTCAACTATAATTTAAATAAATTTAATGTTGTCTAAGATGCAATATTTTACTAAACAGTTTAAAATAATATATTTTATGCACTATTAATACAAAAAAAAATGTTACGTTAAACAACTTTGCGAACTTTTGTGTTTCATTTCTTCCCAACTTTCAATGATGGCTTACTTTTATCTCCAAAATAGCTATATTTATAATCCTTTGTATGGAGATAGATATCAGCAATATCTTAAGAAAGTAAAATTCTTAAACTGATAGCTACCATAACTGCCGATTGTAAGCTCCCTCCTACTTTTTTTAAAAGCAAAAAAAGTTAAATTTGTGCGTGTGGGGGGGGCTACTTTTTAATAATTAAAAAACCTTTATTTTTTATTAATTTAGAAATAAATAAGTCAAATATAGGGGTGATAATCTTTCATATTTCGGCAAATTTCTGATAAATATTATCTAAATGCCCTCTCCCTAAATTCTCACCAAAACAAAAACCTTCAAGCAAAATTTAAAAGCTTTGTTTGTTTTTCACGTTTACTTCTTTATTTTTCATTTTGTTGCAACAATAATTAATCATTTAATCTTTCCAATTTATTTGATTTTCATCTAATTTTTAATCCAACATTTCTTGATCAGACTTTCTTCGCGTATTTCACAACTCGTAAAGATAATTATCCTCAAAATAGAAACAGACATACAGTGGACTGTCTTAGATAAAAAAAAAAAAAAGAGAAAAAAAAATGCTCTTCGCACTTCATCTTGGAAAAAAAAAAACAAATACTGCTGTTTAAAACTCAGAAACTGTAGTTAAAAAAAACACAAGATAAACACTAACTTCTGCAATACGAAATGTTTCTTTCGGGAGTATTTTCTTATCACTTCGTATTTTGCTTGCATGATACGAACATGTGAGTAAGGTGTAGATACGAAGGAACCCTGAAATAAACAGCTCATTATCAAGATAGCAAGTATCTCTAATGTGCCATACGTTTCAGTTTTAATTGGAGGCGATTCAGCAAATGTATAGTTGGTATCTGTTTGTGACGTTACTGGTGCTAAACATGTCGCCACGACAAGATAAACAAGAAGTCGAATTAGGTTGTCGAGCTTGCATCTCAAATTTGGGTGGCGCTGTGATTGCGAAAACGTAGAGATAATTAACAGATGGCCTTTAGTATCTGGAGCTGACGTTTCAACTTTGCTGTGCATCTTTTCTATGGACGTCATACAATTTTCGAAATTTGTCTGTTTTTTGTCCGTCACCATTTCGTTTTCCACAACACAGACGTTAGGTTCACTTTTTGAAGGAACAGAAGGTGACGTCATTTTGTTGATAAGGGGAAAGTTAGGTAACGAATTTTGCTCTACGAACCGTTTGTTTTTGCCGTAAGCGAATATTACGGAGTATTGCTTAGAGGATAAATTTAAGTAAAGGAGATCTTCGAACGTATTACCATTAAACTCAGTCTGTGCAACAAAATATTGAAGTGGCTTTAATTTGGATATTTCGGCATCGAAAAGAGTTACAGATGAATCATTTAAAGGGGGGGATCCCAAATGTTGATACACTTCTTTGCTGACAAGACTGGGTTCGCATCCGCTACAAAAGAAATATTATTGATTTTTACTATCTCCGCCGTACTACACACTGTGGAAGGGATATGTATCGTATTGACTTGCATGACAGTTTCTAATGCAGGCTTAATGTCTTCGTGGGAAGGCATATTTTTGGAATTTCGCCCGTAGAACGGTAAGCGTGGTCCCAACTAGGGATGAGAATATTTAGAGCAGTTGGGACTTCGTTCCGCGCGTGTACACTGAAATTGTTTATGACCTATTTCCGAACATTTATAACAGATAATTTGATTCTATTTTTCACTAGTATGGGCTTTTCGAGAGTCCCTTTGAGCATGTCCTGGTGTTGCTTTGAAATTCGGTACCGAATTGCAAATTTCTTCATAAATTAGCAATTTTTTCAAACTCTACTAAATCGGAACAGCCATATAAAATGGATTTATTTTGGGGTGTATCCCTAATACCTTATATCGTGTAATGAATTAAAGAGATGTCATCCACATTCCCTCGCTGCGCGATTTCTTTCATTTTCAAAAAATATTCCAATATTTGTTCGTTTGGTTTGTTAATATTTGATGTATTTGTGCGGGCGAAGCCGTTTGGTGAAATTCGCGGAATAAAGCTTCCTTTAGTGCTGAATAGGAATTAATATTAATTTCAGCTCTAATTACTAGCAATGCTAAACCTTTTAAACTCCGCTCTGCGAAAACAAATTTTTGAATATCTGAGAGATCCAATGATTCCGAAAGCGTTTCAAATCGTGTAAACCATGTTTGGATGTTTTCCAATTTATCACCGCTAAACGGCGGAATTAATTGTTCGATGTCGGTAAAAGAAATATTTTGTTTACATGCGGTGTGTTGCGAGTGTACAACCTATTGCTGTGGTTGTATTTGTAAGGGGGGGGAATTAATTGTGTGCTGGCATTACTGTCGTTCTGATTATGTTCAATGTCTGTTTCCGAAGCCGAAAGATTCCCAAATGTTTCCTTAAAAGCTGCAATGTCTGATAATGCAACCAAAATACGAGTCACTGTCTCTTCTTATGTCCCATTTATATCGATCGATAGGATATTAGCGACTGTTATCAAATGCAAATTATCAAATGTATCTACTACTTATTTAAATTTATTGGCGAATTCAGGGCTACCCTCTTTAAACGGTAATCCGGTATATACCCTCAAATTAGAACGATTTCGCCTGACTTCATCGGTTCCGAAAATAAATAAATGCAACAGTTTTATTTTCTCAGCTTTGGCAGTTTTTAACTGCTGTTTTAGGACTGGAATTGCCTGCAGCTCCATTACTCATAGCAAAGAAATAAGACATGGTTAAAAAAATCAGTTACTGTTACTTAAGTGTAAACCATGGAATTATTCCGTTATTGCAATGAGAAAAATAAAGACATAGAAACACCATAAATAACGGCAAAACTACTGACACACTTTTTCTTTTTCTTTTTCTCCCTCCTCAGTTAGCCGTCGAAACTGTGCTGATAAGCCGAAACTAAACATCTCACATTCTCGGACTAGGGAATGCCTGTTACTAGTCCGTCGGCCGGACGGATTTCGTCTGCTGGGTGATAATTTTTCTTCTTGACCATTAATCCAAATGGCACAAATAAAAACAGCTACATCTGTCATGTTGTGGTCTCACCGAAAAATGCTTGGAGATGTTTTGGGGGGTGTTGCAGCTCAGGGTGTAGGCCGGGCCCCCGTGTAAGGGTCCCCCATGTAAGAATGTCTAGGGGTTTTGGTTAATAACGTTTATTAACATATCTTGATTATATGAAAGCGGGTGAACTACTTACAAATGAGATAATAAAGGTGGGTTTGGGACGTTCTGTTCCGTACACCGGAACATTCGGCGATGCTCCGCGGCAGGTCCAGGAGCATGTCTTGCTAGCTTCGATGCGAGAATGAATCTGTTTCACTTTTCTCTGCTATCAGGCTAATTGGATAAAACTTGACTGTCAGCAGATAAACAAATATGAACACTTCACTTGCTTCCCGTGAGATAATGCTTAGTACAGCAATAAACTAATTGGATGTTTTGGAAGGGCAACTTACATATATATATATATATATATTATATGTCAACATTTGAACGGAGGGTCGTTTTGAGGTCTGGGGGTCATGATCGGTGAAAATATACCAAAATTTTTTGGAAGTGCTTTCCTCCGGACGGCTGCAATAGGTAGCTTTTTACTTTTTGTAATGAAAGCTACTTAATATACCTGTTTATATATAATTCATTAAAGAATCTTTAATAAATCTGTGAGAAATATTTTGAACTATGTAACATTTTTCACGTGAATTCAATATACGGTGTTATATTCTAGAACTGAAAGTAATGGACTATTTTAAAATTCAGAACTGGTTTTCTTTTGTGTGTGACTTATGCAGGGTCCGATTATGAAAATGCGTAACAATGGAGAAAATCAACATTTGTAGTTCCTTTCGGATCACAAATTACTTTAATGATTATATCTAATTTGAAATATTCTAATATGAAGGCAAAGAACAAATGCCTAGTTTCCCTATTATGGCAGTTAATCAACCATGGGCTACTGGGATTAAAAGTATTCGATACAGGGCGTATACAGAGTACAGAGTACCAGTATACCTCTGTACCTCTGTACCTCTGTACCTCTGTATACCAGTATACAGAGCGTTTAATAAAATCATTTTTAAACGAAACTCCAACAGGTATTTTACATTTAGTGTTTCGTACCATCACTTTTATGGAATCTCCATAAAAGTGATGGTACGTGAAGCAGTTAAAAAAAAAATATATGCAAATGATGATGAGTGAATATGCATGATGAGTGCAAATAAAATTGAATTAATATATCAGAATTATTTAATGACTGTTTTTCGCGTATTTTAGAAGAAAAATTCATTAATAATTTCCCTTAGAAACTTTCAAAATAAAAGTACATAAAGTAGAAGTTCAAAAATGCTTCCACAAAAGTCATAGTACAAATGAAAATTTTTAAAAACTATTAAAGAAAAAACTTTTTCTAATATTTAGTTGCAGATCCTTTTATTTTCAGTATTGCTTTAAGTTTGCCCAGCATTGATTTTACCAGATTTTCTCTAATATTGTTTTCAAATTTTATTCCATTTTGCAAGCGAAGCATTACGGCTGTAAGATACCTTATAAATGTTTAGTGGTATTTTGATCTGGAATTGCTGAAGGGGTGGCAAGTACTTGGGGGACATTTCAGAGCAAACATAGCCAGACTATATGAGCAGTGTGCTTAGGATCATTATCTTACTGGAAGTATTAATGTAGAGGTAATTTAGCCCCAGAAACCACAAGAATTCGACTGACAATGCATGTGCATAGTTTCGATAGCTGAGCGAAGTTCAAAGCCCATCCCAGGAAAATATTTGCAAGCTAAGTGCAATATGGAAAAGTGTGAAAGCTCGAAGATTTTGCGAGAGAGGGCCTTGATCTGCGGGGCAGAGCAGATGGGGTTTCTGCACGCCCGTGTTTTTAACGGAACGAGATTTCCGTTTTAGAACTGTGTGAAAGGGATCGATTGATACCGATATTAACTTTAATATCAGTTATTATGTCCTTTTTATTTTATACTGTATTTAGTCCAGAATTGTGATTTCATGTGTACCAGTTACATAATCAAGAAGTTTTTAATTAAATATTCACTCAGTGAAATATTGGAACTGTGATTTATTTCTAATTACCGATTTTCGTCCGCCCCACTTCTACAAATTTTGGGGGCTCAGCCGGGATGAACCAGAGGACTTTCAACAACTTCTTAGCTTCGGCGGTGGATGTTTCCATGTTCCCTGCTACTCCAATGATTGCTGGAATCGTCGCTGTTTTTACGAAGAAAAGAAAGAGTCATTTAGCTGCTTCGACCGGTGTTCGGGAAGAAAACAGTGCTGTTGCGGTGACACAAGAAAAAAACAAACTCGTAGTGCTTTTTTTTACGAGTTTTGAAACGCGTGTGATTATTTGTGCGACGAATTTAGGATTTTTTGTGCAACGAATTTGTGGTTTTTTTCTGCAACGAATGCTGGTAGTGTGTTTTTTTACCAGCTAAGTACTATTTTTTTACAAACAGATTAATTGTGCGTACTGGGTGCATGTTTTATTTTTCAAGAACCCTCTCTGTGATTTTTTTTTTGCGAGGCTATTTTTGCGCGAGTGAAATTTTTTTCGAAGCCAAGTGATACAGGGCTGAAATGTCCTAGTATTTTAGTATTTCCAAGCCCGGTGCATTTTTTTAGGGCTTATATTTTTTAACATATACAGATATGTATTGAGATATTGATCAATCTATATCGAGTGTTTTCATAATTATTATATATATTTGATTTGAAGTTATTAATATATTTTGTATTATTTTTGTATGTGAGAACAGAGGATATCCACAATGAAGTAAGTGGTTTTTTCCCATAAATGGTAATTAAATATAAAACTTATAGCATCTTGCTTTTATTTTAAACATTAAAGAATTTTGTTTTGTAATGTGAGTTTATGAATAGAAAATAATTTTGCTTGTATATATAATGTTTTTATAAGATATTTTAGTATATTTGATAGTTTTTGTAGGAATAATAGCATATTTGGTAAGAGCAAAGAAAATAGACTTATTGTCAGTGTTAAATGAATTGGGGCTGAGTGCTGAGGAAAGCGCGACAAAAGTTCAGTTAGCCGACATAATAACCAAATCGGACGGTTATAATGAAGACATAGTCAAAAACTTATTAGACGGTCTCGTTAGCGAACGGTTAGAACAAGAAAAAAATAAAGAAATCGAGGAAAACAAAAAAAAGCATATGAATTAAAAAAAAATTAGAGCTAGAACTCAGTGCAAAAAACAAATCCGAAATGACTCTTAACGCCAGAGTGAAAACTCCTGATGTTTTAAAATTAATCGCGAGATATGATACCAATGAAGAAATAAGTATATATCTCACGTTGTTCGAAAGACAAATAAAAAGATTAGGGGTAGAAAAGGAGAATTGGGTGACTTATTTGCTAGGTCTGTTGCCATTAGAAATAGTTAACATAATAGGTCGCGAAAATGAGGAACTCTCGAATGATTATGATTACGTTAAACAGTTATTATTGAAAAGATTCAAGCTTAGTGCGGAACAATTTCGACAGAAATTTTTTGCCCATAGAAAAGAAAGTTCGGCCTCGTATCGCGATTATTCATTTGAACTTACGAATTTTTTAGAACAATGGTTGACAGGTCTGAACATTTCGTCTTTTGAAGATTTAAAAAAACTTCTAGTTATTGACCAAATAAGGAAAAAATTACCATCGGAAGTAAGGGAGCATTTTATTGATGACTTGCCTAAGTTTACAAAGGTCTCAGATTTTATAAGTAAACTTGATGATTATGAGGCGGCCCGTAATATTGTTAGGAAGAATTCGGAAGTAAAAAATAGCGATAGTAAACGTTTTTCTCAGAACACAGAGAACAAAAGTTTTGGCCGGAAGAACAATTTTTCCCAAAACAACAAGAACGGGGTAAAGAATAATTATAATCCTTTCAAAATTAAATGTTTTTATTGCAATGAATTTTTCTCTCATAAATCGAATCAGTGTCCTCGCAGAATGGATGGAAATAAAAGTAATCACTACGGTTTAAATAACACGAAAGCGGTGAACGCCATGAGTAATAAATTTTGTCCGTCGGATAAAATTGTCAAAAGTATTGAAATTAAAGGGAAACGCGTAGATTGTTTTGTTGATAGTGGGTCATATGTGACAATGATAAACAATGAACTTTATAGAATTTTGGGAAGGCCTAATTTAAGTAAAAATGATGTGAAATTGACAGGTATTAATGGTGATGGAGTAATTCCTTCAGGTTTTTTCAATACTAATATAAAAATTGATGATGTTAGTGTAAATTGCGATGTGTACGTTTTGCAGGATTTAAAATATGAAATGCTTCTCGGAAATAACTGTTTGAATAAATTAAATTTCGAAATATCAAACAATGGCTTAAAAGTGACGGGTAAGCGGAACGATGAAAAAAGTTACAATGTAAACGTTGTTACAAAGATACCCTTAGAAATTCCAGAGATAGGCGCGGTCAAAGATGTTAAAAACATTCTCATGGTTAAATCTGACTTGCTGTTAGATGTTGAAGAGGTTCCCAGGCCCGACCCATACTTGCGGTTGAATTCTTCAAACACACCCATGACTGAAAATTCTTTAGATGATTCTCATGAACCCGAATCTGTTTGCTTAGCAGAAATAGCTAATGCTTTTAATGTAAATGAAATCGATATGACGCATATTGCCGACTGCGGTTTAAAGGAAGAATTAATTAATTTGATTACGAATTATAAGCCTGAGAAAACGAAAAGTGTTGACTTGAAAGTTAAGATAGTGTTAAGCGATGACATACCAGTAGTACAAAGGCCAAGGCGATTAGCGATTGCTGAACAAGAATTTGTTGATACACAAATAGGAGATTGGCTTGATAAGGGTATTATAAGAGAAAGTTGTTCAAATTATGCTGCACCAATTGTTTTAGCGAAAAAGAAAAATGGAGATTACCGATTATGCGTAGATTATAGGAAACTTAACAAAAAGATAATTAGAGATAATTATCCCCTTCCAGTGATTGACGGTATTTTAGATGAAATTGGGCAGAGTAAGGTGTTCAGTACATTAGATTTGAAAAATGGATTTTTTCACGTAGAGGTTGATGAGGATAGTAAAAAGTTTACTTCGTTTGTTACGAATAATCAACAATTAGAGTACAATGTAATGCCATTCGGTTTAAATGTCGCTCCACAATTTTTCCAACGTTACATATATGCATGCCTTAAAGAATTAATAAGAGATAAAACGATTTCCGTGTACTTAGACGATATAATCGTCCCTGCGCAGACTGAAGAAGAGACGCTTTCTAAATTGAAACGTGTGTTTCAGGTAGCATCAGAGTATGGCCTCGAGTTTAATTTTTCTAAATGTCAGTTTTTGAAGAGAAAAATCGAATTCTTAGGATACGTAATTGAGAATGGAACAATTCGACCTTCCGCAATACATGTTATAGCTGTTACAAAATTTCCTGAACCAAAAGATAAAAAGCAACTCCAGAGTTTTTTGGGACTTACCGGATATTTCAGGAAGTATATCGCTGATTATGCTAGAATTGCTAGACCTTTGAGTGATCTTTTAAAAATGGAAAATGAATTCAATTTCGGACCAAGTCAAAAAGAAGCTTTCCAAATTTTAAAAAATAAACTGTCTAGTAAACCAGTATTACACATATTTAGAAAGGGGGCGGAAACGGAATTACATACGGATGCTAGTAGTTTAGGTTTCGGAGCAATCTTGTTACAAAAAGATGATTATGGAAATTTACATCCAGTTCATTTCATGAGCAAGAAAACAACGCCCGCTCAAGCGAAGTATAGTAGTTATGAGCTCGAAGCACTTGCTGTCATCGAAGCATTAAAGAAATTTCGAACTTATTTGTTAGGAAATAAATTTAAAATAATAACCGATTGTGCTGCTTTTCAAAAAACTTTAGAGAAAAAAGATCTTACACCTAAAGTTGCGAGGTGGGCATTATTTCTTCAAGAATTTGACTACCAAATTGTTCACAGAGCCGGAAATCAATTGAAACATGTCGATGCATTGAGTCGTAACACGGTTTTAACTTTAACGCTTTCACAGGATGAACTTACTGCAAAACTGACTAAAGCGCAAAACGAAGATGATTACATTCAAACTATAAAAACATTAGTTGAAAAAAACGAAAGTAATGATTATTTTGTTAGGCGAAATATTGTGTATAAATATGAAAACGATAGAGAATTAGTTATGGTACCAGAAAGCATGCAAAGGGAAATTATTCATGAAATTCACAATAAGGGACATTATGCTGTTGCTAAAACTGAAGCGATCGTGAAACAGGATTATTATATCCCTAACCTTCGAAAACAGATCGAAAGCGTGATAGGAAATTGTATTGAGTGCATACTATGTAACAGGAAACAAGGTAAAGGTGAAGGATTGCTAAATCCCATCCCTAAACAAGATACGCCACTTCAAACTTACCATATCGATCATTTAGGTCCGCTACCTTCGACAAACAAAAATTATAATTTTATTTTCTCTGTAGTGGACGCTTTCACAAAATTTGTGTGGTTTTATCCTGTCAAAACAACATCCGCTAAGGAGGTGATTTCGAATTTAAAAATTCAACAAGCCGTATTTGGAAATCCAGAACGTATAATTAGCGATCGTGGAGCCGCTTTTACTTCAAATGAATTTAAGGAGTATCTCAAAGATGAAAAGATAGAACACGTTTTAATTACGACAGGTATACCTAGGGGAAACGGACAGGTAGAGCGATCACAGAAAACACTCATAAATATCCTGAGTAAATTATCCATCGATGATCCGACGAAATGGTATAAATATGTACCAACCGTGCAACGAATAATGAACAGTACGATTTCGCGTAGCACTCAGTATACCCCTTTTGAGTTATTAACAGGAGTAAAATTAAGGGATAAGGAGGATTTAAATATTAAACGAATTATTGATGAGGAACATGAAAACGCGTTCATGGAAGAAAGACTTAACAATAGAAATATTGCTAAGCAAAACATTCTAAAAATCCAGGAAGAAAATAGTAAAAGTTTTAATCGTAAACGGAAAAAAGCAAGGTGTTATAAAGTTGGTGATCTAGTTGCCATAAAAAGAACCCAATTTGGGGTCGGCATGAAATTACGAATTAAATACTTTGGTCCTTACAAAGTGATCAAAATCAAAAGCAATGACAGGTACGATGTCGAAAAAGTGGGCTTCCAAGAGGGTCCAAGAGTGACATCAACTGTAGCTGACTGCATGAAACCATGGGTTTCTACACCCTAAAATATGATGTTTTTCAAGTATTTCTTTTATGTGTTTTTTTGTTGTTGTTTATTTGTTTATGTATCGCCATATAGTGTTTTATGACTCCAAGTACATCCGTTTAACGTTATTTTTTTTACATTATTTTATGCAAGAAAAAAAAAACTGAACTGTGACTGAAGAAAAAAAAAACTTTTAATAGTTTATGAACACTTGGACTAGCACCAGACTTTTTATTATTATTATTAGTTTTTCAGTGATTTAATATAGAATTTTTAGTGTTTATATTTTGTGATTCCACTATTTTTATGAAAGTCGTATGGAGTCTGATCTGGAGCTTATAGTTGGTATTAAGCTCTGTGAGGGCACAGATAGGTCAGGATGGACGAGATGTAGAGGTAATTTAGCCCCAGAAACCACAAGACTTCGACTGACAATGCATATGCATAGTTTCGATAGCTGAGCGAAGTTCAAAGCCCATCCCAGGAAAATATTTGCAAGCTAAGTGCAATATGGAAAAGTGTGAAAGCTCGAAGATTTTGCGAGAGAGGGCCTTGACCTGCGGTGCAGAGCAGATGGGGTTTCTGCACGCCCGTGTTTTTAACGGAACGAGATTTCCGTTTTAGAACTGTGTGAAAGGGATCGATTGATACCCATATTAACTTTAATATCAGTTATTATGTCCTTTTTATTTTATACTGTATTTAGTCCAGAATTGTGATTTCATGTGTACCAGTTACATAATCAAGAAGTTTTTAATTAAATATTCACTCAGTGAAATATTGGAACTGTGATTTATTTCTAATTACCGATTTTCGTCCGCCCCACTTCTACATTAATACTGTTCGACGCCTAACTTAAATCAACGTTCCTCCAAAATTTACTTAAAATATTTAGCCATTCAAATCTGCCTTGATAGTCTGAATGAAATCTAAATGTTGTACTCTTGAAATTGACATACAGCCCCAAATCATTATAACTCACCCATCATGCATTACAAGTTTTTTATGGAAAATCTGGGATTCCGTACATCATCTTTTTTTCTCCAAACTCCAATTCGCCCATTTACGCTGAAAATACTAAACTTACACTCATTTGAAAAAAATACAGAAAAGCATGTCAAAATTTTCAGGCAAAATGTTCTTTTTTTCTGTTAATCGGAGAGATGTACGGTTTTCTCCTTGCAGATCTTGATCAACATCATTAATGGCACTGTTGATAGTTTATTTATGTTATATTTAACTATCACACTTTTTCAAATATTCTGCTATTTTTATAGCTCTAATTGAGGGATCTTCAGAACTATAAAGTATTATTATGCTAACATCGCTACTGTCGACCTTTACGAGCTTTATTTGCAATCCTCTTTTTTTTTTTTCTGTTTACCCACTAATTACTTTTTTTTTAATTTAATGGCTTCGAGGCATTATTTAAACTATCTCACTATATAATTTATCTTTTCCTCTGAAGATTAACCATTCATTTTGCTTCCTCTACTGTATGTTCTTTTTACGTTCGTTTTAAAAATTCATACTAGATTTCTTGTGATGAAATATCAACAAATATATTTACATATACTATGGCTACTGCAGGAGCACGACTATGTTCAGTAAAATGTGCAAATGAGAAGTTTTTAAATTTTTATAGAAATGTACCAAGATTTTTGTAGAAGCATTTTTGACCTATAATAATTTAAAATATTTTTTCAGTATATCTAAGGGAAATTTCTATTAACATTTAGATGTACAGTGCAAAAAAAAGCTGTTAATTAATCATTTCAATTTATTAAGTAATTCTATTTCTATTCACTATGGTGACATTTGCATATTTTCCAAGAAACACTCTCTGTACCATCCCTTTTTTGAACACGGTAACAAAAACTATTTTTGTTTCTTTCGTATTAGCCACATGACGCCGGTCAATTTCCAAACAATTCAATATTTATTGCAATTTTTATTATTTTGATTTAATAATAATTATTTTGCTCTTATTATTATATAATAATAATAAGAGCTGAATAATAATTATTTTGATTTTATTCAGCATTTAAGCACCTAGTTCGATAATCTATGAAAAAAAATTGCGCTTTAATTTATTTACCTATTTAAATATTTATTTGGGAGGTTTCAAAGCGTTTGACTATTTTGCTGTGGAATAGTGCATGAAAAAAAATGATAAATTATTTACATTGTTTTAAGTACAAACACATTCATTGTCCATGAACTGTAGTTGCGAGAGATAGATTTTTAAAATATTCATATTTGAAATAAAATTTTAAAAACATAAAAAATCAATAATTTGAAATACAGTTTTCAAACAAGTTGCATTCGGAGGTACCCACTCCCCTCTCCTATTCGATATTAAAAAGGTTGAAATTGTGTAATATTTAGAAGTTTAGAAATATTACAGTAAAAGTGAAATTTATTCGTTAGGTTGGTGCCATCGTCGGTATGACATCAGGATGTTTTAGCCGCTATAGCGTTTTTATTATTGGATTCATATGCTTTACCAGTGACGGATCCAAGGGGGGGGGTCATGTCATGACCCCCTCCCCCTCCCACATCTGAACGAAGAAATTTTTAAAAAAAATTTAAAAAATGAAATATAAATTGAGTTTTTCAAATTTATTTCTTTCTTGACAATAATCTTTCTGATTCTTTTAAAGCTGTACTTAAATCCAAAGTAAGTAATTTATGGCATATTTATAAGAAGTATTTTTTAATCTTAGATGCAAGATGCATTTATTCAGAGCAAATATGATTGATTAACATTTTCCATTTTTCAATAAATGCAAAGAATCTTTCGCGAAATCTCTGTAAATTGTGGAATTTTAAACTGAATTTCAGGCAGTGACAGCCGGTTGCTTCCTCATGACGGCTTTTTGAAACTGTCAAGTCCTAAAATTTTGCGTAAAAGGCTCGATTTCTTGAATGATTGTTTGATTTTATATAAAAACGGAAAAATCTTTATATTTACCTATAAATCTTCATATTCTATATATTTATATTTTTACGATTATTTATGCAACTTTTTTGTTACGAATGAAAATAACTTCCCAAAAGTATCAGAAATTTAGCTATTTTGGATGTGGGGTCAATCTTCAATATATAAATTGCTTATTAAAAAATCTGACACCCCCCCTCAAAAAAAAAAAAAAAAAAAAAAAAAAAAAAAAAAAAAATCAAGGAATTATGATTTTTTTTCTAAAAGGAGGGTTGGATCCGCCCTTGAGCTTTAAAGCTTTGAAACTGCATTATTTATGCAAACTTAATATTTATTAGAAGGTAATGAGGTGGAAAAACATTCTAGCTTAGTCATAGTATATAGTTGGAAGGCAGTTTTGGGTGCCTAAGCTCATTACAATATTTCTATAGCCTTAATAGAGCTCTGAAAGACTCTAAAAACTTTTTATTTAATAATCATAGCTACAATCACGATATTGTAATTATATATAATTTGTCATTCTTTCCCTTTATTTAAAATTTTCCAACAAGTATTTATGACTTCGGTTTGTCTGTCTGAACATATCTCTATTGTCTCTCCGTAAATGTATTCGGATTGTCATGCTGTTTTTATAGGTTTTTGAGATTTACTATAACATGCTTGCTATTAAAAATAAAGAGTGTAGTATTTATGTCTCGTTTAAAAGGTATTCAAAACAATTCCGATGCATTATGAGCCTCACCAGTGCCGAGAGGTTCTGACCTCCAAACTGGTAGACGGTAGGTGCTGGGTTTGATCCCAATCGCGACCGTCGGCCTAACCGTTCCGCGTTATCCCGTGGTTTTCTTTGAACATTGGATTTCCTTGCGTAAATGCGGGTTAGGTTCCCTTGGAAAGACCCCCCCCCCCACGGAGGGCACCCCTGCCCTTAAGGGCCTATATTCCTCGTGTAGATAATCGGCCGCCGTAAAATAAACGAAACCAAACCGATGCATTAAAATCTACTGACGTGCGCTGTTTTAATGCATTGCTTGAGGAAGCACTGCATTTTAATGCATTATTGAGGTGCACTGAAATACATAAAATTTTTGTAGAATATGGAATGCAAAGAATTTATCATTCAAATAATTCAATGACATAATAATCTACCGTGGGAGGGGGATTTACGATGTAATTTAATGATACTACTCAATTCCAACTTTAGGATATTGATATATATGACTGGGATGCACTACGATGTTCGTACTGTAGCATATGGATAACTTTCAAAACGAACCTATTCCATGATAAACAGAAGTATCAAAATCGAAACATTTGTTCCAAATCTACTCATACTAACTTTTTCCTAAAAATCATTTAATAAAAAATGACAATTTGTGGAAAATCCCTTATCAGTCAGCTGCTTTTAGAGAGTTACTAAACATCAGCTCACTCTATCGACGATATATTTCTGAATTTTCATAATATTTGACTGGATTTTTTTATGTGTTGCTCCATAGAGTTGATTATATAAAAAGATTGCTTTTATCTTTGGCACATGCGCGGATAAAAATTATTTCATACAACTGATCATATTTTATAATATTTAATTTATTTATATTCCAATTGCACTGTATTGTTTCTATTATATGTTGCCAAATTGTTCAAAAATAGTGTTAAATTTCGTTGAATACATTGCATGATATAAGGCGAAAACATGCGGATTTTTTTTTTTCAAAAAAAAAAAAAAAAAAAAAAAAAAATCACTATATCTTCATGAAAATTCGTGCTATTCTTAGAAATATCAGTGGACATGTTGTAAAGTACCCACATAGTTGTATTCCGGAGCTATAGATTATTTTCTGCATTTTAATGTAACAGGGTAATCTCAAATACTGTTGATTTGCTTTGATTTTTGTTATCAATTATTGATTCCCCCCCCCCCCTTATTGCTCAGCTTATAAAATCGATGTTGATAAATTTGAGGTCAAACATTTTCTTTATAATACTGAAATTCCAGAAGAATCCAACAAGTGTTTTTTTTTCTTTTTTCTTTTTTAATATTCGACAAAATGTCTAAAATTGAAACTGTCCGTTGATCCGCCATATAGTGTATTTCGTTGTAGTTGTTGTTGTTGTATTTATGTCGGCCAATTATCTACACTGTGGGATATAGGCCCTAAGAGGTGGGATGACCTCCGTGGGGTTCTTTCTAAGGGAACCTAACCCGTATTTACGCAAGGTTCGAAGAAAACCACGGAAAACTCCGAACGGTTAGGCCGAAGGTCGCGATTGGGTTCGAACCCAGCACCTACCGTCTACCAGTTTGGAGGTCAGAACAGTGTATTTCGTACTTAAAGGGAGCCTCTCCAGATGGGAATTAATTTTTATGGCATTTTCGGAAATTTTAATTTCGTATAAATAATACACACGGAAAAAATTGAGTTCAGTACATACGGCATGCACAGTAAATCTGTGTACATGAATGCACTTTTAATAATTATCTGAAAGAAAAAGAAGCCGAATTCATAAAATACATTATATTAATGTGATACTAATAATTAAACTGACAATTTTAATGACCTAATTTTTGACAAACCAAAATATTACAAAATTGCCTCTGTCTTATATTTGAGAAAAAGTTTGTCTTCCAACTAACACAGTATACGTTGAGTCGCAAATAAAAGTAAAATGCCAATTTCTTGAACGGTTTAAGCATAAAAAGGCACACTGATTCCGAAAAGCTCATTTCCAGAAAAAATAAGCTTATAGTTTTTGATGTGTAGGATGCCAGCCGTGACAAAGTAAAGTACTTCTAAATCCTTTTACTGAAAATCAACGACTAGAATTAGTTTATAATAAGCATCATTTTGCGGTGCTTTAAAATACCGTTGGAACATAAAAAGTTAATGAAAATTGATAATAAAATGTTTTTCTTAAATGTTTATTCGTGTATAGGTTAATATTCTTGATTATATTTTCTGCAAGTCCATACAGAAGTGCGATAAAATGAGGCAGAATGTGTGTTTTTAAGTGTAGGAATTAAAAACCTAATAATAAAATATGCATTGTTACCAATTAGAAATACAGTGAAACCTCTTACAACGGTCACTCCGAACAACGGCAACCTCCGAATACAGGTCATGTTTTAGTGTTACCGAATGTTTTCGTTGAAACGTCATTACATGAAATCTTTGAACAAAGAATTCCAAACAACGGCCACTCCCACAGCATTTTTTTTTTTTTTTTATTCTCACATTTTTAAACATTTGTCAGGTTTTTTTTTTTTTTTTTCTTGGGGTGGGAGGGAGATAATTTTGACTGCAAATTGAAATTCAAAGAGATTTTTGCAAGTCAATAATCCGAAAATGCATAAATAGTCGTAGATGATGCTAAATTAAATGACATTTTAAATAGAGCCGGAAAGACCATGAAAGCCAACGAGTATGTGATTGTAGATAATGATTTGGCAGTTTTTCCTACTTTTAATATAATAGAAAAATTGATCAGTGAGATCAATGAGAAGCAAGATCAACAAGATCAGTGTAAATCAGTGAGAATGAAACTGTTGGCGAAAAATAAATCAGAGGATTAGTATGGAATTATCGTAAATTTGTAGCATAAACCATATTCTGATGTACTATTATTTTTAACACAATCAAACTGATTGGTAAAGTCATCATACGAATTGATTACTTCCAGCTGAGCGAAAAATTGCCCAGGCCGGGAATCGAACCCGGATACTTGGCTTACAAGGCCAATGCTTTACCTGTTAAGCTATCTGGGCGATAGCCGGCTGGAATTTCTCGCTCAGATAACCTTATTGGTCGTAACATCTGGTCTGTTATTTGAAACAGCTCGCAGAATAAACCGCAGGTAATGGAACTCCATATAACGATGGATACGTAGATATACTATTATTTTTAACACAATCAAACTGATTGGTAAAGTTATACAAATTGATTACTTCCAGCTGAGCGAAAAAAGCCAAGTATCCGGGTTCGATTCCCGGCCTGGGCAATTTTTCGCTCAGCTGGAAGTAATCAATTCGTATGATAATTTTACCAATCAGTTTGATTGTGTTAAAAATAATAGTATATCTACGTATCCATCGTTATATGGAGTTCCATTACCTGCGGTTTATTCTGCGAGCTGTTTCAAATAACAGACCAGATGTTACGACCAATAAGGTTATCTGAGCGAGAAATCCCAGCCGGCTATCGCCCAGATAGCTTAACAGGTAAAGCATTGGCCTTGTAAGCCAAGTATCCGGGTTCGATTCCCGGCCTGGGCAATTTTTCGCTCAGCTGGAAATAATCAATTCGTATGATAACTTTACCAATCAGTTTGATTGTGTTAAAAATAGTATAGCTACGTATCCATCGTTATAGTTATATGGAGTTCCATTACCTGCGGTTTATTCTGCGAGCTGTTTCAAATAACAGACCAGATGTTACGACCAATAAGGTTATCTGAGCGAGAAATCCCAGCCGGCTATCGCCCAGATAGCTTAACAAGTAAAGCATTGGCCTTGTAAGCCAAGTATCCGGCTTCGATTCCCGGCCTGGGCAATTTTTCGCTCAGGTGGAAGTAATCAATTCGTATCATATTCTGATGTTCTTTTTAGCTTCACAGAAATGAAAATTTGTGCGCTCGCACAAAATGATAAAGAATTATACAAAATATCTGTGGAAATGATTATGTATTTATAGAAAAAGATATAGTACTTTAATAAAAACAAAACAATTACGAATAAGTGATTTCATTAATGTAAAATAATAGCTTGCATACTAGCATGTATATACAGGTGTAAAAATAAAATATTTTTCGTAGTTATTTTGATTTTAAAGTAATGTAATTTTGACCTTTTAAAATGTGAAACCTCTGAATAACGGTAACCTCCGAAGTACGGTCACTTTATCACGCTCTCAGTGGTGGCCGATATTCAGAGGTTTTACTGTATAATGTATCCTCACAGGGAAGTGAAAGTTTTGAGCTAAATTTCACGATTTCACTGGTTATAAATTTTGTCGTTATCGGTAATATAAGTATACCACAATGACTGACTGCATTTAAATTCATAATAAAATTTAGCAATTGAAACTGCTGACTATTTACAAAAATATATAAAATACATATTGTATATCTTTATACCTAATATAAAGGAAACAAATGAAAACTCCAGGGAAAATTTCATTTATTCTTACTTATATTTATTAAGATAAATATCAGTTTTGAATGCATCTTACATAAATAAAGAAAGTTAGAAATATGCGTTACAAGCAAATTATGTCATCTTTCCAGCAACACATTTATATTATTTTAGTCTGAAATGTTTTTAAGTCTTTCCTTTTAAGTAGGCATCGTAAAACTTCATAGAAAATTATTCAAAGTTGATGCATATGATAAACATTTTATTGAAAAATCGATAATACATTTCCAATAAACTATTGATTCGTTCAAATGACGACAAATATCTATTACCCAGGCATTCAATCAAACATATGTCATTATAGAAGAAAGTGTACACCTAATAACCTTTGATATTCTACTCTAGAAATTACAGCACTGAGATAAATTTTGATAGTAGATTTACAAAAGTCCACTTAAGGCGCAACACTGGGCACAGAAAAAGAGCCAGATGATAATGTTAAGTCTATGGGAGCGTTCTTTTCAAATATCCATTTTTACCTGATTTTTTTTTTTTTTTTTTTTTTTTTTTTTTTTTTTTGCTTAGGATAGATGAAGACGATCTAAAACCGGCATAGTTTTTACTTTTTCAATTTTGCTTATGTATTTTTATATTACGATAGTTTCAATTTCAGAACCGGTTTAAACAGGTTTTGAAATTTAAATTATTATTGTTATTATTTTTGAAAAATTTGAAATCAAAATTGAAAAGTAAAAACTGGGCCGGTTGTAGATTGTCCTCAGCTATCCTATGCAAAAAGAAAAAAAATCAGGTAAAAATATTAAAATTTGAGCAAGATATTTGAAAAGAACGCCCCCGTGGACTTTACATTATCATCCGGGTCTTTTTCTGTGCCTAGTGTGGGGCCTTAAGTGTACTCGATAACCTACATTTTGCAAAAAATAATAAAAATATCAATTTTTAATTTATTTTTTTTCTTATTAAAATAAAGTTTGACATATGCAGCATACTCTGACTAAATACCGTAAGGAGCCGATAATTAAAAATATGTGAAAAATACTTTTTACTAAATTCATTTAACATTAAATGATTCAGAATTCCAATTTTTAAACTCGTTTTTCTCACTTGGTGGATTTTTTATATACCAATATATTCAAAGTAATAAAATTTTAAAGAATATTTTTCAATTTAATCCTTATCTATACTAATAAAAGAACAAAACGCTCTGTCTGTGTGTCTGTGTGTGTGTCTGCGATGGCTAGCAAAATCTACAGCATGTACGAAGCTCAAAATTTGTTTGAGAGTAGCCCTAAATCTCTCCTGATGCACCTGAGCTTCAGAATTTCGAAATTCTAATTATTAACTGAGTAATTAATTAAAATCGAGAGGTCACTCTCATAAAAAATCCTCTTTTTTCAATTTTTTTCTCTTTCGTTTATTTATGGTTTGTTGGTTGTGTAAAATTTTCGCAGAAGTAATAAGAAAGCTGAGACAGAATTAAAGAAACCCATAGAGGAATGAGATAAGTGGAGGTGAAGTAAGCCTCTAAAAATTTTTGCAATATGAAACCATTTATCGCTCAAATTTCAATGTGCCAAACAAAAGGACGTGGAAGGGATTTTGTATTACAAGATGAATTGAAAGAAATGAATTACAATTGAAGCATATTTTAAGAGGAAAGAGCAAATTTTTAAAGTGGTCTTTGTTCTATTATAATTTATTAAAATAAATGTTCGCTTTTAAAATGAAGGAAATTGGAAAATTAGCAATAAGGTAATATCGAATTAATTCTTTTAAAATCATGCATGAAAACTTAAGTAATGAATATTAATCTAAAATATAGATTTCTGACTGCAGACGATTTTAATGTATTAACAAAAGAATGTTATATTTTCAAGCAAAACGTTAAAATAATTTTCTATATTGATATTTAAAACACATATGATAAAATAATTAATAAATTTTTACCGGTGAAGCGATAGATTAGTTCTTTTTAAGAAAAAAAAAAAAAAAAAAAAAAAAAAATACGGGTTTAAACCTGTTTTAATTGATAGGCGTGTCAAAGCACGTACTTTTGTTGGTACTTAATTGGACTTAATGTAGGGTTACATTTTTAGCATCATCTCCAGAGATAATACTTACACTCTATTAATTTCTTTTTACTCTATGAAAGAAACCAATCTGAGATTTTGACATTTCAAAAGTAACTTGTTTTTTTCCCCCAAAGACCTTTAAAATTTAAAGACTGGCAAAATGTCAGTTTAACTTAGGATTTTTGAACACAGCTGTTACGTCAGATTGTTGCTACTTCGTACATTAGAATGTATGTGTGGTTAGCTATAATGCAGTAAATATATGTATATGTATATATGAGGCTTTTTTAGCAATTTTTTTAAATCATTGATTAAATTTGAATGCATTTAATTTAAGTTAAAATTTTATTAAGACTTTAATTTGTTTTTAAAACAAAAATGAAATGGCTGTTTGACGTACAATTGTTCGAAACGGCAGACGATTCATACACAGTAATAAATTATCAAATAGCAAAATAAATTATGTATCAAAAATAGTCACTAAAAGAATAGTAGGAAAACATAATGTTTAGGCGTATTAACACATAACCCGATTCCAACCAGAAAAAAAAACAGACTATACTCCGATCCAAGTAAGACAAAAATTCCATGAGCATAAACATGACCCGAACCTAAAAATTCTATTTGAAAAATCTATGGATTTGATATCTGATCCGAATCAAATCTGAATCTCACAAAAATATTTAAATGAAGCACACCCCAATCCGATCAAGGAAAAATAATGTTCGTGTATATGCAACCCGACCCGAACCTAAACATTTTCTTTGAAAAAACCCGAAAAATGACCAGAACGAAACCTGAAATCGATAAAAATATTCCAAAGAACTATAACCCGATAAGAGTAAGACAAAATAATTTCCGTGAACATAAACCTGATTCGAACCTAAAAAATTCCATTTGAAAAAAACCCTGAAATTTTATGCAAACTACATCTGAATCCGATAAAAATATTCGAAAGAACCATAACCGGATTCGAATAAGAGAAAATAATTTCCGTGGACATGAACCCGATCCGAACCTAAAATTCCATTTGAAAAAAATACCTGAAATTAGAATCGAACCAAATATGAACCTGACAAAAATATTCCACAGAACCAAACCCGGATCTGAACAAGACAAAAAATTTCCATGAACATGAACCCAATCCGAACCTAAAAAACTGAACTAAATTTGAATCTGACAAAAATATTCCAGAGAAGCATATCCTTATTCAAACAATGCAGAATAATTTCCGTTGATGCGTAACCCAACCTGAACCTAAAAATTCCATTTAAAAAACCGAAATCTGAAATGAATGACATCTGAACCCGAAAAAACATTCCAAAGACCCAAAACCGGACCCGAGCAAGACAAAATAATTTCTCTGGATATGAATCCGACCAGAACCTTAAAAGTCAATTTGAAAAAATACCTGAAATCTGAATCGAACCAAATCTGAATCCGACGAAAATATTCCAAATAACTATAACCAGATATGAACAAGACAATATAATTTCCATGGGCATAAACCCAATCCGAACCAGAAAATTTGTAAAAAAAATAAATCCCGAAATTTGAACCAAACCTAATCTGAACCTGAACCTAACAAAAATATTTCAGTGAAGTATAACCTCATTGGAACTAGGTAAAATAATTTCCATGGAAGTACAACCCGAACCGAACTTAAAAATCTCATTTGAAGGAAAAAAAACCCCACGAAATCTGAATTGAACCTAATCTACCCTAATTTCCTGCCTATAATCCGCGGATCAAACAATTCTTTTTCGACCCAGAAATTTTATTTCGTAAATGAAGGCAAATATTTACGGCGATCTGAAAAGTTATATTTTATTTAATAAAATTTCTGGGTCGAAAAATGATTGTTTGATCCGCGGATTATACGCAGGAAATTAGGGTAAACTGAACAAAAATATTCCAAACAACCATAACCGTATCCGAAGAAGACAAAATAATTTCCATGAACATGAATCCAATCCGAACCTAAAATTCGGATGTTCTACAAAACATAATGCGCTCCGTAGCAGTGGAAAGTGAAACTAAGTACTTAGCGCGAGATGTTTAAGATACTTCGTTTATAGTTAATGTTAAATTAGAACTTGGTTACGGTTAGGTAACAGTTAGGTTGCAATTATGTTCCGGTGAGCTTTAATTTATATTTATTTTCCGGTTAGGTTACAGTTAGGTCATGGTTAAGCTACAGTTAGGTTAATGTTAAATTGCGGTTAGGTTGTGGTTAGATTATGGGTAGGTTATGATAAGGTGACGGCCAGGTTACATTTATGGTATATTTAAGTTACAGTTAGGTTACTTTTAAGGTACAGCTAGGTTACAGACAAGTTATGATTACAATACAATTCGGTTACGGTTAGGATTTTGTTCACAGAATGAACATTACGCATGTTTGATAAAAAATATGCACCTATTTTTGTAAAATGGCTCTGAAATTATAATACTATATACTAACCTTTTAGCTAATCATCGAGAATCGATTTCATTCACGGTATAGTCGGATTTAAGAGTGATATAATTAGTTTGAAATTCAAACTATTTCACTTGGGATATATACGTGAAAAAAGTATTTAGTTAAGTCGCTTAACAGTAATTTTAAGGATAAATATCAACACTTTAACACGAAAATCACGCAATCGTTGGACACATATTCCCTCCTGCGTTTCCCATTGCAGTCATTTTGGGTATTTTTGGAGCTAAATATTAGTTTTTTTTAAGCCAATTTTTCACACAGTCAGGGGGCACGTATTTAATATAATGTACACTGTAAAAATTTTTACCCTTTTGCTGTATCATCACTCCTTCGCTTTTATAGAATATCTCACTTTTGACCTATGAGAATGCTCCATAATAGGCTGAAGTAATCATTTTCTATAAAAGCGGTGGAGCGACGATGCAGCAAAAGGGTCAATTTTTTAATAGTGTATTTTCGAGTTAAAGATAAAATCATAAACATTTCAAGTTCGTTTAAGATTATTATTACGGAATCGGGCAACGCCGGGCGGGTCAGCTAGTATGTAATATTTGGAGACATGGCTTTAAGATGCATTTTATAAAACTAAGTATCGTATCTTTTGTAATATAAAAAGTTTATTTTAAAAAAAATATTAAGTAAATAGTCCTTTTTAGTGCATTTTTTACACATTTCATAACATTTTATTAACTTTTTCTTAAACTAATTAACTTTTGAAAAAAATTTTTATCATTATCACTATAGAGTACATATTAAAGAAAAATGGACAACAAAAAATATTTCAAAATAACAAAAATTGTAGAGTTAATTGTAAGGTTAATTTAAAATGTTTTATTTTATTTAATTAAAAAAAATAATAATAAATATTAAAATTATACTAAAAGAATTAACATTTTTACTTGAACTAAACCATTTTTCACTTTTTCCGTAAAACCACTTAATGTCAATGAGATATAAAATTCTCAATTAATAATTCAAAAAAGGTATTTTTACTTTATAAAAGCCTTTTAAAAAAACCTTAAGCTGTGTTGGCTTTAGAAAATGAGATTTATTGTCAAATGATATAAACTACAATGAAAACAAACCTAAAGAAATTTTAAACCTGTTTATAATTGTACAGTAGTGGGAAAAAGTAAACACCCCCTACAAACTACTCTAAAAATTAACGTAGCAGAAAGTTACAGGCACCGAACGATTGGAAATAAAGTCTACTTTTAAATGATGCTCTGATGCACATAAAATTTGCTCAAGAGGCCATCTACATATTAAAACGAACCTTTTTTTTCTTTTTTCTTTCTTTTTTCTTTTCTTTTTCTTTTTTTCTAATAGTAGTACCCAATTTTGACAACATAAATAAATTCTACACCATTCAATTAGCCAAAATAACAAATTTTCATGCAATTCGTACGATAAGTTTCCGAGAGAATAATTATTTTAAAAGAAGAATATTTTAGGGCTTGTATCCAAATTGAAGTTTGGCTCTCCAATTGTTGCCGAGAGTTGATCAACGCATCTTAGGTTCCACTCAAGCAGTCATTGAAGAGCACTAGATTACAGGATAGCATAAGACGTTTCAACATATCTCCTCACTTCTATCGAACACTGTCCCTTAAACCATCATTTAGCCGTTTTTAAGCATAATTTGAAAACTACTTAGAAGAAAATTTTTAAATTTTAGATTTCAGAAGGCAGGACTTAATAAATCTAAAGCCATCAAAATAATTGTAGATTGCAATTCTTAATTTTTTCGAATATTAATTTCATAATTCATATTATAAAATTATAAGAATTGCAAATTCAACGTATTTATGTTTGGATATTTTAGTATTATTGCTACATAAAAAAATTAGCTCATTAGGAGTATAATTTCAGGAGATATTAATTAAAATATGAAAATGTAATTTGACATTAGCAGCACTAATGATGAATGTTTATAATTCAAAAATTTATCATTCAAATGATTTGAAATTGATAATCTAGGCATAGTTTGAACCGAAGATTTTGAATATCTTGTTAAAATAAAATTGGGCATTTTCATTTAAAAAAAAAAATGAATTTTTGGTTCATTTAATACGTTCTATTGGGTATCTATTCATAGTTTGAACCGAAGATTTTACATATCTTGTTAAAATTGGGTATTTTCATGGGAAAAAAATTTTTTTGAGTTCGTTTTAATATGTAGATGACCCCCTAAGCAATTTTTTTATACATCATTTAAAAGCAGACTTTATTTCCAATCGTTCGGTACCAGTTCCTTAATTCTACGGTAATTTATTGAACAGTTAGTAGGAGTGTTTACTTTTTTCCCACGGCTGTACACAGACGCATTAATTAAGATGCACCGGGATAGAAATATTTTTCTCAAATTTTAATAAAATGTCATGCGTATAAATGTTGAAATCTTCTCCTTGCGGAAAACACTAAAAACATATTTAGCATTTCACTATGTCAAAAGAAGGGTCAAACAAATGAAAAATTATGTTGAGCAAATTACTACTTCAAACATGAAGTACAGAAAGGAAAATTTATTTCAGAGAAAGTCTGCGATGCATTTATTGGAAAATTTGCAGATAGACGATCATATTTGGAACCTGCCGTATTACATGAAAGATGGTTTCATTTTATTAAAAAAATTCCTAAGTACTTATTTAATCGAAAAAATATGATTTCGCCAAAAAAAAAAAAAAAAACCACGTAAAATTTATAAAATAAAAATTTCATTATTTAGTTTTTTTTTTTTTTTTTTTTTTTAAAGATTTTTTTCTAATGTCATTTTTCTCTAAAAATTTCAAAGAAAGCAAAATGACAATGTCATTTCAGGGGCTGTGTATGTATAGCGTTATCAATTTTTTGGCATTTCTGAACCCTCTCCCCCCCCGTTCGATATCATGCGTTATCATTTCGAGAACCCCTTCCCCCCCCCCTTCCCCTAGTAATGATAACGTTATCAATGTCGAATTTTTTTTATGTTTAGGAAATTTATTTCTTTTGTTTGGAGTATATACAAAACTGGTTACATTTACTTTTAGCATACTTTATTGATTCAAATGAAGAGATGTCAACAAAATATCAATTTATATCCAAAAAGCACTTTAAAGAAATAAGTTACTATTTAAAAATATTTTACAAAAGCTTTTTCTTACATAATGCATTCGACAGTAATACTGCCTTTTTGCACTTGCTCTTCACGGAGGGAGGGAGAGGGATACAGATTCTTATCACAAAATAAGTGGACAATATTTTTTTCTCTTTCTTTATTATTTATTAGTAAACACAGACTTCGATACCAATGTACTTCGCATATAGTTTCTCAAAGAGTGATTATATATGCATACACAAATGACAGAAGAATAGGAATGTCAAATATTGAGGTACTCTATGTTTGAGAATTAGATAATTTTATTATAATTTAGTAATTTTAATAACTTTGTATTTTCATTTAAAAAGATAACAGACTAAAAAAAAAACCATATTATTTGAAATCAAAGACCATGTTAGAAATAAAAAGAGAAATTTTTGGTTGAATAATAAATGATATCGATATCAAAAGACAACCCCCCCCCCCTCCTAGAGATATCCTACGATATCATATGCTAGAACCCCCTCCCCCTAGAGATATCCTACGATATCATATCCTAGAACCCCCCTACTCCCTAAAATTATAATGTTATATTTGCACAGCCCCTCACACTAAAATGGTTTTGAGCCAATTTTGAGAACTTTTCAAAAGTTGGCGCCACTGGCTGGAAAAGTTTATAAATGTAGGGATGAAAATATATTCATATATGATATATGGATCTGACACCCTAGTTTTGCATTGAAAAATTTAATATAAAAAACTAATAAATGACGCATTTCCACGTCAAAGGTAAACAATTAAAATGCATCATTCCCTTATTTTTAATTTAGAAATCCATTTTCTTTTACAGTTCAGAAAATCAAACTTGCTTTAAGAGCTGATCCCAAAACAAGTTAATGTCGCGTCTTTTAATGAATATCATAAGTAAAACATAACTTGAGGCAATAAAAGAAAATGTTCTCTTTAAATATTCAATGGCACTAGCTGTCTTTCATGATATTTGTATTTTAACCATGAAATTTCGACACGCGATCTGTGAAACAGGTTGTCGACTTCTCAAAGGAGAGAGTAAGGAATAGTGTGCCATCTAGTGAGAATGTCAAGAGATCAAAATAAAATATGCGATTATTAATTATTAATTTTCATTTTTCGCCCGATTATTATTTCCTTCGTACACTTTTTTTCTTTTTTATTTGCTCGAATATTGCATAAATTCAAAATTTTGTCAGTAAAAAAAAAAAAAAATCAGCAAATGGTTTATTAAAAAAAAAAAAAAAAAAAAAAAAAAAAAAAAAAAGGAATTATCGGTTATTTTAAAAGAATTAATATCTCTCTCCAAATTTTTATCTTTTTTTTTAAATTTACCTTCCTTGCGAAATTAAATATAGCGAACAATTACCTACACAATATTTTCAATGGCAATATAGTGACACTATATTGCCATTGATTATTGGACACTTGCGATTTTAGACATTTTACTAAATATCTAGAAAAATACATGAGGAATCATCTCGAAACTCTTAGTGTATAAATGTAATAGTATCCGCCATACATCGCCGTGAATATTTTTTACCGAAACTCCATAGGGGACCGTCAACAAATTAAAAAAGAATGAATATCTTTTGAATAACCCTGTCAAAACTAATGTAGCAAAAGCGCACAAACTCTAGATTATGATTGAATGCCTTATTGTAATACGCCTTGTTCATTTTTATGCAAATAGCATGCATACTCGCAGAGTAATTAAGGTTTTTATAAAAATGGTCCCAAATTTTTCCAAGTTTTTCCCTTATAATTTTGCGAGTTCTTAATATAAAATAATATTTTTTTCAGAAAATATGACAAACAACATTGCACACAGTACTCTGTAATCAGAATTAAAAAATAATAAAAATTGTATGAAAAATGAGTAGGTTTACTAAATAATTTTTTACTGCGCATGCGTCAAAGATATCAAAATTTCATTTGCATATTATGTTAGCTAAATGTATAGAGCAGCTTTTGTAAAAGTCTCAAAATTATAGCTTGAAAATTCTGAAAGTAATCGTCTATAGAAAAAGGACAAAATCCGTTGTTTCCAGAATGAAGCAAAAGAATGAGGGATTTTATCCAAAAGTAGTCGTAACATCTCGTATTGTGTATTCTATATTGACACTAATCAATGAATATATGGATACAACCCCTCTTGTTTTTGCCTCATTTTGAGAATAACGGATTTTCAACTTATTCAATTGACGATTATTTTCAGAATTTTCAAGTTATGATTTTGTGACTTTCACAAAAGTTGCTCTATACATTTAGCTAACATAATATGCAAATGAAATTTGGATATCGTTGACGCATGCGCAGTAAAAAATTATTTAGTAAACCAACTCATTTTGTATACAATTTTCATTATTTTTTAATTCTAATTACAGGGTACTGTGTGCAATGTTGTTTGTCATATTTTCTGAAAAAAATATTATTTTATATTAAGAACTCTGAAAATTATAAGGAAAAAACTTGGAAAAATTTGGGACCATTTTTATAAAAACCTTAATTACTCTGCGAGTATGCATGCTATTTGCATAAAAATGAACACAGTGTATTACAATAAGGCATTCAATCATAATCTAGAGTTTAAGAGCTTTTACTACATTAGTTTTGACAGGGTTATTCAAAAGATATTCATTCTTTTTTAATTTGTTGACGGTCCCCTATGGAGTTTCGGTAAAAAATCTTCACGGAGATGTATGACGTATACTATTATATTTATACACTAAGAGTTTCGAGATGATTCCTCATGTATTTTTCTAGATATTTAGTAAAATGTCTAAAATCGCAAGTGTCCAATAATCAATGGCAATATAGTGTGTATGTCAACATTTGAACGGAGGGTGGTTTTGGGGTCTGGGCGTCATGATCGGTGTAAATATACCAAAATTTTCCGCAAGTGCTTTCCTCCGGACGGCTGCAATAGGTAGTTTTTTACTTTTTGTAATGAAAGCTACCTAAAAGTAATTAAAATAGATACTATGTCAGGAAATGTCATCTACTATAAAAATTTATTTTAAATATATATGTGTGATTTTTTCCCCCTGACTTTACCTAATTCCTATAAAAAAGAAAATTTAAAAATTAAAAATTAAAAAAAGCTGAAAGAGTGCAATTTTTTTAATCCGTGTGTAATAACATTTTCCGAATTTTCAAAGATATAAATAAATGATTTTTGAAAAAAACATGTAGCTATTATAAACTGTACAGTTGAAATTTATCTATGTTAAAGGAACAGATTACCTTTTGAATGATTTTGATTATTTTTAAAAATTTGGCTCACTGCATTTCAATGTTCAACTAAAAGTGAATAAAAAAAATAAATAAATAACTGCATACTTAATTAAAATAAAAAAAAGGTTTTTTTAATTGAATTTCTTAAACTTCCCTGCTATTTTTTTAAATATTGATATTTTTACTATTTTTTTAAGATTTTAAAATTTGTATTATATAAGACTGCACATGGATTTTTTTACACATCTAATATTATATTTAAAGTAATTTTTTTACGATAAAATCGAACACGCCTTCATATACTTTTGTAAAAAAAAAAAAAAAAAAAAAAAAAAAAAAACTGGAAGTTTAATTTTATGTGCAAATTTATCACATGTATAATAAACAATATGTACAAAAAAGACTGAAATGACTCGACAAAATTATGCAACAATTATATATTTTAGATTTCAAACGATTCGGTTTTGGAGTTTTTGCATTGTTACATGTGGACGGACAGACGGACATTCTAAACGATAACTATAAGTGTTACGTATTTACATAATTACGGACGCACCTAAAAATCGTATTGTGCACTCATAAAATGATACAGCACTGTGTTAAAATATATTGAAACAACTGTATTACTATATCTATGGTCTGAAGTAGCTCCTTAATAAGAGTGGACAGAACTTTAGTGGGTATTACTTCTGTATATTATCGCTTAAATGAATTTAAAAATTTCTTAATAGTCATATATCCATTGAGAAAGTTAATTTAAAAGTTACAATAATATTGAAGTATCCCAAAGTACCTGAAGCACAGAATCCCTATATTTTTTATAGCAAGGACGTGCGATAGAGTCGTGAGATATAAAATAATTTTATTTTAGTCAGTGGTTTAATTAACTTAGTAGTCAAAATAAAAATTTGAAAACGACTAGTCGATTCAAAAAAAAAAAAAAAAAAAAAAAAAAAGAAAGAAAAAAAATAGAAATTTAAACAATTAGTAAAAGCATTAAAATTTTAAACGATGAATGCATCTGTTAGACTATCACGCTCTGCTCTTCATATTCTAGTAAGAGTCAATTATCGTTGAGTGCGGTAGCTTTAATTCTATTAACAATATTTTAAGCACTCACTTAGAAACTTAAATCATTAAATTGTTTATTCTCTAATAAGTATATTTTTCACTCCATTTTAATTCTGAAAATTTAATTTTGTCATTTTCTATTAAATTCCAATTACCTGATACTGTAATCTTAATTTTTATGATTAAAATTCATGTCGAAATTAAAATAGAAGCCTTGTATCCCACTCTCCCTCACAATCGTCAAGTTTTATCGCTTTTTGCTTAATCTCAAATAAGTGATAAACGTTGGATAACATGAAAATGCATAATTCTTCCAATAAAATTCTTGAAACGTACTTGTAATTTATTTACTTTTTTTAATCTAATTGCAAAAGTTTTCCATTTTTTGTTGCTTATTTTTAATAAATTCAACAATACATAAAATATTCTGCAGAAGTTTTTGTATTTTACTTCTTTTATTTATTTACTTTATTTTACACAAAAATGAATGGTAAAGAATTCTCTAGATTTAATCATCTACACAGTTGCTTATAGGGTCAATCAGGGCTAATACACGAGATAACCAAAGATGACCGTCCACTTGCGATTTTAGACATTTTGTTAAATATCTAGAAAAATACATGAGGAATTATACTGAAACTCTGAGCGTCTAAATATAACAGTACAGGTACTGTGTTTATTTTTATGTAGATGACATGTATATTAGTACAGAAATTAAGGTTTTTATAAAAACAGTCCCAAAATTTTCCAAGTTTTTTGCTTATAATTTGCAGAGTTCTTAATATAAAATAATGTTTTTTTCTAGAAATATGTCAAACAACATTTTCATAATACACTGTCGTCAGAATTAACAAATAATAAAAATTGTATGAAAAATGAGCAGGTTTACTAAATAATTTTTCAATGCGCATGCGTCAACGATATCAAAATTTCATTTGCATACTGTGTTAGCTAAATGTATAGAGCAACTTCTGTATATATTTCAAAAACATAGCTTGAAAATCCTGAAAGTGATTTCAAAATCCGTTCTTCCCAAAGCGAGGCAAAAAAGATGAGGGGTTGTATCCATATAGCCATTGATTAATGGAAATATATAATACAAAATATGGCACGTAATACTTTATTTGGATAAAACCCCCATTTTTTTGCTTCATTTTAGGAATAACGGATTTTTAATTGATTCTGTAGACGATCACTTTCTCGATTTTCAAGCTATGTTTTTGAAACTTTTACAGAAGTTGCTCAATACATTTAGCTAACACAACCCCAGTAGTCAAACAATATTGGACTAATACTGGCTACATCTTGGAGCAATATTGGCACATTGGCACAATGTCGGCATGAAATATTGCTCCATTATTGGGATGTTTAAATTTTGCCCTTATTTAGCCAATATTTCCAGCCAATATTATGCCAATATTGGGGTTACATTGGAAATATTGCCAATAAAACGCCAATATTGGTTAAATATTGGAATTTCATTGGAAATATTTCCTATGAAACCCCAACATTTGTACAATTTTGGTTTTTATTGGCAATATTTCCAATGAAACCCCAATATTGGCATAATATTGGCTGCAAAAATTGGCTAAATAAGGGCAAAATGTAAACATCCCTATATTGGAGCAATATTGGCGTTTCATTGGCAATATTTCCAATAGATGAAATATTGGCGCAACGTTGGACCAATATTGGTTTGCTACTAGGGAATATGCAAATGAAATTTTGATATCGTTAACACATGCGCAATGAAAAATTATTTACTAAACCTGCTCATTTTTCATACAATTTTTATTATTTTTTTATTTCTGATGAGAGGGTATTATGTACAATGTTGTTTGTCATATGTTCAGAATAGAACATTATTTTATATTAAGAACTCTGCAAATTATAAGCAAAAAACTTGGACTGTTTTTATAAAAACCTTAATTTCTCTAAGAATATACATGTTATCTACATAAAAATAAACACAGTATATTACAATAAGACACTTAATCAAAATCTACAGTTTGAGAGCTTTTGCTACATTAGTTATGACATTGTTATCCAAAAGATATTCGTTCTTTTTAAATTTGTTAACGATCCCTTATAGAGTTTCGGGAAAAAATCTTCACAGAGATGTGTGACTTGCACTATCATGTTTACGCACTTAGTTTCAGTATAATTCCTCATGTATTTTTCAAGGTATTTAACAAAATGTCTAAAATCGCAAGTGGACGGACATCTTTGGCCATATAATGTATGAGACACCCAAAATTAAACACTTTTAAACTATGTCGGAAGCCAATAAAATGGGCGAATATTTTTCCCAATCAATTTTCTGGTGGTAGATGGTTAATTATTCTTTCTTTTTTAATTGATTAATTATTCAATGTACTATTGTACTTTTTATGATTTTTAAAGAATAGAGATATTTTATATTTAAAAGCATTCAATTAATAGCATAGTTTTATAATAGATATTAAGTTATCGCGAATTTCTCGAAAAATATTATTTTATATCTTTAGAAACACGCAGATGTAAATTTAGCAATTAATAGTTTTAGTATCAGCAGCGTAAATCCGCTAAAATAAATAAGGATAATAAACAATAAATAAAGAAATTACGTTTTAGAAAGCTTAAAAAGGAATACATTTAAGCATTTTCAGAAGTATAAGTTTAGAAAAAATCACATCTGTTGAATGACTGTCTTTTAAGAATCAAATTGAATAAATGAAAAATTAAATAGATTTTTTGAAAAAAAAAGTAGGAGTCATACTGCAGTCTAATTTTCAGTATTTTATTTTAAATTCAATATTTGTAAGTTGTAAAATATTTAGCACTCATACTGCACTTTAATACTCCCCGTGTTGTATAATATTAAGGTGTTCCGGGACAGGACACAAATACATTGAAAATAAATTGCTGGGCTTAATAATCATCGTAAGTGTTTAGAGTAAAAGGATGTGAACTGCGTATAAAATCGATAATTGAACCAAAAGGTAAAACGCTTTTTTATGTTGTACTATCAGCGGTTTCCAGAATTTAAATGCATTTATCTCAGGATGTAATATTTTGTCCCAATTTAACCTTAGTTATTTTTCATACAATTTTTATTATTCTTTAATTCTGATTACAGGATACTGTGTACAATGTTGTTTGTCATATTTTCTGAAAAGAACATTATTTTATATTAAGAACTCTGCAAATTATAAGCAAAAAACTTGGGGGAAATTAGGGACTGTTATTTATAAAAATATTAATTTTTCTACGAGTATACATGCTATCCGCATAAAAATGAACACAGTTTATTACAATAAGCCACTTAATCAGAGTGTACAGTTTGAACGCTTTGTTACATTAGTTTTGACAGGGTTATCCAAAAGATATTCATTCTGTTTCAATTTTTTTACTGTCCCCTATAGAATTTCGGGAAAAAAATCTTCACGGAAATGTATAACCTGTATTATTATGTTTACACACTCAGTTTCAGGGTAATTCCACATTTATTTTTCTAGATAGTTAACAAAATGTCTAAAATCGCAAGTGGCCGGTCATCTTTGGCCATATAGTGTATATACACTGTAAAACATTTATGTAATGTTACTCCATAAAATTGGTGGCAGCTACGATTTACATTTCATTGAGTAATTTTTTACTTATATAATGGTGTAATAAAAACGCGCATTACTAGTGCAACATTGCAATGTTACACCGGTTGTATCAGTTAAAGTACTCCACCAAATTGGAGGCAGCAAGGCTGCCACCAGTTTTATGGAGTAACGTTACACAAATATTTTACAGTGTATGCATGCGGTTTAACTCCACGATAGGATAAGACTGTGTAATTTGACTTTTTATAAATAAGCATTTATTAATAAAAATATGATGATACTTAAATGATACTTAAATTTTGATAACTCAAAAACAACTTGGCGGAATGAGCGATAATTTTGGAGTCGCATATTTAAAGCTTCTAGAAATCGATTTCTGTTTTAAAATTTTAATAAGTTATAGATAATATTTTTGGAGCTCAGGACCATATAAAAATTTAAAAAGTATGATATTTTAAAATGAATGATGTGTGTTTCGTCCACATAATCCTAATTTCTACCTTATTTTTAACACATCTCTTATCTTATCTCCAACAGAGAAAAAATCAAAGTGGCTTTTTTTTTTTTTTTTTTTTTTTTTTTTTTTTTTTTTTAATGACTGATGGGTATTATTTCTCGTGGCAATAAGAATATATTTTCTAATCCTTACATAAAACTAAATTTTACTTTCTTCTTAAAAATTTTCATTTTTTACTCATTTTGTAATGGCCAAACATTGAACAAGTAATTGGCATTTATCTACAAATTGTTTTTTATTTATTTATATCTAATATTGTTATATGTACGTTTAAGAAATCTGATTTTAAAGTTTCAGATGAACATTTACTCACTGTACTTTTTTAACTTAGAATAATTTTAGGAAAAATTTCAGAGTTCTTGTTTATATTTATGCGATACATATATTGACTTGGTTAGATTTCAATGATATGGAACAGCTGGCATCATTTACCTTATCTTGTAAGTAATTCTGCTGAAACTATTACTATTAACTTCATTGTTGCAATACAGCTATATTGTACATTGTTAAAAAAATTCTGTGAAATTACAGATCCATTACCTTAAGTCTTATATACACTGGTGTCCAAAATTTAAGCATAATTGGTAATTAAGTAATTATTTTTAAGTAATGAAAGAAATATGAATCGGAATGTGCTGAAACTCCAGGTGTGTAAACAAAATAGTACGCGTCACATATTTTCGCGAAGAGTTTTCCCCGAAATCGAACAGGGGACTGTCAACAAATTGAAAAAGAACGAAGATCTTTTGGATAACCCTGTCAAAACTAATGTAGCAAAAGCGTTCAAACTGCACATTATGATTAATTGGCTTATTGCAATGTACTGTGTTAATTTTTACAATGATAGCATGTATACTCGTAGAGAAATTAAGGTTTTTATAAAAACAGTCCTAAATTTTTCCAAGTTTTTTGCTTATAATTTGCAGAGTTCTTATTATAAAATAATGTTCTTTTCTGAAAATATGACAAACATCATTGTACACAATACCCTGTCATCAGAATTTAAAAATAATAAAAATTGTATTAAAAATGAGTATGTTTAGTAAATAATTTTTCATTGCGCATGCGTCAACGATATCAAAATGTCATTTGCATATTGTGTTAGCGAAATGTATAGAGCAACTTCTGTAAAAGTTTCAAAAACATAGCTTGAAAATTCTGAAAATGGGAGCCTATAGAATCAACTCAAAATCCGTTATTCCTAAAGGAAGCAAAAAATCAGGGGTTTTACCTAAATATAGTTGTACGTGCAATATTGTGTAGGCATACTGTAAAAACAAAGGAGCAATATTGCATTTAAATCGGGTTATGAATTGCTGAATAAACTTTAAATCTACACTATTTTCGGTAGTAGCTCCGTAAAAAATGTAAGAATAATCTTGGAATGGTGGTATTTTATTCTTTAGTCGCAATTATTGAACGGTAACACCAAATTCAGAGTCATATATCATCTTTCTGTTTTGATTCCATATGTTTGCAGACGACACGCCGCCATTTTACTTCGCATTTAATCCTTCTTTCTAACTTTCGGATAGCAGGTGGAAAAGTAAACAAACGGTAAGCAATATTAATATTGTTCTTTGTAGATGTAAGATTTAAGACTAAATAATGTTTGCATGTGGGTTTTTTTTTTTTAATTAGATAATGCTTTTTAATAATGTGTTAGTGCACTGCCATTTTAAGAACAATGGCGACATGTTCGAATTTAACGGGAAGTATGTCTTTAGTATAACAGTTATAATCAACTATTTTTTTATACAGCTTTGTTTATTTGATAGCTGGCATAGTTAAGCTTTTTTTATATTATGCATTAAATTGTATAATTGTGAGGTAATTTAATATCATATGTAGCTTATTTATGTTATTTTCTTAAGAAAACTAGAAACTCCGAATTAAACTTGTAGTGATAGTTACGAGTAATTATACATTTCGTTACAAAAATATTTTATAGCGTTTGCCCGAACTTTAACAAAAAATTGATTCCATAAAAAATTCGTTATTATAATGTTTTTTATTTTACTGAACGCATTATTGACCTATGAAAAAGATATTTTTAAGCATGCAAATATAGGAAATTTTAGTTCGTTTCATTAAAGTTATTTCATTCAAGTTTAGTTCATATTTCTTTGCTGTAATATGTTTAAAATGAATGTTATAATAAATTGCCTCCATTCAAAGGAAGTTTCACTGCCTCTTTGAGTCAAACTATTTATTTTAAATTATGACTGTATTAAACTTAAAATGTAATCTCTAAATTATTTTTTATTTTGCTGTTAAAGTCATCCTTTTTATCATTTAGTGTACTTTAATAAATGGTAGCAAAATAAAAAAATATTTTTAAAATTACATTCCAAATATAATACAGCCATAATTTAAAATAAATAGCTTCACGCAAAGAGGTTGCTAAACTTCCCTTTAATTGAGACAATTTATTATAACGTACATTTTAAACATATTACTTACTTCACACCAAACATGGTGGCAACTAAGTTGCCACTAAAAATGGTGTTTATTTATACCATTTGATAGTTGGTGACTCATTACACCAATTTACAAGTGGAATTTCATTACACCACTTGGGGTGGCAACTTAGTTGCCACCCATTTTTGGTGTAAAGTAGGGGAGTTTTTTTTTACAGTGCACTAAACAATGGAATATGGATACAGCCCCTCATCTTTTTGCTTCATTTAGGGAATAAAGGATTTTGATCTCATTTTATCAACGATAATTTTCAGAATTTTTAAGCTATGTTATTGAGACTTTCACAAAAGTTGCTCTATACATTTAACTAACATAATATGCAAATGAAATTTTAATAGCGTTCACGCATGCGCAGTAAAAAATTATTTAGTAAACCTGCTCATTTGTCATACACTTTTTATTATTTTTTAAATCTGATGACAGGGTATTGTGTACAATGATGTTTGTCATTTTTTCAAAAAAGAACACTATTTTATATTAAGAACTCTGCAAATTATAAGCAAAAAACTTAGGACTGTTTTTATAAAAAACCTCAATTTCTCTACGAGTATACATGCTATCCTTGTAAAAATTAACACAGTACATTACAATAAGCCAATTAATCATAAAGTGCAGTTTGAACGCTTTTGCTACATTAGTTTTGACAGGGTTATCCAAAAGATCTTCGTTATTTTTCAATTTGTTGACGGTCCCCTGTTCGATTTCGGGGAAAACTCTTCACGAAAATATGTGACGCATACTATTTTGTTTACACAGCTGGAGTTTCAGCACATTCGGATTCATATTTCTTTCATTACTTAAAAATAGTTACTTAATTACCAATTATGCTTAAATTTTGGACACCAGTGTAGAATTACATAGATTAGAAAAACAGAGATTTTGATTAACAACACAGAAATTATTCGATAAATTTACAGTAGACTCTATAAATTAACATAATTAAAAATGCACAAGACTGTGTAAAAAAAAAAAAAAAAAAAAAAAAAAAAGTATAATAATTTAATTTTTTTTTCGATATCAGTAAATCACTCAATCTTTATAGTCTTTTTTTTTTATTATTAAATAACGGAGGTGACTGCCCTTGACAAGGTGAGACTGTGTTTCCGGAAAACGCATGATTATGTGATGTTATATGTGATTTTTTTTCCGTGATTGCCGAAGGTGAGGGGTTAGTTTGTTAAGGTCAGTCGCATCTGTTATTTAAAAAGACTGTAGTGAGGGTCAGCCCTAAATTGCAAAACGCTTAGGGATAAGCGAGCGCCATCTACTGGCGAAAATCTTAAAAATATTTAATGCAGGGCTCTTTAAAATAATTTTAAACTTATTTTTGCTTCAATGAATTTAAAACATTCTTCACTATATTCTTAAAATAATAATAATAATAAAAATTGTTATCTATTATTTCTGTAGTTATCTATAACATTTTCATTTTATATGACATTATAAGCTAGTAAATTTAAAATAAAACTTTTTAAAAGTGATTTCAATAATAAAAAAAGAGAGGGGGGGGGGAATGTATTTCAATACTAAATATTTAATTTATATGCTTTAATATTGAATTTACGGTTTGCATCTTGACTTAGGTTTGGTTTTGGTTTATTTTGTGTCAGCCGATTATATACTCGAGGGATATAGGCCCAGGGGAAGTGCCCTTCGCGGGGGTCTTTCTAAGGGAACCTAACCCGTATTTACGCAAGGTTCGAATATAACCAGGAAAACTCTGAACGGTTAGGCCGACGGCCGCGATTGGGTTCGAATCCAGCACCTTCCGTCTACCAGTTGAGAGATCAGAACCTTCCGGCTACTTGGGGGGGGGGGGGGGGGCATCTTGACTTAGGACTATCCTCTATTAATACTAGCATGTTTAATTTATTTATATTTTTTTTATTTTTTTTTTATTTCAAAGAAATTTATTCCATATTTACTAATATACTTGATGTCATGCTGTAAATTGGAAAAATTACAGCTAGTCACCGATAAATCCATGTTTAATTATTGTTATTATTTAAGAATTCAAAGAATTCATTATTCATAATTCATTATTTTTGCATTTTATTTTTAATAATTCATCATTCATTATTTTTGCACTTTGTTAAGGAACAGGAAAAGCATATTTGAAAAGAATAGAAATTTTTTTTTCATAGTGATATTTTGAATTTATATTTAATAAAAGAGAAATGGAGAGAAAAAAATTAATAATAACAGATAATTTCTAATAATATTAATTATCAATTACTTTTAAATACCTCTATGCAAATCTTACTTAATTATGTAAAGAAATTGTTCAATGTAAAAAACAGCAACAAAGATGCACAATTTATTTCATTTATTTTTTATAAATAACCATTTAAGAGCGTGTTAGATAAAAAATATACATATATTACTCTTACATTTGGTTTTAAAAAGGTAATAAAAATGTTTTTTTGTTAAAATATAGTTAAAATTATACATATCTAAATATAAACATATAAAATATCCAAATTAATTATACGTTTTTTCTTCTTAATAATTCATTAAAAAAATTTTTCATAGTATTCTTAAAATAATAATAGTGGCAATAATATAATTCTTTCTGTGACTACCCATAAAAGTTTTATATTATGATATGACATCATAAGCTTATGAATTTGTATAAAAATTCTTTAAAGTAAAAAAAAAAAAAAAAAAAAGTGAGAGAGAGAGAGAGAGAGAGAGAGGGGGGGGGGTAAAGTATACTTTAATATCAAATATTTCATTATATCTTTTATTTTGAAGTTATATTCAAGTATATTTGTGTACATGTACTGCAATAAAAAATATGCATAAGTAGTTTTTCCCCTAAAAATCTGAAAAAAAACTTTACATTTTATCTTGATTTAAGATTAACATCTGTTAATATTACTATGTTTTATGTATAAAAAATTATTTGAGATTTACTAATTTATGATGTCATGCGTTAGTAGGGGAAAAATGAGAGTCCGACCTCAGGAGGAGGAGCGAGGTGCGTGGTGGTGGTGGTGGGCTCCTCCTCCTCACTCCTCCTCCTCACACCTCCTCCTCAATCCTCCTCCACAGCCCTCCTCCTCCTCATTCCTCCTCCTCAATCCTCCTCCTGACATCGTCTTGTAAGAGAAGGGGTTAAAAGGATTTTTTTTAAATTTTAAGCGGGAATTTCAGGGAGTTGGAATTTTTAAACCATACTATAGTATGGGGGTGTTTTTTAAATTTAATGTGGGGACTTTAAAATTTTCGGCGTGTTACAGTACGTGGGGTATGTTTTTCGATTGAATTTTGCTGTTGTTCATTTAAAAAGGTAATTAAAAAGTAATTAAAAATAAAGAATGAAGCGACTTTTTTTTTTTTTTTTTTTTTTTTTTTTCACCGTGTTTTACATAAAAGGTTAAGCGGGTATTTGGGGACATAGAATGTTTTTTTCTGTACTATTGTACGAGTGGTTTTTAATTTTAATGTGAGGACTTAAAAAATTTCAGTTTGGTGTAATTTAAGAGTTTATTTTTTGATTTTAAGCAGAAATTTTGGGGGTTTTTTTTCTTTCCCCGCTCTGCTCTTCATGATGATTTAAGCGGGTATTTTGGGGGAAATTATTATTTTAGACTAATCATATACGAAGGATATATTTTTTTTCGGGTGTTAATATTTTAATGAAGAACTAATTAAGCAGGGAGCATTCATGGTGAATTAATGAATTATTTTTTAGGAGTAATTTTGTTAAGATTGAATTATTTTTTTCAATTTTTTAGAGTTTTAAGTGGATATAAATGTTAAATAGGGGGACTTTAATTTTTTTTTGCAATGAGATTAACGCGCGCTCGTTGACATAACCGTATGGAGTTTGTAACTTATGTGTAAGCGACTCTCAAGTGTATAAACAGGATTTCTACTCACGTCTTTCATGCAATCGAATTCTAGAAAGGATTATGCATTCAAAAAGGTTATTAATAAAAAGAAGATAATTTAAAATTATGAGTGCGCGCTCGTCGACCTAACCGTATGGAGTTTGTAATTTTCTTCGAATCATGTGTGAATATTGGCTTAGACTATCTTAGAAAGACTTCCACCACCTTCATCTCTATCCACCGTCGTAAATAACACATGCTTGTAATTGGAATTTGAGAATAATAACTTTAAATATTAATTTAATGAAGGAACTTTAAAATTATTTCGAGTACTATTTTTAGTCAACTATGTTATACACTTGATATTTTAAAGTAATTAAAAAATAACTTTAAAATTTGAATGAAAAAATATGTTTTAAAATGGGATTTTACGTGCTAGCAGTGAATCGCGCTCGTCGGCCTAACGGTTTGGAATATGTGGTTTCCTTCGAACTTTGGTGAAAATTTAATTTAATTGATTATTATTATTATTTAGTGTGTGTATTGTATGTATGTGTATGTATGTATGTGATGTATGCAAATGTATGTATGTGCGTGTATTGTATGTATGTATGTGTGTGTGTTGTATGCATGTGCGTGTGTATGTATATGCGTGTGTTGTATGTATGTATGTGTGTTGCATGTATGTGTGTGTGTGTGTTGTATGTATGTGTATGTTGTATGTATGTGTGTGTTGTATGTATGTGCATGTTGAATGTATGTGTGTGTAATTTTTTTGCCAATAGGTGTGATCTTTAGCTGAAAGTGACCTAGGGTCAAAACTTTTACCAAGGAATCGCCACGGGGAGGCAGATCACATGATTCCCGTATTGCACACATTCACATACATTATTTCGAGCGATATTTTTAGTGAAACATAATATGCAATTGAATTTGTGGAATAACTAAAAAATAACTTTAAAATTTAAATGAAAGAATGTTTCAAAATGGAATTTTACGTACTAATATTTAATCGCGGTCGTCGGTTTTTACTGTTTGGAGTTTGTCATTTTCCTTTAACCTTGGAAAACCTTGCGTCAATAAGGATATATCAGAAAGACCCCCACTTTGCGTACTCTTTTAAAATAATATTTGTAATGAGATGTGTTCGCGCGCGTCGGCCTAACTGTTCGGAGTATCAACATAAAATCATCAAATTAATACAAAATATTTCAAATAGTTAGAAAATGAAAGATTAAAATCGCCAAATAAGAAAAAAAAATCAAGCAATGAGAAAATAAATATTTAAAATCGCCAATTTAACATAAAATATTTCATTCAATAAAAAAAAAGAAAGAATAAATTCACCAAATAAGAACAAAATACTTCAAATAATGAGAAAATAAATGTTTAAAATCGATAATTTAACATTAAATATTTCACACAATAAAAAACGAAAGATTAAAATCGCCAACTCAAAATGAAATCTTATGCAATTAGAATAAAAACATTAAAAAAAATCGCCAAATTAAAAGATTATTCTTGTCTCACAATTAATATTCTGAAAGACCTATTCAAAAATTCTAAATAAAGGTTTCATTCAAAATTCAAATAAAACCCCTTAAGATTTGACATGTCACTAAAAATTTAAAGTAAAAATCTTTTCAAAGTATAATTATCAATGATTATTTTTTCTAATAATTAACTCGTGTAAAGATAGTTCAAAGTGCAATGATTCACCGTTTGCTTGTTAAATCTTAGAACATACTATCTGTGATATAAACATCATGTTATGCAAAAAATATAAGTAAATATTAGTAGTTTTAAAATCATTTATATTTGAATGGGTAGTTCGATGAATTAAGAACAATAGAATTTTATGGATTAAAAAGTAACAATCGAGAAAATAACTATTTCAAAATATTTTTTTAAAACCAACTTTCATGCAATTCAAAAAGTTTTAGTATGAAAATTGAATATTTTTTTCTTAAGAGAAATTTTTTATGCGAGTGAAAAAGTGAGAGTCAGTTAATTTATGAATCATTTTAAAATATTACCTCGCAATAATTTTCTTTGAAACTATGTTCTTAAACATATTAATATTTAAAAATTTAGTCATTTTATACACTTTATATACAAATTTTACTTACCAACATATGTATTCGCCTTCATTCCGCACTTTCTTGAAGAATAATTCTTGATAAACTCTTATGAACACAGCATGCTGGTTTGAATCACTATCAAGTTAAGATAGATACGATATGACTAATCGTTAGGGTTTCCCCCAAACAGGGGAAGTCCTGCTTATCACATCCTATTTTGAATGAAGAATATTTCAATTGCAATTAACTTCAGATTTTGTTATTTAATAACTATTTTTTTAATTTGACAATTTTAATTAATGTTTTAGTGAAATTACGTTTATTTATAAGATTTTGATTTTTTTTAATTGCTTATACTATTTCAAACATGTACATTCCTATTTGTAAATAGAAAATCATAAAAAAACATCTTTGAATGATTTTATTATTATTATTGTTAGATATTATATTAGAAAATCATTTAAACCTTTAGCTTTTATTATTAATTAGATATTAAAAAGTGACGAAGACCTGTTGAATTATTCTCATCTTAAAATTAATTAATATTCGAAGAAAAATTTATTCTGTTATCTTTTAATTTACCAAACATATATCTTAATATTCATTAGCACACTTCTTATTTAATGAATAATATATTTTATAATATATATGATATTTTAATCTTTTCTTAAAAAATTGGGTTATGTTATTTCATACACATACGTTCTTATTCGATAATTCAAACTATAAAAATCATCGTTGGATGATTTTTTTTTAATTATTGTATTGGAAAAACATTAAAACCTTTCATTTTTATCCCATTTTGACTTCAAAAAGTGTCGAAGATCTAACTGCTTTGCAAAGACTTAAAACTAGTGATTTGATGAGTCATACTTTCTGTGGGTTGTTTACAATTTTCGAATTATCTTAATTAATTACCAAACTTCTCATTTTTTAAACACCACACTAATCATTGCTCCCATTACTTAATCACGTAAATATAATTTATATCGTTTTTGATTATCAGTTTTATACTAACATTTGACACCTATACGCATGTGTTGTATTAATTCTGTTAGTTTTTAAATTTGTTATTTCAGGAATTAAACTAACTCTTAAGAATATGACTCGATGCAATTTACTCATTTTATACAAGTTAACTTTACTACTTGACAGAAATATATTCAAACGCAAAGCGATTTAACTTTCACATTTTTAAACTTATTTATATAATGTACTAACATTTATTCATAATATGCATAATTTTATTAAAATTACTGAAGAAAATAAAATTTATACTAAGTAAAAATTTAAAACCACCAATTAAATATATTAAACAACAACAACAACAAACTTGTAATTAAGATTTGAATAAATAAAAATATATGAATCACACAATGAAAAGGAATACTTATTCATTCATAAAAATTCTTCCCTTGATCAAATCCATGTATGTTAGTATAATAATATAAATCTTAAGTTTTCAAAAATATTATAAACATTTGCAAATTAACAAGTAAAATTAGCTATTAAATATCAAATAATGGACATGCACTTTTTACACTCACCTCTTACAATGCACTTAGTAACCAAATTTAATGATTTTTAAACATGTCTTCTTAAATTTTTTACAATGAAAGACTATCACAGTTGAATTTTTAGCTTTCTCTTCATAACTTTATCGATAAATATATAATGCATACCACACGATTTCATTAAATGAAACAATCACAATACAATTCAAACTTCTCATTTTTAATGTTTTTTATACTAGTGTTTATCAAATAGGTATTTATTCTGAACAAGCATTACTTAGTATATTGATGTAAAGATTTTGTTGAACGCTTTTTAAGTCAAATGGTGTGAGAGAAGGATATATTAGGACAGAAGTTATTAAATATAGTGTCTTTAAAGCTTTCATAAATATGAAAAAAAGAATTTCAGGAGGCGATGGAATGTTGCATTTGTCGCAAGGCGCTTAATTATGATACGTAATTATGATGCACATCACATCATGTGCAAATTAGGAAAATTCAAAGACCATGAAATTGACGTGATTGCATCCACCCTGTAAAAGTTTTACCATTAAGTTGAGAAAACCAACAAGTCCTATACAGTTGGTCTTTTTAGATTCATTTCAATTTTTGTCTATGTCATTAGAATTAACTCGCAGGTTTCGAAACCACAAACATCTGATCATACTTCTCATTTTTAACACGCGACGCTAACCATTAGGCCATTAAGGCCCGTAATTTAGTAACTAAAAAGTAAGAAAGATCATCGAAAGTGATTACTTCACACATGCAAAAATAATTTTTATTGTGACTTATCAGTTAAAAATAACGAAGAAAAGACAAAAATCACATATGTTTTGGATTACTTTGATATTTTATGAGTCACTTCATCAGTTAAATAGACATATCCACTTCTTATGAATCACTACTTATGCTTAAATTTTCAAACACTTGCTTATGTGAAATGTATTATATTTTAGTTTATCAGTGATAGTGTGATTACTTGTTAATAATTTTAGTATTATTAAAAATTTAAAAAAATCAAACGTTAATAATTAATTAAAAAAATACAAGTCACTATTAAAGGTTTGAACAAATTATTAAAATAATTTATAAAACTTCACAAATTATTTAAAAATGATTCACTAATATTTAGTAATCGACAAATTTTAATAGCCTTAATCTTTTATGTGACTTAGGTTTTCTGTTTTAACTGTTAAGTTATTAGATTCCCCCTTCAATTACATCTCATTGATAAGTTTTAATGAACCAACCAACCAATCATTCAACTGTTTTCACAAACAACTAGTATGTGAGTTAGATTTTCAGTTTTAACTGTTAAATTATTACACCCCCCCCCTCAATTTCATCTCACTGATAAGTTTTCAACAACCAACCACCCAACTATTTATCAACCCTAGCAACCAGGTATTTGTTTGCCCTAGTAACCAAAAAGCTTTTATTGACACATGAACAAAATTTTTAAGATGCAAGACTTGTCATTTTTAATCGAAAAAACAATGACATATGTAATAATTTTTCCTTACTTAAATGAAACTTTTACATGCGTATGGTTAAACTTGGAAAATTCATTTAATTCACAAATTTAAAGTCAACGGACAAGGTCTTCATACTTCTTTTAGTATTTTACTAACATTTTACCAAATATCTTAAGAAATCAACAAAGTTTTTAATAATTATTTTAATAAAAATTCTCATTTGTAAGTGACGTTACTGACCTAACTTGAAAAAATTAACTTGTCAAAGCAGGTTTTGATTATTCCAGCTTAGTAATAATCATAAGTTTCATATGATAATCAACCTTTTTAGTTATTTCCGAGTATGGTTTTATAAAAAAAGTCTCACATGCAAATAACATAGCTTAACTAACTTGAAAAATTAACTTGTCAAAGCAGGTTTTCAATGTTTCAGCTTAGTAATATTCATAAGTTTTATATGATATTCGACCTATTTGGTTATGTCTCAGCATATCTTTATAAAATTTATCTAAAAAAACCTTTAATATCAATGTTTAAAAATATGCGAATAATTCAGTTAGTCTTTTATTGATGATTATTTTCACTTCTATTATTTAAAAAACATTTTTAAATAAAATTATTACTGATGCCAGTTTATCTCAGTGTTATGAAATGTGCATGCAAAACTTTTAATTCTAATTTTCACATTTTATTATTTCAAATTATTGTTTTCAAGTTGTACCAAAATTAGGAAAAAAAATTTAATTTTCATGCATAATTAAATTGAAATAGTTTAATAATAAAGACACATTTAACGTTGTATACTCACCTAATCCAACACTTTCACAAATACACGTCCAACACACTCCAGGGTTTAGGAAGAAATGAAAGATTCAAAGTCCTTATCAGAAAATGTTATCAGATAATTTTATCTTAAGATATGTGACGTCATAGAACATATAACATCAACTGGTCACGTGATGTATATCATATGACCGGTGCTTTGTTAATTAATTAATCTTATTAATTAATTATTAAATATTAAAATAATTATCAAATAATTAATTAATTAAATTAATTAATTAATCTTATTAAAATAATTATTATTTCTAATAACAAAGAATTAATTATTATTTTAAATAAAATTAATTAATTTAATTAATGAATTAATTGATAATTATTTTCATATTTAATAATTAATTAATAAGATTAATTAATTAACAAAGCACCGGTCATATGATATACATCACGTGACCAGTTGATGTCATATATTCTATGACGTCACATATCTTAAGATAAAATTATCTGATAACATTTTCTGATAAGGACTTTGAATCTTTCATTTCTTCCTAAACCCTGGAGTGTGTTGGACGTGTATTTGTGAAAGTGTTGGATTAGGTGAGTATACAACGTTAAATGTGTCTTTATTATTAAACTATTTCAATTTAATTATGCATGAAAATTAAATGTTTTTTTCCTAATTTTGGTACAACTTGAAAAAAATAATTTGAAATAATAAAATGTGAAAATTAGAATTAAAAGTTTTGCATGCACATTTCATAACACTGAGATAAACTGGCATCAGTAATAATTTTATTTAAAAATGTTTTTTAAATAATAGAAATGAAAATAATCATCTATAAAAGACTAACTGAATTATTCGCATATTTTTAAACATTGATATTAAAGGTTTTTTTAGATAAATTTTATAAAGATATGCTGAGACATAACCAAATAGGTTGAATATCATATAAAACTTATGAATATTACTAAGCTGAAACATTGAAAACCTGCTTTCACAAGTTATTTTTTCAAGTTAGTTAAGCTATGTTATTTGCATGTGAAACTTTTTTTATAAAACCATACTGGGAAATAACTAAAAAGGTTGATTATCATATGAAACTTATGATTATTACTAAGCTGGAATAATCAAAACCTGCTTTGACAAGTTAATTTTTTCAAGTTAGGTCAGTAACGTCACTTACAAATGAGAATTTTTATTAAAATAATTATTAAAAACTATGTTGATTTTATAAGATATTTGGTAAAATGTTAGTAAAATACTAAAAGAAGTATGAAGACCTTGTCCGTTGACTTTAAATTTCTGAATTAAATGAATTTTCCAAGTTTTACCATTCGCATGTAAAAGTTTCATTTAAGTAAGGAAAAATTATTACATATGTCATTGTTTTTTCGATTAAAAATGACAAGTCTTGCATCTTAAAAATTTTGTTCATGTGTCAATAAAAGCTTTTTGGTTACTAGGGCAAACAAATACCTGGTTGCTAGGGTTGATAAATAGTTGGGTGGTTGGTTGTTGAAAACTTATCAATGAGATGAAATTGAGGGGGGGTGTAATAATTTAACAGTTAAAACTGAAAATCTAACTCACATACTAGTTGTTTGTGAAAACAGTTGAATGGTTGGTTGGTTGGTTGATTAAAACTTATCAATGAGATGTAATTGAAGGGGGAATCTAATAACTTAACAGTTAAAACAGAAAACCTAAGTCACATACACGATTAAGGCTATTAAAATTTGTCGATTACTAAATATTAGTGAATCATTTTTAAATAATTTGTGAAGTTTTACAAATTATTTTAATAATTTGTTCAAACCTTTAATAGTGACATGTATTTTTTTAATTAATTATTAACGTTTGATTTTTTAATTTTTTAATATTACTAAAATTATTAACAAGTAATCACACTATCACTGATAAACTAAAATATAATACATTTCACATAAGCAAGTGTTTGAAAATTTAAGCATAAGTAGTGATTCATAAGAAGTGGATATGTCTATTTAACTGATGAAGTGACTCATAAAATATCAAAGTAATCCAAAACATATGTGATTTTTGTCTTTTCTTCGTGATTTTTAACTGATAAGTCACAATAAGAATTATTTTTGCATGTGTGAAGTAATCACTTTCGATGATCTTTCTTACTTTTTAGTTACTAAATTACGGGCCTTAATAGCCTAATGGTTAGCGTCGCGTGTTAAAAATGAGAAGTATGATCAGATGTTTGTGGTTTCGAAACCTGCGAGTTAATTCTAATGACATAGACAAAAATTGAAATGAATCTAAAAAGACCAACTGTATAGGACTTGTTGGTTTTCTCAACTTAATAGTAATAAACTTTTACAGGGTGGATGCAATCACGTCAATTTCATGGTCTTTGAATTTTCCTAATTTGCACATGATGTGATGTGCATCATAATTATGTATCATAATCAAGCGCCTTGCGACAAATGCAACATTCCATCGCCTCCTGAAATTCTTTTTTTCATATTTATGAAAGCTTTAAAGACACTATATTTAATAACTTCTGTCGTAATATATCCTTCTCTCACACCATTTGACTTAAAAAGCGTTCAACAAAATCTTTACATCAATATACTAAGTAATGCTTGTTCAGAATAAATACCTATTTGATAAACACTAGTATAAAAAACATTAAAAATGAGAAGTTTGAATTGTATTGTGATTGTTTCATTTAATGAAATCGTGTGGTATGCATTATATATTTATCGATAAAGTTATGAAGAGAAAGCTAAAAATTCAACTGTGATAGTCTTTCATTGTAAAAAATTTAAGAAGACATGTTTAAAAATCATTAAATTTGGTTACTAAGTGCATTGTAAGAGGTGAGTGTAAAAAGTGCATGTCCATTATTTGATATTTAATAGCTAATTTTACTTGTTAATTTGCAAATGTTTATAATATTTTTGAAAACTTAAGATTTATATTATTATACTAACATACATGGATTTGATCAAGGGAAGAATTTTTATGAATGAATAAGTATTCCTTTTCATTGTGTGATTCATATATTTTTATTTATTCAAATTTTAATTACAAGTTTGTTGTTGTTGTTGTTTAATATATTTAATTGGTGGTTTTAAATTTTTACTTAGTATAAATTTTATTTTCTTCAGTAATTTTAATAAAATTATGCATATTATGAATAAATGTTAGTACATTATATAAATAAGTTTAAAAATGTGAAAGTTAAATCGCTTTGCGTTTGAATATATTTCTGTCAAGTAGTAAAGTTAACTTGTATAAAATGAGTAAATTGCATCGAGTCATATTCTTAAGAGTTAGTTTAATTCCTGAAATAACAAATTTAAAAACTAACAGAATTAATACAACACATGCGTATAGGTGTCAAATGTTAGTATAAAACTGATAATCAAAAACGATATAAATTATATTTACGTGATTAAGTAATGGGAGCAATGATTAGTGTGGTGTTTAAAAAATGAGAAGTTTGGTAATTAATTAAGATAATTCGAAAATTGTAAACAACCCACAGAAAGTATGACTCATCAAATCACTAGTTTTAAATCTTTGCAAAGCAGTTAGATCTTCGACACTTTTTGAAGTCAAAATGGGATAAAAATGAAAGGTTTTAATGTTTTTCCAATACAATAATTAAAAAAAAATCATCCAACGATGATTTTTATAGTTTGAATTTTCGAATAAGAACGTATGTGTATGAAATAACATAACCCAATTTTTTAAGAAAAGATTAACATCTCATATATATTATAAAATATATTATTCATTAAATAAGAAGTGTGCTAATGAATATTAAGATATATGTTTGGTAAATTAAAAGATAACAGAATAAATTTTTCTTCGAATATTAATTAATTTTAAGATGAGAATAATTCAACAGGTCTTCGTCACTTTTTAATATCTAATTAATAATAAAAGCTAAAGGTTTAAATGATTTCTAATATAATGTCTAACAATCTATACTAATAAAATCCGTGCGCCTCTGTCTGTCTGCTTGAAGCCGATTACAGTTCGCAACGCGGGCGAGTTGGAAGTCGCGAGAGGTGTCTTTCGATTTGAAAAATTCTGGGGAAGTCATTTCGGGCATTTTCGAGACCGTGGGACCAAAATTAAAAAAGTTATGAATTAAAAACCAGTCGGGAATCGGAACGGAAAACGTCTAATTTCCCAAACAGAGCTCAAACGGAGCTCTGAGGCAGAACACTGCGCTACCTTGCGGTGAAGAACCTGAACTTTTCCCCTTTGGCTAAAAGAAGAAGCAGCCGAAAACCTCTTTTTTCTCCCGGGAAAACGACTTTTTCTTTCGTTTCGGTTCTTTGAAAAAGAACTAATTAATTGGTAAAAAACGTTAAACACGGTTTATTTTCATCCTTTTTCTTTTTGGTAGCATACACGAATATTGTGTAACCTAAGATTTACGAGATTAATACTAATTTCTGTTAGTACAAACGGAAAACGAGCTGCCAAAATTGTTTGTTAGTTATGTTGTTTGTGATATTAATGAAATTACTTATTTCTTTTTAATAGTAGTCTTTTGCAGTTTTTAATACCGAAAACTTTTTTTGCGCGTTTTTTCTTAAACCATTGTGCAGACAGTTTTTAAAGTAGAAAAAAACTGATTACATATTCAAAATCTACGTAAAAGTTTGCTTCTGATGAACCAAAAAACACGAGAAAATGTCTTATGCGCGTGCAGCGCCAACCGTGCAAAACCAAATATTTTTAACGGGACGATGGCGACCATGGCGCGTAGCGCCGGTGGGTGGTAGGCCGGTGGGCCGGCTTCGCACGGTGGGCGCGTAGCGCCCACTGTGCGAAATCACATATTTTTAACGTGATAATGGGCGCATAACAACCATAGCTCTTTAATTTTTTTTTTGTGCTTGAGGATTCGAACACCAAGACTTGCTTATTAAATGAATTTTTTTGTTTATTATATACTGCTTAATATCGAGGTTCGTTTGGAAAAAGTGGCCCAGCTAGCGGGCGTAGCTCGCTGGTAATAATAATAAAATCATTCAAAGATGTTTTTTTATGATTTTCTATTTACAAATAGGAATGTACATGTTTGAAATAGTATAAGCAATTAAAAAAATCAAATCTTATAAATAAAGGTAATTTCACTAAAACATTAATTAAAATTGTCAAATTAAAAAAATAATTATTAAATAACAAAATCTGAAGTTAATTGCAATTGAAATATTCTTCATTCAAAATAGGATGTGATAAGCAGGACTTCCCCTGTTTGGGGGGAAACCCTAACGATTAGTCATATCGTATCTATCTTAACTTGATAGTGATTGAAACCAGCATGCTGTGTTGATAAGAGTTTATCAAGAATTATTCTTCAAGAAAGTGCGGAATGAAGGCGAATTCATATGTTGGTAAGTAAAATTTGTATATAAAGTGTATAAATTGACTAAATTTTTAAATATTAATATGTTTAAGAACATAGTTTCAAAGCAAATTATTGCGAGGTAATATTTTAAAATGATTCATAAATTAACTGACTCTCACTTTTTCACTCGCATAGAATATTTCTCTTAAGAAAAAAGTATTCAATTTTCATACTAAAACTTTTTGAATTGCATGAAAGTTTGTTTTAAAAAAATATTTTGAAATAGTTATTTTCTCAATTGTTACTTTTTAATCCATAAAATTCTATTGTTCTTAATTCATCGAACTACCCATTCAAATATAAATGATTTTAAAACTACTAATATTTACTTATATTTTTTGCATAACATGATGTTTATATCACAGATAATATATTCTAAGATTTAACAAGCAAATGGTGAATCATTGTACTTTGAACTATCTTTACACGAGTTAATTATTAGAAAAATTAATCATTGATAATTATACTTTGAAAAAAATTTTACTTTAAATTTTTAGTGACATGTCAAATCTTAAGGGGTTTTATTTGAATTTTGAATGAAAACTTTAACTAGAATTTTTGAATAGGTCTTTCAGAATATTAATTGTGAGACAAGAATAATCTTTTAATTTGGCGATTTTTTTTAATGTTTTTATTCTAATTGCATAAGATTTCATTTTGAGTTGGCGATTTTAATCTTTCGTTTTTTATTGTGTGAAATATTTAATGTTAAATTATCGATTTTAAACATTTATTTTCTCATTGTTTGAAGTATTTTGTTCTTATTTGGTGAATTTAATCTTTCGTTTTTTTTTATTGAATGAAATATTTTATGTTAAATTGGCGATTTTAAATATTTATTTTCTCATTGCTTGAAGTATTTTGCTCTTATTTGACGATTTTAATCTTTCATTTTCTTACTATTTGAAATATTTTGTATTAATTTGATGACTTTATGTTGATACTCCGAACAGTTAGGCCGACGCGCGCGAACACATCTCATTACAAATATTATTTTAAAAGAGTACCCAAAGTGGGGGGTCTTTCTGAAATATCCTTATTGACGCAAGGTTTTCCAAGGTTAAAGGAAAATGACAAACTCCAAACAGTAAAATCCGACGACCGCGATTAAATATTAGTACGTAAAATTCCATTTTGAAAAATTATTTCTTTTAAATTTTAAAGTTATTTTTTAGTTATTCTACAAATTCAATTGCATATTATGTTTCACTAAAAATATCGCTCGAAATAATGTATGTGAATGTGTGCAATACGGGAATCATGTGATCTGCCTCCCCGTGGCGATTCCTGGGTAAAAGTTTTGACCCTAGGTCACTTTCAGCTAAAGATCACACCTATTGGCAAAAAAATTACACACACATACATTCAGCATGAACATACATATAACACACACATACATACATACACACACACATACATACAACATACACATACATACAACACACACACACATACATGCAACACACATACATACATACATACATACAACACACGCTTATACATACACACACATGCATACAACACACACACATACATACATACAATACACGCTCATACATACAATACATACATACATATAACACATGCACATACATACAACATATACATACATATACACACATACATACATTTGCATACATCACATACATACATACACACACATACATACACACACATACATACAACACAACACAAAATAATAATAATAATCAATTAATTTAAATTTTCACCAAGGTTCGAAGGAAACCACATATTCCAAACCGTTAGGCCGACGAGCGCGATTCACTGCTAGCACGTAAAATCCCATTTTAAAACATATTTTTTCATTCAAATTTTAAAGTTATTTTTTAATTACTTTAAAATATCAAGTGTATAACATAGATGACTAAAAATAGTACTCGAAATAATTTTAAAGTTCCTTCATTAAATTAATATTTAAAGTTATTATTCTCAAATTCCAATTACAAGCATGTGTTATTTACGACGGTGGATAGAGATGAAGGTGGTGGAAGTCTTTCTAAGATAGTCTAAGCCAATATTCACACATGATTTGAAGAAAATTACAAACTCCATACGGTTAGGTCGACGAGCGCGCACTCATAATTTTAAATTATCTTCTTTTTATTAATAACCTTTTTGAATGCATAATCCTTTCTAGAATTCGATTGCATGAAAGACGTGAGTAGAAATCCTGTTTATACACTTGAGAGTCGCTTACACATAAGTTACAAACTCCATACGGTTATGTCAACGAGCGCGCGTTAATCTCATTGCAAAAAAAAATTAAAGTCCCCCTATTTAACATTTATATCCACTTAAAACTCTAAAAAATTGAAAAAAATAATTCAATCTTAACAAAATTACTCCTAAAAAATAATTCATTAATTCACCATGAATGTTCTCTGCTTAATTAGTTCTTCATTAAAATATTAACCCCCCCCCCAAAAAAAAAAAATATATCCTTCGTATATGATTAGTCTAAAATAATAATTTCCCCCAAAATACCCGCTTAAATCATCATGAAGAGCATAGCGGGAAAAAAAAAAACTCCCCAAAATTTCTGCTTAAAATCAAAAAATAAACTCTTAAATTACACCAAACTGAAATTTTTTAAGTCCTCACATTAAAATTAAAAACCACTCGTACAATAGTACAGAAAAAAACATTCTATGTCCCCAAATACCCGCTTAACCTTTTATGTAAAACACGGTGAAAAAAAAAAAAAAAAAAAAAAAAAAAAAGTCGCTTCATTCTTTATTTTTAATTACTTTTTAATTACCTTTTTAAATGAACAACAGCAAAATTCAATCGAAAAACATACCCCACGTACTGTAACACGCCGAAAATTTTAAAAACCCCACATTAAAATTAAAAAATTCCCCCATGCTATAGTATGGTTTAAAAATTCCAACTCCCTGAAATTCCCGCTTAAAATTAAAAAAAAAATCCTTTTAACCCCTTCTCTTACAAGACGATGTCAGGAGGAGGATTGAGGAGGAGGAATGAGGAGGAGGAGGGCTGTGGAGGAGGATTGAGGAGGAGGTGTGAGGAGGAGGAGCCCACCACCACCACCACGCTCCTCGCTCCTCCTCCTGAGGTCAGACTCTCATTTTTCCCCTATTAACGCATGACATCATAAATTAGTAAATCTCAAATAATTTTTTATACATAAAACATAGTAATATTAACAGATGTTAATCTTAAGTCAAGATAAAATGTAAAGTTTTTTTTTTCAGATTTTTAGGGGAAAAACTACTTATGCATATTTTTTATTGCAGTACATGTACACAAATATACTTGAATATAACTTCAAAATAAAAGATATAATGAAATATTTGATATTAAAGTATACTTTACCCCCCCCCTCTCTCTCTCTCTCTCTCTCACTTTTTTTTTTCTTTTTTTACTTTAAAGAATTTTTATACAAATTCATAAGCTTATGATGTCATATCATAATATAAAACTTTTATGGGTAGTCACAGAAAGAATTATATTATTGCCACTATTATTATTTTAAGAATACTATGAAAAATTTTTTTAATGAATTATTAAGAAGAAAAAACGTATAATTAATTTGGATATTTTATATGTTTATATTTAGATATGTATAATTTTAACTATATTTTAACAAAAAAACATTTTTATTACCTTTTTAAAACCAAATGTAAGAGTAATATATGTATATTTTTTATCTAACACGCTCTTAAATGGTTATTTATAAAAAATAAATGAAATAAATTGTGCATCTTTGTTGCTGTTTTTTACATTGAACAATTTCTTTACATAATTAAGTAAGATTTGCATAGAGGTATTTAAAAGTAATTGATAATTAATATTATTAGAAATTATCTGTTATTATTAATTTTTTTCTCTCCATTTCTCTTTTATTAAATATAAATTCAAAATATCACTATGAAAAAAAAATTTCTATTCTTTTCAAATAAGCTTTTCCTGTTCCTTAACAAAGTGCAAAAATAATGAATGATGAATTATTAAAAATAAAATGCAAAAATAATGAATTATGAATAATGAATTCTTTGAATTCTTAAATAATAATAATAATTAAACATGGATTTATCGGTGACTAGCTGTAATTTTTCCAATTTACAGCATGACATCAAGTATATTAATAAATATGGAATAAATTTCTTTGAAATAAAAAAATAATAAAAATAATAATAAATAAATTAAACATGCTAGTATTAATAGAGGATAGTCCTAAGTCAAGATGCCCCCCCCCCCCCCCAAGTAGCCGAAAGTTTCTGATCTCTCAACTGGTAGACGGAAGGTGCTGGATTCGAACCCAATCGCTGCCGTCGGCCTAACCGTTCAGAGTTTTACTGGTTATATTCGAACCTTGCGTAAATACGGGTTAGGTTCCCTTAGAAAGACCCCCGCGAAGGGCACTTCCCCTGGGCCTATATCCCTCGAGTATATAATCGGCTGACACAAAATAAACCATCCAAACCTAAGTCAAGATGCAAACCGTAAATTCAATATTAAAGCATATAAATTAAATATTTAGTATTGAAATACATTCCCCCCCCCCTCTCTTTTTTTATTATTGAATTCACTTTTAAAAAGTTTTATTTTAAATTTACTAGCTTATAATGTCATATAAAATGAAAATGTTATAGATAACTACAGAAATAATAGATAATAATTTTTATTATTATTATTATTTTAAGAATATAGTGAAGAATGTTTTAAATTCATTGAAGCAAAAATAAGTTTAAAATTATTTTAAAGAGCCCTGCATTACATATTTTTAAGGTTTTCGCCAGTAGATGGCGCTCGCTTATCCCTAAGCGTTTTGCAATTTAGGGCTGACCCTCACTACAGTCTTTTTAAATAACAGAGGCGACTGACCTTAACAAACTAACCCCTCACCTTCGGCAATCACGGAAAAAAAATCATATATAACATCACATAATCATGCGTTTTGCGGAAACACAGTCTCACCTTGTCAAGGGCAGTCACCTCCGTTATTTAATAATAAAAAAAAAGACTATAAAGATTGAGTGATTTACTGATTTCGAAAAAAAAATTAAATTATTATACTTTTTTTTTTTTTTTTTTTTTTTTTTTTTTTTTTTTTTTTACACAGTCTTGTGCATTTTTAATTATGTTAATTTATAGAGTCTACTGTAAATTTATCGAATAATTTCTGTGTTGTTTATCAAAATCTCTGTGTTTCTAATCTATGTAATTCTTTACTGGTGTCCAAAATTTAAGCATAATTGGTAATTAAGTAACTATTTTTAAGTAATGAAAGAAATATGAATCCGAATGTGCTGAAACTCCAGCTGTGTAAACAAAATAGTACGCGTCACATATTTTCGCTAAGAGTTTTCCCCGAAATCGAACAGGGGACCGTCAACAAATTGAAAAAGAACGAAGATCTTTTGGATAACCCTGTCAAAACTAATGTAGCAAAAGCGTTCAAACTGCACTTTATGATTAATTGGCTTATTGTAATGTACTGTGTTAATTTTTACAAGGATAGCATGTATACTCGTAGAGAAATTAAGGTTTTTATAAAAACAGTCCTAAGTTTTTTGCTTATAATTTGCAGAGTTCTTAATATAAAATAGTGTTCTCACATACATACATACACACACATACATACAACACACACACAAAATAATAATAATAATCAATTAAATTAAATTTTCACCAAGGTTCGAAGGAAACCACATATTCCAAACCGTTAGGCCAACGAGCGCGATTCACTGCTAGCACGTAAAATTCCATTTTAAAACATATTTTTTCATTCAAATTTTAAAGTTATTTTTTAATTACTTTAAAATATCAAGTGTATAACATAGTTGACTAAAAATAGTACTCGAAATAATTTTAAAGTTCCTTCATTAAATTAATATTTAAAGTTATTATTCTCAAATTCCAATTACAAGCATGTGTTATTTACGAAGGTGGATAGAGTTGAAGGTGGTGGAAGTCTTTCTAAGATAGTCTAAGCCAATATTCACACATGATTCGAAGAAAATTACAAACTCCATACGGTTAGGTCGACGAGCGCGCACTCATAATTTTAAATTATCTTCTTTTTATTAATAACCTTTTTGAATGCATAATCCTTTCTAGAATTCGATTGCATAAAAGACGTGAGTAGAAATCCTGTTTATACACTTGAGAGTCGCTTACACATAAGTTACAAACTCCATACGGTTATGTCAACGAGCGCGCGTTAATCTCATTGCAAAAAAAATTAAAGTCCCCCTATTTAACATTTATATCCACTTAAAACTCTAAAAAAATGAAAAAAATAATTCAATCTTAACAAAATTACTCCTAAAAAATAATTCATTAATTCACCATGAATGTTCCCTGCTTAATTAGTTCTTCATTAAAATATTAACCCCCGAAAAAAAAATATATCCTTCGTATATGATTAGTCTAAAATAATAATTTCCCCCAAAACACCCGCTTAAATCATCATGAAGAGGATAACGGGAAAAAAAAAAAAAAAAAAAAGAACTCCCCAAAATTTCTGCTTAAAATCAAAAAATAAACTCTTAAATTACACCAAACTGAAAACTTTTACGTCCTCACATTAAAATTAAAAACCACCCGTACATTACAGAAAAAATATACAGAAAAAAACATTCTATGTCCCCAAATACCCGCTTAACCCCTTATTTAAAACACGGTGAAAAAAAAAAAAAAAAAAAAAAAAAAAAAAAAAAAAAAAAAGTCGCTTTATTCTTTATTTTTAATTACTTTTTAATTACCTTTTTAAATGAACAACAGCAAAATTCAATCGAAAAACATACCCCACGCCGAAAATTTTAAAGTCCCCACATTAAAATTAAAAAACACCCCCATGCTATAGTATGGTTTAAAAATTCTAACTCCCTGAAATTCCCGCTTAAAATTAAAAAAAAAATCCTTTTAACCCCTTCTCTTACAAGACGATGTCAGGAGGAGGATTGAGGAGGAGGAATGAGGAGGAGGAGGGCTGTGGAGGAGGATTGAGGAGGAGGTGTGAGGAGGAGGAGTGAGGAGGAAGAGCCCACCACCACCACCACGCTCCTCGCTCCTCCTCCTGAGGTCGGACTCTCATTTTTCTCCTACTTGCGTTAATAGAAAAATCATGTTCAGTTATTATTAATATGTAAGAATTCAAATAAGATCCTTTTTTAACCGACTTCAAAGAGGAGGTTATGATTTCGACCTGTATGTATTTGTTGTTCACGCATAACTTTTGCAAATATGAACCGATTTTGATAATTCTTTTTTTGTTTGAAAGCGTATGAGGCCCATGTGGTCCCATTCGAATTTCATAAAAATCTGATAATTAGAACTTTTTTAAAAATAAAAACTTTAAATTTCAAATTCATTTTGAAGCAATCGACCAATTAGAAGTGTTCTTTTTGCATGCTTTTATGTTACACTTACATAGACACACGATCTTTTCACTGTTAAAAGTTTGAAGTTTTTGCTGCATCGTCACTCCACCGCTTTTATGGAATATCTCTATTTTGACCAATGAGAATTCACCATAGTACAATGAAGTAATCATTTTCTATAAAAGCGATGGATAGACTATAAAGTACAAGTTTCACATTTTTAATAGTGTTCAAAGTGCAAAATCCTAACCGGACGAGGGGTAGAATTCACATAAATTTTGCGCTGTTTGCGAAACGAGATTTATTAACAGGAAAATTTATTTAAAACATTTAAAAATTTGCTAAAATTCAAGCTTCTGATTCGTTAATCTGGTTTCGCTAACAGCGCAAATTCTACCTGGATTCCGGACAAGTTCTCTTATGCAAGAAACCGGAAATATAGCACCTAGTGGATATAGTGTGGAAATCGGCTATCTCAGGGCGTGTTCAGAGCAACTTACAAAAGTAACCATTGTTACCGACCGATTGTAGGGCAGTACGAAATCAAATTGTGGCATCAATGAAAACTATTCTGTTGATTTGCAGCTGAAGTCACATTTCGCTTTGATTTTCATTTCGTACTTGTCTACAATCGGTAAGTGGTCGGTAAGTAACCGGTAATTTGTGCTGAACACGCCCTCTGTAACACATAAAAAAGCGCTAAAATGTTCTATTCTTTAAATGTGCAACAATGCTAATGAAATTTAAAGATAGAAGCGACATCTGCAAGACATTTTCTAAAAATGCAAGAATTATTGCTAGTCTAGATAATGTATTACGAAAATGCCGCAGATGTCGCTGTGATCGACACTTTGGAATTCAGTAGCATCGTTGCACATTTAAAGGATACAAATTTTTAGCACTGCTTGCATTGTAAAAAATTGAACTCTTTTGCTGCATCGTCACTCCATCGCTTTTATAGGAAACGATTACTTTGCTCTATTATGGAGCATTCTCATTGGTCAAAACAAAGAAATTCTATAAAAGCGATGGAGTAACGATGCAGCAAAAGGGTCAAATTTTTTACAGTCTCGATAGCAGATTTTCACTCCATGTATTCCAGACTCTCTCCTTCGAACAATGAAAAGTTCTCAAAAATGAAGGCTTATGATTGGTCAATCTTGTTTTGCTTAACAGCGAATAATCCTTCTGGATCCTAACCACTGTAGCAGAGATGCTAGTTTTTTTTCAAAGTACGAAATCTTAGCTGGAACAATTCTTGCATCCACCAAAGTGAAAGATCCACATCGATCCAGACATGAGAATTCGATATCGAAAAGCTGAAAATTCATCTCTAAAGAGCCTTACACGTTAAAGCAAGAGTGTCTGTGTATCAGGGTGCTTGTTATGCCGGATTCACAAAGTGATTAAAGTACATTGATTGCTATGTGCTAGATTTACATTTGGACAAATATAAATGGCGAAAAATTTTGATAAGCTTATCATTAAAGTTAAGCTAGTTAACTTCTTTCACCCATAAAACAAACTCGTTCAGGCGACTACCGCCAAGTTCTGGAATAAAAATTCTTAAATTTTCTGTTCTTTGGAAAACCGCGTTTATCGAAGAATATTCTTAACTTCAAATATTGCTACTTTCATATAGACGCATTTTGAATCACGGTGTGATTTTAATAATATCTTCCTTTTTAGTTTTTATGACTGAAAAGGGTATATTAATACATACGAACATTTAGAATTACTTTGCTATGCATTGAATCATAGAAGCAACTTGACGCGCTCTGATTGTGTACGCGTACTTTATACAGTAAAAAATCCGACCCTTTTGCTGCATCGTCACTTACCCGCTATTATAGAATATCTCACTTTTGATCCATGAGAATGCTCCATAATAGGCTGAAGTAATGGTTTTCTATATTAGCGGTGGAGGGGCGATACAGCAAAAGGTTCAAATTTTTAACAGTGTACCCTGTTTAAAATATCTTGAAAAATTACCTCTGTTTTTAAAGACTATCTATTTTCTGACCAATGAAAACGCTCCATAGACGTTTTTAGATCGCTCTCGTTAGTCTGAAAATAGTTAAAACAAAGGTAAATTTTCACAATAATTTTAACGTATACTGATGGATTGTCAGCTTTTCATTGCCCATTTACGAAATCTGTAGATTTCAATGGGGACCTTAAGGCACTACACTAGTCTCAGAAAAAGACCTGGATGTTAGTGTAAAGACTATGGGTGTGTTCTTTTCAAATATCTCGCTCAAATTTTAATATATTTACATGATTTTTTTGCATAGGATAGACGAGGATATTCTACAACCGGCCTAGTTTTTACTTCTTCGATTTTGCTTATGTATGTTTTATATAATGATAGTTTCAATTTTAGAACCTTTTAAACCGGTTTTGAAATTTAAAATATTTAAAAAAAAATCTGAAACCAAAATTGAAAAAGTAAAAACTTGGTCGTGGAATATCCTCAGCTATCCTATGCACAAAAAAAAAAAAAAAAAAAAAAAAAATATATATATCACGTAAAAATTTTAAAATTTGAGCGAGATATTTGAAAAGAACGCCCCCATTGACTTCACATTATCACCCGGGTCTTTGTGGGGCCTTAAAGTTTGCTGAATGCGATAAATTTCCGAGATGTTAAAGCTTAAATGAACAAGTTCTCGCATCCACTAAAGCGGAAATAGACATCGATACCAATCGACATCCTAAAGTTGTTGAAAAGATTAAAATCCTTTCGTATATATTTTGCTCCGGAGGAAAAAATTATCTCTACATATCAATGCAAAATAAAGTGCATAGATACACTGTTAAAAATCTGCTGCATTTTGCTGCAACGCACTCCCCTGCTTGTATAGAAAACGGTTACTTGGCCGTGAAATGGAGCTTTCTCATTGGTTGGAATAGAAATATTATATATAAGCGGTGGAGTGCGTTGCAGCAAAATGCAGCAAATTTTTAACAGTGTATGTGTAGCAAAATTATCTTTAGATTCAGATTTGGTTACCGGATTAGACACCAGAATGGTTTCAGATTTTGTTCATGTAGGATTCCTCGATGTGAATATGACGACACATGGAGCACACACTGATAAAAATTTGCTGCATTTTGCTGCAACGCACTCCCTTGCTTGTATAGAAAACGGTTACTTGGTCGTGAAATGGAGTTTTCTCATTGGTTGGAATTGAGATATTATATACAAGCGGTGGAGTGCGTTGCAGCAAAATGCAGCAAATTTTTATCGGTGCAGTACACGATTGATTGAAAAGATTCTGGACAAAAATGAGTCATCAAGAGGGTTCTTGTGGCCGAGTGGTTAAGACACCACTCTGCTAATCTCTTGAGAGCGTAGGAGATTGTGGGTTCGAATCCCACTGGCTTCGTTGCACACACTCTTTATGTGTAGCTCCCGATTGTACTTTTCTAGTGTCGTAATATTTCCTTGTGCTATCTTGTCCTTGTACGTCCACGAATTTGTAAAATAATATGGATTATGTATTTATGTCTGTGTAGAAATAAAGGATCATTCGGCATACAATCGAATTCTACCAGGAAATCATCATTAAATTTTATAATTGAAAATGCCTAGCATTGCGATACATTGTTAAAAATTTAACTTTTGCTGCATCGTCACTCCATCCCTTTTATGGAATATCTCATACATTCACTGTAAAAAATTTTACCCTTTTGCTGCATCGTCACTCCATCCCTTTTATGGAATATCTCATACATTCACTGTAAAAAATTTTACCCTTTTGCTGCATCGTCACTCTCCCGCTTTTATAAAATATGTGTCTTTTAACCCATGAGAATGCTCCATGATAGGCTGAAATAATCGTTTTCCATAAAGGCGGTGGAATGAGTTTCAAATTTTTAACAGTTTAGTTGGGACAAAAGCGTCCGTGAAAAAAGTATTTGGGCATCGAATGGTGTCACTCTCTTATAGATGCAGCCATGTACAGGTTGTGATTTTCGGATTCCTCGTCGAATCACCACCGCTCATTTCCGATGCCTTTACTGCATTTATAGGAATTAGATTGTTGTTGTTATTCTATTGAATCATAGAGCGATTTTTGTTAAAATCTTTCTTTTTGCTTTTTCTGACTGAAGGGGGAGTACTTTTGACTACACTAGAAAAGCAGTTTACTATTCATAGATACATGGAGTCATTTTGCTGTTTACTCATATATGGAAGCGCTTTGCCGCGCGCTTATATGTAAGGACACTGTACTTGAGGCATTGTCACCTTTTCCGATGTCCGTACGATTGGATGTTGACTTTAAGATTTCATGAATGCGGTAGCTTTTCGTCGTGCCAGATCTGAATAAGTTACCATATCCAGAAAACCTAAAGATTCACAACGATACTAAACGATATTGTAAGTGTCTTTTGAAAAGTTAACAATCAAACAGTGACAAGTAAAGCGAATACATCAGAACTCAGCAAAGTGCGTTCATTAGTAATGCGTTGCAAAGAGCCATCATATGTCAGTACACATAATTATGTATTACGGTATAAATAACTAAAAAGTAGGAAATAAATTTAACTTTTTCAAAAAAATGTATAACCGACTCCAAAAAAGCGCGAAAAAGAATTAAATAATTCTATAAAATTCTCGAATGACAAATCGTTATCCAATAACCACACTTTGACTATAATGTACCGGTATAAAACGGTTAAATTTAATATATAGAATTTAATATCCACCAAACATAGGTTTTCCAGAGAATATTTTTTACAAGAGATTAATTTACATATTTTTGATTTAATTTTTGAATATATACATATAAAAAGTAAGGAATTACTTTTTGAAGTTGGTGCCAAATTATCTTAAGTATAGTAAGAATTGTAGATATATTATGTATAGTACCATAAATAAAATGGGGAAATCATTATCGATTATGATTGTTTGGCACCAACTTCAAAAAGTAATTCCTTACTTTTTATATGTATATATTCAAAAATTAAATCAAAAATATGTAAATTAATCTCTTGTAAAAAATATTCTCTGGAAAACCTATGTTTGGTGGATATTAAATTCTATATATTAAATTTAACCGTTTTATACCGGTACATTATAGTCAAAGTGTGGTTATTGGATAACGATTTGTCATTCGAGAATTTTATAGAATTATTTAATTCTTTTTCGCGCTTTTTTGGAGTCGGTTATACATTTTTTTGAAAAAGTTAAATTTATTTTATTTATTATTTTAGAATCTTGTTAGAAGACAAGAAAAGTTCAATTTCGAGAACCCACTAGAATGTTATTTTTCATAGTAATTGTTTGAATTTATGCTTAATAGGAGAGAGAGGGAGAGAAAAATATATACTTTCCAATGATTTTTACTAAGTCTTTTTTAAATTTTATACTGTATTACATTTGAATTTAAAGGTCTAATTATACTTTAAAACAAACCTTTTCACTATTTTTCAAGTCCAAATATAAAAGTACGATGTCTTTTTTATGTAATGTGCATTTAAATACATTTGTCAGAAATAAGTTAATAATTTGTGTATTTTTTTTTTTTTTTTTTTTTTTTTTTTTACATGAAAAATAATTTATTTTCTCTGGTAAATTATTAAAGATGATTAACATAGTTCTTTCACAAGTACTTTTGTATTAATCTGTCTATTTTATTTATAAAATCATTTAAATATTTAAGTAAGACTTGGATAAAAGTATTTGAAAGTAGTTGATAGCTTAAATTATTTAAAAAGTAATTGTTATTATTATTTTTCCCTTTCTCTTTTACTAAATATAAATTCAAAATATTAGAATGAGAAGTAAAATTACAGGTGTTTCTTGAAATAAACTTTTTTTTGTTTCTAAACGAGAATTTTTTGAATTCTTAATTAATAATAATAATTAAACGTGGATTTTTCTGTGACCAGCCGTAATTTTTTTTAATTTAAGGCATGATATCATCAATTAATAAATCTGAAAAAAAAAAATAAGTAAAACAATAAATAACAAAAAAATAAAACATGCTAATATTGAAAGAGTCTAGCCCTAAGAGGTACAAAACAATAACTTCAATGCCAAAGTATATAAATTAAATATTTAGTACTAAAATATATCCTCTTTCTCTCTTTCTTTTTTTTTAAATTTTACTTTTAAAAAATATTTTAAATTTACTAGCTTTTGATGTCATATCATAAAATGAAAATTTTATGGGTAAAAAGAATATATCATATCAATTATTATTATTGTTATTTTAAGAGCATAGTGAAGAATATTTTCAATTCATTGAAGCAGAAAGAAATTTTAAATTAATTTAAAGGGCAATACATGAGGTATTTTTAAGATTTCCCCAATAGATCGCATTTCCTTATTAGTATGGGAGGAGCTTCACAGTTTTTCGTCCCTAAGCAGTATATTGCAAGGAACTTTTTGGGTAAATGCAACACTGATGTTGCTAACCGATGGGACAAAAATTCTAAGCAATACATTGATGTGATTCGGCCAGAAGTTCTAAAGAAATATAATGAATCAATGGAAGGAGTTGATAAAATGGATTTTCTAATTGGCTTGTACAGAATTTTTATTCGATCAAGAAAATGTATACTTCGCCTTATATTTCATGCAGTAGACCTGGCTATATGTAATAGTTGGTTTGAATATAAAAGAGATGCTACGGAGTGTAATATTGCAAAAACAGAAATTATGGATTTGTTACACTTCAGAATGACAATAGCGAACTATCTAGTGAAAGCTGGAAAACCATCAGCGTCAAGAAAATGCGGTAGACCAAAGACATGCCAGAAAATTCCCAACACGATATTTCGCTCAAAAGCACAGAAGTAAGACCATATAAGGCAATACAACTCGATGCAGTAGATCATATCCCTATCCATAATGGCTGCAAGGAAGCAGGCCGCTGTAAAAGAAAACAGTGCAAGAGGAAATCAGATTTTAGGTGTGAAAAATGCCAAATTCATGTATGTTTGAGTAAAGAACGCAATTGTTTCAAAGAATTCCACTTAAAAGCATAGTTATCGCAGCATTTGAAATTTAAACTGTATTTTGTAACAGTATTATTCTAAAACAGTATTTTGTAACAATAAAATAAAATTTGTTTTTCCACCAACAGTGTCTTTTCATTATAGTCTACCCTATACCCATTGAATACAAATGTCCTTGATCAAGGACATTCTCTAATTAAAAAAATTATGTTCATGAATTTTTTTAGGTGTTTTTTTTAGCTTATTAGGACCTTTATTAACAATAGGGTTAAGCAATGAATTTGCCCTGCGCTGCAAAGGGTTAAAAATATTAAAATATTAAATTATTTAGCCTTCAAAAGAAAACAAAATCAACAAAATATACATATTATAATTTATAGTAAGTTTTAATGATACGACCAAAATTTTAGAGCTATCATAAAATGAAAATGAAAGTGGATGAAAAGCAGTTTTATCGTTCTAATAAACTCATGTTTAAGAGAGAAAAAGAATTACGAAAAGAAATTACTTCCTGGTGATGTTAAATTTTCACAAGTAATGTGATATAAATTATGTTCCTCTTTATAAATATGTCCTGCTCTTCACTTGTAATACCTAATTTCTTTTACGAACATTTTCCCTCGTTATATTTAACAACAATTAAGGTCGCGAGGAAATACTTAAAAAGGAATAAATGTCCTTTTATATCAGTTATTGTAGTTATATTTCAAACCCCAATTATACCAAAGCTTCATTATACATATATCTTCTTATATATGTATATAAAAGAAACCTAACATAAACATGCAAATTACCTCAAAAATCAAAAAAAAATTATGTAATAAAATATTGCTTTCATAACGGTTTCAAAAATATCACCCCCCCCACACACACACACACACACCCGTTTTCCTTACGCACATAGTCAGCTGTATTGTTTCTTTGGAATAATAAATTAATTTATGCACTGATTTTTACTTATGAAATTCATTTATTGTTATAATGAATTTAAATCTTGTAAAATGACTGTCAATTATGATTTAGCCGTTTGAAGTAGGAAAGAAACACAAAGAAAAGACAGTATAACGGCGTTTATTTGGCAGCTATTAATCAGTTTTTTCTTCAGTCTTAATATCCGTTTTATTGATCATTGAGTAAGTCGCAACCATTCAGAAAAATTTCATCCTGTGATTTTTCAAAAGAAAGACTGTCTAAAATTACTCATTTTGAAACCATCCAGATCGCTTGAATTAAAAGATGGATTTTTTAGAAAATTCCTATTTGTGTGTTACTTTAAGAATATAATTTATTGAATGTCGAATTTGTCTATTATTATTGAAAATGCTAACGTTTTTGGTCATTCTCATACGGAAACAACCTACTTAGCAAATTTTATGCAAATCACTTTGTAGAAGAAGTTATCGTCATAAAATTACTTATGAATTAAATAATGATGAGTTGTAATGCATGTTTTCCCTTCACGTCCATACGATAGATATTTTTTAAAACAATCTTGAAATGATTCCAAGGAAAACCCCGCTTCTTTGCAGAACAGGTGGCCCACATGCAAGACTGCCTAGAATGGTGGTAATTCCGATTAAAATCCCGCGCGGGTCGGGTTGTATCTGAACCGAACTCGAAATTTTCATTTGAAGTCAACCCGCAATCCAGCCCGAGCCAGACAAATTTCTTCGACCCAAATCTGATAAAAAAAATTTGGCAAATCGCAACCCGATCCGAACTCAACATATTTCAATCCATACACGACTCGAACCCGAACTCGAAATGCTTCGATGCGCAACTCGACACAAACCCGAAACGAAAGGAAAGTAAACCGTGTTTTATTTCAATTATAATAAGTATTTTACATTTATATCTAAATATAAAAAATGTAGATTCGTCCCTTTTCCTGTTTGAAGCTTAAAATTAGTATTAGTATCAATTTTACATTTTATACAGGAAAAGGGAAAAATCTACATTCTTTAATATTGAAATATAATAAAACTTCTAAAAACGGAACGGGTTCGTTGAATAGAGTCTTTCATCGAATTGAGTTATCATTAATTTTCAGTTTTCGGGTTAGTATGATCTTATAATTTTCTTTTTACGGGTCAGGTAGAATATTTTTTGCTAGTGATGATTAAACTTTTTCAAAAATCGGTATTTTGATAAAAAAATTTGAGCAGAACTATGTTTCAGACTAAAATAAATACCTATTTAAATATGAATGAACATGTATTCAATTTATCGCAGAAGAAATAAAGTGTATACAGGGTGTTTCGCTACCAGACCGACAAACTTTGAGGGGTGATAGTAGACATGAAGACAAACATTATTAAATAGGAAACCATGGGGCGCAAACGTCTTCCGTAGGAGCTAGGGGCCATTAAAGTTTAATGTCCCAAACTTCAAAGAATTATAAAATACGGAAAAAACGGGTGGATTCGTTTGCGGTTTTCGCTAAAATTATTCTCTACATCACGATTTGCTTGTAAAAAAATTTTAAATGTTATGTTCAAAAATTGTTGATAGAGGGCGCTTTAGACTTTAGAGTAACAAACAACTACTTTTTACCCTTATTTTGTGCACGGGGTTGAAATTATTCTAAAGTTTAGACTTTAACTTAAATTTTAAGCCCAAAATCGGAAACATTGTTATCGGGTAACTAGCGAAAATTGAACCGTGAACAGAGGAGGGGATTTTGAACGCTCATAAACATTGACAGACAAATCGATTTTGTTGCAGTTTGCGTGTAGGTCATTCCCTTGGTAATTATTTTATTCAAAATGATGTATAGCATTGGTTTCCCCATTTTTTGATAGAGGGCGCTTCCGGCACATCTCCGAAATTTCAATGGCATTACTCCTGTATGTTTTACTGCCTGACCAACATACTTCCTGGAAGTGTTAGGGATGCAAAGACGACTCGGAATCATATTATAATGTAACGTCGAAAATGCCTTTTTTACAAGTTAGGGTTAAAAGAAACAGAGAAAAAAGCAACTTGATATTTCTTCAACACATTCTGTTGGAACTTCTGGTAAAAGAACATATTCATCTTTTGCTGCGCCACTCTATAGCATGATGGGGTTTTCTCCACACTTTACAACGACCTTCGCAGACACCTCAACGTAACATATGGACAGCGGTGGATACGTAGTGGTGGCCCAGTTCGTTGGCCTGCCAGATCGTTGCACCAACTTCATTATGTCAATTACTTTTTGTTACCTACCTTTATTTTATTACTGTATAATTGTTATATATATTTTAAAATAACCATGCTGGGTGGGGCTAGTTGAGCTCAAAACAAATTGGTAGCCCCCCCCCCCCCCCCACCTGGCTCAATCTGAATCTGAATCTATATGGACTTCTTCTGCTGGGATCAAAGGAAAAGTTGAATGTATGAGATTCCCGTACCGTCAGTGGAAGACCTCTCAGCTCGAACTTCTGTAGCTGCCGGAAAGCTATCCGAGATGCCAGGAATCTTTGAAAGTGTGAAGAATTGTATGCGACGCTGCTGTCAAGCAAGCCCGATTACTTCTGGTCTTAATTTCGGACACCTTTTGTAGTAAAACCCTTAACTAAATTGTTTTCTGCACTCTCAAAAAAACTTCCGTCAATTCACAGAAAAAGTACTGGCAGCAGTGCTGCCAGCAAATTTCTGTGAAAAGACGGATATCCGTCTTTTTTTTCCGTCACTGGAAGAAAATTTTCTGTTTTTTGAAGGAGCATCCGTCATGGTTTTCTTCGTTAAAAGAGAGGAAGTTTTCGTCTTTTGAAGGAAGTCCGTTATTTTTTTCTCCGTTTTAGGGAAGAAAATTTTCTGTTTTTTGAAGAAACGTCCGTCATGTTTTTCTCCGTTTTAGGGAAGAAAATTTTCTGTTTTTTGAAGGAATGTCCATCATGTTTTTCTTCGTTACAAGAGAGAAAATTTCTGTCTTTTGAAGGAATGTCCGTTATGTTTTTCTCTGTTTTAGGGGGGAAATTTTCCGTCTTTTGAAGGAATGTCCGTCATGTTTTTCTTCGTTACCAGAGAAAATTTATGTTTCTTGAAGGAAGGCCATTATTTTTTCTCCGTTTTAGGGGGGGGGGGGGATCTTCTGTTTTTTGTGCAATGCCAGCTATGTTTTCCTCTGTTTTAGGTGAAAAAGTTGTTTCTTTTAATTTCATTAAAGATGTTCTTTATAGCCTAAAGGAGCTAAACTTTAACACATGAAATTGGCAGGTATCATTCAAAAAATGTGTAAAGTTTTGATAAAATTCAGATCATTCATAAAATGCCGTCATCTTTGGTGTTTCAAATTTAATACCAAATGAAGTCGAAATGGAAGACCTGCTTTATCTCAGTTTTCCATTTTATTGCAATTTAATTACCTATCGAATTATTAAATATTTAGATAACTTGATCATGCTCCCCCCCCCCCTTTTCTGGACTGGTTTTGCTTTTGTCGGGAAAAGCGGTTCAAAATGCCAGTTTTGATGGCTTGGCCCGAAAAATCTATTTTGTTTACAAAAAACAGAAAACTGAGTGAGTTTCGGTTGTTTCTGAATAACATTTGTTTTCATGCATTTCTAAACAACAAAAAAAAAAATGTATGTCACAAAGTTGCTTTTCTTGATGTGTCATTAAAGTAACGTCAAAAAAGCATTACTGTATTTTCTATTGCAAATATCGTAAATATATTTCATAGATGAGTAGATATGGAGCAAAATATTGAATATAATTAATAATTTATTCCAAGTAAGGAATGAGAATGATTTGTTCATTTCGAATCTGTTCACTTATACTAGTATCCATTCACGAAATTGCCAATCATTGAATAAAAATTCACTTACCTTTCAATGCCTTAAATTATATTAATGAAAATTGAAAAACAAATTTCTCCTGAAAAGTTATTCTATTTTAAAGCATATGAAAGTTTAAGAAATTTTATTCGAAATCAAAAAATATCCATAAACCTTTTATTTACTTATTTATTTTTTTTTTTGGGGGGGGGGGGAAGAGATATATTACAAGAAGCTCATTTCCTAGAAAATAAAAAGGATTTTTTTTTCAGAAATTTCCTTTTCTCCGTGTCTAAACAATAACAAAAAGATTGAAATATAAAGAAACTACATGCAGATTTGCTTATTACATTACGATCACTTATTTAAAAAATATTAGAAAGTCTCGATCTGCTTTATTCAACTATATCATAACATGTTACTTTGCATTTAATTTCTTTTTTTTTAATTTTTTTATGATATAGAACTAGATTTTTTAAAATATTTCTATTTCAAAATTGTGAAAAGAAAAATGAAATCGAAGCTAACGTATATTGTAATAAAGATTTAAGTTTCACCCCCCCCTCACACTCAAGCTGTGAATTCTTAAATTCTAGATCTATTTTAATACCAAATTTTAAATTATACAAAATATTGCACATTTCAGATATTCAACTTTACATTCAAGATATGCATTACACTTCTTTCTGAATAATCAGCAATATTTTTAAGAGTAGTATTAATAATTTATATTTTGTGGTATATATATATCCATCCAGCTGTACATCCATACATTTTAAAAAATTCAGCTCTTTTATAAAACACATTTAGCTAAATATATCTCTCAGCTTTTGTTAATTATTGGTCTTATCACACATCAGGATTCATGATTTTTTTTAAAACTCCCACAGTATTGTTTTATTATTTTTCTCTTGATTTATAAAATAAACATTATGCACAAAAATATGCATGCCAAAGTATTACTAATATATTATTAATAATATTACACAATTTATGTAAATGATTAAAAGACAACATTTAGGTTAGGGTAAAAATTTTTATTATACAAAATACATGGTAAACTACAAATCAAATGTAAATTATTATAAGACAATAAAAGGACAAGGAAATGTTTTAGTTAAAATAAAAATAACTACAGTAACTACTTACATGGGTGCCATGCCTATGATGGCACCCATGTGGAAAATGTTTAATAAAAATAAAAGTTTTAGTTTCTCCGATCTGTATTGTAATCAGAGATTAGTGTACTGACTCTGCGTCATATGCAAATTTCCTCCTTGCGCCCCGATCGAGTTTTTTCTATGGGGTGAGGATTCCCCCCATAACGGTTTTTTGTGCGTGCATAACATGTCCGTTTCTTGCGATACACGTACGGTTCCAACGCTCTTTAGGGTTTTCGCATGCCCTGAGCATTTTGCGATGAAAAAAATGGGTGTTGCCATTGGAAATTTTCGAGTTTCTGTAACTATAACCGTAACCGTGAGGGTCATTTTGTTGTCGTTCACAGAATCTCGAGCTCATACCTCTGAATAGCTATATCTGAAATTTCATTTCGATCGGTTGAGCGGACTGGCCGCTAGAGCTCCGTATATCGGCAAAGTTTTTTTATGGCCACCCTGTATAATTACAATTTAATTGTTATAGCTCAAGAAGAAAAAAACATTAGGCAGTTTCATTTAGTTAATCCAACACTTCATACAACAAATAAATGTAGCAAAAAAAGCAAATAAAAATTGAGTTCAAACAACACACTTAAAAACTTATAGGACCAACTATTAGGTTTAACCCTCATTGCACTGTGTACCACATATGGCACATACCTAAAATCATAATTCTCAATGTGTGCCATAAATTTGGCCAGTATGATTACTGTAATTGATCAAGAATAGTCCAAAGAATGGAATTACATTTATTTAGTCCATATCAGATGGCTGCATTTGACAAAAAAATTAGAAAAAATTGTGCAGTTAAGATTTGAACATCTAAGAAGTATTTTTTATTTGCTTTGTAAGTTGATTTTATTTAATGTTATTCAATAAGCATTTCATTAAATTGCAAAATATTATTCCACTGAGATATAGCTTATAGGATATAGTCCACTCTCTCTAATCCACAATCCCTTATAATCCACACTGTAACTGTTTTCAGACCATAATAAAAGTGGATTGCCCTTATGAATTAAGAAATTTTTAATGCATTCATTAGACTGAGATATTTTATGTACATTATGAATAATACGATAGATTCTAAACACATTCGCTAGCTATATAAAAAGATAAAATTTCTTAGAAGTGATAAGTATCCCATGAGCAAAAATCTCAGACTTTTAGGAAAACAAAGTTTTGTTATCGATCAAGAAAGACTGATCTTTAAAGGCTTCAGGATACAGTAAACAAAAAACTATAAAGCAAATAGAAATTTGTTCCATTAGTGTTATATCATTTAAATAGTTTCTTGATATTGAATATAATCTTTTTTTATATCAAAAATCCTTTCTTTCACTAGGAGAGCTCCGCCCCCCTGCTCGCTACGCTCGCCAGCCCCCCGCGTAATCGCTTCGCGATTCCAAGTTGTAGGCTACCCCTGCTTGCTGCGCTCGCCAATATCCCATGGAATCGCTTCGCGATACCTTATTTTCCATACCCTCAATTTTGGAATTCCTCTCATAAACGTGCACTTATTAAAATACCGAGCATTAAATATCCATAAAAACCAGGAAAATCTACCAAAATAGCAGCATAAGAAAATAAAAGGAAGCGTACTCATTTCCAAGTCCACTTGAGACGGAGCCCTTTCCTGATTGGTCTATTCAACTCATGGAAGGTGTGGTCCACCCGGACGCGTTATTTCCGGAAACCTCACACATCAGCATCATTCCAGGAGTCATTCCTAGAGATTTGTTTAAGGCTAGTTTTTTTTTTTTTTTTTTTTTTTTTTTTTATTATAGAAGGATTTCTGTGTAATTTATTTGCAGTATGATTATTACATTTGTTGATAAATTCCTAATATTAAGATGTAAACAAAGAAATGACCTATAATCTGTACAATTCTATAATTCACAAAATCCTTGATCCCAATATGTGATTAGAGGAGTGTACTGTAACTATTATAAATAACAGTAAATTACCTGCCACAGAATAAATAATAAAAACATTTTTCTATGTTTTTTTTTTCTTTTTACTAAAAACATACATTTCAACTATATGCAGATCTGCCAACTGCTATGAAAATAAACCTTAATTCTTACAATTTTGAGTTATTATATTGAGTTATTATAAACTGCAATGCTATGATGAATGTCTTGAACTATGATTTTTTTTGCGAAAATCACAAACACATTTTTTACATTTGCAATTTTTGGTCTATGAAAAATTTTTCAGGAGTGATTTTGATGTGAAATTTCGAAAATTTTAAAGCATTCTGTTCCGGAAATTTTAAAATAACGACAGTTATTTTAAAAATTTGGACATAAAACAGGATTGTACAATAAAGTTCTTAACATAAAATCCTCAATGTTTCTTAACCACCAATAAATCGTTTTTTCGTAAGTATTTATAACAAGAATTTTCTTCTTTAAAAATTTTGTTGCCATCTTGTCAAAAATCTCAGAAAACACACAAATCTTCCCTTAGTATCTGAGTAAAATCGCAAATTTCATTCGAGTTTGTAAAGCAAAATATTGAGCATTTTAATCATAAAAGAAAAAATTAACTGGATCTGATGAATTAAGAAATTTTTAATGGATTCTGCATTCTTTAGAATGAAATATATTTATGCATCTTGTAAATAACTATTCAACTACGTTATTCAGAACGCATTTGTCTGTTGTATAAAAGTTAAAATGGCTTTTGAAGAGGCGTTAGCTCTGTAGGATAAATATCTCAGTTTTTAAGAAAAACTTTTGTTAATGATCATGAAATCCTGATTCTTAAAAAGTCTCAAGTTAAATTAGAGCAAAAAGTAAAAAATGTAAAGCAAATCACTATCTCTGCAATGTCTGATAGATTTAAAAAATAAGTACAAATGAATTGTATTAATTTTGTGATACATTATTTAAATATATTTCTAATATATATAGTTTTTTTTATATTACTTAAAATAAAACATTTCTTTCATTCCTGTGTTATTTATTTACAGTGTCATAACAATATCTGATGATAAATCCCACATTAAGACTGTAAACAAAGAAATATGATCTATAATCCTCAAATTTCTTGGTCCTGACCTGTGAGAATTAAAAGAAATATATTGTATTCCAAATTTTGTAAAAAGGTCATCTAAATGAGTAGTGAATTTTGTTGATTGATGGCCACAAGATGTTGCACTAAACTATCATGAATTTTGGTAAATGGCCGCGTAAAAAATAAACCTCATCTGATCGCAGAAGAAAATAAATTTCATCAAAAAGATGGTGGTAAATGCGTTAAATTTGTAAACTATCATAGAAAATGCAGATATCATCAAAAGATCGAAAAAAAAAAAACAATTTCGTGTGAATTTCATCAAAAGTTCACAGTAAACAATGCTGTTTTAAAAAAAGAATCGTGGTAGAGAAAAATAAAAGATTTAACTTACTTTACAACTTTCTAGTACTTTTTCCGATTTACTACAAATGATTGGTTTAGGAAAGTAACATTTATTTTAAATTTAAATTGTTGTGAAATAATTGCAAAAAGAAAATAAATGTTTAAAAATTTACTGCACTTGCTAAAAAGTTTGAACCTGGCCTACTTTTACAAATATTAAAGAAAAAAAAATTGAAACAAGAATAAATTCTAAAAATCTTTTAAAATTTTTTACAATTTTGCAAAAATTTAATGTAGTGAGCTAAAAAAACTGGTACTTCTAGGTTATCCTGTCGACCAAAAAATTATGGCCAAACTATAAGATTAAATGTCAAATAATGGATGATCGTGAATGTCACATTCAATGACATTAAATGCGATTCACGTGTTTAAAATAAAGTGATTTTTATTTCGACTTTTTATTAATATTTTTATTAATACTCTACTAATTATTTGTTTTTTCGTTATTTAAAATAAAAATTATGTCAACATGTATAATTTGGCTATTAGTTTGGCGTTTTGTATAATTTGGCGAAATTGGTCGACGGGATAACCTAGAAGTACCAAAAAACTTCATTCTTTTAACGAATTTCAAAAAATGGTCATAATAAACCAACCAACCAAACTCTAGATTAATTTCAATTTTATGCTTTATGGTTTTTTATTTTTAAAGATTGGCAGTTCTGCTATATGCTGATTACTTAAAATTTGATATTTTAACATTCAGGTAAGCTGAAAACATTTTGAAAGGACATGAGCTTATTGCTCAATCTCAACTTTTCTATTCGCAGGATTTTTATTATCCGGACATTTGGATCCTCTCTCGGGATTTATTTCTGCAAAGAGACTGAAAAAAAATTATCACAATGTAATAAAGAGAAAACAGTAAAAATATGGAAAATATTTAAGAATATGCAATTTATATGAACAATTTTTACACATAGATATTGTTGGATAAGATCTTTTCATTATTTTCCTATCATATGTACATTGATTTGAGCCAGCAGATTTCTATTCTTTCCTTATGAGATCTAATCAAGAATCGCATGCTGGTGAAATGAGGAGTGTCAACATTAATAAAAGTTTTATCAATGAGTTATTGTATTTTAACATAATATAATTAAATCCCCCCCCCTCATATCATAAATTAAGGGTGACTACAGGAATTGAGAAACAAAATTACCTGATTACACTTGAATCGATTTTTTTTCGCATTAAATGAATGGATGAGGTTGCCTTTGAGGTTGATTTTTTAGGTGCGTTCGTAATTATGTAAATACGTAGCACCTATTGTTGTCGTTCAGTCCGTCCGTCCGTCTGTCTGTCTGTCCGTCTGTCTGTCCATCCGCATATAACAACGCAAAAACTACCCAACTGAATCGTATGAAATTTAAAATACATAATTATTACATAATTTTGTCGAGTCATTTCAAATTTTATGAAAATCGGATGCATAGATCAATTACAGGGACAATCAAAAGGATTCCGTTACATTACGGTCAATGGGAAAAAAGTTTCAAATGCATTTTAATCGTTTGAAATTTTAAATACATAATTATTACATAATTTTGCCGAGTTATTTCAAATTTAATCAAAATCGGATGCATAGTTCAATTACAGGGACAATCAAAAATATTCTGTTACATTACGGTTAATTGGGGAAAATGTTTCAAATGCATTTTAATAGTGTTACACACATTCGAGCGTAATAAAATTGATATGCATCTATAAAGTACATATTATAATATACATTTTGCATAATCTGTGATGCAAAGAATATTTTTTATTGATTTACAAGGCCACACAAAAGCATTCCATTGCATAATGGTATAGGGAGAACATTGTTTGGTGCGCATTTTAATTGTAATTATTTACAGTTTTACGAGATTGATATATGAGAGTGATATTTTTAAAACTTCGTTATCGTACGAACGCATCTCATTTGCTACGCTTCACGTGCAATTTCCAACTTGTTAATATTGGAATGGACTTTAGTCGTTTGTTTGTTTTTTATTTATTTTGCATTTATCATATTTTTTTCGGAAAAAATGTATAGCTTTCGTTTAAATAAATATATTAAATATATAAAATTATAAAAAATATATATATAAGTGTATATAATACATGTATAGGTTTATTTATTTACAGGTATATATATTATGTATTTATATATGTATACAGCTATATATAATTACATATACATTAAAATATATCTAAAATGTATATAAATGAAAATATTTATATAAACATCGTGAATATTTTAACATGTGGCATATGTAACGTTTATTAAATAAATATATCTTTATAAATCATCCAAAAATCGTGTTTTTCAACCTTCTTGAGAAATCTGGTAAATTGCTAAAATGCTTTTAGTTGCCAATTTCGATTGTTTCGCCAGTCGTAACAACAGAGCATGATAAGGAACTTTTCCCCAAATATAATATAGGCACCGAGATACCTAATTGCCATTATTTTGCCTGACATGGTGACCTGGCTATTGTTGTTTATTTATTGAAAAATTTTCTTTTTTCTTTTTTAAAATGACATAAATAGTTTTGTTCTATATAGTTATTATATAATATATTGTTTATTTATAATATCCTCTTTCAAATAATAAAAAATAATTTAAAATTGTATGTGTGTAACTGATATTCAAAAATTAAGTTATCTCCAAATTGTTACAAAAAAAACATCGCACCAAAACCGATATGACATTTGTGCCACATATTTTATTTAAACATTAAACGTTGTTGTTTCTAATTTACATTCTAATAAACATATATTCTACGATAACTTCAAGTGAAATTAAGTTGACAACTAAGTATCAGACTTCATAAAGAAAACAAATGCAGAAGATTCATTCGCATGAACGGTCAAAAATATTAAACCACAAAAATAATAATTCGCAAAGCATTCCAAGAATGAATGGACATGGACACTAATTCCTATGACGTTATAGCATGAAAATTTCATCAAAATCAGCTAAGCCGTTTCGGAGAAATTTTTATGGCATGGGCCACCCTTATCATTTAGGGGTATTAAAAATAGATAACAACCTATTCTCAGACCTACTGAGTATACATATAAAATTTTATCAAAATAAGTTAAGTCGTTAATTTAAAATAAATAGTTTCACGCAAAAAGGCTGCTAAACTTTCTTTTATTTAAAACAATTTTTTATAACGTACATTTTAAACATATTACTAGTTGGTAAATAATGAAATTTCCTATATACTTTCACAGCAAAATAAAAAAATAATTTAGAGATTACATGTTAAATTTAATACATAACTTACATAACTTAATATACAGACATAACTTAAATAAATAGTTTGGCGCAAAGAGACTGAGAAACTTCCTTTTAATTGAGACAATTTAATATAACATACATTTTAAACAACGAAATTTCTTATATTTGCATGATTAAAAATATCTTTTTCATAGTTAATAATGCGTCCAGTAAGCTAACAAACATATAATAACTAATTTTTTCTGGAAATATTTTTTGTTTGAGTTCGGGCAAACACCATGGTCACACGTTATAAAATATTTTTGTAACAAAAATTATAATCACTCGTAATTATCATTATAAGTTTAATTCAGAATTTCTAGTTTTGTTAAGAAAATAACAAGCATAAGCTACATTTAATATTAAATTACATCGCAGTTATACAATTTAATGCATAGCATAAAAAATGCTTAACTATGCCAGCTAAAAAGTAAACAAAGCTGTATAAAAAAATGAAGTTGATTATAACTGTTATACTAAAGGCGTACCTTTCATTAAATTCGACCATGTCGCTTTTGTTCTTAAAATGACATTGCACTAGTGCACTATTAAAAACATGATCTAATTTTTAAAAAAACATGCAAACTTGATTTAGTTTTCCATTCCATTAATTTAGTTTTCCATGTTCTACAAAGAATAATATTGCTCACCTTATGTTTGCTGCTTTTTCACCTGCCATTCGAAAGTTTGGAACGCGCTTGTCATCTGCAAACTTACGATTCGTAATCAAAACAGAAAATTAATTTGAAAAAGACAAATGCGCATGCGTGCGGGGAATAAACGAAATTTATTCGTCTTCTACAGACTTGCTGGAACGATTCACAGAAAAATAATGTCTCCAAGGAGTACAGAAATTATTTGTTCGAGAATGAAGCAAAATGTAGTGTATAAAGACGAATATTTCTGACAGTGTGCCACATTAACGTGTAGCTGTTTCACTAACTGTTTCTGTTGCTTTTTTCTCTGCTTCTTTTAATCACAACTCGCTAAAAAGACATTTTCAACGTAACATTCCTATGCGATTCCGAGTCGTCTTTGCGTCCCTAACACTTCCTGGAAGTATGTTGGTCAGGTAGTAAAAAATACAGGAGTAATGCCATTGAATTTTCGGAGATGTGCCGGAAACGCCCTCTATCAAAAATGAGGAAACCAATGCTGTACATCATTTTGATTAAAATGATTACCAAGGGAATGACCTACACGCAAACTGCAACAAAATCGATTTTTCTGTCAAATGTTTATGAGCGTTCAAAATCCCCTCCTCTGTTCACGGTTCAATATTCGCTAGTTACCCGATAACAATGTTTCCGATTTTGGGCTTAAAATTTGAGTTAAAGTCTAAACTTTAGAATAATTTCAACCCCGTGCACAAAATAAGGATAAAAAGTAGTTGTTTGTTACTCTAAAGTCTAAAGCGCTCTCTATCGACAATTTTTGAAAATAATCTTTAAAATTTTTTTACAAACAAATCGTGATCTAGAGAATGATTTTAGCGAAAACTGCAAACAAATCCACCCTTTTTTCCGTTTTTTACAATTGTTTGAAGTTTTGGACCTTAAACTTTAATGGCCCCTAGCTCCTACGGAAGACGTTTGCGCCCCATGGTTTCCTATTTAATAATGTTTGTCTTCATGTCTACTATCACCCCTCAAAGTTTGTCGGTCTGGTAGCGAAACACCCTGTATAAGTAATGTGACTACAGATTACTCTTTCTTTAAAAACAATTTTTTTCGCATATTGGAATATGAAAAATCTTATCAACATTTCATTTTTGAAACATACAAAAATACATGCATCGTATTTATGATAGTTTATACACACACATACATGTTATGTGCGTAGATTAGGAAGTGCCTACTATTTGAAGGTATAAGGGTAGGAATATATAAGTGTTAGGAATTGAAATGTTCGCTAAATAGAAGTGTCTACATATCGGGATTGGCCGTTATGGAAATCTTAATGTATTTAAAAATTTTAATCTGAAAAAATATCTTGGACATTATTTTTAAAAATCGAGCCAACTTGACTTTTAAGCTTCAAAATCCAACCTGAAACCTACCTTAACCCGAAATGATAAAAGTCAATCCGAACCGCAGCAAGAAAGTAGAAGTCAACCCAACACACAACGAAAAAATACAGCGCCAACACTATCCGGCCTGAAACATAGGTTAAGTCAGATGTGGGTAAAAGTTGTTAACCTGATCTGATGCAGCACTCTAGCCCCAATTACGGAAGATCCCACTGAAAAAATAACAGCAATTTTCGTTAAGTTAAAGATATCGGACAGCGAGTTTTGAAAGGTTAGGGCGTTTAATACATCCGACTTTATTTATATTTTTCAGTCTTTAATTTTTTACGTTTATTTAAGTTTTTGAATTTTGAAAGTTACTTTTACTTTGTGATTTTGTTAGAAAGTTCAAATCCTAAACGTCTACGAAATAATGAGACGGAAAATATATGACTTGTATGAAGTACATCATGTTGCGAACTCCAAGTGGTGCGGTAAAGAAATATTTTCGGAGTATGGTGATTTCAAGTTTTATAGTGCCTGACGGTGCCAGTAGCGGCTCGTTGGGGAGTGCTGCATCAATTTTTTTTCCTACCACAAAAATTTAAAGGAATCTTTTATATTATTTATTCGACAAACTTGGTTGATTAAAGAAATCTGAAATTACTATACTATTTTTGTGGTGTGAAAAGTTTGATGCAGCACCCCCTGATGAGCCGCTACTGGCCGGTGCTGTTTTATGTTCGAATGTAGGAGATGTAATTAGACGTTATGCTAATAACTAGCGGTTAGTAAATGTACGACGTAGAATTTTAGAATGTTCCAAATGGAACTTCGAAACAAAAAGTTGTTCTACAAAGTGAATGTAGGTGTTTTCTGCACGTGAAATAAAAAAAAAAGGAAGCCGTCTTTATTTGTATGTGAAAACATTTGATTAATTTTCATCACCCCCCCCCCCTCCTCTAGAAAAAAGGAAGTGCTTTGAATAATCTGTCATGTGTCACCAAAACTTTATTTTGACGATTCCGTGAAGATTTCCTATGAAGAAGTTATTTCGTTATTATTTTTCCCATAATAAAAAGGGAAAATTATTATTTTTTTTTCTTATAATTTTTTTTTTCAGCTTAGACGACAGGTAATGTTCATATATTTTTTTTCTCTTAACTTCCTTTTTGTATTTCATATTATATATTTGCTTGTATGTTATTATTATTTGTAATTGATTGTGATATATTTAAACAAGCTTAAGTATTAACAGCTTAACAGGTAACAAGCTTAAACAGGAATTTTCCCGATTTTTTTCTAAAGAATCTCAAACAGTTATTGATATCGAATTTGATAACATAAAACTCTTACCTAATGAAAGTATAAGTAATTTTTCTCATAGATTGAACACTTTGGCCAATAACGCTTTTAAAACAAAAGACCCTGAATTTCTTAACGAAATAAAATATAAGAAACTTTTGCAATGTTTATCAACTGATATTCGAATCAAAATTAAGGAAGAAAAAATTGATGACTATGATAAAGCCGTAGAAAGAGCAGAGTTTTTACAAAATATTTTGTCAAATGAGAAATTAATTAATATTCATAATGAATATTCTAATCATATTGATTTTTCTAAACAGATATCCGAATTATCAGAGAAAACAAATGCTTTGTCATTCGTAAATAATACACAAAAAGATGACACTAAACAAACCCAAACACGTCCTAGTTTTAAGAAGGACGCTCGTGAGTTGTACAAATCAAAAAACTCTAGAAATTTTGGTTTTAAGTTTCAAAATAAAAATAACAGAAAGGTGAATATTTGTCAAATTTGTTCTAAACGAGGTCATTTGGCCCTTTAGTGTTTTAAATATAAGAATTTGTGTGAAAGAAAGGAATTATATGATCAGAATTATTATAGACAATACAAAAATACTAATTTTGATAACTCTGGTTATAACCAATTTCAGCCTTTAAACGACCGGTGAGACGCAATACAGCTGATGAGCTGTTGTCTCAAAACTGTCTTGGGTCATCAACAAATGTATTTAAACTGTCCGATGAAAGACAAGTAAAGACCACATATTCACAAATTTCTAAGGAAATTCAGATTTGCAACAATCAGTCAACACAGACTGATGAAAAAGTAGTCATTTATAATGTGTATGATAAGTGTCCGTTTTTACCTATTATTTCCAGTAAGTTTGGTAAATTTGAGGCATTTTTGTTACTGGACACAGGAAGTTCAATTTCAATTTTATCACTTAATTTCTTTAATGAAATAAAAAAAGATATTTCTTACAAACATTTAGCTTCTTCAGTAATTATTTCAACTGTTAATTCTGCAGTTAAATTCTCTTCTTGCATTTCTGTGTCTATCAAAATTGGTAAAATATTCTTTCAGCATACCTTTTATATTGCTGAAATCGCAAATTCTTCAGAATTTGTTGGAATTTTAGGTTATGATTTTATAGTGAAAAATAATATTGTTATTAATACCAGTGATAATACTGCCTCAATAAATGGTGTTGAAGTACCATTAAAAAATAAATGTAGAAAAAGTCAAATAAATGCAATGTGTGTTGATAAAAGTTCTAAAAGTGAGGTAAATAATAATGACAGTAGTTCAAGTGATGTTGTGCATAATGTTAACAGCAATGAATCGCATGATCAGATCTGTGCCTATCTTGCACACAAAGTTAACTCAAATCCATATGAACACAAATTTGTAAAAATTAAAATTGACATCTCACCAAATCAAGATGAGATGCTATTTTGTAGTAATATTTCCTCTAATAATGTGTTATGTCATGATGAACTTATAAGATTAAATTCTAAATTTCAAAATATCTCGTACCCCAAAATCAAGGATGTTTACATTGAAAATTTATCTGATCATGTTATTCATTTGAATAAGAATATGGAAGTAGGTTATCTGAGTATTCCAGATGGAATTGTTGATCAAAATGAACTGGAAAATAATTTAAATCTTTCAATAAATGAAAATTATTGTAATTTTATTACTGCATCTGATCAAGTACTTGCCCTGAGAAAACAAGATCTTTCTATAGATGATTTTAAATTGGAACATTTAGAAGCAAATGAAAATATGGAAATCTCTGATCTTCTCATAAAATATTACTCTGCTTTTTCCAAATCTTTTAAGACACTTGGTCATACTGATCGTATTGTACCTAATATCAAATGTATTAATGACTTCCCAATAAAAACTTTACCGTTTAGCATTATTCCCCAAGCACTTCAGGCAGATGCTAAAGATCAAATAGATAATCTTGTTGAAGCAGGAATAATAGAGAGGTATTGCCCTGAATGCTCTTGCCCTATCTTAATCGTAAAGAAAAAGCCTGACTGTTCAGGTAAGCAAAAATATCGTTTAGCTTTAGATTTGAGAATGCTTAATTCAGTTATTCAGGTATCTTCTTATCCTCTTCCCAAAATTCAAAATATTATTGCTAATTTATCCTCTTATAAATATTTCACTAGATTAGATTTAAAGCAAGCTTATCATCAAATGGACTTGCCACCAGAGTTGCAAGATAAATTGACATTTACATCTGAGTATGGCTCTTATAAGTATAAACGTTTAGTTTTTGGCTTAAAAAAATGCCTCAGTGTTTCAAGCTCTAATGGACATGATTTTAAATGAAATAAATTTGGAAGGTATATTTACATATCAAGATGATTTTATTTTTGGTTCAAACACATTTCAGGAAACATTTCAAAAACTTGAAAAAATTTACAGGTTTTATCAAAGTATAACTTGACTCTTGCTCCCAACAAATGTACTTTTCATCAGGCTTCCACAAACTATCTAGGTTTTCACATTGAAAATCATGCAATAAGTCCTATTCAAAGTAATATTTTGCGAATAACATCTTTTCCTGTGCCAACAACTAAACGCCAACTGAAATGTTTTATTAGTTTAGCGACCTTTTATAGAAGTTTAATACCCAAATTTTCTGAAATCATACATCCATTAATTCAGCTTACCAAGCCTAAAGAAAAATTTCGCTGGACTCGTGAACAAGACAAAATTTTTAATAATAATAAAAAATGTTTTTTTCTGAGCCAATTGTTCATTTACCAGATTGGGACAAACCATTTTTCTTAAATACTGATGCGTCAAAAATTGCCATCTCAGCTGTCTTACTTCAAGAATTTTATAATAACTTACTAACAGTTGCATATTTTTCTAAAGCATTATCCCCTTCTGAAAAAAATACCTTGCCATTAAGCTAGAATTAATGGCTATTTACAAAGCAGTTGTTGCTTTTAAATATTATCTTTACAACAGAAATTTTATTATTTTGTCTGACAGTGCTCCATTAAAACACTATAAGAAAGTTAGTAACCCTGCGGATATTACAACTAGATGGCTCACCGAGTTATCTGAATATTCATTCAACTTTCAACACATTCCAGGTTCGTCAAATGTACTTGCTGACTATCTTTCTAGAAATAATTTCAAAAATAATCAACAAACATTAGATACACATCCTGAGTTCATATATGATACTACCCATATTCTTCCTATCATTGAGAATGATGAGCATGAAAAGAGTACCTCTGAGTCACATTCAGTTAATTTTTTGACTGTTGGTAATTCAGAAAATCATGAGGATCCTTTGCTTGAGATATCAAACCAAACATTTGTTAAGGAACAGTTGAAAGATGCAGAATTATCTGTTATATATCAAGAAATATTAAACAATGGTAGTTCAGATAAATATGACATGTATTTTATTCATCCTGATACTAAGGTGTTGATGTTTAAAAAAAACATTCCAAATAACTCAACATTTTCTTATCATATTGTGGTACCACACTCATTAAAAGCTAAGGTTTTAGCAATTTCACATATTTCACATTTCTGTTTAAAGAAAACCTATGAATTTGTAAGTAAAAGACATTTTCGGAAAAGTATTTACACAGATACATTAAATTATGTTGCGTCATGTATTAAATGTTTGCAACATAAACATCGCAAAACAAAGCCTGCACTTTTGCAAGCAACGTACACTCCAAAACAAGCAGGTCATATTGTAGCAATTGACATTGTTGGTCCTTTTAGAAATGGTTATTCAGTATTAACAGTAACAAATCACTTTTCTAGACATATGGAATTATTTCCTTTAAAGGAGACTTCTGCTAATAAAGTTGTTGAATCACTATTTAAGTATTTCACCTGTTTTGGGAGACCGTGCGTAATTTTGTCTGATCTAGGTTCCCAATTTATTTCCAGTATTTACAACATTTTTAATGAAACATTAGGTATAAAAATATCTCATGCATCAGTCTCGCACCCCCAATCGAATTCGATTGCTGAAAGAATCAATTAAAACCTCAGTTAATACTTTATTACTTGAAGGACACTCTTTTGAACATGCATTGTTGATTCACAAATGCTTATACAATGGCTCTACACACTCATCTACAAAATTCTCATCAAACCTTTTACATTTTGGGCGTGAATTATCATTAATATTTGATACATATGATACTCATGCAAATCAACCATTTCTTCATAATGTTGACACGTATAAATTATTAAAAGAACTGGATGCAATGCACCAAAAAGCTTATGAAAACATTGTGTCTGCTCAACATCAAAGAAACTTAAAATTTTCACAATATGCAAAACTTCGTCCGTTAACTGTTCATGATATTGTTTATCTAAAATCTCGAGAAAAATATAAACCGAAATATACTAGACCTTATGAAATTATTATGAAAAATTCACCTGTTTCATTCACTATAAGGAAATATCAGTATTCACATGCTGCTTCTTTTAGAGTGCATATAAATAGACTTTTACTTGCTCCTCCTAGAAATGCATACCTTAATTCTAACTTTAATAAAAATGCAAGTTCTAATATTAATAACAACAATGATAATTATCAACAGTACAATAGCAACAATTCTCCTCAAAACATTATTTCAAGATATAATCTTAGGCAAAGAAAATAAATGTAATGCCACATGTTTTGTGTTAACTGGCCAGGAGATAGAATTATGTTTGGTTGTGTACTGTGTACTGGATCTTTTACTGGTCTACTGCTGGTTCAGTTCATTGTGTTTAAGATTCTCTATGCAGTGTACAATTTGGTTTTATATTTTGGTTTTCATACCACTATTTTGATATGTGTATACTTATATTTTGACAATTTTATTTCATAATGCACTGAAGTAAGTTTTCTCTACACTCTATTAGAATGGCATTTTATATTTCCAAATTTTTTTTAATGCTGATTTTTTTAAATTTGCATGTTATGCATATTTTGATTCTTACATTTTAATAAAGGTATTATATTTATGTAAATTTCATTCAACTATAAACATTGTATAGAGTAAATATTTAGAATTTTATATATATATATAAAAAAAAAAAAAAAAAAAAAAAAATCTTTTTCAGCATTTATTTAAATGTGTGTTTTAAACAGTGTATGTAAACTGTTACAATAAATTATTTAACAAGTTGCAAGTATTGAAGTGAAAAAACTTCTTTAAACACCATAAAACAAGTTAACTGTGCAAGGCCTTTCGAAAGAACTTAGTCTTTCTTCGTCAGGCGCAAAAAAGACTTGCGTCTCGTGCCGCTACATTCATTGTAGACGCACGTCTTTTTTGCGCCTGACGAAGAAAGACTAAGTTCTTTCGAAAGGCCTTGCGCAGTTAACTTATTTTATGGTGTTTAAAGAAGTTTTTTCAATTCAATTGTGTATAACACCAGCTTCAATTTTATACATTGAAGTTGCAAGTATTTTCAAGCAACATCAACAAAAAAGACAATTTCTACATATAAAAAATATGTCATCTAAAAATTTGCTTTTACAGCAGAACTGTTTTATGTAAGCGCTTACATTTGAATGATGAAAAGAAGAATGTAAAGAATACGTTGTGTATATAGGGGGAAGTGGGGGACATTGATACAGCTTTTTTCAAAAAAAATTTTGGGTGTTTAAAAAGCAGAAATTTCAAGTTATTTTTCTATGTGATGTCAGCAAAACCTGTGTAGTAAGTTATAAAAATGTACAATCGTTGTTTTGTATATTATTTTTGTATGTAATTTTTAAAAAATCAAAAAAAGTAATTTGTATCAATGTGCCCCATCCCCGGGGCAGATTGATACACTTTGACACGCCTTGGAAAAATGGAGGCAAAATAACACGAATGCATATTTTTCACAGAAAAATAGTTAGAAAACCATTTTATATATATTTATAGACATTAAAATCGCACACAATTTATTTGTAAGCGGTATTAAAGCAATTAAAATAAAATGTATAATGACCTGATGTTCTGGCTGTTCCTTGTCTGTTTGTTGGCTGTGGTAACTATGTCATATCTGGCACTTTAACCCCAGAAATATCTTCTTTCTTAGGAAAGGAGAAAGAATTACCAGGTTTTCTGTTTATAAATCGGTTTACAAACAGAAAATAAAGGATAATTATGTTAAAAATTATGCTTATAATATAATTATCCTGTACTGTTCTGCAGCTTGTTTTTCTTACTTAACATTTTTCATGTCGATAATACTTTTTTCTCTGGAGAATCGATATAAATTTGAGATTTGCCAGGCTACCGTCCATTTCTTTTGTTAATTCTACTAGCACTAGATATTGTGTAAGTTTGTACGTCTTCTGTTTGCAAAAATACTATAAAATGTTCTAATATAAAGAAATTAGAGCTATTTCACTTCAATAAAAACTAATAGTAAAAATTTTTGACGAAAAATGGTTGAATTAAGGAGTGTATGGTAAAAAAAAGTAAAAGGTAATGAAAAAATGAACTAGAAAAGGATTTAGGTTGTATCAATGTACCCCGATAAAGACTGCATCAATGTCCCCATACAGCCATTTTGAAAAAAATGAGTCGCAAATAGAATACTTCATAATTTATCTAACAATAAAGAATGAGGAACTGATAAAGAGTAGCTTTACTTGCCAGGGAGGGTATTCTTTTCGGTTGAAAATACTGGACCAGTTGTATAATACTATTTCAGTTGTACAACTCAAATTTACTTTTGACCTACAAAAACAATCACCCATCCCATTTCATCAAACTATTAAAACATTCCAAAACTTTCTGTATGTAGTTAATTTCACTAGTATCACCTTTTGGAGCTGTTGTGAAACTTCCTGTAATGACCCTGTGTGCTGTACAGGGGGTGTATCAATGTGCCCCAAGTATCAATGTACCCCATTTCCCCCTACATCAAATGACTTGATATTAAAAGCAATGACTAGCATATATGCATGTATATAAAGACCTAGGCATCAGTTGAAGTTCTTTTTTTTTTTTTTTGGTAACATTTTATATATTGTATTGTGCTTAATATATATCATACATATAACTTGTAATTTTTATAAACATATAGTTATTCTTATTTTATAAGTATATATTTTGCTTTGTACATAGATTCCCAACACTTTATTTTTTTTATATAAAAATTTTTTTTTTCTTCACCAAAAAAAATTTTTTTTTGGTGGTCCTTCGAGTGATAATATGTGATGTAACACATATTCTATTATATATATTTCTATTAATTTTTCAAATGTTAGTTCCCCCCCCCCTCTTTTAAAATTTAATTTTAAAAGAAAAGCATTTTTAATAGGTATTTTTATTGTGTGTTCGTCTCCAATTGCATATAAAATAATAATAATAAATAAAAAACAAATAATAAATTAGTTTTAAAATATCATTCCATTTCTAGATTTTTCTTTCTTGTTCTTCAGTTGATTAAATATCAAACGAATTAAATATTTTTTCTGTTTAAAATAACTGCTATTTTTATTTCCCAATCATTTCATTTTGTCTTGTATAAAGAATTAATTTTTACCGACTGTATAATTTCGTTTAGGGTTGCTGTGAGTTGTGCGTTTTTGTGCGGACAATAATTGTTATATTCTTGACAACACACTTTTTAAATTTTTTCCCACTGCTTATTATATAACGGTCCTTTTTACCTGTACATTTTTTTGCTCGGATTGGGAATCTATTGTATCCCAAGAGACTTTTTCTTGGCGTTTGTGAAGTGTGAAAATTTAGTCTGATTACGTTTTGTCTTGGTGAAGTGAACATGCACGCTCGCAGTTGTCAAAAATGACAAATATTTCTTTATTATGTTCGTGAGCATTTATGTTAGCATGCTGCATTCTTATGTGAAAATTTATTTAGATTACGTTTTGTCGCGGACACGTCAACATGCACAATTCGTGGTCGTTGAAAATTAAATATGTTTCTTTTTAATACTAGTGCACATTTGTGTGAATAAGTTGCATTCCTAGTGTATTGATATGCTCATATTTCCCGTAGTATGCAAAATAAAGACAATTTAGTTTCTTTATCAGAAATGCTTATATCACTTCGTTCCAGAAAAAAAGTAAAATATGGACCTGGGGTATTCTACAATATTGAACTACGATCTCGGCCAATCTCATAAAATTGGTTTTTTTATATATTACATTTTGCCACCATAAGCCACTAGTTGCATGCATTGTGTAGCTGTTTAAATATGAATAACACTCTTAAGTTTTGAAAGTGTAAGGATATTTCGATTATTATATTGTTTGGTATAGAGCAGCGACCTTTTTCGGAGACATTTGGTACTAAAACAAGAAATATTACTAACAAATTGACTTTAATTGCTGTCACCATCTCCTTGATATCCCATTTTTAAATCAGCCCTTTATAGGACAATCTGTATGTGCAATTTATAGGGTGGTTCAGATAAAGATTGAGAAAACTTTATTTACTGATGTTTAAACTAACAAATATTTTCAACCCTGCATTGTGTGGTTGGATGAAATTCATTTAGGAGACAGGATTAGTAATAGTAGAAAGAAATGCCCTTGCTTTTAAAAAAATTACAAATGTTGACAGAAATTTAATTTGTATGATGAAGTTGATTTAGAAAGTGCTAATATGAAAAGAAAACACACCCTGTTCAGCTGATTCATATATCAGACCAGATTAGCTTAGTTGAGTAAATTAGGTCCTTCAGATTTGACCGGGATGGCTCAGTTGGCAATGCATTGATAGCTTCAGCCAAGCGATTCCTAGCTTGAGACGATTTTCGGGATACGACAATGATGGACTGGTGATCGTTTCGAAGTATAACTTAAAGTATAAAAATACGGAGAATGTTATTTGATTCCGAGACTTATGAATGTGAATTCCTGAAATTCTTTGTCAAATACGAAAGTAAACTAGTACTTGAATTTATGAGAAATATTCCCACTTCCAAAGAGAACATCCATTTTAGAACATTTTTAAAATTTTGTCTCTAATTTTCGGACCATCCTGTGTGTTTATACCCCATTTCCGTTTAACAAAAGATTAAAGAAATTGCAATTTTTTACGTGTATTAACGAAGACATTGTGCTTCTTTCTTACATTTACTTTTATAGCATTATTTCAGTTATAATGAGCAGTAACGCCATAGATATCAACTTCAATATATAATGATTTATAATGATAACGAATTATAAATTATGATTTTTTTTCACTAAACCGAAGTATTTACCTCAAAAGAAAAAAAAATAATAAAACTCATACATCTTCGATCATATGTCTAATGATCCAACAAACATATTTTTTGATCGTTTTGAGAAATATAGCGTCAATGATAATGCTTTAAGGCTTTCACATGTTAAACAAATTTGACCTATTTCTTTTTATGGACAAAACAAGAGAAGATAATTTTGGTGAACATGGATACGAATATAAAAGATTCCATGGTTTTTTTATTATTATTATTCAGATTTAAAATACATATTTAGTTTACCCTTCTATCAGTTATATTAATTTATTTAACATTATGCCAATTCAAAGTACATAAATATGTTTAACTGTGTTAAGTTTAAGTATTTTTGACTAGATAATTTGAAAGATTCTTTTACTTCAATTACCAAAATGGCTTATACCCTTAGACAGGGGTGGGGAAATACATCATTTTGCTCGCCATTGGCGAGTGGATTTTCTCACAAGGCGAGTGCATTTTTAGTTTTTGAAAAACTGTGGGCAATAGGCACATTATCAGAAACACTTTTTTAATCTAGATATTTTAACTTTCCAAATTATTACAGTGTAAATATGGCATTATGTTCTATCTAATATTAATCTTACCTCTGTTATGTATAATTCCTAATATTATAGAAAAAAGAATTATGAAAGTGCATTGTATTAATAGTAATTTTGTCTGTAATCGCGTGCGATTTTGTCATAACTATTTTCAACAGCGTGTGTGTCGCATCTTGCGGGCTGGTGAAATAATTCCTTGGCTGGTAAGAATATGGAAAAATTCCCCACCCCTGCCCATAGATAATTTTTGCAGCTATGCAAATGAGAATTTTGGAGATTATTTCGCACTATATTTTCATTTTTTAAATTATATTTTTATTGGTGTATTCACACTGCTGGATTCACGTGCAGACTATTAGTCAATTCTTTAGCCCTCTCATGCATAAACTATTTTTCATTATTCACAAAAAATCTTTTTTTTTCTTTGTGACTAATGAGAACCCATTTTAAAATAATTTTATTATTGTGTTATTATTGTTTTAATATTCTATTATCTGTTCACAAATTAGATCTCTTTAAACGAATGCTCAGTTTTTTAGGTAGCTTTCATTACAAAAAGTAAAAAGCTGCCTATTGCAGCCGTCCGGAGGAAAGCACTTCCGGAAAATTTTGATATACTTTCGCCGATCATGACCCCCAGACCCCAAAACCACCCTCCATTCAAATGTTGACATATATATTAGGGTGAGCCGAAAAAAACTTTTTTTCGATTTTCGATTATGGCGGGTGCGGAAAAGTGGCCACTGGTGGCACTCAGTTCACACAAAAAATTTGAGATTTTTTGGACTTTTCCTTGCCCTGCCGCAAATGGCTTGAAAATTTGCAAAAATGCTGATTTTTGAACTTTTCTAGGTAAAAAATTAAAAATGTTAAATTAAATTTATTTTGGCTGTATTTGCTTGCAAAGGCAGCTTTAACGTACCAAATTCTTAAATAAATTCTGATAATGCCTTATTTAATTGTTAAGTATATTTTAAATAAGCCGATTTTCATAGCTTTTTCACATATAACAGGCAAATATGTATTGGTTTGAATCGTTCGTTAATTTCTCTCTTATTTATGTTCCTTGGTCTTTAAATTTTTTCTATGCGTCAAAGGTCATATATTTGGGCAGCGGACAGCAGTAAAACTCAAAAACAAAGCTGGAAGGTGAGAAGGGGTAAAGCAGGACTCAAAGAGTACGCAATGCCTCATCGCAATGTTGAGGGAGTAAAGGAAGATATAAAATAGAAGAGAAAATTGCTATAAGGGATTGTTATTATTTTACCATGCTCAAAATCTGCGAGATATGTTCAGTGTGGACGTGAAACCTTTTCCTAGAGAGATGCGGTACTTTTTGGATCACTTGACATACCATTACAGTGTTTTGTGCGTTTTATTACGACGAGCTTAGAAATGGCTAGTATGAAGGTCCATGGCAATGTAAAAGACACGCGACAGCATGAAAAGCAGGCACGTAGCCAGGGAGGGGGCTAAGGGGGCTGAAGCCCCTCCCGAAAGTTTGAAAAATTACAAAATTATCTCTATAATAATAAAATAATTTATGTTTGTTTTTATCTTCCATTACATTGAAGTCAATTGCATTTTCAGCTGTAAAAATATGCATTTATTCAATTACAGTTACGGTAATCCTTCGTTATATCAGTTATTTGGATATATTGTTTTTTAATAGATACTTACCATAAAACATGTAAAATATTTTTAAAATGAAATTTTAAGTATCTTTATGCATATTAAAATTCGATCAAGTGTAATTCCGTATCATTAGTTTGACTAACAAAAATTAGTGTAATACAGATACAGCGTATTAACTTTAAGAGACAGATATAAAACATTAATTATAAATAGAAGTTTTCATATACGTCCATTAAAAATATTTCAAAAATATGCATTAAAATATTTAATTGCTATAAAGGACGCCAAATACTAATAAAAGTACTAATTAAGATCTTTTAATGTTTTTATTAGTATTTGACGTCCTTTATAGCAATTAAATATTTTAATGCATATTTTTGAGATATAAAACATTTTACTTGCGTCTTATGATCTTCCTTAATTTTCTTTATCTTCATGTATATAAAGGAAACTTAGAGAAGTCAATGTTAAAATGTTTTGCAGATAAATAAGCCAAAAACTTTAATAGCCGCCTATAATGTAAAATCACATTAAAATTATTATTTTAAAGAAAGTATCTTTGGTAATGATGTATAACTGTAAAACGCTTTTCATTAAAAAGAAACTATTAGAATACATTTTTGAAAAGTAATGATACGAAAAAAAAAAAAAACGATATGGTATCGAAAAGCTTTTAGACACATACCCCAATCTCTTCATTCAACAACTTTTTTGCGAATTGTTTGCATGTGAATCTTTAATAATAAGAAAATGTGCGTAAAGTAGCTGGTTTGTCTGGTTAATTTTCTTTATATTTTGTAGAACTATCAATTTTAGGGATGGATTCTCTTATGTAGGGATTTTTTGAAAGTTTTTCTTAGCGCCACCGACAGAGTTTTCTACCCCTCAGCACACATATTTGGATAAAATTTATCCATTTACACTGTGAGGCCAATCTACAGATATCGGCGGGTGTGCTGCCTGGCTGGGGGGGGGGGGGTATTTTTACAGTCAGTATAGGGACATTTTGAGTTGTGTCTAGGAATATAGTAAAAATTTAAACAACAACACCGGCTCAGTGTACAGCCAGAAATTTAATTTAGTAACTGAAGTAATCCGAGTTAAAAAAAGCGAATTTTATCAAATACAATTTTTAGGCCTAAAATAAACTTTTTGAGCCGCGAATTTAATGACGAAAAATACCATATTTTGTCGGTTGGCTAAATAAGATGGGAATAAAAATGTTAATGATTGTTAATGGAACATTTTAAGTAACTAGAAAATATTATATGAAGTAGAAAAATAATTTTTCAGACGTGTACCATTTATTTTTAATTGCAAAATCACAAAAAGCACCATGGGTGCACTAAATCTTGAACTGACTTAATAACTAATAACTAAATCTTGAACTGACGTAAAAATCAGTTCCAATAATATGAACCTTTTCTGGCAGTAAGTCTTGTTTAAAAATTTAAATTTAAGATTGTTTTGATGTCAGCGTTAGGAACAATTTGACTTTGGTAGGTATTCATGAAGTACTCGATATGAACCTACATTATGGAAAGCAACTCGATTCGATATTGCTATATATCTAGCGATAACTTAGATGATGCCACGAAGCGAAACATTTTTAATTTCATTTTACTTTTCAAACAGCCATATAGTTTTCCAATAACTAAAGGAAATAAACAAAAATAAGAAAAATGGAAGAAAGATCCAAAAATAGTATTTCCTTTTCTCACATATTCCAAAACGCATTTATTGTAAACTTTTTTTTTTTTTTTTTTTTTTAAATGAAAGAATAGGTGCAGAAAAGATACAAAAACAGGAAGACTAGTTTTTACATGTTTCAGACACTGGAAAAAGATTAAATGTGTTCTTATGCAATTCTTATAACATATGCAATTAGATTATCACAAATCACATGTTATTTTTGCAAACAAAACAAAAAAAATTTCTTCAGAAATATAGAAAATTATTATTTTTTTATCATTGGGTTTTCAAAGAGCTTCGGGAAAAGAAAAAATCAGAGCAGCTCTTGAAACAATACTTGAATACAATCTTATTTTGTGAAGAGCAAAATGCGCCATTTAGAGATGACCACGATGATGACCCTCCTACGTTGAGAAATCGATAAAAGACTGTTTGCTAAGAGCTCTTTTAAATTAAGAGCAATGTCTGGAGAGAATGAATTAAAACGAGATATTATAAATATCCGTAGAAATGCTATTTACTTCACCCCAGACAGTTAGAATAAAAACATTCAAATATCCTCGGATACAGTTACCGAAAAACTAATTATTAAAATCAATAACATGATCTGTTTTGTTAGTACAAACAAAACGCTTACCTTGTTTGCTGATGAAACTATGGGCATTTCAAGCGCTGAACAACTTGACCTTTGTGTTAGATATGTGGACTATTAAAAAAATCACAAACCCCAATAATTCAAAAAATACTTTTAGGTTTTATTCCAATAAATGTCTTCTCTGCCAAAAATTCAAGAAAGGTAATATTACAACATTGGAATGAACTATGACTTGGCATTTATAAATGCGTCATATAAGTGTATGATAAAGCAGCTAGTAAGTCTGGTCATTTTAGCTTGATCAATTCTAGAATTTTTCAGAGTATTCAACAATTAGACACGTCCACTTTGAAATCCATCAGTTAAATCTTGCCTTGTCCAACAGCATGTTAATTCGTGTAATAAGAAACTATCATGGACTTGTTAAAGCAAAGAAAAAGTTTTTAAAAATCGCTTAAAGGCAAATTTAGTGCTTCAAGAAGCAATTGCATCATTCATATACCCCAGAAGATGAAAGAAAATGACTTCTGCGCATTTGTGAAACAAAATTTATTGAGAGCCATGAAAGCACATTAACTTTTGTTGAGTTACATACATTTGCATTAGCTCAGAAAATATTTCGAAAAACACAGGAAAGATTTCTTCAGCAGCTGGAGCCTTTTTTTTTTGGCAGCCGGGAGAAGAATGATTTTCTCATAAGCCTGTCTGTTTGTGAGAAGGATTTCTGTTTGACAAAGTCATAGAAAAAATTTGTGATGATATCGACTGTAACTTATGTTAAAGATGTCGTAACTGTTTTACAATAAATATATAGAAAATGTAGTAGAAATCTTTTGTGAGATATTTTATTGTGCATCAAAACTTCAGGAAGACATCTTCCAAACTGAAGTAAAGATCCCAAACATTATACAAACTAACATTTAGAGAGACAACACATATAAAAATTGTATCCGCTGAAGAATATTACAATATCACGATCTTTATTCCCCAAACGTCTTATTCAGAATTTAAATGATCGATTCATTTCGAATACAGAAATAGTAAGAGATTTCCCATTACTTCTTCCAGGATTTGTTTCACTGGTAAAAGCAAGCAAATTAAAGAAACTGTCGCAATATTTTCAGGATAAAGTGTCAATGTAGCAAGTGGAATCTGAATATGAATTAGGGTGCGAACGAATTGTTGGCACCGATATAGAGGGCTTGAAAGTTTTAGTACTGTAATGTGACGAATTACAATAATATCAAATACTTGTTGACAATTTTGGTTGAAAGCCCAGTAACAACAATTAGTGTTGAAAGATCTTTTACGACAATGAAAATAATTAAATCTTTGCCTCGAATCTTTACATTTATTATTATTATGATCAGAGAATGTGAATTTCAAATGTAATTTTTATGATTACATATGATTGTAGCAATTAATTTTTCTTTGGAAAAAATAATGCGTGAAATTAATTTCATTTATGGATCAATAGTTTGAAGACCTCGCACTCGCAATGCCAGATTCTCTCACACTAATATTAATCCTGCGTTTTTAATGAATTCATGTTACTTATTTGCATTTTAATATTTTTTAACGTTTTTTTTCATAGGATACTTGAGGCTCATCTCAAACATTCTTATTTTGTGCTTTTTAGGTTTCGCGGAAGCTTTTCCCTAAAAAATCTCCAGTTTCTGAACCGGTTTGGAAACAGGAATTTTAATGTCAAAAATTGCAACAGAAATTGAAAAAAATAAATACGAAATAACAATGTTTGACATGGTTATTTTAAATTTCATTGCTGTAAATTATACAAATTACATTTGTAAGATCGGAAAAAATTTCAAGATTGAGCCCCTCCTGAAAGGAAATCCTGGCTACGGGCCTGATGAAAAGTATCCTTTTTGGGGCACCATGCTTATTGAAAGAATTACAATTGCCAACTTATACTGATATCATGCTCCACTACTACTAGTTGCGAAGCGATATGGCAGCAAATCGAGAAATCCAATGTTAGTCAATAGATGATGTTATTAAAATGGTAGGTGAAAAAGTTACCATTGAAAAGAAGCTTCGGAAAAAAATCTGAAAAAAAGCTTCCATACCAGTGTTTTCCCAACGATCAATTTACAAAAAAGATTAAAAACTACTAAAAGGTTTCACCATATTGTACGAATTCTTTGCGGGTTGTCTTTACTTTCAAGCCCATACGATTACAGGATTTCCCCAATGATCTACACTTCCTTTAATAGTGATAGTTTAGAATAATATTTTAATGGTTGGTGAAAAAGTTACCGAAATCTGAAAAAAAGCTTCCATACCAGTGTTTTCGCAACGATCAATTTACAAAAAGATTAAAAACTACTAAAAGGTTTTACCATTTCGTACGAATTCTTCGCGGGTTGTCTTTACTTTCAAGCCCATACGATTTCAGGATTTCTCCAATGATCTACGCTTCTTTTAATAGTTTTTAATCTTTTTGTAAATTGATCGTTGGGAAAACACCGGCTTTTATTCAGATTTCGGTAACTTTTTCATCTACCATTTTAATAACATCATCTATTGACTAATATTGGATTTTTCGATTTTTTGCCATATCGCTTCGCAACCAGTAGTAGTGGCGTATGATACCAGTATAAGTTGGCAAGTGCAAGTCTTTCAACAAGCATGATGCCCAAAAAGGATAGTTTTCATTCTGTCGTGTGTCTTTTACAGTGGCATGGACCTTCATAATAGCCATTTCCAAACTCGTCGTAATAAAACGCACAAAACACTGTAATGGTACGTCAAATGACCCAAAAAGTACCGAATCTCTCTAGGAAAAGGTTTCACATCCACACTGAACAAATTTCTCTGATTTTGAGCGTGGTAAAATAATAACAATCCCTTATAGCAATTTTCTCTTCTCTTTTATATCTTCCTTTACTCCCTCAACTTTACGATGAGACATTGCGCACGCTTAGTGTCCTGTTTTACCCCCTTCTCACCTTCCAGCTTTGTTTTTGAGTTATACTGCCGTCCGCTGCCCAAATATATGACCTTTGACGCATAAAAAAAATTTAAAGACCAAGGAACATAAATAAGAGAGAAATTAACGAACGATTCAAACCAATACATATTTGCCTGTTATATGTGAAAAAGCTATGAAAATCGGCTTATTTAAAATATACTTAACAATTAAATAAGGCATTATCAGAACTTATTTAAGAATTTGGTACGTTAAAGCTGCCTTTGCAAGCAAATACAGCCAAAATAAATTTAATTTAACATTTTTAATTTTTTACCTAGAAAAGTTCAAAAATCAGCATTTTTGCAAATTTTCAAGCCATTTGCGGCAGGATAAGGAAAAGTCCAAAAAATCTCAAATTTTTTGTGCGAACTGAGTGCCATCAGTGGCCACTTTGCCGCACCCGCCATAATCGAAAATCAAAAAAAAGTTTTTTTCGGCCCACCCTAATATATATATATATATATACATATACGGTGGCGGTCAAAAGTTTCCGGCCAGTTAGTTTCTTCGATTTATTTACCAAAAGGTTTCAGCGAAGAAGAAGTACAATTGCTTCAAAAGTTAGGAAAATGTGAATAACCTCTGACCACGTGATCATTTTGATTGGATACTGAAGATGCTTCATGCAAAGGGATAAAATTCGAAGTTCGCGTGTGCAAAAGTTTCCGGCCACTTATCATTCTTTAGTTTTTTTCTATCTGTAAACTGTTTTTTGGTTGTGTTTATGAATGAATCAACGTGTATAGCATAGTCTGAATTGAAAATTGAAAAGTTCAACAATTATTGTTCATAAATGAGCGATTAGTTTGTCGCTAAAAGGCCAATCTTCTCGAGATATTGCGGCAAAGTTATCGGTCGGTAAAATCGACCGTAAACGATATTTAAAAATTATATAAAAATGTCCGTGGCCTTCGGGACTTTCAGAGGTCCGGGAGATCCCAGAAAATTACTATTCCTGTTGACAGAATTATCAGGAGAAAAACAATTGATAATCTGCATAAAAATTCCCTTGCAATATACTGAGATTTACGGAATGAAAATATTGCTGAAATAAGTCCGTATACCATATCAACATGCTGACGTGATGCATAACTTTATGAAAGAGTCGGTGTTAAATTTTATTCAGAGTTAAAAAAAATACAAACGTACCTGACTGGCGTTTTCCAAAAAAACACAAAGTCTGGTCAAGTGAAAACTGGAAAAAAGTTCTATTTTTCCATCAATCGAATTTGAAACAGTTTTGGAAGTGATGGCAGACACAACGTCCGATGACCTAACAGCAAAAGATATGATTCGACCTATGTTATTCCTACAATGAAGCATGGAGGAGGACACCCCTCATAGCATGCATGGTCACAGTGATGTCCCAATGACGTCACTTTGGTCACATAACATCTGTGACCAAAATGCCACCACTCAGTGACGTCACATTGTGACTGAGATGTGACTTTATTAAAAATTTTTAGAAAATTATTAATATTCTTCAAAACATGTTATTTACTTTAAAAAACATGTTTCTGGCAATTTATATATCGTTGCTTTTGTCACACTTTCGTCACAATGTTAATGTCAAATTAGTCACAAATGACACATTTTTCACAAATTTGTCACATTGTGACCACTTTGTGAAACGTCACAAACGAGCTCTAAAACGGCCATAACGACTTCACATCGACGTCACGTGACGTCACATCGACAATCGATAGTCACAAAGTCACAATGTGACTTCACAAGGACATCGCAGTGATGTCACCATGCCTTATGGGACGTTATGCCGTGGGGAGTATTTTCTTCAAAAAGTGTCGGTCCGTTATTTGAAATCCACAGCCAGGTGAATGATACAATGTATAAGGATATCTTGCAAGACTATTTTCTGCCTTATTAGAGATAAAAATTTGGTCGCAACTATTTTTCTTAACATGATAACGACATAAATAATGTATGCAAACTTCGATAAGCAATGATTTTCGCAAAAAAAAATTTCGATTTTGAAATGATCAGTCCAAGCGTCCAACATGAATACAACAGAAAATCTTTGAAAAGAGTCTGCGGAACTATAAATATTCCAACTCAGCCGAAATTTCGCCAAAACTGCAAGAAATGTGGGAAAAACGTATCATAGACGGTCTTTAACCGTTGATTGTATGAATGACACGTTGCTGCGCCGCAGTACTTATTACTAAAGCTAATAAAATAGTAATACGATAAAATACTAATTGTATATGTTGTTGATCACTGTAATTTTCTATTACAATACCACTTTTTTACAAACTTGTAAAGATGGCCGGAAACTTTTGAGAACATGCGTTTTCCTTTATACTTAATTTGTCAGTTAAGTTTATTGATATTTACATGTTCTTCTATAAATACGTTCCTAACCATTATGTCAATAAAATGTATAAAGATTTGAGATTCCTCTTCATTTGAGTATATTTACAAATTAACTGAAAAATTTTTGCTGGCTGGAAATTTTTGACCGCCACTGTATATATATCCATATATATATATATATATCTGATTTTTGTCATGCTGTAACTATCGTATTTATCAACCGATGTGAATGAAACTTGGTATGTACATAGTACATACAAATATCTCGACCGAGTTCGTTTGCCAGCATCATCCGCCATCTTGTTTCAAAATGGCGGCCATTTAAATTTTAAATAAAAAATTTAAATTTAAAATTCAATGCGAAAAAAATTAAAAGTAAAAAAATATTTTTCTCCTGTGTGTTAGAACACAAAACAACGATTCCAGAACACTTTTTATTTTGTCTATATCTTAAAAAATGGCTGAGTTATAGCATTTTGAAATTTTAGTATGGCTGACATTTTGAAACGATCTAATATTTGTATCCTGATAACACGCGTATTTATGAATCGATTTGGATGCAACTTTGTTTGAACATAGTACATAATGCAGCCTGGACCAAGTTCGTTAGCCAGTTCCATCCGCCATCTTGTTTCAAAATGGCGGCCATTTAAAAAATTTTAAAAAATTTTAAATTTAAAATTAGGTACAAAAAATTGAAAGTTTGAAAAACTTCTTTTATCTATTTGACCTCTATACATAGATTCCAGAGCATTTTTCGTTTCGTCTGTATCTTATAAAATGGCTGAGTTATAGCACTTTTAATATGTAGCGTTGCTCACATCTGATTTTCGTCATGTGATAACAGTCGTATTTATAAAGCGATTTAGATGTAACTTTGTTTGTACATAGTATATAATGCGGCTTGGACCGAGTTCGTTGGCCAGTTCCATCCGACATCTTGTTTCAAAATGGCGGAATAATAATTTTTTTTAATTTAAATTTTAAAATTAGGTGCAAAAAAGTAAGAAATTGAAAAATATTATTCTCTTGTGAGTTTGACCTTAATGCAAAGATTCGAGAGCATTTTTTCTTTCATCTATATCTTGAAAAATGGCTGAGTTATATCACTTTCAATTTTCAGTGTGGTTGACATTTTGAAACGATCTGAAATTTGTCTTACGATAATACTATTTTTATAAACTGATTTGGATAAAATTCCGTGTGTACATAGTACATACCGATGTCTTGACCGAGTTCACTGACCAACTTCATCCGCCATCTTCTTTCAAAATGGCGGCCATTTAACTTTGTCAAAAATCTTTTAAATTTATATAGATGTACAAACTAAAAATTAGAAATTGAAAAAAGGTTCTTTCTAAAGTGTTTGATTTTAATAATGAATTACGGAGTATTTTTTGCTTTGCTTTACCTTAAAAAACGCCTGAGATACAGCAGTTTGAATTTCTAATGTGGGTGAATTTTTCTTTAAATCAATTTGCGGGCGACAGCACTGGTATATATTCATCGATTTCGATGTGAATGTGCATGTGCACAGGAATTAAGATTTCGACCAAGCTCACTGATTTGTTTTATCCATCATGTTGTTTTAAAATGGCATACCCTTCATAATATCGTGAAATTGGCGACCCTATAAATCGCTTAAAATAAAACCGGCTTGAATTAAAGATGACTAATTTTTAAAAATTCTCATTAGTATTCTGTATTGATAAAAACTAGTATTCAATCTTATATAATCGGGCTCTACTAATTTGAGCTTCGTATGTTTGAATAATAAAATATAATTTAAAATAAATAAATAATGTATATGAAAGCTACCTCTTCCTCCCGGCACTGCCGGTAGGACCTTTTTTTTTGTTCCTGCTTAATTCAATAATTATCTACCCTCATATGAAGCCCGTATGCATGAGAGGGTTAAACAACTTACTTTTATAAGATAAGGGGAATGTTTGTAATAAGCTATAAATGCAAATATGACCTTTACTTACAATTTCCTCTACAAATAATGTCTCTATTCTTCGGCCTGATACGCCAGGCAGTTACATAAACTCGCTATTGTGGAATACATCAGTTAGTTTGTAAAATGTAATTGCATGAAATACAACAAATATTGTAATAATCATATTTTTTCATCCATATTTTTAGATGACCTGTAACATGCTTGCATCTGATGGGGCATTATATCCAAATCAGTCTAAAATATGTACTATAATTAAAGGATAATATGTGAATTTTCGTATTTTTTTTTTTGTAAGAAATGCTCGTTGAAATATTTGCTTCTCTCTAAAATTTCATTACTCTGAATGTGTCTTGAAAATTTCGCCATGGTTATTGCGAAATTTAGATTGAGCCCTGAAGAAAGCTACCAATTTAAAAATCGAAATCCAATCGGATGTATAATTATTTTGATAACACGAAATTTTCTTTCTATAATTTATCTACCAATCCACCGATACGTTACTGGAAATATCAAACAGTATACGGATCTTTCCCATGACAATAGTGCAAAACCCGCTTAAAATTTTTATAGCTTTAAAGATTAGAGAACTGTCTATTGTCGAGAGGAGAAGGCTTCGAATATAGGTTATGACTTGGCTGATTGCAATGGTTTGGAATCAACTCAGAACTTTAAATTCCGGCTCTTTAGCTCTCATCATTAAAAAAAATCTCTAAATTACATTTTGCTTTAATCATATTAAAGATTTTTTTAAATGCAATACTTAAATTCTAACTCATTCCAAAAGGGTTTAAAATGTGCCATTTTTAAAATTTGCAACAGCAACATTTTTTTTTTCAAAATTTTCATTTGAGACACTTATGTTGCAGGATTTGCACTGAATTGCTTGCCAAGACGCAATTGAAGAATTGCGATGCCATTTATTTAACTTTACCGTACATATGAATTGCTAGAATTCTGGATATTACTATCCAATTAACGAATTTATATTATTTTTTCTTTCTTTTTCATTATTTTCTTTCTTTTTTTTTATTTTCGGTAATCGAAATAACCATCTAAATAATTAATAATTCAGCAAGTATACTCAACGATAAAAAAGGTGAACTTAAACCAAACATTATTTTTAATGACATTCTGACACTAAAAAAAACTGTTTAACATTTATCACGAATTATTTCCTAAAACTTCATGGATTCAACATTACTTCATTCCTTCAGGGATTTAAACAAATTCTTAGTCTTCATTTTCAGGAGGTTTTCACGTAGATTTTTTTATTATTTTTTTGTTGGAATGGACATTTTACCCTTCCAAAGGCTCAATCAGTGAAATATTTTCCTAATGACTTATATCTGCTACTTGGGTGGTCACTGTCTTAAACAGTGAACTTTCTGTATTTAGTTTTTAGAAGTCATTATTGCGGCTGAAACCTTAATCATTTTGATAGTAGATATTGCCTTTTAATTCCTTTTGATGGGTTCTTTTCACCTGGTTCCACCCACGCAGATTTTTAATAAACTATTAAATGCAGATCCCAAAGAAACAGTCACAACGTTTATTACCCAATTTTATTTCCGGTTGATATTTCTTTTTTATTCGTGAGATGATTTCAACCTCTTCTATACTGAATAATTCCTTATAATGAAATTTCAGTACAACATAAATGTGGTCCCGAGACGCAAATTTTTGCAGTCTTTTTTCTTTCTTGAAATGCATATTTATTAATATATTTTTTATCAAATGTAAATTCTGTAATGAAATAGTGATAATTAAAAATTACAAATTTTATCCATTTTTAGAATTTGATATGTCTTCCTTTAGAAGCATATGTATGTACTATTTACTTTTTTTTTTTTTTTTTTTTTTTTTTTGTATATAAATTAAAAAAAAAAATGTGTTAAGTATTTACAAAAATATCTATTAAAACAAAAATAATTTTAAAAAATATATTTGTAACTCCTTTTATTACGAGAATTATAATTAATTCAAACTCCGAAAATAATTTAAAGAGTAAAGAACTGAAAAAAAACACTGTACAAAATTATCATGATCTTTTATAATATTTTTATACACTATATGGCCAAAGGTGACCTGGCCACTTGCGATTTTAGACATTTTGTTAAATATCTAAAATAAATACATGATGAACTATCCCGAAACTCTAAATGTGTAAACATAATAGTTCAGGTCTTACATTTCTGTGAAGATTTTTTACTGAAACTCTACAGGGGACCGTCAACAAATTTAAAAAGAACGAATATATTTTAAATAATCTTGTCAATACTATTACAGCAAAGCGTTCAAACTGTATATTATGATTAAGTGGCTTATTGAAATAAACTGTGTTCATTTTTATGCGGATAGCATCTATATTCGTAGAAAAATTAAGGTTTTTATGAGAACAGTCCCAAATTTTTCCAAGTGTTTTGCTAATACTTTGAAGAGTTCTTAATAAAAAATAATGTTCTTTTCCGAAAATATGACAAACAACATTGTACACAATACTCTGCAATCAGAATTAAAAAATAATTAAAATTGTGAGAAAAATGAGCAGGTATACTAAATAATTTTTCATTGCGCATGCGTGAATGCTATCAAAATTTCATTCACATATCATGCTATCTAAATGTATAGAGCAGCTTTTGTGAAAGACTCAAAAACATAGCTTGAGAATTCTGAAAGTGATCGTCGACAGAATAAGCACAAAATCCGTTATTCCCCAAATGAAGCAAAAAGATGAGGAGCTGTATCCATTTATCCATTCATTAGTGTTAATATAGAATATAAAATATGGCATTTACTACAATATTTGGATACAATCCCTCATTTTTTGCTTCATTTTGGGAACAACGGGTTTCTAGCTTATTCTATCGACGATCACTTTCAGAATTTTCAAGTAATGTTTTTGTGACTTTTACAAAAGTTGATCTATACATTTAGCCAACACAATATGCAAAGGAAATTTGGATAGCTTTCATGCATGCGCAATGAAAAATTATTTAGTAAACCTGCTCACTTTCATATTACTTTTATTATTTTTTAATTTTGATTACAGGATATTGTGTACAATGTTGTTTGTCATATTTTCGGAAAAGAACATTATTTTATATTAAGAACTCTGCAAATTATAAGCAAAAAACTTGGCAATATTTGGGACTGTTTTTATAAAAACCTTAGTTTCCCGACGAGTAAACATGCTCTCCGCGCAAAAATGAACGCAGTTTATTATAATAAGAGAGTTGAAAGCTTTCAAGCTACAGTTTGAAAGCTTTTGCTTTCAATTTAAACTACATGATCTAAATCTCATAACTGTCAAATATGAGGTAACTTTATTCAATTTATAGCTTCAGTAATCATCTATTGTTTATTTTAACTTAAATTTGTGATGAGTTGTGATTTTAAATGTTTATTTCAAAATAGCATGTCAATCAATATTTAATTTAGTATAAAAATATTTTGATGGGTGGGGCTCTACTGATTTGAAGTGTTATTTGGGGAAGATGTAAAATTTGATTTAGCAACTAAGAGGAATATGTAATAATTGAAAAAGTTTATAAAGCATCTTATCTATGTTATAACATATGTATATAATTGTTTATTTTCTGTTTAGAATGACGTCGATTTCAAAAATGCAACAATACAGAAAAAGGTCTAAATTTTTATTGAAAAATAAAAACTAAATACACGCGTTATAATTTTTTCTAAACTATTGTATCATTTTTTAGAATGTGATAACAGGAAAAAAATGATTGAAATAGAAAATTCAAAATTGAGGTGTTTTAATAATACTAAATAATGGAAAGTAGCAAAAAAGAAATAAATAGCACTCTGATATATTTTTTAAGTTTAAAGAGTTTAAGTATGTCCTGAAACGTATGTACGGCAAGTTTCATGCAAATTGGTCAAAAATTGAGATTTATATGAGGAACATACAGTCAGAGAACAGAATTTATAAATATACAAAAGTTATGTCCTTTTCTTTGCCCTCATTTCAAATAAATGTTGAATGCAATAAAATTTCAAACAAGTACTAAGTTCCTAATTCAAAATTCTATCTGGAGTATAAGATGAATATCTTAACAATTATGACTTTCAAATATTGTCTATAAAAATTCGAAAAGCATTTCTTTCTTTCTTATGTTAACAAAGCAAAAATATTTGCAGAAAATATCTGCAGTGCGTCACCAATCTCAGTTCTTATTAATTTTCCTAAAGATAAGCGACGGATAAGAAAAGTTTATTATATTTTACGGCATTATCATCCTAATATTCATACATACAAATGCGTTCAGAAATACTTAACATTTCTTTTTGAAATTTTATGGATACTATTTCAATACTACATCCAAATAGCTCTTAATAATAAAATTTAAATTGTTTAACAGCCATCGCAATTATCTCTAATGATTTCTAATTCACGCTAAAAAATTAACTATCAATATCGATATGAGTAACAATAAATAAACAACTTCAAAATGCCCATTAACATTATCGTATTATTTAGCAACTAGTTAAATTTCTCCTTTTACAGTGAACTCTTTTGAAACTACAATTTCAAATTACGGTGATTTCTGATGAGAAAAAATACATTATAGCGTCCGAGAGAAAACATTTATTCACCACCTCTTTTCGATCCTTCTTGATTTTCCTCAACTTTATTTTCTCGACATTTTAACTTGATTCATGGAAATTACGTTCAATAGCGATTACGATAAGATAATTCTAAGAGTTGAAAGTTTGTTTCAATGTAATTTTGAAAATGACTCTTAAAATCAATAACACTTCTGTCCATCCAAATAAACTATTGGAAGTGCTTTCGCTTTTATCTGTATCCCCAAGGGATTAATTTAAAGTTTTAAATGATCCAGTGGTTAGACCAATGCTTTTCAAACGGTTGAGAATAATATTTTTAAGAAAGGAAAAGAATAAATGTTGTATAATTTTTATTGCTGTGAATTGATAATATATTTAGTTCGCAATATTGTTAATTCCAGCTATGAAATTTTAAATCCCATAAAGGCTTTTGAAAAGCTCCTAATTTACGAAGTAGTAATTGTAAGATTTCTTCATACAGCTAAATACACAGCAATTTTTTTTAAGTGATTTTAAAAGTTTTTTTTTTTTTTTCTAAAAATTAAAAATGCCTGTGGATAAAACAGAGGCTTCCACTGTTACAGAATATAGCTGAAAATATTTATTTATTTATTTATTTATTTATTTTGTAAAAACTCTAATCGATTTTTTACATATAATATACTTGTTTAGATTGCACACTAATAGCACCAAAAGTGATTTTTATATATAAAAAAAATTCAATAATGTATTCAAATAATGTTTCATATTTGTTAAAAGAAATACGTCCGTAAGACTCAAATTCAAGGAGTTAATAATACTCTTAGGAATTGTTAAAGATTTCGCTATTTTTACGGCAGCTTTCCTTTATTATGATAATTCAGTAGATTATAAATGTAGTTCAGTTAACACTAGAACCGCGGGAAAATTCATTCAAGTGTTATAAAATCATTTCTCACCGGAATTTTCATTTAAAACTGTTTCAGTTATTTATTGAAAATATTTTTTGCTGAGCACATATTTAGCTTATTTTATTTAGAGTTTCCTGGTTCGAATTGACATCGCTCCATATGATACGGGTCAAAATGACCCGTCGCCGCGGTTCTAGTGTTAAGTATCTGTTAAATTCGTGTTTTATTTATAAATTTTTATTTACTTATTGATTAAGTATAAATTCTCTTATAGAATTTTAGCAAGAAAAAAATATCGAATTCTTTAATAAAAATATTTTTAAATTCTGTTTTTTTCTTAATTCAAACGAGTTAATCATTTGTAATTGGATTGCACGTGACAGAGATATATTAAAAAAAAACTTGTTTGAATATTTAATTAAAAAACTACAAAAATATGTAAGGTTATACATGAGGCAACTAGGTCTTGATTTTACAATGTCACTCTGGAGATTCTGTCAATCCAGACAGAATCTCCAGAGTGACATTGTAAAATGTCAATCTGGAGACATTTTACAGAGTGTAAAATGTCTCTGTAAACATTTTATGTTATCATTTTATGTACATTCAGCTTCCTAAACCCAATGTTCACTTGAATTAATGTCCGATCATTTATAAATGTGTTCAGTTAGATGCACTGTCCCAGACAAATATTTCCAAAATTACATTTTAATGTCTAATATATATATATATATATATACCTATACAGGGTGAGTCATAAATATCGAAACAATAGGCTATCTCCTTAAATATTGCCTCTAGACCCATACTTCCAATTGCAAAAACTCATAAAAAAAGTTGAAGTTTCTGATAATATAAGTTGCAATTCCATGGGGGGTCTAGTTGAAAAAATACGAAAATTAAATTTTTATACGGCCCCCGTAGAGCAAAATTCCCAATTAGGAAATTATTCCTTATCCATTCCTAAATTGAACAAAAAAAATTTCATCTCCCTATCTGAAAACCTGACAGAGATATCAAAATCTAAAATTCTCAAAAATTCGTGACTTACACCACTTTAAACGAAGCGTTTTTCATCAATTTTCAAAGCAAATAAGGGATTGTCCACAAATTGTAACGTTGTTATATATCGGTTTAAGACCGTGCCTCTTATTTGGCCATAATAAAGCAGCGTATTGATTTAAAATTGAAACTTGTTTCTAAAACATGCACTGAAAGCACGTTAGCTCTGAAAGTCTGAATAAATCGTAGTATTTAGGTCCGGTCCTAGATCGACCCATAGGGAAAGAAGTTCAGCCCGGCATGAAATAATGTTAAAATCATAATCCGGACCAGCCAGGAAAAAAAGCTTAAACCATAGCCGGCTCAGCCGTGAATTTCTACATAGTTTTTTACTTCAGTATAGTTTAAAATTGTTTTGCGTGCAGGAGTTCTGACCAAAAATATTTAATATAGAATTTCGTTTTTTATATTTATACTTTATATTATTAAAGAGGCTCCAAAGCCTGTGATATATTTATTTTATCTATAAATCTATGTTTATATGTAAATGTTTCACTTATATTTTATTATCGCTAATCCATATCCCGTGCGTTGAAGAATTTGAAAAATGTTATACAGTAAAACCTTTTAAGACGGAATCACATAGGAAAGAAAAAATACGTAATAGACAAATGCATTTCCTATGAAGGTTAAATGGAGTTTATTATATTCTTAGGTATTATTGTATTTATTTTGCATGGATCAACACATTTTCTGTTTAAGACAGAATTCCGTCATAGGCAGATTTTTTTCTCTGGTTTTATTTTGTTTATTTTTTTGGCATTTAAATATACTATTCTTAAAAAAAAAAAAAAAAAAAAAAAAAATTAAAGTTTTTTTTTTGTTTTGTAAAATAAAAACGGTTTTAAAATTTATGTGGTTTTCGTAAAAATATTGATTAAACCAAATTTTACTTATTTTATGTACGTATTAGTTCTGTGATTTAATTATGGATTGTTCGAGACCGTGATTAAAAATTTCGTCCAGTGCAAGTCTAGGAAAAAGGTTGTTGTTGTTGTTGTATGTATGTCGGCCAATTATCTACACTATGGGATATAGGCCCTAAGGGGTGGGATGCCCTCCGTGGGGGTCTTTCTAGGGGAACCTAACCCGTATTTACGCAAGGTTCTAAGAAAACCACGGAAAACGCCGAACGGTTAGGCCGACGGTCGCGATTGGGTTCGAACCCAGTACCTACCGTCTACCAGTTTGAGGTCAGAACCTCTCGGCCACTGGTGAGGCCTAGGAAAAAGGAAGCAGTCCCCTCCGGTATGAAAAATACATTAGACCCGGATAAGCGAGTCTTACAAAAAAAGTAACGTCACGGTCCTGATCTGACTTGAGCCCAGAATACAGATTTTTTAACAGCCTCTACCGGACGATAAAAAGCTTGAAGTTGAGAGAGCTAATGTTTTAAAAAGGACTTAATCTGCATCTCAGAAAAGCATTCTTTTAAATAACTAATGGCAGTAACACAGTACATTTCGCTTTTCTCTATAATGAATTTTTTTTTCCGACTACTTCTTGTCTTTAAATTATTAAAAGTTAAGAATTGTTAAAGAAAAAAAAGTACAAACTTGAAACATGTCATTTTTTAATTATTTTACATTAGTTTTGTTTAAAAAAATGAAAAATTATTTACTTTTAAAAATATGATTTTTTAAAAGTTTTTTTTTTTTTTTAATAAATATTTTTAAAGCTCTAAAATAAATATTGAAAAACAAAAACCTCGAAACAAAACTAAAATAATATTTTTATTTTTAGTTAAATAGAAAGAAATTGAAATCCCATAAATAATGTTTGGAGTTATAAGGATTTTTAACTATCACATTGAAACCAGTACTAACAATATGAAACTTTTTAAATTTTATGATAAATTTTAGCATGTGATTTTCTTAGCAAATTATATGGCTAACCATCACAAAAAAAGAAAAAAATCAAAATTCTAACTCAAAAGATAGATTTTTTACGCGTTTCCTACAACTGTTAAAGTAACATTGTCTTTTGAATTGCACGCATTTCAATTTGTGTCTAATCCCTTAAAACCTGATGAATTATTCAAACGGTTATAACTCCGCGAATTTTTAAGATATGACGATGCAACTTTTTGTGTATTATTCAGGACTGGACAAGGAAAGTTTCCCTAATTGGAATTTTTATCCTACGGGGGCCGTATAAAAAGTTAATTTTCGTACTTTTTCAAATAGACCCCCCATGGAGTTGCAACTTATCTTATCAAAAATTTCACCTTTTTTTATGAATTTTTGCAATTGGAAGTATGGGTCTAGGGGCAATATTTAAGGAGATAGCCTATTGTTTCGATATTTATGACTCACCCTGTATATCTCTCTCTTTACTCATGGGTCCAGTTGCCCCAATTTTATAAGACAACCAGATCAGACGGGTCTGTTTTCCCCACACCCTTTTTTCATTAATATGGGGTATCAAATCTCTTTAAAAAAGTCTAAATAACTATATAAAAAATAAACCAGACAGATCGTGCACATTATATATCAACTAAAGATCGTTGTAAAGGAAAACCTTTGCTATCAATGTGTCTAAAAAGAGCCTCCAAACGTGAAAATATTGGATTTGTTTTTACAAAAAACACTGGATTAAGTATGTAGATATGTACTTTCACAACAAACCTGGAAAATCGACAATTCACTACGTAGTTTAGTTTGTGAGTGGAAGTCATTTCAATTGAACAACTTTAGTGATATTTCAACAATAGAAAATACTGAATATCGAGCAGTGATAAAATACCTGTTTTTGAAAAAGAAAACAAGTTACAAAATAAAAGTGGAACTCAGCTTTGTTTATGGGGACACTGCACATTCATTATCAGCCAAAAAACATTGGACAGCTGAGTTCAAACACAGCCGTAGAAGCATTTTTGATGAAGAACGTCCAACTGTGGTACGACATCAGAAATGACTAAAAAAATCCACGATGTTGTGATGAACGATCGGCGAGTGAAAGTGCGCGAGATTTCTGAGACTATGTGCATCTCAACTGAAAGGGGGCAAAATCTTTTAACAACTCGATATGAGAAAACTTTCTGCTAGATGGGTGGCGCGATTGCTCACTATTGACATTAAAAACACTCGTGTGTCAATTTCAAAAGAATGTTTGGCGAAGTTAAGGAGGCTGGTCACTCAGCTTCCGAATTTCCCTCTCCAATGTAAAATTTATGAGCGTTTGATGCATTCGTATATTTAAAATATTTCCCGGGAAATTAATATTTTTAACTTCTGTTATTTGTGCACACTTCTTAAAAGATTTTTTTTCTTAGTTTTCAAAATTTTCCTAAAGTATATACTTAATTTTATATGAAGTGTTAAAATTTTACTCACATTTCGTCAGCTTTTAACACTTAAAATATTGAAATAAGCATAAAATTTAGAAATATTTTACAAAAAAAAAAAAAAAAAAAAAAAAAAAAAAAAGAAAGAAAGAAAGAAAGAAAGAAATATGTTGTAAGAGGAGTGCACAAAAAAATAAAAGTTAAAAGTATTAATTTCCCTAATTTTGAATATACGAATGCATCAAACGTCCAGAGACTTAACATTATGGAGAATTCCGAATTGAGATATCAGACCCCTTATTATCCAAATTATTTTTGGAGTAGATTCATAACTGTTGATGAAACATGTATCCCAGTACCACCAGAGACTAAAGAACATCCCAAACAGTGGATTTATTGTGTCCAACCTGCGCAAAAAAAGCTAAGTGGACCTTATCTGCGAACAAAGGAGTGGCTACAGTGTTTTGGGACGCATGCGGTATAATTCTCGTTGATTATCTTGAAAAGGGTAAATCAATCAGCGGAGAATATTATGTCAAATTATTAGATCATTTCAACCATGTTGTGAAAGAAAAACAACCGCATTTCACGAAAAAAAAATTCATTAAGACAATGCATGCGTCCAAACCTCTGCTGTCACCATGGTCAAATTCCATGAATTAACCCTTTGAGCTCTGATGGTAGAATTTTCTACCACATAATTTTAATTCCGAAATGTCACAATGGCACCAGAAAATTTTACCAAAATTATTTGAAAGATGTTTAATGCATTTTTTTTTTTCGTGTATATTGTTAATCTTTTTTTTTTTTGCAAAATACTGGTGCCAATGTGACTTTGGAATTTTGAAGAAATTTACCCACCAGAGCTCAAAGGGTTAAGATACGAACGGCTGCTGCATCCACCATATTTCCCCAATTTAACTCTTAGTGATTATTTTCTATTTTCAAACATAAAAAAATGGCTCGGTGGAAAAGAATTTGGCTCTAATGATGAGATTATTGCTGAAACAAACACCTATTTTGAAGGGTGGGCTAAGTGCATCGAACTAAAAGGAGATTATGTTGAAAAATAACGTTCATTTTAGACATAAAAATGCGTTTCTCTTGTCAAAGCCAGGTACATATCATACAAGCCTCGTATAAACAAATAATAAACTTTTATCCATTAAATTAAATAATATATTCTTCTTAAGGGTGTATTTCGATTCAAACTGCTTATTTTCCGATTTATTTTTGAATTCATTTTTGCTCTCAAATACACCAAACTTTCAAAATCTCTTATTTGGAAAGTAAACAAGATGCCGTGATTGTCGATTCTTTGATAAATGCAGAAAATATTGCAAAAAAAGCAATCAAAAACGGTATTTCGAACCGATATTTCCCAAGGGGGAAATGTGGGAACGAAAAAAAAGGGTCCTACTGATAAGGTAATTGTTTATAACTCAAATTCTAATGAATTGAGCGTAAAAAGATATCATACGTCTCTCCAAGAATCCCCTCAGCAAGTTTCATGTTTCTACTTTAAAAAATGTGTCTGAAATTGTATCGCAAAATTTCGAGCTGTTGAAGGTGGAAAAGCGTTTTTTCGAATACATCCTTAATATTTTTAAATAATAAATTGTTTTCAAATCTCTAATTATAAAAAAACATCTCCATGAGAAACACTAACGTCAAATTAAAGATGTCAGTACCAATCAATAAATTTCGCTTAAATTACAATTTTTTGAAATTTCTATATATCGTACATTTTAAATGTGTAGCCGTCCAATTGAAAAAAACGTTCTTTCAAATATCATTTGTTTGAAAACTATAGCTAAATTGACTGATTTTTTTTTTTTTTTTTTTTTTTTTTTTTTTTTGTTATTAAAATTTTATTACTCATTAAATAAATATATATATATATATATATAAGCATTAATTTAAAAGACATGTGATTGAACTACGCGCTTAAACTACAGAAACTATCAAAATTAAAATGGCTGCTGTAAATAACGACATCTTTGGAGATTTAATATTAACTCCTGACATGTGATTAAAACAAAAGTGCCTTTAAAATTTCCAAAATTTTATTTGAGCACATTATTAGAATTTTTTTATATAAAAATGTTTTTTGGTGTTTTTTTGTGAGGAATATAAAAAGTATTTTTAAAAAATCTATTTAAGTTTTTCATTAAAAAAAATTTTTCACCTATGTTATGTAACCCGGGAGACTCGGATTGGTTTTCCTAGCTGATATTAAAGGAAATAAAACCTATTTATTTTTCGTGGAGGATCAAGCGAGGATCAAAAGTAATATGACTTCATCATTTTAAGCACAGAAAAAGATTTTTAACAACGAAATATTGGAATGGTGCCATTTCAGTTGCACACAAAATAAAATAGTCAAATATTGTGATTCGGATTCTTTTGTAAAAGTTTCTACTTTGTTAAAATTCCACTGCTCTTCCTCTAGAGGAAGTCAAAGTGCAACGGGAAAACTTTTTTGATAAATAAAAGAACTATAATAAAAATGATAATATAATACTTTTGAAAAGTTTCTAAAACTTTTAAATATTTTGAAATGTTAATTCAACTGTTAATTTAAACTTTGATGTAAACAAAAACAACTTCTAAACTTAACATTAATAAAACAAAAATTTGAAATCTCTAACTTAAAATATAATGCATGATTTAAGCTTAACAACTTTCTAATTTACATAACAAAATACAAATTGGTGATAACGCATTTATTTTTATTTACTTATTTATTTATTTTTATCTTATTTTATTTTATTTTATTTTATTTTATTTTATTTTATTTTATTTTTATTTATTTATTTATTTTTTTTTTTTATGACGACATTTTTGTATGTCGCCACATTTTAATACTTATTTTTTCTATTTGTGTGTTTCATTTTAGAAGATGTTAAACTGGTTATAATGGCAGATTAATAATTATTCGTGATACATATTGAACTGCTGCTTTCGACTTTAATTCAATTGGTAAAAATACTATGGAACTTAAACTTACTTTTAACCCATTTTAGGCCAAGCACAGAAATTTTATAAAATGTAGCATTATTTTTATTGAAATATGCTTAAATTACATACATTAAGACACAAAAAAAGATTCGTGCATGAAAAATAATATTTTATATAAGAAATAATATTTTATATAATAATATAAAATATTATTTCTTATAATGAATAATATGAATATGAATAATATTTTTATGACTTTTGTTTTATTCTTATTTCATATACAGAATTTGCAACTTTAATCTATTTTAAAAACATATAATTCATTTCAATTGGAATAATAATATATTTTTAAAAAGTCGAATTTGTCAAAGGCGTTTCAAATTAAAACTCTAGCGTATTTTGAAAATTTTTTAAGAGAAAGTGTTTACTCCAATTGAATTACTAATATTTTATGGATGTCTTCAAAAGCCTTAAAAAGTAGAAGAAAAATAAAATTCTTGAAAAAAATGTGTCAGAGTGATAAAAAAAAATATTTATCGAAATGTTTCGTATATGAACCTTTGGCCGAAAATGGGTTAAACTGAAAATTGTCAAAGATGTTTTATAGAAGTAGACTATTTTTCGCGTATTAAAATTCATTTTAAATTGTGGATTTTTTGGGTTATTATTTCAAAATAAGGGGTTCGTTTTTGCGCACATTCTTAACCTACAATATTTTTAAGTATTTAATAAGAAGGGTTGTTAAAACGTCACCAAAATATCTTCCCGTAATATATTTATTACAAAACTCTTAATATGTACAGCTCATATTCAAAATATTAGAATAATTGAGAAAAAGTAATAAGAAAAAATTATTTGTCATTTATTTATTTTTTATACTAAGTAAATGCAATTAAATTTCTTATAAATTAAATCTGGAATGTTTAGATAAGATTTTAACATTTATAAAATATAAAATACAGCACAATAAATTAGGTATACAGCTTCCTTAAACACACCAGAATATTAGAATAAAATTTAGATTGGTTCAAAATATTAGAATATTTTATTTTACGCAACAATATTACCTTATGAATATGAAGTAAATGGTAGTTAATATTTTGTAGCATCCCCTTTAGCTTTCATAACAGCGTACAATCGATCTTGCATACTATATACAAGGTGTTTATAAACATTTCTATCAATATTAGCCCAAATAGACTTTATACGTGCCACTAACTCAGTTTTACTTGAAGGAGGATTTTCTTGAAGTTTTTTCTTCATTATACACCATAAGTTTTCGATGGGATTAAGATCTGGTGAATTTGGTGGCCAAGGAACTACCTTAATGTTGCGTTGGCGGAACCAATTCTTAGTTGACACCGAGGTATGCAGGGACGCTAAATCTTGTTGAAAGATGAAATCATCTTCAAATAAATCTTCTGATGATGGAATCATGTAATATTCTAAAATTTCTTGATATATCAGAGAGTTAACCTTTTCGTAGACGATGCATAACTTTCCAGGTCCTTCTGCACTCATACAACCCCAAACCATGACACTAGCAGCAAATTTTACGGAACGTTTAAGGCATTCTTTATCAAATGCTTCTTGCTTCATTCTCCAAACTCGAATACTTTGATTACCATATGAAACACAAAACATACTTTCATCACTAAATAATATATTTTTCCAATCTTCATTGCTCCATAAACGTCTTGATTTACACCAATTCAATCTTATACGCTTTTGTCTTGCGGTCATGAGAGGTTTTGTTTTCGGTACACGAGATTCAAATTTAAATTTATGGAGACGTCTTAATGTTGTCGATGTAGAAACTTCAACTCCTTCTTTCCATTTTCGGTGCAAGAATCGCACACTTTTAAAACGGTTTTTCTTAACTATACGCTTCAGTTTCCTGTCATCTCTAGCAGATGTTTTTGGTTTTCGGCCACCATTTCGGCGATTATTTTGAAATTTTCCAATTTTTGAATATTGTGTTAGTATTTTACTAACGCTCGATTGCGAACAATGTAAATAATTCGCTATAAAACATTGATTTTTACCGTGCCGATACAAATCAACCATACGAAGTTTAGTAGTTTCAGGAATATCACTCACACGGCCCATTTTAAGACGAAAAAGAAACAAACTGCAAAAAAGAATACTGATTTTAAATAAAATAGTCTGAATTTAATCAATGATGCCACCAGTTAAGAATTGGTAATAATTATAGGAGAATTAATGTGAAATATTCTAATATTTTGAACCACTTGAATAAATATTCTAATATTTTGACTTTTCAAAATAATTTTTTTTGCAATTAATCTTTTCAAAAATGATATTAAATTTAAGATAACAAGTAATTTTAATCAACAATAAGTTCTTAATAAAAATATCGTTTGCATATTTTCATTAAAAGACATTAAATTACCAAACGATATTTTCAATTTCTAAAAAAAAGGTAATTATTCTAATATTTTGAATATGAGCTGTATAAATGTAAATCCCTCATTTCATTTGCTTTTATTAGTTAAAAAATTTTATTTAATATTTTAAACCATAAGGACAGTTATTTTATGCTAATAAAAATTAAGGAATCAATCATAAACCATAAAAATATTTTGTGCATAATATTGCTATAAGTAAACGTCATTTGAATAGAGTATTCGTTTCTTAGACAGGTTTCTTTCAGATTAATATTTTGATTATTTTAACTGTCTGTAATACTTGAATATTTAGAATTGTTTCCAATAAATGCTAAATATTCAATGATTCCAGTAGAAAAATAAGATATTGGAAATTTAACGATTATTTCATTCTTTTTTGTTAGTTTATCTATGTTCCGGTAAATTCGCAAACAAAATTACTCGCATCAATCGCCAAATCCGGAAAAGCTTTGCTAAAATGCAGCGTTGAATTTGCAGTTTACCTTACTGTTTATTAGTTGTATCCAAAGTATCATTGGCCAATCATCAATTTTTTCTAGTCGAAATCTCATCGCAGTTTACCGCTAAAAGAATGTTTGAAACATTTACACATTTCGAATAACCTTACTTTTAATAATTTTTGCAGCGTATAGTAGAATTTGTATTTGCTCAGCAATGACAAAAAATTATATTATTTCAGAACACATTAAAAAAAATTAAAATTAAAAAAGGATACGATAAGGGGTTAAGATTTTCGAGTGTTTCACACCGAATATTTTGTTAATATTTTTTTCACTTGGCTGCCTTTTTTTATTTCATATTCGCCAGATCGCTAATGTTAATCAAAAGTCAGGGAGAACTCTGCAAAATTGTCCTTTTGTTTGACACATAACATGTGAGATTCTATTTCTAAATATACTATAATAAATATCACTTTTTATTTTTAGAATTCTCTTAATAGTTTATATTTAATACTAGATCGCACTCCATAATAAAGCGTGCTCATACATGAATTATTTCGGAATAAAATGCTGTCGTCTATTAGCATGTTGATCACTATTTTATCTACGATTGGATGAAAACTTTTTAAGTTTTGATCAAATCCTGAATACTACTTTAAATAATTTTATTGCTTACTACAAAAATGAATAAAACGGAAAAAAGATTAGTTTTACAACTTCAGACGAATAAGTAAATGATCTTCAATTGGTACAAAAATGTGACAACTAGTAATTTTTTGTCGGATGACTACCTTTAGACTTTAAATTTTGTTCTCTTGTCGAGTTAAAACAAGAAAAAAAATCAGTCATCAAACATATATTATGAAAATTTTATCAAAATTTCCAGAATAGCGTAATGGAACTTGTGGCCATTTTATAGGTAAAAGATAATATCTAAGTAAACAACATGGGAAATAAATATAACTTTTCAAAACTAGATTTCATCATTTGCCGTCCATACCTGGAACGGTACTCGAGTTCTTTTGGGCATACCTGTACATTATCTTTAGAATTGTACATACAGTGTGCTTAAATTTTGATTGGTTACAAAAAGCGTAAAACAGTCAAAAATTCACCTTCGACAATTTCCATCAATAGACGAAAATGCATTCGAATATTGTACAGTAGGGTGGGCCGAAAAAAACTTTTTTTCGATTTTCGATTATGGCGGGTGCGCAAAAGTGGCCACTGGTGGCACTCAGTTCATACAAAAAATTTGAGATTTTTTGGAAATTTCCTTACCCTGCCGCAAACGGCTTGAAGTTTTGCAAAAATGTTCATTTTTGAACTTTTTTTGAAAAAAATTTAAAAATGTTAAATTAAATTTATTTTGGTTGTATTTACTTGAAAAGGCATATTTAATGTACCAAATGTTTAAATAAGATCTGATCATGCATTATTTAATATCTATGTGTATTATAACTTAGGCTATTTTTATAGCTTTTTCGCGTATAATAGGCAAAAGTTGTATTTGTTTGAATCGATCGTTAGTTTCTGTCCCTTGGTCTTCTTTATATATTCTCTATGTGTTAAACGTCATATATTTGGGGAAAAGACAGCAGTATACTTCAAAAATAAATCTGGAAGGTGAGAAAGTGGTGAAGCAGGACTCTAAGCGCGCGCAATGATTCGACGTAATAATCAGGGAGTGAAGGACGAAATAGCTGAGAGCCAAAATGCGATAAAGGATTCTTATTATTTATCCTTGCTCAGTTACCTGCGACATTTGTTCAGTGTTAACGTGAAACCCTTTTGTTTTGATATGCAGTGCTTTTTGGGTCGTTTAATGTGCCATTATAGTGTTTTGTGCGTTTTATTACAACGAGCTTAGAAATGGCTAGTGTAAAGGGCCATGGCAATGCAAATACACGCGATAGCGTGAAAAGTAACTCTTTGGGGGCATCATGCATATTGAAAGAATTGCAATTGCCAACTTATGCTGATAATCATGCGCCACTATTACTGGTTGCTTCACCATGTAGAAGTTGTGACAGCAGAGGATACGAATCTCGTCATCGATAAAAACAAAGTCAGAAGAGAGAAATAGGAACTTGGAAAGAAGATACAAGCAGAAGAAGTTATTGAAAGAAGGAAAATTAAAAGCATATTTTTTGATGGTAGAAAGGATAAAAGTACATTCAGAGGAAGAAAAATAACAAGCAGCACCGTCGAGAGAAAGTCGAGGAACACATCACAGTGTTGTTTGAACCTGGTTAGGAATACTTGTGTCACTTGATACCTCGTTCCGTTACCTTGATACCTAGTCAGTTCAGAAAAGTCTAACTTGTGGTGACTTGGAAGATTGTATAATGATTTTGCTATTTCTTTTCCGTGACCGGAACAAGGCATTTCGTTGTAATAAAACGCACAAAACATTATAATGGCACATTAAACGACCCAAAAAGCACTGTATATCACCACAAAAGGGTTTCACGTAAACACTGAACAAATGTCGCAGGTAGCTTAGCAAGGATAAATAATAAGAATCCTTTATCGCATTTTGGCTCTCAACTATTTCGTCCTTCACTCCCTGAGTATTAGACGAGTCATTGCGCTCGCTTAGAATCCTGCTTCACCACTTTCTCACCTTTCAGATTTGTTTTTGAAGTATACTACTGTCTTTTCCCCAAATAAATGACGTTTGACACATAGAAAATATATAAAGAAGACCAAGGAACATAAATAATACAGAAACTAACGATCGATTCAAACAAATACAAATTTTGCCTATTATACGCGAAAAAGCTATAAAAATAGCCTAAGTTATAATACATATAGATATTAAATAATGCATGATCAGATCTTATTTAAACATTTGGTACATTAAATATGCCTTTTCAAGTAAATACAACCGAAATAAATTTAATTTAACATTTTTTAATTTTTTTCGAAAAAAGTTCAAAAATGAACATTTTTCCAAAACTTCAAGCCGTTTGCGGCAGGGTAAGGAAATGTCCAAAAAATCTAAAATTTTTTGTATGAACTGAGTGCCACCAGTGGCCACTTTTCCGCACCCGCCATAATCGAAAATCGAAAAAAAGTTTTTTTCGGCCCACCCTATTGTACAGTCGTGTATATTGCCTATAGATTTTTATACACACCTCATATTAAACTAAAATATAATTCAGAAAAAACAAACATAACAACTGAAATAGTTCATTCGTAAATTATCATTCACAAGCGGTAATATATCCGCTTCTTTGCATTATACCTAACATTTAAATTTATTTATAATCTAAAAGCATCTTTTGGTATACTAAATAGAATTCAGAGGGAAAATGAATAACTCATTTAAAAACACATTTAAGCAATTCACACCCACAGACAGTAATGTTTACGAATTCTTTTGTATAGCCATATATATGATTTTTAGAATTCTACGTTGTATGCAAAAATTTAGTTGCACTTATAAACACATAAATCAATTAAAAATAAACTTCCATTATTTATTGCTCATAAGCAGTTACTGTAATCGAAATATTTTGTGTTTCCCTGAAAATGAATAATACTTACGCCATATTCTAAGGTAATTCTCTTGTAATGCACCTCACTAATATATAGGGTGAGTCATAAATATCGAAACAATGCGCTATCTCCTTAAATGTTGCCCTTAGACCCATACTTCCAATTGCAAAATTCATAAAAAAATGTGAAATTTTTGATAAGATAAATTGCGACTCCATGGGGGGTCTAGTTGAAAAGTTACGAAAATTAAATTTTTATACGGCCCCCGTAGGACAAAAATTCTAATTAGGAAAACTTTCCTTATTCAGTCCTGAATAAGACACAAAAAGTTGCATCTTCATATCTCCAAAAATCGCAAAGTTATAGCCGTTTAAAAAATTCATCAGGTTTTAAGGGATTAGACACAAATTGAAATGCGCGTAATTCAAAAAACAATGTTACTTTAAGAGTTCCAGAAAAAAAGTAAAAAATCTATTTCTTGAGTTAGAATTTTGATTTTTTTTTTCTTTTTTTGTGATGGTTAGTCTTATAATTTGCTAAGAAAATCACAATCTAAAATTTCTCATACAATTTATAAAAGTTTCATGCGGTTAGTAGTGGTTTAAATGGGACAATCAAAAATCGTTAAAACTCGTAACATTATTTATCGGATTTCAATTTCTTTCCATTGTTTTGTTCCAAGATTTTTTTATATTAATTTTAAAACTATTAAAAATGTTCATTGAAAAAATAATATAACTTTTAAAAAAATCATATTTTCAAAAGCAAACATTTTTTCAAAAGTAAACATTTTTTCAAATTTGCCGAAACAAAACTAATGTAAAAAAATAAAAAATGGCGTGTTTCAAGTTCTTTTTTCTTTTAAAAATTCTTAACATTTAATAATTTAAGAAACAAATAGAGAATAAAAAATTCATTATGCAGAAAAACGAAGTGTATTGTGTAAATGTCCGTCAGTTATTTTAAAAAATGCTTTTTCTAAGATGCAGATTGAGTCTTTTTATTATTATTATTATTATTTACCTCTGGCAACTTCAGGCTTTTTATCGTCCTCCAGAGGATGTTAAAAAATCTGTATTCTGGGCCCAGGTAGGGCCAGGACCGAGATGTTACCTTTTTTTGAAGACCCGCCAGGCCGGGCCTAGCGTACTTTTCATAAAGGAGGGGACTACTTCCTTCAACTTAGGTGCATTTTGGATGAAATTTTCAAACCCGTTCTCGACAAAACCCGTATTAAAATCATTGTCTCTGACTGACTTAATACGTGCATAAAATAAATAAAATTCGGCTCAATCGAATTTTTTACGAAAAACATATAGATTTTAAAATCTTTATTTTACAAACAAAAAAAACAAAAAAACCCCTTTTAAAATTCATTTTTTTAAATAGATTATTCAAAGGCTAAAAAAATTAAATACAATAAAACCAGTGAAAAAAAATCTGCCTATGACAGATTTCTTTCTTAAACGAAAAATATGTTGATCCATGCAAAATAAATGCTATAGTACCTGAAAAGAAAATAAGCTCCAATTACATCTTCTAGGGAGAGTATCTGTCTATAACGTATTTTTTCTTTCCTATGTGATTCCGTCTTAAAAAGTTTTAGTATATAACATTTTTCAGAGCCTCCAACGCATGGGATATGAATTAACGATATTAAAATATAAGTGGAACATTTATATATAAATAGAGATTCATTGATAAAAGAAATATATTACAGCTTTTGGCGCTTCTTTAATAATAAAAGGTATAAATATAAAAAACGAAAAGCTATAAAAAAAAATTTTGGTCAGAACTCCTCCATATGAAACATTTTTTTCCCACGCCGAATTAAAAAACTATGTAGAAATTTGCGACTGAACCGGGCTATGATTTAAACTATTTTCCAGACCGGTCCGGGTTATGATGTTGACATTTTTTCAGGCCACGCCGAACTTTTTCCCCTATGGGTCGGTTTGGGACCTGACCTAGATATTTTGACCCGGGCAGACGTCTGGTATACCAATTTAGCGTAAAAACTATACGCTGCTATTTTATGTCCAAAGAAAAATCGCTATCTTAAACCGATTTTTATTAAATTGCAATTTGTGAATGTTCCCTAGCAAGCGTTGAAATTGAGTCAAGAAATCACAGTTTAGAGGCAGGGAAAAGTGGTGTAAGTCAGGAATTTTTGAGGATTTTGGGATTTAATATCTCTGTGGGATTTTTAGATACGGAGAGGAAATTTATTTTGTTCAATTTAGGAATGGATAAGGAATAATTTCCTAATTGGGAATTTTGCCCTACGGGGGCCATATAAAAATTTAATTTTCGTATTTTTTCAAATAGACCCCCCATGGAGTTGCAACTTATCTTATCAGAAATTTCACCTTTTTTTATGATTTTTTGCAATTGGAATTATAGGTCTAGGGGCAATATTTAAGGAGATAGCCTATTGTTTCGATATTTATGACTCACCCTGTATATAAATTTCATTATGTTGGTTTTATGTTTAAAATCATTTAAAATTTCTGCAAAAATTTTCATCAGTTGTTCATTCCGTAGTGGAATTCTTTTACGTGATTCTGTAAATGAATGATAAAAACTATGTTCTCCATATACAGCATAAAACCTGTTTTAGTGCACCTCAGAAACTCATATCAATTTCAATATGTTTGATACAATGTAACATCATTATAATACTTCGCAAGACTTTTTCTTTTTAACCCATAATGAAACAAGATTCTTTTGAGTATCTCTGTAACGAAATCTAAATTCTATGCACTTCATTTTCAATAACGAACATGTCACAGTAAACTTCAATAACATATATCAACTTCATGGAAGTGTATATTTATGAGTATTACAGTACAGACAGACATATCAAAGTCGTAAACACTACTCAGTACTGATGGAAAGTGATAAAAATAAACATTGAATGAAAATAGGGATCCATTTAATCTAAAATTGTTGTAACACAGCACCACATTTTAGCTTGCATTTTTAGCGAGTAAATATAAAAACTCCCAGTATATCTTTGCATATATAATGTTATGTACTAAAACAGGTAAGGCTTGTATTTGTCTTTGTGCAACTAACATGTTTATATCTAGTTCAATTGTTATTTTAAGAAAAACTTTGCTTTCCCTTTTTTATTATTATTATTATTATTATTATTATTATGAAGATTTTTACAACAAACCTGTTTCCGAATACTTGATACTCCTCTGTTTTTTTTCTTTATTAATTGTTAACACTTTCCAAATAAATGAAAACGTTTACGAATTCGGTTTGTCTCTCTCTCTGTCTGTGCTCTAACTGCGTAAGTATAGTCCGATTGCCACGAAATGGGTATGTTATTGAGGTTTACTATGGTAAGTTCGGTACTGAAAATGAAGTGTGTAGCATTTTCGGTTCATTTACAGGTCTACTCACAAAGAATCCGTAACATTAAATTCTATCCGAAAAAATCTCTTGACATGTATTTCAATGATATTACAGTATTTAAAACACATTGAAAGTAATATGCATCACAGAGGCATACTACAAGGTTCTTAACATAGAATACGGTATGCATAGACTTTTTCGTTTATTTGCAGGGATGCGCAAAAGAATTTGGCTATAAAAGAAAATGAGCAATAGTTGAACTATTGAACCTACGAACAGTAATTGCTAGAAGTGCGTTTTCAGTTGTGATACGCGTTTTTAAATGTAACTATTTCTCAAATATTTCTTAGTGTGTATAAATTCTACAGATCACATACAAGATTGCAGGAAAGTTCGGAACAGCTTTTGTTTATTGGCTAAAATTAGTGAGTGAAAATTTTCAACTGATGCTATGTATTTAACCCTTTCCGGCACGGGCAAAGTCTGCTAGTAAATTGAGAAATTATGGACTAACACCGGAATTCATAAACATATTTTTTAGATATTTTGAAATCCTTAATATAAGCTTTTATTGTAAAAGCAAAATTTTACTAAAATATTATTGGTGTTTATTGCAAGTTTGGAATTAAAATTAGGTATCCCAGGGGACTGGGCACAGTGTGTCGGAAAGGGTTAACAGAACTAAATTTAGCATACTACGCGTATGCATACATGTCAGTAGATCATATACAGGCTGCAGAAAATAAAATGTATGTTTTAACGACTATTTATGATAATAGCAGAAATCGAGTTTTCAAATGCGTTATGCGTTATTAAAATTGTTCATTTAGACATCACTTTCATGTTAGTAAACTGTCAAGTTTTGTTATAGTATTCTGTATGTGTTCGAAAGTGTTTTATAATTTATGCTGTATGCATAATTTTTTGTTCTCATGTATCTTAATGAAGTGGGGTGACTTTATTTTGAAACAAATGTTGTATCTTTATATTCACTTCATGGGAGCAGTTTGTCTTAATTTTTCCGCTCGTCTGGAGTTTGTTTTCTTGAAATATCCGCGATTAAAAGGGTTTTTCACAAACGCCAGAATTTCCTCATTTACAATTAAATCTATTCACACGAACCAAAATTTACTCATTGGCAGTAAAATAATGAATAAAAAAAATTATTTTTTCACAATCAGCTCATCGACGTTACTCATTTTAACCCTTTGAGCTCTGGTGGGTAAATTTCTTCAAAATTCCAAATGTCCCATTGGCACCAGTATTTTGCAAAGAAAAAAAAATCGGTTAACGATATACGGGAAAAAATGCATTAAACCTTTTTAAAATAAAATTGGTCGAATTTTTTGGTGCCGATGTGACATTTTGGAATTAAAATTATGTGGGAGAAATTTCTACCATCAGAGCTCAAAGGGTTAAGATGCTTGCATGTTTACATCATACACAAAAAAATCTCAGAAAAGTACTCAGTTGTGTTCTACATGAAATCCTTTAAATGAAGAATCATTTTAAAGAATTTTGTTAAAATGTTCAACATTTCTGCACATTAACGTACAAATAAATAAATAGTTTAATATGCGATTCTATTTGAAGCTCAGTATCCTGTAAAGTTGCATACAATTGATAAAGATAAGTACTTTATTTGAAAGGGAAAAAATCATCAGGATAGATTTATTGTCTTATTATCCCTTTCTTTTGATATTAAACTAACGAAATTATTAGTAAGATACGAGATGACCATATCTTGATACTTAAGATGCATTTTTCAGAAAAACTTGATTTGTATTGCTGAAAGTACATAATAACAACAAAATTATGCGGTTGAGATTATTTCGAGCTTGAAGTATCCAAGAACTTTTTTTTTTTTCTTTTTCATATTTTAGACTTAACTGTTTATAATGTAAAACCTATATATATATATTGTAGAAAGTTTCACTCGCCTTTAATTTAGTAATTTGAAATTTTCAATTGTTAAATATTTATTCATCTTGCTTAAGAAGCGTAAAATTAACAGTGTGAAAATTATCTAAATCCGAGATCGAACCAGGGTCTTTAAAATTACACGCCAATTCTCTGCCATTGAGTTATTTGGACCGTACAAGAACGTTAAATACATATTCAGCAGTTTAAACGTTTCATATTACTGTTTTTAATATTACGTTATCCATAGAGAAATAAAAGTAATACTACAAAATACTGAAAAAGAAAATAATTGTTTTATTTTCCATACTTTTTTAACACATTTCCTGCTTTTTGTATTAAAATTTTAAAAGTAGTCTGAAAATAATATAAAAAAGTTACATGGTAATTTAAAAAATAAAATGAAAAATAGGATAGATTAAATAATATATAGTTTGCAAGGGGTTTTATTTAAAGACATTATTCAAAGCTCAAAATTAAGAAAATAATCGGAAGAATGCCTTTTTTATGTATAATTTAAGATCCTATTTTTATATTTATGTATATTTTCAAGTTTTATGTTTATTGTCTGTTTCAAAATTTATATAACTGCCGACTCAACGAGCCTCATATTTCTGTTCCCTCTGCAATATCTTACATGAAAAACTTATACACAGGAAATAACTTAAAAGTATATCTAAAACTGACTATCTTGAATATTTGAATACATTTACTTTCAAAAATACATAAAGTATCTAGAAACTGAACACCACCAGCTAAAAGAAATTCCCAAATCTTCAAATGGGTGTTTTTTTTTTAATCAGCGAAATGTATATAGGCTAATGGGTAGAGGAGGAGATGAGAACTGCGTGAGGATCTATCTAAATCGCACTTAGGCAAGTTAAACAAGGTTGGAAGGATACCACCAGAAATCCGAACAGTTAGGACAACGAGCACGACATGGGTTCGAACCCAACACTTCCCGCCTTCGAGCTTTGAGGGCAGATCTTCAAATGAGAACGACGCTGGGGAAGTAGGTTAAAAAACAGTGATGACATGTTTTTATTAATGCATTATTACTATTATTGTTGTTGCTGCTGCTGTTATTCATTAAGCTTATTTTAATAGAAAAAATATTTTATTTCCCATCATATTGAAAAGTAGTTTTAACTATATAAAATTCTCTCTGATTTTAACACAATTAAGCACATTTACAATCTCTTAAATTTATTCTTAAACAAATAAAAAAATTACAAAGGTGAAAATTACTAAAAGTTAAAAGCAAAGAAATTTTTAAATATTTTTATTCTTTAAAAGACACACTTTTGATTAAAAGAAGCAGTTTATAAAAACCAAATTTCCAAAGAGTTAGTTATAGCTAATAACTTTCATTAAAAGTACTGGTAATAATAGAAATGCATTTCGATCATCAATTGTTACCAGTATTCTTAACAGTCGTCTTACTTTCTTTACGTAAAAGGTTCTGTTTTTTTCCTTGTGTTTTTTTATTGGGGGGGGGGGGGGGTTGTGCTGTTACACATCCGTGTAACGTTACAATTTATAAAGTTTTACATGCAACCAAATATTACATCGCATTTCTTTTGAGTAAATATTAATTCAAGCATTCATTATCAAACTAGAATTACATTGAAGGGTACTAGTCACTCAGCGGCCGATTTCCCTTCGGTGAAATTAAGCTTATGTACGTTTAATACTTTTTTATATTCAAACTATCTCCTCGGAAAATTAATATCCCCAACTTCTTTTTTCAGTATTCTCTTCTTAAAGGATGCTCCTTTCTTTCTTAGTTTTCAAAATATTTCTAAAATCTATGTATAATTTTATATGAAGTGTTAAAATTTTACTTCCAGTTCGTCAGTTTTTAAAACATAAAATATTAAACTGAACATAATTTTTAGAAATATTTTGACGACTAAGAGAAAAAATGACATCCTTTAAGAAGAGAATACTGAAAAAAATATATATATATTAATTCCCTGTGGAAATATTTTTACTATAAGCATGCATTAAATACCCATACACTGTAAAAAAGAAAAAAAAAATCTATCAATAAACACATTTTTACATAAAATTTTACGGAATAGTTTCCTTTTTCTAAGAAAACAGTAAAATTTCCGTAATTGACATTTTGAGATTACAAATCCGTATAAATCCAGTAAGTTTTCTGTAAATTTTACGGAATATTTCTGTATTGCTTTCAAAACACAAAAAGTAAAAAAAGTAAATAATGTTTAGAAATAATTGCTGTGCTTCGAAAGAGAAGTAATTAAACTTGTTTTACAGTGACCCCGATAATGGCTAAATGTGTCTGTATATTACAAATCTATCCAATGATTGTCCAATATTGGGTAAATATTGGTTGTAGATAAGTTTTCAAGGAAAACTGTTTATACTGTTGACGCTATCTGTACTATGTATTTTAAACAACTCGTTGCAATATTTCTCTTTCTTTTTTTTTTAAATAAAAGTTGACACATTTTTATGATATTTTTAAAAATCGAAATCTTATTATTTCTTTTTAAATTTGAGACAGTTGAAAAGAAAATATTGCAGCTTATTTTTTATCATGATTTTAAAGTAGCTTTTGACTTATTTATTGCAAATTATTATATTTTTTATAGGACTGTGTATCTTTAGGATGTTTTAAAATAAAAAATAAAAAAAAAATATTTTAATATTTTTTAATCTTTTTGCTTTAAAAGATTTGCACTCATAACTTTCAATGTATCTAAAATATAATAACGACTTCTTTAAATATATCTAAGTTACAATAAGCAATAAAGAAAGTATAGTAATTATTTTTATTTGAGTTTATCATCACGCAAATAATTTAAAAACTTTGAATAAATAAATGTTGAAAAAAAAACATGTTGGTATTCTTTCAAATAAATAAATAAATAAAATTTTATAGAATTTTTTTTAAAAAATCTTTTAGAAAAGGAGTCATTAAATCTTTATACATTTTTTTTCATTCATTTTATATTTTAAAGACTAAAATTAATCATTTATAAAGCAGGAAATTAAAAAGCCAAATATTTAAAATTATGAGAAAAAATGTGTAAAACATCCATAATTGCATATTCAATTGGAAAAAATTATATCTACTAAAGTAGATTCATTGTTTACTATCATTGTTTACTATATATATATATATATGAAATAAGTAACGATATTTGGAAGCGTAGCTCGTATAACTGCGGTGTAATAGCCAAACGCACTAATCTGGAAGTATAGACAGTTTCGAATCTCCGGAAGGGTAAGTGTTGTTTCATTGTTGTTTGTATTAGATATTCTGACATTGATGTACGTCTGTCCTGTAAAAATGCAGTTCGTAACGACGTAAATTTGTCCTTGAAGGGTTATATTTTGTCTTTTAAACGAAAATTTTTAAATACAAAAATAAAAAATAAAAAATAAATGAAAATTTTTGTAAAACAATCAGAATTTTTTCCGGAATATGATTTTCCATTAAATTACAGAAATAGTACTGGCGTCCATATTACCAATACGTTTTCCGCATTTTAACTTTTTTTTTTTTTTACAGTGTAGACTTAACATTACAGAGGGGAATTCGACCGCTGAGTAACTAGCACCCTGAATGCGGATGTAAGTTTTTTAGGTGATAAATATAGCTTTTTAAATAACAAAAAATAATTAAATATGCATTTCCTTCTTAATACTTTTAATAGAAAACATAAATTTTGGACATTTTTATATTATTTACAAACTTTTACATCTGATTGTAATTTATGTATTTATAATATATATATATATATATATATATATATATATTTTCACTAAGAACATAAACGTTGTTATATTGCATCATTAACAAATGGTATATTAAAGTAAAAATCTATCATATTAGTAAAAATTATTATGATACTTAGAATACCACACAAATTTAAATAGTGATAATTTCATAGCAATGCTAGTTTTATAAAAATGATTTTATTTAATGCAATTAATATTTGTCCGCAAATGAAAGCAACTCATTGAAGGTACCGTGACAACAAATTATCAAATGATTGTGAAAAGAATGATTATTTAGTTACATAAATTTCACTTGAAGGATATACATTTTTAAATCTCGCACCCAAAATATTTTGTAAAACTAGATTTGTTTTTTCTGTATATATGTCAGAGAGCAAATTTTTTCTTTATTATTTCAAAATTTCAAAATTTTACTTTATTATTTTGAAATACAATTTTATGTTCATTCGATGCTAATATTCTTTCGTCTGATTATAAAAGCGAAATTTTCCAGGGTGGCTGCGAATTTATTTTTATAATTTTTTTCTTATTATTTTCAAATATATTCCATGAGCCCAGTTAAAAGCAAAGAAGCTTTTTAAATCGAAGTTTTTATTTTCATTTTCATTAAAATATACTAATCTTTGCTAAAAATAGTCATTTTATAAAACAAAATTTTTCATTAAAAGTTATAACGTTTTAAGTGTTACAGAGAGTATAGAATATTCTTAAAAATACTGCATGGATAATTTAAAGAAAAATCCATTATTAGGTGTTACTAATATTCATAATTTTTTTTATTAGAAATTTATTTCTAGAAAACTTACTTTTTTTACATAACATGTTCTGTTTCACTCACACTATTTTGCATAACGTTACAAATATAGAAGTTTACACATGCAACCAATTACTTACTTCATATTTCTTTTAAATATATATTAATCCAAGCATTCTTTATCAAACAAGCGTTGTGTTTAATGAGCATGCAAGTTTTGTGGAGATAAATATAATATTTAAAATAAAAAAAAAAACTAATTAAATATAGATTTCCCTTTTGATACTTATAATAGAAAATATAAAAATTATAAGACATTTTAATGCTAACTTTTTTATATCTGATTATGTGTTTAAATATTTATCACTAAAAGATTTTGTACTAAACTTTTAATGAATATTGTTAAATTTATCATTAACAAATGATATTAAAATAAATAATTATCACATTAGTAAAAAAGTATTTGTTATAATTCAAGTATCACACAAATTTAAATAGTGTCAATTGCATACTAATGATAGCTTTAGAAAAATTAATTTTTTTTAATGCAGTTGGTTTTTTCTTCAAACGAAAGCAATGCATATAAAGTACTGTGAAATCACACATTATCAAACGAATTTTAAAAAATGAATAATTATTTACATAGATTTACTTGCAGGGAAATTCATTTTTAAACCTTGAATACAAATATTTATTTATTAACGAGATCTGTACTTATGTTTATATGTGAGAGAGAAAAAGATTTTATTATTATTTTCAAATGCATTTTTAAATTTATTTGATGTAATATAAGTTCGGCTCAATACAAGAGTGAAAATTCTCTGGTGTTTTTAAATTTGTTTTTATAATTTTTCATATTGTTTTCATATTTATTCACTGAAGCCATAGTCAACTTTTAGAATAGTGTAAAACTATATCATTTCAATTTTAAACATTCTTTATACTATTACTATTCTTTATAATATTAACAATAATTTCTCTTTTACTAATTATAAATGCATTAATGAAAACATCTAATTTTCAAAATATATAATGTGTAAATTTTAAACCTTTTTGGGTCCGATTTTTTTTTCTCATTTTTAGAACAAAATTACTTTTATTTTAATAATGTTAATCGTAGCTATTCAGATACACTTACTGAAGTTTAAAGATTACCTTATTGTCTGAAATTTAACGAAGATACTTATTTTGTGCACTATTCTATATTTATTCATATGATAGTAGGTTAAGGAAGAGTTTTTGGAGCCGTTTGGAAAACATTGTATTACAAGAGGATTTGACAGGTATTACAACTTTCTAATTATTTTTTTGCTTTTTATCATACATAATACGTTCAGAAATGTAGCCTATATACTAAATTTAAACAGTGAAATATGTGTATAAAAGAAAAAAATCGCAAACGATGCAAAGAGAATTAAGTAAACATTTATCATTATTTTTATTGCTAAATTTCAAAACATAAATTAGTCATAATAAGAAAGTCGTAACCATGTACTATCACTTCTGTATGTAGAAAGTAACTATGTAATTGTTAAGACAAATATTCTATGGAAAGACATGTACTATTAATAGTACACCAAAACCGAAAGGGTTAAGATGCAATCAATCACATTTAGAGACCTGAAACTACAAATGGTGTTGTGTCTTTTGAAGAAAGCAATAAAAAACGAACCAATCACAATTATTTGCTTGATAATTTTTTCTTGCATGATAGTACGCTTTTTTTAAACATTGCATGCTTATGATGCTATTTTTTTTTTTTTTTTTTTTTTTTTCGTGAGTATATGAGAACAGTGGGATCTTCTTTTTATTTTCTTTGTCTTTTTCTATTAGTAATTTCAAATACATCTTTATGTTCAATTAATTGTCTTCACCATTTAAGAAAACAATTATATGGATAAATAATATCAACTTGATATGAATTTGAAAGTAATTTTACGTGGATTTCTACCAAAAACAGTAAAAAAAAAAAAAAAATACAGAATATATTAAGTGAAAACGATGATAAAGAACGGTTCATACCTAGAATGTGCACAGTGGCGTAGCCTTCGAGAGGCTAAGGGCGATCATCACACCACTTTTTCCCCGTAAATTAAGGGGCTACTTCAGTCAAATGAAAAGAACCATTCGCTAATGCTAATCCTATGGAAGAAATTTATAAAGATATCTCGACTGCATTTCATTATTTTAAAATTATTTATTTTGCATTGGATAGCTGAGATTGGTTTGAATGAGGCCGTTTTTTACTTTTTTTAATTTTAGTAACAGATATTTTTTATGAGAGTGCTTTCGCTTTACAAACAGGTTCCGAAAAATGATGATCCATCCTTTAAAAAATTATTCGTTAAGAAAAAAAAAATGAATAATTAATTAAATAAACGGCCTGCTTACAGATCGATCTCATCTATCCAATGCAATAAATAAATAAATCAAAAATAAATAAATAAATACAATTGAGATACCTTTATAAATTTCTTCCATAGGATTAGAATTAGCGAACGTGTCTTTTCATTTGAATGAAATAGCCTGTTAATCCTATGAAAAAATACGTTGAAGATTATTGTTGGGAAAAAGTAGCGGAATGCCCTCCGGAGCCATTCCTTGAATATGCCACTAAATATGTAAATGCATAGCCACACATTTTTCGGTAATCAAATTCGCACATTTATAAATCAAATAATCGCACGTCGAACCAGAAATTTTACCTAATAAATTATATTAAACAAATATCATATGGAACCAAGAAACTTTTTTTCAGTAAATTTTCTTATTTTTAAATAAGTTAATGTTTATTTGATTGTGGAGGAAATGACGAAAGATTGGCAGCTATGTAAAACTTGCCGGGAAAAAGAGAGTGTGAGAGAGAGAGAGAACAAACACTCCTTACTAAATCTGTTTCAAATCTTCATATAAAAATATGAATGGTACCAATCAATGTGTAATAACGTCTACTTATTAATAATTTACCTGAAAAATTAGGGGATGTTTACATATAGAAATTGCACCAAATTTTAAAAATTTCGTTACTATTACCTAATAATGACATATCACGTTTGAATTCTTCGATAAATTTTACCATAAGATACGAAACGAGAAATCATTCGTTCAAGTAGTTTAGGAAGTACGCAGATTTGGAGCTCCTAGTATTAAATTTATTTTTAATCCTTGTGAAGAAACTTGCAATGGGGGTAGTTTTTTAAACATAGCTCGAAAATTACTTTTCAAAATATGAACTCTAACTTTACATTCGCCTATTTGAAGCTTTGATAAATCGAATAAAAAAGTCATAGCAAACTATTCATTTAAAAAATAATAATTTCAAAGTATATATAGTTTCAAATTTTATATTTTAAAATAATAGCCGTTGTAATTTATGATTTAAAAAAAGATAAATCATCTTCTGTATGTTTCAAACATTCTAATCCAAAATTACCGCTCATTCCGCCCTGCAGTTTATAAGATGTACTTAAAATTGTTATGCCCCACTCTGTTTTGCAAAAAATAAAAATGAATTTAACAATAGAATCAATAACTAATGCACCTAATTTCTAACTAATAACTAATTTCTAAACCTATTCCTATTATTTCTATGCACATAATTCCTAAACTACCTGACCGATTTACTCCGCGTTTGGTATTCAAAGGTAAAATCTATAAAAGAGTCGAAATATGATATTCAAATTAGGTGTTAGCATTGAAAATGTTCATGATCGGTACCATTTCTATATTCAAACGGCCCACCAGTAGCCGAGAGGTTCTGACTTCCAAAATGGTAGATCTTAGGTGTTGGGTTCGAACCCAATCGCGACCGTCGGCCTAACCGTTTGGAGTTTTCCGTGGTTTTCTTCAAACCTTGGATTTCCTTGCGTAAATACGTGTTAGGTTCCCTTAGAAAGACCTCCACGGAGGGCACCCCACCCCTTAGGGCCTATATCCTTCAGTGTAGATAATTGGCCGACATTCATACAAACAAACAAACAAAACTATATGCAAACGATTCGTTAAGTAAATTTGAAGTATTTCACAAATTAGTAGGCTTTATAGCTTGGTATCAATCGCATTTTTATCGGGTGATTTGATACAGAGTTTGTACGTTGTTTTCTCTCTCTCTCTCTCTCTCTCTTTTTTTTTTTTTTTTTTTCTTAACATTGGGTATGGGTTGCTACTGTGCATAAATATAACGGTTGTAAAAGTTAAAAAAAAATTTAACTTAAATTTTTTAACTAAATTAATTATTTTGAACATTCTGTTCAAAATAAAAACAAAGAACTTAATCTTCATTTACATACATATTTATGTAAACAATTAACTCTCGATAACAGCAGTGGCACACGTGCTTAGTCAATCAAAACAATTCTTTTTAATGTTTTTTGTTTTCATATGAAAACCTTTAAAATAATCCCCTTTTAAAATGAAAATTATACATTATTTTTTCTTCAGAAACAGATAAATATTTAAGAGTAAAAAAGGTAGTCAATTGTAAAATTTAGTAGATTTTACTTTTATTTTTCGGCATTTTCCCTACTGATAGGCCATTGTATGAAGATGATTGTTCTAAATATCCTCTTTTATAGGATACGATTGAATAATTTATGTATATAGTACTTTTAAGAAAGTGGTGAGTATTTCGCAAAATATACATCAAAAGTTCTTTAAGAAAGTATATTTCTATTACCATTAGAGCAAACTGAGATCAACTATCTCTTTAACCCTTTCGGGATCGGAGTTTCTTTCACAAAGTTCACACCTTTGGTACCACTTTTTTTAAAGATTTTTTTTTTTGGTTTTTAAGAAAATGGTGCTTTTTTATGTTATTGGTAGCAAAAACATACTTTGCATGTATCTTTTGAAGTTGCATAACCCGTGGTCTCGAACAGGTTAAGCTTATTATTTATTTATTTATTTATTTTTATTTACTTATTTATTACTATTTATTTATTTATTTTTGTGAAATCATCTCAGTATGCTTGATTATGCCTCAATTTCAGTGAATATATCTTATTGCCTAAACACAAAACATTTATTTTTATTTACTACTTGAGGAGTAGAAGAATAGGGGCGTATAAAAAAGGGGGTTTTCTAATATTTAAAGGATTTTTAATATGCAGGTTTTTCAACACCTGTGATAAATGGTACATGTGTAATAAAATATTAGTTACATTTTTAAATTCGCTCCTTAAAATTACTATCAATTATATATGCATTTCCTACCTATTAAACATCGCCTTGGGTTAGAAAGGATTATCAAAAATCATAATTTTTAATATGTTAGTGAAATCAACGACTAAAAAATATATAAATAAATAAATAAAAATAGATGCGGTTAGCTCAGACAACAATTACTGGGACTGTATTTTATTTCATTCAAATAGTTATTTATAATAGGCATAAAAATGCCTTTAAATACTTATTATGTAAAATTCAGGATATGTTCAGATATATAAATGCATGGATGAATTAAAATTTAAAATTTAATTACTATAACTCACAAAAATTCCATTTTTCTAGAAATTCCATATCTTGTTTCCATTAATCTAAAGTTTAAAAATACAGATTACAATTTGGTACCAATGTAAATCGAATATCCATTGTTTGTTCGGTATTTTTCATAAATACATATTGTATTAACTCCATTTATTTTAAAAAATTAAATATCATCTTTTACTTACACTCCTAAGTGTCTTATTATTTTCTGAATGTTGCATTGAAGAACATAGAAATGGGGCATAATTCTGAAAACTTACTTCGAAAAAAGCGATTTAAATTAAAAATAATATATTTATTTTAAAAATTCCTCATACTGTTTTATTTTATTTTGTTATTTATTTATTTTTATTTATTTATTTTAGATGTTACTAAAACACTAAGTATGTATGCGTTATAAAAGGCTTCTAGTGTATTTTTAATTAACTGTGTTTTTTATTTTACTTTTATTCTGTATAACTTAAAAAGGACGTACCTTTTAACTATATTTTCATATTTCTATCCTAGAGAGAACATCTGAAATTCCTGTCCGGCAATCAGGCTTTGCACATCTTACGATGAAGATACATTAGTAGTTTTGATTTTCAGAACTTAATAGTGTGGTACTATATACATGTAAACACACAACATGCACATGCACTCATTCAGATGTAATAAGCTCTTTTATAAAAAATAATTTTATAAATGAAAAAATGCTCTTCTTTAAGAAATTGCTGCGAAATCTCTCCTCACTCTGCTCTCCTCATCATCTCTCCATAGCATGATCCGTGGAAGCAAGGACTACTACATTCGAAAATTCAGCCAAAGAGGGGTGGCCAGGGGCGAAAGAGAGGCCAAATTAGTGCCAATATCGACAAACTTAGCCAACAACGGTCATTGACTGATTCAGGAAAAATCGAAAATTTCAACGCATTTCGGTAAATAGTGGGAGGCTGTTTTCGCTCTCAGATTATTGGGTTCCAATTTTTAATTTTTTTTCTTTAATTATTAAGCGATTAATCACTTAAATGCCATTAATTTTTCAGATCCGTTTATGACAAAATTAATACGTAGATTATGTATTGAAGTATAATGAACTTACAAAAGAATAAACTCTTTCTATCTTTACCTCAGTAAAGATAGAAAGGAGGTTTAGGTGAAATATGTTATTTTATATTATGAAGTGTGCTCATATTATAGTATAATGTCCTCATACTATATTAAAAAGTACATTTTATATCTTATTTTATGAATTATAATAATCAGATGTATAAGTAAAATGTAAATGAAATATATAATAAGGTCCATGTTAATGCATTCAACGTGTTTGTCCTGTCTGGTTTTTATGGTGCAAATTACAATTTGCAAATTACCTTATATTAAGTTTATTTTTCTTTACATATTCAATTGTGGAAATATATAACTACCCAGTATTTATACAATGAAATTTGATCATGTTCATATCCTGTTCCTCTCGATCTACTAAAAAAATTAAATGTATAAAATAAATATAAAATAAATATATAAAATACAATAAATATGCCATAAAAACTTGTGATATTTAATGTAATTCTGTGAAAATGTTTTTACTTTTGGTGATAGTAATAAAAGTAAAGCAGTAATAAAAAATGTTTTAGTTATTACTGTTCATAATTCCCATGCATTCTAAATATAGTCTTTGATATATGGTCTCCGTTCTTCAATTTTTATTTAATAAGCAAATTTCGTTCTATTTTAAGGGTACAAACATGCAACTTTATATCAGATCGTGTTGCGGCAAAATGACAAATTTTCTAACTGACAATTTTGTGTAGACGGATCGTCTAAAAATTAAAAAAATGTAATGTTTTGAAAGTTATTGACAACGTTATTTTTAGTGATATAATTTCATCTTCTACCTTATTTTGGACGCTTATAATTTGTTTATTCATTTGTTTTCAAAAAATATACACACATTTCAACATTTTTGGGATATCTAGTACAAATTACGAATTGTGAAGTGTAAATGAGCTTATTTGACTAGATATCCACATTTCGTTAGACATTGAAAAGTTTAATTGACATAGCAATATAAAATTATTTGAAATAATACGTTAAATATTTTATAAAATGCTCATTCATTTTCACATTATATTCTGTTTAACGTATCAAGTCCAAAGCTTAAAAATGTCTTTGTCTGTACTTTACCCATAAATTTTGAAAATGTGCTATATTAGGAGGAATTATGTAATTAAGTTTGGGCTCAAATTACTACCAAGACGGATAAATATGGACTATCCGTAAAGTACTAACTCTGCGTAACGTTGATGTCATTTTGCGAATGCCTCCAGCAGGCAGGCGATAAATTTTGATTTTTAATCAAATTTGATTTTGACAATGTTTAGGATTTCGTTTATCTGACGATACCCTATTTGTCTCGCTCGTCTGTCTATCTGTCACAAAGTCCGTACACAAAAGCTGTTTTAAGTCAGATACTTCAAATTTTGTGTATTTACAGCTAAATACCTCGTGAAACACGGTAAATCATAAAATTTCGAAAAAAAAAAATCTATTTTAGTTAAATTATTTATTTTAATGTCATCCATTCATTTTTGCGATTTAAATTTTAAAAGAGAACTTTAATTTCAACCTTTGTTGTGTATTATACGTCGCTTAGAGGTAAAGTTTGTTTGTTTGTTTGTCGGCCAATTATCTACGCTATGGGATATAGGTCCTTAGGGGTGGGGGTCTTTCTAAGGGAACCTAACCCGTATTTACGCAAGGTTCGAAGAAAACCACGGAAAACTCCGAACGGTTAGGACGACGGTCGCGATTGGGTTCGAATCCAGCACCTACCGTCTACCAGTTTGAGGTCAGAACCTCTCGGCCACTGGTGGGGCCTTAGAGGTAAAGAATCCCGCTTGTAAACAGAAGTTTCTAATTTTGAACCCCGCTGCTGGAAGTTGAAATTTTCATATTAAGACACATTTAATTAAAAAAAATTATTTTTTGCAAATTTAAGCGTTTATATATATATATTTATCACTCATATTCATAATATTTTTTGGAATTCAAATTTTTTTTCCTTTTTAAAAACTACTGTGATTTATTAATGATTCAGCATTTTAAATTTCGTTAAAGCATTTTTTTTTTTCGTATTTAGAAATTTAAAGTTTTATTTATATCTCCGCTATTTTTTTAATTTTCAAAAAAATTTGAATTTTAAATTTTATTTAAGTAATATTATTTGAAGATTTTTAGTTTGATTAAAATAAATAACTTCCTTTTATAATTATTTTAAAATTAGATTTATTGCTGCTATCTTCAATGTAAGAATTCATTAATTAAAAATTAACAATTTGGATTTATTAACTGAAAGATAAGTTATTTTGGAAGAAATATTAGACGAGATCCTCTCTGAGATCTGCGATCTCACTTATCCACTTGTTTTAACTTCTAAGCATCGAATTTTTTCCATTTTTACATCGTTGAATGGGGAGTGAGTGTACTTTAAAATGCAGTTTGTTTGAACGCGATATCGCAATTTGTTTGAAAACCATACCGCCATTTACTCAAATTATATTGTTAGGGTTTCGTTCATCTGACAAAACTCTATTCGTCTCGCTGCTCTGTCTGTCTGTCACTGAGTCCATACACAAAGACTGTGTAAGTCAGAGATTTCAAATTTTGTGTACTTACAGCTGAATACTTCATGTCCAGACGACAACTGAAAAAGTCTATTATTTTGATTAAATTAGTTTCTTCAATGTCATTTTTCATTTTTGAGATCTAAATTTTAATTGAGAACCTTAATTTCAATGTCTTAATTTCAATGAGGTAAAGCATATCTCTAGTAAACAAAGGATTCTTAGTTCTAACGCTGGTGCTGGAAATAGAAATTTTCAAAAAGATTTTTTTTTCTTTTTGACCAATTTAAATATTTATATATTTTTTTATTATTATTTAAATAAATTACTTGTATAATAAATTTATTTTGTTTTGTTTTTAAAACTATTTTTTACTTTTGTACTTATTTTTTAATATGATTTTCAAATAGCTCTAGCAATTGAAAGAGAATTCAAAATATTTTTAATTATCACTAACCAAAAAAAAAAAAGTTAAAACTATGATTTTTGAATATATTTAAGTATTATTTAAAAATAAAATACTTTTGACCATTTTTTGTGCTGCAATCTATTGGGAAAACATGTGACGTATAGAAATTTATCTGTAAAGAGACGTTGTTTAATTAAATACGAGTATGTGCTGTCATTTATTTAAGTTAATTATAAATTAGCAATTTTTGATGCATTAATTTAAGGATAATGTGTTTTAAAAGACATATTAAACAAAACCCTCTGTGGGATCTGCGATCACACTTAACCACGTGTTTTTAAATAATTTTTCATACATGATTTTTTTTTAATCTGTTGCGATCATGTGCAGACGACAGCGAAATATAAATCCATTTGCACTTAAGTTTTTATAAGTAGCTCATAATTTGTTCCCAGCTTATATTCTTCAAAGGAATGAAAGCATCCAATAAGTAAAACAATAAAATATAAATAAAACACGAATTTAAGACATGTAATAAAATTTCGCACTTAAATCACCGAAATGAATTGAATCTAACATGCTGTTTGTAAAATGAGATCTTTAGCGATTTCTTCTGTTATGTTAAATACTGACGCGAGACCAATAGAAAAAAATATCGTTTTCAATACATTTTAAAACTTGATATGAGCGCATTATTTCTGTTTTTCATACAAATATGATTTTTAGCATTGTTGAAAGAAAAAAAAAAAAAAAAAGAGAGAGAGAGAGAGAGAAAGAAGACGAAAAAGAAAACAAAGCTGTAGATCCGTGCGCGGCTTTTTCCCATTGAAATTACTTGATGATACATTTGTTCATTAACAGTATTTTTTTTTTTTTTTTTTTTTTATCAAACTATATGTTTCGATGATACATATATATATACTACCGTAAAATGGAGTGAATCGGAACACTTTTCAACTTTAACATTAAAAAAACCAACAACTGATTTTTTAATTTTTTTATTTTTCTACTAGAAACTTCGATCTTGTTTTGTTCTTTACTTTTTAAGCAAAAACGAAACATTTTTACTGTTTATACATGTATTATTTATATTTTTAATGGTATTCCGATTCACCCCGGAGATAGGGATGAATCGGAACAAATGTTATAATCTTTATTTATCAAACTTTAATAGGGTTAAGAAAAACAGGTGATAATGATAAGGGAGGATTAGTAACACGTAGTTACTGTGAAACTAAGCCTTTATACGAATTGAATATTTCCAACTGAGCCAAAAATTGCCCAGGCGGGGAATCGAACCCAGATACTTGGCTTACAAGGCCAATGCCTTACCTGTTAAGCTACTGGGCCGATACCCGGTTGGGATTTTTCGCTCAGATAATCTTATTGGTCATAACATCTGGTCGGTCATTTAGACAGCTCAACAGAATAGACCAAGTGATCAGCGTTGAGTGAAGCATCGACCTGGTCTTCAATCGCCGTCAGCGCCACCTATTGTTTGAAATTCGAACTAAAATAAAAAAATTACGGTAAAAAAACTCCTGACGTTATACATAACCCTCCTGCAAAAAAAAATTTAAATGGCTGTCACCGTTTGCAAATTATTGAATTTTAAAATCCATCAGTCATTTTTGGGGCACCCGGTATATCAACTAATTTAACTTAATATAGGGGCATAAAGTTGTTTAAAATGATAAGTTGAAGGTTTTACGATGGTCAGACTTTTCTGTATTACATATTGCTTTGTCTTTCGTGAGATAATTGAAAAGTATATACGACCTCTGCTTGTCTCTCTGACTAAAATATGCTCTAACAGGAGTTGGATTAATATTATGCAATTAAGATGAACTGCCATACACTTGGCTTTAAAAAAAGTTATTAAAACATAAATAGAGCCATATTAAACTCTATAAATTTATGATAATATATGGAATATAATAATTTTATATCGTACTAAAATATATATTAGAAATTATTTATGTGGTCTATGGAAAGGTATTTATAGAAGATATACAAATTAACACTAATAGTATAACATTTAAAATATATTACCATTTTTGTGTGATTTCTATTTCTAGGTTATTTCATAAATGTTATATTATTAATTTCCACATTTGGCATTAATAATATTTCTATTTCAGTAAAATCAGCAGATTTTTATGCTGAATGATTCAAAATAGATATATTTGCGATTTATCACTTAAAATGTTGATGATGTAAACATACTTCAAATTTTAAAAAGAACTGCTAAAATCAAGTACTGTTTTCAGATGTGAACTTTGTTTGTACTAGGAGTTGCATAGATGCAAAAATAAATATATATATATATATATATATATATATTGTATGCGAACTCATATTTTTATAACTTATATTTAGAAAATTGTTGTCTTTCGTCTAAAAGGGCATTTAAAAAGATCCATTCATATACGACCATATCTTGCTGATTTATGACACGTCGAATTTTATGAAATTTTGGTGTTTTTCGGCATTAAAAACTCTTTTCCTTTACCAAAAAACTCTGAAAATTGTTCGTAAAATAATGGCATTTTCTTAATTCTCATCTTAGAAGCTGAGAAATAATTTTCTGGATATAAGTTCTTAGGGGAAGGGAGGTTATATATAAAAAAAACTGGATTACTAAATTTCGTGTATTTTCATGTACATTTCTATGTATACAGAGCCTTGTAAAGCAAATGCCATGTTTAAACAGCATTTTATTTTAAAATAGCAAATAAAGCCTTTGTGCAAAAATGTTTAAAGATAGAAAACCAACAAATATAAATGCACAAGTAAAGTATGAAAATATAGCAAACAGCTGTTTCGAATCTACTATCGAGATTCTTCATCAGTGCAAGACTCAGCGAGCTAGACAAAGCAAAATCTGAAGCATTGTCACTTTGCTCAGTTTTGCTTTTTCTAGATCGCTGAGTCTTGCACTGATGAAGAATCTCGATAGTAGATTCGAAATAGCTGTTTGCTACGTTTTCATACTTTATTTGTGCATTTATATTCGTTGGTTTTCTATCTTTAAGCATTTTATTTCTATGCCTTTTGTAATTGGAAGCATGTTTCTATCATCGTCAGAAGAGATTATCAACAATTCAATATTCTGAATGGTATAGTATTAAGAGTAAACTGTAAGAAAAGAGAGATGATTCACGATCTAGCAAGAAAGATTTGAAAATTATATTAAAGCCTCTCTTAAGCTAACCACGATTCAGAAAAGCATTCTTTTATATTCTGAAACCAACACATTTTCAAGATTTAAAAGAACCAGCTTTCAAGCAAATAGTTATGTGATAATTTCTGTCTCATCAGTTACAGGTTAATTTTAATAACTTTCTTTTACATCGCTCCTATAGCTTTACTGAATAAATTAAAAAAAAAAAAAATTTACGAGTTTCAACATTAACACTTTATACAGGGTGTCCCCTCTCAACGGTGGCCAATGGCTAATTTCTAAACCGTTGGTCATAGACATATAGTTCCAGTTGCAAAAATGCTTTAAAAAAGTTAAAGAATTATTTTTTAAGCGATATAGGTCAAAAAAAATTTTTACTAAAAAATTACGAAAATTAAATTTTTATACGGTCTCCCGGTCCTATAAGTGATATTTAGAAAATTTTTACCACTACTCTAACAAGAAAGACAAAAAAAGTCCCATTCCTCTGCGATCAAAATTGACCGAGTTATAGCTGTTCAAAGTTGAAGCATATTTTTTGCTGCAAAATAGGGGTCAGTCACAAATTTACTGGAAATAAAAATAAACATCAGATAGAAAATTTAACTTTAAACATTGAGAGTAAAAAAAAATTTACAATGTTGTTTCTGAATTTATGTTGACGTTTACATGTTAAAGTAAAATATGCAATTTGTGCTAAAAATATAAGTAAAAAAATAACAGAAATTTTGTTAAATTAAACTATGAAAAGCAACAGTCACAAACCGTTACAAAATGATACATATTTAAAGCTCTATTAGATTACTCAACCTAATAGAATTTGATGTAGTCCTATAAAATAAATAAATGGAACGCACCTAAAATCGTATTAATATTGCATTGTCATCGGGTTTAAATAAGTATGGGAATTGAACCTCAATCAGATATTAGGAAGTGAGTTAAAATTTGAATATAAATTTTGAACTAGGAAAATTTACATACGAAAACTATGAATAAAATAAAAGCTTATCAAAATAACATACCTTTTTAAAATAAAATCACGAAAAGAATCAGCTTCATTTGCTTACAAAATAAAACATACGTAAAAATACAATCGAGGATATGAATTTCATAACTCGCCTTATCGCTTTTTGATTTCTCTATCAGTCTATACAAACATGCACTATTGTAACAATGCAATCTCAAAATTTATAATGAAAACAAATAGATGCATTTAAAGTTCTTTCGCTATTTCCCAAAATTTGATTTTTTCGATAAAGAGAATTTTGAAATTCATGTCTTCAGTTATTTTAATAACCAATCTAGAAGTTAATTAATTATAATTAACACTACCGTAAAACTTATACGATGACAGCGCCTTCAGTTAAATCGCTCATTTAAAACATTTTGTAATTGGAACTATATGTCTGTGACAAATAGTTTAGAAAGTAGCCTTTCAACAGCGTTGGAAATCGACTCCCTTTATAATACTTTAAGCACTTAGTGTACGTTCCCTTAAAGCTCAGTCGAACTCATCCGTTTCCAGCTATAGAAAAGTGGTTTAAGTCATGAAATTTAAAGTTTCATAACTCGGTCAATTTTAATGTTACATGAATGGGACCTTCTCTGTATTACTTGCTAAAGTGTTGAGAAAATTTTACTAAATATCACTTATAGGACCGGGGGACCGTATAAAAATTTAATTTTCGTAATTTTTTAGTAAAACATTTTTTTGACCAGAATCGCTTAAAAAACAATTATTTGCCTTTTTTAAAGCATTTTTGCAATTGGAACTATATGTCTATGGCTAACGGTTTAGAAATTAGCCATAGGCCACCGTTGAGAGGGGACACCCTGTATAAAGAGATTAATAAAAATATATTTCCAAAAACACATAATTATGGGAGCTTTTACCATGGTTTACCCTCTCTCACATTGTCTGGGTCAAGCCTCCCCACATAGCCATTTTTTAATCAATAGCACATAGATATTTTAAGCCTTATTTACTGCGCAAACTTCATGCATACTTAGAATGACAGCTCAATATTCGTGCATTAATTAAAACCTACTTTCTTAATTTTCTGTGTTAAATTCTATCTGAAAAACTCTTACAAATTAATACTAAAAATCTCACCTTTTATGTTGAAAACACATCACAACTGATTCTGTCTACACCTGTTTCAATTAACTGGATAAAACGAAGACTGTTGTTTGATCATGCCATTAGCTTTGATTGTCATCTAACAATAAAAGTCTGAAACACATTTAAATATGAAAATGGACGAGTGGGTCAAGTCTCCCGCATGGTCACCATCCCAAGTCTCCCCTAATTCAAAATATTCATGTGCAATATATTTGAGATTTTACAAGATACCATAAAAAATAAATAGTAATAAAATTAATACATTATTGCTCAAGTGCTGTCTAAATAAGCAACGTGACCAACGTGAGCAAAATGACCAAATAAGCAACAATCTCCTTTAAATTGATTGGTTCATATTTCAATAATTTTTAATTCCTTAACAAATCAATGAAAATATTTACTTATGTGTAAAATTATAATGATGCAATTGAAAATTTTAAAATTCTGTTCAGTTTTAATGTATAAAAAACCCTTTTGACAAAATAAATCACACGTTATCTTGAAGAACATTTTGCGTTCGGTCTTATATTATTTGTTTTTGTGTTGTTTTTTAAATCTCTTTATCTTCAATATTTTTAATTATTTCAGAATTATCTTTTTGCGTAAAATTAATATTTTTTTTAATATCAATTACTTTGTAATATTTCCGATATGATTTCGCTAATGAGATAATGATTTCTGTACCTATGATTAAGTCATTAGGCTGAAATTTTCTCTTAAAGTTAACATGGTAATTCTCACTTAACATTTGAACCTGTAAATAACTAGAAATTAGATGTAGTTTATAAAATAAACCACCCTGTAGCGCTCATACTCCACAGGATAGCATTCTAAAGCATCTTGAAAAATGGTTCTTCATAGGGGTCCTTTAAAAAGTTGTTCACGCAAAAGAGAGCCATCTATGATTATATTTTAACTACAATTGGCGTATAATAATGCTGTAAATATAGATTATGTGCACATTGAAATATAATAAAATATGTTATAAAGAGTTTAACATACCACATATATAAAATTATGTGAGTTATTGTTGAGATATATTTTTTTATCGAATTATTTGGACAATTATTTTTTTGTACGGGCGGGTTTGGTTCGAATTTTTAACTTTTATACCAGGTCGGGCTGAAGTCGTGCCCAACTTGTAATTTGTATAGTCGGCCGGACCAGTGCAAACCTCTAGTGCATACCTCCAGCCTATTTCGAAAGCACGTTTAGCGTAAAGTCTAAAGATCGACCGAAACAGTTTTTAAAGGCCGAAATGGAAACCGAAACAGAATTTCGGGGATCTTCCTATTTTCAGCCGTAAACGAAAATGCCTAAAAATGTTTTATAAGTAATTAATACATAAATGAATATAGCGAATTATTAATTAACTATACGTATTTATTAAACAGACATAATTATTAATTATACATGTTTATTGAAAAGGCACACTGTAAAAAAAATCCGTTAAATTTACAAACTGCTGGCAGCAATGTTGCCAGCAGTTTTTGCCGTAAAAATTGCAGTAAAATTAGATGTAATAGAAAAATTTACAACGAATTTTACGGCAATTTTTACGGTAAAAACTGCTAGCAACATTGCTGCCAGCAGTTTTAGCCATATATTTAACAGATTTTTTTAAGTGCATAGTTATTAATTAATTATGCGTATTTATTAACACGTTCAGTGCAACGTCAGTCACGATGACTGACAATGAACTTTCCGCGCGTTTCACCCGCCTCTTAATTAATTATATAATTTTCTAATACATAAAAGTTAATGAACTTTTAAATAAATTTTCAATAATTACATAAAACAATGTATTTTTTGTTTTAGTTTTATACTATATTTTAGACTGTCAGACACTAGTGACTGGCGCGGCCAAAAACGAAAAGTTCAGGGTCAGTCATTGGTGACTAGCTTGGCATTCAATGTGTTAAATATGCATAACTATTAATTAATTATGCGTGAGGCCCAAGTTGGCTCACTGTCTCTGTGCATTAGACATAAAACTTTTATTTTCATATAAAGTAAAACGTAATCAATTCATCTACGACACTGAAGGATTACCTAATTATACGAATATCATTTATTTTTAGGTATACACACCTCTATTTACCTTTTGTAATGATTTTTATAAATGATCATCTATTATACACTGTAAAAAAAAAAAAAATCCGTTAAATTTACGGCAAAAACTGCTGGCAGCAATGTTGCCATCAGTTTTTGCCGTAAAAATTGCGGTAAAATTAGAAGTATTTTTTTATTACATCTATTTTTACTGCAATTTTTTACAGTGTACTTGAAATTTCTCAAAGAATATTCGAAATCCTTCTGCAATTTCAAACTAAAAATTTAATATTACCGTTAAGGCTGCAGTTTTTCATGAATGCGTAAAAAAGTTTAGTAATGTGCACTATATGGCCAAAGGTGACCGGCCACTTGCGATTTTAGACGTTTTACTAAATATCTCAACAAATACATGAGGAATTATTCTGAAACTCCAGATGTGTAAATACAATAGTGCAGGTCATATATTTTCGTGAAGATATCGTCGGTACCATGTCAAGTTATCCATTATGAAAATAGCCACTTTTCACGAGAGCAAAAAAACAGTTTTAATTGTGGATTCAAAATCAGCGCTAAACAGTAGTAAACAATTATTACATATTTCGGGTGCTGTTTTATATCCTATTTAAGCATGCTATCGAGATAAATCATTTGAATAATTTTTCTCGTATAAAAATCACATTGGATAATTTGATATGGTATGATTATGTATACATTTTTAGCTTCGCTGTACTTTTTCAGCTACAAACTATCCAATATACACATTGGATAGTTTGACATGGTAAAAATTTTGTGCTTTTCTCAGGTTCGTTGTTTCAAAGTATCGAATATGCGCATTGGATAGTTTGACTTTTAAAATGTTGTATATTTCCTCGGCTCACTGCGTTATAGTAACGAATCTACCATATTCGAAAGTTTGTCTTATAAAAATTTTGGTATTTATATATTCAATTTATAAGACTTCGGAATTTTCTTTAATAATTTTATTAAAGAATATACAGGCAATTAATAAAGAAAAAGTTGATTTTTAGACGCTATGTAATTTTACAAAATGTAAGAAAAGACGTTAACAATTCAAACAAAGGCGCGGGCAAGCACGAAAATTTTCTTAGCCCTGTTTTTGAATAATAAGCATAGCCTAATTAATAAGCGAAATTGATGGGGTATTTGTTACCAGTATTTTTGAATAATAATCGTCGATTTATTTAATTCCTTTTAAAACAAGTTGGAATTTTTACCTTTTAATAAAATTTGAATGTAAAGAATAATTCATTATAGGATCTTTTAATACAATAATTTCAAAAGATTTCTCTCACGTGCTAAATAATTAAAATGTTGCAGCACTTTTTAAAAATGTTTCGCCATAATTAAAATTGTTAATGACTTTGTTTTGCTTTGCTGCTGTCTCATTGTTTTCTAACTCTCGTAACCATACTCAGATTGATATGCTGGGATTTCTGTATGGTTTTATCATTTACTATGATACATGTTTTGATTAAAATGGAATGTATAGAATTAGGTCATCTGCAGGGACTCTCAAAATAAGCACATTATATTTCATTCAATGCGAAATAAATGCTTTAGTGTCTTTTAATAAACATAATGAAATTGATATGCTGTTATTAATTGCACTAACACTTCTTTTCTGTAGCATATTGTGTGAATGTGTAAATTAATTTCAGGATCAGGGAAAAGAATATTTTATAATTTATTTCTGTATTATAAAGAGGAATAGTTTGTTTGTTTGTTTACAGGTGGTAATCTCCGGAACTACCGAATCGATTTCAAAAATCAGGGTACTAAAATGATGGTGTTTGCCCAGAATCAAAAATAGGCTACATCCCCATATGCTATATGTCCATGCCACAAATTCAAAGGGGATGCAGAAGCAAAAAAGTTCTAAAAATGCGATTTTACTGTTACTGAATTGACCACTAGCATGAAATTAGCACGGTAATTACTCATAAGATGTAAATGGATTTCTAGCATTTCCTTAAAAATTCGAACGTACGTATGTTTTTTGTTTGTTTGTTTGTCTGTCTGTGTTTGTTTGTTTGTTTGTTTGTCAGTCTGTCTGTTTGTCTATCTGTCTGTTTGCTTGTTTATTTGTCGGTTTGTTTGATTGCCTGTTTGTTTGTTTGTTCGTCTGTTTGTCGATTTGTCTGTTTGATTGTTTGTTTGGCTGTCTGTCTGTTAGTTTGTCTGTCCCTCTGTCTGTCTGTCGGTTTGTTTATTTGTCTGTTCATTTCTTTTATGATTTGTTGTTTTGTTTGTTTGTTTGTTTGTTTGCTTGTTTGCCGGTTTGTGTGTTTGTTTGTCAGTGTGTTTGTTTGTTTGCCGGTTTGTTTGGTTTTTTGTTTGTATGCCTGTCTATCTGTTTGTTTGTTTATCTGTCTGTTTGTTTCCCAGTTAGTTTGTTTATCTGTATGTTTGTTTGTATGTTTGTTTATTTGTTTGTTTGTCTGTCTGTCTGTTTATTTGTCGGTTTGTTTGTTTGTCTGTCTGTCTGTCCGTCTGACGGTTTGTTTGCATGTTTGTTTGATTGTTTGTTTGTTTATCTGTTTATTTGTGTGGTTGTCTGTCTGTTTGTTCGTTTGTTTGCATATATGTCTGTCTGTCTGTTTGTTTGTCGGTTTGTTTGCTTGTCTGTTTGTTTGATTGTCTGCTTGTCTGTCGGTTTGTTTCTTTGCTTGTCTGTCTGTCTGTTTGTTTGCTGGTTTGTTTGTTTGTTTGATTATCTGTCTGTCTGTCTGTTTGTTTGCTGGTTTGTTTGTTTGTATGTCTGTCCGTCTGTTTGTTTGTTTGTCTGTCTGTCGGTCTATCAGTTTGTTTGTTTGGTTGGTTTTTGCCTGTCTGTCTGTTTGTGTGTTTTTGTCTGTTTGTCGTTTGTTTGTCTGTATGTTTGTTTGTTTGTTTGTTTGCCTGTCTGTCTGTTTGTTTGTGTGTCTGTTTGTTTCTTTGTCGGTTTCTTTGTTTGCTTGTTTGTTAGTCTGCCTATCTGTCTCTCAGTGTGTCAGTCTGTCGATTTGTTTATTTGTCTTTATGTTTGTCGGTTTGTTTATTTCTCTGTTTGTTTGTTTGTTTATTTGTTTGTCTGTTTGCTTGTTTGTCTGTCTGTCTTTCTGTTTGTCTGTCTGTTTGTTTGTTTTTTGTTTGTTTGTTTTTTGTTTGTTTGTCGGTTTGTTTGTTCATTTGTTTGTCTGTCTGTGTGTCTCTTTGTTTCGCTGTCTGGCTGGCTGTCAGTTTGTCTGTCTGTCTGTCTGTCTGTTTGTTTGTTTGTGTGTCAATTTGTTTGTCTGTCTGTTTGTCTGTCTGGCTGCCTGCCTGCCTGTCTGTTTGTTAAGTTGTTGGTTTGTTTGTTTGTTCTATAAATTCAGCAATACGGAAATAATGTCTCCATCTTAAACAGGACGTCATCACAACTTAGAATCATCCCCTATCATGGGATGTCACTCAATTAATTATGAATGATAATATTTAATAGAATGAAGAAAACTTTAATTAATATCTTTTTATGTTTTGACTCGATTTTCATAAAATGTGAAGTGCAAATGACTCGACAAAATTCTGCAGCAATTACCTATATTAAGGCTACAGTGGACTCTAATAGTGGACTAATAGTGGACTAAACTAATTTTTTTAATTTTCAATGAATTTTTTTAAAAAATTCTGGAAATAGTCATAATATATATATCTCACATTTCACAATTTTTTTAAAATATATTCAGTAGTTTTTGAGATACAGATTTTTCTTTTTTAAAATTAACAAAAAATGGCAATATTTCAAAATGCTCCATGCGAAATTCTTTATGCCCAATTTTTCTGATTTTTTGTTTAAAATGCTCTCTATGTATGTGTTAACAAATGTTACTAAGCATTTTTAGCATATTACTTGTAAAACATTTAAAAAAATGATTGTAGTTTAATTCTTTTGTATCATCATCAATCAAAAATCATTAAAAATTTCATATAACTGAAATTTAAAAAATTTACATGCGTCTAAAAAAATTTATTTCTAGTAACATTTGTTAACACATACATAAAGAGTATTTTAAACAAAAAAAAATCAGAAAAATTGGGCATAAAGAATTTCGCATGGAACATTTTGAAATCATGAAAACGACGAAAATATTCAATCTGAGAAAAACAGGTTTCCGTAACTGCAGTGGTTATAATTGCTTAATATTTTCCTACTGACACACTTTCAGCTATTAAGGAATATAATATCATTTCTAGCTTATATGTAAGTGTTTTATGTTTTTATGGTAAATTCACATAAAATATGTGGCTTCGACAGTAATTCATGCAAAGGACGTGAAGTATCTGAATTTTAAAAAATCTTCTCAAAAGTAACATTTTGTATTTTCTAATGAATTTTTTTCAAATTTTACTAGCAATATTCATGGTATAAATACCTCTTATTGTACAAATTTTTAATATTTTAAATATATTAATATTTTTTAATTTACGATAAAAAGATTGGGGACAAAAAGCAATTTCTCTAAATACATTATAATCAAACGCAGAAACAGTTAAAGTATTGTTTTGCGAAATCACAAAATTAATAATTTCAGTGCAAAATAATAACATTTTGTATGGTAAAACTAAAAACTAGGCTAAATTTTACGGATGTGAATCGGCAAAAAAAGTAAACAAAGGGGCGTGGCAGAATCAGCTGATTGGACAAAAATGCTTCTAACTCTAGTAAAAAAAAGTCGAAATTGAAAAAAAAATTTTGTGTTCAATAGCAGGGAGTTCATATAATGTCATTATGCTAAAAATGAAAATTCGACAATTTGATGATTTTTTGCGATTTTGAAAGTCCACTGTAGCCTTAAATTTCAAATCATTTGGCTGGGTTGTTTTGGGGCTGTTTTATGCAGACAGACGGATGAATCAGATGACGACTTGAGGTGCTATATATTTAAATAATTAACAAGGAGAGGATACGAGGCTTGTGTCACCGAATTGGATGAACGTTTGTATATCGATAGAGTATAGTTAGTATATAAATATATGACAACCATAAAGCGCAATACCCAGGGGATCTCGAGAAAATAACCCTTAAAGTTCATGCTATTGTTTATAATCGGATAAATTTCCACGATCAGCAAGCGCCTCTGTGTCTTCATCGGTAGAGCGCTGGACTCGAGTTTTTTCCACCTGGAATCAAATCCCGCTCCAACCTTTTTTTCGGAACGAAAATTCACAGTGATTATTTTTGAAGCGCAATTGAAAAAAATATGCATGACAATTGAAATTTACGAAAAATATAAATTAAATTGACTTTTTTGTGAGATATAAATGCATTTTTAACTGCGAAATTTTGCATGTAAAATGTATTTTATGTAAAAAAAAAAGAAGTAATTTAATTTATTTGTCTATAGACCACAATTTTTATTTTGTTATTTAAAATTGTTTACATTTATTTCTATGAATAATCTACTAATTATTACAGACAAATAAATTAAATTCGTGAAATAAATGCGTGAATAATAATATTTTAATTTGTTTCATTATAGAAATATAATAAAACTGTATTATATAAACATATTAAATAAGAAAAAATTCCGAATAAATACTACATACACGCTTATTCTAGTTAAAAATCCAGAATCCAAGATTTTAAAAAAAAAAAATATCATTTTAAAATATAAAAATCATATTTCAAGTATTTGCACGCAAAGAAAATTAAAATAACATATTTGTTTATATATTTTAATTTATTTCTTTCTCTATTAAAAATAATAGCAAATCACAGAAAAGAAATAAATAATTTTAAATAATAACAAAAAATTTCAAGTCTATACATATATATAAAATAAATATGCTTACTTAAGAAAAAACCATGTGTACACATTTAAATATGCGAAATTTTGCAGTTAAAAATGCATTTATGTCTCACAAAAAAGTCAATTTAGTTTATATTTTTCGTAAATTTCAATTGTCATGCATATTTTTTTCAATTGCGCTTCAAAGATAATCACTGTGAATTTTCGTTCCGAAAAAAAGGTTGGAGCGGGATTTGATCCCAGGTGGAAAAAACTCGAGTCCAGTGTTCGACCGATCAAGCCACAGAGGCGCTTACCGATTGCGGAAATTTATCCGATTATAAACAATAGCATGAACTTTAAGGGTTATTTTCTCGAGACCCCCTGGGTATTGCGCTTTATGGCTGTCATATATTTATATACTAACTATACTCTATCGATACACAAACGTTCATCCAATTCGGTGACACAAGCCTCGTATCCTCTCCTTGTAAGACATTTCCCCATAGACCATAATGTAATAGAATACTTTTGAGTGTCTCTGTAAATAAACTGTGAACGCCACATATTCTATTTCCAATACCGAACATGCCATTGTAAATCTTAATAACATATATCAATTACAGAGACAGTCCTATTAATATACTAATGCAAGTTCCAGTTCAGGCAGACAGACAATCACATGGACAGACAAACGGAATTCACAAACATTACTTAACTATGTTGGAAAGTGTTACAAATGCATAAAAGTTTCCTTTCAGAAATGCATAATAATTTTCCTTTCAGAAATTATCGATAGACGATACTTTTGTACAGCCCTAGATTGTAACTACTATCTTTACATACACGTAACTATTCAGTTAAAATTTAATAACGATCAAAACACACTTTAAAACTTCTAAAATCAAACTTCCAGAGGTCATCCATAGACTGCCATACATACAACTCGTTGCGTGGCATCTTATACATTTTTTTCTATATTATATAAAGTTATCTTGGTATATTATATGTAGTTAAGCGTAAAAATCCATAACTCATAAAAAAATAATGTAATCTTGTTCTTATGTAGTAATTCTTTCGACTTCTTTTGTATAGCACTGTATATGATCTGCAGCGTTTATAGATACAACGAAATATTTTAAAACTAAAAAACTCATATCACAAATAAAATTGCACTACCAACAATCATCTGTAATGTACAGTACTTCGGATGCATAGCAGCCGAAATCTTTTGTGTGACCCTATAAACACAATGTACTTTCTATTATACAGGAAGTAATTTGTAGTAAACCTCAGCAACGTATATCAATTTCAGTATATGGTGAAATATTTTAACATAATTCAATTACGCTCCAAACAATGTTTCCCCTGTACTATTATGTAACGAAAAACTTTTCTCTGGCCCTGTAAATGAATAATAAATATTCTTTGCACCGTAGATGCTATAAAATGTATAATTTCGTGTTACTCATAGGTGCATGTCAGTCTTATTATGTTCGAAACAGTGTAACATTAAAATCTACTTCAAATTGTTTTTTTCTAAATGACCGTAATGTAATGGAACACTTTTGACAGGCTCTGTAATTGAATTATACATCCGATTTTCATAAAACTTCAAATGCCGCGATAAAAACATACAACTGCTATCTACTTAAGATTACTGTTTGAATAATAATAATCGTTAATAGTAATATTATTATTCTTCGGAACTTCGTAGTCATTGGCCCAACTACTTCATTGATTAAATAAGACAAAGATTACTATTCAAAAATGAAGAAAAAAATCTACCGCTGTTCTTCAGCAGTCTATTTGTGGGTTATTTATTTGTTTTCTTATCGTTTTTTTTTCTTTTTTTATATATAAAATTTAAATAACGTTAAAAATAAGTTTTTATTTATTAATTTACTGTAGGGAAGAGTGGGGATACTTGAGCATAGGGGATACTTGAGCCACCCCTATTATTTCTACAGTTGGTTAATTTTTCTTTCTAAAACTGGCAATATGGTAACATATTTATAGTTCTGAACATGTAAAAAAGAAATCACATACGTTGGTACCATTTTGAAAGCATGGTGATTAATAGTTGTTTTTCCCTATCTAAAGTAAATATTTAGGTGCATGTTTTTTTTTTATTTTTTTATTTATTTATTTATTTATTTTATTTTATTTTTTTTATTTATTTATTTTTTTTTTTTTTGTTATCAAAGTTTCATTTACAGTTGCAACAATATATATAAATTTATTAAGTATAATCTCAAATGTATTTTGAATCTAAAATAGCTCAAATAGCTGCATGCTTTACTTAGTAAAACTCTGATAAACAAAAATAGCGGTAATGGGGATACTTGAGCCAGTGAGATTGGGGATACTTGAGCCATCCCCACTAGGAAATTAGACATGGGTAAAATAAACAAAAAGTAAAATTACGTCCTTATATTCATTAATAGATTTTTTCTGGATAAAAGGGAGCATAATTTTTTATTTTACTTTTTTTTTAAATAATGACTTAGAAAAAAATGTTTAAAAATGTATTTTTTCAATGAAAATATCCATTTTATTTTTCATTTTGACTAACAAAATAGCCTGTCTAGATAAATGTAAAATAATCTCTAATACTTTAATTAGTTAGCTCCAACATATTAAATATTTATTTTTAATATAATATATTAAGATTAATATTTTATATTGAAATTGTAACCTCTGTTACTGTAACTTTTTTTAAATCAAAGAAATGACTTATATTGTCCCCAACAGAGGGCACTACTGAGTTACCATGTAGGTAAAAGAAAAAAGATGTGTGGTTTTACAACCATTCTAAATTTGTACTTCATACATGTTGCCAAACAGCTGAAACATCTTAATTCTAATCTCAATTGGTTTTGAAGGACTTTATGCATCATAATTTATCCTTCTGTAAAATATTTGTGCCAAAATAAAGCGAAAAAAAAATACTCTGTAGGTATTTTTCCGTACTGGCTCAAGTATCAACTCTATGGGGATACTTGAGCCACGATGTAAAAAAAAAGTAAAAATTAATTAAACATAGAAAAATAGTTCAAAATTAATTGAAAGTGGTTTTCAGTTGAAGAAAAATTATCAAATTTTCATTTTCAATATTTTCTTTGTGCTAAGAAATTATAAAAAATTTAAAAAAATTAAAATTTAAAAAGTGGCTCAAGTATCCCCATCTTCCTCTACATTCGTTTTTTAAATTATTAAAAGAAATTAAGTACTTAATATTGAATACGTAAATACTAAATTTTATACAATCCAAACTATTGAATGTGGCACATTTACTAATTTGAAGCAATGATTATCAGATAAGTACAAGTAAAGAATTCAAACTAATGAAAGGAATTTTCATTTTATTTTATTTTATTTTATTTCTGCTAGTAAGAACAATAAACTGACATCATGCTTAAAAGGGATTTAAAAAAAAACAGCAAATTTCCTATTTCCGACTAGAGCTGATTTTGAATTAGCAATAATAAATTTTTTTTTTGCTATACCGAAAAGTGGCTGTTTTTATATTGTATAATTTGACATGGTACGAATGATTAGGAAACGAAAAATATTACAATTTTCGTGGCAGACGATCGAATATGCCACATTGGATAGTTTGACATGGCAAGTTTTAGAAAAAAGTGCATATTGGATACTTTGAAACAAACATCATCTAAGTTTCTACGCGAGTTAGGGACGCGCCGATTTTGCATAGTACGTATCATGCATAATAAAACAAAATGGCACAAAATATGAAAAATGGATTTTTGCACATTGGATAGTTTGACATGGTAACGACGATATCTCCCCGAAATCCCATAGGGGACCTTCAACAAATTGAACAAGTTGGAAATTGCTCGTGAAGCGCCGCAAATGAGGTGCGTTCGTACGATAACGTAGTTTTTAAAATATTCAGATCTTGCTGTTATAATAAACAGTACTTCGGATACAGTACAGCGGCCGAAATCTTTTTTGTGTTCCTGTAAATACATAGGCAGTAACTTTTATTAAACCTTAGAAACGAATTTCATATTCATAAAATGTGAAATAGTTTAATATAATTAAAACACGCTCCAAACAATGTTTCCCCCTATAGCATTATGTAATGGAATACTTTTGTGTGGCCCTGTAGTTTAATAATAAATGTTCTTTGCATCCCAGATTGTACAGAATATATATTTTAATATATATATATACTTCATAGATTAATGTCAATTCTATTATATTCAAAAGAGTTTAACATCATTAAATGTACTTGAAACTAATTTTTCTTATTGACCTTAATGTAACGGAATACTTTTGATTGTTCCTGTAATTGATCTATGCATGCGATCGTCATAAAATTTGAAATGACTCGACAAAATTATATAATAAATATATATTTTAAATTTCAAACGATTCGGTTGGGTATCTTTGCGTTGTTATATGCGGACAGACAGACGGACGGACGGACGGAGAGACGGGCTGACTGAACGACAACTATAGCTGCTACGTATTTACATAATTATGAACGCACCTAAAAAGAAAGAAGATCTTTTGTATAACCCGGCCAAGACTAATGTATCAAACTGTATAATGTATGTAATGTATCAAAATGAACAAGTAATAAACTGTGTTAATTTTTATGAGGATAACATATGCACAGGAATAGAAATTAAAGATTTTTTTTTAAACAGTCCCAAATTTTGTCAAGTTTTTTGTTTATAATTTGCAGAGTTCTTAATATAAAAAAGTGTTTATTTTAAATTTATAGCTCTGAAATTACGCTTGAAATTTTGAATATTTAATATATGAATTATTACTTGCTTACTAAGCATAGAATCAGCATGGTCAAAAATGTCCAAGCCGGGGGCATAGAAACCGGAATAGCGCCAATTAAGCTACGAGGACGATATCCAGCTTAGCATTTTTTACTCTCATATGTTGGTAAGGCTGCTCTGCAGCATAAGATGGAAGTCTTCATGAGCACACAATCTTGAGGCATAACATGAGACGCAAACAAATCCAGCATCAGTGAATATATAGTTTAAATTTCCAGCTGTGAAATTACGCTTGAAATTATTGAATATTTAACATGTGAATTATCACTTGCTTACTAAGCGTAGAACCAACATGGTGAAAAATGTCCAAGCCTGGGATCGAAACAGGAATAGCGCCAAGTCCGCTTAAATATTAAAAAAGTGTTCTTTTCGGATCATATGACAAACAACATTGTACATAATGCCTTATAATCGGAATAAAAAAATAATGAAAATTGTATGAAAAATGAGCAGATTAACTAAATATGCTTTACTGCGCATGCGTGAAAGCAATCAAAATATAATTTGCATAATGTGTTAGCTAAGTGTATAGAGCAACATTTGTGAAAGTCTCAAAAACATAACTTGAGAATTCTGAAAGTGTTCGTCCAGAATAAGCTCAAAATCCGTTATTAACAAAATGAAGCAAAAAGATGAGGGCTGTATCCATATAGCCATTGATTAGAGTCAATATACTATACACAATATAGCCCGTAATACTATGTTTGGATACAGTTCTCAACTTTTTCCTTCCTTTTGGTAACAACGGATTTTGAGCTTATTCTATTGATGATAATTTTCGGAATTTACAAACTATATTTCAGAGACTTTCACAAAAGTTGCTCTATATATTTAGCTAACACATTATTCAAATGATATTTTGATTGCACTCACGTATGCACAGTGAAACATTATTTTGTAAACCTGCTTATTTTTCAGGCAATTTTTATTATTTTTTAATTTCGATTGTAGGGTGTTGTGTACAATGTTGTTTTTCATATTTTCTGAAAAGAACACTTTTCATATTAAGAGCTCTGCGGATTATAATAAAAAAAAAACCTGAAAAAATTTGACATGCTATCCTCATAAAAATGGACTCCGTTTATTACAATAAGCCATTTAATCATAATCTGTAGTTTGAACGCTTTTGCTACATTAGTTTTGACAGGGTTATCCAAAAGATTTTCGTTCTCTTTCAATTTGTTGACGGTCCTCTATGAGGTTTAAAGGAAAATTCTTCGCGGAAATATATGACTTGTACTATTCTGTTCACACACCTGGAGTTTCAGAATAATTCCTCGTGTATTTTCCTTGATATTTAAAAAAACGTCTAAAATTGTAAGGGGCCGGTCATCTTTGGCGGTATAGTCAGGGCCTGATTAATGCACGGGCCTCCGGGGCCTCGGCCCTGGGCCCACCAATTTCAGAATTTAAATATTCTGAATGACTCAGTAAAATTATTAGAAGCTTTTAACCTAAACACTTTTTATCCAAACAACTTTGTCGACTCATTAAATAAACCTTTTTTTTCTGAAAGTGTCACGGCAAATGGCTAGGTAGGGGGGGCCCAACTTTTTAACAGGCCCTGGGCCCAACTTCAGCTTGATCGGGCTCTGGATATAGTGTACATGCATTGCCTGTTTTATAGTTTGCATTCACGTCTTGAGTCAGTCATGAGCCAGTCTGATTTGAGCCGATACAATGATACAGCTCAAATCGATAAGTAATGTTGAATATTTTTGAAGTGAGAAACAAAATTTTTGCAATACAGATAGTTTTGGTCCGGCCGAAATTTCAGCAACATTTTCGGCGAAATCCAGATTTTTGGCTGAAAACGAAATCAAATTTTCGATTGATCTCAAATAAAATCTATACGCTGCTGTTTTATCTCCAAAGAGAGAGGAGCTGTCCTTAATCAGCTTTTAATAACATAATTTGTGGATGATCCCTATCTCTTGCTTTCCAAAAGTTCAGTATTACGTCGCTCAGAAGCATGTTCAAGTGGTATTAGTCACGAATTTTGAATCTTAATATCTCTGAAAGTTTTGCAGATGTTATGTTAGAATTTTTGTATAATTTAGGAATGTAAAAAGAAAATTTTCCTAGTTGGAAATTTTATCCTACGGGAGCCGTATAAAAATTTAGTTTTTGCATTATCTTAAATAGAACTCTCATGGTATTGATATTGCCTTAGATCAATTGGATTTTTTTTTCCATTTTACAGAAACAAGACCTTTAAGAAAGAAAAAAAAAAGTCATATGCAAAGCAAAGATTTTGAAAAATTTTCCAACACATTCAGAATATTGTAACAAAAATTCACCCTTTAAAAGTTGAAAGATAAACAAATCGTCACCTGAGAATAATAAGGTTCTATCTGTGTTTTTGAAAAGATTGACTTATCTATATAGAAAGGTCCTATTTTTACCTATGAAGGCATTTCTGGATTAAAATGATGTCATAATATAATTGTAATGTCATATGTAAATTATATATAACATCATTTTGATGAAAAAATGCCTTCATAGAGACAAATAGAAACTTTTTATATCGATAGTCATTTTTTTCAAAAACACAGATGGAACCTTATTATTCTCATGTGACGAAATGTCTAAATAAGCAATTTGCAAAATGCATAACATATGAAAACCCAATTTTCACAATTACCATGCATAGTAGGAATATATTTGAATTGTTTTGTGCAGCTTTGTATATGATGTACAGCTTTGTATCACTTAGTATAGTCGCATACTACTTACTATGCGAAAATTTAATTAAAATAGAAAACGAATAATGCAGGTGAAAATTCACCTTCAGCAAATGTAATCGAATTCTTCTGTGCAACTCTGTATATGACCTATAGAACACATACATATAAAATGTAAAAAAAAAAAAATATTAAATTTAAAAGCGCGTACTACAATTAAAAACACACTTTCAGCAGTTATTGATCATGGACATTACTGAAATCGAATCCGTTTGTATGCCCCTGTAAATGAAAGATGAATCCCCACTAAAAATAATCTTAAGATTATCTGAAGAAATCGCCACTTTCTACAGAAATTCTACAGAAATTTGAAGACAATTTGCAGGCTTAGCTTTATCTTTAAAATATCTGCAGAATTTTTAAAGATATTCTTTAAAATATCTTCAAAGTGGGCCAAATACCTTCGGATTTCCCACAGATTTTGGGCCAAAAGGCTATGGATTTTCTACAGATTTTTTTTAGTGGGGATGCTATTTACACCATATATTGTAATAAGTATCTTACAGTTTACTGTATGATACTTATAGTATGTGTGGTGTATATCAATTTTAATATGTTTGAAATAGTGTAACATCATTAAAATACACTGATACAAATAAAATACACGATTTTCTTACATATTCCATAATGTAATGGAACACTTTTGAAAGCTGTAAGCAAGCTATTAATGTTACATATTTTATTTTCGATACCGAACATGCCATAGGAAACTTCAATAATGTATATCAATTACATGGTGATCCGAGAATATTTATAGAAAGCAGGACAAAACCGACAAACAGATGGCCAGACAAACTGAACTCATAAACACTTTTTAACTATGTTGAAAATGTTTAAAACTGCATATCTGTATTTTTAAAACTGGAGGATTTGTGCTTAGTTAAAAATTGATGTCAAATTAGAAATGTAAATCTGTGAGATAGTCTAAGAAATAAAATATGGACAATGCGTATGCAGTTGGCCTCATACGAATGACAATCGATAAAGGCCTAAACATTAGAAGTGAAAACTTCCAAAATGCTTCTAGACATTAGCCCTTATAGAAACTTATAGTATTATTAAAAGAACTCTCTAATGTGTTGAAGTTCAAAGAAAAGGGATAAAATGCTTTGTGAATTGATTGTATTATTATTATTATTATATTTGTAGATCTTAAAATTCCATTTGTCTCGTTATATCGCTCGTGGGCTGCAATAGTGGCACAACTCAAAAAATCAGGTTCTGAGATTAATGGGTTTGAAGTTTCGCCTTGGAATGAAATGCAAAACTTACACGATTCATAGTTGTCATAAGTGTTAAGTGGTACTAAATGACTCCGTAAGGATTCAATTAATAATAATGCAAAAAAAATAGGCTGAAAAAAATATTTTAAGGGCCGGAGCCCATATGCCTCTATGCACCTAATTGTTAATAACTTGACCCCCTTTTAACAAATCTTCTTCGTTTTGAGGGACCTTTATTCATTTAGCTATCCTCGCCTTTTTACTTTTCAGTTATGATCCTGGACCCGTGGGGGCCTGTTTCAGGGTCCCTTTAAGTTTTCGTGATAATAAATTGTTAATAAATTGCTTCCATTTAATTCGATCTTCATTTTTGGGATACCTGTTCCATTTAGATATTTTCGAGTTTTAACATTACACATAAGACACTGGGGCCTCCTAGGAAATCATAGGGCTAGGCGCAGAGCCCTTTGATCTTTTTGTGCGCCAAAGATTTTTCATTAAGAAATCAGAAAGGCTGCTGGAAAGAATACTAATCTGCAATGCTAAAGAGCGCATTAACTCAAAATTCGTATTTTTTGAGTTGTGCCACTATTGCAGCCCACGAGCAATATGATTTCCGCCTATATATTCTACATTTATATATGTAATTTTGATGGAATATTTTACAACTTTTTAGCATAAGTTTTATTTTTGTGGATATCTTTATTGGTTAAATAGGTAGGAATAAATAATATGAGTCAACTTTTTCTTTTTTTCTAATCCAATTAATTTTAAAGAACGAGTATGCAGTTTTTGCAGGATTTTTTGTAGTAAAAAGAATGTGTTTTTGCAACTGGCTAATTGTGCCCAGCGAAATTATGCAAAAATTTTAAAGGTGTAATTTTTTTTAATTAATTAGAAGCCTGTTTTACTTAAGTATTCAAATTTTTTTTCGATATTTTGAACACTTTCGCAAGTTTGATTGCCTACTTATATTCAACAATGCAAAAAATTAAACCGCGTTTCGTCTCTTCTGGTACACCCTGTATATATACTATCTATGTGTTTAGATCTGTGTTTATGTATATGTGCATCTATTCATGTATATTTATCTTTGTAAATGCTAAAAGAAGGAGGTCTGAATAACTACAAAATGCTTTTTTGTTTTCACCGGATATTTTTGAAGATTGAATTAAAGACTTTGTCATTCAAACTTAATCGTCGGACGCTGCTAAAATGGTGGAGAGGATTTTTTTTTTTCAATAGAGAGCAATTTAAAAAAAGAGTCTAAATCTCCCTCTTTTTCAGTCATTTTCTGTTATTATTAAGTATATATACACATATTTTTATTTACATTTATATGCTGAACCCATTTAGATAGTTGAGAAAATATTATTAATTTTATAGTCACTTAAACAGCCTATTTGATTAAAAAAAATACTTGCCTTTATACGATATATTTCTTAATATTTTATTATTATTTGATATACTTATCGCAGATTACCATTGATAAATATTTTTAGTTATGAATAGATACAACTCCTTACAACATGTATCAGTTTGACGGATATCAAAATAGTAGTTTTTCAGAAATTATTTCGAAAAATACCTATCATTAATTGTTACAATTATTTTTAAGAAATTTTGTTGTTTTTGTTGTTAATTAAAAAGCAATATGTAAAAAAAAATCTCGTTTGTTTCATATACGTGCTTCAATACTTCTTTGAAAGGAGGAATTTTTCATTTATTTCTGACATAGTACTGCATGCATACAAAAGTTTTAAATGGTTCATACAAATTTTTAATCATAAGTGTTTTACAAAATCACTTTGACTGAAAATGAACAGTCTCAAAGGTGTAATAGTTTTTATTAACGCACTTCACTGGACAGTACTTGACACGGTATTTCTTTTCAAATAAATCTGTAAAGATTGAAATACGAAACGGAAATGTATAAAATAAGAAATGCTTATGATTGTGTTTTAATCTTTCCGGGTTTTTTTCTTTAAAGAAAAAAATTGTCATTGGATCTGTCTAGTAATATGATTTTTATTATTTTTAAAAATGGTGCAAGATAAAATCAGTAATAATTCTCAAAATAATGACAAGAAATTTATAAAAATGATAGCATCTTTAATCATTTTTAAGATTAAAAAAGAATGTAGAATCACTAATTATTGTGAAGCTATCCAATCCGAAAATATTCGTAAACAGTTCATGAGGATGAAGATTTTTTTAGGTCTTTTTCTATGAAACACACGTAACTGAAACACTCGTATAATTATGAAAGGAAACGTATTAGAATGTTTTTTAGAGTTTACTTAAAAAACGAAAATGGAACCATTATGATATCCTCCTGTGTATGTCGGTGTGTCTGTCTGTGTATATCTGTCACAGTCATTTTACTCGTAAACAATGCAGAAAATGTAGAAGGACTAATTATATTCCTAAAAAAAAATCTTTTCTTCGTATATCGTATAGGATATCACGTGAAAGGTTTCGTACCCCTAAATTCAAAAATACATTTCTTTTAATTTTAGGTATTATATTTTCAAAGATATAATCGAATATGTTGTGCAACAATATATTCCCCCGTATCTATTTCCGAATCTACAGAAACTAAAATAATGAAAAAAAAAAAAAAAAATAGAGGTAGTACACATTCATTTAAACCTTGCAGGAAAAGTATAGTGATTACCCTAGGTCACATAGTTTTCGAGAAAAGTGCATTTTTCCGTTACATGCAAATTTCGATATGCGGACATTCAGCAAATGAGTTGAGGAGAGCCGGAAGTACTTATTGTAGCAGAAGTATTAAAGCAATTTTGATAATGATTTTCGAAAAGAAATCGTTAGTAATTAGCTGAGATATTAATCCCTAAAGACACGGACGGTTGGGACAAAAATAACGACAGATGCGATGACTATCGGTTTCAATGCACCATTGGTTTTGAAAGCCTCCATAACAACTTTTAATGATATATTGATGTAATACAATGCCCAGTAGCTGTGTAAAAACCATAAACGTCAAATTGTTAAAACAGACTAATTTATTTAGAATGAATCACATAAATAAAAGTTAATTAAAAACGTATCTGGGAAAATGCGCAACGTACCAGAGCGGCGTTGCAGATTTGCGACCTCCTTTCTAAGTGTACTTAGCACAGTGCCCAGTTTAAACTTTAAACAAAGGTTTTGTTTTAGCTACAATGTAAAAAGAGAAGATTATTACTACGCTGAATTTAGTTTTATAAATGCCAAATGAAATTTAAATATGCACTACTTTCATGTGACCGTAGATTAACTACTGAGAATCGTTGCTGGGGTTGTTGCCAAATAGCAAGCTAGAAATTCGGCCTGTTTTTTGCGCTACGTAAAAGAAATATATATAGAAATTATTTAGACTTCATATTTCTTTAAACTTTTTTGATATACCGATTAGTATTTTTCTAGTATATACAGCTATAAAAAATCCTATATTGTATAGTTTTCTACAAATTTTGATTATTATTTTATCAACGATTTCTTTTAATAATATGGTTAATAATCCATTTATTTATTGTACGGAATCTTCTGAGCGTAATACTCGCTCTGGACCATTTATTATTTTATAAAAATGAAATGAAAAGATGTTCTAAAGTCATCTTCTGAATCATCTGTTGTGTATAGAGATGGGAAATAGAGTTATTTTGGTTAATAGGTTACAGCATTCCACATTTGTACAGGTAATTGGATTAAATAACCTGTTATTTTTGTAACTAACCGATGCAGTAGCGTCAACTTTTGAAAAATATTGGGTTGGCTCAAAATATTGGGTGGGCTCAAAGATATTTTGGTAAAGTGGTACATCCAGTTTGTTTTTATGTGAAGGGTACGGCTTAAGAAGACGGCTTATAAAAGATGAGCTTTTAAGTCAAGCTATCATGTCTGAAGATAGTTGCAATTTTTATTAAATTATATTCTCATGCATTTTTTTTTTCTTATAAAGACACTAATATTTATTGTAATATCATCATATCATGAACAAGACTACAAATTGAAACAGCAAAAAGTTAAACACTTACATTTCAGTCATTTTGGATTTATGGGTGCCAGTCGGAGAATTAAAAAGCATGGTCATTGGCAAAATAAATTTTGTTCTAGCGATAAAAATGAATAAAACAATGAAAATTAGGCACGCTAGAATTCAAAATTATTGGGTGTGCTCAAGCCCCACACTGTAAAAAAAAAATTCAAGAGGTTACTAAAAATTTTTTAGTAAATTTGTATTCCACGGAATTTTTTAGTAACCATTACAAACTTTTTTTTTGCAAGTGAAACAAGCATTTCTTTTGTAAACTGAACAAAAGAATATTTTGTATAACTAACTTAAAATTTTTTAGTATGAGCCACCAAGCAAATTTTAGTAATAGCTCCAAAATTATTTTTAATAACAATTACGTGCGTCCGAAGGGCAGGAGCTTCCTTCGAGCTGCATCCAGACTTCTGAAGCGATAGATTTTCGGCAAAAACGCAATAGATGGCAGCACCAAACATTGCGACCAGCTCCAACAGGAAATTCATAACCCCTTTATTATAGTGTACTTACACTACATATATCCGCGGCGTACTTGGCGCTGTCCAGAATTGAACCCGGGACCTTTTAGCCTGGAGTCCGTTACCATAACCACTATGCTATCGAGGCCACGCCAAGTGAGTTTTAGTAATAGCTATTAAAAGTATAAAACTATTAACTCTATTCGTTGCTAACTTTTTTCAAGTAATTCTTACAGATTTTCTAGTAACCGACTAAGATTACTGAAAATTTTTTAGTAATTACAAGGATTACTAAAGTTTTTTTAGTAGATCGACCCTTTTTTTTTTTTTTTTACAGTGCATGGGGCCATATAAGTTGGTGCCATTGAACTGAACCGATGAGTATGTTGTCAACAGACAGTTTAATTTTAAAGCCTTTAAAGAAGATATTTGAATTCATTTTTTGACAAAAGTACAGAGGCTGTTTTAATTGGGATAAATCTACACCATTAAAATGAGCTTGTGGTTAAAAACTGAACTTTTGAAAGACTAAAATTTACGTAGTTACGATACTTTGCATTACACATATCATCACCGTTTTATGGCCCTAAAAACACGTTTTTCAAACGTTGAAAATTCCATAATTATCATAACATAGTAAGTTTTGGCAGTAGAAGAATACATTTTTGCTGTTTTAACTTGTTAAAACACAAAGAAATATTTTATAAATAAAGATTATAGGAAACTGTATAACTGATATAACATTGTATAAATTTTGTAATAGCTTAACTTTTTAAAAAATAATTATTTTAATGTAAATTCATTTTTATATGATGCAGGATAAAATTTAAAACATTTTCGTAATTGATACTATGCTTCTAAAACTAACTGTTTAGAAATTAACTTTTTTTAACCGATAATTTTTTTTATATAATACGCTAATGTGAAGAATCCGGGTTTCACTCATCTTCGAGAAAAGCAAATTTTGGCTGCCTTGTTAGGCTTAAGTACTTAGATGCCATAAGTATGCTGACAGTTCAACATATGGAAATATACACATTATCTGCAGTGTATCACATTTAGTCTCCTTCTTTTTTCTCCAAACTTTTCAAAAACTATCCAATTATAATATTTTAAATTCTAAATTAAAAATAACACATAACAAGCTATTATGAACAACGGATAATCAGATATAAATATACCAATCCTATTTTGGTGCCATCTATTGGCAATAGATATAAATAAAAGGACTTATAGGTTTTTAAGAAAATGCAGGGCTTGATGATGTAATTCAATATCTATTTTTAAAACTTCCTTTATATAATTTTAGGATTTTGTTCAATATAAATAAAATTAACATTATAATTTAAATTTAGTTTCATTACTTTTTAAGAGCTTCATACTTATCCGCTTATTTTTTTTTTTTAAATTTTGCATTATAAATATAACGAGTTTTTTTTTTTTTTTTTTTTATGTCAGATGTAATTTAATTGTGAAATTGCATTTGTATGACTGAAAATTATTTTTTCAAATTCTCTTACTAAATTACAATTTTATTTTCACTCCAAAATTATGTTCGAATGTTACGACGCGACGTTAAAAATCGAAATTTTATCTGAATTCATATAATTAATATACGTAATACATGGTGTTATATATTAGTTATATTTTAGTTACATATTCTAAGAAATGTAAATTTTATTAAATGCAATAAAATTTTAAATGTACGTAAGCTAATCTCTTAATAGTTGATGAAATTGAATTAAAATTTTACGGGAGAAATAATAAAAATAATAATTTTGATTTTATTTATACCTAATGAAATTTTAAAGTTGTATAGCTGGGATTTCAGTTAAATACTTTTATAATTTCATTCAATATAAATAAAATGAATATTAAAATTTAAATTTAGTTTTATTAATTTTAAAGAGCTTAACATTTATTCGCTTAATTTTTTTTAATTTTGCTTGCATTATAAATAAAATTAGTTTTTTTTTTTTCTTTCCCAGAGATAATTTAATTATGATACTCCAATTGATTGGAATGACTGGGAATGAATGTCTGGAAATTCTTTTTTCATTTTCTCTTATTAAATTATAATTTTATTTCCACTCCTAAGCTGTATTCGAATGTTACTACGTTAAAAGTTGAAAATTCATTTGCATTGATATAATTAATATAACACAGTGTTATACAGGGTGAGTCATAATTATCGAAATAATAGGTAATATCCTAGATCCCTAGACCCATACTTCCAATTGCAAAAATTCACGAAAAAAAGTGTTAAACTATTATAGCATAATTTGCAACTCCATGAGGGTCAATTTGAAAAAATACGAAAATTAAATTTTTATGCAGCCCTGGTAGGATAAAAATTCCAATTAGGAAAACTTTCCTCACCCATTCCTGAATTAAACAAAAATAAATAAATAAATAAATAAAATGCATTATCATATTTGCAAAACTCGCATAGTCATGGCCGTTTAAATAATTTCCTAGGTTTTAAGGGATTAGACACAAACTAAAATGCGTGCAATTCAAGAAAAATATTACTTTAAGAGTTCTAGGAAACACGCAAGAAAAATATTTATTAAGTTCGAATTTTGGATTTTTTTTTTTTTTTTTTTTTTTTTTTTTTTTTTTTTTAATGGTTAACCATATATTTTGCAAACAAAATCACATCCTAAAATTTATCAAACAATTAAAAAATTTTTAACTCATTAGTATCTTTTTTTAAATGCAGTAATTTAAAATCATTATAACTCGAAACATTTAAATGCAAATTTAATCGGATTTCATTTTTTTTTTTTCATTTACTTAAACAGGAAGATAAATTTTTAGTTTTGTTTCAGGATTTTTTCAAATAATTATTAAAAATATAAACAATATTCATTTTTAAAATGATGTAACTTTTTTTTTCAAAAATCGTATGTTCAAAAGTAAATATTTTCTCAAATTTTACGAAACAAAATTAATGTATAATAAAACAAAAGATAAGCTCCAAGTTTGCTCCTTATTTCTTTAACGATTCTTGAGTTAATAATTTAAAGACGAGAAATGGTGAAAAAGAAAGAAAAACATCATGCAGAAAAACGCATTTAAAGTTTTAAACAATGATTGGCTTCTAATAAAGTGCTTTTTAAAAAAAATTGCATGTGAAAAAATAACTTCTTTCTGTACCATAAACTTCCGCTTTAGTTTAACTTTTGCCGTTTTCACATCCTTTCTGTACTATTTAAATGTCCGTCAGTTATTTAAAACAATATTTTTTTCTAACATGCCAATTACGAGTTTTTTTCATAACCTTAGCCCTCAAAACTTCAGGCCCGACAAGGCCATTAAAGAAAGTCTGTACTTTGGGGCTGTGCCGGACCTGGCCCGGGACATTTCTTTTTCTGAAGACTTGGCCAGGCCTAACATGTTAACTTTAAAATTCCTTTAAAAAAATATATATAGTAGATTTAAAGAAAATTAAATACTGTAAAATCAGGATTAGATTACTGTAAAATCAGGATTATCTAAATACCGGATTTAGATATTTCGACCAGTGCAGACCTCTGGTACGGACTACCAGCATATTTTGAAAGCAGATTTAGCGTGAAATTTATATGCTGATTTTTTATGCCCAAATGAGAGGTACAGTCTTAAATCGAGATTTAATAACGAACAATTTGTGGATGATCAATATCTTGCTTTCAAAATGAGTCAAAATCTCTTCGCTTAGAGTCATGGTTAAGTTGTGTAAGGCACGAATTTTGGATTTTAATATCTCTATGAGACTTTTAGATAAAAAAAATTTCTTTAATTCAGAAATGAATAAGGAACAATCTCCTAACTGAGAATTTTCGCCTAGGGGGGCCGTATCAAAATGAATTTTCGTATTTTTTTCAAATAGACTCCCCATGGAGTTGCAATTTATAACATCACATTTTGCACCTTTTTTACGAAACTTTGCAGTTGGAACTATGCGCCTAGGGGCAATATTTAAGGAGATAGCCTATTGTTTCGATAATTATGACTCATCCTGTATGTTCCTTACATTGTGCAGGAAATATAGATTTCATACACAATACATTCAAATTTCAAGTTGACATAAGCTAATATCTGTGTTAAACTATTTCATAAATTGAATAATGATTAAAAAAATTATCCCCATCATTTGTATTTGTAAAACTTATTTGTCATTTTAAAAATGTGCTTGGCAAAATTTTGGACTATTTTCATAAAAACCTTAATTTCTCCATGAGTATACATGCTAGCCACATGAAAACGAACACTGTTTATTACAATAAGTCACTTAATCAAAAGATACAGTTTGAACGTTTTTGCTACATTAGTTTTGACTACATTAGCCAAAAAATTTTCGTTCCTTTTCAATTTGTTTAAAGTCCCCTGTAAGGGTCAGGAAAAAGATCTTCGCGGTAATGTATGGCTTGTAATATTATGTTTACATCTTAGAGTTTCACGATAATTTTCATGTGTTTGTCTAGATATTTAACAAAATGTTTAAAATCGGAAGTGGCCGGTCGCCTTTGGCCATATAGTGTATGTTCGCACGCTTACATCCTTGAATATTGCGTTACTCCCAATCTACACACCTGTAACATGTGTATGTATGCATATATTATCATATACAAGATAAATGTATATTTCTGTTTATAAGGGGAAAAAATGTTGGTAATATTTTTTATTCTCGAGACATGAAAAAAAAAATTCTTAAATAAGTAATAACCTATAACAGCATTTCTTACACTCAAAAGCTGGAAGGAGTGAAAAGCTCACTCTTAATAAGAGTGATAGACATTTTTTGCGTGCACTTTATAAAAATACACTCCTTAAAGAGCGGAATTTCCCATTCCCTAGAAAAGAATGAAAAATGTCACTTCGTTGTTGGGAGTGAAATATCTCACTCCGCTAACGAGAGTGAAAGCCCGGCATTATAAACTTTTAAAAAAATTCCGTTAACCTTTGAACCAATATATGGAGTAAAATAATGAAAAACACCAAAATATGTCAGTTTTTAATTTTCAAAAACTCTATTTCATAATATAACCTGAACGCCTGTTTGGTATTAAAACGCACTCTTTTTTAAGAGTGAGGAGTTACTCTTTCGAAAGAGTGAATAGTTACTCCGCCGAGAAGAGTGACTCATCAGCCAATCAGAAGTGTCTTATCGCTACGTTTTCTGATAAGAAAAATGTTTCCGCCATTTTAGAATTAATCTTTCGTTTCCTCGGTTCGTTCACCTATGTGGACCTCCGTTCATTTCATTTTTATTAATAATATTCAAACGTATTTTAAATTTCGATCTTTGAATGATATGCTTCGATATGTATGATATGAAATAATCCAAATACTAGATTAAATCTCTTCTTCTGGAATCACAATGGAAATAAAAATAATTCAGTAAAAGGATATATTACTTCATTAATACTCAATAACGAACAGTACACGGATATTAGTTACCAAACAAGGAATTATTATTTATCAAACAAATCATATTATTTATCAAGGTAAGTTGTGTTAAATTCTTTATTTCCAAAAGTTCATGAATATTGAGTTTACTAGTTTCAGGTTATGTAGAAAACCATTTGTTATGTCGCTCATTTGCTACATCTTATCTCCTCAAGAAAAAAAATGCTGACCCAAAAGCTGGAACATTTCACTTCATTCTTCATAGAATATAAACATCAATTTGCAGTTGCATGATTTTATTGTTCTGATTCTCTCTTAAAGTATTTACTTTACTTCTTTTTCACCCCACTTATATGGTCGGTTTTCTTAAGTCCCTTCCAACTTAATAGGAAAATATGTGTTAAAGCGCACCGCTTATGTAGTCATTTTATTTTCCCGCGTATCGGATAAAGGGTCATTTCTTTCAATCTTTTCAATGCTGTTTTCAGCATTTTTTTTTATTAGCTTTTGTAACATTTTTTTTCAGGTGTGAAGAAACATAGCGAACGGGATAGTAGTCTCTCAAACGCCGAAGCCGGGCCTTTACTTCCCTCCCCGCCTTCTAATTTACGTTGAATCATTGTCGATTGTACCCTCCCCCCTCAATTCTTTTCTTCTCAAAAGTCATCAGATTGATATCTGTCTGTTTATTGGTTAGAATTTTCTCTTTGTTTATAAAGTGTACTGAAATTAAGATGTAATTAAAAAAAGGGAAAATTCTGTTTCATTTGGATCAAACGCGTCAAATAAGAACACTTGTTTTTTATTATGGCTTCGAAAAGAAAGAATTTATCATTTGCTAAAAAAAGTGAACTGATCGAAAAGTTTAAAATTTCTAATCTTTCAAAAACTGCATTTGCCAAAGTAAATTCGATACACCGGACGACATTAAACAACATTTTAGCAGCTAAATTTTACTCTCCAAATGTTCGTATCTGTGATGAAGATAGAAAACGTCAGCACTTATCACATTATGAAAATGTGAATAAGGCTATTTTGTCATGGATTAAATATGCACGATCACAAAATGCTCCTATATCCTAGAATGTTTTGAAAAAAAAATCCTTGGAATTTGCTAAGGAATTTGGCGAGTCCAGTTTCGTTGCTAGTAATGGTTGGCTACTAAGATTTAATTCAAGGGATAACCTTGTAACGGTTGGGTGTTCGTGCTGGGAGTTAAATGCAGACATACTCAGGAATTAACATAAAAACACAGTTTATTAAAAACGATAAGGGCTTAAGGGAAGTGGAGCAAGTCTTAATTTTCACAACTGAGAATACTACTAAAAGATTGAACTCATACTCACAGCACCGGAACTAGCACAATCGTGGCACCTTTGATTACTTCTCGCTATCTTTCAGCTAAACTGCTAGATAAAATCTAATTAGACAGCCCGTGGCTGTAGATATCCTTTATTCACTTTCAGATAATCAAAATGAAATTACTATTAAATTTCTTACCACTGGCCACTTCTCAAATCGAATACCGAAACTCCTTAGCAATTCACTGGAGGCTCGATGCTACTTTCAATCTGCTAGATACCAGCGGGAAACACACCGTTAGAAACCCACTTCGCTGACTAATATCGCTCGAGACACGCTCTCTGCTGGCTACTGCCAGAGACACCTCTGCTAGCTGGCTAATGCTCTGCTGGCTATCGCCAGAGACACACACACTCGCTATCTAATGTCGCTACTCACACTCCGTCTTGGCTGGCTAATGCCAGAGACACTCCCACACACTCAAACTCCAAGCTTTTATATGCTGCAAACTGAGATACTTCAAATTAACATATTACTACTAACCGCGAGCCTAACTGCAGAATCCGAAAGGGACACACACACTCTAGAAAGTTAAAGTAAAAGAGAGGATAGATGTCGCTTTTACGCTTACACATGTTAAATTATTGACGTCACGACCTCAGAAATACTAAAGTGCCTTTATGACAAAGGTCACTCCCTCACAACCTGTGCTTTAAAAAATTGTGCGGAGAAGCTGCTGATTTGGACAGGAGTTCTTTAAACGAATGGAAAGATGGAATGTTGCGGGACATTCTCGAAAGATATGAACCGGCCAACATCTTCAACGCCGATGAATGCGGACTTTTTTATAGGATCTTGCCAGACAGAACTCCTTGTTTTAAAGGTGAAAAATGTGTAGTGGGAAAGAAAAGTAAAGAACGCTTAACTGTTTTGTTAGCTACAAATATGGATGGATCGGAGAAAATTATTCCTGTGGTGATTGAAAAATTTCTTAAACCTCGGTGCATGGAAAATTGCAAATCTTTGCCTGTAGTCTACGATGCAAATTCAAAAGCATGGATAGTAGAGGATATCTGGGAAAAAACACTCAAGAGGTGGGATCGAAATTTTTCAAAACAGAACAGGAAAGTTGCATTAATTGCTGACAATTGTCGTGCTCACTCCACTACTGATGACTTGAAATCAATTGAACTTGTTTTCTTGCATCCTAATAGTACGCGTGTATCGTAGCCTTTAGATCAAGGTATCATCCAGAATTTCAAGACTATTTATAGAAAGCTTCTTCTGCGAGATAAGATTTCTGCTATTGATCGAAAAGAACAATTTTAAGTGTCCATATTAATTGCAATTTTTTTTTTATATCGACCAAGCTTGGTATAAAGTGTCACAGAAAACTATTGAAAATTGCTTCCGATATACTGGATTTCACAGTTCACCAAAGTCTGAAGAATTATCGGAAGACGCGGAAGAGGATCTCCCCTTAACTGAACTGGCAGAAAAACTGCGGAATCGCGGATATTCAATTCCTGACGAAAATTTGTATGTAAAGATTGATGAAGACCTCGCTACTAACAGTGAAGCTTCAGTACAAGATATTGTTTCTAATGTGTTAAATTTGAATGCCGAAGGAAGCGATGATGAGGGTGACAGTGGATGTGAAAAGAAATAGGTATCAACATCAGATGCACTTAAAGTCATCGATGATCTCAGAAGTTTTTTTATTATTTCCGAAGCAGCCGATGAACATTTAAAAGCCATTAGAGATTTAGAAAGAGTTGTATTAACAACCAAGAAAAGGAAGCAATCTTGCATAACTAAATATTTTAAATAAGTGCAGTGAATATGAGTGCAATGTACGCATGTACGCATGCTGTATTTCGATTGGTAAGGTAAACTAATAAATTTCTCAAACATTACGTATTTGTTACTGTACTTTTTACTCACTAATTAATTCTTAAAATATTCTTAAAAGTTTAATTATTTGTTTATTATAAGCACTATATTCTGATAGATGAATATAATCCTGCCATAATTCAGGACTTGTACGCTTCAAAAACTGTCAAGCATCTCTTACCAGAATTTTTGTAAAGTAATATTTGGTTTATTTAATAAAACGAAATTCTCTCTTCGTATATAGCGAGCAGTACTCTATAAAATTTCTGGCACTAAAATACTTAAAATCTCTCGAATTCGCTGATGCGTACGAAGCCTGTAATTAAATAGTGTAATAATTGTAGTAGTGTTCCGCATATATGGTCACCCCGCTTATATGGTCTAATTTTTCTGGACCACTGAGGTGACCATATAACCGATACTGACTGTATTTGGCCCATTGTAATATAGCTTCTTTATGGTGTCGTTTGAGACACGGTAATCGAGCCATTTTACGGTATTTGATGTATTTGAATTCCAAAACTCTTCTATGAACATTTTTTTTTTCGATATTTGTCCTCCAACTGCATGTTTTATTTGCGAAAGGGAGTAGTTACCAGTTGAAAACAAATTTCTGATGCGGCTATCTTAGACTAGTCACTCGCGGCCTTCCTGAACGAAATTTTTGCTTGAAATCATTACCACGAGCCAAAATTTGATGAATGCCTCGTTTTGATCTTTTTAATGCACTTTCAATTTCAGAAACAGACTTAAATTTTACTCTCATACCTCCTCCTCTAAAAATTGTTTCGACTTAGGCATTTTTTACTAACTCAGAAACAACAGCTGACCGCTTCTTATACACCCAGAAATTGTTTGCGTGCGTAACCGCTTACGTTCAGATGTAAAATTTGCATAAAAACGATTTTGTGCTAAAACTTTTGACACGGTTATTTATGTTCGATTCTTAAACTCCATGGTTTTAAATAAAATTTAAAATTTAATTTCAATGAATATGGTGTTAAAATAGATATTATTAACATATACAAGACAGATATTGAAATAAAGTGAATATTTAAAATTTTATTTTAAATTTGCTATTGTGCTTAAACTTTTGACACGCACTGTATTAATGATAGAAGGATTGAAACCTCTTTTGGCAGCAACAGTTTTTAAGTAATTCATTTCATTCTTAAGAGATGCAGATACGGAACAAATTTTGAGAGCACGATTTACATACGTAAATAGTAAATCTATTGGATTGTTCGGAAAGTCCTTTCCGTTTGGGGAAATCAATTCGTACCGGGAAATTCTGTTATTTAATTATTAGATACTAGAGGATAGCCCGTCAAAATGACGTATTTCCATTTTTAAAAGGATGATAAAACATTACAACAACTTTGGTCGATCATAGCCACTTTAGGCTTAAACAATTTTGAAAAATACAAAAATTGAACATGAGGGAAAAATTAAAAAAAAAAAAATCAATAGAAATCTGCATTTAAAATTATAACAAAACTATGTGGTGGATGGGGAGGGATTGTAATGAACAAATGGTAAATGCATAAATTTTAAAAGAATAAAGTAAGGTAAAATATCAATTATAAAAGAACACATTGTGAAACTACAGCCAAAAAATATTTTAAAATACTGAGAGAAAATAATAAAAATATCCAAAATGTATATAAAGTTTTCCATTTTGGCCATTTCCAGACGAATATGAGAGGGTAGCCAAATTATTAATTGAATAGGTAAAATAATGGCATAGAATATGCAGCTAATAAATTTCACTCACAAAATTACAGTAATTATTTCACAAAAAACATGCAAATTAACATGCATTAATAATGCAAAACATGCACTAATAATGCTATTTTAAAACATTTGTGAATTAACTATTTTATACCATTAGCTAATACTTAAAAGAAAATACTTTATAAGATCGAAGGTAAGTAGGTAGTGGAGGGGGGGGGGGGGGGCTTTGGGACCTACGAGATAAGATCGAAAACAAATGTCAACAATAAAGAGTAAACGATCGTGATTCGTTATGTGACAATGAAGTCATTCACGACTGTAAAAAATAAATAAATAAATAAAAATAAATAAATAAATAAAGCAACACGAATATAAAAATTCTAACAATATTGTATTTAAAACGCACCTTCGCTTTTCTTAAATAAAAAGTTTTAATTAAACACTGTTAAAAATTTGACTGTTTTGCTGCATCGTCATTACACAGCTTTTATAGAAAATGATTACTTTACCGTATTACACTGTTAAAAATTTGACCCATTTGTTGCAACCCCACTCCACAGCTTTTATAGAATATCTCTTTTATGACCAATGAGAATGCTCCTCAAATTGTCTCAGAAAATAAATCATGAAATTCGTCAAATATTCTTGGGATAAAATCAAAAATTCGTTAAATGGCCTTGAAGAAAAATGGCGATAGTCGTAAAATGGTCTTGTGTTAGATATCATAACATTCGAAAAATTGTTCTAAAAATAGGCAAAATATCACAGTAAAGTAACCGCTTTATATAAAAGCAGTGGAGGGATGCTGCAGCAAATGGGTCAAATTTTTAGCAGTTGCTGCAGCATCACTCCAACGCTTTTATAGAAAACGGTTACTTTGTGTGTGTTACTTACAGTGTATTCTATAAAAGCTGGAGAGTGATGATGCAGCAAAAAGGTCGAATTTTTAACAGTGTACTGCTAAAAATTTGACCCATTTACTGCAGCGTCACTCCACAGCTTTTATAGAATGTCTCTTTTATGACCAATGAGAATGCTCCATAACACAGCAAAGTAATCGTTTTCTATAAAAGCGGTGGAGTGATGCTGCAGCAAATGAGTCAAATTTTTAACAGTGTGAATATTGTGTTTGAAATAGGGAAAAGATTTCAAAGCACAGTAAAATGTAGTGACGTCATTTACAGCTCAAACTGTAAATCTGACAAATGAGAACGCTCCATTACGAGTCTGGAACGTTTGCATTGGACAGAAAATTGATATCCTTTAAAATCGGAGATAACTTTTCACAATGGAATTTGTCATTGGTCACAATAAGTGTTTTTTCTCGTGGATGGGTTGACCCCGGAATCGTTATACACGGAGGGATTTTATATACATGATTGTTTCCGATATCTAATACATATATATCAATGGACAAAATTTCCATGTACGAATTGATTTTCCCAAACGGAAAGAACTTTCCGAACGACCCAATAGTAAAATGTATGTGAACAAATTCAATAGACCACCTAATAATTCTACTCTTTTGAATTCTGTTAAGAGTAGACCTGATAATTTGGTCGTCCTCTCCTTTAATCCATCTATGTTTCAAGTTAGCTAAAGTTTTAAGACTTTTCAATTTTAACGTTATCTTTAAACCTGTCAATAAATTCAAATTTCCTTCCACTAAATCTCCTGTCCGTGACCTTCAAAAGTGGTAAATTTATTATGTTCCTTATAATGGTTGTGATTTATCTTATATTGGTCAAACTAAAAGAAATCTCGAAATCCGCTTAAAAGAACACTCTCGTATATCATTAATCAAGAAATTGCTAAATCTGTTGCGAAGTATTCTTAGGATTCCGGTCATAGTTTTAATTTTCAAACTGCTAAAATTATCTTCAATGTCAATAGTACCTCTGAATTAGATTTTATTGAAAATTTTGCAATTTATGTATATATATATTTATGGTGTTAGAGTGCGGAGGAGTGTGGTGTTGTCTGGATAATACACAATGGTTAATTTAAAAAAACTGAGGGGGAAGAGGCATTTGCTAAATTGCAATGAATTTTCAGGATGCTCAATCAGTACATATGTATGAATAATTGTATAGTTATATTAATTAAATATATTAATATAATTTAATAATAAATGTTAAAGATTAACTTGAATCTAACTTTTAACAATTTGGACAATACCTAAAATAGTATTTCTAAGTATGTATAACGCATATATTATTTATCCATTTTATTCCTTCTTTCATCTTATTTAAGATATTGAGTTTAGGTTAATATTGTCAAATTAAATGGTTTTTTGATACATCATTTTAGGGGTAACTATAATGTCTGATATCTTTTTTTCTCTTTTCTATTCATTTTAATAAAGTTATTATGATTTATTTTTAATGTTCTTTTCTGTTTTATTTTTTTTATGTGTGTTGGTAGCCCCAAATTCCTATTATTTTGCCTTTTCATGGGTAAGACGAAGATGAAACCTTACCCTTTAGTTGTAGTTCCAAAGTATTTGTGGTCCTGGCCATTCTGCTTTGGTTCTACAAATTTCGATTATATAAATTTTTTTTTTTCAGATTTAAATATGGTAATTTTGTAATAAATTGAATGGTTTATATTTTGCTTTACAATTAATGATTCTGTATATATTTATATGTATTTTTTTAACCGTGCTCCCATTTATGTGTGTGTTTACATTTTATTATATTCTATCTTTATTTACCAACTTTCTCATACCGTTCTTTGTTTTCTCATTCCCCTTTTACACTGTGTCCGTTTTTATTATACTCTTCTGTGATTGGCTGTTGCCTTCTGCTTTCCTATTGGCTGTTCCTTCGGCTAATTCCCCTTCCCGCCTTTATCATTTCAGTCGTGCCATTGCTCTCTTAGTAGTCGCACGTCTTCTTTTCACCTGACGAAGAAAGACTCATTTCTTTCGAAAGGCCTAGCTTATTTTAGTATATTTTATGACGTTTTTAAGAAGTTGTTATCAGTTACGTAGAAGATTAATGTAATGAACAATAATAGCAACACTTTGAAATCATTCATTATCACATTAATACATATACTCTAGTTGAATATATAAAAGAAAATAACAACCCTTATCTTTCAATTTTATTTCTGTCTGTCTGCCTGCATTTCTTTAAAGGCGTAAACACCAACTAAATAAAAATGTGTTTGGAACAGGAAATCAAACCCAGGTTGTCATCTTAATGTGCTGATACTCTAACTATTGAGCTAATCCAGTCAATTCCAAAGTGACACAATTTAATTTGTAAGTTGAAAGGCTGCAATATCAGCACGAGATGGTAACGCATTGGATTTACAACTCTGTGGCATAATATGCCAGTCATGTCTTAGAATGTGGGTCCAATACTTTATCATATTTTGCTACTATTGCAGCCTTCCTTACAAGATGAATTGTGTCATTTTCGAAATGACTAGGTCTTCCTAGTGCCCCGGGATAGATTTCCTGGCACGGATACATTTTCATTTACGGATATATGACGCTCTGTCACGTATGGAAAATTTCGCCTGCATCAATCTGCTTTAGGTAGAGATTATCTCCATAAAGTGCTCTGTTGTTTCAGTAGAAAAATTTATTAAAAAATTTATTTCGTTTGAAATTTAAAACAGAATTAATACTTAGAGTAACTAAAAACTGGTTGAATTGAATGGAGAGCCTAATTTTTACTCTAAGAAATGTACAGTGTAAATATATATATACAGGGTGTCCGAAAAGTCTGGAAACGGTCGAATAACTCGAAAAATACATATGAGATTGAAAAACGTAAATATACGTGTTAAATATTTTTAAATAAGCTACTCAGTGATACCAAATTTGACCTTCGTAACCGACCCCCTGGGGGTCAGAGGGGGTCCAACTTTGAAATCTTAAATTATAACCCCCATTTTTTATTGCAGATTCGGATTCTACGGACAAAAATACGTAACTTTTGTATTTGATGTTTATTTCGAATCCTCGTTTATCACGGTGTAATTAAGCATATTAAATCGATACATATTTCGGCTTTTCCAACGGGATTTTCCCTAATCGAAACTAATTGGGGAGAATTTATGACATCAAATTCCTCGTCTTTTGCAATAATAGCGTTTCCTGAAAATCACCCGTGCCGATTATTTCGGTAGTGCTACACAGTTAAAAATTTGATTCATTTGCGTCACTCCACAGCTTTTATAGAATATCTCTTTCATGACCAATGAGAATGTTCCATAACACAGTAAAGTACACTGTAAAAAAATTGACCCTTTTGCTGCATCGTCACTCCATCGCTTTTATAGAAAACGATTACTTTACTGTGTTATGGAGCATTCTCATTGGTCACAAAAGAGATATTCTATAATAGCAGTGGAGTGACGCTGCAGCAAATGGGTCAAATTTTTAACAGTGTAGCACTATTGAAATAATCGCCACGAGTGATTTTCAGAAAACGCTATTCCTACAAAAGACGAGGAATTTGACGTCAAAAATTCTGCCCAATCAGTTTCGATTGGGGAAAATCCCGTTGGAAAAGCGGGAATATGTATCGATTTAATATGCTCGATTACACCGTGATAAACAAAGATTTGAAATAAACATCAAATACAAAAGTTACGTATTTTTGTTCGTAGAATCCGAATCTGCAATAAAAAATGGGGGTTATAATTTAAGATTTCAAAGTTGGACCCTCTCTGACCCCCAGGGGGTCGGTTTCGAAGGTCAAATTTGGTATCACAGAGTAGCTTATTTAAAAATATTTAACACGTATATTTACGTTTTTCAATCTCATATGTATTTCTCGAGTTATTCGGCCGTTTCCAGACTTTTCGGACACCCTGTATATATATATATATATATATATATATATATATATATATATATATATATAAAGTTATTCAGACAATACCATTAAATAAACCAATGAAACCAGTATTTTTATAATCATATTATTAAAAACAGTTGAAGTTTGAAGAGAAATAGAAGACAGATTACCAAATTACTAAGAAATATATGGATAAATGGACATTATATAACCAGAGTAATTCGTATATTACCATACAGTAAACCAATGGAACCTGTATTTTTACAATCATCTTATTGAAAACAGTTGAAGTTTGAAGTGAAATAGAAGGCAGATTACCAAAATAGTAAATGGATAAAAAGACAGTAGAAAGCTTTTCTATTAAACTACTTCTTCAGGGGTGTATAGTTTAACAATAAAGCAAAACATCCAACCAGTTTCTGTTATGAGTCGTGCTGAAAGCTAAGAATTCGACTCACAATACACCCGACTGGCTGAAAGCTATTCACATGACAAATTAGTAGAAAGATACTCATTGAAGAAAATAAAATCAATATGACAAACTAACAATAATATAATATTCCTTAAAAAAGGATATACATAAAATATTTACCATTACCCAAATCCTAGCAAGATTTGTAGTGCAAACAGATACAAACTACATGTAACTTACTAACAGTCAAGGTTATGGTCATAATATAAATCACATAGATAATAAAATAAAGTTGTAACAATAATTATAAAAATTAGTAGAACATATATTATACTATATAATTCATCATATATTTAGAAAAAAAATAAATGCTACTGTTAGAAGTAATATATTTTTTTTTAAACAATTATTAATATTACTATATTAATTATTTAACTAGAATATATTACTACAACTTCTAGTAGAAAATTGTTTTAGTGCTGCCATCTATAGGATTAATATATTAATTAAATTATATGCTTATGGTGCTGCCTTCTATTATAGGGGGAAAAATAAATTATTTAATAGCTAAGAATTTCCAAGAATAATTTTTATTCTAATATTTTACAAATAATTTCTTTAAGACGAATACAATAGACAACCATATCTTATCTCAATAACTTGATCATTTTTAAGTTATGCATATTAGTTTTTGGGTAAACAAAAACGTTAATACTATGTGTAAAGTTGATTTTTTTTAAATACATATTTAATTTGAAAATTCCAGCTTATAGTTTGTATTTCCTTAATTATTGATGAATTCGTAGTTGTTATTTGTTCTTAACACTATTATTATTTTTTTTTTATGTAGTTGTTATGCCGGGATAAATCCTGAAAGAGGTACGGAAGGCCCCCAAAAAATAAAAGCGAAACAGAAATCTGTGGCCACTTCAATCCTGCATTTTACTAAAGAATTGAAAAATTTTGAATCTGTATTGAAATTATAACAAATCATATCAATGCCATTAATAAAAGACTCCATGCATTTTGTGTTCATCTTTGACTAATAACATGTCACATTAAAATAACTTTCAACAAAGAGTGTTAGAAAAAATATATTAATGTCAATGTTCATGAAAAGATATAAAAAATTTTCATAATGAAAAATTATTTCAGAATTTTGTTAATGATTCCCCAGTCAGTGGAGGATCCAAGGGGGAGAGGGGGAGGGTCATGGGGGTCATGACCTCCACCTCTAGAGCTGCTCAAAAAGGGGTGTGCAGTGTAAATAGAAAGGGCTAAAACGGAACGCAATGTAAAGAAAGATTCCGCTTTGGGTAGTTTCTTTCATATTCAGTATTCTAAATATTTGAAATTCTTTTGACTAGAGCCATAAAATTTACCAATTAAGACAATATTCCGTTATACACAGGGTTTATTTTCACAAGTTTTCGTTTACTTAATCAACCATCGATATTTTTAATAATAATAAGAAATACTTTCAGTTTGGAATTTTGAAGGAGCATTGCAAAAATTCCAAAAGCTTTGCTATCATCTTGCGTCTCTCCTGCTCAAATGATAACAGAACCGAGCTCTTCATATTTATAGCATAATAGTAATCAATAAGACCCTCAGAAAACAATTTATTTTTGTGTGTTTATTTATCTATAAAAAATATTAAATCTCATTTTAAGGAAAGTAGAAATACATATGCAGTGAACCATGTGAAATCGAAACTTGTCTGTAACGGAATCTTTTCTTAAACGGATTTTTTTTTTTCTGGCAAGAAGAATGGGACATATATTTAATAAATGTTGTATTTCCTAACACTGGAGTTGTTTAAAACGTACTTCATCGTACTTTTCAATTCCGTTTTATTGGGTTTTCTATATTTATACAGGGTGTATCTAAACTACTAGGCAAAACTTTAAGAGGTGATACTACACGTCAAAACAAATAATATTAAATGAGAAACTAAGGGTCCAAAACGTCTTCCGAAGGAGATAGGCGCCATCAAAGTTTACCGTCCAAAATTTGAAATGATTATAAAAAACGGGAAAATTGGTCGATTCGTTTGCGGTTTTCACTAAAACTATTCTTTACGACAGTATTGTCTTGAAAATAAATTATAAAGATAAATTTCAAAAAATGCCGATTGAGGGCGCTTTAGACTTTGGAGTAACGAACAACTATTTTTTAGCATTACTTTTTGCATCTCATTAGATTTTTTTAGAAGTTTAAACATAAACTTAAATTTTGAGCTCAAAATCTATGGTTAAGTAGCGCAAACCGAAATGTGTTCAATGGGAGTGGGTAGGTTCAAATTTCAAATGATAATAAAAAACGGATTAATTGGTCAGTTGATTTGCGGTTTTCACTAAAACATTTCTTTTTGTCAGTATTGTCTTGAAAATCAATTATAAAGATAAATTTCAAGAAATGTCGATAGAGGGCGCTTTAGCCTTTGGAGTAACGTACAACATTTTTTACCGTTATTTTTTGCATCTCATTAAAATTTTTAAGAAGCTTATACACAAACTTAAATTTTGAGCCGAAAATCTGAATCGTTGAGAGTGGTTAAGTAGCGCAAACTGAACTGTGTTCAATGGGGGTGGAGAGGTTCAAATTTCAAATTATTATAAAAAACGGAAAAATTGGTCGATTCGTTTGCGGTTTTCTCTAAAACCATTCTTTATGTCAGCATTTCCTTGAAAAAAAATCAAAAAAAATTTCAAAAAATTCCGTTAGAGGGCGCCTTAAACTTTAGAGTAACCAACAACTATTTTTAACTGTTATTTTTTGTATCTAATTAAATGCTTGCAAAAGTTTAGACTTAAATTTTGAGATCAAATTCTGACTCGTTGGGAGGGGTTAAGAAGCGCAAACTGAACTGTGTTCAGGAGTTGAAATGTTACCCTGCCCACCCTACAAACACAGTTCAATTTTTGCGCTACTTAATTACTCACAACGATTCAGATTTTGAGCTCAAAATTTAAGTCTAAGCTTTTAATCATTTACTTAGATACAAAAAATAACGGTTAAAAATAGTTGTTGGTTACTCTAAAGTTTAAGGCGCCTTCTAACGAAATTTTTTTAAATTTATCTTTAAAATTTATTTTCAAGGAAATACTGACATAAAGAATAGTTTTAGAGAAAACCGCAAACGAATCGACCAATTTTTCCGTATTTTATAATCATTTGAAATTTGAACCTCTCCACCCCCATTGAACACAGTTCATTTGCGCTACTTAACCACTCTCAACAATTCAGATTTTCAGCTCAAAATTTAAGTTTATGTCTAAGCTTCTAAAAAAATTTAATGAGATGCAAAAAATAACGCTAAAAGACAGTTGTTCGTTACTCCAAAGTCTAAAGCACCCTCTATCGTCATTTTTTGAAATTTAAAATTTATTTTCAAGACAATACTGACATAAAGAATAGTTTTAGGGAAAATCGGAAACGAATCGACCAATTTTCCCGTTTTTTATAATCATTTCAAATTTTGGACCGTAAACTTTGATGGCGCCTATCTCCTTCAGAAGACGTTTGGGACCCTTAGGTTCCCATCTAATATTATTTGTCTTGACGTATACTATCACCCCTTAAAGTTTTCCCCAATAGTTTAAATACACACTGTATATTTAACTATAAAACACAAACAAAATTCATCGCTCACGTTTCTGGATGTCTCTTCATTTTATAATGTTTATATTACAACTGTACTTCACTTGCAGCATTTGGAAGTACAAGGGTGGTTTTATAGTCTGATTTAAGAAATTATATTGGAAAAATAATTTTAAACTACAGTAAAAACTTGGTAATATGGAATTTTAATTGACGGGAGGAAAATCCGTTTTAGGCAGGTCTGCTATAACTGCATTGCATACATTTTTCGAAACTAAAAAAATAAAATTACGATAAAATGCCGTTACATGGGTGATTCTACGATAAGAGGTAATTTGTACGGCAATCCGTTTAAAACAGATTTTTTGTTCTATATGTTGCTATTTTTTGCAATGAATCGCATCATCTTAATATACTTTATTAAATAACATCACGATTGAATGCCTAATTTAAACACATTTATCTGAAATTTCTTACAAAGTCTAAAAAGTCCCCTCCCCTGGCATGTCCCCTTGCCGGTTTCAATTTAACTTTCAAACAATACATATATTTTTTCCGTCAGATGCTAAGCTAAAGTATGTTTAATTGGAATTTAAGTAATTATACTTACGTATTATAAAATAAAAAATAAAATAATTTTGTTAATTTCAAATAATTTTTAAAATTAACTTTTGTCCCGCTTTTTTTGTGTCTCTCCCCTGTCAAATTTGTTCCGCTGAAACAAATATAAGTTCAAGGATGGCTATATTGGAAGTAGTGTTTAAAGACATCTATTGGCTTGAAGTCAGCAATACTAAACGCGCAAGCCATTTAAGCGTCGCCATTTTTAGTTGTTGCGACGCGACCGTGTTTTGTAGTGGTTTCGCACGGTGATCGTTTATTTCCCCTGGTAAGTCATAAAACTTATAATATTCATTTAATTCAATTGCATTTACTGCCCTAATTAAACAATACGGTAATACTTAAAGTGAAATACACAATTAACCGAAAAACTAATTCAGTCAGTTAAAAAGTTTGAATTTACACGAAAATGTCTCTCCCCTGCCGTATTTCCCCTGGCACGATAACTGCCAGGGGAGCGAGTCACTGACCAGAAAAAGTTATAAAATATGTATAAAGTGACTTGCCCTTATATGAAAAAGTAAATAAACGGGACAAAAATCATAATTTAAAGGTTTTTGATCAAACTCAAACTTTTCTTTTTGACCGAATTCTCCATGTTTTTGAACCTCTTATCGTAGAATCACCCACATACAGATTGCATTTTCACGAGTATTTTTATTCAAAAATTCAGTTTATGTAAGGTGTGTTGATTTAAAAATATTTAAGCTCTTGAATTATGTTAGTTTTCTAAACTAAAAAAAGAAAATTCGCAGTTATGTAATGTTGGCATGAAAGGTGGCAGTAATCTTCCTTAGAACAGGACCAAAACAGGCGATTATCTCATATGCAAACTACAAGAAGATTACCCCCCTAGTAAGACTGACGCACCTGCTTTGCTGGTCAATAATGATTTGACAAACGTTTTTTTGTGAAGCATCTTTTCTAAAAAGTGTTTTTCTGACAGGATATTTTGAATCTTTTATTCATTACAGAGCCTCGCACATACGGGTATTTGACCAATCTAGGCGGCCAAAAGTCAATTTTTTAAAGTACTAAAACCGTTAAACGAATGACAACCTGAGTTAGAAGACAGTTTCGTGAACAGTAACCAACCATTCAACCTTTTACCGGACAACGCATCTCGTTAAAACTTTAGTCGGAATTCGATCATTCAACTTGTAGTTTGTGTCTGTTCGTGGCGTTCGTGTAGAGTAGTGCTCGCGATAGGATACGTATAGCAGCTATACGTTTAATTCGATATACGTATATCCGTATAATACGTTTTTCTGCTATACAGATATTTTAAAATATACGTTTAAACGTATCCGGATACGTATAAGACGTATCAGTTAAATGTATATTTTAGAATACGTATATTTAATGTATACGTACATTCCACGTATCGTATCTAATTTAAATATTGGACTTCATCAGTCTTATGTCACTGAATGAAGAATAATTTGGAAATCGGTGGCGTTACGAACGACATGAATCCGTATAGTATGTCTTATATATACAAGATCAAGCAATGAAAAGCGTATATTTTTTAAAACAGTTTGAAAAAATTTCACAAAATATCAGACTCCTGATTGGCCAATCTAGTTTCTCTAACAGTGAAATATCTATTTTCAAAATAGCAAGTTATTACCGTGAATTGCAAAAGTATTTTGCAACATTGTACTTTGAATTTATTTAGATTTTTTTATTCATCTCAAGGTATTGAGCTCAGATACCCCGTTATTTTACATTTTGTGTAGGTAATGTATATGTTACAGCACAAATCCGATTTTAGGCCAAACTAGAATGGCCTAGGCCAGACTAGTCTATCCTAACGCCCATCGGATAAACTAGTTTTTCCTAGGCCAAACTAGTCTATCATAACACCCATCGGACAAACTAGTTTTTCCTAGGCCAAACTAGTCTATCCGAACGCCTATCGGATAGACTAGTTTTTCCTAGGCCAAACTAGTTTGGCCGAACGATCATTAGGATAAACTAGTTTAGCCTGGAATTCATTGGTTTGAACTAGCATATCCTAGGCCGATCTAGATTGTCCTAGGCCAATTCAGTTTGGCGTGATTTTATTGAATCTAAAGAATGCCACGGCGCCAACGTTCTAATTTTGATCTAATTTATCCTAGGCCGATGCAATTTGATGCAATTTTCTCTCACAGACTATCAAAGCCTGAGAGCTAATGTACTCACAGATTCTGTTAGTGTGTATGTAACCATGTACATATGTATGTACGTATTAGTGATGGGCGATTCTGGAAATTTTGAGAATCGATTAAAATCGATATCGTATAAAGCAACATCGATCATAATAAGAATCGATTTCTCAGTTCTAGAATCGATACTAGAATCGATATTTCGATATTTAGGTTCACACAGAGAAGATCCAAATTACTAATTCCAAAACTTAGACAATCAGCAGGACCGTAATTACCGCCTCCCCCCCCCATCCCCATTTAGGGAGGCATAGAATTAAGCTATTGCAGATTTTAGAGTCGGATAATAAGAATTTTAAAATTTAAAATGATTGTCACTTATGGTTTTCAGTTACGCAAAAACTTTGACAAATTTAAGAGACATAACTCAACTAATAACAACACTGAGTAACTTGGCATTAAACCGAGTATAAAGAGTGCCAAGAGCGTGTAGCTAGGATGGGGAACAAGGAGTATAGACAAAAAAAAAAAAACTTTTTTTTTTTTTTCTAATGCCAACCAAATGTTACACGAGATAGTTTGGAAGAACATAAAATATGCCCCATTCCCAAGGGGTCAGGTAACCCCCATTCTTGACGGAAAGACGACCATAGCCCAAATGTATCTTTTGTCGAAGTTTCAAAATGAGGATTTACAATAAAACAGAACGAGAATTGGACATTTTAAAAATTGCATGCATACTTTGAACGGCCCATTTAGTAAAGATTAGCGAGGAAGGGGAGGGGGGCGAGGGATTAGAACGGACGAACTTGAAAAAAAAATAATTAACTAATAACCCAAATAACTGAGCTTCTAAACAAAAATATAGTGTTTAACTTAGTGTTGAATTCATGGGGTGGACCGCGGGGAACATGCACTCTTTGAAACTATAAAAAGTGCCAAGAGCATGTAACTAGGTGGAGAGAGGGGTAGTAACAGAAAAAAACGAGGAGATAAAAGCTTTATAACGATATGTTACATGAGATGATGTGGAAGAAACAAAAAATATGCCCCCCACCCAGGGGGGTAAGGTGAATCCCAAACGGACAGAAGGGCGACCCCGGCCCAAATGTATCTTTTGTTGAGGTTTCAAAATATGAATTTATAACAAAATAGAACGAGGATTAGACTTTTTTTTAAATCGCAGTCATAATTTGAACGAACCTGTAAGTTAACATTGGTGAGGAAGGGGGGGGGGGGAGTAGAACGGGCGAACACGAAAAAAAAAAAAAAAATAGTGGCACTCTGACAGTGCCGATAGAAGTGAAACCTTGAACAATTACGTGTGTATTTTTGAATCGTTAGGATGTATAATTTTGAATCGCCAGGAAATACTTTTAAATGAATAAAAAAAGGTTCTATAATATTAAAAAAAATATTAATGTCTATTAAAAAAAAAAAAAAAAAAAAAAAAAAAAAAAAAAAAAAAAAAAAAAGCGCGATACCATATGTCCAGCTATTGTAGTTAACTCACTATAACTACTTTCCTACATTTTAAAACGCGATAAATACACCAACCAAATTTAGACCCTACTATCGATACCTTAATCCTTATCCAAATAAATCATTTTGTATTAATGCCTGTTACAATATCTGTAGATTACTTTTTGAATTATTCAAATCGGACATTCCATTCAAAAGATATTACGAATTTAAAGATGACAATCTAAAGAAATAACAGCGCTGCTGAGTACTCGGTGGCCAAAAAGCTTAGGGATTATGTGTACTATCAAAAGATTGCGGGTTCGTACCCCAGTTTCGCTGATATGTATCAATGTTTTTTTTTTTTTTTTTTTTTTTTTGAAGAAGAAGAAGTTTGAAAAATAAAAATTTTAATACATTATGGGTCCGTAATGTGACCTGAAATGATGGGAGAAAATTTCTTTTGCTAGATTTGTAATGTATGAAGCATAAGCTTTCAATAGACATATTGTATCAACAAAAACCCCCTCTGCCCCCCCCCCCAAAAAAGGTCCTATAGGGAAAACCGGGAAACTGGAAAAGCAAAAAGAACAGCGAGAAATGGTTAGCTATACTAGAATTTTTCTCATCACTGTAATTCCTATATAAGCAAAGTTATAGCCTTTTAAAGATTGAAATGAAGTGAAGAAATAAGCAAAATTAGGTGAGTGATCGACAGGGGGGGGGGAATCCACAGCTCTAGGGGTGCCATGTAGCTTAAACTTTTAAGTTAAAAATGGTAGAAAATTAAATGAGCGAATTTTTAAGGTGTATATTGAGGGAGGGTGCAAGCCCATCCCCCTCAATTTTTTTTTTTGTTTCTTTTGAAGAAACAAAAAAATATGCCCCCCGGTGGGGCGCAGATAAACCCCAAACGGGCGGAAGGGCGACTTTTTATTTATCTTTTGTCAAGGATTTAAAATGTGGATCTAAAATAAAATAGACCGAGAATTGGACATTTTTAAAACTATGCATATTTCGAACGGCCCTGTAAGTTAAAACTGACGTGAAAGGGGGGATTAGAAGAGACGAACGTAAAAAAAAAACATAATAAACTAATACTTCAAATAACTGGACTTCTAAACAAAAATATAACGATTTAACCTAGTGTCGAATTAATGGGGTGACCCGCAGGGGATTATCCCCCCCCCAGAAGTTATGAGATTTTATGCTTTTTAAATGCACAAATTGCGATTCCCCAGTGGTGACCATCCCCCTCCAAACCTAATGACGCAAATCCCCCCCCCCCGCAAAAAAACCCTTCATACTTTAACATCCCCCCCCCCAAACATAATACAAATTGTAAATTATATTCTACCTATAATCTACTGCACATTCAAGAGATAGCGAAATGAGAATAGCAGAATGAGCTAATATTGCCCTTATCTAGAATTTAAAGAAAGAAAACATAGGAACATTTCTGGAATTAAGTTTTGAAATATTAAAAAATTAAAAATCTCCCCCCCCCCCAAAAAAAATGTACTTTTTCTCAAATTCCCCCCCCCCCCAAAAAAAAAAACTAAATTGTATGACGCATCTTGCGCCACCAAACCCCTCTCTGGGCACCCATGCACAAATTGCGATTCCCCCTCTCTTACAGAGCTCTAAAACATGATGCCTTTCTCCGGAGTCGCAGAAAAATACTTGCATTCAACATTGATTTAGCCTAGAAAGAAAAAAAAAATCGAAATCGAATCTAAAGATCGAAATCGAATCTAAAGATCGACATCGAATCTAAAGATCGACATCGAATCTAAAGATCGACATCGAATCTAAGATCGACATCGAATCTAAAGATCGACATCGAATCTAAAGACCGATCTTACGGGCAGAATCGATTTTACAGTTTTACTTTCTTTTGTAACTTTACAAGAAGAGAGTATTAGATTCGTGAAAAATTTTGACTTCCCGTTTTTGATGGATTTATATATTTTAGAAGGTTTTTAACACGATTTCATGTATTTTAAGAAATATCTGTCTGTGTGTGTGTCTGTCACTCTGTGCGTCTGTATACGACAAAAATTTCTGACCGTTCTATCTGAAGAACAAATGCACGGAATTCCACAAAACTTTAGATTTAGTTTGACCTTGATATAAACTGTATCTAATTAATTTTTGGTGCATATAGCCTAACAGGTGGCGCTGCTATACTGCATTTTTTGCGATTTGCGCAACAGCTATATCTGATAAACGAATGAACGGATTTTCATCACATTTTAGATCCTGTTAGTCCTTGACATGAATTGATGTTTTCTGCATTTTGATGTGTATAGCTTCTCAGATGGCGCTGCTATACTGAATTTTTCACAATTTCCACTCAGCGCCATGTGAAAGGGGGGGGGAGGCGAAAGGAAGCGGTCGTTCCGAGCACGGAAATTTAGGGGGCGCTAAATTTTTACTACTAACATCACTTCTAGCCTATCACAAGAAAAAGTTAATGGGGGGGGGGGGCTAAATTGGAACTTTGAACCGGGCGCAGTTCTCTTTTCGCACGTCCCTGTTTCCATTTTAGCTTTATCTCAAGAACTAATGCACGGACTTTCATAAAAATTTAGATTCAATTAGTCCTTGATATTATTTGATGCTAATTACATTTTGGTGGAAATCGCTTAAGAGATGGCGCTGCTATACTGCATTATTCATGATTAACGCAATAGCGCTATCTCAAGAACGAATTTTCATCAACATTCAGATTCAGTAAATCTCTGAGATAGATTAGTGTTATTTAGTTCTTGGTGTAAATTGCCCAGCAGGTGACGCTGATATGCTGCATTTTTTAGCTCACAGGCTATCATAGCCTGAGAGCTTATGTGCCCGTCCGTTCTGTATGTTCGTGCGTAACGCGATAACTCATGATAAAAATACGGATCCACTTGAAATGTTGTATATAGGTATATCCTGATAAGGCGCTTCCCTGATTAGTTTTTGGAGCTCATTCGATATGTATAAGGGGGAACGGGGGCTCTTGCCCCTCCCCTTAATGGATATAAATGGGTTTTTCATGCAGAATTAACAGTTTTCGTTCAAAATTTAGATATAAGATCATTCGGATGAGGCGATACCGTGGCTGTTATTAGGTGTTCATTGAATAAGTATAAACAGGGGGAACGGGGGGCTCATGCCCCTCCCCTTAATTGATATAAACGGGTTTTTCATGCAGAATTAACAGTTTTTGTCCAAAATTTAGATATATTATCATTCTGATGAGGCGATTCCGTGACTGTTATTATGTGTTCATTGAATAAGTATAAATAGGGGGAACGGGGGGCTCATGCCCCCCCCTTAATTGATATAAACGGGATTTTCATGCAGAATTAACAGTTTTCGTTCAAAATTTAGATATAGGATCATTCGGATGAGGCGATACCGTGGCTGTTATTAGGTGTTCATTGAATAAGTATAAACAGGGGGAACGGGGGGCTCATGCCCCTCCCCTTAATTGATATAAACGGGATTTTCATGCAGAATTAACAGTTTTCGTTCAAAATTTAGATATAGGATCATTCTGATGAGGCGAGTCCGTGGCTGTTATTAGGTGTTCATTGAATAAGTATAAACAGGGGGAACGGGGGTTCTAATGCCCCTCCCCTTAACTTGCATAAATGGATTTTTCGATCAGAATTGTCAGATTTCGTTCAAATCTCTGAATAGTTTTGGAAGTTTAATGGTTAAGTATAAAAGAGAGGAATAACTCCTCTTAAATTATATAAATGCTAAATGGGTTTTTATTAAGAATTATCCGATTTGCTCTGAATTTTGGATATAGATTTTTTAATATGATAAAGCATGTACTTGATAGTTTAGGAAGTTCAATGATTAAGTATAAAAAAGGAGAAAGGGGAGAGCTGTTTCCCCTTCTTAATTTTTTTTTTCGAACGGAATTAACGAAAATACAAGGCTGTAATGTACAATTAGTATGCGTAGCCTGTGAGCTCAATGCCATCAGTTTAACTGGGCAATATTCTTTTTATTATGATTTCGCAATAGCTGTATCTCGCGCTTTCATGGATTTTAATCAAAATTCAGATTCAGCTGGTACTTAATAAAAATTGATCCTGATCAATTTTTGGTGTACATCACTCAAAAAAAAAAAAAAAAAAAAAAAAAAAAAAAAAAAAAAAAAAAACGCTATTTTGCAAGGGGGGGGGGGGGAGGTCGGGTTCTGAGGTTTCTTTAACTCTTCTATCTTAGAAACTAATACACTGAAATTTTGGAATTGGCACATTCGTCTATTTTATCTTCGACTTTTGAAGGAAAATGAAAATTATATTACCTTCAGAGAAATCGATTAAAAATTTTAAAGTATCGATTAAATCGAGTTGGCCGTAGTATCGATTAAATCGATTTAAAAAATCGAAATCGCCCATCACTAGTACGTATGTACGTAATGCAATAATTCCTGATAGAAATATCCGATTTGCTTCAAATTTTGGACATAGATTTATCCTAATAATGAACTTCTCTGATTAGTTTCAGGCGTTCATTGGATAAGAATAAGGGGAGAGGAACAAAAGGCTAATCCGCACCTCCTCCCTTCCTTAATTTAGATAAGTCAGTTTTTCATGCAAAAGTATCAGATTTTATTAAAATTCTAGGTATAAGATCATTTTGATTAGGCACCTCTATGATTAGTTGTGGGTACTCATTGTTTACGTATAACGAAAGGAGGAATGGGGGGTAACCCCCTTAATTTATGTAAATAGGTTTTTCACGGAAAATTTACCGATTTGTTTCAAATTTTTTTATGTAGGTTCCTTCTGATAAGGCGTTTATTTGATTAATTTGTGGGGTTTAGAGGTTAAATATAAAGGAATTACGGATTACTTTTTCAATCGGATAAAAACTTTTGGTTTTATGAAAAGATTTTTTAATTCGTAACAGACATTAGTTTTTCCACACATCACTTCACACGAAATTGTTCATATTAAAAAACTAAATGTCAGACCTCTTTTAAAAATAAGAAAAAGCTTAAATAAAGCATGACACCTAAAATGTAGGATTGGGGGGGGGGCGGTAGAGTAAGGGGACGCTTGAATTTTTTTTTAAAAAGCTCAGACTTTTTTAACGTTTTATCTGCTAATTAAATATTACCCTTATTTGAAACTTTTAGAAACATAATAAAACATGATGTTAAGTAATTAAGAAAAAGGATAACGGATCAAATTTCGTGCATTATTTCTTCAGTTACAGCTCCTGCAAAATTTATGGCACAAACAGTCAGACAGAGTCATAGACTCACAATTTGAAGAACATGTTTTTTAGAATCTCGGACCATTAAAACGTGTAAATGCGTCAAAAACTGGAATTAAAAATTTTTCACGAATCAAACACTTATTGTAAAGACAGAAGAAAGTAACATAAATAAAAGAATGAATTTTAAATGAACTTCGCTTATTTCAATAGATAAGTTTGAGCTGAGCGGATTTGTTTGAAATATTTTGAATTTGAGCTTAAATTTGATTAATTTTTGAGAAATTAAATTTGAGTTTGAAATAATTCTTTTCATTGTGAGCGTGCCAAACAATGTTGGCATTAATTATAGCACGTCAAATTGAATTGGCCTAGGATAAACTAGATTGTCCTAGGATAAACTAGATTGGACTAGGCTAAACCAGAAGATTGGCGCGGAAGCGGTCTTTGGGATCAATAAAAACACGCCAAATTCAACTGACCTAGGACAATCTAGATCGGCCTGGGATAAACTAGTTTAAACCAATGAATAGCAGGCTAAATTAGTTTATCCTAATGATCGTTCGGCCAAACTAGTTTGGCCTAGGAAAATCTAGTCTATCCGATGGGCGTTCGGATAGACTAGTTTGGCCTAGGAAAAACTAGTTTATCCGATGGGCGTTAGGATAGACTAGTTTGGCCTAGGAAAAACTAGTTTATCCGATGGGCGTTAGGATAGATTAGTTTGGCCTAGGAAAAACTAGTTTATCCGATGGGCGTTAGGATAGACTAGTATGGCCTAGGCCAATCTAGTTTGGCCTAAAATCGGGTTTGTCCTGTAACATATACAAATTGTATCCATTGTAAATAACCAGCAAAATTAAACACATTTGGAGGAAAGAATGAGAGTATAAATGTTTCAGATTTATTGTGAATTCTTGTTAAATTTAGTTTTTTCTTTTTAATTATTTAAAAATTCTTTATTCGCTTATTGTTTTATACTCAAGATGCACCCGAGCGTAAATGCTATTCTTTTCATGGAGCTAATATTTTCTAACACTGTTAATGTATAATAAAATTTCATTTTTTAATCTTGATATTGTCACCAAAACATACATAGAATCACTTCATACTAAGCATTAACTGAATCTGTAGTTTGATGAAAATCCGTGCATTAATTCTAGAGATAGAGCTATTGCAGAAATCGTAAATAAAATACAGCAAAGTAGAGCCACCTGTTGAACGATTTACATACAAAACTAGTCAGCAACAATTTCTACCAGGGACTACTTGAATATATAGGGGAGACTGGGATGCATGTGAACAGTTCACATAAACATAGCTTTTCGTCATAACTGGGTTAATTTCTATAAGCAAAACTACTCTATATAGTAAACAGAACTTTTTTTTACGCATGGTATTTTTTAAAAATTAACTTTACAGTTCTTCTTACTTTTCTTAATAGTTTATTGAATTGAAAATGTTCATATGTGCCCCAACGAAAGAGCAGTTGTAAACACATAAGGAAAACATGTGAACACAAGGGAAAAAAAAATTTGACATGTTTTTATTATCTTTTTCATATGTTACCTTAATCATTAGTTGTATTATTTATTAAATTCACCATAAAGAAAAATATATGTATATTTATTTAGTTTCTGAGTTATATGTTTAAGCAAAATATTATAAAATAAAAAAAGTAGATTTGTGGGGGGGGGGGGGCTTACATAATTGATAAAATATTGTTGCAATATAACAAAAAAAATAAAGAAGTAAACTTGAAAAAATAATTAAAGAATTTAAATTTTGCTTAGGGCTTTTTGTTTGAGGGAGATTTTAGGGAGGGGGCATTTGGATAATATTTATAGGAAAACTACCAAAAGGCGTAAGATTCTCATTCCTATATTTGCCTTATTTGCCTGTAAATTAAGGATAAAAAATTGATTTACATTTATAAGCTTCCTCCAAATTTAATTTCTTTTGCTTTTAAAAGAAAGGGGGGAGTCAATAATGGAGATTTCACGGTAGTTATAAGTTTAAAAATTTTATTTTCTTAATATATATATATCTATTTTCAAAACACCAAATAAAATAGCTGTTTTAAAAATGGAAGTAAAATAATACTACAAGTTTGCAACAAATGAAACAGAAAAATTTTCAAAGTTGTTAAACGTAATATTTTTTGCATTAATGATGCATAAAAAAATAGTATTGAAAACTGTTAATTAAAATAATGTATAGAATTTATTGCAATTTAGAAAACATGAAATTTATTTAAATTACAATTGAACGTAAAGAGGTGCTCCCATCTTTGATAATTTTTTGAAATAAAAAAACATATAATAACTAGTGAAAAATGGCAATGTTCTCATATGCCCCATTTTCACATGTGCCCTAGTCTCCCCCATATATGTTACTTAACTCTGTGTATTAGGTCTTGAGATAGAAAACCCACAAAATCTATGTCACATACAGACAGACAAAGTCACAGACTCATAAACGGACAGGCAGATATTTTGTAAAAACATGTTTTTCGGACTCTCTTACCCTTAAAATGTGTAAACCCGTCGAAAGTATTTCCGAATCCAATACTTTCTTCTTCTAAAGATACAAGAAAATATAAAAAACTAAGTACTGCGTCGCAGATTTTCCAAAGATTAGTTTGATTCTACCCACAACTAATGTAAGACATTTTATAATAAATAACTTAGTTTTTTGTAAAAAAAAAAAAAAAAAAAAAAAAAAAAAAAAAAAAAAAAAAAAATCTAAACTGAGGAAGTATTCAGATTTTTTTAAGTACCTGCATAACAAGTAGTAGTTAAGTAAACACATCGTAGTTCTTTGAACAAAGAATCGCGATGGGGATACTCTACCGGATATTTCTCAATGTCTCTAATCCGCAAAAATATATTAAAACATCAAATTTCATACATTGAATGAAAAACGTTTAAACGTTTATACGTTTAACCGCTTAGGTAAAGTCCGTATATACGATGTACCGTATATGCTGTTTCGTGTAATACGTATAACTGCCGATGTCGAATTATACGAACAGCAAATACGTATTTCGTATAATACGTATTATACGTATACTCGTATAAACGTATAATCGGGAGCTCTAGTGTAGAGACGTTATCTTTGAAGTGAAATATATATTATTTTACGTTTATTTCGAAAGTGCTTGTGATGGATCCTGATACAACAGGTAATAATGCAAAAGTTTATTGTATTTTTTAATTGTTTTATCGTTAAGAAATTTAAATCCCGCAGTTTTAAGATACCCTCATTTTAGAGTAAGATTATTTCTAAAATATTTTATTTAATCGAGATTTTGTTGCATTACCCAGGCATATCCTGTTATAAAATTTAATTTTTATAGAAAGTTAAAAGCTTTGAGTAATGAAAAATTAAAGAAACTGCCGCGGAAAAGCGCGGATGTGAATTGTCTGGCACTTTGAACATTTTTTACGAAATATTAAAAAACATTTGACTATCGCATGTAGCATTCTAAAAGAAAATAATTTTATTGAAGGTTCACAAGATACCTCGAGAGTAAGAGTTGTGACCCGTAAATGTTTGTTTAATCGAATGCAGAATTTTTATTTGTCGAATTTTGAAGATAAATTAAATTTCTTAAAAGACCAGCTGATATCGGGTGAAGATTACACAGACGACCAAATTGAGAGATTAAAACGCAACTTTTCACGATATAAATCACAAATTAAAAAGAGATGGATAAAATCCCATAAGAAGGAAGCCATATTTGTCAAAAACAATCAATCTTGGCTAGAAAGAACCTTTGATTACACCTGTCATACGACAACCTCGGCCTGGACGACCGTCTAAATTATTTATAGAATCAAGTGAGAGAACTCAGAGGACAAAAACAGAAGAAGTACGATCTTTTCTGGAAAAGGAAGTAATAATTCATGCAGCTCAGGTTGAATTGCAGAAATCTAGAAAACGAGATGCTTCTGAAATACCCAAAGAAATCATAAGTAGTCCGAAACGTGCAACAAAATATAAAAAGGCGTTTTCTAAATCAGTGAGCGAAAAAACTGACTCACTCACGCCAACACAAGCCTTGTTCATGTTCGTAGAAGCCGATTTAACTCGTCGAAAATATGACATAATGAGGAATACCAACAAGAAATTCTTTCCTTGTTATACCTTGCTGCAAAAAGCGAAACAAGAATGCTATCTGCCCCCAGAGTCATGCAGAGTAAGAATTACTTATGCCGAAACCAATTTACAGTCTTTGGTTGACCATACAGTTAAGCGTTTATCCATGTTCCTTGAAGAGGTTTTAGCAACAGTGAAAGAGCAAGAACGAGAGAGTTTAAAGTTAATTTCAAAATGGGGTTGTGATGGTTCACAACAAGCACAATTTAAACAGAACTTTGTAAACGATGCCGACACTGATGCGAACATATTCCAAAATAGTTTCATCCCTTTACGATTAGTTTCTGGTGGTAAAAACGAAAAGCTATTAGGGAAAACCCAACACCAACATTCCCTCGATTTTGCCATCCTATAAGATTTCGTTTCGTAAAAGAAAGTACTGATGTTACGGAGGAAGAAATTAACTTTATAAAAAATTCTGCGATGCCACTAAACGCCACAGTGGTTAATTTACATGGGAACAGGTTCTCAGTCAGTCATGACAATGGTACATGTAAAGGTCTGCAACGCTGCGGCTGGCACAAAAGCCACAAGTCAATGCTACATATGCGGTGCAACTTCTAAGGACTTTTACAAAATAGATATTCATAAAGAAATTAATTCTGAAGCTATCGAGTTTGGCCTTTCAATTTTACATGCTCGAATTAGATTTTTTGAAAGCATTCTTCATTTAGCTTATAATTTGCCAGTGAAGAAATATAGAGAGCGGAAGACTGAAGCTGAGAAAAAAATTGAGCTGGAAAAAAAACTCGAAATCCACAAAAGATTTCTCAAAGAAACAGGTTTACTGGTAGACATGCCAAAGGCAAATATTGGCAACACTAATGAGGTAATACAAGTAGGAGGTTTTTTGAAAATCAGAAATTGGCTTCTGACATAACAGACATTAGTTATGACTTAATATATTGCTTAAAAGTCATACTCGAGCTCGAGACAATTTCAAGTGGACATATAATTGATCCAGAAGAATACGAGAAATATGCATTAGACACTGCTCGCTTATATGTAGATTTGTACCAGTGGCATCCAATGCCTCCAAGAATGCTAAAATATTAATTCATGGTTCAATTATCATTAAAAATGTATTATTGCCCATTGGGCAGCTTTCGGAAGATGCCGCAGAAGCGCGCAATAGGCATTTTAGGCTATACCGCCAAGATTTCGCGCGAAAATTCTCGAGGAAAGCTGCAACAAAGATATTTTGAATCGGCTACTTTTAACATTAGACCCTTTTATAAGTAGCTTGAGAAAAGTCATTGGTAGAAAAATGAACTCATTTTTGCCAGAAACAATTGCTGTTCTTTTACCTCCGATTCCCAATGTTAGTGATGATTCTTCAGAGAGTGACGAAAATGAATAGTAGAGCTTAAAAATGAAATTATTTTAATAAATCGTCTTTATAAATTTAATAAATGTACTTTTTCTTTCAATTGTACCATTTAGAATAGATATATGCAATAAAATAATTTTGGCCGCATAGATAACGCAAATAACCGTATGTGCCTCGGGCATTATAACCTGGACTCTTTTTCTCATTAGCTCCTGCAGACTGATATGCTAAAATGGTTGTGAGCAGGAGTAACGACAACGAATTCGAATCTCTTTTCATTATTTACTTTTAGTTAGTCTTTCCCTGTTTCGTTTGCATGAGCCAGTTGAAAACGTCTTAAGGCGCAGCACAGGCACAGAAAAAGACCCGGATGATAATGTAAAGTCTATGGGGGCGTTCTTTTCAAATATTTCGCCCAAATTTTAATATTTTTAAATGATTTTTTACACAAGATAGTTGAGGACGTTCCACAACCGGCATAGTTTTTACTTTTTCAGTTTTGGTTTCAGATTTTTTTTTTATTATTTAACTTTCGGAACCGGTTTAAACCGGTTCTTAAATTGAAACTATCGTAATATAAAAAATATATAAGCAAAATCGAAAAAGTAAAAACTAGGCCGGTTGTGGATCGTCCTCAGCTATCTTGTGCAAAAAAATCATGCAAAAATATTAAAATTTGAGCGAGATATTTGAAAAGAACGCTCCCATAGACTTACCGTTATCATCCGGGTCTTTTTCTGTGCCTAGTGTGGGGCCTTAAAAACTGCTTTAATTCTTTTCATTTTGTTTCTACTTTTCTAAAGTTTACAAAGGAGAGAAGAAGAAGAATGATAAGTACATTTTAAAGTATACCAAGTCCTTTATTATCGTGCGGTACAAAACTCAGGATGCGTACAGTTTTACCACTATTTTTAAATTTAATTGCAAAATAATGTATCTAATTCTGATATTAAACACAGAATTTTTTTTAATCTAAATCAATTTTTTTTAATCTCAAATAAAACTGTCAAATTCTTTAAAAATTCCAAACGATGTACGTAAACGTTTCTTGAAAACTGCTATAAGGAAATCTTAAAGGTGGAAAAAAAATCCGTTCTATATAGATTTTAGCAGGTGTATTATCAATTATATAAATGTACAGCATTCATTTCTCCCTGACCATGAAAAATTCTTTTTAAGACAGGATTATGCTATACAAAGATTCCGTTTTCACAGGTTTTGCTGCATGGATCCGGGGAAAATAACGTAGTACGTGAGCGTGTATTGTGTGATAAGGAGCATACTTGTTATGACGGAAAGTGTAATTTTGTTCCATGTCTCCTGCAATTTTAGTGGGTTTTTTTTATTAAAAGGTCATTCTAACTAAATAAAAGTTCCATTTTTCGAATAATGTATATATTCAATAAATTAAGACACAAGAGCCTCTCACTTATAAAGTTACAAATATGTCTCTTGAAGTTATGGATTGTTTTAAATAAGTCAATTATTGTAAGATAAAGATTACTGCATTAAAATTAGTATAAATATCGATAACATATTGAATAACTTCATAATTTATTTGTAAAGACTGTGCCTTGATTGATTAAATACTTATTTTGAAAATATTGGATAATATATTTTTCTATAGTTTACTACTTATTTTATTTTTTCTTAATTTGTATTTAGAGTTCTTAATGTGTGTAAACATTTATTACTTCAATAATATTGCCTAATAAAAATGCATAATGCATCAAAATTTCCTTTGTTCAACAAAATCAGGAAAAGTAATTTAACTTGTTCATCTTCATTTGCAAATTAATAAAGGAAGTAGCTAGACGTTGACCCATTGGGACTTTTAGTTATTTAAGCTTAACGTTCAACGATAATTTGCGGCTCCGCATCAACAAGTAAAGATGAGACAGTCTCAGCCCATAATCGGACCCGGCGCAACCCGGGCTCGATTTTTATAATAGCCTTCGGGTTCGGACACATTTTTTCTGAAATTGTCAATTTTATTTATTCTTGTATAGAAATAAAAAAATAACTTTTTTCCCTAGTAAAAATTACGTATTACATTTCAAGTCCTTTTTATTATCTTTTGATCAGAATAAAAGAAACAGAACTCCCCTCTCCCTTTTTAGTAGCAGTAGTACACTATTAAAAAAACTCTTCTATAGAATTGTAGAAAGCAATGGAAGCGATGAAAAGCACTATGAGTGTATTACAGGAGAAAAGAAAAGATGTGAATGTAGTTTTTGAGAAACTGTTTTCAGAAGCTAAAGAAATAGACGAGCAATTAGACGTACAGCTAAGGTCGGCAGGGATTGTGTATAATAGTCTAAGATCCGGCTGCAGAATCAGTGTACTCATCGAGTGTTTGCTGAAAACCAAATTTTTACACATATTTATGATTAGGAGAATTTATATCTACCAGGTTGCCTATCAAAATGTACCCGCTAGTATTTTTAATTAAATTATTAATAATTCATAATCCGTAAGAAATTTCACTGACTTGTTTTTTCGATAAAATGTTGTCTACTTTACAGCAACACCTATAAAGACTCTGAAAAATCATGGTTGCCGTTGCTCACCTGGCCGCACCTCTTCGCAGCCAGGTATACACAGGTATGATTTTGTTACATTTATACACCCACAACGTACATTCATAATTTATATATCAAATTAAAGCTATTTTTTTCTGTTTATTACTATATATGGTTGCCTAATTAAATCTGGCCGCAAATAAGGGTTGCTGGCTGTTAAATATAGTAAATATTAAAAGTGGAGTGAAAGAGAGCTAGCGCGTAACACCAATAGTCAGACGAGGATAGCAATTGCCAGCTGTCGGACGGTTTAAAGCCATTGCGCATGCTTCAGATGCTAGTGTTCTCAACGGATCAGTTGCGACTTTTATTCTAACAAGGAAGGTCTCCATACGGACATACTCAGAAAAATCTGAAAAAAATACAGAATATTCTTCTCATATAGTTATATACGTTTAATTAAAAAATTTTGGCGGAACCTCCTTATAACGTCCGTAAAAAAAAATAAAATAAAATTTTCGTTTATTTGGCGATTTATCTCCGGTTGGCGAAAAAACGAAATTTTGAAAATATGCTCTTACGCTTCGAATTAGCGTTGCAAAGGTTAGAAAAAAGCCGGTTTAAACCCGGTTTTTGCGTCTTTGAAGAATCCTCATGACATTTATAACGAAACCAAAATCGATGCAGTTCAACATTTTACGTGCCTTATGTATGGACTCCCAAAGTGCCAAAGTGTAAATGCCGCAAGATTGTTATTATCCAACAAAATGTACGCTTCAAAAGAAAGTAGTGAAAAATTTATGAAAAAAATTAAAGGTTTTGACTCAACGCACATTCCACCGTGCTGGAAATCTTTAAAGCAAAAATTATTGCGGACAATCTTTGTTAATTCGATGTGGTTAAATGCTACTGAGCCGGATTGCATCAAGTTCAGCGCGGAAAATAATGGCCTGCTGTTGTTAGATGGATTTTTAAAACCAACATGGTTCCTGGAAGACTCAACTCCAGCGCAAGTTGAGAGTGTGCTGTGTGATTCCAAGAACAAGCCTTCCGATAATAACGACGATACCGATATTTGCAATGAAAGTGATAGCTGCGATGATAGCATGACTGAGAGCTCCGATAATTCAGATTTTTAAAAAAGAGTCACGGAAATATAAAATACATTTTAAAAATTTATAATTTGCTTAAATTGATGAATATGTAAAATAGATGTAATACTTGAATAAAATCAAATCTTTTTTCATACAGTGCTTGCACAACACAATTTTTTTACATAAATAACCTTGGTTTTATTCATCATCAATATCCATTTTTTTTTTTTTTTTTTGTAATTTTTAAATTTGTCATTTATTTTTTAATTTTTTATTTTGAAAAGAAAGACGTTTCTTTTGGAGTATTTATTATTTTGAGGCGTACCTACTATTGTTTGAATCGGAGGTTGAGAACAATAGCATCTGACGCATGCGCAATGGCTTTAAACCGTCCGACAGCTGGCAATCGCTATCCTCGTCTGACTAGTGGTGTTACGCGCTAGCTGTCTTTCACTCTACTTTTAATATTTACTATATTTAACAGCCAGCAACCCTTATTTGCGGCCAGATTTAATTAGGCAACCTTATATAATAATAAACAGAAAAAAATTAGCTTTAATTTGATATATAAATTATGAATGTACGTTGTGGGTGTATAAATGTAACAAAATCATACCTGTGTATACCTGGCTGCGAAGAGATGCGGCCAGGTGTGCAATGGCAACCATGATTTTTCAGAGTCTTTATAGATGTTGCCGTAAAGTAGACGACATTTTATTGAAAAAACAAGTCAGTGAAATTTCTTACGGATTATGAATTATTAATAATTTAATTAAAAATACTAGCGGGCACATTTTGATAGGCAACCTGGTAGATATAAATTCTCCTAATCATAAATATGTGTAAAAATTTGGTTTTCAGCAAACACTCGATGAGTACACTGATTCTGCAGCCGGATCTCGTACTATAAGCAAATACATCTTATTGATAATCATCTTGGTCAATCCGTCGAGTAGTCCTTTCATCGCGCAATAGATACATTTCTTTTGGATTGATTATAACAGATTTAGAGAAAAGACTTTCAGCAGAAGCTTTGGATTTATTCCAATTTCCAATCTGGAGTTTTCTTACCAAAAGTTCCCTTTAACGAGCAGAACTTAGAAGCTGTGCAAAACATTGCATATACTTACTAAAAACTTAAAGATAATACTAAGATAACTGTAATTATAAATGAATACGAACTGTGGGTTGCAAAATAGAAAAGAGAGACTGAAAGTGGAAATAAAATTTCTAAGAATATGACAGAAGTATTTGAAAAGTGTGTTAAGGATTTATATCTAAATATCAAATCATTTTTGTGAATCTTCGCTACTCTGCCAATTAGCACAGCAACGGCTGAGAGATTTTTCATCACTTCGTCATCTGAAATACTGAATTCGAGCTTCTATGGAAGAAGAGCGCCTAATTGTTTTAGCTGTGATGAATATATTCATTCAGGTATTAAAACTGATCCTGATGATGTCATTACTCGTTTTCCACGCAAAAAAATGAAATTTGTGATTTATTAAAGCACACTTTAATTGCATGAGTATATATTTCATTTTTTTAATTAGAATTAACTATTATTGCAATGTTGTCCGATTAATTAAACTTCAAAGATATATCATCCTTTAATACTGTAAAACCTGCTAAAATGGAACTGTAAAGGATGGGGAAAATATCCGCTTTCAACTGTTTTGCATTTTAGTAGATTCATAATTTATTATTGCCTTCTTTTCACTAGAACCATAAAATTCTACTTTTAAACCAGAATTTTATTTTAGATTCCGTTTTCATAGGATTTGCTGCACTTTAAAATTATTTCATTAAATCACCTATCAAAATTTGTGACCCCCCCCCCCCCCCTGAAGGTTGGGCTGGATCCGCCCTTGTTCCCATTTGCCTTGAAGGGAAAATGCTGGCACAAGATCAAATGATAAAAAGAAACAGCATATCTAGTTGATATTCATGAAAAAGGTTGTTTATTACTACGTTTTATTAAATTATTTTTATGATATAATTACTTTTCAATTAAAATTTAAGTTATACAGAATAAGTTATTTTATTTAAAATGGGGATACATACTTTATATTTAACTGCTATCAGGTGTTTTGGAATATTTTTTATTGCATTTAATTCACAACTAGTTGGATGTGCCAATCCCAAAACTTTCTTCTATCTCATACGTACATTTTAATGTTTTAAAACATAGTTACACATGTTAATGCTATAATAATTTTAATTCAATACTATACCGACTTTGATTTTCATTTTAAATTTCTGCTTCAGTCAACTAATCGGAGTAAAAACGAATTTCCGTCTCTGCACGAGCCGATGGACAATAGAATGATAGAAAGTTTTTTTTTCAAATTCAGGGAGGACTTACTTGCCATACCAGAAAATTATCATACACAAAAATTTTAGTTCAGTTCTATACAAAACTTCATACATTTTTACTTTCTTCTATCTTCAATAGAAGGAAGTATTGTAATCGAAAAAATTTTCGATTTTCTGTTTTCGACGGATTTACACGTTTTAGGGGTGAGAGATTCCAAAAACCATGTTTTTACAAAATGTCTATGTGTCCGTGTGTCTGTCTGTCTATGTGTCCGCATGTCGCCATTCTACTATCAAAAAATGTATGAAAAGATGCATAGAATTGAACCAAATTTTTTGTGAATGTTTTTAGCTGGCTGTGGCAAGCAGGGCCTCCTTTATTTTTGACATATTCCGCCGGAAGGGGGCGCTGCTATAGCAATTTTTGTGTCATTTTTAATGTTGTGCCAACAAAAAGTGTATGAAGTTAAGCATCGAATTGAACCAAATTTTTTGTGAAAGTGTATGGCTATGGCTAGTTGGCCTCCCTGAATTTGAAAAAAATCCACCGGAAGGGGGTGCTGTAATAGTGATTTTTGTACAATTTTCAATATTGTACCACCTAAAAGTGTATGAAGTTATGCATAGAACTGAACCAATTTTTTTGTGAAAGTATACGGCTATGGCTAGTTGGTCCTGCCTCAATTTTAAAAAAATCCGCTAGAAAGGGGCGCTAAAATCACGATGTTTGTGCCATTTTCATTACTTTACCATAAAAAAGTGTGAAGTTATGCATAGAACTGAACTAAAATTATTGTTTATGATTATTTTGGGGTATGGCAAGTAGGTCCTCCCTGAATTTGAAAAAATCTGCCTATCATTCTATTGTCCATCGGCTCGTGCAAAGACGGAAACTCTTTTTACTCCGATTAATTAATTGGGGCAGAAATTTAAGATGAAAATCAAAGTTGATATAATATTGAATTAAAATTATTAAAGCATTAACATGTGTAACTATTATTTTAAACATTAAATTGTACGCATGAAACAGAAGAAAGTTTTGGGATTGGCATATCCAACTAGCTTAATGGTAGAATAAGGAAACTGGCACAGACATCGTGATTATAGCACCCCATTCCAGCGGATTTTTTTCAAATTCAGGGCGGACCCACTAGCCATAGCCAAACACTTACACAAAAAATTTCTTTCAATTCTATGCATAACTCCGTACACTTTTAGGTGGTACAATATTGAAAATGGTACAAAAATCGCGATTGCAGCGTCCCCTTCCGGCGGAATATTTCAAAATTGATGGAGAACTTGCTTGCGACAGCCAAAAACCTTCACAAAATTTTTTTTAATTCTATGCATATCTTCCCATACATTTGTATGGGACATGGTTTATGTCCATGTTCCGTATTTAATATCTTATTTTAGCAACACTACCTTAAACTTTTTCTTATAGAATATGAAAGTGTACTACTAGAACAAGCTAAATAATATAATACTGCATCGAGATATTGTTGCTGTTAGCAGATATAATCTGTTAAATATTCAAAATTTTCAAAATCTGCAACAGTTAAATTAGTGTTATCTAAAATTAGCGCCACTGTTGAATAAAACAAAATGTATCACACAATAGTTGAACATATGTACAAAAACATGGAAAAGAAAAAAAGTGGGGTCTCTTGATTTTTTTTTTAATACGACAAACTTTTGAAACAAACAATGTCGATGATCACACTTCTTCCCTGTTAAAATATGAAAAATCCTCTTTCTGTTTCTTCTTTCTATGTTTTTCCCTATGAGAAAATTGAATATCCCTTCTTTGTGTCCCGTTCCGAAAGAGAAATGGGATATTTCATTTTCTGATAGGGGATAAATGTTGTCATCGACATTGCTCTTTTTTGTAACTTTTCTCATTTTTTTCCTAAAAATATCATGAGACCCCACATTTTTTTTCTTTTCCATGCTATAGAACATATGTTCAGCTATTGTGTAATACATTTTGTTTTATTCAACGGTGCCGCTTATTTTAGATAACGCTAATTTAAATGTTGCAGATTTTGAAAATTTTGAATATTTAACAGATTATATCTGCTAACAGCAACAATTTCCCGATTTAGCATTATATTATTCAACTTGTCCTAGTAGTACACTTTCATATTCTATAAGAAAAAGTTTAGGGTAGTGTTGCTTAAATAGGATATTAAATGCGGAACATGGACAAAAATTTCATTTTGATTGTACTTTGTGGCAATATAACAATGTAAAGTAACAATGCCCCATGGAAACAAATTTTAATAAGCATGTAGCGTTATACTAAAAGTATATGCCAAAAGAATTTCAGGATATTATTGCTTTCCAGAAATATAACCCTCGAAACATACTCACATTTTATTTTTCATGAAAAATGGCATTAACAACATTGAACTTTGACATTTTCTAATGGAAAGAGGAAATTTTTTTAGAGCTTCAAAATTGCACATTATTTATTAACTATGATCTACTTCAATATATAGAAAAATCAAACAAATCAGAAAATACAACTATCAAAACATCACTTTTTTGTCTGGATTTCAAAATAATGGCTCTTAATTCTTTGAAAAATTGAAAAAAACATGAAAAGATGATTTATGCCTACTATTTGGTTGCATGTAAATGATAGAAAAAGTATTGTTTAGAAATGATGTAAGATTTTTAAAATGGCGTGTGGTCTTCTCGAACAGCCAAGACTACTGCACACCTGTTTTCCATGGATGCGATGAAGTTATCAATAAAATTTTTGGGAATACTGTTCCACTCTTTAAGAAATGCAATCCCCAAGTCTCGGGCAGTGAAAAGAGGCCTTGGTCTCGCAGCAATGCATCGTCCGAGCATGTCCCAAACATGTTTGATCGGATTCGGGTCTGGAGAGCCCGTTGATCGTTCCATACGCTGTATTGTTACAGCTTCAAGCATGTTTTTCCACAAGACGAGCTGTATGCGGCCTGGCAATATCATGCTGGAAAAGAAAGGAATCTCCAAGGGCTGCAGCGTAGGTATGACACTATATCTGAGTACCTCGTCTGCATACCTTTGAGCTAGTGCTGTGAAAATAACGGCAAAATGAATACCCGTATGGTAACGTTGATTTAGAATTCTCTACCCGTTAAAAAGTATTCGTTTCGTTAGTCGTTACTGTTCAGAAACTGGGTATTCGCAGTCATCGAGCATACGGCATACATCGTATAGAATAATCTTTGGAAGAATTCGTATTAATAAATAAACTAAAAATCTTTGTAAAATCACCATGCTGTTATTGTTATAGCTCGAAACGCGTCCTGCTTAATTTTTCATTTTATGGTGATTTTACAAAGTTTTTTAGTTTATTAATTTATCGCCTGTGATTATGGTGTTTTTCATTAGAATTCGTATTAGTTAGTGCTGCCATCTATCCGTAAAAGTTACATTTATTTAAATTTCGAACTTTTATTTTAAAAATATAAATAGAATATTAAAACCAGGGCCTTAGCGAAAAGTCAATAATTAGGAATGGGGGGAGGGGGGCAGGGTCAAGAAAATGTAGTGAGATGACTCATATATTTTTTCCTCTCTCTCTCTCTGTGACGCAGAAAGATAAATTACTGCATATTTACACTATAGTTTAGTTACTATGTTTCTGATTAAACTGTTGTAATAACTTCATTTTATGCTAAAAAAAGAATAGGATTATAGAAAATTCGAGCGCATAACTAGTGCAGTATTAAACATCATGCTGGCTTCATATGTGCAAGTAAAATGAGCAAGTGTTGAAACACTTGTTTTAGTTACAATTTAGTATTTTTTTCAAAACTATGACAGGTTCTCAAAACTAAATTAGATTTTTCAATAGAATTTCATTTGGGTTTTTCGAACATAAATTCATTTAGTGACCTTGTAATCTTTTCGGGGAGGGGGTTCAAAATGTTTTAGGGAGGCTGAGCCGCCCGTAACATCCCCTTAGCTACGCCCCTGATTAAAATGGAATGCATAATTGTACACAGGGCTATAGTTAAAAATGAGGGGGAGGGGGCGCTCAAGAAAATGTAGGGTGGAGCTCATATTTTCATATACGTATTTCAATAGCGGGTTTAACGGTGAGGCCACGGACGTCCCCCCCCCCACACACACACACACACGCGCGCTGTACTGAAGAAATATTCTAAAAATTACCGTAATTTCGGGTGTATAAGCCGCAGCTCAAACAATTCTTTTTCGACCCAGAAATTTTTAAAAAACAAATATAACTAGTCAGATCGCCATAAATATTTGTTTTCAATCACTAAATAAGATTTCTGGGTCCAAAATGAATTGTTTGATCCGCGGCTTATACACCCGAAATTACGGTACTTTAAAAAATAAACATACCTTAAATCCTTATCCCCCCCCCCCCTTGTTCAATAATGCGAATCTTTCTGATTCTGTAAAAGGTCTACTCAAATCAAAATTAGATAACATCTGACACATTTGTGAAAGCAATTTTAATCTCGAGAAATTTGCAAGTGTACTTACTCGTAAACTATGAGATTGAAAAATGTTTTGAAAAATGTATGAAATAAAAAATATCAAACATTCTATGAAATTCGGCATTTTAAACTAAATTTCCATACGCGACTGCTAATTTCTCCCTCATGATGACATTTCTGTGTTTGTCAAGTCTTAAAAATTATCATAAAATGATTAATAACATTTCTAAATCATTTTATGCATTTATAAGAAAATGAGAAACATTTCAATTTCTTCATTTCCGAATGAAATCTGTGTGACTTATATATTTTGATATTCTGATATATATTTTGAATCACATTTTGATTTATCATTTAATTATCATTTGCTTTATCAAAAATATATCCACTTCTTATTTCTTTTTCTTGTCATAATAAAATAAGCAAATGAATTAACAAGCCATATGAAATCCAAATCATTTGAGATTCGAAAATAACAAATACAAAAAGAATGATAGGTATTTATAGCTGTTGCAAACCGCATGTATTCCTTAATAAATAATTGCAATAATACGACTGATTACTAATACTACCTCTAATACAAAATACCGAATCGTTTCTTTTGATACTCGTTGTTGCTGAAAAACTGAATGAAACGAATATCAAACACTACCTTCATTTCGGGATTTATACGAAGCCCGATTGTCTGCAAGATGAGAGTTAGTTTTCCGGACTTTAGACTCGGTATAAGTTATTATCACATACGGGTATTTCATTTACATTGTTTAGGTATTAGGAAGAAGAAAGCTAGAAAAGTGTTTTATTATTTCAGCATCCGTTCTTTTGCCGAATACGTATGTATAAATTTGGAGGGAGTTTTTGAAGAAAAAAAAAAAATCTTTTAGAAGAACGATTGTTTTGAGATCGTTTAGGGATTGTACTATTTACCTTACAGATATGAAGTTTTATATGCATTTTTAAAACTTAAACAAAATAATTGCGCTTTTTTTTTCTTTCTTGAGATTACATACTATGTATTAATATTTCGATTTAAAAAAGAGCCATCGATCTAAGCAAAAGAAAACCAACGCGTGTTTATCATTTAAGAGTTTAATTAAACAATTTTTATCTTAATTATGCATTTAAATTATGCATATTAAATTTCCTTATAATTTCACTATAAAAAGAATGGAAGCTTATAGTAGAATAAAATATTCGTTATAGCTGAAATTAAGGAATAATAAAGTATTTCTGGAAAGAATTATGTTTGAAGGGTCACCATCAGCGCCGTGCGAAAGGGGGTGGAAGGGGCGACCGCCCCGGGTGCGGAAATTTAGGGGGCGCAAAATTTATAATACTAACGTCATTTTTGGCCTATTACAAGAAAAATTTGGGAGGGGGGGGGCACCAAATTGTAAATTTGCCCCAGGCACAATTTTGTCTTCGCACACCCCTGGTCACCATATAAAAGTACTAGCAGCCTTCGCCCGCTACGCTGGTCAGAACTACGCTGGTATCTCACGAAATACTGGATTTAAAAGAATTTGCTTAGTACCATTCGATTCAGCATGAAAAAATACAGAAAAATATGTTATCAGTTGAAAAACAGCTACAAAGCCGATTTTTAAAGAATTTTTTAAAAGTTTGTTGTTTTTCTTATCCCCCTTACGGGTGGAATTTTCGAAAATCCCTTCTTAGCGGCACTCGATATTATAACAAGTATTTTTACCCAATTTTTCAAGATTTTTAGTTCGGTAGATTTTTTTGTGCTCTGATTAATACGAAATCCAGAGTTTCTTTTATATATACAGATTAGATTATAACTTGATCTTCAATACGAAATGCTATTCGATTTTAAATCACTTCTATGGCCATCAGTGCCAATTTTATGATTTCATGCATTAGATTGAGTCTATGAATATGTTAGAAAAATTTTGCGATGTTAAGCGGGTTAAACCTTTTTGAGAACTCGCTTAATGCTACTTTCCGTTATCGCATGTTTCACTTGTTTCACTCTAAGTAGTGGACATTTCTATTCAAATACACAATTAACATTTTTCTTTTTAATATGTACCTTAATATATTTGTTGAGGTGGACTCGCGAGAAACCATGAATTATACAAACGTAAGCAGCGTTTGAAGTTAGTGCCACTTTGTTCGGTTGCATATGGACTCCGATAACGGCTAACGAGTGGTATTTCTAAATAACGATTCGGTATTTCGTATCTTAGAGAATACCCGTTTCTTAGTAACGAATACGTACGGTTTGCAACACCTCTACTTTGAGCCGTCAAAGTATACGATTCCGAACGATATGTTGGTCCGTACATCCGCCTATGCTGATTCCACCCCATGCCGTCAAACCATCTCGTCTCTATCGTGCCTTTAACGTACGAATGTGGGATTATTTCAAGTGCCCCTATTCCTCCATAACAAAACACGTCGGGTGTCACACTCCAGACTGAATCGGGACTCGTCTGTAAACAGCATTTCGCTCCAATCATGTTGTTCCCGATCTCGATGTACAGCAGCCTATCTTCTTCGGGCCGCACTGTGGCTTGAGGTCAACGAAATGCAGACCATTGGTCTACGTGCATAGAGACCTCTCTGATGAAGCCTATTGCATATTGTTTGGCTGGATACCCTTCGTCCTGTTTCCAAGTACAACTGTGTTGCAGCTGAGTAGCATTGTCTGTTCTGTTTCGACTAGCTTTTAACAATATATACCGGTCATCAGTTGCGTAGTGTCTCGTGGCCGACCTTGCCCTGGTCGACATCTAGCATTCCCTGTTTCTTGGAATCGATTCCACAGCCTTGAAATGCAAAGACACTTCTGGCGACTCCAACAGCGTCCACGACACTTCGTTGTGTTTTCCTGGATTCAAGTCTGCCTATATTACGCCAGCCATAGTTTCTGGTAAATCATGTTGTTTAGACATTTTCAAATCATCTTTTTAAAAATAAATAAATAAGCTGAGCAATCGAATTTCACAGTTAAGGCAGTAGAACAGGTTTTCTGCAACATCCCGATTTCTGCCCTTATGTTGATTTTCTTGTTTTTGACGTCATGAACTTTGATTTGCATATGAAGTTTTGTTCTAATTTTTCCTATTAGGCTTTAAATTATGGGTGATTTATTGTATGTTACTAATCGGTGTAAGTATTTAAAACCATGTGCTCCCCTAAATTGTTTTGGGCAGTGTAAATTTAAATTTAAAAAAAAAATATTTTAAAGAAAATGCATTCTACTTTCAGGAAAGTTTTTTGTTTCTAGCTTTGAAAAAATCATTGACATTGATTTTTCGTTAATATACCTTAAATTATTATCCCAGAAACTGAAACTCTGAAGTGTCATAAATTTTTAAAAAGTCAATTTACTTCTAGTTTATTAATAGGCTGTAAAGATGTAACAATGAATATTGATTAAAAGTTGTCAAAATGGGGTTAACATATTTTAGCTGAGCAAAAAAAGTATGTTTTTACAACATTTCATCATAGTATACTGTACATACAATATATGGTTTTAGAAATAATGAAATGTTCAAAGAAAAACCTTTAGACCAAGAGGCGGAAGCACATACAATCACCTCATTGAGTTCACGGATGAAAATCTCGGATTAGTTAAATGTCGATTAGCATATTAAAACGCAATCGGTCTGCCAAGTGACATCTTGGTGGAAAATACCTAAAAACCCAATTTTAATGTTTGAATCGTAGGTTTATCATTGTGCTTTCCTGCGCCCAAAAGTATGAAAACATGGATGATTGGGAGCAGGAAATCATAATGGTCAACCGCTAAAATCAAATTTTTAGGCATTTTACATCACGATATGACTTGGCAGACCGATTGTATTGTAATATGCTAATCAAGATTTAACTAATCTAGATCTTCATCCGTGAACTCGATGAGGTGATTGCCTATGCTGCCGCCTCCTTCTCTATTACACTGTAAAAAATTTGACCCTTTTGCTGCATCGTCACTCTCCCGCTTTTATAGAATATTTCTCTTTTGACTCATGAGACTACTCCATAAGGAAACGGCAGCTGAAGTCACTGTGGACGAATTACTGTGGATCAGCGAGAAAAACCTGTCTGTTCTTTAACGGCTGACACTGTACGGACGAGCTCCGTGAATTTGATTGGTCTAAGTTTGCCAATGTATAAGTAAGTATGATATGATTGAGTTACGTCGTCAAGATGATTCCTGCAATGATCGCTATGACAAAAAATGTAGCGGTAGATAGGTTGACAGAAGTGTTTGTTTGTAAACATGCAATTTCCTTATAATAAGCTGAAGTAATCGTTTTCTATATAAGCGGTGGAGTGACAAAGCAGCAAAAGGGTCACATTTTTTACAGTGTATCTGATGATAAAGTTACTGCTTATTTTCATTACAAACTAGTTGTCTTGAAATCATTTAATCTTCTCCTGAACTTCATTTTCATTTTTAGAAAAAAGTGTTGAGTATTTTTAATCTAGAGCAATTTAAAGTACCGATGTATTACAGGAAAAATTAGATTTAAATTTATGTGTCTTGGAAAACGACAGATACATACACTGTAAAAAATATGACAATTTTGCTGCATCGTCACTCCACCGCTTTTATAGAAAACGACTACATCAGGCTATCATGGAGCATTCTCATTGGCCAAAAGAGTGATATTCTATAAAAGCTGGGGAGTGACGATGCAGCAAAATAGTCATATTTTTTACAGTGTAGCGGCAGCGCGGGGGGTGAAATTCTAAAATGGAGGGCCAAAATCACAGTCCGGTGAAATCCAAGCGCATTATTGGTCATTGATCCGCGTCCTTTTCAGAGAATAATCTCTGAGCGGTAGGGGAAATGTCTCCTTACTTCTTTTTCCGAGAAAAAATCGTAATGGCAATTTTGAAGTAAATCTGATCTGTTTTCATTTATAATCAAAATTTTTCACTCTCGTTCTATAAAATGTCATCAAAATATCTTAACTGAGTTAATTTCGATGGTTTATTGTAAATAAGAACAGACGGTAACAATCGCTTGAAAATTACTTTACCCCTCCTTCTTTTTCAAATGGAGAAACAAATTCGTGATTTTCACCCTTTCCACACGACCAGTGAGGTGTCTGGATTTTACTTGACTGTGAATTTGGCCCTCCATTTTAAAATTTCGCGCGCGGGGGGGAGGCACTAGCACCATCTATCGGCGTTCTCATTTTTGAAATAAAATTTATGCCAATAATAACACTTATTTATTTCTAGGCTCTATAACATTGTTAAAAATATCGTGAAATATCGTAACTCTGTTTTAAAGACTGTCTATTTTCTGACCTATGGGAACGTTCCAAAGGCATTTATCTAGCGTTTTCTTTGGTCAAGAAATAGATAGTCTGTAAAAACAGCGGTAAGGTATCACAATATTTTTAATAGCGTACGCTAAGCCACTGCCATTGCAATATTGCAATACGAATTTACAATAGATCCCAAGAACGCCCAGCCTACGATCGAGAGTAAGATTTTAGATACCGAAGCGCATTTTAGCCGATCCCACCGAAGCTAGCATAGGGGAGAAAATTACGGGCTTCTGATTGGTCGAAAAATTTTACTTTCCTTCATTTTTGAGTTTACGTTTATTTAATCATCAATTTATGGTTCAAAAGCTTTTGAAAGCTGGATTTTCCTACTGTTTTTACATATTTATTAATAGATAAAGAAATAGATAATTCGGAATTTATAATTAAAGAAGTTAATCAGGATGTTTAGCAATTGTTCTGTATTACTTTTAGAAAATAATAAAAATAGAATTGCCATTTCTTCTTTCTATTTTTTGTAACATGATATGCACATATATACACAATCAGAACAATGGACCTTATGCACACAAGCTGAGTTCGAGGCTAAAATTCGTCTGCTGGCGGTATTTACTGGCGGTGTTTAGCATAGTAGTTTATGGAGTGCAAATTATTAATGCTTGTTTGTTAGAAATACCGGAAAAAAATTCTTTGTTGAAGCAGCATATACTTAATATATTATAATATAAATTCAAAATTGTTGTTCTGCTTGCAAGAAAATTCTTTAAATTTGTAAATTTTCTGTTAAAATGTATCCAGAAAGGCTGAAGTCGTCTGCTAGCGATGTTTGCGCCTGCGCATTCAGGCATTCTGACGGTGCAGTGACTAGAATAACAGGTTAGCATACCGCCAGCTCTGGCGTGTGACGTCACGTGCATAAGGTCCATTTATTTAGAAACAATAGTATTTTCATTTTCGCCGTCAAACTCAATTGTTCTATATTACTTTTAAAAAAATTGAATTTTCATCTTTTTATTATTATTTTAATGATATACCCATATACGTTCCTAATATGCACATTAGCATCCAGGATGATCTATTTGCAAACAATTTTTCGAGCCCGTATTTTTCTCCCCTATGGTAGCTTCGGTGGGATCGGCAAAAATGCTAGCGAAGCCCCGCAATCCCAGTCTTGCACTTCATGCCGTATGCCAGTTCTGAAGTGATTAAGTTAAGCTTTATTTTTATTTTAAGATGGAATATACTTTTATATTCTTCGACGATGTTAAAGGAGTTCATCAATACGGCCTATTTTAATTTTATATTCATGTATGTATCTCGCGTATGTACATTTTGTCCATGGATGCAACAAAAATGTTTATTAAGAGTATCAGCTTTCGATCTGAAATTCTAGTAATGTTGTTGCATAGATTTACACATTCTCTTATAATGTATAATAAGAGCTGTAATAAATAGCTCGTGTATTGTGTATACTTGTAAATATTAGAATTAGATTTTGAGGCATGGCAACAGTTGTTACATTGGTATTGGTTATGTTTATCATTCGTGCTCGGGTTACCCGATCACAAAGGAAGTTAAAGCATGTGAAGTGAACTATACATGTGTGACTGGGCTGCATTCCATTGCTTACATATGGTCTGTTCATAAGTGCAGTGCACACCAGGCGCGCGTGCGCGCTGAGATTTTGCGATAAAGTAGATTGTACCAAAGAAAGGAATTTTAAAATAATTCAGTTATCGCATTTTTTTATTTTTTAAAACAGGTAAAACCAACGATTGCATTTCTTTATCTTTCCAAAACATGGTTGCGTTACAGACATATGCCAATTTTTGCTCAAATAAAATTCAAATCATACACTATTAAAAATCTGCAACTTTTGTTGCATAGTGAAAGTCACTCCACCGATTTTATTGAAAATCTCTATTCTGACCAATGAGAATACTTCATAATGCACTGCCACCTCTACAATGCCTCATCACTGAGCAGACGACAAGCGTGAAACGTCATGAAGTAGAGGCGAAATCACTAACCCTATTGGTTCCACAATCCCCACGAAGCTCAGAACGCGATCGTTGTCAGGGAAACAGCCTCCACTACGTCACAAGCGAGAAGGCATTGTAGAGGAGGCAGTGCATAATGTCGTCAAGTAATCGTTTTCTGCAAAAGCGTTGGAGTGTGTATGCAACAAAAGTTGCAGATTTTTAATAGCGTAGATCAGTTTCAACTTAAGTCATATCGTAGCAACCACCTTGACAATTTATTTTTATTTATTGTTCAACATACATCTGATTTGTGTGCTCGACATGAAGCCTGCTTATAAGTCATCGTCAATATACAGGGACGAGATAGTACAAGGAAATTTTTACAACACAAGAGATATACAACCAGGAGCTCCGCACAAAGAGTGCGTGCAATGGAGCCAGTAGGATTCGAACCCACAGCCTCCTATGCTCGAAGGCGATTAGCGGCGTTGTGCTTTGACCACTCGGCCACGAAGGCCCGCCACCTTGACAATGTAGTGCATGTTTTTTGTTTGCCCCCAAAGCCAAAACTCCCAGGTTTTTCTACTTTCATTGGTACAGCGCTAAAAGATCAGTGATTTTGATTGGTTAGTAAACAACGGACATTACCCACGTGACGTGAACCGCGGGTAATCCAAAGAAAAATGCCAATAGGCGTGAAAAATATTTTAACACATCTACTCCTTCGTCCAATAAACAGTCTTTGTCGGAGTATTTCTCCCCAGCAGACGAGGAGAAGTGTGGCTGTTGCCATTCGTGGGTAAAGTCCATTGGCGGCATGTGGTCACGTGGTTGAAACTGACCTATTCGGGAAAAGCATCACGTGATCTACTTCATTTACACTGTTAAAAATTTGACCAATGGAGGATATTCCATTTACGTTTTGATCACGTGGTCAAGGCAAAAGCTTCTAGCGTAAAGAAGAGAAAGCTTCGTTAGATGCAATGTAAATCCCCACCAGCCAATGAAACAGTTCATAGGGAAAGCAATAGCAGCCTCCCTACTTATCAGTTAGAAGTTCTTTGGGTAAATTACCGGTACCACGTGACCTTTTATAGCCTCGAAATCAGATTTGGAATATCCTCCATTTGCTGCAGCGTTACTCCACAGCTTTTATAGAATATCTCTTTTATGACCAATCAGAATACTCCATAACACAGTAAAGTAATCGGAGTCTTTTTCGGAGTGTTTCTTCTCAGCAGACGAGCAGAGGTGTGGCTGTTGCCATTCGTGGGTAAAGTCCATTGGTGGCATGTGGTCACGCGGTTGAAACTGACCCATTCAGGAAAAGCAAACCGAGGGCAAAACAAACCGAGAGAGTTTAGAGTGTGTTAGAGATGTATTATATACCAGTGGCGTAGCTAAGGGGGGGCGGTCGCCCCGGGCGCCGAGGCCAAGGGACGCCAAATTGAGAGAGGTTTAAATTGAAATTATCTCACGTACTTTAACAATAAATAAAACATTTAATTTTTTTTTCTTTTCGCATGTGTGTCTGGCATATGAATGTTTTCTTTAGTAAGATACTTTGTTATATCCAAATTATGAAGAAAGAAATATTTCTGGGAATAGTTCAACGCATTTTTTACCTAAGATATATACCTAAATTGAAGTGAAAAAGGATTAAGAGGGCGCCAAATAGAGAGGAGCTTTAAACGGAAAATATTTCACACGTTTCTTTATGATAAATAAGAATTGTTGGCCTTTTTTTTTTTTTTTTTTTTTTTTTTTTATTGTGCGTGTACGTGTGTGTATGAATGTTTGGAGGAATTCGGTGAAGATGGGGGAAATGGAGAGATCCATAACTATTAATCGCTGATGGAGATTCTTAATTGGCTAGCCTCCAGTTTATAAATCAAAAGGCTTGTTGCTGGCTTGTAATCATATTTTTGGTATGAAAAGAACATTTTTCATTTGTTTACTGCTCACCTACCCGACAATTTTTCCAGACGAACCGCGAATGTTTAAAACCTCTATTCATATTAAAATTGAAAAGAAACAAAAATAACCTCTCAGAAAAGAATCTCTGGTATGTATCTCCACTGCCTTCCACAGTGTACACTGTGAAAAAAAAAATACGATGATTTTTCGGAACGCCAGTACAATTTACTGTTTTTTAACGGGAAAAATTCCGTAAATTCTAGGAATTTTTCCGTTTCTTTATGAAATGTACGGGAATTTTTCAGTTAAAAAACAGTAAATTGCACTGGCATCCCGATTACCAGTACAATTTCCGTAAAATCGTGGTTTTTTTTTTTCCTTGACTTGGAGTGCTACGCACGCATCTGTAACCCCTAAAAACCTCCATTGAAATTTATCTCGTTCAAAATGAATCTCTTGCTCGGGTCCTTGCCCCGTTGACAGATTAAAATTCCGCAGAAACAGCATTGACAGTGGGCTACATTTTTTAATTCGGATTTCTTGATTGCCACCACTTTTTCAAATTGTATTGTACAATTCATCTTGATGGCATATCTATTAAGGCGAAAAACAAGAGGAATTTTACCAGTTGAAAAAATTGGTGTCAATCAAGAAATATGAATTTAAAAAAAAAATAGCCCACTGGCAACTCTGCTCAGAAATCGGGTCCACGAAACTTCAGATAAAAATACGCAATAGCGGTAAAGGTAGAGTTAAAAACTGTAAGACATTCGAAAACCAAATTGGATGAACAAAACTTGGTTGATATTGGGTCTGAAAATAGGCCCTTTGCACTGGAAGGTGGAGTTAAAAACTGGAAAAAATCATATGCAAATTTGAATGACTCAATTCTCATTGAAATCTAGCTAGAGATGCATTGGGCAGGTTCGGCCCCGAAATGGTTCAAAATTTTCTAACGGACCCGACAGACAATCAAAATAAAGCCGGGCAGGGCAGGACCGGCAAAAAATTCAACGGGCCATACGGACGGGGCCGGGCCGATAAAAAAATTTAGCAGGCTTACAGGCTCGTTTAAAAAATTTATCCAAAAACTATAAAATATGAGCTATTTTCAATGAATGCAGCTTTAACGAGAATGTGCGTCACGTACCGATATTAGTTTGGCAATATCAATACAGAAATGAACTTGTACAATGTAGAGATTGACATCGGACAGTTAGTACCGAGTTAGTACTAAACTGGGCATAATCATTTTTTAGGAGACTCGTGCCGGGCAGAGATCAGGATGCACTGTTCTTCTATAGTCGAGGCAGGCCAAAAACCGTTAGTTTTTTGAAAATCTTTAAAAAAAACTACCGTCCGACTTTCAGAAATTTTATAGATAGGTTTAAATTATTTTTCTATATGTGTTCTAAAATTTTCAAATTGATATCTTAATTATTTTTCTTAATTATCGCTAACTAGTGAAAATTTTTAATTTCTTTCGTTTTGGCTGCGGAATCAAGTTCAGATAAGCGCTCGGTTTTTGTGAAAAGAAATCGCATTTTTGATAAGGTTTTTATTAATATTCTCTACTAATTATCAAAAATGAAAAAAATCTGAGCCTCGTGTGCATCAGGGTTTGCTTTTGACTACCCTCACTCAAGTTGTCACATTTGCACCACGTGCAGTAAATATATCTAGCCATCTCCGTCACACACACACACATAGATTGCTTTCGACGCTTTTTTTTCTATATGAATAGTTTCAGGTAATAAAACTTCTATGAATAAAGCTTCTATGAACCGATGGAAAATGAATTTAGCTGAAAGATCAATAAGTAAAGATATTATTATTATTATTATTATCGGAAACTCCATTTTGTCAAACTGGCATTGAGAAAAGCAATGCTGGAAAAAATTATAAAGCCACTTGAAAATATGATATAAAAAACAAAAGAGGGAACATTTATGAATTTTCATACATAAATGCTACAAGAAAGTAAAGAAAAAAATAAATTCATTAATAACTACATTTATAAAAGATTAATAGAATTAAGAAAATTTTCTGTACAAAGAAAGTTGGAAACAATTAAAAAAATACGTGTATTTCATCAACAATCGATGTGGGATGTGTGTTTATCGATGCATTTGACTAATCTCTTGCTCATTGAATCTATCAGACGACACAAAGTACTTGCATCAATATTGTTTCAGCAGTTTTTAATAGCATTCATCAAATCTAACTTTGATTTGAATTGTCATCCATTTTTGTAATCATTCTAGGTTAAAATTCCCCAAAGATTTTCTATTACATTTAGATCAGCGCTGCGAGGTGGCCATTGAAAGTATTTCACCTGATTAGCTTCCAGCCAACATTTAGTTTACTTCGAAACATAAAAGGAAGTGTTGTCTTGCTGAAATGTCCAGTCTCCTAAAGTTATAAGCACGGTAAGTAGAACCGTTCTATTTACCGTGGTTATAAGAGGAACAATGGCATAAATTATCTCTTAACATAAATAACATGTTACATAACTGAATTCATTTTGTTAAGCATGAAATTTTTGTTAAGCATGGTTCACAGGCAGCAAATGCAGCTCAAACCATTATCGAGCCACCTCAAAATTGACGCTTTGATAAAATATGAGGTTCCTGTCGTAAATCATGCCAAAAATATTTATAGCCGTCGGGTCCATAGAAATCACACATTTAAAAAAAATTTCTTTTCATTAGAAAAGACAATATCTCTCCAATTTGTGCCTTCTGTTAAATGTTTTCGTGCACTCTGAGCGAGTATTTTTGTGGTGCTTTATAGAAAGAGTCTGTTTCTTGTATTTTTTTTTTAATTTGAACAATGGAATTGTTACTTAAAACATTTCTTATCGCTCTGCTTGCATAGGGTAATTTTAACTGTTCTTAAATTTGGGCAGACAACTTTTTTTTATGTCCGCAAGCTAGCTTCCGGATTTGTCTTGATTGCCTTACAGTTATGGATTTTGGTCTCCTGTACGTTTCTTACTGCCGTAGTCTTCGGGATATCTGAGAAAACTGTTTACTGCACCCTTGGACCTTCCTATTTTTCTTGCAATATTAGAACTAGACATTGCAACTTTATTTAAAGTTAATATTTTAATTTGTTCACCATAGGATAACTTTTTTCCCTCTTGGCATTGGATTAAACACGCCAAAAAAATGAATGCACATAACACGTTTACATTTACATAAACTTTCATGGCGGCTCGCTTTCACAAGTCTTCATTATGCCAAATGAGGCTAGAACCATCGGCTTTATAATTTCTTCCAAGTTGTTTTTCATCAGTTGTAAGAAATTAGCATAATTTATTGCCCCCTCCCTTTCCTTTTTCTGAAACAAAGTTGTGTGTATTTATTGCTTGTAATGAAAGATCATTGCATGTTGATCATGTAAGTGAAAGTAGAATTTGTGTTACCAACAATTTTTTATTACTTTTTGACTTCTGTTAATTTTTTATCAGTTTTATAATTTTTTTCAACACTGTAATAAAATGTTGGCGACCTAGCCCCAAATTTTCACATCTTAAATCATATAAAAATGAAAATAGGACTTTTCAGTTTTCCTAATACGTAATTCCTAATAATAATTCCGTCATATAAAAGTTCAAGTCAAATTAAATATAATTGATACATAGGTTACAAGACAAAAAAAGGGCATTTTATTCTCTCAAGAAAAAAATAATGTGGTTTGTTTTTTTGGGGGGGAGCGCAAAATTTCTTTTTGCCCCGGGCGCCAAAAAACCTAGCTACGCCACTGTATATACCATCAAAAAGGCTTTCAATATGAAATCAGATATCGTTCAAAGGCTGAATAGACGCTTTCAGTGTGACGTCAGTCATAACATTTTGCTTGGATATTGACACCAAGCAAATGGTTGCTATGCTTCTTTTTTTTATTAAATATAAATCGTAGAAATTTGTATCATTGCATATAAAGAATTAAGTACTTCTCGGTGATATATAGCTAAAAAATTGTAGCTATAATATATAAATAAAATGGAAAATACATCATAGCAACCGTTTGTTTGGAATCAGTTTCCAAGCAAAACGTCATAACTGACGTCACGACTGAAAGCGTCTATTCATTGAACTTGGCGAAGTTTTAAAAGCGATCCGAAGTGTTTGCACCGAATTGTAACTTGTTTAAATCAGTTTCAAGGTTGAATTTTTAGCTTCACGATAAAACAGCACATTTCATCTCTATCTTTTCTGAACTCTGTGGTTTGTTTTGACCCAATTTCTGGAGTTGTGACGTCACCACTGACGAACTCTATTCACTCATCAGATACAAAATAATAATAATAATAAAGCCGTAAACTCCGTGAACATAGAATAAATATTAGATATATAAAATGGAATATCTATTCTATACTAGACTAATTTAAGACACGAATTTTCAATCGGTAAATTAATTATAACAGATGTAAATTTTCCATGTGGGTGAAAAAAGTCCGGGCCAGGATTCGAACCAGGGATGTATTGGCTGAAGCCGCCAATGCTCTTCCAACTGACAAGGAAGGTCTCCATACGGGCATACTCAGAAAAATCTGAAAAAATTACAGAATGTTCTTCTCATATAGTTATATATGTTTATAAAAAAAATTTCGGCGGAATCTCCTTATAACGTCCGTAAAAAAATAATAAAAATTTCGTTTATTTGGCGATTTATCTCCGGTTGGCGAAAAAACGAAATTTTGAAAAATACGCTTTATGACGATGACTTATAAGCAGGCTTTGATGTCGAGCATAAAAGTCTGATGTATGTTGTTCAAATAAAAATAAATAAATAAAAAATACGCTTTTACGCTTCGAATACTTTTTAAAGAAAAAACTTTCTATGTTCAGTTTATTTAAATTAGTTTAAGTAATTTTAGTTTTGCATTTTTACTTTACTTTAAGTGTAATTTTGTCATAAACATTTACAAGTACTTATAACAAAATGAAATTAATATATTTTATCATTTAAAACACAATTTAAATTGATTAAAATTGTTCCAAATTGAAAAATACACTGTTAAAAATCTGCTGCATTTTGTTGCAACGCACTCCCTTGCTTGTATAGAAAACGGTTATTTGGCCGTGAAATGAAGCTTTCTCATTGATTGGAATAGAGATATTATATACAAGCGGTGGAGTGCGTTGCAGCAAAATGCAGCAGATTTTTATCAGTGTACCGTTTTCTGCAGCGTCACTCCACCACTTTTATAGAAAACGGTCAATTCACCGTGCTATGGAGCATTCTCATTGGTCAGAAGAGAGATATTCTATAAAAGTAGTGGAGTGACGTTGCAGTAAATGCTGCAAATTTTTAACAGTGAAGTCAATTAAAATCAATTTTCAGATTCATTAAAATCGTCTGCTTTTGGCGAGGAAATGCACTGCTCGCCAAATCCTGCGTCGCTTTCAGCTTTTCACGCCAATTATTTCAAACTATTTTATTTTTTTATATATCTAATAATGTAATTCCGCCGCTAATTTTCACTGATCCTTTATTACCTACATGAGTAGTTTAATTCGTATTTTTTTCAAAAAATTCTGTGTATGCCCCCAATGGAGACCTTCCTTGTGAGCCATCCCTGACACGAACACTGGCTGACTATTTCACCCAAATAACCTCAACGATCGTATAATCTGGTCTGATACTATGGATCAGCTCAACAGAATAAATAGAAGGTCAATGTATGGAAACTGCAGAAAACACTGCATACGAAATTATACTAGACTAATTTAAGACACAATTTTTCAATCGGTAAATTAATTATAAGAGATGTAAATTTTCCATGTGGATGAAAAAAGTCCGGGCCAGGATTCGAACCAGGGATGTATTGGCTGAAGCCGCCAATGCTCTCCCGTAACTCCAACGGTCTGTAAAACGAGATATGTAGAATGAACTGCGGTACACTGTTAAAAATCTGCTGCATTTTGTTGCAACGCACTCCACCACTTGTATATAATATCTCTATTCCAACCAATGAGAAAGCTCCATTTCATGGCCAAGTAACCGTTTTCTATACAAGCAAGGGAGCTTCAATGACCTAAGATCCCTAGACACCACACCGGCTGCCTTTTCTTAGGCCGACATCTTTGCCTTCCGTCACGTGACGGTGGGCAGATTTAGCGCGCCAAACCGGTTTTTCTCCCTCCGAAACTCATATTGTTATGGGCGTGTTCAGAGCAACTTACCGAAGTAACCGATGTTACCGACCGATTGTAGGGCAGTACGAAAGCGAATTGTGGCACCAACATAGATGTAGGAATAACTAGATTATGCACATGGGGAGAAAAGTTGATTCTCCGCGGGCGAACGATCCTTCTCCACTAGAGTGGCAAATGGCCGGCTATCCAGTGGTCAATGCATGAAAATGTGCATTATTAAAATGCATTTATGTCTATGTACATACACATATTTTAAGTCCTCGTGAATATTTCAAAGTTTATATCTGATTTTTAAACACCAATTAGCATTTTTTATCGCGAAGTTAATTTTTATGAATAAAATAAATAAGAATAATGGACTTTTTTAAAACAACTAGCTTTAAATACCTTTAAACTTGGAAGTTAAACAAAACAGTATGCGCATCAAAATCAGTAATTGACATCTTTTTTAGGTGCGTTCGTAATTATGTAAATACGTAGCACCTATAGCACCTGTCGTTCAGTCTGTCCGTCCGTCCGCATATAACATCGCAAAAACTACCAAACCGAATCCTTTAAAATATATAATTATTACTTAATTTTGTCGAGTAGTTTCAAATTTTATGAAAATCGGATGCATAGATCAATTACAGGGACAATCAAAAGTATTCCGTTACATTACGATCAATGGGTAAAAAAGTTACAAATGCATTTTAATAGTTTGAAATTTAAATTATGTAATTATTACATAATTATTGTCGAGTCGTTTCAAATTTTATGAAAATCGGATGTATAGTTTAACTAGACGGACAATCAAAAGTATTTTATTCCATTACGATCAATAGGAAAAAATAGTTTCAAGTACATTTTAATGATGTTAAACTCTTTCGAACATAATAGAATTGATATGAACCTATGAAGTATATATATGCTAAAATATATATTCTGTACAATCTGTGATGCAAAGAATATTTATTATTAAATTACAGGGCGACACAAAAATATTCCACCACATAATGCTATACGGAGAAACATTTTTTGGAGCGTGTTTTAATTACATTAAACTATTTCACATTTTATGAATATGATATACGTTGCTGAGGTGTAATAAAAGTAACTTCCTGTAATTACAGGAACACAAAATGATTTCGACCACTATACTATATCCGAAGTACTGTTTACTATAACAGCAAAATCTGAATATTTTTAAAACTTTTTTATTTTACGAACGGACCCCCATTTGCTACGCTTTACGTGCAATTTTCAACTTGTTTTTATTTTATTTCGCTAAATAAAATAGAATTTTTTTTAAATGGATGTACAATTTTAAATGATTTTCTTTTCTTTTTCCAGAAAGTTTATAATAACGTTTAAAGTAAAATTCTTCCTCAGTTTGCAACTTTTAACCTGCCCCTTTACATTCAATGACTTCTGTTTTGTTCTTCACACGGTATTTTAAAATTTCCGGACGTTTAAAATATTTTTTCTCCTTCCTTTCTGCTCATGTTTCCTTGCAATGATAATAAATTATTGTGTCAAATTTTCCTTACCCACTAAAATTTAAAGATTTCTTTCCAGGCCATAGTTGTTAATCGTTCATCTCGCCCCCCCCCCCCCCTAAAAAAGTGTAATAGGGTAAATACAAAAAAATTACTTATTTTACCTGTGTTGTCTTTTTATTTGTGTGTGTGTCAAAATAAATAAATAAAGCATTAATAATGCTCATTTTTTAGATTTTTTTTTTTTTAGCCAAACATTGCTCAACAAAAATAGACAAAGCATAAAATATTTTACTAAGGTCAATATTCTTAATAAATCTTTGGTATTTTTAGAATACAACATGAATGAAGTGATAAATAAATCCGTTCATTTACATCTTATAAGAAGTGTGAATGAGTGAATTAGATAAAAATATTATAATTTTTGTCCATTTCAATTTTAAGATACAACAAGAACGAAAAACAAAATCCAATTCTTTGAATTAATAACGCATCAAACAAAATCACAATTACGTATATCTGCTACGCATTACTATGGTAGAATCGCAAGTTCCACTTCTTTTTCCACTCTAATGGATGTTGCCACCGAGCCGCAACAGAATCAAACGGTATTGGGAGAAAAACATTGAATGCTTAATCTAGTTATTTCTATATCTATGGGCACCAATGAAAACTATCCTGTTGAATTGTAGCTGACGTCACACTTCCCCTGGATTTTCATTTCGTACTTGTCTACAATCGGCAAGTGACCGGTAAGTAACCGGTAAGTTGTGCTGAACACGCCCTATGTTTGTCTTGCGTTGACCGCACTTCTGCTTTTCTCTTTGTGAAAACTGCAAGATGCCAACAAAGCGATCACCGCCAAAAAACGGCATCTTTTCGCCAAAGATGTTGGATTCGAAACCATACCGAGAGAACACTGGGATGTGGCGTCTACGTATATTAGAAAGTCAATGGGTAACTTGTATCTTTCATTTGCCTCGGATCAGTTTCAATTGACGTCACACCTAGAAACCAACTTGAGAACCTAGTGAATGTTTTTTTTTTTGTTTGCTTCCCAAAAATTCCGTGTTTTCCCTCTTTCATTGGTTGAGCACTAAATGATCGGCGATTTTGATTGGTGGGTGGAAAATTGGCAGCACGTGGTCACGTGCTTGAATCTGGTCAAACGTCACAAAAGATCACAAAACCCAATAAGGAAAGGGCATCTGACGTCACTGTGGGCAAAATTGCTGTGGAATCCACAGTGCCAAGGCAACACTTGCTTGCTCGCAATACGGGCTTGCTCATTCCTTTCATGACGTCACAAAAGGTGGCTGAATGACATCCAGCGATTGGTACAAAACTATGGGTGCGTCACTTTGAGCCCTGTTTGTACTAAGGCTCCTATAACTTAGGTTATAGGAGTCCTAGTTTGTACCAATCGCAGATAGCGGCCAGCCACCTTTTGTGACGTCGTGATAAGGAATGAGCAAGCCCGGTATCTAGTGTAGCCCTGGTAATTTCCTGCTCGTCTTTAAGACTCATGGAGCTAAGAAGGTATATGGAGGAGACATGTGTGACGTCACTTGAAGCTTTTCCTACCCCTCCCCGTTACAACGCCGCGGCCGCCATATTTGACCTGGCTAAGCTGCCCTTTTTCCGTCTGCTGCCGATCGTCGTATTGAGAAAGCTCCTCGCGGCACGAGTCAACTACGGTAAAAGTCAAACATGGCGGATATGAAAGAGGGGGAAAGAACTGGTTTTTTGGCTTCAGGGCTCACCATGATGCTAGATTGATATGTCTCCTCCATATACCTTCTTAGCTCCATGTTAAGACTCCTACTCTACACAAGAAGTCAAGGCGATCTGATTGGTCTACGACTGATTTGATTTGTCTGAGATTAAAAGTACAGTTGTATAATTGGTCAACGTCGTAATCAAAAATGTAATTGGTAGATTGGTTGAAGGAAGCATTTGTTTGTAAACATGCCCTTTCCTTATAGGGAACTTGCAATCAGCTGATAGCCATTGTATTTTAAGTGGAAGTCAGGGTACTTCCACCAATCAGAACTGTCTATTTCTAGTATGTGACCTCCAGTATGACGTCAATTGCAACTTCCCTATAGTTTTACATCGTCTCAGAACCGAGAGAAGAATCTGTCTGTTATGCACACTGTTTGGGTTAATCCTGAATGATTTAGATTTTATTTAATTGTAATTTTCTGTTCCCTAAACTAAAATCGGATGTATAATATTTTTTACAGAATTGTATTTTAAGATAATGTTAATTAAAGATGTATTCAGAATACTTTAGGAACAAACGGTGAAAGAAAATTTAAATATTCATTTTATGAACATTTTTATAAAAACACTGGAAAGCCCTCAGACGGAGAGTTTGTAGTGTTTGGCCATACCCGTTCTGAACCACAGATTAAGTATTTACATAATTAAATACTTACATATTTAAATTTTTAAATACATATTTAAAATTTACATATTTAAATACTTAATCTGTGTTCTGAACCACTCTCTAGAATTCACTTCTCTGTAGAAACACTCCATATGTGTAACTTTGTTGCGATGCGACAGCCTGGTCGGCGTATCGTGAACGCAACCATTGTATTGCTTAGCGATTTATCGTTATATGGGTGGCAAACCTAAAGTTTTTGTGTATGAATATGCTTGAAGGAATACAGCAGCAATGGAAGGGTGATGATGGAAAAATTAATGATTTTCTTAACTCATGGCAGAAGACTTCGGTTTCGGGACATCATCACATATGTAAATATATTGTTAAACTTTATATTTTGGATTTTAATTTCAAATGAAACTGCTGCAGTGACGTCTCTTTCCTGTCATGAAGTTCAGTGCGTTCATGGAGTTTGCAAGGAAGGCCGTTGTGTTTGTGATCAGGGCTGGCAAGGAACTGGATGTCATCGTTGTGGCGGTAGAGTAAGGTATATTTATTCTTTATTAATATTTATATTAATTACGATTGAGCTACCACTCAAATAAGATATTGATACGTGCTTTTCTTTTCAATCCATACCCTCAAATGAAAGCAAGCATGAGAAAATCCATCAAAATAATCAATTTAAATTGATGATTTTGTTCATAATTTGTTTTTGAAATCTAATACTATTTAGTATAATATCTATAATTTAAAGCATGAATTGTATTTGCAGCTGGGATAACTGTTTGGCCGGATCAGCTGATCTCTTGTGCAGCAAGACTTAAAATTGCTGAAAGATTTATATTATGTTAAAAAATCAATTTACAATGATCACAATTCATTATGGTTTATTGCACCCGTTAATAAATATCAAGTTAATTATGTTTTACTGGCTTTATTGGACACTTTGTTATCACCTTGACTTTGACTGTATTCTCATTTTATGCATTATTGTTATGATTGAATATTTTATAGAAGTAAAATAGCCTTTATGTATCTTTTTTCTCATTCGTGATCATATATTTTGATTCACAATTGCTTTGCATTAATGTAGTTTTCAAGTTTGCTTCTGTTTTAACTAGCATATTGTTAATACTGTGTATATTTTGGAATTTTCTTGTGGGAAGTGACACATAGAATAGATGGGCCTGTAATGGACACTACATGATCAGGGATGTAGTCATAAAAATAACAGAGGGTATATCATTCTAAGTAGAGGGTATATACTCAAGGCAGGGTATTCCCTAGATTGCCTATACTTGTAACTTTTTTGAGAAACAGAGGGTGTATGATGTTCCTTTAAAAAATCCAGAAGGTATACGGGATATACCCCAATATAACCTTTACTACAACCCTGTCCATGATAATTTTAATTCATAAAAAATAACTAATAAATATTTAGCTTTATTATTTTTTTATAATTTCCCTTTGCATGTTTTATAATCTGGATTATTGTTAACACAAGACTTATAAATTAGGAATTTTAAGTAAAGCATCAAATGATGCATACAATTTATTTTCAAGGTGCCAAACTGCATTTCATGGTAACAATTTTATGTTGTATCAAATTTTCTTATTTCTTTTCGCAACAATGTTAACAAAAGTATTGTTTCCATTTTTATGTGTTAAGGGCTGAGAGTGTGGTTTGTATATATTAACCCTTTAAGCATACGGCAGAATTTTACATTCAAGTTTAACGATTTATAAAATAAAAGCTATGAAACGTATTGATATGGAGATTTGTATTTTACAATTTTTGTTAGTTATTTATCACATGCAATTAAAAAAATTAACATTAATATTAATTTTGAGTTAAATAAGCCTTTGAATCTGAAAACTACGTGACGGAAAAACCCGGTTAGACCGCTTAAAGGGTTAAAGGCACTTTAACTTTGTCCTAATCTCTAAAACAAAATAAAAACTGGCTTTCTATAAAGCTGCAAAATTAGATTAAAGAATTCTCGAAAACTGTTATAACTGATTCTTTTTATAAAGCTGATACAAATACAAAACAGATTATTAATATGGAAAAAAAAGATTAATTTTTAGATTTATGATGGATGATTCTGATTTTTTAAATCTATTTATTTGATACTATGACCAACTTGATTTTATCGAGGCTATAATGTTTTTTAATTGATGTCTCTGAACTGAATTTAATATTTTCATTTTTCTTCAAAAGTTGAAGATAAGTTAGTTGGATTTTCCAATCCCAAAATTTTTTCTATCATGTTAAAACTTCTAAATTCATTATCTCAGTGTCAAATTTAAATGATGACTTATGCAGAGCTCCCAAATGGTCCCCTTTTCCCCCAAAAGTCCCCTTTTTTGTATTTTGGTACCCCAAGTCCCCTTTTCTGTGTGAAAAAAAAATTGCCGCAAAATAAAAAACTCTGAAAATCACTAAAGGCTTAAAAATCCAAGAAGACAAAATTTTTTTAAGTAGGCATAAAAAAAGCATTATAATGGGTATAAAAAAGTGTTGTAATTGAAATTCTTTCATGAATCTAAATGTTAAAAAATCACAACAGAATACAGGCAAATTTTAAGAATTTCATTAAAATTCTTAAAAATTAAAAAATTTCAGAACACAAAAGTTACTATATTAAACTACTGCTTGACCAGTCTTCAATAACGGGCCTTGGCATGCTTCCCCCTCCCCCCCCTGCTCACCTAAAAAAAATGAAGCTTTTTTGAATGAAAAAAATCATTGAATTGTGTGGAAACAGACGATTAAAACTAAGAAAAATTAATTTAAAGTCCACAACTCTGAACCATATTAAAGAAAATGGTTGGAGTAAAATGCCTTTTTACATTTTTTTACTTTTTTTTTTTTTTAATTTTTACAAAAAGAAATATTGAATACATGAAATAATTTTGACTTCCAGTTTTGATGGATTTATACATTTTAGTAGGTCCTGAACACAATTTTAGTGGTTTTTAGAAAATGTCTGTTAAAAAGCGCTGTATCTCAAGAACTAATGCACAGATAATGCACAAAACTTTAGATTCACTTAGACCTTGATATAAACTAGAGCTGTTTAGTTTTTAGTGTATATCGCTCAACAAGTGACACTGTTATGCTGCATTATTCACAATTTCATTAATAGCTCTATCCCAAGAACTGATTTTCATAAAACTTCAGCAATTTTCAAACTCAACCCCTAATTAAACTACAGCAAGATTCAATCTCAATTTAAGGGTTGACCGAAGGAGGTATCTCATCGAGCCCAACATTTTGCTAGCGACTATTTTGACCCCAGGCAATTAAGGGCATTTCTTCGTGTGCATGTGTATGTGGGGTAAGGAATCAGAAAATTGATTTTTTTCACACATCCTTTTAAAACTCTTGGTCTAAAGAGCCATTTCCCACCGTCTTAACTCATTTTTTCACCATTAGTAGATGGTTTAGTTTTTATTGCGTTCAGGTTTGGAAAAAAATCATGATTTTTTTAAAAAAATCAAAAATATCGGATTTTTTTGATTTAAATCGGATTTATTTGATTTATTTAGAATTCTATTTTTAATTATTGTTTTTTTTTTTTTTTTTTTACAGTACATCGAGCAGTTTTTTATAATAATTAACTAAAAAAAAAATAATATTTATAATTTATAAAAATATATGAAATAATTATATAGTTAAGTAAATGAAATAATTATATATAGTATATCTTATTTACTGATTGGTACTAAAAATTAAACATCTAGGCTTTAATTTAAAGCCATTCTATTATTTTGTAATTGAGTTTTGCAGACTAAATAAGAAACAAACTTAAATATGTTATAAATGAATAGAAAGTGGTAAAATTTAAAAATAAATTAAATATTCATTTAATGCAAGCTATTTATCAAAGGATAAAAGTTACAATTGATTCAATATTTTTTAAGCAAATAGGAATAAATCAGGGATTTAATCGTTTGAACCAAAACACTGATTTAGAGGCTTTGTCCACTCCTAATTTAGGTACTACTAGGTTATCCCGTCGACCAAAAAATTATCACCAGACTATAAGATTAAATGCCAATAATGGATGATTGTGAATGTCACATTGACTTTTTATTTGTATTTTTATTAATATTCTACTAATTATTTGTTTTTACATTAATTAAAATAAAAATTATGTCTATGTATAATTTGGCTATTAGTTTGGCGAAATTGGTCGACGGGATAACAGAGTAGTACCCTAATTTATTACAAAGGCTTGAATGAATTAGTCCAAAAGAAGAAAACTGTCTTTCTACTCCAGCAGATGAAGCCACGGCTGTTATTTGGTAAATTTCTTCAATTTCAATTTCGCTGATTCTCTCTTTACCTCCCATTACATAAAAAGACTTTCCCCAATCATAATCTGTCATAATACAGTAGACTCCCTCAAATCCTAAACCCTAAAATCCGCAACTCTCGAAAATCCACATATGATTTTTGGATGTAAACAATGAGACATTCAGTTCAGATATAGGGACAAAATTTGACTTTAGTTTTATATTAATTCCATATACATTTTAACTTGTAATGTTTGTGAATATTACTGAATTCATGTTTTTTAATGAAAGTATAATAAATTTATTTCTGAAAAAAAATATCAAGATATTGCTGATATTACTGGTAATCACGATCTTCTTATCAAATATATTTATGTATTAATCAAGCTTTTTTTATTAAGTCTAGCTAAAGCTGAAATAAAACTTCCTTATTTTATGATTTTGATGTGAATTAGTAATGTACCTTTGTGAGGCAAGTTTCATTGAATAATTTAGAAAAAATATATTTCATATGTGTAATGAATATTTAATCATAAATTAGTTATTAATTTCACCTTTGCTTTTAATATTTTAATTACTTCAAAAATTATCTAAATTTTTATTATTTTAGTACAATACTAATTAACAGGGGTGATGAATTTTTCAAAAATCTTACCAGCCAAGGATATATTTCACTAGCCCGCAAGATGCAACACACATGCAGTTGAAATAGTTATTACAAAATTGCACGCGGTTACAGACAAAATTACTATTACTACAATGCATTTTCGTAAATATTTTTTATATAATATTGGGAAATATATACAACAGAGATAAGCTTAATATAAGAACTTAGTACCATATTTACTCTGTAATAATTTAAAAAGTTAAAATATCTAGATTAAAAAAGTGTTTCTGATAATATCTCTATTGCCTACAGACTAAAAATGTACTCGCCTTGCCAGAAAATCCACTCGCCACTGGCGAGCAAAATGATGTTTTTCCCCACCCCTGCTTATTAATATTTTATTATATTGTAAGCATTCATTATAGTTTCAATTGCATTATTAATTACATTCAAATTACTATTTAAAAAATGTAAACCAGAAATCCACAAAACTCTAAAATACGCACAACCTCTGGTCCCAAGCTGTGCAAATTTGAGGGAGTTTACTATATCTGAAGGTTTTTTTCTGAAGCAATGGTAATTTTTGGAATGGGCCATCTTTTTTGCTTGAAAATGTGCTACATTGGTGAGAAGAATTGGGCAATTTTGAATGGCAAACCATCATTATTTTTCTCTACACTAAGTGAAATTTCATTTTGATTTAAAACAGAGGGACTTAATAAAACATGAAATCCATTAATAGCTTGTTCATATCTTGCTTTAAATTTTGTAATTCTATCTTTATCTAATACATTGTCTAACTTTTTACCCAAAATTTTCCATTGATATGTGCATTCATGTGATATTGCAAAAAATTGATTTAAATCAAATGATTTTTTTAAAAAAATCGATTGATTTATAGTGTTCACTCTAGGAATAAAAAGGGCAGGGTGCTAGCAAAAAAAAAAGGGCACAGTTGAACCTGAAAAGGGGCACTTTTCTCAGCAAAAAAGGGCATCGTTTCTTTAGAAAATGTACAGCTTCTTAATCGATATAAAAATATTACATTACATACTCATCATTGTTTATAATCACATTTAATAATAAATTACAGCTATTTTTTTCTTAATTGAACATTTCAATCATCTAGTAAATAATTTTGGTTCACATACCCATAATGTAAGACTATTAGCCACATAAACTATCAGTTTTATGGATATGACATAAGTTTTAAGAGGTAAGAAAATTTAGATGTTAATTAGTATTAATGTAAATCACCAAACAAATTATAAGCCTAATGAGCTGTAGAGGGATAGGAGGAAAGGGGAGCAAAGAGATAAAAGCAATTTATTTCATATGGAGGGAAGCGAGGAGGGACAATATTGATTATTTATCATTAGTAAAAATTTTAACATTAAGACAATTAAAAAATAAAAGACTTTAAATTTGGTGTGCTTGATAAGACAGAGAAGCGGAATTAAGATGATTGGTTATTTACTGTCACAATGAAATGACATATAGTTACAAGAAAAAAAAAAGTTTTTTTTTTTTTTTTTTTTTTTTGAGGGGGGGGGGGGAGGAAAGGGAGAAGAGGTTGATTAGATTGGATGACTGATTATTCACATTGTACTAAATATTTATTTAAATACAGATATATATATATATATATATATATGTTAAAACTGACAGTTAGAATAGAAAAAATTGTTACATTTTAAGAGTTCAAATTTTCTTAAATTAGAGAAAAAAAAAACAAAAAAAAAACTAATAAAATAGAGAAAGTAATAAAGTAAATAATTTTAAACATTTAACTGAATTGTGGAGCTGATTAAAATGAAGAAAAGAAATATCAGAAAGGGGGGGGGGGGAGTACATACATTTAAAGAATCAGAAATCTGTTAAAATGCAAAGGGTTTTATATCATATTGTATGAAATAATAGAAATGTAAAAGAGAGAATTTTTTGCAGACTTTGCATAAATTATGGACTAGAAATTACCTCTTTGTTTGGGGAATTGAGAAGGGGGGGCATACACCTTGGCAAAAATATGAATGCAAACTGTATTTTTATTTGTTAAATTGGCTGACTAACCCAAGGTTGCCCGAACCGGTCACGAAATCGTGAAAAATTTAAAAATCTTATCTCTGCGTTAATTCCGAATGAACTTTATTGAAAAGAGAACTAAATTTACATTTCAATAAGTAAATCGCCGTAAAACTTAAATTCTATTAAAAAATCACAGATAACAAAATTTTTTACAGTAGCTGAAACACTGTAACAGAAATTGTTTCACAAATGTAAAAAAAAAAAGTCGGCGTGAAACATAAAAAAATGCTTAAAATTAAGACATCATGGAAGATATTCAATACTATATTATGCTAAATGTTAAACCGAATTCCTTTTACAACAAAATTACATTGCAATAAAAATAACAATTAAAAAAAAGAAAAAAAAAACCTTTGAAAATCGCAAAGGACAAAAGTTAGTATATTAGGCTAAAAGTCTAAGACCCAATTCTTTTCACAAATGTCAAAAAATCGCAGCTGAACTCAAAAAAACAGTAAAATCTCATTTAAAATTACTTAAAAAACAGGTTAAAGCAAATTTACATTAAGTTAAACGTTTAAAACTGAATTCGTTTAACAAAAATGGATTTAAAAAAAAAAGTTTTAAAATCGCTAAAAATTTAGAAGGCACAATTTATTATATATGGTAAAATTTTGAAATTGAATTTCTTTTATTATCATTCCAATAATAGTAATAATAATAAAAGACTGAAAAGCTCAATAGATCTTAATAGAAAAAAATGTTTATTATAGTGTGAATTATTTGAAATCATAAAAAATCTTAATAAAGATTAAAAAAAAAAAAAAAAAAAAAAAAAAAAGCTGTGGAAAGCGAAAAAAAAAAAAAAAGCCAAAAATCGCGTTAAAAGTAAAATTTCAAATTAATTTGAAATAATTCATAACAATTGTTATGAATTAAAAAATGGCGGAAAACAAAATTTATTATATTAGGCTAAAATTTTAAAATATAATTTCTTTTACCAATATTTAAAAAAAAAAAAAAAAAAAAAATTCCACGCCGGACGCGAAAAATTAATAATCGCATTGAAAAATTCAAAAATTGCTGTACAAATTCCAAATAAACTTTATTGAAAAGAGGGCAAAATTAATTATACCGGGCTAGAAGATAAGATTCATTTTAATAATGTAAAAAAAAAAAAAAAAAAATCGGTGCAAAACGTGAATAAAACGCTAAAAAAAAAAAGAAAAAATGAATTAAAAGTCGAGCTTTGGTGGGCATTACATTCACAGGGATTATCTTTCTACCAAATTTTATAGTCCTGTGTGCACTGTTTTTTTCTTCCACCTCCCTTCAAAAACACGATATGTTGATAGCCAAACTTCTTTCCTTATTATAAATTTAATTTAGTTTTTTTTTTTTTTTTTTTTTTTTTTTTTTTTTTTTTTTTTTTAAGGGTTTATGATAAATATATTTTATTTACAGATTTAAAAATTGAAATTATTATAAATAATTTCTTAAAGTTTGTAATAAAAATTGAAATTGAAGATTATTTAACATCTCTTATTATCATATATATATAAAAAATCTTAACCAGTTGATCGAACCATGATGCAAATAACGATTTTCACAAATCTCAAAATGTTATCAACATTTAATTTCCGATTAAAATAAATATTATGCAACTGAAATTCTAAAACAAACTGCCGAAGACAGAAAAAGAAAATCTGCAGAATGAATAATATACTAAGCAGATTCAACATTCTTAAAAGGAAAAAAAAAAAAAAAATTATAAAAACTAAATTGCCAATATTTCTCGAGCATATTGAATATCATATTCATATTCTACCCTTCAATTAAAATTATTTAAGAAGCATTCTTATTTATAGCGATTTTAATCACAAGATAATGTCCATAATTAATGGATTACGAAAAATTGATAATGATGACCTCGTATGCACCGATATAAATCAGCATACGAGGTCTGTAAAATCTGCACACTTCAAAATTTTCATTAAATTTTAACATTGTCGAGATTTTTAACTACCTCTACCAATAAATCAAAATATAACAACAAAAACATTGGTAACTATTTAGTAAAAGAAAAAATAACTTATCTTTGTTTAAAGCATTTTTTGCTGACAGCTTTCTTTACCACAAGGCATTTCAGCTTTTTATCATCGGAAAAACAAGCACGGAATTACCAGATGTACAGACATTTTCAGAGCAGAATTATACTGACTGAGAAACTGGCCTCAGTCGCCGTCAACCCAGTCGCTAGTTTTCTTCCTTTAAAAGCATCTATTGTACATATAAGAAGATGCAATATACTACAAGGGGATCAAAGGGGATATGGGGGGGATCAGACTTGGTGACGACTACCCCCTCCCCTCCGCCTCCACTTTCACCAAAAAACTGCCCCGTCCCAATAGATTTTAATTAGTCAGGAACTTTTCCCGGGGCATTCTCTATTCAAGAAGCAAGGAGGCGTTTTCTCTTTCACCGGATCAGAACCAACTGATGAGGCAAAAGAAACAAACATGACAAGCGAGGGAGAAGAGGAAAAAAAACTAAACTGTGTAAAATAGAAGAATGTCACAAAAATACACTTCCGGTCTCGATCAGGCCGGATGAAAATCATTTTATCAGCCTGGTTCATGCAAAAATCGATAAAACTTAGCTTGGCACAAACTTTTTGGCATAAAACACACATTTTTAAATAGTCTTAAAATAAAGTAAAATGTGTGAAAACGAACTTGCCTATGACAGTCAATCACGCGAACAGACCCGCTCGCTAATGTCAATTGCTAATCCTATAGAGAAAAAAGTTTTTTTTTTTTTTCCCCAATATTTTAACTGATTTTTTTCTTTCGTTTGCATTATATAGCTGAGGTCAAACACTACAAAGTCGGTTTCCATTTTTTTTTTTCTCTTTTCTTCTTATTATTGATTTACGAGAATGTGTTATTTCCAAAATCGGTTCCTAAAATGTAAGTGTCCTTTTTAAAAATACCTGAAAATAAAATAAAAAAAAAGTGAAAAAGAGCCTTTTTAGAGAGAGATCTCCACTATGGAATGGAAAAAGAAATCACTTTAAAATATTGAAATTCAAACGAGATATATTTTAAAATTTCTTTTAAAAAATGAATATTAGCAAGTGGACCTTTTCGCGTGACTGGAGTAGCTTCTAAAGCGGCAAAACGTGTTGATCCATGCAGAATGAATGTAATAATAAGCGAGAAAAATACAGTACTTATCGTAAATATATAATAAATATCGCAGCTTTGATTGCTTCTTTAAAAATGAATATTATAAAAACATAAATAAAAGAAAGTTAAAAATAATATTTTTGGTCACAATTTCTCGTACGAATAAATTTTTAACCATATCGAATTAAAACCAGAAATTCAGCTGAGCCGAGATTTTAATTTATATTTCCACCGGGGCCGGTCTTTTTATAGGTCTGCACGTGCGAGAATTTCTAGGCCCCGGCCCGGTCTGTTTATATTTTTACATTTCTAGGCCCGTCCTTGTCCATAAAGAAATTAGTGAAAAACAGGCCCGGCCTGATTAGACCCGACACAATTTCTACTATCTAGGAGAAATTCAAATTTGTATCATATAGTTAAGATTCCTTTAAAAAATACTGCACACATATTAGTGGGATGATTTTACAGCGTATTTTACAGAAAATACACAGTAGCAACATTAATGATTACTTAAATTCTTAGACTTTGAACATTGAAATAAGAATTAATTAAAGAATATGATATGGAATAAAAGAAAAAAAAGTTTAAAACACCATAACTTTTGAAGCTGTATAATAAAAAGAAGATTTATGAAAATATTTTGATTTCATTTATTAAAGATTTCCTCAAATCTAAAGGAACTACTTATATTGCTACATTTCTGAATTCATTTCTTTTCGAAATCACATAAGATTAGCAGGTGTTCTTATTCAGAAAATGTGTAATTGAATGACGTCATCCATTTTTTTGATAAAAGAAACTAAAGAAAATGCTGTCAAAATTAGCATTTTGAATCGAATTTCCGAAAGCGAGATCGTTGGAAAATAGTCTACAGTCACACAAGAAAAATCTCTTATATCTCGACAAGTAGCGTATTCATCAAAAATGGAAAACGCTATTCGATTTCAAATCCATTTAATAGTCAGGCTTGTCAATTTTATACTTTTACAGTTAAAAATTGGTCCGAAAATTTGTCAAAATTTTGCGTTGTTGAGTGGTGAATTTAAGAACCACCTATAAAAACCACCAGGAAATATATTTCCAAAGATTACATTAAGAGAAGTTCATTAACGCTATTAATATTTTTACAAAATATAATGCAGGGTTGTTATGATTTTGCCCAGCCCAAAAAACCCGGGTGGGTTTTTTCTGAAAAAACCCACTTGAAAAAACCCAGGAAAAAACCCAAGTGGGTTTTTTCAAAATTTCAACCTTAAATTACATATATAATGTATTTATATTACACATATAATATATTGTAATATATTTCTTAATATCAGTACACCACTCATAAAGTTTATAACCATCACCCCTCACCCCAAAGGAAAGAAATGTCCTAATTATACCATTACAATTTTTAAAAGAAATAATTGTTAGTTAATCTCTGTAGCATGTGTAAGTAACACAAACAAATTTTTTCCGATAAAAAAAAAATACTTTGGTGTGTAATCCGTTCTATGTTATACAATAGAAACTCATAACAAAATACCATATATGCTTAGAATCCTAATTTAGTTATATAGACATGTAGAATTACTTGGCTTATTCTATTATTTAGTAATAATAAAAAATACTTTATAAATTATTACTAATAATCAATTTATCTAAACACAAAGCATAATTTTGATTATTGTCATTGATTTATATATATTTGTATTCAATTAGCTACTTTAAATTTAGTAATAAGTACATTTTTTTTTTCTTCAAGCATTCTGAACCACCTCCCATAACCCCCCAAAACCTGAAAAAACCCGAAAAAACCCTGAAAAACCCCGAAAAACCCTGATAAAACCCCAAAAACCCTGAAAAAACCCCAAAAACCCTGAAAAAACCCAGTGGGTTGGGTTTTTTCTGAAAAAACCCGGGTATTTAACAACCCTGATATAATGTCTGCCTTACACATCTTAATCCCAGTTCCGGCCCGGCTCGACTATTTAGAAAAACGATACAAACCTGATATTGACCCTGTAAGAGTCTGCTAAAAAATTATGAAGTCCGTGGTAGGCATATTGTAACTGTCCGATGCCGATCTCTACAGTGCACAAGTTACATTTCTGTATTGATAATGTCAAACTAGCATCGGTTCGTGACTCACATTTATACTTATTCTCGTTAAAGTCATATTCATTGGAAATAGCTCATTTTAATCGCCTTTGCTTAAATTTTTATATCACGCCGGTTGGACCACTAAATTTTTTTTAATGATCCGGCAATTATAGTCCGTTTAATTTTTTTTTTTTGCCGACCTGATCCCTTAAAAAATGCGCATACGTTGTGCCGGACTGGGTACGGGTTTCAGGCCAGGTCCGTGCTGAACTCTAGATTTCGTGCCATACTTTTAATTTAATACTGTAAATGGCCATTTTTTTTTTTTTTTTTTTTTTTTTTTTTTTTTGTACGGACATAACTTAATTTTTAACTTTCATATCGTCCATTATTATTTTTATTTGTTTTGGCCTGATCCGAGCTGCACTTTTTTCGATGGGTCGGGCCGGTGGGCCCGATCGTGTAAATTTTGGCTCATGTAGACGTCTAATTCGGCGCCATTAAATGTATGTATGTAAATGCATAAATAAAACATAGGTTGCTAATTACGATAAAACTGCCGACGCATCGACAAACTGCAAAGTTGAACGTGTTAGTTGCGCCACTTTGGCTCTACGTTGTTTATCAAAATAAGACATATCTTGTTCCTTATATAAACAATCTAACAACTGCATTTTCTACCCATATGTCAAATTTCGATTGCGTTCAAAAGTAAGGTAACATACATTATACATAATTCAATAATGTATTTCATGTTTGTATATGTCAATCTTTAAATTAAAAAGGCAAGAATGAAGATTTATTTATTTATTTGTCTCAAACTTGAGCGATTGTGATGGAAGTAAGTTTTCTTTTCCACTGATATATATATATATATACTAAACGCAGTTTTATTAGTTAAAATGAAAAGAAGTCGGAGTTTAGGCGAGGGTGCTAAGAAGGATGTCCATATTTCTCCTTTTAGTCTTTTTTTTTTTTTTTCAGCAAAAGGTCGAGGGCCTGGGGGAAAATCCACTTTTTGGTTTAATTTTTGGAGGTGGGGGGGGGGGAGAGAGAGAGAGAGAGAGAAAGAATATTTTTTTAGTTCAGTTTAAACAGTAAAAGTATAATGAGTTGCAGGTTGAAAAAAAAATTTTGAGGATTCCTGTCAATTACCGCATCGCTCTTTTTTCTTTTTTTAAATAGTGTATACATTGAATTTTTTATTCAGTGGTTAAAAGGTTAAAACTTCACTTGTAGTAGCATAACAAAGGTTAATTAAAAAATTATAGTTAGTTTGGCATGCTTGCATAATTCTTCGAAATTACTTGTATGTATTAGGCTAATGGTCAGCGCCGTGCAAAGGGGGGGGGGGGCGAAGGGGGCTGTCTCCCTAGGCGCTGAAGTTTAGGGGGCGCCAAATTTATAATTCTAGCGTCATTTTGGGGCTGTTAAAAGAAAAAGGTGGGGTAGGGGGCGTCAAATTGAAACTTTGCCCCGGGCGCAGTTTTTTATTCGCACGCTCCTGCGTATGGCGGGATTTTAAGTACTCTAGACGGGAATTAAAATGTCGTCACTTACGATTTTTTTTCTTTTTTGTGTGTGTTTGTTTGTTTTTGTTGATTTATGCTTGTACAATAGCAGAATCGATGCATAATCTTGCTCCCTGAAATAGCGGTGAAAAGAAAAGAACGGACATAAAAAAGAAAAGTTGTAAAATAAGGATACTGAATTGGATTTCAAAAGATAGTATCACAGTGTAAGGAACAGGGGGCTTAGCTCAGCTCAAACAATGCTATTGTCCATTTCTAACTTGCCGTAGATATCTTATTTTCTCTCCGTTCTCCTCCGAATCTTTCTCTGACCACCCAGGGTTTCCGTCATTGGTTTCCACCCAGGGCCGAAACTAGAGGGAGTCAGAGGAGGCACGTGCCCCGGGCGCCGCCAGAACAGAAGCTGAAGGGGGTGCCAAATTAAGATTTTGTTTGGTGTGTTTGATATAAAGAATGCATATATGTGGGGGTGGGTGGGCGCCGAAATCCATGTTTGTCCCGGGTGCAAAAAAAGGCTAGTTTCGGCGCTGTTTCTACTTACCAGAAAAAGGGGACTAGTAAAATAGAAAGTATACGTAATTTAGGTGGAAGCTATGACAAGTTGATGGGAAAAAACAGGGTGTTTTTGAAGTGGAGTTTCTCTAATTCATGGATTGAGGAAAACCTTGAACAATCGCAGGGATTGCTGAAAAAGATTCTGGGCACATTTGATTATTTTTTAATATAAGAAGGGTGCATTTTGCCGATTTTTGAAAGGGCGGGGCGGGAATTGCCGATTTTAAAAGGGGCGGGGCGGTGCGCCCTCCAAAAATGGCCTAGCGGGAACACTAGATTTAAATCTTGATTTAAATCAGTTGATTTAAATCATGCCAACCCTGATTGCGTTCCTTACTTCATAAATTTTCTAAAAAATTAAGAAAAGAAAATCTGCTAAACATATCTCAACGGTTAGCATTTTTACATCCCTTTCTGTCACCAGGGTACGCTATTGAAATAAATTTTCAAAAATGTAATCTACAATATGGCATGTAATATCTTAAATGAAAAGCCAGGTTATGAATAATGTTATTCTTCACTCAATCTCTACCTCCATTCTCATTCTCTTATATCATCCCCATCTATGTAAGGATTTAATCATTATAAACCATTATTAATTTTTAACAAGTTTCATTATTAACAATAAGTTTAGAACGTTTTGAAAGGAATATTAAATAAAACACTCTGAGTTAGGGATGCACAACCTGTGGCCCGCGAGCTCTGTTATAGGTGAAAACTGGGAAATTTGATTAATAGCCAGTGGCCGGTAGACCCAGTTTCATTAGTGGCCACTTTTTAAAAGTTAGTAGCCACTTTTTAAAAATAGGTCAAAATGGCCTTTTTTTTAAAATTTATTTATTTAGCGGCTAGTGAGTTACCAAGTTACACATATTTGGTTAAAAATAAAACTGTCATTCCACTGAATGGAAAAATATGAATTGGTGATTAATACTGCAGATAAAATTATAAGTGATAAACTATATTTAAATGTATATTAATGCATTGTATAAAACAAACAAGGAAATTGTATTTTTAAATTTTAAATTAAAAAATAATTTTATCTTTCTTGGATATTTTATTCTTATTTAAAATTGGTGGTAATTATTAAGTTTGGCGAGTGTACAGATAAATATAAATATTCTTTGCTTTGGCTGAGATTTCAAAACTCCGGATGTCTTATTAAGGCAAAATCAGAGAGTGCCAATGTGTTGGTGAGGTGGAGGAAGTCTGCTTGGTAGCAGATGCTAAATTTGTAGTATTACTCGCCTAAGTGGCGAGTGCTAAATTTGTCCTATATTTTTAAAGTAATTGGCTATAATGTTTCAATCTTTCTTGACACCTACATAAACTTTAATCATAAATTAAATTAAAAAAAAAAAAAATTGTACTAGCCAACTATTACTGGTACAGTTAGTGAGCATGTGGCAAAAATGAAAGATTTAAGATACAGCAATGTCCTTCAAATCTCTTTGCATCCAGAGGTAAAAATGGTATAATTTATTTGAAATGCATGTGGAATTAAAATTGATGACTATATTTTGTAGGAAAAAAAAAACTATTTCTTGAAAACATAATCCAGATAAAGAGTTCATGGTAAAAAGCCAAAATATAGAAAATACAACAAAGTTGCTAAATATGCTTGCATCCAATAGAAAGAAGAATTAACCAATTCACTAATTAGATGCAAACAAAGTAGAGATGCATATATTCATGAAAAAAGCTGTATTTCACAAAGCAAATTAATAAGATTTTTCAATCGCCGAGTGGCGACTAGGGTGGCGATCGATGGCCGATTTTTAATTTAAAGAATTAGTTAATATTCACTAATTAAATGGAAACAAAGTAGAGATGAATATATCCATGAAAAAAGCTGCATTTCACAAAGCAAATTAATAAGATTTTTCAATCGCCGAGTGGCGACTAGGGTGGCGATCGATGGCCGATTTTTAATTTAAAGAATTAGTTAATATTCACTAATTAAATGGAAACAAAGTAGAGATGAATATATCCATGAAAAAAGTTGTACTTCACAAAGCAAATTAATAAGATTTTTCAATCGCCGAGTGGCGACTAGGGTGGTGATCGATGGCCGATTTTTAATTTAAAGAATTAGTTAATATTCACTAATTAAATGCAAACAAGCTAGAGATGAATATATCCATGAAAAAAGCTGTATTTCACAAAGCAAAATAATAAGATTTTTCAATCGCCGAGTGGCGACTAGGGTGGCGATCGATGGCCGATTTTTAGTCGCCACTTTTGCAACTTTAATCGCCACATGGCGAGTGGCGACCGTTTATTTACACCTATAAGCTCTGTCAATTTACAACTGGCAAAAATTGCAATTTTTGTGCATATGTGATAGGAAAAAATCATAAATTTCGTCAATCTGCGGGAAAATATAAATTTTCGTGACTTAAGAAAATCGCAAATTCCATTGATCGGTACCGAAAAATCGAGAATTTCATTAATTAAGTGCGGAAAAAAAGGGAATTTTGTCGATGAGGCTTGTAATAATCGCAAGTTTCACTCATCCTATATTGAAAAATCGCGAATTTTGTCCATGAAGTTAGGAAAAAAGTAGCAAATTTCTCCGATCAGGCAGAGAAAAATCTCGAGTTTTGTCGATCAGGCATAGAAAAATCGTGAATTTTGTCGGTCTTATGCAAAAAATCGCACATTTCGTTGATCAGGCAAGGAAAAATCGTCAATTTTCTAGATGATGCTCGAAAAAATTGCAAATTAAATTCATCGGTTGCAAAAAAAATTGCATGTTTTCTCGGTTTATCACATGAAAAAAAAAAAAAAAAAAAAGCAAATATCGTTGATCAGGTATGGACGAAAAAATTGCAAATTTCGTTGATAAAGCACAGGGAAATTGGGAGGAAAATATGAAAATTTAGTTAATAGGCTGCGAAATAATCGTGAATTTTATCAATTTATCCTGAGAAAAAAATCGAGAGTTTCATCTTCCTGCGTAAAAAAATGCAGATTTCGTCAGTTAGTACAAAAAATCGCGAATTTCGCTGATTTGGCGCGAAAATGCATATTTGTTGAATTAAAGGTGGAAAAAGTGCGCATTTCATCGATCGGACACCGAAAAATCGCTATAGATCGGATTCCGAAAAATCGCAAATTTTGTTGATCAGAGACGGGAATATTGCTAATTTTGCCGATTGAATAGCAGAAAAGTTGCCTATTTCATCGATCCTGCGAAGGAAAATAGCGAATTTTGTCGATCAGGCAAAGAAAATAGCTAATTTAGTCGAACGGCTTCAGAAAAATCGTGAACTTCGTCGATCAGTTTCGGAAAAAATCGCAAATCTTGTCGATCATGTGTGGAAAAAAATCGCAAATTTTGTTGATCATGTGAGGAAAAATCACCAATTTCGTCAATCAGCTTTGTAAAAATAGCGAATTTTGTTGATTAAATGCGAAAAACTCCTGCATTTTCTCGATCGGTTTCATAAGAATTGCGAATCTTGTTGATTAGGCAAGAAAATGATGCAAATTTTCTCATTCTGCTTCATAAAAATTGCAAATTTTGTCGATTGGTTTTGTAAAATGTGCAAATTTGGTGGATCAGGCATGGAAGAATTACAAATTTCGTTAATCGGGCACAGAAAATCTGGAATTTTGTTGTTCAGGCACGAAAATTCTTGTTGATCGGCTCCTTCTCTATCTTTCGTTCATAAAGTTCACATTTTTTTCGGTACCAGCAGTTTATGCTTATTTTTTAGCACTTGTAATAAAGCAAAATTTACTCTCTTGAAAAAAGTCAAAAAATATTTTTACATCTTGAAAATAAAACTTGAAACATCTGTTATATTATATATAAACTAAAATCTGCTGATATATCCTTACCATGTGAATTAAATTTTTTGACTGGGTAAGCAAACTTAAAGGGGTAACCCCCCCCCCCCCGCCATTCCCCTCTAAAATCATATTTTTTATCCGATTATAGGCCACAGATCATGATGTGGCCCTCGACCACTCAGACATATTTCTAAGTGGCCCTTCACTTGAAAAGGTTGTGCACCCCTACTCTGAGTGATCTGTGATCACTCTTACCCACTTGTTTTTATTAACTGATCACTATTATTACTTTCTTCTATCCTCAATAGAAGAAAGTATTGTAATCGAAATTCTTTCGACTTCCGGTTTTCGATGGATTTACACATTTTAGGGGTCAGAGATTCCAAAAAACATGTTTTTACAAAATGTCTGTTTGTCCGTGTGTGTGTGTGTCTGTGTGTCCGTATGTCACCATTCTACCATCAAAAAGTGTATGAAGTTATGCATAGAATTGAACCAAATTTTTTTTAAATGTTTTTGGCTGTGGTAAGCAGGTCCTCCTTCAGTTTTGAAATATTCCACTGGAAGGAAGCTCTGCAATTGCGATGTTTGTGCCATTTTCAGTATTGTACCGACCAAAAGTATATGAAGTTATGCATCGAATTGAACCAAATTTTTTGTGTAAGTATATGGCTATAGCTCCGTTGGTCCTCCCTGAATTTGAAAAAAAATCTGCCAGAAGGGGGTGCTGCAATCGCGATTTTTGTGCCATTTTCAATATTGTACAGACCAAAAGTATATGAAATTATCCATCGAATTGAACCAAATTTTTTGTGTAACTGTGTGGCTATGGCTAGTTGGTCCTCCCCGAATTTGAAAAAAATCCTCTGGAAGATGGCACTGCAATAGCAAATTTTATGCCATTTACAATATTGCACCACCTAAAAATGTATGAAGTTAGTTCTAGAACTGAACTAAATTTTTTGTATATGATTTTTTTTTTGGTAAGGCAAGTAGGTTCTCCCTGAATTTGAAAAAAAAAAAAAAAAAAATTATGCCTATCATTCTATTGTTCATCGGCTCGTGCAGACACGGTAATTTGTTTTTACTCCGATTAATTGACTGAACCAGAAATTTAAGATGGAAATCAAAGTTGGTATGGAATTGAATTAAAATTATTAAAGCATTAAAATGAGTAACTATTTTTTTAATATTATAAAATGTACATATGAGATAGAAGAAAATTTTGGGATTGGCACATCTAACTAGTTTTTTACCTGTAATGAGAATTATCAAGGTGAATGCCAAAATGTTGAATGCTTTATATACTTTTTCAGTAGCATATTTAAATGTGTTTAAATGAAATTGTGTACATTGTTTAATGAAATCTTATAAAGATTACATCTAACATATTTTCTGGGGTAATTTTAAAAATTTACTTTCTTATTTAGGAAAATTTGTGCTATATTTTTACACACATATGATCCTTATTTGGTTTCCGTTTTTAATAAAATTGTTCCCCAAAATCCCCTTTTTAAGCATTTCATTTTCCAAACAAATCATTGAATTTTGGCCCACACCCTCTTAGATGTCTGCAACTGAAATTTGCAAGGCAAAGAGCATAAAAGTGACACCTGTTAGGCAGTATGCACTCAAGCCTAATAAGGAACTGTCAGTGTTGGCAAATTTTTGCTGAAGTGGAAAAAACCACCCTAGCAAAAATCCTTTCTGCCACTATATTTAGTATTTTAAAACAAGGTTTTAAAGATTTTATTTTAATTACAAGAGGCAAGAACTAAGAGATGCTGATAAACTTATAACATATGTATAACCTGGTCATTGGTTAAATCTTCTAAATGAAGATATAACTCCACAAACAATTACAAAACATGTCACTGAAATGCAAAATTTCTTTTGTGATCATCATACTCCACATACTTACAAGGAAGGTCTCCATATTGGGCATACTGTAGGTCAAAATTAACATTTTTACCCAGTGGCCACTGGCCAGTACACAGATTTTTTTCACTGGCCAGTTTTTTTTAATCTCTGGCCAGTGAAAAATTCACAAACATTTCGTACAAAATTGTGTTTTTTTAACTATCAGCATTGTATAATTCATTAAGCTGTAATACATTCATTGTAATTCATTCAAGCCAAATTAAATCTTAAAATCCGCATAAGCAGAAGTTTTCAAATTTCCCTTAGAAAGTAGAATTTATTAAAAAATAATAATAATAAAGAGCTACATACAGAATACACAACTACTCTGAATGTCTGAATTCATGTTAATGGAAGGCGTAACATTGAAAATTTGAATATATTACATAATCAAACATAAACTTAAAAATAATAATTAATAACCATATTGAAAAACAAGAACTCCGAAATCATAGGTAATGCGGCCCGCAAAACTCAACTTAAATCCGAAAATATCCGTAAACAGAGAGAGGCTTTCAAATTTCACTTAGAAAACAACTTTTAAAATTAAAATTTATCAATTAATATCAATTTAGAGCTCAATAAAGAATAGAAAAAATAAAAATACTCTGAATCTGTATTAATGGAATGCTTAAATTGCGGATTTGTAGAATTTAAAATAGCTTTCAAAATTGGAATATATTACATAATCAAACAGAAATTGACACTGATTAGGATTCAAAAAACAGGAATTCTCAAAATCTGCATTAAAAAAGACAAGACCTCCAAGACATAATTTACAAAAAAATCATGTCAAAAATTATTAAAAAGAAACAAAATATACTTGTAAAGTTCTTCCATATTAAAAGCACAAAATATTACTTTGAATGTAAATTTTATTACATCTATTATTATATTAAATTTTGCTGAACAATTTCAGTGTCACTCGTGGAGTTTATTTCTATATTGAAATTTCAGAATATTTTTTGCTAATTAAACAAGACACACACACAAACAAATAAATAAACTAATAGAATGAAATATAAACTTACTTTTTTTCCTAAAGGTAAGACATTATTTAAGATGTTGAAGGTACTTATTGTGCCATTCATGATAAGATCACAATGAAAAAATAAAAAAAATTATAATTATAGAAATAATAATTATGTAAGAGATTTTGTGATAATTTATCCCTACTTTGAATTAAGAAAACTAGATACCTAAGCACAAAAATAAAAATTTCTAGCTTCCGTTTCTCAAACTATATCATAAGTTGGAACACGTGTAAATATAGTATTGCTCTCCTCAGTGTTCTCGCTGTCGCTCGCCAATGCGCCAAATTGTGACTCAATTCTTCATTTGGCGAGTCAATAAGCGATTTGATCCGCCAAATTGCTAATGCTCAATTTTTGCTTTCTCTTTTTTTCGTTTTTGTTTTTCATACATATGCATATATATTTAATATATAAATATTTTTAATATATTTGTAGTGAATAGTTGAAATTAGATTAATAACAATAGCTGTCACAGTTATAAAAACTTGGGTTATTTTAGAACATATTGAAAATAAGTAAATACTTTAAAGAATTAAAGGCTTTTTTTTTTTTTCTGCTACAAGGCTAATCTATTTTGCTAATACTTTTTTCATTTGGTGAATGTTTTTTATTTTTAATTAGCCAAATTACTAACGTACGTCAAATGTCAGCGAGAACACTGGCTCTCCTTACACATTAGCAGGTAATAACCTGAGACACAAGTGCATGTGAAGCGAAATCCTTAAGGTCTGATTAATCTTAGGGGCCCCCACCACCCTCCTCCTCTCCAGGAGAGAAAGATTCAAGATCTTTGAACCAATAAGAATTAGCTACCTACTTTTTCTTCCGTTCGGGAGAATCGATCAGGACGCCGTAAATTTGGAATGAATTTTACCTTTTTACTCACTGGAATCGATTAGTGATGGGCGATTTTCAAGAATTCAACAATCGAGAAAAATAATCATCGTAAAAAATTACAACCGATACAGTCATCGATTATTTCTTAGCATCTACAATCGAGATGTTTTACAATCGATTGCAACACAGAGAAGCTACAAGCAGTTGTTGTGATTCTTAGTTATTATTCTGGCAGAAAAATTCATGGTAATTGTAGGGCTTGCTCGATAATTCTCCTGTCACAATTATTTGCTTCAGTTTTAAGTTTATGGGGTTACTTCAATGAAACGAAAAGACCCGCTTGCTAATGCTAATCCTATGGAACAAATTTATACCGATCTTTTATTTGCATTTCAATATTTTTGTGATTTTATTTACATTGAACAGCTGAGGTCAATCTGTACAAAGGTTGTTTTTTACTTTTTTTGATTTTATTTGCAAGTTTTTTTTCATTGTGATACTTTCACTATCGAAGCCGGTTTCAAAAATAAAAGTGTTCTCATTTAAAATACCCGTAAACGAAATCAAAAAAGTCAATAATGGATTTTGTAGATTTCTATTTCAAATATCCAATAAAAAAAAATAATAATAATTTAAATGTATAGAAATGCAAACGAGATATCTTTTTATTTCTTCCATAGGATTAGCTTTAGCGAACAGGTCTTGTCTTTTCGCTTGATTAAATTACCCTCTTAAAGAGAAAGAGGAAATAGCTTGATCCTCATTGCCCAATCTGTGTGTCAAGTGCAAATAAAATCGATTTACTCATCCTGATGCAGAACTCCAGTATATTAAGTACAGGGTTTGCTGCTGATAAAATGTACTGCTTTTGCTTAAAGTAGAGAAATGCAACCAGGGCTGTAGCTAGAGGTGAATAATAAGACAAACTCACAAGAAAATGTAGGGGAGGGGGGCGGTTATATTTTCTCCCTTTTTCTCTGACGCAAAAGATAAGTTAGCATTCATACAAATTAAGGTGGCAGATTATCCCCCTTCCTTCATACTTATTCAATGAACCCTTAAAACTGATCATGGAAGCACATTATTAGAATAAACTGATGTACCAAAATGTAAGTAAATCGGATAATTATGCTTGAAAAAAATATTTATCAAAATTAAGTGGGGGGGGGGGGTCAGCTCCCCGTACCTTCCTTTATACTTTATGAAACTCCTAACTAATAAAACTCCGTAAAAATTAATTTAGGAAGCACTTCATCAGAATAAATCTATTTACAAGATTTGAAGCAAATCAAATAATTCTGCATGAAAAATGCCTTTATCTAAATTAAGGGGGAATCAGCCTTCGCTTTATAGTTAATAAATAAACCGCCAAATCTAATCGAAGAAGCTCCTTATCAGAAAGAATCTATCTACAAAATTTATTGGGAGACCACCATTTTTTTTAAAGGAAATTACAGTTCAGTGTTTTGCAGTCTTTTAAAAGCCGATCAAATTAGTGTGTTTTTAGAGTTTGTGGCGTTCTAACGAGGGTTGACAAGAGTAGCTCGTAGGAAGCAGATCCCCCTAGTATAAAGTAAAACAGAAGTCACAGAAATTTCCAATAATCTATCACAAGAGGAATGTCAGCAAAAGATAGTAAAGTAAACCACTAGAATTGAAAAAATTATGTAATATACCCCCCTCCTCTTCTCATTGACATTTTCACATATTATAAATTATATCTTGGAAGGCTTTGTAAAACAAATCCGACCTAAAATGATAAAAATACTGCAATTTCAAAAAAGATTGAAAAGAACCTGTATAAGGTGGCCAAATTGGAAAAGGGAGAAGAAAGGTTCATAATATGAAAGAGTGGTCTGAATACTTTCTATGGATACATGACATGACAGGGTCCAAAAAAGGTTGAAATTTACTCCTCACCCGTGAGTTTACTTTTTATTCCCAGAATGCACCTGTAAAAATGTAGCTTCCTCTTTAAAATTGTTATATTTTATAAATAATATTTATGGGGAAACTCCATCAAAAAGCACATCTAAAATGATATTTATATTCGAAATAGCTACGATTTAAAAAATTCACCCTCTTAACGCTCCCCCTCCCTTCTCTCCTGAAATTCAACTCCAGGATGAGAAAAACTCGTAATATGAAAGAATAGTTCGAAAACTTTCCTATGATATATCACATGACGGGACAAAAAATTTTTGAAAAATACTTCTCAGCCCTCTGTTCACTTTTTCTTTCCAGAATACACCCAAAAATGATGCAGTCCCCACTTTAAAATCTTTATATTTAATAAATAATATTTACCGCAGAGTTCCATAAACTCCACATCTAAAATTATATTTATTGCCGAAATAGCTATGATTTAAAAAAATTCATCCCCTTATCGCTCCCTCTTCTGAAATTCAACTCCAGGAGGAGAAAGATCCGTAAAATGAAAGAGAGGTGTGAAAACTTCCCGATGATATATATATAACATGACGGATCCAAAAAAAAGTTTGAAATTTATGTTACCTGTGGGTTTACTCATTTTTCCCAGAATACACCTAAAAATAATGCAGCCCTCACTTTAAAATTTTTATATTTATTAAATAATATTTACAAGAGAGTTCCATAAAAAACTCCACATCTAAAATGATATTGTCGAAATAGCTACGATTTAAAAAATTCATCCCCTTATCGCTCCCTCTCTCTCCCACCCCTCCTGAAATTCAACTCCAGGAAGAGAAAGATTCTTAAAATGAAAGAGAGGTGCAAAATCATTCCAGTGATATATATATATATATATATATATATATATATAACATGATGGGTCTAAAAAAAGTGAAATTTACATGTCACTCATGAGCTAAAGCGCATTTTTCCCAGAATACACCTAAAAATGACGCAGCCCCCACTATAAAATCTTTATATTTAATAAATAATATTTACAGGAGAGTTTACATAGAAAGAACTCCACATCTAAAATGATATTTATTGTCAAAATAGCTACGATTATAAAAAAAATTCACCCCTGTATCGCTCCCCTTCCTGAAATTAAACTCCAGGATGAGAAAGATTCGTAAAATGAAAGAGAGGTACGAAAACATTCAGATGATATATGAGGACCCCAGAAGCCAAGGGGTATAAGTGACATAATTGAAAAAATTGAGTTAAGTGCACAGGCTATCCGGAAATAAGTCTATTTATTTGTAGGTAAAGAGTTAAGAGTGATTTTTTAATTATGTACTGAGTTTTAGGGGTCTGTTACTTAACCTCTTTCCCGAAATTATGAAATGTGTGGAGGCCAAGGGGTATAAGTGCAGTTGTATCCGTTGACATCTATATAGCTGCAGGGCGACAGAAGACGTACAACGCAGTTCATGACATTGAAAATGCTCCAGAAATTTGATAATTTTCAAATGACGATTGGTACAAAAATACGATTGTATGCCAGTTTGTACCAAACGCAGTTTAAAGATTATTTACTCCATGTGGCGTTTTAAATGTTGTGAAATGGAGTTGTATGTCGTTTATCAAAATGTTTTTCGTCAGTGTTTTTTTCTTTTTAGAATTTTTTTTAATTCGTTTAATATTACGTTAAAAAATGCAAACTGTTAACAAGTAAGAAAAATCAAACATTAAGCTGATATTGTGAAACACTTCCCAACACTTCCTGAAATCTTTAACAAAATTTTCCTATTTAGGATAATAAAGTGTTACTGTCCATAGCCAAATATGTATTTTAATACTTTTGAACACCCTGTGTTTGATCTGTCGGTTGATATGTGTACTGTATAATGAAAAAAAAAAAAAAATTTAGGAAGAAAACGAGTAACAATTTGAAATTTCTCTTTCAGCATTTTATACTAACTAATAGATGGTAACATACTTGTATACTTTTTTTCATCCCTTGAATTTACCTGGAACCTTTATTATACGCCAGTATTTACCTAAAATTTAGTTCAATCTAACACACTCTTAAGACTACTGAAATCACATTTCAAGAAATTATCCATAGATGATCATGTATTCAAGTCTGTGCGTTGCCCCGTATATCATTTTATCTATATTCTACAAACATTTCTGAGTAAACTGAATGCAATTTCGCATAAAAAATACATAAGTAATTTAAAAACAATTTTAAAGTAAATTACACTCATATTCAGTATCCTTTATCAGATCTTTTGTGTAGCTATGTATATCAACTATAGCATTTATACGTACCATGCATATTACAATATGCATAAATTTAGTGAAACTTAAAAAGTGCATGTCATAAAGAACGCATTTCATCCATCCGTCAACCATATCGATAGTATACAGTATTTTGGATAGAATATACTATCTGAAATCTTTTGTGTGTCCCTGTAATTGCTGTGCACTTCATACTATGTGCAAAATAACTTATGTTAAATCTCATCGGTATACAGTAGACTCCCTCAAATCCGCACGTCCTAAAGTCCACAACTCTCTAAAATCCGCACATATTTTACAGATGTAAACAATGAAACAGTCAGTTCAGATGTAGTTGCAAAATTTCACTTTTTTAGTTTTATATCAATTCCATACATTTTTTAATTTGTAATTTTTGTTAAGGTTATTGAATTGATGTTTTTTCATGAAGAAAGAATAATTTATTTCTGAAAAAATAAAGATATTGCTGATATCATTGGTAATCACAATCTTACCACATATACTTATGTATTATAATCAAGCTTTTTTAGTTATTAAGTCTGGCTAAACCTGAAATAAAGCTTCATTATTTTATGATCCTGATGTGAAGTAGTAATGTACTTTTATGAGGCAAGTTTCATTGAATAATTTAGGAAAAACACATTTCATATTTATAATGAATATTTAATTGTACATTAATGATTATTAACTTGACCTTTTGCTTTTAGTATTTTAATCATTTTAAAAATTATCTAAATTTTTATTATTTTAGTTTATTACTTATTTTAATATTTTAGTATATTGTAAGCATTCATTATACTTTTGATTGCATTATTAATTACATTCAAATTACTGTTTAAAAATTGTAAACAAAGTAATGACCAGAAATCCGCAAAATTCTAAAATCCGCAAAACCTCTGGTCCCAAGCTGTGCGGATTTGAGGGAGTTTACTGTACATAAATTTTATTATACATGAAAAGTTTAATATAATTAAAATATATCGCAAACAATTTCCACTTTACCGTTATGCAATTGAAATCTTTTGTATGGCCCTGTAAATGAATATTAGCTTTTCTTTTCACCACATATTTTACCGAATGCACATTTTAATGAGCTTCGTAGATGCATATAAATTTTAATATGTTTGACAAGGTGTAACACCTTTAATGTTCATCTGAAATGATTTTTTCCCCACAGTCTGTAATGGAACGAAAAACTTTTGACTGTCCCTGTAAATAAACTAATTATGCTTGAAACTCTATTTGAAATAGGGTTTGTGCTTGGATAAGAGTAAATAATCTCTTAAAATTTCATGTATCAGGGCAATCCGAGTATATATACGAGAGTTAGAGACAGGCGGTCAGATGGCTAGACAGACAGATGGACAGACCAGACAATTATATTCACTTTTCACCTTTGTTGGACAATGCTAGAAAATTTCAATGTTTCAAAACTTATAATTAAATTTTAAGTCTTATGTTATAATAAAAGTTTGTTCTTTCATTTATTCGTATCAACATTGATCTTGAATTTTTCGTATATTCATTTTTTTTTATTTCCTAATTTTTCCTTTTTAGAGCTTTTATTAAAACAAAACATTGTCCTTTCATTTACTTATATCAACATTGTTCTTAATTTTTTAGAAATTTATCTTTTTATTTCATATTTTTTGTCTTTTGTACTCATTTGGCACTTGTACCCTTTAATTTCCAAGCAGTTTTCATTTCTGCTTGGAAACCAAAGGGTACAAGTGCCGAATGATGATAAATATTGCTTAGTTAAAAATATAAAACAAAATTTACTCCACTTTTTTTCTAAACAGTTATTGAAATAAGAGTTCAAAGATCATTAAGAAATAAGCAAAAGTTTCATATCTCGATTCATTCAATTACAATTGATGTTTAACTTTGAACTCAATTTACTCGAAATCTAAAATTTGTCACTTGTGCCCCTTGGCTTCTGGGCTCCTCATATATTATATAACATGACGGGTCCACAAAAAAGTTTGAAATTTACATGTTACTCATGAGTTCACTCATTTTTCCCAGAATACACCTAAAAATGATGCAGCCTCCGCTTTAAAATCTTTATACCTAATAAATAATATTTACCAGAGAGTTCCATAAAAAAAAATCCACATTTTAAAATAATATTTGTTGTCGAAATAGCTACGATTTAAAGAAATTCACCCCCTTATTGTCCCATCCCCTCTCTCCTGAAATTCCACTCCAGGAGGAGAAAGATTCGTAAAATGAAAGAGAGGTGCGAAAACTCTCTGATGGTATATATATGTAACATGACGAGTCAAAAAAAGTTTGAAATTTACATATCACCCGTGCGTTCATTCATTTTCTCCAGAATACACCTAAAAATGATGCAGCCCCCACTTTAAAATCTTTATATTTAATTAATAAATAATATTGACTGGATAGTTCCATAAAAAATCCACATCAAAAATAACATTTAATGTCAAAATAGCTACAATTAAAAAAAATTCACTGCCTCATCACTCCCCCCCCCCCTCCCCTTAAAATTCTACTCCAAAAGGAGAAAGATTCATAATATAAAAGAATGGTTAAGAGGTTTCAAAAGTTGAAAACTTTTCAAAAAATTGATTTTTTTTTAATGATCTAGTTTGATTATTCAATTAATTCTTAACTCAATGCAAAAAGACGCATAAAAATATTTGCATTTTCAATGGAGTTATAAGCATTTATGTATCAACACTTTCATAGCCGCACCCATATAATTTCAACTTTAAGTCGCATTTTCTCAAAGCTTGATTTTCGACGACTAACACCAAGATTAAAAAAAACTATTTGATGGAATGGCTTAAATTTTTTTTGCATGCATATAACATCATTATCTATAAAATGAATTAAGGATATAACTATCATTATAAAAAAATTGTTAAAAAATCTTTCAAATTTGAAAATTAAAAAAAAACATAACTTTTTTTTCTTAAAAAATATTAAAAATATTAAACTATCTAAAATATATTAATAATTCATTCTATAGATTAAATTAAGAACATTTCTTTCAAAGAATCGCACAAAAAAAGGCATCAAAAGATTGCAGAAAAAATATTTTCTTCAGAGGATTACAAGAGATAATGTGATTTCTGTCAAAGGATTGCAGGAAAACATACAATTATTGTTAAAGATTTAACAAGGCCCAATTTTCGTCAATGGATTGCGGGGAAAACACGATTTTTGTGAACAGGTTGCAGAAAAATGCTTGAATTTCACCAAAGATTATGAAAAATACTCGAATTTATCAAAAGATTGTGAAAATACTCGAATTTTGTAGAATAATTGTGTGAAAACATAGAAATTTTGTCGAAAGATGGGGAAAATATGAAAATTTTGTAGAAAGATCAAGGAACATACGTGAATTTTGTCAAAAGATCATGGAAAATAGGCAAATCTTATCGAAAGATCATGAAAAATACGGGAATTTTGATGAAAGATCGAGGAAAATATGGGAATTTTGCCATAAGATCATGGAAAATGAGACTTTTGCCAAAAGATCGAGGAAAATATGTTACCGTAATTTCTGGAAGAAACGCCGCATCGCAGAAAATCACTCAAAAAAATTTAGAAAATGGTCGTAAACGCCGCAGGTAAAATTTCCATGGTAATCGCGGTTAACATGTTAAAAAGAAACACATTAATAAGCTGTATTAAGAAATCGTAAAAATGAAATTATTAATCAGAAATTAATAAATAAATACAAAATTAATAATATTAATACCGTATTTTCTGGAATAAGTGCCGCGACGCATACGAGTTTAAAAGTAAAAATATGCTTAGTGCGGCGCAGCGGATACGGTGATTTTTTTTTTTTCCTAACAGTACCGTAAAATACCATTAATCCCCCCCCCCCCCAAAACGTGACGTAAAATCATAAAATAATTAGAGAGGGGCACTTATACGGGATTTTTCCACGATCGTTTCACAAAATTTTCAGGAATGAATCATGAATTTTGATAATTGAAGCAATACTTGAAAAAAAAATTGGTTTAAAAAAACGTAAATTCTGCCAAAAAAAAGGAGAAATTTGTAAAAAAAAGCATGAAATCAATTGAAAAAATCTTTAAAAAAAAGCACATTTCATCAAAGATTCATGATTCATTCATTTCATCATGATTCATCACTGAATCTTTGGAACGGGGGAAAAAAATCGGATTCAGAACAAATTTTCTGAAAGTTATAAAAGAAGGGGAGGGGGAAATTCATTCGAAAATGCAATTTTCGTTTATTCGTAATCTAATGTGAAATTTGCGTAACTTTTTGCAGTCTTTTAATGAAAATTGACATTTTTCGCGATATTTTGATGAAATCGAAATTAATTTGTTTTTGCAACCATTTGTCGGAATTAGCAATGCATTTTATGTCTGAAATTTTGGAATTATGATTGATTTTTTTTTTTTTTTTTTTTATTTTTGGAAAAATTCTGAAAAATTTCACGCTTGTTTGAAAAAAAAGTGCTCGTAAACGCCGCATCGCTTGAAATTTCAGTTTAAAACACATAAACGCCGCGGCGTTTCTTCCCGAAATTACGGTAATTTTGTCAAAAGATCACAGAAAACATGAGACTTTAGCCGAAAGATCTTGAAAATTATGCAGCTTTTGTCGCAAGATTGTGGAAAATACAAGAATTTTGATCGAGGAAAAGATATTTCGAGGGATTTCACAAAAATTGAGGAAAATAGACATTTTGTGGAAAGATAGCAGATAATAAATCTATTTTGTAGAAAAATCACGGTAAATATGCAACTTTTGGTGAAAAATCAGAAAAAAATTGCTAATTTTGTCAAAAAAAGGGGGGGAGGAATATGCAAATTTTCTCAAAAGATCACGAAAAAAATGCACATTTTTACGAAAGACCCCGGAAAATATGCGAATTTTCTTGAAAGATTGCAGAAAATATATGAATTTCCTCGAAAAACAGTGAGAAAAACTGCGAATTTCGCTGAACACTCAGGGGTAAATGCAAATTTCATTGAAAGGACCATTGAAAAAAGTTCGATTTTTGTCAAATGGTTGCGGGAAAATGCTAATTTTGTTTAAAAATTGCAGAAAAACACAAATTTTGTCAAAATGATGCAAAAAAATGAGGATTTTGTCAAAAGTCCATGAGATCGTGAAAGTTCAGCTTTTTTCTTGCTGAGCCTGTAGCATGTCTGTTAACTATAAACTTGAATGTTAAATCCATATACAAAAATATTGAATACACATAAAGAACAAGTTAATAGCAAAAAAAAAAAAAAAAAAAAGCCTTAGTATTTTTCTAACAAGCAAAATATAAAAACATAAACAGGGAGAAAAATCAATTACAATATCTCACAATAAAAAATGAGGTGTCAAAACATTCAAAATTAGAGAAGCTTTCAGTTAATATTAAAAGAAAATCTTTATTTTGACCAATTTCAAGGCACTTTGACCCCTTAACATAAGAAATATATCAATGCCAATATCCAATACAATGTAATTCACAAAAACTAAGCATAAGTGTTGTGAAAAATGTCGTAAATTTTTCCTTTACACAATATTTTTTTTTCAGTGGCATCTCTGATAGTAATTACTGGCCACTAACTTGACAATAGTGGCTACTAAACATTCAACCTCTACTGGCCACTGGCTACTAATACAAATATCGAATTTTAACGTTTATTTGACAATTCTAGGAAATGTGTAAAAATTCTATGTTTTGAGCAGGGTTCATTGATTTAAATCAGCTTGATTTTAATCATGATTTAAATCACGATTTAAATCAATTGATTTTTTAAAAAAAATCATTGATTTAAATCAGTTTTTTTTAAAGTTATTTTTAAATAAATTTTAGATGTAAACAAACATAATAATGTGCTTTAACATAATTTAGTTTTATATAATATATATAATTAAACAACTTTCAGAAAGATAAAGCTTAAGCTTTGTAAAAAAGTAAAATAAATGTAAAGTTTAGAAAAAAAAAAATGCTTTCAAATTTCATTTGAATCAAATTATAAAATAATCTTGCAACAGTAAAGAAATCTAAGCAGAAATATATTAAATATTTGAATATTTAACTCATTGGTATTTAGAAAAACTTCTGCAAGTCAAGGTAAAATAAAATTGTATGACTTTATGTGCTGTACTTTGGTGAGGCATGTTATATTAAGATTTGAGCAAAACCTGTATCAGTCATTTATTTATTTATTTTAATTTAATATAATTGATTTTAGCCCTTTAGAATAGTGGAAGTTATTTTTGTTACAGTTATCGAAAAGGCTGATACTAAAAACTTAAAGAATTAATGATCAACTAGCTTTTTACTGCAATAGATTTATCTGCTTCAGTACAACAAATGTTTTCTGCCTTTGGTTTGCTACTTTGAGAAATTAGAAATCAACAGATAAAACTGTTAAACCACTGCCATCGAAATGTTCAAGGCCAGAGGATTCAAATTGTGATGTATTCGCTAATTGACTGACTTCTCACTAGTGTTGGAATTCACACTGGAAAATTTTGAATAACAATTTACTTTTATTTTATTTGTGTAATATTTATCATCTTATAAAACACTGAACTTACTGATTAACTTATGATTAATTACTTCTTAAATTTACTGATTTGTAATCCCCCAATAAAATAAACCAGCCAGATGCAGTAACATTGCAGCATTCCTTCTCTGGCCGAATTTTTATTTAGGGATTCCAAGTTCTCTTTAGTAAGTTTAAATAGTTATTGTTTTATAAGCTGATAGATATTCCACAAATAAAACTGCTATTCAAAATTTTCCTGTGTAAATTCCAACACTACCGAGAAGTCAGTCAATTACTGATGACATCTCAATTTGTATTCTCTGGCCTTAAGTGTTTTGATAGCAGCAATTAAACTCATTTTTCTCAGCCAGCACTCAAAAAAAAAAAAAAAAAAAAAAAAGTTAAAAACTTAGTTTGCTTCCAATTTTGTTTAAATTTTTTATGTGTTGCAGATATTTTTATTATAATTAATTCTTGACATCTGATTTGTAGTTTTTCATGCATTTTGTGTAATCAAGATTTTTTTTTTTCATAGCCTAAAATTTTACCTTGAAATAATATAAATCATTTATGTAAATTGTGTAATATTAATAATAGATAATACTTATAACATGCATGTCTGCGTGTGTAAAATTTGTTATTTAAATTAAACAAAAAGTCATAAAATAATAATATTGTGTGGCATTTTTAAAAAAAAATAAAAAAAATCACAAACCCTGGTTTTGAGTTTGAATTTTGATTTTTTTTTCTTTTTTGCGATCAGTGATAGAAATTGGGAGATAAAAGGCAGGCGTCAAATGACGACTACTGTAAAAATCTTAGGCGTCAAATTAAGATTTTTAGTTGCAGTTTCTAAAATTCATATTAATATTACTGTAAAACTGTATATAGTTTAGGAATAATTCTGACTGATTTTTTTTTTTTTTTTTTTTTTTTTTTTTAATTCATATCAAATTTTCTGAAAGGTTACAACAGGCAGAGAAATCCACTCATCCCAGTAATTTTTTTTTTCTTCTTCATGTCCTTTTTACAAAATTTGCGTTTTTTGCTATCTTTCGACGATACTTGCCATTTTTTCTCTATTTTTTTGGCGGTACTTGCCGGTTTTTTAGCAATCTTTTGATGAAATTGGCCGTTCTTTTACGCGATCTTTTGACGAAACTTACCGGTTTTTTGTGATTTTTTGACGAAACTTGCCGGTACTTTTCGATCTTTTGACAAGTTTTACCATATTTTTTTGTGATCTGTTGATGAAATTGGCCATTTTTTCGCGATCTTTTTAGCGATACTTGCCAGGTTTTTCGCAATCTTTTGGAAAAATTTGATGTTTATTCGCGATTTTTTGACAAAACTTGCTGGGTTTCTTTGTTTTTTGACAAGCTCTGCCATGTTTTTTCGCGATTTGTTGACGAAATTGGCCGTGTTTTTTTGTAATCTTTTAACGAAATTTGTTGTTTTTCGCGATTATTTTGTCGGAATTCAGATTTTTCCACGATTTCCTGAAAAGATTGGGATTTTTTCTTAGAACGATTGACTAAATTGACATTTTTCGGCGACCAATTCTCAAAATTTGCGATATATTTTCACAATTCTTTGGCAAAAGTTGCGGGTTTTTTGTGATTCCTTGAAGAAATTTGCGTTTTTTTCGCGAACCTTTGATGGAATTAATGGATTTTATCGCGATCCTAATGACAAGATTCTCATTTTTTCTGTAATTCTTTGACAAAATTCGAGTTTTTTTTCCCCTTAAGGTTCTTATTCTTTTTTTAAAGATAAAGATTTGTTTTTGCGATCCTTTGTAGAATTTTCTTCTTTTCGTGATATTATGACGATGTTTGCGTTTTTCTAGGTATTTTTTGCCGAAATTAGAATTTCTTGTCGCTATTCTTTAACGGAATTTGAGTTTTTCCAGCGATTCTTTGAGATTTTTGTATTTCTGTTCGCAATCCTTAGTAGAAATTTGCGTTTTTTTCCCATCATATTAAAAAAATTGCTTTTTTTCACGATCTTTTACCGAAATCGGCGATTTTTTATGCAAACAATTGACGAAATAGATGTTTTTCGCAACTGCTTGTTGAAATTTGCGATTTTTTTAATTACAAATTTTCACACTAGACCCCTTTTTTTTAATTTTCAGAACTGAATGTCTAATAAATATATTTTTTTAAAAGCTAGGCGTCAAATTTGACGACCGAGAAAAATTTTGTAGTCGTCAAATTTAATTCTTTAGTTGCATTTGACGACTAACGACCGCTAATTTCTAACACTGTTTGTGATGGTTAGCCATATAATTTGCTAAGAAAAATACATCCTAAATTTTCTCATACAATTTATAAAAATTTCATATGGTTAGTACTGGTTTAAATGAGATAATTAAAAATCTTTATAACTCGAAGCATTATTTATCGGATTTCAATTTCTTTCCATTTAATTAAAGATGAAAATCTGATTTTAGTTTTGTTCTAGGGTTTTTGTTTTTCAATATTAATTTTAAAACTATTAAAAATATTTATTGAAAAAATAATATAACTTAAAAAAATCATATTTTCAAAAGTAAATATTTTTTCAAATTTGCCGAAACAAAACTAATGTAAAATAATCAAAAATGGCATGTTTCAAGTTCTTTTTTCTTTAACAATTCTTAACTTTTAATAATTTAAAGCAGGGCTGCAAAAAAGCCGGCCTTTTCTACAAAAGGCCAGGCCGGCCGGTTTTTATTGGCTTTTTTCCCAAGGTATATCTTATTATTTAATTTTTACAACTATACATGTTAATTTACTTTACTAATAGCTATTTTCTATAAATTCAAATTAAAATATTATGAAATGGCTTTAGAATCATGTTCAGAGGTTCATTTTTATATCCAATTAATAACTGATATACCAGAAAAGCATCATAAATGGATAACATGATTTAAATAAACCTTTACTACTATTATTACCTTAACTATAGGTTCAGCAGCACTTTCTCTGTTTATTAAAGATATTTTCATGTTATGGGTAAGGATTACATTCAAATAAATACTGTACAAAATGAAACTTTCTGTCTATAATATACTGCATTTGGAAAATGTCTCCTAGCATATAGGAATGCATTGGTATTATGAAGAAAAATAAGTTCCTTATTTATGTGAAAAGAATTCATTAAGCAGCATTTCACTTTAAAAATAAGAAAATATAAATTATTAATTTTAAAAATTTTTATATTTTTATCTTTTTAGATATATTTTTTTTTTCTTATATACTGATTGAATATTTTATTCTTGTTCTTCCATAAATCTATCTACATATTAAAAAAAAGTGGGGATTTGAAAAAGAAGCTGAAATGTGGCTTGAAGAAAATTATCCTGAATTTTTACCTGGTGTACTAAATTTAAGATAAAAGATCCTGAAGCATACACCCACCTTTACTTTTCTCTGAAAAGGTAATAGAGCAATTTCCAGCAAAAAAATTGTGGAATCTTGCTAAAGTGAAGATTTCAAAAAAAGATGGGTCATTACCTAATGGTTTCTGCTATTTTTTTTATTAAATTACACTAGGGGTGCACAACCTTTCAAAGAGAAGGGCCACATTCAAATATATCTGGGTGGTCGAGGGCCACATCAATAATATGGAAAGAATTCGATTTAGAGGAGGTGATCTGTGGCCTGCAATTGGATAAAAAAAATAAATAGAGGAGAGTGTGCATGTGCTTGGGGGGGGGGGGGGAGACCATTTAAGTTCACTTACCCAGTAAAAATACCCAACTCAGTTGGTAAGAATATATCAGCAGTTTTTACATTTTTATATATAACAGATACAACAAGGAATATTTTCTAGATGCAAAAACATTCCTTGACATAATTCAGAGGAGTATATGTTTTGTTTTATTAAAAGGGCTAAAAACAAGTATAAATGGCTGGTGCCAAAAAAAGTTAACTTTATGAACGAAGAAAAGAGGAGGAGCCGATCAACAAGATTTTTTTTTTTTCGCCTGATCAACGAATGTCCCAATTTTCTGTGCCTGATCAATAATATTTGTAATTTTTTTCATGCTTGATCGACCAAAATTTTTACTATACCAATCAACAAATTTTGCATTTTTTTCGAAGCTGATTGAGAAAATTCATAATCTTTTCGAAATTTTCGATTTTTTTTCCACATCTGATCGACAAAAATCTCTATTTTTCGGGGCCTAATCAAACGATATTTTCAAATTTTCTGTGCCTGATCAATGAAATTCACGATTTTTACAATGCCAATTGACGAAATTCGCAATTTTCGCGAAGCCGATCGACGAAATGCAAGATTTTCCTTCACATGATCGATGAAATTCGTGATTTTTTTCATGCATAATCAAGAAGATTCGCGATTTTTCCACATCTGATTGACAAGTTTCGTGTTTTTGCTGCGCCCGATCGATGAAATTCCCGATTTTTCCGCAACTGATCGACGAGATTCGTAATTTTTCTGCAAATGATCGACGAGACTTGAGATTTTTCCGCACCTGATCGACAAGACTCGTGAGTTTTCTGCACCTGATTGACGAAATTCGTGATTTTTCTGCACCTGATCGACAAAATTCGCGTTTTTTCCAAAGTCGATTGACGAAATTTGTGATTTTAAAGAAGCCGATCAATGAAATTTGCGTTTTTACAAAGCCTATCAATAAAATTCATTATTTTTAAAAATCCAATCGACCGAATTCGTGATTTTCTTTCGCACAATCAATGAAATTCGCTATTTTATTAGAGTCTGGTCAACGTAATTAGCAATTTTTCCGTGTGTGATCAACAAAATTCTCAATATTCCCGTCTCGAAATTTGCTATTTTTCGGAAAGCGACCAATAAAACTCGCAATTGTTCGGTCTTCGATCGACAAAATGTGCGCTTTTTTCGCTGTTAATTGATGAAATACACATTTTTCTCACAACCGGGCACCGAAATTGGCGATTTTTGTACTAACATTGACGAAATTCATTTTTTACGTGGCAAGATGAGACTTGCGATTTTTTCTCTCTTGATAAACTGATGAAAACGCGATTTTTTTTCCGCAGCTGATCAATGATATTTTCAATATTTCTGCGCGTCATCGCTAAATTCGTGATTTTCCTGTGTTTTATCAACAATATTTGCGATTTTTTTTTTGTCTGATCAACAAAATTTGCGATTGTTTTGTGCCTTAACGAAATTGGCATTTTTTTCACGCGATAAACTAAAAAAATGTTTTTTTTTTTCATCAAATGAATTTAATTTGCAATTTTTTTGACAATCAACAAAGCTGTTGATTTTTTTTTCTTGCTCGATTAATGAAATTTGTGATTTTTCGCGTCCGTCTGACAAAATCCGCGATTTTTTTCATGCCTGGTTGACAAAACTCGCGATTTTTCCATGTCCAATCTGAGAAATTTGCTATTTTTTCCCCAGAGTCTCATGGACAAAATCCGTGATTTTCCTTAATTGATGATCGAAACTTGCGATTTTTCTGATCCTCATCCATAAAACTCGATTTTTTCCACACTTGATCAATGAAATTCATGATTTTTCTATACCAATAAACGAAATTTGCGATTCTTAAATCACGAAATTTTATATTTTCCTGTGGTAAATTGACAATTTTTATGATTTTTTTCCTGCGACATATGCACAAAAAATTGCAATTTTCTCCAATTGTAAACTGACGAAACTCGCAGGCCACACGTTAACCCATCACGGGCCACTTTTGGCCCGCGGGCCACAGGTTGTGCATCCCTAAATTACACAAATGTTCCCCAAACTCTGCATCTATTGAGAGAATTTTTTCAACATGTGGTTTTGTCTGGAACAAAATCAGAAACAGCTTAGGTGCTGAAAAAGCAGAAAAATTGGTAAAAGTATACCATTATTTAAAAACTGAGCCAAATGATTGATAACTTATTTCATAAGCTAATAGTGTATTATTGAGAAACACCGAAAAAAACTGGCGATAAATATATATCAATAAATATAAAAACTTTGTTAAATCACCATAAAAGAAAAATTATACAGGACGCGTTTCGAGCTGCAAAATTGCCGCTCGTCATCAGCTGGTCCAAACACGTGTCACAACGGACAGAGTGGAAATAACAGTGAAATAAAGAGGGAGGAGATTACACAGAGTGCGACAGGTGGCGCTGCTTGTCAGAGCCAAGGAGAAAGAGAAAAGTAAAGATAAACTCAAAGAAGGAGGGAGGAGATTACAAAGAGTGCCCCAGGTGGCAGAGAAAAACTAATGAAAGATAAAGAAAAACAATTGAAAAATAAATAAAATAAAATAAAATAAAATAAAAGTAAATAAATAAATAAAAATAAAAATAAAATATAATATAATAAAATAAAAATAAATAAATAAATAAAAATCAAAATAAAATAAAGTTAAATTAAATTAATTAAAAAAAATTAATTAAATAAAAACTTAAAATAATTATAGTAATAATGATAAACTACAAAAGTAATTTCCATGCAGGAGAAAGGGAGGGGGATGAAGAGAGATCATTGACAAGAGTATTACAATTTTTATAAATAAAATAAGCTTCGTGAGTATCTAAATGAGAAGGAGAGGCAGGATTAGAAATAATTCTGGCCATGGAAAAATTGAAAAAATGACCGGAAGACCAACAGTGAGAAGCAATGGAAGACCTAGATAATTCCAGATTTTTAATGTATCTCTGATGTTCATCCAATCTTTTCTTCAACCCTCTTCTGGTCTGACCAATATAACCCAAATTGCAAGAGCAAGGAATAAAATAAACAACCCACCGGTTCTCAACAGGAATAGGATCTTTCAAAGACGAGAATTTAATTTTATTCATAGGTTTAAAGATAACTTTAAAATTGAAACGAGAAAGGATTTTAGCTATTTTGAAACAAAGAGGAGAATAAAAAGGTAGAACTATAGAGTTAATATTAGACGAATTCTTAGAATCAGTAAGAAGACGTTTAGGCTTATTAAATTTATACAGAGCTTTGTCAATCAGAGGGATTATAACCACGAGTGAGGGCAAGAGATTTGAGGTAACTAGATTTGAGGGCAAGAGATTTGAGGAATTATCTAGGTCTTCCATTGCTTCTCACTGTTGGTCTTCCGGTCATTTTTTCAATTTTTCCATGGCCAAAATTATTTCTAATCCTGCCTCTCCTTCTCATTTAGATACTCACGAAGCTTATTTTATTTATAAAAATTGTAAGACTCTTGTCAACGATCTCTCTTCATCCCCCTCCCTTTCTCCTGCATGGAAATTACTTTTGTAGTTTATCATTATTACTATAATTATTTTAAGTTTTTATTTAATTAATTTTTTTTTTAATTAATTTAATTTAACTTTATTTTATTTTGATTTTTATTTATTTATTTATTTTTATTTTATTATATATTTTATTTTTATTTATTTTTATTTTATTTTATTTTATTTATTTTTCAATTGTTTTTCTTTATCTTTCATTAGTTTTTCTCTTCCACCTGGTTTTTTAGCCAGCGCCACCTGGGGCACTCTTTGTAATCTCCTCCCTCCTTCTTTGAGTTTATCTTTACTTTTCTCTTTCTCCTTGGCTCTGACAAGCAGCGCCACCTGTCGCACTCTGTGTAATCTCCTCCTCTTTATTTCACTGTTATTTCCACTCTGTCCATTGTGATACGTGTTTGGACCAGCTGATGACGAGCGGTAATTTTGCAGCTCGAAACGCGTCCTGTATAATTTTTCTTTTATGGTGATTTAACAAAGTTTTTATATTTATTGATATAATAGTGTATTATTTTTTAAATAAATATCTTCTTCAGTAAAAATCATTTGAAATGTTTTAAAAAATTTATTGTGCAAATTTCTAATAAATCATTCTCATTATATGTTGACCACCACACCATTTATACTAACAAATTTGCTTATATTTTAATTGCAGACAGTTTTACTATAATTTACTGTACATTTTCATGGCAACAATAAAAAAAAGTCACTAATTAATTATACATTTCTTTACAGTTTTTGTAAAAAAAAAAAAAAAGTTATAGCAAAAGGCCGGCTTTTTTAAAGTGGTTTAAACCGGCCTGGCTAAAAGCCTGCAGCCCTGATTTAAAGACAAGAAATAGTGGGGGGGAAAATTCATTATGCAGAAAAACGAAGTGTACTGTTTAAATTTTCATCAGTTATTTAAAAGAATGCGTTTTCTAAGATGCAGATTGTCTTTTTTTTTTTTAGTTCTCACAATTTCAGGCTTTTTATCGTCCTGGAGAGGCTGTTAAAAAATTTCTATTCTGGGCCAAGGCCTGGCCAGGACCGAGGCATTACTTTTTTCTGAAGACTCTATTGTGCCCGGTCCTAACGTATTTTTCATACTTGAGGGAACTGCTTCCTTCTTCCTAGGTCTGCACTGGACAAAATTTCCAATCTGTTCAAACTGTATAAATTTACTGTCTCTGACAGACCTTATACGTGCATAAAATAAGTAAAATTTCGTTTGGTCAAAATTTTTGAGAAAACCACATGGATTTAAAATCGCTTTTATTTTACAATATATATATATGTATATATATAAATAAATAAAAATAAAAGATAAATTCCTTCTTTAAGAAATAGTATGTTTAAAGGCAAAAAACTTAAATACAATAAAACAAGTGAAAAAAATCTGCCTATGACGGAATTCTGTTTTAAACGGAAAATGTGCTGATCCATGCAAAATAAATACAATAATACCTGAGAAAAAAATAAACTCTATTTACACCTCCCAAGAAGGTCATTTTTTCTATAATGTATTTTTTCTTTCCTATATGATTCCATCTTAAAAGGTTTTACTGTGTAACATTTTTCAAAGTCTCCAACGCATGGGATATTGATTAACGCTAGTTTTCAGAAAACATTTTCAGTTAAACATTTATATAAAAACTAGAAGATAGCCCGTCAAAATGACGTGTTTGCATTTTTAAAGGATGATAAAAAATTACAACAACTGTGGTCAATCCACTTTAGGCTGAAACAATTTTGATAAATACAGCGATTAAACTTGGAAAGGGAAAAATCTAACCCCCCCCCCCCCCAAAAAAAAGAAAGAAAATTTCAACAGAAATCTGCATTTAAAACTATAGCAAAACTATCTGGTAGATGGAGGTGGGAATTATAATGAAATTTAAAACGCACCCGCAGTTTGCTTAAATAAAAAGTTTTAATTAAATATTGTTTTTGAAATTGTGAAAAGATTTCAAAGCGAAGTAAAGTGTAGTGACATCATTTACAGCTCCCACTGTAAATCTGCCCATTGAGAAAGCTCCGTTACGACTATGGAACGGTTTGATTGATCAGAAAATAGATTGCCTTTAAAATCGGATGTAACTTTTCACAATGTTTTTTATAGATTTGAAATTCTCAAGAGTCACGGCTGTAAAGAAAAAAAAAAATTAAAGCAACCCGAATATAAAAATTTTAACAATATTGCATTTAAAACGCACCTTCATTTTCCTTTAATAAAAAGTTTTAATTAAATATACACTGTAAAATTTGACTCATTTGCTACAACGTCTCTCCACCTCTTTTATAGAAAACGGTTACTTTACTGTGTTATGGAGCATTCTCATTGGTCATAAAAGAGAGATTCTATAAAAGCTGTGGAGTGCTGCTGCAGCAAATGGGTCAAATTTTTAACAGTGTACTTTTTGAAATCGTGGAAAGATTTCAAAGCGAAGTAAAATGTAGTGACGTCATTTACAGCTCACACTGTAAATCTGACCAATGAGAACGCTCCATTACGACTATGAAACGTTTTCATTGGTGAATGAGTTTCTTTTTCTCGTGGATAGGTTGACCCTGGAATTGTTATACACGGAGGGGTTTTATATATATAATATAGATTCATTGATAAAATAAATATATCACAGCCTTTGAAGCTTCTTTAATAATAAGTATAAATATAAAAAATGAAAAGCTATAATAATTATTTTTGGTCATAACTCCTCCATACGAAACAATTTTTAACCACACTGAAGAAAAAAATTATGTAGAAATTCACGCCTGAGCTGGGCTATGATTTAAGGAGGCTCTGGTTGATTGATACGGAAAAACATGTTAATAGAGCTCTCGCTTCGAGTCCATATAAAAACAGAAGTATTCAATGCAATTAATTTAAACTTTCTGATATTTTAAAGGTGTGTTTGTAGTTTTATAAAATTATAAAATGAAGTACTTCAATGTAATATAATAAGAAATATAGCAAAATTTATGTAACACAATTTTCGAAAAAAAAAATGTGTTATATCACCAACATCAAGATATCTTAATGTTGAATTGACATAAGAACAATGAATATGAACAATGAAGAAGAAAATGATCCAGAAACTTTACTCAATAGAATGAATTAAGGATATAACTATAACTCAAAAACAACATTATTAAAAAAACTCAAATTTGAAAATTGAAAAAACTCCTAAAAAATACAACTTTTTTTTCATTAAAAATACTCAAAATATTAAACTATCTAAACGATATTAATTCATTCTATAGATAATAATGTTATACGCATGCAAAAAAAAAAAAAAAAAAAAAAAAAAAATTAAGCCATTCCATCAAATAGTTTTTTTTAAATCTTGGTGTTAGTTGTCAAAAATCAAGTTTTGAGAAAACGCGACTTAAAGTTGAAATTATATGGGTGTGGCTATAAAAGTGTTGATACATAAATGCTTATAACTCCATTAAAAATGCAAATATTTTTATCCAGCTTTTTGCATTGAGTTAAGAATTAATTGAATAATCAAACTAGATCATTAAAAAGAATCTATTTTTTGAAAAGTTTTCAACCCCTGAGCCCCCTTAAACTTTTTTCCAGGCCAGTCCAGATTTTGTTAAATACCCGGGTTTTTTCAGAAAAAAACCAACCCACTGTGTTTTTTCAGGGTTTTTGGAGTTTTATCAGGGTTTTTTCAGGTTTTTTTTTTTTTTGGGGGGGGGGGGGGTTATAGAAGGTGATTCAGAATGCTCGAAAAAAAAAAAAAAAGTACTTATTACTAAATTTAAAGTAGCTAATTGATTACAAATATATATAAATCAATGACAGTAATCAAAATTATGCTTTGCTTTTAGATAAATTGATTATTAGTAATAATTTATAAAGTATTTTTTATTATTACTAAATAATAGAATAAGCCATGTAATTCTATATGTCTACATAATTAAATTAGGATTCTAAGGATATCTGGTATTTTGTTATGAGTTTCTATTTTTTAATGGGAAAAAATTTGTTTGTGTTACTTACACATGCTACAGAGATTAACAAACAATTATATATTTTTTTTAATTGTGATGATATAATTAGGACATTTCTTTTCTTTGGGGTGTGATGGTTATAAACTTTATGAGAGGTGTACTGATATTAGGAAATATGTTACAATATATTATATACACAATATAAATGCATTATATACAGGGTGATTCTGAATTCATCATCAATATTTGGTGGGGAGGTAGGGAATAGGAAAAGAACACTATTTCACATAGGAAACCAAGGGTCCCAAAGTCTTCCGAAGGAGATAGGCGCCATTAAAGTTTAGGGTCCAAAAATTCAAATGATTATAAAAAACCGAAAAATTGATCGATTCGTTTGCGGTTTTCACTAAAATTATTCTTTATGTCAGTATTGTCTTGAAAATAAATTATAAAGATAAATTTCAAAAAATGACGATAGAGGGCGCTTTAGACTTTAGAGTAACAAACAACTATTTTTTACCGTTATTTTTTGCATCTCATTAAAGGTTTCATAAGCGTAGGTAGACTTAAACTTAAATTTTGAGCTCAAAATCTGAATAGTTGGAAGCAGTGAAGTAGCACAAACTTAACTGTGTTCAGAGGGTTTTAAATTCAAATGATTATAAAAAACGGAAAAATTGGTCGATTGATTTGCGATTTTCACTAAAACTATTCTTTATGTCAATATTTCCTTGAAAATAAATTTTAAAGATTAATTAAAAAAAATACCGATAGAGGGCGCCTTAAACTTTAGAGTAACCAATAACTATTTTTAAGCGCTATTTTTTGTATCTAATTAAATGCTTGCAAATGCTTAGATTTAAATTTTGAGCTCAAATTCTAAATCAATGGAGGGGTTAAGAAGCGGAAACTGAACAGTGTTCAGGAGTTAAAATGTTACCCTCTCCACCCCTCGAACACATTTCAAATTTCCGCACTTAATTACTCAAAACAATGCAGATTTTGAGCTCAAAATTTAAGTTTGAACTTTTACAAGTATTTAATTAGATACAAAAAATAACGGTTAAAAATAGTTGTTGGTTACTCCAAAGTTTAAGGTGCCCTCTAACGGTATTTTTAAAAATTAATCTTTAAAATTTATTTTCAAGGAAATATTGACATAAAGAATAGTTTTAGCGAAAACGGCAAACGAATTGAACAATTTTTCCGTTTTTTATAATCATTTGAAATTTGAACCTCCCCACCCCCATTGAACACAGTTCAGTTTGCGCTACTTAACCACTCCCAACGATTCAGATTTTCATCTCGAAATTTAAGTTTATGTCTAAGTTTCTAAAAAAATTTTATGAGATGCAAAAAATAATGGTAAAATATAGTTGTACGTTACTCCAAAGTCTAAAGCGCCCTCTATCGGCATTTTTTGAAATTTATCTTTATAATTCCTTTTCAATAAAATACCGACATAAAGAATCATTTGAATTTAAAACCCTCTGAACACAGTTAAGTTTGTGCTACTTAACTGCTTCCAACTATTCAGATTTTGAGCTCAAAATTTAAGTCTACGCTTACGAAACCTTTAATGAGATGCAAAAAATAACGGTAAAAAATAGTTGTTCATTACTCTAAAGTCTAAAGCGCCCTCTATCGTCATTTTTTGAAATTTTTCTTTATAATTTATTTTCAAGACAATACGGACATAAAGAATAATTTTAGTGAAAACCGCAAACGAATCTATCAATTTTTCTGTTTTTTATAATCATTTGAATTTTTGGACCCTAAACTTTAATGGCGCCTATCTCCTTCGGAAGACTTTGGGACCCTTGGTTTCCTATGTGAAATAGTGTTCTTTTCCTATTCCCTACCTCCCCACCAAATATTGATGATGAATTCAGAATCACCCTGTATGTAATTTAAAGTTGAAATTTTGAAAAAACCCACGTGGGTTTTTTGGGCTGGGCAAAATCATAACAACCCTGCCAGATTATGATTTTAACATTTTTTGAGGACAGGCCGAACTTTTTCCCCCAACCCCTGAGCCCCCTTAAACTTTTTTCCAGGCTGGTCCAGATTATGATTTTAACATTTTTTTGAGGACAGGCTGAACTTTTCCCCCATGGGTCGGTTTGGGACCGGACCTAGATATTTTGATCCATGCAGACCTCCAGTGCAGACTACAAACATATTTTGAAAACAAGTTTAGTTTTAACTCAATATGCTGCTTTGTTATGTCCAAATAAGAGGCACGGTGTTAAATCGACATTTAATAATAGACAATTTCTGGACGATCCCTCATTTGTTTTCAAATTGAGTCAAAATCTCTTCATTTACAGTCATGTTTAAGTGGTGTAAGTAATGAATTTGGATTTCAATATCTCTGTCAGGTTTTTAGATATCGGGATGAAATTTTTTTTGTTCAATTTAGGAATGCATAAGGAATAATTTTGGGAATTTTGCCCTACGGAGGCCGTATAAAAATTTAATTTTTGTATTTTTTCAAATAGACCCCACATGGAGTTGCAACGTATCTTATCAGAAATTTCACCTTTTTTTTATGAATTTTTGCAGTTGGAAGTATGGGTCTTTGGCAGGACTGTGTTTTTGTCAGCAGAAATTAGTTTCTGCCGTGCCAATGGCAGAAAATGGTTATAACTGGTTTTTACTGGCAGAAACTGGCAACAACTGGCATAAACTCATTTTGTGACATAATCAGGCTTTTTTAGCAATATTAAATTGCTTATATACATTTTATTCAGATTAAATAGCAAATAAAATATTGTGAATAGTTTTTAATTGAAAAATAAATAAATTTGTATTAGAATTTGATAGTTTTAAATCTTTTTCTCAAAGAATCAGTCTTATTATTTCCAGATAATTGAAAATCGTAAATAAATGATATTAAGGACATAACAACTATTAAAATTGTAAATAAATATCATGATTTATGAAGAAGTTAAATACTTGTCACAAATGTTTTTTTCCTGTTATTTTTGTGCTAAAATTATTTACTTATATTTTTACAAGAACCATTTCTCTTTGTATACAGTAGTAAATAATTTTTAAGTTATTGCAGTGTATTATTTATTTAAAAATACTCTAAAAAAGTGATGCTAAAATATCATAGATTTTTTTAAATAGAAATTCAATTGTAAACAATAATAAACTTGTACACCATCAGATTACTATAATGAAAATTTCTGTTTAAGTGACAGAAAATTATTATATAAGCAAAGTATATTTATATAATCCTTTTGAAAGTTTTTGCTACTTTGAACAACATTCATAAACTTTTTTAATTTTTTAACTAAATTCTTTATATATTAAATACCTGTGTGAATTATGAATAATTGCAGGGTAAAGTTCTTATTAGTATTATTTCTTAGTTTCTGTCAATTTTTGCCTCTTATTGGCAGAAAATGGTTTCTGCCATGCCGGTTTTAATTGGTTATAACCGCTGGTTTTAACCATCCCAGCAGAAACTTGCCAACCCTGGTCTACAGGCAATATTTAAGGATATAGCCTGTTGTTTCGATATTTATGACTCACCCTGTATTTGTGAGTGTGTATTCATATGTGTTTTTTATAAGGCATCAAAAATGTTTTTTAAATAACGGTATATGAAAAGGCAGGGCAAGTAGGGCAATATCAAGCCCTGGACCTCTTTTTAGCTAGGTCCGACCTGTGCATTTATTCTTTCTGAATCTTTCCTTTTGCAACATTTGAAAGAAAGCTGATTCCTAACCTTTTTTTGTAAAAGAAAGTCATAAAATAATCTCTTGTCCATTTGTCTTTGTATTCAAGATTGCCTTCCACTCTCCCGTTGGAGGACCCTTCCCTTGACCCCAACTGCATTGACAGCTACATAAAGGCATAGGCTTGTTTAGAAAGAGGGGAAGGAATGAACACATGGAGAATTCAAATCTAGAAAAATAATTTTGCGATGGAGCCCCTTAACTAACTTGACTGAGATTTTATGCTCCTTGATATCAGTTTGGGAGAGATTCAAGCAGAATTATAGAAGTTATCATGTCCATAAAAATGTTATATAGATTGATAAAGTTTTTTACTGGTGGTAGTTTTTAGGTCTAGGAGACATGAACAGTGTAGATCTGTAAATATTTTTCAGAAATTCCAATAATAGATAGTATTTAATATGAAATCTACCTAATATAGGCTTTCAGAATGTGAAGAAAATTTTTAGAAATTCTTGACACAATATACTTGATTAAACCAATTGGAGTCAATATTAAAATCTAATTTAGATTACTTTCCTATCATTGTAAATATGTAAGTAATGTAAAATTTAGAAACATGTACATACATAGTTTCAATATTATTTCTGCAAATAATGCTGGTGTAGTGACAATATAAAATAATCGTATATTTCCCTTTCTAGAATTTTATATTTCCCCCAGTCCCACCTTCCTTTCCCCTTCCTTCTACAAGCCAAGCTTACATTTTTTCTATTGTATTGTTATTTATTTATTTGGAGGAAAAAAAAAAAAAAAAAAAAAAAAAACTAATAGTTGTTTATTTTGTAAATAACATGATCGTTTACACATTAGTAGAAACTGAGAGGAAAAATAGTATATTTTCTTGAGAAGGGTTGGGGGGGGGGGAGTTTATTAGATGACTGATAAATTACTAAAGATTTACATATAAGACAATAATAATAATACGAGTTTTAAAATTTTCAAATTTTGTATGTTAGGTAGAGGAGGAGAGGAATATTCAATCTTGGATGGGGGGGGGGGGGGGGGGAAAGAATTACATGATCGATTTTTCATTGTTGTTGCTAAATGAAGCAACAGTTAAAGAAAAAGAAAAAAGACTGAAAGATTTTTGATTTAATGAGGTAGGAATCAAAAGAAACAGCTTTTTTCCCCTTTAAGGAACTATTGAATCACTTATTATTTATTTATCTTATTAAAGATTTTAAATAAAAGAAAATAAGGAGTTTTAAATGGTTTATATTTTGTGTACTTAATAAGGAGGTGGGAAAGGGGAAATATTAATTTCGGGTTAGTGTGGCAGAAATTTTTTTATGATTTTTTATTGATATAGTAGAGTAACAAATTGGATACAACAGAATTTAAAAAAAAAAAAAAAAAAAAAAATTACTTTTAAAAGTTTTAAACTCTATGAGCTGACAAACGGAAAGCAGATGATTTTTCCTTCTTTTTCTATGAGGGGGGAGGTGATGTGATTTTCGGAATTTTGCGTCATTTTTTTTAATGCGAAATTTAACGTTTTTATTATGTTTTGCAGCGATTTTTTAGCATTAAGTAACAACAGAAGGCCATTTCAGTGTTCTAGCCTAGCCCAGTATAATTTTTCTCCTTTATACAATGTATAAAAATTTTTATGAAACTTTTGACGATTTTTTTAGATTTAAAATGGGTACATATATAACAGGGTTCGCACGGACCTTAAAAGTCCTTATAAACTCCTTATATTTCGATAGTCCTTAATAAGGATCCTTAAAGTCCTTATTTTTTATTGAAAGTCCTTATTTTTTAACGTGAGCTTAATATTAACGCGATCCGTAAAATGTTTAAAAAAAATCTCCAAACATTTCAGGAGTGATTCTCGTCCGAAATTTCCGAAAATTTAAGGCATCATCTTCTGAAAATTTGAAATTGGGTTATCAGTTCTGCCTAGTTGCCAACTTTTTTTGGTTTAGTGCGTGCGAAAAACAATCGCGGAGAAATGTAAATTTCATAAAAGCATCGCTGAAAAAGCACACGTTTCGTCAAAATTTCGTGGGAAAACGACGATTTCGTAGATGTTTTTGTCAACGAACTTTGTCAAAAGATCCTGAAAAACGCGAATTTCCTGTGCTGATCACGGAAAAAACTGCAATTTCACCAAATATCGCAGAAAAAGCACAGATTTCATCTGAAGACCGCGGGAAAATGTCGATTTCGTCTAAAGATTGCGGATATAACGCCAATTTCGTTAAAAGATCGCGGAAAACCGGGGGGGGGGGGGGTAACTCGCGGAATTCCCCCTTTCCCCGCGCCGCCGATTTCCGAAAATGCGATGTGAATTTCCGAAAAAAAAAAATTTCACCCAGAATCGCCCCTGAAACATTCATAATCTGCCAAGTATGGCAGCTGAAAAAAAATCAAGTTTTTGTTATAACTCTCTTATTTCTGATTGGACATTAAAGCTGCCTCTTTTGTTTTCCAGTTGCGACGTATAAACCTCGTATTTGCAAACACCAATCGTAATCAATATTCACCATCTAAAATTTCCTTTTCTTTGAAATCGAGAAATGAATAACAAAGAAAAGATATTTCGCCAAATAATTGCGCCAATCTGTTCTATAAGCCGCCATGGATGCCGTTGACGTGCTATAGCGCGTAAAATACGCAAGAAATCGTCGACGGGACGCAAATTAATGGAGCTTACGCGTCTCGCGGGACGCATAATTTCCGTCAAAAAATCGAATAAAGGCAAATTTAGTTAACAAATCGCGAAATAACGAATAATTTTCGACAAATTCTGTCAAAAAATTCGCGAAAAAATGGCTGAATTTGTTACAAAATTCCGATAAAAGGCAGATTTCCTCAAAAAATCGCGAAAAAACGACAAATTTCATACAAAAATCGCGAAAAAAACGACAAATTTCATACAAAAATTGCGATAAAACGGCAAATTTTGTCAAAAGATTCGCGAAAAACGGCAATTTTCATCAAAATATCGTAATGAGACGGTAACTTTCGTCAAAAGATCGCGAAACACCGGCATATTTCGTTAAAAGATCGCGAAAAAACGGCACATTTCGTCAAAGGAACGCAAAAAAGCAAATTTGTTAAAAAAAATCGCGAAATAACGAATAATTTCCGGCAAATTTCGTCAAAAGATTCGCAAAAAAAGACTAATTTTTATATAAAATCCCGAAAAAAAGGTAGACTTTCTCCAAAAAGTCGCGAAAAACGAAAATTTCGTCCAAAAATCGCGATAAAACGGCAAATTTTGTCAAAAGATTCGCGAAAAACGACATTTTTCATCAAAAAATCGTGATAAAACGGCACATTTCGTCAAAAGATCGCGAAAAAAGGTACCTTTCGTAAAAAAAAAGACAAATTTCGTCTAAAGATCGCTTTAAAACATCAAAGGGGCGCCAAAAAAAAAAAAAAAAAGTTAATGCCAGGATAGAATTTTTCTGTTCCAAAAGCTAACTTTCCTGCTTCCAAATTATTTCTTTTTGCTGCTCCAAAAACAGATTTCCCTGCTTCACAATCTGTTTTTGATTGTTCCAAATCTTTCTGAGTGAATGTAACTTCTGAAAACACCCATTCATTAAACAAAAAATACCCCTTTACTCAACAAAAGTATTCTTTTTCAGGAAAAATATCTTTTTCGATAAATTAGTTTGCCCCCTTTTTAAAAGAAATGCGAACAATGACACTTGTTATCTTCTACAATCAAATAAGCATTATTTTATAATTTTTATCATCATTGTATCATCATTTTTATTTTTAAAAAGTAAAGAAAATTTTTCTTAATAGTTAAAAAAAAAATTAATATTGGCTTTAATTATTTACATATTATTATTAAAACAATAATTATTGCATTTAATTTTTCTTTTGAAAATGAACAATTTCAATTTTTGCGTGTAAAAATATGACTTATTAGTGGGGACCCACTTTTGTAAAAAGGGGACTCAGAATTTTAGAAGTACTGGGTCCCTGCGACCAAGGCTTTTTCAAGTTCAGCGGCATCCGCTGATCTGTGTTTGATCATAGTCTTATTATTTCACTGGATATGTGTAGCATGGTTAACAGCAACAGTCTTCCTCTGCAGGAAATAAAAGGAAATTAATTGAAGTTGACTTGGGTTTTATAAAGAAAAAACAATGGCTTCTTGAAAAAGAAGTATCAGAGTTAGAAAATAAGGCCAATGAATTAGCTGATAAAGATGAATCAACTAAAGATATTCAATTATTTATAAAATCGAACAATTGTAGAAAATCTGCTAAAGGAAGAATCCAAAAAAGAAGAAATTTCCTCCCTGACCAAAGAAATAGATGCTAAAAACAGTTGCTAGCCTACTAATATTATATATTTTGTTATATAATTACATAATTATGTTTTATGTAAAATTTAATGTAATTATATGTACTGTTCTTTTTTAACTTTAGGAAGTCCTTATTTTTCTTTTAACGAAGCCCTTACAAAGTCCTTACAGAGTCCTTATTTTTCATTTAGCAAACTCTGTATGAACCCTGTATAATATTATTACATTGATTTCGATAATGCTGCAAATTAAAAAAAATAAATAAATACTTACCTATATTTTCCTGGGCGATGGGGATACATTAGAACTATGACTTTATTTTTCCTTTCCAAATTATATAATATTAATGTCTACCATTTTTCTCTGAAGACATTAACGCTGAATAAGAACTTAAAAATCTTATACAATTTAACACATTCAACTAACTTGGCATGAACTGTACGATTCTGATCCTGGAATTGTGGTCTTTACTGAAACTGGTGGAAATTTTCACCAATCGCCTTTGCTCCAATGAAAAGTGAACGTCTCCTCCCCTAAAAACAAGGGGAAGCAATTCCTTCACCCTTTAAATATTCCAAAAAAGACCGAAAACAAGCACATTTCCACCTTTTCTGTTGCCTCAAATTGGTCGTAAATCTCGCAGATAAACGGACGATAATGCGTCATTGCAGAAAGTTTTTAACATCTTTCTTTCTTCTTTTTCTTTAGTAGTCTTTTCTCTGTTATTCAGAAAAACCCTCGCAGTGGGGAAGAACAAGGGAGTGTCCTGCTATTTTGCAGTACCTTTCCTATGATTTCTCTTCGAATAGCAATAAAATCAGGACAGCGTAGTTTACACTTATTTTGCTTACTTTACATCCGTAAAATCTTTCAGACACTTAATTTTGGTCCTTATTTTCAAAAAATTACATAAAAACAGCTGATACACAGAAGAATCTCAATTTTATTATTTTCAAACGAAGTTATTAAATAAAATTACTAATGTGGATTTTTTTTTTTCTTTACCATCTGGCCCCAGATCCTTTATTTATTTTATTTTTCTTTTAACGGTTCCGTTTGAAAATCTGTTTTCACTTTGCCGTACTGGCATTTTTCTTAAAACTGTTCTCAAATTCAAACTAACTACTTTCAAATAATTTTTTTAATTGTTTTTTACTTATAAGTGCAGTGATGCTCTAACTATAAAACTGTAAAATCAAACAATGTTTTCCATTTTAGACCATTAAAGACCATTAAAAAAAAAAAAAAAAATCTTTAAGTAGAATTTTAGGTTTTAACAGAACTGGACTGATTTGCTAATAAGTACAAAGTCCGAAATCTGGAACCCTCCAGACCTCGGCGATTCCGAATTTCAGATCCTTTTCTGTTTATTGAAATATATATATATATATATATATATATATATATATATACTTTTATAAATACATCCAAAGTTATTCAGACAATACCAATAAAAGAACCAATGAAACCAGTATATATCTACTGCCCCTTTTTTGCGAGGAAAAAAAAAAGGGAGGGCATAATTTATGTCAAAAATGCATTTTCAATACAAAAAAAAAAAAAAAAAAAAAAAAAAAAAAAAACGCTAATATTAAAACATATTTTAATCGAAAATTAAAAAAAAAAAAAGTATAAAAGGAAGCTATTTGAAGTAAAAGGAAGTAAATTTGAGATGATTTTTTCTATAAAAGCTAAATATAAGTTTTTATAAAAGTATGTTTGGTTAAGGAGTGATTCCGTTCCAATTTTTTGAAAAAATAAGGCGATAATTATCCGAAAATTGGAAAAAAAAAATTGGTTTTAATTCTGAAAATTTGAATATAAAATCCATCGCGATATTCGATAAATAGTCAATTGTTCAAAAAAAAAAAAAAAATGCTAATATCGTCAAAGAATCGCGGAAAAAATGGGATCAAACTATCGTGAAAAATCGCAAATTTCATCCATAGTTCACGAAACAAATACTAATTTCTTCAGATTACGTCGAAAAAACGGCAAATTTTATCAAAAATCACTTTAACAACTCTAAATTTTGTCAAAAGATCGCGAGATAAAAAAAAAAAAAAAATCATTGTGCCGAGAGTGGATGCCCCCAGGGCCATCGCTAAGACTTTTTATTGGTGGGGGAGAAGACCTTAAATTGCCAAGTCAAATTTTCATATTTGCAAACTCATTTTATGATTTTGCCAAGTTACCACACTTAGACAATGAAATACAGTTCTTATTTGTAAAAAGTTTAATGATATTCCCAATTAGAGCTGTAACTTTTGCAAGTTCTATCAAAAACAGTAAATATGTTAGTTTTTATTAAAATTTTTAATTAAATTTGCCATAAAATTTTTTAATTTGCCAAGCGTAACAACATTTTCGAATGTTTGGGGGGGAGGCTCCCCCCTGTCCCCCCCCCCCTTAGCGAGGCCCCTGGATGCCCCACCCTCAGACTCTCTTGCAACCTTTGAGAAAATATTTTTTTTTACTCAAAATTGTCCCTTAAAATCACCTCTTAATGAAAAAGAGAAAAAATAAATAAATAATCTAGTCATGGTTCTTTTCTGCACAGCAAAACATGATCCATCCAAAGTTTTGATGATCTGATTGAGTAAACAGTAGATTTCCGATTTCATTTAGCGAGGTTAATAAACAACTCTTTCTTCGCAGTTTCTGTATAGTGGAAATTTTTGGCAGGCATTGTAATTTTCTAAAAACTGGTTATATTTTAACAAACATTTATTACACTGCCTAACTTACTATCATTTCAACTTGCTGAAAATTTGAAAGAAATTGGTCAACTTACGTAGGAGATATGGATTTTTTTTTTTTCTTTCTATAACAGTGATGGGAAAAAAAATTGGTTTCTCTTTTTTTTTTTTCTTTTTTGACAACTCAGTAGTTTTTTTCTGCACTTAGCAACGCAAATTGGTTGATACATTCGTAGGATCATTTTTATATTTAAAAGAAGAGATTTCCAATAGCGAAATTGCTCTTTGAAAAAAAAAAAAAAAAAAAAAAAAAAAAGAGGAAAAAATTAAAATATAGTATAGAATCATTACGGAAGCCGCAAGGGCAGGTCGTACGATCATTTTGCTGCTTGACTTATGGAATAAAAAGAATATGAATTTTAAATTGAAACAAAATTAATAAGCTGAAAACGAAACTTATTTTGAATAAAATATTTAGTCCAGCTAATTTGATTCGGGACACAGACTTTTACTAAGCAAGAAGATAAAGGATGAAAATAGAAAACATTTTATCTTTCAATGTACTTGATATTTTGAGTTTCTTTCGCGATGTGTTTACATTATATAACCATCAACTAAGACTCTTAAAAGAATATCCGGTATTGTGAGTCATTGTCTGAAATGAAATGAGGGGCAATTATTTCTTATAGGTAAAAATAAACCTTTTATAGTGAAGCAAGAAAAAATGAATGAATTTTCGATGAATTAAAGTTGGAAATGTAAGAAAATAGAGTAGATTCATAAAGTTAGTGTAGCATACAATCGGTAGGGGCAATAAAGCGGAAGTGTGACGCGGCAAATACAATGCTAAAACCAGTGGCGTAGCTAAGGGAGGGCAAGCGGGGCGTCCGCCCCGGGCACCGAGCCCTAGGGGCGCCAAATTGAGAGAAACTGTTATATATCTATTGGGGTGGGGGCGCAAAATTTCTTGCTGGCCCCGGGTGCCAAAAAACATAGCTACGCTACTGGCTAAAACCAAATTGATTAAAGAATATCTTCAAACGAAACTAAAAGCTTTTTCCCAATAAAGGAAAGAAAGAAATATTAGTATGAAGAGAAAGGTTAGCACCTAGTTTTCGCAGTATAGAAAGACTCCAATGTAGCAAAATATATTATTTTTATTCAACCCCTCCGGCCCATGCCCCTCAAAAAAAAAAAAAAAAAAAAAAAAAAAAAGTGAGATACTAAATTATTTCTTTCATTCAGATCAATCCAAGATGGCCGGGTTTGCGTACTGCCCTTGTTTATTTATAATGCAAGGTTGACTGTTTGAGGCATCAGAGATTGAGAAATAACTTTTAAAATTAATAGAAAATCATTTACGTTTATGACAAAACGGCCAGTTTTTACTTCTTTCATTTATATGACATAATATTTTAATATTTCTCTTTGCCTTTTTCTTTGAAGTTTTCTTTTGCTTCAGTGCGAAAAAATACATAGATGACTAATCTTTTGGGAATTTTGGGTTTTGATTCTAACAGTCGATACCAGGCTGTAATATTAAAAACTGAGGAAAGAAATTATTCATTCCTGTGAATTTCTCACGGTACTGTGTGTGCATGTCTTTCACTCTATAAATCAAAGTGAATGTGTTTACGGTCATTTTCTGAAGTCTCAACTCACACGACCCCCTGGTCATCCACTTCTGGGGATCCTCCACGAGATGCTGGGGATCTTTCCTTTTTCTTTTTTTCTTATTTCGGCGAATTTTCACGGTAGTCGAGACACTGTACAGGACAGACAAAGAAAAATTTATGACAGTATGGGTGCTAGAGTTTTACTGAAAATAATTGGTGTTTGTATATAAAGAGGTTGGGGTTTGGTTAGTGGGGGAGGGGGCAGGTGTGAAAAGGGACAGATTAAGAATGGAGCTATCGGATTACATAATGTTTACAAATAGTTTAGAGTTGGTTTGAAATAAGCAATGAAATTAACTTAAAAGGGCGCTTTTTTTTCTCCTGGTCGATTTTCCGAGTGAAAGGGCTGACGGGGCGGGGTTTTCGGACGATGGGGCCACCAGGGTGGTAAATTTTATACAGAAGGGTGGGCGGGGCGGCGCGCCCTGTGAAAAACGCCTAGAATGAACTCTGATGCTGCTATAAAATAAAATGTTTTATAGGAATAATGCAGCAAGAATCCATTATTCCTATAAAACATATGTGAATAACATATAAAGTTTTAACACAAAATTAATTTTGATCTAGCATATCTCAGTGGTCTCCACTTGTTAAAATTATCTGGAAACAGAAAACTACTTTTCCTCTAATGCTATTAAAAACATTTATTTAAAACAAACTTTAATAAAATAGAAAAGTATTGTGATTATTTCTTCCACATGATTATTATATTCTGATTTTTATGTATTTTCTCACATTCTTGATTTATTTTCTGTTATTTGAAGCTGTTTGTTTTTTACATTGCTATAAACCTGTATAATGATCTGTATGTTATTATCTATTGGAATATAGACAATGAATATTAATATTAAAGAAAAAATATTATGGTATAAACTTTTTTAAATGTTGCCATAGCTTTGTTGATGAAATTAACTGTTGTACAATTTGTTGGCCCTATTGCATTTCTGATTTTTATAATCTTTCTAGGTTACTTAAACCTTCGGGATTCATCATTGATGGAACCGGAAATTACAGTGTTGATATGCAGTGTACATGGCTTATTGAAAGTGGTTTACCAAATAGTACTATTAGATTGGAGGTAGCACATTTCGAAACAGAATGTAGTTGGGATCATTTGTACATATTTGATGGAGATTCTGTGTTTTCTCGCCTTTTAGCAGCTTACAGGTAAACTTTCAACGTTTTATTACATTTTTTTTTATATACAGTCCTGGAAAGAGGGAGGGGAGGGAAGAGAGACCTACAACACACCTTCCTATTTTATCATCAAATTGATATTTCAAATGCAAATGCAGTTTACCAAGTAAGATCTTCTACATATTAAAAATATATCAGATTTAAAATTTTAAATAGTAAACCTGTTTTTGACATTTGAGTACCTTGGACTAAGGTAGTCCAGGAAGAAATAAAAAATAAAATTGCACATTTTTCAAAATAATCAGGGTTGAGGGGGGTCAAAATTTGAAGATGCTAATGTTAAAACTATGTCACACAGACAGGAAAAAGTTACTTTCTATACTATATGGCCAAAGATGACTGGCCACTTGCGATTTCAGACATTTTGTTAAATATCTAGAAAAATACACGAGAAATTATCCTGAAACTCTAAGTGTATAAACGCAATAGTACAGGTCACACATTTCTGTGAAGATTTTTTCACAAAACTCTATAAGGGATCATCAACAAATTGAAAAAGAACGAATATCTTTTGGATAACCCTGTCCAGAATTGTATAATATAGACACACGCCGTGCACAGAAAATTTTATGAGCTTTGCAGAAAATTTTAGGAAAGAAACAATTTTTAGTTTTGTAACTTTTTTTAGTACCAAAAAATTAAAAATATTCCCACAATTTTATGTATGATTTATATACTGTTAGTGTATAATTAAAAGCAGGGCTGATTTTTGAATTTTCCAAAATTTAAGGCATTTGATGTTGGAAATTTAAAAAATTCATCAGTCCGAAATTTTGGACACCAAACATCGCGAATTTTGACAAACAGTGCAGAAAGTGGGAATTTTGTAAAAAAAAAAAAAAAAAAACTCATGAATTTCATTAAAAAAAAATACATTTCGACAAAAGACTGTGTAAAAAACTCGTATTTCTACAAAGGGTCACGCAAAAAAACATGAATTTCATCCAGACTGTGTAAAAAACAGAATTTTGTCTGAAAATCGCGTAAAAAATGAGAATTTCGTCCATGTGTCTCGTAAAAAACGGGAGATCGACCATGAGTTGCATAAAAGATTGTAATTCTGACCATAAATCGAGTAAAAAATGGTAATTCTGCCTTTGAATTGCATAAAAAACTGGGAAATCCATCCGTGAAACGCAGGGCTGCAAAAAAGCCCGCTTTTTAAAAAAAAGACCAGAACGGCTAGCTTTTACTGGAAAAAGCCAGCTTTTATTGGCTTTTTTCTAGTGCATATACAGTAGACTCCCTCAAATCCGCACAGCTTGGGACCAGAGGTTTTGCGGATTTCTGGTCATTGCTTTGTTTACATTTTTTTAAAAGTAATTTGAATGTAATTAATAATGAAATCAAAGGTATAATGAATGGTTACAATATGTTAAAATATTAAAATAAGTAATAAACTAAAATAATAAAAAATTAGACAGTTTTTAAAATGATAAAAATACTAAAGTTAAATTAATAAATCAATAGTATACAATTAAATATTCATTATAGAGATGAAATGTGTTTTTCCTAAATTATTCAATGAAGCCTCATAATGGTACATTACTAATTCACATCAAGATCATAAAATAATGAAGCTTTATTTCAGGTTTAGCTAGACTTAATAAGCATAAGAGCTTGATTAATACATAAATATATTTGGTAAGATTGTGATTACCAATGATATCAGCAATATCTTTATTTTTTCAGAAATAAATTATTTCTTCATGAAAAAACATGAATTAAATAACCTTAACAAAAATTACAAATTAAAAAATATATGGAATTGATATAAAACTAAAAAAGTCGAATTTTGTACCTACATCTGAACCGAATGCTTCATTGTTTACATCTGTAAAATATGTGCAGATTTTAGAGTGTTGCAGATTTTAGGAGTGTGGATTTGAGGGAGTCTACTGTATTACTATTTATTTTTAACAACTTCTTTTGTTAATTTACCTTACTAATGGTTATTTTATGTAAATTAACACTAAAATCTTATATGAAATTCATTTAAAATCATGTTTGAGCTGTCCACTTTTATAGCCAGTTAATAATATATCATAAAAACATCATAAACAGCCAATATAATTAACAGACATCTATACTATAGATCCAGTGGCTGTCCTATGCTTTGTTAAGTTATTTTCATGTTATTATGATTAAGAATTATGTTCAAATAAATAATATAAAAAATGATCCTGTTTATAAAATACTTCACTTGAACAATGGCTCCTGGCATATACATGAATTTGTTAGTATCATGAGTAAAAATAGTCACTTGTTTATGTAAGAAGTTTACAAGGCAGCATTCCACTTTAAAAATAAGAAAATATAAATAAATTTATCGTAGCTTTTATATTTATCTTTCTAAGTATAGTAAGTTTTCTGTAAGCCAGACTGAGTAAGATACAAATTTGTCTGACTCGAAAAGGTTTTTAAAGTCCTTGTGAATCCATAGATAGTGTAAAATTTGTCTAAGGCAGAGTATCATTTATTGTGATCAATTTTCTCGGTCCTGATTGATTCCGACTTATACAGAGTTTACCGCACATCCCTTTTTCTTTATTTGTTTTTTCTTATAAGAAAAGAGCAACTGACATAGTGTGGGATGAATTACTGTGAGGGCAATGGCTAGAGACACCTGTCTGTTCTTTATATCTTCTGCCGTACACATGACCTCGGCCAATCTGATTGGTCTCTGTTTAACAGGTCCATGATATGATTAGCCTATATTGCCGTAAGTGTTGCTGCAATGATCACTATGATAAAAATGCAGTGGTGTGATAAATTGGTTGATGGAAATGTTTGTAAACATGCTCTTTCCTATTCTATATATTGACTGAATATTTTGTTCTTGTTCCTTCACAAACCTTTCCACACATTAAAAGGAAAAGGAGAAGAATTGATTTGGGTCAATTAGCAAACTTTCCCATCTGCAAATTCCTCGTATTAGGAGAGGTTTACTGTTTAGTCTAATAGGTTACTGGATTAGCAAGATTTCAGGAGCTAAAGCATTTACGCTAAAAGAGTTATAGATATGGGAGAGGGAATTTAAGATAAAATTTCAGCAAATGGTTTTGTTTGGAACAAAATTAGTGTATACTGATATTTAAAATGTAAGTCAAATGATTGGTACAGTATAGGATCCGTTATCCAGAATGCTTGGGACCCAGGGCATTCTAAATAAGGGGTTTTTCCGTAATTCGGAACACTTTACCATTAAGTATAAGAAATGCATGAAATACTTTCATAAATAGTGAAATAAATAGGTAAATATGAATACTAATACATGTAAGTACCTTAATTTATTGATTAATTTACACAAAATAAAAAAAAAATATACATATATATGAAATATAATTTTGAGATTTTGAAATAGAATCTTTTGATTGAAATTTATCAAACATGTCTATGATAGTTTTTTGCTTATAGCGTGATTAAGCAATTCTTGATTAAGCAATTTAGCTTCTGGACAATTAAAGCCTTTGGCATATGCCAACAGATCAGCAATAATTTGCTTCGCTTTCGAAGTTTTGAAGCCTTCAAACTGAGGTTCATTTTCGTCATTGAAAAATAATGCGGATGGCCACAGATAATACCATCCATGGATAAGTGTATCCTTATCCTCAGCCTGCCATGCTTTAGCAGCACTTTTTTTTAAGAAGTCATTTCTGTAGTGAGTTTTTAAAGATCTCAGAATCCCTTGATCCAATGGTTAGATAAGTGATGTTATGTACAATTTGGAGGCAAAAACACCGTAAACACATCATCCATTTCTAAGAATTCTGCTTCAGGATGGACCTTTTTTTTGTGTGTGTGATCTTATAAAGAAATTTGCCTTTTATCGCGATTTATTGACGAAAGTTGCCGTTTTTCGCGATCTTTTGTTGAAATTTGCCGTTTTTAGCAAATCTATAGTCAAAATTTGCCGGTTTTTTTTCGTATCTTTTGTCAAAATTTGCCGTTTTTCGTGAATCTTTTGTCAAGATTTGCCGTTTTTCGCGAATCTTCTGTCAAAATTCGCCGTTTTATCGCACGGATTTTTTGGACTATATTTGTTATTTTTTTTGCAATCTTTTGAGGGAAATCTGCCTTATTTGAGAATTTTATGACGAAATTACCCATTTTCTCGCGAATCTTTTGACAAAATTTGGTGGAAATCAGTCGTTATTTCTTGATTTTTAACGAATTTTACCGTTTTTCCATGATTTTTTCACGAAATCTGCCATTTTTCGAGATTTTTTGACAAAATTTGCTGTTATTTCGTGATTTTCTGAAGAAATTTGCTTTTAATCGCGATTTTTGGACGAAAGTTGCCGTTTTCCGCGATCTTTTGTTGAAATTTGCCATTTTTCGCGATTCTTTTGTCAAAATTTGCGTTTTATCGCGATTTTTTGGATTATATTTGTTATTTTTTTGCGATCTTTTGGGGGAAATCTGTCTTTTTGGGGGATTTTGTGACGAAATTACACATTTTTTCGCGAATCTTTTGACAAAATTTGCCGAAAATTAGTCGTTATTTCGTGATTTTTAACAAAATTCGCAGTTTTTTTCGCAATCCTTTGACGAAATCTGTCGTTTCTCGGGATTTTTTGACAAAATTTGCTGTTTTTTGTGATCTTTTGAAGGAATTTGTCTTTAATCGTGATTTTTGGACGAAAGTTGCCGTTTTCCACGATCTTTTGTTGAAATTTGCCGTTTTTCTCGAATCTTCTGTCAAAATTTGCCGTTTTATCGCGATTTTTTTTTGGAGGAAATCTGTCTTTTTTGGGGATTTTGTGACGAAATTACCCACTTTCACGCGAATCTTTTGACAAAATTTGTCGTTATTTTGTGATTTTTAATGAAATTTGCCGTTTTTTCGCGATCTTTTGACTAAGTGGGACGCGTAAGAGCTATTTTTTTGCGTCCGTTGCCGATTTTTTGCGTAATTTACGCGCTATAACGCGTCCGCAGGATCGCTGAAAAAAAAAAAAAAAGTTACCGATTTGCATTCTGGTTTTCGGAGCGTTCCGGATATCAGGACGCCGGATAACGGATCCTGTACTGTATTATATTTGGTCAAAAATATTTGAACTACTTCAAAAAAAAAATTTTATTACACAAATTTTCTAATAAACATTCTTCCCATCCGTTGATCACAAGAACATTTCTACTATCAATTTACTTATATTTTAATTGACAATTTATTAGACAGCTCATTTTTATGACAACAGTAATTAAATAGTTATTAATTAATACATTTCATTTTAAGAATAGTTTTTGTAAAATAAAAAAAAAGTTTTAGTAAAAGCCGGCTTTCTTCAAGCAGTTTAAACCAGAAAAAGCCAGTCGGTTTCAACTGGCCCGGCTAAAAGCCAGCCGCCCTGGTGAAACGTACAAAAAACAGGGAAATCTGACCATGAATTGCGTAAAGAAATATAATTCTGACTGTGGATCGCATAAAAAATGCTACTTCCGACTGTAAATCGTGTAAGAAACGGCAATTCCGTCCATGAATTGCACAAAAAACGCTAATTTCGTCCCTGTCAAAACAATATAACACGTAATTTTATTAAACATTAAATTTGGAGAAATTTTGATGCAATATTTATGTGCGCAGAAAGTTTTTGGTTTGATATAAGTCGGACCCTGTCAAAACTAATGTAACAAAAGTGCTCAAACTCTAGATTATGATTAAGTAACTTATTGTATACTGTGTTTATTTTTATGTCAATAGCATGTATACTCATAGAGAAATTAAGGCTTTTATAAAAACAGTCCCAAATTTTTCCAAGTTTTTTGTTTATAATTTGCAGAGTTCGTAATATAAAATAATTTTCTTTTCTGAAAATATAATAAACAACATTGTACACAATACCCTGTCATCAGAATTAAAAAATAATAAAAATTTGTTGTATTTAAATTTTAAAGATAAAAAATTAGCAGCGATAGAAACTAAAATATGCAGTGAAAGTTTAGCTTTTAGTCTCTAATCCTGTGAAAATTAAAGTCCGGAAATTCAAATAACTAAATACTGTATGATCAAAGAAATACAAGTAAGTTAAAATCAAACTAACATTAAATAAAAAAATTAAAACAATATAATTAACAGTGTTATTGTTTTAGTTGTATAAGATATTTAAATAAGTAAAACAACTGACTTCATGGTAATTAAATGTAAAAATTACACATCTGCAAATATGGATTATTCTATTGGAAAAAGCTTGACAAACTGTAGTAATAAATATGATTCAATAAAAAGCAACTGTATGCCCGAGAGACTCTCAACACCAAACAAACACATATGTTATCTGCTGAGGGATGTTAAAAGAAGCAGCTTCTGTTTATTATTCCCTTATTTATGATAAAACAACTAGTAATGTTGGTAGTAAGCTACTCAACTAAGTCAGGATAAACTATTGATCTGACAAGAATAGACAAATTTTTTTTTGTCACTTACAAAGTTTTTTTATGGGCCATGCAACTGCAGAAAATTTTAAATAAAATATACTGAACAGCATATCAAATGCTAATTTGCGTCTTAATAATTTAATGTATGTTTCAAATGATGGACCATTCATCAATTAGAAAGTTTTCATGTACTTAATGAAAAAATATTAATAGTTAAAGGAATATTGGACATTTTTAAAAGGCCTCGAAGAATGTGGATGTGATGTGTCTGATTTTAATTTATCAATATATAACTATGTTAATAACTGGCCACCCAGGTGAGAAGATTTCAGCATTATACAAGAATTAAGTGTTCCTGCTCATAAGTTTATGAGACATGTCTAGCTAATGGTTAACTGTGAAACCTGCTGCAAATCGGCAATTAAAACAATGGAATTTTCTGCACAAATATTTCTATTTCTTGAAATATATTCCTATTGGAAAAGAACAAAGGATACTAAATACAGTCAGCTAAAAAAGAATTGCTGAATATTTGATAGAGAAAACAATGAGATGCCATTTTTTGTTTATTGTATCTAGTGCCTAACTTTTTACACACTTTATTGCACTTTTTTAAAGGGAGATCATCTAATCCACTTAGTATATGATGAATTAAAATTCCTTATTTTAAAATTACTGGGTGCATTTGTAAACTGTCAGCCATTAAAGATTTTAAGATTGATGTCAATCAAAATCCTTTTGGCAATGAAAATTTAATCTCCTCAAAAGATACTATTTTCAATGAAGATTCACACACACACACACACACACACAAAAAAAAGAGTTATTGCAACTATCTGAAAGAGACATAGGTTATTTAGTGATGTGCAACATCATTATGTAGCCTCTGGTAAGTATCTTTCCAATAAAGATAATATTGCAAACTAAAAATTTTAAATACCTCAGTTGCTTGAACCCAGAATTCAAAAGTACTCCAAAAAATCTAAAAAATGTTCCTAAACTTGAACAAAAATGCCTATAAAAATTAAAATTGATGCTTTCTTAGATGAATGGAAAATTTGCAAACTCAATCAAGGACAATCAGAAGTGAATACAGTAGACTCCCTCAAATCCGCGCAGCTTGGGACCATAGGTTGTGCGGATTTTAGAATTTTGCAGATTTCTGGTCATTGCTTTGTTTACATTTTTTAAACAGTAAGTTGAGTGCAGTTAATAGTGCAATCAGAACTATAATGAATGCTTACAATATAATAACTTATTAAAATAAGTAATAAACTAAAATAATAAAAATTTAGATAATTTTTAAAATGATTAAAGTACTAATAGCAAAGGTCAAGTTAATAATCAATAGTGTATGATTAAATATTCATTATAAAGATTAAATGTATTTTTCCAGAATTATTCAACAAAACTTGCCTCATAAAAGTGCATTACTAATTCACATCAAAATCTTAAAATAAGGATTTTTGTCCCAAGTTTAGCCTGGCTTAATAACCAAAAAATCTTGATTAATGCATAAATATATTTGGTAAGAAGATTTTGATTACCAGTGATATCAGCAATATCTTGATTTTCCAAAAAAATTTATTCTTCCTCCATGAAAAAAAAACATCAAGGCACAGAGTATTATTAAGAAAATTACAAATTAAAAAATATATGGAATTGATACAAAACTAAAAAAAATCAAATTTTGTCCCAATATCTGAACTGAAAGTTTCATTGTTTACATCCATAAAATATGTGCGGATTTTAGAGAGTTGTGGATTTCTGGTTTGCGAATTCGAGGGAGTCTACTGTAGAATAAATTTATTTTGGGCAAGTTATACAACTTGCCCAAAACTTGCCAGTTCAAAAGAAGCAAATGGAGGATTGAAACAGCGAAATCTCTCTCTGCTTTTGAAGGAATAATTTGTACTAATAGCCTTAATTTGTACCATGGCAGTGTGGATGTAGAGCAGGGATTTTCACTTTCAAATAAAATTCTTTCCAAAGACCAGACCTTTATGAAAGAACTGATGCTAAATGCAAGACTAAACATGGCAGATGTTTTAAAACATCATTATGGAAACCATGCTGTCCTATTACGGATAACTAATAAAATGCTTAAAAAAGGCTAATGTTCCATAATTAGTAAAATTATAAAAAAGACTAATGTTGCATATTAAAACTATCAGAGTTACAAGACAGAAAAAGAAAGTACAACTTAGAAAGTAGAAAGCTACAGAAGAGGATGAAAACAGAAAAAGAGGAGCTGAAGAAAACAAAAATTAAATGCAATTATAGATCTTGAAAAAAAAGTTTGAAGATTTAAAGAAAAACGTGAGTGAAGAAGTAACTGTAATAGACAGATTGAACGCTGAAGGCATTGAAAGATAGAAAATTTCTGTGGAAAAACGAAACTTAACTGAAGCTAAAATTGCACAAAATTTTATTACCACTGGTATAACAGCTAACAAGGAACTGAAAGTAAAAATAGATAACGCTGATAACTTGTCTTGTGTTATAAATACAAGAAAAAATAATTTAATTACAAATTTTATGAGTAAGAAATCTAAAAATAGAAGCGAGAAATCTGTAAATATTTTTAAGGTTCTGTGCTTCAAAGGTGAAAACGGAACCATTATAAGATCACTCCTATGTCTGCCTGTCATGGCCATTTTACTTGTAAACTCTGAAACATGGAAAGTTTAAATTGGCAGAAATAATAAGGATTATTGACCCACATTCTTACATCCATATTTACAAGTTATTAAAAATTTATAAATATGTTTAGGAGGGCAAATTAAGTTACTTGAAGGGGAAAAAAAAAACTTTTCTTTGTATATTGTGCGATCACTTTCAATATGCCTGAACTCCAGAAATATATTTCCTTTAATTTGAGGTATTATATTTTCAGAGATATCATTGAAAATGTAGTGCAAAAATATGTCCCCCCCCCCTCCCCTCCATCTATTTCCGAATCTACTGAAACTAAAGTTATGAAAAAATTAGAGGTTGTAGATATTAATTTAAACCTTGCAGGAAATCTATAGCGATTATCCTAAGTCTAATAGTTTTTAAGAATAGAGCATTTTTCTGATACACATAAATTTGAAATTATGGGCATCCAGTAAATATGTTGAGGGGCGCTGAAGGTACCTATCTTCACAAACTTAAGCATTTTTAATAACGATCTTTGAAAAAAATCATTGAAAATTAGGTGACATATTCGAAAAGATTAAAGATTCGGACATTTTGGACATAATGACACACAAGGGCAGCATACTCTATATACCATCTACTTTTAAAGTTATATTTGAGTAATGCAATGCCTAATAGCAGTACAAAAGCAATAAACGTCAAATCATTATTAAGACTACAGTCACAGCAAAAAGAAAAATCTTGCCATTTGCGATTTCAGATGTTTTGTCAAATATCTAGAAATATACTTGAGGAATGACTCTGTAACTCCAGACGTAGGGGAGAGGGGGGTTAGTGTGGACATAAACAATTAATTTTATAAAATTCTAAGAGCCTTTTTAAAATTTTGCAACCCACTCAAATTGAAGAATGATATTTTCTGTTTATTAATATACAGGAAAGATGCTGATAAATACAGTTAAATAATAAGAAAATTGGTAATTTTTAAGATTGATCCATGTGTCCATACTAACCCCTTGAAGGGGTTAGAGTAGACAAAATCAAAATATGTTCTGGATTAGTGTGGACAGGTAATTTTTCACAAATATTCTTTAACAATTATTGTTATTATCTAAACTTCTAAGTTTAAATTACAATCTAAATGGTTTATGGAGAAAGAAGTAGCACCAACAATCACAAGTTGTATGATATTTTTCAATTATTCCCCATTTTAAATTTGGGAATTATTTTTCATATCAAACAAGAAAAGTAAAATGATGTGCTAGATCTTTTTTTCTGCAGAAATACAACGTCATAGACACTAAAACCATTTACACTTTCAACTCTGCCTACAAAATATACAATATTGCAACATCTAAGAGTTGGTGACGATGGGATTTGTTTGTAATAATGTAACAGTTGATATTTCTCAAGCTTCTAACCATCATAGAAAAAAAATGTATATTCTATTTTATTGAATGAATTTAAAATTAAGGCTAAAATAATCCTCTAAAAATGCAAAATTGGTGAATTTAAACAAAAAAACAGCCCCCCCCCCCCAAAAAAAAAAAAAAAAAAATCTGCTTGAAATGATTTGATAAAAATTTTAATACATATCCTTATTTATATGGAAAGTAGTCTTATTGGATGTTTAATATTGTAATTACATTTGTAATTTAACATACTTTCTGTAAATCTTTACATTATAATAAATTTAGTACTTAAAATGCAAATTATGAAGTACAATAAGCTGTCTGCATTAACCCCTAGTAATGTGTCTACACTAACCCCAAGCTAACATTCTGAAGTTATTCTTCATTTATACTTATTTAGCCATTTTAATATGTTAATGAAGGTTATAGAAGTAAAGAAGACAATTCACACTTGATTTATAGGAACTTGTTTATTGGATTTAAAATTTAAATTCTTTGTGCTGTAAAAATGAAAAAGAAATCTTATTTTTACTTTTCATGCATGAAATTAAACTTCTTGCAACTATTCAAAAACTTTTTAACCCTTTGCAAATAAATTTTTGCTTTGTATGGTTGTCAGTTTATGTAAATTTTTAGTAATTTTTTTTTACATTATTTAAATTGTTATTTTGAAGGTCTACACTAGCCCCTTGTTCACACTAATCCCCCTCTCCCCTATTAACAAAATAGTACAGGTCATATATTTTCCAGAGGTTTTTTTTTCAAAATCCAATAGGGGACCGTTAACGAATTGAAAAAGAACGAATATCTTTTGAATAACCCTGTCAAAAGTAATGTAGAAAAAGTGTTCAAATTGCAGAATATGATTAAGTGACTTATAATAATAAACTGTGTTCATTTTTATGTGGATAGGATATGTATACTCATAGAAAAATTAAGGTTTTTATAAAAACAGTAAAAAATTCAACCAAGTTTTTTGCTTATAATTTGCAGAGTTCTTAATAAAAAACAATATTCTTTTCAGAAAATATGAGAAACGACATTGTACACAATACCCTGTAATCAAAATAAAAAAATAATAATTGTATGAAAAATGAGCAGGTTTACTAAATAAATTTTCACTGTGCATGCATCAATTCTACAAAAATTTCATTTGCATATTTTGTTAGCTAAATGTATAGAGCAACTTTTGTTAAAGTTTCAAAATCATACCTTGAAAAATCTGAAATTTATTGTCCAAAGAATAAGATCAAAATCCGATGTTCCCAAAATGAAAGGAAAAAAAAATGAGGGGTTGTATCCATATTTCATTGATTAGTCTCTACACAGTATTGCACATACTACTATATTTGGATACAGCTCCTAATCTTTTTGCTTCATTTTGGGGCTAACGGATTTTGATCTTTTTTCATCGACGATAACTTTCAGAATTTTCAAGCTATGACTTTGGAACTTTCATAAATGTTGCTCTATACATTTAGCAAACACAATATACAAATGAAATTTTGATAGCATTCACACATGCGCAGTGAAAGATTATTTAGTAAATCTGCTCATTTTCTTACAATTTTTATTATTTTTTAATTCTGATTACAGGGTGTTGTGTAAAATGTTATTTGTCATGTTTTCGGAAAAGAACATTATTTTGTCTGAAAGAACTCTGCTAATTATAAGCAAAAAAACTTGAAAAAATTTGGGACTGTTTTTATAAAAACCTTAATTTCTATACAAGTATACATGCTATCCGCATAAAAATGAACACAGTTTATTACCATAATCCACTTAAATGCAATCTGCAGTTTGAACATTTTTACTACATTAGTTTTGACAAGGTTATTCAAAAGATATTCCTTCTTTTTCAATTTGTTGACGGTCCCCTATTGCATTTTGTAAAAAAATCTTCTCGAAAATGTATGGCTTGTACTGTTTTATCTCTACATCTGGAGTTTCGGAGTTATTCTTTATGTATATTTTTAGGTATTTAACAAAACATCTAAAATCGCAAGTGTCAAGATTTTTTTTTTTTTTTTGCTTTGACTGTAATTTAACTAGAATCAACCTCTTAATGTCCAAATTATTTCCTTCATTAAATTTAAATTTCAGATTTCCCACCATTTTTAAAAGAAGAGTTCTTTTATCTTATTTTATCAAGGAAATCATTTTGTGAAAGAGATTATATATTAATCTTTATACACTGACGGAAAAAAAAAATCCCAACACCAAGAAAGACTTGTGTTAGCTAAACGAAATTTTGTAGGCGTGTTTATACATCTGAAAAATGACATTGATTTAAATTTCATGCTTCGCACATAAGTGGGGCGCTAGTAGCGCCACTCACAACTTTAAAATCAGGTTTGCTTTAAACGTATGCTGTAAAGCTCATGAGCATTATTTATCTTCAAAATTTGACGAATTGAATTGAGGTTGATCATGAATGCCTTTAAGAAGACGAAGAAGAGATTATCATCAGCTCCCGAGTTGGAAAGAGGTCGTAAATTAGGGCTACAAGAAATTGGATTTTCTTTCCGCGATTTTGCAGAAAGATTTGGACGGAATGTATCCACTGTGCATGATTGTTGCTAGTAGTGGTCAAGGGATGGTACTGCCACAAGAAGACCAGGTTCCGAGTGAACACGTGACACTACTGAGAGAGAAAACCGTCGTATTCGGCGTACGGCTGTGACAGAAATTCGAGCTGCAGTTGGTACCATAGTGACACAACGAGCTGTTAGAAATCGGTTACTTCAAGGACAGCTCAATGCAAGGCATTCCACTGACTCTAAGTCATTGCCGTTTGCGATGTCAAGGGTGTCAAGTCAGAGCTCAATGGAGGATGGAGTAGAAATTTGTTGTGTTTTCTGATGAAAGCAGGTTCTGCCTTGGTGCCAATGACGGCCATGTGCTGGTCAGAAGGAGGCCAGGGGAACGTCTGCAACCAAACTGTCTGCGGCTTAAACACACTGGACCTACAATCTGGGGTCATGGTCTACGGAGCAATTTCCTATGACAGAAGAAGCACTCTCGTGGTTCTCCCAGGCACACTGACTGCAAATGTGTACGCCAGTCTGGTAATTCAGCCTGTAGTGCGGCCATTCAAGATAGGCATTCAAGAGGGGTTTTTAGCAGGATAACACTCACCCTCATGCTGCTGTTGTAACGCAACACACACTACAGAATGCCAACATGTTACCTTGGCCAGCGAGATCACCAGATCTGTCTCCCATTGAACGTGTATGGGATATCATTGGATGAAAACTCTAGTGTCATCTCCAGCCAGCATTGAACATCACGTATTGACACAGCCTGTACAACAAGCATGGAACTCCATACCACAAAGTGACATTCGGCACCTGTATGACACAATGCATGCACGTGTGCAGGCTTGCATTCGAAATTCTGGAGGTTAAAGCGACTATTAATGTAACGGCATTTCACCTTTGGGATGCATTTTATTGACCTTAAATTAACCTGTGATCTCGAAAATCTAATCAATTAACCATGTTAACTAGACAAATGCACTGTCCAAATTTCATTACTTTACAATAAGTTTTTCTTCGTGTTGGGATTTTTTTTTCCGTCAGTGTATTTACTGGTGTGAAAGATACTTTCTTGCCACTACGTCTAGTGGTCTAAAAATATGCCTCTGGGTGTTAATGAATTAATCAGATAAATGTAATGGGATTTACAACTAGTTTGCATTGAGTAGATCTCACACACCTCTCATTTTTATAGACTTAACCCTTTCAGGATGAACAATTTTTACAGACTTTTTAATCACCGATTTTTCAAAACAGTAATTTTTGCTTAAAAGGAATTGAGAAAATACTCTGATTAAATAAGGCAAAATTTACAGTAAAAATTCACTAGTGATCATAATCAAGGATTCTGAGCTAGCACCATATGTCACATGTATACTGGTCGCTTGTCCCCTTGGAGTTAGTTAAGAGTATAGAATGGTCATGAACGGTCATTTTGGCTGCTACCATATGAATATACAGTAAAACCCCGATAATTCAGATTAATTGGGACCAGACACCAGACCAAATCCGGATTATTGGAAATCAGGATTGTTAAGAGAATTAGAAAAAAAAAAAAAAAATGAAATAAAATAAAACATACTTACAGAAAATCCCCTTTATGTTCAACTTATTGATTATTTACAGAAATTAAAAATGTTTACTTTGAAATAAAAAAAGTTTGTAATTTTTTGCTGTTCCAGTTTTCTATACCTTTTGCGAGCTGTATGGTCACGCATCCACTTGAGCATAAATAGTTCATTGGGTGTAGTTTAAAAAAAGAGTTTAAAGTTTTCTTCTGAAAAGATTTCAGAAAAATGTCTTTTTATTCAGAATACGACGAGAAACAAGTTAATGTTATGGAAATCAGTCAAATCGCTTCTTGAACTTGAAAAAAAAAAAAAAAAAAAAAAAAATGACCAAACAGATCCGGTTTAGTGGGGTTCTACTGTATTTCGGTTCAATACCAGAAAATTTATTATAAAAAAGTATTAAAGATCCAAAGAGGAAAAACATTAAATAAAAAAATTGAAACTGTTTTAACTCAAAAATCTGGTGTGAAATATTTTTATAAAACTTATCTAAAATTTCCGTCCTTTCTAGTGTTAAAACTTGTCTGTGAAAACGTGGCACGAACCATGATGTTTTCCAATTTTGCTACATAATTTCGAAGCACACTTAGCACAATGTCAGGTTTAAACTTTAAACAATATTTTAGCTACAATGTTAGTTTTATGAAATGCAAATGCAAAATGAAATTTAAATATGTGCAATTTTTATTGTTAGTATCAAATTAAGTTAATAAAAAAAAGAAAGAAAAAGAAAACAACATAAGATTAAAAATAGTTATACAGAATATCAGAGTCTGATAATATTTAGATTTCATGTCTCTGAAATTTTATTATGTAGATATTTATACTTGTCTAGTATATACCGATATACACATAGATGGCAACATCTCTTAATCATTCTGGAGTCTGATCGTAGACAAATGTTTTTCCAACCAGAAGTTTTATTTAATAAACAGTTTTAAAATGAATCTAGCCACATCATGTTGAAAGAGCACACATTTTCTTAGAAACACTTTCCGGTTTTAAACTTGTTTGCCTTATATCAGACTCCAGAATAATTGAGAGATGTTCTCATTTATTCTATACTCAACCCAACGTTATATAGTCTTATACAAAGTCTTATTATTTTTTTAGGAAAGATTTCTTTTAATAACATAATACAGTACCGGACCTCAATTCCGGACTGGTCAGGATGGCGATTGTTCCAGATTTTAGGTCCTCAACTAAAATAATAAATAAACAGATTCAATACATGCCTGTGGCAAAATTTTACATGCCGCAAAGCAATCTATTTTATGAATTGCCATGTTAGGCTTAGTGTAAATAAAGCCAAAAATACAAATTACAAAAAATAATTCAAAATAAGGATAAGAAAATTTTTATAATACTACCGCATATTCTTAGAAAAATTAGAACATCTTTTGGAAAATGCATTGCTGCTCGCGAGAGCCGAGCAAAATTTGTCAAAAAACTGAGGGAAATATGAGAAATTTGTCGAAAGATCGTGCAAAAATGTGCGAATTTTGTCAAAATATTGTTGAAAATTTGTGAGATTTGTCAAAAAAGTGTAGAAAATGCATCAAATTTGTTAAAAGATTGTGAAAAATATGCAAAATTTATCAAAAAAATGTGCAAATTTTGTCAAAAAAATGATGGAAAATATGTGAAAATTGTCGATAAATCTAATGCTCTAATTTTATGGAAAAATTGTACAATAACGCATGAATTGTGCCAAAAGATCATGGAAAATATGCACAATTTGTCTGAATATCATGGAAAATACGCACAATTTGTTATAGTCGTGGAAAGTATGCACAATTTGTGAAAGATTGAGGAAAATATGTGAATTTTATCGAAAGATTGCAGAAAAATGTTTGGTTTTTGTCAAATGAAAGTGGAAAATACATGAATTTATCAAAAGATTGCAAAAATATGTGAATTTTGATGAAAGATCGTAAATTTCTTCAAATGATTGTGGAAAAAGTGTGATTTTCATCAATTGGTCACAGAGAATGCTAATTTTGTCAAAAGGTCACAAAAAAAACTCCACTTATTCCTTCAAAATTGAAAAAAAATTGCAAATTTTATCAAAAGTATGTGAAAGTTCAGCGTTTTTTAATCTGAACTTGTACCATGTTTGAGTTCAACCGATTTCTTTATTAACCATCATTTGTCCCCAAGTTTGTTCTGAAACTATAGCAATGACATCCCAGTGACAGGGTTTCTTTCTTTTATTAAAAGAATATTTACCTTCATTGCTAATTGACAAATTTCTTTTAAATTTTCAGGAAGTTGCAATAATAGTAAATTAGCCTGTGTTACAAATTTTTATTAAAATATAATTATTTTTTCCAAAATTAGGATACCTCCAAAAAAACAGCCACTATAAACAAAAAAGAAAGCAAAGAAAAAGAGATATCTATCTGCTGTTTGTTTTGCTTATTTACTTACTTATTTATTTAATTGTGTAAGGCAGAAAGTCAACGTTATCTGATTGAGATCATTAACTTTCGATGGATAGTTTGTTTTGTTATGCAACGAGAAATCTTGCATAGATTTTTTTTCTCCTTTGAATTAAAGAAAAAATGTTTTTGGTTCGGTGTTTACAAACAGATTTTTTTCGAAAGAGGAAATTAAAAAAAAATTTTTAAAGATGTATGAAAGGTGTAGTAAAATATTTTTACATATAAATATTATAAATATATTCTTTGCATCTTTTAAAAATAATTCTTCTTTGTGATTACAGTAGACTCCCTCAAATCCACAAACCAGAAATCCACACATATTTTATGGATGTAAGCAATAAAACTTTCAGTTCGGATATTGGGACAAAATTTGATTTTTTTAGTTTTGTATCAATTCCGTACATTTTTTAATTTGTAATTTTCTTAATAATACTCTATTCATGTTTTTTTTTTCATGAAGGAAGAATATTTTTTTTAAATTCAAGATATTGCTGATATTACTGGTAATCACAATCTTCTTACCAAATATATTTATGCATTAATCAAGATATTTTGGTTATTAAGCCAGGCTAAACTTGAAAAAAAAATCTTTATTTTATGATTTTGATGTGAATTAGTAATGTACTTTTATAAGGCAAGTTTTGTTGAATAATTTTGGAAAAATACATTTAATCTTTATAATGAATATTTATTCATAAACTATTGATTATTAACTTGACCTTTGCTATTAGCACTTTAATCATTTTAAAAATTATCTAAATTTTTATGATTTTAGTTTATTACTTATTTTAATATTTTATTATATTGTAAGTATTCATTATAGTTCCAATTGCACTATTAATTGCACTCAAATTACTGTTTAAAAAATGTAAACAAAGCAATGACCAGAAATCCACAAAATTCTAAAATCCGCACAACCTCTGATCCCAAGCTGTGCGGATTTGATTTGAGGGAGTCTATTGTATTTGTTTGTTCTTTTTGCATTTTCTGTATAAATGAAGAAAAAGGTTTATTTTAAACAGCACTGTACAAAGGGGATGGTCACCCTGGGTGGGTAATTGAGGAGTCACCCAGTTTATACTACCAATGTCATCTTTAGATTGTCACAAGAAAAAGTTGGGGGAGGAGGCACCAAATTGAAACTTTGCCCCGAGCGCAGTTTTCTCTTTGCATGCCCCTGATTTTTAAAATAAATTTAAAATGTGTGCGCACACTAACTTTGCTAACTCTGTTAGTAAATTTGGATTAAAACTAATGTACAAAAATAATTGCAATAAAATTATTGAGTTGAGTGTAATTGCTTAGTCTAGAATAACTTGAAACTGTGTTATGTGCGCATGTTGTACCATCATGGACATTTTTAAGAATTTTTCATTCCAGATCATCGCGGAATTTTGGATTTCATTATTTGTTCTGGATTTTACAATTCTGGATTTGAGGTCCGGTACTGTATAGTTAATAATTCTGATATTTATTGTAGGGAACCCTCTGAGTGCGAGTAAAATTCACACTTGACCATTTATTTCTAATTAAAAAGTTAAAAGAAAACATTTGGTATTTTTATCATTTTTAAAAAATGTATTTGATATACACTATATGGCCAATGATAACTGGTCGCTTGCAATTTCTGACCTTTTTGTTAGATACTTTAAAAAAATACATGAAGAATTATCCTGATACTCCAGGTATGTAAGCAGAATAGTATAGGTCAGGGCTGTCCAATGTGGTGCCTGTGAGCGCCATTGTGTCCTTTGAGGCTTTTCATTGTGCGCTTTCAATTGATTCCTTATTATCAGAGATTATTAAATAAAAATCAATTAAAAAAAAACTTCTATAAAATCACTGGTGATCAACATGATTTTTTGATTATAGGCAGAGTTAAATTTTTAGCTCCTTTCTCTGCAAATTATTTTGACAGGTCTCTCTCTCTCTCAGTAAAATGCTGTTTTAAATTTACTATGGTGTATACTATATTTCTGCAATTATTTTTTACACTGAGCTCTTCTTGTGTGGCTCACATTGTTCAGTGTTTGTGCATCTTATAAAATGCCTTCATATTGCTACTCCCTACCAGAGTTGTCTCATGTTCTTCTTTTTCATTAAAAAAATCTGAATTCATATAAGAGATTGCGAATAATCGTTTTTACTTTATTTATAGACCGGGTGGCTGCAGCACAAACCTCGAGTTGGCGGCTGGAATTTCAGTATTAGTTAAAATTTGATTAGCATATTAAAATGCAACTGATACATAGATTTGTATCTTGCTGGAAGATATCTACAAACCTGATTTTATTGGTTGACTAAAAGGTTTATCATTTTGTTTTCCTACTCTGTCCTCCATACTTTCAAACCTTTAGGTACAGAAAAACACAATGATAAACCTAATGAATAGTCACTCAAATCAGGTCTGCAGTTGGTTTACATTTACAGAAAGATATGACTTGGCAGACTAGTTGCAATTTTGATATGCTAATCAAGTTCCATTTCTATCGAATTTCTAATGGAATTTCAGACAACAACTCAATAGGGTGATGGTCTATGCAGCCGCCTCCTTACCTATAATGACAAACATTTCATAATTATTTAAAGTTTAAAAAAAAAATTAAAAAAAATCAATTACTTCCATAAATTTGAAATTTTTTAATAAAAAAGCATGCCAAATGGGCAACTCTGCCATATAATGAGGTGTTGTTTTATATTTACAGACATGTGAATTATGATGCCCTTCACTGTTTGACACTAGATGAGGTGTGCTCGCAATTACTGTAAGGTTGGAAGCCCTAGTATAGGTTATATATTTCTGTAAAGATTTTTTTCGAAAACCCTTAGGGTAGGGGTGCACAACCTTTTCAAGAGAAGGGCCACTTACAAATATATCTGATTGGTCAAGAGCCACATCAATAACAAGGAGAGAATTTGATTTTAAAGGTGTTCTGTGGCCTATAATTGGATAAAAAAATATGTTTTCAGAGAGAAGAGGGGGGGGGGGGATACCTTTTTAGGTTCACTTAACCAGTTAAAATATCAAATTTAGTTGTTAAGGATATAGCAGCAATTATGGTAACGTTTGTATATGTAACAGATATAGCAGATATTATTCTGAAGATGTAATAATATTCCTTGACTTTATTCAGGAGAATAAATTTTGTTTTATCAAAAGTGTTAAAAAACAAAGATTAGTGGCTGGTGCCGAAAAAATGTGAACTTTATGAACGAAGGAGCCTATCAACAAAATTTGCATTTTCCCATGCCTAACGACCAAATTTGGGCTTTTTACGAAAATGTTCGATGAAATTCGCAATTTTTACGAAACTCATTGAGAAAATTCAATCTTTCTGTGCCTGATCAACAAAAGTTGCGATTCTTCTGAAACCGATCGGAATAATTCGCGATTTTTAGAAACCGATCGGGAAAATTCACAATTTTTAAGATACCGATCGTTAAATTTAACAAATTTACAAAGCCAATCGACGAAATTTGCAATATTTACGAAGCTGATCGATTAAATTTGCAATTTTTACAAAGCCGATCGGTGAAATTCATGATTTTTACGAAGTCGATAGACGAAATTTGCGAATTTTACAAAGCTCATCGGTGAAATTCGTGATTTTTCTTTGCATGATCGATAAAACATGCGATTTTTAAGAAGCCGACCGGCAAAATCCATGATTTTTACGAAGCCGATCGGCGAAATTCATGATTTTTTATGAAGCCAATCCAGAAAATTCAGATTTTTTCCGTGCCTGATCAACAAAGTTTACAATTTACAATTTTTCCTCGCTTAATGAACAAAATTAGCATTTTTTACGAAGCCAATAGAGAAAATTCATAATCTTTCCGTGCCTGACCAGCAAAATTTGCGAATTTTATGAAGCTAATGGGCGATATTTGCAACTTTTCTTTGCATGATTGATAAAATTAGCGATTCTTCCATCCCAGATCGACGAATTTCGTGATTTTTACAAACCTTATCGACGAAATTAGCGATTTTTCCGAAACGGATAGACGAAATTGCGATTTTATTTGAGCCTGATCGACGAAATCTGCAATTTTTCCATGTGAAAACGACAAAATTCGTGACAGTCCGGTGTTCGACCAACGAATACGATTTCTCGGAACCTGATCAATAAAACTCTCAAATTTTCAATGTCCGATCGATAACTGCCTTTAATTTCCGCCTTTAACTGACGAAATCTGCATTTTCTGCGCCCAATCACGAAATTCGTGATTTTTGCAAAGCCGATCGACAAAATCCTAGATTTTCCTTCGCCTGATCAACAAAACTAGCAATTTTTCAGAGTCCGGTCGGCTAAATTTGCTATTTTTTCTGAGCCTTATGGTGAAAATTCGTGATTTTTTCATACCTGATGAACAAAATGTGTGATTTTTCTGCACTTGATCAATATATTAGCGATTTTTCCATGCCCGATCTACGAAATTTGCAATTCTTAAAGGACTGATGAAATTTTATACTTTCCCGCGGTAAATTGACGATATTTTTCTGTAACTTTAGCACAAAAATTGCAATTTTTTTGTAGTTGTAAATTGATGAAGTTTGCGGGTCACTTTTGGCCTGCCAGCCACAGGTTGTGCATCCCTACCTTAGGGACTACCTTACCTATAAACAAGTTAAGAAAAAAATGAAATATCTTTTGGATAACCTTGTAAAAAAGAATAGCAGAAATGTTCAAGCTATAGAACTTGATTGAGAGGTTTATTGTAATAAACTGTGTTCATTTTTATGGGGCTAGCATGTATATTCATAGAGAAATAAAGGTTTTTATAAAAACAGTCTCAAATTTTGCGAAGTTTTTTTGCTTATAATTTACAAAGTTCTTAATGTAAAAAAAAATGTCCTTTTCAGAAACTGACAAAAAACATTGTATACAATACCCTGCAATCAAAATAAAAAAATATTAAAAATTGGATGAAAAATAAACAGGTTTATTAAGTAATGTTGCACTGTGCATGCATGAATGCAATCAGAATATAATGTGATTAATGTATTAGGTGAATGTATAGAGCAACTTTTGTGGAAGTCTCAAAAATATATCTTGAAAATTCTGAAAGTGATCATCGATAGAATAAGCTTGAAATCCATTGTTCCCAACAGGAAGGGCTGAATCCAAATATAGTATATGTTACACACTATTGCCAGTGCACAATATTGTATGTACTACTATGTGTATGTATATAAGTCAAACCCCCCCTTTCTTTGGAGTCTAAAAGATCTCAGTTTATACACTGGAATATGTTATTTTTCTAGATATATTAACAAAACATGACAAGTTATTTCATTGGTCATGTAGTGTGTTAGGGGATATGCAAATATAACGTTATCACCTTTTTGGCAATTTTGGACCCTCTCCCCCCCCCATTCCAATATCATATACATTATCATCCCTTGAACATCCCACCCCTCCTGCCAATGATGTTCTTATCAAAATGTGATTTTTTTATTTTATTTTATTTTTATTTTTATTTTTTTTTATAGAAATTATTTCTTTTGTTAGTGATATACTTTTTACATTTATTTTTTGCATACTTTATTGATTCAAATGAAGAGAAGTCAGTAAAATATTGTTTTACATCAAATACCACTTAAGAGAAATAGATATTATTTAAAAATACTTTATAATAGCTTTTTCTGACATAATGTATTCAACAATAATAAAGACTTGTTGCGCTTGCCCCGAACAGAGGAGGGGTGGAAGGTAAATCGAAATTCTTACCAACAAAGCAAGTGGTTAACATTCTTTCTCTTTTATTTATTAATAAACAAAAGCTTCATTTCAAATATACAATATTCACATATGGTTTCTCAAACTGTGATTATATAAAGAATAGGATTGTCAAACATTGGGGTATTCCATATTTTAGAATTAAGTAATTTCATATAAATAATTAGAGATTTTAATAATAACTTTAGTATTTTCATAAAAATAGATTACAGACTAAAAAAAAAGATAACATATTATTTTGAGCCAAAGATCATGTTATAATTTAAAAGAGAATATTTTGATTGGATCAAAAATGATATCAATATCAAAAGACAATCCCCCGTTCCTTCTAGAGATATCATATTCCAGACTCCCACTCCCTCCTAAAATGGTAACATTACATATGCACAACCTCTTATTTGATTTGAATAAACATTGTTTATTTTTCAGGTACCTAAAAGGTCCTTATTTAACATACTTTCTGTCTCTGAAAAGTCCTTGATTTTTAACCATTAGGTCTCCAAGTTTGGTCTCTATTTTGGACCAAAGTTGCTGACAGCCCTGTATATGGGACTAACTGTTAACCGTGTACATTATTTATACTAATCTGAATATGCTGTTTGTGGATTATCTAGTATAATATAAGCATACACACACAAAGAAAATAAACAAGAAATCTGATTAAAAAATATTTTATTTCAGAAAAATGTGATTTGAAAATTGATTACAAAAATGGAATCCGTTTTTTATAGAGTTGAACACAAATATAATTTTAAAACAGCTTAGTACACTCTTCCTCATGAGTTAAAGGATAATGTAATTGAAATGGTATATTAAACAGAATCTTTTGTGCAATCTTTATTGACATTTACCCTCTTGTTCACTTTTAAAATAAACAATTTCAAGCAGTTTATCTTTTCATTGTTTGTGTATGAAATATTTCCTACAGCATGTTAACAAATTCTCAATGAAGAATAAGTTATTTAATTTTTTTTTCCTTTTGTTGACTTTTTATTGGGATTACTGTGGATCCTGTACCTAAAATTTATGATATTGGATTGTGATATTCTGGCAGTTAAAGCCATGTGATCTGTTGGATTCCAATCCCTAAGAGGAATCTACTTGGTTAAATATTGAAGTCAATTTTATAAATGGATATAAAATATCTCTAAATGTCGCATATTAATAAATAACATATACAAAATAGTTTTGAAAGAATGGCAAGACAGCATTTTGCTATTTAATCTTTGAAATTTACCCAAGTATTTCTTTATAGTTTTAAATATACTTTTATTAATTACTATGAGGCTTGTTAATTATTAGAGCTATTTACTGTAATAATTTTAGTTATTGTCATTCAAAATTTGTTTTATGTTTTTAGCGGAGTACTGGTGAGGTATGGTACACCATCTGAAAGACTTTCTGAAATTGTTGCTACATCTGGCCATGCATATATATATTTTTACAGCGATGCTGCATATAACATGAGCGGTGTAAATATTACCTATAGGTAAATATTTGATTTGTTTATGATATTGAGATGTTTATGTATTTTTTTCATTTAATTTTCAATAGTTTTTAATTTTCTTAGATTGCATTTATTTTCAAAATGTTAGTATTCGCTTGTGATAATTTTATTGTAATACAAATTTAAATTTTCAGTAATATCTAGTTTATATTGATCAATTTTACAAAAAATTCTGATGATATAGAAGGAGAGGGATGGAAATCTTTTTCAAAATCAGCACACCAAATAACATAAAAATCGGCAAAAAACTTCAATTTTGCAGACCTGTATAATTTTATAAACACAAATTAATTTATTTTTAACTTGGGAATAAAAAAAAAGTTAGGAGCCAACATTGAATTCTGATCCTCTAGCTGACATGCAACCACTCTGAGGTTATCCCACAAGTTATTCTCTGAAGTTGCAATGGCCCATTGGGATAAAACTTTTCACTAGAATAATTAGGGATAAGAACTCTACAATACACTTTAATTCTCATTAAACTTAGTGAGTATCATGTTTCTTGTTTCCCTTGTTAGTCTATTTTTTAAGAATTTAAATGCTGAATTTTCTACATTATATTATTGATGTTATTGACACTATATTATTGATAATTTAACAATTAAGACATACATAATATATTTTTTTTAAACATAACATTAAAAATTTAAGCAATTGGTAATATTTGATAATGTTTTCTTTTATAGTATAAACAGTTGCCCAAAAAATTGTTCAGGCCATGGTCCTTGTGTTGATGGATTTTGCACTTGCTGGGCAAGTTGGACCGGTGAAGCTTGTGATGTTCCTATATGTCCAAATAACTGTCAAGAAAATGGGTACTGTGATGTTGAACATCATAAATGTATTTGCTATGCTGCATTTACTGGTATGTTTGAAGTATTAAACTCTTGAAAATTCATTTTTAACATAATTTTAAGGTAATTTATAATTTCTCTTTTATGAAGTTACAACTCCCTTAAAATTTAAATGTACTTTAAGGTTAAACTATTATCAAATAATTATTTTCATAGACATAACAAGTGTAAACTTATACTAAAATAATACTGTAAATAAAGCTATAAAATGCTCTGCAATAAATGCAGAATTAGTGAGTCTCCTCTTTTGTGTTCATGTAAGGTAAAAATTATGCATTCTGAAGCACCCATTATAATTTTTTAAGACTTCAAAGAGGAATTATGAATTCAACCTGTATGTATTTCTTGTTCACTCATAACTTCCCTAAATATGAACCAATTTTGATAATTCTTTTTTTGGTTGAAAGTTTAAGATGTCCGTGTTGTCCTATTTCAATTTTTTAAATTTAGGTGGTTAGAATGTCGTTATTGATGAATTAGATGACTGCAGATTATTTATTAAATCATAGTGCGTTTTTGGTAACATCTTAATTTTTAGTTTTTGTGACCGAAAGGAGAGTATTTTAATATGTACCAACATATAGAGGTACTTTGCTCTGTATTAACTCATGGAAGCCCTTTGACATGCTCTGATTGTGTAAGGACTCTTTATTGACATTATCTTAAGGACTCTTTATTTTTCAGCTTTTCAATGCTCTCTTTCTACATCCATAGATTTCAATGTGGACTTTTAAGGTTTGCTGGATGTAGTAAATTTCCGAAGTGTGAGATCATTCCAAAATGCTAAATCTTAACTGGACAAGTTTTCACATCAAAGAAATTGGAAACCCACATCGATACCAACTGACATCGGAAGTAGGTGCTGAAAAGATAAAAATCCACAACTATACATGTTGTTCAGGATGGAAAAAGTATCTCCATTAGTCAATGCACAATAATGCTCATTGCTATGTGTAGCGACTATCTTTAGATTCAGATTTGGTTACCGACTAGATTTCAGAATGATTTAAAATTTTTCAGGCAGGATTCCTCGATATGCAAATGACGATACACAAGGTATAGTAAAGTTCAATGAATGCGGCGGTAACTTTTTGAAGAGTGAGATATTATCTAAATGAGTTACCACATCCTAAAAACCTATAGATCCACAACAATACTAACTGACATTGTAAGTTGCTATCGAATAGCTGGAAATGAAGTAGGAAATTGGTCAGAAAATTGAATACATCAAAGCCCAGGAAAGTACATCAATTAATCAATGCATTGCAAAGAGACACCATATGTCAGTATATAATTGTGTATTACAGTATGAATAACAAAAAAGTAGGAAATAAAATATGCTTAATATATATATATATATATATATCAACGGACTTAAAAAAAAAAAACGCTAAAAAGAATTAAATGATTCTTTAAAATTCTCTAATGACAAAACGTTATCCAATAGGCACACATCGGATATCAGGTACCGGCATAAAAAGGCATAATTTAATATACATAATTTAATATACATAATTTAATATCCACTAAATATATATTTTAGAGAGAATATTTTTTACAAGAGATGAATTTACATATTTATGATTTAATTTATGAATATATACTTATAAAAAGTAATGAATTACTTTTTGAAGTTGGTGCCAAACTGTCTTAAATATAATAAGAATTGTGAATATATTGCGCGTTGTACCATATCAAAGATGATGATGATCATTATCAATTGTGACTGTTTGGCACTGATTTCAAAAAGTAATTCATTACTTTTTATATTTGTAAATTAAAACATAAATATGTAAATTGTATGGATTTGAGATTTCATTTCACCATTATTCAATTTTTTTGTAAAATGAAAATTAATAAAATGTCTTTTATTTGCATCTTTGGGGGGTTAATTTTCATCAGACATATCTAGGTTTTGTTGGGGACTTTTTTGAATTAAGTTAAATTTTTAAAAACTTGAAAATTTTTTTGTGAAGCTGTCGGCAATCACCAATGTCTAATGCCCCACTGATATTAGGTGAACTACAGGACTGAACAAAAGTATTTAAGTATGTTTTCATCTATTAGTATAAATTGCTGAAAGAAAATTTTCAATCAGTCTTGCATTTTCTTGCTTAGCTAAATTTTACCATTATATAGTATATATATTAACCAGGGTTCATACAGACTCCTTAGACTACTTAGAAACTACTTAGAAATGAAAACATTCCCAAGTAGTGCTTAGAACTACTTAGATAAACCAAATACTCCTTAGAAACTCCTTAAATTGTATTGCGGTTTTGCATGCGAGTGATATTGATCCCGAGAAAAAAAAAATTGTGATTGTAATACGCACAGTTGTAAAAAAATATATTTTTTCGTGCATGTTGCATTAACATTTTTTTTTTTTACCTTTGAAACTTTTTTTAAAGATGTATGCGATATACATAATAAGTATTTCGAGTTTGACTGATTTTTGTGTATATGACCATTGATCACTGCATAGGAAAGTTGATTCTGTATTTTTTTTATTTAAACTTACAAAATCACCAAGGTTGTAGATTCTGTGCTGTTTCAGCGGCAATAATTAGATTCTAATAGAGAAAAATTTGTTTAAAATGTTCTTCTCTCTAAATGGGGCATTAAAAATTGGGGTGTGCAAGTGCATGCTACGTAAATAACAACAAAAATGGCAAGTCATTAAAATTTTTTGGACTCCTTGGATTTTTTCTTCCCAACTCTTTATGAACCCTGTTAACCTACCATTCAAATGCAAGACTGTTCAAAAGTATTGGAGTATATATTTGGCTATGAACAGTAACAACTTATTTTCCAAAATTTTTACATTATGTTAAAGAAATCAGGAGATGTTGGAAAATATTTCAAATCCATGACTAATGCATGATTTTTCTTATTTTTTTTTCTTTCATAATGAACATTTTTTGATCTGAACAGAATATTTATAAGATATAAAATATTTTTAAATTTATGAATATATTAAAATACTGAGTCATTCAAAAGGGATTTCTAGTGTCAAAGTTCTATATTTAAAAAAAAATAAAGAACACAGAATAAGTAAGACAGATGTCAAGGGAAAATATGCAATTTTTATATTGTGAGTAATAGATGGCATTCATGTTTTGTTTGTGAAGCTGTTTTAGAAGCTTTTCAATGATAGAAGTAGTAATGAAATCTGTGGAGCAGAAAACTTTTTGTTTATTGTCATTTGTAAAATCACTGTTGAGCATGCCTCTGGGTTACAAAAGTTCATTCTTTCCTTTAATATAGAGCTACCTTGCACTTGGATGCATCCTATTGGACCACATGACTTGATAGTACATACCTGGCCTCCTCAGTTACCTGATATGATCCCATGTGATTTCTTCTTTTGTTCGTAAAAGATAAGTTTTATGTTTCACGCTTACCCACAGATTTATGTGAACTTAAACAATGGATTTCTGTTGCTGTACAATTAATTACTAGCAACACTTCACAATGTGTCTGGCATGAATGATGTATTATCTTGACATTAAGTGTATAACTAAAAGAAGTTATATCAGACACTTAAAGAACTCTTTCTTTTGTATTTATGTATTACTTATCATGTTGTTTATATATGAAAATGCAGCATTTTAAAATCAAATGATTCATTTTGAATATCAAGTGTTTATGGTTGGAGTACTTAGAAATAAGTAATAGAAGAGCATATTAAAGTTATATAAAATTGAAAGGAACAAAAAATGATCGAATCTGCATTTTTTAAAAAACAAAAGAAATCAATTAGTTTTTGTCTAAAAAAATTTTACATTATAATTTCTTTGATATGTATCTTTTAAAAGTATATGAAACTTCTCTAAGTTACATATGGAACAATATATTTAACTTATGAAATTTATTTATCACTCCAGGATTTGATTGCAGTTTTCGCATTGACGAAGGTTGGTGGGCTGAAGAACCTGCCAAAGTAAAAATTCAAGGTCGTGCTTTGCATGAAGCTGTTGTGATTGGGGATGAAATGTGGGTTATTGGAGGAGAAAATTTCCATCATTCTGGCTTCCAAAACATGATTAGGTAATTATTTTATTGTATTTAACCTTCAGTTATTTTTATAAAATCAAAAATGTTTCAGTGATTTTATTGTATTTTATGGTGCCGTGAATTTATTTTACCACATGCATTACTTATTGTGTCGAAGGTACATATTTTTATATTGAAACATAATTTATTCATAATAATAACACAAAACCCCCAAATGTTGCCCAATATTACTTTAAATATACCTTGTTATGTTGGTTGATTTTTCTAAATGAATGTTCTTTTAAAAGAAATCTAGCATCGCAGCTATTTACTATTTTAAGCTGTATACACCTTAGCAGATTACACTCATACTGATCAGTTTTTTCAAATGAAACTCTAATTTTTAAGATTTTATATATTTAAACAAAATTCTTTCTAAATGAACCTAGGCACAGGAATTTGATTGCCTTTGGCAGCAAAATCTGACCAGGCTTTGGCACCCTGATGGTGTTATGTAACCTGTCTTATTCTTCTGCTCTTATTAAATAAAAAAGGTGCTAATAGAAACATACAAATTGTTCAATTAGTTTAAATTTTGAAAGTTTTAGCACTCTTTTGAAAATCCTTAATTTTTTTCATCTTTAAAAATTCATGAAAACAAAACACTGTTGAAATCTGTCAATTAGTTCTTGAGATATTTAACTGTGAAAATGAATTAAGTAAAAATCACTTACCTGATTCTTAAAAGCTAAAGGAAAGTGTTTTTATTATTTAACTTTATTTAACTGTATATCTGCTGAAGGGATTTTCAGTGTTCCTGTAAGTCTAATTGAGATGACTTTACTATTTTTCAAACAGCATTTTTTGAGATTGTTAGTTAAATAAAGTTTTATTTCAGCAATTAAATAAATGAATAATGAAATAATAGATAGAAATTTGGGGGGTTATCTAGCTTTTATAATAATTATACCATTATCATAAAACAAACATTTTTCAATAAGCGTCAATACTTTCAATTTTGAAAATAATTATTTCATATGTATTTTTCTAAATAAAGACAAAAAACTGCAATTGTTCCAGCTAAAATCTCCAGTAAAAAGTTTCAAGTTGTGAAATTTAAATAAAAAAAGTATTTTTAAGCAAAATATTTTTTTGTTTTAAAAATGTTTACCTTATCATATATAACTTTTTATAAAACTCTGTATTTTAATTCTGTATAAAATTAGAATACTTGTCTAAAGAGATTGCTGTTTGAATTGATGCATATTATTTTATATTAGAAGCTATTACAATTTCCTTATAATAAAAGACGTATATTCTGTGTATCAGTAATATCTTGTGATTGAACTCTGGTAAAATATGGATGAAAGAAAAAGTATTTTAAATCTATTGTAAATTTTCTTTAATTATTTGTATTACTCTTTATTTGCATTACTTATAGCAAGGATGAGATTCTTCTGTGGATCCGCAGTTTATCTTTTGTCTTTTTCAAATTTTTGCTTTTTGGCCTTTTTTAAAATTTTTATTTCTGATTTTTCAAATATTTACTTCGTGCACTTCCGTTTTTTATTCGTTAAAAAAAAAAAAAAAAAAAAAAAAAAATCCACATCAAAATGTCTCTATTTCAACACTTCAACTGCAAAAGGTTTTTATAGAATGCAAAAAATCACAATTTTTGTCAAAGGATTGTGGATAAATCTGAAATTTCATTTTGAAAAATCACAGAAAAACATTATTTTCATCTAATGATCGCAAAATAAACACAAACTTTGACAAAGATTCACGAAAGAATGCAGAAAATTTGGAAAGGATTGTGAGAAAAACAAGATTTTCATAAAAAGATTGTAGGAAAATGAGATACAGTAGACTCCCTCAAATCTGCACTCCTAAAATCCGCACATAATTTACGGATGTAAACTATGAAACATTCAGTTCAGATGTAGGTGCAATATTTGACTTTTTTAGTTTTATATCAATTCCATATATTTTTAAATTTCTAATTTTTGTTAAGATTATTGAATTCATGTTTTTTCATGAAGAAAGAATAATTTAATTCTGAAAAAATCAAGATATTGCTGATATCATTGGCAATCACAATCTTACCATATATATTTATATATTAATCAAGCTTTTTTTAGTTATTAAGTATGATTAAACCTGAAATAAAACTTTGTTATTTTATGATCCTGATATGAATTAGTAATGTACTTTAATGAAGCAAGTTTCATTAAATAATTTAGGAAAAATACACTTCATTTTTATAATGAACTAGAAGATAGCCCGTCAAAATGACGTGTTTCTATTTTTGAAAGGATGATAAAACATTACAACAACTTTGGTCAGTCATAGCCACTTTAGGCTTAAACAATTTTAAAATACAAAGATTGAACATGAGGGAAAATCTAAAAAATAAATAAATAAATAAATTCAATAGAAATCTGCATTTAAAACTATAACAAAACTATCTGGTGGATGGGGAGGGATTGTAATGAACAAATGGTAAATGCATAAATTTTAAAAGAATAAAGTAAGATAAAATATCAATACATTGTGAAACTACAGCCAAAAAATATTTTAAAATACCGAGAGAAAATAATAAAAATATCCAAAATGTATAAAATTTTTTCCCATTTTGGCCATTTCCAGACGAATATGGAAGGGTAGCCAAATTATTAATTGAATGTTTAAAATAATGGCATAGAATATGCCGCTAATGAATTTCACTCACAAAATTACAGTAATTATTTCACAAAAAACATATAAATTAACATGCATTAATAATGCAAAACATGTACTAATAATGCTATTTTAAAACATTTGTGAATTAACTATTTTATACCATTAGCTAATACTTGAAAGGAAATACTTTATAAGATCGAAAACAAATGTCAACAATAAAGAGTAAACAATCGTGATTCGGTATGTGACAATGAAGTCATTCACAGCTGTAAAAAAAATAAAAAAATAAATAAAAATAAAATAAATAAATAAATAAAGCAACACGAATGTAAAAATTCTAACAATATTGTATTTAAAACGCACTTTCGCTTTTCTTAAAAAAAAGGTTTTAATTAAACACTGTTAAAAATTTGACTGTTTTGCTGCATCGTCATTACATAGCTTTTATAGAAAATGATTACCGTATTACATTGTTAAAAATTTGACCCATTTGTTGCAGCATCACTCTACAGCTTTTATAGAATATCTCTTTTATGACCAATGAGAATGCTCCATATCACAGCAAAAGTAATCGCTTTATATAAAAGCAGTGGAGTGATGCTGCAGCAAATGGGTCAAATTTTTAACAGTTGCTGCAGCATCACTCCAAGGCTTTTATAGAAAACGGTTACTTTGTGTGTGTTACTTAGAGTGTATTCTATAAAAGCTGGGGAGTGATGATGCAGCAAAAGGGTCAAATTTCTAACAGTGTACTGCTAAAAATTTGACCCATTTACTGCAGCGTCACTCCATAGCTTTTATAGAATGTGTCTTTTATGACCAATAAGAATGGTCCATAACACAGCAAAGTAATCGTTTTCTATAAAAGCGGTGGAGTGATGCTGCAGCAAATGAGTCAAATTTTTAACAGTGTGAATATTGTGTTTGAAATAGGGAAAAGATTTCAAAGCACAGTAAAATGTAGTGACGTCATTTACAGCTCAAACTGTAAATCTGACAAATGAGAATGCTCCATTACGACTTTGGAATGTTTGCATTGGACGAAAAATTGATAGCCTTTAAAATCGGAGATAACTTTTCACAATGGGATTTGTCATTGGTCACAATAAGTGTTTTTTCTCGTGGATGGGTTGACCCGGAATCGTTATACACAGAGGGATTTTATATATATAATATTTAATTGTACATTATTTATTATTAATTTGACCTTTACTTTTAGTATTTTAATCATTTTAAAAATTATCTAAATTATTATTATTTTAGTTTATTACTTATTTTAATATTTTAGTACATTGTAAGCATTCATTATACTTTTGATTTCATTATTAATTACATTTAAATTACTTTTTAAAAAATATAAACAAAGCAATGACCAGAAATCCACAAAATTCTAAAATCTGCACAACCTCTGGTCCCAAGCTATGCGGATTTGAGGGAGTCTACTGTATATCATCAAAGGATTGTGGGAAAATGGAAATGTTGTCAAAGTATCGCAGGAAAAATGCAAAATTTTTTAAAGGATCACAGGAAAAAAACTATTTTTTTTTTTAAATCGCAAAAAAAAAAAAGATAATTTTGCCAAAAAAGAAAAAAAAAATGCAGAAAAAAAGAATTAGAACCAGGAGGAATCCCCCACCCTCCTCTGCTATAACTTTTCAGAAAAATTGTTGTGAATTTCAGATGCATTATTATTATTATTTTTAAACTCAGAATCACCCCTTGTACTGTGTCATTCATTCTAATCTCAGTACAAAAATATCCAGAAATGTGTATTTTTAATGCATAATATCTAGGAAGAAAGCAAGAAAAAGAAATTTACCTTGTGCAAGAGCAAAACTAAAAGAATGAACAAAATTTCTAATTTTTTTTTTTACTCCCCCCTAATATTTAGTCAAAAAGGTTTTACTGTTTTCAAAATTTCAATAAAAAAAAAGAAAAAAAAATGATGCCACTAAGGGCTTTTATTAATGTACTGTATACAGGGGTGATTGTGTTCCGGGTGCACCCCGGATGTCTGGGTTTTTCGATCGATCCTACTGGGTTTATGATATCGTTACATTTAGGGGAAAATTGGGACATTATTAAAAAATACCGTGAATTTGAAAAAAAAAAATTGCAAGAAAAACACAAATTTTGTCAAAAACTAACAGAAAAAAACATGAATTTCTTTAAAGAATTGTGCAAAAAACTAATTTCTTTATAGAATTGTGGGGTAAAAACGTGAATTTCATGATTAAAAAAAAAGGTAAATTTCGCCAAAAAATCTCTGAAAAACAATCAATTTTGTCAAAAAAATCGCGAAAAAATGATCAATTTTGTCAAAAGATCGCAAAAAACAATCAATTTTGTCAAAAAAAAAATGATAAAACAATCAATTACAGCAAATAAGCACAAAAAAAAAAATTGTTATACAAGTGCAGAAAAACAGCAAATTTCATGAAAATATCATGAAAAATCTTCAAATTTCATTAAATAAAAATCGTGTAAAAACAATAAATTTCATCAAGTAAGCAAAAGAAAATGGCCAATTTCGTGAAAAGATCGCGAAAAAGCCACAAATTCCATCAAAAGATTGCAAAAAAAGGTTATTGCTGGAGTGAAACTTCCTGTTCTAAAAACTGTTTTTGCTGCTTAAACAGATTTTGTTGCTATGTTTTTTTTTTTATCGTTTTTCTCAAAAACTGTTTTTTCTACTCCAAAAGTGTTTTTTGCTGTTCCAAATCTTTTTGAGTGAATGGGACCTTTGAAATTGGTATATTTTGCATTCAATAATTTTCAGGGTTTTTTTTTTTTTTTTTTTTTTTTTTTTTTTTTTTTTTTTTTACTTTGTATCAATTAATTTTCAGGTCACAATCACCCCTAAAAATTTTCATTAGATTAATCACATACTTTCCACCTATTTCATGTTAATAATTTCTTTTTAATTTAGGCAAAACTAAATGGTATGTAATTTATATATATTAATAGCAATTATATTTGTTGTGATTGAAATTCCTGTCATTGCTCAAATGTTGTTTGCACAGTTTTCAGCTTTTTTGCTTTTTGGTCAACCTCATCCCTGTTATCTCTCCCAGAGAAGTAAAAATGAACTACTAACTATAAATCCTGTCATATTTGCATACATTTATTCCAAGATATTTGATTATTTTAATTATTAATGAAGATCTGACAAACTGTGGATGTAAATACAAACTGATTAAAACATATAGTAATTATGTTGAATTGTTGTCTGCAAATTTAAATGCTCTTTATTTTTCATTGTAGTAAATATAATTTGGTAACTTTCTGCAAAAAATCATTTATTTATCATTTTTGAAAATCGCAGAATTTGACCTTTCTAATCTGGAAATTTTCAGGTATAGAAATCAGTTTGTGATCTTAAATCCCAATGTTGTAATCATTGGTACATTAAAATGAGTTTTTTTTTCTTTTTCTTTTTTCTTTTTTTATTAATATTTGATCACATGTTATTTTAGCATGTTTCATTAATTTTTTTATGCCTCTCTTTTAAATGTTTTGTGTGTTAATTTTTTTGTTAATTGAATATATAGATATTTTAAAGTTTTATTTATTACTAGTGAAATGAGAAATTTCTTTTCTAGGTACAATTTTTTAAAGAAAACTTGGAAAATTCTATCAAACAATTTAACTGCTGAGCCACTTTCAAGATATTCACACTCTGTTGTAGCTTATGAGGTATGAATACTTGTGTTTCTTGTTTTTAATAACAGATTTTATCATATTTAAATTAAAAACTTTTGCATTTGCTTATTTTGCACAATATATAAAAAATACTTTAATTATGCTGTGCACAAATGAAAGCACTGAAGATTTAAACTTATATGCTGTTTTGACTTTTACATTTATAATGACTGTTGCATTTTTTTTTTTTTTTAATGTCTATGAGAGTTTAGGTATTTTTTAAACATATTTTGGCAGCATATTAAATACAAATTCTTCAGTTTAGGATATATTTTTAATTACAAAGTTAATTTTTACATGCTATTGAAATTGTAATATTATATATATTTTTTCTTTTAATCATTGGTTAGCCAAATCAGAATCCACCTTTTATTTTCTTCGCTTAGTTCATTTGATTAAGGTGAATTCAAATAGCTTGTTGAATGACTCAAATTTATTCTGTTGTTTGTTTTTGTTTGGGTTGAAATTTGACAATATCAGTTGCAAATTAATTGGATTATTATTTGTCTATTTTTCTTAAAGCTGTGCTGTATTTTTTACAATAGTCTATTTCCATAGGCAGTTGGAAATGTATTCATATTTATTTTATTATTTTAAGATTATTTTGAGTAGTATGAATGTTCTTGTGTTCAAAATGTTCAAAATAGTAATACTTCTGTATTTTTAGGGTAACTTATATATGTATGGTGGAATGCTTTTCAATGGTACTGTATTAAATGAATTATGGGTTTACAACACAACAAAACGTGCTTGGTATTTATTGTCCAAAGTAACCTTAGATCAGAATTGCCACTCTGAGCCTTGCAGTCCTTTAGCTACTATGGGTCACACAGCGACAGTTGTTGGAAAATATATGATTGTGATATTTGGCCATAATCCTGTTTATGGATATCTGAATACTGTTCAGCATTATGATTTTAGTAAGTGTTTATTTGATCATTTGTTTTTATATGAGTTTTAGATACTCAATTATCACTATTAAGGGAAAAAATGCATTAATATTTATATTTAAGTACACATTTAATGAACTGCTGGAAATCCCTTTATGAAAGGAAGAAAAAAAAAGAATGTAATCATATGTTAATTCTGCTTGTAAAAAGTTTTAGAATAGTTTTTCTCACTGATAGGTGATTATATTTTTATTCCAATCTACTGATAATTAAAATGATTTATTGACAGCTTCAATGTTACTAAAATATTGAAGAAAAAAAAAAAGGAAAAAAACTGTTGAAAAATTGAAATGAAAAGAGAATTTTAAGAAAGCAATGATCATATAATTGAGAATATCCTAAGTTATAGTAACATTTTTTGGTATGAGATCTTTTTCTGTATACAAAAAGTTTTTTCTATAAAAAAAAAAAAAAAAAAAAAAAAAAAAAAAGGATCAGGCTAATACATAGTTAAATGGTCCTTGAACGTCTTTAATTTTTTCAAAAGTAATTTTAGTCCTTAATTTTATCACAAGTAAATTTTGGTTAAAAAAAAAAATCCAGTACTTTTTGGTTTGGACACCAGTGCTATACAAACATATGTGTACATAACACTAGCACCTGTTTAACCAAAAAGTACCAAAAATCTATATGTCTAGTCTATGTAAAATCTTTATTTTCTGTTATTTTTTTTATTAGACTTAAATACTTTTGCTATTCAGCTGATTTCTGTATTTCTTTTAAAATTAATTTTATTTAAAATTTGTACACCTGTGATTTGGCTTCGCCTTTATTCCATTGTATACAATGTTCAGATTGCAATGTCCAAATGCATTAAATTTTTAAAACTTTAATTTTTAAAAAAAGAACAAAAAACTTTTTCTGTTTGTTATTTTATTGTAAAACTAGTGGAGTTTCAGAGATAGTTTTTCCCAAGCAAACCTCAAATTAAACAAACATGGAGTTGTGGTTTGTAGCATACACTCATGTGGGCTTTGCCTTCTCCAGTTTCAAATCAAACAAACCTTGAATTATTTTGATTTTTTTATCTGTCTAAATTAAATTAAAATTTTCACCATCAAGTTTTCATAGCAATTGATTTCATATTTTTACAAATTTAAGTTAATCATGGTAGTAGCAAAATTTACTGGAGAGTTCTATTTCAGAATAGAATTGGCAAAAATATCTTTATAGAACATATAAAAAATGTAGTAATTTCACCAAACAATTACTAATAATTTAAGAAATGAAAAATCAGCTGAGGATGAGATTTCCTATGCTTAACTAGAAGATTCAAACTTGATTTCTTTTATGAATGTCGAAAAATTGCCACATAATACAAAAAAAAAAAAAAAAAAAAAAAAAAAAAAACTTCTAAAAATTTTATAAAAAAAAATCCTTAATTCAGAAATTACAAGGAAAAAAATAACTGCATTGGATTAAAAGAATGAAATCAGATTCCTTTTATGAATTTAAAAAAAATCACATTAAATTGTATAAAAATGTTAAAAATCTTATAAAAAGTCATCAAAATTAAAAAAATTTTAAAATATAAAATTTATTCTTTGTGGTAAATTATTGAAATAAGAATACTTTTACATATGTCAAAAACTGCTGCCAAAAAAAGAAAGAAAATCTATAAACTACACAACTATTCAAAAATCTCCGTACAAATTCAGAATAAACTTAAGAGAAAAAACAATATGTATATACAGTAGACTCCCTCAAATCCGCACTCCTAAAATCCACAACTCTCTAAAATCTGCACATATTTTACAGATGTAAACAATGAAACATTCAGTTCAGATGTAGGTGCAAAATTTGTCTTTTTTAGTTTTATAGAAATTCCATATATTGTTCAATTTGTAATTTTTGTTAAGGTTATTGAATTCATATTTTTTCATGAAGAAAAAATAATTTATTTCTGAAAAAAAAAAAAAATAAATAAAGATATTGCTGATATCATTGGTAATCACAATCTTACCCAATCTATTTATGTATTAATCAAGCTTTTTTATTTATTAAGTCTGGCTAAACCTGAAATAAAGCTTTCATTATTTTATGATTTTGATGTGAATTAGTAATGTACCTTTATGAGGCAAGTTTCATTGAATAATTTATGAAAAACACATTTCATCTTTATAATGAATATTGAACTGACATTATTTGACTTTTGCTTTTAGTATTTTTAATCATTTTAAAAACCATCTAAATTTTTATTATTTTAGTTTATTACTTATTTTTAATATTTTAGCATACTGTAAGCATTCATTATACTTTTGATTTCATTATTAATTACATTCAAATTACTATTTAAAAAATGTAAACAAAGCAATGACCAGAAATCCACAAAATTCTAAAATCCGCAAAACCTGATCCCAAGCTGTGCGGATCTGAGAGAGTCTACTGTATATTGTTATATATATGTTCAAATATATATATACGCCTTCAAAACTATTAATTTAGAAAGAACTAGCACATTCCCCCTCACAAAACAAAAACTCCCTTAAAAATTAAAAATTCAGTAACCAAAATACAAAACAATAGGCTGCAAGCCTTGTCAGCGATGGGTTTTATTACAAAAAAGCAGCCGAGCATTCAAATTTACAAAACTAAATTTATTTAAATGGCAGTGGGTTTCGGCCAGAACGGTAAATAGCAAAAAACAGATGTTAAAACACCCGATGGCTATATTTCACACGCTCCCCCACTGGACCCGACACCACAGTAGCAAATGAATGTCTCACCTGGAACATAGTAAACGATGCAAAATATGTTCATTGACTAAAACTCACATCCCCAACTTAGCCTTATTGCCACAACCCAAAACAAAATAAAACTGAACAAAGTAGAAACCATCTTCCAAAAACAATCAAAGGCTGTTGCCACTCGATGCAGCACATCATCATAAAACCGTCCTTAAACAGGCTTTAGGTAATACAAGTCATTCGCTGTCATCGAGAAGCAAACGATCAATAATGTAGAGAATCTGCAAAATCAGAATGCTTTTTTATGAAATTGAGAGGTATATTGTTTTTATAATGAAGTTTACTTTTAAATTGAAAAAGCTCACTATGAAATAGGTGTTTTTCTGAACAGATTCTTAAAAAGCAAAAAATTTGGCTGGTTATGATGTTAATGTAGATATGTTATGAAATTTTGGAGGAGCAGTGTACAAGCTGATTAACAGTAAAAGAAAAACTTTTACGCTTATCATAAATTGAAATTTTCATTTTATTATCTATTAAAATTTTAATTTTTAAATCTAGATAGTCAGCCTCCAAACTATTTTCATTTGTTTTCTTTAATGTTAAGGAATCAGGATAAATTTCTTGAGAAATTTCATTAAAGTCAGTATTAAAATTCAAAACAATCAAGTCATCTATGTATTGGTAAGCAAGAAAATTATCAATTGCCATTAAGATATGAAACTTATCCAGCCTGGCTTCTTTCACACTTTAATATAGGTAATGCTGCAACCTCAGCATAAGACAGAAAAGTCTTTATGAGCACATAACCCTGTGGAAAACATGAGATGAAATAAAACCCAGCATAGGTGAACACATATATGTATAATTAATTTCTCAAAATTTTTAACTGAAATTATGCCCAAAATTATTGAATATTAATGTATGGTATTTTTTCATACTGTTAACTAAGCATAAACCAACAGAGTGGAAAAAAAAATGTTTTACCCAACATCCTTCTATTTAAAGTTAATTTTCTGCTACCTTACTGTGTATGATGCTTAAGATGCTGCATCACACAAGAAATATTCTGCTTTTCTCCCATAGAGGAGCTAGCTGCCTAACCCTGCTTTGATCAAATGGGTGGTTACTGTTAATTACTGTGAAGTCAGACTTGCCTGTCGATAAAATTTATAGCCTGAGTGGTAGGGGGATTATTTTGAACAGTACAGGCTCTGGGTTCTTTTTCAGCTTTTATAGAAACACGATGTTGAGTGACTTTTTCTTTGACTAGTTTTATTTGATTATATTTTAAATGTTTATGAGTATAAATATTTACCAAAGAAAAGTTCATGCAACATCAGTGAATATGAATGAAAATAATTCAAAATTCAGTATTTTAATATTTTAATAAATTTAAAAATGTTTTATATCTTATAAATATTCTGTTTGGATAAAAAAATGTTCATTAGAAAAGAAAAAAAAATTCATGCATTAATCATAGATTTGAAATATTTTCCAACATTTCCTGAAATTTTTAACATAACGGCAAAATTTAGGAAAATAAGTTGTCACTGTTCATAGGATATCATTTCTCTATGTAGGAAAATAATTGAAAACATTTGATTGATTTCAAAAAATGTTTATTACAAAAGGAAAAAAAAAAAAAATCATGCATTAGTCATGGATTTGAAATATTTTCCAACATTTTCTGAAATCTTTAACATAACGTCAAAATTTTGGAAAACAAGTTGTTACTGTTCATAGGATATCATTTCTCTATGTAGGAAAATAATTCAAAACATTTGATTGATTTCAAAATATTTATTCTCGATAAAATTTAGTATAAAACAGAACTCCATTTGAGTTTCAGTTTGAAGTCACACTGGAATCAAAGTGCCAAAATCTCTTTCAGTTATTATGTATAATTATCACACATTATAATATAGGAATTAGCATAAAAACAATTGTTATATCTGTAACATTTGTTGAAATTATATAAACCAGACACATTTATAGTATTAAAAAAATATGAAAACTCATAGATACTAGTCACATTCCCTAATTTTTTAAATGCCTATTTCAAATTATTTATTTTTTAGCTACATAATGGTTTTTAGGTGCATTCGTAATTATGTAAATACGTAGCACCTATTGTTGTCGCTCAGTCCGTCTGTCTGTCCGTCCGCATATAACAACACAAAAACTACCCAACCAAAACATTTGAAATTTAAAATACATAATTATTACATAATTTTGTCGAGTCATTTCAAATTTTATGAAAATCGGATGGATAGATCAATTACAGGGACAATCAAAAGGATTCCGTTACATTACGGTCAATGGGGGAAAAAGTTTCAAATGCATTTTAATCGTTTGAAATTTAAAACGTTTATTTATTATATAATTTTGTCGATTCATTTCAAATGTTATGAAAATCGGGTGCATAGATCAATTACAGGGACAATCAAAAGTATTCCGTTACATTATGGTCAATGTGAAAAAAAGTTTCAAATGCATTTTAATCGTTTGAAATTTATAACATATATATATTTATTACATAATTTTGTTGAGTCATTTCAAATGTTATGAAAATCAGATGCATAGATCAATTACAGGGACAATCAAAAATATTCCATTACATTACGGTCAATGGGGAAAAAAGTTTCAAATGCATTTTAATCATTTGAAATTTAAAACGTATAATTTTTACATAATTTTGTCGAGTCATTTCAAATTTTATAAAAATCGGATTTATAAATCAACTACAGGGACAATCAAAAGGATTCCGTTACATTACGGTCAATTGGGAAAAAAAATTTCAGATGCATTTTAATGGTGTTACACTCATTTAGACATAATAGAATTGACATGAATCTATGAAATATGTAGTAAAAAATACATTTTGCACAATCTGTGATGCAAAGAATATTTATTATTAAATTACAGGGCCACACAAATTTATTCCACTAAATAATGTTATACGGGGAAACATTGTTTGGGACGTGTTTTAATTATATGAAACTACTTCACATTTTATGAATAAGATATACGTTAATGAAGTATAATAAAAATTACTCTGCATATTTACAGGAACACAAAGATTTCGACCACTATACTGTATCCAAAGTACACTCTACTATATCAGCAAGATCTGAATATTTTAAAACGTCGTTATCGTACGAACGCACCTCATTTGCTATGCTTCACGTGCAATTTCCAACTTGTTTTTATTGTGAAATGTTTCTTGTTAAAATTTGGTATTCTTAGGATTTTGTACATACGTTCATAATCTTTTGTAAGAAGAAAGATAATAGAGCATAACCAATATTATGTAAATTTTTTTATTATGATTACATGAGCTAATGATGATGGGTTGTTATATAATTTCTTACTCAAAGCGCATCCTGTGTGTTCTTTAGATTTTATGATGACTTATACAAAGTTTTATTATTTCATAGCTCATATTTGTTTGAATTTCATTGATCTTTTTAAATTTCAAATCTTACCCTTTTGTTAATTTTTGGTAAAAATTATCCTAGCTACAATTAAATGGCATATTCAATTGAAACTCAAACCAGATTCATTAAGAATTTTATTATTATATTATTCAGGTAAGTTTATAATTTTCGGAACTTCAAATTGAAATATTTAAGTGGATTCTAGACCAAAGGTAATCTTGATTAAAGTGTGTGTTAATGCACATTTTCCTTGAAATAAAAGTTTGTAACAATTTAGCTTTTCAGAGAAAGAAAGATTCATAAAAAGCAAAAATGCTGAATAAAATGGTTAACTTTCCCCCCTTCAATGTTGAAGGGGTGAATAATTCCCTGAATGCCTTTATTTAAGTGCATTATGGGGAAAAAAATCAATTTCCCTATATGATATATGATTTATTTGTATGTCCAGCAATTTAAATTGATTAGATGATTATCTGTTTCAACGATTTTCTGAAGTAGAAATAAACAAATGTTTTTAAATACTTAAAAATGAATTAATATATCTAGGAGTCTAATCCTAATTCATGTATAACTTGTTTTTCCTAGTAACTTTATTTCTTTTTCTATTTAAAATTTCTTTTTTTGGGAGGGGGGGGGGGGAAGAAAATTTTAATGGATTATCTTGCTTTAAAAAATATTTAAAATATAATAGCATGCCAAATCATATCATCATATTTCACATCAATATTTTATCTCCCTACTGAAAAATATTAATTTGTTAACATATATTATTTTTTAATGTGATAATATGCATTTGATTTTTTTATGTGCTACTTTGAATATTTGAATACATTAATAATTTAGAGAAAAATAAAACTTATTGGAATTTTTTTTAAATCTTTCATAAAATTGAATGTTTCCAATATAATCTGTCCTTTAAAATGAAGACACAGACCTAGTAGTAATTTTATGAGTGAATACTGGGAAGAAAACATAGACAGTTGGAAATTTTTATTTGTAACTTACAAAATCAGTTTTTGGGCCTTCAATTAGTAAAATAGCTTCAACCAGTAATCTATCTTACTCCTCTGTTCTGCTGTAAACCTCCCATCCTGACATTTTGACATGGTGTCAAAGGTCATGTACTCTCTTCTTCAGAAATTGATTAATGGTTTGGAGGTGCAAAGAAATTTTTATAATGTTTATCTAATATCTGGAGTTAAAATAAACTTACCTAAAGGTTATTTATTTGTATGAATAGATGGGAACATATGCTTTCATATCTAGTTTTCAATTTTCAAAAACTCCAAATAGTTTTGAAGTTATTTAATATTAATCACATTTCACTTACTTCTTAAGTGTTCATCCTTTAATAAAAAATGTAAGTGTATATTTTAAAATTATTTTATTAACTAAAACAGAAAGCAACACCCTTTAAAAAAGCTCTCAGAAAAAATGAGTTAAAAATATTAATTTTATGGCGAGTTATTGGATAAATGGATACATTCCATGGCCATTGGTTTAACATGGAGAAGGAAATCTCAAATCTTACTAGGGAAGTGCACGAAGTGTGAGTCACCGATTTTGACAAAAGTGGTATCGTTGGAAAGATCTCATCGTGAGCAGTAAAAAGCTCAATGGAACTACCCGTCGCAAATGATTCATTTTTGAGATATGCGACAATTTATGCGACTTACTGGGTAACCGCAAAATTTTTTAGCCTCAACTTTAACAAAAGTGATATCGTTGGAAAGATCTCATTGTGAGGCGTGAAAAACTCAATGGAACTATCCGTCGGAATTGAGCCGTTTTCGAGATATGCGACAATTTATGTCACGAAGCTAATGAACACTTACTGGGAAACTGCAAAAATTTTTAGCGTCAACTTTAACGGAAGTGATATCGTTGGAAAGATCTCATTGTGAGGAGGTTCCGGTTCCTAGTGCTACATGATTTTCTGATCCTAACAATGAGATCTTTCCAAAGATGTCACTTTCGTCAAAATGGAGATTATTTTTTTTCTCGGTTCCCAAATAAGTGTGCACAAAATCAGTAATAAGTGTGCAAAACACGACATAAATTGTCGGATATCTCAAAAACGACTGATTTCCGACGGCAAGTTCCATTGAGTTTTTCACTCCTCACAATGAGATCTGTCCAATGATATCACTTTTGTTAAAGTTGAGGCTAAAAAATTTTGCGGTTACCCAGTAAGTGTTCACTAGCTGCGTGACATAAATTGTCGCATATCTTGAAAATGAATCATTTGCGACGGGTAGTTCCATTGAGTTTTTTACTGCTCGCGATGAGATCTTTCCAACGATACCACTTTCGTCAAAATCGGTGACTCACACTTCGTGCACTTCCCTAGTTAGTGATAAGGGAACTCATAAGAGAAAAATGTATTCATCATAATTGCAATATCGCAAATTTTATGAAAGATGTTTATTTATGGTTACTCAAATCTTTAAATTTAGCAGTTCAAAATAAAAATTAGCTTAAAATATTTATTATTACAGGTACAAACCATTGGGAGTTAGTGCAAACAAGAGGAGCTATTGTCAAAGGTGGCTATGGCCATACAAGTGTTTATGATCGAGGAACTCAAAGAATATATGTTTATGGAGGTTATCATTCATATGGAGCTGAAGCAGCATTGGTTGATTTCTTATATGCTTATAACTCTTGGGAGTATACTTGGTAAATGCTTTTAGTTTTATAAGCTTTTGTTTTTTTTGGATCTGGTATTGTAAATTTCTGGGCAGTTTAAAAATAAGAATTTGCCACATTACAAAGTCATTATTAAAAATCATATTTCAGTACCTTCTTGTTATGTCATGCATATTGAGAGACAAAATTCTGAGCGTAATTTTGAACATAAAAACAGACTGAAAAATTTGCAGTAGAACCCAGAGGTCTAACAAAAACAATTGGATTTTACTTGAGGGATAAAAAAGATAATTTTGTGCCTAATTTTCTAAAATTAAAAAAAAAATCACTGGACATATCCAAAAACTTTTTTTTTACATGATTGTATCATATACAGAATAAATTAAAATAATGAAGACATTAGATTGCTTTTAATGACAATTAATTAAAATTTCAAATATTTTTGTAATTTTATAATTAGATGAACTTTTAAAACTTCTAAATATTTCTGCATTATTAATTCAATGGAATAGAGTTTTGAGATCAGTTTAAGGTTGTTCTCAAATTTAAAGGGGCAACTTTATGACATGTTTCAATGCATTTTTGTTTGGAAACTCATGAAACTAGCTGATGCCATTATTCAGAAACCATATAATTAATCAAGACGTTTTCCATTTTTTTTTTTTTTTTGTAAATACAATAGATCTTTTAAAAAAATATAGTCAAAGTTGGTGTTTTGAAATAAATTTCAAATGAACCAAATCAAATATTTGGAACCAAATATAAATGAGCATTATAACAAGGTATGATAGATATAATAGAAGTTTGCAAAATTTCAAATCATTCATATTCTATCTAAAATACGAGTCTCGATGCAAAATTAAAAGATTACTATATTTATTTCCAAGCACTTTAATTTAAAAAAATACATATATTAAAACTAATAAAGTGGATGTTTCAGATGAAAATTCATGCTTCATTAGTTCTAAAATAATGTGAAATCATGGATGATGATATAAAAAACTTACAATTCTTTTTAAAAAATATTTTAGAACACTTAATTTTAAATAGCAAAACAGAGTATTCATATAAAAATATATTGGCTAAGCAAAGTATATTGAGTATAAAATTGTTGCCCATATGATGATGACTATTCACACTTCTGATTTTGTGAATAATAGGTTGTTAGACTAAATTGCAGTAGCCAGAAAAGACAGATATTTCTTTATTCATGCTACATAGAGTTAGCCAATAATAAATTTATGACCAGGTATCACCTGGTAGGTATTCAGGTGGGATAATCAATAACCCACCTGAATTGAATACTCTGTTTTGTTGTAATTTTAACGTTAGAATTAACTGTTATACTGCATTTTCCCCTCTTTGTGAGTTATGATATCTTCCATGATTTTACATTGTGTATAATACTGATGAGGAATGAATTTTCACGTGAAATGTCTTCTTTATTGTTTTTAATATGCATATGTGTATTTTTTAATTTAAAATACTTGAAATTTAACTATAGTTATCTTTTGTTCATATTTTAGTTTTCATTTATGTTTCTTCTTTCAAATTCTACTGTACTGTTCGGAGAATTTCTCTACTAACACTTTTTATTCTTTGTTTAAGGGTTCTTCTGACTCCAAGCCAATCTCACCGATATTTGCATAGTAGTGTCATTTTAAATGGAATGATGCTTGTTTTTGGTGGAAATACACACAATGGTACATCATACAGTAATGGTGGTCAGTGTTTTTCAGCTGATTTTCAAGCTTATGATATAGGTATGACAACATGTATCTTTAAATGAAATATAAAATTAAGTAAATAATCAAAAATAAAAATTAGATAAATAGTCTTGAACGGTATGAAATAATTATAAATAATTAATTATAAATAGTTTCTAAACATGTTAAATGTTTATGTTTAATATTTGCTTAAATAACTTTATGTATTAAAAAAAAAAAAAAAAAAAAAAAATTAAAGCTAAAATATTTGAATTACTGAAATATACTTGGAAGCCATGTTTTCAGTGATAACATTTTACATAGCTGAAAACAAGATATTCTTTCCAAAGTTTCTGTATTGTAAGATGATTTAACAAGTTTTTCCATTGATATTGTATTCTTGGTTTAAAATTAATAATTAGATTGGAAAAATATGGTTATAATTCTAGCAGTTGCTAATTAACAGTAATTAAGCAAAGCACAGTAAAAAAAAGGGACTTTATTAAAAAATAATGGTTGTAATTTAATATACAGTAGAGTCCCTGAAATCCGCAACTCTCTAAAATCCACACATTTTATGGATGTAAACAATGAAACTTTCAGTTCAGATATTAGGACAAAATTTGTTTTTTTAAGTTTTGTATCAATTCCATATACTTTTTAATTTGTAATTTTCTTAATAATACACTCTATTCTTGGTTTCTTTCATGAAGGAAGAATAAATTTTTTGGAAAAAAATCAAGATATTTTTGATATCACTGTTAATCACAATCTTCTTACCAAATATATTTATGCATTAATCAAGATTTTTTGGTTATTAAGCCTGGCTAAACTTGAAAAAAAAAAAAAAAATCCTTATTTTATGATTTTGATATGTGAATTAGTAATGTACTTTTATGAGGCAAGTTTTGTTGAATAATTTTGGAAAAATACATTTAATCTTTATAATGAATATTTAATCATACACTACTGATTATTAACTTGACTTTTCTATTAGTACTTTAAACATTTTAAAAATTATCTAAATTTTTATTATTTTAGTTTATTACTTATTTTAATATTTTATTATATTGTTAGCATTCATTATAGTTCCGATTGCACTATTAATTGCATTCAAATTACTGTTTAATAAATGTAAACAAAGCAATAACCAGAAATCCGCAAAATTCTAAAATCTGCACAGCCTCTGGTCCCAAGCTGTGCGGATTTCAGGGAGTCTACTGTATTTTTCAAATACACATCTCTTTTATAGTTTAGTTCAGAGTTCATTCTAGGCGTTTTTCACAGGGTGCGCCGCCCCGCCCGCCCTTCTCTATAAAATTTGCTGCCCCGGTGGCCCCATCGTCCGAAAACCCCACCCCGTCAGCCCTTTCACTCGGAAAATCAACCAGGAGAGAAAGAAAAGTGCCCTTTTAAGTTAATTTCATTGCTTATTTCAAACCAACTCTAAACTATTTGTAAACATTATGTAACCCGATAGCTCCATTCCTAATCTGTCCCTTTTCACACCTGCCCCCTCCTCCACTAACCAAACCCCAACCTCTTTATATACAAACACCAATTACTTTCAGTAAAACTCTAGCACCCACACTGTCATAAATTTTTCTTTGTCTGTCCTGTACAGTGTCTCGACTACCATGAAAATTCGCTGAAATAAGAAAAAAAGAAAAAGGGAAGATCCCCAGCATCTCGTGAAGGATCCCGAGAAGTAGATGACCCGGGGATCGTGAGTTGAGACTTCAGAAAATGACCATAAAGTTATTCCTCAATCTCTGATGCCTCAAACAGTCAACCAACCATGCATTATTGAATAAACAAGGGCAGTATGCAAACCCGGCCTTCTTGAATTGACCTGAAAGAAAGAAATAATATAGTATTTCACTTTTTTTTGGGGGGGGGGGTCGGAGGGGTTAAATAAAAATAATTTATTCTGCTAAATTGGAGTCTTTTTATACTGCGAAAACTAGGTGCTAACCTTTATCTTCATACTAATATTTTTTTCTTTCTTTTATTGGAAAAAAGCTTTTAGTTTCGTTTGAAGATCTTCAATAATCAATTTGGTTTTAGCATTGTATTTTCCGCGTCACACTTCTGCTTTATTGCCGCTTCCAATCATATGCTACACTAACTTTATGAAGTCTACTCTATTTTCTTACATTTCCACCTTTGATTCATCGAAAATTCATTCATTTTATCTTGCTTCACTATAAAAGGTTTATTTTTACTATCAGAAATAATTGCCCCTCATTTCATTTCAGATAATGACTCACAATATCGGATATTGTTTAAGAGTCTTAGTTGGTGGTTTTATAATGTAAACACATCGCGAAAGAAACACAAAATATCAAGTGAATTAAAAGCTAAATGTTTTATATTTCCATCCTTTATCTTCTTGCTCAGTAAAAGTGTGTCCCGAATCAAATTAGCTGGACTAAATATTTTATTCAAAATAAGTTTCATTTTCAGATTATTAATTTTGTTTCAATTTAAAATACAGTAAAAATTTTCAAATCCAGAATTCTCCAAAATGCGGACGTTTTGCTAACTGGCGTTTTTCTTTCTTTCTTTCTTTCTTTATATATATATATATATATATATATATATATATTAAATAATATAAAAAATTGGAATTCTTAAAACCTATTTAAAAACCTCTGCACACATCTAAAAATGTGTTTATATATATATACATACATACATACATACATACACAGTGGTGCCAACTTATATGGGTCCATATGGGGCATGAGCCCACCCAATATTTTTGTATTGGTTCAAAATTTTTTGAGCCCACCCAATACTTTTCAAAAGTTGGCGTCACTGCATATATAGATATATGTATATACAGTGGTGACCATCCCCCCAAACCCAATGACACAAATCCCCCCTCAAAAAATCTTAATACTTTAACATTGAACCCCCCCAACCTAAACAGAATGTCAATTGTAAAATATATTCTACTTATAATCTACTGCACATTCAAAAGATAGCGAGTTGAGTTATTATTACCCTTATCTAGAATTTAAAGAAAAACACAGGAACATTTCTGGAAATTAAATGTTGAAAAAATTTTAAAGTGATGTTAAAAAAATCAAGATTTTTTTTTTAAAACAGTGAAAAAGGGAAATATTAAGAATTTAAAAATCCCTCCCCCCCCCCCCTCCAAAATGTACTTTTTCTCAAATTTCCCCCCTCTCCAAAACTAAACTGTATGACTCATCTTGCGTCACCAAACCCCTCTCTGGGCACCCCTGTGTATATAAATAAATTTGGAATTCTTAAGACCTATTCAAAAATCTCTGCACTCATCTAAAAAATTAAAGGAAAACTCGATACTCGATCGTACGATCTGCTCTTGCGGCTTGCCGTAATGATTTTATACTATATTATTATTTTTTTTTTCTCTCTCTCTTTTTGAAAGAGGAATATTTTGCAAGAGGAATTTTACTATTGGAAGCTTCTTCTTTTAAATATAAAAATGATCCTACAAATGTATCAACCAATTTGCGTTGCTGAAGTGCAGAAAAAAACTACTGACTTGTAAACAAACAAACAAAAAAAAAAGGTTTCCCCTTCTCCGTCCCCCTTATTATGTACACAAAATATAAACCATTTAAAACTCTTTAATTTAAATTATTTTATTTTATTTAAAATCTTTAATAAAATAAATAAAAAACAAGTGATTCAATAGCTGCTTAAAGGGAAAAAAACTGTTTCTTTTCTTTTGATTCTTACCTCATTAAGTCAAAAATCTAAGTCTTTTTTCTTCTTTATTTGTTGCTTCATTTTGCTATAACAATAAAAAATCGATCAGGTAATTCTTTCCCCCCCCCCCCCCCATCCATGATTGAATATTCCTCTGCTCCTCTACCTAACATACAAAATTTGAAAAATTTAAAACTCTTATTATTATTGTCTTATTTGTAAATCTTTAGTAATTGATCAGTCATCTAATAAACTCCCCTCCCCCTTTCTCAAGAAAATATACCACTTTTCCTCCCAGTTTCTACTAATTTGTAAAAAATCATGTTATTCAGAGCGTAAACAACTGTTAGGTTTTTTTTTTTTTTTTTTTTTTTTTTCCCAAAAAATAAATAACAATACGGTAGGGGGGAAATAGTAAGCTTGGCTTGTAGAAGGAAAAGGAAGGGAAGATGGGACTGGGGGAAATATAAAATTCTAGAAAGGGAAATTAATATGATTATTTTATATTGTCACTGCAAAGTGTGAGGGGAGAGGGTAAAGGGGGAGAAGAAAATACTTTTTTAGGGATGGGGGAAGTTCGATTGGTTGATTATTTATAATTACATTAATGTGCCCCTTTTTTTTTTCATCGTGCCCTTTTATGGCAAAGTGCACCCTGCCTGCCCTTGATCCTAGAGTGAACTCTGGTTTAGTTGGTTTCAAATGATTAGATTTTATTTTGTTTGCTATTTTGTTATATGTATTCTTGTAGAATTATTTTTTTTTTGATTTTGTAAAGTGTTAAAATACTCTTTTTTTTGTTTATTTCCACAAGATTTTACAGACTCCTTATTGAATGTAATATCACATACAAAATAAATAAATAAATATGAAGTGTCTTATGCATGAACAAAGCATGATTTATGTTTTAGTATTAATTGTAAGCTGTTCTTTTTTTCCCCTCTAGCTTGTGATACATGGCATACAATGAATTTTCCATCGATTCATAATCAAAATATTGCAAGATTCGGTCATTCAGCTGTTGTTTATAATGGGTTTGTATTATTTTAATCTAATATTTTATCAGAATTTTTTAGCTTTAATTTTATATTTAATTTTTCTTCTCTCTGTAAAATTTAAAAAATGCTTTTTGTAGTCTTTGTAAAGTATGAATTTAAGTAGTTTTTGTCTAATATGAAGTTTCTTCAATTCAAATTGTCCAGGTTGTTAAAAATGAAAACTTTCATTAACATTATTTCAATGTCATCTTAATTAAAAAAAAAGAATAACATACAGATATTTATAGTTTCAATTAAATATTTCAAAAATTCATTTACCTTGTTTTATATGCATATGAAGAAAAAGTTAATTTATGAAATGCAGTAGTTTAAGAAAATAATTAGCAAATATTTGTATTTTTTCTAATAATAGTCAAGGAAAAGCCAGATAAATTGAAATTTTCAAATACTAGCAACATTGGAAATAAAATTATTATGAACATCATCTTTTATCAAAAGTATTATTATAAGTGTATATTAATTACATATATAAACAAGTATGCATTAACTATGAAACATAAATGCCATGCATACTTTTTTGTGTTTAAAATAGAAATACAACTCATAATTTTTAAATCTGTTCACACATATTTGGTAATTATTCTTAAATCAGAGTTAGATATAATAGGAAACAAGACGAAACAAATATAGTTTCATACAAATAACAGGCTAAAGTGTAAATAAAATTAAGAAATTATATATAAATAAACTAAAAAATTATACATAAGTTTTGAAGTTTTGAGATTTTGATTTTAAAATATTAAAACTTTAAACATCCAGGGGGGAAAAAGGGGGGAAAAATCTATTATAGTAAAATTTTGAAAATAATTCATAACGAACAGTTAAATAATATATTTTTAAAAGTATAATTTAAAATTCTAAATTGAGATTTTTAATCGATATTGAAGAATTGTTTATTTCGGGTGTTGTTGTATTGTTGCACTTAGTGATGTTTTTCTAAGCATCTTATTACCTGGCATTACTTTTCAAACTCATTACATGTCTGGCAGGACTTTTGGAACTACTTGATGTGTCTAGCGTTTCTTTTTAAACTATTTTATGTGCCGATGACCCTTTTTACTCTATTTTACATACCCTCTCCGATAATTTTTGAACAAAATGCGTCAGTGGGCTTTAATTAAAAAATTATACCATTTATCAACCACGAAAAAAAAAAAAAAAAAAACTGTTGATTGGCCGAGAAAAGATATGTAATTAGCTAACGGGTCATGGAGAAAAATAAAATCAAGAAATTAGTTGATTGTCTACAAGAAAAAAAGTAATAAACCCTATAAAATTTGTTGATTGCCTACAAGAAAAAAAGTATCAAAATTAGTCTACCCATTTTGGGCGAACTACTTTATGTGCCTGATAGCCCTTATCGCCCCTAAAGGTGTTAAACAACGAAGAAGTTTATTTAACCAACATTCTGGTAAATTTTTTTTCATCCAGTTTTGACGGGATCCATCTAGTTATAAGTAATTTTCTCTCTTCAATTTATATGCAAAGTAACTCTTTAAGAACATTTAATTCAGTATGTAAATACATTTTGAAGTATACAGTGATATTAGTAAATTATTAAGTACAATTTTTATGTCACATGCACATATTCATCCAAAATTCATCAAACTAATATCGTTAAAATTATTCTTATAGTGCTATAATCACTTTCATGGTTTTTTGTTTTTTTGTGTTTTGTTTTTAATTATAAAACATTTGTTGCAGATCAATGTATGTGTTTGGTGGATTTAATGGGCAGATGTTGAGTGATATTCAAAAATTAACTCCAGGTATTTCTTTCTAAACTTTTATCTGTGTAAATTTTTTTTTTTACATTTCATATAATAATGGGCAATAATCTAGAAATGTTGGTTTTAAAATACATTTTCTGCCATATTTATCTACTGTGAAATATTTCTTTCTTTAGATCACTTAAAAAAAAGTAATGAAATATATTACTTTTTGTCATATATGAAATGTGTGAATTTTTTTTTTTTCATATTGAATGGATTTTTTTTTCAAATAAATTTAATGTGCATATTTATTTAATTGAATCTTAAATTCTACTTTAGGTTCTTGTGACAAAAATGCTAATAGTGGTGCATGTGAAAAGGCTGCTCCTGGAATCAAATGTGTTTGGAACTTTGAAAAGAAAATTTGTCAACCTTTTTCTGTTACATCAAAAGTTGCTTCATACCACACATGTTCTCGTAGAGGAGGTAAAATATCTAATGATTAATTAAAATTTTTTATGGCGTTTTTTTTTTTCTATACAGGCATAAAAAACACAAACTGGACATAAAATCTGAACTCTATGTTAATACAAAATCATTGAAATATTAATCTATGCACATACATATGGCATGTTGTTAGGTTACAGTTTCTCAAGGATTTTGCATCAGTCTCAAAAACAGCTTTAAAAAAGCTGATTTCTCTGAAAATGAAGAAAACTTTCATGTCTGTCTATCTAAATTAAACTAATAAATCATTCAAAATTTTAAATTTATTAAATAAAAAAAAATTTTAATCCAAAAGTTTTTTGCATTTCGAATGATTTTGCTAAATCTGAGAAGTTTTTTTACATAAAACTAATAATACAAAATAATATGAAGAAATAAATCTGTAATGATGTGCTTGTGTATTTCATTATTAAATTAAGTAAAAGGAAATTAATGTAAATTACAAATTTTATTCAAACATTTTAAGTTTAAATATCACAGTTATTGTTTATCCTAAACAGTTGGGAGACTAACCCCCTGAGCACCGAGCAAAAGGGCAAAAATGTAATGTTGCTTTCGCCTTAATTTATTTTAAATGTTAATAAAAGAGGGATATTCTAACATGGTATAATTTTTTTGTAACGTATATGCTTATAAGCCTTGAAAGTATCGATCATAACTTAATTTTTTAAAACTATATTATATTTGTAGAATTAAATTAATTTAAATAAAGCTTCAATTGCAGATAAACCTGCAGCCTAGTGAACGGATATATCCAGTCGTGGCAGTGGGAAAATTAAAAAAAAAAAAAAAGTTCTTTTAATTTTTAATTTAGAAAATGCTGGTAGAAATTAATTTTATAATATTTAATAACTCTAAATTGTTAAAATTTCTGAATTGCTATTTTGTGTTTATATGTTTTATATTGTCTTGCACCAGGAGTTAAAAAAGAAAATTATTATATAATTTGAAAAACTTGACCTTGCCTGCAGACTATGGCAGGCATGTGCATTCAAAAATTCTGCTTTCAGATTTCTTTCTGCATACATGCATACATAAACAATATTTTAGTTTGTTGTTTTATGCTGTTAGCATTTACATATTTAATGAAAAGAGCTTTTTTTGCTAATTCTTTATACTACTAAGTATAAATGCTTCCAAGTTAAATGTTTTCTTCAACCACTTTCAGATAACTCATTCAAATAACTCATCCCCTTTCAACATAAAAAGAAATAAAAAATGTGTCCCCATGTCCCTGACTGCAGTATTAAATATCTCAACTAATAAAATTTATTTTTTAATTGTGCATATCTATACTAATAAAAGAAAGTTTTGCTCTGTGTGTGTTAGAGGTCTGCACGGGCCGAAATTTCCAGGCCCAAGCCCGGCCCGAACGAAAGAAATATTGGCCCGGCCCGAAAGTTAAAATTTCGGCCCGCCCCGAACGAAAAAAATAATGGCCCGACCCGGCCCGGCCCGAAAGTTAAAATTTCGGCCCAAGCTCGGCAAGGTCCGGAAAAAAATTTAAAATTCGGCCTGAACCCGGCCCGGCTCGAGTGAATTTCTACAGAACATTGATCTTTAATCTTATGGAAGAGTTCTGACCAAAAAAAATTATATTAGTCTTTTTTTTTTTTCCATGTTTATAATCTCCATTTATGCAGAAGTGCCGTAGGCTGCGATATTTATGCTTTTAAATGAATCTTTGTTTGTTGTATGTAAATGTTTCAGTTATCACTAGTATTATTAATCCATATTCCCTGTAATGGAGACAAAAAATCGAAAAAGCAGTATATGGTAAAATTTCCAAAGACGAAATCGCTTTGGAACGGAAAAAAAAATGCATTCCCTTCTTAACAGATGTAAATGTTTAATATATTTTTTCTCTCGTATTGTTGTATTAATTTTGCATGGATTATTGCTTTTAAAAGAAACTTTCAGTTTTCAGTTTTAAAAAAAATTCCGTCATAATCATGTTTTGTGTGTGTGTTTAATTCTATTTTGAAACACCTAGTAATCAACGATTCTTTAAAAGGAATAAATTCTAATGTTTAATTATAGAATAATGACGGCTTAAAAGTATATGCTTTTTTTGCAGAAATTTTTGGACAAAGCCAAATATTACTGATTTATAAAAAGTCGAGAAAAGGATTTTCATATAGGAAGTTTCAATAGGAACTGATTATTTTGGTTAATGAAAACTTGGAAGAATGGAATCAGTCTCGGCTTCGTTAAAAAAAAAGTTAGGTCCGGCCCTATGCTCCAGCAAAAAAATTAAGGCCCGAGCCCAGCCCGGCCCAAAAAGATTAGTGACTAGGCCCGGCCCGAAAGGATTAGTGACTAGGCCCAGCCCGGCCCGAGTCTTCAGAAGTAAGGCCCGAGCCCGGCCCGGCCCGAATGCCATTATTTGAAATAGACCCGAGCCCGGCCCGTGCAGACCTCTATTGTGTGTATCTGCAGTTGCTAGCAAAATCTACGGTACATACAAGGCTCAAAATTGTTGTGTAGCCAACTCAATGTGTCTCGCACCTGAAACTCATAATTTTTAATATTTAACAATTAGCTTAGTTTTTAATTAAAAAATCCAATTTAAAAAATTTAAAAATTTTCATAATTCAAGTAAAGTATAGATTTTAATCAAGCCACAGAATATTTCTCTGAACAACTCTAAGATGATAATTATAATGGGCTTTTTTTTTAAAGAGGGCCATTTATTAAATTTTATGAAGCCTAAAAATTTGAAAATTAAACAGCCAGATGCCAGGAAAAAAAAATTCTAAAAATTATTCCTGTATTACTGTCAAACATTAAATCAAATATATTTATGAAATTTGTTTTTATTTTCATTGAAATACAAGCTGTAGAACACAGATGTTACAGAAATCTTTCATAGCCAGAACAGGTGCTTACAACTAGACAAGCTGTATCCAGCAAAAAAATAAAAAATAAATAAAAATAAAACATTGAATTTATAGATTTAATTTTTATGCATCCATGTTTGACTTTTGATGCTGATAATGAATATCCAATTTTCTTTAAAACTGCACAGTTAGAACTTTAAACAATTAAAAATAAATTTAGTAAAATAATTTATTTCGCTTTTCATTTACAATCAGCTACAGTCTTGAAAGATTTAAAACCACAGATAATTTTTCGACGAAAGAAGTTTTGGGAGGTGTAAAATTTTACAACTACCACATTTAAAGATTTTAAACTTGTGCATTCTATGCCTGTATTTTGATGCTGATTTCAAATATGGAATTTAAAAAAAAAAAAAAATTGGATAACTAAGTTTTTATTTTAATGCAAAATCACTTTTTAAAAATAAAAATTAATGCTTTGCTATTACTTCTGCACATTATCTATAACCAAGTACTTGTCCACTTACAATCTTTATCGTATGTCAGATTCTTTGGATTAATTTTAAAATTTTAGATAAAATAATTAATTTTAGATAGCACTTAAACATTTTAATGAAAGAGGTTTAGTTAAATTTTGAGGGTGAAGGAGAAAATTTTTAAAACTGCAGTTTTTTTACAAAAGTGACTATCCATTAATTATTATTTTACATCTGATTTTTTGGATCAATTTTAACATTTGAGATTTTTTATAACACTTAAAAATTTAAAGAAGTTTGGAGAGTTGAATTTCGGCTTAGGGAGGAGAGTGTGTGAAATTTTTTCTTAAAACCATAACATTTTCTGTAACAAGTATCTTTTGTATGTTGTTTTCTGATTGAGACCTCTGATAAATGTTAAGTATAAATTTTAAACAGGGTGGATAAATTCTGTGGACATGGAAGCAGACCCACAAGAAAGAGTAGAAAATTTTAATTTTTTTCTGAAATTTTAATGTGATACATCATCGGAAAGCTCTTGGACCACTCTTTCGCATTAACCTTTTTCCATCCAGGAGGGTGGGGGGGGGATTTTTTTTCTGTGCTCATTATAAAAAGCTAGAGCAAGATTTGACCTCATTTGAAGGCTTGACCATAGGTGAAATTTCCCATGTGCCTTCCATTGCTGTGGTTTACTTTGAACCCAGAGAATTAGGAAGCATTGCCCCACCATAGGGAGGGAGGTGAAAAATGATTTCTTTTATGTAGCATGTCCTTTGAAAGCTTTTGACCTATAGATTACTAGGCACCTACTCCCTCACTCTTAACTTGTGTTTTCATCATTAGAGGGCATTTTAAAGTTTTAATTTTATTATTATTCCCATGCAATTTTCCAAAAATTATGAACAAAATTTACACAATAAATCTCATCAATTAGCAGCTTCTCTCTCATTTTCACACAGTGAGTGGCTACATATTTCAAACATAAATGAGGCAAAGATATAAAATCATACAAATTTAAGGTTAATTCTAAAATATTGTCATTGGCCCAATCAATACAAAATTCGTAATCATGTGTTGATATTTCAAAAGAACATAGTTTCTATACATCTTTTTTTTAAATAAAATGCATGAAAAATATGCAACTTCTTTTGAATTTAAAAAATATGTGTGATTCTACATAATATCCCCAGTGGCTGCTACTTAATAAAATCTATTGGGATGTAGGCAGTTTAAATTACAGTAGTTTAATACTTGAACAGAATCCATTAACCAGATTTGTTGCATCTGAGTGTTGATTATTCAAGAACCCACTATCATTTATTTGTGCACATTTAAATTTGCTTTTTAGGAATTTATGAGCATTTATATGAAATCAGATAAAAAAAAAAAGTTCTGTAGAAAAACAGGAAAGTTGTAATGATTTTTTAAAAAAGGGGTTATATATTTTCAAATAGGTGAATCAATTTAAAATTGAGACAATAAAACCTTTGTTAGATTGCATTATTTGACATACTATTTAATTGAAGCAGTTTGAGGGAGAAAGGTATTAGAAAGTATATATTTTTTCCTTTTTAATAAATGGGACAACATGCCACTTAATAGGGTCAAATATCTGAAAACACTTTGGAAATTTTTCATAGAAAAAAAGAGGGGGGGGGGAAGAATAACAGCAATAGGTGGATTGAATCTACTGGATTTATTTTTTCTTTTGCCTTCTTGCTTTGCAAGTTTTAAAAAATGTAACTATTTTGATGTAACTGGATTTTCATATGATGAACATCTGAAATATTTGTGCAATTGAAATATGCCTCTAAAAATACTGGCTTATGAATTAGCTGTTGGACAATACCTTCCCTATGTATAACCTAAAAAAAAATTTTCATTTCAGATAGTAGGATATTTACATTAATGTAAAATGAGATCAACATAGAGATTTGTGCAGCTGAATTTTCAGACGTTTGATCTGCAGATTTACTTGTGAAATTATTTACTGCAACTATGTGAACTTCTAAATATATTTTCATTATTATGTATATTTATTTATATTACTGTAAAAAATGATACATGCTAAACTCAAAATTTGAGTTAGCTCACTTATTTTGGCGTATTACTTTTGGATAAAAAGTTTATTATGTCTGATACTGGAGCATAAAGAAAGGTAATATTTTTAATTTTTCTTTTTTTCCAAGGAATATATTTTGAAACTTTGAATATTTATTCTGATAGATAAAAGTTAGAATTAGACTATAACAATATATCTTTTATAGTTCACTAGTATTTTAATAATAGGTAAATATTCTTAAGTGACCAACTGTTTGTATATTTAACCTTACATATACTGGGTAGTTATAAAATAAGTATCTCTATTTGGAGCTGTCTGTAGCTTGAAGGAATAATTTGAATGAAACTAAAATCAGGTGCATTTACTAGTGAACCTACAACCTTTGGTCAGAGTAGCGACATGAAGGCAATAAATTCTGATTGGTCAAAATCTGTTCTCAACCGCCGCAGGCAATCGACTGCAGCGCTATCATAGACTTTACATGGGATGAAATTAGAGGGTTTTAATATTTCATCATTCAAAATATTTTCATGCTTTTTTCGATTTGTAACATGAATTTTCAGGTTCAAAAATGTTCATATTATGGATATAAAATAATAATAATAATAATAATTTTACATGGAAGACGAGGGATGTCAAAACAGATTAAAGGTTAAAATTTTATGAAAAGATATTTATAAGATCGATTTTTTTTTCTTAATGCACAATACTGAATAGAGCAGTTAAAAAAATTAACTGAATTAGCCCTTTCCATTCGACAATTGAATTCTATCAGCCGCCATTGAGGAGTGGCGGATTATAATTGAAAATGTAATATATTTGTAGAAAATCTAAGAACACTGTTTGATTCTATAGAACTGGAATATAAAATTTCATGCATTAAAGATGTGCAAAGACATCCTAAATGTCTGGCTTCTTTATATATATTTATTTATATAATTATTTATTAACTTCTTAGGGATCCTAAGCATAAATTATGCATGGAAATAAGCAATACACATATGTTAGAAACATATTATTACATTTTGTTTTCTATGCATTTCAGGGCTGTAGGATTTTTTTTTTTTTTTTTTAATTGAATGCCGAATGAAATAAATGCTTATATTGTGCCTCAAATATATATATGAGCTCAGTTTAAATCCTAACCTCAAAATCACCCCACACATGCACACACACATCCAAGGAAAAATGTATTTATATTTATGGCCGATAATTAACATAGTTACATAAATAAATATTAAAGATCGCCTGAAAATAATAAAAAGGTTTTCTTTTAATAAAGTGTAAAATATTAAAATAGTATGTAATTAAATATATATTATCTAAGCGCAAGGCATATTTAAAAAATTAAAATGTTTATAAATGTAGAATTAAATTTTATTAAATTTTTCCTTTCAAAATTTATAGTAAAATTAAATGAGTGGCAGCCCGATGTATTGTATTTAAGCCGAAAGTTATTTTTAAAGTACTTTAGAAAAAAAGAAATTCAATTTTATTGTATATTTAGACAAAATTTATTTTTATTAAAGGAAGAATTTCATGTAAACAATCATATTTACAATCAATTTTAAAAGTTTCTTCAATAAAAATGCATCTTTACGAAACTTCATAAGCACAAGCAATGTCAGAAAATTGCTTCCGCTAAGTTATATTCTGCTATTGCAAAAATTATTAGTTTTTTAATGGTGAAACTGTTACTAGTTGTCCAAATTTGTGTAATTTCGGCAGGTATTCTTAAGTATTTTATTTTCTGTGAATTATTAGTCTCTCAGTTTGGTATGCTTAAGACTGTTTTCAAATACAAACCGACTATTTTCTGACACATTTTTAAATTTATTTTTGTTCACCAACATATCAAATTAACATGTTCTTTTATTTAGAAAGAATATAACAGAATTTTTCTCCCTTTTTTGGTAAAAGCAGAAACTTTTTGGCAAATGCTGTCAAAAATTGGCACATTCACCGAATTTTCGGATGTGACATCGCCGAAAAGTAAAATGTCTTCCGAAGCAACGATCATTTATAATTCAAGATCTAATTAGTTTATTAGAAAATAAAAAACTTTTAGATTGCAAATCTTTTTAATAATACTTGAACTATCCTGTTTTTATGTTTAAAAAAAATTCAGAAAGTTTCACGTTGTTCAGTGGAGAAATTTATTTTGGAAACAGCTTAAATAAATTAAGAATGGAGACAAGCAATATAAATAGAATACCAAATATATATATTTATATATTTTTTTCAAAATATTTTGTAAGTTTTTCTTCTCATTTTTCCTAAGATTTTTGCAGGTTGTTCTCAAACTCAAACTCATTATTTTTTTACCGTATTCACATGGTTATTTTATTAGCAAATGCATACGAATTTACCTATTTTTTTAAAATTATTGTAAGAAATCGAACAATGTTTCTCACTTTTTGGTAAAAAGAAAATACTTCTTCTAAAATGACAATAAAAACTTCATATTCTATCTATTCTATTTATTTTACAGGCACTAGTCACAATCGAGTTATTGATTGAAAAAATAGATGATGATAAAAGGGTAATAAGGTGTGTAAAGTTTTTAGGAATGGTGTCATTTTTTGCCACTTAAATAATAACATCTGTAGATTTCATGCTTTCCCATATATAAAAATGACTGTGAATGTACCAAAAATATTTGCATTCTTGACAGGGAAAAATACAAAAAAAAAAGGAGACCAATGTCTAATGGCATAGGTTGATAATTTTCATATTTTGAGCAATATATACAAAATCCACTCTAAATGTGAATATTCATAAAAATATATGCTTGAGTTGAGAAGTAATAAATTTATATATATTTTTTAAAATAAACATAGAAAATTCATTAAAAATCTCAAAGTTTTAGGAATATTTAAAAAATATTACTAATTATTTATTCAACTATGAATTCTTTTTTCGTAAGATTACTTAACGATTCTATTTCTTTTGATATATTTTTGTTTAATACAAATTATAGGGAAAGAGACAATCAATATTAAATTTTTGAATGCTTTTTAAAAATATACATTACATAGAAACATAAAAAATTATTATTTTTATGCAATGCTTAATGAGGTTAATGTTTATATTTGGTATTTTTCGGTCTAAATAAATAGATCAACAATAAACATGCATGTTGAATTCACACACACTCAAAAGTTAACATACGTGTAGGAGGCTGTTAAATTCAAAACGTCTGGAAAATTAATGATACACCTCCCCCCCCCCCCTCCTTCCTTTTGCAAGTGAAGAAAATGTTATTGATTAAAAATTTGCTTAAGAACATGCATAGTTTTTTATACCTTTAAAAATGCATTGTGACATAATACTGAAATGTTAAATTTCAGTGATTAAATTTGATGAGTTGAGAGTCTTCATTTACTATACTTTTAAATATAATCAAATGAGAAAATCAATAAGTAAAAATTTATTGTAGTATTCTAAATAAACAATTTAAATTAAATATCAAATTTGTTTGAATAAAGAAGTTTCACTTGATAAAACTTTTGTCATAATAAGGACAAAACCAGAAATGAATGCTTTATTTATAATATCGTCCTAATAAAAGAATTATTATTTTGTTTGCTCTTTTTGTTTCTTATGAACGCTCATTAAAATAATAATGTTAGTAATATCAAAAGTAACTAAAGGCCGAGGAAGCGCCAAGCATTGAAAATCAGGGTTGCATGCATTTTTCTTCCATCCTCCACTTTTCTTTCACCGAGCATGCATACTTGATCTCATGATGCTACTCTTATAAACAAGATCCAGGTACTCTAGCACTTACTATTCAAGAAAAGGGAAGAAAAATGGAATAATAAAAACCATAACAGCAAACAGATGATGCTATGAGTCTTAATGGTGCAAAAGCCAGTATAATCATAATCATCCTTTCTGCCAGTAAAGTTGTATGAGATGCCTCTCATCAAATCACACGGATCTCATCAGATTGCACTTTAATTATAATACTATTGTACATAATTAGAAAAGTGACTGACAGAAATGACCATTTCTTGATTTTGTTGATGATTACCATGTGTTTGCATCGATGAGTCCCGCAGAGCCATTTTTTTTTTTGGCTGCTGCTTTTCTATATAATTTTTATTGTTCCGCTGTTCTTCTCCTTTCTCAAACACCTAGTGCACTGATAACACTGTCAGTTAGTGAAAATAAAGTCAATTTCAGATAGCTTGAGCCTGTTTCATGTCTAATGTACATATATATATGCTTAATTTATATGTGAAATATTATCTATAAATGATTTTCTTTTCCTTAGCAAATGTTACATCATTATGTGGTAGATTAACATCTTGTCCCAGTTGTTTGGAAAATACATATGGATGTGTTTGGTGTGGATCTTCATGTTCTCATGGTCGCTGTGGAAAAAACATAAAAGTATGATTTTAATGTAAAATTTGTCTTTACAAATTTTAATTTTTTGTGTTTTATTCTGTCTGTATTTGAAATTTTTTTTTAAATGTTAGCATTTTTAATGCAATGCATTTTGCAATGTAATACTTCTGATTCATCATTTCTTATTCTCTATTGAGAGCAGAAAAGGACTTGTAATCGTGGTGATGCAGCATAAACTTTATTTTTTATGATTAATTAATAATTAACAAATTTAATGATAATAATTAATGTTGATTAATAATTTTTGTTTAAAACTAAGAGTTAAAAATAACTTATTAAGAAAATGTGAATTTTAAAATAAGTTGTTTTATCTAATATGAAACAACTTACACAAAAATTTATTGTAAAGATACTTGGGGCTTAATGACATTTCCAGTATGGTTATAAATTGTTTATAAAGCTTTACACTTTTCATATCAATGTGTACCAATTTGCAATTTCAGTGAAAAAGATACATCCTTTTTCAGAATTCTGTCATCTACTGATAGCGATAAGTGAAATATTTTTGTTAGAAGTTGTTCTCTTTATAGAGGTGTTATAAATAATTTAGTTTAATTGCATGTGTATATGGATGCTTCTTAAATAGTAATTATATGAACCACAAATAAAAAAATTACAAAACATTTGCTCTTTAACCCTTGGATTGACCAGCCTGTGTTAATGCATTCACTAACCTATTTCATTAAGGTTTCACTGCAATATAAGCATTTTTTAAAGTAATATAATTCTACTGATTTAATTTACTTTTAATGCATTGATAAATAAAGAATACTTACATTGTGGTCATTTACATTGTGTTCATTTACATTGTTTTTTTAATATATAACGTTGAAAAATTCAACCTTTTTTAGCCTTTTAAATAAATTACACATAAAACAACATTCTTGTTTCGCTCTTTTGCAAGACTGTCAGAGTGTTAAAACCATAAAAATGTAATTGATTTAGTTAGAAATCTATAAAGAAGAAACGGTAATTATAGATAAAAACAGGGATATCACTTTTCTCCCAAATGGTCAATTTCTGCATTTAAATAATAAAAAAAAAATCCAGGATTTATGTCAAAAAATAATCATGGGAAAAATCGATTTTCATCAATTGAATCTTAGGGGTGGGGGTGGGGGGTGGGGGGAATTTGATTATCATCAAAGCACAAGAAAAAAAAAATCTGTGATGCAAATGTGTACACAAAACATCTATAAAATTATGTTATTTTATTTCTTAAAACATATTTTAAGATTACTCTTGAATTTTAGTTAAAAGAGAGTTTAGTTAAATTACAAAAGTTTTTTCATTTTTTTAAATATAACTTTGTCATGCTAATAATCATGAATATTTTAGTTCTGATATCGCTCACTACAAAAAGATTAGATTATATTATGTTAAAATTTAGTATTATTTAACGTCTTAATATGCATACTTATTCCCATGTTTATAAAGATGATAAATTAATCTTTCACTGCTAAAAGTGACATGCATTTACATAGCTTTTCATTTTTGTTTGTGTTAAAATACTCTAGATTTCAATCTATTGAAAAAATGCAATTACTTTTGAAAATGTAAATTTGCATCACCAAAAATTTAAGTAACACAATTATTTAGCTGCTTTATTGATAATAATTTACAATTAATTTATAATCAAATCATACCTTTAAAAAATTGTTATAGTAAGCAAAAGGCAAATTACTAGTTACTTAGAACTGAGATTATAACTAATATTGCAGCGAATCATATGTTTCTTCCTTTATTTTTTGAAAGGAAATTTGAATAAATTAATATGTAATATTTTGACAAATTCAAATATCTGATGTTTTTACATTGTTTACATGTTATATGGAAGTATATGTCCATATAACCTGTAAAATAAAGCATCTTACATGTATAAAAACATTTAAGATATGACATGTTTTCAGATTTTTTTTTTTTTTTTCAGATTTTATTTTGTTATCAGATTTTTTACTGTTTGTCAGATGGAAAATAATTGAAAGATGTATTTAAATATGAATGGTATAATTTAAAAATATGTTTTAATTGATTTATAAAACTAATAAAAATAGTTACTTCTGTGTAAAAAAAAAAAAAAAAAAAAAAAAAAAAAAAACTACATTAAAAGAATTGTTATTGGAAAAAATTTAATATACTTTGGAAGCTTGTTTATGAGAATGCATCTTGTGTTTGTGCACATTTCCCATTATATATAAATCAGGTATAAAAGTTTGTAACGATTTAGCTTTTCAAAGGTAGAAAGATTCAATAGGAGCTAAAATATTGAATTAAAAGGTTTTTATTTCTGAAATGTTGTAGGGTGGAGAATTCCTCACTTGTTTTTAATTTATTACTTTACAAGGACAAACCATTCCCATATAATGTATAATTTGTATATTTTTTCAACAATTTAAATTGACTAAAATATATAATCAATTTTGTCAATGTAGAAATAAATACTTTTATGTACTTAAAAATGTATTGTTATACATAGGGATCTAATCGTAATTTATGTTTAAAATATTTTATCTAGTAACTTTATTTTTATTTTTCAACATTCCTTCCTTTATGGGGGGGGGGGGGGATTTTAATAAGTTCTTTCGAATTAGAAAAAGTTTAAAATATTATTAAATCTTTTATTAAAGTTAAAATATTAAGTTTATTTTTATTTATTTTTAAAATATTATTAAGTATTATTAAAAGTTTAAAATGTCAAATCTTCATATTTCACATAAACATTTTATCTCTCTACCCAAAAAATAGTAACATATGTTGAAATTTAGTATTTTTTAATGCGATAGTATGTATGTGATATTTTTTAATGTGCTACTTTGAATATTAGTATGCATTAACAATTTAGTTAAAAATGAAACTTATTGGGGGAAAGTAATCTTTTCCTGTTTATAAAATGAAAAGTTTCCACATATAATTTGGCCTTTAAAATGAAGCGACTGGATAATATTTCCGTAAGTGGAATATTTAGATGAAAACCTATGCAGCTCAAAATTTGCATTTCTAATTTACAAAATCAGTAGTTAGGTCTTCAATCGGTAATCTACTAATTCCTGCCTCTCATCCTAACAATTGACATGGTGTCAAAGGTCATGTGCTCCCTTCTTCTGTACTTGATTAGTGGTTTGGAGGGGGGCAGGGATTTTCATTATTTATCAAATATCTGAAATTTAAATAAACTTACATGAGTTTTATTTCTTTGTATGGATACATTAGAACAAGTACTTTCTGTTGTACTTTTCAATTTAAAATTCCAAATAGTTTCAGAGTTATTTAGTTTTATTCACAAAACACTGACATCTTAAGTTTTTTACTCTAAATTAAAAAATAACAATATATTTTAAAACTGTTTTGTCAGCTGAAACAGAGACATCTTTTAGGAAGAGTACACAGAAAAACTGAGTTGAAAATATCAATTTTCTGATGAGTTATTTCATAAATACAAATGTATTCTACGGCCATTTGTTTAACATGGGGTAGGGAAACCTCAAGTCGTATCCAGGCCCTTAAATTTTACTTGTAGCTGCTGGTCATTTTTTCAAAATATGGCTCTTCGTAAAGATCATTTTTCCTCATATAACTGAGTAGTACTCCTAACCATGGCACGAGAAATAGCATTATACATGCAAGTAAATTGGGTTGTACATTTTTATACTTGTACATATGGGTCTGTGCAAATATAACGTTATCAACTTTTTGGTAACTTTGAACCCCCTCACCCCCTTCTGATATCATACATTATCATCCTTCGAACCCATCCCCCTCCCGGTAATCAAAGTGTAATTTTTTTTATTAATTTATTTCTTTTGGTTGGAGTGATATACAAAATTGGTTATATTCATTTTTTGCATACTTTATCCGTTCAATGAAGAGAAGTCAGTCGAATATCACTTTATATGAAATTACACTTAAAGGGGGTCAGGGGTTGAAAACTTTTCCAAAAATCAATTTTTCTTTGTGATCTAGTTTGATTATTCAATTAATTCTTAACTCAATGCAAAAAACCGCATAAAAATATTTGCTTTTTTAACGGAGTTATAAGCATTTATGTATCAACACTTTCATAGCCGCACCCATATAATTTGAACTTTAAGTCGCGTTTTCTCAAAACTTCATTTTTGACGACTAACACCAAGATTTAAAAAAACTATTTGATGGAATGGCTTTTTTTTTTTTTTTTTTTTTTTTTTTTTTTTTTTGCATGCATATAACATCATTATCTATAGAATGAATTAATATATTTTAGATAGTTTAATATTTTGAGTATTTTTAATGAAAAAAGTTGTATTTTTTAGGGGGTTTTTAAGTTTTCAATTTTGAGAGTTTTTTTAATATTTTTTTTTTTTTTTTTTTTTGAATGATAGTTATATTCTTAATTCATCCTATAGAGTAAAGTTTCCGGATCATTTTAAAGCAAAAATTAGGTTCTTATGTCAATTCAACGTGAAGATATTTTGGTGTTGGTGATATAACACATAATTTTTTTTGCGAAAATTGTGTTACATAAATTTTGCTATATATATTATTATATTACTTTGAATTACTTCATTTTATAATTTTATAAAACTACAAACATACCTTTAAAATATCAGAAAGTTTAAATTAATTACACTGAATTGAATACACTGTTTTTATATGGACTCGAAGCGAGAGCTCTGTTTACATGTTTTTCTGTATCGATCAACCCCTGAGCCAGGGGTGAAAGTTTTCAGTCTTTTGACGGAATTCTGTCTTTTTTTATATTTAAAACGACGAAACGAGATGGAAAGAAAATATTCATTTCTCTAGAATTCTAATTCTAAAATTAAAGAAAATAATCTCTCTCGATCATAAATATTTAAATTGAGAAAAGCTAGCCTTAGAAAATGACCGACATCATAGTTTTTAATTACTTTGTTTCCGAGTACGCGTTTGCTTTCAACCCGAGTTCTCGTCTTTGTGCGTGCTTGCTCCACAGGGAGAGAGAGAGCGTTTGAGATAAAACCAGCGCCGCGCTGCTGGATGAATTGGCTGGGAGCCAGAAGAAGAGAAATTTTCTCCATGCTGCGTAAAACATAATGCGCAGTAGTCGAGTCTTGTATATAGAGGATATTGCGGTTCGTTCGTTGCAATACACATTGCGATTTTGCTCTTTCGTTGTTTTCATGCGTATGCTTTTGAGGCTTAATATTTTTATACATTAAATTCTTTGCTGTTTATAGATGCAACGAATCGAGTTTATCGAAGAATGGGATTCGTTAAAAGTGGGTGATACGGGACTGAAAAACAAGTGGAGATTTGAATGGCTAAAAGAGCTTGTGAGCAGGGGAAAAACATTAACACATGGTATTGAAAGCTAAAAGATAAAGGCTGTTGCTAATGTATATTCAGGGATGAGATTCTTCCGCGGATCCGCGGTTTTCAGCTTTTTTGTCATTTTTTAATTTCCGCTTTTTTCGGATTTTCCATTTTTTTTTTTAATTTTTGCTTTTTTACCATTTTTTTTTTTTAATTTTTACTTTTTGAGTTTTCAAGAATTTATTTCGTGCAGACTTCCGTTTTTTATTTGTTTAAATAAAAAAAGAATTGTAAAATAATTTTAATCCACATCAAAATATGCCTCTTTTTCAACACTTCAAATACGAGAGGTCCTTTATCGCATGCAGTGGTTATCTTATTTCATCGCGATCGCCGAACGCTCATTGAAAAACATAACAGCATTGTCTTAAAACAGAAGACTTCAACATGGGCGATTGTGTTCCGTGTATACCTCGGATTTCCAGATTTTTCGATTGATTTTTCCGAGTTTATGAGATTATTATATTTAGTGGAAAATTCAAATTTAAAAATATCACGAATTTTGACACATGGTTGCCGAAAAAAATCAATTTGTCAATTGTTCGCAGAAAAAAATTGACAGTTTTGTTGAACTATTGCAAAAAAACAAGCGGAAATTTCACAAAGAATCATGGAAAAAAAATTTCTTTAAATGTTAAATGTGATTTTTGTCCAAAAATCGCCTGAAAACGGATATTTTGACACAAGATCATGGGTAAAACGGAAATATCGTCAGAGTCATGAAAAAACGTAAATTTATTAATGGGTCACACAAAAAAATTCCCAAGAATTTAATAAAAGAATTGCGCAAAAAACTAATTTCTTTATAGAATCCCGTGGTAAAAACGCAAATTTCGTAATAAAAACATTTCGTCAATTTCGTCTAAAAATATCGCGAAAAAACGATCAATTTTGTCGAAAAAGCTATCTATTTCGTCAAAAAATCGCGATAAAACGACCAATTTCATCAAATAAACGCTAATAAACTGCAAATTTCGTCATAAAATCGCGGAAAAACGGCAAATTTCATGAAAAAACTTCAAATTTCATTAAAAAAATCGCGTAAAAACAGTAACTTTCGTCAAATATGTGCGAAAAAACGGCCAATTTCGTAAAAAGATCGCGAAAAAAACGACCGATTTCGTCAAAAGATCGCGGAAAAGTCGCAAATTCTGTCAAAAGATAGTGAAAAAAAGTGTTATTGCTGGATTGGTATTTTCTGTTCCAAAAACTTTTTTGCTGCTTTAAAAACTAATTTTGTTGTAACTTTTTTTTTTTTTTTTTTTTTTTTTTCTGCTCCGAATCTTTTTGATTGAATGGGACCTTTGAAATTGGTATATTTTGCATTTGATAATTTTCAGGGTTTTCTACTTTGTATCACTTAATTTTCAGGATTTTTCATTCTAAGTCACAATCACCCCTGATATCAATAAATAAAAACTTTGTTAAATCACCATAAAAAGATAAAATAAACAGGACGCGTTTCGAGCTGCAAAATTACTGCTCGTCATCAGCTGATCCAAACACGTGTCACAACGGACAGAGTGGAAATAACAGTGAAATAAAGAGGGAGGAGATTACACAGAGTGCGACAGGTGGCGCTGCTTGTCAGAGCCAAGGAGAAAGAGAAAAGTAAAGATAAACTCAAAGAAGGAGGGAGGAGATTACAAAGAGTGCCCCAGGTGGCGCTGGCTAAAAGAACACAGGTGGCAGAGAAAAACTAATAAAAGATAAAGAAAATAAAATAAAATAAAAATAAATAAATAAATAAAAATCAAAATAAAATAAAATTAATTAATTAAAAATGATATAATAAAAAAAAGTAATAATAATAATTAATTAAATAAAAAATTAAAAATAATTATAGTAATAATAATAAACTACAAAAGTAATTTCCATGCAGGAGAAAGGGAGGGGGATGAAGAGAGATCGTTGACAAGAGTATTACAATTTTTATAAATAAAATAAGCTTCGTGAGTATCTAAATGAGAAGGAGAGGCAGGATTAGAAATAATTCTGGCCATGGAAAAATTGAAATAATGACCGGAAGACCAACAGTGAGAAGCAATGGAAGACCTAGATAATTCCTGATTTTTAATGTACCTCTGATGTTCATCCAATCTTTTCTTCAACGCTCTTCTGGTCTGACCAATATAACCCAAATTGCAAGAGCAAGGAATAAAATAAACACCCCACCGGTTCTCAACAGGAATAGGATCTTTCAAAGACGAGAATTTAAAGTAATTTTCGTGAACAGGTTGAAAAAATACTCGAATTTTATCGAAAGATCGTGGAAAATACTTGAATTTTGTAGAAAAATCATGGGAAAATATGCGAATTTTGGCGAAAGATCGGAGAAAATACGCATATTTTGTCGAAAAAACGTGGGAAAATAGTCGTGAAAAATACGAGAACTTTGCCGAAAGAGCGAGAAAAATATGCAAATTTTCTCAAAGGATTGCAGAAAATATGCGAATTTTGTGGATTGTGGAAAGATTGAAAAATTACGTGAATTCTGACGAAAGATCGGGAAAAATATGCGAATTTTGACAAAAGATCCTGGAAAATACATAAGTTTTGATGAAAGATCGCGAATAACTTATGATTTCTAGAATCTATAAAATAAAAAGTTTCATCTTACTTATAATTGATATTTATTATACTTTATGTGATTTTAGGTTTTCATACTTTTATATATATATATATATATATATATATATATATATATATATATATATATATACACGTTTTGTTAAAATGTTTTAGTCCTTTGAAAAATTTTCACTTTCATTCCTGCCCTGAGCCCCCTTGAAAGAAATAGTTACTATTTAAAAGTATTTTATACAGGTTTTTGTTACATAATTCATTCAACAATAATAAAGTTTTGTTGCACTTGTCCTGAATTCATATTAACAAAGCAAGTAGACAACATTTTTTTTCTTTCTCTTCTATTTATAAATAACCACAAGCATCATTTCAAATATATTTCGCATATGGTTTTTTGAACCGTGATTATATATGCATACATATATGATGGAAAATAGGAAGGTCAAACGTTGGGGTATTCTACATTTTAGAATTAAATAATTTTATAATTTAGAGATTTTAATAACTTTTTCATAAAAATAGATAACCGATTAAAAAGAGAGAATTATACTATTTTGAACCAATTGAATTAATACTATTTTGAACCAAAGACCATCTTTAAAAAAGAATAAAAAAGAGAGAGAAATTTTGATTGCATCAAAAATGGTATGGATATCAAAAGACAAATTCTCCTTCCCTCTAGCGATATCTTACAATAACATGTGCCAGACTGCTCCTCCCCCCTAAAATGATAACGTTATACATGCACAGCCCCTATGACTGGATTATGTAAATATGGTTTGGACTTCTTGTACTTTGGCAAATGAAGTTTTATTCTCTTACAAGTAATGAACAATAAAAATCTTATCTTCAGCATGCAGTAGGTCTCATTTATGTGGAAGTCTTATTATTAACATGTTCAAGTATGTTTAAATAAGTTTTTCTTTTTGGCCATGCTTTTAAAATGTTGTCTGAACTTTGGATGTTTCTCTTTGCTGATAAATCAAAGGAGTACTCTATTTAATCTTTAAGTGATCAACTTGCAGTTATTAATGGCATTTGACATTTTTCTGTCTGTAAATTTTACACTATGCCACAGTAAAAGTTATGTTTCTGAGTTCATTTGGAAAATGATGGAATTCTTGGTGTCATCTTGTTTACTGTAAAGTGTTGACATGTTTTTCAATTGCTTTGAGTATAAAGGTTTTTTTTTTGTAGCTGTTTAGTAACACCGGAAGATTCTACATTAGTTTGTAGAGATATATCTGTGGTTAATTTCTTATTTAAGTAATAATGACAAGTTAATAATTAATATATATATATATATTCTTTTGCCAGCTCTGGGACATTTTTTTTTCTTCAGTTGGAAGTTTCAATAGATTTTATGTCATGGAGTTCTTGATTCAGTATATCACTTAGTATAGTAAATGTTATTTGTTTAAAAATGTTTATAAGATAGGAGAGAAAAGAGGAGAATTGGACAAGTTTTACAAAAGTATTTTTTATTAATTATGTTTTGCTAGTACATAATGGAAATTTTCAGAATAACATCTTAAAAAATTTTAATGTATTTAAAATTTGTCACTGATTATAATAATTATAATTTTAGATTAATAAACTAAATAAAATAGAAATATGTTTCATTTCTTCCTCATGTGAGGGACCCATGTTTTCAAAATGAAATTTCATATTTAATTTTTAGAAATGTGGATAAAAAATGGCAAAGATAATGTGACATTTATTTACATTAAAAAGAGTTTATTGTAAATTACCATGTTTACTTTGTATAATCCAAATTAAATGAAAAATATGCTTGTGCCCAACCATTGCTGCCTATTAATTTTGTAGGTTTGTAGGATGTAGATTTGAATTTTGTCTTGTTCATCAATCATGGAATAGTCAGCTTCTTGCAAGAAGATTAATGTTCTATTTTTTCTTTTTCTTTTTTCAACACAAATAGTGTATTGCCATGTAAAAATAAAAGTTTGCAATTTGTGTTCAATAATTATTATATATTTCATATTGTATATTTCAAAACAGTAATTTATTTCAAAACCTAAAGAAATTGGTATTATAAAAATAAATGTAAATATTTAATACTAAATGTTGATACTGCAAAATAATGCATGAGTAAGAAATTAAAAATTTCAGTACTTTAATTTTTCAATTTTTAAACTTGCAAAATAATAAGTTCTATTTGTTACACTATTCAGTTAAAAAAAATAGTCTTATAAATATAAAATACCAAAAAACTATGTTATTAATCATAATTATTTGGGTAAAGATATCATTTTTGCAGAATGGGACTCATCCCTTCCTGAGTCATAGTGTCCGATCCTGCCCTTAGAGTAACATAAAAATAAATAAGTTTTTACAACAAGCATATTGTTAAGTTAGCAACAAAAAATAAGATTGAAAATATGCTTTAAAAATTGGAGTGATTCTTACTTTTGATATTGTAAAGTGGCCTTTTTAAGTCACCAACTCATAGTTGCTTGCAACTAAAAAGATTTATAGCAACAAGTATAGGGCAATGATTATTCCATCGGGTGGAAGAATCATAAATTAAAAATTAAAGCTTATTTTAAGTATTATTACAAATGTTCCATCCCTCCCTACTTTCTCCTATGTTTGTTTTTTCTATTATTTCTGTTTGACTAAATGTGAAATAATGTCAACAAAAAATCTTGCATTTCATCAAATAGTTGTGGCAAAAAATTGATTTTCCTCAATCACTCATGGCGAAAAAAAATCATGAATTTTATCTATCAATCATGGCAAAAATTGTGAAATTTGTCAGTTGAGTGTTGCAGCAAATCACAAATTTGGACAGTCATGGCAAAAAATCATGAATTTTGTCAGTCTGTAACAGGAAATTGTCCCGAATATCATCAATCGATCATGAGAAGATATCCAAATTTCATCAATAGGACATGAGAAAATAGACAAATATTGTCTGTCTGTCATGGAAAAATATTCAAATTTCATCAGTTTGATATGAAAAAATGTCCTGAATATTGTCAATGCAGATTGATTTTTCCATGACAGCTTTGAAAATTAGAATGAAAATAATCAATCTATCATGGGAAAATATCCTGAAATTGTCCAATCGCAGCAAAAAAATCCTAATTTTCATCAACCAGTTGTAGAAAAAAAAAAGAAAGTGACAAAATTCTGAATTTGATGAGTTACATTAAAATAATGTTCTTAAAAAAAGAATTTATTTCCCGTGCAATAAATTGACTTTAAGTGGAGTTTTTGAGTTTGGGTAATTTAAAATCTGACTCTTGCAGAATTCTACTGCAAAATGAAACCTCAGTGAAAATTGTATTATTTTGATGCAGTCACCACAAAATATTTTATGTCTACAATTTTCTGAATAAAAATGCATGTTATCATTTTTACAGTTAGGAAAATTTTGTTTTTCAACTTAGAAGCTGGGGCAGAAACCAACTATCAGATGTTTTATAGATCATTTTTTCTCATTTACATCCATCACATTTCTTATTGTAAAACATTTAAATAAAGCACTTTTGAATAATACATGCAAATTAATTTTACTATCATAATCTTAACTGAAAAAATATATGTTATCTAGAATTAGAATATTATTGTATTATGTAAGTTGTTGAAGATTTTTTTTTTTTTTTTTTAATTTTTATCTAGAATAATTACATTTCTAAGTTTGCTGTGTATTCATCCCTAATACAGGATTTTAATGCTCTGCATAATTTCTGCTTTGATTAATATTTAAAATATTTTCTTTAGGAGACAAGCTTGTTGGATAAATGTGAAGTTGCAGAAAGTAGCAACTGTGATAAGTTACATAATTGTCATGCTTGTCATACTGAATATCATTGTGGTTGGCAGACAGATGAAAAATGTTACACATTTGTTCGTGAATCAAGTAATACATGTGTATTTTTCTTAATGTTTTATTTGAAATGTTTATTCAAATTTTATAACTTTATTCAATAGGAAAGTTTCATGTATGTGTTACATAACTTATTGTTTAAAAAGTAATATTTCCTTATTTTCTATTTTAATTGAAAATTATTTATAAATGCCTGTTTTAAGCTCAAATTTGGTATCCAAACATGATGGTTTTCCTGCCAGTATGATTTTTTTGTTTCTGTTGATATACACTGATGTCAAAAAGTATTGCATATTTAAATAAATCCTTCTTTTCTCAAAGTTTTTGTAGTACTGTAGAAGGTCTTCCTTATATAAGAATGCCATCAGATGACCATTTTGTGGCATTAAATGTCCAACGTGAACAAAAATGCCAGAGAGAGCAATCATAAGAGAGATAGCAATAGAGTTAAAGTACACTTCAGTGCTGTTAGTTTCTGATAAACTCTAAACAGACAACTTAGTGAACATGGTATTTATGCCAGACATTCGGTGTTATGTGTCCCACTTATATCTCATCACAAGAGTGATCAGTGCAATGATAGTGAATGTATGTAGTATGGAATGCAAACTAGTGGAACAATAATATTTTCTGACAAATCCAAATTTAGTTTACAAAGTGACATTTGATATGCTGCAATAGAGAGAGAGCCCTGCATGTGACGTAAATCCAACATTTATATCTGAATTGCACCAACCTAGGGGAGGTTCTGTAGATGTATAATGCAGTATTATGACCAATAGATGTATGCCTCTGTACCATTAATACTGATATGCCTGCAATGAGATTTAAATGGACACATATTGTCAAACATCTGGTATAAAGGAAATGTTGACAAAGTCACTAGTGACCCAATAACGATGTTTAACTCTGCTGGCACTGTTTGATTGCACAAGGCTATTAATGCCAAATATTAGTCCAAATAGTTTTAAAGCTATTTAATATTAATCACATTTCTCCTGCTTCTTAAGACTTTAGTGTTAAATTGAAAAATAAGTGTATATTTTAAAATTATTTTGTTAACTAAAACAGAAAATGACACACTTTAAGAAGAGCACACAGAAAAAATGAGTTAAAAATATTAATTTTCTGATGATTTATTATTATTATTATTTTTTATATAAATGCATATGAGAATGCACGCTACTGCTGTTGGTTTAACATTGGTGATGGACATCTCAAATCTTAGTGATATATGGTCTGAACATTTTGTTTTGTTTTATATAATTCCTTAAAAAATAATTTATGTAAAAAAATGCTCATCTTTTTCATTTTGGGAAAAAAAGGGTTGATTCCTGAATCTGAATTTGTTGCATTAATCAAGCAAAATTATTATTTTATCGCAGTCATTGTAATATTTTATGGTTCCATCTTAGTTGTAAAGGCTAGAAAGTAGAGTGAATTGGCTGCCAACAGTCTTTTCTATGTTATATCAAATATATCTATAATTAATGCATTATTTGGATTTTTATAATTTCCTTTGAATTTTGTTTTTCATGACTAACTAATCCAAAAGTAAATATCTTTTAGTTATCAGTTATTACACTGTTTTATAAATTTTTTCATTAATGCAAATTTTTGCTCTATGTAAGCTAGCACAATAGTAGAAATACCATCATGTACAATTCTCGATTTTATTTCAGGTAATGGCACAGAAAAAGCTATTTTGACTGATGACTATAGAGTTAAATGTGAAATACCTTGCAGTAGTAGATTCACCTGCGAAAATTGCACTCAAGGTCCATGCATGTGGTGCAGTAGTCAACAAATGTGTATTGAATCTAATGCATATGCTGCTGTTTTTCCTGTTGCTCAGTGCATGGAATGGACGACACAGATAACTAAATGCAGAGGTAAATTTAAAATGCCAAAACACTTGTTAAACATAAAAAAAAAAAATTGTAGCTTCTCAATTATCAGATTCCCCCCCCCCCCCCTAATTTTTAACTCACAGTATCAAAGCCTGAGAGCTAATATGCCCACAGTTTCTGTATGTATGTATGCAATGTGATAACTCTTGATAGAAATACCCAATTTGCTTCAAATTTTGTATATTGGTTTATTTTGATAAGGTACTTCCCTGATTAGTTTTGGAGGTTCATTGGTTAAGTATAAAGGGGAGATATAGAAAGCTAATCCCTCCTTAATATAGGTAAATGGGTTTTTCATGCAGAATTATCAGACTTGTTTTAAGTTTGTACAGGTATATATTGATGAGGCGCTTCCCTGATCAGATTTAGAGGTTTAATGTTTAAGTATGAAGGAGGGAAACAGGAAGGGGGCGGGAGATAATCTCAACCTGAGTTTAGCTAAATGGGTATTTCATACAAAATTATCCTATCTGATTCAAATTTGGTATACAGGTTTTTTCTGATAAAGTACTTCCCTGATTAGTTTTGGAAGTTCTTTTTTTTTTCATTTGAACTATATTGTTTTGTATTATGGCTGAAAGAAGCTGATTTTTTATAATTTTATTTTTTTACCATTTTGCATTTTTATTGTTAATTTCTTTATTTTTTGAAGGACATTTAAATAAGTGTAAATATACAATTTTTATAAATAGTCTGTGAGCTCAATGCCATTAGTATAACTGGACACTTTTCTTTTTATTGATGTAATTTTCCATCTTTTAACTCTAGCTTAGCCCAAAGATCTCCATAATTCCAAATATTGTAATACTTCTACAATATAGTATGCTTTCCTTATCCTTTTTATGCGGGAATGAGGGAAAGTCATCATCTGAATTAATGTAAAACTAATGACAAATGAAATTCTTTGTATAAACCTTTATAAAACTTTTGACTACTTTCAAGTAGTCTTTAACGTTAGATAAATTTTAATCATATTGTTTATCAGTTTCATATCTAAGCTTTTATTATTCTTATCTTGATACTTTTTATGTGTTATAGAGTATCTGCAGGAAATGCAAAAGAAAGTATTCCTCAGCTAGTTTATAATAAGTTGAGAACATTTTAAAAGTAGTTTTTGATGCTTAGTTTGTTATTTAAAGAAACTTATTTTCATCTTGTTTTTACAAGTAACTTATCACAACTATAAAAAGAAGTTTAAAATATCTGCAAAATCGTCTGACTTTTATAGTTTCTGATTTTAAACTCTATAAGTCTACTGTTTTAGTTCTGTTATTCTGAGGCAAATGAGTTTTAATAATGGTCTGATATTACTGGATTTAAGATGATTTTCCTTTCTTTTGTAGTATTTTATAGAATCTGAAAGCATGTGTATGTGATACTTTTTTTTAAAATAAATACTTGAAATCTTAATCTATGTGCCAATCATGAACATTTTATCTTGGATTGAGTATTATTATTTTAGATGCTAAGCATATTGATTTAGAGATTTCAGTTGAGTATTTTGTAGATCATTACTATCATCATAGTTTTAAACCATTTAAATTAAGTATCACTTTAGATAAAGTAATATTGTAGGTTATTTTGTGGTAAGTAATGTATATTAATTGTGAGTTATTCTGCTCTTTTAATTTTCATTATATGTAATGCTCTAGGTCTGAACTGCAAAGATATTCAAACATGTGATCAATGTCAGAAAAACCCACGCTGTGGATGGTGTGATGATGGCTCTGGAACAGGTTTAGGAGCCTGCATGGAAGGTTCTGCTAGCGGCCCAGTTGTTCAGCGAGGTTCAGCTTATTCGGTGAATAATTCCATCTGTCCTGCTGGTCAATGGTACTTTACATCTTGTCCAGGTAAGTCATTTCTATCTCTGCAGAGTGACTACTGTACAATTAAATTACTTCTTTCTTTTCTTTTTTCAGCTATTCACAGAAACATCTCCTAATGATATTTTTGTGCTCATTTAAGAGTTTGCCTTATGTGTTCTATATGTGTTTCATTGTTTCGTGAACTCATTTTAATCTGTATTCATTTATCAGTTATTGATAATGGGCTGTAAAAATCAACAAATAATTAGGTTTTCTTAAAACATTGATAATTTAAAGATAAATGATGAAACAAAGAATGTATCTTAAAATAATTTAATGTATACTGAAGAAGCCAAAACATTATGACCACATATCTAATAAACAGATGTCTTGCCTTTATCCCTCCAAAAAAATACAGCCTGCCTTTGTCCTCCCCCCCCCCCCAAAAAAAAAAAAAAAAAAAAAAAAAAAAACTGCAGCCTGACTGATACTAGTCCGTGGTAGATGACCAAAGTCAGATTGTACCAGATGTTCAAGCAGCGGTCATGCAAATTTGGGATATTGCAGCATGGTTGTTTTTGAGCTGTGAGTTGCTGTTCCATGGCTTGCCAAATCTGCTCTGTCAGATTAAGATTTGTTGAGTTAGACTGGCAGAACCTTAACTTGAATTCAGTATTACGCTCTTGGTACCTTTCCAGCACTATTCAAGCAGTGTGACATGGAGCATTGTCTTGATGAAAAACTCCATTTCCAGCTGGGAAGATGGACACCATGTAAGAATGCAACTGCTCTGCATTTATGTTAAGATAGTTTGTATTTTTCATATTCTGTTCTGCAACAATCTCAGGTTCCAAAGACAACCATTAGAACGTTTCCCAAGGTATAATATCATCACTATTTGGCTGTGAATGACCTGTTGCCCAAGGGGGAGCAACAGTTCATTTGGAAGAAGACATAATTTGACATGGCTATCAACAAGTTGGTGAATGAATCATGGTTCATCTGAGCAGACAACTCTCTTCCAATGATCCATGGTACAGTCACCATGTTCCCAGGCTTAGTGCGAGAGTAGAGTTGGCAGTGATGCATTGTACACAGAGATAGGATGTTTGCTGACTTGTCTCATATCTAACAATATCGGCTGAACTGTGTACTCTGACACAATTTTCCTTAGACCTGTCCTGTATTAGGCTACCAACTGAGCCAATGTCTGTCACCAATTTTACTTTACCAAGTAGGAAAATTTCAGGTCTCCTTTTTCCTTGATAATGCATGGACGTTCAATGCCATGGCATCTGCTGATAGTTTCACTGCCATTCATCCACTTTCATAAGTACTAACAAAGATGTCTTATGAACAACCCACAAGTCATGTAGTTTTGGAAATACTCATTCTGAACCTTCAGGCAATTCAATTCTGCCTTCTATCAAAGTGGCTTAGATCAGCGACTTTTAATATCAGAGGCAGAAGTAAGCAAAAAAATTATTCCTCAGACTCCCTAGTAGTAGTTAAATATCATTACCACCTGATTACATGCCCTCCATGCTATCCAGGTGAGTTCATTGCAAAATCTGGGGATAGTCGTAATGTTTTGGCTCTTTGGTGTATATAAAAGTCACCGTTATTAAAAATTTGAAAAATTCTATCATATCAAAATATGTAATGAAACTTTTCTTTTTATCACAAATGTATTTTCTTATCAGAGTGTCATTAAAAAATTTAAAAAATTTTTGAAATTTTAAGGAAATTAGAACAATTTAAACCCCAGGAACATGTGCAGAAATTATTGTTCTAAACAAGTTTGATTTGTTTATGTGTTGCTACTTATGTTGAGCAATTTCTATGCTTTTATTTTCAATTAATATTGATATTCTCAGTTCATTGCTAAGCATCTTTGTGTACACATTAGACATGTGAAGCATTGTGTATAGGAAGAACCAAGTGCAGACGGGTCAAAAACAGCACTGAATTCATTATAGTAACTTTTATAAATCTATTTTTATCCCATGATTGAATAGAAGATTAATAGTGAGTAAGATTGCTGCATTTAAAAATTTTATAATTTTTTTAAATTACTGTTTTAAATAATGTTTTTTATTAAAGCGTATTGCAATAAAATTAATTTTATTTATGCCATTGAGTTTAAATTGCCAAAAAATTTCCATTATGTCAAATTTATTCATTTAATTGCATGAGATACAGACATGCAATATGTTCATACATTACTTTAATTTCTTTGAGCTTTTTATGTTTCTTATAGATAAACAAATTTATTCATCATGTTAACAATATGAATCCCTTTCTAATGAATGTCAATTTTTGACTTTTTGTACCAGTATTTTTTAAGTAAAAATTTTATCTAATTTAATGACACAAATTCTGAAATTAAATAATGCTATAAATTGCATGTGTGCAACATTTGTCGAAAAGGGTTTGAAAAGTTTATAAATTATGACATCTATACATGTTTTCTAAGGTAAATCTTTGTTAAGCTTTGCATATTGATGTAATTCTATTAATAAATAACAGAATGAAAAATTCATTTCGAATTGCCAATATTTATTTGCATACTTCATTTGTATCTATTAAATTACCAAATTAAAAGTATTTGATAGGTTATGATAAATTCCATGAAGGTTATTTATATCTTTAAAAAATTGTTTCATATTGTTATTAATTTGGTACAAACTAATTGACTATCATTATTTCAAGTTTCAATGTAAAAAAAAAAAAAAAATCATTTTTGTTATTTTACAAGGTCATTTATAGTTTCTAACCAAGATTTTATGCTTAATATTATCATAATTTGTAAAAAGCAATTATAATCTAGTCACAAACTACCCTATATTTTTCCACTATGCAATCTTAACAGCTTTTTACATGTCAGCTATTTTATTTTTTGTTCAGCTTGATAAGCACTTTTTTTTTTTTTTTTTTTTTCCAGCTTGCCAGTGCAATGGCCACAGTACATGTATTAATGGAACTGAGAAATGCTTTATGCCATGTCAACATTTAACAGAAGGTAATTTTGTCTACTTAATATTTAATTCTCAAAGTGTAAAATTATTTATAGTGTTCAGTTTTTGGTTTAAAAGGGCTAATAGGTTGACATCTGTTGATTGTTTTGAACATTTATTCTCCATTAATAAAATTAACTTAGCAAAAAAACACAAAACAGTTTGCTTTTTTTTCTAGTTTTATTTTGTGAGCTTTGTAACATTTACTGTATTTTTTTATATATTTTCAGAGTTAAAATATTCAGCATATTTTTTCAACTTTTATAAATTATTTTGTATTATATTCAGAGGTGATTCTATTTTGAATTTTCTGAAAAATTACGGCATTCTGTTTTGAAAATTAAAATCAGTCTGAAAATAGATTACATAAAAGAGACAAAAAATTAATTTTGTCAAACGTTTGCAGAAAAAAATGCAAAAGCTCGGCTTAAAAACCGAATGTTCAGAAACCAACTTACAAAAGAAAAACCAACTTACTATAACAGGCCATTAAGAAAATAGCAAAAGAGAGGAAATTACATGAAGTAAAATGCACAACACTTTCACAACATTTTACATATTGATTTTCTAAACTAAATAGTATCAAACAAAAGATAAATTGAAAAAATTTGTTATGTTAAAAGTGTTTTACAATATTTTCTAAAATAAATATATTGAATTTTCATATTTGAGGTTACAAACAATTATCAGTCAACTTAAACAGTTTTAATCACAAATGTAGCTTGCTTTCCATACATTCTAATCTGTTGTAAATAATGCAAGAATATTAAATAGTAAGCAATTTTTACATGCACAGAAAGCTATAACTTAGTTTAAGATTTTTTTAAATTACTTAACTAAAAATACATAACATTAATTATAAATAGAAGTTTTCATATACGTCCATTAACATTTCAAAAATATGCATTAAAATATTTAATTGCTATAAAGGACGTTAAATACTAATAAAAACATTAAAAGATCTTAATAATTTTTACATGTTTCGATTGAATTTACTCAATCATCATGAGAAAAAGAAAATACAAATAAACACAAAGATGGAAAATGACAAAAAACTATTACAAATGAAATTTAAAATTTTTTAAAAATAAAAACCACGTGCGTTGTATTTTAATTATATATCACGTTGCTTAATTTTTAAATTATTTAACAATTTAATCCAAATATTTGGGATTTGAAATGACAAGGAATCATTGCAGACCATTGAGCTTCTGACGTAAATTTCAATACTCTCTCTAATAAAAAGTTGCAAATAAAAATCTGACCTATAAATTAATTTACTTTCATTAAACAAAATATCTATGTTTTCTATTTGATTTAGCCTAGATAATATGGTTTTACCTCTATTAAATTTTATGTCTGCAATGTGTTCTTTACATCTTATTTTGAATTTTCTTTGAGTCATGAGTTTTTTTAAAGTACATAAGTTTCATATAATCTTTCATATATTAGAAAAGTCCACTCATAACACTGAAGTCATTTTGACAGTGGCAACAGCAGATAATTAAAGTTATGATTAACCTTTCCACTGCCACGAACTGATATAACCATCCACTAATCTACAGTTTTATTGCAACAGAAGCATTATTTAAATTAATAATATTCTACAAATATAATGCTGTTTAAAAAAAAAAGTGTTTAACTCTCAAGACTTATATTCTTATATATAATTAAATTTTTGTTTTTATGTCTTGTTGAAAAAATAATCCTTTTTTAGATTTTTAAAAATTACACACAAAACATTAAAATTTTGTCCTTTTGCTCGATGGTCAGGCGCTTAAAGTTAACTTTTACAATTTTCTAAATATCATACATTTTCAATTTTTACACCATCAAAAAGGGAAATAACATACTTTCAAATGCAATTTTTTCATTTTTGATTGTTTAAAAAATAATTTTCAAGTATGATTTTTTAACTATCTCTATCATGTGTAGTGATGCAACCAATAATAGTTTGGCCGATTTACCTAATATTTGGTCAAGTTATGGACAAATATTCAACCTTATTGGCTGCTAAATAGTAATTGATAAACTCTAATACAACCAAAATCTTCATACAGTTCTTATGAAACATACTCGGACTTGAAGATAGTTAAAAAAAAAAAATAATAATAATAATTTTAAACATTTTGTTAAAATTGAACAAAAATATTTGGCCTTTCAATAGTAAAATATTTTATATAAAAGAAAAGCTTATATTTGTTATTATAGTTTTTAAGAGGCTTTATTGATTAGTTTGAACAACTTTATTATTTCATTTTTATATTTAAACATTTTGTTTATAATGTTTACTAAAGCTAATTGGTATTTTAAATGTAACAATAAAATCAGAGTACTAATACAGCATTATATATTTATATCAAAAAATTGTTTCACCAAATAAGTAATGATCTCTTATTCAGCTATTTTGAAATTGTCTTTTATAATTTCCATTCTCTTTGATAACCCTTTATTTCTAATTTTATTTGTATCAAATAAATTTCCTGAAAAATATTTCCTTTAATTGCCACAAAGTTTTATCTTTAATTAAACCAAAATAGTCATCTCAGATACACCCCATTCTCTTACATTTTTTCTTCCCAACATTTCTCATTTTATAATCTTCTACACTATTCCAGATTTCTTGACAAACACTAATTTCAATATAAAACTAAAAAAATTACTTGAAATTTTTAAACAAGATTGCACGTTAAGAAGATTAAAAAAAATTGTTAAATTTATACTTAACATTTCAATTAAAATTGTATTGTAAATTGAATAAACATTTAAATTTCTTTAATGTGCAATACATAAATACAAATTTACAGGTATGAAAGTATTTGAAATATATCAATTGATATTTTCTATTACAGATATAAATGATTTTGTTTTAGTATTTCACTGAGCTATTTGGCCTGTTACAGTAAGTTGGTTTTTCTTAATGAACTTATGTCCCAGTGGCAGAACTATCTTCAAATGTCTGCAACACTAATAATATTTTCAAAAATAGTCTGCAAGATGCAATGTATGATATAAATATATTCTTTGTGCTATTGTAGTGCTAATTAATTATGGCAACATGTGTGTGTGTAAACTATTTCCATCATTAGAAAATAAAGAATTTAAACGTAACATAAAAATCCACTTCTGGCAATTTTTTTTTTTTTTTTTTTTTTTTTTTTTTTTGGCCTCTGACAAAATTTATGATTGTTGGCAAAATTTGCATTTTTTTTTGCAATCTTTTAACAAAATTTGATGGTTTTTAGATGAAATTTGTCGCTTATTTGCGATCTTTAGCTGAAATTTGCCTTTTTTCGCGATCTTTTGACGAAATTTTTTTTTTCATGATTTTTTGGCAAAATTTGCCTTTTTTTCGTGATTTTTTTTTTGATGAAATCCCGTTTTTTCGCGATCTTTTGACAAAATCTACCTTTTTTTTTCACGATATTTTGATGAAATTTGCTGTTTTTTTTCTTGATCTTTTGGTGAAGTTTGCCTTTTTTTTTGCGAATTTTTTTTTTTTTAATTTATTGGTGAAGTTTGCCTTTTTTTTTCTGGAATTTTTTGATGAAATATACCTTTTTTGCGAAATCTTTTGACGAAATTTGCCATTTTTAGTCATGTTATGATAAAATTAGTTTCTTTCCACAATCCTTTGAAAAAAAAATCAAACTATTTTGATGAAAATGGTCATTTTTTGCAAAATTTTTTTTTTTTGAAATCTGCCGTTTTTATGTTATGATGAAATTTCCATTTCTTCTCGCAATCATTTGAAGAAATTAAGACATTTTCAAAATTCTTTGACAAAATTTGTCGTCTATTCGTGATTTTTTAAGAAATTAGTATTTTTTTGTGATTTTTAAAAGAAATTTGCCATTTTTTCATGATGTTTTGATGATATTTGTGTTTCTTCTTGCGATGTTTGGACAAAATTCTGGCTTTTTCCATGATATTTTGACAAAATTATGCTATTTTTTTGCATAATTTAAGTGTTGTAGCGTGTCCATGGCATCACTGAGTCTGCAGGTGTCCTTAAAAGTCTGCGACACCTGTCGCAGTGTTGCACACATTCTGCCACGGGGGACGTATGTCAAGAAAATTTTAGTAGCATGATATTTCCTTTATTAAAATTCATTCATATGTTAACTAATATCCAAGAAATATGATGGATATAAGAGGATAATCTATATATGTTAAAAGCATTTGTAAGCATTCATTGAAGAAACCCATTAGCATTCTTGTAAACATATGTAAAAACTTTCAAAATTTTAAACTGTGTATTTATTTGTGGTGTGAGCATGCTTATATGTGAAATGCAAAAGTTTTTTAAGTGCATCATATATTCTTGTTTCATTTGCCCTTGATTAAAATAAGTTGCAAAAACTTTTAAAATTTAATTTTTCTTGTATAGGTGATCATTGCCAATTGTGCATGTCTGGTTATTATGGCGATCCAGTCAATGGAGGTAATTGTACTCCTTGTTTCTGTAATAATCATGGTGATTTGTGTAATAGAGAGACTGGACGATGCTATTGTACCACTAAAGGCATAAATGGGCCACATTGTAACAGGTAAGAATAGTTTCATTGTTTTAATTTATTGTACCCAATATTTACATAAAGACAGACATGCTACTTTGTTGTAAAATTCTTTTTTTTTTTTTTTTCTTAACTGAATTTTACCATTGTTGCAAATCTGCATTAAAATTGTTTAATATTTTTATGAGGAAGAGATGTACAGTAGTGGGTGAAATACAACAAAGCAGGGTTCCTACACAACCTGGAAAACCTGGAGAACATGGAAAAGTCAGAGAATTAGGAAATTAGCCAAATAATCAGGGAGAAGTCAGGGAATTTCAATATTTTTTCCTGAAACCTAGAAAAGTCAGGGCATTTGATAAACTTTCATTGAGACCTCTAATTGTGATTGTAATTGGATTGGATTGTGATCATTGTGTGGTCAGAAGTGAGAATCTTCCATAAATTTGACAAACTTCATATTTAAGAATAGAAAGGAAATCATCTAGCTTTTTTTTTCAAAAATTTCTTCTTTCATCCTCCACATTTTATATTTTTAATACGTATTATTACAGATTTTAAAACTTTTTCTAGCAGTTATTTTCATGTAACAATAAGTAATTATCACAAGCCTACATCTCCCCACTCTGTTCCCCCTTCCCTTGTTGAAAATAAATTCTAACTGGACAATGATTTTGAGATATAGTTAACAAAATGAATATTTGTGAAGTCAGTGCACAAATATTTTGTATCAAGTTTCTACAGTTTGTAGGAAACTTTATTTGAAAGCTTGCAATCAAATTATTAAAGAGAGTGATTCCATTTGTAAACCTGAAAGAAAGATTGTTATTGATTTGCGAAGAGAATTGGGATAAAGAGTTTTAGCTCAGAGATTATTAGCAACTCTCTTCAAGAAATTTTAGTTTTTTGAGTAATATAAAATTTTTTTACCCTCAGCATGTCTACTATGCGCTGCATTGCTAGACTAGAATTTTCTTGAAATACGCCTGGAAAAGTCAGGGAATTTCATTTTCCAATATGAGTAGCAACCCTGACAAAGACACAAGTACGAACAGTGGCAAAATCAGTTTATTTCTCGCTTTCTTATTTGATTTTTTCTTGCCCACGACATGTCTTGGATTTAGTCCATGTATACTGACAAAACAAGGCCAGGGGCACGCAACTACTATCATCTGCTTTAGCTGAAGGATTGCAGAAGAATTTAAATTTTGTCAAAGGATCATGGGAAAAAATGTGATCTTCATCAAAGGATTATTAAAAAGAGAAAAGCTAATTTCATCCAAAAATCTCTTTAAAGTTTTTTTTAATTTCTTTAAAGATTTTGGACTAAAATGCAAATTTTTTCAAAGGATCATGGGCACAATGCAAAAAATTTTAAGGACCATGAAAGAAATGTAATTTTTTTCAAAGTGTCATAAACAAAACGGAAATTTTGTCAAAGGATTGCAAAAAAAGCACAAATCTTATCAAAGGATCCCAAAAAAAGCAAAATTTTTCTATGGATAGTGAAAAAAATGTGAATTTCATCAATGAATCATGTAAAATTCAAATTTTGTAAGAGGTGAGACAAATGCAAATTTTGTCAAACTTACATGAAAAAAAATGCAAATTTTGTCAAAAATTCATGAAACAAATCCAAATTTTGTCAAAAGTTTGTGAAACAAATGTAAATTTTATCAAAAGTTCATGAAGCAAACAGGAATTTTGTCTAAGGATTGTGATACAAACGGGAATTTTGTCAAAGGATTGTGAAACAAACAAATTTTGCCAACACCATGGAGGAGGAAGGAAATAATGATGCTGTATTGTGTTTTCAATGGTCAAAAGGTGCAATTTCCCCCACCCCTCTAGAAACTCTATAATGGCCCCCTTCCAGAGCCACAGAAATCCCTCCCAGAGAAAAATGTCTGAATTCAACATTGGGCTTTAGTGTAGCGTTGTATAAATTTCCATCAAAATAGTGGAAGCTTTAACCAGATGCATGAATCACACAGAACTCTGGCAGCTGATGAAAGGTCATACAATTTTTTTAAAGTTGACAAATCCAGTCAACTTATGCATGTACTGATCATCATGGCAGAGATCAGCCAACTCTAATGAATAAACTACACAAATACTCCTTGGCAGTCACATTATTTCAATTAAACTTCAAAGGATTGGGACTAAAATATAAATTTTGTCAAAGGATCATGGGAAAAACAAATTTCATCAAAAAGACAAGAAAAGAATGCAAATTTCATAAAAAAAAAAAAAACCCAGCAAAACAACATGAATTTTTTCAAAGAATCGCTTAAAAACAAGGCTGCAAGAAACATTCTAATTTCTTCAAAGTATTGGGAATAAAATGCAAACTTTGCCAAAGGATCACAGAAAAAAATGTGAATTTTGTTAAAAGGCTGCAAAAAAAATCTCACTAATTCATCAAAGGGTTATTGGGGGAAAAAAAAACCCTTTACACTTCACATGTGAAGGCATGAAAGTTGAGTTTTTTTGCTGAGACTGTGGTATGTCTGATAAATTGTTTTTCAAACTCTTTATTTATTTGTTATATTTCTTTAACAGATGTGATGATACTAACCATTACTATGGTAATCCTGAAGAAGAAAATGGTTCTTGCTTCTGTAAGTACCAAATTATAATCAGTTTTATTATGTCACTATGTTACAATGGGCAGCAAAATAAATTCAGTATAGTAACTGAATAAACAAATATTTAATGTATATTATGCATCCACCTCTGAGTTGAATGATTGCAAATATTCCATCATTCCTTGACATTATTAAATTTTGGCACTGTTCGTGATTGTTTTTGTGTTATTCATCTTCAATCATAGATCTGAATTCTGATGATGAGAAAAAATGTCTTCCATTTTTAGAAACTTGTCTTGTTAGATCTCCCCCATAAGTTATCGATATATTTTACATCAGGATTTCTGAGAATTTCAGAATTTTTGGCCATTGCAAAACTTTACTATTTCTCTTATGGAATTTGTCTCATGGCTTTTGTGGATAGGTGCATTATCTTGCTGTTATATCTGTTTTTTCCTGACGGAACTGTTGCAGTAAATGAAAGATGGTCTGGAAGAGTTTGTATATGTGTCTTTGAATTAAATTTTCCTGAAATATATACAAGTGACACCACATCTTTGAACACAAAGCAGCCCCATGTCGCAATGAATCCGTCACCTAACTGTTGTTTTAATAAAATCTATTTTTCTTTTTTTAAATCATCCCAAAAAAATATCTGTAACCATACAAGTGATTTTTTGTATGGTTACAAATGACATACACCTGCAGGATGACAAACTTCTGCAGGTTATTATCATCCTATGAAAGCAAGTGAAACGTAAATGGTCTTGATGGCTGGAAATATAACATCAGTTAGTTGACGAATTCATTGTGACATGAGGCTGCTTTTCTTTCAGTGATATGGTGTCACTTGTATATATTTCCAGAAATTTTAATTCAAAAGACATACATACAAACTCTTTTTGAACATCTTTCATTTGTTGCAACACTTCTAGCAGGAAAGAAATGGATATAACAGCAGGAAAATGCACCTATCCACACAAGTTGTGAGCCAAAATTTTTGTTCCATAAGAAAAATTTTGAAGTTTTGCAATGACCGCTAAGAAGTCCTTATTTAAATCTTACTGATAACTTATCGGGAGATCTGGCAAGATGAATTTATAAAAATGGAATGCATTTTCCCTCATCATCAGAACTCAGATCTAGGATTGAAGATGAATAACACAAAAACACTTCCTACCGCTACTGATGATGATGATGACTGACTAATGATGTTGAGGAATGATGGAATATTTGCAATCATTAAATTCAGAGCTGGGTGCATAACTTTTTAAATATTTGTTTATTCAGTTACTATATTGAATTTATTTTGATGTTCTTATAGTTTTAACACAGGCAAAAAAATGTTTTTTTGTACAATTACTTTATTTTCATAATAAAATACTCACAGTTAAATTTTGTTGACTTTTTTGTTAGCTTTTCAGCTTAATGATACCTATTATCAGGAAAAAAGTCTTATTTGTTTTGAAATTTATAAAAAAAATTGCTGTCTTTATAGTTTTTACAAACTGTAAATCCAAAATCAATCTTTGAATAATATGCTAATTATAATAATGTAATAATGAATAATATTACAGTAAAATTACTAGTAATAATGAATATTACATTAATACTCAATAGCGAAGAGGCTATTTACTCATATTCAATTATCATTACTCATACTCAACTAAAAAGAAAAGAAAAAAAAAATTTTCTTTTTTTAAGTTAGGTAAAAAATTATTTGTTATAAATTTTATTCCTTATAATTTATTTAGCTGTGTTATAAACAGACTTTATTATCATTAAGATTCATAAATGTAAAATGTAATCAATTTTGTATATGTGTAATTTCCCTTGTGTAATGTGTTTTTTAAAATTATATGTAATTTTTTTTCTTAAATATAGTTTTTTTCAGTGGCATCCCTGAAATCACATTTGTTCATTATAATATAAATATTTAAAGAAACACCCAATATTAGAGTTATGCATGAAGTCGAAGTCCAGCATACAAATGAAAGCTTCTAGACATGAAAAATGTAAAATTTCAATACAAACCCTTATTTCATTCGAAACTAACCAGTTCGTTTAGACAGTCATTCGGGACCAATCTCAAAGAGCATCCTTTCAAAATCTAATATCTACAGGAATTGGAGTTTATGGACTTAAAAAAAAGTCATAAATTTATAAATTGAGATTTCCTACACATAGAAAATATTTTAAACTGAAAAATGTTCTGTGGAATAATGGAAGCATATATTCACACAAATGCTGCATCTGGGGGGAAGAGAAAATTCATATGTAATTGTTGAAAAATTTTTGTGTCGCCAAAGGTGATAGATGCTTTTATTTGGTGGAAGTCTATACTATGGAGTTCTGACAAATTGTAGGTCCTTTCGAAAACTACTATAGGCATTAACTGTTATTCACAATAAAGGCACAACTAAATCAGAATAAAGGCATAGTACTTATTGAAAAAAATTGTGCTACATAACAGTAAAAAATACAAAATTTAATATAATGTCTTTAGTGAAGAAATGTAGAAAGTCTGATTTTTGGAAGCTTTTGCCAGCATTAATTTAGTAATACTTTGTTTTTGGGAAGATAATTAAAAGATATCTTTAGGTAAAACTAACGATGCATTTCACTGTTTTTTAAAAAGGCAGGATATATTTTACCAATTTTGAAATGAGCAGCTTACTGCATCTTAAATAATGGCTTAAAAAGAACACTATTGCATTTTATTTAGCTATGAACTTCAGGATTTATCTTTTGCATAACTTGTCAGTAAAAATTTGTTATAGAAGATAAAAAAATTGAACTATTCTATGTAATCTTATTCATATTACTTATTTAACCCTCTAAGCATCTGGAATGTAATATTCCGTATACTAAGCTCCAGTTTTCACTGCAATGTAAGCAATATTTAAAATACTATAATTCTATAGATTTAATGAATTTTCAATACATCAAAGAATGATTCATACTCTGGAGGATTACATTCATCGTTATAATAAAGTTTTTTTATAATGTTGAAAGAATCATATTTTCTTAACATTTAAAACAAAATGTTGAGAAAACAGCATTACAATTTTACCCTTTTGCAAGACGCTTGGAGGGTTAATAGCAGTTATGACACTGCAGAGTTCTGAAAAATGTGTTTGAATGTGCGACAAAAGTACATTTTATGAAATTTTGTTAATATATATATATTTTGGTTGTTCTTTTATAGATAATTTGTCAATAGATTTTCAGTATACTTTTAACATGTCAAAACCTGAAGATCGACATTATACTAACATTAACTTCATGAATATACCAGTGAAGCCAGATGTTGATGTAGACTTCACTATATCATGTTCTGAATCAGCTTTAGTCAATATTTCAGTTGCTTCCTGTAAGTATTTAAAAAAATTTTCCATAATATATATTAATAAAATAAAATGTAAGTTAATGATTTTTAATAAAATACCCCTATTATTAGACGTTCTTGCATAGCTGCAAACCTTTTTAATTTTTTAAAAATCTGATAAAAGGGTCATTCCATGTCAAATCTAGACAAAAAAAAAAAAAGTAGCATTTTCAACCTGACCCCCTCAGAATTTTATGAAATTTGGCTCACTTGTTAAATTTATGTAGAAATCATCAAATACAAAATAATAAGTCTCTATTTCTCATAGTTTCTGAGATAAATAGCAGCAAAAATTGAAAAAAATTGCAAAATTTTGAATTCCGTGCACTACAAAAAAATTCTTAGTTAATTTCCTAATTGACATACAGCTTTAATCTTAGTGTTGTTAGAAAGGGCTTCATACAGATATTTTTCTTTAATTTTTAATTTCAAGGTCAAACATTTTGAGCTTCTGTATCTCGAAAAGTAAATTTTTTTTTTTTCAAAAAAAATTATATGTTATTCTTACGTTGTTCCTCTATAATATCTGACATTCTTATTTTGGGACGCTCACGGGATATTGAGTTATAAATTAAAATGCATACACCTGATTCCAATTTTATTACCAAAATCCCCTATATGATGACTTATCTATGCTAATTTATGTCAACCAACTTATATTTATACATATTTGATAAGCATATTTAACAATAAGCATTATTTATTGATAAGCATAGATATGTTCTACTTATCTCAACTCTGTATATTAATTTTGGACATGATATAAAGTTAAAAGTTTTAAATGAAAAAAATTATAATTACTTTAACTCATAAAGATTGATTGAATTTATTTATTATTATATATATATATATATATATATATATATATTTGTAAGATAGCAAAATAAGTAGATATTAATTGTAATAATAAGTTGGTACTAATTATTTTCACTTATAATTGATTACAAATTTAAAATATTGACACACAATGTTAAATTATAGTGCCCATGTGATTTGAATTGATTTTTCTTTAAAATTTTATTATTTTGTGTTGTAACTATTAATTTTCAAAGTAAATACTGTTTGTTCATATAACAAACATGCTTAATAAAAATGTTCTCCAATATGCATATATGTACACACACACATGTATCCCCCCCCCCCCCCTCCATAGCATATTTCTCATATTCACTTGAAAAACAACTGATTGTGTAAAATCATTTTATAGTAGAGACGATGTAAGTAGAGTTATGCCTGGTAAGAAGGATTTTGTGTCAATGAAAGTTCATGACATGAAGGCAGATATACAAAAAAGATTAATTTTATGTAATTTAAAGGAAGCGTTTAAGCAGTTCAAGGATGAATAACCAGAGCTAAGATTGGATTTTCCACCTTTGCTGAATTTCGACCAGAAAACTGCATTTTGGCTGTTGCAAGTTGAACGCACACAGTCTGTGTTTGTCACATCCATAAAAATGTTAAAATGATATTGTTGGATATCATTTAAAAGAAATGAGTGAAGAGAAAGAAATTCAAATACTTTCGTATATTACATTCATAAGTTTTTTAATTTGTAATCCCCTACAACCAATTTGTTACTTAGGAGAGTGTAACAATTGCCCAAAGTTTGACAGTTTGAAAGAATATATGGAAAGGCTTTTCACTGAAAATGGTATTTTCCTTCTAACATATAAGCAGTGGTTGAATGTTGATTGGACATCCCTGGAAACTTTGTCTACTACTTGTGACGATTTAATTGACACATTTATAGAAAAACTTATAATCCTTATACGACACTCATTTATAGCTAAACAGCAGTCAGAATTTTTAAATTCTTATAAAAAAAATCTCAAATAAGGTGAGTATGTTGTAGTTTGTAATTTTTCTGAAAATTATTCTTTTATTCTTCAAGATGAGGGTCAAGGATTTCATTGGAGCAATGCACAAGTTAGTATTTATCCATTCGTCGTATAATATAATAAAGGAGACAGTAATCAAAGCATAGACAATATTAACTTTTTTATAATATCTGACTGTCAGGCATACAATTTGCTTATGTTGCTTCCTTGCAGTATGAGGAAGAAAATCATTTGTTGCAACTGTGTTTCCTGTCTTCTCATATGTCCCTGGCACCCAAAGGTTACATGCTTTCATACCAACCACTAGTAACAAACTTCGGTGTGAAATGTATTTGAATTCTACAACAGAGAAGAAAGTAAGAGTAATCAAAGAACAAGGCGAACTTAAACTGCTTAAAATAAAATGGGTTTATGACAAGTATTTATGAATATCAGTAGTGGGTAGGACATGTTCTTGATGTAAATAATGACACAGAAGAAATCAAAATAAACTTCCTTCAACATCATGGTCCATCTCCATCCTTTTGTATCCACAAAAACCAGACATATTGCAAATACCAGCAGCTTCATTTATAATCAGTCATAAATAAGTAACAATTGATACAATCTATATCTGTAGGTGATTTTGTTGGGGGTGATTGTGACTCAGAGTGAAAAACTCTGAAAATTATCAATGCAAACATACCAATCCCAAAAGTCACATTCACTCAAGAAGATTTGGAACAGCAAAGAAACAATTTTGGAGCAGAAAAAAGTGTTTTTAATGAAAGCAAAGGTTAAAAAAATATATAGAGAAACAAAATCAGTTTTTGGAATTGAAAGCTCCACTCCACCAATAACTTTTTTTTTTGTAATCTTTTCACAAAATTTGCAGTTTTTTCATGCTTATTAGATGAAATTGAATGTTTTTACACAATATGTTTTAGACGAAAATTTTTTTATCGCGATTTTTCGACAAAATTGATTGTTTTTTCGCGATTTTTTTTATTAAATTGATCGTTTTTTTCGCGATTTTCTGATGAAATTGATCGTTTTTTCACGATTTTTTGAAGAAATCTATTGTTTTTTATAGAATTTTTGTACAAAATCTATCGTTTTTTCGCAATTTTTGAACGAAATCGATCGTTTTTACGAAATTTTTTGGACAAAATAGATCGTTTTTTCGCAATTTTTTTGGACGAAACAATCATTTTTTCGCGATTTTTTGACAAAATTTGCGTTTTTAACGCGATTTTTTCGAAATTCCCGATATTTTTTACTGTCTAAATTTCTTACTAAGCTTAATGATTTAGGAAGAAAAGATCGAAAAACCCAGAAATCCGGATTGTACCTGGAACACAATCACCCCTGTTAGTAAAGAAATAAGGGTGAGATGCTTAAGTTTAATATCTCAATATCCCATGAGCATCCCAACATAAGAAATTCAGATATAGAGGAACAATGTAAGAATAACATATAATTTTTTTGAAAAAAAAATAAAAGATTACTTTAGAGATACAGAAGGTCAAAATGTTTGACCTTGAAATTGGGAAAATGGAATTTGTTTAAAATTGGGAGCGATGGTATTTTAGGGACATCATGGTATGTATTTAATGTAAAAAGACAAAGTTTCAGGAAATATTCTGCAGTTGGAAGTTAGGGAAAATCGATCCTATACGATAAATATCCTATGTATTTTTAGACAATTAGTTATTTTAATAATTCATTTAGATTAATAATTTAGTTTTTCAGTTGTATTTATGTGATATTTTGGGTATGTTATTTGCTCTTTAATAGGGCAAACTAACTGCTTTTGACTAACACCTTTTGCAGCGTTTCTTCCCTAAATTACAGCACTGTTTCTTATAAACATTTGTGCAGAAAAATATTCATTGAGAACAGTTACACTAGAAGACCACTTATCCATATAGTTTGGTTCCAATTGGTTTTTGGATTAGAGATATTTTGCAAGTCATGCGTTTGTAATATTTTTTAAAACTCTTTTTGTTAATATTTTGTACAAATTTAGATTGTTATTGCTTAAAACAAAGAAATTACACACTTAAACTCCTGAATTAAGGAGGAATTTTTTAAAAAGTAATTTATTGATTTTTATATGTTTATATATACCATCAATAATTGTTCATTTAAAACATGTGGTCTGTATGTTTCTACATTGTATCTTGCAGTTTTATATAAATATACTTAGATAAATAGATATACTTAGCTGCTAAACCAAAAGATCTTGTGTTTAGAAGTTTTTAAACATCCTTTATCCAATATTGTAAATACATGTAAAAGATCAACTATAAATTTATTGATATTTATATTTGTTAAGGAATCAATTGCTTTATTTTTCTATAAACTATTTTACCTTCAATTCAATAAGTTGTAATTATATTGCTTCAGTAACCATTTTTTTTATTAATACAAAGAGCATTATTAATTAAAGAGCAAATATTTAAAAAAAAAATTTTTATACATCATTTTTTTAAAGAATTCTTGCTATCATTTTAAGTTTATAAAAAATAAGTTTAATTGATGTATGATGCAATTGTATCATACATAAAATTAAAACTGGACAAAACACTAAAAATTGTCAACATTGAAAAATTACTTTTGAAGAATTAAAATAATTTATTTACATTCATTCGTACAGCTTGGATTATGGTTTTTATGTATTACAGGTTTGAGGATTAACTGTGCTCCACTGCAGGGCAGTCCAATGTGGCACATGCCGGCACCATAGAGGTCTGCACGGGCCCGGGCCTGGCCCGTGGCCCGTACCCGGCCCGGCAGATTTATAATAATTTTCTCACGGGCCGGGCCGGGCCGGCAGATTTAGAATAGTTTTTTCAACGGGCCGGGCCAGGCCGACAAATAACATAAACGGGCCGGGCCGGCAAAAAAATTGAACGGGCCAGACGGGCCGGGCCGGGCTGATAAAAAAAATTTTGTCCCGTTCTGAAGATTTGAGCAGAAACGATAAAATATGAGCTATTTTCAACAAAAATTGTTTTAACGAGAATAAGTATAAATGAGGCCAGCCACTAGTTTGACAGCATCAATATAAAAATGCACAGTGTATCGGCATCGGAGAATTACATTATGTGTAACCCGTTTTAATATTTTTTTAGCTGACTCATGCCGATCCGAGATCACGCTTGTACTATTTTTCTACATATAGACTGGCCGGACCGGTACTAGACTTAATTATTGGCAGAAAACATTATTTGTAAAATTATTAACAGCGATAAAGAACTTATGTTAGCTTAGTCTTGGGATATATACTTCTTGATGATTTTTAAATTAATTTCTCAATAATGCGAAAGTTTGACACATTTTCTGATTAATTTTAAATTGTAAAAGTATAAAAGTGATAAGCCTAACTATTGAAGGGATTTGGAATCGAATAGCGTTTTTCATTTTTGGTAAATAAAATACTTGTATAACCTTGTTGAGTTATAATAGTTTCTCAAATGATTGCAGGTTTTTCTCCCTTCCCTTGCTATTGCTTCCGGAAATTCTATTCAAAACGCTAATTATCACAGTATTTTATTTGTTTGCAGTATTCTTAAATTGCTTGTATCAAAAAATGGATAACGCCATTCGATTATATAATTTCTGAATAAAGATATCTGCTAATCTTATGCGTTTCTGAGAAAAAGAAATGAATTTAGAAATGTATCAGAAAGGAGCTTCTTTGAATTTAAGAATGAATTTAGATTTGAAATCTATAATAAAATGATATAGAAATATATTTATAAATCTTCTTTTATTAAACAGCTTCAAAATTAACCATGTTTTTAGCTTTCTTTCTTTTTTCTTTTATTCTAAGCCATATTAATTTTTTAATGAATCTTTATTCGAATGTTGAAATCCTAAGAATCTAAGTAATCATTAATGTTATTAATGTGTATTTGCTGTAAAATATACTGTAAAATCATTCCATAGATATGTATGCAGTATTCATTAAAAAAATCTTAGTTATATGATAAAAATCTGAATTTTTTAGAAATCGTATAAATTGTAACGGGCCAAAACGGGCCGTGCCGGGCCGGGCCTGTTTTCGTTGATTTTTGTACGGGCCGGGCCGGGCCTAAAACATAAAAATTTAAACGGGCCGGGCCCGGGCCGAACTTTTGAGTTCTACAACGGGCCGGGCCGGGCCGAAATAACTTTCCTACGGGCCGGGCCTGGAAATTCCGGCCCGTGCAGACCTCTACGGCACCATGGTGCTTTTGGGGGTGTTTTCATAGGATCTTTTTGAATGATTCCTATTACTTAGGCATTTTTATATATAAATCTATTTTAAAATATGCTTCTTTAAAATAATTGGTGTTCCACATGATTTTTTATTAAATGTTTGGTTCCTTTTTTGTACAAAATATATTGATAGGGAAAATATATTTCAAAATTTTAAATAATTTGTTTTTGTTTCATTGCTTTTTTTCACATTGCAGTCTGCTTAGTTAGAAGCTTTATGGTTCATATTACAAGGTGTGTGTATATTTTTTAAGATGTTTGTATATCATTACTTTTATCATGGTTGACAGTACGGATTCTTAAATTCAGAACATCCAAATTCATATCAGAAATTCTGATAGCAGTTTTAGACATTTTAGCATTACTAAAAATAAATTTCTTTCTGGATCACTGGTCCGAATTCAAAATTTCAAATAATAAAGGATACCAATCTGGCAACCCTGTCTCCTACTGTAATGGGGTAATGTTTTTCTTTGTTTCCAAACATATGAATAATGTCACCTCCAATGTTGGCCACTTGATAGGGTGTGCCCATGCCTAATGAAAGGTTGGACAGCCCTGCTCTACTGTATTTTATTTATTATCTTGTGTTAGTTATATTTGTGTAATTTTTTTCTCTTCATTTATGTAAAAATATAATGTAATTGACTATATGAAAAAATATTTTTGTTTCTTAATTAATAGATATTTTGTTTTTTAAGCTTCATCCCCAGAAAAATTTTTGGATGAAAACCATAAGTGTGGGACATTCAAACTTAGATTTTCACATGATGAACACTTATTTGGAACTGATAATTCGACATTTTATGTTTATGTATTCAACTTCCAAACACCTTTTGTGCTACAGATATCATTTTCTCAACACAGACAATTAGATTTATTACAGTTTTTCATCACATTTTCTAGGTAAGATTGTTTCATCTGCATCTTCATACAGATATTAATTTGTTCTAATGTTGAAAATGAAAATTTTATTCTACAATTATCAGAAATTGGGTTGAAAAAGTGAAATTTTGAAATGAAAAATTAGACCATTTCTTGACACACTTCAATGAATATAGATGTATTATGATTTATTTAAATAGGACTTTGATAAATGCCTCTAGCAATTAACTTTTTTGCATTTTTATTTGCTGAAATCCCTTCTCAAATTAAAAGAAGCAGCTTTTTGACATTTTTTTTAATTTATTTTTGTTTGGAAACTTATGAAAGTGACTCTGAGTAACAATACCTGCCTTTTGTAAACAAAAGATATTTTTCTTTACTGGTAAACACAAAAGATTGTTCAGAAATATCGTTAAACTTGGTGTTTTTGTAAAACAAATTTCCAGACATGATAGTGAGAGAAAGGTTAAAACCTGTTGTAGATGAAAATTATTGCTTATACCTTGATAAATAAAATATTTATCAAAAGATGGAATATGTAATTAGATTCTAATTCTCTTCAATAGAACAACCTAACTGATTTCAAAAGAAATGGTATCAAAATGGTGATTGCCCCGAATCAAACATAAGTTGTATCTTATGTCGATGCCACAAAACCAAAGGGAGTGCAGGAGCAAAAAATTTTCTAAAATGCAATTTTTGTGTTACTGAAAGGCCTAGAAACATGAAATTTGGCATGTTAATTACTTATAAGTGACCTTTAAGAACATTTTCTAAAAAATACGAAATTAAAAAGCGATAAAAATGTGTACAAAAGCATTCTAAAATCATTCTAAATGGTGATTCCTGTCCAATCTCAGGAAGTACCAAACCAATTTAAAAAATAATGGTTTTGAAAATGGTGACAGAATTTGCTCTTGTATAGGTTCTATTTTATATTGATGTTAATACCACCTCATGGTTGCAAAGGCAGAAAATGTTCTAAATTGTGGTTTTCTTATTCAGAAGGATCTATAAACATGAAGTTTGGCATGGTAGTAACTTATAAGATATAAATAATCCTTAAGATCTTTTCCTAAAAAAAATTTTTTTTAATTGAAATTTAAAAGGGGTGGAGTGGGGGAAATTCAGGAAAAGCATTATTTAAAAAAAAAAAAGTTTGAAATTGCAATTTCAAGAAATACAAAACTGATTTAAAAAATAATAGTATGAAAATGATGATGGCAGCCTTTGCTGAAAGATGGGCTATATTTTATGTTGGTTGCCTTTACCTCAAAAGGAATGTAGGAGCAAAAATCATTCTAAAAATGCAACTTTTGTGTTATTGAAGGCAGTTGATTCGGAAAATTTTGCATTGTAGTTGCTTATTAGATATAAATGATATCTAACAAACATTCCATTAAAAAAATTGAAATTTAAAAAGTATGAAAATGCACAAAAAGCATTCTAAATGTCGATTTGTGGGCAATCTCAAAGTTGGGGACACTAATTACTTATAAAAAGTAAATGCTCTCCAAGAACACTTTTGAAAAAAATTCAAAATTTAAAAGAGAGTGATAATGCACAAAAAGCATTCTAAAAACATTCTAAATTGAAACTTATATGTTCAGGAAATAGCAAACCGATTTCAAAAGTAATGGTTTCAAATTCATGGTAACTGTCCCTGCTCCAATATCGGCTATATTTTATGTTGTCACTACCATTGGGGGGCTGCCAGAATAAAAAAATATTCTAAATTGCATTTTATGTACTACTGGAGAAGTCTGACATTTTGAAATTTGGGATGATAAGTACTTAATAAATGCAAATGCAGAGATAGTAGGCATTAGACAAGAAGTTTGGAATTTGTCACGATGGTTAAATGCATACTAAGAAGATGATTTCTAAAAAAATTGAAAACTTCAAATAGTACTGAAATAAACATATGAATTGAACATGAAATTTTCAAAATATTTTCTAATCTAAATTATAATATATTTAGAATTAGCTTTAGTTTTTCTCATTTATATCATCATTTTTCTGTTTAATGCAGTGCAATTATGTAGTTTAGTGAAACTGTAACTTAAATGTTAATTTTTGAATTATTCATAAAAGTATAATTTCTTATAATAAAGCTGAGCCATAGAAATATCATTTGGCGTTTTAAAGTATTATGCGAGCAAAACTGCATGGTTTGTTATAGTATACTTTAAAGAAGGTGGATCCTGAAATATGAATATTAGGGTGGAGCGAAATTTTTTTTTTTTTTTGAAAATCAAAAACGGGTAGGTGCTAAAAGTTGCCTTTATACTAGTACATCAACTGTGTGAAATTTTACCGCTGAAAAAAAAATGGCTTGAGTCTGCACTTTTGCTTTAAAAATTGAAATTTTGGGTAAAATTTGTCATTTTTGGACATTTTTTCAAAAAAATTAAATTCCTACAGTGTTGGTTAGTATTTAAAAGTGTTGCTTAGAACTTTATATTTATCTGCTTAACATATTTAAACTATAAAACAATATGTTTATTCCCTATAGCTGGAGCAAAACAGACAACTTTTAGTAAGAAAACAGCATTACCACTCTATTGGGTCATACAACGAATTGTTTTTAATACAGCTCTTGTTTTCAAAACTACCTTGGACATGCGTCGTGGAGATGGCTATATTTCCTATACCACCCGGCCCAACTATTCGATCATCTTAGTACAGTGTTTTATTTATACATTAATTTGTGATTTTCTTTATAAAAATTTGGCATGTTTTCGATGCTTCCACCTTGTTTATCTGTTCTTTGCATCTACATCTTCATGTATATTTTTACAGTTTATACAAAAAAAAAAAAAAAAAAATTGACAAGCAGAGTAATGCACGGGAATATTATTAAAGGGATTAATATTCGGCCATCTATTATATTTATCAAACTTATATTCAGTTGATGAATAGTGATTGGAAGTTCTGTTACCACAACATTTTTTCAGTCAGTTGTATTTTTTTTATGTAATGATTTGCTTCAAAGATGATTTCAGATATTTCAACTATAAGTATGCCATCATTTATTCTACTTTTGCATTTTTTATATGTTGAGAAGCGAGCTGTTTAATGTGATGGTGATCGTCAGAGAGAATTGCAATGAAAATTTGTTCTCCATGTGTAAAGCAACTGCTGTTGTAAATAACTTTCTTTTGCATTAGTTTTATGCTGTTTTCTAAGTGTTTTCGTATCCAGGTAATTTCCTATTAACTTTTAGACCCCCTTTTTATGAGTGGACAACATTTGATGGTGAAATGTCCTGGGCATAAACTTCTAATGCATAGTGCTTTATGAGGGAATGTACGGATTCTAATCGACTATAAGTGCTCATTTAAAATTAGGAGAATTTTATTTGTCCCTGTGAACCATTTTGCATGGGGTAAGCTTAGAATTGTGTATAATATTGAATCATTCGCTACTTCAACTCCAGTGAATTTCCTCTGTGTCAATTATTAGAGAAGTCGATATAAAACGTTCTAAGCTACATGGATTCACTGGATCAATAAGGAAAATCTTTGTCTACGTACTATTCACTTCCTATTGCAATTTTTTTTATATATAAAATAGGGAATAATTTTGAAAAATTATTTTCTCAAATTGAGAAAAAGATACTCAGAACACACTAGAAATTTCTGTCGGAGATTGCAAAGCTAATTCATAAGGAAAGCTATTTCTCAGAAAGAATGGGGAATAGGAATTTAAAAAACATCTCACACAAAACACAGCTCATAAAGTTAATAAAATTTTCCGCTTTATATAAGCACAGATTGGCAATCAGCATCTATATGTTCACTCACAAAATGTATAATCCAAGTTTATGCCGCGGGATGTTTTATACCAAATGTACTACACACCTAAATAATAGATCTAAAATCTTATTAGAAATTACTAGACTACGGAACAACACAGGAAACGACATAAAGCATGCTAAAACTTCTTTAGAAATGTTGTTGTTTTACACGCAAGTTTTGTTTGCAATCTTCTGTGACGATCGTCATAATATTAAACAGCTAGCTTCTCAGCATTTATTCAATGTAATAGGTTCAATAAATGATGACATACTAGAAATTGAATTCATACAATCAATGTTTAGGCAAATCATTGCATATAAAATGTAATTTATTGAAAGAATGCTGTGATAATAGAACTTCCAATCATAATGTACTAATTGCATGAAATTTTAATGAAGATAATAGACTGCTGAATAGGTTCAATTAAGAACATACCCAATACATTACTCAGCTTCTCTTCTGTTATACATGGTATACGTGCAGCAGGTCACACCAGCATGATCCAAATCATCCAAAGTCAGTGAATACAAAGAAGAGATAAATTACTTTGATATATAGAAAACTTATGCCCGTCTTCGGGAAAAAAATTAACAATTCAATACATAAATAAAACACTGGGCCTAGATGATTGGGTGGTTGAGACGGGTGGTATAATGCAACCACCTCTATGAGTTATATACACAGTAGTTTTGAAAGCAGCTAGGTAAGAAATGCATTCAAAACAACATTTCGTTGTATGCTCTAATAGAGAGGTTAACGCTGATTTTTCACAAAAAGTTTTCAGATTTGCTCCAATTATACAGACTACAGATATTGTTTTATAGTTTAAATATGTTAAGCAGATAAATATAAAGGTCTAAGCAACACTTTTAAATACTAACCAGCTCTGTAGGAATTTTTTATTTTTTTTGAAAAAATGTCAAAAAATGACATTTTACCCAAAATTTCGATTTTTGGAGCAAAAGCGCAGACTCAAGCCATTTTTTTTCAGTGGTAAAATTTCACCCAGTTGATGTACTAGTATAAAGGCAACTTTTGGCACCTACCCATTTTTGATTTTCAAAAAAAAAAATTTTCGCTCCACCCTAATGAATATTATATCATGTCATCAAATTCTTTTAGTTTAAAATAATTATGCATATTAAAATATATAATCAATATGTATGATATTAATAACCTAATTCAATTCTTTAGTGTGATTGTTTTTTCTTTAATTTTCATTTAAATAATTAAATTTCCTGTCATTTAACCAATATTAGTTTGCACAATGCTGAAAATAGAGTTCCGATCAAAATATTGGAGAAAACCATACAAGGCAACCATACATTGATATAAATTTAAAGTATGCATAGATAAAACTATGTTAATAATTACAGATTGACCAAAAATTTACTTTTGGTAAAATTGCAGCCTTAAATTTGGAAATATCAAAACTATCTGTACTGGACAAATATTGTATCTTTCTTTGGAAATTTTCAACATTCAGATTTAACAGTAATAGAATTATTTTAGTTTGAAATTGCAGAAGTGTTTTGGATGTGCTTAAAAAATTTTTATTGTAATAATGATCATTTACAAAAATCATTATAAAAGAGAAATTAAGGTATGTATACCTAAAACAATTTAAATTATATGAAACAACATATACAATTATACATTTTAATTATACGAAATTCATATAATTAAAAAAATTTTTTGTTCTGGTGAATTAATTGCATTTTATCCAGGGTTGAAAAGTTTTTGACACATGAGTTTTTACCAGATTTTACCTTGGTTTTTACCATCATGTCAAAAACCTATTTTTTAGCTGTTTGTTTTTACACTTTAATAATTTTAATTTTTTCATTCTGTCTTTAGTAGTATCAAAAGAAAAAAACATTAAAAAATAAATAAAGCATTTAAAAATCTCTGTAAATGTGATAATTTAAAAATTATTTTAAAGGTAAAAGATTTTTATTCATACAGTTTTATGTACATGTAATAAAAATATGCAATGTGATATTTCTTTCAATTCACTATTAATAATACCTAAATAATTTTAAATAAAATGTAAACAGGACATAAGTAGTCTGACTTTATGGTAGCTTTAATAAATTTTAATTTAAAAAGTATTTCATGACTATTCAAGTAAAAATTTATATATAAAAATATAGATGCTGGATTGGTCTATAAGATTCAAATATATTTGCACTAAAGTTAAAAAATAAAAACTATGGCATATAAATATATAAATTATTATTATATTTTCATTTTTCTTAAATATTGTTTTACTATTCATTTTATTTTATGTCTAAGAACTTTCAATTGAAATTGGGTTTTAGAGGTTTCTGGTTATTGAAGATTCTATACTGCTTATTATCTGGTTCTTAAGATTCTGCTTATTGAACTGAAAATAAAAATCATTGTTTAATTGCATTTATGAAGTGTGTAAGATATGCATTTTGAAACATTATATCTAAATTTTTTCAATGATCAGTGCTTGACATCTTTGGATAGTCATACCATATAATATCATATTTGCATCTCTAAAATGATTTATGAATTCAAATGATTATTCAATATACATTAAAAATGTATTTTGAATGTTATTTAATAATTATAATAATCTTTTATTATTTAATATTAATGTTCATTGCAGTTAGTAGAATCTATATTATGGCGATCATGGAAAATATTGTTCTTTCTTTTTATTCTTGTATTTAAAAAAAAAAAATAGCGAATCCTTCTTTTAAATAAATTTAACAAATGTAATTCAAAATAATAATAACAAGAATAACAAGGAAAAATCATTTTATAAATGAATTTTATGCTGAAATTGGAAGAAAATAAAAAATAAAAGGTTTTTGATGGAATAAACTTGTAAAAACAGGGTTTTTACCACTGTCATGTCGAAAACTAGTTTTTGATGTCAAAAACCCAATCCTGATTTTATCACATCTGGTCAGAGGCACAGACAACCAACTCTGGGCCGCAGAGATAAAATTTTCAAACAAGGATGCCATTAAAAAAAAAAATTCTGGGATGCATGGGATTGGTTGAGTGACAGTTAAAGTTTTTCAGAGAGAGAGAGAGTAAAGAAATATTTATTTAATCATCTGTCGGATTTATATTTATATCTCTTCTAAACTAATAATAATTATAAATTATAGAATGGTTAATTTTTTAACTAAAATATATTTAATGTTCATTTCCTAAAAACAAACTTTTAAGTAGATTACATCAATTAATTCAAATATTAAATATTAAATAACTGAAAAGATGTGTATTTTTAAAAATTAAATATTTATTATCAAATTTTTTCTCCATTATTTAACTGCAATGTTAATGAATTATTGAATTAATAAATTAATGAATCGTTAATAAAATATAAAAGTTGTATTATTGTTTGTTTTGATTTTGTGAGAAATTTATGCAGATACATATATATTAATTACGTATATGTTTGTATTTATGAACTTTTTAAAAAAAATTGGATATTTTCATTTTTGGCCAAAAATAGGAAGTTTACAGAAATTTGGTTTTGGTTTTAAAAATCTGTTTTGATCAATTTTTACTAATAATGTATCAATATTTTAATGTCTTGAAATGTTATGAAAAGTTCCAAACATCCAATTTTGTTACCTGATCTTCTTGTATCTAAAATAGTCAAGCTCTATTAGAAATATTTTGCAGTTGGAAAATGTTTTACTTAGTATATCTTCTAAGATTCTTTCAGAATGTTCTTTAAGAACTGATATCGCAATTGTTTAATAATAATAATAATTTTGTGTCTAAAAGTATATAAAAGTAACTGGAGGTTATGTATTTATATATATATATATTACTGTTTAAATAATTATTCTCAAACTACTGTAGTACTGTCTTATATGTTGCTGTATTATTTGATTTCCTTTTTATATAGTTGTTTCTTATCTCTGTTAATAATGGCTGCTGTAATGTGGAAGATCAAACAAAAGTATGATTTGTACAGAAGACGGCAGGTAATTGACATTGTTAACTTTATACGAGATGTTTTCTTTTCAGTGTATATAATTATTTTTAATGCTCATTGTCTTGGCTTTTTGATATTATAAGCAAAATTTGATAATGCTGCTGTTTTATTAAACTATAGTGTACATTATTTTTCAGAATCAATCTTCTCTTTCTCTTTTTTTAAGTTCAAAGAGTAATGTTTATCAAACTTTTAAAAATATTTTTATGTGTGTAATATCTAAAATATATATTTGATGAACTGAGGTAATAAGGGGGATAAGCAAAAAATATTTTGTGAAAATGAGCTGTAAAATTCTATATCTTTATTTGCATTTGTTATCATACCACTTTTATTATCTGGTAATTATAGTTTTATTATCTTGGACCCTTCATTTATTAAGAAAGAATCCTACAATTTTCACATTTCTTACTTTTCTGTAGGACATTTCATATTTTAACATGCATTATTCAAAATAATTAAATCCTAATTGTTGTAAGTAATTTATACTGACAATATAATTTGTTGTAATATGTCTTCCTAAAAATTTCAGTTATCCATATCTAGCAACGTGTGTCTTATGTCTCTCAAAGCTTTTTTGATATATATATATATATATATAAGACCATTAATTATATATATATAATATAATATAAAAATTGGGAAAAAAACTAGTATTATCTTCAAGCATACTGAAATTAGTAATCTTATTTGTGTAGTGGTATTGGATTAAGCTCATTTAGAATTCTCATAAAAGCTTACAAAAATAGTAAGGATAAATTCTTCAGGTAATTTTATTAAAATTAAATGGCAAATCTGAAGTTTATGAATAGAGTTTTTCTGTTTAAAATTCATTTTTCAAAATCCTTTTCCTTTTTAATTTATAGAGGCTTTTTGTTGAAATGGAACAAATGGCAAGTAGACCTTTTGCTGGAGTTGCAGTAGAACTTGATGCTCAGCTTCTTGTCATATCAAATCAATCAGAAACTGGTGAACAGAGAAAAAAGGTAATTAGTTATATTAGCTCATTTGGAATTTTCAAATTGAAAAACGTTTTTATGAAACAGTGTAGTTTTATAATTGACTCCAGTTTGACTGTAAGCTAACTATATTCTTTTATATTTTAAATTGCAGTGCCATCCAACACCTATTGCACTTGAACCTTGTTCAGGAGGTAAAGCTGCTGTGCTTTCACTAATTGTTAGACTTCCTCCTGGAGAGGGACAATATACACCACCAGGCCAATCTGGTCTGGGAATTGCAAGTGCTTTAGTATCTCTAGGGACATTATGTAAAGGAAATAATGATGTTATCAAAGAGACTAGTAAACTTGATTCTTGGAAAACCAGCTCCAATTCTAGTACTTGTATATAGAAAACAATGGTACTTACAATTCGGGGGATAGATTCCATTCTCATTTTCCCTGAATCTCATCATTATAAGTTGCTTCAGACATCTCATTTCATTCTATTTTTTTATCACATTGAATCTTAATGTTTTATTTATCTTTCATATGATTTGCTCTTGATATGAATTGCTGCCTCTGTCCCATATTATATTGCCAGCAGTCCTTGATTGTTGGGTAAATGTTTAATCATTTGATTAAGCTAAAATAGATTGTGAGGTTTTAATATAAAATTTATCATTGACATATAAATTAAATTATTGTAAATAGCATTTTATTTTGTTGGAAATTTAAAAATTTTAACAAATGATTTAGTTCAATTTGAACTACACAATTCTAATAAATATGAAGATCAAAAGTTGCAATTTGTTTTTAACCAGTTGACTTAAAAAATTTGATTTTAATTATTTTATATTTATTTTATGAAGTTTATTAGTTGCATCATTCAAAGGTAGCTGTGCAACATACTGTGATAGTCAGTTTGCCAAATAATCAGTTTAACTGAGTTAGGCATCTGAAATGTGTTGAAAATGTAAATTTTTGTCAAAGAAACAAATTGTCCATATGTCCTGAACTGCCTGTTTTGCATGTTATACAATGTATCTTTCAGTTAATGTGAATAGTTGTACAGTTAAGTGTGCTTCATTTTCTTATATTTGTGTGTGAATGTAAGGTAATCATTATTTATATATATATATATATTTTCCCCTGTATAATTTATGATGTTTTAGTATTAATATATTTTAGGTTTTTGATATAAAGTTGTGATGTTTATACACGTATTTAAAAAGAAAGAAAAAAAGGAAGAAATAGTTAAAACTTGCATAAGTTCCTGATATTTAATATAAATAATCTTATTGTTAAAGAATCAAGCACTAAGATTATGTATTAAAAACATTTTTATTTAAAAAACATATTCTTTTCATTTTGTTACTTAGCATTTCATTATCTTTTGAAAATTCAATACTCATGTGCTTCAGTTTCGAACAGGGTTGGAAAAAAAAAAACAGGTTTTGTAAAAAAAAAAAAAATAAAAAAAAAAAATAAAAAACTGTTTTTTAAATTTAAACCAGATTTTTTTGGTTTGAACCAGTTTTTTTTAGTTTAAACTGAGTTTGTTTTCTAAACATACTTTTTAACTACAAATACATGCATATTTATTGATAAAAATAGACACTGTTGGATTATAAGTAGCATAACTTCAAATTTGAAAATAATATAATTTAAATAATTGCAGTGAATTATAAAGAAAATTGAAAAAATTCATATTTTAATTTAAGCAGTTATCGATAGACAGTTTTACGTTCAAAGAATAAACTACTCTATACAATGAAATATTGATACTTTGAAAATTTTTATAAACAATCTTTCGATTACTAATAATAAACATTTGATGTAGTTTGAATAATATAATATTTTTTTTCTACAATTTTTTTAAATATAAATTTGAAATACTTCTTGGGGGTTTTGTTTTTTGAGTGACAATTTGAAATCAACATTTTTGGTCATTAGATTCAGCAGATAACAGGGGGGTGGGGGGGATTAGATTGGTATTATTAAAATGCTATAACTAGCATGTAATTTTTGAATGCTTTCTTATTCAACTTCATATTTTTATTTTTATTCTTAAAGGTAATCTTCCCAATCAAAAAAAGTTTCTTTTACAGTTTGACCAAAATCTTAAAGATTGAGTTATGTAGTTTTATATTCAAAATCATTGTGGATGTTATGATAGATTGCTTTATATATTCTGTATTTTTTTATGAAAATATTTTACACTAAATATTTAATATTTTAAATCTATTTTATCTTTGATCCAATTCACATACTCTAAGTTTTTTCCTTAGAGCAATTTCATCTTATGCATAAAAAAAATGATCTAGACCCACTATATCTAATGCTTATTGCTGAAATAAAGTTTTAAGAGTAGAAAATATTTATATCCAATAATTTGTCAATCATAAATTATAAAGAAAAATGAGAAAATGTCATTAGTTTTTTCCGAAAAAAAAAAAAAAAAACAAAAAAACAATTTTTTTTTGAGAAAAAAACCAGTTGGTTTAAACCATGGTTAAAACCAATTGGTTTAAACCATGCCAACCCTGGTTTCGAATTAATCTAAATAAATGCTTCAAACATTGCTAATTGTATATCATAAGCAGTAAAGCTTTAGAATATAAACTGGATTAAAAAATATATATAAAAAAAATTGTCTGATTTTCATGAAAAAGTTTCTGATGGATTTGCTGCTTATATAAATTTTATTCTAAATGTTTTGTATTGTTTACATATAGTTTTGTCTGTGATTTCTTTTCGGATCATTTTTTTTAAAAATTGTATATACATATATATATATTTTTGTTTTTTGGTTTTACATATATAGTTTTATTTTAAAACAGATTCTGTGTAAAATATATATGATATTTATAAGTAATGAACAGAAATTAGAGTAAAATTTTTAACAATTATATTTTGTGAATTTGTAACTCCTACTCATTAAAATATTTATTTGATGACTTCTATTGTATTTATTTTGCCATTTTTGCTCCATCACAAAGTAATACATATTCAAATTTTTTTCTGTACAATTCTACTGTGTGTATAGTGTTTAGTTTAAATCAGATTCTGTTTTGCATTTTCACCTTAAATATTTTCAATCCAGCTTTCTGATTTGCTATATGCTCATTTATTTATGAAGAATGTAAGGATACCATTGTAAACTTCTGTGAAAAATGTAAGATAACAGAGTATGTGTTATGTGGTGGGTTTATATATGCTGTTGATAAGAGTAAAATAAGTATCAAAGCAATAGTAAAAAATTGTAAAGCATGTTATATTATATATGGAGTTTTGTTACTTTTTTAAAATCCTTTCCAAATGAATTTTCCCGGAGAAATATTTTAGATTGAGATGATAAAGACTTGAATAGATGTTTATTGCTTATGCAGTATATTTTTTAAATAATTTATCTCTTAATGCCCAAATAAGCTTGTCACTCAAGCATCAGCATATGTGAGAGATTCACAAGCTTTAATGTGAGCATAGAAATTAATTTTTTTAAATCGAAGATCTCTTGAAGATTTCTTCCATAAAAATCACGTGTATGTAAATCAAGAAAGAATTTAGAAATTATTAAATAATGTTGTATGATATTTTTCTTAAAGAAGGATTTAAAACACACACACAAAAAGGTTTATAAGGTTAATTTTATGAACAGAATTTCAGAAAAGCAATTTTAATGTTTCAGGTAATGATAAAAACTAGTCTTTTTTTTCTTATCTAGGCTATTGTTTGTAAGAAACAAGAATTATATTTAAAGACATTTTGATTTGCATTTATGTGTGTGTTATAGGATTATTATTTTCATTTTTCATTATATCTTGAGCTTTACAGACATTTTTTATAAATGGCAATTTTTTTTTATTTGCAATTTAGTATTAAAAAATCAATAAATTCAAGCAGAGAGTTTCACACGTATATCATTTTATTAATTTGCTCCATTCCTAACAGTAATAAAAATCATTGGAATGATATTGCTTATGATGATGCACATTTTGAACAAATTTTCCAAATTATTATTTCAATCAGAAAGTTTAATATGCGAATTAAAAAAAAAAGTTCTTTCATTTCAAAAAGTGCAATATATTAAGCATAAAATCATTTCTTTCTATTTAAAGAAAATGACACTGTTAGACAAGTAGGTACTTCTTGAAAACAATACCAGTTTACATTTGTTATTTTAGATAGTTTATATTATGGAAAGCATATGGTTCTCATGAATATACTGGTATTGTTAATTTATATTTTTGTTTTCATTTTAAATATTTTCTAAATTAAAAAGATAACTAAAATAACTACATTTTATATGTCTGTTAAAATGTGACCAAATTCTGAGAATTTATAACTGTATAGCATTGAAAATTTCCATTTTTTTTTTAAATTTATTTTTTTGGCTCATTTTCATGCCTATTTGAAAATTACAATAAAGAAAAAAATATTCCAGAACTTGTTTGTTATAATATTAATGAAGTCAGCTACAACATCACAGGTTATCCCAGGGACATGCACCATGAGTATAAATTGAACAGTTATACCAATCACTAGGCTGTATTACCCTTGTAAAGGCAATATTCATGTTAAGTTTATGCATGTTTAGGACATGTAAGAAAGCCTGTAAACATAATCAGTAGTATACTTCATAATTTCTGTGCAGATTCTTAGCTTGTTGTGCCCCAAAAACAGGTGCTTGTTTTACTAGCCCTGCATCAAATTTTAAAATGTTTGCATTTAAAATTATCCAAGAAGAAATTTATTTTCATAATTATATGCTGAATACAAAGATATTTATATAAAATGCAGAAAATATTTGGAAGTAAGGTAGTTGCATTGTCAGTAATTATGTCATCAAAGAGCAATTTAAAAAAATCTTCAAGAAATTAATTATAATGTTTAAGAAATTCTTAGATTTTTTTTTAAAGAGAGAGAAGCATTAGATAAAGAAGATTTAGATTTGAGAGATAAAGAAGCATTTTGTAAATATGTATTTTTTAAATTGAAGTACCATTTATATATTAGGACTGAACTTTTTAAAGAAAATGCTCAAAAGAATGTAAGAATTTATTTTAAAATATCTACTCATTACTATTGATCAAAATTTTAGAGATGAAATATTTAAAAAAATAATAATAGGAACATTTAAATTAAACATTTATTTGCCAGATTAATCTAAACTGGTAAGTATTTTGGCATATGAGAAGTTTAACTAAAAAATGCATAATGTATATATGCATTATTTTCATGCATTGCATTGTCTTTGCTTATGATTTCAAACTCAAAATTTAGCATAAGAATTAAAAATTCGCATGTGTGCATGATAGGATATATATGTGGTGGTGGTGGTGGTGGTGGTGTGTGTGTGGGGGGTTAATAAATGGGTTTCCATGCAGTGAGTGATTGAAAACAAAATTTTCTTCACAACTTTTTATTTATTAGTTATTTCATGGGACATTTAGATTTAGTATAAATATCATGTCTTAGAAGGCTGACTTTTTTCTCAAAATTAGTGTTTGCAAAATGACATTAATGCCCCTTGTATCATGTATGAAATTTGACCAACAGCCTATGCTGATTAGCAGAACAACTTAAGAGTTTAAGAAGAACATTAAATGTATTACCTTGCTTTATATCATTCATTTATGCATTTTAATTTATTAAGGTAATTTAAAAAATAATTTGTCTTTTCTTCTACTTTTATATGCATATATGTAATAACTTAAAAAAATTGTTTAAAACTAAAAATTAAAACTAATTTCAAAAAATGCTTACAATTAAACTGTTCTTAAATATACTTTCTAAAGTTATTTACATTATATCATTTCAAAGTTCTTTGTAGTCTAATGCTTATAAAATTTCTTATAAGTTATTGATGAATAAAATTTTAGAAAAACAAACAAACAAAAAAGTTTTCAGTAAGAATTTACTTTTTTTTTCTTTTTTTTACTTGATATAACAAACATTTCATAATAATGAATGCTAAAAAAGAAATAAAGCAAAGTACATTTTAAAAGTAAAATATATATGAATATTTATAGAATATGGCTGTGTTTTATGTATCATTATATATAAATACTAATCATGTCTGTCTAAAAATCTTCTCTCAAAATTATTGGTATGTATTTAAATTATTTTTTAATCAGACTGTGCATCTGTTAAAGTGTGAAAAAACTTTTTAAAAAAATATTTTAGATTTTATTGATGCCCCTTCTGGATTTATAAGATCCTTATGTTTAGTAGAAAAGACAAATTAAAACTGAAAGTGTGGTATAGAAAATGCAAAAATCACTAAATATTGATAAGTTACATATAGCAATTGTTATCCACATTCTGATTGAATTGGTATATTTTTGCTTAAATTCTACCCTCCATCAAAGGAGATGCAAGTATCTTTTCTATTCACAGAATGAATCTGTCTTTTGAAAATGCCTCTGAGAATGAATTTCTCATCCGCCCTTGTCATATGATGATTCCGCCAAGTTCTTTTGATGACCATGTTGTATTGTGACACTTGTCTAATATCTGCTTTAGGAATACATTTTTTTTCCAGCTTCATCCAATGTCTTTCTTCTTGGCCCTTGATGATTCTTTTTTTCACAGTGGACTATCTTGAGAGATGAATAGAGCATGGGACTGCAACAAACAAAAAAGGGTAGGATGTATTCACACTGAAAGCTCTAAAACTTATTTCATTTTACTGGTTTGCTTATCATGATCACCTAGATGTTGACTATTTAAAATATATTTATACATATAAATAATAATCATCCCTCCACCCTACCTCAAAGAATCTGTGAAAATATCCATTTAATACAATAGAAGCCCAGTATTATAGTAGTTCTCACGCCTGTCTGCCACATTACATGTTTAGAGTTCCAGCTTGGCAAGGCTCGCTCAACCTTTCATCCGTTTGGGATTGATAAAATGTGTACTAAAGGTAACTTGGGAAATAAACTAGGAATTTTGCATTAGATTGATCACCTGACCAGGATATATACAGGGTTCGCACGGACCTTAAAAGTCCTTATAAACTCCTTATATTTCGATAGTCCTTAATAAGGATCCTTAAAGTCCTTATTTTTTATTGAAAGTCCTTATTTTTTAACGTGAGTTTAATATTAATGCGATCCGTAAAATGTTTTTAAAAAAAATCGCCGAACATTCCAGGGGTAATTCTCGTCCGAAATTTCTGAAAATTTAAGGCATCCTCTTCCGAAAATTTTAAATTGGGTTGTCAGTTCCGCATAGTTGCCAACTTGTACGGTTTAGCGCGCGGAAAAATGTAAATTTCGTTGAAATGATCGCCGAAAAAGCATACTTTTCGTCAATATTTCGTGGGGAAACGACGATTTCGTCGATGTTTTTATCAACGAACTTTTTCAAAAGATCGCTAGAAAATGAATTTCATGTGCAGATCACGGAAAAAACGGCGATCTCACCAAATATCGCAGATAAAACGCTGATTTCGTTTGTAGACCGCGTTAAAACGTCGATTTCATCTAAAGATTGCGGATATAACGCCGATTTCGTTAAAAGATCGCGGAAAAAACGCCGTTTTCGATAAAAGATCGCTTAAAAATATTTTGTCAAAAGATCATTGAAAAGAAAACGACGATTTCATCAAAAGATCACGGAAAAAACGCCGATTTCGTCAAAAGATCACGGGGATAAAACGCCGTTTTTGAGAAAAGATCGCGTAAAAATGTAAATTTTGCCTAAAGATCGCCAAAGAAAACGCCGATTTCGTCAAATATCGCAGAAAAACCGCCGATTTCGACAAAAGATCGCAATAAATCACCGATTTTGTTAAATATCGTAGATAAATCGCCGATTTCGTCTGAAGATCGCGGATAAACCCTTTCTCCAAGGGGGGGAGGGGGGTAACTCGCGGAATCCCTCCTCCCCCCGCGCCGCCGATTTCCGAAAATGTGATGTGAATGTGAATTTCCGAAAAAAAAAAAATTCACTGAGAACCACCCCTGAAACATTCATAATCTGCCAAATATGGCAGCTAGAAAAAAAAAAAAAATCAAATTTCTTTGTTATAATTCTTATTTCTGATTGGACATATATTAAAGCTGCCTCTTTCGTTTCCCGATTGCAATGTAGAAACCTCGTATCCACAAACACCAATTGTAATCAGTATTCACCATCTAAAATTTCCTTTTCTTTGAAATAGAGAAATGAATAACAAAGAAAAAATATTTCGCCAAATAATTGCACCAATCTGTTCTGTAATCCGCTGATCTGTGTTTGATCGTAGTCTTATATTATTTCACTGGATATGTGTAGCATGATTAACAGCAAGGGTCTTCCTCTGCAGGAAATAAAAGGAAATTAATTGAAGATGACTTAGGTTTTATAAAGGAAAAAATATGGCTTCTTGAAAAAGAAGTATCGGAGTTAAAAAAAATAAGGCCAATGAATTAGCTGATAAAGCTGAATCAACTAAAGATATTCAGTTATTTATAAAATCCAACAATTGTAGAAAATCTGCAAAAGAAAAAAATTTCCTCCCTGGCCAAAAAAAATAGATGCTAAAAAACAGTTGCTAGCCAACTAATGTTATATATTTAATTTTGTTATATAATTACATAATTATGTTTTATGTAAAATTTCAATCTATTATGATTAAAATTTAATGTAAGTAATTATATGTAGTGTTCTTTTTTAACTTTAGAAAGTCCTTATTTTTCTTTTAACGAAGCCCTTACAAAGTCCTTATTTTTCATTTAGTAAACTCTGTATGAACCCTGAGGATATATACTGTATAGTACAGTATTTTGTAGCCCAGGGTCAAGGAAACATGGTTGGGCACTGTAGATCCTGTTCCTTAATTGAACATGCAGTCGCTAGTTTAGTTTTACTTTCATGTAGTAAACTCATGCAATTTTTTAAAATAAATCATATTAACTATCTTATAAGTGTTCTGAAGATTTTTTTTTTGCATATTTAAGCTGACCTGCCTGAGATAATAACCTTAAATGTATCTAAAATCACTATTTAATGTAGACAATTTTCTCTGGGAGGGATTTCAGCAGCTGCATTAGGGACACAGGGGTTCTAGAAGACCATTGATAAGCAATAAATCTCTTGCCTCTTTTCATATGCAAAACAAAATTAGTCACAAATGTCAATTCCAAAACTTTCTATCTCATGCATGTTAACACTTAAAAATTTGCTATCACAGTGCCAAAAATAAAGGGTGAACTATGGCCACTATGAGAATTCTAAAGATATGGAATTTTGTGCATTAGCTCTTGAAATATGGCTATCGCTAAAATCTAAGTCCTGTAAAATCAGCATAGCAGCACCATCTGGTGGGTGATTTGTACTTAAGTATAATAAATAACAACTTATAATAACATCTAATTGAATCTGAAGTTTGATGAAAATCCATGCATTAATTTTTGAGATAAGGCTATTGTGGTAAAAAATGCAACATGGCAGTGTTACCTGTTAGGTATTTTACATCAAAACATAATCAACACCAATATTTTTCAAGGTATACCTGAATCTGAACCTTGATGAAAATCTGTGTATTAGTTCTTGAGTCAAAGCTATTGCGGAAATCATGAAAAATGCAGCTAGTTAGTAATGATTAGCTAGTTAGTAAAAAATGTAGCTGTTAGGCAATTTGTACTAAAAATTAAGCAGCACCAATTTATATTAGAGACTAGCTGAATATAAATTTTTATTAAAATCCATGCATTATTTCTTTAGATGGAGCAATTTGCGTCACATATAGGCAGACAGAATCATGAATTTGCAGACAGGCATTTTGTAAAAACATGTTTTTAGGAATCTGACCACTAAAACATGAAATCCATTGAAAACTGAAAATGAAAATTTTTTACCAATCCAATATTTTCTTGTAAAGGTAGAAGTCTATGAAAAACAGTCCTGCCTGGAATCACCTGCATTCATCTGAAATAATCTGGTTCCTGGGATTATTTTAAATATATCTCATACTACTTTTCTGTTTTTCAAAGATATCTTGATTATTTCTAAGTGCTGAATAATTAAAAACTGACTGTGGGTTATCTGCATCATAATGGTTTGGGTTTTTGTTCGAGATAAAGAGGGTTACTTAGCAAACCAACACTAGATTTTTTTCCCTCTCTTTCTTGTGTTTCAAAGAAAAAAAAATGGCCTTAGTTCCTTTAAAAAATAATTTAAAAAGAAATTCACAGTTAAAAAAAACTCAAAAATGGTCTATGCAGGGGTATAAAATATGCAGTTAGATAAATCCTTATATATATTATAAATGTGAAAGTGTGTCCGAAAATTGGAATGAACTTGGCCTCAAAACGGATGGATTAATGTCTTTGAATTTTTGTATATAGATAAATTATTGGCTTGAAATGAACATAGGCTAATTTTTATTTATTTTATTCAAATATTTTTCTTAATAATTCAAAATTTCACTATTTTTCTTACAGAATAAATTGAAAATTTTTCCATAATATTTAATCATCTTTCTTTTTTCGTTGCCAAAAAATAAAAAAACCGGAATAATTATTTATCTTCTGTAATTAATTTTATCTGAAAGATTTTCACGTGATAAAACAAAATGAATTAAATAAATGGACCCTATTCTGTTTTTCGGTTCGAGGTTAAAAACCGCAATTTTACCAATTGTGACGTCAGAGGAATACTGTTTTTCTTCTTATATCAGGCAGACGATTATGTAAAATTTCTTTTACACTTAGAAGACTTCACAAGAATATAACTTCACACTTTACAAGAAAATAAATATTTTAGTAGTTTTTCTAGATATTAATCCGTAATGAAAATGAACCTTTTTCTTTCTTTCGGTTCGAGGCTATACAATTCAATTTTTTACCAATTGTGACGTCACAGGACTACTTTCCATTAAGAATTTTAAACTTATCAATATAACGTCATATCTGAAACAAAGTATAAGTTTTCAAGTTTTCATTTTAATAACACAATGTAATTTAGAGTAAGTGCTAAAAAGAGACGACTGTGACGTTACATATTAAAAATAAAATAAATATGCTCTGATGTTGTAATGAAATGAGATTGAATTATGATATCAAAAGTTATTATTTAAAGAAAATTAAGTTTATCGTCTGAGCGTGGTTAGTATAAATATTTAATTTTAAAATGAAATAAGTTTTTTAAAGATTAAGTATTAAATGATTAGAAAATGTTAATTTATACATATCGTAAATAACGTAATGATCAATGAAAAATACTTTTTACCATTCTTAGAAAGTAAGAAAAACTCAACTAATAATTAAAAAAATATATTTTTGTGTGTTAATTCTTAAAATTGTTCAATTCTTCAAATATAAATAAAAATCACTTTAAAAATGTACTATCGGGCTTAAAATTTAAAGATTTAATGTAATTGTGAGAAAATACATTCCCTCAGTCAATATCTCAATTTCGCATAATGCGCTCGAAGTGTGCTGGAAACAGGTTTGTAAATGGATATTAATTCCACTTTTTTTAGCTCTTAAAAAGTAAAAATATGTTGTCACTTTTAAGAATTTTTTTTTTTTTTACAATAAATTTCTATAAATTTTTATGGTATGCAAAACATATATGTACAAATTATACAAAAATGCCACCTAAAACAGTTTTGAAGTAGATTTTTCCTAACACTGTTTTTTTTTTTCGTTTTACGGAAACTACCTCCATTTTGACACTATCTAACATGGTCTAAAAGTGTTTACGACTTCAGCCTGTCTGTATACCGGATGCCGAGTGCCTGGGGTCTGCCGTCTGTTTGTCCGTGTTTCAACTTGAGTAAATATAGTAGGATTCATACGAAAATAACTTACGTTATTGAGTTTTGCCATAGCATGTGCGGCATTGAAAATGTGCCAGATAGCAATTATAGCTGAATCACAGGAGCACTCATAAGGAGACTTTACATTATGGTTTAAGGAGGAAAAATCATTTCTGGTGTATTTTGATAATGTTACATAATTTTAAATGTAATGATATTTACATGCATTTTTAAGGTTCACAAGAACATGGTTACCATTGAATATGTTAAGTGTAGTACTTATAGTGTGCGTACAGGGAGCTCAAAAGTATTTCAATATATAATGGTCTGTGAAGAAAAACCATTTGCAGCGCATTTTAATAATGTTATTTTATTAAGGTTATTTTAATAATATTGAAATTGATATCAGTTTCTGAAATGCACTAAAACAGGATTTCTATAGAAAATGGGGTGAAAAGATTTAACATTCATTTACAAGATCACAGAAAAATGTTCGGTAATATAATAGTCCACGGGGAAAAATATTCTCAGCGTATTTTATTTGCGTTGCACTATTTCAAACATGATGAAATTAATATACTGAGATTAATCAATACAATGATAAATACTGAAATTTACTACAATATGCTTGCAGTTAAGTATGATTTGCATCACATGTTGTTGTTCATTTACACAGACGCATAAAAGATTTTGGACCTGTGTCCAGATCTCAGATATTGTATCCAAAGTATGGTCTATTAGAAAAGAATGCTGAAGAGCTTTTACAATTATCGTATGTATTTTAAGGAAAACTAATGCATCCTGAAGTTCAGCTACATTTAGTATAATAAGAGATATTTGTAGAATTTGAATAAATCATGTATCGGACTATACAATAAACTGGATATATGGTCACCTGTGCAATAGCGTTTCCCGGAAATATGAATTCAATAATTTTAATCGGTTTTTTTTGCTTGAATAATTTAAGCTAAATATGCGGTCGTATAAATATTTGCACGTAGTATACAGGACTGTAAAAAAGAATCCAAGTAAGTTTCTGTCTATTATTAGAAATTTCTAAAGGTGAATTTTAATCTTCGTTACACTTTTTCTAACTAAGCAAAATTTTAACATTGTATTTAAAATATTTACAAACACTTAGATCATATACACAGCTGCAGAAAAGAGTTGGCCTGCGGAGTTATGTATTATGGAAATGTTGGATTTTTTTTTATTACCTAGGTTTAACACATGATTTTTCTTTCTTTGATATGGAATTCTGAAATGCACTACAACATGATTTCTGTACGATTGGGGTGCGTTACAGTTGTTCTACAGTATAAATGGTTTCAATTTCATTTTCGCGATTGTTCATATTATCTAACACATTTTCCATTTATTTGACTGAGTTTTTTAAGTCCCCTATAAAAAAAAAACTACTGCATAGCCTGGTATAAGATGTGTTATATATATTTTAAATTATTTGTAATGAAATTTTTTGTTTAGTTGAAGCGTTTCTTTTTTTTAATGCTACGTGAACAAAGTCACGGGTAACAGCTAGTAGGGTATTAAATAAAAAAATGTTTTATAAAAAGCAAACTCCTCCTTTCAACAAAATTGAGACTAAAAAATAAAATGCATGTAAATTCCAGGCAAACGTTACTTATAACAGGGCAAAATTTAATATACTGGGCAGAAAATTTGAAGCTTGGTTGTTTTTAAGTGTGTTATGAGTTGGTTAATGTCGATGATGAATAAAATAAATGTGCAATTTTGGCTTTAATTTGTGCCTGGTAGACAGAAACATCTGCTGAAGTTAATGAAAAGCAGAAATTTTATAAGTTTTGTATTACTAGTTCAGGTCTCGTGGACTTAAAAAATCCCAATAAAAAAGGTGGGGGGAGCTATAACTTTATTATTTCAGTGGAATTAGAATTTAGTGATGCATCTTTAGATATGTGTTTTTGGAGCAAAGATCGGTTTGACGTATATATCGTTAGCATGGAGATTTTTTTTTTCTCGTATTGAAAGAAGGGAGAAAATAAGAATTTTATAAAATACTCATTTTATTTTATGACTCATTTCAGCAGATAAATCATCAAACCATCCAAAATAATATTTAATTTGGAAAATTAATTACTACTTCACATAAGTTGATCCAATAAGTTTAGATTTGCACCTTTAGCAAATTATCTTCATCAAAGATTCTTGATGCATTCATTTCATCATGATTCATCATCCCATTCTCAATCGCCTTTGAGAATGGGGAGGGAGGGCGCTTTCTCGGGATTTTTTGAAAATTTCAAATTTTTTATAAAGTGGGGAGGGGGCGTTTGATCGAGAAAGGCGGATTAACGGGATTTTACAGTATTTCGATTAAATGTCGATCATCGTAATTAGTAAACCGAATGTAAATCCCAAATTCATTTCGTAACTAGCAAGGATACGAAAATAGTAATAGAACTATTAAAATAATAATTTTATATAGCAAAAATTATCCTGCCATGCAAATTGCAAATTCTACCAAACTGCCGTTGAAAGTTATATTACGCTGCCACTGCAATACGATAATGATTAATTCGATTAAATATCGATCATCATACGTGTAAGAAACATTTAACACTGCAGAATTTATATATAATTCTATATAAATATAATAATAATAATAAAAATGAATGTAAATACAGTACTATATTTTCTAAATGAAAAGCAAAGGTTTGGATAACTATACACTGGTCTGCAAAAATTAAGGATAGAGCAGATAAATTAGCAGGAAAGCAGAAAAAGGCAACAGAACAAAAAGAAAGACAAACCAGGAGATAAAACAGAAACAAATCCAGTAGAATATGTCCATATATGGCATATTATGTAAAAGGAGGAGAGGCTTAGGGCATAAAGCACAGAGGTGGTGGCCATTCAGAAATTTGGTGAAATCTATTGCACTGTGTAAAGGGATTTCAATGATGCTACTATTGTGTGATATGGCCGAAAACGCAATCCAGGGGACATCATCTGGATGACTTTATATGGGGTCAAATCATTGCAAAGTTGGAAGAAGTTCAAAGTGTGGCAAGTGAGGCACAGGAGTTCGGTATTGCTCATATCATTGTTTTTCGAGCTTGGAGTGCATTTCAAACAATGAGAACAGTTGTCCAAGCATTCAACGGTAGTAAAACAGCAACAAAAGCAGAGGGCTGATATATTGTCCTACAGCTGTACGAAGATGGTCTACAGGTAGGACGACCAGTGCGATGTGTACCATTAATGCCTGTTCATCAGAGATGCTGGTTTCTGTAGCACCAGTAACACAAGAAATGGACATAACAGAAGTGGACTTGAGTACTCTTTATGAATGAGAGACAATTTAGTATGACGAGCAATTTCGAACGTGTAGAGATCTTTAGAGAGCACGGAACACATAATTATATCTCCAATGTCATTGAAAGGTACTCTTTTGTAAGTACTGGAGTTGATGTTCGAGATGGTATCATGCTTGGTATTCATACGAACTTCCACATCCACCAAGGAGGTTCAGTAGCTGGTACCCGCTATTTCGCCAAAATTATCTTGCCTTGCTATATAATATATTTCAAAAAATGTTTCGAAAATGGGCATTTGAACAGAATTTCTCGAAGCAATTGTGATTAAAAAATTTTATTCAAAGAACAAATTGCTTTTTTTCTTAGTCATATTTTAATTTATTTTTGCTCTCAAACGCATCCATTTGACAAGTTCTCTTATTTAGGAACTGTATAATGTGTCGTATTGATCAATTTTTTGATAAAAGTAGAATATATTTCAAAAAATGCTGTCAAAGGGGATATTTTGAAAAAATTTCTTTTATTCTTCTATTCATTTTATTTATTCAATTTTGCTCTCAAACACATGCAGTTGGCAGTTTCTTGTATTTAGAAGCCATATTAGCCGATTTTTTCATAAAGTCAGACTTACTATAAGATATATAAAAAGATATATTTTTTTAAAAGCACTTTCAGTTTTGAAACCGGTTTTGAAAGTGAAACTAACTTTGTAAAAAATATCTGCAACCAAAATCGAAAAAAAAAAAAGGTGCGCTGTCGGCATGCGCCTCAGCTATTCAATGCAAAAAAATTATTCAAAAATGTCAAAATGCGATAGCGTTATTAGAAAAATGCTTCCCCATAGGAATAGCATTAGCTCGCGAGCGTTTCCTCGAGCGAGAACAGGGGCCTTAAGGGTTTTGATTCAAGAGACTCGCCAGAAAATTGCTCATATAGAGCGCAAGTTATATTACTTACATATCTCTCTTGGTAATTCTTCTCCTGATTTTGATTCTATAGACAGAATTTCATGGAATAGTGTCCTCAAAGCTTCTTCGATTCATTGCGCAGTTCTAAAAAGGAAATTTAATACGCTTTGTAATAATTCTTTCGCCAACAACTCTATAAATTTACCTACTGTTAACAAAAATGCTGTTGTCAATCTTTCTAGTGTCGTTTTAAGTAATAATCAGCTAAATGTTCTAAAATTAAACAACAATTTCTCTGTTTCTGCCCCTCCTTCATTACCCCGTCTGATTGCTCCTATTGAAAGAGCCTTTAAGCATAGCGCTATTTCTCCTTCTCAAAAGGAGTCTATTAGGCATCTCATTGCCAATACTGTTGATTTCAATTCGAATATTTATAAGCCAAATCTTAATAGTTCAGTTAAATATTGTCTAAAAAGTTTGTGTTCTGATCCGAATTTGATCATAACTAAGGCTGACAAAGGTGGTCAGATTGTTGTTCTTGACAAGTCTTCATATTTAGAAAAATCTCATAAATTAATTAATGATGGTCGCTATGTGGATATCCACAAAGACCTTTCCTCTAATGAAATTGATACTATCAAATCTGCCATTAAGTCTTCACACATTATTCCTGCTAAGTTAAAGAGGTCTCTTATTCCTTCAATTGCTCATTGTGCCAGGTTTTATGTTTAACTTAAGGTCCATAAACCTGATATTCCTTTTAGACCCATTGTTTCCAATATCGGTACGGCTTCTTATAGACTTGCAAAATATCTTGTTTCCATATTTTCTCCTCTCTCAAGCAGTAATTCTTTCACTGTTAAGAATTCTTTTGAATTTGCTAAGAAACTTCACAGTTTTAAGCCACAAGGCCACATGATGGTTACTTTTGATGTTAAATCATTATTTACTAATGTTCCTGTCGAAGGTGCTTTAGATTGCCTCAAGAAAAGGCTCTGTGAATTTCATTTTTCCTTTTTCGAAATCAAGAAGCTCATTCATCTAACTCGTGCTTGCTTATCTCAAAATACTTCTGTATTTAACGGGAATTTCTTTCGTATGATTGACGGTTTGGCTATGGGTAAACCTCTTAGTCCGACTTTATGTGATTTGTACATGCATTATTTTGAAATAAAATTGTTTGAAGTCTGAAAATTTCTGCTCTATGTTCGTTACATAGATGATATCTATGCTTTAGTTGAAGTGAATTCAGATATAAATAATATTCTCTCTGTCATGAATTCTATTGATTCTTGCATTCAATTTACTTTTGAAACTGAAACGAACAATTGCCTTTTTTTTCTGGATGTTCTTGTTATTTACAATGAAGAAAATTTTCAGACTACTGTCTTTCGCAAACCTTTTGCGGTCAGTCTTCCACCTCACAGATATTCTTCTCATCCTCATAACCAGAAAATTGTGGCTTTTAAAACTTTTGTTTTCCGGGCTTCCAATATTTGTTCAACTCCTCAGTTACTCAGAGATGAACTTAATTATCTAAAAGCTATTGCTGTTGATCGTGGTTATTCCCCTAATATTATAGATTCAATTCATAGAAAATTGACAAAATCCACCCAATTTGAAAGAAAAAACCTTAATTCAAACTCCAATGCTTTGGTTGTTTTGCCTTTTTTCCCCAAAATCAGTCAGCAAGTTGCTAAAATTTTAAAAAGGTTCGATTTCAATGTTATTTTTTCTCCTGTTAATAAAATTGCTTTTTCAAATCTTAAGCACCCCATTGATCGCTTAGATAACTGGGGTATTTACCAAATTTCTTGCCAATGTGGTCTTTCTTATATTGGTCAGACTAAACATGCTCTCAGATTTCATTTAATGGAACATAAAAGGTATGTCAAAAATCAAGAGCTTAAACGCTCCTCTATTGCTCAACATTGTTGGTCTTCACAACATAAGTTTAACTTTTCTTCAGCCACCATCATCCATAAATGTCCTTCCATTCTTGATCTTGATTTTTGGGAAGCTTACCATATCATAAAAAATTCTCACTCCTTAGTCAATGACTTATCTAGTACTCCTTATTTTCCAAGTATTTGGAAATCTTTGATTTAATACTTTTTTTTTAACTCGTTTTTTTGTTTTTGTTTTGCTTGTTTTCCGATAGATGTCGCTACTTGTCCACCCAGTTATTTTGGCTGCTTTCTTCTCATTGGCTGCTTTTCTTTAGGTGGGATTGTTCCCATAGCGGGTATATAAGTCTGCGTCTCTCTGTCTCTTTGCTCAGTTTTGCTATTTTTTAGCTCGCTGAGTTTTGCACTGATGAAGAATCTCGATAGTAGATTCGAAATACCTATTTGCTACCTTCTCATACTTTATTTGTGCATTTATAATCGTTGGTTTTCTATCTTTAAAAATGATTTTCCATGTTTGCTGACAAAATTTAATCTGAAAATTCATTAAATTGCAGTATTGTAACTCAGTAAGTTTTAGTCAAAAAACGTTATTCATTTATTTTTTTTTACTTGTTAAAACACAGAGAAAGTTAAAAAACCCAGACATTGTGATTTTGTAAAAAAATTTCTAAAGTATTTAAAAAGCAGCTATTATATTGTAAATTGATTTTCATATGATGCAGAACAAAATTTGAAACATTTTTGCATTTGGAACTATACCTCTAAAACTAACATTTTGGAAATTAGGTTTTGGTAAACTATAAGAAAAGACATGCTATATAAAAATTACATCTTTAACAGCATGATTTGTAAAAAAATTTATTTGATCCCCTACTTCTACACAGCCATATTTATCAACTTTTATCCAAAGATAATCCACAAGAACATGAAAATGTTGTTTATACATTTTTAATCAAAAGTGATTTATCTAAACTGATTTTTATTACATTTTTCAAATTAATTACGAATATATTAAAATTAAGTGCTCGTGCAAGTAATGCAATGCTGTTGACTTTTATTTACAATAAAACAAAATCACAGAAATAAACATGTCATATTTGATGAAACATGGGCACTGTAATGACACCAGTCAAGACGTTTTGGTTAGGAAATGACTCCAAACAAATGGTTGTTATGTATATAAAGTTTTAAAACCCTTTTCAGTGAGAAATAGCTATAATATAAAAACAAAATTGAAAATACTGCATAGCAACTGTTTGAAGTCAGTTTCAATCAAACCGTCATGATTGACGTCGTTTTATCTGACTTGTAAGAAACGAATGCTGATTTTATCTCTCTGGATTGGAAATCATTTCTTTTTTTCATCTAAATAGGCTGCATTCTGGTATCGAAAAGAGCATCTTAACAATAAGTGATGAAAAAGGAAGATGAGAGAGACTGTCGTTGTCAGCGGAAATGTTGTGTGCATACTGAGGGTGTTTGTTAACTAGTGGTTAATTGGAGAAAGTTTTTTGATATGGGTTTTGTTGTTTAAAATTGTAGTATTGTGAATAAAACGTTGGATGTTAAAAATAGATATTTTGTTCTGCTTATGAAGTTGCACACAGACTGACACAGCATCACATCATGTGCATGGCCTTGTGTAGAAGGTTCTCTAGGCATCTCTATGGCTAATTTTACCAGTACCCGAAAAATGCTTTCTAGGCGTGCTGTTTCAGGTAAAGCAGTGCATGTCCCTGTGAGATGCGAAAAAGGAAGCAGTTCTGAAGATATTGTTGGTGAATATTCGTGCTGTTATGTTATCGCCGATAAATCCATTATTTCTAAACTTCTTTGTAGTCACTTACTGTCTCATTTTGGGAAGTTCCCAGTGAATACATACAATATCTATTAAATCTGTTGGTAGCCATATTCTATTTGTATCTATTCAAATATTTAATGCATGAATATGCATTAAATAATGATTAAATTTTATCTATCAAACTTAGAATTTTGAGTAAATTATTTTTATCAAATTGAATAAGAAAAAGTCAGAAAATCAAGCATGCAAGCTTTCATTAGATTTCAATAATACACACTTACAATCGCTTACAAAATTCTTCAAGCCAAACAAAATTAATGCATCAATTTCGAAATTTACATGAGCATACATTAATGCAATAAAGTCTAGTTTCATAATGGGAAATAGAAGCTGTGAAATCCTATGGAAAAAACTTAAAATGATGTACGGTCGTGGAAAACAAAGAAAATCACCCTACTCACTCTGGAACTTATTATAATAGAAGAAAGTTACCTGTATCAAAGAATTGGAAATAAAGTCTACTTTTAAATGATGCATATAGAATTTTTGTAGGGGGGATGTCTACAAATCAAAACTAGTACAAACTTCATTCTTTCAATGGCAACACCCCATTTTGACAGCATATTTTTTAACTTCTGTTCGAACTATGCCTAGAAACAGAATTTCAAGTCATTTAGATAATTTTTTTAATATTCAAAATTTAGGGCTTCTAATGTTAAATTACTTTTTCCTATTTTTATTACTATCTCCTGAAATAATAATCCTAATGTGCTACTCTTTGTGTGGTTATAATACTAAAAAACTCAAACAACATATTGACTTTGTAATTTTAAAAATATATGGATTGTGAAATGAATATAAAAAAAAAAAAATGACTTGCAACTAACATTTTTTGTTAGATTTATATTTATCATGTCCTGCTTTATGCATATTCTTGATTTAAATTTTTTTTTACAATTAGTTTTTTAATTATTAAAAAAGTCGAAATGATTGTTTAAGGGGCCATTTATGATTTGCAGAAAAGCATAATTAAAAAATATAATTTATTCATTTTACTGAAACATTTGGCTAAATATAACATATATATGAAACATTTGGTTAAATATAATGAGTTAGTAAAATGATCACATTAGAAAGAAATAATGTATTAGTAGAAGTGATGTAGCCGTTCTACAGCATGCCTCTATAAAATATGCTCATTTAAAATAAGTTCTCTGAAACTAATTGCACAAATTTTATGTGTTTAGGCTAATTGAAGGGTGTAGAATTTATTTATGAGTACAAACTTGGCTATTGCTATTGAAAAAAAATGAAAAAAAAATCCCAGTTTGGGTTTGTTTTGATTTGTAGATGGCTCTTTAAGCCAAGTTATATGCATCATTTGAATGTAGGCTTTATTTCCAATCATTTGATATTTTCTCCTACTATAATTCGTTGCAGAGTTAGTAAGGAATGTTTATTTTTTTTCTTTTCGTGACTATGCCTTTTCTTTGCAGTTTGTAGTGCTTTTTTGACACAAGTTCACCAAAAAAGAAAACTAATAGAGAAAACTTGATTCTTTAAATTTTGGATAAGGCAAATTTTGAACCTCACGTCCTCTTATCTTTAAGCCGATTTTGAAATTGTTTTTATTTTTAAATGAAAATCTTTCCAATAAAAGTAAGAGGCTCTCAATATAGTGATTGAGATTAATTTCTGACATTTACATACATTAACCCTCGCAGTCAGGCCCCGATTATGACAAATTGGGACCCTGGGCAAAGATAAATTAGGGGGCCCTTTCGAATCATTACATTGTTATTCAAATAGAGTTGATGGTCACTCATATGTGTAATGCATAAACATATTTCGGCACTTTGGATGTAAATAGAAGAAAATTCCTAGCTCTGTCAATTCCAAATTAAATACCTTACCTTAATTAATAAAAGTACACTTTGTTTTTTCTTTAGTAAAAAACAAAACTCTTTTATATAACTTTAGCAATTTGTTATATTACTTTAAGATTAATTTAATAATTTCAACATATGAAACAGTTGGAATTGGAAAAAGAAAGTAAAAATTTTTTAATTTAATGTATGGAATTAGGGGCCCCTTAAGGTCTGGGGCCCATGGGCAAAATCCTGATTTGCCCATGCAGTAATAAGGGCCTGCTCGCAGTACTAAGATGGTGTCAATGTGACTTGATCTGGACATTATAATTTTTTTTTTTTTTTTGTATGTTGAAATTATTTTCTAGCAATTCTCCTATAAAGGTCTCTTTCAAAATTTTGTGTATTTAATAAATTTCACACATTTAATATTTTTTTGCTTGTTTTTGTTTATTTGTAGAATTTGCAAATAAGGTTACATCTTAGATAATCTGAGAATAACAGTTTTCTATCATGACAGCAAATATTCTCAGACATGCAAGTAATGCAGATGGTTTATCTGTAAATATCATATTTCATGTGCTATTTTGTGTCTTGGTTGCCAGAAAGATGAGCAGAACTGAAGGTAGTAATGCATTACTACCATTTCTTATAAAATGCTTGGTAAAAACTTCTGTTTTAGTTTTTGTGCTAATTTAAATTTCATAATATTGTGGAAATTACATTTTCCTCTTTCTGATAAATCTTGATTGCCCGTATGTTGATTTTTTATCTTTTGATCAGTTCTTTAGTCTAAACATTATAATTATTTATATATTACCTAAATGCCTAAGATGGGATCAAAATAATACTATCTTAGGCATTTAAGTAATATTTTGATCTTGGTACTCTTAAACTTTAAATTCTGATCAATAGTTCCCCTGAAACCTAAATACTAAAAAAATGTTTCTTTTCATCTTTTAAGACATGAAATGATATCTCACATTCCCCCATCTGAAAAACACAATAGGGTAAAGTGGGGACAGGTGCCACAGTTTTACTTTTCTTTTAAAATGTACAATGAAGCAGAAAACAATTAAGTTCCAGAAATCATTAAACAAACTCTAGAACCTAATTTTTCTGTTAAACATTTTAAAATCATTTTAATAATGTAGGTGTAATTATTTCCCCAAAAGCCCTTTTTTAACATCATTTTTTATGGGCAAGGTCAGATGTCTTATGCCATGGGGGACAGATGACTCATCTAGAAAAAAAGCTAGGCTTGTTTGTTTTTTTTTAAGCAAATCTCATTATTATTTTCTCAAACTATTTAAAATGAAAATAAATAACAGTAAATTTACAAAATTTTATATATGACAAAATTGTATGTATATAAAATTTTAACGAAAATGCAAAAGTGTAAGCTTAAAAAAACTTAAGACAAAAAATGAAGAGAAAAACATTTAAATTAACATTAATGAATAACACACTGGAAACAATAGACATCATAATTACAAAAAAAAAAAAAAAAAAAAAAAAAAGATATAAATCACTTGTTTACATCCAAGTGAATAACTCAGTTTGTTCCTAATGTAAGTATTACTTGTATTATATTTAGACCTTAATGATAAGAAAGTCCAAAAATAAAAAGATTAATTAATTTTGTATTTCCATTCACCCATCATCATACCACATTTACAATTGGAGTAAAGTGAACATGTTTCATGCAGCCACCGATTGCATTTGATGTACTGAATCCAGTTTAGACTACTTTTTGATAAAACTTTAAATAATCAGCACATTCAGAGTCATCAAATTCCAATCAAATTTCTGCTATCATCAGAACCCATAATAGGAATACTTTCGTAACTGTCGGAAGGTGACTCATATTTCAGTTTCTTCAACATCTCTCTTGAGATGTTTTCAAGTTGATCTTTTCCATTTTTTGCACATTTTACTTCTCCCAAGCTGTCATTCTTTGATGCTTTCTAGTTTCTTTTGCTTTTTAATCCCTTTTTTTTTTGTTGATAAATTCTGTGCTTGTAATATTTGATGCCTATTGCTTTTTCTTATTTTTCCATTATTTGACCATTGGAATAGGAGATATAAGAAACAGCTTAGATGGAGACAATTGTAAAAGGCCTGTGTTATCCTTATTCACATACAGTGAACCAGCATGGTTGCTTGGAATATTTCAATAGGTAACAGAATGCACTGAATATATGTTCACTTGTATGTAAGTTCCACTGAATTAGTTGTGGCTAACTTATTGAACCAAAAAACAAAAATATATTTTGTGGCATCTGTCCTTTTCCTCGGTGCGTAATCTGCCCCATAATGGCAGGTAAGATGATGCATTGCCGTTTTGTGTCACATCATATGAATGACATGAGAGAAAGGGAAGTACATGTTTGTATTCAGTGAGGATCTAATCAACAGTTCCAATCGACTTTGGGGATGAAATCTCTGTATACTTGGCTTAAAATATGTAATAAAACTTTATTAAAATAATTTTAGGAACTTACCATGTAGGTTTGAAGAATAAAAACTGGCATAAATATCTAAGTATTGACAATTAAACAGTAGAAACACATATAACACAACACAGAGGAACACAGGTAATTTTTTTTATTTGGTCTGGGTAGTTCTAGTGTTGCCTATATAATCTCTGCAGCATCTGCCCAACTATAGCGTCTGTGCCCATGTTACTCTACTCTTCAAACTTAAATGAATTTTGGGAAATTAATAAGGAAAAAAGTTAGTGTTTTGCAAATTCATAGAAAGGCTTACAGAATTTTCTTTTTCTTTCTTTCTTTTTTTTTTTTTTTTTTTTTTTTTTTTGATAGAAAAATATTTTTTAAACAAACATATCATTAGAAAGAAAATAGTACAACATATACAGTGATTTTTTTTTCTATTACTTAAGAAATGGATAAGATTTAAAAAAATTGTAAAAATACAAAAAATCTGAAATCAACAGTACAAAAATGTATTTTTTAAAGGGCTCATATTGATTAACTTTTTGATCAGATTGCACCATTTTAAGCAGAAAGTATGCATTTGTAAGTGTGTAATTTATTTTCATGCTTTTCTCAGGATGGCAGATGCAGACTTATCAATAAATGTAATAATATTAAAAATGAAAAGATATCTGTAATATAATTCTTTTTTTAATGGGGATTATGATTTTTAAAATGATTTGAATTATTAGAACTGGAAAAGTACAATGGTTAAACGGATACATTTTTAATTTAGTTAGGTTTGTTAAGCTTGTAAAAAGGTTTTTTCCCCCATTTTTCTTTACAATGAAACTTTACTACATGGAATGCTCCAGAAATTTCTACAATTGATAGTGGCATGCAATTTTGTGGATTTTAATTAATATCTTTAATATCAAAAAATGAAAAACTTTGAGTCTAGATGCATTCAGACATGCCTTGGAGTATCCTCACTCAAATTTTCAGACTTTTAAGGGCAACAGAATTTCCTAGCAATTGCCAACTCAGACATGCATACAACAAACATCTTTCTTTTATCAGTATAGATTTGTATTTGCATTAGCTTTTGAAATTTGTGTTTGCTTTATTTTGATCATTTTATTTTTCTAGAAAATCATTCCATTTTAATAATGTTATATGAGTGCAAAGTCATTCGACTAATGCTTTGTTTTTTATTTCTCCCCAAACAATCATTTTAATTCAGCGATTGTCAAAATTGTATTTTTTAATCTATTCAAATTGCTTCAATAGTTCTCAAGAAAAAGTGTACTTTGATATCAGCTGCTTTACATATGATTTCACAGCTTTTGTTTACCACCTTGAGATTTCTGCACATTAAACAAAGCACAGCATAGTTAATATATGTCAAATAAGAAAACAATTTTACACCCATGCATGTTCGGATGATTACTTTAAAACACTGTCATGCTTTTGGTATTTATATTACTGTGAAAAGAACAAATCTCAATAAAATTAATTATTAAGCTTTTTCTGCCATAAAATGCCTTTTCCAACTAAAAAGAATAAATGACACAAGGAATAACAGTTTTAAACTTCAGAATAAGTTATATTGAATCAGTTATAAAATCTTAAAATAAGGATCACTTTATAGAATTAAGTATCATTTACATTCTCATAAAATTACTGTCGCAATCTTTAAATCAAAACAAACCTTGATTAATGAAATAATGCTTTATATTGTGTTAAACAGTAGAGTTCCGCTATTCTGAACTACATGGGACCGAACACTGTTCGGTTTAGTGCGAATTCGGAATAGGTAGATTTCATTAATAATAATCAACATATGGACTTTTTGAAAAGTAATGCTTCACTGCATAATATTTTCTATTTTTATGAAAAAAATTATGTGCAATCAATATATTAGTCCAATAATGGGAAAAATAATAAATATTAAATTTATAATTTTTAGCTAAAATTTGATATATTAGGGTGTGTACCACATACAAAATAAGAATTTTTAAATATTGCATTGCTATATTTTGCAATTAAATGGGCTTTAATTAATTTTATCTGTTTAACACTCTGCAACTTTCTTTATATTAATATTTTTTAGTATTCAGTAAAAATAATAAAAGTAAATTTTGCCTTAATAACTTGATTAAAAATGTTTTTGTTTCTGAAGAACAAATTCTAATTTTTTGTCAAATGCAGCCATCTGACAGGGACAAAATAAGTATTGTTCCATTCGTTGGACTGTCTTTGATCAGTTACAGTGATCATACTAACAAAATTTATGGCACGTATGTGCCAGATATGGCACACATTGCAGTGATGGGTAAAATGAGGGGACATCTGCCAGTGTCAGCTCTATATAGCATTGATTGATTTGTGGTGAACAGGTTCTATTATTTCTAATAATTTAAAATTCACTGGTAATATATATAGCAGACTCTTCAAATAAAAACTAAAACTGTTATATCATAGCAATAAAAATGCTTTTTCTCCACACATAAATCTCAGTCAACAATGAAAAAAAAAAAAAAAAAGTTAGTGAATTCAGTGCTCTTCATCAGAAAAAAAATCACTCACTTTATGTGTGTAAATTAACAGTTTGTGTTAGCTGTGATTTAAAAATGATTCTACAGAATTTTATAGAGCCGACATGTACTGTAAGTAACCTGCTTTTATTTCATTTTGGTTTCATGCATTTTCATCAAGCTTAAGCTCTATTTATTTAACTTCTTTGTGTAACAATAAATATACATTTTCTCATGAACATCTTTTTAATTTTTCCTGTTTTTAAGTAAAAAATAAATCTGTATTTTTTCTGAACTCTGTTCGGAATAGTGGGACTCTACTGTACATAAAATGCAAGTGTGTACATATAGATATGTTTATTTATAACTTGCATCATACACATTTATTGTGTGATTTAATTAAAAATTTTATGGATTATTAATATTTTCTTGAAACATTTTATATTTTGTAAATTTTAAAAGTTTCTTATTATTGATGCAACTTTATTTAATATTTGCTTGAAGTTTTTTAGTGTCTTTTATGTTCCTTATTTATGCCTTGAAATTTTCCTTGATAACAGTTGGTTACCATGAAAGACTTGTGTTCCATCAACAAAAAGATTAAATTCAGTAGATTTTTCTATATGTCCCATGAAACTGAAATAAATCTTCAGTAGAATTGTTCAATTATAAGGAAAAGTTGCTGTTCAACATTCCCTCAAAATTCTGTAATCATATTGATATAGTATGGAAAGTGTCAATCTTTAGATTGCATATTTTAAAATCTTTGGGTTAGGAAATAAGAAGATATATTTATTCAGGCATAAAAAACTAGATTTTTTTTACACAACTTGTACATATTTTTGAATGTCTTACATTAAATATTTATATTTGCACAGATGGGAGCCAGTGTGATTTTTAGATTGTGTTAGTTGTTGCTCTTATTTGACCACCAGTTGGATGAAATTTTGCAAAATGATATTGAAATACTGTAATTCATTTTTATTTTATGAACTTATGTTGATGTGAAAGTTTTGTTTGTTGAAATATTTGAAAAATCAAGTAAATAAAATTCTTTGGCGAAATTAACTCTCATTTTTACTGCTTGTTAAACTTGGATTTTTTCTTCTTCAAATCATATTGCATGTAGTGTTGATTATTTTTATTAAAATGCAGGAAAAGCTTCAGATGTTTGGAGAGTTAAGAACAAAATATTAAATTCAGTATTTAAGAAAATTCAAATAAGTGCTTTAACCTAACCCCTTTTCCCTCTCCTAAAGAAAGGAAGCTTAGTTTTATTCAGAATTTTCATGCATTCTATATCTGAAATTAGTTTGGTTAATTGTTATATTTAAAGGGAGCATGGAAATTTTTTGGCTTGAAAAATCATATTTTATGAAGTTGCTTTTTGTGCTTACAAGGAGATAGACAAACTTGGTAATCACAGTTTTTCATTATTTTAATATGTACCTTAGACAGAGTAGGGGTCTCAGGTTCAACAGATTTTATACAACACTCCTTAGTTCTTCAGAAACAGGGGGATCTAACTTAAATGTTTACTTTGTAGCAAAAGGAAAACGTTGATCATAGCTCAGTTGGTTTGGTGTTTGCTATTTGTCCTTTGGGTTCAATCCCAGAACGTGTTATATTTGTTTTTCTCATTTTTTGTTTTATAAATATATTTGTAATTAAAATTTAGTAATCTTAATTAAAAGTCTGAATATCATATCTTAATTACATTGTTAACATACTTAAAGTTTTACTTAGCATTTTTGATTTTTAAACCATCATTTCTCATCATTTAAAGAGATTTAAAAAAAAAAAAATGTGTTACTGAATAATAAAAGTTCTAAAATCATTACAAAATTTGTTGTGGTGCCCACTAGTTATGATAAAATAAAACATATTCAAATAAAATAAAAACAAAACCAAAAAGAAGATAAATGTAAGAGCAAAATACAGTCGAACCTCTATATAACGAAACTCCATACATCGAATTTCTCCATATAACGAATTTTTAGTAAGAACGGTCCCCTTTTCGCATGATTACATTAAAAACAGACTCTATATAGCGAAATATCTATCTCCATATAACGAATTTTTTCATAAATTGATCTTAATTTATTCAGTTTTAAAAAAGCTTCGAAATCATATGGAATCAATTTTCCATCACTTATTTTTGATTTATCGTTCAGTGGAGAGGTTTTTTTTTTATTTTATAAATATTACTTCTCTCCTTATTCTTTAAATCTAACAAGTTCATCCCACTTCCCACACACCTTTCAACATCCTTCTCAAAACACAGTCAATTGAATTGTTACACATATAAGAGAGGAATCAATGAGAGCACATAAGAGAGACCTTCAAATGGAGGAAAATATCAACTACAATTTTTCATTCCTTGCTAAAATTTGAGATTTTTTTTTTTGAGAGCGTAACAATTGTAATTTTAAAATCAAAACAACAAAAAATTACAGATTTCTTCCTCTAAAATTTATGTAAGTCTTCCTTATTTGATTTTCATAAAGCTTTCAAATAAATGTCTTTTCTCTTTTTTGAAACTGCTTAAATAAGTAAGAAATAAAATGTTAGGTTAATATATACTTTTAAACATTTCAAATTCTTAATTAAAAAGATCAAAAATAATATTTGTTCAAAATTTACACATTAAATACTATTTTTAACATCATACTCTATACATCGAATTTCTCTATATAACGAATTTTTTACTAGAACGATGGATTTCGTTATATAGAGGCTCGACTGTATTTCAAAGAGCAAGCATGCATATTACAAATTTAGAAATCTTTAATATGCAAAAAATAGGTTGTAATTTAATTCTTATGGTAATTTTTAATATAATTACATTTGTTATTAAAAACAGATTATTTTTATCATTGTATTGATTTCTCTTGTTAAAGCAATACATAATTGATGTTTTTTTTAAAAAATCTATAAAAAGTATAATACACCGATAAAAAGTATATGAAATGCATTTAAAAAGAGATTTAAAAAAATGTCTTACGATGTTTTATACAACTATTTAATTACAAATAAAAAGTAAATATGTTAAAATTATAATTATATTGTTTATAATTTAAAATTATAAATACCAAAATATAATTTTTAATTGAAAATGAATTAAATTATAATTACAATTATATTTCTAAAACAAAAAATGTGTAAAACAAACTTAATACGCTCTGGCATCGAACCCAAGTCCACGGACAATGAACAAATACTGCACCATCTGAGTTATGATCAACAATTCCTTTTCGTTACAAAGTAAGTATTAAAGTTGTGTTAAAATAGTATTAGGCTCTCCTGTTTCTCAAAAACTAAGGAGCATTGTATAAAATCTGTTCTCCTGAGATTATCTGTCCTACAACATGTATCAAAATAGTCAAAATCTATGATTATCAAGGTTGGCCCTCTCTTTGTAGACACAGAGAAATATGTAGGTTTTTGCAGAAAACAGCACATATTTGAACTTTCAAAAAATAATTTTTTATTAATTTTTTAAGGAAAATTGAAGCACATGAAATATCTTTTCTTTGATAATCAGGGTCCAACTAGCAAGTTTTTGTGCTCAGGGCGCTTTCAATTTTTCGTGCCCCCTAAAATTGGTTAATTTACTGATACCAATTTTTGTTGTTGTTGTTTTGACATATTATTAAACACTTACTGAAAAAGTGTCAAGTTAAAAAATTAAATTTTCTAGAAAATTGAAAAAACGGTTCCAGGAATAAAGCTAAAATATTTTTTATTATTTATTGAAATGTTCTATTAATCATACTTTGAGATATATTTTTATCAAAATTCATTTAGAAAAGAATGAAAGATATCTGCAATTTTTTGAATAAATTGCATAAGTTTTGAAACCTGTATTGTTTGTTTTTGTGACACGTCGTTATATCTTACATAATTTCATACATGAAATTTACATATAGCCCTGAAGAATCATATTATTTTTTTTTAATCTGGGAAACTAAATATCTTTAATAAATTCTTTTTTTATTACACCACTTTTTCATATTGTGACATTATCGCAAGAATGACTTTAAATTGCTGGCTTCAATAGTCTTTTAGAAAGATAAGTGAAAAAATTATTTGATTATCTAGAAACTGATTAAGAAGGCAAGCAAATAATATGCAAATGATTTTGGAATTGAGTCAGAAAGTTTCAAATTTGGATTTTAGAATAACATTAATCCCAAATATTGCATCAATCTTAAGATATATCTAAGCACCATTTATTATATCTAAGTGGTTCACAAAAAAGTCAGGATAAGTTATATGCAATGTAAAGTATTTATGGTAAGTGTTACATGCTGATTCTAAAAGTAGCAAATTTAACTGTGAAAATCTAACAAACTTTGAAGTGCATTCATTAATAAAATATCCCTCATCCAGAAAAGAGTGAAAATGCTATCCAGCCACGTAGAAGGTAGCAATAATATCGAATTTTATATAGTGAAAAAACTTATCTGGGTAGTTATCTGCCTGTAAAATAAATTCTTGTTGGCTTCGTAATATAATAAAAAAGTGATTTAGATGAGCTTATTTTAATCATCCAAAGAATATCTTGTTTAAGAGGACCATTATCTCTTACCTAGCCAGGATCGAACTGGACCATTTTATGAATAAATAAAGATCAGCAGTTCAAGCAAAAAATTAAAATATCATCTAATGTAATTAAATCAAACATAATACTATATCACTATTTAATAAATTATCTATGTTTCATTACATGAATAATAAATCTCGAATTATTTTATAAATTATATATTTTTTATAATAAACTATATATATATATATTTATATTTGATAGGCCAGTAATGAAAGTATTATATAAACAATAAATGATCGTCACTTTAAGTAGAATATTGCATTTTACTGAGAGAAATAGGAGGAGAATGATATGTTTGCAAAAAACATAATGAATAAAATAATTATTGCACTTAACATATGTAAAGAGGTCTTCTTGATACTATTTATAAATCTTCCAGTGTTTATAATAAATCACCTATTAAAAATTAATATTCTTTTATATTAACACACTCTGTGAATTATAGTGTTGTAACAGTAAGAGTTGCCTGAAAATATTTTGTAAAGGTTCAGAGAAACTACAACTGTTTTGTAAAAATGAAAAAAAAAAAAATCGTGTGAAAAAATGGAGAGTGTGAATTTTATTCTTTTTGTATATGTGTTAGGGTTGTGTAAGCATTTTCATTGTTGGAATTCAAAGAATAGTTCTTTCTTATCTGGGATTGATTTAAGCCTTAGAATAAAATCAATACCAGATTCCGTTCTGATCTTAATAAATCCCATCTTAGAATGAAATCAATCCATAAATTACTAAAATATATTTCAGTAACTAATGCAAAGTATAAAAATGGCTTTAAATACTATTTAAAAAATTTATTTTTGTCAATATTGATCAAAACGTGTGTTTCAAAATATATAAGAATGAAAATTACAATTAAAAATGTTTTTCTGTGTGTCTAATCTTCTAAAAAACAGCTTTTCAAAAGTTAAAAGTAAGCAAAGCTAAAGAAAAAGCTGATAGTTGTGGCTAAAAAATGGTGCGCTATTGATTTTCCGAGCTTATATTATGGTACTTATTTGATATTTTCCATTAAAAATTTACCATATGTAAGTCTAGTGCCAAGCAGTTGCATAGCTAACGGGGGCGGCCGCCCCGGTTGGCCTAGGGATGCCAAATTGAGAGAGGTTTAAACAGAAATTATTTCACATATTTTGACAATAAATAAAAATCTTGCTTTTTAAAAATTTTTATTTTATTTGAATGTTATTTTTAGTAAGATATTTTGTTATACCCAAATAATGTAGAACGAAAAAACTTCTGTAAATGTTTATAGGTATGGCTCAACACCCTTGATACCTAACCCGTAAGACATGGTGACGTCGTTGTGAAGTCACATTATGACTTTGTGACCGTCGATGTGAAGTCACTGTGACTAAAATGTGAAGTCGTTATGGCCGTTTTAGAGCTCGTTTGTGACGTCACATTGTGACCACTTTGTGACGTCACGATGTGACCAAAATGTGAAAAATGTGTCATTTGTGACAAAATTGTCATTAAAACTGTGACTATTCTGTGACGATAGTGACAAGGTTGTGAAGACAGTTTGCGATTATTTTTTGATTTGTGACAAATTTGTCACTAACTTTGTGACGTCTTTGTGACTTTGTGTCAATGTTGTGAAGTTACACTGGGACACAATTATACAGTTATGAACAATGTTATACAGAGTAAAATCCCTTACATCTATAATTTTATTATACTTTGGCGATACATCTCAATTAAAACTTGGGAGCTGCTATAAAAGGAATGAACCAAAACAAAGTCACTGAATCAAAATGTAATGCCACGCAGACTTTAATCTTTGATACATTTTTTTCTGTTGCAATAAATGAGAATATTTAAGACAATTGAATATTCAATTTATCACAATTATTTGAAATTTAGCAATTTGTTTTTCTAATAAGCATTAAAATTATCATAAAAACACTTCTTTTAAGGCCACTAGTCACAGAAAAAGACCCGGATGATAATGTAAAGTCTGTGGGAGCGTTCTTTTCAAATATCTCGCTCAAATTTTAATATTTTTGCATGTTTTTTTGCATAGGATAGCTGAGGACGATCTACAACAGGCCTATTTTTTACTTTTTCAATTTTGCTTATATATTTTTTATATTATGATAGTTTCAATATCAGAACCGCTTTAAACTGGTTTTGAAATTTAAAATATTTTTTTTTTAATCTGAAACCAAAATTGAAAAAGTAAAAACTAGGTTGGTTGTGGATCGCCTTCAGCTATCCTATGAAAAAAATCATGTAAAAATATTAAAATTTGAGCGAGATATTTGAAAAGAACAACGCTCCCACAGACTTTACATTATCAGCCGGGTCTTTTTCTGTGGCTAGTGTTGCAACTTAAAGGAAGAGTTTTTTTCTTTTTAATTTTAATGCTTATTAGAAAAACAAATTGCTAAATTTGAAATAATTGTAATAGATCGAATATTCAATGTCCTAAATATCCTCATTTATTGCAACAGAAAAAATATGTAACAAAGATTAAAGTCTGCATAGCATTGCATTTTGATTCAGTAACTTTCTTTTGGTACATTCTTTTTATAGCAGCTCCTAAGTTTTAATTGAGATGTATCGCCAAAGTATAATAAAATTATAGATGTAAGTGATTTTACACTACATAACAATATTCATAACTGTATAATTGTGTCCCAGTGGGACTTCACAATATTGACAATGCTGCCACCGTCACAAAGTTAGTGACAAATTTGTCATAAATCAAAAAATATTCGCAAACTGTCTTCACATACTGTCTTCTATGAATATTAAAATATTATTAAAACATGCAAAGAGGAATTATAAAAAAAATTAAAGCTAAATATTTATTAGTATATTAATAAATAAAAAAAAACATTAAGGGGATATCCATAACTGGAATGCTGTCCATCATAGACACATCTACCTAATAAAAATTCCGACGATAAACATAAAATATAACAACAAATACGTTAATTATAATTATTAATATTTTATTTATAATATCAGAGAGTATTTATAATACCCACTTAGTATAATGGATATTTTGAAATTTACCTCTGTAAAATGATTCATTAAAGGTAATAATAAAAGTGTCTGAAATGAAAAATTAATAATAAAATACAGTTATTACTTTTTAGCTTTATACCGTTCAAGTATTTGCGTTATTTGTTTTAAATGCAATCATGTTTAAATTCTTATTGATTGTCTTAACTTCCAAATTCTCTCTAAAAACATTCCAATAAGAATATTTACAACTGAAACGTTTTCACCCACAATGACTTTCTATTCAAAAATTTTATAACATTTCACAGGTTAAAAAATACATTAAACAATCATTAATGTTATTGTTTTTTTTTAATATCAAACATCTACGATTTTTTTTAATAGTTCTTCTCGTTCTCTTATAAATTCCTCTTCTGAGCGGATGCATTTTTTTAAATAACATTATGCAATGTTTCCGAAAATTACTTAATACAAAAATTAAAAAAGGATGTTTGTTAATAATTTTATTCTATAAAAAAAGCTTCTTTATTACAAAATATAATTATCTTTAAATGTTTAATAATTATATTAACAATTTATTATAATATATTTTCATATGATTTTATGTTTATGGAAACATTTTAACCAATTATTTTAAAAAAGGAAACAACGCAGATTAAAATGCAATTAAAATCACTACCTTTGACAACCTAATCCAAATTATTAATAATCAAGTTTTTTATGTCAACAAAATAAATAATGGATGTATTAGACTTTATTAAGTTAATAAAGCTTTCATGTTTTATAGCATGTTTTTGAGAAGGTAATTAAAATCCTTCTCAGAATAATAATAATAATAAATGCAACCATGAAAAATAATATTTTTCCATACTTTTTTTCCATCGAATTCATTCGTTTTAGTTATTCTTTTTGTCGCACAAACTAAATCCGATAATAATTAAAGTGGCAAAGACCAAATCATTTTAACAGTCAAAGCCCCCTTAATTTTCTCGGACTTATGTTTTGCCGCTTCGAAGATTTGTAGTGGACATTCTTGTTTAAATTGTAAATCCGTGTCAATACGCATCTTCTGACAAGTCACATCTGGCATAAATTCCAGTCAACTAACTTCTCGCGTCTTCTATCATCAATTTAAAATATTTTTGTTTACGTTTATTTATTCTTTCGCTTGCAGACTATAGACTCTAGCGAAAGTCCTAACTATCGTGCAAGGCACTCTCTTTACCAGGGTTTGTCAACATCAGCTATATTTTATTTTCCCAGTGTGCCTTGCGCTAATCAGCTGTTGTTGTGATAGTAAACAGAAGTGTAGGTTGTTTATTTCGGTAAAATTTCTTAAAAGGTGTTAAAAAATAATAAAGTATCAAAATTACATGTTAAAAATATGTTTAACAAAATAAACAAATAAACAAACGAAAAATAAAAATAAATAAATTTTTTTTTTCGCATGTGACATTCCTGTTACGTCATTTCTCATATGGTTTTATTTTTCTTAACCGGAGCTGTTTAATCTCTGTTTACGAGAGTAGCCTGCACGGACTCCCGCTAGAGTCTTGTCTTGCAGACGATTTTCCCTTTCCATGCGCATGACCGTTTTGTTATTTCTTTTCTTATGCAATATTTTAGAGTTTAAATACGCAATAATTTTATAAGAGTGATTCTGATCAATTTTTTTTTTATTTAAAAATTTTTTTAATGTATTTTTTATTTATTTATTTTTTTTTTTTTTTTAGTTTCAAAACAATTCAAGTTAAAATGAATTGTAAAATCTTTTTTTTCTTTTTTTGTAAATAATAGTTAATAATAATCACAATTAAAGTTTATTAGATAAAATTTTGTTTAAGCTTTTAAAGATTTAAAATAATAGATTTAACGCTAATAATAAAAAAAACTTGTTTTAAAATAAAGTTTGTATCACATGTGAACATACATAGTATCTTCTTAATACAAAAACTAGTTCGATGTGTCAATCCCAAAACTTTCTTCTATCTCATAAGTACATTTTAATATTTAAAAAAAAAAAAACGTGGTGACCCCAAAGTTACCCACTATCGAATTTCCTCGAACATTTGACCTAGCCTAATGAGATTCTGGTATCCGAAAAGCCTAAAACGCAAAATTTAATTAATATTCTGAGAAAATGAGCTTAATAGCGCCTCAATGTTGGATAATTTATACTAAAACCTAATAAGCATCTATTTATGTCAAGACCTAACCGAATCTGAAATTTGATGGAATTTCGTCCATTAGTTCTTGAGATATAGTTATAACAAAAAATTTGCAAAACATAGCACAGCAACACCATATCTTGGACAATTTATGCCAAAATGTAAAAATGCGTCTAATTATGTTATGGTGTAAAATAATCTGAAGTTTGATGAACTTCTGTGCATTAGTTCTTGAGATATAGCTAGTTAAAAAAAAACGTGTAAAATATAGCACAGCAGTTGAAGGATTTATAACAAAACGTAATCATCGTGTAGCTATGTTATATGTCATTTTGTAACAAAATCTGAATATTTATGAAATTCTGTGCGTTGGTTGTTGAGATATAGCTATAGGAAAAATCGTGCAAAATGCAGCCTAGCTGTACCACCTGCTGCAAGGTTAATACCAAAATGTAACCAGCGTCTAATTATGTTACATATTCTAGTGTAACAGAATCTAAAATTTGATAAAGTTCTCTGCATTAGTTCTTGAGATATAGCTATCGCAAAAATCGTGCAAAATGTAGCATAGCAGCGCCATCTATTGGTCAGTTCACACCAAAACCTTATCGGCGGCTATGTATCTCAAGGTATCGCAGAATCTGAAGTTTGGTGAAATTCTGTGCATTAGTTCTTGAGATATAGCTATCATGAAAATCATGAAAAATGTGGCATAGTAGCGCCACCTGCTGGCCAATTTACACCAAAACTTAATCAGCGTCTATGTATATCAAGGGGTCACAGAATCTGAAGTTTGGTGAAATTCTGTGCATTAGTTCTTGAGATATAGCAATCTTGAAAATCATGAAAAACGTGGCATAGCAGCGCCACCTACTGGCCAATTTACACCAAAACTTAATCAGCATCTATGTATATCAAGGGGTCACAGAATCTGAAGTTTGGTGAAATTCTGTGCATTAGTTCTTGAGATATAGCAATCTTGAAAATCATGAAAAACGTAGTATAGCAGCGCCACCTGCAGGCCAGTTTTCACCAAAAACCAATAGGCACTAATTCATATCAAGGTCTAACTGACTATAAAATTTTATTAAATTTCGAGCATTAGTTCTTGAGATAGAGCTCCCACAAATTTTTTGTCACATACAGACAGACAGACAGACATTTTCTAAAAATAGTGAAAACGTGTTCAGGACCTTCTAAAACGTATAAATCCGTCGAAAACCGGAAGTCGAAAATTTTCATGAATCCAATACTTTCTTCTTGTAAAGATAGAAGAAAGTAAATATTTCGATTCGATTTCGGTCTAAAAATCTTTTTTCAGTCTATCGTAATTAATAATTATGTGTAATACATCCATTTTTTAATACAAATATTTTTCTATATTTACGCACACATTTTCACTGTCAAGGATAACAAATTACTCATTTGATTTGAAATGTTAGATGCACATCCATACATTAATGTTTAAAATTATTTAAATGTTTTGAAATGATAAAAACGTTATGTAATATATAACTGCATATTTTAATGACATTTCATAGCCCGATTTTTACAAGATTTGTGACAAGAAAAACAAGTTTTGCATATTTGGTACGGGAAATGGATAATTGCCCTCGCGTAAGTGATTCTTTGTAGTTTTGTTATTGCAGGAAAAAATTTAATCATTTTCCAAAATGTCGAAAAATAAATTACTAAATATTAAATAAAAAAATTTGTAAGATTATCAATCTCAGTCAAGCTCGAAATACATTTACACGGCCTATTTAAATTACACTTCAAATTATTTCTCTCTTTATATGTTGAAATTTTTTAAGATTATTGAGATTTTTTAAGTTCATATTTTTGTTACATTGCAGCTTTACAATATGGTGTTTTTTGGTCACAAATGTGACATGACGTGCATTACATGCAGTGGCATAGCAATGATGTCACAATATATTTTTTAATTGTCAAAAAATTGTAATTTTACAATAAATAACAGATTTTGAAAGTTTTCTAAGAAGGTGACCGCTCAGTCACAATGTGACGTCACTAAGTGGTTGCATTTTGGTCACAGGTGTGACGTGACCACCGTGACTCACAGTGGCGTCACAATGAAGTCACTGTGACTATGCATGCTATGAGGGCGTTATTTGCAGCGGCATTACAGTGACGTCACAAAAACTTTTTCAATTGACAGAAAAATATTTTTTTCCATTAAATAACATCTTTTGAAGAATTTTTGTATTTTTTTAAAATTATCTAAGAAGGTCACAATTCAGTCACAATGTGACTTCACTGAGTGGTGGCCTTTTGGTACAGTGACGTCACAAAAACTTTTTCAATTGACAGAAAAATATTTTTTCCATTAAATAACATCTTTTGAAGAATTTTTGTATATATTTTTTAATTTTCCAAGAAGGTCACATTTCAGTCACAATGTGACGTCACTGAGGGGTGGCATTTTGGTCACAGATGTGACGTGACCACAGTGACTCACTGTGACGTCACTGTGACCATGCATGCTATGTGGGAAGATAATTACGTGCCTAGATTGTGACTCAATGTAATTAAATAGGGGGTGCCAAATTGAAAGGATCTTTCAACTGAATTTATTTCACATACTTTGAAAATGAATAAAAACTATATGAAATCTGTCTATTTTCAATGAAGAAAATTGTTTAAAAAGGAACTTACACATTGGTTACATGAACATTTAACCGAAATATTTTTTTTTAACTTGGTTACCAAATTTTAATTTTATAAACTTCGACTGTTCAATGTATTGAAAAATTAAACTGTATTAGTATATTTAATCAAGATAACTAATTATGATGAAGTTACCAATTGAGTTTCATATGTCTTTGAAATTATCGATTGAAAATCAGCAAAAGTGAATTGACTCCATCACAGAATTATTTTTTGCATGAAATCTAAACGTAACGTCACTTTCATTAACTCATATTTAAATTCACCGTTTTAAAAATATTGCAATATGCAATAGATTATCAATGCATGTACCTCCAAACCTGGAATCATGTTTGTCAGCTATGCGTTTGCATGTGAACATTGCACAATTGACTTGAGGTACTCGATGCTGTACCCGTTCTGAAATTTATATCATTTAGAGGCAATCCTAGTAAAATATTTAGTTTTATCAAAGAAAATTAGCATTTTCAAATGAAAACGATAATATAAATATGTCAATTTGTCTCACTGAAGCATTTCTTCTAACATCTCAAGGTCAGTATCAGCGGAACGAATTATTAATTTTTTTTAAAGTTTATTTTAAAATTTTATGAGAAAATGACATTAATGAAGATAAACTAACTTTTATTTTTCATTTCTTTGCAACAGTGAAAGTAATCTAATTGCCACCATTTTGAAAAATAAATCATAGAAAATTTTAAATTTTTAAATTTAAATATACAGTTGGGGATATCTAAATAATAGCTAGTCTGGGCAAATCTGCAAAGAATCAGCCTTCATTTAAGAAAAGAACTATTAAAATTAGTACGTAAGAATTGTAAGGGCAGATGACTAAAAAAATAGCCTCATCTTTTAAATAAACAGTGGCGGTCAAAAGTTTCCGGCCAGCAAAAATTTTTCAGTTAATTTGTAAATATACCCATATGAAGAGGAATCTCAAAGCGATACTTATACATTTTATTGACATATTAGTTAGGAACTTACTTATAGAAGAATGTGTAAATATCAATAAATTTTATTGACAAAATTAAGTGTAAAAGAAAACGCATGTTCTCAAAAGTTTCCGGCCACTTATCATTCTTTAGTTTTTTTCTATCCGTAAAGTGTTTTTTGGTTATGTTCATGAATGAATCAACGTGTATAGCACAGTTTGAATTCAAATTTGAAAAGTTCAACATTTATTGTTCATAAATAAGTGATTAGTTTGTCGCTAAAAGGCCAATCTTCTCGAGATATTACGGCTAAGTTATCGATCGGTAAAATCGACTGTAAACAATATTTAAAAATTATATAAAGATGGCCATGGCTTTCAGGACTTTCAGAGGTCCGTTAAACCCCGGAAAATTACTATTCCTGTGGCCAGAATTATCAGGAGAAAAACAATTGATAATCCGCATAAAAATTCCGCTGCGATATATTGCGATTTACGGAATGAAAATATTGCTGAAATAAGTCCGTATACCGTATCAACATGCTGACGTGATGCATAACTTTATGGAAGAGTCGGTGTTAAAAAATTTTCAGAGGTAAAAAAAAATACCGACGTACCCTACTTTCATTTTCCAAGGAACACAAAGTCTGGTCAAGTGAAAACTGGACAAAAGTTCTATTTTTTCATTAATCGAATTTGAAACAGTTTTGGAAGTGATGGCAGACAGAACGTCCGATGACCTAACAACAAAAGATATGATTCGACTTATGTTATTCCTACAATGAAGCATGGCGGAGGACACGTTATGTCGTGGGGAGTATTTTCTTCAAAAAGTATCGGTCCGTTATTTGAAATCCACAGCCAAGTGAATGATACAATGTATAAGGATATCTTGCAAGACCATTTTCTGCCTTTTTAGAGAAAAAAAAATGATCGCAACTATTTTTCTTAAAATGATGACGACAAAAATAATGTATGCAATCCTCGATAAGCAATTGTTTTCGCACAAAAAATGTCGTTTTTGAAATGGTCAACCCAAATGCCCAACATGAATCCAATAGAAAATCTTTGAAAAGAACTTGGCAAAAGTCTACGGAACTATAAATGTTCCAACTCAGCCAAAATTGCAAGAAATGTGGAAAAAACTTACCATAGACGATCTTTAACCTTTGATTGTATGTATGTCACGTTGCTGCGCCGCAATACTTATTACTAAAGCTAATAAAATAGAAATCCGATAAAATACTAATTATAAATGTTGTTGATCAATGTAATTTTCTATTACAGTACCACTTTTTTACAAACTTTTGAAGGTGGCCGGAAACTTTTGAGAACCTGCGTTTTTCTTTATACTTAATTTTATCTATTAAATTTATTGATATTTATACGCTTTTCTATAAGTAAGTTCCTAACTATTATGTCAATAAAATATATAAGTATCACTTTGATATTCCTCTTCATATGGGTATACTTACAAATTAACTGAAAAAATTTTGCTGGCCGGAAACTTTTGACCGCCACTGTATATAGATTGTTGACCTTTCCTTTTGTATGAGTGTGTGTGTGAATGTTTGGAAGAAATTCAGTGAAGGTGAGAAGAAAGTAGAGATCCATAATTCCCCATCACTGATAGAGGTTTCTAACTGTCTAGCCTTCAATTTATAAATCAAAAGACCTGTTGGCACTTAGATCAACCTTGCTGCTGACAAAAGAACATTGTTCATTTGTATAGTAGCTAATCATCCAGTTGATCTTTCCAAACGAACCGCGAATAAATGAAACCTCTGTTTACATTAAAATTAAAATAATAATAATGAATATGTCAAAATGAATCTCTGGGATAGGTCCCCGTGTTCTTCTAAGGCTTCTATAATAGGAGCTGGCACATTTTCTCGGATTTGGCACCCAGTCGAAAAACCAGCCTAATTTCTACCATTTGGCAACCGCAACTCTGGCTGGAACCTTCGGAACTTTCGAGGGTTACGCTCCGACGGGGTCGATTCATGCTGAACTGGGTACCAATAATCCGAAACAAAATGGATTTGCGTCAACCTATATTATAGGAGTTCTCTGTTCTTCAACGTAGACCGGATCTGCTAACAAGGAAGGTCTCTACACTGGGCATACTCAGAATTTTTTGAAAAAAATACTAATTAAACTACTCATGTATGTAATAAAAGATCAGTCAAAATTAGCGGCGGAATTACAGTAGAAAACCTACAAAAAAAAAAAAAACTTTGGAATATTTGGCGTAAAAAGACGAAAGTGCTGCACGATTTGGCTATCAGTATTTTTCCCCGCCAAAAGCAAACGATTTTAATGCAACTGAAAATTGTTGGATTTTTAGAATGCGTGTAAATGGTATTTAATGAATTTATACATAAACAATGAGAAAGTTTAATATGTTATATACATATGTATATATTGTATTGCATATATAAATTATTTGTTGCTGTAGCTATTTAACTCTTGAAAAAATATTTTCATATAAAAAAAAAATTCTTATTCAGAAAAATTATTTTCATGCATTTAATCGTATTCAAAAATAAAAGCCAGATGTTTCCATAGCAACAAAATCGAATTGACAATGCTCAACTGGACTTTGAACTAGAAAGAATTTTAATTAATTTAAATTTGAATTTCGTTTTCAATCTGAAATTTTGATGGTTAAATATAAATGCATAGAAATTTCGATATAGCGAAATTATACATAAAAACAAACTAAAACTGACAAAACCAAAGATATTTAATTTATCTAAACAAGTTGAACATGAAACTTTATTGCTTTAAAATTCATTTCACATAAAAAAAAGTATTTTTTGAAATTGCTTTTCATCGCCAAACGATGATAAATCGCCAAATAAAGAAATTTTCATTATTTTTTTACGGACAGGGTACAGAGGTTCCGCCGAAATTTTTTTTATAAACGTATATATCCTCATGAGAAGAACATTCTGTAATTTTTTCATATTTTTCGGAGTATGCCCGTATGGAGACATTCCTTGTACACATCTTTAAAAACTAAAAACCTACGTTCAAATTTGTTTCTCTTGAAATGAATCTCTGGAACGGGTTTATGCTTTCTGCGCACCCGTAGAAAAAAGTTTCGCAGTAAAGAAAAAAAACCAAACTTATGATAAAACCTCACATAAAAATGCCTCCTGGCGGTAGAAGTTAAAACTAAAAACTGTTAGACAACCGACAACCAAGTGGGATGAGCAAGGCAAGACCCAGTTGAAATTGTATCCATAGAATCCCAGATAAGAATGCGCCACCTGCGCTAGAAGGCGGAGCTAAAAACTGAGAGAAAATCTTAAGATAAATTGAAGGTATCAATTCCCGTTAAAATCCAGTCCATAGAATTCGAGAAAAGAATTTGCCATTAATGTTTGCTAATTGTGGTAAAAGAAGCCTATGTTTTGGAAAATAAAATTTTAAATGTTTAAAAAAAAAAAAAAAAAAAAAGGTGAAGAAATTATTGTAGACGAACTCTTGATTCATATCAAAGGACACTTGCTACAGAACACATAATTGATGTTATATTAAATTAATAAAAATCTTTTAAATTATGCTTTTAGCATTTGACAACGTTAAATAATTAAGTTGATTGTCTACATGTCATATATTCTCTGATCCATCAATTTTTGGAAATTAAATGAAGAGGGTGACGGCCGAAAAAAAGGTCTAATTTTAGTTCGGTTTTTAATGTATAACCATCCCTGTATGGTTCTTTCTCCGAACTTTTCTACTTTCGCCGAAATTTTTTTGAAAAAATTAAGAATTACCGTCTTTAAAATTTTATACACAAGTGTAAAATATTTTTCTGCATGTGCTCGAAAAATTTCAGGTATATTTCTTAAATAGTTTTCTTAATATTTGCTGATTAGTAAAGAATTTTAATTTCTTTCATTTCGGTTTTGGAATCACATTTAGATGTGCGTGTGATTTTGCCATTTTGTGAAAAAAAAATCGTGTTTTTATAAATTTTTGAAATATTCATAACTAATTATCAAAAATTTAGAAATCTGAACCTCATGTACACTTTATGGTCAAAGGTGACCGGACACTTGCGATTTTAGAAGCTTTGTTAAATATCTAGAAAAATATATGAGGAATATTTCTGAAACTCCAAATGCTTAAACAGAATAATACTGGTCATATATACAGGGTGTCCACTCTCAACGGTGGCCAATGGCTAATTTCTAAACCGTTATTCACAGACATATAGTTCCAATTGCAAAAATGCTTTAAAAAAGGTAAAGAATTGTTTTTCAACCGATTTAGGTCAAAAAACTTTTTATTAAAAAAATACGAAAATTAACTTTTTATGCGGTTCCCCGGTCCTATTAGTGATATTTAGAAAAAAAATTCCATCACCCTATTAAGCAATACAAAAAAGGTCCCATTCATCTAACATTAAAAATGACCGAGTTATGAAATTTTAAATTTCATTACTTAAACCACTTTTCTGTAGATGAAAACGAATCAGTTGGACTTAGTTTTCAGGGAACGTATACTAAGTGCTTAAATTATTATAAAGGGCATATATTTCCAACGCTGTCCAGTAGCTAATTCCTAAACCATTTGTCACAGATGTTTAGTTCTAATTACAAAAATGTTTTAAACAAGATAAAGAAATATTTTTAAAGCAATTTAACTGAAGGTGCTACCACCTTATAAGTTTTACGGTAGTGTTAATTTTTATTAATTAACTTCTAGATTGGTTAAAATAGTTGAAGACGTGAGTTTTAAAATTCTCTTTATCGAGAAAATAAAATTTTGGGAAATCGCGATTTTATTTTAAGAAGGTGTGTTATTTTCAGTGTTGGGCACGTTCACAAAATAAACGAACTAACTCAAACTCACGTTCAATTTCTGAAAAGTGATTTAAATTCACGTTCAAACTCAAAAATTTTTAAACGAACGCGTTCAAATCACGCTCATTTGTAAAAGTGAACGAAATTCACTAAAAAGTTCTTTTTTTTTTTTTTTTTTTTAAATGTTTGGATATTATTGTCCAAATTTACAAAATTTTGTGAACTAATCACTTGATTATTCGATATGTAAGATAGAGGTATGCACGGACGGAAATTTCCAGGCCCGATCCATAGAAAAAAAATGTCTGGCTCGATATTAAAATAAAAATTTCAGCCCGAGCCCAGCCCGGCTTGTAGAGAAAATTTAGCGGCCCGATATAATAGCTAAAAACAAGGCCCGACCCGGCCCGACATAATAGCTAAAAACAAGGCCAGAGCTTGGCCCGGCCCGGGAAAAAAGTTGAAATTTCGCACCGAACCCGCCCCGACCCCGAGTACATTTCTACTAGAGATTGATATTTATCCTTACGGAAAAGTTCTGGCGAAAAAAACTTACCTTAGTCTGTTTATAATCTCCATTTATGCAGAAGTGCCGTAGGCTGCGATGTTTATACTTTTAATGAACCTTTGTTAGTTGTATGTAAATGTTTCAGCTATCATTAGTATTATTAATCTATCTTCCATGTTATGGAGACATAAAAATCTAAAAAATGATGTATGGTAAAAGTAAAATCTAAGATGAAACCGCATTGGAAAGAAAAAATACGTTTCTTTTTTAGCAGGTGTAAATGTTTAATATATTTTTCCTACCGTATTACTGTATTCATTTTGCATGGATGAACAGTTTAAAAGAACTTTAAAAGAAATTTTCAGTTTTAAGTTTAAAAGAAAATTCCGTCATAGGCAGTTTATTCCATATGTTTATTCCATATGTTCTCTATGTGTCAAAATTTTGCGTTGTTAAGCAGTAAATTTTGAGAACCATCTTAAGGTACTTCTATATTTCCAAAGATTGCCTTAACAAAAGCTCATTATCGCTCTTAATATTTTTATAAAACACATAAAGACCTACACATCTGAAAGCATTTCTGTACATTTCTGGCTCGGCTCGACTATGTAGGAAAAAAAGGGCAGGCACGAGCTTGCAGAAAATAAATAAATAAATAAATAAGAAAAAACAGACACCATGTCCGATGCGCGATGTTTGTCTGTATGGTGGACGTATTATATTTCTGTACTGATGCTGTCAAACAAGCATCGGCTCGTGACGCACATTTATACTTATTCTCGTAAAAGACAAATTCATAAAAAGTATTTAATATTTTATCGGCTTCACTTAGATTTTGATATCGGGTCGGCAGGCCCGCTAATGTATATATATATTTTGGATGTATATGCCCGGATGGCCTCTTTCAATTTTTTGGCTACCCCACTTATTTGAAAATTCAGCTTCACTTCGCCAATTACGGAATCGTGTAGATCCTTATGAAAGCCCCCCTTCCAGGGGAATCTCCCTAATTTCAACAGGCACTTTAAATATATTAGAGGATTCAAATACAACCCACACCTATTTGACCTTGTAAAAATATCATGTAGGTGTTGATAGAGTCCGGTCCTCCCAGAGAGCTGAATATAAGTGGAAACCAGGGTTAACTACTTATATGTATTTTTTAGATAGCTTTCTAACAACACTGAAAACCATTTTTATTTAAAAAAGTGTAAACTTTATATTCAAATAATGTTTGGAAATTTATTAAAAGCAATTTTTTCATATGAGTTAATAACCTAAGATTTCATGCCTTTAGAATTCTATCGATGGTGATGGGCATCGATGGTCATTTAAATCTGGCAGTGTGAAATTGAATATTGAAGTATTAACATGTATAAAATGGAAGAAAGTTTTCGGATTGCAACATCCAACTAGTTTTTATCTTTTAAGCGTAGATTCATATTTTTCATAAGTCACTCATTCTTGAGAGAAAAGATTTAACTCTTCCAAAATACTTTAAAAAAATCAATTTTAAAAGTGAAAAAATGTATCTTATTTACTTTTAGTAGATGTAACTAAATTCTAAATTAATTTAAAGTTGCTATAAAATTTATACAAATTAATTTATTTATGCATTTGAAAGACATATACATCAATTCTATGAAGGATGTATATACTTTTATATACATACATGTATCAGATGTATATACTTTGTGAGTTTACCCCCCTCCCCCCTACCGAACATACACAATTAACCAACATATTTAAAAGCTGAGAAGATTTGGCATAAAAACATCATGTAAAATATTAATGTATGTATAATGTAGAAAGCAAAATAAAGTATAAACAGCAAAAGATGTTTCCCATTTAACTGGTTCAAAGCTACAAACAAGGAGTCTCTATTTGACAATAGCAGCTCCAAGAAGCGGAAGGGGGCGGGGGAGTCATAAGGATCATGACCCCCCTCTCCCTCCCTCCAGAATGAAGAAAAATTTTAAAAGATATTTTAAAAATGAAATATATATTAAATGTTTTTAAAGTCACCATTTCCTTAATAACGAGATACTTTCCGATTCTTTAAATCTCCACTTATATCCAAAGTACCTAATTTCTAACATATCCATAAATTCATTTATTTTTAAATCTCATATGCAAAACATTTGCAAATGCAATTAATGAGAAAAATATGATTGATTCGAGTTTTCCATTTTTCGATAAAGACAAAGCCTTTTTCATGAAATTTCATTAATATATGGGGTTTGAATTCCAGGCATCGACAGACAATTGCTCCCTTATGATATTTTTGTAACTGTCAAGTCCTAAAAGTTGCTTTAAAATGAGCATTTCCTGAAATAATTCTACATCTTTATAAGAAAATTTAAAAATTTTAAATTTCATGGTAATGCCATCGTTTTGTATTTACGAATGTATATAACTTTTCCAAAATATCTGAAAAGTAGCTACATTGGATATATAAACAATCTCCAATGTAAAAATTACTCGTTAAAAAATATGACCTCTTCCCCCAATAAAGGAACCATGACCTCCCTCCTTCCCCCGTCGGGACCCCGGAGCCATGACCACCACACACGTACTGCAAAACAATACGTGCATTACGGCTACTGCTCTTTTTCTTGAACATTATCTGTTCTTTTATACATAACATGGTAGCTCCCAGTTCTATTCAAAAATAATTTACAGAGAAAGAGCAAAACTTTTCCAAAACAGTGTAGTTAGATTATTATCTTTGAGACGGGAGGGAACCTGATTTATATACGTAGTTTCCTAGAATTTAAGCGTAGGGGTTCGGAAAAGATCGTACAGAGAGGCTTTCGTTAGTTCCAAGGACAGTCTATACAAAAGAGGAGCAGTTGCTTTATCACAGAATGTAATGTACAATACAGTATCTTTTCCTTTTTTTCTCGCATCAGTCATGTAAATATCGAGAACTCCATAGTTCTATACCAGAATCCATCACATATCTGACATGTGTTTTGCTGTTTGTCACTTACATGACTTTGAGTCTGTGCCCCCCCCCCCCCTCTACACACACATACGCACATTTAAATACTGGTATGGAAAACTAAATGTTGCATTTTATTCGCATTTTTATTTATCATCTATAACACTAGTACACTTTTAAATAATCTTTCAAGAAATAGTCGTCTTTTCACTATAAAATATTTCTAGGGGGGGGGGGGGTCCAGTACCCCCCTTCTTACGCCCATGTCTCTACCCAAAACAAAAAGTTTGCATTCCAGAAATTTAAATAAAATCAGTAGTATATAATGAACCTTTTTTTTTTTTTTTTTTTTTTTTTTTTTTTTTTTTTTTTTTACAGTGTTGATAAAATTATTATGCATATCTAATATTTTTCTTAATATCGTAAATAGGGTAAGTCGATTGAAAATTTCTTTAAATTGTCTAAATTACTGTCAAGTATTATGAATATCAGGGTTCAATTCAATGTTCACTTTCAATCACATTCAATCACTTAGATTTTTGTTTACTTGGATTGCGATCGTGGTTTTGTATACCACATTTCTTTACAATTTCTTATAATTTGTTCCGACTTTTTTCAAACAACTTGCATTAAAAAAAAAAAAAAAAAAAAAAAAAAAAATCCCCGGGGGAAAAATGTGAATGCGCATTTCAGCATTTCATAGCATACACATCTTGCCATTTTTTGACTTTTTGGTGTTTTCTTTTAACACATTCCAATCCAAAACATTCGAAAATGCTCATAATTTCGGTTTGTTTGTTCGTCTGTTCGTACTCCAACTATGCCGAATATACTCGTATTATCCTGTAATTTTATAAATTCCTGACTTTTAATGCAGGATTGCTAATGAAAATAGAATGCATAGCATTTATAGCTTTTTTTTTTTTTTTTTTTTTTTTTTTTTTGCAGATACAGGACAAAAGTGTTGTGTTATATTGCGGACAGTGGGAAAAAAAATTTCAAACATCGTGTAATGATGTTCCCCCTTTCAAGCGTAATGAAATTGTTATGCGTTCCTGATTGAACTAAAACAATCTTCTATAGAATTTAGAGTTCAAAACATTTATTATTCATTTATGCAATGTCACATAAGAGAATTCCATTGCATACCAGCTTCGGACAAAAGCGAAATTGTCTAAAAGCAAATTTAAAGTAATGAATGAGTGCACGGTAATAAATATATATAACAATTAATGATAGGTATATAAAAATATATTACTAATAAACACATATGCATACTTACATATATGTACATCCATAGGCGTAACCAGCCTTTTGAACGGGGGGGGGGGGGGGGTGCCCAAACTTTTTAACCTGAACATGTTGGGTACAAACAATATCTTATGTAGTAAAACCTAATAAAACGGAATCCCATAAAACTGTCGAATTTCCGTTTTAGACAGATTTTTATTTGCGGACGATATAATTGTGTGCTACTTATTTTAAAAAGGACCCAACGCAGTTTTTCATTGCGTGAAGAAGGATGAGAATTTACTCAAAACTAAACCTAATGGATAAGAAAAAAATATATAAACATAGATAAAACATGGTAGATATAAAACAAAGATATCCGTAAACAAAAGTCTGTAATCATCACAAGTTTTCATTTAAAACTGCAATGAAATACTAAAATACATAAATACGACTTTAGTCCCCCCCCCCCCCCGTCATTTTGATCAAAGTAGCATTAAAATAACTTAAATTTGTAGTACGCAATTTAAACTGGAAAATAATTCTTTTAATATTTTCTACAAATGAATAAATAAAATGTTCCGGCTAAAAAAAAAAAAAAAAAAAAAAAAAGAAAAAGAAAAAAAAAGAGCCCGTACGAATGTCAAAATATGGCCACAGAAAACGAAATTAAACAACGTTTTTAAGTTCGAGCCCGCCCGAGCCCGAAAGATTTTTTGTCACCAGAGCCCAATTCCAAAAATATGCAAAATAAAATTGTATGGTATTTAAAAATTGTTTCAAAAGTAATATCTCACTTTTAAAAACTTCTTACAGGCTATTTCCATGAGAACTTGTAGTGTAAGTTACAGGCTACGATTTTTGGCTACCAGTATTTTAGTACGAAAAAATTTGATTTATTTTATCGGCACTTTCTCATTAATTGAATAAGGCCAAGCAGACTTTTCGAAAATAACGGTGGCAAACAAGCATAGTAATTATAAGATAATGTGACTTACACTACAAAACCCATGGAACTAGCCTACATAGATATAATTTTTAAATGAAAATTTAAATTCAATCCTATCAAAATCCGTATAAAATAAAAATGTACTTCACACCTAAAAGGATTCTTATATTTTTTCCTCCTTTAACAAGCTAACTGGATGGACACCTTTGTGTTTAATGAATAAATGCATGAAATGCTTAAAAATTGAAATACTAAAATAAATAAACAAGCATTCAGTTACCCACAACATTTTGATAAAAAAGAATTGAAATGACTTGAAAAGGAATAGGTACGCAATTTTAAGTGAAAAAAATGCTTTCAATCTTTTCTACGCATGAATAAATAAAATTTTTCGGCTTAAAAAAAATTGAGCACGGGCCCAAGGCCTTAACTAGAAGTGAACATAAGGGGGGGGGGGGACTCATAATTTTTTTTTCTCTCTCTCTGACACAGAAAGATAAATTAGTGCATATTCGCATTCTAAATACTATGTTTCTTATTAAACTTCTGTAATAACTTCACTTTATGCTAAGAAAAGTATATGATGATGAAAATTTTGAGTGTACAACTGGTGCAAAATTAAAAATCGTGTTAGCGTCATATGTACAAATAGGATGAAGAAGTGTTGAAACACTTATTTTAGATACAAATTAGTAATTTTGCAAAACTGTGAAAGGGGGCTCAAAATAATTATGGGGGGCTGAGCCGCCCATAGCGTCCCCTTAGCTACGGCCTTGCCGGGCCCGGGCTCGGGCGGAGCCCGTCTCATCATCATCTCTATTTCACATCTGTATTTCCTTTCAGTTTTTTTTTTTTTTTTTTTTTTTTTTTTTTTTTTTTTTTTTGCTCCTATCTAGACTTTAGCATACAAAAGCAAAGATATAAATAGTTTCTATCCGTGTCGAGAATTTACGCTAATTTTTTTTATAGAATTGCCTAAACGTTCATGAAAAAGAACGGCGTTAAATTTTTTTTCCAAAAACAAAAGAAATCAAATTGGGATTATAAAACCAACTTTTTCACTTACTGTGATTAATACAGATTCTAATAAATACTCTAAATTTAAAAAAACATGAACAAAATAATTTTTTAAAAAATAAAAAATAAAAGAATCTGGATCTCTTCTTTTATCACATTTCAAAACATAGACTGTTAGTTTTGATAATTGAACTAACTGTGCTTTCATTTTTTTTTCTTTTTTCTTTTATAAATTTTGATTTTTTAAAATAATCAATCTTGGATCTGTGCGAGCAAGGGGGTGGGGTGCCCGGGCACCCAGGGCACCCCCCCCCCTGGTTACGCGCATGGGTATCTGTGTGTGTATAACTTTAAAAAAACCCATAAATACATGAATACAACTTTTTTTTCTATTACCTTGCATTACAATTACAATATATGTATGTGGGTAGGTTTCGGTGCAGTAATTTGTAATTCTTATTATTGGTATTATATATATATATATATATATATAAGACCATTTATAGTAAACAATATTAACCATTTGAAATTAACCATTGAATTTAATAACTTATAGCATATTCATTGAATATGGAAGGAAAAAAGAACAATATGAATACAAATGGAATTTGTAGAACCAAAGCAGAATCTTCAGGTCCCAAATACTTTGGAACTTATGTATATTAATTAGAGACATAATAGAGATTATCGTTCTCGAGGCACAAAGGGTTTATTTGTCCTAAAATTTATTAAATTGCAATTATATTTTTTCATTTGTCGAACAAATACGATCGATTATGTATATAAGAATGGATCCAGCCCTCTATTTAGAGAAGAGTCGTAGCACTTTTTATTTATTTAATTTATTGTAATTTATTATTATTGATATTATTATTAATATTATTATTATTATTTTGTGTATGTGTGTATGTGGATGGGTAACATCTCTTAATAAACAATTTTTTTATTAAAAGCTCTTCGCATAGCTAAAATATGGCTACTTTTCTTACGTCATTTTCATTCGTGAGTGAAAAGAAACTGCATTGATAATGTAATAAAAAGAATATTGTCCGGTTAAACTGATGGCATAGAGCTCACAGGCTACGCTCACTAATTGTATTTTACAGTTTTATATAATAATGCCCTTTGAAAAATAAATTAAGAGAGAAATAGCCCCCCGCACTTTTCCTTTTTCTATACGTAATCATTGAACCCCAAAACTAATCAAGGATGGGCCTTATCATATAATAAACCTGTATCCAAAATTCAGAGCAAGTTGAATAATTCTGTATAAAAACCCATTTATGCTATTTAAGAAATGTTGTCCCCGTTCCCTCATTTATACATAAACATTAAACCTCCAATCTGTTCAGAAATTCAACTTATCTGAAAGAACCTGCATCCAAAATTTCAAGCCTGCATAAAACTCTATTTAGCTAACTTAATGGGGAAGTAATAGTAATCACCGGTAATCCTTTTATACTTAACAAAAGAGCACCACAACTAATGAGGGAGGCTTCTTACCCCTATGAACCTGTATTCCAAAACTGAAAAAAAAAATCGGTTAATTCTGCATGAAAAACCATTTACCTAAATTATGTGGGTAGTTCCCTTTATTCCTACGCCCACTTTTATAATTATCCGATGAATACACGATACTAATCATGGTAGTGCCTCATTAGAATGATCTTATTCCTAAGATTTGAACAAAATCTGATAATTCTGCATGAAAAACCCATTTATACATATTAAGGGGAGGGGCATTAGCCCCCTCTCCTCTTCTTATGTTTATCAAATGAACTCTCAAAACTAATCAGGGAAGCGCTTTATACTGAAAAGCTTATGTCCAAAATTTCAAGTATGTCGGATATATTTATCATGAGTTATCGCGTTACGTACGTACGCACGTACATTACATACAAACAGAACGGATGGGCACATACGCATACGCTATCAGACTTTGATAGCATGTGAGCTTAAAAACATACAATTTACACATTTTATTCGGCAAACAAACATTAAAGAATTTCCCATTCTGTTATAAAAACAACAAATCAATTTAAAAAAAAAAAAAAAAAAAAAAAAGCATTTTAAGCCAAGTTTTATGATTTAAACATTACAGAAATGCCGTCATAAAAGAGCATTGGCTGCCGCATTTACAATTGCTGCCGAAATACAATTTTAAACCAAAAATTCTCTCTCTTTATTGAAATACAAAAACCTTTATTTCAATCGCATGACTACTGAATAAATGCAAATGCAAATATCTTGCATCTAAGATTAAAATTGACTTCATAGATGTGTCAGAATTTATGTACTTATGATTTGAGTACAAGAAAAAATTTAGAAAGATTCGCATCCTTAATCAAGGGAGAAATTTGAAAGAATTTAATATATATTTCCTTTTTAAAATGTTCCTTAAAATATTTCTTTGTTCAGAGCAGGGGGGAGACTCAGGGTTCGTAACTCTTGTGACCCTTCACTTTATCAAATTAAAAGTAAGAAATTAATGCTTGCTTTGTTCGAATTTTGTACTTGAGTATAAGTAAGAGACTTTCATCTTTTGTTGCAAAATGCTATTTTTCATAACATATTTCACAAATTACGTAATATAACATTATTATATACAGTTAAAATTACAATTAATATAAAAAATAAACATAAGAGATAGATTCTGAGTTTGTAGACATCCTCCCCCCGCCCCCTCAGGGTTCGTAACTCTTGTGACTTGTGAGTGACCCTTCAATTAATCAGATTAAAATTAAGAAATTAATGCTTGCTTTGTCCCTATCTTACACAATTTTATCATTGAGGCAATGACAGATTTTGAGATAACTTTTAAAGCCCCCCCCCCCTTCGCAGCGCACCGGAAAAAAAGCGCACTTTTTTATAAATCACATATTTAGATAAGTCTGATAATAAAATAAATTAATAATACACTTGGTTGATCTTAGAATATAAACACTAGATTGAGATGATTTTTTGAAATTTGAACGTCCTTGCTCGCTTGTTACTGATATTGGGGCGGAAGGAAGACGGTTTTTAAAAGTTATCTCAAAACTGTCGTTTCTTCAATGGAAAAAAATTGTAAGGTACGGAGAATTAGAATATAAACACTAGGTACTTAAATGTATTTTTTAAATTTAGTTTCACTTGTTCTTCTGGGGGGGGGGGGGGGAGAGGGAGTATCTACGATTATATTTATTTTTTAATGTTATTTATAATTTTAATTATATATAAAACTTTATATATTATATCATTTTTATTATTATTTTTATTATAAAATTAAATATTAATATTTATTATATTTTATAGTATATTTATATAATATGTAATGTAACATATAATAATTAATATATTAATATAATGTAATAATAATTGTAAATAAATAATAATATAATAAATAAATTATTAAAAAATAATAATAATTAATAATAAATAAATATAAATTAAATATAAAATTAAATATAAATGAAATAAAAAATAAATAAATACAATAAATAAATATAATTAAATATAATTAAATATTGAAAATTATACTCATTAATAAAAATTTATTTAAAAAATGATAATATTTTACTAACTTATAGTAATATATACTTATACATTTTTAAAATTCAGCCTCCATTGTTCTTCGGTAGAGAGTGGGGGAGGGTCTATAAGCTCCGATTTTATCACGGCTTTAGATGATAACCTTTTGTCGGGACGTTTTCTAGAGTCTAGAGAAAAAGCGACCGAAAAATCAAGAGCACAAAAATTATTGTTTATGAGCATAATTTTTCATATTTTATTTTATTTATTTATACAGTTATTTTTATTATGTCCGATAAATTCTTGTATGATTTTGCCCGATAATTAATAAAGTATTACCATTTTGAAAGTTAATTCTTGTTAATGAAACTAATTTTTAATATTTAATTTTATTTATTTATACATTTATTTTAATTAACTTACTAAAAGTTAATAAAATATTGCCATTTTTTAAATATTTTTTTGTTAATGAGTGTAACTTTTAATGTTTTATTATATTTATTTATATATTCATTTTTAATTTAATTTATATTTAATGTTACGCATTATTAATTTATTATTTGTTTATTATTATGTTATATATTAATATTATATATACATGTATAAATATAAATATACAAATATAATATAAATTATAATAAAATATTAATATGTTATTTTATAATAATAATAAAAATAACAATTATTTAATATATAAATTATTATATATAATTAAAATTATAAGTAATGAAATTATAAATAATAGAAAAAATAAATATAAGAGATAAATCCGGAGTTTGTAGACACCCTTCTACACACACAACCACACCCCACAGAAGAACAAGGGATTCAGGGAAAGTAAATTAAAGTACCTAGTGTTTATATTCTAATTCTCTGCGCTTTACATTTTTTTCCCCTCATTGAGGCAATGACAGTTTTGAGAACTTTTAAAGACTCCTCTCCCCATCTCAGTCCCGATCGAGCAAGGACGCTGAAGTTTCAAAAAATCATCTCAATCTAGTGTTTATATTCTAAGATCTATATATTATTATCAAATTTATCTGAATATGTGATTTGCAAAAAGGTGCGCTTTTTTTCGGCCAAACATCAATTTTAACTGTGAAAAGCATTTTTAATGGAATAAACAATTCACACGTATTGAGATAGAGAATGTCCATGAAGTAGTACCTTTCATTAATCCTTTGTAATCGTGTTAGACATAAAAAAAGTGGGCGTATTAATATTAATTATATTTATGCATACAGATTTTTTAGGCATATTGATTTTAGAAAGGCAAATAATTAAGAAATCATTGTATACAAGATGATTTGTGATGCTGAAATTTAAAGCCAATAAAATTTTTTACTGGGGGAAAAAATCTTTGTAATTTAAGCAAAATTTGCATGAAAAAAAAAAAATAATAAATAAATAAAAATAAAAAGATTGTTTTACGTTTAAAGGTGGAGCAAGGGCTGTCACCATGACTATTAACAAATTGATTGATTGAAAGTGTTTTGACCACCCTTGTCGTATAAAGTAATTTAAGTGAAAGTGAATGCCGGCGCTGCGATTGTTATATGATTATTGTTGTTATCTTAAAAGGTTCTTAAAAACAGCAGTGGGCTTTTTCTTTCTTTTTTTAATCCAGCCTTTTAAAAGGGCATAGTAAGAAACTTACCAATTACTTGTAGCCTTTCAGCCTTCTCAACAAAGCTCATATAACAAGTGTATCTACTCTAGGGGGTTGACGCCTTGAATTGTAAACCGTATATAATTATTCTTATATAAGATAACAGGACCGGACCACCGGACCAGGACATTACTTCTTCCTATCCTTGTGCACAGTGTGGGATTTTCTTTCATGAGACCGGCGACAAAGATATTACCTTATCTATTCCGAACATTTTCTTGTTTCCTAAAAAGAGACCTTTAAGGCCCAAACACATTTGACCACTTCTTGAAGTGCGATGTCGGTTCGTTTGTTATGGCGTCGGTGTTTTTGATCTTAATGAGTTTTGCAGGAATGGGATGGTTGTCCGGCAAAAGAAAAATACTTTCCGTCAAGTAGGGGGGATTGCTTGTCCCCTGAATCTTTTGTTAATTTCCCTTGTTTCTATTATGAAGAAACCGCAAATGGATCTTGTACAAAAGACTTCTTCACTTTTTACAAGAATTCAGTTTAAAGAAAGAGTAATGCAATCTGAACAGAGCCTTAAAATAACAATTTTGGGAAAGTTTTCGATTCCAAATATAAGTGTTTGTGATGTGATTATCAGGATTTTATATTTCTGTTATATAAAAATTTAAAAAGAGAAAGGTGGATATCCCATGAAAAATTATGGCATGCTTTTCATTCATAAAAAATTCATTGAACTGTGAGAATTTGATCCCGAATTATTAAAATTTAAAATTAGCGTATTTTCATATGAAAAAAAAATGACTGCAGTGAAACAAAAGTTAAAAAATGTATACATTTTTTGAAATATTTATTTTATACAAAAAATCAAAATTGTAGTCAAAATTGCTTCATGCTTTTTACGCACTTAAAAGAAGGGGGGGGGGAGGTGGAAAGGGGAGATTTTTTATTAAATTCGAAATAAAAAGTACAATCGTGAAAAAAAAATAAAACAAATTACGGAAAACTCCGAACGATTAAGCAGACGGGCGCGACTGGGTTTGAACCCAGATCTTCCAATCTACCAGTCTGAAACATAGTTGTGCGTGCTCAAACTTTTTTTGATAATGCAAACAACTCGACTTTCAAAAGATCTAACTATGACTCGCAAGAATTATCCTACTCCTACCCAACTCGCAAAAAGAATATTAGGTAGATTTCGTATGAAAGACTAGGTATTGAGATCTCTCCCCTGTTGAAATTTCTGAAAATCTATCTATACATCACTTTTTTATGGACACGACAATTTTTAGAATTCTACTCAAATCTCTTCCAAACAGATGCATAAAATCTCGGTTAAGTTCGTTAATGGGAAAAATCGAAGTAAGGGGTGGGAATGGGTGAAACCCGAAAAAACTCATGACTTTTAAATTTTATGCAGTAATTTATAAATATTTGAATATTATACACTTTTTTTCCTATAAAAACATAACATTGGTAGTTGACGTAGATGCCTAAATATAGCTAGATATATTATATGTAGTATAAAAATTACTCATCGTAAGTGGCCAAAATAAATAAATAAATAAATGAATAAATAGACACCAAGAAAACGAAGAATGAAAAATTTGCTTTCTGAACACCCCGTGGAAGACTTACGGCCGGAGCCTCATTCTTTTCGGTCTGGAACAGTGCCATTCTTTTTTCTGAACATTCGGGAAAAACGGGCCTAGTTGCTATTCTTTCCAGACCATATTCGGGCCTTTTATCCAGAAGCACCTTGCCGGGTCATATTATTTTTTCCGTGCCGAACCTGAATTAGTATTTTTTTCCCCTAGTTTCACGGGCATATATTTTCTAAGGATCAGACTCGACCCGCCCGAGTCCATGTAGACCTCTAAACGGCATTTGAATGGAAACTAGTTCGATGTGCCATTCCCAAAACTTTATTCAATCTCATACATACATTTTAATATTTAAAAAAAAATAGTTACTCATTTTAATGCTTTAATAATTTTACAATAACAATTCAATATCATACCAACTTTGATTTTTATCTTAAATTTCTACTTCAGTCAATTAATCGGAATAAAAACGAATTTCCGTCTCTGCACGAGCCGATAAACAATAGAATGATAGCCAGTTTTTTTTTTTCAAATTATGGGAGGACCTACTTGCCTCACCAAAAAATAATCATATACAAAAATTTAGTTCAGTTCTAGAACTAACTACTAGAACGTAAACTTTTAGGTGGTGCAATATTGAAAATGGCATAAAATTCGCTATTGCAGTGCCCCCTTTTGGCGGATTTTTTTTTAATTCAGGGAGGACTAATTAGTCATAGTCATACACTCACACAAAAAATTTGGTTCAATTCGATGCATAACTTCATATACTTTTGGTCGGTACAATATTGAAAATGGCACAAACACGCGATTGCACTCTCTGGATGTCTGTATTCATACCCTTCGAGAAAATGCTGGTCTGAATATTGTGCTTTAGTAATTGCTCCTTTTTGCTAATTTGGAACTTAGTATTAATTTTACAGAAGAGGAGGGGCTAACTTACCTTATAGCAATTGCGATAGACAAAAAACAGACACAACAGGCAGATCTTATAATGGTTCCGTTTAATTTTTTAAATACCAGAACTCTAAAAAATACTTATTACAGTTTCCCTTTCATGCTTATGTTTTTCATTTAAAAAAGGGGGTCGTGGGCTGCGTAAATAGGCATATTTATTCCAAACTTATACTGGTGAACCTTAAAAAAAAAAAAAAAAGAAATTCGCCGTCTTTTACAAATGAGTAATGATTTTTTTTTTTTTTTTTTTTTTTTACACGGATTATTCTATCCATTTAGCACCGATCTGGAAATTGTTTCGTTTGGGACAGTATTTCGTCATATACAGATTTTTGTAGCACCTTTTATAATACTGTATCTCTCATCCCCTAGCATTGTATATGAACTATTCTTTAAAGAAAAGTTTAATTGTTGAATCATGGTAATTTAAAATTAAAATAAACTATGGCTATAGCAGAATCGATCGGTATCTTGAAAATTTTCCGTAGAAGACAATATTCCGTCTTAGACAAATTCTACTCTGTCTGCGGATTTGCAAGAACTTAAAAATCTTTCCGATTTAGACATATTTCCGCCTTACACAATCCACCTTTTACAGAGAGTTTATTGTATATATCTATTTTCGGCGAAATTGTGTACAGCCCAGGTCCGGTTCGGCGCGACCCGAGTCTGCAGAAGAAGTAAGACTAGGATACTACCCAGAGAAGTGATATCCAGACTTAACCCGTCCTGAGGCTCCTGTAGGCCTCTAAATGGCATTTGAAAGAGGGAAAAAGTGTACTAAGGTCTGGAAAAATTTTAAATAAATTATGAAAAAATTGAACGGAAATTTGAACGTAAATTTCGTTCAAACTCGTCTATTTTTTGAGTTTCCGTTCAGTTCAAGCTCGTTTATAAAATAGTGAACGAAGTTCAGTTCAACGTTCACAAATAGTGAGCGAAACTCGTGATTTTTCGTTCAGTGAGCGCGTTCATACCCAACACTGGTTATTTTGATAAGCTTATATTTTGCTTAAAATGTTCGCATGTAAGTTTCACTAGTTCAAAATTTCTATTCAAATTTTAACTCACTTCCAAATATCCGATCGATGTTCAATTTGCACACTTATTTATATCCAATGACATTGTAATATTAATACAATTTTAGGTGCGTACCATTTATTTATTTTATAGGACTACACTGAATTCTGTTAGGTTAAGTAATCTAATAGAATTTTAAATAAATATATGTCATTTTGTAACAATTGTAACTGTTGCTTTTCATAATTTAAATAAAAAAATTTCCTGTTATTTTTTTACTTATATTTTTAGTACAAATTTTGCTTTAACATGTAATCATCAACATAAATTTAAAAATAATATTGCAAAAATGATTTTACTCTCAATGTTTAATGTTAAATTTTATTTCTTGCGTTTCTTTTTATTTCCAGTAAATTTGTGACTGACCCCTAATTTGCAGCAAAAAATGTGCTTCAACTTTAAACAGCTATTACTCGGTTTGTTTTAATCGCAGAGGAATGGGACTTTTTTTGTATTACTTGTTAGAGTAGTGGTAAAAATTTACTAAATATCACTTATAGGACCGGGGGACCGTATAAAAATTTAATTTTCGTAATTTTTTAATAAAGTTTTTTTGACCTAAACCGCTTGAAAAAGAATTCTTTACCTTTTTTAAAGCATTTTGCAATTGGAACTATATGTCTATGACTAACGGTTTAGAAATTAGCCATTGGCCACCGTTGAGAGTGGACACCCTGTATACTTGAAATGTTTTTCTCAAAATCCATAGGATACCATCAACAAATTGAAAAAAGAAAGAAGACCCTTTGGATAATCCTGTCAAAACTAATGTAACAAAAGTGTCCAAACTACAGATTATGGTTACATGGCTTATTGTAACAAACTGTGTTCATTTTTATGAAGATATCATGTATACTCGATGAGAAATCAAGGTTTTTTATTAACACAGTCCCAATTTTTTTTTTCGAGTTTTTTCCTTATAATTTGTAGGATTCTTAATATAAAGGATGTTTCTTTTCTGATAATATGACAAATAACATTGCACGCAATACCCTGTAACTAGAATTTAAAAATAATAAAAATTGTTGGAAAAATGAGTGGGTTTACTAAATAATGATTTACTACGCATGCGTCACCGCAATCAAAATGTAATTTACATAATGTGTTAGCTAAATGCATAGAGCAACTTTTGTGAAAGTTTCAAAAACATAGCTTGAAAATTCTGAAAATAATCGTCGATAGAATAAGTTCAAAATCTGTTATCCCCAAAATAAAGCAAAAAGATGAGGGGGATTGTATCCAAATATAGTAGTACGTGTCCCCTTATATCTTTGCTTCATTTTGGGAATAACGGATTTTGAGCTTGTTCTATCGACGATTATTTTGAGAATTTTCAAGCTATGTTTTAGAGACTTATACAAAAGTTGCTCTATGCATATAGCTAACACAATTTGCAAATTACATTTTGATTGCGGTGGCGCATGCGCAGTAAAACGTTAGTTAGTAAACCTGCTCATTTTTCCTACAATTTTTATTATTTTCTAATTCTGAATGCAGGGCATTATATACAATATTATTCGTCATATTTTCTGAAAATAATTTTTTTTAATACTAAGAACCCTGCAAGAAGCAAAAGACTTGGAAAAATTGGGACTGATTTTATAATAACATTAAATTTTCTACGAGTATATATGCTATCTTCATATAAATGGACAAATTTTATCACAGTAAGCCACGCAATCATATTTAAAGATAGAAAACCAACGATTATAAATGCACAAATAAAGTATGAGAAGGTAGCAAATAGGTATTTCGAATCTACTATCGAGATTCTTCATCAGTGCAAAACTCAGCGAGCTAAAAAATAGTTAAACTGAGCAAAGAGACAGAGAGATGCAGGCTTATATACCCGCTATGGGAACAATCCCGCCTAAAGAAAAGCAACCAATGATAAGAAAGCAGCCAAAATAACTGGGTGGACAAGTAGTGACATCTATCGGAAAACAAGCAAAACAAAAACAAAAAAACGAGTAAAAAAAAAGTATTAAATCAAAGATTTCCAAATACTTGGAAAATAAGGAGTACTAGATAAGTCATTGACTAAGGAGTGAGAATTTTCATGTGGTAAGCTTCCCAAAAATCAAGATCAAGAATGGAAGAACATTTATGGATGATGGTGGCTGAAGAAAAGTTAAACTTATGTTGTGAAGACCAACAATGTTGAGCAATAGAGGAGCGTTTAAGCTCTTGATTTTTGACACACCTTTTATGTTCCATTAAACGAAATCTAAGAGCACGTTTAGTCTGACTAATATAAGAAAGACCACATTGGCAAGAAATTTGGTAAATACCCCAGTTATCTAAGCGATCAATGGGGCACTTAAGATTTGAAAAAGCAATTTTATTAACAAGAGAAAAAATAACATTGAAATCGAACCTTTTTAAAATTTTAGCAACTTGCTGACTGATTTTGGGGGGAAAAGGCAAAACAACCAAAGCATTGGAGTTCGAATTAAAGTTTTTTCTTTCAGATTGGGTGGATTTTGTCAATTTTCTATGAATTGAATCTATAATATTAGGGGAATAACCACGATCAACAGCAATAGCTTTTAGATAATTAAGTTCATCTCTGAGTAACTGAGGAGTTGAACAAATATTGGAAGCCCGGAAAACAAAAGTTTTAAAAGCCGCAACTGTCTGGTTAGGAGGATGAAAAGAATATCTGTGAGGTAGAAGACTGACCGCAAAAGGTTTGCGAAAGACAGTAGTCTAAAAATTATCTTCATTGCGAATAACAAGAACATCTAGAAAAGAAAGGCAATTGTTCGATTCAGTTTCAAAAGTAAATTGAATGCAAGAATCAATATAATTCATGACAGAGAGAATATGATTTATATCTGAATTCACTTCAACTAAAGCATAGATATCATCTACGTAACGAACATAGAACAGAAATTTTAAGACTTCAAACAATTTTATTTCAAAATAATGCATGTACAAAATATGTAAATTGAATGCAAGAATCAACGTGCTCTCAGATTTCGTTTAATGGAACATAAAAGATATGTCAAAAATCAAGAGCTTAAACGTTCATCTATTGCTCACATTGTTGGTCTTCACAACATAAGTTTAACTTTTCTTCAGCCACCATCATACATAAATGTCCTTCCATTCTTGATCTTGATTTTTGGGAAGCTTACCACATCATAAAAAATTCTCACTCCTTAGTCAATGACTTATCGAGTACTCCTTATTTTCCAAGTATTTGGAAATCTTTAATTTAATACTTTTTTTCACTCGTTTTTTAGTTTTTGTTTTGCTTGTTCTCCGATAGATGTCGCTACTTGTCCACCCAGTTGTTTTGGCTGCTTTCTTCTCATTGGTTGCTTTTCTTTAGGCGGGATTGTTTCCATAGCGGGTATATAAGCCTGCGTCTCTCTGTCTCTTTGCTCAGTTTTGCTATTTTTTACCTCGCTGAGTTTTGCACTGATGAAGAATCTCGATAGTAAATTCGAAATAGCTATTTGCTACCTTCTCATATTGTATTTGTGCATTTATAATCGTTGGTTTTCTATCTTTAAACATTTGTGCACAAAGGCTTTATTTGCTATTTCACGTAATCATAATCTGCAGTTTGGACGTTTTCGCTATATTAGTTTTAGCAGTATTATTCAGAAGATCTTAATATAAAAGATTTTTCTTTTTTGAAAATATGACAAATAACACTGCACGTAATACCCTGTAACTAGAATTTGAAAATAATAAAAATTGTTGGAAAAATGAGCGGGTTTACTAAATAATGATTTACTATGCATGCATCACCGCAATCAAAATGTTATTTAAATAATGTGTTAGCTAAATGCATAGAGCAACTTTCTGAAAGTCTCAAAAACATAGCTTTGCGTAAAGTTACTAAGAAACAGCGGTAAATAAATGATAGGGAGAGAAAATTTAATCTTTCGCCAATTGGCAACATTATGCACGAAGAGGGTTGATGTAAGTCATTCACAGATTTTCAACGCTAAAAATGACCAAAAAAAAAAAAAAAAAAAAAAATCCTACGTTAAACATATATTATGAAACACTTTCCAACACTTCCTGAAATCTTTAAAAAACTACAGTTATATACAGTTTTGTAGTACGTATGGTGATTGTTAATAACTGATATCTGAACAGTAAGGAAAGTAACTAGTAACGAATACCTGTTCATTAGTAGCGAGCCCAAAAATAACGATATCATACAGATATTCCTTTTGTCGTTATTTTTAAAGCACTAATAATTACAAGTATATTTATCAAGCAAAAAATAAGAAAAACAAACGTAGCGCGTTTTAGTAATGAACCAGAGGTCCTCTTCGTACAATTCCCCCCTTCGTTATTTAGGAAAACAAGGTGTTATTGTCCATAGCCAAATATGTATTCCAATACTTTTGAACAGTCCTGTATTTGATCTGTTGGTTGATATATATATTATGTAATGGGGAAATTTAGTTTAGCAAGAAAACGCCTAATGGTTGAAATTTATCTTTCAGCAATTTATATTAATAGATGGAAACATACTTAAATATTTTTGTTCAGCCTTGTAGTTTACTTAGTACATTTATATATGCCAGTATTTTGTTAAAATTTAATTCAAACAAAAACACTCTTAAAACTATTTAAATCACCTTTCCAAAAATTATCATCTACAGGTGACCATGTATCCAGTTCTTTGAGTGACCTGTATATCATTTTATATATATTCTACAAACATTTCTTAGTAAACTGAAATAAGTTTAACGTAAAAATGCATAACTTATTTAAAAACACCTTTAAATATATTACGCTCATTTCCAGTAATCTTTATGATCTCTTTTTTGTTACCTTGTATATCAACTATAGCATTTATACACACCATATATTATGCATACATTTAATAAAACTTAAAAGTGCATATCATAATTAATAATAAAAATTCATTTCATCCATCTATCAGCCATCGTCGATAATATACAGTACTTCGGATAGAATATACTATTTGAAATCTTTTTGTGTTGCTGTAAATGCTATGCACTTCATACGCGTGCAATATTAAGCCTCAGCGGCGTATATCTGTTTTATTATACATGAAATCGTTTAATATAATTAAAATATGTTGCAAACAATTCCTCCCTTTACCATTACGGAATGGAATTCTTTAGTGCAGCCCTGTAAATGAATAATAACTATTTTTTTTCATTGCAAATTTTACAGAATGCATATTTTAGTGTATTACGCAAATGCATATAAATTTGAATATTTTTTGACACTGTGTAACACCTATAAAATTCATTTGAAACGATTTTTTCCTATAGGCCGTAATATAACGGAAAACTTTTGACTATCCCTGTAAATAAACTAATCATGGTAGAAACTTCATTTTTAATAGGTTTCGTGCTAGGGTAAAGGTCAATAACATTAAAAAATTTCATGGCTATCTGAGTATATATACGAGAGTTAGAACACGGCAGACGGACAGACAAACCGATAGCATAAAAACTTTTCAACTTTGCTGGAAAGTATTAAAAAGACAGTTCATGTATGGAAGTTAGATATTTCGAAATCACAAACCTAATTTAGTCTGTAAAAATATTTTTTTATTTATAGTTTGAAATGATTCCTACATTTTTTTCAGTGAATTTGTATAGAAAATTGCAGAGCTTTTATTGAATAGGTAAAAAATGTTACTTTTTATTTATCGACAATGTAAACAAATGTTTCCGGCTGTGAAATTTTTACATATGTGAAACACAGTTTTGATGTTTGCAATATTGATACATATCACTTATCTAATTTCATTAACCCTTTCGGGTCTGAATATTTTTTCAATTTTTAGAAGATATATTTTTACGTTAATAACTTTAGCATTAGCTATCCAAATAGATTAATTAGTGTTTAACCCATTATGCCTAGCGCAACATTTTGGGGACAGTTTTAAAAAATTCAAGTAAGCGCACTTCACACCAGTAAAAAGGAGGATAAATAAATACTTTCTTTCTCGAGACAAAGTCATCGATAAATTAAGATAAAAGTTACTCTTGTTTTAAAAGTGGTGAGAAAATGCAAAATTTGAATTTTAACGAAGAAAATAATTCTGGCAGTAATGGGTTAACAACTATTTCATTGTCTGAACGATAACGAATGTTGTTGTTTTGCTTACTACTCAATTCATATTCATATGACAATAGGCTAAAGAAGAGTTTTTGGAAATGTTTAGAAAATATTGTGTTACAATCAGACTTCGAGTAATCGTAATCGTGTAATCGTAGTCGATAATAATCGATTACAAAAAGCGTGTAATCGCACTGTAATCGTAATCATAGATTTTGGTTTATGAAATAATCGCAACATAATCATAATCAAGAGATTTCATCTCGATTATAATCATAATCTAATCATAATCGAACCCTAATGTAACTGCAATGTAATCGTAATCTTAAATAAATATGCGATTACGTTAGGATTACGTCTTCTTTTTTCCCTTCCTTTCTCTTTCAAACCAAAATATACTTGGTTGGTTTGCTAAACATTGTACCAGCGGAAAAGGAAGAGTTCGGTTCATGTTTTCAACTCATTAAATAGCCCTAAAGTAGGAGTGTGAAGGTCAGAGGTCATAAGAGATAGAGATAGCCTTTAATTGGGTAAAGTGAAACAGAATGTATACCGCACACTGTAATAGGATATAGGAATAGTATTTGACTTGAGTTTGCCAGTGATATGGGAAGTGAGAAAATAAAACAACATGTGGTCAATCCAGAGGTATGGGTCATTGATTGAAAGTAGTGAAGGATAAAAAGAAAAGAAAGAAAATAATTTTATTTATGGTTTTACTATTGAACATTATATCCTGCATTCCCACACCCCTTAAATTCTGTCCTACCAGAAGACAATGCATGCGCTTTTTCTTCCTTTAAATGTTCTTGTACAGAGTCATAGCCGGGGGGAGGGTTCAAATGCTCTTCATACCATTAAAATGGAAAAGTTTATTCCGCCTTGACTAATAGCTTCAAATTCTCTGATTAGATATGGCAAAGAAAACTTTATAAAATTAGTGATACCAGTGCATCTGTATTCCCCCCCTCCATCTTCTACGCCGCTGTTCTTGTAATTGAAATTTATTTTAAAATTTATGAAATTTGAAAATCATTAATATCAGTATATATTTTTTAGTTTGTATCTCTTCAATTTTTCTCCGAAAGCAATGTAATTATTAAAGGGTTATTTTAGTAATCCCAAAATACCCCTTCGCTAATGTTAATTTTATGGGCAAAAAAATTATGATAAAAAATTTACGATCACTTGCATTTCAATATTTTTAAATGTTTTCTCATTGAACAACTAAAGTCGATCTGTATGATAACGGATTTTTTTTTACCCTTTCAATTTCCACTACGGTTTTTATTTATTTATTTATTTATTTTAATGAGTATATTTACATTTTCAAAACTGGTTCCTAAAGTAAAAGCATCTTAAGGGTGTTCTCAAGCGCAAGACATTTTGACACATTTACAAATTGATTTTTTAACGGAAAGATAAAAAATTGGAAGGCTGACTATGGAAGCGAATTTGAATCGAACTGAATTTTCCATTTTGTGACAACTAAATTACCAACAGAATTATGAGCTATTTTGGTCACGTGATCTCACGATTGTTTCCCTTTCATTGACTGGTTTTTCTGCTTTCGCCGGAAAATGCGTTCGAAATATAAACTTTGATGGCTTGTTCTGAAATATCCATTGAGTTTGCTCAAAAGAAAAAAAAACGAAAAAAAAAACAAAAAAAAAAAAAACAGATAAATGAGTGCAATTAGATAGTTTCTGAATAGCAACACCTGCTATTTTCCTGCATTTTAGAACAAAAATAAATTAAAACTTATGTCGCAAAGTTTACCTTTTTGATTTAAAAACACCTATAATAAAAAGAATGCATACAAAATCAAAAAAGTAGAAAATGGTCTTTATATACATCGATCTGAGCTAAACAATGCAGAAAAAAACGTTTAAAAGACTAAAATGCGAAGAAGATATTTAAAAAAATTTCTTCCAAAGGATTAACATTAGTTAATGGGTGTGTTTGCCTTACTGAAGTAGCTTCTGTATGCTATGCACTGCATATTAAAAGGCACACATATAGAAATTTATAAAAAGAAGAAAATTTAATGTTTTATAATGTGAATGAGAAGGTTCAAAACAAAACCTCAGACTACTTTAAAGAGGTATTTTTCCAATATCGAATAATAATATGAAAAAAATGTGATTTTGGCTGAATTTTTCTTACGAAATCCGTAAAGTTAAATCATCAAAATTCAATAAAAATAATAATAACCATAAAACATGGGAAATTTGAAATGGTTTTAAATTGTATTACAGAATGTGAATATTGCATATAGATAGTCAAACAATGAATTCGAAACAAGAGTTGTTCGTAATAGAACTCTGCACAACTCGGGTTAACCTCTTCAGACCTGATACATTTTAAGCCATCATAAAAATTATTTCACAGTTTGTTCCATCTATTTATACGTATAGAAACATAATTTTGTAATAAAAAGTAAAATAATTATTATTAGTTAATATTTACTAGCAGGTACACATATGTGCACCTCCGGTTCATACTGCAAAAAAAACTTCATTTTTCAAAAGATCATTTAAATGAGGAATTTGGTGGACAATTGATACATATAAGCTTATTTTAAGTGCAATTTTAGAAAAAAAAAACTCATTTATATATATAGAAATATATATTCCATCTTGTACAAATAACTCTTTTTCTTGACTCAGCCTTCATACCTGCATTTTGAAGCAAAGTTATCATTTGTTAAATGAGGAAACTGTTCAATTTTGTCATATCTAATATAGTAAATTGGCTTCTAAATACTCTTACGTTGTTTTCGCTGTGGTTTATTTGCTGAATCGTCTTCAGAATTATTTTCCGATGAATAAATTTTACGTGGTCTCCATGGTTGTCGTTTTTTACTTACTTTGCTCTTATATTTCATCAGTATTTAAGCGATCTCTAAAAATATCGCAACAGAGACAATCTGTCTTTTCGAGGAACTTTATCTGTTTTGCAATTTCTAATATACACTATCCAACAAATGGAAATAACCAAACCTATAAAGTGTACAAAAACTCTTGTTGACTATTTTTTGTGCGAGTAGAACAACGGTAGTAAGCTAAAAATCTTTCATTTAAATCTGTATTACTCATATACGTTTTGTATTCACAATTGCAGGTTGTGTTACATTAATTTTACAGTTTTGATCTTTAGACCACCTAACGCAACTGCTCTTGGGATCGCTATCGATGCAAATCGAAAGCAAAGTTACACATTTGTTACCTTTCCAGTTTAGTATACACATATCCTTCCCTTAGTCATTCATCCCACTCTCCGTGTTACAAATCTCGATCATTCTTGATTTTTTTATCTGCTCCTCCTAGTCTTTTATTCATAATCTTTCCAGTTTGGTAGATATTGTTTCTCAATAAAAAATCGACACATTTTACACTAGTAAAAAAACTGTCCTAGTAAATCACCCGTGTGTTGTCTTTTGGTATAAATTTAAAAACTATTTGACATTGCCTCCACCTAAACCTAATCATAATTACTTTGAATCATCAGCTGGTACAGTTCCTTTTCCATGATATATTTGGCATTCAAGTCTATGGCCATACATGGAAGATGAAATAAAGTTTTTTAATCCCAACGGATTAGGTTTTAACGGCACAAACTGTCTAGATCCACAACGTCCAGTAAATGGGATTCCACGATCTCTGTTCATCTAGTGATACAGGTTTTGGCCGGAGCAGGGACAAACCTTTTTATTCTTACTGCATTAAAAATAAGATTTACTTTCCATAATTTGTCATCTGCTTAAAGATCATTTGATTTATCTGCAAAATGAAGAAATTTTCAAATCTCAAAAAATCGATCACTTGACATAGTAGCTGCAATTCTAAATATTGACAAGTCTTTTTGTCAGTAGAACCTTGCTTGTAGATATTTTAAAGTTTCTACGAATTTGTGTACGTCTGCAACTTTTATAACTTCATATTTAGATGCGTTTATTCAGCGAGGGTTTCGTGTTTGAACGGAATATAGCGGAATTGGAATTGTTTGAATGGAATTGGTTTCATATGAAACTTTTTCCAAAAATCTTCATTTACCTATTCTAGAAATGGTTGAAAAGGATTTATGACGTTATAAAATCTGCTTTTAGATAATCCTCATCAATCAATGATCCTTGAAGTAGTATTAGGAGAAAAAAAGATTAAATAAATATTTGCGAAAAGGTAAGATTTTATTACTGTAGTGTGCTGTAACACAAGTTTTAAAAATTTACTTATTTTCAGCTTTCCATAACAAAGGCCTTTTAGGTTAAACTTTATTGTTACATGGATTAGGGATAGGTACTGGAGCAATATGCTTAGTTATATCTGTGTCATCTAAATTTTCATTGTCAGAAGACTCACCATCAGCGTTGGCCTCGCCAGTTTATTTACTCTCACAAAGATATAATAATTATGATTTTTAAAAATTAATTTTTAATTTAAAACATCAACAAAATGAATTCTTATCTATAATTAAGTATATTTTTTTAATACTTCAACAACTTTAGCACTGCACCAATTAGATACCATTCAGTACAAATTTTTTGTGTGAGATAACTTCTTTCCAAAAACACAGAATTGAAACCGGAGGTGCACATATGTGTACCTTACAAATTTCACCTAATTTAAATAGATATTATGATCTAACTAAAAAATTTAAATGAGTTATGCAATATAGAAGAGTTTATAAGTATTATTAAAAAATATTATAAATAAATATTAATTTTCAAATTATAAAAATGTACTTATTTTTTCAAAGTTTTATATTTTTCTCAATTGCTCGTTTATTTTCTCCAAAATCATATGAATTAAGACAGCTAGCGCAAATTCTTGCTGAAACTAGAAAAGACTAACGTACACAAATAACATCCTCTCGTCTCAATAAAAAATTTTCAAATATTAAGTGAGATACGCAGTTGAAATCAGAGGTACACATATGTGCACCTCAGGTCTGAAGAGGTTAAACCACATCAGAGTTCTGGAATTTTATTTTTAGTCAATCCGAAACCCGATTCAAATTCAACATACTTCCACTCGAAACTGATTCAGACTGACTTTTTAATTTAATGCAATTATGATATTAGCCTGTAAGAAACTAATAAGAAACTCTAATAAGAAATTACTATAATAAGATACTCGAATTCAGCGGTTTCCAATCTATGGGTCGCGATCCACTGGTGGGCCGCGGCAGTTGGTTTGGTGGCTCACGAAACAATCTAAGTTTGTCATAAAAATACTTTATTTCTGTTTAAAAAGATAAAACAATTTCGAAAGGAAATAATGGGAGTATCCTTATTTTCCTTTTAGATTAATATACGAACAGAATATCTAGAAATATGTAAATCAACTTTGAAATCCTTGATGAAATTCAACACTTTGTGCTAATGAGAACATGTTTTTTCTACTTTGCTGTTTTTGAAAGACAAGTACTGAGACAAACTGTGAGTTAATATATGTTCCCACATTGGTAAACAGCAATTAGAAATCTCATTCATTACAAAGTTATGTTTTCATGATAATTAAACATACTTTTAACCATCTTTATAGTTTGTGTATTGTTTTAATCCATATTCATTTACACACATTGAGATTACCGATTCTGGTTTCTATTGATAATTTATCTTCCGTACGAAATTTTGCGTTTTTCTTAGGATAGGATAGCGGAGCGTATAGAGATCGTACAGAAATTGCTATACTGACATACAACTTTATCTTGGGTGGGTCACGAAATTTTTTTTTTACTGAAAAGTGGGTCACGAAAGTTTTTTCCCTGAAAGGTGGGTCGCGTACAAAGAAAGTTTGGGAACCGCTGCTCTAATTAATTACTCTAATAAGAAATTTATCTTTTTTATAATGGAAGAAATGTACGCGATATTGCGCATATACATAAATATAATGTACCTTAATATTTAATAATACAATTTTTTCTCCGGAAAAATATTTTGCTTTGTGAAAAATTGGGTAAATCCTAATAAGAGTCACAAATGACTGAGACACAAGCCAACAGATTTAACACTTAACTGCTGTAACAAAAATTGTCGCATAACTACTGAGAGCAGTTTGTCAGAACGCTTAATATAAAGATGAATAAAAAGTTAAATTAAATCTCGGAATACTATTTTTGTATTAAACTTTATATATAGGACAATTATAAATAAAATGCAGTTATTTAAAAGTCTCTAGAGATAGTAAAGGCTCCAAACGAAACAAAATTTGACCAGTATTTAAAGTTAAACTAAAAATTACGAGTTAAACTTCAAAACCTGAAAAACAGCGGTCTATAAGACCGCTAACAGTAGTTAAGGGTTAAAGTCAACATGACCTGCAAAAATGTCAACCGTAATCGTAATCTAAATGTAATCGTAATCCAACAAAAAAATTGTAATCGTAATCTAAACGTAATCGTAATCCAACAAAAAATATTAATCATAATCTAAACATAATCGTAATCCAACTGGCATAAAAAGAGACATAATCGTAATCGGTTTTTAGAAATTGAAAATAATCGTAATCATAATCGATTACAGTCCTCTGTAATCGACTCGAAGTCTGGTTACAATAAGATTTAATTTATATAACAACTTTTTAATGCTTTTTGCGCTTTATTACACATGATTCTTTCAGGAAAGTAACTTTGATTATAGAGTGAAATATATGCTTAAAACAAAAGAATCGCAAACGGCGCTAAAAGAATTAAGAAAATAATAATAATTATTAATATTACTAAATGCTTAAACATAAATAAAGTCATGTGGTAAATACACAGACATATACTAACATTACTACATTTAAATAGTAGCAAAAGTATTTCTTAAAACAAAATAATACTGCATTAAAGGACATGTACTATTAATAGTACACTAAAACCGAAAGGATTAAGATAAATATTTTAAGAATCTTTGATTTTATACAGAATAAACCGCCCATTACTATACCATAAAAATCTTTGTATAAAAAATACTTAAGAAGTTTATTAGTTGTAGTGGAGTTTAGGATAAGATGAAAATGGTTCACTTTATCATATTTAAAAAAAATAGATTTTAAATATTTATTTCCTTTAAAATGCATCAACATTTTCTAATAAAAATAATATAAAGTAAAAAAAAAAAAAAAAAAAAAGAACTACCAATTAAAAAGAATCACATATTCTTTTGTATAACATTGTTATCAAATGTAACGATTACACGGAAAGAAATTGGGGATGATCATTTAAGAAATTGGGGAGGGAAAAAGTACATTAATGTAAGACCCAAATTCAATAATTTCCAAAAAAAATGAAAGAAGAATCGAAACTATGAAGTAAATGGAAATATGTTATTTTCTTATGAAAGGAAAAGGAAAAAAGGAGGAATGTCATAAAGAGTCTGATGAATGGGGGATAGTATAAAAATGATGAGGAAAATAAACATCAAGATTGAAAAAAAAATGTCATTTCTCAGCTAAAAGTGTAATTAGAAATTCATCGATTTTAAAGAGAATCAAGCCAGAAGTTTTAATGAAAAATATGAATATTCTAAGTACCAAAATAAAATAGAACATCATTTAATGTACATTAATTAATTTGTTTGTGTTGTCTAAAAACGATTTGGATTACTTCTTTATACCTAATGATAAGTCGTATAATTAAAAAAAAGATGCAGATACGAGATGTTCAATGAACTCATTTCATCTGATGGCGATTAAATGTAAAGAAAAAATGCGAGGTTGATTTTATTTGTAAAAAGCAAGATAAGCTTAAAAATCTAACCAATAAGTGAATAATATAAAATTCCATTTAATTTCTATAAAATTCGCTGCGCTAGTGTTTTCAGGTTGCGAAAAAATAAAAAAAAAATTGACTGCTAATTGTTAGAAAAAAAGCTATCTTCTTTTCTTTATTTTTACTATGTTTAGGTAGTATTGCATATCCCTAAAAGCAAATCGTTATGATTAGCATGTAAATTGGAAATTTAGTTTCAGGATATGAAATGTAAAATGGCACAAAAAATGAGTATTAATATTTTGGTATGCGAATATTTTTTTAATATTAAAAAAAGTGAAGATATGAGTTAGGTGAGAATTGGACCCATAAAAACTGGATATCCAATAAAAAGTAAATGTACACTATTCAGTAGATGAGCATAATGCTCAAAAACATTTAAATGCTCAAATACATTTTAATCTAATCTACACTAAAATGATAAAGAAGTTAAAGAAGCTTAGAAGAAACCAAGCAATGGTAAAAGAAGTGTGAGAGAAGCCATGGAGCGTTTGAAAGAGAGAAAGAAAAATCATCAAACATAGTTTGATTACATATTTCCTGAGCAACATCACTTGCTAGTTTCATACATTTCCGAGAAAAAAACGAATTAAAACTCACGTCATAAAGTTGTTCTTTGTATTTGAGAAAAGCCTTAAAATGTAACATTTCATATTATACAACTTTGAAATAAAGTTTATATTTTACACAAAATTACGTTATTTGCAAGTTTATTTATGTGTCAAAATCTAAACCAAAAAAATATGTCCATATATAACACTGACGTTATATTAACGGTGGCAGCACCTGACTGATAAATGACAGTTTTACTCCAAAATTAAAATTTTTTAAATATAGCACCATTACAATTTTCAAATCTTCAAATATGAAAAATAATGTTCTTTGAAATGCAATTTGTTTGAAAATTATATCTCAGTGTATTTTTTATTGCTTTAAAAATATCTTTAAAGCATGATTAAAAAATATATATGTCGCATTTTCATGAAACGACAGACTTCAAGGGGATGAGTTTTAATTACGATTTATTTAAAACATAACAAAATCTTTTCGCAAGTCTTTACATTATGAGTTCTGGAGACCAAGTGCGTAGATGTATAGAAATTTCTCATCTCCCGAGGGGGGTTACCAGTTAAAAAGGCCATGTGTTTTACTTAAATTAATACGATAAACTTAGGTTTCTTGTTGCCCTGTAAAACCCGTGATTATTAGTCATGGGGCCCGTATCCACATTGAGGGGCGATTTATTAAAAAAGTAATAAATAGGTCTGATTTTTTGTATTTTCTTACAATTTCCCCCCCCTTCCAGACAAGTCTCCGGGGATGGGCCGGCTTCCATCCATGATACTCACCTGAAAAGGGTAAACAATTTTTACATTAAGGGAGCTAATGGGAGATGAGTTATTTCTTTCGTATACTTAACAAATAATAGAATAACAATAATAAAAAATGTACAAATATCATATCTAAAAACAACACTGTTATAAAATGTACCACTATACGTCATTGAACATGATAAAAACAATTGTATTAATAAATGCAAAACACTCAGTAAATATTATACATAGAATAAGATAATCAAAATAAGAAATATGTTGCAGATGGATTCTGAAAAGTGCAATGTTACTTACATTTTCAAATTTGTATGGAACTGTCCTGACATAGTTCAAGAAATAGTACTTTTACACATAACACAATGTTCACAATAATGCAAAAATAATTTAAATTTCAAATATTCATAATAAATCAAAAAGGTAATTAAAATTCCAAATATTCATAATAATGCAAACCGAGATCTGATATAATATAATATCAGTTCATATGATACCAACTATTTCAGTTTGTTGGTGTAAGTAGTTTAAATTGATTACTAGGAAAAAAGTATCTTAGTTTGGAAGCGTGTATTACTTCATAATCCTTTTTTGTAAGCCAGTTAGGCTTATTTATTTTGAAACTTACATTGGATAATTTTTCCATAATTTGATATGGACCAGAAAAAGGCGGACTTAACTTCCGAGTATTCGGATAGTGAAATTCTTCCACTATGACAAGGTCACCAGGTTTAAAAGGCGCTTCCACAAACTTTAAATCATACCTAACTTTATTTTTCAAGTGATGTTCACTTGTTCTTTGGAAAGCCTCTTTTCTGGCTTCCTCTACAGGGGGATAATAATTTTCATTGCCTAATACTGATGGATAAGGTAATTGGCCGAACATTAAGTATGCAGGAGGGTACTTGGTTACTGAATGAGGTGTGTTATTGTACTCATTAATTACTTCCTGCAGAAGTTTGGGCCATGGGACGTTTGAAGGGGTAGAATTTACTTTAAGTCTTAGTCGGGTGCAAATTGACTGATTCACACGCTCATTTTTCCCATTACACTGTGGTCTATGAGAAGAAGTAAGTAATTTTTTTACATTCTGTTTTTGTACCCATTTACGAAGTTTAGACGCTGTAAACGCAGGATTTCTATCCGTTAAAATTTTCTTGGGAAGTTGAATATTAAAAATCTGTTTAAGAATATTAATGTAGACTTCAGTTGTAACATTTTTAGATGCAAAACCCCAAACATAACGAGTAGCGTGATCAATAGCTATGTGCATATACCTTTTAGATGAATTATAATAGTTAAAACCTCCTACTGAATCTAATGAAATTATATCGAAAGGTAATTCTGCAGGTGGTAATGCCTCCAGAAGACCAAATTTTGGTTGGTGTGATTTTTTGTTCAGTTGGCAGACCTCACAATGCTTGAGAAATTGTGTAATATCGTGGGTCATGCTGCTCCAATAGTATTGTGGGGAAATTAAATTTAACATTTTTTGGATTCCGGGATGGCCAAATTCTGTATGGGTATTTATTAGTAATTTCTCTCTCAAGGAGAATGGTACTACAATTTTTTGAAAACCCTTTTTGCGAATTATTACAATGTCATTAACTTTTTGAAATTTAGGCCCTGTTATATTATCTAATTGTTGGTGTTCTTTAATTTCATCTGACGTTAATAAATGAATATGGGGATTTACAGAAAAAGTGGGATTCCTTGAAAGCATGTCTGCTTCAAAATTGGTGGATCCTTTGTTATACTTTACAGTATAATCATACATACTTAATTTTAATGACCATCTGAATAACCTACCTGTTAAATGCTTCACCTTCTTAAGCCATACTAAGGAGGCATGGTCAGTATGTATTGTAAAAGGTTTTCCGTGAAGGTAATAATGGAATTTGTCAAGGGCATCGATTATTGCTAGACATTCCAGTTCTGTGATAGCGTAATTTTGCTCGTAGGGCCTTAATTGTCTCGAGTGGAACGCAATGGGATACAAGTTCCCTTTTTCATCCATTTGTTTTAAGACAGCACCTACGGCTTCCTTTGAGGCATCAGTATAGACATGGCATGGAAGGTTAGGATTGAATAATTTTAAAATAGGCCTAGAAATTAATGCGTTTTTAAGCAATTCAAATGATCGTTGACAGGCATCTGACCATTCCCAAGGAGCATCTTTCTTTATCAATTTATTTAGAGGGGCTCTAATTTTAGCGTACTTGTCTATGAATTTGTGGTATACGTTTACAGAACCAAGGAACCTTTGCAATTCTTTAACGTTTTTTGGAGGGATTAATTTTTTAATAGTTTCGGTGTTAGCATTGTCTGGTTTTATTTGTCCGTTACTAATTTCATAACCGAGGAAGTCAATTTGAGATTTAGCAAAGTTACATTTGGAAAATTTTAATTTTAAATTTTCTTGACGGCAAATGTTAAATATAGTTTTAAGGTGATCCATATGCTCGGCATAGGAATCGGAATAAACTATAAAATCATCAAAATAATTGGTAGCAAAATTAACTTTATGTTTATCTAAGATTATTCGAAGAGCTCTTGCAAATTGAGCTGGGGCATTTTTATAGCCAAAAGGAAGAACCAACCACTCATAAAGACCTTGATTGGTTGCAAAGGCCAACTTCTCTGTGTCTGAAGGATGAAGTGGGATATGCCAGAAGCCAGAGGCTAAATCTAGCGTGGAAAAATATTTGGGATTGACAAGTCTGTCCAAAAGCCAATCTATACGGGGCAATGGTTCCGAGTCAGTCTTACAAATGGCATTGATTTTTCTGTAATCAATACAGAGACGCGTTTTACCTTCTCCTTTTTTATATGCCAGAGTGACGGGAGAGGAATAAGGACTGCAGGACTCTTTAATAAGTTTAGCTTCCAGTAATTCTTGTATTTGTTTTTGAATTTCTTCATTATCCCGAGGAGATGCAAGGTAAGGTCGAAGCGAGATAGGAAGTTCCGAGGTGAGAGTTACCCGCTGAGGTTCCCATCTGACTCTACCTACGTCATATCTATTGCGTGCAAAAATATCCTTGAAGTCGCTTAGAAGCCCTTCCAACTGTGATTTCTCTTCAGTAGTACAATGACTAAAACTTTTGTCATCATAATCCGAGAGAATTTGAGTATCAAGATAACATTGTCCTTGTTGCGACAAAATTTCTTGATTTGATTTGGAAGGAGAACGAAGCGGCTTCTTGCAATTCATATCACTCGTTAAAGATAATGTATGATTGAATGAGTTTCCCTGAGAAATTTTATTGGAAATGTTTTGATCATACTTAAGAATGACTCCATCCTGAGTCAGAATATTCGAGTAAAAGTCCATCGATATATGGAATTTTTGTAATTCTGGAGTTCCCAGTATCGCATATGGCAAGAATGACCTAACTAGGTATAAGGTGCTATTTTGCCTGATATTTCCTATTTTGAGGGGTACGTGAAGTTTTTCAGAAATCTGAAATTGTCCTTGGGTTTGATTAACCTTAAGAGGATGACAGCTTTGAATAGACGTCATATCCAAAGCTGCAACTAAGTTTTCTGGAATAAGGGAAAGGGTACTTCCGCTATCCAATAAAAATGGTATTTGAACCTCATGACAAGTTTCTGAATACGTATGATTATCGTAATTCCTATATGTGATGTACCCCGGGACTATAAACCGTCATAAAACATTATGGGGTATTCCTTGATCAGGGGAATACCCATGGGCATTTTGTGATTGAAATTGATTGCTGTGGGTTGCCAAGTTGGGGTTCATTGTTGTCCCTGTATTTCCCTGGACATCATATTTATGAAGTAAAGTATGATGTCTTCGATTGCAATTTTTACAGTTCATCTTGGAGGGACATTTATTTGAAAAGTGGCCACCACGCAAACAATTGATACATAATTTGTTTAGTTGGACAGTTCTCCAACGGTTATCTATGGGCATATTCGTTAATTTTCTGCAGGTATGGGTAGCATGCGACTCAAGGCAAACACCGCATTTAGTATTTTCTTGACTTTTGGGGAATTTATATCTATCGGAAGAATCTCGGGAATAATTTACATTTCTTATCTCTATTTTAGTTGGATTCTCCAACGCTAGCATACTTTTGGCATGAGTCTCTAAAAATTTTAAAAATTCCGTGAGACTAGGCATATCATTATGAGTAAGAGAGAGCTCCCATCGTTCTTTTAGATTATCACTTAGTTTTTGAATTATAGTGTAAATTATCATGTTATCCACCAAAGCATTTTGAGTCAAATTCAAAGACTCTAGAATTCGAAGTGACTCATTACAAGTATCTATTATGTCAAAAATAGCTTTAGAGGAAGAGGGGCAATTTTTCATGTTTTTTAAATTGTATAACTTACTTATTTGTGCTATGGCTAAATCCCTAGTTTTATCATAGCGAGCGCAAATAGTGTCCCATGCATTTTTATAATTGGCTTCCGAGTGAGGAAATCCAGAAATTAATTTATGAGCAGGACCCTTTACACTAGCCAGTAGATATTGCAATTTTGAGACGCCCCCCCAACTCCAAATTTTGATCTATAGTTCTAAGAAAAATCTCTTTAAAAGAAAGCCATTGATCAGCTTCTCCGTGAAAAGGTTTTAATTCAAATTTTGGAAGATTAACAGTTTTTACACAAACATTACCTGTAGTTTTATTTACACTTTCTGAACCACCCTCGTGAATGTTTAAACTTTTAGTTAACTTATTACGTGATGTATTTATTGCTATGTTTAAATTATCTAATTTAAGTGCAATCTCATTATATTCATCAATTATAGGATCAATTTCCGATGCATCGCTCTGAAGAATGGCATTTTCATGGAGTTTATTTAATTCGGTTTCAATATCCTGAACCTGTTTACCATATAAATCTAACTCTTCAAGAGTTACAGTTTCATTATCAATTTTGGGATTTATAATATTTTTTATGCGAGTGATTTTTCCCTTAAGAACAGTTTTTTGTTTTTTAATAGCTTCCATTTTTAATTAATTTTATGACAACTTCTTAAAAATCTAAATATATGCAAATTCTAAATGATCTTCAAAAAATAATAATAATATCAACATAATACAAGCATCTGCATAGAATTGTGAAATGAAATAAATAAAAAGAATTAATTATATAAAATAATTAGACGTAAATATGGATATCCATTTTTTCTTTCAATTTAAAATATAATTACACTTAAAACCATGGTTTGTAGAAATAATAAAACTAAACACAATATCACTACAAATAGCACTTACCTTTAATTACTTATATTAATAAACATCATAAAAACAATAAGAATAATAATATCATATATAAATAATAACAACCCCAGGGTATACACATACACTCAACCAAAATATAAAAAAAAGCAATTTTAGTGTGCGCACATGAAAAACTATGCATTTTCTTTCTTTTCTTTTCGATAAATAATGAAGCAATTACAGGAGCACTTTTTGAAGATTATTGATAACACACTACGAAGCAAACACCACTGTTGAATTCGGTTACTCATTATCACCATCGAAGAATAAACACATACGGCACCACACTTCGATGAAACCAGATGAACACAAACAAAAATAAATCACAAACAAACTTGCGGAGCACCGGCCTGATTCATGGCACGACAGACGGGAGGAGGGGGCAACGGCGATAGTTGAAGTTCCGCTCAAGAAGAAATCCAGTGTCCAGGATGCGGCAAAGCCCGACCGAATGGTAGAAAATAGCATCTAAGTATTCCAATGGGGCAACGGCGATAGTTCCGCTCAAGAAGAAATCCAGTGTCCAGGACAAAGATCTTAGGATGCGGCAAAGCCCGACCAAGTGGAAAATAGCATTTAAGTATTCCAATATGGAATACGTTTGCTGGATGATAACTCATGACGAGACATTAGCTCCTTTTCAGGGCCTCTTTCGATGTTTCGAGTCAGAATGACCACTGTCTTTGCTTTCCTTTGTGGGTCCGGTATTTTTAATGATGTTCATATTTCGTAGATTATTTTCCCGCACTAGGTATCATCCTGCTGACTATGAAGAACTGTCGCATTTCATGAAACCACAGACTTCAAGGGGATGAGTTTTAATTACGATTTATTTAAAACATAGCAAAATCTTTTCGCAAGTCTTTACATCATGAGTTCTGGAGACCAAGTGCATAGATGTATAGAAATTTCTCATCTCCCGAGGAGGGTTACCAGTTAAAAAGGCCATGTGTTTTACTTAAATTAATACGATAAACTTAGGTTTCTTGTTGCCCTGTAAAACCCGTGATTATTAGTCATGGGGCCCGTATCCACATTGAGGGGCGATTTATTAAAAAAGTAATAAATAGGTCTGATTTTTTGTATTTTCTTACATATATATATGTGCCATTTTCACCATTCGCTTACATTTCATAGTAATGGACTTGACAAGTAACGGATTTGACATTTCAAGTAAAACTATTAGAAATGAACTAGCTTGTATAATTTCTAACTTACAAGGAAGGTCTCCATACGGGCATACCCCAAAAAATCAGAAAAAATATAGAATGTTCTTCTCGTTTGGATGTATACATTTATAAAAAAAATTTCGGTGGAAGCTCCATTCAGTAGCCGTAAAAAAATAATGAAAATTTCGTCATTTGGCGATTATCGCCAGTTGGCGATGGAATGCAATTTCAAAAAATACTTTATGTCAAAGACATTTCAAGAAAAAAAAAGTTTCATGTTGAACTTGTTTTGATAAATTTAATTTAAATAACTTTAATAAGTTTTAGTTTGTTTTTAAGCATTTTGTTATATCGATATTTATATGCATTTATATTCAAATTTAATCATCAAAATTTGAGATTTAAAACGCAATTCATAATTTAAACTAATTAATTTTTTTTCAAGCTCAAAGTCCAATTGAGAATTGTTGATTAGATTTTGTTGCTATGGAAACGTCCGTTTTTTTTATTTTTGATTACGCTTAAATGTATGAAGATAATTTTTCTCAACATGATTTTTTTTTAATCTATGAAAACATTTTTTCCAGCGATTAATAATTACTTCAACAAGTAATACACTGTCAGAAAAATTCGTCAATATACACTAAGTTATCGTTATTTTTTCACAAATAATTTCTGTTCTCCCAGAAAACGTATTTGTTCTGTGAGTTCATTCCGAGCGTCGAAAAATGAGGAAAAGTTTCCGTTTCTATCCAGCACGCATGCGCATTGGGTCTGTTAGTAATAAGTTCGAATTTATTTTTAAAATGAAAAACAAAAATATTCTATTGATTAAAATGTCTAATTCAGTTTTAAAAGACAAAAATGTTTTCGAATTTAAAAATAAATAACAATTACTTTCTTTATTCGTTCAAAAATTCTCACAAATAGAACATCCATGTTTTTTCTCTAACATTCTACGTAATATATTTAAAATTCACATTTTTATACTATATTAATACTAAACGTAAAAAAAACCCAGCCACAGTTTCATTAAAGATGAAATCTTTCCGAGATTAACTGCATAATTAAAAGCTTTTTAACGAAATACACCAACCCACACCATATGAAATGAAGAGTTCTATTTTAACGCACAATCATCATGAGCAGCCGTAGCGCCGTGGATTAGCGTTGGTCTGGTAATCCTGGGGTCCTTGGTTCGATCCCCGCCTCTTCCGCATTGATTTTTTCCAAACTTTTTTCAAGTGACGGATATTTTTCCTCTTTCGACAGAGAAAAAAATAAACAGAAAATCGTCAATATACAGACAATTTCTGGCAGCAGTGCTGCCAGTGCATTTTCTGTGAAAAGACGGAAGTTTTTTTGAGAGTGTGTATATATATATATATATATATATATATATATATATATATATATATACATATATGTGTGTGTGTGTGTGTGTGTGTGTGTGTGTGTAATACAATATGTATATATATGTATATAATATATTAAAGTCTATCATTGTTTATGTTTAAATTCATTAAATACCATTTACGCGCATTCTAATTATCCAACAGTTTTGAGTAGCATTAAAATCGTTTGCTTTTGGCGAGGAAAAGGGTTGCTCGCCAAATCGAGTGACTCTCGTTTTTTCACGCCAAATATTCGAAAATATTTTATTTTTTTACATAATTTCTAATGTGATTCCGCCACTAATTTTGTCTAATCCTTCATTACATACATAAGTAACTTAATTAGTATTTTTTCATAAAATTTGAGTATGCCCAGTATGGAGACCTTCCTTGTTAGTTAATAATACACATACCTTCTGAAACTATTTAGTAATTTAACTTTTTAAATTTTTCATGTTAGAAATGTTCAATATAATCTTCTTTAGCTAATGCATAGCTCAAATCAAACTTTAAATATTAATTTATGTTTAAATTTTCTTCTTTCTACTCTGAGACAGCATATGTAAGCGAAATTTGAAAATGGCCCATATACACATCTTTGCCGCGTGCAAACAAATTATACTTAAAACGACTTAAATAGTATAAGTAGCATTTGTTTCTGGCTGTAGATATTCCATAGGCACCATTCCATAGCGAAATTAAAACTTTTTAAGTAAAATAATATAATTTAAACACAAATTTCACAACTACACGTTAAAACGACTAAAATTAGCAAAATCAAAACCGCTGCTTTAAGTAGCGAAATCTTTGGCGATTTCTTCTGCTTTTAACTATACTGGTATGCGTGTAATACGAAAGTATCACATTTAATATTTTTTTTTACTTTATTTCAATTCATTATTGAAAATTTGCATTGAAAAATGCTGTTCTATTTTTTTTTTCAATTAAAAAAAAAGTTTTCTCCTACATTTTCTACTTAGGGAATCCTTGATTGAATCCTCTAGTACGCTAAATTATAAGTCTACTAAAAAAACTTTTCAAAAGTAAATAATAATAATAATAATAATAATAATAATAGTAGTAATAATAATAAATAAAGAAAGAAAAAAATAAAATAAAGCCATGGAAATAAAAGCAGTTCTGGAAAAAAAATGTTTGATGTCAAATATTTTCAAGATGATATCCTGGTAACATTTTCCATTAACTAAATTGCCGTATGTAAGTCAAGTACCTATGTATATGTTAATGAATCCCTACTTGAATGTTGAAATGTCTAAGAATCTAAGTAATCAATAATACATTGTGTATTTTCTGTTTTGCGAACACGTCTTAATTTTAAAATATATTTTTAATGTATATCATAAATATGTAATGCAGTATTCCTTAAAGGAATCTTAATTGTATGCTAAGTAAAATCTGGATTTTTAGCAAAAATCGGTCTGGGGCAGATCGGGTCGGACCGGGCTTCTTTTCATTGATTTCCATACAGGCAGGGCTCGGGCTGAACTTATAATTTTTACACGGGTCGGGTCAAAATAATTTTCCATCGAGAAGGGCGGGAACCGGGCCTCGAAATTACGGACCGCGAAGGTCTCTAACAGTATCCTACTACTCCTTGAATAAAATATATTATACAGGGGTGATGGAAAAACCACTTTACACAAATTTAGCAACAGAGCGGCAGTCAGGATCAATAATAAAAAGAATATTGCCCAGTTAAACTGATGGCTTTGCGTTCACAGCCTGTTTACACTAATTGTATACTACAGTCTTATTTTTTTAAAGAAAAGCACCCCCGAAAAATAAAGTAAGGGGTATTAGTTCCCCCATTTCCCCCAATTATACTTAATCATTGAACCCATTAAAGTAATCACACATATACTATATGAAATTGAACAATTAACTAAATTTCGAGGCAAATCGGATAATTCTGCACAAAAACCCATTTATCTAATTTAAGGGGAGTGATTCCCTACTCCTCCCTTTATACTTAATCACTAAACCCCTAAAACTATTCAAAAATTCATTTTTATCCCCCCACCCCCCAAAAAAACTATATCTATAATTTGCGGCAAAACGGATAATTCTTCATAAAAATTAATTTATCTAATTTAAGGAAGAGGATAAGTCGTCCGCTGCCCCTTTATACTTAGCCAAAAAAGCCCTAAATAACACCAATATGATAACTGATGCTTTTGGAAAATTAAAATCTTTCATTCACTCTTTTTATGAAAAAACCTGACTTAAATTCAGTCTTTCTTATCTAGTACGGAAACCAAAAATAATGTTTGAAAAAGACTAAATCAAAGAGTATAAGTTTTGTTAGACAAACCTGCTAAATCATGAATAATTAATGTGTATCCGAGATTTGCAATTATCAAATAATTGAATGCCATTGTCAATTTAGATTTGAAACTTCCCATCGCTGATACATCCAAAGATTGTTATACATGCGTGCAGTAAGGAGGGATTGTTAACAGTATGAGTTCATGTTCTTTAATATTCTTAATTAAACTTTTTTCGAATAGAAAAAATTAATTAATCAATAATGCGTCTAATCAAAATGAACTTATGGCTAAAATTTGAAGCAAATCGGTTATTTCTGCATAAATCTAAATCTAAAATAAGGAAGGAGATAAATTGCCCGTTTCCAATTTATACTTAGCCAAAGAACCACCAAAATTAATCAATGAAGCGTCTCATCAAAATGAACATATCCAAAAACTGAAGGAAATCGGGTAATTCTGCATGAAAAACCCATTTGTCTGAATTAGGGGGCGGAGGGCGGTCTTCCTTTTACACTTATCCAATAAACTCCCCAAAATCATTGTGGAAGCAGCTTACCAGAATAAACCTATATCCAAAATTTGAGACAAATCGGTAAATTATGCGTAAAAAACCATTTACCTAATTTTTTTTTTTTTTGGGGGGGGGGGGTAATCTCATTATCCCCTAGCTTTATACTTAAACATTGAACACCCACAGCTAATCATGGAAGCCCCCTCACCAGAATGCTCCTATATCTAAAATCGAATGAAATCTGATAATTATGCATAAAAACACATTTATTTAAATTAGGGTGGGAGGTCGAATTAACCTCCAGTTATACCTGCCCTAGAGGTCTGCACGGGCCGGAATTTCCAGGCCCGGCCCGACCCGTTACAATTTCTACGATTTCTGAAAAATTCAGATTTTTATCATATAATTAAAATTCCTTAAAAGAATACTGCATACATATCTTTGGAATGATTTTACAGTATATTTTAATGGAAATGCACATTAACAGCATTAATGATTACTTAGATATTTAGGCTTTCAACATTCGAATAAAGATTCATAAAAAAAAATAATATGGCTTAGAATAAAAGAAAAAAGAAAAAAAAGTTAAAAACATCGTAACTTTTGAAGCTGTTTGATAAAAGAAGATTTATAAAAATATTTCTATATCATTTTATTAAAGATTTTAAATCCAAATTCATTCTTAAATTCAAAAAAGCTCCTTTCTGATATATTTTTTATTTATTTTTTTCTCAGAAACGCATAAGTTTAGCAGGTATCTTCATTCAGAAACTATATAATCGAATGGGATTATCCATTTTTTGATACAAGCAATTTAAGAATATTGCATGTAAATAAAATACTGCCATTGTTAGCCTTTTGAATAGAATTTCCGGAAGTGATAGCATGGGAAGGGAGAAAAACCTGCAATTATTTGAGAAACTATTATATATCTCAACAAGGTTACACAAGTATTTTATTTACCAAAAATGAAAAACTCTATTCGATTTCAAATGCCTTTAATAGTCAGGCTTATCACTTTTATGCTTTTACAATTTAAAATTAATCAGAAAATGTGTCAAACTTTGGCATTATTGAGAAATTAATTAAAAAACCATCAAGAAGTATATATCCAAAGATTAAGCTAACATAAGTTCTTTATCGCTGCTAATAATTTTACAAATCATGTTGTCCGCTCTACAGATTTTGAGAACAATTAAGTCTAGTTCCGGTCCGGTTAGTCTACAAGCAGAAAAATAATGCAAGCTTGATCTCGGCCTGACACGAGTCAGCCAAAAAAAATATTAAAACGGGTTACACACAATGTAACTGTCCGATGCCGATCTCTACACTGTACATTTTTATACTAATGCTGTCAAACTAGTATGGCTCGTGACGCACATTTATACTTATTCTCGTTAAAATCATTTCGTTGAAAATAGCTCATACTTTATTGTATCTGCTTAAATCTTGAAAATTTTTTTGCTGGCCCGGCCCGGCCCGTTGAAAAAACTATTCTAAATTTGCCGGCCCGGCTCGCGGGCCGTTCCGGGTACGGGCCACGGGCCAAGCCCGGGCCCGTGCAGACCTCTAACCTGCCTTTATTCCTTTCCTATGAACTCCCAAAACTAATCAGGAAAGCACCTCATTAGAATAAATATATGTTAAAAATTTCATGCAAATCGGGTATTTGTATCGAGAATTATTGCGTTACGTACGTATACGTACATACGTAGGGGAGAGGGGGGCACGTTTGAACAATATTTTAAAAAATCAATGCATTTCTTATTTGAATTATATATATATATATATATATATATATATATATATATATATATATATATATATATATATATATATATATATATATATATATATATATATATATATATATATATTTGCGTTTTAAGTATTGCATAATAAAAACAATGCATTTCTTCATCATATGAACCAGAAATTAAAAGTCTTCCATGTAAATTAAAAAAATTGTGAAAATTTCAAAAAGGTGAAAGATTTCTGTTGAAACCTGCCCCATGCAGGAGTACCTTTGAAGAAGTAAGGGGCACCTTTGAACAAATGAATAAAATATGAAAACATTGCGAATTTTCACCAAAAGCTGCATATAGTTCAGAAATATAAAGTAATATGAATAAAATTAAATAACTATATTTTATTGAAACTAATATTTTTTCTATTATTTAACCAAACTTAAATCCATTAAAGTTGATGGCAAAAATCATTGTTGAAAAACATAGAGTGTTCCTCCAGTTATATTTGGTTGGGAAAACTTTTTTATAATATCCTTGAAATACACCAATATGATAACTGATGCTTCTGAAAAATTAAAATCTTTCATTCACTCTTTTTATGAAAAAAACCTGACTTAAATTCCGTCTTTCTTATCTAGTACGGAAACCAAAAATAATGTTTGAAAAAGACTAAATCAAAGAGTGTAGGTTTTGTTGGACAAACCTGCTAAATCATGAATAATTAATGTGTATCCGAGATTTGCAATTATCAAATAATTGAATGCCATTGTCAATTTAGATTTGAAACTTCCCATCACTGATACATCCAAAGATTGTAATACATGCGTGCAGTAAGGCGGGATTGTTAAAAGTATGAGTTCATGTTCTTTAATATTCTTAATTAAACTTTTTTCGCATAGAAAAAATTCCAAAAATTATAATATTTAGGTAGATCAACAACTCTTTACTTCATAGTTTTAGATGTTCAATGGTGCCCAATGACACGGAGTTCAATAATACAACTGTTTACTCAATCCGGCTGTAGAATTTGAATAAAACAAAGCTTTTAAACTAAAGATTGCATCTTTATTTAAGGGTTGAACAATTAATTAAAATTTTAGGGATACAAAATTGTCCACAAAAATCTTACAACTTTATTTTCTTAAGTTTAGATGCAAGAGGAAGAAAACTACATGTCTTGCTTAGACAGTATTGTGCGTACAAAATAGTGCAGCTTTGTATACCCATTGCCCTGAAGCAGTAGTAATGTATTGCTGTAAACATTTTAAAGAAATAATTTATTTGAAGAAAAATATTTAGAGTGTTCAAAGGTGCCCCTCCTCTCCTCTATATACATGCATACAGAACCTGTGACCACATTAGCTCTCAGGCTTTGATAGCCTAATAAGATAAAAACACGTCAAAATACATTGGCCTAGGATAAACTAGTTCAGCCTTGGATAAACTAGAAATTTGGCACCGAGGCGGTTTTTGGGTTCAATAAAATCATATGCCAAATTGAATTGACCTAGGATAAACTAGATCGGCCTAGGATAAACTAGTTCAGATTAAAGAGTAGAAGGCTAGTTTATCCTATGAGTGTTAGGCTAAACTAGTTTGGCCGAGGAAAATCTAGTTTATCCTTTGGGCCTTAAGATAGACTAGTTAGGCCTAGGAAAAACTAGTTTATCCTTGGGCGTTAGGATAGACTAGTTTGGCCTAAGAAAAACTAGTTTATCCGATGGGCGTTAGGATAAACTAGTTTGGCCTAAAATCGGGTTTGATCGGTAACACACACGCACACACATATATATACAGGGTGATTCCAAATTTTTTTTACAATAAAAGAGGGGTGATAGTACACATCAAGACAAACAATATTAAATGGGAGACCAAGGGTCCAAAACGTTTTCTTAAGGAGATAGCCGCCATTAAAGTTTAGGGACCAAAATTTCAAATAAACGTAAAAAACGGAAAAATCGGTCGATTGATTTGCGATTTTCACTAAAATTATTCTTTATGTCGGCATTTTCTTGAAATTAAATTATGAAGATAAATTTCAAAAAATGCCGATAGAGGGCGCTTTAGACTTTGGAGTAACGAACAACTATTTTTTGCCGGTATGTTTTGCATCTCATTAAATGTTTTCGTAAGTTTACACTCAAACTTAAATTTTGAGCTCAAAATCTGTAGTTGGGAGTGGTTAAGTAACACAAACTGAGCTGTTTTCAGATTGTTCAAATTTCAAATGATTAAAAAAAACGGAAAAATTGGTCGATTGATTTGCGGTTTTCACTAAAACTATTCTTTATTTAGTTATTTTCGTGAAAATAAATTATAAAGATAAATTTCAAAAAATGCCGATAGAAGGCGCTTTAGACTTTGGAGTAACGAACAACTATTTTTTGCCGGTATGTTTTGCATCTCATTAAATGTTTTCGTAAGTTTACACTCAAACTTAAATTTTGAGCTCAAAATCTGTAGTTGGGAGTGGTTAAGTAACACAAACGAGCTGTTTTCAGATTGTTCAAATTTCAAATGATTAAAAAAAACGGAAAAATTGGTCGATTGATTTGCGGTTTTCACTAAAACTATTCTTTATTTAGTTATTTTCGTGAAAATAAATTATAAAGATAAATTTCAAAAAATGCCGATAGAGGGTGCTTTAGACTTTGGAGTAACGAACAACTATTTTTTGCCGAATTGTTTGCATCTCTTTAAATGATTTCGGAAGCTTAGACTTAAACTTAAATTTTGAGCTCAAAATCTGAATAGTAGGGAGTGGTTAAGTAGCACAAACTGAACTGTGTTCAAGGGGGAGGGGGAGGTTCAAATTTAAAGTAATTATAGAAAATGGAAAAATTGGTCGATTCGTTTGCGGTTTAAAATAAAACTATTCTTAAGTCAGTATCTTCTTGAAAATAATTTTTAAAGATAAATCTCAAAAAATTCCGTCAGAGGGCGCCTTAAACTTCAGAGTAATCAACAATTCATTTTAACCATTATTTTTTGGTTCTAATTAAATTCCTGCAAAAGCATTTTAAATGGTCTCGGAAACTTAGATTTAAACTTAAATTTTGAGCTCAAATCCTGAATCGTTATGAGGAGTTAAGAAGCGCAAACTGAAGTGTGTTCAGGAGTTGAAATTTAACCCTCTTTCCTCCTCGAATACAATTCAATTTTTCGCTACTTAAACACTCCCAACGATTCAGAATTTCAGCCCAAAATTTAAGTCTATGCATTTGAAAGCATTTAATGAGATAAAAAAAATAACAGTTAAAAATAGTTGTACGCTACTCCAAAATCTAAGGCGCCCTCTATCGGCATTTTTTGAAATTTATCTTTAAAAATTATTTTCAAGAAAACACTGATTGATCAAGAAAACTGCTGATTTAAAAATTAGTTTTAGCAAAAATCGCAAACGAATCGACCATTTTTTTTTTTCGTTTTTTACAATTATTTGAAATTTGAACACTCTGAACACAGCTAAGTTTGTCGACTTAACGACTCCCAGCTCTTCAGATTTTGAGCTCAAAATTTAAGTTCAAGTCTAAGCTTACGAAAGCATTTAATAAGATGCAAAAAATAACGCCAAAAAAGAGTGTTTCGTTACTCCAAAGTCTAAAGCGCCCTCTATCGGCATTTTTTGAAATTTATCTTTATAATTTATTTTCACGAAAATACCTAAATAAAGAATAGTTTTAGTGAAAACCGCAAATCAATTGACCAATTTTTCCGTTTTTTTTAATCATTTGAAATTTGAACAATCTGAATACAGCTCAGTTTGTGTTACTTAACCACTCCCAACTACAGATTTTGAGCTCAAAATTTAAGTTTGAGTCTAAGCTTACGAAAACATTTAATGAGATGCAAAAAATACCGGCAAAAAATAGTTGTTCGTTACTCCAAAGTCTAAAGCGCCCTCTATCGGCATTTTTTAAAATTTATCTTTATAATTTAATTTCAAGAAAATGCCGACATAAAGAGTAATTTTAGTGAAAACTGCAAATCAATCAACAGATTTTTCCGTTTTTTATGTTTATTTGAAATTTTGCTCCCTAAACTTTAATGGCGGCTATTTCCTTAGGAAAACGTTTTGGACCCTTGGTCTCCTATTTAATATTGTTTGTCTTGATGTGTACTATCACCCCTCTTTTATTGTAAAAAAAATTTGGAATCACCCTGTATATATATATATGACCTTTGTCATGCTGTAACTATCGTATTTAAGAACCGATTTGAATAAACCTGATGTGTACATAGTACATACTAATCTCTTGACCGAGTTCGTTGGTCAGCATCATCTGCCAACCTGTTTAAAAATGGCAGCCATTTAGATAAAAAAGAAATAAAATTTAAAATAAAGAACAAAAAAATTATAAATTGAAAAATATTTTTTTTCTGTGTGTTTGGCCTTGATACAGAGATTCCAGAACATTTTTTTGTTTTGTCTCTATCTTAAACTAGTTGGATGTGTCAATCCCAAAACTTTCTTTTATCTCATAAGTACATTTTAATATTTAAAAAAAAAAAAAAAAAAAGCGCGGTGACCCCAAAGTTACCCACTATCGAATTTCCTCGAACATTTGACCTAGCCTAATAAAATTTTGGTATCCGAAAAGCCTAAAACGCAAAATGTAATTAATATTCTGAGAAAATGAGCTTAGTAGTGCCTCATGTTGGGTAATTTATACTAAAACCTAATAAGCATCTATTTATGTCAAGACCTAACAGAATCTGAAATTTGATGGAATTTCGTCCATTAGTTCTTGAGATATAACAAAAAATTTGCAAAACATAGTACAGCAACACCATATCGTGGACGATTTATGCCAAAACGTAAAAAAAGCGTCTAATTATGTTATGGTGTAAAAGAATCTGAAGTTTGATGAAATTCTGTGCATTAGTCCTTGAGATATAGCTAGTTTAAAAAAAAAACGTGTAAAATATAGCACAGCAGCACCATCAGTTGAAGGATTTATAACAAAACGTAATCATCGTGTAATTATGCTATATGTCATTTTGTAACAAAATCTGAAGTTTGATGAAATTCTGAGCGTTGGTTGTTGAGATATAGCTATCGAAAAAATCGTGCAAAATGCAGCATAGCTGCACCACCTGTTGCAAGGTTAATACCAAAATGTAATCAGCGTCTAATTATGTTATATATTCTAGTGTAACAGAATCTAAAATTTGATGAAGTTCTCTGCATTAGTTCTTGAGATATAGCTATCGCAAAAATCGTGCAAAATGTAGCATAGCAGCGCCACCTATAGGGCAGTTCACACCAAAACCTTATCAGCGGCTATGTATTAGGGTGGGCCGAAAAAAACTTTTTTTCGATTTTCGATTATGGCGGGTGCGGAAAAGTGGCCACTGGTGGCACTCAGTTCATACACAAAATTTGAGATTTTTTGGACATTTCCTTACCCTGCCGCAAACGGCTTGAAGTTTTGCAAAAATGCTCATTTTTGAAATTTTTTCGAAAAAAATTTAAAAATGTTAAATAAAATTTATTTTGGTTGTATTTACTTGAAAAGGCGTATTTAATGTACCAATTGTTTAAATAAGATCTGATCATGCATCATTTAATATCTATGTGTATTATAACTTAGGCTATTTTTATAGCTTTTTCGCGTATAATAGGCAAAAGTTGTATTTGTTTGAATCGATCGTTAGTTTCTGTATTATTTATGTTCCTTGGTCTTCTTTATATATTTTCTATGTATCAAACGTCATATATTTGAAGAAAAGACAGCAGTATATTTCAAAAACAAATCTGGAAGGTGAGAAAGTGGTGAAGCAGGACTCTAAGCGAGCGCAATGACTCGTCGTAATACTGAGGGAGTGAAGAACGAAATAGTTGATAACCAAAATGCGATAAAGGATTCTTATTATTTAGCTTTGCTCAGTTACCTGCGACATTTGTTCAGTATTAACGTGAAACCCTTTTGTATTGATATGCAGTGCTTTTTGGGTCGTTTAATGTGCCATTATAGTGTATTGTGCGTTTTATTACAACGAGCTTAGAAATGGCTAGTATAAAGGGCCATGACAATGCAAAGACACGCGATAGCGTGAAAAGTAACTCTTTGGGGGCATCATGCATATTGAAAGAATTGCAATTGCCAACTTATGCTGATAATCATGCGCCACTAATACTCTTTGCTTTACCATGTAGAAGTTGTGACAGCAAAGAATACTAATCTCGTCATCGATAAAAACAAAGTCAGAAGAGAGAAATAGAAACTTGGAAAGAATATATAGGCAGAAGAAGCTATTGAAAGAAGGAAAAATAACAAGCAGCACCATCGAGATAAAAGGCGAGAAACACATCACCGTGTTGTTTGAACCTGGTTAGGAATACTTGTGTCATTTGATACCTCGTTCCGTTACCTTGATACCTCGTCAGTTCAGAAAAGTCTAACTTGTGGTGACTTGGAAGATTGTATAATGCTTTTGCTATTTCTTTTCCGTGACCGGAACAAGGTATCAAGTGACCCGAGTATTCCTAACCAGGTTCAAACAACACCGTGGTGTGTTCCTCGCCTTTCCTTCGACAGTGCCGCTTGTTCTTTTTTTCCTCTGAATATATTTTTATCCTTTCTACCATCAAAAAATATGCTTTTAATTTTCCTTCTTTCAATAATTTCTTCTGCCTGTATCTTCTTTCCAAGTTTCTACTTCTCTCTTCTGACTTTGTTTTTATCGATGACGAGATCCGTATTCTCTGCAGTCACAACTTCTACATGGTGAAGCAACCAGTATTAGTGGCGCATGATTATCAGCATAAGTTGGCAATTGCAATTCTTTCAATATGCATGATGCCCCCAAAGAGTTACTTTTCACACTATCACGTGTCTTTGCATTGTCATGGCCTTTTATACTAGCCATTTCTAAGCTCGTTGTAATAAAACGCACAATACACTATAATGGCACATTAAACGACCCAAAAAGCACTGGATATCACCACAAAAGGGTTTCGCGTAAACACTGAACAAATGTCGCAGGTAACTTAGCAAGGATAAATAATAAGAATCCTTTATCGCATTTTGGCTCTCAACTATTTCGTCCTTCACTCCCTGAGTATTAAACTAGTCATTGCGCTCGCTTAGAGTCCTGCTTTACCACTTTCTCACCTTACAGATTTGTTTTTGAAGTATACTGCTCTCTTTTCCCCAAATGTATGACGTTTGATACATAGAAAATATATAAAGAAGACCAAGGAACATAAATAATACAGAAACTAACGATCGATTCAAACAAATACAACTTTTGCCTATTATACGCGAAAAAGCTATAAAAATAGCCTAAGTTATAATACACATAGATATTAAATGATGCATGATCAGATCTTATTTAAACAATTGGTACATTAAATACGCCTTTTCAAGTAAATACAACCAAAATAAATTTTATTTAACATTTTTAAATTTTTTTCGAAAAAATTTCAAAAATGAGCATTTTTGCAAAACTTCAAGCCGTTTGCGGCAGGGTAAGGAAATGTCCAAAAAATCTCAAATTTTGTGTATGAACTGAGTGCCACCAGTGGCCACTTTTCCGAAACCGCCATAATCGAAAATCGAAAAAAAGTTTTTTTTGGCCCACCCTACTATGTATCTCAAGGTATCGCGGAATCTGAAGTTTGGTGAAATTCTGTGCATTAGTTCTTGAGATATAGCTATCATGAAAATAATGAAAAACGTGGCATAGCAGCGCCACCTGCTGGTCAATTTACACCAAAACTTAATCAGCGTCTATGTATATCAAGAGGTCACAGAATCTGAAGTTTGGTGAAATTCTGTGCATTAGTTCTTGAGATATAGCAATCTTGAAAATCATGAAAAACGTAGTATAGCAGCGCCACCTGCAGGCCAATTTTCACCAAAAACCAATAGGCACTAATTCATATCAATGTCTAACTGAATATAAAATTTTATTAAATTTCGAGCATTAGTTCTTGAGATAGAGCGCCCACAAATTTTTTGTCACATACAGACAGACAGACTCACAGACAGACACACAGACTCACAGACAGACGGACAGACTCACAGACAGACATTTTCTAAAAATAGTCAAAACGTGTTCAGGACCTTCTAAAACGTATAAATCCGTCGAAAACCGGAAGTCGAAAATTTTCATGAATCCAATACTTTCTTCTTGTAAAGATAGAAGAAAGTAAAAAGGCTGAGTTATAGCAATTTGAATTTTTAGAGTGGCTGATACTTTAACGGTCTGATTTTTGTCACGTAATAACATACGTATTTATGAACCGATTTGAATGTAACTTACTCTTTACATACTATATACCAATGTTTGAAACGAGTTCGTTGACCAGTTTTATCTGCTATCTTATTTAAAAATAGCAGCCATTTATATTAAATGTTTTTTTAATTTAAAATTAGATACAAAAAATTTAGAAAGTGAAAAATATTTTTCTGCTATGTGTTTGACCTTGATACAAAGATTTCAGAGCATTTTGTTATTTTTTCTATATCTTAAAAAATGGCTGAGTTATAGCATTTTGAATTTATAGTGTGGCTGACATTTTGAAACGGTCTGATTTTTGTCACGTGATAATACGCGTATTTATGAACGGATTTGGATGTAACTAGGTGTGTAAATAATGTATAAAAATGTTTGAACCGAGTTCGTTGGCCAGTTTCAACCGCCATATTGTTTTAAAATGGCAGCCATTTAAATTTTTTAAAATTTAAAATTTAAAATTATGTACAAAAAATTAGAAGTAAATTCCTTGAGGGACGAGCAGTAATGTCTCTGTAATATTGATTTCTCACCGGATAATTCGAAAAATTTTGTTTTAAAATAAGAAAAGGCAATTTTCAACATTTTGTCGCCAAAGCTAAAAATAGAAAATTTCGTTAAAATTTTCTGGTGAGAATCTCATCAAATTAGGTGGGATAAAATATATCCCACCGCCTCTTAGGAGTTAAAAAAGATTTTCCTTTTGTGTCTTAGCTTGATGCAAAAACTCCAGAGCGCTTTTTGTTTCGAATATATCTGAAAAAATGGTTGAGTTATAGCACTTTGATTTTCTAGTGTGAATGACATTTTGAAATGATCTGATTTTTGTCATGGTGTAACTATCGTATTAATGAACCGATTTGGATGCAACCTGGTATGTACGTAATACATGCAGATGTCTCGATCGAGTTCGTTGGCGAACTTCATCCGCCACCTTGTTTCAAAATGGAGGCCATTTGAATTTTTTTTTTAAATTTTAAATTTAAAATGAGGTACAAGAAATTAGAAATTGAAAAATATCTTTTTTAAATGTTTGACCTTGATAGAATGAATCCTTAGCATTTTTGTTTTGGCTATATCTTAAACAATGGCTAACAAAGGAAGGTGTCCATACTGGGCATAATTAGAATTTTTTGAAAAAAATATTAATTAAACTACTGATGTATGTAATAAAGTTTCAGTCAAAATTAGCGGCGGAATTACAGTAGAAAACCAGTAAAAAAAAATAAAATACTTTCGAATATTTGGCGTGAAAAGACGAAAGCGTCTCGCGATTTGGCGAGCAGCAGTTTTCCCCGCTGAAAGCAAACGATTTTAATGCAATTGAAAATTATTGGATTTTTAGAATGTGTGTAAATGGTGTTTAATGAATTTAAACATAAACAATGAGAGAGTTTACTATATTATATACATATATATTGTATTGCATATATATATTGTTTGTTGTTGTAGCTATTTAATTTAGGTCTGGAAAAAATATTTTCATATATAAAAAGTTTATATCCAGCAAAAGTATTTTGATACATTTAAGCGTATTCAAAAATAAAAGTCAGGTGTTTCTATAGCAACAAAATCGAATTGATAATGCTCAACTGGACTTTGAACTTGAACCAATTTTAATTCATTTAAATTTGAATTTCGTTTTAAATCTCAAATTTTCATGGTTAAATTTGCATATAAATATCAATGTAACAAAATTATACTTAAAACAAACAAAAACTGACAAAACCAAAGCCATTTAATTTTTTTAAACAAGTTGTACATAAAACTTTTTTCCTTTAAAGTGTATTTGACATGATAAAGTATTTTTTGAAATTGCTTTTCATCGCCAACCGAAGATAAATCGCCAAATACCGAAATTTTCATTATATTTTTTACAGACGGTGTACGGAGGTTCCGCCGAAATTTTTTTATAAACGTATATACCTCATGAGAAAATTAATTTTTTCAGATTTTTCGAAGTATCCCCGTATGGAGACCTTCTTTGTGAGTTGTAGCACTTTGAATTTCTAGTGCGGCTGACATTTTGAAATAGTCTGAAATGTCATGCGATAATATGCACATTTATGAACCGATTAGGATATAACTTGGAGTGTACATAGACCAAACCAATGTCTTGGCCGAGTTCGTAGGTCAACTCCATCCACTGCCTTGTCTCAAAATGGCGGCCACTTAAAATTGTCAAAAAACATTTAAATTTATAGTAATGTACAAAAAAAAAAAAAAAAAAAAAAAAGGGGGGGGGTTGAAGTGGTTGATCTTAATACAAAGATTACGAAGCAGTTTTTGTTTTGTCTTTATGTTAAAAATGCCTTATATATAACAGTCTGAATTTTCAAAGTGGGGTGACATTTTGAAAAATCTATTTGCCTGCGACAGCAATCGCATATATCAACCGATTTCGATGTGAGTGAGCATGTGCATCAGACTGACTAAGATCTCGATCAACCTCATTGGTTAATTTCACTCATCATGTTGTTTTGAAATGGCAGTTCATTATATAGAATATAAATCGCTTTAAATAAACCAGCTTGAATAAAATTGATTAATATCTCGAAATTCCCATTCATATTCAGTATTGACAAAAACAAGTATTGAATCTTTTATTAGCATGTTCTACTAATCTGAGCTTTGTACGGTTGAATAACATAACTTAATGTTTTTAAAGAAAAGTAAAGAATATGAAAGCTACCTCTTCCTCCCGGTACTGGCCGGCAGGTTTTTTGTGTTTAATTCAGACTGGAAAAGAAAGTTTTCCTTATTGGAATTTTTACCCTACGGAAGCCGTATAAAAATTTAATTTTTGTACTTTTTTCAAATAGAACTCCCATGGAGTTTCAACTTATGTCATTATATTTTGCAACTTTTTTATGAAACTTTGCATTTGGAAGTATGGGCCCAGGGGCAATATTTAAGAAAATAACCTATTGTTTCGATATTTATGAATCACCATGTATACTTATACTTACTACACTCTAAAAAGTAAATGTGTAAATTAGCCAAATTTGCACACATTTATGTGTAAATTTGTAAATTTACACACTTGCCATGTACTTTACACATGTTTTTTGCAGAATTTTACCTGTTTTTATGTGTATTTAGCTTTGTAAACTAAGTGTGTAATTTGTTATCTCTTGAAAAACATAACTAAGTGTGTAAAAGTAGAAAAGTACCTAAGTTGACACCGATTGGTGTGTTATTGTAATTTACACATAGTTCTTATATACACTGATAAGTGTGTAAATTTCTAAAATCACCCACTTGTCATGAATATTACACATTTTGTAAAAAGAATTACTAGTTTTTATGTGCATTTATTTTGTGATATTAAGACTGCAAGTTGTTGTCGGTTGGTTACCCAGACAAATGTGTAAAATTAGAAAAATACCTGGATTTACATGAACTGGTGTGTTATTTTAAATGTTCGTCTGCATTTTGTCTAATAGCAAGTACGCAGGTGAAAAATGAAAATTGAAAACATCTGCTGTATCGTAGTTTCGCCATTTTTAGAATAGAACATATCAAAAGAGGAAAGTTTGTTCTCCTCTATTAACTCAAAAAATAAGAATAAATCATAATGCAAATACAAATAATCGAGGAATGTTAATTATCACAGAATGTTTGTCTTCATATTTAGAAAAAAATGAACTATCGTTTCTTTTCTATTGTGATTTTACCGGCATGAAAAAGTTGGATATTCTATAACAAAGGTATGTAAATGTTTTGTTCTAATGAAAATAAAGCTTTTCAATTGACAACTAATTTAATAGATTTTCATGGTTCAGTTTTTCATATTTAAACTGTAAATTTTTTGACATAAATTAAGGAATTTAAATGTCATTATAAAGTATTATATTTAAGAAAATGATAAAATTTCGGTGCTTTATTTTCTAATATTGTTCGCTTCTTTTCTATTTGAATATATCTAATCTTTTTCTAGCTTAGATTCCTTTTATTATGTAAAAATGTAAAATAATGTTTATGATTTCTGTGTGTTGTGAAAGTTTTCTCATAAAAAGTGCTATCATGTTTCAACTAAATTATGATTATTTTATTGAATTAGTAAAATTTACATTAGAAAATCTTAATCGTTGTCCGAGTTCCAAAGGTGTCGCAAAGGTGACTGCGTTCCTTCATATTAAGCATACTTATGACTATTCTATGAAAGCTATAATTATGAAGAAAGAGAAATATACATACATGTATTAGTTATTGAATTGACTTTTGAATTTAAACACTAATTTAACACATTTAGTGAAATACTTTGTGCACTTTTTCTAAAAAGAATTATATACATGATATGTATATGTATATATATCTCATTTTTGAAAAAATGAGATTATTTGTAAAATGATATATTTTTGGTTAGAAATTGAATTAACTGTATAAATGAACTTTCTTAAAACTGAGCCCAATATTTTTATTAAATTAGTTAGTGTTTTTAATTTCATTATTTGTGAATTTATTATCTTAAAAATGTAATTAATTTGTGTACATCAATATAATAATAATAAATTAAATAGATTGCATTTTTTTTAGTTCATTTATGCTTTTTTGTGTGTTTCTGTATTTATAAAAAAATTTTGATACTTCTTAAGATGTATTATATAAACCTGTAATAAATAAATATATATATAGGAATGTAAAATAAATAAATAAATAAATAAATAAAAGTTATGCGCGCATTTTTTTTTTGGGGGGGGGGGACGTTTTTTGAAGCAAGCTATTTTAAAGTATTACATATTACACTTCAATACAGGTAGATGTGCCAGTAATGGACACCCTCCTAGTAATGTATCAACAATAAATCACAATAATGTAATCACAATAAATAAATAAATAAATGCAAACTAAGCTTTTATTATTTTTTCATAGGGAGCGAACGATTTTAATCAGCTGACTTAAACCGGTAATTAAATCGTAATTTAAATCAACTTTTTTTTAATCATTGACTAAAATCATAAATTTTATAAAGATTTAAAATGACAGAAAAAAGTATTAAAATCTAAGGTTACCATAATTTGGCAAGTTTCTACAGGTATTGACTTTTGAATACACAAAAAAGCTTTAAATAATTATTTCTAAGCTTAATTTCTGAGTATTGTCAAAGACTTAAGCAAGATAATTTTGTAAAAAGCATAGTTTTTATCTTATAAGTATAAAAATCATTTAATTTAAAAATGATATTCAAATCTGGTATAAATTAAAATGTCATAATTTCCTTTTAATAATCAAATTATTGATTCTTTTATATAATATAGGCATAGCAAGTATAATAATTTTCTGCAAATAAACGAATAAAGCAGCCAAATCTTATTTTCTCATTCTGCTTTTGCAATAATAAATTTATAGCAAATATTGGAACTAAAAATAGAAGGAAATAATGATATCGGCTGAATCGCTATTGTAAAAGAAGGCATGAGAAAAAAAAAATAATAAAATACTAAGCATAGCAAGAGCTTATTCAGTAAAAGTTGAATGCTTTTACTTTTTCAACTCATATACACCAAATAAAAATTTTCATGATTAATTAAGGAAGCATAACTGTCTGAAACACTAAATGCTGAGAACTTCCACTAAGTGCTAATAATGGTGCTGTTTAATGTTTTGAGGATTTCATATATAATTGGCTATTCCTTATATTTACTTTGTATGTGTGTATGAATGTGCTGATATATTTTGGGGGGTTAATATATGCAAACGTGGATGTAAATTTAGATTCAGTCTTGACAGATTGCAAAATGAGATGCAAATAAATTTGTTAATTTTGTTATTTGTGTTACTAATTGATGAAATTACTTATTTGCAGTTGTTATTAATTCTGTAACTATTTGCTGTTTCTTCTAAGCACTTTTTTAGGGTGGAAAAACTTTCTTCTTATGAAATCGGCAAAATGCACCCTACCTTATTAAAATATAATTAAATTCACTTACAGTAAACACAGATTTCTTGTAATACAACTTCCAAATTACACATTATTTCTTAATCTAAGTTCCCAAGATCTTATGAAAATGATAGAGAATTATTTTTTTAGAAAAAAATTAAAACATGTTATTATTTAATTGTATTTTTCAATTTGTAATTCATAAAATTATTAAAATTAATGGCACTTTGTTTATTATAATGAGAAACTGAATGCTTTTTATAATTACTAAACAAATTACTAAGTATATTTCCCCATGAAATAGTGTACTTTTTGGAACTAGCATCTTCCCTTTTTTTTCTTTCTAGAATGAGCACTAAATTGTTAATAATCACTTTAGTAATTAAAATATGTTATATATTAATTAAAAATTATATTATTACTAATTTTATGCTAATTAAAAATGTATATTATGTTCCTAAATACAGAGATTGTTGTTTAATAACACAGGCCTGCAAATTGAGAGTCATAACTTCCTCTCTAGAATTTGAGAGCTGATTCTAGGGCATTTTGGTGCGCTGATTACGAATATGTACTTAGTTTTTTCCCATCACCTTCAGATTTTTCAAAAAAGATACCGATAGAAAATAGAAAAAAACACACGTTTTCACATAAAAAATATTTATTTTAAAAAGTACATTACTTTTAACATAAAAAACAACTAAAATATAATAATAACTTATTACTGATCTAAATTACATGTAAATTTTGTTTGTGGAACCTGATCCTTTTTTCCTGGAAGCTTCGGTTGTACGATTTTCGCTTAAATTTCCAGTTTGGATCGTCGCGCTTCAACAACCAGCAGTAGTCCGCCATCATGCTAGTATTCCACCTTTCTTGATACCGGACTTCTAGCGCTTTCAAATCTTGGTGAAATCTTTCACCTTGTTCTTCGCTAACGGCTCCTAGATTTTCTGGGAAGTAATCTATGTGCGGATTTAAGAAATGAAGTTTAATGCTCATATTACAACCCATTACACCAAAATTTGTAACCATTTTGGCCACTATTTGTTTATAGTCGGAGCTTTTATTGTTCCCCAAAAAGTTTTTCACCACTTCCTTAAAAGACTGCCATGCTTGCAACTCAATATCATTAAGTTTTTCATCGAACTTGCATACCGCCAGCTCTGGCGTGTGACGTCATAAGGTCCATTTTCTAAATCAGTGCGGGTACTTATACAAAAACCCTTTGGTTTATCTTTATTACACCCTTTTCGACTAATATTTACAACATTTAGGTTATATTACCTAATCATTATGTAATAATGAGCTCATTACTAAATTAAGCCAAAATGACCCGTTTTCAACATGGTTAATATGAATTACTTATACTTATTATGTAGTAATTAACAAATTACTGTTTTGAAGTAATTTCTATGTCACCTTACACTAATTAAATGCAATAAAAATTAAGCTGAAGTAATTTAATGACGTTTTATAAATCTTAAAATGTAGACGCTCAGACATTTTTCAGCAAAATCTTAAATATTCAATATCAAAAAATCCTGACGTGATGGAATTTTTTTATTATTTTTCTCGTAATCAGCACGTCAGAAACTATAGAAAACGTTACTTAGATTTCAAAGAGGAAAATCACTGCAGACCTGTGTAATTATTAATTTAAAATAGTGTTAATAGTTTATGTTAAATGCAGTTATTAATAATTGGAATAAATGTAGATATCACTAGTATTTAATATAGTTTTGCATAATATTGCATAATATTATTGCAAAATAGTAATGTATATAATGTTATTATATGCTACAAAGGAAACTACTACTAAAAACAGCTCATAGTTACAGACATTATAAAACTACTTTGTAGTTTTTATAATGTCTGTAACTATGAACTATTAGTTATGTTAGTTAAAGGATAAAGACACAGATTATGTTAGCAATTAGAGGGTTTTTGTTTTTGTTTTGGTAGACTAAAATCCTTGGTAGTCATTCAGTATTTGAACATTGGGGACAAAAATCATAAAATTCCAATTTATATCAAAATAATTTGGTTTAGTCTTTTCAGGTATGATGTACTACTCATAGTACGTGTCTTTTAATGGGGTATTATTTTGTTTTAAGAAATAATTTTGCTGATATTTACATGCAGTAATGTTATTATATGTCTATGCATTTACTATATGACTTAATTTTATGCTTAAGCATTTAATAATAATAATAATAATTATTATTATTTGGTTAATTTTCTCTGCGCTGTTTGCGATTCTTTTATTTCAAACATCATATTTCACTCTTTAAATTTAAAATAAAAGTTACTTTCTTGAAAGAATCATGTCTAATAATGCGCAGAAAGTAGGAGAAAGTTCTAATATCGGTTAAATCTTATTGCAATGCAATATTTTCTAAACATCTCCCAAAATTCTTTTTTAGCCTATGGCCACATGAATATTGAATAATGCGCAAAATAACAACATTCATTATCTTTCAGATTATGAAATATTGGTGAAACACTAATTAATGTACTTGGATAGCTAGTATTAATATTATTAATGTAAAAGTATGTATTATTAATACTATTAATATTACTAATATTATTAATAATAAATATTTCTGAAAAAATTGCTCTTTAAAATATTAAAAACAATATGAGTTGTTATAGCTGTAAATATGAGCGAGAGAATTTCTTTTTAATTTTAATTTAAAAGACAGAAATTGTAAGGAATAGAAATTATGCACAGTCTGCGCATAAACTGTGATCTCACGATTGTAGAACTATAAACCAACTCTAAAAGAAATTACAAATTGGTAATTAAAATTTTATGCTTTATCATGCTTTATATAAAAACGGGTACATCGGTGATAAGAAAATGGTTTGTCTTTTATTTAGTGTGGTGTGAAAATTGCCAAAATACATTGCCGGTACACTATTTTCTGGGCATCAAACAGAGCTACCAGAAAATATAATCTCAATCAGTAAATGATATTGTTTTTTGTACAATTTTTTTAATCATTAAAATTATCATTATTAATCATTGGGAATTAATTCTCAATTTAAACATACTAAAACATATAATATTAACGCTAAATACATAAAAATATGTCTGCTTGGAATATTACACAAATATCTAAGTATTTTGATTATTACACATAAATCTGTGTTTTCCATGTTCAGCAGAAATATTTATATGAAGAGAATGCTACACAAAAATCTGTGTATTTTGCATATTATACAAAAACCTGTGTAATTTACATACTACATAAAAAATTGAGTATTTTACATAAAACACAAAAGTATGTGTTTTTTGCATTATACACAAAAATACGTTTAATCACAGAAAATTACACATATGTATGTGTGAGAATATTACACATAAATCTGTGTATTCTTCTGCAATTTACACATTAAAGTGTGTATTTCAAGACTTATCAGATAACATTTAGACATTTGGACTTATCATCAAATTACACTTTAAAATGTGTATTTTCAAATTTACACATTAGGCGTTTATTTTGGCAATTTACACACCAATTTACACATATAGACATGTGGTTTTTTGTATCATCGATATACCTGTTTTTATGTGTAAATTTACACATTTTTTTTTTAGAGTGTAAGAAACTGGTAACTATATCAAATTTACAGTTGATACATGAAAACACGTTTAACATTTAGAATTCATCGTTTCAATACTTAAAATTATTTTACTTTTTAATAAAAAATATAAGTAAAAAAAGTGAATTTTTTTTTCAATAACTTAAAAAAATCGATTTTATGCTCAGTTGATTTCAGAAGTGACTGCTTAAAAACATATTGGATTGACCAATGATTTTGTAAAAATAAATTAATTATATTTTTAAAATTTACATACTGAATATAGAACACCCTCTTTTCCCCTCCTATGCCGGCTTAAATTTTATTCAAGCTCTACATGCACTTATAATAATATGCTTATTACTTCGACTTGTACTTATTAAGAATCAATTAAATTTCATAGTTACATTAGTTTGTATATTAATACATGGTAATTCTTGATTGATTTATAATTCATCATTTCAGTAGAATAGTATTCACTTTATTATTTATTATAAAGAATATAAATAGGACAAGTACATTTTTTGTTCATATAGGTTTAAATAACCACTTTATTTTCGTTTGCTTTTAGAAGTAAATGCATCAAGCAAAAAAAATCCCTATTGGCTCAGCCTACAGGCGCAGGTAGATTTCGAAGTTAAGTTCTCATTTCACCAAGAAAAAGTAAAATATGATTATAGTCAAACCCAGTTGAACAACGTTATTTGGCCGCTTTTAATGAGTTTTTAATTTCATTTTTCTGTAACAGCTGGTTTTATCAGAATCATCGTAAGAGAAATTCTGTTCAAAATGCCCACTTTGCAGCATTTTTCGAAACATATTCAGTCTTTATAAAGAAAATTGACCAATACGGCACATTATATAGTTTTTAATAAGAGAAATTATTAATTGCATGAGTTTTATAGCAAAAGTGAATTTAAAAATGTGTCAGAAAGTAAGCAATTTTTTATTTGAATGCATCCTCAAATCTTCAATCACGATCGGATATGATATCGTAAGAATTGACGAAGTTAAGGTTTTTTCTTCTTCCTACCCCCTTTTACTTCGTTTTTTTTTTTTTTTTTTTTTTTTTTTGTGAAAAGAGCTGTTCCTTTCAAAAACTTATGAATAAAAAGTTTCAGGTAATTTTATGTAAATTTATAATAAATTTAATTGGATTTGTTACCTTGAGAATTGATGAAGTTATGAATTTTTTTCTTCCAAAAACCTTATTCCTCCCCCCTCCCTTGAGCCCATTTTTAATTTTATAAAAAAAATTGTCGTGCATTAACTTTTCATCCAGTTTTTGGAAGTAATATAAACTTTAAACCTATTCGATGTATATTTTAACTAAGAAGTTATGGAGTTTTTTCGGTTTCCACTAAAAACCTCCCTATTTCTACTCCCCTTATCCGATTTTGCCCAGTTACAAACTTGACCGATATTTTATGCCCCTTGATTTTGTGTATCAATTTGGAAGAGATTTGAGCAGAAATATGAAAGTTATCATATCCATAAAAAAGTGATATATGTAAAGTTCCTTACCGATGATAGTTTTTGGGGTCTAGAGGGTCATGATCGAAGTAGGTCCGCAAAAAATTTTCAGAAATTCCAACATAGGGGAGACCACAATAGGCAGTATTTCATAAGAAATCTACCTATCGTTTTAAGATTCTACCTTAAACACCCGTAGATTATTTAATTAAATTATTTAAACTTTTTAAAAATACAAAGTTAATTTGATGCACCCCATCCTCCTGCCGGTTTATACTTATGTGAGACTTTATATATACTTTGAAATAAACTTTCCAAAAATCATTTTAAACTCATATTTACATAATGTTGTAGTTTGCTTTTTGAAGTAAATGCATTAAGAAATATGGTTTTCAGATTCTGCTTGAAACACCCTAGTCTACAATGCAAAATTATCCGAAATAATTTTAACTAATTTCTCCTTGTCTATGCATGCTAAATACGATTTGATAAGTAAAAGTAATTTATTAGTTTAAGTTTTAACGATACCACATATCTCCCAAATTTTACGATTCTACTCTCATTCAACTTGACAATGTTCATATTTACTTTGCTAGTTGGCATCAAATGTTAAAAATATCGCACTTTAGTGCTCAGTTCTGTATTACTAAATAATAAATGAGTTAAAAGTAAAAAACTACAAATTGTTTTATAGCAAAATGTCTCGGAAATGTGTGAATAATCCCGAAAATTTTTGTTACATTTGCGGGGAGTTGATATTTAGCAAACAAAGATGTTCTATATCGGCTACGATAAAGAAATAGCCTATTCTTACTACTTTAAAGAAGACATAAACACCAGAACAAAAGCTGGGTTCCACATTTCTGCTGCAGTCCATTTATCCATTAATTAGTGTCAATATAGAATATACAATATGGCACGTACTATTATATTTGAATACAACCCCTCATTTTTTTGCTTCATTTCGGGAAAAACGGATTTTTTGCTTATTCTATAGACGATCACTTTCAGATTTTTCAAGCTATGTTTTTGAAACTTTCATAAATGTTGCTCTATACATCTAGCAAACACAATATACAAATGAAATTTTGATAGAATTCACACATGCGCAGTGAAAGATTATTTAGTAAACCTGCTCATTTTCTTACAATTTTTATTATTTTTTAATTCTGATTACAGGGTGTTGCGTAAAATGTTACTTGTCCTGTTTTCGGAAAAGAACATTGTTTTATCTGAAAGAACTCTGCAAATTATAAGCAAAAAACTTGGTTGAATTTTTTACTGTTTTTATAAAAACCTTAATTTTTCTATGAGTATACATATCCTATCCACATAAAAATGAACACAGTTTATTACAATGAGCCACTTAACCATAATCTACAGCTCTAACGCTTTTGCTGCATTAGGTTTGACAGGGTTATTCAAAAGATATTCGTTCTTTTTCAATTTGTTAATTTAAAAAAAAAAAAAAACGTTATGGAAATATATGACCTGCACTATTAAGTTTATGCAATTAGAGTTTCAGGATAATTCCTCATGTTTTTTACACTATATTTATCAAAATGTCTAAAATCGCAAGTGGCCGGTCACCTTCGGCCATATAGTGTATATTACAAAGCCACTAAATAATTAGTAATATTATGGGTTATCAGTTTAAAATTTATTAAATGTTTAACGAAAGTAAATCGAATTAGTTAATACTTGTTTAGAATTTACTTATCTGTACTTGCGTTAATTATGATAAATTTTTAAAAACTTTTTACGGGTTGTACTAAGGGTTTTTTTTTTTTTAAACTGCAATAATTTATGCTGCTATGAACATTCTGCCAAAATTTTGTTGAAATATTTTTTGTTGTGGTGGCCTAATTTTTCAAATACGCTATAAAAACATCAAATCCTTTAGAGAAAAAAACCGCCTTACGGAACTTTATCCTTTGTGTATAGAGTATGAATCTAGATCTTTTACCCTAAAACATTTTTTTAAAAACAAATTTAAGTCCAAGTTATAAGAAATTGCATACTTAGCATTTTTTGGTAACCGCAGCAATCCTTTCTTAACACAATACCATTTTTTTCTCTGCCATTCAAGAGTATCTCAACTCACTTCAGAGAGCTCTTTGTTATTACTTGATAAGAACAGTGGTGTTCTCATTCTCGATTGATTTAACGTACTAAATTATGTTATGCCTCTGAGCAAAAATCCCCATTTAAATGCCCTACTTATTTACTAATCTTTTTTTTTTTTCATGATAAAATTATTTAGCCAGTCCTTTATAAAAATTTGGACAGTAGGTAAATGTGTCATAAGCATGGAAAAATTAACAATTTAAAAATCTGGTTTTGGAAATTTCTTTTTTCATAACAATATTTGTTAAAAAATGACTACAATGACTGTGAGAGGGAATTCACTCAATTGCGTATGTGGCAGTTTCCTCCTTATATGTGTGTAATCGTTCAATTTTTTATTACGTCATGTATTATATCTGATGCATGTCAATAAATGTTGCTTTTTTACCGCATATCGTGAATTTGCTAATATTAGCAATGTTTCACACTTGAATTAATAAAATATACATTTTAAAAATCCCAATTTAGCCTATTTTGTGGCATATTTTTCTAATTATTCAATTTTATTTTACGAAACAAAGAAATATTAATACGGAATTAATGGTAAAATATTTCTTTTATTATTCATATTCAAAATATTCAAACATAATAAACAACATATAATCAGTAAATATATGGTGCTTTACTTATTATTCTGGGCTCTGATTCACTCGGATTCAAATAAATAAACCATACTTTCTAGCATTCGGATAATGAATGATTAAATTAAAAAAATATGCTAACAATTTGAAGCGATATTTTAAAACAGTGCATTTTTACCTGTTTCACACATTCAGATAATATTAAATATTTTTTTATGAATACAGAAAAGTTCTTGTGCTAAAATGGTTTAAATAGAATCCATCTCCATTATCCGAAGGAAACTTTTTAATACAGCTAACAGAACGCAAATTATACTTTAAAAAATGAATTGGTATTTTGACATACATTGAAAATATCTTAAAAAAAAAAAAAAAAAGAAATTGCGAACAATTGAACTTCGCTGAATTAATACCAGCTCAGGTGTCGTAACTTAGTTGTAGAAATCAGTTTAGATGTAGCTCAGGTTTAGAAAGAAGAAAGTTAAGAAAGTGACGATTTTGCAACTTGAAATAAAATACCTTGATATCAGAAAGAAAACAGAGGAGATGTAGAGTGAAAATGAAAATCAGAAACAAGTACTATGGTTGATACATTTTTCTTCGCATCAGTGGTACTAGTTTACGGGAGGAAAAGTTTTCTTTTGAGAGTAGTCTAACTTATCTTATAAAATGTCGATTGAAGAGTTAAAGATGGCCAAAGGTGACTATAAGGCCACTTGCGTTTTTAGACATTTTGTTAAATATTTAGAAAAATATATGAGAAATTACCATGAAACGCTAAATTTGTAAACATAATAATACAGGTCACATATTTCCGTAAAGATTTTTTCTTGAAACTCCATAGGGGACCGTCAACAAATTGAGAAAGAACGTATATCTTTTGTATTAATCCTGTCAAAACTAATGCAGCAAAAGCGTTCAAATTGTAGATTATGACTAAGTGGCTTATTCTAATAAACTGTGTTCATTTTTATGCGGATAGCATGTATACTCGTAGAGAAATTGAGATTTTTATAAAAACGGTCCCAAATTTTGCCAAGTTTTTTGCTTATAATTTGCAGAGTTTTTAATAAAAAACAATGTTCTTTTCAGAAAATATGAGACACGACATTGTACATAACACCCTGTAATCAAAATTAAAAAAAAAAAATGTTTATAATTGTATGAAAAATGAGCAAGTTTACTAAATAAAATTTCACTGCGCATGCGTCATCTCTATAAAAATTTCATTTGCATATTGTGTTAGCTAAATATATAGAGCAACTTTTGTTAAAGTTTCAAAATTATAGCTTGAAAATTCTGAAAGTTATTGTCGATAAAAGAAGATCAAAATCCATTATTCCCAAAATGAAGCCAAAAAAGAAAAAAAAAAGAAAAAGAAAAAAGAGGTGTTATATCTAAATATAGTAGTAATCCAAATATACATTATGACTAAGTGACTTATTGTGATAAACTGTGTTCATTTTTATGCGGATAGCATGTATACTCATAGAAAAAATTGAAGTTTTTATAAAAACAGGCCCAAATTTTTTCCAATGTTTTTGCTTATTATTTGCAGTGTTCTAAATATAAAATAATGTTTTTTTCTGAAAATGTGACAAGCAATATTATACACAATACGCTGTAATCAAAATTAAAAAATAAAATAAAAATTGTATGAAAAATGAGCAGGTTTACTAAATATTTTTTCATTTCGCATACGTGAAAGCTATCAAAATTTCATTTACATATTGCGTTAGCTTAATCTATAGAGCAACTTTTGTGAATGTCTCAAAATCATAAATTTAAAATTATGACCAACTAACCATAGCCATACATTTACACAAAAAAATTTGGTTCAATTGGATGCATAACTTCATACATTTTTAGTCGGTACAATATTGCAAATGGCACAAAAATTGTTATTGCAGCGCCTTCTTCCGGCGGAATATTTCAAAATTGTAGGAGAACCTGCTTGCCGCAGCCAAAAACATTCACAAAAATTTGGTTCAATTCTATGCATATCTTCATACGCTTCTTGATGATAGAATGGCGACATATGGATACACACCCAGACAGACAGACATTTTGCAAAAACATGTTTTTTGTAATCTCTGACCGCTAAATATATTAAAAAATAAAAACTGTTCTTCTAACTTATTGTTATTATTTTTACATAAATGTGGCAAAACTTTTATAATCAGTAAAATGAACTCATTATGTATTTTTTTTTTTTTTTTTTTTTTTAAAGCATGCAAACTGAAGACCCGTACATTTATTTTTACTCTAAAATATCTAAAATTTCCATTAATTTATTTAAATCTATAATCAAATTACTATAAATGACTCACATTTAAAGATATATAATTAGTCTAAGTAAAATTATTAAATATTTAATCATAATGTAATATTAAGTATTTCAAACACTGGATAACGATTAAATTAATAAATGAAAGATGAGCTAATATGTATAGAATGTATTGTTACATTTAGGTACTTAGACATTTTGGTTGTTAGGTGGATTTCGTATGAAATGCTACCTATTGCGGTCACTCCTACTTTGGAATTTGTGAAAAGTGTTTGCAGATCTATACCGATCATGACCCCTAGACCTCAATACTACGCATTAGTAAAAAAGTTTATATCTATATCTATCTATCTATCTATCTATCTATATATATATATATATATATATATATATATATATATATACAGGGTGTCCCAGAAAAAATGGAACAAACTTTAAGGGGAGGTAGAGGTCATCACAAGGATTCAGATTTACATAGCAACCCATGGTCGCAAACCCTTTCCTGGCGCTGTAGTGACGACACTAAACACATGAACGAAAGGACACGAACAAGGAGAGAAAACATGTTTATTATTATTTTAGTGCTGCAAAAATACCGGGATAACACTGGTAAGCTCTGAGGAATTAGTTTTACGCATCGTTGCAGCTGCTGGGGAAGATCAGGACATACCTGGTGTTTTCTGTAGAACATTAGATCTTCCATGCACCGGAGATGCGCCTGCATGCATCAGGGACCAGGGTTGGAATTTCAAACACCTACTTTCATAACGATCGGTGTATTTTAATGTTCTTCTTTCTTACTTTTCTGCTAATGATAATAAAGATATTTTCTCTTCTTATTCGTGTCCTGTCCTTCTTGCGTTTTGTGTCATCACTACCACACCAAGAAAGCGTTTCCGACCATAGGTTACTATGTAAATCTGAATCCTTGAGATGACCTCTACCTCCCCTTAAAGTTTGTCCCATTATTTCTGGGACATCCTGTATAGATAGATATACAGGGTGAGTCATAAATATCGAAACAATAGGCTATCTCCTTAAATATTGTCCATAGACCCATACTTCCATTTGCAAAAATTCATAAAAAAAGTTGAATTTTCTTATGAGATAAGTTGCAACTCCATGGGGGGTCTATTTGAAAAAATACGAAAATTAAATTTTTATACGGCCCCCGTAGGGAAAAATTCCCAATTAGGAAATTATTCCTTATGCATTCCTAAATTGAACAAAAAAAATTTCATCTCCATATCTAAAAACCTGACAGAGATATTAAAATCCAAAATTCTCCAAAATTCGTGACTTACACCACTTAACCATGCCTGTAAACGAAGAATTTTTATCGCGTTTTGAGAGCAGATGAGGGATCGTCCACAAATTGTGCATTATTATATGTCGGATTAAGACAGTGCCTCTTATTTGGACATAACAAAGCAGCGTATTGAATTAAATCTAAACTTGTTTTCATGTCTGTACTCTACATTGCAGGTCTGCATGGATCGAAATATCCAGGTCCGGTCCCAAACCGACCCATAAGTAAAAAAGTTCGGGCCGGCCTGGAAAAAAGTTTAAATAATAGTCCGGCTCAGCCGTGAATTTCTACGTAGTTTTTTACTTCACTGTGGTTAAAAATTATTTCGTATGGAGGAGCCGAAAATCTGACCAAAAATACTTATTATAGCTTCTTGTTTTTTTTATATTTATACTTTTTATTATTTAAGTGATATATTTTTTTTATTAATGAATCTATATGTAAATGTTTCACTTATATTTTAATACACTTACTCCATATCTCATGCGTTGGAGACTTTGAAAAATGTTATACACTAAAACCTTTTTAAGACGGAATCACATAGGAATGAAAAAATACGTTACAGGCAAATAACGTTTCTAGTAGGTAAATGGAGTTTATTTTTTTCTCTGGTATTATTGTGTTTATTTTGCATGGATCAACACATTATCAGTTTAAGACAGAATTCCGTCATAGGCAGATTTTTTTCACTGGTTTATCGTATTTAGGTTTTTTGCCTTTAAATATACTATTCCTTAAAACAAATAAATTTTAAAGGTTTTTTTTTTTTTTTTTTTTTTTGTAAAATAAAAGCAATTAGCAGCCTCTCCAGGACGATAAAAAGCCTAAAGTTGTGAGACCTAAAAAAAAAAAAAAAAAAAAAAAAAGACTTAATCTGCATTTTTGAAAATGCATTCTTTTAAATAACTGACGAATATTTAAACAGTACACTTCATTTTCCTGCATAATGCATTTCCCCCCACTATTTCTTGTCATTAAATTATTAAAAGTTAAGAATTGTAAAAAAAAAAAAAAAAAAAAAAAAAAAAGGAACTTGAAACATGTTATTTTTGATTATTTTACATTAGTTTTGTTTTGGGAAATTTGAAAAAATATTTACTTTTCAAATTGGATTTTTTTTTTAAGTTATATTATTTTTTCAATAAATATTTATAATAGTTTTAAAATTAATATTGAAAAACAAAAACCCTGGAACAAAACTATAATCAGATTTTCATCTTTAATTAAATAGAAAGAAATTGAAATCCGTTAAAAAATGTTTCGAGTTATAAAGATTTTTATCTCATTTAAACCAGTACTAACCATGTGAAAATTTTATAAATTGTATGAGAAATTTTAGGATGTGTTTTTCTTAGCAAATTATATGGCTTACCATCACAAAAAAAGGAAAAAAAAAATCAAAACTCTAACTCAAAAGATAGATTTTTACGCGTTTCCTAAAAATGTTAAAGTAACATTGTTTTTTCAATTGCGCACATTTCAATTTGTGTCTAATCCCTTAAAACCTGATGAATTTTTTAAACGTCTATAACTTCGCGAGTTTTAAAGATATGAAGACGCAACTTTTTGTGTCTTATTCAGGACTGGATAAGGAAAGTTTTCCTAATTGGAATTTTCATCCTACGGGGGCCGTATAAAAAGTTAATTTTCGTACTTTTTCAAATAGACCCCCCATGGAGTTGCAACTTATCAAAAAGTTTACCTTTTTTATGAATTTTTGCAATTGGAAGTATGGGTCTAGGGGCAATATTTAAGGAGATAGCCTATTGTTTCGATATTTATGACTCACCCTGTAGATCTATCTATCTATCTATATACATTTATGTATAAATATAACTTTTTTATGGACACGATAACTTCTATAATTCTGCTCAAATCGCCTCCAAACTGATACATAAAATCACAGGGCATAAAATCTCGGTCAAGTTCGATGGGCAAAATCAGACCAAGAGGGTGGAAATAGGGAAGGTTTTGTGAAAAGAAAAAAAAATCTCATAGCTTCTTTATGAAAATAGATATCGAATCAGTTTAAAGTTCACATTACTTGGAGTTTCACATAAACATGGGCCAAAAGTTTATGCTTGACAGATATTCGATAAGGTTAAAAATGGGCTCAAGGGGTTGAAAGAAAATAGGGTTTTTGGAAGGAAAAAAAATCATATTTTCGTCAATTCTCAAGCTATCAAGTCCAATTAAACTTCTTATAAGTGTACTTAATATTATCTAAAACTTATCTTTTTACAAGTTTTTGATAGAGCCAACTCTTACTGAAAAAAAAAAAAAAAAAATAATAAATAAATAAAAACGAAAACAAAAAGGGAGATGGAAAAAGAAGAAAATCCAGAACTTTCTCTATTCTTAAGATATCAAATCCGATTAAATTTGTTTTACATCTTCTCAATAATATCTACAACTTTTAAACTGACAAGTTTTTTATAGGAGCAATCCTTATAGCAAAAATAAATTAAACAAAAATAGGAGTTGAAGAAAAATATCAAATCCAAACTGCTTATATTCTGACTTATTTTTAAATTCATTTTTTATTTTAAACGCATCAAGATGACAGGTTCTCTTATTTGGGAACTATATAATGCAACGTATTGGCTAATTTTTTGATAAAAAGTAAATCATATTACAAAAAATACTGTCAAAATGCGCATTTTGAACAGAATTTCCCTAAACAAACGTGATTGAAGAATTGATCATTTATTCAAATAACGAATTTGAAAATAGCTCTTAACTTCGAAATTTCCCCCCGCCTATAGGCCCAGCCAACAGGGATTCTTAATGCTTTAAATGTCACAAAAATGACTTAAATGATACAATGATATATTTTTATTTGATTATTACAAATAATAATTCAATTTATTTAAAACAAAGTAATTTAGAAACCAAAGCGTAATGTTTAAATATTTCCTGCTTATATTTGGCATTTTAAGTTTACTAAAACACTAAATGTACTCTAATCATCAGAAATAACACTTATAAGAGTTCTCATTAGATTTACGCTCATGAACCTTAAGTTAAGAGAGCCGCTCATTACCGAACACTTTCGATTTTTGACGTTTTGTCAAAGAAATATTTGAAGAAATCACCTGGAACTTCACGAATTTAAGGAAGACGTTTGGCTTCATATTTTCAGGGAAAGTTTGGTCAATTGAACAATAAAGATGACAGCAACAAATTGAATAATGAATGTAATGATTGGAAACACTCTGTAAAATAAATACACATAACAATTTGTAGCTATAGCATATGTCTATGTACGTACCGTATAACATTTGTGTTTATTTTTGTTAAAATAGATTATATATCCATGGATAAATAATGGTTTATTTAAAAAAAATCAAGAAATTCCCCCAAGCTTTTTCCATTTAGGATTTTAAACAATATTTAATGTTACTTTCAGAAAATTAGACAAAGGACTGTGGAAAAAACATACTTTAATTATAATATAAATATATTCAATAATTGATGAAGTATGAATATTTGTATAATGTAGTATTTAACTGGACATGCAAGAAGGATAACAAAAGTATTTTTTCATAATTTAGTAATCAACTATGTAGGGAATGTCATACAGAATGGCCTGTTAAACATCGCGGAAAAAAAGAACGATATTAACGATACAGTTTGCTTTACGATACTTTTGCTTTCTAAAAGCACTAGAATATAAGAAATTTCTAAAAATTATTTTTGTTACTTTTTTTTTATTTCTGTTTATTAGCTACTTTTCGAAAGTAACTGAAATTCAGTTCGCTACATCACGGATATCGTTCTGAAATGTTCTACTGGCCTCTTTGTATGCGTTACCTATATAATTGACAACTAAATTAAAAAAAAAAAAAGAGTCAATTTTTTTGGAACAAAGTCTTAATTTTATGCGGAATTAAAAACTAATGTATTTAAATACTCAAATTTCCCCAGAAAATTTATATATTTTGTTCTAATTGCAGTATAGTACTTCTACTGAAATTTGTTAAATTGTTCGAAAGTGGTATTAAATTTGGTTAAAATTTTTCCAAATTATACATAAGAAGCTTGCAGAATTTTTTCAAACCTTTTAAAGGAACCTTTATAAATTCCATGATATACGAGCTGTTCTTACACAAATATCTGTTGTAAATGCCAAATACAGTCATCTGGTACAACTACATCTAATTTCGAACACTTCCTTTTACAGAGTAATCGCATATATTTCTTTTATTGGATTTTTTTCCCCAGTACCTTGATTGCCCTCGAGATTAAATCTTCGCTGAAAAATGTGAGGTCAAATATTTTCTTTACATTCCTGTTCTGTCCACCCCCTGACACAACGGTACCCTACATTTTTAATTTGATTTTTTGATTGTAAAATACCTGCAAAATATAAAAAGAGAATTAAAAAAAATACACAGGTATTTTAAGGCATTTTTGTTTATAAAATGTGATCTATAAGAAAATCTCCCGAGTTTTTCACAGTATAAAATGTACATTCTAAAACCATATACCAGATCTATTGTGACTTTTTGCGATTTAGTGAGAATCAATAACTTCAAGTTGGACATTAATAATTGTGGTCGATTCTAGTAGTTGGACATGAATTAGAAATAATTCTGGCCATAGAGAAATTTCTCTATGGCCAGAATTATTTCTTAGCCTGTCTCCCCTTCTCACTTAAATATTCATGAAGCTTATTTTATTTCTAAAAATTCTAATAATCTTGACAATGATCTCTTATCACCCCCCTCCATCTCTCCTGCGTGGAAGTTGCTTTTGTAGTTCTTTCCCTCATCTATTTTCATTTTATTTATATTTGAAATATATATTTATTGTTTTATGTATTTTTTTATTTTATTTACTATTATTATTCCAACTTTTTCTCTATCTTTTATTATTTTTATTTTTATTTTTTTTTATTTTTTTTTATTTTTTATTTATTTATTTTATTTTATTTTATCATTTATATATATTTTTTATTTTATTTTTATTTATTTATTTTACTATTATTATTATCACTCCACCTTTTTTTTATTATTTTGGCATCACATTTGTCTTCTGCTCTTTCAACGAGCACCACCTGTAGCACTCTTTGCAATCTCCACCCTCTTTCAGTCTTTCTTTCAGTTTATTTCTAACTCTATCCCCTTACGGACACCCCAGCAAACACAAAACTAACAGAATGGTACAAAAATTATATCTTTCGACAAGTACTAGAGGTGTTATTTCGATAACAGTGAATCGTAACCTAAAAGTATCGATTCTGTCCTTTCCTTCGATATCTTTGGCGATACTTTCATGCGTTGTCATGATGGCGCCAGAAATATGACACTACGACGAAAATCGGCGATGTAGATGATACGTGTTTGATACAAATACGTAGGAATTCCGACACTTCTGGCATAAAAATGATAAAATAAGGGCACAAATTTGATATTGCTGATATCCAATGAGAATCATTTTGAACGTTTTTTTTAATGCCCATATGATAACATTTTGTGCCAATCTAATGACACTTTATACACATGTCGGCGGATACTTTTAATATATATATATATATATATAGATTTTTTTTTGGTAGTATCTATACTATTTTAATCCTTTGAGGGCTAAATCACTTCCATTGCTAATATGTTGAAATAAATGACACTGGAATCTTACATGTATATTTGTAAAGAAAAAACTAAATTTTACATACATCAAACTATTTTTTTAATCAAAATTCTGGTAACATTTGGAAATTAAAATTAATTAGTTCCATAAATATACAACCGCCTTTGAAAGAGTAAAAAAAAAAATATTCCAGTTATATAATTGAAAAATGATAAAAACTTGATACAATCAAAGTTATTTTTAAGACCTTTTTTCAAGTTTCAAAATCATAAATTGTTGCAAGATTTTCTCTAAATTTTATAATAAGGAAATCAAGCTTGCGTTGTTTTATTGTGGAAAATTAGGACTGAAGAATTTCTTCTTCTATATTTTGCAATCAGCACATTTTGTAACGCTGTATTTAACTTCACTTAAATTTTATACAGAATCTCTGTGTACTGCTTAGAGAATCTTTTAACATAAACATTTTCTTTACTCAGTTTCATACGTGTATTTTATTTTTATGAAGTTTCATACTATTGATCGTATTAAAAAACTTTTCTAAAATCCACTCTTAACTGATCAGGAAAAAATGCATCTAACTAGCACACATAATACAATAGTTTTTTTTTTTCATATATTACGGATGTTATCCTTCATCTTTTTATCGTACATTTGCCTGAAATTCCAATTTAGAGAAAAGAAAAAAACATTCCAAAGAAAAAAATATTTTTGAAAAAAGTTTCTTTTAAAAGTCCTTTAACTGTCTTAATTATGAAGGATAAAAAAATGTTCTAATTTTTGCTCAACTATTCAATAGCACCTCTTTTACAATAAAAAATGTTTCATTCCCCCCCCCCCTTTACAATAGCATTTCAATTAAGTTCCAAGTGTAGTACATTGAAAAAAAAATCAAATATTGCTTCAAAGAAGCAAATATTTTTCTAATATAAATGCATATGCATGGAGGGGGGGAGGGATTTTCTCTTAACTTTTCTAACTAATCATGAAGCATAAAAAGGGGTGCAAAAATCTAGGCATAAGTAGATTGTCTCTCGCCACTAAAATTATTAAAAAAATTTCTTTGCTGAAAATTTAATAACATTCTAGCAAGAATTTTGCACAAAATATTAATAAATCAATTTAGTGGTGAGAGACTGCCCGACGGCGCTTAGATTTTCTGCACCCCTCATAAAATATATTCAAATTTTTATTCAATGGCTAAATTGCTTTTGTCTATAAGTAAAAGATTTATAATTAATACAAATTATTATTATTAGTGGGGAAATTAGCATTAAATAAAAAGTTTATTTTTACTTATTACATATTTTATTGTTTTTTCCTCTTATGGCATTATTGTCTCGCAGTAATCCCTACATAATAGAAGTATAAAAAAATTTCTTATTACTAACTTAAATATTATCAGGTGTTAACACATATCCCAATCCCCCCCCCCCCTCTCTCCACACACACACGAGTAAGAAAGTACTTTTGAGATAACATTTTTTCATTTAAAAACTTCCATTTTATTATTATTATTATTTTTTTTTCAATCACATTCAATATTTTTGGACTCCAAAAAAGTTTCAGTGACTAATTAAATTAACGACATTTTGTCTTTGGGATGCGTAAACCATTTAAATAGTAAAAAAAATATATAAATAAAATTTCAACAAAACAAATTTTGTAATGAAGGGGGGTGGGGATAAATGGAATAATTTATGCTTCATAAACTTTCATATTGAGAGAGTACAACTGAAAATTTTGTATGAAATATAATTAAATTAAGAATGTACAAACTATTTCAAATAGAATACTAATAATAATGCATACACACACCAAATACATTTTATTTCAAATCATAGGTAAGACAAAAAAAAAAATAATAATAATAATAAATAAATAAATTCCTTCATCCCCTCCCCCCTTCTTGTTTGCGGTAAACCTTATGAGTCTTTTTCAAATCATCTGTCAATTCTTGTCTATGTTTCATCTGAAAATACCTACTATGTTAAGATAGCTGAAATAAATAAACACAGACAATATAGAACAATGCTAGTGTTAGTGCTACAATATTTATTTAACTACAATTTTTCCTTACAAAATACAAATTATATATTTAATATTTTTAACAAAGATTTTCCTTTTATTTTTTTAAAAGATGAGATTTAGCAATACAATATTTCATATCGACAGTTATCATGCTCTTTCATAATACATTTTCTTCAAAATTCAGAAACTGGCTCAGAAGTCCTCAATCCTTTATTCTCAATACTGGTATACTTCAAACCCAGATTCCTTCCAAGTTGGGTGCTCCAAGTATCTGATAATTTCTCCACCTATTTAAACAACATAAAATAACATTTTAAAAGGATCAAAAATTGTTATTGGTAGACACAAAATCAGATTATTAAAAATGTAGAAATATAATAAAATAATTGACTTTCACACCTTGAGAACAAGTAAATTACACATACATAGCATTAACACTAAATATATAAGGAATTTTATTCAATATATATAAAAATATTTTAAACTAGGATTTTTATTTAAGACTAACTTATTTTTATGCGATTTAACCATTAGACATCATTTTCCATGGATTACATTTTCATTGTATAGAAGAGAATCAGCTGTTTATTAAAATTCTAATGCAGAGATTGACAAGTATTTTTAAATGGGTTCAGAAAATTTTTATTGAGAACCAAAGAACAAAACACATTTCATAAGTACTACCTACTTATATTTTATTATTATTATAGATATACACACATGTAATAGAAAAGTCATGCATTAGTTCTGAACAATTACTAGATACATAGGTATAAGGTCTAAAAATGTTCTCATCACGAAATAGAAAAGGCATTCTTAAGGCATCTGTTGAAAAATTAATGCGAAGAATTACACTTGCTTTCTTGAGCCAGATTTTTACAGTTTTGTTCATGTGGTGAATAAATAATGGAAAAAGTATCTTGAAGGTGGGCATCCATCAATCTCAAAACGATATTTGTTTATCAAAAAATTAATTTTGAACAAAGATTTTTTTACATACATATGAAGACATGAAGAGTCAAAAACAGTAACCAGGTAAATAGCTAAGTTTTTTACAATTTTCATACAATACTGAAACATTTTTACCCCAAAACTCATGTATTTTTATACACTGGTAGGGAAATATTTTCTTGCAAGACAATTATTTTCATTTGAAGTTTTTCAGGATTGAACAACTTCACAACCATCTATTTTGCAGCTGGAATAACTATGGTGACAAAGAATTGAGACAACTTAATTATCTCTGGAAAGTTTTGGAATCTTGCTTCAAAATTCCTTTACAAACTGTCATAAAAATTTAAGAACACTACAGTGTGTATTTCGGAATTCTTACAGTCATGTATTGTTCGAAAATGAATAAATACTTCATTTGTAATATCTCTCCCCCCCCCCCCCCCAAAAAAAAAAATCCAGTTTGTTACAAAAAGCAGACACATTTACATCAGATTACACATTAATTTCCCATGTCTCTGTAACTGGATGTTAAGTGCCCCTCTCTACTGGAGAATTAGGATTTATTCAACATTTTTCAAAAGAATAGAAATCAACACAACAGCACAATCAATACTTTCCCATAAAATATTATGACATGACATTTGAAAGAATCAAAATCATACATAAACCAAAAGAGCCCTTAAGAATTAAACTAAATAATTAACTATACCAGTGTTTCTCAACCTTTTTCAGGCCATGCCCCACCAAATCATATCTAAAACCCTGATGGCCCCCCTCCCCTCTCTCTGAAAAATAATTCTTATTATATAAAAATTGAGCTGTTATTCCATTTAAAGAAATTTTAAAAAAAATAGCCATTTAAAAATGGAATGGAAAAGAAAACATAAACAAGTAAAAGAAAGGTCATGAAAAAATGAACATAAACGAAAAAAATGTGTTCAGGAAGCAATCGTTAATAATATAGACCAGGAAGCGGCTGCACAAACCATCACCTCATAGAATTGATTGTTGAAGTTTCAGCATTAGACAAAACTTGATTTGTATATTAAAATGCAACTGGTCTGCCAAATCATATCTTGGTGGAAATCGCTAAAGACCTGATTTTAATGATTGATCGGTAAGTGCTTTACTGCAGTCAAAAGTATGAAAATGTAGAGGACTGCTAGCAAGAAAACAAATGGTAAATCTACTAGTCAACCACTAAAATCAAGTTTGTTAAGATATGACTTGGTAGACCAGTTGCATTTTGATATGTGAATCAAGTTTTAACTAGCTCATGAATTTCAGTCATCAACTCGATAAGGTGATGGTTTGTGCAGCCGCTTCTAGATCTAATAAGAGTAATAATAATAATATGCAGCAATGAAAAAAAAAAAAATAGATCTTCAAATATTTAATAGTGAACTTTGATACACAAAAATAACTTTAACTGGATGTTTCTTGATTATGTATCTGTCATTTTAATTGCTGATAGTAAAAGTAAATAAATAAAATATATAATAAAATTCAAATTATAACATTTAAGGTGAATAGAATAAAATTAATGAGATTTTTGTGCTTGATGTTGGCTGCAAAGAGATTTTATATTAGGCACTAATTTTGTCAGCTTTTATCTCAAATCCCTCGTTTAGTGATGTCTAGTCGATTTCTTTATTTTAGTAGTAAATCGTTTACCGCACTCAAGCCACATTCAGCAAGGTATGAAGATGGGAAGGGTAACAATATTTTTCTTGCAAATTGTGTTGAATTAGGCTATTTAGTTTCAGTCTCAGCACAAAGCCACACCATATTGCCTTTTATGTTGAATAGAGTTTTAATTGACTCATCGTTTTTAATTTCAGCAATTTCTTCTCTGTATGGTGTTGAAACATTAGATAAATCAACTAACATTGGCTGCATGACCCATGATGGAAAATCCATTTGCTTTAAATCAACGAATCTATCATTCATATCAGAGGCCAACATTTTCAGATGATTGACAATGGCAGTTATAGCGGTGTCTGTTACCTCGCATTTTTTTTAACCAGAAAAATAGGTCAAACTTTCTCTCTGAAATATGTTTTTGTCAAACCTCAGCAGACGCAAAAAACCCCAAATATTTTCACTTTTGCATCAACAAGTGTTTTGTTTTCTCCTTGAAATTGTTTATTTAATGTATTAAACTTTTCAAAGATATCTGCTAAATAACTAACATATGCTTTTCCATCAACGGTTTGTAGGTAGAGGTCAAAATTAAGAAAATTTGCAGGTGGCCAGTGGCCACTGGGCTTGGAATTCTGAGTGGCCACTCGCGCGTTTTTTTAATATTGCAAAACTCGTATAAATATACAACTTAAATAAACATACGCAGCTTACTTGATGGCATCCAATGTAATATTTACAAATAAACAAATAATAAACACGTTAATTCTTAAACTGAACATGAATTGTAGAAACTTAAATTTAAAAAATAAATAAAATAAAATTGAGCTAGAACTATCAGGATTGCAAAATAGACCAGAATTTATGAGATTTTAATTTGAAATGACATAAGGTAAAATTACAAAATCCAGACATCTTATTGGAAAATCGATTACAGTTGGAAAATGTAGGTAAACTAATCATTAAAATATGATCTTCTGCTTCTAATGCTGTCATTCCACCACAGTTCAATCACTGAATCTGGATTGAATTCCTCCTTGTAGCCCGCTACTGGCAACAGTGCGAACTACAACCAAAATAATGTTGCCGTTGCCATTCTAAATTCCAAAGAAAAATATAGATTTAAAAGAAAGTTGCCAAATATTTTTCATAATTTATCCATAAATATTTAAATATAAAGAAAAAAAAATAGAGAGAACGAGAGGAAGCTAAAAGTAGCAAATTGTAGCGCAATTTTTTTTTTAGTAGCGCAAAAAGTAGCAAGTAGCCCAGATTTTTAAAAAAGTAGCCTGGAGTGTTCAAAAGTAGCCCAATTCGCTACTTGTAGCCTGATCTGGCAACACTGGTGTCCACTTCAAATGGCGATAGTACAATAATCCTCCTTTTGTTATTTTTCAGATTGTCACTTCTGTTTTCTGTTGGAGAGTCACGTGGTAGACGCGTAGACACTCCCCCTCTCCGTCGAGACCATAAGTCTATGCTTCCCCCTCTCCCATGCCGAAATCGACCTATGACCGGTGAAAAGGGGGAAAATGAGAATTTTTGTTTGCTTCTGTTTTCATTTCCTCTTGGCTCTTGAACATTGGAGTACGTTTATTTGTAAAAATAGATAAAATAATAAAAGAAAGAAAGTGGCGACCAATATATAATTTTGCGGTCTCCACTTTCAAATGTTCAGTCGCCACGTGGCGAGTGGCGACCGTTAATTTTTACCTTTATTTGTAGGGCCTTAATGTCAGGCTTTTCATTTAAAAATTCACCAAGAACATCGAACAACTCCATGAATCTTTTTAAACAATTCATTTTGAGAGCCATCTTAATCGCACTTTTTTGTTGTTGTTCTTTGCAACAGGGTTGGGTAGATTATTTTTTTGAAAATTAAACAAAAAATGATCTTGAATTTGGAATAGTCGAGGTTGGAAGGATTCCGGATTTTGGATTTTGTACTCTACAAACACAATGGGGTGCTGCAGCAATGATTCACTAGCAAACTATTTTCTGATATTTTATTATTAGATTTTTTTTTTTTTAAGTCTCACGTATAGGTCGACCCCCCCCCCCTTTAAAGTTCTTTTTTTGTCTAAAATTTCTCGACTTATACGCGAGTATATACGGTAATCTTATTTACTTTACCCTGAACAGCGAAGTGCTCTACAGCATCTATCCTGATCATGATGCTACCCATAAGTGGGAACCCCCAGTATTCAGTTGTAATATAACTAGGTAATTATCCACACTGTAAGGATGAAAGTTTGCATAAAACTTGTGCAGCCAGAAATCAGGCTTTCAACATATAGTTATTGAATCTTAAGAATTAAATAACAGTGCCTTCTACCTACAAGTAACACTCTGCTTTTTTAAAAAATCTAGGACAATTCTGTTTTCAGAAATGTTTCTGTAAATGTAGCCTAGAATTTTTCTAAATTTTAGTCACCAGAAAAAATTTCCCCTCCCTCATACTTCATTATGAGTTTCCATGTTTAAAATTTAACCTTTAAAGACATGGGCAGTGTGTAATATGCACCATAAATGGTTTCAGTTTTTTAAAGTATAAATAATTTTTAATGATAATTATTTCAGACAGAAAAAAAGAATAGTTTAGAATTATTAGCTAGAAAATTTAAAAGAGAACTTTGAAAGATAACACATTCTAAGTCTATTTATAAAAGTTTGAATTCTATTAAAAAAATAAAAAATAACTTACATGTTTGGAAATATCCTCATACTCCAATATATATTTGATATGTGAAAGAAGGTCTTCCTGAATTTCTAAACAACACCATCTAAAAACAGAAATTAAAAAATAATACAACAGGCATATATGCAAAAAATTTAAATTTCTATTAACATCTATATGAAGTCAAAAACTTATTTGCCATTATCTTATCGAGCATTCCTTAAGATGTATGATTTTTTAAAGCAAAATGTAATTATTCAAAAATGTAGTGTTTATTCAAAATGAATGCTTTTCTATAAATACATTATAGGTACACTGTAAACGTGTGATTATCCACCAATACCAATTATGGGACCAACAGTGTTGTGTAGTAGATGATCAGACTTACTAAAATTACATGTCTGTATAAGAATAATTAAAAGTTTTTATTATTATTATTATTTGCTGCATATTTTTGTATAGGGGAGAGTGGAATACAGTAGACAACCCCTTATGTTTTATTTATTTTTAAATTTTTAGAGTTTGTTTTACTGCTATTATTTCTTTTAGGCTTGGAAATTTGTCAGTTTGTAAATTAAAAAAAAAAGCAGATTTTGTTAAACAGTTGCGAAAAATGCAAATTAACAAAGCTTCACAAAAGCACAAATTTTGCCAAAGAATTGTATATGTAATAGATTAGATATAGTAAGATTATTTTCAAGATGTAATAATATTCCTTGACTTTATACGGGAGTGTAAATTTTGTTTTAAAGTGCTAAAAAATAAGCATAGTAACTAGTGCAGAAAAAAATATGAATGTTATGAATGAAGGAAAGAAAAGAAGCCAATCAAGATTTTTCCATGCCTGATCATCAAAATGTGCAATTTTTTCATGGTTAAGCAATCATGGCGATTCGCACTTTATGAACTGATCAACAAAATTTGCGATTTTTACAAAAATGATCGGGAAAATATGAAGTTTTTCTGCACCCGATTGACAAAATTCATGTTTTTTATAAAGTCGATCGACGAAACTCATGATTTCCTCCCACATGATCAAGGAAACTTGTGATTTTTCTCTGAGTTTGATCAACAAAATTTGCATTTTTTTTGCACCTAATTATAGAAATTTGTGATTGTTCAGTATGCCATCGACAAATTAGTGATATTTCGGATTCTTAACTGATTGTAGGGTCGCTCCATGGTAACTTATGTTACGTTTTGAACTATTTTCAGTGATTTTAGTAATGTAACAAAAAAGAAAAAAAATATATATATATTAGACATGGTTTGCTAATTAAAGTTATTCAAAGCCCAATTTATACTAAAATTACATAATTTTAATGTTATTTCATAAATTTTGTTAGTTTTATTTACTACGGTAACTGCCATTACTGAAAAAGGAATATGTTATCATATATAAAGTGCAATTTTCATTATAATTTTTTAGGTAATTTATCCAAACTGACCCTCACATAGGTTTCATTGTCAAATTAAGTTAATTTCACACTTGAATGTTTTTTAGTGTTATATTACTAAAATTATTGCAGTAAATTGCTGTAAATGTAGCATAAGTAACCATGGAATGACCCTCTGATGCATTATTATTATTTTTTTTTTTACTTTGCTGCAAATTGATGAAGTTCACAGCTTTTTCTTGCAATAAACTGATGAAAGTCACAATTGTTATGCCCCCGATTAACAGGGTTCCCCCAAGTGGTCCCAGCCCAAAAAAACCCGTCCGGGTTTTTTCAAATTTTTGCAGGATTTTACAACTGTATCATTGCACAATTTAACTGATTTCTTATTTGAAATTAATGAAAGACATTATATAAATTTAGCATATTTAACTTAAAGCAGGGTTGTTATGATTTTGCCCAACTCAAAAAACCAACTTTTTTTTTTTTTTTCAAAATTTCAACTTTAAATTGCCTAAGGTTAATTTCTTAAAATTGTTATTAAGATCTTAATAATGATATTAAGATATATTTCTTAATAGCAATACACCACTTGTAAAGTTTCTCTCTCACCACAAGAGGAAAAAATATCTTAATTCTACCAATGAACAGGGTTCGTGATTTTTTTGATTTTTTAAATAAAAATCAAAACAATCGGATTTTTTTGATTTAAATCAGATTTTTTTGATTTAAATCAGATTTTTTTTATTTTTTTAAAAATTGCCACACATTATTATTATTTTATGACTTTTTGTTTAATTTAAATAATATAAAGTTTACATACATAGACATGCATATTATAAGTATTATCTATATTACTAATATTACACAATTTACATAAATGATTCATATTATTTCAAGGTAAAATTTTAGGCTATGAAAAAAATCTTGATTATACAAAATGCATGAAAAACTACAAATCAGATGTCAAAAATTTATTCAACCTTCAATATTTTAATTAAAAAACATCTGCAACACATAAAAAATTTAAACAAAATTGGAAGTTTTTAACTTTTTTTTTTAAGTGTTGACTGAGAAAAATGAGTTCAATTGCTGCCATCAAAATAATTAAGGCCAGAGGACACAAATTGAGATGTCATCACTAATCGACTGACTTCTCAGTAGTGTTGGAATTTACACAAGAAAATTTTGAATAGCAATTTTATTTTACTCGTGGAATATTTATCATATAAAACAATAACTATTTAAACTCACTAATAAGAACTTGGAATCCCTAAATAAAAATTCAGCCAGAGAAGGAATGCTACAGTGTTGCCACATCTGGATATTTTTTTATTGGGGGATTCCAAATTCTCATGTTTAAGTTTAAGAAGTAATTAATCATAAGTTAATCAGTATGTTCAGTGTTTCATATGACGATTGATATTCCACAAATAAAATAAAAGTAAATTGTTATTCAAAATTTTCTAGTGTGAATTCCAACATAAGTGAGAAGTAAGTCAATTAGTGAATACCTCACAATTTGTGTCCTCTGGCCTTGAGCATTTCGATGGCAGCGGTTTAACAGTTTTATCTGTTGATTTCTAATTTCTGAAAGTATCAAACCAAAGGCAAAAAACATTTGTTCGATTGAAGCAGATAAATCTATTGCAGCAAAAAGCTAGTTGATCATTAATTCTCTTTTTAGTATGAGATTTTTCGATAACTGTAACAAAAATACCTTCCATCATTCTAAAGGGCTGAGATCAATTATATTAAATTAAATAAATAAATCAATTGCTGATTCAGATTTTGCTCAAATCCTTATATAGCAGGCTTCACCAAAGTACAGCACATAAAGTCATACAATTTTATTTTACCTCAACTTGCAAAAGTTTTTCTAAATACTAATGAGGAAATATTCAAATATTTAGTATATTTCTGTTTAGATTTCTTTACCGTTGCAAGATTATTTTATAATTTGATTCAAATGAAATTTGAAAGCATTTTTTTTTTTCTAAATTTTACATTTATTTTACTTTTTTACTAAGCTTAAGCTTTATCTTTCTGAAAGTCGTTTGATTATATATGGTATATAAAACTAAATTATATTAAAGCACATTATTATGTTTGTTTCATCTGAAATTTATTAAAAATAACTTAAAAGAAAAACTGATTTAAATCAATGATTTTTTTTAAAAAAATCAGTTGATTTAAATCGTGATTTAAATCATGATTAAAATCAAGCCGATTTAAATCAACGAACCCTGCCAATGAAAATTTTAAAAAGAAATAATTGTAATTTAATTTTTTATATATCAGAAACACAAAAACAAACTTTTTCCCATAAAAAAAATTATAATTTATTCTATGTTATGTTATACAATATTGAAACTCGTAACAAAATACCACATATGCTGGGAATCCTAATTTATTGAAGTAGCTATGTAAGATTTAGTTTATTCTGTTAATTAGTTATAATAAAAAAAAATACTAATTCTGATTTAGCATTAGTATTAATACAGTATTTTAATGATAATTTCATTTGCAAAATTATTACTGGTAATCAATTTTTGTAAAAGCAAAAAGTAATTTTGATCGTCATGTATTTATATATTTTTGTAATTACTTCAAATTGTGTTTAGTAGTAGTAAGTACATTTTTCTTTTCAAACATTTTGAATGTTCTTCGTTAACTCAAAAAATTCATTTACAGCTGGCTTAATATATCAATGCAAGAAACTAGTCATATCAGACACAAATCTACCTTTTAAATTAACTAGGTTTTTTAATATATACATTTTGTTGATTTATTTTTAATGCAAAATTATACCCAGGTTTCACTGATACATGAACAGTTTAGCTGTTATATATACGAAAATTAGAAATTTTAAGTCTTTAAAAAAAATTCGATAAAACCCGAAAAAGCTCAGGTTCTTACAGAAAAACCCGGGTTTTAGACTAGTGGGCCCAGTGGGTTGGGCTTTTTTAAAAAAAACCCGGGTTTTTTCAAACCCTGCCGATAAACGAAATTTAAAATTTTTCCATTCATCATAGACAACATCAGCGATTTTTCCATTTCGTATCAATCTATTGTGCGATTTTTTTTTTCTCCTAATGACACAATGTGCTTTTTTGTGACCAATCAACAAAATTTGCAATTTTTTCACGCCTGATTGAGAAAATTAGAGATTCGTACGAAGTCTATCGAGAAACTTCGAGATTCGTAAGAAGTCTATCGAGAAACTTCGAGATTCGTAAGAAGTCTATCGAGAAACTTCGAGATTCGTAAGAAGTCTATCGAGAAACATCGAGATTCGTAAGAAGTCTATCGAGAAACTTCGAGATTCGTAAGAAGTCTATCGAGAAACTTCGAGATTCGTAAGAAGTCTATCGAGAAACTTCGAGATTCGTAAGAAGTCTATCGAGAAACTTCGATATTCGTACAAAGTCTATCGAGAAACTTCGATATTCGTACAAAGTCTATCGAGAAACTTCGACATTCGTACAAAGTCTATCGAGAAAGTTCGACATTCGTACGAAGTCTATCGAGAAACTTTGACATTCGTACGAAGTCTATCGAGAAACTTCGACATTCGTACGAAGTCTATCGACAAACATAAGTACAAGAAGTCTATCTGTGGAATTTTTTCTGAGTATTAGAAGTAACTAAATGAAAAGGGGTTAGAAGATTTCTAAGCATGGGTGCAAGTTTGAAATTTTGCCAAGATTGAAAATATTTTGACACTTCACCCTCCCACTGAATGAGAACATAAAGCACGTAACTCGAGTTTTCTTCCATGACCATATGATGAAATAAGTTTCTTCCCCCGATCTTTCGACAAAATTTTCAACTTTTCTACAATATTTTGCTGAAATTTGTGATTTCTTTACGATTTTAAACCGAAACTTGCGATTTTCCACTGAAATTTGCGATTTTTCTAGTTTTCAGCAGAAATCTGCATTTTTTCGCTGAAATCCAAGTATTTCATACAATCTTTTGATGAAATTTGCGTCCTTTTTTGCTATCCTTCAACAAAAAGTTTCATTTTCTCTGTTATCATTTGATGAAATTCTTGGGTTTTTTGCAATCATTTCACAGAAATCACGCTTTTTTTCGATCTTTTGGCAAAATTTGCACCTTTTCCCCGATCCTTCATTTAAATTCACATTTTTGCGATCCTTTGACAAAAAAAAGCGTACTTATTTTGTATTCTTTGACCGGAAATAGCGTCTTTTTTTGCAATTATTCGACAGAAATAGTGTCTTTTACGCGATCCTTTAACAGAAATCGCATCTTTCCATGATGCTTTGGCAAAGTTTGCATTTTTTTTCACGATCCTTTAACAAAAATCGCAGTTTTACTGCAATCATTTGATGAAAATCGTGGAATTTTTTGCAATCATTTGATGGAAATCTCTTTTTCTCGATTCTTTGACAAAATTCGCGATTTTTCCACGATCCTTTGACAAAATTCACGTCTTTTCCACAATCCTTTGATTAAATTCATGCGATTTTGCACTTTTTTGCGATCCTTTGACAAAAATTGCATCTATTCAGTATTCTCTGACTGGAAATAGCATCTTTTTCATGAGTTTTCTACGGAAATTGCATCCAGGCATGAAAGTGGACCAAAGAAAAAAAGGAGGAAAATTTTTTTCGACTTCAGATGCCAAATATAAAGAGAATCTAACGGCGATATTTTATAGATTGCAGTGCAGTTTTAAATTTTACACAAACATGATAATTACAAGAAGTTTCATTTAAAAAAATAAATAAATAAATAAAATTTATTTTTTTCAAAAATCACACAATAAATGTGTATTCCTTGATAAAACAGGTGGCCTTAGTACCAGGGGTGATTCTGGGTGAAAATTTTTTTTCGAAAATTCACGCCGTATTTTCGGAAATCGGCGGCGGGAAGAGGGGGCAGGGCGCCCGTTTTTTTTTATGAAATTGGCGTTTTTTGACGATCTTTAGACAAATGTAGCATTTTTAAGTGATCTTTTCTCGAAAACGGCATTTTATCCCCGCGATCTTTCGACGAAATCTGCCTTTTTTTCACGATCTTTTGACAAAATCGGCGTTTTCCCCGTGATCTTTAGATGAAATCGTCGTTTTTCAATGATCTTTTGACAAAATATTTTAAAGCGGTCTTTTATCCAAAACGGCGGTTTTTTCTGCGATCTTTTGGCAAAATATTTTTTAGCGGTCTTTTATCGCAATCGACGTTTTCCCGCGGTCTTCAGGCGAAATCAGCGTTTTATCTGCGATATTTGGGTGAAATTGCCGTTTTTTTCGCAATCCACACAGGAAATTCGCGTTTTCGAGCTATCTTTTGACAAAGTTCGTTGACAAAAACATTGACGAAATTATCGTTTTTCCACGAAATATTGACGAAATGTGTACTTTTCCAGCGATCCTTTCATCAAATTTGCATTTCTCCGTGATTGTTTTTTTCCGCGCGCAAAACCGTACAAGTTGTCAACTATGCTGAACTAATAACCCAATTTCAAATTTTCGGAAATTTTGGACGAGAATCACCCCTAGGGTTTGAAGGGAAGTACGCTTAAAACTGCAAAAAAAAAAAAAAAAAAAAAAAAAAAATACCACAAACAAGATTCGCGGACATCCTCTCTCAAAGAGAAAGCTGGAGGGGAAATATATAAATTAAAAGAAGTGGGCGCTGATTACAGATGTTTGACAGCTGAACCATTTAGCCGATAAGTAAGAAATCTTTGTTGTCAGTTGCACTTACAAAAAAGCAACATGACTCTTAAATTATAAAAATTAAGACCCTGGTTGTAAAAACAGGGTCCTTAAAACAAACCCTTCAAAAATATATAAGTCACCATTCTTTCCGAATTTATTCAATAAAATTCTCTCAATAAGTAATAAATAAATAAGTAAGCATTTTTTTTTACACCGAAAATTCTAAAATACGAATTCCAAAAAATAATTTGAAAACATCGTTTCACAAAAATGTGTGCAGTGCTGAGTTTGTTTGCATAAAGTGAAATGCTTTATATTACAATAATTTATGGCCTTGCGCATACGCTACACTGTGATTAAATACTTAATAGGCATTAAAATTATAAATACGAAATAATCTAAAGTGAGAAATTAAAGGGTTACTTCTCCAAGGCCGAAACTAGCCTTTTTTGCATGCGGGACAAACATGGTTTTTGGCATCACATCCTCTGCAAAGTGTATTTACAAAGAAGAATTTTACTAATTTTATAATAGCTAACTTACTTTAAAATTTAAAATATGTAATATTGAATTACGTAACTACTTCGTGAAATATAGATTCGTTAAAATTTTGCAAACGGAATCAGAAAGAATCGGGGAAAAAAATCCGTTTTATGTAGGATCCTTATTCCATATATCATTCTTAGATTCTTCTATATTTTGGCCAAGAGAATACAGACATAAGAAAAATCGACGCACAAAAATCTGCATTTGGCACCCCTACGTTCTAAAGCCCGAGCACATGCCCAATTGGCCCTCCTCGTTAATTTCGGCACTGTACTTTACTCTCACGGACAATGTTGATATCAGAGGGGCATCCCCCCCCCTCCCCGGAATTCTATAATGCCTCCTGGAGAAGAAAAAAGTATTAGATCAAAACTACACAGTTCGCTAATGATAATCTTAAGAAAGAATTTTTTTAATGTCCTTCCGAAACGAAAAAAATTTATATCAACCCGACCCAGTGAAATCGGGTTACCTGCCTGATCTGATGATTTCTGAAAGAAAATATCTAAAATATTTCTTCAAATAAGTTTTTCTTAAACGGTGATTTATCATTGCAGAAAAATAAACAATTCAAGTATCAAAATTATAGTTATTTTGGAAAAAAAACAACTGAAAAACTAGTAGCGAAACACTTATCACTGTTTTAAAGCACATTAATCCGGATTAAATCATACCTCTCCCAATATTTTCTTTCTGTTCAGCGTCGCAGTGACCTATGGACCCATGACTTATGAGCACTGCTTACTCGGAGTATAGAAGAAAAAAAAAACACAGTTGCCCGTTCACAAAGTTAAGGACCAGGAAGAAATAATTACTCTGAAGTTAAACTTTATTCCCGGAACTCCCTTTTTTTTTTCTCCCACTTGCGGTTTACTGACAATGGGAAACGAGGGCGATACAATGGTCAGGGGAGATCACTAAGGAAAGATTCCCGTGCTACTCTTGGATTGAAGTTGAACTGAAAAACTCATTTGCATCAAATGCGCCGCCTTCGAACATAAAAGGTGCCGCCTGCTAACCGCAAAAAAAAAAAAAAAAAAACTGTGTGTGTCTGCAGCCTTACTTCCCATTTTCTAAAAATAGATTTTCGCCCCGCGAAATGCACTGCATCTGAAGCTCCTGAACGTAAATTGACCGCTGACTTTGATCAGCAGCGATTTAGTGGGTGAAGAGAGAAATCGAGAAGTTATCCGGAAGCTTCTCGGACCCCCCCCCCCCCCCAAGTTACCTGTAATATTTTCTTTGCATTTTTGCATCGATCCAGAGAATGGCCAAAATCATCTTTAAAAAGACGGATTTCCGCCTAAAGGCGGAAGTCTTTCATCCCTGTGCATCTCTTCCATGATTCTTCGACGAAAATAGCATATTTTCTGCAATTCTTCGACGGAAATAGCATCTTTCCAGCGATTCTTCGACGGAAATAGCATCTTTCCTGCGATTATTCGACAGAAATAGTGTCTTTTACGCGATCCTTCAACAGAAATCGCATCTTTCCATGATGCTTTGGCAAAGTTCGCATTTTTTTTTCACGATCCTTTAACAAAAATCGCGTTTTTACTAGGGATGTACCGAATATTCGGTATCTATTCGGTATTCGGCCATGTTACCGAATATTCGATTAGGCCAAATATCAAAATATTCGGTTAAGCCGAATATTCAGTTTGGCCGAATATTCAGTTTGGCCGAATATCAAAGTATTCGGCCGAATCGAATGCTTAATAAAGCCTTTTAAAACACATTTTAAAAAACTTTTCACAATTACTGCTTTTAACTGTCAATTTATAAATATCTTTAAAATAATTAGAAATAAAATCATATTTAAATAAAATAGAATGTTTTTACATTATTTATTTGCTGTTTGTAAAGTTTAACTTAAGAAAACTTGTGTTTTCGTTTGTTGCATTAACAATGAAGAAGATACCATAACTATATTTTCAACTCACATGCTTTGATTTCTGTAAAATATGATATGATGAGAAGGATGGAAAATGCCCTTATTCATAGGTAAAGAACTATGAGCTAGGCATTCCTTTATTCAGAATTAAGTTGAAAGTATTTATATTGAAAAAAATCTGTCTTGAGTTATTTAAAAAGAACAAATATGAGACTATAGTTTTTTTTCAACTATTTTTTCATTATTTCTCTTTGATTTCAAAATGTTTGTTTTAATTCGTAGAAAAAATCATGATATTTAAGATTTTATTAATTGAAAAAGTCTCATAATTATGCTTCTTAAATAAAAAAAAGGCAGATTTTTTTCAATACTGAATGTTCTTATAAAAAGTTCTTGTTTATCAAAATATAAGTCTCTTTTATTAAATATTATGTAAAATTATTTTAAAAAGTAACATTTTAATACCTTTAAACTTTGAAATATAAAAAGTATTTGGGAAGCCAAATATTCAGTATTCGGCTGAATAGTTACTACTCCGCTGGCCGAATATTCGGTATTCGGCCTAACAATTACTATTCGGCTCAGCTGTCGGCTGAATATTCGGCATTCGGCCAAAATCACTATTCGGTGCATCCCTAGTTTTTACTGCAATCATTTGATGAAAATCGTGGAATTTTTTGCAATCATTTGATGGAAATCTTTTTCTCGATCCTTTGACAAAATTCGCGACTTTTCCACGATCCTTTGACAAAATTCACGTCTTTTCCACGATCCTTTGATTAAATTCATGCGATTTTGCACTTTTTGTGATCCTTTGACAAAAATTGCATCTATTCAGTATTCTTTGACTGGAAATAGCATCTTTTTCGTGATTTTTCTATGGAAATTGGATCTTTTCCATGATTCTTCGACGGAAATAGCATATTTTCTGCAATTCTTTGACGGAAATAATAGCATCTTTTTCGCAATCCTTCGACGGAAATAGCATCTTTTTCGCAATTCTTCGACGGAAATAGCATCTTTCCAGCGATTCTTCGACGGAAATAGCATCTTTCCAGCGATTCTTCGACGGAAATAGCATCTTTCCAGCGATTCTTCGACGGAAATAGCACCTTTCCAGCGATTCTTCGACGGAAATAGCATCTTTCCCGCGATTCTTCGACGGAAATAGCATCTTTCTCGCGATTCTTCGACGGAAATAGCATCTTTCTCGCGATTCTGCGACGGAAATATCACCTTTCTCGTGATTCTTTGATGGAAATATCTTTCTCGTGATTCTTTGACAGGAGTTGCGTTTTCCTGCAACTTTTTGACAGAAAACTCGTCTTTTTTTTCCAATCCTTTGACAGAGACCACGTCTATTTCACATTCTCTGACTGAGATGATATCTGTTCAGCAATCTTTTAACAGGAATTACGTTTTCTTCACAAGCTTTTGATAAAAATCATGCCTTTTTTCAAAATTCTTTGATGATATTAGAGTGTTTATTGCGTTCTTTCGACAGAAATAGCGTGTTTTTCGCGATCCTTTGATAGAAATCGCGTTTTTTTTCCCGCAAGCTTTTGACGGCAAACGTGTCTTTTTTGCAGTCCTTTGACAGAAATAGCACCGCGATCATTTCACGAAAATTATGGGTTTTTTTCCACGATCCTTTGATGAAAAGCGCGTGTTTTTCACTATCCATTTCCATCCTCAGGAATTTTTAAGAGACCGAATTCCGTCTCAGGACTGAAAAACTTGCACTTATGTTTCTAAGCCTTGCATTATGGCTAAAAAATTGATTTCTTACAATAAAAGAAAGTGATTAAATGTTCTTGACAGTAAAACTACTATTATTTAAGTATATAAAGTAGAATTTAGAATTAGCCAAAAATCTCTTCAAGACTGAAGGTCTTGCACCCATGTCGATAAAATTTGAGATTTTTCCACCAACCATAGACAAAGTACGGTTTTTTCTGCACCCGATAAATGAAATTTGAGATTGTTAAATGACTGATGAAAACTGCATCCCCCCCCCCCCCCGACAAATTGATGAAGTCGTGATTTTTTTCTCATGTTTTTCATTGATGAAACTTGAGATTGTATGCAGCCAGTGAACAAAATTTCCAACTTTACAGCACCTCATCGACAAAATTTGTAACCTTTTATATGCACTGATCGATAAAATTTGTGATTTTTTTCTGTGTCTGATCTACAAAACTTGCAATCTTTTCATGCCTGATCAACGATATTTCTTTTTTTTCTGCATCAAACAGCGTTCCTTTTTTTTTTTGCTGTGTGAGCGATAAATAGACAAATTATTTGTTTTTTAGTACAGCCGATGAAGAAAATATGCAATTTTTTGACGCATCATTAAGAAAGCTGATGATCTTTACCTGTGCGATCATTGAAATGTGCAATTTTATGCATCTGATAGAAAAAATTTGCGATTTTTCCAAGCTTGATTGACAAAACTTGTGATTTTTCCGTGCTTGACCTTTGAAATTCGATATTTTTTCTACACCTCATTGGCAAAATTCATGATTTTTCTATTTCCTATAAGCAAAATTTGAGATTTTGCACACCTTATCAACCTAATTTAAACTTTCATTTTTAATTCATATCGTAAAAAACAAAGTCCCATTAATCTGCCCCTTCCCCCAATCAAATGTGAAGAAAAATCATAAAATAAGAGGGAAGCATTTACATATTAAAATTGTAGTACATATCTATGGATGGTGGTGATAGGGGGATGCTAATGGCTGATCGTCACAAAGTATGCATTATTTTAATTAAGTGAAACTCAGACTTCTGACAAAATTCGCATTTTTTTTTTTTTTTTTTTTTTTTTTAAGTATTTTGACAAAATGTGTTTTTCACGACCATTTGACGATAATCGCACTTTTTTCCATGGTCTTTTCAAAGAATTTGGCATTTATCCATGATCCTTTAGCAAAATTCAGTTTTTTACAGCCCTTTTAGCAAAAATTTGCATATTTTCTGCGATTCTTCAACAAAATTTGCATATTTTCTGTAATCCTTCGGTAAAAGGCGCATATTATCTGCAATTTTTCAGCAAAATTCACATATTTTTTTTCCTGTCTTTAAACAGAATTCATTATTTTTCTACAATCTTAACTTGTCCCATATTTGTGAGGCAATTCCTGGTTATTGCTTAATAATATAATTTTATTATATTTATATATGATATTTTATCTGTTATAAGTGTACACCCTAAAAACTATTGTCTTGCAACTTTTTTTAATCGCAAGTTTAAAGCCTCCTTAAAAATATAACTGTAAATGCAAAAATGGTAAGTGCTCTGACGGTAAGTGCTCTAACGGTAAGATAAGACACACCCTATGACAGAAGAACTAAGTAGAAAAACTCTCTTCTTGCAAAATGCTGAAATCATGCATAAATATATATATATATAGGCAATACAAACATCCAAATGTTATGCCGAGTGTTAAAGATCCATATTAAAGTTTAGGTAAAATTTCTTGAAAAAGGATCCAGAAACTTCAGTCATAAAACCGAAAAAATAAACATTTAATTATATATTTTACTAGCAGCCTTCGCCCGCTATGCTGGTCAGTTTTTTAAGAAACTTTGAATCAAACGAAATTTTTATATCATAGTAATTTTCAGTTTTATATCGTACTTTAGACTGTCTGTCATCGGTGAAAAATCAGTCATCTAAACGGAAAGTTCAATGTTAGTCACCAATGAATAACGCAGCGCTCAACATATTAACAATTTTAACCACATGAAAATTCATTCAGCGGAACATTTAAAATAAAACCAAACTTTTGTAATTGGATTCATCTGATAAAAAAACATTTCCTAAGTATTCAATTAAACTAGAATGCTATATTTCATTTGTTACAAAATTTCTGAAAAATTATCTAACAATGTAAAATCCATTAAAATCTATCTTGTAGAACTTAAGTTATAAGCGGCCACAATGAAATTTCACTTTGCGTTTTATATATATTGAGATAGTTAAATATAGCTTACATAATCATGTTAACCTGATTATAGAACTCTCTTTCAAAATTATAGGTTGAATAGATTTTTTTGTGCTGTGATTAATACAAAATCCAAACTTTCTTTTATTTATATAGATAAGGATTGAAAATTTCACGTTTTTGCGCCGAAAACACCGCCAAATCAGGAAAATGTGAAGTATCTCAAGAACTACTGAACTTAAAAATTGCTTGGTACCATTCGATTCAGCATGAAAAAATGCACTAAAATATGTTATCAGTTGAAAAATAACTACAAAAGCCGATTTTTTAGGAATTTTTTTAAAGTTCGTCCCTGTTTTTAAACCCCTTAGGGGTGGAATTTTCAAAAATCGCTTCTTAGCGGCACTTGATGTTATCAGAAGTATTTTTACCCCAATTTTCAAGATTTTAGGTTCGGCAGTTTTTTTGTGATGCGATTAATACAAAATCCAGACCTTCTTTTATATATATAGATAAGGATTGAAAATTTCAGGTTTTTGCGCCAAAGACACTGCCAAATCAGGAAAATGTGAAATATCTTGCAAACTACTAATCTTAAAAGAATTGCTTGGTACCATTTGATTCAGCATGAAAAAATGCACTAAAATATGTTATCAGTTGAAAAAAAACTTCAAAAGCCGATTTTTTAAGTATTTCTTTAAAATTTGTTCCTTTTTTTAACCCCTTTAGGGGTGGAATTTTTGAAAATTCCTTCTTTGCGGCACTCGATGTTATCAGAAGTATTTTTACCCCAATTTTCAAGATTTTAGTTTCGGCAGATTTTTTTGTGCTGTGATTAATACAAAATCCAGACTTTCTTTTATATATATAGATTAACCAATAAATTTGTAAGGATTAATCTATTTACAGTGGATAAAAAAGTAATAAATACTGCTAATAAATGCTACAAAAATTCTCTGGCTAGTTCATGCTTTGTAAACTATACAAGTCTTTTGTATATGAAATAATTTTGTATCTATACCAAAACAAATTATGGTTTATTATTAAACAATTATGAGATGAATAAAACTTTTACAAGATTGATTATATTTACTTTAATACTCAGTTTTAAAAAATTAACTATCAATATACATTCTTTACGTCAAAAAGGATTCTGAGATTCTGACCAATAATTACCCCAGAAAAACAGAGAATTACCCCATTTCCAGAACAATTCTTGGTCACTTAAAAGTTATTTCAAATTTCAATTATGTGCATATATATATTTAATTAAGATTTTTTATTATATAACCATCATGGGGGGTTTATTCCACAAAAAATTAAGAACAATACCTTTGATAGTTTTCATAATAATTGGATGCTGATTTTTGATCAAGAATTACCTCAGGTGACCAGGGCCGTAACTATAAACTTAGAGGCCCCAGGTGCAGTTTTTTCCCCGCACACTGCTGTTTAAATATTACGCAGTATGATAAATCAAAAAATGGCTTAAAAACATAGAATTGGGCAGGTACTTGGCGCCGACAAAATTTTTGTTGATCCCACTAAAACTAGCACAGGGGAAAAAATACAGACTTCTGATTGGTTGAATACTTTGAAGAGTGTTTTGCTTAGGTTCATTTTTGTTTATGCAACTTAATCATATGTTTCTGGGTACTTACGTATTAACACCAGATGAAGAATAAGAATAAGCAGAAGAATAATAAAGAACATTCTTGTTTGCATGTACACAAAAGATGCCGTCAAAAATGAGCAAACGAGTTAACAAGGAATCCAAAACATAACTACATGCACGTAAGAACAACAAAATTGCTCTTTATTTGCACATTAGCATAACCTCTGCTGTGGCGTTGTTAATACATAAGTACTCCTGTTCCTGATTCTGCTTAAAAACCCTTTGAAAGATAAGTTTTGATAATTTTTTTTTTTTCGATTTTATCGAAGAGAGATTTTCTAGAATTTTTTAGATACGTTTTGTATCATTCAAGTGATCAAAAACTCATATTTTCTTTCTTATACTAGCTTCGGTGTGATCGGCAAACACAACATGACACATTCGACTCGACATTTTGCTGTCTGCTCTAGAGCTGATTTTGCATGTGAAGTGTACAGAGTATATCGACAGACATGCAAAAACATTTATTCTAGTGCTTTGATTTATTTAATTACTAACTTTTAGCTAGGTGCTGGGCATTTTATAGGAAGTTAGACAAGAAACTAAAATCAATAGTGTTTTTTAACCATCAATTTGGGGGCCCCCCAGGTATGGAGGCCTTGGGGTAGTGCCCTGGCGATAGCTACGACCCTGCAGGTGACCCTACCCAGGTAAAACATTAAATCTGATTACTTATATTCATTCTAGTGGACAAACAGCAGTAAATGTTAATATAAATATACATAATGATTTCATAAATGCATACATTAAAAAATTGTTTTTAACATGATTGGAAATTAGCAATCATAAACAAAATAAACAATTGATAACAGTTTTTGGCAATCATTTAACGGCTCAATAAATATACAAGACTGGGCATACCCTGCACTTTATCAAATTATATAAACAAATGTGTTTTAAGTCTTCAAAATGAAGTCGCCGATTTTTTTTTTTTTTTCCCTAAACATGCCAAAATGCAATTTTTGAAAATTATTGCAAGTCAAACTCAGCGATAAACAAATATGGTGGTAACGCTTAAAACTAAATTGATATTTCAAAACAAAATTCCTTCGCAGTTTTGTACTCGTAATAATCTCAATAAAAGAGGCCCATTCTCAAAATTTCTTTCAATAAAACAGGTCTCTTCTCAAAGTTCCATTCGATAAAAATATACTTTCATTGATTATTTTTATTAAAATTTTAATATTTTAACAAATTAAACTTACCATAAAGAAAAACTTTAGCAGAAGGATTTAAAGAAGTAATCATTAATAAACATTTGTTGTTATTTTGAGAAACTATTTCATTTTTGGGGAAAATGTTTCTTACACACAAAAAAAAAGTATAAAGATATGATACAAATCTAAAAAAAGAACTTTTACTTTTTATAAAATGGGTCCTAAGAAAAAAAAAATGTATCGATTGCTCATAAAGTTAGGTAAATAATGTTTAAAGAAATGCTTGTATCTTTACATTAAGAAAACGTGTACTGATGTTTGCAAGTCACCTACCCTACAATATTTAAAATTTTTACTCAGTTATAAGTATTAAATAATTAGTGTATAAAGAATATTTAGCAAAGCACTTACCTTTTACATAAAAAAAAATCCACAAGGAAACGTTGAATTCAGATATCTCACGCGCCGCTATTCAACACACAAACACAAATCACAGCGGAAGCCGCCATTATTTTCATCGAAATCAAGCCTCGCCTCGTCAATGTTGCCACTCTTCTTTTTCATTATGACAAACTTACACGAATAATATGGCAGAATATCGATACCAAATCAGTGTCGCGAAGAAAATTATCATATACATGGTATTAAAGGTGATACCGTAAAACATATACATAAGTGACATATTAAACTACTGTCATGTATAGGATAATTGATAGATAACAAGCATTTAACGCTTTTACAGGACTACGATTTACTATCGTCTTTCTGTAATAATATTGGCACAACTTGTATGATATAACTTTCTTTTGTCATTAAAACATGCCGCAATGATACTTGAAAATCGATGTACTTGACAAACATGATAATTCTGACATCCGATCGTGACTTTTCCGACAAATTTGTGTTAGCTGGGACGTGTTGGTTCAGCTGATGACGAGCTGTTATTTTTGTAGCTCGAAATGCGTCCTGATTTGTTATTGTTAACGGTGATTAAAACAAAGTGTATTATTGTAATTATGAACTTTATTCGAACGGCAATAAAAATAGTGCATATTTAAACTTCATTTGGCATTTCTTAAAACTAAATTCAGCGTAGTAATATTCTTTTCTTTTACAGTGTAACTAAAACAGAAACCTTATTTAAAATTTAAACTTGGTATTGTGATATGCGCGCTTCGGAAGTGTATCACAAATTTGCAACACCGTTCACGGTCAGTGCCACGTTTTTCCAGATAGATTTTAACACTAGAATGGCCGGAAATTTTAATCAAGTTTTATAAAATGTTTCTCACAAGAATTTAGATTTAAAATAGTTTAATTTTTTTATTTAACGTTTTTCTTCTTTTTATCTTTTATCAAACCAGAATTTTTTTTACAGTAAAATTTCTGGTTTGAACCAAAATGTACATATGGTAACATTTAAAATGACTTCTCACGGCCATTCTAGTGTTAATTACTTTTTAAAGACACGATATATATATTGAGAGATTTACTCAATGCAAACTAGTTATGAATCCACCAGTATTTATCTCATTAACACATAAACACCGCGTGGCATCTTTTTGGATCACAAGACTTAGTGGCCCAAGAAAGCATCTTTCACAGCAGTAAATATGATGACAAATATTCTATTTCTTTCACAAAAGAAATTTCTTGATAAAATAACATGAAAAATATTCTTTTAAAAGTGGTGGGAAATGTAAAATTTAAATTTTAATGAAAATACTAATTTGGGCGTTAATGGTTAATTCTATTTAAATTAGTCTATTTTAACAATTTGACGTTTATTGCTTTTGCAGAGCTGCCAACTTCTACGCCTATTTAAATCATATAAACATGTTTGGAACCACAAAAATATTTTAATAAAATTTATGTGAAATATATTCAGTGTTATGCATTACAACACATATTGTTTATCATTTACTAAAATTTCTGGTTCTAACATGTTTATTTGACTTTAATTAGGCGTAGTAGTTGGCAGCCATGCTTTTGTACTACTACTGGGAATTGCATTACATAAATAAATCATTAAAAGTTCTTTTCTAGGCTTTAAAGCCAATGGTACACTGAATAAGCAGGCTCTGTCATTATGTATGTCCAAATAGTCCGTATTACCTGTAAAGGTTAATATCTAGCCTAATTTCCGACTATTTTTTTAAAATCATTAAATATAAAGCTTTTATAATTCTGTTACGATAGGTACCTTCAGCGCTTGAATGCCCGAAAATCAAAATTTGTGTGTAATGAAAAAATTATCTTTTCTCAAAAACTATATATCCTAGGATAATCACTATAATTTTCCTGCAAGGTTTAAATTAATGTTTCAATCTAATTTTTTTCATAATTTTAGTTTCAGTAGATTCAGAAATAGATGGGAGAAGGGGATATATTTTTGCTCTGCATTTTCTAAGATATCTCTAAAATATATAATACTTAAAATAAGTGTGTTTTCCGTTGAGCTTTACAAAAGATTTCCCCGATTTGAACTTTCCACGTTCCATAGTTTAAGAGTAAAATAGCTGTGACAGACAGACGGAGAGACAGACAGATACAGGAGGGATCTTATAATGGTTCCGTTTTCACTTTTTAAGTATGGAACCCTAAAAATTACAATATTTTGTATGCTATTATAAATTAAAAGTATTAAAGGAAGCTATTTATTCTTCATTAGAATCATCTTCTACGTGGATATCAACTAACGTATCCACAATTTTTAAAATCTTAATTTAAAATGAAACATTCTAGATGGCATCGCTTTGAAAAAATATAAATTTTCTCATAAAGTTTTAAAATCGCTACATTTTGCTGATCATATTTTCGAGACATCATCATGTAACTTCTCTGGATCATTCAATAAAATTTCTTAACCTTCAGAGAGTGTTGAGGTTATAATAATTTGTAATACTTACGCAATTTTGCTTTTTGGAAACATACGGATGTTGATATTTGAAACACATTTAGTAACTTAACATAACTTAAGAGACAAAAGAATTAATGAGGACCATTCTCAGTCTTTAAATGTGAAATTTTTTATTATAATAGAATTATCAGATACAGAAATTGCTTTTGCGCTTGAAATAATCGAAAGCCAATCGGATGGTGTTCATACAAATTGATTTCAGATAAAAGACTCAATGGTATTATGAACAGGGTATACATTACAGGCATCATAGTATGCCCAAGCAACAAATACGTTATTATAGGGTTTTAGACATATGTAATATTTTTGAGAAAATATAATACTATTACATCATAGCTTGAATTTGACCTCCACAGTTGTCACAGTTTAAACTCGGAATATCATAAGATTTTCTATAATCTTACTGTTGACAAACATTTACGCATTACCAAGAAAAATTCATCAACATTTCTTTCATCCCATGAAAAATAATAAATCAATATAGTACCGATTTTGTAGATGCTAGAGTTAAATTTCAGGGTTATATTTTCTTGAATAATAAGTTAATATTGCATTTATCGTGGGATATGACCTTCTGCAAATCAAAATTAGCACATAAACATGTAAGATGGCTTTTCTTTGATCTGAAAAAAAAAAAAATCTTTACACATGTTTTAATCTTCATATTGTTATGTTTGCTCTAAAATGTTTTTCCTTCTTAAATTAGTATGAATATATTTTTGTATAATGATATTATTTGTATATTTTCTAGCAAATGAAATCTCAGACCGAAATCCTTTTTTAAAAACTTGAAGGTTTAAAAATAGTATCAAAGATCTTAGATTCATTTTCTTAACTATAGTTTGTATATAGCAAGTATTTTGACGAATTCCTGCAGTTATAATTTGTTCTTTTATTGAGACAATAATGTGAAGGAATTTCAGGGAGTTTTAACGAAAAAAAAATCTTACTTTCATTGAATTTGTTGGAAGGCGCAGTCACCGATATACGATAAGATGTTATATATATATTGAATATTAAATTTCTCGTGGATTTAGTATTGAATGCTATAAAGTTATTTGACATGCATATTTTATTTCAAGCAGCATTTTCAAATAATGTTTTATTTTCTCACTTCCGTAATTTATAACATATTCATAAGAGAGTATTCCTCTCAAAGTTCAGTGTCGTATTTATAATTAAATATATTTACTATAACAGCACTAATTACTATAATTATTGCAAATAAAACGATTTAAAGCAACAAATGCTAAATCCCAACTTTTTGTAAATTTAATTTTTACTTGCGTAAATAAAATTTTAATTACGAAAATCTAGGTGTGCCAAATTTTCATTGCAGACAATTTAATTCTGTGAAACGGACTATTGATAATTTATTATCATGTATTTAAAAAAAAACCTCTGGCATGTTAAGTAGCTTTAGTTAGGCATTCACCATGTAAAAAGAACTAGAATTTGATGTATTTGTTTTAAGAACGTATAAAGTAATACTTTGTTTAAATTAACAAACATTGCCGTGATTGAGAATTGTGAACCGACACAATAAACACTGAAAACCGCTTTGTCAACGTCTGTCAAAAAATCCACTTTGTCACGGTCTGCGGCAGTCAACATGTTAAAATACTTTTAAAAGAATAAATTTATAGCGCCATCTATTTGTATTTCTTTTATCGAAGGCAAGATTGCAATAGCACTTACGATAAATTTACTCATTGCATTCAATGCTGTTTGCGATACAGTATAAAATTAAAGAAAACATGATAAATTAAATTTTTATTTTATCTTTCTAAATTTGTAACTGAACAACTTCGGTACTTGTAAAAAATTTTTAAGCATCGTTTTTCATAAAATGTCGGTTAGGATAATTTGGTGGAAAAGACTTGATACTTTACCTACAATCTATGTTACGTTAATTTCAAAAGACAATTAGAAGAAAAAGGTTGCACAACTTGCATAATTTTTATTCTTCTACTGTAAATTATTTATTCATGTTTTATTTCACACACTTAAGAAAAATTGGGTAAGTATATACAGAAAACTAGTAATTTATAAATTTGAAATTATTGAGATTATTCATACCGTTGAAAATTTATGTTTAGTAATTTGTTATAAACTTACAAAAATAAGATTAGTAGTAGGCTTATAAGTTTAAAAGTACGACGATTCTCGATATTTCACATTCGCGGCTAAGGCTGGGCGATATCTAGAATTAAATATCATGATAAATCGGCATTTTTATATCATGCCATTCCGATGTATCGATATTGTGGCATATGAACGAAGTAGTAAAGTATCAAGCAAAGAATGAAAAGAAAAAAGTAATAAAATGATTGATATTAAATACATATATATACATAACTAGTTTCTTGCTTTTATATTTAAAAAATCCGTGAATGTGGCAGAAATTTTTGCGTGAAATAAAACTTTTGAATTCTAGTGGCTCTAAATATCTAATGATACATCCTGAAATACATTTTTCGTCTCCCCCCCCCTTCCTAAACTATTCTTCATGAGGAAATTAACGAGAAAAAAGAATTCTGAAAATATCCCCTGTATTTCTTTTGAAATAAGGAACATTATTAAAAAATGATTCAATAAACTTTTTAAAAATTATATATAGAAAAACATCAATATTCAAGTTATTTGGTAATATTTATGTTTATAAAATTGAATTAAAATAAGTAGACAATCATTTTTATCTAAAATACCTAGGCAATAAAATTAATTCAATGGAAATTACAGTTAAATACAGAATTGAGTTAAATAATTTCATACTGTTTAACGGAAGAAATGTTTACATTAAATATTACAATTATTTTAATTTGAAAAAAGTTGTGTTAATCCCATATTTTCAATCTGTTGTCCGTAAAAAAGACAATTAGTTAAGTGGTTAAAAATCATATTCTGAATAGAATTTATTTATGGTAAATGTGTGAAATGTTGTGGCCTATTAAAAAGTACGCTTTGCTGGTTTTTATTAACCTTCTCATTCTTGATATTGCACGGAGGAAACATTAAAGAACATCCTTTAAATTAATTTAAATGTTTACAGAATTTTTAAAACTATTTCCAGGTTTTTTTAAAATAAATTTTTGTGTATCATAAACATTCATTTATAGACTGATACACCTCTGGAGGTTTTTTATAGTTACTTTAATCTAGTTTTTGTGAATCTGCATGATATTTGTCTCAGGACTGAGGAGGTTAAGCATAAAAGACATTGTTCAAACGTAAATACTATTTTACATCTCTTTCTAACCGACATACCCTATTTCCGAAGGTGAGTCGAGAGTCGATTCAACATGTGGATTCAGATTCGACTCTGCAAAATGAGCCAAAAAGCTCATGCGTATGAAAATTAGAGTCATGTATGTATTCATTCAGCCTATTGCCGCCATGCCATCTTTTGGCCTAAATTCGAACTATTTGAAAAAAGTACATTTAAAAAAATATATTGATTTTCTGAAAACAATACAGCAAACCGCGCATTTTCATCTTAAACCGTTCTTTTGTTATTTACGTTCAAAAAGGTCAGTCAATTACTGGGCACCCTGTATGTGAGTATTTGGTATTTTACTGTTCTGCCATTGCTTGTTTGGTGGGAATGAGAGAAAATATTTAGATGTTTGTTTAATTATTTAAAGTAACTAGAATTCAAAATAAGAAATAGTGAATCTCCAACGTTAAACTTAGTAATTTTCCTACTAAAAGAATCATGCTAAAAGTGAAAAATATTACTTTTTGTGTAATAATTTATTATTATTTGTGTTATAGCTTGTCCACTGTAGTGGACACTATGAACACATGATTGAAATGTAGTGCTGTTAGGAAAATAAGTCTAATGATAGTTTTCTTCTAGAATATTATCATATTCTAAAAATAATAGTGATTAAAATTGAGAAAACATTCATTGATGGTGAAATTTGTAAAAACTATCGGTTTTTGCATTGATGCAAATGTAAATTTTACATTTTACTCATGAGAAATGACATTATGTTGACCTCCTTTTATATAGTTCCATCTTGCATCGTTATGCATTTTGGTATGTTTCATGGGGAAAGTGTTCCACCTTGTCATATCTGATGTCCTTGGGCGCAGAATTTGCTCTTACTGGCAATTGTCTTAGTTGTTTGTCTTCTAGAACATCATATTCTTCAGAGTCTGAAATCAAATGCGGTTCACCAGTTTGTCGTTTCACTGACTAAATTAGTCCATTTGCCACAGCCAGTTCAAATTTTCCAAATTGTATGTTGCAATTTGAAAACAAGCTTCTGTATAAAAGCCACACATTGACAACAGCTACATCAATTAATTTCTACATACGTGACTTTCTTTAAACTGATGAACTGCATAAATAAATGAAATCAGGCAATTATAACTTTTAAAAATGTTAAAGAGATGGAAATTTACATAAAATATCCCTGCATAGTATTAAAATCACATAAAAACGTTAAAATTATATTTTAAAAATTTCACTGTCCACATTCATGATGTCCACTTCGGGTGACAGAGTAAAATGTTATAATGTTGATGCTGTGCATGGCGTCCACTAGACATTATGTAAAACCTTCCATAAAATAAACAAAAAGTATTTTTTACTTGTTTTTCAATTGTCTATAAAGCCAGAACATCTAAAACAATAATTAATGAACAAAATATTATTTAAATAATATTGTTATAGGTTTAGAAACCTTTTAGTAAACGTTGGGAAACTTACCGGCATTCTTCAGAGACATCAATATTAATTCTATCTCAAGAGGTAAGCTAACCGTCTTGTGACGCCATATCAATTTTTTTCCCTGAAAGCATGAATGTCTAAAAGGAGCATAAGATTTAAATAAGAACTGTGAATGAAAAAAGTTGGATAAGAAAAAATGGCAATTTTGTCCACTGTAGTGGACAGTATGTATCAAAGGTTTAAAACTATTTCCAGGCTTTTTAAATAAATGTTTGCATATCATAAGCATTTACTTATAGACTGATACACTTTTGGATATATTTTATAGTAATTTTAAACTAGTTTTTGTAGTTCCACGTGATATTTGCTTCAGGACTGAGGAAGTTAAGTACAATAGACATTGTTCAACCATAAATATTATTTTAAATCTCTTTCCAGTCATCAAACTCTATTTCTGCAGGTGAGTCGAGAGTCGACTCAACATGTAGACACAGATATCACTCTGCAAAATGAGCCGAAAGCTCCTGCCTATGAAAACTAGAGTCATATCTGTATTCTGACAACCTGTTGCCGCTCACGCCATCTTTTAGCCAAAATTAGAACTATTTGAAGAATGTACTTTAAAAAAAAACATATTGATTTTTTAATAATAATACAGCAAACTGCGCATTTTTATCTCGAACCATTTTTTTTTTTTTTTTTTTTTTTTTTGTTATTTATGTTCAAAATGAGTCAGTCATTTACTCGACACCCTGTAAGTCCTGTCCAGAGTTTATTACCTTTCGCTCAAATTATCAATATACTAACTTCCGAACTTTCTAATTCTTGGGACTCTAGCAATAACACCTCACGATTAATACCCGACAGCTAATTAACCCTTTCCGAATTATACACAAGCAAATTCTATTAGTGAAATGAGAAATTGTCGATTGACGCCGACAACACTTCGCAAGAAAGGGTTAATTACTTCAGGATTACTCATTAATATTATCGGTTACCCTGCAAAGTACTTCCTGGTGAAGTACATTAATTTAGCCATATTGCGGAATTGCTAATGGTAATTCAAGCAATGGTGATTTAATTGCTTCATCAAATATTTCTTGTAAATAAATACTACCAGCTCCCTTTAATTTATCTTCCGGTACCAAATCTTTATGAACGGCATTGATTTCATTTCCTAAAACCACCAACCCTTTTCTTTTAGGTAGCTTTCATTACAAAAAGTGAAAAGCTACCTATTGCAGCCGTCCGGAGGAAAGCACTTCCAGAAAATTTTGGTATATTTTCACCGATCATGACCCCCAGACCCCAAATCCACCCTCCGTTCAAATGTTGACACACACACATATATATATATAAGATATGTAGTATTATCTAATGGTTCCATATATATATATATATATATATAATATATATATATATAAACATATGTTGCGGCCAATACCCGGAGCCTGGCCAGTTCTAGAACTGGCCGGCCAATACCCGAACTGGCCGAGCTTCCTGGCCAAAACCCGAAATGCATGAAGTAAATAGCGTATTTCGGGTTTTGGCCGGCCAATTCGCGAACTGGCCGGGAAGCCTTGGCCAACATCCGAACTATGATGCATAGGTACCAATTTTTTTGTAATTAAGATAATATAGCATTAAAATGTACAGTAAAAATGATTCCCATTGATTATATTGAAACGAAATACTTTTGTGTACCCAGCTAAATTAACCAAAAATAGTACGCAATTCCCTTTCAATATCGAAATTAATTGATGAACCAAGTACGATGACAATTACAAGTTAACCGGAAACTTTACTCGAGTTAGATCACGGACAGGCTGACGTCTAGACTATTTGAATTCATAGACACTTTAAACTATGTTAGAAAGAATTAAGCCGAGTACTTATATCTATTTCGCGAATTGGCCAATCGCTTCTGGCCAGTTCGCGAATTGGCCAATTGCATCTGGCCAGTTCGCGAATTGGCCAATTGCATCTGGCCAGTTCGCGAATTGGCTGGCCAATTCTAGAATTGGCCAGTCATTTTTTAACGTTGCGGCCAATTCGGGAATTGGCCAATTTCGGGTATTGGCTGCAACATATATATATTATATATATATATATATATATATATATATATATATATGATTTTTGTCATGCGATAACTAATGTACTTATGAACCGATTTGAAAGAAACTTGGTATGTACATAGTACATACAAATATCGCGACCGAGTTCGTTAGCCAGCATCATCCGCCATGTTGTTTCAAAATGGCGGCCATTTAAATTTTTTAAAAAAAAATTAAAATTTAAAATTAAATACGAAAAATTAAAAGTTGAAAAATATTTTTATTTCATGTGTTAGATCTTAAAACACCATATCCAGAACACTTTTTACTTTGTCTATATTTTAAAAAATGATTGAGTTATAGCACTTTGAATTTTTCTTATGGCTGACATTTTGAAACGATCTGAATTTGTCATGCTATAACTAACGTATTTATGAACCGATTTGAATGAAACTTGGTATGTACATAGTACATACAAATATCTCGACCGAGTTCGTTGGCTAGCATCATCCGCCATTTTGTTTCAAAATGGCGGCCATTTAAAAAATTAAAAAAAAATTTAAATTTAAAAATAAATGCGAAAAAATTAAAAGTTGAAAAATATTTTTATTTATGTGTTAGATCCTAAAACACCGATTCTAGAACACTTTTTACTTTGTCTATATCTTAAAAAATGATTGAGTTATAGCACTTTGATTTTTTCTTATGGCTGACATTTTGAAACGATCTGATTTTTGTCACGTGATAACACTCGTATTTATAAATCGATTTGGATGAAACTTGGTGTGTACATAGTACTTAGTAAAGCCTGGACCGAGTTCGTTAACCATTTCCATCCGCCATCTTGTTTAAAAGTGGCGGCCATTTAAATTTTTTAAAAGAAATTTAAAATTTGAAATTAAGTACAAAAAAGTGAGAAATTGAAGAAGATTTCTCATTTTATGCATTTGACCTAGATACAAAGATTCCAAAGCACTTTTTGTTTCGTCTGTATCTTAAAAAAATGTCTGAGTTATAGTACTTTTAATTTCTAGTGTTGCTGTCATTTAGAAATGATCTGGTTTTCGTCACGTGATAACGCGCGTATTTATACAGCGATTTGGATGAAACTTGGTGCGTAGATAGGACATACTTATGTCTGGACCGAGTTCGTTGGCCAGTTCCAACCGCCGTCTTGTTTCAAAATGGCGGAATATTATTTTTTTAATTTAAATTTTAAAATTAGGTGCAAAAAAGTAAGAAGTTGAAAAAGATTTTGCTTTTGTGTTTTGACCTTGATACAAAGATTCCAGAGCATTTTTTGTTTCATCTATATCTTGAAAAATGGCTGAGTTTTAGCACTTCCAATTTCCAGTGAGATTGACATTTTGAAACGGTCTGAAATTTGTCACGCGTTATTATGCATATTTATAAACTGATTTCGATATAACTCCGTGTGCTCATGGTACATACCAATGTCTTGACCGAGTTCACGGGCCATCTTCATCCGCCATCTTGTTTCAAAATGGCGGCCACTTAAATTTGTCAAAAATCTTTTAAATGTATAATGATGTATAAACAAAAAATTAGAAATTGAAAAAAGGTTCTTTCTAAATTATTTATCTTAATAATGGATTCCGGAGTATTTTTTGCTTTGTCTTTACCGTGAAAAACGCCTGGGATATAGCAGTTTGAATTTCTAATGTGGGTGACATTTTTTAAAAAAAGTCAATTTGCCCGCGACAGCATTCGTATATATTAATCGATTTCGATGTGAGTGTGCATGTTCACATGAATTAAGATTTCGATCAAGCTCATTGGTTTTTTTTATCCATCATGCTGCTTTAAAATGGATATCGTGGAATTTGGCGACCCTATAAATCGCTTAACATAAAACCAGGTTGAATAAAAGATGACTAATTTCTAAAAATTCCTATTAATATTCAGTGTTGACAAAAACTAGTATTCAATCTTACATAATCGTGTTCCACTATTTTGAGCTTCGTATATTTGATTTATATAACTTAATATAAAATAAATAAATAAGTATATGAAAGCTACCTCTTCCTCCCGGCATTGCCGGAAGGACTTTTTGTCTTTTTGCCCATTTACACTAACCTCAATTTTATCGCGTTTACTTAATTTCCAACCAACATCACTAGTCATGTCAAAGGAACGTCCTTAACGTATTCTTTTTTAGTGGTTTCTAAAAGTACGAAGAACAGCTGGCGCATTGCACTTGTTGAGGTAAAAGAATTTGACTAGTAGAACTCGCTCGACTAAAGAAGGAGACATTATGAAAGATAACTTTCAATGGAATTGCTTCTGATAGTGGCACATTACCTTTTAAAGCCGAACAAGCTAGCACTGAACTGAAAGATGCAACGTGAAATTTGAATCAAGAGCTTCTCCTTCTGCTATTGCTTTCTTTGGGGCTCTGTAAGTGAAATTGCAGATAAAGAAATTTAGCAGTGTTAATGTAAATTTTTAGCTTTTTTATAAACTGTTACAATTTTTAACTTGGATTAAATTGCTAAATTTGTTAAATAAACGGTAATTTTATTTCAATATTGATTTTTCATTTTTGAAACTCTCTTTTTCGAATACACAGCGCCACATATTCCCCTGGTGGTTACTTTTGGAACTAAATTTTTTTAGCGGAACCCTTCGTCCCCTGTCTTCCTTATTCTTCCTACAAAATTTGGTGTAATTCTCTCAATTAGATCGCGCTACAGAACACTCTGAGTACTGTCAGTTTAATTATGGACACCTATATATATATATATATATATATAAACATATTGGGAAAATTTTTTGTGTGTGAAAAAGACATACATTCTCAAAATAGCATGTTGTTTCCGTCTTGGAATCCAAACAGGATTACAAACTGTTATACTGTACTGTTGGATACATTCTTTCTACATGTATTTTTTAGATTCCCTTTGCCAAAATACAACTGCGATTTTCTTGTATATTATTTAGTTGTTAAAATTAAATCTTTTAAAATTTCAAAATAAAAGCCAAACATGTATTCAATAGAATTTATTTGTGTTTTGAAACTTTTCAATTTTGCGACAGCTATTGCAAAGAGAAATGGTGGTGGTAGTGTGTGTGGAGGAGCGGGAGGGGCGCCTAATTAAAACTTCCCCCGGGCTAAATTTTTTCATTGCACGCCGCTGGCCATGATAAATTAACGCAAACAGCAATCCAACCTGACAAACTATGCATAAAACAGTTTGCTGGGATGTAAATGTTGCTGCATTAGAAGAGAAATGTGAAGTTCGCTGTTGTGCTGTAGTGATCAGGAATTGGCACAAAATGACGTTATTTGCCGTTGAAATAATCTTACGGTGTCAAGGCTTATTTCACCTATAGAGATTTTAAACCCATTTATAATAAATTCAAATTCCTGACAACATGTGACAACAGTTTTTTTATTGAAGATTTCTTATTTTCTCTTATTGCTTGGGATGAACACCGATTGTTTGAAGAATGCATGACAAGTGTTCTGCTTGAAATAGTTATATTTGGACACGGGATTAAATTATAACTTTTTATACCTATTTGAAGTAAGGGATGAATATGAATACCTTACGCAATAGGTAAACTTTACATTTTAATTCCAAAACATAAACTTGATATGATTATTTCTACATTTTTTGCTTACTTTACGAGAAAAATGTGTTACACAGTAAGTATTTTATTAGTTTAAGTGCGGATATACAAAACATCAAATATGTTACACACTAAGTATCCACCTGCCTTTTCTTCTAGTCTGAGGGAAAGTTAAATTGATCTAAACCCTTTCTCTCATTAGAGATAAGTTGTTTTTCGACTTTATCTTTGCCACTCGGCTCATTTACGGGTTGGTATCTCAGCGCGTAAATGAGCCATGTGTTATTTAGTCGCGACGGCATGATTCTATGTCAATAATGGGAGCCTGACAGCGGCAGCATATAAATGTTTTTCTTAGTATCTTGTCAAATAGGTAAATGTCAGGGTATTAGACATAAAATTCAATGTGAGATTTTTCTAGAAGAATTTTATTTTACTTTTTTTTTTGTTATAATGATTAGGCTATTTTTATCTATTATAAATATGTTGCATTTCATAATGTGCTTTTTTATAAGAATAGTCAAATAATAATAATAATAATAATAATAATAATAATAATAATAAATGTAATTTAACAAACTACAAGAACTATTTGAAAAATGATATTTTTAAAGAAATTCTATATTTAAATTAATAATAATAATAAACGTCATTTTTAGGATGATTATAACGAGTCATATATTGCGTACACCGTGCATTAAACATTAATATTCCGGGAACAATGATAAAAAAACATTAATTTATAGATAGACAACTTTAATTGTTTAAAATATACATTTTTATTTGATGGAGTTAATCAGACTAACTTGTGAACGCCTCATATTACGCACGATATGGATTAAATATTAATATAGCTGAACCCATCACAAACAAATTTTAAATGAAATTTCAGTTTTACAATTTTCGGAACTGCAAATTTTTAAAATTTCTAAACATTGCACATTTTACATTTTTACATCGTTGCTTAAAAAAAAGTACTTTTTAATGAAATTTGTTTGAAATCTCTATCACAAATTGTTTTTAAATTATTATTTTTTTAAAAAGTTTTTATTACTCTTTTTGTCATTATAGCAACAGAAGTATTTCGTTTTTGGACATTAAACTTGGAGCAATCAGAAAACGAATAAAATAAAAAATGTTGTGGAATTCAACCAATAAAAGGATTCAGATATACATCAGATTTCCCAATTCTCTACCAAGAACAAGCACTATTTTCCAAATAGTTAATAATAAAACTTTAATTATGAGTAAAAACATTTTTCAAAATTTTTAAAGTATATAAAACATTTGAAATTAAATAGTTTTAAATAGGATTGAACTCATATTTCGTAGATCATTACTATCATTAAGAAGTTATATTTCAATGTTCTTTAAATATTAATTGGCTGCTAGCATTACGTTTATTTAACATTATATATTATTTTATATTATTTTAATAAGATGTGTTTAAATGAAGTTAGGAAGAAAGAAATAGAATTGCTTGCGTTCAGCCGAAAAATATGTTTGTAGTCAAAGGAAATACATAATACCAGCCTTATTATTAATAAAAAATTACAAAAAAAAAAAAAAAAAAAAAAAACTTGTTCTGAAACATTACACTGCCAACTAGTCGGTTTTGGTATTCCCAAAACTTTCTCATTCATATTAAAACTTCAAAATTAGCTACCACAGTGTCAAAATAAAATGCCAATCTATGCCCATCGCGATTATTCTAAAGGCGTGAAATTCCGTACATTAATTCTTGAAACACGAATATTGCAGGCATCAGAAAAAATGCAGCATAAAAGTGCCACCTGTTGGGCAATTTAAACCAAAACATAATCAGCAATAATATTTATCAAGGTATACCTGAATCTGAAGTTTGATGAAAGTTCGTGCATTAATTCTTGCGATAGAGCTATTGCGGGAATTAGGAAAAATTCAGTGTAGCAGCGCCACCTGCTGGGTGATTGAGATTCCAACGTAAAAAGAACCAGTTTATATCAAGGATTAACTGAATCTGAAATCGGAGGAATATCCGTGTATTATTGAGATAGAGCTATTGCGGAAATCTTTAAAAATGCAGCATAATAACACCACTTGCTGCGAGATTTAAACAAAAATGTAAAAGGCATCAATTCATATTAAGCATTAACGGAATCTTAAGTTTGATGGAAATCAGTGCATTGAGGAATATCTAACCCATAAAGTGTGTAAATACGTCAAAAATTGCAATTCTAAAATTTTCTCAAATGCAATACTTTCTTCTTGTAAAGATGGAAGAAAATAAAAAGGCAAATGTATCTTATACAAATATGTAATATTATACTTATTTCCGAAAATATAAAATAACCTCCTCCGAGCTATCCTACACTGTTAAAAATTTTGCTCTAGTTTGAACCAAATTTTGGTGCTCAGTAGCTGCCACCAAAGATGGTGAAATCTCGTGCCAACATTTGGAGCTGTCTGTTTTAACGTCGCTCCAACTATTGGAACTATGCTTCAACAGGAGATCCAAATATTGGTTCAAGATTTCACCATCTTAGAGTGGCAGCTATTCAGCACCAAAATTTGGTTCAAACTAGCACAAGATTTTTAACAGTGAATATTCAGAAATACGTTTTTATAGTTGGAAACTTCAGAAATCAATATATTTTCAATATTTAAAGAAGCATTTATGAAAAAGAAATTTTTTTGCTGCAATGATTACTATGAGCTTCTAGAAAATATTTTCGAATAGTTTTATAAATTAATTAATTTTCTTAAACCGTATCTGTTTTTAAAATCCTACGGATTCTAAATTAAAAATTTTCAGATGAGTAATTGAATTTATGTATGCAAGAGTAGTAAAATAATATTAAATTTAATGTGGATGTAAATGCTATTAATTTATCATGTTTGTCTATATATTACGCTTGTTGAACATGAAAATGTTTACTTTCTAATTCATAGCATACGATAAACCAATATTCTGACTTCAGAAAACCAATTAACTTACATTATAAAAAGAATATTGCCCAGTTAAACTGATGGCATTGAGCTCACAGGCTACGCATACTAATTGTACATTACAGCCTTGTATTTTCGTTAATTCTTTTCGAAAAAAAAAATAAGAAAGGGAAACAGCTCTCCCCTTTCTCCTTTTTTATACTTAATCATTGAACCTCCTAAACTATCAAGGACATGATTTATCATATAAAAAATCTATATCCAAAATTCAGAGCAAATTGGATAATTCTTAATAAAAACCCATTTAGCATTTATATAATTTAAGAGGAGTTATTCCCCTCTTTTTATACTTAACCATTAAACTTCCAAAACTATTCAGAGATTTGAACGAAATCTGACAATTCTGCTTGAAAAATCCATTTATGCAAGTTAAGGAGGGGGGGGGCATTAGAACCCCCGTTCCCCTTGTTTATACTTATTCAATGAACACCTAATAACAGCCACGGACTCGCCTTATCAGAATGATCCTATATCTAAATTTTGAACGAAAATTGTTAATTCTGCATGAAAATCCCGTTTATATCAATTAAGGGGAGGGGCATGAACCCCCCGTTCCCCCTGTTTATACTTATTCAATGAACACCTAATAACAGCCACGGTATCGCCTCATCAGAATGATCCCATATCTAAATTTTGAAGGAAAACTGTTAATTCTGTATGAAAATCCCGTTTATATCAATTAAGGGGAGGGGCATGAGCCCCCGTTCCCCCTCTTATACATATCGAATGAACTCCAAAAACTAATCAGGGAAGCGCCTTATCAGGATATACCTATATACAAAATTTCAAGTGGATCCCATATTTTTATCATGAATTATCGCGTTACGCACGAACGAACGTACGAACATACATACAGAACGGACGGGCACATAAGCTCTCAGGCTATGATAGCCTGTCAGCTAAAAAACTAATCGCAAGGGAACCATTTCTGGTGCTGCTTGCACATAGCATCAAGACATGGTGCATTTGGTAGCCTTATGCATGAAAGTTAGAGATCCGATAAAATTTCTCAGTTAAAATCATATTTTACATATTTTTTTATATTTTTATTTTTTATTATTGATTTTTTTATTTATTTCACGGCAAAAGTGTGTTATTTCGCGAAATATGGTCTACAAATTTTCCGCCTGCTTTAACCTTTGAGTACATGTAACGTATACATTAGAATTAAAATAATTTGCGATTTGTTTGATATCTAATAGCATAATAAACAAGTCAGGAATTGCATGTCAGACGTAGTAAAAGAGATGCGTTCGTATTACATTAAAGTTTTTAAAATATTCAGTAATTTGGATACAGTACAGTGTCCAAAACCTTTTGTGTGGCCCTGTAAATACTAAATGCTTTCTATTACACAGGAATAAACTTGTAGTAAACCTCAGCAACATATATCAATTTCATAAATATGAAATAGTTTAATATAATTAAAACATATCCTAAACAATGTTTCCCCCTATGCCATTATGTAATAGAATACTTTTGTGTGGCCCGATATATTAATAACTTATTCTTTGCAGCACAGATTGTACAGAATGTATAGTTTAGTATGAACTTCATAGATGCATATCAATTTTATTATGTTCGAAAGAGTGCAACACCATTAAATTGCACCTGAAACTATTTTTCTCCATTGACCATAATGTAACGAGATACTTTTGATTGTCCCTATAATTGAACTATAAATCCGATTTTCATAAAATTTGAAATGATTCGATAAAATTAAATTATGTAATAATTATATATTTTAAATTTGAAACGATTCGGCTGGGTAGTTTTTGCGTTGTTATATGCGGACAGACGAACAGACGGACGGACTGAACGACGGCTATAGATGCCACGTATTTAATTATAAACGCACCTAATAAGTATTATTTTATTTTCACTGCAGATAATAAATATATTTAAATAGTAAATGTATTTCCGCAGAAGCTTTCAAGATTATTGAAAACTATGTTTTTAGTGAAATACAAAATAAACAAACTTTTTTTTCTTTTGAAGTCGAATGGAACAAAGTTTTGAATGTTTAAAATGAAATGTTGTTATATTAATTGTCTTTTTGGTAAAAGTAATCAAAGTAAATTAATATTTTTGTGTAATTTAGAAAAATTACTGGGATTAAATTGGTTGGGCATTATAATTAGTACGGTAGTCCAAACTACTCCTCACATAAGACAAGATTCGATGACATTCGGCCAAGGTTGCCGGAAAGATACTTTTGGAAAAAAAAAACCGTCATCTTTTCACCCGCCAAAAATATGAATATAATGTTGTAATATTTTGAAATAAGATTAGTAGGTTCTTGAAGGAATTTTAAAACTTTGTTCATTGTTTTATACTTATTGTACACTAATTTATATTTTTAAATGCTTTACTTTAAAAAATGTCAGTGTTAATAGCCTGGTAAGTGGTCTCGAAATTTGCATTTTCAGAAAATTATTCTGCTGAAAAATCCAAAGTGTAATTTTAACAGAAAATAATTATCAATTCTCAAACTTTGATATACTGACTAGAGAACTGCAAGAAGTGTAAGACACCGATTTTGACAAAAGTGGTATCGTTGGAAAGATCTCATTGTGAACAGCAAAAACTCTTTGGAACTACCCGTCGGAAATGAACCATTTTTGAGATATCCGACAATTCATGTCACGTAACTAGTGCGTACTTAATAGGGAATCGCAAAAAAAAAAAAAAAAAAAAAAAAAAAAAAGTCCAGATTTTGACGAAAGTGGTATTGTTGAAAAGATCTGATCGTGAGGAGTAAAAATCTCGATAGAACTACCCGTCGGAAATGAGCCGTTTTTGAGATATCCGATAATTTATGTCAAGTAGCTAGCGCATTCTTAGCTAGTGCACACTTAACAAAAAGCCGTACAAATAAATAAATAAATAAATAAAATAAAAAAAATTGTTTCATTTTGACGAAAATGGTGTAGTTGTAAAAATATCATTGTGAGAAGTAAAAAATTCAATGGAACTACCCATCGGAAATGAGCCGTTTTTGAGGTATTCGACAACTTATGTCACTTAATGCAGTTTCCGAGTAAGTATGCATTAGCTACGTGCAACAAATTGTCGGATATCTCGGAAACGTCTGATTTCTGACGGATAATTTCATTGCGTTTTTTAATCCTCACGATGATATGTTTTCAACGATACCATTTTCGTTAAAATCGAGACTAAAATTTTTTGCTGTCCCCCATTAAGTGTGCACTAGCTACGTGACATAAATTGTCGGATATCTCGAAAACGACTCATTTCCGACGAGTAGCTCCATTGAGTTTTTTACTGCTTACGATGAGATATTTCCAGCGATACCACTTTCGTCAAAATTGGTAACTTACACTTCTTGCAGCTCCCTAGTGAGCCTTAAAATGCACCAAGTCTCAATGCTACGTGCGAGCGGCACCCAAAGTGTTCCCTTTGTCAGAGACGTTTCTGAAAATCAGTAACAGCAAAATAAACATTTTTATAAATGTTTCTTTAAACTTTGAAAAAATATGCTTATATCTCAGGTTAAAAAAAGAAACACTTTTCGGTTGCGGGAGTAATTTCGAAGTGGTTATTTTATGTATCCTTTAGTCCTTTAGTGCCTTTTTTGAACTGTAGAAATAACGCCTGACCAGCTACAAGTTAAATTTTGGCAGTACATTAATTATCACCGAAATTCAGTTGAAGAAATTGTTTTCGAATTCTCAAATTCACTACAAAAAACCGCATTTCATTATTCTCAGTATTAAAATTTTATAAGAAATGTTTTAAAACTCTAAAGGTAATATAACTTTTCATTTTGCCCAGAAAATATTCTTGATTACAAACTTTCACTTTTATGATACTTTTTTTTTTTTTTTTTTTTTTTTTTTTTTTTTTTTTTTGTTATAACATTTGCCGGAAAAAGCAGAGAAAAAAAGGATTATCTTTAAATTGAAAGTAGTCTATTTGCAATATATATATATAATTTTTGGTGTATAAATTATACTAATTCTACGGGAATATACATAATTAAAACGTTTTTTAAATAGATAAAAATAAAACTAAGCTTTTTCTTTGTGCTTGTCTTCTTTTAGGAAGAGTTTAATTGTATCACCACTGGATTAAATATAGAAAAAAATCAGTCTTTGGAAAATCAAATTTTTACCTTTTTATAAAAGCATTCCTTTTAGAGTTTTAATATGTTTGTAGAAACATAATATGTCGTATTGAAATATGATGTATTATATAAATTTGCATCATAGATGTAATTTAATATGGTAAGTGAATAAGTAATTTGACAATAATTTGTCAAGTCACTTGTCAATTTAGGTCAATAATAACTTACTTTTATGTATTTAGTTTAAGAAATACAACGTTTGTTGAAATTTTATAATTGTTAGCATTGTTTTTGTATTATGAATTGTTTTTTATTATTTGTAAAGCAATAAAACTTGATGAAAAAGTGTTTGTAAGTTAATACATAATGAGATATTCATCAGGATCTGAGAACTATTTTGTGCCATTTTTTTACATTAAAGTTTTCTTGCTACCCATTACAACGTAAAATTTAAAATTACTACTGATTTATGAATCTGTCGCTTTGTCAATTAGGTAATATTTGTGCCTCCTTCTTTTTAATTTATAAATACTTAAAAATCTGCAATTTGCAATAAAATAACTTGCTTGAAGAGGTTTTTTTTTAGAGTGAAAATGAAAATTATATTTGCAATATTTTATGTATGATCTTATCGCATAAAATGAAATTTAACAGCATTTTAGTTTTTATATTATTTTAAACAATGCTAAAAAAATTTTAACTTAGAGAAGGTGGAACATTTTCGAAAGATATTAAAAGTGAATATAAAAGTTTTTATTTGGACATAACATCACCGTTACTAAAACAATACTACAAATTCACATTCATTGGTTTTAAATAAACAAAATGACATCATAGAAGGCAGAAAAGATAACTTAATTGATAGGTTGACAAATAGGTATGTAAAATGGCAAATCTCCTTAATATATTAATTTAACTATCATTAACTTGAATTCAAACAATCACAAATTTAAGGTCTTTAATTAAGTGAATGATATACAAATCCTAAAAACATTTTACTGTATATTGTGATTTCAATTAAATAATTATGAAATATTCTTAATTTCCTGGCCACAATGTCTTGAAAGCATTTTGAAAACTCAGTTGAAAATAACATCTATTTTATCACGAAATCAACATACATGCTTCTTTCAGCATTGATTTGCTTTTAAAACAAAAAACCTTCAGATATTAAGAAAAAAAATCAAACAATTTAGTTTCTATGGGAAAAAGATTAGAGGTCCACATATGTGAACCCAGGTAGCAAATAGGTTAATATTTCAAACATACAAACATGTGTCAAATTTACTATTATTCGGTATATATGTTTTCATTAAATTGTAATTTTGTGATGCTATTTTAATTAACTTTTAAATATACAGGATGTCCATAAATTATTGACGCCTGAGTCCTTACCTCCTGACTTAGATTTAAGAACACAACAAAAATATTATTACGTAATCGTTAATTGCAATTCAAAAAATTTTAAAATAATACAAACAAAGTAAATATTTGTAAATTTGCAACTCAAAACATTATTAATAAAATAACAATATTAGTTTTCTTTTCAAATTCATCAGAAAACTATTAAAGAATTATGTAACATCTATTTGTTTTACTTGGTGATTAATTAAACACTTTTTATTTCTCAGAAAAATAAATTATTATGCAATAAATTATTTTTTGCAAAGACATCAGCCGATATGCGGTTTGCAAGTCAGTAATTGGAAACTGCTGTGCTAGAAGTTATTCACATTGAAGACTTGGAAATTAATTATACTATACCTATTCTGTCATATTGCATTTCCTGTAAAGTAGCGAAAATGATATATTTATTTAATGTACTGTGAAAAGCGGATTTCATTTACTAGTAACCTAACGTGAAAAATGAGAAATTTTGAATTTAGTTTTACTATAACTCCATTAACTAGATTTCTAGCGGATATTCATCTAGATTTTCATCATCGAGAAACAGAGAATGCTGAACACTTTGAGCTCTGGTGAGCAAATTTCTTCAAAATTCGAAATGTCACATTGGCACCAGTATCTTGCTAAGAAAAAATTCGGTTTTTGATATGCACGAAAAATTGCATTAAACCTTTTTCAAATAAATCTAGTTAACTATTCCGGTGCCATTGTGACATTTCGGAATTAAATTTAAGTGGTAGAAAATTCAACCATCAGAGCTCAAAAGGTTAAGTAAGATTAGTACTAAAATGTTATTATTATTATTATTAAGCAACAGTCACAATTCGTTACAAATTGATACAGATTTAAAATTCTATTAGATTACTCAACCTAATAAAATTTCGTGTAGCCCTATAATCTAAATAAATGGTACGCACACGAAATCGTATTAATATTACATTGTAGTTGGATATAAATAAGTATGCAATTTGAACCTCGATCGGATATTTGGAAGTGAATTAAAATATGAATACACATTTTGAACTAGGAAAACATACTTATGAACGTTATAAATAAAATAAAAGCTTATTAAAATAATACACCTTTTTAAAATAAAATCATGAAAAGAAACAGGTTCATTTCCTTACAAAATAAAACACATGCAAAAATGCAATTGAGGATGTGAATTTCAAAACTCACCTTATCGCTTTTGTTTTCTCTATCAGTCTATACCAATCTGCACTAATGTAGAACTGCCATCTCCAAATTTATAATGAAAACCAATGGAAGCATTTAAAAGTTTTCTGCGATTTCGCAAAATTTAATTTTCTTGATAAAGAGAATTTTGAAATTTACATTTCCAATTATTTTAACGAATGTAGAAGTTAATTAATTAAAACTAACACAACCGTAAAACTTATACAGTGGCAGCACCTTCGATTAAATTGCTTAAAAATATTTCTTTATCTCATTTAAAACATTTTCGTAACTGGAACTACATGTCTGCGATAGATGGTTTAGGAATTAGCCATTGGACAGCATTGTCAATGGACGACCTTTATTAAAATTTAACCACTTAGTGCACGTTCCCTTAAAGCTTAGTCCAACTCTTCCATTTTCAGTTACAGAAAAGGGGTTTAAGTCATGAAATTTGAAGTTTCAGAACTCGGCCAATTTTAATGTTAGATGAATAGCACCTTTTTTCTATTGCTTGTTAGAGTATGGAAAATTTTTTACTAAATATTACATAAAGGACCGGGGAACCGTATAAAAATTTAATTTTCGTAATTTTTTAATAAAAATGTTTTTTTTTTTTTTTTTTTTTTTTTTTTTTTTTTTTTTTTTTTACTTAATCGCTTAAAAAACAATTATTTATGTTTTTAAAAGTATTTTTGCAATTGATATTATATGTCTATGACAAACGGTTTAGAAATTAGCCATTGGCCACCGTTGAGAGTGGACGCACTGTATATTAAAATCCCCTCGACGGATTTAAATAACATTTATACAGCATATTGTAGAAATAGAAGAGTTGTGTTTAATAGAAATTTTTTTAAATCTTTTTTACAAGCATGGAAATGACCGTTTTTTCTTAAAATCCACATATAAGCAATGCGGGGGGGGGGGGGGGGGGAATACCGTTTTGATTAAGTACTAGATAAAGTATCAAACTAATATTTTATTTGTTATTGTTGTATTGATTTTAGATAAACCACCAAGAAGTACCCATAGGCGTAGCGTGACTAAAACTTTTGGGGGGGCACCAGCGAAGTAAAAACTGCGCCCCTTGGTAAATTTTCAATTTGCCCCCCCCCCCCCCTAGTCCAGAAAAGTAACAAAACATCTTTTTCTTTTGGTAGGCGTCATAAAACTGACAGACATAAATTAATTCTATTAAATAACTATTTCGCGTTTATAAGGTAACTTTAAAAGGTTTAATTTTAATTTAGAAATTCAAAACTAAATAACATACAGAAATTAGCATTTTTTTTTTTTTTTTTTTTTTTTTTTGTCAAAGAGTTTACAATGTTTTAAAACAGGGGGAGTGAAATGATCAAGAAAGATAAAGAAATTCCCTGAAAATGATTGTCGGTCAAAAAGTGAATAAAATCGTGGCTCACAGAATAAATTTCGCGCATATGGTGACCGTCTCTTTAGCATGTCCCTCCAGTGGGACATGCTATAGGTCTACATCAACAGGAATTACCAGGCACGGGCTCAGCACGGACCGGCTTGGGTATTAAAAGTTTCAGCCTAGCCCTGCCTGTTTATATTTTCATAGTTTACGGCCAGATCCTGCTCGTACAAAAAATCAGTGATAAAACATAAGTATTAATTAGATAATTTTACAGTATACTTTAAATTACTATGTGTTCACAAGCCAGAAAATACTCAATAGCAGCATTAATAACTGCTTACACATTTAAGACTTTTCAACATTCAAATAAAGATTCATAAAACTTGATGTAGTTTAGAATTTAAAAAAAAAAGTTGGTTAAAAAAATTCTAACTTTTGAAACTATAAAAAAATAGATTTTGAAATACGAGTGTCATCAAAAAAACAAGTTTTCCGCGGCATTTTAAAAGAAACAACTCATAAAAACCCGGAAAGTTGGTACAGTAAAGAAAGTACTCGTTGCCCTCATTGTGGTATCGCTCTAAAACAGCGCGAAAAAGATTCACAATGCAGGAAACCACCACCAAATACCTGTTTATCTGGAGATTGTGCGCCAGGTGGGTGCCTAATCAGCTTACGCCTTAACACAAAACCAAACGTGGGAAAGCAGCATTGATGTTTCTGTAGCGATATCACGACGAAAGAAATGAATATCTCAGCAAGATTTTTACGGTTGATGAGACATGATATGACAAGTGTAACAAGTTACTGGCTCCATTCCCAGGTGGCAGACTTGTATGACACTGGACTCAAAATCTTATCCCACGTTGTGACAAGTGTGTTAATTCCGTTGGTTCTAATGTGGAGTTAAAACATTGCTGTATCTTTTGTAATAGTTCTTTTTGGGTAATACCCCCCAAAAAGAACTATTACTAAACAATAAGTTTAGTATTACTAAGAACTATTACTAAGCAATAAGTTACAACAATAAGTAAGAACTATTACTAAACAATATTACTATTAACTAATATTATAATTATTAATATTATAAAACTATTTATAAACAATAAGTAAGAACTATTACTAAACAATAAGTTTTTCGTGGGGCGCCCACGAAAAACTTATTTTATGGATGATCCCCGTAGTTTTCAGTAAATTATTATTCTGATCCAATTTAGCTACTTTCTGACACACTCCTGAATTCATTTCTTTTCGGAAACACATAAAATTGGCAGACGTTCTTATTCAGAAACTATGTAATCGAATGGAATTTTTCATTTTTCGTAAAAGACAAAAAATCTTTTAGAAGATACTGCCAAAGTTGTCATTTTGAATCGAAATTCAAGACGCAATAGTACTGGGGAAAAGAAAAACTTGTCATCAAGTGATTAGAATAGCTTATAAATCAAAAAGTTATTTATTTAAAAAAATGAAAAATGCTATTCGATTCCAAATTACTTCAATCATCAGGCCTGTTAATTTTATGCCTTTATAATGAAAAATGAGTCAGAAAGTGTGTCAAATTTCACGTTGTTGAGCTGGGACTTTGAGAATAACCTTAGGTTGTACTTATAAAGATTATGTTAATATACGTTCATTATCACTATTAATATTTTTACAGAACACATTCCTTGCTCTCCACATTCCGAGAAAAATTAAATCTAGTTTTGTCCCGTCTCGACCGTGTAAAAAAATGCAAGCCTGATCTTGGCCCGGTACAAGTCTGCTGAAAAAATTAAGCCCGGATTCAGATGCCACATAGCTGTCCGATGCCATGCTATACACTTCGTACATTTCTTTATTGATATTGTCAAACTATCATCGGCTCTTGACGCACATTTATACATATTCTTGCGAAAGTCCCATTCTATCGGCCCAGTAGAGATTTTTATATCGGAACGGTTGGCCTGCTTTATTTTTTTATTGATCCGGAACAGTTCGTTCAATTTTTTTGTTGGCCAGGTCCTTTAAATTTGTTTAGAGGCCCGATTAATCTATTAATATTTCTCCAAAACGTATTGCTTGTCCCACTGTAAACAACTAGATCCAGTTTCGCTCTGACTCGACTATGCTGAAAATATATATATATATATATATATATATATATATACATATATATACACATAAGACTGGTCCAGCAAGAGTCTGCTTATGAAATTGAGTTTGTGCTCAGATACGATGTGATTGTCCTATTATCTGATCCCTAATCTGGGCATATTGTAATTTCTATAGTGATTTTGTCAAACTAGTATTGGTTCGTAAAACACATTCATAATTGTTATTCTCGCAAAAGTTATAACTAATGAAAATGGTCCATTTTTATCGGCTTCGCTTAAATTTTCATGTAGAGTCGTTAATGAATGAATAAATGTGAAATGAATGAATAAATAAAATGAATTAAAAACTAGTCATTGGGGACCACCGTAAATACTTTCCCATCATGGATATGCATAATATAATATATGAAAATAAAATGTGTGAAATATTTATAAAATGCATTGCAAATCCAAAAGAAAATTTAATCGTATATTTAAAATTTTTAATATACATAGTAATGCTCTATAAATCACTTGGGGACTAGCGATACGTATACGTGCCGCAAAAAGACTTCAGAATACTTGTTTATTCCCACCAGAAAAATTTTACTGTAAAATTTGCCTTATTAAATTGGAGCATTTTCCCGATTTAAAAAGGCACAAATTTCTGTTTTAAAAAATTGTTGACAAATATTAAAAATTTCATAAAAGGCTCCCGTCGCGAAGGAGTTAATGACTTGCTGATGAACCAATTTTGACAAATTATATAAAACGCCAAGCTACTCAAGTAGTACCGAGTTGTGTAAAAGAAACATCCTTATAGCTCTAAAAATAATAATCATATTAACTAACGGTTTACTGCGTCGGATTAAGGGTCTCATTTTCAATTAAAATATATCTTTGAATTGAAATTTGAATGAAATACAGGGTCATGAAAAATCGAAGAATGTGGAAAACAGAATTACAAATATCTCGGCAACTAATAATCCGATCAACTTCATTCTTTATGCAAAATTTGTGTTATTTTATTGCCTTTTACATCCATTCATTAAAATACAAAATTTCGAAAAACTTACCTTTCATCAGAACGAATTTTTCCAGAGTCCGAAAAAAATAGTTCCGAATAATTGAGGTTACTGTTATTAAATAGGCTTCGTTCCATTCTTACATACTAAGAACATACAAAGTTTCAAGTCTCTATCTCAATGTGTTCGGGAGATAAGAGCGTTTACAGATACACAATTTTTTTTTCTGGAAATAAAAATGTTTTTCGGAATCTCCAGTATCTGAATCGTGTAAATCCGTCAAATTTTTTTTTTTTTCGATTGTCAAAACGATTGCAAGATTTACCCTATGCTACGTATAATAGGTAAATAATAGCAAAAAAAAAAAAAAAGTCAATTTCGATTTTAAAATATAAATTTTAAATATTAATCATGTTTGAAGATCGATATATTTTCTAAAATATGTAATTCTTTTTAATTTTTTTTAAAAAGTTTTGAATTCTACAGAAAAAAAAAAAAAATCATCTTTGCTATTTACAAAAATATTTATTTTTGAAAACATATTTTTTAAAAGAAAAAATAGTATTTTTCATATTCTTTGCTACAAGATTCATTGAAAATATAAACTGGAAATAAAACAAAATCCCTAATAATAATAATAATAACAATAATAACAATATTAAATTCCGAAGGCAGTTGAATATATTATTGAAAATCATGGTCAAATTTTTCAGGACTTTTCTAGTTTTAAACTTCATTCTATTATATATATTAATGAAAATAAATTTGTAAATATGTAAAGAAAATATATGTTGCCTGCCAAACGCTGAAAATAAAGAATTTAAATAGACATTTAAGCCGATTCTCGAAAAGATATTTTTTTTCCTTGCATAACAACAAAAAACTTTCTGACATATTTTCTGACTAAGTTTTAAACGTAAAAGCATGACAATTGCAATCGTGATTATTGAAGAGGTTTATGATCAAATGTTTTTATTTCTATTTTCTGATAAACGAATTAAATCTTAAGGCAGGTTAGTCTCATGGCGGTAACTTTTTTTGCCTCACTTGCAGTATCACCGCCTGGAAATTCAGTTCGAAATGCAAAATTGACAACATCTTTTAAAAGTATTTCTGAGTTTATAGAAAATTGGAAAATACTATTCAGTTATAAAATTGAAAATAAGAGCACCTATTCGGATTTTTAAAAAAAAAAAAATGTGAAAAAATTTAGTTTGGATCTGAGAGTTACCTTGAAAAAACAATGTCTTACAATATTTAGCAATGATAAAAATTTTAGTTTGTAGGGTTTTTTAAAAAATAAGATCAACAATAAAGTATTACCAACTTAACAAAAGTTATTTTTGGGCTTCTTATAAAATAATAAGGTAATCTTGAGGTTTATTTTATATCATTTCATATTTTTACTTCATGTGCTAACTATAAAATGATATTTTGTGCCAGTGGGAAACAGTGTTCTCGGATTTTACGCCCCCCCCCCCCTCCCCCCAAGAAAATCATAGAACAAAATTTCTTTAGAATCTCAAAACATTGACCTAATGCATTTTGAATGGTTAATACTGCCACTGTAACATATAACAACACAATTTATTATTATTTTTTTTTAATAAGCGAAATTTATTTAACCCTTTAAGACCCGATGAAATTATAAACAAAGCTAGCCATGCTGATTGAAAGCAAAACATGTACTGCATCCACTATCTGTTGATAAAAAATGATACTTTACTCTTTCTGCAAACCTGAATGACCGTTGGATTTTGTTTTTATTACATACAACTGAGTAGCAACAATTTAAAAGAATGTCTAACCAGCACGGTCGTACGGGTTGGGTCTTAAAGGGTTATTTTTGCAGTTTGCTGGATAGATATAAACACACTATTTATAAATGGTTAAAATGTTACATACTTTATCCAAACATTTCCTAACCACTCATAAAGTAACTATGGTACAATTTAATTTACTTAAAATGACAATCCATTGTGATCGTACATCAAAAGAAATTCTAGTGATAAGACATTGCGAGATAAAAATAATTAAAAATAACTATCACTCTAAATAGGTTAATTATTTAATGTTAATTAAAATAAATATTTAAGTTTGCATTGTTATTATCTACACGAGCCCTATCACTTCATTTTTTCGCAAAATTTCAATTTAAAATAACTTTGCCCCCCCCCCCCCCCCAAAAAAAAAATCTATTAGAAATATTTATAATAGGATTAGAAGAAGTTTTTCCTTGTAACTCAATTGTAACCCTAAAAGAAAAAAGTAACAAATATGCTACAAGGAAATTATTCCTAGAAAAGATGACACAGATAAACTTATCACTAAATAAAACAGACTGAGATAATGTCTCGATTAATCATATTTATTTACAAGTTATTAATAAAAGAAAACCATATTTACAAAATTAATTAAATTAAGAAACGAGCACACTTAAGCTGCAATTTTATACTTCCCCAACATGGAAGATTACTTTGACATTATAACAGTTTCTTTCTAACTTTTGCTTCAACATCTTAATACATAACATACACAGATTTTAATCATTATTTTAGATTTTATTAAATTAATATACAAAATCAATTTGCTTATTTTATTTGCTCCTTCATTACATTGATAGCATGAAATTCAGTAAAAATTTTAGTTTAATTTATATATTTAGTTAATAGCTACAAAAGCTAAATTTATATGGATCCGGGTCGACATCGTACACATAGTTTCAAATTATTTTTTTATAGTATATATAAAAACAAACAAAATTTTAATTGGCGCCCCTTTTGCCTGTCGTTCTGGCGTTTGAGGCACATGTCCCCTTAGCAATTCCTAGGGAAATTGGTTGCCGTTTGCAATTATCGGTGAGGGTGTTTCACACTGAAGAGATTTTTAACCAAAAACTAACCTATTTAAATGACACAATGCAAAGAGATGCATTTCGTACAGTTTTACTTTCGAGTTTTCCGGTTGTGAGTCATTTTTATGTAAATTCAATATACATACATATACATTTTTGTATGTAAAGACAAACAAAATCTTCGTTCGGTGCCCCCTTTTCCCTTTCGTTCTCGCGTTCAAGGCACATTCCCCCTCTGCACCCCGACTGAAATCGTTTGGCATTTGAAAATTTTCGGTGAGGTACAGTTTCAGATAGAAGAGAGTTTTGAGTAGAGATTGACTTGTTTAAATGGCAGAAGGCATAGAGATGCATTTGATTTAGTTTTCCTTTTGAATTTTCTGGCTAAGAGACATTTTTACCAAATTCCATACTTACATATTTTTCTATGTAAAGATAAACAAATTCTTCATTTGGCGCCTCCTTCGCCTTTCCTTTTGGCGTCCATGACACATTCCCCCCCCCCCCCCTCTGCAACTCCTAGGGAGATCGCTTGGTTTTTGGCAAATGTCGGTGAGGTACAGTTTCACACAGAAGAAGATTTTTGAGTAAGAGTCTGACCTATTAAAATGATAGACGGCATAGAGATGCATTTGGTTCAGTTTTAATTTGAATTTTCAAACTGTGAGACTTTTTATGCAAATTCAATACATATTCTACATATACATATTTGTATGACAAACAAAATCTTCATTTGGCGCCCCCTCTGCAACCCCTAGGAAAAACGCTTGGTTTCAGGCTGTGAGACATTCTTATGCAAATTCCATACATATACATTTTGCATGTTAAGACAAACAGAATCTTCATTTGGCGCCCCCTTTGTCTTTTGTTTTGACGTAGGAGGCACATGCCTCCTCTGCAACCCCCAGGGAATTGCTTGGTTTTTGGCAATTATCGATGAGATACAGCTTCACATAAAATAGGGGTTTTGGAACGGAGACTAACCTATTTAAATGACAGAAGGCATAGAGATGCTTTCGTACAGTTTTTCTTTCGAATTTTATGGTTGTGAGATATTCATATACAAAGTCAAATACACATATGCAAAGTCCATACATTACACATTTTTGTATGTAAAGACAAACAAAATCTTCATTTGGCGCCCCCCTGCAACCCCTAGGAAAATCGCTTGGTTTCAGGCTGTGAGTCATTCTTATGCAAATTCCATACACATACATTTTTGTATGTAAAGACAAACAAAATCATCATTTGGCGCCCCCTCTGCAACCCCTAGGAAAATCGCTTGGTTTCAGGCTGTGAGACATTCTTATGCAAATTCCATACATAAACATTTTTGTATGTAAAGACAAAAAAAAAATCTTCATTTGGCGCCCCCTCTTGCAACCCCTAGGAAAATCGCTTGGTTTCAGGCTGTGAGACATTCTTATGCAAATTCCATACATATACATTTTTGTATGTTAAGAGAAACAAAATCTTTATTGGGCGCCCCCTTCGCCTTTCGTTTTGGCGTACGGGGCACATGCCCCCTCTTCAGCTTCTATGGAAATCACTTAGATTTTGGTAATTATCGGTGAGGTACAGTTTCACACAGAAGAGGATTTTTGAGTTGAGTCTAACCTATTTAAATCTAATAAGGCATACAGATGCATTTGGTCTATTAGTTTTTCCGGCTGTGAAGACATTTTTATGCAAATTCAATATATACACATATACATTTTTGTCTTTAAAGAGAAACAAAGCTTCATTTCGCGCCCCCTTCGCCTTTCGTTTTGGCGTCCGAGACACATATGGCATCTCTGCAATCCCGGGAAATCGCTAGGTTTTTGACAATTGCCGGTGAGGTATAGTTTCACACAGAAAAGGGTTTTTGAGTAGAGACTGATTTATTTCAATTGCAGAATGCATAAAGATACACTTGGTTCAGTTTTGCTTTTGAATTTCTTGTTTGTGAGATCTTTTTATTCAAATTCGATATACATGTATATACATACATTTTTGTATGTAAAGAGAAAAAAAACCCCTTCATTTGGCGCCCCTACGCTTTCTGTTCTGGCGCCCGGGTACAGATGATTGGGGGGGCACGTGCCCCCCGTGCCCCCCCGACGCTACGCCTATGGAAGTACCGATGATCACCATAGGGCATTATCTGCAAGAAAATCGCTCAATCATCATGTAGATATATTCGTCGATTATTAACATTTTGATTTGAAGTTTTTGTGTAGTTTACTTAAAATATAGTGCACAGGCGAGGCATTATGTATCAAATAAAAATTCTATGTAAAAAATATTTTTAAAATGAAATTTTTTGATATCTCTAACTATCCCTAACCTCTTAAGCATAATGCCATATTTTTAATATGGTATTAGCCCTGGAATTTAAAGCTTTTTCGGAATTTTTTGTTTTTGAAGAAATGTAATGTGTTTGTAAAAATCTATTTATACTAATTTATCATGAATATATTAAAGTAGGAAATTATATTTTTGTTTAATTGATGTATTAAACATGGCATATTAAAAGCTGAAGGACGAGAGCGCATAAAAAAAAGAGGGTTAATGGAACAATATGACATAAAAATAATTTAAAGTCCAAACTCTAATAAAATACATCGACATTTTAAAACGTCTTAATTATTAGGGTTTCGTTCATCTGACGAAACATTATTCGTATCTGTCTTCTGTCTGTTCATTTGTCACAGAGTCCGTGCACAAAAACTGCCCAAGTAAAAGAATTCAAATTTTGTGAATTTACTGCTGAATACTTCGTCACAGACAAATCATAAAAATTTTAAAAAGTCTATTATTTTAATTAAATTAATTTTATCACTGTCATCTGCTCCATTTTGTATTCACATTTTAAAAGAGAACCTTAATTTGAAAGTTTCACGTGTAGAGTTCATAAGTTTGAGGTAAAGCGTCTACAGGAGTAAACAGGAGTAAACAGGAGATTGTTAGTCCGATCCCTGTGCTGAAAATTGAAAGGAGGTGGACTGATAAGGGCTATTTTCCGCCCATCATGTGCCTGAAAAAAAGTTCCGAATACCGATAACTGTTCAGTGGCTTTGTATAATTAAAGATATGTATTTTTGTTTAGTATAAGTTTTACATGATAAATAAAATAGTAAGTCATGAAAATTATAGCCCGAACATAGAGTCTTTTGGCTTTTTTACTACATTTTTGTCGTTTTTTGTGTCTTTGAGTTAATTTTTTTAAGAAGCGCTCGATAAACCAAATTAATTTTGACATACAATGATACTACTCTTCATAAGCTTTCATAGGAGCATTATTTTATTTTGGTTCAGTGTGGGCTTTTACCTTTAAAAAAAAAAAAAAAATGTCGTGCGGGAGAATCAAATACAGTGTTATCGGAGCGTTCAGATTTGTTTTGCCGTACTAAAAAATAGTTACGTTGTTGAGAGGTCAATTTTGTTTTCTGTCACTAGTTTTGTAAATATTTATTATAGAAATCACTAATAAATAATACTTGGATGTCAGTGTATTGCAATATATAGTGTGCAATATATAGCAATATACAGTATATAGAAATATTGCTGTAAAACATGGCGGAAAAAGTTTCGTATCTATTCTAACAAAAAAGTCATATCGATATTTTGGTGTTCGAAAAGCTGCAATCTACAGAGTGATTCTAAGTAGTGCTCTAAATGTATTAGTATGTATTTCGTGATCTTCATTCTCGAAATACTTCTGTTTCTAAGAAATGTTTTATAAGAGATTATGCTTCAACGATTACTGCCGACGAGATCACAAATGAGAAACCTAATGTACATTTATCAATACCTCATTGTAAGTACTCTAACACTTGTTGTATAACATGTAAAGGTAAGAACTACCTTGTTATTGTAGCAAAAGCTATTGAAACTCAAGCCTTTATAGGAACTAGAATCTATATTTCGTCGGGAAAACGATGCTGTAAAACTCATATTTCTTGATCGGTCTTCAGAACTGGCTCTGCAAGTTTTATCCTTTATAAGTGAGAATACGATGTATGAAATATATATTGAAAGTATTTAAAACAATATCAGAAATCCCTAGGCGGACATAGATTACGCGGAGGTAGATTACGAAGAGCTTTCATTTCAACAACAAAAAATAAAATATTATTAGCGATAAACCCAGTTTAACTACTTTATTTGGCCACTTTTGAAAAAAAAAATTATTTCCTTTTTCTGTAAGAAATGATTTTATCAAAATCATCTTAAACGACATTCGGCTGAAATGCCCATTTTGAAAACATATTTTGAAATATATTCTGACTTTATTAAAAAATCGATCAGTACGCACATTATATAATTCCTAAATAACAAAAAAACTGTCAATTGAATGCGTTTGAGAACAAAATTGAATTTAAAAATGAGTCATAAAATAACCAATTTGTTATTTGAATACATCCACAATTCTTTAATCAAGATCGCTTTGGGAAATTTTGTGCGAAGTGCCCACTTTGACAGCTTTTTTAAAATATATTTTTAGCCTTTATCAAAAAACTGACCCATACGGCCCATTACACATTTCCTAAATAACAAATAATTGACAATTGAATGCGTTTGAGAGCAAAATTGATTTTAAAAATAAGACATAAAATAACCAATTTGTTATTTGAATACATCCTCAATTCTTTGATCATGATTGCTTTAAGAATTTTTTTTTTTTTTTTTTTTTTTTTTTTTTTTGCGAAGTGCCCATTTTGACAGCTTTTAAGAAAAATATATTTAGCCTTTATCAAAAAGTTGATGAATACGCACATTATATAGTTTCTAAATAACAAAAAACTGTCAATTGAATGCGTTTGAGAGCAAAATTGGATTTAAAAATGAGTCATAAAATAACCAATTTGTTATTTGAGTGCATCCTCAATTCTTTAATTATGATCGCTTTGGGAAATTTTGTGCGAAGTGCCCATTTTGACAGCCTTTTTTGAAATATATTCTGCCTTTATCAAAAAACTGGCTAATCTGTTCCACTATACAGTTTCTAAATAAGAGGACCTGTAAATTGGATGTGCTTGAGAACAAACATGGATTTAAAAATGACTCAGAGAAAATGCAATTTGTTATACTTCCTCAATTTTTCAATCACTGTTACTTCGAGAAATTCTGTTCAAAATACCCTTTTTGGCAGTCTTTTTTGAAATATATTTTGCCTTTATCAAAACACTGGCCAATAAGTCACATTATATAGTTCCTAAGTTAGAGGATCTGCCATTTGGATGCGTTTAAAATCCAAAATGAATTTAAAAATGAGTCAGACTATAAGCAGTTTGGAATTGAAGTTTTTTCTCCAATTTCTGTTTAATTAATTTTTGCTATAAGAATTGGTCCCATGAAAAACTTGTTAATATAAAAGTTGTAGATATTATTGAGAAGATGTAAAATAAATTTAATTATGTTTGATTTCTTAAGAATTGAGCAAGTTATGGATTTTTTTCTTTTTCCTCCGCCCTTTTTCTTTTCGTTTTTAATTTTTTTCATCGGTAAAAGTTGGTCCTATCAAAAACGTGTAAGTACAAAAGTTTTAGATAATGTTAAGTACATTTATAAAAAATTTAGTTAGATTTGATATCTTGAGAATTCACGAAGTTATGAATTTTTTTCTCTCAAAAACCCTGTTTTTTTTAGCCCCTTGAGCCCATTTTTAACTTTACCAAAAATCTGTCATGCATAAATATTTTATCCGTTTTCGAGAAGTAATATAAACTTTAAACTGATTCGATATCTATTTTAATTAAGAAGTTAACGCGTTTTTTTTTCAGTTTTCACAAAAACCCTCCCTATTTCCACCCCCTTGGTCCGAGTTTGCCCATTAACGAACTCGACCGAGATTTTATGCCCCTTGATTTTATGTAAAAGTTTGAAGAAGATCTGAGCATAATTATGGAAGTTATTGTGTCCAGAAGAAAGTGATATACACCGATATATATATATATTACAAATTTAAATTTTTTTTTCGCCAAAACTAACCTTTATACTATCTTAATTTTCTTATAATAATATTCCGTGCTTACTTCAAATTATTAAATTAAAATCTTATTTCTAGATCTAATCTGTTAATCTGTGTGCAGACGATATAAATTCTTAATTTGCCTTAAAAAACATTATTCCAGTATGCGTAAATTTAAAAAGATGGCTCTAAATTAAAAATATTCTTAATTAAAACTTTATTTCTTAATATTCCAAATAAAACTGATTTCTTCTATGTTTTTATCAACCCTTTTTAAGAAATTCTTATTAAATTTATTCCAAAACCATACCTTTCAAAAAATATCATTATTTTATTTTATCTATTTATTTATTTTTCCGCCGTCAACGATAATGTGCATATTAATAAATTCATTTCTTTTCTTTTTCTCTTAAAATTAATCATGTATAAAAATCGTCTGCCTAAGATATTTAAAATTCGGAGTCAATTATAAATTGGTTAAATAATATTTTTTTTTTAAATAAATTTATCGTCTGTTTAAAATAGCCTCGTAACTGGACAAGGATTCTGTTTACATAAAAGAATGATGGTTTGAGGTTACCGAATGTTCCAGAACTTTCTTTTCAGTTTAAAAGGGGGAAGTCTCGAGATGAAAGGAAGATTCTGAAGATTTCTTGGGTTGCTTCTTCGACGAGGACAGCTCGCTGAAATAATGATGGAATTTTTGCAACAAGGAGCTTTTCCTTCCTCATTATCACGAATTTAATAAATTAATTTACAGCAGCCCATGACTAATTATTGGATCTTCTACATTTATTTATTATTTTTGTTTTTTCCCTCGCTTGCCATGACTGCGTGTTTCTGTTTAACCAGTGGAAATAATTCGAGTTCTCCTGAAATCGTCACATATATATACATAAACTTTTTTACTGATGGTAGTTTTGGGGTCTAGGAGTCATGATCGGTGTAGATCTGCAAAAAATTTTCAGAAATTCCAACATGGGAGAGATTGCAATAGGTAGTATTTCATACGAAATCTACCTAAAATGTACAAATCAGAAGGCCTCGATTTTGATACACCTTGTCACTTTTCCGAAATCGATTATTATACGCTCATGGGTAAATTTATGCATCCTTTTAGCTATATATTTAAACTAGTAAAGTTCAAAATACGCAAATCACACAAAAATTTATACTCAAAAATTTTTTCACAAAATTAACGCACAAAATTTTTTTTACCCTACAATTTTTTGGCATGGGAAGATCATTGGGTTGGGTTATATGTTCGAGAAAATTTGATTAGTGCATCATTTTGAGTCATTATGGGTCAAGGTCAAATTAAATATATGTAAAAAATGGCAAAATTGATTTTGACTAAATTTTGTATCTAACCATATTTGGGTACGAGAATACTATTGGGCTAGGTCACATGTGTGAAAATTTTGATTACTGAATCATTTTTGGGTCATAATGGGTCCAACCAATTTTATATAAAAAACGGCTCAAACGATTTTCACTAAATTTTATATTCTACCGTCTTGGAATATGAGAAGACCATTGCGCTAGGTATCATGTTTGAGAAAATTTGATTAGTGGGTCATTTTTGGGTCACGCTAATTTTATCTAAAAATGGCTCAAACGATTTTGACTTAAATTTTGTATTCCATCATTTTTTTGCATATTAATACTATTGGGTTAGTCGTATGTTCAAGAACATTCGATTATTGGGTCAGGGTCAAGCTAATTCTATCAAAGAAACGACTCAAACGATTTTGACGAAATTTCATATTTTACCGTTTCTGGGCACGACAAGATCATATTGCTAGGTCACATGTTAAGAAATTTAGTAGGTCTTATTAATAGGTCCTTTTGGTTCATTACAGGTCAAGCTAACGTTTTAGAAAACGACTGGAAGGATTTTGTTTAAATATTTTATTCTGTAGTTTTCAGGATCGAGAAGACCAATGGATTACGTTACATGTTTGACAAAATTCGACTAGTGGGTCATTTTGGGTCACTATGGGTTCGGGTCAAACTAATTATATATAAAAAGTAGCTCAAACGATTTGTATTGTTCTGTTTTTACACACAAAATGATTTTTCGGCTAGATCATATGTTTGAGAAATATCAATTAATGGGCCATTTTGTGATCATTGCGGGTCAAACTAATTTTATCTAAAAAACGGCTCTTACGATTTTGACTAAATTTTGTATTTTTTCGTTTCCACGCTCAAGAAGACCTATGGGCTATGTTGCATGTTCTTGAACATACGATTAGTGGGTCATTTTAGATTAAAATGGGTCAGGGTCAAGTTAATTGTATCTAAAAAAATCCCGGTCGGCTTGGCCTATAGGTGGAGGTAGATATCGAAGATAAGTACTCATTCCTACAACAAAAATTAAAATATGATTAGAGATAAATTCAGTTTAAAAACTTTATTTAGTCGTTTTTGAAGAATTTTTAATTTCATTTTTTCGCAAGATATGGTTTTATCAAAATCACCTTAGTGAAATTCAGCTCAAAATGCCCACTTTGTTAATATTTTTAAAAGTACATTCTGTCTTTATCAAAAAACTGACCAATACATTATACAGTTCCTAAATAAGAGAACCTGTGAATTGTATGCGTTCGAGGGCAAAAATGGATTTAAAAATGAGTCAGAAAGTAAGCAGTTTGTTATTTGAATACTTCCTCAATTTTTCAATCATGTACTCTTCAGGAAATTCAGCTCAAAATGGCTATTTCCAAAGCATTTTTTGAAATATATTCTACTTTTTTTTTAAAAACTGGCTAATACGTCACATTATATAGTTCCCGAATAAGAGAACAGGTAATTTGGATGCGTTTAAAATTAAAAAAGTATTTAAAAATGAATCATTATACAAGTAGTTTTGATTTGAGATTTTTCTTCTCCAACTCCTATTTTTGTTTAATCTATTTCAGCTATAAAAATTGGTCCCATAAAAAACTTGTCAATGTAAAAGTTATAGATATTATTGAGAAGATGTAAAATAAGTTTAATCGGATTTGATATCTTATGAATTGACGAAGTTATGTTTTTTTTTTTTTTTCCAACTCTCTTTTTGTTTTTAATTTTTTTATTGGTAAGAGTTGGTCCTATCAAAAACTTGTCAGTACAAAAGTTTTAGATAATATTACGAGCATTTATAAATAAATTATTTGGATCTGATATCTTGAGAATTGATGAAGTTATGAATTTTTTTCTCCCAAAATCCCCATTTTTTTCACCCCTTGAGCCCATTTTTAATTTTATCAATTATCTGTCATACATAAACTTTTTGCCCATTTCTTAGAAATAAAATAAACTTTAAACTGATTCAATATCTATTTTCATTAAGAAGTTAAGGGGTTTTTTCTGTTTTCGCAAAACCCCTCCTTATTTCCACCCCTTGGTCCGATTTTGCCCATTAATGAACTTGACAGAGATTTTATGCCCCTTGGTTTTATGTAAAAGTTTGAAGGAGATCTGAGCAGAATCAAGGAAGTTATCGTGTCCAGAAGATAGTGATATATATATATATACAGGGTGTTTCGCTACCAGACCGACAAACTTTGTGGGGTGATAGTAGACATGAAGACAAACATTATTAACTGGGAAACCATGGGGCGCAAACGTCTTCCGTAGGAGCTAGGGGCCATTAAATTTTAAGGTCCAAAAATTCAAAAGATTATAAAAAACGGAAAAAAGGGTGGATTCGTTTGCGGTTTTCGCTAAAATCATTCTTTATATCACGATTTGTTTGTTAAAAATTTTTAAAGATTACGTTCAAAAATTGTCGATAGAGGGAGCTTTAGAGTTTGGAGTAACGAACAACTACTTTTTACCGTTATATTGTGCATGGGGTTGAAAATATTTTAAAGTTTAGACTTTCACTTAAATTTTAATCCCAAAATCGGAAACACTGGGATCGGGTAACTAGCGAAAATTGACTAGTGAACAAAAGGGGGAATTTTAAACACTCATAAACATTATACAAACTGATCGATTTTGTTGCGGTTTGCGTGTAGGTCATTCCCTTGGTAATTATTTTATTCAAAGTGACTTACAGCTCTTGTGTCTCCATTTTTGGATAGAGGGCGCTTTCGACACATCTCCGACATTTCAATGGCATTACTCCTGGGTGTTTTACTACCAGACCGTTGTGTTAAAAGAAGCAGAGAAAAAAGCAACAGAAACAGGTAGTGAAACAGCAACACGTTAATGTGGCAGAAAACCATTTAGTTAAGTTTTTTACTACAAAAGTAGTCGGGCATGCTTGACAGCAGCGATGCATGCAATTCCCCACGCTTTGAAAGATTCCTGGCATCTTGGACAGCTTTCTGGTAGCTACAGAAATTCGAGCTGTGAGGTCTTCCACTGACGGTACGGGAGTCTCATACATTCAACTTTTCATTTGACCCCAGCAGAAGTCCATACAGATTCAGATTCAGATAGAGCCAGGTAGGGGGGAACTACCAATTGGTTTGAGCTCAAGTAGCCCCACCCAGCAATGTTTATTTAAAAAAATACAGAACAATTATACACTAATAAAGGTAGGTAACAAAAAGTAATTGATATAATGAAGTAGGTGCGACGAACTGGCAGGCCAACGAACCGGGCCACCACTACTTATCCACTGCTGTCCATATGTTACGTTCAAGTGTCTGCGAACATCATTGGTAAAATGTGGAGGAGCCCCATCGTTCTATAGAGTTGCGCAACGAAAGATGGACATGTGCTTTTACCAGAAGTTCCGACAGAATGTGTTGTAGAATTATCAAGTTGCTTTTTTCTCTGCTTCTTTTAACCCTAACTCATAAAAAAGGCATTTTCGACGTTACATTATAATATGATTCCGAGTCATCTTTGTATCCCTAACACTTCCTGGAAGTATCTTGGTCTGGTAGTAAAATATACAGGAGTAATGTCATTGAAATTTCGGAGATGTGTCGAAAGCGCCCTCTATCAAAAATGGGGACACCAATGCTGTACGTCATTTTGAATAAAATAATTACCAAGGGAATGAGCTACACGCAAACTGCAACAAAATCAATTAGTTTGTCAAATGTTTATGAGCGTTCAAAATCCCCTCCTCTGTTCACAGTTCAATTTTCGCTAGTTACCCGATCACAATGTTTCCGATTTTGGGCTTAAAATTTAAGTTAAAGTCTAAACTTTAGAATAACTTCAACCCCGTGCATAAAATAAGGGTAAAAAGTAGTTGTTTGTTACTCTAAAGTCTAAAGCGCCCTCTACCGACGATTTTTGAACGTAACCTTTAAAATTTTTTTACAAACAAATCGTGATATAAAGAATGATTTCAGCGAAAACCGCAAACGAATCCACCCTTTTTTTCATTTTTTATAATCGTTTAAAATTTTAGACCTTAAGCTTTAATGGCCCCTAACTCCTCAGGAAGACGTTTGCGCTCCATGGTTTCCTGTTTAATAATGTTTGTCTTCATGTCTATTATCACCCCTCAAAGTTTGTCGGTCTGGTAGCGAAACATTCTGTATATATATATATATACAGGGTGAGTCATAAATATCGAAATCATAGGCTATCTCCTTAAATATTGCCCCTAGACCCATACTTCCAATTGCAAAAATTCATAAAAGGGTGAAATTTCTGATAAGATAAGTTGCAACTCCATGGGGGGTCTATTTGAAAAAATACGAAAATTATTTTTATACGGCCATCGTAGGGCAAAATTCCCAATTAGGAAATTATTCCTTATGCATTTTTAAATTGAACAAATAAAAATTTCATATCGAAATCTAAAAACCTGGCAGAGATATTAAAATCCAAAATTCTCTAAAATTCGTGACTTACACCACTAAACCATACCTGTAAACGAAGCGTTTTTGAAAGCAAATGAGAGTTCGTCCACAAAGTGTGCATTATTAAATGTCGATTTAAGACAGTGCCTCTTTTTTTGGAAATAATAAAGTAGCGTATTGATTTAAATCTAAAGCTTGTTTTCAAAATATATTGGTGGTCTGCACTGGAGGTCTGCATGGATCGAAATATCTAGATCCGGTCTCAAATGAACTCATAGGGAGAAAATTTCTGCCCGGCCTGAAAAAATGTTAAAATCATAACCCGGACCGGTCTGAAAAAAAGTTTAAATTATAGCGCGGCTCAGTCGTGAATTTCTACACAGTTTTTTACTTTGGTGAGGTTAAAAAATATTTCGTACGGAGTTCTGCCCAAAAATACTTATTATAGATTTTCGTTTTTTATATTTATACTTTCATTATAAAAAAAGCGCCAAAAACTGTGATATATTTATTTTATCAATGAATCTCTATTTATATGTAAATGCTTCACTTATATTTTAATATCGTTAATCCATATCCCATACGTTGGAGATTTTGAAAAATTTCATACAGGAAAACCTTTTAAGAAGGAATCACATAGTAAAGAAAAAATACGTTATAGACGAATGCCTTTCCTAGGAGGTGTAAATGGAGTTTATTATTTTCTCAGGTATTGTATTTATTTTACATGGATCAACACATTTTCCGTTTAAGAAAGAATTCCGTCATAGGCAGATGTTTTTCACTGGTTTTATTGTATTTAATATTTTAACCTTTGAATGTACTATTATTTAAAAAAAATAAATTTTAAAGTGTTTTTTTGTAAAATAGGAGTGATTTTAAAATCTGTATGTTTTTTGTAAAAATTGTGATCAAATTTTATTTGTTTTATGCGCGCATTATGTCAATCAGAGACAGTGATATTAAAACGGACTTTTCGAGAGCAGTATTCAAAATTTCGTCCAATGAAGGAAAAAGGAAGCAGTCTCCTCCGGTTGGCCCGAAGTCTCGGTTCTGGCCCGACCTGGGCCCAGAATACAGATTTTTTAACAGCCTCTCCTGGACGAAAGGCTGAAGTTGTGTGAGCGAAATTTAAAAAAAGGATTTAATGTGCATCTTAGAAAAAGCATTTTTTAAAACTAACTGACGGACATTTAAACAGTGCCCTTCGTTTTTCTGCATAATGAATTTTTCCCTCACTATTCCTTGTCTTTAAATTATTAAAAGTTAAGAATTGTTAAAGAAAAAAAAATTATAAACTTGAAACATGTCATTTTTGATAATTTTACATTAGTTTTGTTTCGACAAATTTGAAAAAATATTTACTTTTGAAAATATGATTTTTTAAAAATTATAGTATTTTCTAAATAAATATTTTTAATAGTTTTAAAATTAATACTGAAGAAACAAAAATCCTGTAACAAAACTAAAATCAGATTTTCACCTTTAATTAAATGGAAATACATTGAAATCCGATAAATAACGTTTCAAGTTATAACGATTTTTAATTATCCCATTTAAATCGGTACTAATTATATAAAATTTTTATAAATTTTATGAGAAATTTTAGGATGTAATTTTCTTAGCAAATTATATGGCTAACCATTATAAAAAAGGAAAAAAAAAATCAAAATTCTAACTCAAAAGTTAGATTTTTTTTACACGTTTCCTAGAACTGTTAAAGCAACATTGTCTTTTGAATTGAGAACATTTCAATTTGTGTCTAATCCCTTAAAACCTGATGAATTATTTAAACGAGTTTTGAAGATATGAAGATGCAACTTTTTGTGTCTTCTTCAGGACTGGATAAGGAAAGTTTTCCTAACTGGAATTTTTATCCTACGGGGGCCGTATAAATATTTAATTTTCGTATTTTTTCAAATAGACCCCCCATGGAGTTGCAACTTATCTTATCAAAAATTTCACCCTTTTTTTTATGAATTTTTGCAATTGGAAGTATGGATCTAGAGGCAATATTTAAGGAGATAGCCTATTGTTTCGATATTTGTCTCCAGGAGGATAAAAAGTCTAAAGTTGTAAGAGCTAAATTTATAAAAAAGACTTAATCCGCATCTCAGAAAAAGCATTGTTTTAAATAACTGACGGACATTTAAGCAGTACAGAAAGGAGACGGAAGTGGGGAAAAGTGAAACTGAATCGGAAGTTTGAGCTACAGAAAGGAGTTACTTTACTCTTTCATTTTTTAAAAAGGCATTTAAACATTTTATTAGGCACCAAACTTTATTTAAAACTTTAAATTCTTTTTCTGCGTGATGAGTCTTTTCCCCCACTATTTCTCGTCTTTAAATTATTAAAAGTCAAGTATTGTTAAAGAAAAAAGTGTAAACTTGAAACTTGTCATTTTTGATTATTTAACATTAGTTTTGTAACGGAAAATTTGAAAAATATATTTATTTTTGAAAATATGATGTTTTTTAAAAAGTTATATCATTTTTTAAATAAATATTTTTAATAGTTTTAAAATTAATATTGAAAAAAAAAAAAACCATGGAACAAAACTAAAATCAGATTTTCATCTTTAATTAAAGGAAAAGAAATTGAAATCCGATATATAATGTTTCAAATTATAACGATTTTAAATTATCCCATTTAAACCAGTGCTAATCATTTAAAATTTTTATAAATTTTATGAGAAATTTTAGGATGTGATTCTCTCTCCTGTGATTCCTAACCATCACAAAAAAAAAGAAGAAAACATCAAAATTCTAGCTCAGAAGATGGATTTTTTACATGTTTCCTAGAAGTGTTAAAGTAACATTGTTTCTTGAATTGAACGCATTCAGTTTGTGTCTAATCCCTTAAAACATGATGAATTATTTAACTGGCTATAACTCTGCGAGTTTTGAGTATATGAAGATACAATTTTTTGTGTCTAGTTCGAGATTGTATAAGGAAAATTTTCTTAAGTGGAATTTTTGTCCTACGGGGGGCGTATAAAAATTTAATCTTCATAATTTTTCAAATAGACCCCCCCCCCCATGGAGTTACTTATCAAAAATTTCACCTTTTTTATGAATTTTTGCAATTGGAAGTATGGATCTAGGGGCAATATTTAAGGAGAAAGCCTATTGTTTCGACATTTCTGATTCATCCTATATATGTATATATATGATACCATTAAAAGTAAACAAGATTCACCAATGGATTTTATCAATAAAACAATAAACCAAAACGAAGAATTAGAATTGAATTGAATTATAATAAAAAAAATAGTGAAACGAGTATATCTGAATAAATAAATAAATAAAATGAATGCAAATGTAATTTGTAGCCCCCGAAGCAGAATCATCAGGCCCCAAATGCTCTGGAGCTACAAATGAAGCGTGCGGTTTCATCCACGTATTAGCCATGAAATAGCAAAATAATACGTATTTGGGGCTACCAGCACACAAAAACCAAAATATTAAACAAGGAACAGAGTAATAAATAGTTGAAAAAATGAATATATATATATATATATATATATATATATATAAACAGTTGCGTGCAGCAAATAGTGTCAGTAACATGAGCACAAACTAACCCTATTTTTGCACGTGGAAATGATAAACTTTACATTCATATATAAATTGGATAAAAAGTAAGAAAACAAAATATTGAGAACAAAAAAACTTATCTGTTTATCATCATTCATGAAGAGGACTTCGCAATAAAATTATTAATAAATTATTGATGCAGGAAGCAATAGTCAATTATACAAGCTGACATAGTAACACTGGAGAAAAACCAGTTCGCTAGTAATGCAAGCATCGGATTTTCGCCAAATCAGTAGGGTTGCTCTATTTAAATAAAGAATGCCAAGCGCGCCAAACGGATAGATAAATGAGTTGAAAAAAAACTTGCTATGATTTAAAGTGATACAAGATGTTGAAGACAATAAAGAAACTTAATAATAGTAGCAGTATATATATTGTTATTTTACAAAAAGGAGTTGAAAGTAAGTAAAAACAATGGTTAAATCCACATGTAGACTAAGTAGTATCCATAACAAACAAAAAAGAAAAAGCTGAATGGAAATATAATTGATCCGGAGAAAATAATTAATAATCGATCATAACATAAAATTAAATTAATAAAATAATTAAAATTAGAATTAAATGATAAAATTCATATTAACATATAACTTAAAATACCATTTTATTACTTTAATCAGTAACATTTATTTTGACTTTACATGGTAAAAACTCGTTATCTTAATACAGGGTGCGTAGTCATCAAGAAACTCAGAGGATTTTAATTCTTTTTGTATCAGAAATTCTTTAAAGTACTGGTTGTTACATCTGAAAAGGGATTTCTTTTTCGTTAAATAAAACAAATATTACATTACAAAAATTCTGGTAAAAGGTCCTTACAAGGTGCTTCCAGACTACGCACCCTGTAATATAGGATAATAAAAAATTAAAAAAGAAAAAAAATTAAAAAAATAAAATTAAAAAATAAAATAAAATAAAATAAAATAAAAATAAATAAATATTTAAAAAATAATAATAATAGTAATAATATTATTGATAATATCAAAAATTATATCAATAACATTAAAATTAATTTGATAATTAAAATATAGCTATTTAACTATAGATATAACTAGACAAATATCCATATATTGGTGTTAATTAAACAGTTTAAAAATTATGTTAAAATAAATAACCCACTCTCAATTATATATATTTTTTTATAATTAACCTTTGCGTTTTTATCCAGACAACACCACCCTCCTCCGTACTCTAACATCTACCCTCCCAACCAACCTATATATATATATATATTTATTACTTTTTAACATTTTTAATTTTTTATTACTATTTTTATGTTTTATAAATTTTTTTATACATTTTTTACGCAAAGAATTAATTATGTGATCATGTAATATCTAATTATAAATTAAAGAATATATGAATTTTTTAGGATAACCATTATTTATAGCATCATATACAAGCTTTTTAATATTAGTATTAATTAAATGGGAAGAACATAGACATTTTATTCTATATAAATGGTTAAGTATTATATTACGATATACAGAATTATGAAGACATGATTTAAAATTAGTAAAGGTATTAACTTTAAAATTAAATTCTTTCCTTTTGTCATAAATATCAGTTATAAATTTGTTCTCTTTTAATATATTTTTAATATCTAAGAAGTATATATATATATGTATATATATATTTAAACGTTTTTACTGATGGTAGTTTTGGGGTCTAGGTATCATGATCGGTGTAGATCTGCAAGAATTTTTCAGAAATTCCAGCGTGGGAACGAACGCAATGGGTAGTATTTCATACGAAATCTACATAAAAGTCTCAACCGATTTTGACAAAATTTTGCATTATGCCGTTTCAGGGCAGAAGATATTATACAAAAAGATCATTAGACTGGGTTACATGTTTGAAGAACTTCAATTAGTGGGTTATTTTTGGTCGCTATGGGTCTGAGTCGATCTAATTTTAACTAAAAAAGCACTAAAGATATTGAGAAATTTTTGTATTATACCGTATGAGAAGATCACTTGGCTGGATCACATGTTCGTGAAATTTTGTCCAGTGGGTCAGATTTGGGTCACTTCAAGTCAAACAAGTTTTACCTAGAAAACGGCTCTAACGAATTTTATTAAATTTTGTATTCTATTTTTTCGTACTTCAGAAAACTTTTGGGTACGGTCGCGTGTTCTAAAAAATTCGATTAGTGGGTCTATTTAGGTCACTATTGGTTTTAATTTTAATTGCATTTAAAAAACGGCAGTACTAAAGCAATGACTAAATTTTATATTCTATCGCTTTCGGACTCAAGAGGACCATCGGGCCAGACTGCATGTTCAAGAACATTTGATTAATGGGTCATTTTGCATCACAATGAGTCTGTGTCAAAATAATTTTATCTAGAAAAGAATTCAGCTCAAAATGGCTATTTCCAAAGCATTTTTTGAAATATATTGTACTTTTATTAAAAAAAAAAAAAAAAAAAAAAAAAAAAAAAAAAAAAAAAAACCTGGCTAATACGATCTTGACTAAATTTCGTATTCCATCGTTTTCACACTCAAGAAAATTACTAGGGCTAGGTTGCATGCTCGAAAAAGTTAAATTTTTGGTCCCCATGAGTCAGGCTCAAGATAATTGTACCTAAAACAGTAAGAATGATACAGTGAGAATAATATATCGATTTGTACACATAGCTAATTTTGACCGAGCTTAACTCCTTCATCTCCTCTGGTATTACTGTTTATTTTTGGTAATTACCGAAAGTACGATTTTAATTGTAATACGATTCCTCTATGAATTAAATTTTAGTTTAATATATGATGTATATAAACATTGTAAATCCCATGCAGGGTTGTATTAAATATTTCAAGTTACCATATATAGCAGGTAAATGTTGAAAATAAATTATGAAAAATCTTTTGCTTTTCACAGCTGTTGAAATTGAGTATTCAACTGCGTTATGCGATTTCTAAATTGTTTATTTAGGCTTTTTCTTTTACCTTATTAAATGGTGAGATTTCAATAGAATATACTGGAAATGTTGAATGAAGTTCAATAATCAATCATGACGCATGATATTTTTCTTGTTACTGTTCTGCCAGAAAAGAAATTTAAAAAGTAATTACGTTCATAAATTAAGTTCTAAATTAATAATTAATCTTGGGTCCAAACATATGACAAAAAATATTTTCTTACTTTTTATCTTGTGGTAAGAGAACCAAAGTTTAAAGCATTACAAAAAACTCTTTAATAATTCTTTTACTACTTGTAACAGTTATATAATGGGCGTTTTGTAATTTTGCAATAAAAGTAAGAATTTTTAATCAATAAACATTATTTGCTCTAAACAATTTATTTTAAATCTCTTTTCAGTACAAAACATGTTTACAAAATAGTTCTCCTCTTAAAATATACTTGATACATGAGCGATTGAATGTGTATTTAGTGTTAAAGAGATATAAAAAAAAATTAAATAGCAATTTAACCAAGTTAGTCAGTTATGCAGAAATTTCTTTTGCAAACTATAACTTCTTTTCAATAGAACTTTATTTTTCAATTTTTATTACATTTTTATAGTGTATTTTTTAATTTTTCTTATTGTTTGAAAAAGAATGTAACAATTTTTCATACTAATGTTTGAAAATGCATAATACTTATGCCTGAAAAAAAAAAGATCCCAGTTTTTGTTAAAACATAGCTTTTATTTACTTTTATTTCTAAATTAAGACAGTTTAAAAGAACTATAGTCACTTTCTAAGAAACTGGAGAAAGAAAAAAAAAATTAAAGCACATTAACATTTATGAATGACTATTTTTATTGGTTTTAAGTGAACCTGTTTTTAAATTTCAATGAAGACGTGTTTCAATTTAATTTTAAGAAAAAAAATAACCAGGGTGTTCTTAGATAAATTCAGATAACTCTAGGAACCATTATCATCAGTCCGTTATGCAGGAATTTCCTTTTCAAATAATAGATTTTTCAACATAAAACTTCGCCTATTTCATTTTATATCAGATTTCTACGAAGTACTTTTTAATTTATTTCTATAATCTAACAAGGGGTAATGAAAAATATTGCAATAATTTTTCATAAGATCTCGCTGATATCAGAAGACATTTCCGACTAAAAAACATTAAAGCTTTTTTTTAAATGTAATTTTTATTCTTATTACTACTTTGGCACAAAAGTTAAAAAGCCTTATTGCCACATTCCAGAAGCTAGAAGAAAAATTGAAAAATGCGTTATCTTTTATAAACGATGATTTTGTTTGTTTTAAATGAACTTTTTTGGGTGAAAAATTTCTATTAAAGTCTCGATTTCTTTAATTTTAAAGAAACGCAAAAGTTGTTGCGATGAACTTGAATCTAGCATCTTTTAATTGTACAACTTTTTGATTTTCATTCGTATTTGAAAACTGAAACACATTATCATTTAGCATATCAACTTATGATATGATATTTGTAATTAGAAAATAAATCCAGAAATCTAACATACTTTTAATAAAGTGGATTTTATAAGTTATCAAAATTAAAAGATAGTATCATTTATTTTATCAAAATGGATTAATACTATATCATGTTCAACAGCACCAATAAAATGATAAAGATAAAAAAAACAAAAAATTGTACAGATCTAAGACATAAATTCAAATTGTATTTTACAATATTTTATTCAAGAACACTAGAATGAAAGTTCCTTTAATAGCCTAGCCAGTGAGAATATAATTTCACTTTATATAATACCCTGAATTAATCCCATTTCAATGCATAACTTAGATTTAAAAACGGTCAATACCGAATAATACATGCTTTCTCACTTTCGTTTTTCAAATTGCTGATGGTAATTGGAAAATTTTAATGTAATACTTTGCATTTGAGCAAACTGAGTTAAGCGGATAGAGAAGCTGTTTTAGTTCTTTAATATTTACTGCGAAAAACAACAAATATTCCATTACAAATATTGTACATTTAAAAAATTCTTCCTAAAAGTTTAAATAACGAATATTTTCTCGTCAGTTATCCACACTTTTCTATTTCATGCCAATTTATTTATTTATTCAATTCTCAACAAAAATATACAAATTTTAACAGTTTCAATAAATATTGGACTTTTACGTTTTGGTAATTGTTTCATTCATTGGCTCGTGATTTATTGTTTTAAATACAGATAAAATATAAAAAAAACTTTAAACACTTATAAAAACTCTGAATACAAAGAAAAGCAATAAATAAAGTTTATTTTAAATATTTTACATCATTTACATTAAACTTAATAATTTTTTTTAAAAAATTTTAGACTAATTTGAAAAAAATGTAATAAATTTCCAATTATTTGCTTGATTAAAAAAAAAAAAAAAAAAAAAAAAACGACAAATGAGAAATGTTTCTTATATTTTTATTACACTGAGGGGAAAAAATACCGCCTTCACCTAGAATGAGTAATTAGTCAATTTCTGAATACCTAAACGAGAACTACAGATGACCGAATTATGCGATTAAGTTAAACAACTAAGCTTAATAGATAAAATGACCTAGCATTTCTAGTCTATTGTTTTCTAGCTGACGAAATGATATTGAATTGTTTCATTATCAAGAAAATATCGCTTGATTTCGGGAATGTTTCATAAACTAGAATTATAGTTATTAAATCAAACTTCTTGTGTTCGCATCTATTTACAGAGATTTTTAAATTACTTTGATCACGAGAATATAGGAAAACGCTCTTGAATTCTAATAAGAGACTGTAGAACTCTCTGGCAAAGAGTTAGAATTTATAAGGATAATATGGAACTATTTTTTCTAAAGCCACAATTTAGATTCTAAATGCCAGAACTACATTTTTAGCTTAGTGTAGATTCTTTCAAGGAAGTTAAGGAAATCCATTGGCATTGACGTTTTGATGTATATTTTAAAAGTAGCAATTGAAACAATAATTTTAGTGCAATAATTTAAAATCCGGTTAGTTCACCTTGTTAAACAAATCAAGAAGACCGATCTAAGAATGAATTCAGCATTTGTGGTAATCGCACATATGCTTTTAATGATGCAAAATACTACCAAATTATTTCTCACAATTCTGATTTCTTTTTTAATATGTCACAAAACATTGAGAAGTTACTATTATAATTTTGAGCCTTCAAATGCTTTATTGTAATTGTAAGGTAAGATGTTTATGTTTACAACGTGTTTAGTTACAAGTAATGTTTTCTGTCTAATTGAAGCAATTGATAATTTAATCGAGTTGTCAGTTAGGCCGCCATGTCAGAGTTAAGAATACCTTAAAAATTATTTGAGCCAATGTTTCTTTTGAATTTCACTTAATTTGCCTATTGAAAGAAAATATTTCCTTTCTTTGAAATTAAGGATTTATGAGCAATTTTGAATATTATAAATCAAAGTGCGATATTTTTTAAATGCATTAAATTTATTATTATAATTATTATTATTATTATTATTATTATTTATTATTATTATTATTATTATACTGAGAATAAGAAGCTATTCAATAAAACACTCACCCAAATACACACAGATTTATTTGTCTTTTACACCAGTTAAATTAAAAATATTATTTATCCCCTTGAAATGCATTAGGAATTTAAAGGGAAGGGGTTCAGTTTTTCTAATTATTATTATTTTTTAATTTACAGCTACAGTTCAAGACAATTAATGAAAATAATCTTATAGAGCGAGTGTTAGATCTTATTTTATTTCTTTTTAGCACTTTAGCTTTTATTTATTTATTTTTATTTATTTATTTATATTTATGTTTATTTACAGGGTTTGACCTAACAGACAATATTTTTTTAGTATTTTAGATTTTATATATGTTGAGCTTATTTATATTTGTAGATATATACATATTTGAGGGATGCTAGTTCTCGGGTATACTTCTCACAGTGTTGTTTCAACGTCATCGGTGTAGAAAATTTCATTTGCTATATTTACTTTTAATTACTATATCATACAGATTCGACTGGAGGGAGAGTAGGTTAAATGTTGTTATACTAAATGAATAACGATTTTCCATGTTTTCAATTATTTCGTAGTTATTGCTACGCGAATATTCCAATCGAAATTCTAAGTTTTTTTTTCAATTTTTATTTTTTATTGAAAATTATCACGTGGGTTAACCTTGCGAGCAATATTCTTAGAAATTTTAAATAAAAAAATAGTTAAAAAAGCATTTTAGCTTTTACTTACTTGTTTATTTGTTTATTTATTTGAATATGTTGGAGCAGGTTATGGCAATTCTGTGTAGTTTATAATGCTAGTTCTCCAGAATATTCCTAACCATTAAGGATATAAAATTTCATCTCATATATTTAATTAATTTTTTTTCATATATATATTCGGCTACTACGTAGAGATTGCATTAAATGCGGATATTGTAAAAAAATAATGATTTCTTATATTTTCAGTTGTTTCGTAATCACTGCTCCGCAAACATTTGCACAGAAATTAGAATTTGTTAAGTATTCTATTTTTTCCGTTTATATTATCTCTCGAAATTTTCAATTTCGAGAAACCGTAAAAGCAAATCTTCGAAAAATACACTATCTTTTTGCAAAATGCGGAAACAACTAAGGCAGTTTTAATTCTGTATGGAGGTAAAATAAAAAAATTCTCATATTTCAGAACAGTAACATTCAAAAGCGGTATGTGAGGGACAACAGTTGATGAGTTTAACTTTCAAGATGCTCCTTTTACTTAGATTTCAAGAGTGGTTAAAATTCTTAACTTTACAGCCTTGCGCATCGGCTAGCTACGTCACGTGATGCAGGGGGTCTAATGGTAGTAATTTGGAAATTTTAATGTAGTACTTCATATTTGGACAAACCCAGAGAAGTCGTTTTAATTCTTTAATATTCACTGCGAAAAACCACATATGTTACAATAGAAATATTGCACATTTAAAAAGTTCTGCCTAAAAGTTCGAATTATGCATTTTTTCTCGTCAGTTATTTGCACTATTATATTTTACGCAAATTTATTTATGTTTTTTTTAATTCTCAACAAAATTATACAAATTAAAAATTTTTTAATATTTGGCTTTATTGTTTCGTTAATTGTTTCATTCAATGATTCGTGATTTATAGTTCTAAATACAGACAAAATATAAAGAAAATTTTTTAATACGTATAAAAACTGTGTATAAAAAGAAAAAAAAATAAGAAAGTTTATTTTAAATAATTTGAATAATTTACATAAAATTTAATAAACATTTTTTTAAACGTTTTAATATGACAATAAAATAACGTAAAATATGACATGATTAATTAAAAATTCTGTAATAGATAAAAAAAAAGAAAGAGAAAAATGCTTTATCTACATTCTAAAAATAGCAACTGAAACGACAATTTCAGGGCAATAATTTGAATAGACATTATAGTAGAAATTAGAAATTGTTATTTTTTATTTTTTTTTTTTGTGAAAATTATCGCATAGAGACAAGGGTTAACCTAGCGAAAACTTTCTTTAGTATTTTAGGTAAAAAATATTTAAGTTAAAAGAACATTTTAGCTTTAATTAAATTAATTATTTGAGTGGTTGGGAATGGGCTATGACAATTCTATATAATTTGTCATGCTAGTTCTCTAGACTAGAATGCTCCTCACCATTAGGTGTACCAAAGTTCATTTAATATGCATAATTGAAATACTTTTGCGCATGTATTCGCCTAATATGTACGACTGCTACTCAATTTTTCTATATATTCAATTATTTCATAATTTTTGCTCCACGAACATTTGCATAGAAAAAAAAAATGTTAACTATTCTGTTTTTTTCCGCTTGTATTATTTCTCGAAAGTAAAAATTTCGATAAAATCCTACTGACAAATTTTTGAAAAGTTGGCAATCTATTCCATAAATGAGAAAAAAACTAACGCAGTTTAAATTCTGTATTGAGATAAAAATAAAAGTTTTTCCCATATTTAAGAACAGTAACATTCCGAAACGATATGTGCGGAACAATAGTTGATGAATTTAACTTTCAAGATGCTCCACTTACTTAGATCTTAGGAGTGGTTAAAAACTTTAAGCTTTCTAGCCTTGCGCATCGGCTAGATAGGTCACGTGATTGCAGGGGGTCTCTTATCCGTCGTCCCCCTTCGCATCAATGAAATCTCCGTCCCGCTCTCTAGCGCTTCCGAGGAAATCGGTCCAAATAATTCCCGCTCGCCACCGGATGCCGTGGCTCTACGGAGTCCACGTTCCTCCAGGAACTTTATCTTCACTTTCAAGAGAGCAACAGAAATTGGAAAAGTTTTGACATCAACTCTGGGTAAGTGGGCAACTTTCTATACTTCTCGAAAAGTTCATTTTTCGAACTTATCAACATGAGTCCTGGTTTTTTTCCCCCCCCTCGCATGAAAAAACAGTTATGGAAAACAGAAGTTAATGATTCAGTTTTATATTATTTCAGCGAAAAAACTCTAGATAAACGGTTACTATTTAAAACGAGGATTTGCGCGATATCGATTTAACCGAAATCAATTAGCTATACATTTTTCAAATGTAAAGGAAAGTTACTCATTTCATTTTAATAATAAAAAAATAATTAAAAAAAAACGCAAAATTAAACTTTGAAATATCCTTTTCTGTTTCGGTATGTTACACAATTAGAATTATGCGCAACAATGTTTTTTTTTCTTGGAATTCGAAATTTTATACATATGTATGGGAGAAAAATATTAGTTAAACAAAAGATTTTCTATAAAATGAGATGGAAAAAAAGAGGTATAAAAAGAAAGAAAGAATGAAAAACAAAATAAAACAAAGCGAGAAAAAGACAAAACAAGTAAAGACCTTAAATTAATTTCTTTTCCACCTTATAATAATTCATTATTCTTATTTTGGTAATTCCGAAAAAGTTTTACTGTGTTTTATTTAGCATTTTCAAATTTGTTTTCCAGGTGTTTTTTGGAGAAAAAAAATCTAGTTATTGAAATAATCTCGAAATAAATAGATAAGTAATATATGCTTTGTTAATCAAATTTCTGTATCATTAATGTACAAATAAAATGGAAAAAAGTAAATTATTTATAATATAGTCTAAAAGAAATAATTTTAACGATAAAAACTAATATATATATATATATTTTTTTTATTAATTCAAAACTGCAAAATAACTAAAGCTTCTAAAACTCACGATTCAACAGTAGATTCTAGTTGCCTATAAATGTTTCAAGAGACAAAATACTAAATGCTTAACACTTTTTACATTTTTTTTTTTTTTTTTTTTGGGGGGGGGGGGGGTGAGGATGGAGATGAGGGATTATCACAAAGTAAAAAGTCTTCAAATTAAGTGCGCGAAGGAAATGGAAAAATTCTTCTTGACTCTCTTGACTCTTTATTATTAAAAAAATAATAATAATGTATAAAAGAACAAAAATATCAGCCTAAATATCGGCCTAAATATCAGATTGCTTTTTGAGTATTTTTAAGAATTCTCTCAATCGATAATTTAATGGTTCTAATATGATACAACCTTAATAGAATGAAAAAAAATATTAAATCGCGAATCTACTTTTTATTTATTATCTTTATTAGAAAAGTACTTTTTAAGCTACAATTAACTATGTAAGTATTTCGACTGAATAAGCGTTTCAACTGGGCAACCGCGCTTGATTGTGCAAAATTTAGCTGTGTAAGTATAGCGACAAAATTTATTGAATTAGTGGATTCTTATCGGAAACGAAACTTTTTTCTCCTGTGAATAGTTTTTTATAATCTGACACAATGCAAAAGAAAACTAAATATATAAAAATTGGAAGAAAACAGAAGTGACATGAAAATTTATAACATAAAGTAAATTGTTACATTTGTATCAAAGGCTGCATAGTAAATTTTAAAAGCTTTTTATATTTCGGATTGCGAACGAATTATTATGCAGGCATATTAACAAAACTTTTAACAGATTATTTTGCGATAAATGTAATTGTTTTAATATGATTATTTGTTACTCGATCTTCTTTTTCTGCAATTTATTTCATTAATGGATAGATAATTTGGGAAAAAATATTAGATTTATTTAAAAAGACATAACAATGCCACGTGAATTCATAACAAACCTGCAAAATATGGTATGTTGTTTTGATTACATACATTGCAAATTTAGATGAACTAGGAATTAAAAATATTTCATAAGATTTCTGTATTTATATGCAGGATTTTACAAACATGTTCTAACTAACTTTAATTTTTTTTTCAGTTGAATAGAAATAATAAAAAAAAATTACAAAAAAGTACAATAATATCTGTCAATTACTAAAGTATTCAAAATAAGGTAGGCAATAATGAAATTGTCTTCTTATTAATTCTTTAAAAAAGGATGCTATTTAAATTTTTATACAGCTCCTATAAAAAAAAAAAAAAAAAAAAAAAAAAAATCAGTTAGAAAGTTTTTCTTTTCGCTTCAAGATGGTCATTACATTCATTGGATGGTCATTCATAAAATTGCATACCTGTATCTTAAAATATGAAGCGATTATAATGAAGGGTAAAAGATGACCAATACCACTTTTTCGTATAATTTAAAAAAGGTATTTCCTCACTAAAATTAAGGACTGTATAGCAAATATAATAAGTATAATGCAAAACATTGCACCACAAATAATATCTATAGAAATACACAGTTAGAGATTACGTAAATAGATAAAGTAGTTTTAAATCTCAGACATCCAGTTAAAAATACAGGTCACAAAACATTCTCAAAGTGTTTTTTTTTTTTTTTTTTTTTTTTTTTTTTTTTTTTTTCAATTTCAATAGATAAGTGTGGTTTTATAAAAAGCCTGTAAATATTTTAACGTACATCAGCATTAATAACATTTGTAGCATTGAGTATATTTAAGGTGTATTATGGTCATATATGTTGTCCCTTTCTTGCAGAAATTCACAGTGTTACCATTTTGTTATTTGGTGTATGATCCACCTGCACAATGGTTGATTTTCACTGAAAAAAATCTCACTCCATTTTAATGATAAAAATATCATTTTTTGTAACGATCTTTTTGCGGCAAATGAATTTTTTTGAAAATAATTAACCAGTTTTGTGCTGGGAGTTAACATACTATTATTTTCTGCCTGATTTTGGACAATTTTTAAACTTACCTTTCCTATTTATAAACAACAGGTAAATAATTACAATGTGTTTCCATCTTTTTAAAACGCGCTGTATTTGGTGCAGTATGTTGACGGTCACTGGGAATGCTTTGATGAAATTTACGAAAAATTATATAGCAGATATTTCAAAGTTTCTATATGTATATATACATAATCTAAATAATTTGTATTTGTTTAATTTAGTGGTACGGATCATCATATTTCATATTAATAATGATAAATTTAATCTTAAAAATAAATAAAATTGATTTCTAGAATGTGGCGAGTTCCATAGTGAATTGTTTTAGGAGATACATATTTGATGATCCTTGCTCTCCTCGACTTTTTTTGCCTTTACAAATTATAACTTTGAATTTATCATTTTATCTAAGATGTAAAGTTTTAGGTAACAGTTGACAGGTCAGGAATTCGGACTCTGTTTCGGCTTGTATGTTTAATTTATGGGGTGAATTTTAATATGAAGGTCTTCGCCTGCTTCGGAAAAAAATAACTAGGGCGCTTAAAACAAAAATAAATAAATTCTAAGTTAAACGAATGAACAACAACACAAAAAACAGCAACAACAACAACAAAGCTGATATGATTTAGAAATTTTGCGCATAAAATTTTTTTTTTTTTTTGTTATGAAATGAGGACAATTTCACGAGTGGATCAATTTCAATTTATTGGATATAAGATTTTATTTTCATGGGTTTAGTTTTATAGTTCGCTTTTTTAGAGTGTGGCTATTGCTTTCAAAGTAATATGAAATCTTCTTTACGGTTTATAAAGAAAGACACAGTTCGTACGCGAAACGCTTTTGATATTTTCTATTCTATAGTATTATTACGAAGGGTTTTTTGCTTTTTATAATTTATCACTGAGTTTATGTTTATTGTAGGATATGAATCCGTTTTTGACAGATCAATTATTTTTATTCCTATTCTTCGTAGTTTTAGCAGGTTAACTAGTTCAGTTGTTAAATCGATGCTTCCGTCAGTAATGGCATCAAAGTGTGTTGGTTATCTGCAATCTTATATAAAAACAACTGTTATAAGAAGTGCATATTATTTTAAAAAAAGTTGATAAATATTTTCTGATTAAAAGAACTCTTGGATTACAGGAAATAAATAACAGCCCAGCATGCGAAATGATGGAGAAATACTAGTTAATAATCGAAATTGAAGCTGGTATGTGTAAACCCCCTCCTCCTAAAATATTAACATGATATACAATTTATGTGTAAAAGCACTTTCTTTTGATTTTAGTGTTTTGTACTTAAAAAATGAAAACGGAACCATTATAAGATCTCTCCTGTGGCTGTCTGCCTGCCTGTCATAGTTCTTTAACTCGTAAACTATGGAACATGGGCAGTTCAAATTGGGGAAAGTAATAAAGGTAATTTTCCCACATATTTACAGAACTGTAAACACCCACAAATATATTTAGGGAAAATATAGGGGGGCTAGTTATGTTACTTGAAAAAAAAAAAAAAGTATTTTCTTTGTATATTATGTGGGGTGTCGTATGAAAGCTTTTGTAACACTGAACTCAAAAACACACTTCTTTTAATTTTAGGTATTATATTTTTAGAGGTATCGTTGAAAATATAGAGCAAAAATATGTGCTCACCCATCTACTTCTGAAGCTACTGAAACTAAAATTATGAAACAAATTAAAGCTAGTAAACATTAATTTAAACCTTGCAGGAAAATTACAGCGATTATCCGATTTCAGATAGTTTTTGTGAAAAAGAATATTTTCCCATTATACACAAATCGCAATTTACGAGCATTCAGCAAAGGTGTTGAAGGGTGCTAGAGGCGCCTGTCGTTACAAAATTATAAAATCATTTTTTATTAAGATTTGTGGAAAAAAAAACATCGTCGAAAGTTAGTCGTTATATTAACCCTTAGAATTACGGACGATCGAGATATAATATAATGATAGGGGAGGCGTACTCTATGTACCATCGACTTTTAAAGCCTAGATAACAATTTTTCATGATATATTTGTGTAATGTAATGCCCAGTAGCACTACAAAAGCAGTAAACGTCTAATTGTTAAAAACAGGCAAATTTAATTTGAATTAATTCATCAATACTCAAATTAATTTCTTTGTTAAAATTTAAATTTCAGATTTCCCATCACGTTTAAAGGAAAGTTTTAAATAAAGAAAATTAAAGGAAGAGTATTCTAATTTTATTTTATCAAAGATATTGACTTGAGAAAGAGTATATTTCTCTTGATATTTAGACAGTTGATGATAGATGACATATGAAAGACAGTTTCTTGCTACTAAGACTAGCTATCTACAAATATGCTACTGGTTATTAATGGGTTAATTAGACAAATACTATGAGATCTACGATTAATTTGCATTGTGTGGATCTCACATAACAACTATCGTCCTTTTTTAATTAATTAACAGTAGAATGGCCGTGACGGTCATTTTGAGTGCAACTATATGACTATATTTTTGATGAAACCAGAAATTTTAATATAAAAAAGGTATGAAAAATGCAAAGAAAAAACGTTAAATAAAAAATTAAACAATTTTAGATCAAAATTCTGGTGTGAAATGCTTTTATAAAACTTGACTGAAAATTCCGGTCTTTTTGGTGTTTAAACCTATCTGGAAAAACGTGGTACGGACCATAACGGTGTTGCAATTTTGCTTTTGTTCTTTCGAAGCACGCTTAGAGCAATGCTAAGTTGAAACTTTAAACAAGGTTTTTATTTTAGCTATACTGTAAAAACTAAAGATTGTTACTACATTGAATTTCTGTTTATGAAATACCAAATGAAGTTTAAATATGTACTATTTTTATTGTCAATACCGAATTAAGTTCATAAAAAATTTAAAAACAAACAAACAGAAAACAGATTAAAATATGATTAAAAAAAGGAGTTGTACGGAATAGCATTATCTGATATTACTTAGGGCATCATATATCTTTGAAATTTTATTATATAGCCATTCGTACTTTTCTTGTATATACAGCTATACCCAACCCTACGTTATTTAGTTTTTACAAAGTCTTGTTATTCTTTTAGCAAATATTTTTTTCCAATAATATAATAGAGTTAAAAATTCTTATATTTAATATACGGAACCCCCTGACTGCGAGTAATACTCGCACTTCACCGTTTAGTTCATATATAAGGAAATATAAATATACTATTAGCAGAAACGGTATTATCTGCTCAACATATTGTAAAAAAAGTTTTCGTCACTAAAAGTTTCTATAGTAAAATAAAACTTTAATTTCATAAAAATATTGTACCTTCCAATTAATTTCAGTTAAAAATATTAAGGTTATTTCTCGTGTATATTGAGACTTATTTTTATTCCAGAATGAGCTATTTTAAAGAATATTCTCATTAAAATCATTTAACAAAATACCAAGTTTATATTTATTGACCACCAATATTTACTCTATATTTCGTTAAATATGAATTCTTTTACAAAGTGGGGGATTTGATTGCTCATGACCATTGGATATTAAAGAATTTTATCGTATAAATGAAATCAGCTGTTAAGAGTTTGAGGTTAATTAAAGTTATCCATAATAAATTTTAATATTTCATTCTATATTTTAAGGACTAAAACAATTTTAACATGCTACATAATGAAACTTTACAATTATTGAAAAAGTTAATGAATTATGTAATAAAGGTATCAGAAATAATAATAAACAAGTAATTTTTAACAAAATACAAAAAATACTTCGACGGACTGTTTCTTATATTTGTGGTTTTGTAACAATTTTGTACTGTTATCCATATTAGATCACGAGCGGGTCAAGTTATACCAACATGAAACCCAAAATTCTATTTGAAATCAACGTGAAATCCGACATGAATCGCATCATTTGTACTGCATATTCAACTCATTAATTCATAATTCGATAGAGCTATAGTTAATTTATAACTATTAAGCTGTTATATAAACGGCAGCACCATTGTGTTTATTTTTGAAATAACAATAAAAGACATTTTTAGGCGAAATTAAAGATATTCAAATAAAATTATTTAAATAAAATTTATAAATCCGAATATTTTCAAATTCAACAAGCTGAAAAACTTAATGGCAGTAGAAATAAAATATATTAAAAAAAAAGAAGACTTGTTTAAATCCTTTATAATGCTGAAATAATTTCGAAGAATTCCATATTAATTCTTTCACTTTACAAACACCCACTGGATCGCGCCAGAAAAGGATGTTAACATTTATTAAAATTCCAAAACACTCGTAAAATGACTAAAAAGTACGATATTTCTTTTTTCCCATCAAATCCATCGGACAATTAAATGTAAATTATTTAAAATTTCAACTTCCGTTGACATGCTTCGAACCCGGGACGGTTATAAATATTGGGTTGGGGAAAAAGTAATTTCGTTTTTTCGCAATAGATAGTTTTAAAGTCGCATATATCGAGTAATACTTACTCAATTAAGCCATATTATACATCGTTTGAAAAGTAACATTCCCTAGAAAATTCTAGATATAAAGGTAGCGTCATTTGTTTAATCAGTCAAAAGTTATTGCGTTTTAAAAATAGAGATTCCAGAAGATCATTTTTGTCACATTTTAGTTTTTTACTTACAAAAAGGGGAAAATGCGGCGCAGGTTCATCGAAAACTGTGTGGCGTTTATAGTGATCAGTGCTTAAGTAAACACCAAAGTTAGAATTGGTTCACTCGTTTTCGTTCCGGAAATTTCGATGTTGAAGATGAACCTTTCCCTGGCTGGCCAGTCCTTGAAAAAGTCGAAGAAATTAAAAACAAAATCGAGGTAGACTGACATATTTCTTCCCGCGACATTGCTATGGAACTAAACATCGACAATAAAACATTTTTGAACCATTTACATAAAATTGGGTATCAAAAGAAACTCGATACTTGTGTTCTCCATGAACTTACAGTGAAAAATTCAATGGACAGAGTTTCCATTTGTGAATTTCTACTGAAACGGAATGAAATCGTGCCATTTTTGAAACAAATGATTACGGGTGATGAAAAGTGAATCACGTACGACAACAATGTGCGAAAAAGATCGCGGTCGAAGCTTCACAAACGGTGACAAAGCCCGGGAAAGGTGATGCTGAGGGTTTGGTGGGATTGGAAAGGAATTGGTCATGATGAGCTGCTCGAACCTGGCCAAACCATTAATTCAACTATCTACTGTGAACAAATAATGTGATTGAAGCAGGTGATTAAAAAAACCCGGCCAAAATTGATCAATAGGAAAGGCATCGTCTTCCATCATGACAACGCTAAACTACACACATCTCTAGTCACTTGGCAAAAACTGAGATAGCTTGGCTGGGAGGTTCTGAAGTACCCACCTTATAGTCCGGACCTGGATCTCACCAATTACCATTTGTTCCGTCCTCTGCGGAACTTTCTTAATGGTATTAAGCTGGCTTCAAAACAGGCTTATGAAAATCACCCTTTTCAGCCCAGAACTCTCAGAAGTTTTACAGTGACGGAATTATGGTTTTATCAGAAAATGGCAAAAAGTCATCCATCAAAACAACACATATATTATTGATTAGTTTTTTTAATTTATATAAATATATTCAGTTCGAAAAATACGAAAAAAACCGAAATTACTTTTTCCCCCAACCCAATAATACTTGTTACTACACGTCTACCGAGTTCACGAAAAGATGGTTGAAATTAAGATTGTGTTTTGAATTCTCAAAAAATGGCGGGATGTAATTACATTAATTTAATTAATTAAAATAATGTAACTTAATCCAAATTTTATGATTTTTGTATAACAGGGGGTTATTCAACTCTATAAAAAAAAGATTGTAACTTAAATAGTTTTTGAGTACAAGCGCTCTGACGGATAAATGAAGCGAGACTGTAAGGATTTCGTGAGATCAATGAAACCCTAAAATAGTTGGATGTGCCAATTTCCAAATTTTCTTCTATCTTAAACATATATTTTAATAATTCAAACAGTAGGTATACATTTTAATACTTTAATATTAATAATTCAATATTATAGCAACTTTGATTTCATCTTAAATTTTTGCTTTAGTAAATTAATCGGATGAAAAACGAGTTAATGTGAATCATGATATTTATTAAAACAACAGTTTTCCCTTATTCTATTATCAACAGCTGTTTGCAAATAGCCGGCTTAGCAGGACGCAAGTTCTCGTCTCTGCAAGAGCCGATGGATTATAGAACAACCAAAAATCGAGAAAATGATACAAAAAGCTCTATTACAATGCTCCTTTTTTACTAAATATTTCCAAATTCAAGAAACATCTGCTGGCTATAGCCAAAAACATATACAAAATTAACTCAATTCTGAACATAAATTTATGCACTTTTCGGTGATACAATATTGAAAATGGAACAAAAATCGCTATTTCAGCACCCCCTTTCGGAATTTTTTTTTTTAAATTTAGGCAGGCATTTATAACTTCGACAAATACTTACACAAAAAATTTGGTTCAATTCTATGCATAACTTCATACACTTTTCGATGGTACAATAATGAAAATCGGACAAAAATAGCTTTTACAGCGCCTCCTTACAGCGGATTTTTTTTTCAAATTCAGGGAGGACCAACTAGCCATAGCCAAACACTTACACAAAAATTTGGTTCAATTCTTTGCATAACCTCATACAATTTGGTTCAATTCTGAAAATGACGCAAAAACCGTTATTACAACGCCTCCTTTCGGCGGATGATTTTCAATTTCAGGGAGGGATAACTAGACATAGTCAAACACTTGCACAAAAAGTTAGGTTGAATTCTATGCATAACTTCATACATTTATCGATGGTACAATATGAAAATGACACAAAAATCTCGTTATTAGAGCGCCTCCCTTTTGGCAGTATATTTCAAAATTAAAGTAGAACCTGCTTTCCACAGCCAAAAACATACACAAAAATTGGTTCAATTCTATGTATAAATTCATACACTTTTAGATGGTACAATGGCAACATATGGACACACGGCAAACAGACATTTTGAAAAAATATGTTTTTGGAATCTGTGAACTTTAAAACGTGCAAATCCCTCGGAAAACGGAAGTATAAAAAATTTCGATTTACAATGCTTTCTTCTGTTGAAAATAGAAGAATGTAAAAAGGCGAATTGTATGAATATCTTTGGTGAAAGTCAAAAACTTTTATAAACTTCGATAAAACTGACTTTCCAGAACTTTGATATAGTTTCAGAAAGAAGAAAAAAATACGTGTGGCACTCGGGGACTGCCGCGTTTTAGCTATTGCATAGCATTTTTTATCAACTTATGCAATTATAATTATTTACTTATTTTTAATTATGCAGTTTTTTTTGTCTTTGATATTAATTCAAGTTACACTTTTTGAGCGTGATGACCGATATCAATTTTTTTTTCTTTTATTGAATAAATGAGAAGTTAATATCGTTTAATATATTTTTATTATCTTACAATACTTGTAGGTTAATCAGGAAATTTTATCATTGAAACTATACGTTTATGGTAGCTGAAATAAAAAACATAAGTTTGAGACTTGATATTCTCAAAATATCTGAAAAATACCGCGTCAATGTCTGCCGAAGTCTACAGAAGAATACCGTGCCGAAGTCTGACAACTCAAGCGACGTTAGCCGGAGTGTTAGGATTTTTTCTCGTTACGGAATTTCTAGATTCCTTCGCGTGCTCAAAGCCCGCGATAAAAGCTATGCAATACCTTAATAAATTACCAAACAAAATTTGGCCGCGCTACGAAAATTAGATCGCGAGTTATAAGAATTTTAAATTTTCTGAACCTCACCGTGGAGCTCTCCTGTCACCAAAAATTAACACTATCTCATAATAAATTACCAAACAAAATTTAACCGCACTACGAAAATTAGATCGCGAATTATAAGCATTTTAAATTTTTCGACCCTCACCGTGGGGGGGTCTCCAGTCACCAAAAATTAAAACTGTCTCATAATAAATTACCAAACACAATTTGGCAGCGCTACGAAAATTAGATCGTGAGTTATAAGCATTTTAACTTTTTCGACCTTCACCGAGGGGGGGGGGGGTGGTCTCTTGTCACCAAAAATTAACACTGTTTCATAATAAATCACCAAACAAAATTTGGCCGAGCTACGAAAATTAGATCGCGAGTTATAAGCATTTTAAAATTTTCGACTCTCCCTATGGGGGATCTCCTGTCACCCAAAATTATCACTGTCTCATAATAAATTACCAAAGAAAATTTGGCCGCGCTACGAAAATTGATTGCGAGTTATAAGCATTTTAAAATTTTCGACCCTCACCGTGGGGGGTCTCCTGTCTCCAAAAATTAACACTCTCTCATAATAAATTACCAAAGAAAATTTAGCCGCGATACGAAAAGTAGATTGCGAGTTATAAGCATTTTAAATTTTTCGACCCTCACCTTGGGGGGGGGGGGGTCTCCTGTCACCACAAATTAACACTGTCTCATAATAAATTACCAATCAAAATTCGGCCGCGCTACGAAAATTAGATCGCGAGTTATAAGCATTTTAAAATTTTCGACTCTCCCTATGGGGGATCTAATGTCACCCAAAATTATCACTGTCTCATAATAAATTACCAAAGAAAATTTGGCCGCGCTACGAAAATTGATCGCGAGTTATAAGCATTTTAAAATTTTCGACCCTCACCGTGGGGGGTCTCCTGTCTCCAAAAATTAACACTCTCTCATAATAAATTACCAAAGAAAATTTAGCCGCGATACGAAAAGTAGATTGCGAGTTATAAGCATTTTAAATTTTTCGACCCTCACCTTGGGGGGGGGGGGGTCTCCAGTCACTACAAATTAACACTGTCTCATAATAAATGACCAAACAAAATTTGGCCGCGCTACGAAAATTACATCGCGAGTTATAAGCATTTTAACTTTTTTGACCCTCACCGTGGGGGGTCTCCTGTCACCAAAAATTAACACTGTTTCATAATAAATCACCAAACAAAATTTGGCCGCGCTACGCAAATTAGATCGCGAGTTATAAGCACTTTAAATTTTTCGACCATCAGAGTGGGGGTCTCCAGTCACCAAAAGTAAAACTGTCTCATAATAAACTACCAAACAAAATTTGGCCGCACTACGAAAATTAGATATCGAGTTATAAGCATTTTAAATTTTTCGACCCTCCCCATGGGGGATCTCCTGTCCCCAAAAATTAACACTGTCTCATAATAAATTACCAAACAAAATTTGGCCGCGCTACGAAAATTGATCGCGAGTTATAAGCATTTTAAAATTTTCGACCCTCGCCGTGGGGGGTCTCCTGTCACCACAAATTAACACTGTCTCATAATAAATTATCAAACAAAATTTGGCCGCGCTACGAAAATTAGATCGCGAGTTATAGGCATTTTAACTTTTTTGACCCTCACCGTGGGGATTTCCTGTCACCAAAAATTAACACGGTCTCATAATAAATTACCAAACAAAATTTGGCCGCTCTACGAAAATTAGATCGCGAGTTATAAGCATTTTAAATTTTTCGACCCTTAACGTGGGGGATCTCCTGTCACCAAAAGTAACACTGTCTCATTATAAATTACCAAACAAAATTTGGCCGCACTACGAAAATTAGATCGCGAGTTATAAGCATTTTAAATTTTTTGATCCTCACCATTGGGCGGGTCTTCAATCACCAAAAGATACATTATCCTACCTTGTTTTATCTTAGGACGATTCTTTTCTATACACATTCTATCAGGAATTTTTATTATTGAAACTATAGATTTATAGTAACTGAAATAAGAAATATAAGTTTGAGACTTGATATCCTCTAAATATCTGAAAAATATCGCGTCAATGTCTGCCGAAGTCTACCGAAGGATACAATGCCGAAGTCTGCCGAACTGAAACGATGGTTAGCCGAGTGTTAGGTTTTTTCGTTACGGAATCGTTGTTTTTCGTTACGCTCAATTTTTCTGATTACGGAATTTCTACATTCGGTCGCCGCGCTCAAAGCCCGCGATAAAAGCTATGCAATAGCTTAAAAACTTCACTTTAACCATAATTTGGAAATTCTTTCTCTTATATTGAGAATCTGTAGGAGGATTCTACGATTTTCGGATGCATTAACTACATAAGATATCATTGGTGACAGTGATTTTTCCAAACTTTTCCAATCATGCTTGTAATACTGTCCGAAATATTTTTCAAAAACCTTAATTTTTGTCGTTAATTGTCCTTATAAATATTTCAGTTAATATTAATATTGATTGGAATCAATGAAAATCCGATGTAAGTAGAATTGAAAAAAGAATTATTTTAAATCTACGAATGAAATGTAAATAGTGAAAAAAAATGTTCAAACACATAATTCGAAAACTGAATCAAGAACGTTATTTTTATGAAAGTAAAATAGTGAAATCCAAAAGTAAACAAAATGAACAAATATTTCTATCGTCTTTTCAAATGTATTGCTTTTTCTAATGTTTGTTTGAAATTTTAATTTAAAATATTAATTTAAGAACATAAATTTAAGAAAATAAAATGTTAATTATGTCCTGGTCTTGTTCAGTTAAAAAACAGCATCACCATCAATCACAGTCATAGCTATATTTTCAACTTCAAGAATAGAAAAATATATTTGAAATTATTATATAAGAAAAGATTACACAAAAGTTGTTTTACAGCCAATAGTTAACGGAAACAAAAATAAAATTTTTTATATCCCAATCAGTGTTTTAAAACAAATAATGTCGTATGAAACTAAGTCTGGATAAGTAGCTAGAATATATGAAATTATTATAAAATTGAACATATGATTATATGAAATAATGAAAACATGGCAGGTTAAATTAATTTATTTTTTTAAATACGTAATAAAAGAAAATTAATTTTCAAATGCTTTTGCGTGTGTCAGCATATTGTCACCTTTCAAGTAAGCCAGTTACTGAAAACAGCATCCACGGGAGATGATTTCTCATCATGAAAAATTTGTAGTACTATCGATATGCTTGAAAATCACATATCAACAGTTAATTATTAGATGATAACTCCACTGTTTAAAGATATTTTGTGGAAAAAGGATGTATACTAGTATACTTATAATATACTAGTAATAATTTATATTAATTCCTATCTAAATTTCTAGGAAGACGAATGCCGAGATTCTGTTAAAAAAAGAAAAGTTTTTCAAATTTACCGTATATACAGTAAATTTACAACTTTAAAGAACATGAGATTTCGTAAATCTTAAGCATACTAAAGGTTTCGTAAATTCAAAATTTCAAAGGTCCCAAACTGTCTTAGCTGTGAGTACGTTAGTTATTTATTAATAATTTTGATGTCAAATTATAAATATTGGTAATGAAAGATGTTGCGCGATGTAATTACTAAACAAAACGAAGGTTATGTTTCTTAGTTTATTGTTATCTTTTCATTCCTAAAAAATTGTTCATATACTCTAATTTAATCTACAAATATTAAAACACTTGTATATATATTATTCGTAATACTTCATTATTTAACGAATTTCACATTTGTAATACATAAAACCTAATCATTTCTACGCGCCATGTCTATTTCATGCTATCTGAATTTATTTTAAAATGGAATTCATAAACAATGCCAATACTATATTTTATTTTCGATTTAACGAATTGCGCCGATGTGATATTTATTGTTATTAAGTGTAATACAGTCGAACCCCGTTAAGTAAACCATATGCGAACCTAGCAATATGTGCACTATAGACGATGGTTCACTGTATCCGAATTCTTTGAAAAAAGTATTTTTTAGTATGTGATATAGTATTGTTAAAAATAGTTGTTGCAATAATATGTAATTTACTTACAAATAATTAAACAATTAAACAGATAATACATCAAACATTAAAACAGAAAAATAGTTACTTACTAAAACTTGATTTTATTTTTACATTTTGTGGTAGTGATTTTAATTCGTGATTTTAGATTGAATACAATTTGATTTTATGTAGAGTTCATCAATTTCCTGATCAACAATTAGTAAAGAATCCAATATTTTTTGGTCTACATTTTCTGTAGATAAAAAATTCCATGATATTCTCTGCCACTTTCACTTCCGAGATAAAATATACCAAAATTTCAGTCTTTTCTTCAACATCGTCTTCTAACAATCATTGTCTTCACTCTTCTTCAACATCGTCTTAGTCATTTTCAGTGTTGTTTTTATGGTTAACTTCAAATACAATTTCATCATTAGTAGCGGTACCAAAAGTGTACACTTCATCATCACACTATTCAAATGATCAGTAACAACTATTGGTAAGTTTTCTTCGTCGTTTTCTCCTCCTCATTGGCATCTTCTACTTCCAACTACACATCTTTCGAAAGACCTGCGCATGACCTTGCAGACTGCGGGTTGTTGCTGATGTCAATTGTCTCCATAACTTTTCTAACAAAACAGTTGCTTGTATCCCGTGTTGTTCTCTTAGTAGTTCTCTAAAATACGCATCATTATTTCAGGCTGCGAATAACACCCTGATCCATGGGTTGCAGCATAGAAGTCGCATTTGGAGGAAGAAAAACGAGCTTAATGCACTTCAGTTTTTCTAAGTGAGGATGAGCTGCGCAATTGTGTGAACAAGGAGAACAATTTTACAATTTTCTTTCAACAAGTCATTGTCCCATTGTCGAAGGTCTCTCTCAAAAGATAGGAAGTCATCCAGGATTTTTGATTGGCATAGTTTGACGGGCAGTTTCTTAGCATTTTAAAAGCAACTCAGTTTTTTGGATATTCCTAGGACAGTTAATTTTCGCTCTTCTGAATCGTTCATATTTGCACATACATGAACAGTTATTCTCAATTCCAAGAGTTTCCCTTTAGGGCACTTTTCTCCTTTAAATTTTAACCTCTGGTCGGAAGTCATTTTGTTGAACAATCTAGTTCCGTCAGCATTAAAACTACCCTTCTCTTCATAATCCTGGATTACATCCACCCACACTTGAGCTTTCCACTTTTCCACATCGAATGCACAAGCACTTGCTGCTTCTTTTTTTTAAAAAACTTATCCAGCCATTTGTTAGAGCACACAAAACCGTTTTCTCCAAATTTTTCGGCAAGCTCATTCGCTGTTATTTGAAGCATGGGTCCGATCACAGGAATATTTCTATCCCGCTGAATGCTGAACCATTTTAAGAGAGCATTTTCCGTGCTTTCTCTTTCAACCCAACGAAGTTCCTTCAAAGAATCCTTTCTTTTCCTTGCGTGGAGCTAGAATCGCACTTTTTCCAAATGTTTGAAACTAGATTTTGACAAATTTCTTGCACAGTGTCAATTGATTGGTTCCACTTTAATAAGTCATTTTAATCTATCATTTTAATCTTATTCTCAATAGAAAATGCTTTCCTTTTTACAGAATTCGCCATTTTTGCGAAATTTTTAGCTGCTCTTAAAAAGATTTCTCTTTATTTCAAATCAATCATAAGAATAATGAAGAAAGACATTGTAAAACGAGGGAAATTCGTGGGCTGTTCTAATTATACGGAGGGGCGCCAGGCGAAGTTAGCAACTAAAAACCAGACGCCTAGACGCCTTTCCTAAAAAAAAAGAATCTGGGGAAATAAAATTTGAGTCCACCATAACCGAACTGTCAAATTCGCAGCTGTTCACTATAAGCATATAAAATAACATTAATCAAATGGGGAATCGGTCGAGATTACTAAAAAAGTTCCCTATATCCGAGTGTTCACTATATCCCGGCTTCATTATAGTGAGGTCCCACTGTATATGATTTTCTATTAATCGCCACTTAATGAATTAAATAACGAAAAGGGAGATTCGATAGCTTTTAATCGACACAACTTCTATATATTACAAAGTAAAGTTAATAAGAGCCTAATAAATATGAGATTCTGCTCATTAATACTTAAATGGTAATTTTTTCACACAAATAACCTTATTTATCTCTAAGTTACCCCTATCTATAGCTCTAATTAAAAGCGAAGATTTCTTTACATATTCCAAGCATAGTAACAAAATAATTATGGAATATTTTCCTGAAAATGACAATAATAGAAGCGAGGAAATGATTCGATGGTTTTATTAGATATTTCAAAGGTGTTTTAGATTTTTTTAAAAGCTTGTTTTAGCTACAGGATTAGTTCGATACTTAAAATGTGAATATCAAAAATAGTATTCAAATTTATTTGAAAACAAAGTACTGAAACATGATAGAATGTTCCATGCATGTTAAACTTACAGTTATATAGTTAAAATATCGATATTATTTTTAGTAGGTTTTATAATACTTTGCATTTGATTCTTTAAAAAAAAAATCACAAGTAATTTCATCGGAAAGCAGAAAAAAACCTAAAAATTAATTTTATCATTAACGAGATTTTTTTGAAGACTAATAAATGCTTTGTTGATAAATCTGTATCTTATAACACAATTTACATTACAAGTAGAAATTACAGTTATATATGCACATATTAGCTGTTGAGCGATATTATCAAATTAGTTCCGATTAAATTTGTTGACTAATTTTTAAATTCCAAATCATATTAAACGGTGTGGTTAATAACGGTTACCTAAAAGATATTTTCCCTGCTTTGTTAAAAAGGTTAATATTAGTTTCTTTAATATCGTGAAGACAAAGTCATCAAAACACACCAACGCATTGACTATTTTTAATAAGTTGAATACGAAAAACATTTGTAGTTCAATTAAACAAGACCAGAAATTGAATCAAAATTAATTGAATGAAATTAACTGAAAGTATTATTGAATTATGTATAGTATTTAAGTCTCAAAATTATTTGCATGCTTTTGACTTAAATTAACCTTAATCAAATAAAATTTTTATCCGAAGTAAAGTAAAGTCAAACTTTTATTCCCAAGCTAAATGAAGATTTTAAAAATAGGTTTATTTAAAACAATTCAAAGACACCTTTCCTATGTGGGTTAAACTGAATTAATTAGATGAAAGTTGATATTTCAGCAAAACGTTTAAAAAGTGTATTAGTCTTGTAAAAGGATGTTTGAAACAGACCTCATTTATGTAAGAAGTAATGTTTTTTATGAAAAATTAAAATCCCTTTCGCTCGCTGTAGTGACAAGAATTTTATTTAGAGAAATCCACTAACACTGTTTTTGTAAAGATTTCTGAAATCTTTGTAAAACTTCAAAATCAGAGTGTGATGCCAGGACGATGCATGTCATATAACTACATGAAGGTCAGTGTACTTATAACCGTTTATCTAGATATTCTGTGATTACTCGGATTTTAAGATTGCAAACAGATTTTTTGTTTTTATTCCAAGATTTATCCTATATTAATTATTGTATTTATAATAGATTTACATATTATTCTATCTATTTTATTTCTATAAAATGAAGTACTTTCTGTTTTCTTCATATTTTCCCTTTTATAGAACTACAAGGATTTGTTATGGTAGTAATTATTATTATATTAATCTTAATAATAACAAAAATGATGAACTTCTGAGAGTTGTTTATCATTCATTTTGCTTTAAAAACTAAATAAATAACAGTGTAATAATAAAATTTTGTGAAAATATTTTACATATTGTTGCGTTTATTTAAAAATAAAAACTAATTAGAAAATATGCAATATTTTAAAATAAACATAAAGAAATATATAGTTAAGCAGTTAAGGAATCACTGATGTAAACGGTGCATTGCGATATAGGTAGTTCTTTATTATTAGGGCATTGGCTTGGCGTAATCAGGGTTCGCACTGTTCCTAAAATTTTCTTACTTTCCTACCACAATTTTTAAACGGTAATATTTATTGTATAATTCTATTGTAGAAGTTTATCGAACTTTCCATGAATATTTTTGATTTAAAATACTAGTAGCTACGTGTGAAAATTTTAGGAACGGTGCGAGCCCTGTATAATTCCTTCTTAAGAAAGTACAATTTTGCGTAAACTATGATGAACAATCACGAAAATGAAAAAGCGACTACTAAAAATATATTCCAATTTGATCGTAGTTTGCTTTCTTCTAGTATGCAAATATGTCTTAGATATATTAATTTTTTTTATTCAAAAATCTTCAACATGTTTATTATTTTTTATTTGTCAGCGACGGACAATGATCATAATAAGCAACTGTATATAGTAGATAAAACAGCAACAAAAACAACAAAAAATCTGGAAATGCAATGCACTAATCAGTTTCAAAAAGAAAAGATATGATCACAGTACAAACTTGTTCAACTGTTCTGAAACACTTCTTCTTAAGGCATTGTGATTTATTTATTGCTAGGGTGAAAAACTGACTTCAGTCCGACTGTGCAAAAAGCAGTTAAACATGTGCGAAATATCAGTCGTAGACTGGAATAGTTACAAGCGCGAACGCAGAGAAAGTCTGTGAGCGCGAAGTCTACTCTGAATTTGTAACAAAGCATTCAACAAAAACATTCCAAATAAAATCGTGGAAGTCGACGTTCTTCGTAAAAGAAAAAAACCCTTAGCGAATTCTACTAAAACAGTGTATTTTAGGCAATATTCCTTGGTAAAATTTGTATATACATTGCTGAATTTGAATTATTATATAGTTTATTGTGTGACATATTAGACGAATATATATTTCATATTATATAATTATATGTTCGCTTTATGTAAATAAATAGTTTCGTTTATATATATATACATACATTATATGGCCATTAATGACCGGACACTTTCATTTTTAGACATTTTGTTGAATATTTAAAAATATACTTGTCGTATTCAACTGGAACTTCAGGATTATATAGATCATGTTTGAACTCATATTTATCTATGTGCATTTGATAAGAAGTATAATTAGGAATTTGACAAATATATATATATATATATTGTTTGGGATTACCCTGTCAATTGAAAGGCACGAAATTATCTATAGCTATAAAATATAAATATATGGATACAGTACAACATGTCCATTGATTTTTGTAACAATAGAACGTATATTTATGGAGATACACTGATCCTTTTGAAAAGTTTAAAAAAATTCTGGCATATTTATGGGTCGTACGATGCAGGATTTTCAACCAAATTTAACGATAATTTTAGAAAATTTTTCTGAGAAAACAAAATAAAGTAGAAACAATGTAATGCAACTGGGATAAAAATATATTAAATATTTTATGAAATATGAGTAGTTAAATGAAATATTTTTTTTATCAGTGCATGCGCAAACGATAATAACAGAATTTTTTACTTAATTCAATAGACAACTCTATGGAGAAACTCATAAAAAAACTCGGTCAACATTCGTGAAAATTAAAAGCTGATTTTTAGTTCTCTCTAAAAGCAACTGAATGATAAGGGATTTTCCACAAATTGTAATTTTTTATTTACTGAGTTTTACGAAAAAGTTAGTATTTGATTAATAGCAATGAGAAGATTTGGAACAAATGCTTCGATTTTGATACTTTTTTTTTTTTTTTTTTTTTTTTTTTTTATCACGGAATAGGATCGTTTTGCCAGTTGTACATAAAAAGAAACCTAAAACACCAAGAAAAAAAATTAATAATAAAATTGACAATTAGTGGCAAATCCCTTATCGTTCAGCTGCTTTTATATAGAACTAAAAATCAGCTATTCCTATCGCCGATGTTCCTGTGAAATTACACGATGTTTGACTGAATTTATTTTATAATTTGCTCCTTAGATTTGGTTATTAAATTATGCAAAAAGATCGTTAATATTGCCGATACATATTATTTTATACAACTACCCATACTTGATAGAATATTCTTATATTCTAAATGCACTATATTGTTTCTACTTCATTTTTGCTAATTTTTCTCAAAACTGGTGTTGAATTTGGTTGAAAACCCTGCATGATATGAGCAAAAAGCATGCCGGAATTTTTTGAACTTAAAAAAAAAATCACTATATCTTCATGAATATACGTGCTATTACAAAAAATAGTGAACATGTCCAGTATCCACATATTTGTATTCTGCCGCGATAGATCATTTCGTGCATTTTAATGTACAGGGTGGTAGAAAATAATATTATTTTTTTTTATGTTTTATCGGCCCCCTAAATATCCTTCTTATCAAACGGATGTTGAAAAATATGAGGTCAAACATAATATTTATAATTCTGAAGTTCCAGAAGACCCGACGAATATATCTTTAAATATTCGACAAAATGTCTGAAATTGAAAATGTCTGGTCATTAATGGCCATATAGTGTTTATATATATATATATATATATATATATATATATATATATATAATTAAAGTGAAATTACACGGTATGAAACTTATATATTTAGTATTTATATTGTTATGTTTCACTTATTTTAGAGTCATTTAATTTTAAATTATCTACTCGAGGACAATATAGATATGATGAGATGCCACTTTGATCTGATTATTGGTAAGTTTCAATATACAAAAAAAAAAATGAAGTTTAGTTAACGGAATCAAGAATTTTTAAAATTAATAATCATCTTAAGAGGAATTCTCCTTCTTGTAAACAAGTTTAAGTTCTAAGATTGCGTTGTGTATAAATGATGCTCCAAAATAGTTTCAATTATTATAAGTTAGATATCAATTAATAAGGATAGCAAGCAAGAATTCCAGAATTAAAGAAACTAATACTTAAATTACTAAGATAATATATTTATTTACAAAATTTAACAATTAGTATTTATTGATTTAGATATATTTACCAAACTTAATCATATTACAACAGGATATTCTTATAACAACTTAAAATTACAATTAAATATACTGAAACTCGTGTAGATTAACGAAATTCCCTAGGGGTAGAATTTATAGTATATTCCCCAAAACATAACAAGTTGGAAATTGCACGTGAAGCGTAGCAAATTAGGTGCGTTCGTGCGACAACGAAGTTTTAAAAATATTACTTGCATATATCAATCTCATAAAATTGTAAATAGTGAATTACAATTAAAACGCTCATCAAACAATGTTCTCCCTATACCATTATGTAATGGAATACTTTTGTGTGGCCTTGTAAATCAATAACAAATGTTCTTTGCACCATAAATTACGTAAGTTGTATATTATAATATGTACTTTATAGTTGCATATAAATTTTATCAAGTTCGCTTGAGTGTAACACGATTAAAATGCATTTGAAATATTTTTCCCAATTGACCGTAATGTAGCGGAATATTTTTGATTGTCCCTGTAATTGATCTATGCATCTGATTTTCATAAAATTTGAAATAACTCGACAAAATTATGTAATAATTATGTATTTTAAATTTCAAACGTATAGAATATATTTGAAACTTTTTCCCCATTGACCATAATGTAACTGAATACTTTTGATTGCCCCTGTAATTGATCTATGCACACGATTATCAAAAAATTTGAAACAACTCGACAGAATTATGTAATAATTGTGTATTTTAAATTTCAAACGATTAAAATGCATTTGAAACTTTTTCCCCATTGACCGTAATGTAATGTAATACTTTTGATTGCCCCTGTAATTGATCTATCCATCCGAGTTTCATAAAATTTGAAATGACTCGACAAAATTACGTAATAATTATGTATTTTAAATTTCAAACGATTCGGTTGGGTAGTTTTTGCGTTGTTATATGCGGACAGACGGACGGACAGACAGACGGACGGACAGACGGACGGACTGAACGACCACTATAGGTGCTACGTATTATATAATTACGAACGCACCTAATAAACCACACTTATCCCTATTTCTAATACCCACATCCCTTTTCTCCCCATATCAACTCCAGCAATATCGTCGTCGGGCACCTCAGATCTGAGCAAATCCTCCATATGAAGCCTTCATTGTCGAGTCCAAACACCGCGGCTGGAATATAGGATCCGACGAAGCTCTCCCAAACGAACTGGCCCTGTCATCCCGTAGAATAAGCGAAGAGCGGGAACCTCCTTTGCCGCCGAAAAACACCGAGGACCGCTCACAGGCTGACCATCTCCTCCATCCGTATCTCGAGCATAGCTACTATCAGATGCCAGTCAGCTTTCAAACACAATGCGGTCTCATCTCTAGCGCGAACAAGACGAAATTACAGTATTATAGGCTTCCAGTAAAATCATAACTTCCGTCAGGACCTCATAATACGAAGATCATACTTTCTCCCACATGAGAGCTTAATTCGCTCGGAGGAGCGAGACCAAAGGCAAGAGCTGCAGTCGAGAGCTTGCAAGAGAATCTAATGACTTTTCTTAAAATCCCTAATCCACTCTGTCTATTTTTTTTCTAATAATTGACCGACGGGAGGTTCCCTTAAACACCCCCCAACTTTCATTGGCCAAAATGATCAACGCCTTTCTTGATGCAGTGAATTTTTAAGTGACATTGACCATTCTGACCTCCGAAATCCGGGAGTGTTAAAGTCGGCATTCGATGGAAAATAATTGCTCCCTCAGTCCACCTGCGAGGGATATTCTATGTCAAAACCCCATCCCGTCCTCAATTTTATAGATTCAAAAGTCAAAAGTCGACTCGGAAAAACCTTTGTAACCGTATACTCCATCCGCGCCGACCTTATTTCAAAGCCGCTAAACTCTCATCCTCCCCGAGAAAAATAACAAGCGCTATCTTAACTATCCCCTTTAATGATAAAAAGAGAAAACTCCCAGCTGTGCTTATCTTTCTAAATACACCGCGAGCCTTGAGTTTTAACCTAATATTTTTAATATTATTCTGTTCCTAAAAACCAGTATAAACATACTATAACAATATTTTAAATGGAATGTATAAAACAGAAATTGCTTGGGTGTTTAATGCTTTGATCGTTATTTCATAAACATACAACAGCCTAATGAGATTTTAAAATGTAAGGTTAGCTGGGGGCAACTAGATTCGTGAGGTAACTGGATCATAGGCTGTTTTATAAACACCGTTGATGCTTTTTAAGTTTTAGACCAATGCCTTCGTCATCTCTACTTCTATTACTATTTCGAACGTGGGTTTAATCAGTCAAAAGTCTGTGTTTGTTGTGATAGGTTGTCGGAAATTTTGGTATTTTTTTTAAACAACAAGGAAACGTCAGTTTCCTTGAACTTCATCGGCTTTTTGTTAAAATACTGTAAATGCTTTCAGTAAGCAATCATTTTTTAAACGTTAGATTTAAAGCTGCATTAATATTATTAGGTATCTTTAAATATTTGTTTCATGTTTCAAATATAAGACCGGTGTCCCAGTTACCCCATCATTTTTTCAAGAATGGGGTAACTGGCACATGTACTATGGGTAACTGGACCATATTGGAAACCAGTTACCCCAATAGTTATAAATAGATTTTTGAGTTTCTCATACTAAGGGAAATTATTTTTGCTTACAATAAAGAAAATTATATATTATCTTTTAAAATTACACAAGAAAATTTTTAAAAAGCATATTGTGAGTATCAAACCAAATTTCTTAAATGTGATAGCCTAACTTTGAAATTTTGCGATAGAAATGAAGAGGTGTATATAACATAAAGTAAAATTATTAGAAAATGATCGAAACCAATAAGAAATAGTTCTGTTCGACTTACATTCTCTAGAGATTTATTGGACATGTCTCACAGTTGGGATAGATTTAAAAAAAAGAATGAGATACTTACGTACTTACGTAGCCGTTTTTTCATAGATTTATCTTGTTATTTTTTCTTAGAATATTCATGTAACTTTAGTACTTATTGCCAAAATTAAAGTACACAAGTATTCCCTTAATATGATTTTAGTATAAATAAATCTAACAATTTCACATTTAGTGTTTTTTTAGACACCTTGACAGCAAAGCTTTTACTTATAACGTTCTTTAGTTGATGTATAATTTATATGATCTACCGGATTTAATTTTGTAAAAATTGTGTACTCTGTTTCAAGCAGGATCTGATACACCATATTAAAAAACACAAACGATGTGCATCACAGAACCTCTTGGTCCAGATACCCCATTTTTATGGGGAAACTGGTCCCACAAAGAAAAAAAGTTAAACACATATATTTTTTATTTATAGACATTAAAATTTATTTTTTTAAATTTCCGTCTAACAGAGTAAACTAAACTGAACACATTTACAAAGATACAAACTTTAATTGAAATGAACATTACATTTGGAACTGAATTGCCAGAATCTCCATAGCCGTATTTTAAAATCACGGCCCAGTTGCCCCACAAAACCCTATATAAAAGTTTTCGGAAAGTACTTTTTAAAATTTTGCTTTTCTCATCAAATTCAGCCATGCGTTTTCTTATTGTATCAAAGCTCCTCTAAAAAAGAAGTACAGGACATAACATTTAAACAATATTTTTGCTTGTATTTCATTTCAAGGCTTAAAACTACCAGATTAATTTTTAATAGAGTAGTTCATAAATTATTCGTTTCAAAGATAAATTTGATTTACACATCTTTAGATTTTTAAAATTATAATGACTTTTAAAGCATTTTAGTACTGTGTATAAATGCATATACAGCAGAATATTTTTAATTCCCCACTCATTTTTGTTTATTGAATATTACTGTAAAGATTTTCGATGAACATTATCTTTGTTGAATTTTAATAATTTTCAAATTTTCTTGCTAATTTCAATTATGATTAAAACAAATTGCGACGAACAATATATTTTCATTTATTCTTCCATAAAAGTATATTTTTGTGTAAATTTCTTATTTATTATCAATATCTTATTATCTATTTAATTAATATATTTTAAAAGGAATTTAAGTTGATTGATGCAATCACTATTTTAGAACACAAAAAGTACTCTACAATAATTTTATATGAATTAATCATACACACACACACTCATACAATCACCATCCTAAACTCATATGCTACACCGGAAAAAGACCTTTCTCTATTACTTGCGATCTCGATAAATTTAGTTTGTCGCTGATTATCAGTATTTAGCGTTTATCGATCTGCCTAATTTTGTATAGTTAGCGAATAAGTTAATAAGTTGAAGATAAACTATATTTAGACCATGCACTAGCAAAGAGATTATTAGTAATGCCAAACCGAATGCTCAATTTCGGCAAGTTACTCATCAGAATCTGAATTTCAACGTCATTATCATAGTATGAGTTTTGAAAAACAGTATTTAAGACCGTAAAATGGTCACTAATAGCAATAATCGTTAATTCTTTGTAATTACAAAAGTAAAAAAAAAAAGATACATATGGACTAAAATATATTGGCAGAAGTTCTACTGAGCCTGGATGAGAATAATAAACCACTTATTGTTGTCACTGTTTACATTAAAATTGTGTTATATTTGTGTTCCATTAGGAAATCTTACAAGGAAGGTCTCCATACGGGCTTACTCAGAAAAATCTGAAAAAATTACAGAATGTTCTTCTCAAATAGTTATATATGTTTATAAAAAAACAAATTCGGCGGAACTTTCTTATAACGTCCGTAAAAAAATAATAAAAATTTCGTTTATTTGGCGATTTATCTCCGGTTGGCAAAAAACGAAATTTTGAAAAATACGCTTTTACGCTTCGAATACTTTTTAAAGAAAAAACTTTCTATGTTCAATTTATTTAAATAAGTTTAGTTTAAGTAATTTTAGTTTTGCATTTTTACTTTAAGTGTAATTTTGTCATATACGTTTATATGTGCTTATAACAAAATGAAATTAATATATTTTATCATTTAAAACACAATTTAAATTGATTAAAATTGTTCCAAATTGAAAAATACACTGTTAAAAATCTGCTGCATTTTGTTGCAATGCACTCCCTTGCTTGTATAGAAAACGGGTACTTGGCCGTGAAATGGAGCTTTCTCATTGGTTGGAATAGAGATATTATATACAAGTGGTCGAGTGCGTTGCAACAAAATGCAGCAGATTTTTAACAGTGTATGACACGGTCAATTCACCGTGCTATGGAGCATTCTCATTGGTTAGAAGAGAATTCTATAAAAGTAGTGGAGTGACGTTGCAGTAAATACTGCAGATTTTTAACAGTGAAGTCAATTAAAATCAATTTTCAGATTCGTTAAAATCATCACACTGCTTGCCAAATCTCGAGCCGCTTTCAGCTTTTCACGCCAATTATTCCAAACTATTTTATTTTTTTACATATCTAATAATGTAATTCCGCCGCTAATTTTCACTGATCCTTTATGACCTACATGAGTAATTTAATTGGTTTTTTTTTCAAAAAATTCTGAGTATGCCCCCAATGGAGACCTTCCTTGTTAGTTATACATGTATTAATTTTAATACTACAGTAATCTCTTGCTAATATGTCTCTGAATTAAACAGTGCGTGTCATTAGTTTTTTAGCACAATAACAATTTCAAAACAAAACTTTAAATATTCACTTTATTTTAATATACATCTTGCATATATTAATGATAGCAGTTTTAACGCCCTATTCATTAAAATTACCTTCCAAAATTTATTTTAAACCATGGAGTTTAAGAATATAACAAAAATAACCGTATCAAAAGTTAAAATCTTTTTTATGCAAATTTTACAAATTGTGCCTGCAAATGATTTCTCTGTGTATAAGAAACAGTCAGTTGTTGTTTTTGAGTTAGTACATAATGTTTAAGTCGAAAGAATTTTCAGAAGAGGAGATAATAAATACCTGGAGTATGAGAGAAAAACAGAAATATGTTTCTCAAATAGCAAGTGCATTAAAAAAAATCAAAACAAGGTATTCATCAAGATTTGGTTCTAGGGAATGATTTCAAACAAAAAATCCGTTGAGGAACACTAAGAGTGACTATTTCACGCGAAGATCGATACTTCAGAACTTGCCTTCAGCTGGTCATTACTCTCTTTTGCAAATAATGCAAGCAATTGAAGGAAAAATATCGAGAAAAAACTTTTCATAGAAGAATTTTGGAATCGGAATGCATCAAAAACCATAAAATAGCTCAGTTACCATGTCTGAGACGACATCATAAAAAAGCTATATTAAAGCGTGCCAAAGAGCATATGTCATTAGATGATATGTGGCAGAATGTCACATTCAGTGATGACAGAAATGAAACCTCGATGATTCTGATGGATTTACGTGCTATTGGCATGATTTTCGCAAAGAACCTAGGAGTATATTTAGCCAACAACATGTTGGATGTTTCTATAATGCTATACGGGCTATTTCTTTCAAAGGTCACACATCTCTAGCATTCATCAGCGGTCATGAAAACTCTAAAATCTATCAAGAAATATTTACCAACAATTTTCTCTTTATTTATTTAGTTTTTGAATTAGAAAAGTGGATATTTCAATATTTTAATGTTTCGATCAATACCTCAAATTTAACTTCAACGTAGCTTTAGTCGAAAAAAAAATTACCTATTTTGAAATGGCCGGCAATTAGCCTTTATCTAAACCCCATAGAAAATATATGGGGTACTCTCACTCATAGAGTTTATCCTAATGGAAAGCGGTATTCTTCAGTTATAGATTTGAAAGATGCCATTGAGAACACGTGGTTTAAAATTGAACTAGAAACAATATAGAACTTCATTTTATCGATGGATCCTTATGATTAAAGTAATTTAGCAGAGCAGAGCAATAATCAAATATTTTTTTGTTATTTTTCTTTCAAATTTTAAAGCTTAACCTTTGGGCACACTCATTTTAGGTAGCTTTCATTACAAAAAGTCCTTCCGGCAATACCGGGAGGAAGAGGTAGCTTTCATGTACCTTATTTATTTATTTATTTTAAATTAAGTTATATTATTCAAACATACGAAGCACAAATTAGTAAAACCCGATTACTTACCCGATTTACGATCTGAGATTTGTCACGTGATAACAAGCGTATTTATGGATCGATTTGAATGTAACTTGGTATGCACATAGTATATATTGAAGCCTGGACCGAGTTCGTTAGCCAGTTCCATCCGCCATCTTGTTTCAAAATGGCGGCCATTTGAATTTTTTTTTAAAAATTTAAAATTTAAAATTAAGTACAAAAAAGCGAGAAATTGAAAAAGATTTTTATTTTATGCATTTGACCTTGATACAAAGATTCCAAAGCATTTTTTGTTTCGTCTGTATCTTAAAAAATGGCTGAGTTATAGCACTTTTAATTTCTAGTTTTGCTCACATTTTGAAATGATCTGGTTTTCGTCACGTGATGACACGCGTATTTATATACCAATTTGGATGAAATTTGGTGCGTACATACCAATGCCTGGACCGAGTTCGCTGGCCAGTTCCAACCGCTGTCTTGTATCAAAATGGCAGAATATTAATTTTTTTTATTTAAATTTTAAAATTGGGTGCAAAAAAGAGAAATTGAAAAAAGATTTTTCTTTTGTGTTTTGACCTTGATACAAAGATTCCAGAGAATTTTTTGTTTCATCTATATCTTGAAAAATGGCTGAGTTTTAGCACTTTCAATTTCCAGTGTGATTGACACTTTGAAACGGTCTGAAATTTGTCACGCGATAATACGCATATTTATAAACTTATTTCGATATAACTCCGTGTGAATATGGTACATACCAATGTCGTGATCGAGTTCACGGGCCAACTTTATTCGCCATCTTGTTTCAAAATAGCGGCCATTTAAGTTTGATAAAAATCTTTTAAATGTATAATGATGTACAAACAAAAAATTTGAAATTTGAAAAAGGTTCTTTCTAAGCTATTTATCTTAATAATGAATTCCGGAGTATTTTTTGCTTTGTCTTTACCTTGAAAAACGCCTGGGATATAGCAATTTGAATTTCTAATGATTATGGCGGCTGACATTTTATTAAAAATCAATTTGCCCGCGACAACACTCGTATATGTTAATCGATTTCGATGTGAGTGTGCATGTTCACATGAATTAAGATTTCGACCAAGCTCATTGGTTTGTTTTACCCATCATGTTGCTTTGAAATGGAAATCGTGGAATTTGGCGACCCTATAAATCGCTTAAAACAAAACCAGGTTGAATAAAAGATGACTAATTTCTAAAAATTCTTATTAATATTCAGTATTGACAAAAACTAGTATTCAATCTTATATAATCGTGTTCCACTAATTTGAGCTTCGTATATTTGAAAATAACTTAATTTAAAATAAATAAGTAAGTATATGAAAGCTACCTCTTCCTCCCGGCTCTGCCGGAAGAACTTTTTTCTTTTAATAAATTCTATTATTTAAGAGAAATTTTAAAGCGTAAATCTGTTAAATATCTTTTTAAAACTAAAATTTGTCGGTCCGATAAAAAGGAAAGTAATTTTCAGCCAATAATATATATATATTTTTATGTTTTACTTCAATTTTTGACACGCACTGTAATAAGTGTCTTTGGTCCCTATGTTTTTTTTTCAATATTTTACTTCCAGCATGAGAATTGCGCATGAATGAGAAATAGTGTTACATATTTTTTGACATATTCTTCTTTATCCAAACGAAATAGGGCTTTTTAGTCAATTAGGAAATGACCTTGCATGAACATGGTCTAATAAAGTAAATGCTATTAAATTCGGTTTTTTAAAGAATACTCGGCATTCTCTAGCTTAAAGCTCAGCAAATAATACTTTTATAGGTTAAACTACACTGTAAAAAAAATTTCCGTTAAAAAACGGAAATAATACTGGTAATCTAGACGCCAGTACTACTTCCGTTTTTTAACGGAAAAAAAATTCCGTAAATTCCAGAAATAGTTCCGTTTTTTCACAAAATATTTCCGTTTTTTTTTTTTTTAATTTTTTCCTTATGTAAAAATTTTTGTTTGAAAAGTTAAAAGAATTTTTCAAGGACTAACTAACATCTTTGTGATTTTTATTCTTTACTTTTCAAAGACACGTTAATATCAGGGACACATTATATACAATTAATTTAAACAACAGTGAAGAAATGTTACATACCTTCCATGGGGTTCGAACCCGGGGCCTTCTGTGTCGTAGCTTGCAGTGTAATACCATTACACCAGAATTATTCAAACGACCCTTTCAAATATCTTTAGTTATTTCGGATACATTTCATAAAGTAAAAATAAGATTTTGAAGGCAGGTTTTTTTTTTTTTTTTTTTTTTTTTTTTTTTTTTTTTTTTTTTTGTAGAGATAATATTTTTTTATTGAATGGATAATTCTAAATGTTTTACAGATTTTCTTTGCATAATTTCGAATATTTAGCTTATTAATTTTGGCTTTATATATGTCGCGTTTTCATAAAACGACAGACTTCAAGGGGATGAGTTTTAATTACGATTTATTTAAAACATAGCAAAGTCTTTTCGCAAGTCTTTACATCATGAGTTCTGGAGACCAAGTGCGTAGATGTATAATGGAAATTTCTCATCTCCCGCGGGTTGGCAGTTAAAAAGGGCCATGTGTTTCACTTAAATTAATACTATAAACTTAAGTTTCTTGTTGCCCTGTAAAACCCGTGATTATTAGTCATGGGGCCCGTATCCACATTGAGGGGCGATTTATTAAAAAAGTAATAAATAGGTCTGATTTTTTGTATTTTCTTACAATTTCCCCCCCTTCCAGACAAGTCTCCGGGGATGGGCCGGCTTCCATCCATGACCCTCACCTGAAAAGGGTAAACAATTTTTACATTAAGTGAGCTAATGGGAGATGAGTTATTTCTTTCGTATACTTAACAAATAATAGAATAACAATAATAAAAAATGTACAAATATCATATCTAAAAACAACACTGTTATAAAATGTACCACTATACGTCATTGAACATGATAAAAACAATTGAATTAATAAATGCAAAACACTCAGTAAATATTATACATAGAATAAGATAATCAAAATAAGAAATATGTTGCAGATGGATTCTGAAAAGTCCAATGTTATTTACATTTTCAAATTTGTATGGAACTGTCCTGACATAGTTCAAGAAATAGTACTTTTACACATAACACAATGTTCACAATAATGCAAAAATAATTTAAAATTCAAATATTCATAATAAATCAAAAAGGTAATTAAAATTCCAAATATTCATAATAATGCAAACCGAGATCAGATATAATATAATATCAGTTCATATGATACCAACTATTTCAGTTTGTTGGTGTAAGTAGCTTAAATTGATTACTAGGAAAAAAGTATCTTAGTTTGGAAGCGTGTATTACTTCATAATCCTTTTTTGTAAGCCAATTAGGCCTATTTATTTTGAAACTTACATTGGATAATTTTTCCATAATTTGATATGGACCAGAAAAAGGCGGACTTAACTTCCGAGTATTCGGATAGTGAAATTCTTCCACTATGACAAGGTCACCAGGTTTAAAAGGCGCTTCCACAAACTTTAAATCATACCTGACTTTATTTTTCAGGTGATGTTCACTTGTTCTTTGGAAAGCCTTTTTTCTGGCTTCCTCTACAGGGGGATAATAATTTTCATTGCCTAATACTGATGGATAAGGTAATTGGCCGAACATTAAATATGCAGGAGGGTACTTGGTTACTGAATGAGGTGTGTTATTGTACTCATTAATTACTTCCTGCAGAATTTTGGGCCATGGGACGTTTGAAGGGGTAGAATTTACTTTAAGTCTTAGTCGGGTGCAAATTGACTGATTCACACGCTCATTTTTCCCATTACACTGTGGTCTATGAGAAGAAGTAAGTAATTTTTTTACATTCTGTTTATGTACCCATTTACGAAGTTTAGACGCTGTAAACGCAGGATTTCTATCCGTTAAAATTTTCTTGGGAAGTTGAATATTAAAAATATGTTTAAGAATATTAATGTAGACTTCAGTTGTAACATTTTTAGATGCAAAACCCCAAACATAACGAGTAGCGTGATCAATAGCTATGTGCATATACCTTTTAGATGAATTATAATAGTTAAAACCTCCTACTGAATCTAATGAAATTATATCGAAGGGTAATTCTGCAGGTGGTAATGCCTCCAGAAGACCAAATTTTGGTTGGTGTGATTTTTTGTTCAGTTGGCAGACCTCACAATGCTTGACAAATTGTGTGATATCGTGCGTCATGCTGCTCCAGTAGTATTGTGGGGAAATTAAATTTAACATTTTTTGGATTCCGGGATGGCCAAATTCTGTATGGGTATTTATTAGTAACTTTTCTCTCAAGGAGAATGGTACTACAATTTTTTAAAAACCCTTTTTGCGAATTATAACAATGTCATTAACTTTTTGAAATTTAGGCCCTGTTATATTATCTAATTGTTGGTGTTCTTTAATTTCATCTGACGTTAATAAATGAATATGGGGATTTACAGAAAAGGTGGGATTTCTTGAAAGCATGTCTGCTTCAAAATTGGTGGATCCTTTGTTATATTTTACAGTATAATCATACATACTTAATTTTAATGACCATCTGAATAACCTACCTGTTAAATGCTTCACCTTCTTAAGCCATACTAAGGAGGCATGGTCAGTATGTATTGTAAAAGGTTTTCCGTGAAGGTAATAATGGAATTTGTTAAGGGCATCGATTATTGCTAGACATTCCAGTTCTGTGATTGCGTAATTTTGCTCGTAGGGCCTTAATTGTCTCGAGTGGAACGCAATGGGATGCAAGTTCCCTTTTTCATCCATTTGTTTTAAGACAGCACCTACGGCTTCCTTTGAGGCATCAGTATAGACATGGCATGGGAGGTTAGGATTGAATAATTTTAAAATAGGCCTAGAAATTAATGCGTTTTTAAGCAATTCAAATGATTGTTGACAGACATCTGACCATTCCCAAGGAGCATCTTTCTTTAACAATTTATTTAGAGGGGCTCTAATTTTAGCATACTTGTCTATGAATTTGTGGTATACGTTTACAGAACCAAGGAACCTTTGCAATTCTTAAACGTTTTTTGGAGGGATTAATTTTTTAATAGTTTCGGTGTTAGCATTGTCTGGTTTTATTTGACCGTTACTAATTTCATAACCGAGGAAGTCAATTTGAGATTTAGCAAAGTTACATTTGGAAAATTTTAATTTTAAATTTTCTTGACGGCAAATGTTAAATATAGTTTTAAGGTGATCCATATGCTCGGCATAGGAATCGGAATAAACTATAAAATCATCAAAATAATTGGTAGCAAAATTAACTTTATGTTTATCTAGGATTCTTCGAAGAGCTCTTGCAAATTGAGCTGGGGCATTTTTATAGCCAAAAGGAAGAACCAACCACTCATAAAGACCTTGATTGGTTGCAAAGGCCAACTTCTCTGTGTCTGAAGGATGAAGTGGTATATGCCAGTAGCCAGAGACTAAATCTAGCGTGGAAAAATATTTGGCATTGACAAGTCTGTCCAACAGCCAATCTATACGGGGCAATGGTTCCGAGTCAGTCTTACAAATGGCATTGATTTTTCTGTAATCAATACAGAGACGCGTTTTACCTTCTCCTTTTTTATATGCCAGAGTGACGGGAGAGGAATAAGGACTGCAGGACTCTTTAATAAGTTTAGCTTCCAGTAATTCTTGTATTTGTTTTTGAATTTCTTTATTGTCCCTAGGAGATGCACGGTAAGGTCGAAGCGAGATAGGAAGTTCCGAGGTGAGAGTTACCCGCTGAGGTTCCCATCTGACTCTACCTACGTCATATCTATTGCGCGCAAAAATATCCTTGAAGTCGCTTAGAAGTCCTTCCAACTGTGAGTTCTCTTCAGTAGTACAATGACTAAAACTTTTGTCATCATAATCCGAGAGAATTTGAGTATCAAGATAACATTGTCCTTGTTGCGACAAAATTTCTTGATTTGATTTGGAAGGAGAACGAAGCGGCTTCTTGCAATTCATATCACTTGTTAAAGTTAATGTATGATTGAATGAGTTTCCCTGAGAAATTTTATTGGAAATGTTTTGATCATACTTAAGAATGACTCCATCCTGAGTCAGAATATTCGAGTAAAAGTCCATCGATATATGGAATTTTTGTAATTCTGGAGTTCCCAGTATCGCATATGGCAAGAATGACCTAATTAGGTATAAGGTGCTATTTTGCCTGATATTTCCTATTTTGAGGGGTACGTGAAGTTTTTCAGAAATCTGAACTTGTCCTTGGGTTTGATTAACATTAAGAGGATGACAGCTTTGAATAGACGTCATATCCAAAGCTGCAACTAAGTTTTCTGGAATAAGGGAAAGGGTACTTCCGCTATCCAATAAAAATGGTATTTGAACCTCATGACAAGTTTTTGGATACGTATGATTATCATAATTCCTATATCTGATGTACCCCGGGACTATAAACCGTCATAAAGCATTATGGGGTATTCCTTGATCAGGGGAATACTCATGGACATTTTGTGATTGAAACTGATTACTATGGGTTGCCAAATCGGGATTCATGGTTGTCCCTGCATTGCCCTGGACATCATATTTATGGAGTAAAGTATGATGTCTTCGATGGCAATTTTTACAGTTCATTTTGGAGGGACATTTATTTGAAAAGTGGCCACCTCGCAGACAATTGATACATAGTTTGTTTAGTTGGACAGTTCTCCAACGGTTATCTATGGACATATTCGTTAATTTTCTGCAGGCATGGGTGGCATGCGACTCAAGGCAAACACCGCATTTAGTATTTTCTTGACTTTTGGGGAATTTATATCTATCGGAAGAATTTCGGGAATAATTTACATTTCTTAAATCTATTTTAGTTGGATTCTCCAAAGCTAGCATACTTTTGGCATGAGTCTCTAAAAATTTTAAAAATTCCGTGAGACTAGGCATATCATTATGAGTAAGAGAGAGCTCCCATCGTTCTTTTAGATTATCACTTAGTTTTTGAATTATAGTATAAATTATCATGTTATCCACCAAAGCATTTTGAGTCAAATTCAAAGACTCTAGAATTCGAAGTGACTCATTACAAGTATCTATTATGTCAAAAATAGCTTTAGAGGAAGAGGGGCAATTTTTCATATTTTTTAAATTGTATAACTTACTTATTTGTGCTATGGCTAAATCCCTAGTTTTATCATAGCGAGCGCAGAGAGTGTCCCATGCATTTTTATAATTGGCTTCCGAGAGAGGAAATCCAGAAATTAATTTATGAGCAGGACCCTTTACACTAGCCAGTAGATATTGCAATTTTGAGACGCCCACCAACTCCAAATTTTGATCTATAGTTGTAAGAAAAATCTCTTTAAAAGAAAGCCATTGATCAGCTTCTCCGTGAAAAGGTTTTAATTCAAATTTTGGAAGATTAACAGTTTTTACACAAACATTACCTGTAGTTTTATTTAGACTTTCTGAACCACCCTCGCGAATGTTTAAACTTTTAGTTAACTTATTACGTGATGTATTTATTGCTATGTTTAAATTAACTAATTTAAGTGCAACCTCATTATATTCATCAATTATAGGATGAATTTCCGATGCATCGCTCTGAAGAATGGCATTTTCATGGAGTTTATTTAATTCGGTTTCAATATCCTGAACCTGTTTAACATATAAATCTAACTCTTCAAGAGTTACAGTTTCATTATCAATTTTGGGATTTATAATATTTTTTATGCGAGTGATTTTTCCCTTAAGAACAGTTTTTTGTTTTTTAATAGCTTCCATTTTTAATTAATTTTATGACAACTTCTTAAAAATCTAAATATAAGCAAATTCTAAATGATCTTCAAAAAAATAATAATAATATCAACATAATACAAGCATCTGCATAGAATTGTGAAATGAAATAAATAAAAAGAATTATTTATATAAAATAATTAGACGTAAATATGGATATCCATTTTTTCTTTCAATTTAAAATATAATTACACCTTAAAACCATGGTTTGTAGAAGTAATAAAAACAATAACACTAGAAATATATTACTTATCTTAATCAATTAGTTTTATAAATAAGGAATTAGGGAAAAAAAAAAACATTTGCACTTATATAAACAAATAAATAAATAAATAAATAAATAAAATAGTGTACACTTGTGTGCTCACATATTATAAATTAAACATTCCTTTAATCATAAATCACTGTACCACCCCTTGAGTATACTCATGTAATAGATGTCGAATAAATTCACGCAACACGAGTTTTTCTTTCAATAAATAACGAAGCGATTACAGGAACACTATTTGAAGATTATTGATGAATCACTAGAAAGCGAACAGAACTGTTGAAATCGAAAAGATTTACGCGTTTCATGATGACTCGATGACTGCATTCAAAAACTTTATTGGAAATAAAACACAAAGTACCCGACATTTTTGCTGATAACATTGCTCTCATTATCACCATAGAAGAATAAACACATACGGCACCACACTTCGATGAAACCAGATGAACACAAACAAAATAAGTCACAAACAAAATTGCGGCCGAAATGATTCATGGCACGACAGACGGGAGGAGGGGGCAACGGCGATAGTTGAATAGTCCCGCTCAAGAAGAAATCCAGTGTCCAGGATGCGGCAAAGCCCGATCGAATGGTAGAAAATAGCATTTAAGTATTCCAATATGGAATACGCTTGCTGGATAACTCATGACGAGACGTTAACCCCTTTTCAGGGCCTCTTTCGATGTTTCGAGTCAGAATGACCACTGTCTTTGCTTTCCTTTGTGGGTCCGGTATTTTTAATGATGTTCATATTTCGTAGATTATTTTCCCGCACTAGGTATCATACTGCCGACTATGAAATACTGTCGCATTTTCATGAAACGACAGACTTCAAGGGGATGAGTTTTAATTACGATTTATTTAAAACATAGCAAAGTCTTTTCGCAAGTCTTTACATCATGAGTTCTGGAGACCAAGTGCGTAGATGTATAATGGAAATTTCTCATCTCCCGCGGGTTGCCAGTTAAAAAGGGCCATGTGTTTCACTTAAATTAATACGATAAACTTAAGTTTCTTGTTGCCCTGTAAAACCCGTGATTATTAGTCATGGGGCCCGTATCCACATTGAGGGGCGATTTATTAAAAAAGTAATAAATAGGTCTGATTTTTTGTATTTTCTTACATATATATATAAATTAATTTTTAAAATATTACATGCATGAAAGAATTTATTAAGAGTTTTGTTTCCTTCTTTTTTGTAAATGTTTTAAAATTCTGATGTAATATTATTGATATTTATTTATTTATTTTAAAAAATACTAACATACTAAACGAAAGAAACAAATTTTAACAAATTATTTTATAACCATCAAAGGTAAACTCAATAAAGATAATTACAATGGGTTATAAAATAAATTTCAGTTATTGATTTTTTATAACTTACGTAATCGCCAAAATTATAAGAATTTCGGTAATATATTTCGATATATTTTTAATTTTATGTGCGAACTTCTTAATTTGAATAAATTAAAAAATATATAGATTAAAATTAAAAGAAGAATTTTTTTCCACTTTTTTCAAAATATTCAAAGCACTTAATATGTATATATATATATGATAAAAGTACATTAAAAATTATTTTAAAATCACAATCAACTTTCCCTTTCAGCTATTTCAAACTTAAAAAGAATTAATAATTTTTTTTATATTTTTTTATTATTATTTTCTTAATATTTAAAAAATATGTTAGCTTTTTATTATTAAAACAGAATGAAATTGAGAAATATTCTAGCAAATTGTTTAAAAAACATCAACTCAGTATAAGGTTTTTATTTTTGCTGGTAGATGGCACCACTAAACTCTACCGTTTTCGGAAAATTGACAAAAATAACAGAACACTTCCGCTTTTTAACGGGATTAGTGACTCCAAAATGTCAAATACGGAAATTCTTCTGTTTTTTTTCGGAAAAATGAAACTATTCCGTAATTTTGAGGGAAAAGTTTGTGTATATTAACGGATATTTTTTACAGTGTACATAATATAATGTAATACTATGTTTTATAAAATTATCAATTAAATTAAATGAACAGCTAAATCTTAATGTTTTAGTATATTATTACAGTTTTACCACTTAAAGTTTTACTATGTATAACTTATTGGTCTAAAAGTAAATATATTTGTAAACCTTTTATATAAAATTAATTTTAATACTTTAAGTACGTTTGAGATATCGAGACACAAAAGCTCCCGCCTTATGCGCACGTTTTTGTTATATGCTGTTTAACCGCACCCTACAATCACTTATAAATGAACGGTCACTGCATTAAATTTATTGTCAACATCGATAAAGCTTTGAATATCTTCGTCATTTACGAACAAAATTGTATTAAACATTTCTAGCGTATCTTACACGTATTTAAACATAAGTGCATTTTTAGGTGCGTTCGTAATTATCTAAATATGTAGCACCTATAGTTGTCGCTCAGTCCGTCCGTCCGCATTAACAACGCAAAAATTACCCAACCGAATCATTTGAAATTTAAAATATCTAATTATTACATAACTTTGTCGGGTCATTTCAAATTTTATGAAAACCGGATCAATTACAGGGGCAATCAAAAGTATGGGGGGTTACAGGGGTAATCAATTGTATTCCATTACATTACGGTCAATGGGGAAAAAATTTCAAATGCATTTTAATTAATTTGAAATTTAAAATACATAATTATTATATAATTTTGTTGAGTTATTTCAAATTTTATCAAAATCGGATGAATAGTTCAATTACAGGGACAATCAAAAGTATTCCGTTACATTACGGTCAATGGAAAAAAAAAATGTTTCAAATGCATTTTAATACTGTTACACTAATTCGAACATAATAAAATTGATTTGCATCTCTAAAGTACATACTATAATGTACATTTTGTATAATCTGTGGTGCAAAGAATATTTGTTATTGATTTACAAGGCCAGACAAAAGTATTCCATTGCATAATGGTACTGGGAGAATATTGTTTGGTGCACATTTTAATTGTAATTAACTATTTACAATTTTATGAGAGTGATATTTTTAAAACTTCGTTATCGTACGAACACACCTCATTTGCCACGCTTCATGTGCAATTTACAACCTGTTAAAAAGTATACTGAACAAAGAGAATTTTAAATTGCTGTTTTTAATTTTCTTATTCCTCACCACTGCCTTTAAGAATAGATGCTCTACATTATTTTTCTCTTTTGGATCAAACTAAAATCTAAATATTAAGTGCATTGCAATATTAATCTCATGAAAAAATTTTATTGTATGAGTAACTGCATAGTTTCTAATAAATAAATGCTTATGATTTTCAATTTTTTAAAATAACTTTTAAATAAGATTTCGGTTTTAAAAAGAAAAAAGAACCTGTTTCTTGGCAGGTATGTGCGTTTGTGTAAAATCAATCATATAATTTTCTATGTATATAGATATTAATATCTTAAAATTTTAATATGAGAGAGATTCATTTCCGTTTTCGACCAAAACACTGTAAAAGACCGAAATGAGTATTCGTTCAGTTTCAACCTAAAAAACTTATTTCAGATGGACATTAATTTACCCAATATTTCTTGTTCACAGTTATTTTATAACACAATTCACATTTATTCACACTTTTCAAAATGTATTGAAAGTATATTTAATATATATTAAAAGAGATTAATAATCCAATGCGTAATCACTTGTTATTAAACATGAAACATTTGAAAAGACTCTTGGAGAATGAAAAACAAATCCTGCCGAATAAACGGAAAAACTAATATTGTCTGCACCAAGAATATCAGTGCTGTTTTTAAAAAGTAGATGCCCACAAAAAATATTAATTTTGAAGTATTCGTATTTTATTTTCGGCTGTGCTACTTTGGTTTTTATTTGATGAGTAAGGAATTTCGCATTTTTTCTACCAATGAATTCGTATTATATTTTAATATGCCCATTTTATTAAGTACTTTTTATTAAGGTTTGGTTCATCTGGCGAAATCCTATTCGTCTCTGTGCTCTATCTGTCTGTCACAGAGTCCATACACAAAAACTGTATAAGTGAGCGAGTTCAAATTTTGTGTACTTATAGCTGAATACCCCGTGTCACACAACAAATAATAAAATTTTGAAGAAACCTAATAATTTAATTAAATTATTTTTATCAATGTCATCCGTTTGTTTTTGCGATTTAAATTATGAAAGAGAACCTTAATTTCAAAGTTTTTCGTGTTACATCATGGCCTGGAGGCAAAGCATTTCGCTAGTAAACAGAAGGTGATGAGATCGATCTCGGGTGCTGAAACTTGAAAGTTATTTTCAAACTTGCATTTAATTGAAAGAATTTTCGTATTTTTTGCTATTATAAGGGTTTATTTTATTTATTTATTTTTATCATTGACATTCATAATATTTTTTGGAATTCAATTTTTTTTTTCTGTTTTAAAAACCATTGCGTTTTATTAATGATTCAGCATTGTAAATTTCATTCAAACATTTTTTTTTTCATTTTTAGATATTTAAAACTTTATTTAAATTTCCGTTAAACTTTTTAAACTACGGATTTTCAAAAAATTTGGAAATTTGGATTTCTTGTAAATAATTTGATTTGAATAATTTTTATTTGATTATAAAATAAAAAACTTTCCTTCATACTTATTTTTAAAGCAAATTTATTGGTGGTACCATCTATGTAAGAGCTTAATAATTATAAATTAAGAATTAGGATTTATTAATATAGGAATTTGTCGTTTTGAAAGAAATATTAAAGGAAACCCTCTGTGCGATCTGCGATCACACTTAACCTCTTGTTACATACTTTGTGTCTTTCTAAACATAGATGTTTAATGATTGTTTCGATTGATTGTTTCAATTATAACTGTTTTTCTTGAAATATTTTTTTGTTTTGTCCTTTTAAAATGCATTAGATATATTAATGTCTCTTTTCGCAATATGAAAGAAAAAATTAGAAAGGAAGGATTTAATAAATAAATTTTCGTATTTTATTGGGGAAAGCACAGATAAATTATCAGTAATGTGAATGCTGTAATAGAAAAAATCTAATTTTTCTGGATTCTCTTAAAAATTGCATTAAAATATAATGAACGAATACTGATTAAATATTGATTTCTTATGTAAAATATTGAATGGTACTGCCACAATCATTTTTATTATTTCTGATAATTATTGACATTATTTAATTATTATTATCTCTGAGGGCAAAAATACAACATGATCTGATGAACTGTTGAGTTAATATACAGGGTGTTCAATCTTATTATTGACTAATTGTTAATTGTTAAACCCTTAACTTTAGAGGTATAATACCAAATGTAAAATTGTTGTATTTTTGCGACAGTCCACTTGCATTTAAATTAATTAATTAATTTTAAGTTACGAAATCTAAAATTAATATGGTCTCTTATTTTTGTATAAAAAAATTCCCCTGTGATTTAACAAATAAAAATGTAAATATTCCATTATCCTATCACCAGTATTACCGTGATAGTTTTCAGCATTTTCCTGCACATTAGCTCAGCTATTCAATGTTACATCATAAAAATACTTTAGTTAAAATTGGACAATTTTAGCAAAAGAGTCAAATTTCTTTTTGTTATGTTTATACTTATATCAAAAGCAAAGCAATTTTGTACTCACAAGAGTTCAGTTTTTAAAACGCGTTGCAAAACATTATTATTATATGTTTTTGATATGGATAAAATGGATATATAGATAAAATATACAAATTATCTTCGACTTAATTCTGTCTGAATGTCTAAAAATATGATTTTATGAAAATTTTCAGTAACAAACATTCGGGACGCGTAAATTTTTTTTCTAAGATATTCCAGATAAAATTGTTAACAACATCATCAATTCAACGTATTAAGTTTCCGACAAATAAGTTCTAAATTTTCAAAATCTGGTAGATTCGCTATCGATTGATATTTATTATTTTTTAGCAGTTTTTCACTAGTAATTGAAATATAACAAGAATGGTTTTGTTAGTAAGAAAATTCTGACCTTGCATATATTATAGTTTTCAAATTCTTCACTCTAAAATTGGAAGGAGTGAAAAGCTCATTCTTTGTAAGAGTGACAGAAATTTTCACTTTTCTCTGAGTGCACTTTATAAAAATACACTCCTTAAAGAGTGGAATTTTCCACTACCCAGAAAAGAGTGAAAAATGTCACTCCGTTGTCGAGAGTGAAGTATGTCACTCCGTTGTAGCGAGTGAAACATCTCACTCAACTAACGAGAATGAAAACAAAGCATTATAAACTTAAAAGCAAATTCCATTAAACTATGAACCAATATATGGAGTAAAATAATAAAAAACACCAAAATATGTCAATTTTTAATTTTCAAAAACTCCATTTCATAATATAGCCTGGAAAATTACGCTTATTTAGTATTAAAACGCACTCTTTTTAAGAATCAGCAGTTACTCTTTCGAAAGAGTCAATATTCACTCCGCCGACAAGAGTGACTCATCAGTAATGTGAAATGTCTTCTTGTTTCCTTTACTGATAAGAAAAATGTTTCCACAATTTTAAAATTAATCTTTCGTTTCCTCGATTCACATTTGTGGACCTCCGTTCATTTCATTTTTATTAATAACATTCAAACGTATTTTAAATTTCGATCTTTGAATGATATGCTTCTATATGTATGATGTGAAATAATCCAAATACCAGATTAAATCTCTTCTTCTGGAATCACAATAGAAAAACATTATTCAGTAAAAAGTTATATTACTTCATTAATACTCAATAACAAAGAGGTTACAGTACACGGATATTATTTACCAAACAAGGGATTATTATTTATCAAGGTAAGTTACGTTTAATTTTAATTTTTTGTTCCCAAAAGTTTCACGTTATGTAGAAAATAATTTGCTTCTATGATATCATTTCTATATTCATTTTTGATGTCATTTCTAAGTCAGCTATTCTGTATCTTATCTCCTCAGGGGAAAAAAATGCTGACACAAAAACCTTTCACTTCATTCGTCATACAATATAAACATCAATTAGCAATTACATGGTTTTATTATTCTGATTCTATTTTAAAGCATTCACTTTTTTTTCTTTTTGAAGTTAAATGCGTAATTCGAATAGGAATTTCCTATATGGCAAGATTTTTGAGAAATTGTTGAATCTAATAATGAATTTTATTCCGTTATAAAATTTCCATCTGTTGTAAACTTTTTCTTTTTTGGTTTGTGACATATGTAATTCTAGACATTTAAAAATAAAACATGATAACTAAGCATTGAAATAAAGTGCTTTTTATTCCTGATGTTTATTGATAAAACTGCTTTAGTAATTTTAAAAATTCGTAGTATGACATATATAAAATAAAATATTTTTAAAGAGATAAATAACTGCTTTTTATATTACAATTGTTTTGCCAACAGTAAGAACAGTATATATCTAGTCTTTCCTTTTTTTTATATTTCCTTTTTTTCCTACTTCCTATTTATTATTAATTCCTATTATTAATATTCCTATTACAATCATATTTTCAAAAGTAATTAGTTTTTCCATATTTTCTGAATCAAAATTAAAGTAAAACAATAAAAAAGGATAGTTCCAAGTTTGCCTTTAACGGTTCTTGAGTTATAACAAATTACACACGAGAAATTGTGAAAAAAATCGATAATGAAGAAAAACGCATTTTTACTAGACATCATTTCATGTCAAACATTGTTTTGAAAGCTAGATTTTGAAAACAAACGAAAACGAAAAAACTAATATTTCCTCTTATAAATAAGTTAGAAACATGTTTTAAAAGTCATTTTAATATAAAAAAACAGAGATATTTTTATACAATAAAATTTTTTAGAAAATTTGAGGATTTTTGTGTCTCCGACCTCTTTAATTTGGTACTGACAATAAAAGTAGTGCATATTGAAACTTTACTTGACATTTCATAAAACTAAATTCAGCGTAATAGTATTTTTTACATTTTACTGTGTAGCTAAATTAAAATCTTTCTTCAAAGTTTCAGCTTTGCTCTCTGTTTAATTCGATACGAAAGGAGGTCGCAATGTTGCAACGACGCCTTGGTCCGTGCCGCGTTTATATATATATATATATATATATATATATATATATATATATATATATATATATATATTTATTTATTTATTTCTGCTAAATTTTATTTTAACTCTTTGAGCCCTGATGGATAAATTTCTTAAAAATTCTACATAGCACATTGGCAATAGTATTTTGCAAAGAAAAAATTCGGCTTACTAGATACACGAAAAATTGCCTTAAAACTTTTTCAAAGAAATTCGGTCGAACATTCCGGTGACATTGCGACATTTCGGAATTAAAATTAAGAGGTACGAAATTCAATCATCAGAGCTCAAAGGATTAAAATAAGTTCCAGAAAGAATTCTTTTGTTATGAAATTGGTAAATATTTTTTATAGTGTCTTCTGATTGGCTATATTTGGAATTTCAATTTTGCGTATTTATATTGACGAGCAAAGAGTTGCACTTACGAGGATGGTTCAATAATTATTGTACCTAGAGTGTATAAAATATTTGTACTGAGAAGGTTTACATGAAATATCGAAACGTAATGTTTTAAATGGTTATACGTTCAATTTAAGAATAATAGCTGCTATATTAACACATTTTTGGAGGGAGGAGTGAAAGGCTGGTTTGGAGCTTATGGCGTTAGATTTGTGACAGTGGATAAGGCGTGGCTACTGTCGTTTGAATTGGAAATCATAATGATGTGGCCACGTCTCATTCACTACCACAAATTTCGCTCCATAAGCTCCAAATTGGCCTTTTCCCCTCACCCCCTTTAAAATTAGGTTTTTATAACTTCTCCCTTCCATCCAAAAATATTTTATTATAGCAGTTACGGTTCTGAAATTGAGCATATAGGTGTTTAATACATTAAGCTTCGATGTTTCAGATCAACCATCATAGTATAATTTTTTTATATAAATTCGGGGCAGTAACTGTTGAACTATCATCATATATAACGATATTGCTATTCATATTCAAATAAAGAGCAACTCAAATTCATAAAAATATTTATTCAATAAACATTGAAATAAAGTGGAACTTGTTCATTTAATGAATATATCATTAAATAGTTCTAGATTACTAATTTGAATTCACAGTTACAAAAACTGTGTAATTTGACAACACTGAATAATTTAAAATTTAACATTTGCAACGAAGAAGTAGTATTTTTAAGTCACAACAATAAATATCTGTTTGATTTATTAGTAACACTCAAACATTTTACTACTATGCATATTATTATCTTCACATCATTGTCAAATCTTGTAAAGACAATGTGTAATTTTACAACAGTGAAAAGGAGGAACTTCCAAATTGAATTATTCATCAGTAAATTTAGAATGAATATAATAATCAATTCAGGACACGCGTTTCTGATAAATTCACTTTTCATTAATTTTATTATGAACAATTAGTTTTAATCATTCATATCCGTAAATCGTTGAATTTATTTTTAATAAAGCAAATGAAGCAATATGAATAAGTTTGAATAAAATAAATGTAACACAATAAAATGACGAGATTGGAGTCTCGAATTAAAAAAAAAATGTTTTGTTAAATTTAATTATTGTTAAATTGTGCAACAATTTGTTTTCAATTAAGAGTATATAAAACTTAATTAAATATTTATTTTGGAAAAAAACATTATTTTAATTTTAAGGATGGAGTTTGTTCAGCATAAAATACAACATGCTTGTGTGAAGATTATAAGTTAAGTTAATGTAATGTTTGTGAGAGAATGTTTTTTCTATCGATTGGATACAAAAGATTTTTGTGTAAATTATGCAAATATGATGAAAGCGTGGATGGCGAAGGGTATTTAAATAACTCTTTTCGCGAATTCGAATGATCCTGACATGTTTTTGTTTATGACTTGAAGCTATTCGTACCAATAATGGGAGCTGTATTAACTGGGTCTCGTACCGTTCCTGAAATTTTCTCACTTTACTACCACTATTTTAAAAAGATAAATTTTTCTATTGCAGGTGTTAAGGAAATTTACCATGAAGATTTTTTTAATTGAAACATGTGTGGGAAGTGCAGAAAAATTTAGGAACGCTGCGAGACCTGATTAACTTTCGAAACCGGTTTCCAAATTAAAATGTCTATGCTGAATGTGAGGTTGCTCGTAAAATAAAATATATCTTACAATCAATGTATCTTAAACTCATACGTGCAAATCAAGATGAAAAACATACATAAAAGAAGCGATTGACCTTAGTAATAGTGTTATTAGTGGATTGATGGTGCATCCAAATATAGTAGTACGTGCCATATTGTGTATTCTATATTGCCATTAATCAATTGATATATGCATACAACCCGTCATCTTTTTGCCTCACTTAGGGAATAACGGATTTTGAGTTGATTCTATAGACGATCACTTTCATAATTTTCAAACTATGTTTTTAAAATATTTATAGAAGTTGCTCTATACATTTAGCTAACACAATATGCAAAAAAAAATTATTATCGTTGACGCATGCACAATGAAAAATTTTTTAGAACTGATTTAGATTTACTGAATATCAATATTTTTAAGAGAAAATTTTGTGGTAGGTTTCTACAGGATTTGCGCAAAAAATTAATCTCCAAAGATGGTCTTTCGGCAATTTGCAAAATAAATCTAAAAAGGAAATTTCGCTAAGAAAATTCTGATGTCCAATTGGCGGACCATTTGGGAGCCCTGGATCATATGGTACTTGTGACTCAACATAATGTGCTTAGTTATTTGGATCTGTTTGTTTGAACTCGTTAATTTTATTATGTTGTTAACAGGCTTGAAGAAATTTGAGTGTTTTTTGAAGCTTGAAAAATATGATAATCAGAATTACACGCGATCATTTAGTTACTATAAAAATACGAAGATTTAGCTGTCTTAGGTGAGATTTCTTACAGTGTACACCATAACTGTGTGTCCAAATCAGTTATGCTTCAAGAATTCGTAAGATATTAAAACTTTACATTTTTATTTTTAATAAACTTTTTCATTTTTAATATGTTTCATATGTTTCAACTTGAAATGCCCCACTGGCTTGAGAAACTTGTCACAAATTTATTTAGAAACAAATCTTAATATTTTTATATAATATATTAGCGTTTTTTTCAGTTTTATACAACTTTATTTTCAGTTTTAACTGTTTATCTTTAAATTTTAATACGGAGAATATAAGTGCATGCGGTACCATTTGCCTCAAAAATGAAGGATTTATCCGAAAATTTATGTTATTTAATTGCTATTAATTTCATACTAAATTCATATTAATAAAAAGTTATTCTATTTCTCAAAATTTGCTATTTTTCCAATGACGATTCACCGAACTACGCTTTTACATCGCTTGCCATATTATACAGTGTCTCACAAAAGTGATGGGACACTTGTGCTTTATAAAAAGAAACTGCAATAAAATAAATAAACAAACATGTGCAAAAATTTTTTGGGTGTGTTTCATATTTAAAGTTAGTAACAATTATTACATAACATACATTTTGTCAAAATATTAAAATATTAATTTAGTAAAAATACAATTGTTCAGAACGGAGCAAAAAATGGCTCACATAAGTGATGGGACACTTACTTTTCCATCAAATATTTATCCAAAAATTTTACTTTTTAAAAGGTTTTAATATTTTGTTGGATTTTCTTTTACTTTTAAAACATGATTTAATCTTTTTGGGATGGATTCGACTAATTTTTTTGTGATTTCTGGAGTGATTTTACCCCATTCTTCTTGAAGCACCGATTTTAGTTGTTGTTTTGAAGAAATGGTGTGTTTGCGAATTCTTGATTCCAATTCTTACCAAATATTCTCTATGGGATTTAAGTCTGGAGATTGTGGTGGTGTTTTTATTATTTCAGGACAGTTATATAGCAGCCAGAATCTAACGTTCAGAGCAGTGTGCTTGGGGTCATTGACCTGGTAGAATTTAAAATCGTTATGAAGGTTCAATTTTCGTGCTGAAGATTTCAAATTTTGCTTTAAAATATCAATATACTTGTACTGATCCATTATACTGTCAATAAAAACAAGATTACCAACTCCAGCGGACGACATACACCCCCACATTATAACTCCTCTTCCACCATGTTTTACTGTTGGTACCAAGTTCTGTTTGCGAAATTCTTCCCTGGGTTTTCTCCACACCAAGATTCTACCGTCAGAACCAAATATATTAAATTTACTCTCATCAGCAAATATAACTTTATTCCAGTAATCAGAATTCTTATTTATGTTGGATTTTGCGAAAGCTAGTCTGAGTTTTCTATTCTTTTCACTTACGAAGAATTTTTTCCTGGCTACTCTACCGTGATATCCAGCAGATCGAATTACCCTTCTAATAGTCTCAGGATTAACAATTATTCCATATAATGCTTGTAAATCAGCAGCAACTTTTGAAGCACTATTTCTTGGATTTTTTTTTAATATTTCGAACGATAATTCGCTTTATTCCATTGGATAGCTTTGATGGTCTTCTTTTATCCTGAATCATATGATTCTTTTTATATCGTTTAATGATATTGAAAACTGTTGAACGACTCAAGCTCACTGTTTCAGCAGTTTTTATAATAGCTTTTCCACGTTCAATATGCAAATTAATAACTAATTTTCGAATTTCAGGCGAAGTTTCTTTTCGTTTAGCATTCATGGCTACACAGCTAAAATACACAAAAATTCCAAAACAAACTGGAGAGAAATACTGCAGACGATTTTATAAATTATTGCCAATTGCTTTTAAGTAAAAATAAAACCCCAAAAAATATTTTTATTGCTTATTTCAGACGATTTTTGTTGCATATATAATGGTGTCCCATCACTTATGTGAGCTATTTTTTGCTCCGTTCTAAACATTTGTATTTTTATTAAATTAATATTTTAATATTTTGACAAAATGTATGTCATGTAATAATCTTTACTAAATTTAAGTATGAAACACACCCACAAAAAAATGTGTACATGTTTTTTTAATTTATTTGATTAGTTTTCTTTTGTAAAGCACAAGTGTCCCATCACTTATGTGAGACACTGTATATATATACATTTTCTAAATATATAGTCACCCAGTATATGCACACAAATAAATAAGTAAATACAAAAATATCGTTTCAAAGGAAAACTTGCGACAAAAAGTCATATATATAGCTAGAGAAAAATACTCTCGTAGCTAATTAACATGCTTTTGCCATATTAAGTTTTATTTGATGTATAAATAATCTTTCACCTTTAAGTAAAAAAAAAATCCCCTTCTGTTGAAATGACGAAATTACTGTTTACTTAATCTTCTCATTTTCATTACATAACACAAGTGATAAAATATTCCCCCTCTTTATGTACGCAGAAATATGTGATAATTACTTCTGTAGGAGAGATAACTGCTACCTGTCTAATGAATTTACGAATATACATTTTAATTAATGTCATATACTTTTCTTTTCATCTCTAGAATCATTTCATGCTTTAATAAATTTGCTTTTTTAAATTTAAAAGGCTATTTGAACAAAATTTATGACATTATTAAAAATGATTTTTAATATACATATTTAATAAAGTAAAGTGTTTGTGGGAAGTTTGTGTTTGAATTGATTGAATTATATTGATTTAATTTTGTTGATATATATTAAAAATTTCATTGTTTTGATTGTAAAAGAATGTTTTGAAAATGGGTGAAACATTCATGCACAGAAAATTATTCGTGGAGAAATATGAATTATTTAACTAAAGTATAATTATTATTTTTATTTTTTAAAAGAAATTTATGCTTTTAAAAACTTATAACGTGTTCTGGTTTAATCATTTAAGAATGCAATTGTTGTTTTTTAAAGATAAATGTATTATCGCCAATTTGACTTGATTCTTTTTTTTTATAGGATTTTGGCAAAATTATAGGAAACTAATTTAACCATAATTAATTTGTATACCATTAATTTTAGAGGGATAATTCTAGTTGCAAAAATGCTGCAAATGTTGTTTGTTTAGAAATTTTCATCGTTTCTCAATGCGAAAAATTGCCGTAAATAAAGAAAATTCATAAAATTTAAAGTATTATGACTCTGTATCGTAACTTTTCAAATGTTACACTGTAAAAAAAAAAAAAATCATGAGGTTACTAAAAATTTTTTAGTAAATTTGTATTCCACAGATTTTTTCAGTAACCATTCCAAACTTTTTTTTGCAAGTAAAACAAACCTTTATTTTGTAAACTGAACAAAAGAATTTTTTGTATAACTAACTTAAAATTTTTTAGTATGAGCCAGCCAGCAAATTTTAGTAACAGCTCCAAAATTATTTTTAGTAACCATTACTCACGGATTCTTAGTAGCTAGTCCAAACGCAATTTTTGCAGCGGTAGATTTCCGGAAACGCCTCAATAGATGGCAGCTTCAAACATTGCCACCTGCGCAATTTTGATTTCATAATGATTTCATACTTAACGAATACGTACACTGCATACACTCGGTACGTCTTTGGTGGTGTCGAGCTTCGAACCCGAGGCCTTTCAGTCTGGAGCTCTGTGCTATGACCACTAGGTTATGACGGCCACAGCAAGCGAGTTTTAGTAATAGCTATTAAAAATATAAAACTATTAACTCTATTCTTTGGTAGCTTTTTTCTAGTAACTCTCACAGATTCTCTTTTAAGTGAGTAAGATTACTAAAAGTTTTTTAGTAATTAGAAGGATAACTAAATTTTTTTTAGTAGATCGACCCTTTTTTTTTACAGTGTACTGTTTTACACGTTAAAACACGGAGGAAGTGTTTTTAAATATAAGATTTTTTTCTTATAAAGTAAACGCAAAACAAACAAATTTAATACTATTCAAGCTTCATTTTTAGTTCGCAGGCTATGAAAGCCTGAGAGCTTATGTGCCCGCCTGTTATGTGTATGTATGTATGTACGCGCGCGTGCGTACATTCGTAACGCGATAACTCATGATAAAAATATCTTATTTACTTGAAAATTTGGATATAGGCTTATGATGATAAGGCGCTTTCCTGATTAGTTTTGAGAGTTCATTCAATTAGCATAAGAAGAGGAACGGGGGTTAATTCCCCTCCCCTTAATTTATATAAATGGGTTTTTCATGCAGAATTATGAGATTTCGTTCAAATCTTAAGTATAGGATCATTCTGATGAGGCACCTCCTTGATTAGTATTGGGTGTCCATTGGATAAGTATTAAGCAGGGGAACGGTGGCTATTGCCCCTCCCCTTAATTTATATAAATGGGTTTTGTATGCAGAAATATCAGATTTCGGCCAAATATTAGATATTGGATCATTCTGATGAGGTGCTTCCGTGATTAGTATTGGGTGTTCATTGGAAAAGTTTATAGAGGGGGGTACGGGGGGTAATCCCCTCCCCTCTTAATTTAGGTTAATGGGTTTTTCACGCAAAATTTACCGATTTGCTTCAAATTTTGGATATAGGTTCATTCTGAAGGAGCGCTTCCCTGATTTGTTTTTAAAACTCATTGGATAAGTGTTAAGGGGAGATAGGGGGAACTATCCCTCATACTTTAGGTAAATGGTTTTTCATGCATAAATAAACTATTTGTTTCAATATTAGGATACAGGTTCATATTGGTAAGAACCTTCCCTCATTAGGTGTGGTGTTCCTTTGTTAAGCATAAAGGGAGAGTATGGGCGATTACCTCCACCTTAAGTCAGCTAAATAGTTTTATGCAGAGTTATCCGATTTGCTTTAAATTTTGGATTTAGGTTTGAATATTTGAATAGTTTTGGAGGTTTAATGGTTAGGTATAAAGGAGTGGGCGGAAAGCGACGCTTACATAAATGGGTTTTTATGTAGAATTATTTAACTTGCTTCGAATTTTGGGCACATGCTTATTATATGATAATGCGTATCCCTGATTATAGAGAAATAGAGAGTGACTGTTTCCTACCTTAATTTTTTTTTCGAAGGACATTATTATATAAGGCTGTAATATACAATTCGTGTGCATAGCCTGTGGGCAATATTCTTTTTATTTTTCTATTAGCTATAGGATTTTTTTCGATGATTATTTCTGTAATTTTACTCCGTTGAGATTTTCATTATATTATTACTGTTTTAATAATCATTTAGTTCACATTGCATTGTTAATAACATATGAAGCAGAAATATTACACTACAGAAAATTTGCATAATCCTGCAGTCATAGATGAGCTGTTTCACTGTTAAAAATTTCTGTAAATGCACAGAAAAAAAACAAGATTGTAAATTTATACTAGTTCTCGGTTAAATGTATTCTACTGAGTTTCTGTGTCATCATTTTACAAACATTTCCCTTATTACTCGTAGATTATCTCTAATTTCACAGAAGAACTTATAACAGTGTTGAATTATTACTATCAGTTTTAACTAATAATTTTATAGTTAAGTTGGCCGGTTAAATTGATATATTGAATAAAACATGAAGAAAGAATCGCAGCAAATTATATTTTGAAATTCATTGAGATTGTTTTACGTTATCGAATAACAATATAAATAAACACATTTGCTGTTCATAAGTTCAAGAGATTTAGTTTTGTTTTTTCCCTATAGCTATATTATCTTAAGGGGGTCGGGGACACAAAAATCTTCAAATTTTATAGAAAAAATTATTGCATTAAACGTTTCTCTATTTTTTCAATTTATTTTTTATTTTTTCAATGCTTAAAATGACGATTAAATAATGTTTCTATCTTAATTAAAAGAGGAAATATCATTTTTCTCGTTTCGGTTTGTTTTAAAAATCTAGCTTTCAACCAATGATTATCATGAAATGATTTCTTTTGAAAGTGCTTTTTTCTTTATGATGGGTTTTTTCACAATTTCTCTGATTTAAATCATTATAACTCAAGAACATTAAATTTGACATATTTTTGTTTTTTTAAATGTAAAAAAATTGAAATTGTACAAATAACATTTTGAGTTATAACGATTTCTAACTACCCCACTTTTTAAATAAATTTTTAATTTTTACATTTATTAGAAAAATTAGGATAAGTTTTATTATGTGATTTTGTTTACAAATAATATGGTTAACCATCACAAAAAAAATGAAAATTTTAATTCAATAAATAAAATTTTTTAAGTGTGTCCCGGACCCATTTAAAGCAAAGTTCGATGGATCTTTTTATAATTAGAAAAGGATTTTTCATCTTTTTTTTTCACAATTTACTACATGCATTTTTTCTGTGTGTTTAAATTTATTATAAGTATGATTTCCCCAAAACTCGCATATTTCATTAAATAATAACCTAGTACTTTACTTTTTACAATGTACTGCAGTAACAAGGATCTACAGGTGAGTTTCATTGATTCATGTAGTATTAACATTATCTGCAGTGACTGTTTCACAATAAAGTAATTAACACAATGCTATTCCTTGAAAACAATATAAAAAATAATTGTTTTGCACGATGCATTATTGAATTTTCTCTCCGATTCCTTCTTGAAATGCTATTATCATTATGTTAAAAGAAGTCAGATGATTCCTATTCATCCTTGAGGTAATATCAGGTTTGTCGTAACCAGAATCGATTAATCGAATTTTGTTATTTTCTCTTTCTATTCATAGATATGCATGAGAAATAATCGAAGTCTGCAGAACCTTTCATGGAATATATATATCTGTCGGACCCTTTTAGTTTTTTTTGCTTAAATTTTATCACGTTTTACCAGTATTAAAAAAAAATGTGCAAAATTTAATTTATCTATATTTTAGAAATTATTTAAAAAAAATTATCGATAAAGATATTCTCTATTAATTATTCTAGATTTCGCATTGTATGCGAATTATACATTTCCATTGCCGTAATATGTACTTTGCAGAAAGTGCATTAAGAGCATCTCGAGTTAATTTGTGTTTTGTTGGTTACACTCTAAATATACGGATGAAAATCTACACTGACTCTTACACATAACTTCGATTAATAAAGTGTGAATTATTTTAATCCGAATCAAAGTGATTTCAGTACTTATTAATATGGGAAAATACAAAAAAATATGTATGGATGAACTAAATTAAATTTGAAAAATAATTTATCTCAAAGTCAGGGAATCTTGACTTTCTAAACAGATGATTCATGAAATATTTAAAAGAAAATAGGATCAGGAAAAAAAATCTAAACATTTGGCTAGTAGGTTTCCAAAATTGTATCTTGACAAATAAAAAAATTATAGTTATGTGAAAAAAATCGTTCTTCGAAAATTAAATGAATCTGAATTATGTTTCATTCACAGAGATTAAGTTTTACTTTCTTTTATTTATAATAGAAGACTCGCTTTCCACTTCTGGTTTTAAACATATTTACACAATTTTGTGGTCAGAGGTCACAAAAAACATGTTTAAAAAATGTCTGTTTCTCCATGTGTCCGTGTGTCATCTTGTATAGTCAAAAAGTGTATGAATTTATCCATAGACTTGAACCAAACTTCATACATATGTTTTTGACTGTAGCTAACAAGTCCCAGTTGAAATTAGAGACATTCCCTCCGACGGATATAGTTTGGGAAGGATGTACGCTCATATTGTAGTAACGATTTTGTTGATCTTTTGCATTTTAAGTGAAATATTTATGCATATTGTTTGACGAAATTTTATATTTAGGTTTAAAATAGTAGCACGAGGTTTGCATATAATTTTTCAGAGTTTCGGCCTGAAGGTGGTATTGTGTTATCGAATTTTGTTAGATTTCCAGGTCAAATGTGGTAACTTAAAAAAATCATACTGTATCACATAAATGTGGAATCTAGGTTTGATTTGTATATACATGGTCGAATTCATAAGTAATGAGCCTCACTTGATTTTGTCTCTAGCGTACATCGGCACGCGCACCTATTGCTAGGAACGATGGTAGGAGGTGTTGGCTTATATATTGACATATAAAGACTGAAAAAAAAAAAACGCCGCGCTCAAGCTAAGGGACATCAAGGGTGTCTGGGAGATTCACCACGATAACGCGCCCAGCCGCACCTTTTTCATCGTGAGCGCTTACTTGGCTCGGCTGAATGTTGAGAAACACCGAAAATACTGGCGATAAATATATATCAATAAATATAAAAACTTTGTTAAATCACCATAAAAATAAAAATTATACAGGACGAGTTTCGAGCTGCAAAATTACCGCTCGTCATCAGCTGGTCCAAACACGTGTCACAACGGACAGAGTGGAAATAACAGTGAAATAAAGAGGGAGGAGATTACACAGAGTGCGACAGGTGGCGCTGCTTGTCAGAGCCAAGGAGGAAGAGAAAAGTAAAGATAAACTCAAAGAAGGAGGGATGAGATTACAAAGAGTGCCCCAGGTGGCAGAGAAAAACTAATGAAAGATAAAGAAAACTATTGAAAAATAAATAAAATAAAATAAAATAAAAATAAATAAATCAAATAAAAATAAATAAATAAATCAAAATCAAAATAAAATAAAATTAAAATAATTAAAAAAATGATATAATAAAATAAATGAATAAAAATAATAGATAATAATAATAATAATAAAAATAAAAACTAAAAATAATTATAATAATAATAATAAACTACAAAAGTAATTTCCATGCAGGAGAAAGGGAGGGGGATGAAGAGAGATCGTTGACAAGAGTATTACAATTTTTATAAATAAAATAAGCTTCGTGAGTATCTAAATGAGAAGGAGAGGCAGGATTAGAAATAATTCTCGCCATGGAAAAATTGAAAAAATGACCGGAAGATCAACAGTGAGAAGCAATGGAAGACCTAGATAATTCCTGATTTTTAATGTACCTCAGATGTTCATCCAATCTTTTCTTCAACGCTCTTCTGGTCTGACCAATATAACCCAAATTGCAAGAGCAAGGAATAAAATAAACACCCCACCGGTTCTCAACAGGAATAGGATCTTTCAAAGACGAGAATTTAATTTTATTCATAGGTTTGAAGATAACTTTAAAATTGAAACGAGAAAGGATTTTAGCTATTTTGAAACAAAGAGGAGAATAAAAAGGCAGAACTACAGAGTTAATATTAGACTAATTATTAGAATCAGTAAGAAGACGTTTAGGCTTATTAAATTTATACAGAGCTTTGTCAATCAGAGGGATTATAACCACGAGTGCGGGGAAGAGATTTGAGGTAACTAATTTCCTTATTTAGAGCAGAAGAGTCAGAAGAAATCCGAAGTGCTCTGTAAACAAAAGTATAAAAGGAAGCCACTTTATGCTGTGGAGGATGGTTAGAAAAAGCATGCGGAGGTAGAGATACAGCGAAAGGTTTTCTATAAACAGAGGTAGAGAACCGGATCAGGGTGTTTAGTAACTAAGACATCGAGGAAAGGAAGAGAATCATTCTCTTCGACTTCAAGAGTAAACTAGATGCAAGGATCAACAGAGTTGACAAGAGAAAGTAGATTTTGGAGATCCAGCTCAAAAGGAATTAAGATAAAAGTATCATCAACATACCTACACCAGAAGGGAAAATCAAATAAACTGAAGAGTCTTTCTTCCACAAAATGCATATAAATGTCACATAAAAGAGGAGATAAAGGATTGCCCATGGCTAAGCCATCCGTTTGAACATAAAAGGAATTATTAAATTGGAAAGCAGTTTGCCTAACACAAATACTAACTAATTGCAGGATCTCGTCAATCTCGATGGAAGAGTAATGGAATTCGCGTAGCCTTCTTTCCAAACAGTCAATTGCTCCTTGAACAGGGACGTTAGTGAAGAGGGATTTAACATCTAAGGAAATCATTTTGTAATTACATGGAGAAAAGCGTTTAATTTTATCAACAAAGTCAATAGAATTTTTAACAGTGTGAAAATTAGTGGAAGATAAAGGAGCGAGTAACTTAGAAAGGAACTTGGCAAGTTTATAAGAAGCAGTACCAATATTAGAAACGATAGGGCGAAATGAAAGAGTAGGTTTATGGACCTTAGGAAGAGCATAGAAACGAGCACAATTAGCTATAGAAGGAATGACCATACGTTTAGTGTTATTATTAAGAATGACAGACTTATTAACGACCTCCTTGATATCAGAAAGGTGTTTAGTAGAAGGATCTTTCTTTAATTTAGAGTAAGGACCGAAGTTTAACATAGATTCCACATGAGAAATATAATCAGACTTATTGAGAAGAACGGTTTGACCGCCTTTATCAGCCTTAGTGTTGAATGTTCCAATTGTCCCACATCCTCCCTATAGCCCGGACTTGTCGCCCTCTGATTTCTTTTTATTTCCGCGCTTAAAATCAGCGCTGAAAGGTAAACGCTTCAACTCGATCGAGGACATCCAAGAAAATGTCAAGACAGCCCTTGAAGCTATCCTGGAACAGTTCTACGTGGACGCCTTCGAGTCATGGAAATGACGCCTACAAAAGTGTATTGATGCAGGAGGTACCTATTTTGAAGAATACTAGGCAATTGTACCAATTCGATCAATAAATCTGTCCCTTTGAACAAAGGCTCATTATTTATGAATCCAACCATGTATGTAGTAACCAACTTTTTTTCTAAAATAGGAATAAAAAAATACTCTTGTTTAAGTCTTAACATGCATGAGATACAAGAAAGGTTTGAGATTGGTACATTTGACTAGTTTTGATAAAGGCTAAGCGTTTACAAAACTTTCATCTAATAAATTGCCAACAGGCCATGAATTTTGCAGCGCTTTAAAGTGCTTGAGTATATTTCATGCTTAGCTTTTTTACTTTTAGTGGAACCTTTGTAACGAAAAATCGCGATACACGTGGGATATGTGCATGCTACATACAACAGCACTTACATTGGACTGGCAATATCAAATGTATGTTTGTTTGAACCATGTACTCCATTTATTCTAGTATTGTTTATATTTTTATATTTATTTATCATTTGTATGTAATGACTTTATATGATTTTTTTCTACTACAATAATCTAATCGGTAAAATATAACAAAATAAATTAAAATGCACAATAAGCTGGTCAAACCGTTCAGTAAGCAGAGAAGCGAGGAGCACCTTTACTGATGACAGACAAAGAAATGCAAAATTATTCATATATTTGAAAGATGCAAAAATATTACTTCATTACAGTACTTGAGCAATACGCATATGCCTACATGAGTCATATATGTATCACAATAATAGCCATAAGACCGCTACGATGTACGTCGTACATAAAATTTCATATCACAAAAATAAACTAAATTTGAAGTTGCATTTTTAATCAGTTTTTCCAGTGAGAAAAAATTAAAAATATTTTCAAGGTAAACAGCCAAAGTTCTTATCACTTAAAAAAAAACATGATATTATTAAAACAATTATAGAAATATTTGCCACCAGGAACCATCAGCAGGCAGACCTAATTTACAGTAAGTAAAAATAAAAAACAGTAACCATAACGTCATATTTGAAGTAGAGAGTATATTTTGCCTGCCCCAAAATACATTGTTTATAACTTTTTTAGAATATTTCTATAATTACATTCTATTAAAGGGCAATATATATATTTATTTTTAAGCGAACATTGAATGTCTCAATACCCGCTATTATATTTCTTTATTTCATTCAATTTTCCATGCCTCATTTTCCATATAAAAATAAACATGTCAGTTATTATTAATACATATTTACTTTCTTTATCTTCAAAAACAACCGAAATATGAAATAAAGTTGTCTGGAAACAGTGTCAATATCGAGAAACGTAATTTGAAAATTTAATGATTTTGCAACAAGAAAGGTGGTAAAAGTTTGATGTGAGAGTTGTTGAGAATTTGTTCGAGAGTAACAATATTCATTAAGTAATCCATAAATATATCGTTTACTTACTATGTCAGAGATTTTAAACTTTAATATGAAGTAAAGCACATTAAAGTTGTCGATTTCACTTATCAATTGATAACTTGTCAGAAGAGAAAGAAAATGTATATAACATGTTTTTCAACCATAGGAACAAACAAAATGTATCATTCTATTTACGAATTTTTCCTAATCGCATTATTAATTATAAATTATTTTTACGAAAACCAATTTATGCAAAATTTATATGCACGCTTGTGCGAAATTTTAGAATCCTATAAGCCCCTCCCCCTCCAAAATATATATATAAATTATTGTTTAAATTAAGTGTAAATGAAAGACATTTATGGTTAAAAATTATTTGATATAACTTATCTCTCGCTGACCTATAATTCAAAATTGATGCCGGATTGTATATCTACGTTTTTCATTAAGGGAAATAAAAATTATGGTACTGCCATTGAAAATTTAAAAGTCAGTTTCGTCAATCAACTTGAATATATAAATGATCCTTTATGAAAAAATAAACAGCACACAACTCTAGTTCTTAGTCTTATTCTTATTCTTTATTATTTTTTAGTTAATTATTAAGTTTAGTTAATTTATTTTTTGGTATAATTTAGTTATTATTGTTTTTTTTAACTTTTATCTAATGCTATCAATATTTCAATGAAAAAAAAAAACCCGCAAAAATGCATTTTTTATGCAAAAAGGCTCTTGATGCAGTTATCCAAAAGTCTTTTTTTTATTTTTACGAATGGACTGGCTGAAGGATTTAACTGCTTGAAGAAACTTGAAACTCTACGGCAATGCAATCTTTTCACCATTGTAGGAATGCACTAAGAGTTTAACGTAAAAAGAGACAATTTAAGATATTTTGCATTGAAGTAAAACGTTAATTGGACTTGAAACTCAAATAATTTTACTTGAAAATTTGGAAATGATTCTTAGCAATTCAGCGATACGCGGTCCATATTTGAGATTCAAAAATATATACATAATTACGTCTGGATTACTACAATGTCTGAATATACTTGTAAATATTAACAAAGCGCTTTTTATAAGGAGATATTTGTTAAATTGAAAAGATCGTTCTGTTTCAAATATAACTTTAATGTATCAACATTTTATCGCAATACATTGTCATTCTATAAATAAGTGCAATCCCAATCTTAAGATTATTTTGCGTTCAATGCTCACTAGAGAACTGCAAGAAGTGTAAGTTACCGATTTTGACGAAAGCGGTATCGTTGGAAAGATCTTATCGTGAGCAGTAAAAATCGCTATGGAACTAAACATCGGAAATGATTCGTTTTCAAGATATCCGACAATTTATGTCACGTAACTAGTGCAAACTTAATGGGGGACCGCAAAAAATTTTAGTCTCGGTTTTAACGAAAGTGGTAGCGTTGAAAAGATATCATTGTGAGGATTAGAAAACTGATTGGAATCAACCGTCGAAAAGGAGACGTTTTAGAGATATCCGACAATTTGTGTCACACTGCTAATACACACTGCTGGGAAACTGCATTAAGTGACATAAATTGTCGGATATCTCGAAAACGGCTCATTTCAGATGGGTAGTTCCATTGAGTTTTTAACTTTTCACAAAGATATCTTTGCAACGACACCATTTTCATCAAAATCTAGAAAACAATTTTTTGTGGTCCCCCATTAAGTGTGCTCTAGAACAGTAAACACTATCTACGTGATATAAATTATCTGATATCTCAAAAACGGCTCATTTCCGGCGGGTAGTTCCATTGAGTTTTTTTCTCCCTGAAGATGATATCTTTTTAACGATGTCACATTCGTTAAAATCGAGACTAAAATTGTTTGCGGTCCCTCATTAAGTATGCACTAGTTACGTGACATAAATTGTCGGATATTTCGAAAACGGCTCATTTCCGACGGGTAGTTCCACTGTGTTTTTTATTGCTCTTGGTGAGATCTTTCCAACGATGCCCCTTTCGTCAAAATCGGTGACTTACACTTCTTGCAATTCCCTAGTTAGATCAAATATGTTCTGAATTCATTTAATAAAGCGCCCAGGGAAATTTTTATTTTCAACTGCCATTGTATTAAGTCAGTTCTCAGAATGTTAATGATCATATTATTAATTTATTCTTTTATATTTATTACGTTATAAAAAAAAGCTTATTTTTAACACTAATGAAACTGCAATTGTTTTGTTGCAAGTGTGCTAAGTTTTGTGTGATCATGTCATTCTTATATTTGAGCTTATCTCTTCATTCTTTTAATTACAGGAGATAGTGGAGGAGACTTTAATGCGGCAGATATTATCTTGGGAAATGCTCTTTCTATTCAATTCTATTAATCTATGACACGAGAACATTTCTCTCTTGAATTAACTAATGTTACCGCTGAACTTCAATAGTTATTTTTTTCACTTTTAAAACGTTGAGAATAATATTGTAAAAGCGTATAAAAGCTATCTCTGAAAATACCTTGCACATTACTTTCTTATAGTAAAATTTAATTGAAAAGTAATTCAACAAAAATAAAAAAAAATAAAAAAAAATGACTTGGCTTTTAACTTTTCTTATAGATTACTTCTTTCTTCTTATTATAAATAAGAAACGTCTTGTACGACTTGCGGGAAGAAAGTAATTAAGGTCACATAATGAATTCAGAAACTAATTACGCAGAAAATGTGTACATCCAACGCATTATCATTATGTGACTTCTGCTGTTGTTTTTGTCAAAAATAACTGATATGTATAGTTTTCTTTCCTGAAATTTTTTAAAAATAATTACAGCATGCATTATTAGATTTAAATATATATATACAGGGTGTCCGAAACTCTGGAAACGGTCGAATAACTCGAAAAATACATATGAGATTGAAAAACGTAAATATACGTGTTAAATTAGGGGTGCACAACCTGTTGCCCGCGGGCCAAACTGATACCAGTAATTTTATGCAGAATAATTTTCGTTATAATAATGACAGAAACTTTGCTATGAAAGAAAACAAACGTCACTTTTGAAATATTCTGGTGTCAAACGATTTTCTGGCAAAAAGGTTGTGCATCGCTATGTTAAATATTTTTAAATAAGCTACTCAGTGATACCAAATTTGACCTTCGTAACCGACCCCCTGGGGGTCAGAGGGGGGTCCAACTTTGAAATTTTAAATTATAACCCCCATTTTTTATTGCAGATTCGGATTCTACGAACAAAAATACGTACCTTTTGTATTTGATGTTTATTTCGAATCCTCGTTTATCACGGTGTGATTGAGCATATTAAATCGATACATATTTCGGCTTTTCCAACGGGATTTTCCCTAATCGAAACTAATTGGGGAGAATTTATGACATCAAATTCCTCGTCTTTTGCAATAATAGCGTTTCCTGAAAATCACCCGTGCCGATTATTTCGGTAGTGCTACACAGTTAAAAAATTGATCCATTTGCTGTAGCGTCACTCCACAGCTTTTATCGAATATCTCTTTCATGACCAATGAGAATGTTCCATAACACAGTAAAGTACACTGTAAAAAAATTGACCCTTTTGCTGCATCGTCACTCCACCGCTTTTATAGAAAACGATTACTTTACTGTGTTATGGAGCATTCTCATTGGTCACAAAAGAGATATCCTATAATAGCTGTGGAGTGACGCTGCAGCAAATGGGTCAAATTTTTAACAGTGTAGCACTTGTGGGGAATCATGTTTTAACGCCAAAAGGGCGATGAATCCTGATCTTAGTTACGCGTGGCAACCCCTCCCCTGGGCTCAAGATATTTTTTTGTTTTGTTTATGTTTTTCAGAGAGAGAAAAGAATTAATACGCGATGGTGTTATGACAGTCTTGATAGAAGAATAATTCTAAAATATATCGAATTTCATGTAAATATTTGTAACATATGTGTAAATAAGAAGGTGTACAGTATGTATAATGTATATAGAAGATGTAAAGTATTTTCTTCCAATTAAAAAGAAGTGATACCCGTTTGAAGTTATTGAATATGAATCGCCTAAATTAATTTTGTGTTATTCGAAATCCACTGAACCAGCCGACGCGACAATGGTGCATCGGCCGGGAAATAATAGAATGAGAATATGATTCAGACGATTGCATATATGAAACGGGTAAGTTTTTTTATTGTTATTTCTTTGATTTTATGATTTGGAAGAAACAGTACTATACAAAATGAGTACCGGTGAAAATTTGAAAAGAAATATTACTAAACGCGGATCAATTAGATCCACAATAACAAAATTAATTAAAAAAATTGATAATGAAATTTTGAAAGAAAGTGATTTGAAACCGGAAATTGTGGAGGATTGTTTAGCAACATTGCTGGAACATAAGATTTCTCTAGAAAACCTAGACGATTTAATACAATCTGAAATTGAATCTTCTAATTTAGAAACCGAAATTGAAACTTGTTTAGAATATAAAGAATCAATTATTACGTGTAAATCGAGAGCAAATAGATTTTTGCATAATTTAAAGAAAACTTCTGATATTACAAATGAACCAAAAGTAACTACGCCCCCCATATCAGATACTCAGTTAAAATGTAACACCAAATTGCCGCGAATTTCTTTAAACAAATTCACCGGCGACATTTGCGAATTCCAAGAATTTTGGCCGCAATTTAAAGTCGCTGTTCACGAAAATGAAGCCCTTCAAGAGATAGAAAAATTTACTTATTTGAAATCTTTGATTTCGGGATCAGCAGCTGCTGCTATTAACGGGCTTCCATTAACTGGTGAAAATTACGCAACGGCAATAAATATATTAAAGGATCGTTTTGGAAAAAGAGAAGTTTTAATATCTGCGCACACAAATAAATTATTAAATTTAGAAGCAGTGCGAAGATCAAATGATATTTATTCATTAAGAAAATTGTATGATGAAATAGCGATACAAATAAGAAGTTTAGAATCATTGGATGTGAAATCAGACCAATATGGTTGTTTATTGTTACCTATTATTTATAAATGTATACCTAATGACCTTTTATTGCAATTTCATAGAGAACAGTGCGAGAAAAAAGATGTTTGCGTAAATGATTTATTATTGTTCCTTAAGCGCGAAATCGAAGCGCGGGAAAAGGTTGTTAATGTTACATCTGTCAGTTTTGAGATTAAATCTCATGAAAATAAATTTAAACAAAATCCTTCTAAACATTTTCTTCAAGGAAAAAATAAAAATCCCTCAGCATTTACATTAAATACAATTACAGAAAATCTTTGCCCTTTTTGTTCTCAGAAACATGAAGCAAATTTGTGTAACTTAAATTTGGAAGAAAGAAAGCAATCTTTATCGAAACAAGCGAAATGCTTTCGATGTTACAAAAGATTTCATAAGAGTAAGTTTTGTAAAAATTCTAATATTCGTTGCACTCTTTGTAATTCAAAGGCTCATCAAAATTCTCTTTGTAATAAAAAAGTAAAAGAAAGATCATCAAAGGAAAATAAAATTGACCTTGTTTCAACTGAAGGGGATGAAATAGGGGGAAAGCAAAATACGCAATATGAAAAAATAACTGTTTCTTCACTTTGTTGTAAGCCAGATGAATATGTTTATTTTCAAACTTTAAAGGGAACAATGATTGGGAAAGATAAAAATATTAATGTTCGTATCTTGCTAGACAGTGCGTCGCAGCGTACGTTTGTCGGAAAGAATTTGTCAAGGCATTTAAATTTAGAGGTGACAGGACAGGAATCATTAAAAATCCATACATTTGCTGGTACGAAACCTATTGTTAATAATCACAATAGAGTTAAAATTTTCTTAAAGGATAAATTTTCTGACAATGTAATTTCTCTGGAAGCATTAGAAACAGAGAAAATTTGTTCAGATATAATACGCGCCCCAAGTTCAGAGTTAAATGAAAAAATAAAAGAAATGGGTATACAGTTGTCAGATGTTTCAAATGAATTAAATGATGGGGAGAATAAAATAGATTTGTTTATTGGTAGCGACTACTATTGGTCAATTATGACAGGGAAATATAAACGTATTTCACCAACTCTTGTTTTGAATGAAACTAAACTAGGTTGGACACTTCATGGGAAGTTCTCAGATGAAGTTTATGAAAATAATTTAGTGTGTGCAATGTATATATCTATTTGGGATAATAATGAAGATGATAAAATGTCAATTCAACTTGAAAAATTTTGGACTATAGAAGGGTTAGGGATTCAGGAAGATAATACAAATAAAGATTTGTGTGATAATGAAGTATTAGAACAATTTGAAAATTCTATTCAGTTTAAGAACAATAGGTATGAAGTTAAATTACCTATGAAATATGACAATGTTGATCTTCCGAATAATTATGATGTTGCCAAAAAGAGATTTAATAGTCTAATTAAACGATTTGTAAATAATCCTGCATTATTTAAGGAATATAAAGAAATTATTGATGAATATAAGGCTTTAGGAATAGTAGAAATTGTTGAACCGCAAGAAATAAATTCACCGAATGGTAATTTGACCTATTATTTACCCCACCACCCTGTAATTCGAAGGGATAAACAAACAACCAAACTACGCATTGTTTTTGATGCCTCATCTCACGCTCCTTCTGAACCTTCTCTAAATGATGTACTCTTCCCAGGTCCCAATTTGAACTCAGATTTATTTGATTTAATTTTGCAATTTCGAAGCAATAAAATTGCCGTAGTGGCAGACATTGAAAAGGCTTTCTTACAGATAAGTCTTGCTGAAAGTGACAGAGATATAACGCGTTTCCTGTGGATCGAAGAACTCCCTCAAGATAAAAATTCCCCAATTAATTTTATAATTATGAAAATGTGTCGTGTATTATTTGGCGTCACTTCGAGTCCATTTCTGTTAGGAGCTGTAATTAAACATCATTTGAAGAGGTATGCAACTTTATATCCGGAAACTTGCTCTAAAATTGATTCTTCCATGTATGTGGACGATTTATTGTTAGGAGCACATACGGTTAATGAAGCTTTAAAAATTTCAAAGGAATCTTTATCTATTTTTCAGCAAGCAAATATGTTTTTACGTAAATGGCAAAGTAATTCTACCATTTTAAAGGAAAATTTAAAATCTTTAGATATGAATGTTTGCGCTGATACATCAACTGACACAACTCCATTTAAAATTTTAGGGTTAATATGGGACACTGAAGAAGACATTTTTAGATTAGATAATCAAAGTCTGTTAGAATTTGTTCATTGTCAAGATAAGACCAAAAGAACTATAATTCGAGCAGCTGGAAGAATTTTTGACCCTGTTGGGTTTTTATCACCATTTACGATTTTAATTAAAATGATTTTTCAATCATTATGGGAACATGGTATCGATTGGGATCAGAATTTGCCAGAACATTTAGAGAAAAAATGGGATAACTGGTGTGCACAGATTCCACATCTTAGTAAAATAAAAATTCCAAGATATTATTTTCAGGAAATGGACAATTATGACAATTTAGAAATTCACTGTTTTAGTGATGCAAGTATTAAGGCTTATGGAAGTGTTATATATCTGAGATACAATAACAATAATAGTATCAAGACAAGTTTTGTTACGTCAAAAAGCAGACTAGCTCCCATAAAGAAGTTAACCTTGCCCCGCCTCGAACTGATGGGTGCTCTGATTGGAGCTAGACTTGGAAAGCGGGTAATGTCTGTTCTCAAGATAAGTGAAGACAGAGTACATTATTGGAGCGATTCAAATATCGTGCTTCACTGGATCAAGAGTTCATCTAGTACTTGGAAGCCATTTGTAAGCAACCGAACATCAGAAATACAAAGTTTAACAGATCCAAAGAACTGGCGACATTGTCCCGGTAGCTCAAATCCTGCTGATCGACTCACAAGAGGACTATCCCTTCTGGACCTCGAAAAAGATGACCTGTGGTGGTCAGGGCCTCCATGGTTAGTTAAAGATTCTAAATTATGGCCCAAAGAAGACAGAGAAATAGATGAAGATATGAAACAACTAGAAGCTAAAAGAAATGTGATTTTACAAAATGTTTGTTCATCAGAACAACAGAAGCCACTTATAGAAATTGAGCGCTTCAGTTCCTTCTTGAAGGCAGTTAGAACATTGGCAAGAGTTAGGAGATTTATTTTCAATTTAAGAAATTCAATCAAGCGTAAAGATACATTATCTGCTGAAGAATTGAAAGAAGCTGAAGAATTATTAATCAAAGAAGTACAAATGAAGAATTATAAGGAAGAAATTGAGTCATTAGAAAAAGGAAATTCTGTTAAGAAAACATCACGAATTTATTCCCTGTGTCCATATTTGGATGAAAATAAAATTTTACGAATAAAAACCAGACTTAATGAAGGCTCCTTTGATTCGAATGAGACCAACCCAATCATATTGCCGAAGAACGAAAAATTAACAGAATTGCTAATAATGCAAGAACACAGAAATTTGCTGCATAGTGGAGTTTCTTTAACACTTGCACAAATCCGGAAGAAATTTTGGATTCCACAAGGAAGACAATCTATCAGAAAGAATCTAAGAAAATGTCTAATTTGTAGAAGATACAATGCAAGGGCAGCTGACCAGCTAACAGGGCAACTTCCGAAAGAAAGGATCTCACAATCCCCTGCGTTTACCGTTATAGGATTGGATTTTGCCGGCCCAATAATCATCAGAACAGATAGTAAAGAGACGTCAAAATCCTACATTGTACTGTTCACCTGCGCCGCAACAAGAGCAATACATTTGGAAGCAGTCAGGGATATGACTACAAGGTCCTTTATGTTGAGTTTTCGTAGATTTATTTCAAGACGCGGAAACTGTCAAATAATTTTTTCTGATAATGCATTAAGTTTTAAAGCTGCCGACAAAGAATTACAACAATTTGAAAAAATCATTAAAGATCAAGAACTTCAAGACTTCATATCAAACAAAGGCATTATATGGAAATTTATCATCGAGCGTGCCCCATGGTGGGGAGGATTTTACGAACGTCTCGTAAAAAGTGTAAAAGAACCCCTAAGAAAAATTTTGGGAAGAGCTCTCATCACATTTGAAGAATTGGCTACAATTTTGGCAGAAATAGAAGCCGTAATAAATATGAGACCTCTTACGTATACAACAAGTGATTTCGGCGAGCCAGAGCCACTTACACCAGCTCACTTTCTTCAACTCGGAAGAGAAAATATTAGTTTTCCACTACATTTTGCCGAATTAGAGAATAAAATCTCTACCCGAGAGACATTATTAAGGAGAAAAAGATACCAAACTACCTTGTTGAAACAACTGTGGACCAAATGGAAGGAACAATACTTACTGAACTTAAGATCGATCCATCAATTTAAAACTCCTGAGAGACACAAAAATCTAAAGATTGGAGATGTTGTCTTAGTGGACGGTAATGCTAAATCAAAACTGTTGTGGGACTTAGGAGTAATTCAAGAAGTGATTCTTGGCAGAGATCAGCTTATTCGAGCTTGCATGGTAAAGTCTGCTCATGGACTGCTAAGAAAACCAGTTCAACTTTTGTATCCTTTAGAATTAGATTGTTGAATGTTAATTGATTTCAGCATTTGAAATTTAAATTAATTACTTTTTTTCTACTATTATTTGAATATAAATGTGATTTATTTCTTATTATAAATTCATAGTTGAAATATCTTTTTTATGTGTGTATTTTGCAATTGTTAATTTATCCATTTAGAAAAAAGGTTTCATTGTGTATAATTATGCTTTATTTCAAATTGAAAGGATTATTGAGATATTAATAATAGTATTTAATTTGTTTATATTATGTATATATATTTAGTTTATTTTATTCAGGTAAATGTCTGGCCAGACACGTTCATGTAGCTACATGTTATTGAAGTGCCATTTTTTATTTATATTATTCATGATATTATTTTATTGTTTAATGCTTTATATGTCAGCATCTGAAGATTGAAATTTTTTTCTGTTTTTTTATTTGAGTTATGATTTAAATTAATGTTTATTGTAAGAATTTAGTTTTATTGATTTATCATTATGTACTCTCATGAGTCCAGGTGGGGAGTGTGTGGGGAATCATGTTTTAACGCCAAAAGGGCGATGAATCCTGATCTTAGTTACGCGTGGCAACCCCTCCCCTGGGCTCAAGATATTTTTTTGTTTTGTTTATGTTTTTCAGAGAGAGAAAAGAATTAATACGCGATGGTGTTATGACAGTCTTGATAGAAGAATAATTCTAAAATATATCGAATTTCATGTAAATATTTGTAACATATGTGTAAATAAGAAGGTGTACAGTATGTATAATGTATATAGAAGATGTAAAGTATTTTCTTCCAATTAAAAAGAAGTGATACCCGTTTGAAGTTATTGAATATGAATCGCCTAAATTAATTTTGTGTTATTCGAAATCCACTGAACCAGCCGACGCGACAGCACTATTGAAATAATCGCCACGGGTGATTTTCAGGAAACGCTATTCTTACAAAAGACGAGGAATTTGACGTCAAAAATTCTGCCCAATCAGTTTCGATTAGGGAAAATCCCGTTGGAAAAGCGGGAACATGTATCGATTTAATATGCTCGATTACACCGTGATAAACGAAGATTTGAAATAAACATCAAATACAAAAGTTACGTATTTTTGTCCGTAGAATCCGAATCTGCAATAAAAAATGGAAGTTATAATTTAAGATTTCAAAGTTGGACCCCCTCTGACCCCCAGGGGGTTGGTTTCGAAGGTCGAATTTGGTATCATAGAGTAGCTTATTTAAAAATATTTAACACGTATATTTACGTTTTTCAATCTCATATGTATTTCTCGAGTTATTCGGCCGTTTCCAGACTTTTCGGACACCCTATATATATATATAAAACATGATTTTGAAAAATAAATTTAGAATTCTGAAACTAAAAACAAACTATATCATTATTGCTGCGGCTGGCACTTTTCAAAATATATAAATTTTAAATTTTAAAGATGCTAGACTTTAACATTCACATTCAAAGGAAATAAAAAATTGAATCACATTTATCAACCCTAAAATTAGAGCCAATTAAAAGTACCATAATGCTAAATTGATATAAAATTTACTAATAAGAAAATGATAAAGGTACAATCTTCCAAGAAAAATGATCAGCCACATTAATTTTCCCTAAATAATCATACGTGGTTGAACATTTTGATGTTCGACTGAAACAACAGGTGTTGCAGTAGAGGAAATCATAAAATGGTGAAATCTAGGACGCTAAGTGTGGAACATAAACTGGGTAAAATTTATAATTTTTCGTGTTTCAGCATTCTACTAGTTTATGATTCAACATTTTGCAATTTATGTTTCAGCATTTTACTAATTCATGATTTTAAATGTTAGCAATATATTATCCAATCTCAGCATGCGGTATTGGAGTAACATTTCACTATTTTACGATTTTTTGTTACTGCAACAGCAATATTTTGTTCACCTAAGACTAGAACCGCGGAAATTTTTTCACGATATTCCTAAAAATATTTCATATCAGAATTTTAATTTTAAACTGATCACTTATTCATTTTAATTATTATTCTGCATCATATAAATAACTTATTTTATAAAGAATTTTTTGGTTCGAATCGACATTTATTCATTTATTCCGGGTAAAATTGATCCGATTCCGCGGTTCTAGTGTTAACAATGCATAAGGAAAATACTGGCTGATTGAAATAGCGCCTACAAGTTTTGCAGCGTTCTTAAAAATTCCGCACTTTGCTACCGGTATTTTATCAAAATTCTTCGTGACAGATTCCTTTAACATTTACAGTAGAATTCTACAGTAAATATTATCGTCTTAAAATTGTGGAAACACTGTGAGCTTCGAACTTCTTTCGAATGTTATGCTTTAAACATGCGTTGGGCAATTTATTAAATGTTATACTAACATAAATTTTTTCAGTAACACAACCAATTTGGCAAACTATTTTAAACATACGGCTAAAATTAAGCCTCTATATGGACCACTTTTCTGGTCGTTCGGACAAAATGTTTTGAATTTAAAACTATTTATAAAAATACCTCTCCAGTATTTAATTTTTATTGCATATTTTCTTCAATAACATCTTATCATGATGATTTTTGCATGAAGCTGCTTCCGAAAAAAAAAACTAGTCAAATGTGGCAATCCCAAAACTTATCCATGATGATACTTCCGAAACAATATAGCATAGCAGCGCCACCGATTATGTGGTTTTAACCAAAATCTAGTCAGCAACAACTTATGTCAACTTATAACTGAATCTGAAGTTTGGTGAAAATCCGTGTATAAGTTTTTGAGGTAGATCTACTGTAAAATATTTAAAAAAATCTGCATAATAGCTCCACATGTTGGGTCATCTACACCAAAAACTAATCAGGGTCAATTTTTTATCAGGCACTAACTGAATCTGAATTTTGATGAAAATCCATGTATTAGTTCTTGAAATACATTTATTGTGAAATCGAAAAAATTCAGCATAGCAGCGCCATCTGTAAGACGATTTACATCAAAAACTAAACAACACTAATCTATAACAGGGACTAACTGAATCTGAAGTTTTAGAAAATTTCGTGCGTTAGTCTTTGAGATAGAGCTATTGCGATAATCCCGAATAATACATCATGGCAGCACCACCTGCTAAGCAATTTCATCAAAATGTAATCAGCACCATGCTATATGAAATGCTAACTAAATATAAAATTTTATGAAAATTCATGCATTAGTTCTTGAGATATGACTATTGTGAAAATTGTAAATAATGCAGTAAAGCAGCGCCACCTGTTGTGTGATATACACCAAAAACTAGTCGGATCAAAATTATATCAAGGTCTAAAAGAATCTAAAGTTTTGTGAAATTCCGTGCATTAGTTCTTGAGATAGAGCGTCCGCAAAATTTTTGTCATATACAGACAGACAGACATTTTCTAAAAACATGTTTTTCGGGTTCCCTGAACCCCTAATAAATCTGTCGAAAACCGAAATTCGAAAATTTTCACGAATCCAATAATTTCTTTTTGTAAAGATAGAAGGAAGTAGTAATTTACTTTTGTAACTTTTATGGTTTTAAAAAATAAATTGTGAAATTTCGTGGGTGGTTCAATAATTATTGCCCCTAGTGTATGTAAAATATTTGTACCATGATGGTTGAAGTGGAATATTGTAGCTTAATGTCTTAGATGCTTGTTTGCTCAGAGGAAGAGGTGAAATTTAAAGAGTTATTTTTAAAGGGTTTTAAAAGGGGTAAATTAGTGGGAAAGGCTAGTCTGGTGCTTTTGGAGCCAGATTTGTGCCAGTGCATGAGACGTGGCTACATCACTGTGATCCCGAGTTAAAACGATGGTAGTCACGTCTCTTCCCCTGTCAGAAATATAGCCCAATAAGCTCCAAACTTGCATTTTACCCCCCTTTTACCCCTCCTTCCAAAAGTATGTTAATATAGCAGTTCTGAAATTGAGCATAAAGACATTTAAGACGTTAGGCTTAGATATTCCTATTTTATGCTCATTAGGGACAATAATTATTTAACCACCCTCATACTATATAAAAAAAATATTAGCAAAAATTTTTACTGCATTCAATTCATGATTCCTGTGTGATTTTTTTTCTCTGCATAAAGTAGTTTTTTCTCCCAGTACTTAAAAACTGTCCTAATGTGAGCTAAGGAACAATGTAATTGTTCAAAATGCGATACATTTCATGTAAAACTTAAGAAGTATAAATAATATCGCTTACCATTTTTTCAGCTCTTTGCAGAACATTCATAATGGTGTTAAGCTGGCCTCAAAAGGGGCTTATGAAAATCTCCTTGTTCGGCTTTTTGCCTAGAAATCTCAGAAATTCTACAGTGTCGGTATTATGGTTTTACCAGAAAAAATGGCAAAGGGTCATCAAAAGAAATGACACATATATTATTGATTAGTTTTTTAATGTATATAAATAAATTCACTTTGAAAAATACGAAAAAAAGCGAAATTACTTTTTCCCGAACCCAATATTACACTTTACTTTAAGAATGAGATAAGCTGGAAAACAAAAACAAAACTATTTTGGCACAAATGATGCAAAGCTTCATCGCGTTTATAGAATTATGTTAAAACAGATTTATGACAGAAGATTCACTTCTTTAATAAGTTAACATATGTGAAATGATTAATTATTGTCAAGGCTCTATTTCGCTCCCACCGTGTTAATAGAATTCACCTTTTTAATAATAAAAAATATAATTTACAGAGTGTGCGTGGGAAAGGGAATGGACATAGTGATTTTGATTATACGTGGTCAACAAAAGGCTGGAAAAAACTGCCTTAAAGACACGGACGATTTGGACATACATAAGGACAGGGACGGCATACTCTATGTACCATCGGCTTTTAAAGCGCACATACCAAATTTTAATGATATGCTTGTGTAATACAATGCCCAGTAGCAGAATAAAAGCAATAAATGGCAAATTGTTAAAATCAGACTAATTTAATTAGAATTAATAACATTAATACTATGGGATTCGTGTCATTGAGCGGATCTTTCAATATGCCTCCCTGGTCTTTAAAAGTTCATTAAAAACGTAGTTTGAAAAACGTGATAGGATCAAAGCGGCGTTCCAATTTTGTGCCTTCTTTTCGAAGCGCTCCTTGCGAAGTGCTTTTACATACATATTATTTACAGAAAACAGTAAAGTCTGTTTCGAAAAATCTCTCTATTATGTAAATCTGCCCAAAACGTAAAATAATAAATAAATAAATAAAAATAATAAATGAATATAATAATAAATAAATAATAAATGAACAAAATTAATTTAGGAAAAATGCTCATTATTTAATAGAATTGAAAGCCGGCTAAGACGAAAGTTCTTCATAATAATCTCTCTTAAGCATTATAAATGAAAATAATTAATGCAATTAACGAATAGGAGTAGATTTATAGGAAACTCTGCATTACGCCTTTTCCTTGTATTTTAAAACTTAGCTAATATGCACGATTATTCATGGATGGAAAATTGTAAGCAGTACAAAAAAAAAAAAAAAAAAAAAAAAAAAAAAAAAAAAAAAAAAAAATGAGAAACAGCCATGACATTTCTTCTTTCAACCGTTTATTTATTAGGATGAGCGAAGCGAATCCTCCACTAGTCCACTCAAATTACTATTTGTCGTACGCTTTACAAAAAAACTATTCAATATTTTAACTTCAAATTAAACACAAAAATAAATTATGATCTGTAGATTTGCAGAATATAATTTTTTTTACAGTAAAACGTTAAAAAAATATTATTTTAATTAATTTATTTTACATGCATTTCCAATACGGACGCATTTTAGCAAATAAATAAAAAATGAAACGCGTATATTTTCAGAAAAAAAAAGTTTAAATCATGGAGTAAATAATTATAGATAGATTCATGATTAATTTATTAAATAAACCATGTTTTCATTATCCCGCAAAATCGTTTGCACAGATGACACTTAAACATTTTAAAAGAATTGTATTATGGATTTTTTTTTTTTTTTTTTTTTTTTTTTGTAAACTGGCAACAAAATAATTGTAAACAAATAAAATTAATTCTTAAATTTGTTATATAAATGAAAAATTAAAAGATCTGCGTGAAGTTGTTGGTTCAAGCTCTTTATAAATATTTTTGCGAAGGTCGTATTGTGGCTAAATAATATCGACTCATTAATCAGAAGGATTTTATAGAAAAATAAGACTTTAATAAGTTCGCAAACACAACAATAATTATTCGTGAAAACGTCACTGCGAGAATGAGAGAGCGCTTCGTTAAAAGGTAATTCCATTAATTGAGTTGCCATTCGCAGAAAGTAAAAAGTTCTCCCACGCGGAGAGAATTACAGCAATTCTCATACGCTAACATGTATAAAAACGAAGAAATTAAAATAAAATGTTTTACAGTTAAAAATTCATAGTATCAACGAAAGCAGATTTCAAATGTTTTTTCCAGAAAATAGGATTTTGAAGAAGTAACTCTCTTCAAGCTTTCTTCAAATATATTATTCTAAAATAGCTATCAAAGATTATCGGATGTTGATTACAAAGATTGGAACATGCATATTTCAAACAATTAAAAAACACCAGTGGCTACTTGAAATTGTAAAAACATCTTTAAAAGAGCTTTTAGTTGAAAATTTAAAAAAAAATTTGTAAAAGTTTGCTTCGAAAATATCTTATTATGCCAGTTTTACATCATAAATAAAAAATTAAAATGCGCCAAAACATAAAATAACGTTTTTGTTTAATAAAGATGCAAAAATAATAATAAAAAAAAATTGTTACTTTCAAATATCTGTTTTGTAAAATAATGCTTCGCGAATCCAAACAAAGCATGGCTTTTGCTAGTTATATATTTATTATATATTTTATTTATTATATATTTTTTATATATTTTATTCGTTCATAGATTATTTATTTATTACTATACTGAATAGTTTTCCATTTAAGTGAGTTTTCTGTAAAAGACATTTTCGAATTAACATCATTAAAAAAAAATAAATAAATAAGTGTTTCTTGATAGTCTATTAATCAAATATTAAATCAAATGTTCGTTTGTTACTCATTTGATCATTTTTAGCCATTTATAAGAAAGTTGAAAAGTGTTTATGCAATCAGTTTGTCTGTCCGTCTGTTCGTGTGTCCGTCTGGCCGTCTGTTCACGCTCTAATTGTTGTAAATATATTCTGATTTTCATGCAATTTATAAAGATTATTTAGGACCACCAAAGCATGTTTAGAATTGCATAAGAAGCATGTACGATTAATGATTCATTTACAGGGACCCTCAAAAGAATTCGGTTACATTATGGTAATTGGGAAAAATCGTTTGGAGAGTATTTGAATGGCATTACGCTATTTGAAATACATTGAAACTGATATAAATCACTGAATTTCATTACGATTACGTTAAAACAGAGCATTCATAGAATATTTTATTAATTCACAGAGACACGCACAGAAAATGGGTTATTGTACTATCTTTGCGGAATAATTGCTGGAGAATACTTTTTAATATTAGGTATGCGCTTTTAAATTTAATTAGTTTTTGCATATTACTCTTTAAATATAAATTCTATACCTCATATACAGGGTTGCACAAAAGTATTCGCATATCATTCTCCTTATTAAAAGAAATTGTTGAAAGGGAATTTTGTGAAAAATATGTATCTCTTAAAAAAACTAAATTTTGGAATACATGTCGTTAATAGATACAAAATCTTTATATCATATACAGAGTTGCTAAAACATTAGGATAATTTTCCGACTGTAGATGGGAACAGCTGAAAATCGGTTTTGAAATGCGTTAGTTATATGATGAAATGAGACGTAATATTTTAATTTTTTAAACGGTGCATTTTTAATACATTATTCTGAATGTGTTGGAAAGTGTTTCATAATCTATGCTTGACGCGTGATTTTTTCTTTCTTGTTTAAAAATATCGTTGTCTCTTAGGTAGCTTTCATTACAAAAAGTAAAAATCTACCTATTGCAGCCGTCCGGAGTAAAGCACTTCCGCAAAAAACTTGGTATATTTTCACCGATCATGACTCCCAGACCCCAAAACCACCGTCTGTTCAAATGTTGACACATTTATACAGTGCTCAGCAAAAGTTTAGACAATGATCGATTACGCTTCTATTTTCAGAAGTATGTACCGAAAGTTTGTAATTCCTCTGTCATATATTACTTGTGACTTTTCCTTTATTCACACACAATAAATTTTGAATTTTACCTTTTACATAAAATACAGGGTGATTCATAAAAGATGGGCAGAACTTTAAGGGGTTATAGTACACTTAAAGACAAATAATATTAAATAGGAGACTAAGGGTCCCAGACGTATTCCCAAGGAGATAGGGGGCATTAAAGTTTAGGGTGCGAAATTTCAAATGATTATAAAAAATGAAAAAATTGGTCGATTCGTTTGCGGTTTTTGCAAAAAATTTTCTTTATGCCAGTATTTTCTTGAAATAAAATTTTAAAGTTCAATTTCAAAAAATGCCGATAGGGGGCGCTTTAGACTTTGGAGTAACAAACAACTATTTGTTAACGTTATTTTTTGTATTTCTTTAAATGATTTCGAAAGCTTAGACTTAAACTTAAATTTTGATCTAAAAATCTGAGTCCTAACGAGTAGTTAAGTAGCGTAAACTGAAATTTGAAATTTGAAACCCTTCTCCCCCCAGAACAAAAATCAGTTATTCCCGATCTTTGTGTCGTAGATTAGGCTCTAACTACTGCCGCGTTTTGCTAAAATTATTCTTTATGTCATTATTTTCTTGAAAATAAATTTTAAAGAAAAGTTTCAAAAAATTCCGATAGAGGGCGCTTTAGACTTTGGAGTAACGAACAACTATTTTATACCGTTATTTTTTGTGTCTCATTAAATGCTTTCTAAAGCTTAGACTTAAATTTTCAGCCCAAAATCTGAATCGTTAGACGTGGTTAAGTTTCACAGCACAGAATCGTTGGGCATGGTTAAGTAGTGCAAACTGAACTATGTTCAGAAGTTGAAATTTGAACCCCCTCCCCTCGCTACTGAACCACGCTCAGCGATTCAGATTTTGAGCTGAAAATTTAAGTTTAAGTCTAAGCTTTAGAAAGCATTTAATGAGACACAAAAAATAACGGTATAAAATAGTTGTTCGTTACTCCAAAGTCTAAAGCGCCCTCTATCGGAATTTTTTGAAACTTTTCTTTAAAATTTATTTTCAAGAAAATACTGACATAAAGAATAATTTTAGCAAAACGCGGCAGTAGTTAGAGCCTAATCTACGACACAAAGATCGGGAATAACTGATTTTTGTTCTGGGGGGAGAAGGGTTTCAAATTTCAAATTTCAGTTTACGCTACTTAACTACTCGTTAGGACTCATATTTTTAGATCAAAATTTAAGTTTAAGTCTAAGCTTTCGAAATCATTTAAAGAAATACAAAAAATAACGTTAAAAAATAGTTGTTTGTTACTCCAAAGTCTAAAGCGCCCCCTATCGGCATTTTTTGAAATTGAACTTTAAAATTTTATTTCAAGAAAATACTGGCATAAAGAAAATTTTTTGCAAAAACCGCAAACGAATCGCCCAATTTTTCCATTTTTTATGATCATTTGAAATTTCGGACCCTAAACTTTAATGCCCCCTATCTCCTTGGGAATACGTCTGGGACCCTTAGTCTCCTATTTAATATTATTTATCTTTAAGTGTACTATAACCCCTTAAAGTTCTGCCCATCTTTTTTGAATCACCCTGTATAATGACAAAAAAATAAAATTAACATTGTGGCAAAAGTATAGACAATTTGTGTATTTACGGAAAAATAACTACAAATTAAAATCGAGTTTCACCCGCATTGTTTGCAGTTAGTGGAAAAATGTGACTTTTCATCGAAAAAACTAAATGCTGCGTCACATGGGGTCTATTTCGTACCAAACATGTTCAACAGCGGCTCTAACCTCATTAAAAGAAAATTATAGCAAAAATTTGCATAAACATTACGACATATGGTGTTACAAAAGTTTTCGATTGGGTCCGGATCAGAACTACACGCCGGCCAGTTGAAATCAATAGTATTTTCAGAGTTAAACGAAGTTCTTCTTTTGTATGCAACATGAATAGATGCTAAAATCCATACTTTAGATCAGCAAAAGTTCCCCAAATGACTAAAAATTAATTTTCAACGTATATACGTAGTCTTGTGCTGCCTGGCAACCAATGAATAATTCCACAGATACACGAGCAATAAAGCTAAGTGAGGACCAAATTATTTAAAAGTCACCTTATTTTTGTCGACTTAATGAAGTCCCAGGATCTTTACTTAAGTCATTCCATTAGTATGCCCACTTGTCTTGGCCATTCAAATTGCATTTTTTTTCGTTACTGAATATCATAGCGTACCATTTGGGTCAATATGACGTATGTTTGCAAGTTAATTGAATTCTCGCCAATTTATAGCGAAATTTTAAAGCTGATTATTTTATTATTTTCATGTAAATTGATTTACCTGTTTCTTTAATTCATCTGCGAATCATTTCCGTCGGCACAGAAATTTCTGACTTACTTTTAATGTGATTAGCAATCATTACTTGTGTAAATGTCAGTTTCTGGATCCTTTTGTCATCTCATTTTCTAGTCACACAAGATCTTCCAGATTATGTTTTGTTTTGAAGGAGTCATCCTTAGACTATACTTCATAGACAGACCACTTTGGACGGTTCAATGCTGCTGAAATTTCCGCAACAGTCTTCCCTTTCCATTTCAGCTTTTCTACTTCAATTACCTCATCTAATTGAATATTTTTAGCTCGCGGCATCTTCACTAACTGATGCTACATCGAGGTATAATTAAATACTTCAGACATATGACATCATAACTTGGAAATTTGCATTTTTCTATGAACAGTTGGCTAAAAATCAAAAAATTGACTAAACTTTTGCAATATGCAAATTTTACTTTTTTCAGTTAAATTAAATATTATCTTATATTATAACCATTGTTTTTATTCTACATTATATAAAATATATTTGAAAATAAGTATAGCCATTTGTAAAACTCACGTGTTCGTATTTTTTATTTAAAAGCTAAAAAACACCATTGTCTAAACTTTTGCTGAACACTGTATATATACATCCATATATATGTAGGGGAGAAGGGGGCACCTTTGAACATTTTTTCAGAAAATCAATATATTTCTTACTAGAATTATATTTATTGAGTTTTAAATATTACATAATAAAAATAACGCATTTCTTCATCATATGAACCATAAATTAGACATTTTCCAAAGAAATTAAATAAGTTGTGAGGATTTAAAAAGTTGAAAGATTTTTGTTCAAACCTGCGCCATGTAGGAGTACCTTTGAACAAGCAAGGGGCACCTTTGAACAAATCAATAAAATATGAAAATATTGAGAGTTTTTATAAAAAGTTGCATATGTTACAGAAATATAAAGTAATATGAATAAAATTAAATAGTTACATTTTGTTGAAATTACAATTTTTTTTGTTATTTAACCAAACTTAAATCCATCAAAGTTGATGTCAAAACTGATTGTTGATAAAACACAAAGTTTCCCTCCAGTTGTGTTTGGTTGTGAAAATTTTTTTTCAATATCCTAGAAATACACCAATGAGATATCTGATGCTTCTGGAAAATTAAAATTTTTCATTTGCTATTTCTTTTAGACCTGATATAAAATTTCGTTTTATCCGTTACGGAAACCAGAAATAATGTTCGGAACCCTATTAAATCATGATTCATTATTTTGTATCCACAATTTCCAATTATCCAATAAATAATTTTAGATTTGATTCAATTTAGATTTGAAACTTCCCATCACTAATTCATAGATAATTTGGAACCTATGTGTGCAGTAAGGGGAATTGTTAGCAGTATAAGTCCATGTTCTTTGACATTCTTAATTAACCTCTTTTCACATTAAAAAGAATTCTGAAATAATAATATTTAGATACATTAACAACTCTTTACTTCATAATTTTAAGTGTTCTGTTTAAATTATTTCAATTATTATTTATCACCAGTTTATTCGGTGTTTTTCGCTGTTCAATGGTGCTCCGACTTTTTTGTTCAATGGTGTCCCATCACATGGAATTCAACATTACAACGGTTTACTCAGTTCAGCTGAAGAATTTGAATAAAACAAAGCTTATAAACTAAAGCTAACATCTTTGTTTAAGCATTGAACAATAAATTAAAATTTTAGAGATAGAAGTTTGTAAACAAAAATCTTAAAACTTTATTTTCTTAAGTTTAGATTCAAGAGGGAGAAAAATACATATCTTGTTTAGACAATACTGTTCATACAAAATAGAACAGCTTTGTATTATTATTCCCTTGAAACAGCAGTAATTTATTGCCATATACATTTTTTTAAAATAATTTATTTGAAGGAAAATATTTAGAGTGTTCAAAGGTGCCCCCCTCTCCCCTATGTATATATATCATCTTTGTCATGCTGTAACTATTGTATTTATGAACCGATTTGAATGAAACTTGGTGTGTACATAGTACATACATATGTCTCAACCGAGTTCGTTGGCCACCACCATCCTTCATCTTGTTTCAAAATGGCGGCCATTTAATTTTTTTTTATTTAAAAATTTTCAATTAAGTGCGAAAAAAAATACCACAAAACAAAGATTCCAGAGCACTTTATATTTCGTTTATATCTTAAAAATGACTGAGTTATAGCACTTTGAATTTCTAGTGTGGCTGACATTTTGAAACGATTTGATTTCTGTCACGTGATAATATACGTATTTATGAAGCGATTTGGATGTAACTTGGTGTGTACATAGTACATACATATGTCTCAACCGAGTTCGTTGGCCACCACCATCCTTCATCTTGTTTCAAAATGGCGGCCATTTAATTTTTTTTTTATTTAAAAATTTTCAATTAAGTGCGAAAAAAAATACCACAAAACAAAGATTCCAGAGCACTTTATATTTCGTTTATATCTTAAAAATGACTGAGTTATAGCACTTTGAATTTCTAGTGTGGCTGACATTTTGAAACGATTTGATTTCTGTCACGTGATAATATACGTATTTATGAAGCGATTTGGATGTAACTTGGTGTGTTAATAGTACATACTGAGGCCTTGACCGAGTTCGTTAGAAAAAAAAAATGTAAATCTACGAAACTAGCTTTACAAAAGAATCTGCTAAAAATGACAGTAATCCTACTAAAATTCCATCTGTGACAAGAGTTGCAGCTATATAAAAAGTTTTAGTCATCCCAGTTTCCTTAAAAATTGTCGGTAACCTTACAGATTTCTTGATTTACAGTGTAAATGTGTATCTGTTACATGAACTTTTGTTGTTGCCTTCACATAAAAAGTTCTAGAGATCCAAGTTTCCTAGAAAAAGTTTAGTAACTTTACATTTTTTTTACAGTGTAATGTAAATAATTTGTGTAACTTCTATAAATTACCATTAAATTAATCGTTACATAGCATACTTTAAATGCCATAACATAATAATATCGTATAACTTCAATTTAATTACATTTAAATTGATAGCTATATGGTAGACTTTCCATGCCATAGCATAATAATATAATTAAAAGCTAAACATTTATATTGAATTATTATGTACTACACTGTAAAAAAAATTCTGTAAGGTTACTAAGGATTTTCTAGGAAACTGGGATGCCTAGAACTTTTCATGTAACCGCAACAGAAGAAAATCATGTACAATTACAAAAGTTGCTTTAGTTAATGTTACTAAATATTGTTTAGTAGACATACTAACGATCTTTTAGTGAGTTTCCTAAAGAATAGTCTGTAAATTTACTAAATATTATTTAGTAAATATACTAATGATTTTTTAGCGAGTTTCCTAAAGAAAAGTCTGTAAATTTTCTAAATATTATTTAGTAAACTTACTATAAATTATTCAGGGAGTTTAGTAAGGAGTGTTTCGTAAATTTACCAATGATTATGTTGTATATGCAGTAACGATTTGTTAGGGAGTTTTGTAAAGAACGTTTTGTAAACTTACTACTGATTATTTAGTAAATTTACTAATGATTTGTAAGGGAGGTTCTCATATCATTTTATATAAATGTACTAAACATTATTTAGTAAGCTTACTAGCGATATTTTAGAGTGATTACTATATATATATTGGTAAATTTACTGAGAATTATTTAATAAACGTATTTAGGAATTTTTAGTAAGTTTTCTATATATTATTTTGTAAGTATTCTAATGATTTTTAGTATTCTTACAAAACATTTTGTAGTATATTTATTGAGAATTTGTTGTACATTTGCAAGGGACTTTATGGCATATTTACTATGGGTTTTTTATGCTTGCACCTTAAACCATTTATGTACTTTATAAAAAGATGTAACTTTAATGAGATATCGTTAGAAAAATTACCAAATTTTTTTTGTATTGTATTTAGGCCACATTTTGTATTCTCCTCAGAAAGTTCTTTGCAACAGTACAAGTGTTAATTCAGTAAATTTGTTAATGATTTTTTTTGTATTGTATTTAAAATATTATATTTGCACATACCAACATGTATTTGTAACTGCACAAATTGTTTGCAATGTTATTACTATATTTTTACAGCAGTATTCCAAAAAGATTTTACGTAATTGTTTTTTATTCTAATACTTAAATTAATCGGAGTTATTATAGTATTCTTTCAACATGAAGTTGAATTTTTACAGTTGTAAATATCCAGAGTGGAATTTTTCTCATGTATCAAAATATTTCGATGTAAAATAAGCAATATGACCTAACATGTGTTTCAATATTACCACAGCAATTGACATAAATGTTACACATGAGAAAACTCACTGAAGTTTCAAAGTAGTCATTTAAATAGGTGCAAAATCATTTTTTATATTATATGAGCATTATAACAATATCCCTAAATGAGCAGATAAGCTAAAGCCGATCTTACGGTCTTTAGTTAAACTAAAAAAAGCAAATAGATAGAGCAATGTAAATAAATTACCATAACTGAGTTTTAAAATATGCCTAAAAGAAATATGATTTTAGATGAAGCACGGAGCTTAATTTATGCATATAAAGCACTGAGCCTCACCTAATCCAATACATGATTAGAAAACCTGTATATTATGAAAAAACATTTTCCGTTTATTCTATGCGAATATGCTTTTAAACTAGAATGCTAGAAATGAAAATATAGTAGTCTTGTATTTAAGATGTTTTGTTCAGTTCTATGGTCATATGAATTTCATTAACAAGTGTCTTCTGTTACATATATTTGAAACAATAAACAATAACTAATTCAATGGTTCAAAACAGATAAGAGTTCTGCAAAAAAAATTAATGCCTTTATCCGAATGTCACATTTAAGATTTTTTTAAAACCTTATTCTTATTTCAGGTGGATATGTCGTACAATTCTTACTAATTACTAGAATCTTTTTCCCTTTAATTTTTTATTGTCTTTTACCTGGACTTATTCCTAACAAATTTCTTTCACCATCTACGTTTAATACATTATACATTTTTTAACACTTTATTTGCTTGAGAGTTTTGTTTCAAATTAAAATATTAAAGAGGAAAAATTTAATTATTGATAGATCACAAATTTAAAACTCTAAACTGGCTTAAAGATCCGGAAGAATGAGTCGAATATGTATGAATTTAGTAGAATTCTTCTGTGGTTAATATTGCTCTGGAATTAGAATTTTTAACTAAAATAGTTACCTATAGGACAGATAATATACACACCTTAACATATGTACACAAAAATGCATCTTTGACTTATCAACTATAATTGTGGGCAGGTCTCGCACTTTTTATGTTTATCAGTATGTTATAATCAGAGTTTACTAAGCAATCTTTCTGAAAGTAAAAAACTAGAATGGAAACAAAAAGAAATACATATTAATTTGGAAAATATTATGGATCTGTCGTTTTTGATATAAATGTAATATGCATATCTATACTACCAATAAATGCAATATGATTAAATAAACAAAATACAATGAAATATGAATAAATTTTATTAAATAACTATTTATTTAATTCATTACAATAAAAAACATTTATATCTTTTTAATATGACTCACATTTTGCAAATGCTACGTAATTAGTATTTATACAAATACCTATGAATTGCATACTTTTTAAAAATTATTTTTGGAGATTTTGGAAACATATCATAAAATGAATGTTAAAGATATATTGCAATAAAATAATTGGGAAATTTCCGTGCTGCAGAATGAAGTTGGAAAGATTTTTCTCATTGAAAGATAGTGCTTCTTTTTCCTCTACTTTCGTCATCAAGGAGCTCACATTGTTTTTAAATTGAACTTCAGTTTCTTCATGCATCTAAAATAATAAGTTAGATGTTAACATAAAAAAGAAAGAAAAATTTAGTAAAATTTATAATGAATATAATATTATAGAAAAGCCAATATTCATCTTCGTATTGAATGTTGCAAGTATTTAAAAATTAACTAGATGAAGAAAAAACATGCATTTTAAATTCAAGCTGATGATCGGCATTTTGGCAAAGTTAAAGTCGCATATACAGTCATAGGATTTTTTCATCTGAGATGTTTCCATTTACTGACATAGCATCAATAAATCGTAAATTATTAATTATTAATTTCATCTAAAATGAACTCGCAAAACCATATTGAAAAGGTATTTTTTATAAAGGCTTGACATTCTTCTAACTTATGAAATAAAAATACAAAAATCCATTGATAGGTGGAATTGTAACGCATAAAAAATATTGAATATGCTTTATAAATGCTAAATATGTATCAATAAAATTGCTCAATTGTTTTTAAAATGATTTCCTGAAGGCATCCATAATGTTGAAGATATGGATTTAAAAAAAATCATCAGCATTGTATGTTGTCATTGTCCTTTGATGGCAAGTCTATATAAATAAATAATGCTGAAACACAATATGCCTTCTTACCCAATAAATAATGCCAATAGGCATGCATTGTAATATAAAAGCTTATTCTTCGAATATATGCAAACAGCCATCATTTGACAGGCCCATTTTTTAAAGAATCTGGGTACTTTGTTAATAATTTTTGTTATTATAGAGAAAATTGCGGTGAGATGCGACACTTTTTACAAAATTTAGAAAATCAACTTTCTTTAACTTTAAAACAAAAATTTCAATTTATAGAGTGCAAGGTGAAACACCTTTGAATGTGCTTGAACAATATAGAAACGAAACATTCAAAAGGTATTTAATAATTAAAGAAATTGTAGGTTTTAAAATGTGCCCCATAACTCCCCACTTATAGAGATATATCGAAATGTAGTAAAATAAACTATAAGGCACAAATAATTAAGTGTCGGCTAGATATATAATCTAATAAAGATTGTAGATTGATATAATGTATGTGGCACAATATAAAATTCCAAGATTTTCATAATGTAAATGGAAATTCAGTATTGTTAGTCATAGATAACATTAAAAAATCGTCAGTTCAAATTATTTACATTTTGAAGTAAATGAATATACTATCAATGTTATAATTAATATATTACCCTCTAAATATGTTTGTATGTTACCAATTTACATTCATCTCATTAAAAAAAAGAAAGGCATACCCCATTCCTCCCTTTATTGGCATGTCCCATTCCTCCCCACTTTCTTTTTTTTTGTGTTAAACTTCTGACAAAAGTGCTGCTTTTAGACTTGTTTTAAATAACTAATAATGTACAGTACAATGTTCCATAAATAATGAAACTATTACACCTATGAATAACAAATCATTAATATACAGAAAGCATAAAAAGTAAATTTATATTTGATTCTTGAAATGATCTTTTATACAATTGTAAGCTTATACAGACCAACAATTTTTTTCAACTAATGTTTGGCTACCAATGCTTCATCTAGCGTGCGATTGATGAAATGTTTAGAATGTTACATAAAGAGAAAAACCTACTGTCCAATTCCTCCCACTATCTCTCACCACTATCCCCTATATATTAACATTTTATAAAAATTACGTAAAACCATATTAAATACCTCTTAAATTTACATGTATAAAAATTAATTGAATTTTAACAAAATTAATGGAATTTTAACTCTCTCAAATACACTGGCGAAGGCAGATCACTTCAAACCACAAGGAAAGCATATGTTTATTAAATATATGTACTTTCCTTCATATAAATGTAATTAAACTTCCGTATTTGAACATCTTTTTAGAGCACTTCAATAGACCATACTTGCATTAGCTACGAAAGTTTCGTAACATTTCGACAATTAGAAATATTTTTTTACAAAATAAAATGTGTGAAATTTTTGACAAAATTTGTTAAAACCTGAGAGTTTTATCGCGGAAAAAATCTTACCAGCCATTTTTTACTAAATATCAATATTTTCTTCACCCAGGTTTCGTATATCTTACGTTTTTAACACCAAAAAAAAATCAAAGAGTTTGGTTGATAATGTCAAGTTTTTTAAGAATGTAAAATAGCGGAAGTACCTTGTACCACAACTCCAAATCTCACAATTTTCTTCTATCTCATACATAATACTATTTCAAAATTCCTCAACGTACCAAAATTAAAAGACAATCTATGCCCATCATGAGAATTCTAATGATATAAAATTCCCTGCATTAGTTCTTAAGGTATGTATATCGGTAAAATCACGTAAGAAATGCACCATAAAAGCGCTAGTTGTTTAGTGATCTATACCAAAACCTGCAACGGTGACACTGCAATAGCTGGTGTCAACATATAACTGAATCTGAAGTTCGATGAAAATACGTGCGTTAGTTCATAAGATTAGAATTTGTGGAAATTATGCAGATCCCCCCCCTCTATTGTGCAAATTGTGAAAAATTCAGCACATCAGCGCCATATATTGAGCGATTTACGCCAAAATATAAAAAAACACCAAATGATATTAGGGACAAACTAAATCTGAAGTTTGATGAAAATCAGTCCATTATGCATTCAGGTAGAGTTGTTGCAGAAATCTCAAAAAAAGTAGAACAGCAACAAAATCTATTGAACGGTTTACGAAAAAAAAAAAAAAAAAAAAAAAAAAAAAAAAAAAAAATCGGAATCAATTTATAACAAGGACTATCTGAATATATTTTTTTATTGAAAGCTGTACATTAGTTCTTGAGACAGAGCACCCACGAAATATAGGTCTCATACATACAGCTATTTAGTAAAAACAAGTTTTTTGGTATATCTGACCCCTAAAACGTGTAAATCCGTTGAAAACTAGAATTTACATTAAAAACTAACCATCACCAATTTATATCAGAGACAGACTGGGCATAATTTCTAAATTAAACATATATATTTTAAATATTAAATCCTGTGCATTAGTTCTTGTGACAGAGTACCCACGAAATGCGAGTCACATGCAAATAGAGTCACAGGCTCACATTTCGTAAAAACGGGAAATCTGGCCCCTAAAACATCTAAATGTGACGAAACTTTTTACGAATCCTATACTTCGTAATAACAGAAGAAATAAAATATTCAAAAATTACCTTTGAAAAAATTAATTGTTAAAAGTCTCTCTATATCTGTGTATGTTACTGTACATTTCATATTACGTACGTTTTAAATAAATTCGTACATTTTATTTTATGCAATATAACTATAATTATAGTTGCATAGCCCCTTACCGATTGTCTATGATTTTAAAAACAATTTTGAAACATGAAATATTTTTTAATTATTCTGTATCGCGTAGAGCTCGCTTTCGAAAGGGGCTGTGCAAATATAATTTTATCAACTTTTTGTTAATTTTGGATCCCCTCCCTCCTTCAGATTCATACGTTATCATCTCTCAACTCCCCCCCCCCCCATTAATGATATCGGTATCAAAATATAGAAAATTTGGATTCCTATAACTTATTTTGCTCGAAAAGACATACAAAACTTGTTTCATTTATTTTCCGCACACTTTTATGATCAAATGATGAGAAGTTGATAAAATATCATTTTTCAAATGAAAAAACTTTATATCCCATAACAATTAATAGCAATACTATTTAAATGAATCTCATGATACCTTTTTGTTACATTATGCATTCAACAGTAATAAAGATTTATTGTACTTGCACTGAAAGGAGATGGGTGGGGAGCATATAGAAATTCATATAAAAAAACGAAGACAACATTTTTTCTCTTTATTTATTAGTAAGCACAAGCTTAATTTCAAATACACTTTATACTGTTTCTCGAACTGTGATTATATATGCATACACATATGAAGAAAAATAAGAATTTTAAACGTTAGAGTATACTATATTTTAGAGTTAAATAATTTTATAATAATTTAGCGATTTTAATAACTTTGTATTAAAAAAATATGTAACAGGCTATAAAAATAACTTACTACTTTGTACTAAAGACCATGTTACAAATAAAAAGAGAAACAATTGATGATCAGAAATGATATTTATATCAAAAGACAAACCTCCTCCCTCCTGAAATGATAACATTATATTTGCACAACCCCAAAGATTAATTTGTTCTTAAAACAACATAAAGAGTTCATCCTTTTTTACGGCTAATTTTACATAAAAATAAAAACTTCCTCTATGAGTAATTAAAACAATATAAATAAAACAAATTTAACAGACATGCAATTGAACAACTCACTTAAAGCTCTGAAATTATCGCAATATAAAAGAAATTATGGGAGAAACATAATTTTCAGAAACGATTTTATAATTAACGAAACAGCAACTAAGAGAAAAAAAAAAGAGTGAAAAAATTGGAATTGTTCCATTCCTTCCTTTGCTGGTATGTCCCATTCCTCCCTGTAGTTTATGTTAAACTTCTTGTATAGACATAAAGGCTGCTATTAGATATAGTTTAAATTATGGATGAATAGAAGTATAATGTCCTATAAATAGAGAAACAATTACTTATTTACATAAACAAGTCATTAACACTTCATCGGGCGCGCTGTATCTGAGAGATACATGCGTAAGAAATTCGTGGTCTTCGAAAAGAAAAGGGAGTTTCACGATCTTGACCATCACAGTATCTGTTCTTCCAGTCATTTCCGTCCCTGGAATGCAGTGGTTTCAAATTTTTGTCGATAGGAATTTCCGGTTTCGCGCTTTGTTAAGGACTTGTATCTATTAGATACATGCGCCCGATAGCGTTTGTAGTTACTTTTCCACTGATACTAGGTTAGAATACGTGAATACCTCAGTCTCTCCTTTTTAACTTTCGGCTCCGAAATGATAAATACTAAACGGTTTTTGGATTTGAATAACCCTAAAGACATAGAAATTGCCCATAAAATTTTATTTATCTATGAAAATGAAGATTCTGAACAGTTTGAAGAAAGTGACGATGAATAATATTTTAAAACTCATTTTTAAACAATATATGATGCTGAAATACAAAATGTATCTGTCAGATACAACGCGCCCGATGGTGCAACGTTTGAGACGCGCCTGACGGCGTGTTAATAGCAGAAAGCATAAAAATATATAGCAAATCTACTTTTTATTCTTAAAATATTCTTTTCCTTTTTACAATTGCAAGCATATGTAAATCAGCTATTTTATTCAACGGAAGATTGGGAATGCTTTTGCTTAATGGAATACGTAACTGATGAAATGTTTATTAATGGAATATAAAAAGAAAAATGTACTGTCCCATTCCACCCCATTCTCCCTTATTAAGTAACAAAATCTTGGGTTAAGGGATTTAGGGAAGATTTAAGGTGTTTAACTGCTATCAAAATAAAGTAACAAATACAGCAGGAATAAAAATAGACTTTTAAAGATTTTTAATTCAACGAGTAAGAATGGAGACAAAGATCACCATATTTTCTTTTATTATTGAAGGAAGGGAAGGGGATATTTCAAACGATTGATAATATAACTTATTGAAGACTTACTATTAGCGAAAAAAATGAAAATTAATTAGGGTAAAAGACTACATTTTGTATGCTTGTAAGGCGAAAGGGGGGGGGATGATTTTTATTTGGATTTTATGGATATGACCTATTATCCATTCTTATAATAAAGGAACGGATCAGAAATTTTTTTTAAAGAATGACTTAAGGTTTTAAATTTTATATGTTGAGGGGGCAAAAAAATTAGCGATTTATTTTTCTTTTTAGAAAGGGGGAGTATTAGATGACTTATTTACATTAATGAAAATTTATAAAGGACTAATAGCCCAGTGATTATATGGTAGAATTCGATATTAAGGGAAAGTAGGAAATAGGTTTAATCTCTTCAGTTTAGATCTACAATGAATATAGTAAGTTTTATTCTCATATTAGCGGAGCGTTAGAAATATATTAGATTTACAGTTTAATGCCACAATAATATCTCAAAAGAACTAACTATCAAAAACACTATTAATGAAAGTGTTGTAAAGCTTAAAATTCCGAGTAAAATGAGCACTTACATTTAATATTTTTGCTGAACATTAATGACACAATTCTATTTCAAAAATTAACAGCAGTGGTCAAGAGGTTTATCTTAAAATAATTAGGGAAAAACTTAAAATTGTTTTGATCTCTTCAGTTTAGGTCTAGAATTAATGTGCTGACTTTTTACCCACGTACTAGATGAACGTTAGAAAATATGTACATATAGTGAAAATATACTTTATTAAAAATTATTTTAACTATATTCTAAAACAACTAAGCCTATAGAAACCATTGTGAATACAAATTTCTTAGAGTTTGAAATTCGCAATAAAAAAAAATATTTTTGTCTCAATTCTATTTCAAAATTTTATCTTAATCGCTAATCCAAAGCTCTAAACTAGGAGAGATCAAGTTATCCATCCGCTATGTCTCCATTTGTTACATACGTGTACATTTTTTAAATTGTTGAGGCCTTCACGGTGTTTTTGTAACTATGTAAGGATTTTATTTTGCATATTTTGAGAATTATAATTTAGTAGTTATTGAGAAAATGGTGCATGAATGATAGATGTTTTACATTTCATTTCTCAACTCACACCCCCAGACTTAAATCATTGGTTTAAATGAAAGATTTTTTACTTAAAGACTAATTTTTTTTCAATATTCCTAAGGTTTTAAATTTTTATGAATTTAAATGAAGATTCTTGTATACTAGTCGAAAATCATTTAATTAGAGCGATCTTTGTCCTTAACACAAAATATAAAGTTTAAAATCGCGCTATTCGTTGACTTTGAACTTCTCTAGGGAAAAGTCTTATGTATACTCATTTGTCGCTCTACCGCCCCCCCCCCTCTCCCATCCTTGCACTTTATTTTCAATTTCCTTAATTCTAATAGACACGAACTGTTGTTCACTCTATATACATTATATTAAGAGCTACACCCATTTCATATTGGAAATAATAAACAATATTTGCCATCATTTACGAGCCATTTTTGAAATATTCTAAAAATTATAAAAGGATGTACTTTTTAAGTTAATTTGTTTGTAGCTCATCTAGCAAAAGAAAGAAACATAGTAGATTCATTTCTATTCTATGTCGATGGAAATTAAAACAATTTCTGGATTTCTCGTAATTAAATCGGACTTCGTCCTTTCTTTCATATACAATTTCTGGTCTATAACCCGCAATCAAGAGGTTAAGCCACAATTCTCAATATATCCATCCTAAATAATGCATCAATAACTAAAAATTACATTTACATAATAACAATCACGTATAAACTGATAACCTCGTTTGTTCGCGCTGAAAGCGTTTGTTTAGTGATTTAGGCAATACTTGAATCTAATAGTTGAATCCAATTGTTGAATTGTGAAAATTCAACAAAAATGTTAAATATCGGTTGTCATTTTATTCAGAATTTTAAATTCTAAAACATTTGCATTAACAATGTTTTTGATAAGTTTATTTTTCGTTAGATATTTTATGGTAATCAATAAAATCGTGTTTTTTAATTATAAAATTTGTACCCATTTTTAACGCGCACATAGTAAGAGGGGAACAGTTAATACATTCATTCTAGACCTAAACTAAATGAATTTAAATAATTTCCAGCTTTCCATTAACTAATTCCGATTTCGGCTTTTTTTCCCTCCTCCACCAGTGGGCTATAAAGAATTTTAAAGACTTTCTGTGCGTTCTTAAAGTTTCGCAAGGAGTGTGGATGAACGGGGAAATGATTTTTTTTTTTTTTGGGGGGGGGGGGGGAGAAATGTTTTAATTGATAATTTATTATGAGAATAAAATAACGCATAGAACACATATTGTATTTTATGTTATTTTAATTTAAGCTGTTTTAAAGAGTTTTAAATATTGAGTACTGTTACTGTGTGAAGAAAGTTCGGGAATAAAATTTTAAGGGTGAAATTCATATGAAGTTTAAATGAAATGAATGCGATTTAACGAATGTTTAATGGAATTTATTCGCTAAAATACAAATAGAATAATAATTTTTTTTTAAGTAAGTTTTAAACACTTTAAATTTTGGTACTGTGGAAAAGGGGGCAAAAAAGAGAAATGAAATTCAGAAAAAGAGCAGGTAAATTTGATTTATTGTATAAAACATTAGAAATTTTTTACTTGTAATGAACACAGATTTAACGAATAATTAGGAAGATTAGCTTGCTAATAACTGAAAATCAAACATTATATAATAAAATTTAAATCATATAGACTAAAAATTTACTTACTAACTAGAAATATTTTTATCGATACCAGATTCAAGATGGATGCATTACTCGGCTCTGTGACTGCGTGAATAGTCCTTACGTCACCACTGAAGCCCTTTCTGATTGGCTGACAGGTGAAGCTAAGATATTTCATGTATTTGTACAATGCGAGTGGTAAAAATAATACCAGGCTACATATAAAATTTTAGTAAGCTTGCAGATTTCTGTAGCTTTACAAAAACCAGTTTCGTAGGTTTCCAGATTTTTTTTTACAGTGTAATGTATTATTATGTAAGTTAGTAATAGAATTTGAAATATGAGAACTTACAGTAATGTTGAAAGATACAAGGTTTCCAGCAAATAACACCCTGATTTCAAAATTAAATTTCTCAAAAACAAAGATCGATAGTAATATGCGGTAAACGGTTTTTTCATTAGGTAAGCTGTAAAAATCTTATACAGAAATTTCAAACAGTGAATATTTTTAAAAAATTGCGTTCTGATTGCATAGAATGCTTTGATTTGACATTTTTCTTGTTTTAGATTGCCTGCAGAGAAATAATTTTTCAGCTTACAATGCAATATTTTAAAGATTTTTCGAAGTAAATTTTTAGAATTTCGGAATTTCAAAAATTTAATTTAAAAAAACTATGAAATATGGCACTTTAAGCCGAAAAACACATTCTCTGGCAGCAATCTAAAGCAAGAAAAAGGTCAAATCAAAGCATTCTTTGCAATCAGAACACAATCTTTTCAAAATATTTACCGTTCAAAACTTTTGTATAAGATTTTTACAGCTTACGTGATAAACAAACCATTTACTGCATAATTCTATTGATCTTTGTTTTTGAGAAATTTAATTTTGAAATCAGGGTGTTATTTGCTGGACACAATGTATTTTATGTGAATACATTAAAAACGTAAATATTATGTTAATTTTTAATGAGGTATAACTATTTTTTTCCCGCACAAAATTGAGTCCCAGTTTCAAACAGAATTATTTGAGCCCAAATAATTTTTTTAAATCATACTTTGGTGCGCTGTGCTATTAGTTAGTGCTATTATCTGTGGAGTGTTGATGAATCATGTCGATGCTATTAACATAGAAGATTTAACTAACTTTTTGATAGAAGGTTTAAGGAACATGAGTAAAAAAATTATCTGTAATCCAAGTAATTTCTATTTACAGTTATTACAATATGAATTGAATAATACAATTTTGGCATTTTAGATTATTCACTAGAATTTCGAATTTCAATTACTAGGTTTCAGTGTTAAAGATAATACTCGAATTCGCATCTTTTTAAAATGAATACCAAAGCTTAAATCAGTCTTAGCAATGTCATAAAACTCTTCATTTTAATTAATTAAAGTTCTTTAGAAAATAGTAAAACATGATGATCAATCAACTTTAACTTATATGCAACAATTAAGTTAAAAAAACATAACGTAAATGCATCTGTAGAGGGCCATGAACCCGCAATCCGCCACTAATTTCTTAAGTTTACAAACAAGCCCCAAACTCTTTTCTGAAAAATGACTGAAAAAATCGAATTGAATAAAACACTTAACTGTTAACTGTCCATAAACTGTTCGCAACAATTTGTTTTTCTAAAATTGTTATTTGATGGAGAAGTTGTTTTCTGGCATGTTTTCAAAAATAGATTTTTTTTAGCAAATTTTTACAGATTACTTAAAGAGATATTATTTTACTTGAAATGATGTTTCTTTGATTTTACACTTTATTTTGCATTAAACTGTAGTTATTGTACTCTATTACACTCTAAATAATTTTCTAGTTATTCCTAAAACTAAAAATAATGAGTATTTTATTAATTTTCTTGGGCCGGGGTCACACTTCTGGATCAGCATTACTTAAACTGCACTAATAGTGGGATTAGCGGATCATATATAATTTTTTCTATGTTTATTTTTTTAATTAAGTATATTTGTTGATTTAAGACTTTGTATATAAAGCTATTAAGATTCTGTTCATTAGAGACAATAATGAACCGACATTAAGTTTCAATAATCTGGAAGTGCTGCAAACTTTTATAATCAATACATGACGAGTAATTTAGCTTTCTTGTTATTTCCTTCATTTAAATTGAGACGCAAAAGTAGTAATTTTTATTTTGTTTTGTTTTATTTTATTTTTAAGTTCCTAAAAAAGAAAGAAAGAAAAGGAAGAAAAATATTAATTATTATTTTATTAGTGTTGATATTGGGGGATGTTGCATGAAGCTGTCGGCATCAGGTACCAAATCGTGTTGCTGTGTCTTTATTTATGTTAACCGTTTAAAAGAGTTTCTTTAAAAACCATTTGAACATTCAAGAATAACTTGTGGCAGATTTTTTTAAAGACAATTTTAATGAACACCAAATTCTTTGCGCAGAAAACAGTCTCAAAAGCACTGTAAAAAAAGAAAAAAAAATCCGTTAAATTTACGGCAAAAACTGCTGGCACAATGTTGCCAGCAGTTTTTGCCGTAAAAATTGCAGTAAAATTACATTTAATTTTTCTAAACTTTTTGCCGTAAATTTAAATTTTTTTTTTTTTTTTTTTTTTACAAACTAAAGGAACTAAAGGAAACTAAAGTGTAACTAAAGTAAAGTGAAGTAAAGTGTAACTAAAGTAAAGTAAAAAGTGTAACTAAAGTAAGTGTAAAGTAAAGTAAAGTAAAGTGTAACTTTAGTTTTTGCCGTAAAGTTTAGTTGCCGTGAAGTAAAGTGTAACTAAAGTAAAGTAAAAAGTGTAACTAAAGTAAGTGTAAAGTAAAGTAAAGTAAAGTGTAACTTTAGTTTTTGCCGTAAAAATTGCAGTAAAATTACATTTAATTTTTCTAAACTTTTTGCCGTAAATTTAAATTTTTTTTTTTTTTTTTTTTTTTTTTTTTTTTTTACAAACTAAAGGAACTAAAGGAAACTAAAGTGACTAAAGGAAAACGAGTAAGATGTGACAATCCCAAAACTTTCATATATTACATATATGTTAATACTTTCAATAAAACGAAGCATACCAGCGTCACCGCTTAGATTAATTACATCAAAATCTAATCAGATACACTATGTCAAGCTTTAACTGAATCTAAAGTTTCATGGAAATCCGTGCGTTAGTTTTTGAGATAGAATTATTCCAGATATCGTAAAAAATCTGGATAAAAGCGCCGTATGTTGAGCGATTTACTCCAAAAATTAAAGAATACTAATGTATATCAGGAACTAAATGAATCTGAAGTTTGATGGAAATTCGTGCATTAGTTTCTGAGATAGAGCTAGTACGATTACCATGAATAATGACGTATAACAGCGCCAATTGTTGGGCGATTTACTTCAAAAATTCAAGAATACTAATTTATATTAGGGACTGACTGAATCTAAATTTTGATGAAAATTCATACATTAGTTCTTGAGATAGAGCTAGTGCAATGATCATGAATAATGTCGCATAGCAGCACCATTTGTTGGCTGATTTACAACAAAAATAATAAGCACCATATTATATCAAGGACTTGAGATATAGCTATTGCGGAAATCGCGAAAAAGGCAGCATGGAAGCGAAACCTGTTGGGTGACATTCACCAAAAATTAACCTGCTCCAGTTTATATCAAAGTCTAACTGAATTTTAAGTTTTGTAAAATTTCGTGCATTATTTCTGGAGGTTGAGTACCCACAAAATTTGTGTCACATACAGAGTGAAAGAGTGACAGACTCACAAACAAACATTTTGTAAAACCATGTTTTGGGGTGTTCTCTGGCCCCTGAAACGTGTAAATCCATCGAAACTGGAATTCGAAAATTTACACGAATCAAATAGTTTCTTCTTGTAAAGATAGAAGAAAGTAAAAAATTGGCTTTCTTCTCTTTACCAACTCATAATTAGATGATTGGTTGCTTATTTATCATCATTGCAAAGTAACAAATAGGGAAGCATTTTTCCATATTAAAGAACTTAAAGACTGTAAGGCAATAAAGAGAAAAAGAATTTTTGGGCGAGAGAAAACAGTAATTCAAATGATTACTTATGCATTTAAATTCAAAGTATCAAATATGGCAGAAGATTAAGATTTTAAACTTTGTATAAGGAAAAAGACAAATGTATAGGGGAAATTTTGTTAGAAGGCTATGAACGTTTGGAGCATTCATTTTTTTAAGCAGAAATTTGCTAAAAATTGAAAATTCTCTCCATGAAAATTAACAATTATGAATAAATACAATCAAATAAAATTTCTAGGGGAAAAACTATGCTCTTCGACAAAAAAAAAATCCTGCTCATAATAACTAATATTCTTGTTGATAGTAAATTATAAACTTCATGGGGGAACTTTCTACAATTTGCACTGAAAGTGCGTTTTTTTGTGCGGAAAATGCAGAAAAGTCATAAAATTGAATAACTCGTATATTTTCTTGTTCACAATTTGGTAAGTTTTCACCGCAGAAGATGTGAATTTTGAGTGTTTCACTTGTGAGAGGACGGAGGAATGTTTTCTAAAAAAAAAGATCAGGATCTAAGAACTGTTTAAAAATTTTAATTTCGTAGCTATTTTGGCGTTAAATCAACTTTTATATGATGAATAAAAACATTTTAAATAGTTCTGAAATTGGAATACTTCTAAAATTCGAGACTTAGTTTTTAGATATTGGTCAACAATAAGAAAAGATGTCCTGTATACATCCTAAAAATAAACTGTTGATTGTGGGACATATAGACGTCATGTAACGTTAAATAAAAATAGAACCGTTTATTGTAACCGTTGAAGTTAAGACAACTAATCAGCTGATTAACTTGAGAAATTATACAATGTAATCATCTAAACTTCTAATTACATTTTCATTGCTGTGTATATTCAAGAGCAGTAAAACAAATAAATTTTTCGCGAAACGTACACCCTAAATTGAAGACTTGAGTAATTCACTTTTTAGCTCACATTACTGAAATATTAGAAATTCACTATTTCTACTACTTTAACATGGAGGAAAGTAACATTTGAATTTTTTCTAAATAATATAAGGTACCCTGGGGTAATAACGCCAGGCGGGGTAATAACGCCAAGTGCTTATATTTTGCATAATTATGAAATAATCAGGTAAATGATACCCATGTGCTCTGCGCAGAAGGTTTTTGAGTCATATAAATCGCAAAAAACAGCTTCAAGTTAATTTGTTTGATTTTTAGGTCTTATTGTTTTTACAAACAACTAAAATTAATGCTTGATCTAAAATTTGCGAGATACGTTTTGTGATGTGAAGACTATTTTTTTAATCCGGAAATACTTTGTTAATTACATAAATTTGTAGTGCATTTCATGTACTTTTAAAATGTTGTTAAAGATTTTGGATATCTTCTCGAGATAATTTGTAATTTAAAATGTATTGCGCAATAACTATACCGGGGTAATAACGCCAATCCTTGACTTTAATATCTCGGTTGATTCCCTACAGTGTCCGAGCTACATCCTAAATACTGATTCAAATAAGCACAGTTAAAACTGTCCAATGTTTCTCATATTTCTATTTAAGCGGTCCTTTTTAAGCAAAAAGAAGCTCACGGTCTGATATTCTTTTGTCTCATCCCCCCCCCTCTCACACCACACCTTTATTTTTCTTACACTTTCACAAAAAATTGAACATTTTCAATAGCTTAGAATGCAATTTGTCAATTTCTAAGTTTGTAGAGTTTGTATTTTTAGAATTGGGCAATCTACATGCAATTATTCCATCTTATTTCATAGTTTTGTTTGTATGGCGTTATTAACCATATAGGTGGGTAATAACGCCAAATAGCATTGGTCAAGAAAAAACGCCATTACTTTTTATGAATACATATCTGTTAAATTATTTTATTTTATATAGATAGTCAATGAGTTGCTGTATGAGATCCTATATTTGTTTGAAAAGTACAATCTAAAACTAAGCCGTGAAAATTGGTAGAACCTTAACGTGGCGTTATTACCCCAGGGTACCTTATTTTGAAATTCTGAATGATTATTCTGATACATGAGGATTTGGACAAGACAATAATTTTTGCAACTAAAACAAATCTTTTGGATATTAATGACAATTTTATATATTTTCTTTAGTGACTCACTAATGGTATATTGAATCTTAATGGTATTTTTAATGTATGAGAAATACGGAAAGAAGATTTATTTATTGGTACATAATACTAATTTTTTCTTAGATGTATTAATTACATGAAGCCAATATCTGTCAGTATTTTTGTGTAGGATGATTTTCTTTTCAGACAATTTTAAAAATATTAACATATGGAAGTCCCACTTTGAATTTTAAGGAACTTTTTAACAATATTGTGAAGTGTTAGATTCAATGTTTAAATTTTTTTTAAGATGCGCCTTTTGAAAAATTTGAAATTGAAAATTTGAATTTGAGAATTTTTTGTTTTTGAAATTAAAAAAATGTGCTATATATTATAGAAGAGCTCTTGAAAAAAAAGATGAAAATGATTCTTTTGCATCTGCTTAGACAAAGTAGAAGAGCTGATGTGGTATTTTGAATATACGTTGCTTCATGTTTTTTTTTCCTTTTCTTTTTTTCTGTCAACTTTAAATAGCTGTATTTACAAAATGGTTAGAAATATTTATTTTTTTTAGACTTTTCTTGATTTTTTCAATATCATGACATCCTCTGTGGAAAGTCTCACCAAAATTTAAAAATGTGATCTACAATCACTGTATTGATTTGACATGGAATGACCCATATGAGAATAAACATATCATTTAAATACAGTAAAAATTATAACAATAGTAAAGCAAAACAAAACAAAAATAAGACTCAATATTACGTCACTTATCAATCTTTTACTTATACCCGCGGATTGTGTTTTAATCTACAAAATTGTTTGAAAAAATATATTACAGAATTTTGTGGTAAAAAAAAAATATATATATTTGTATATCTTTGTTAATTTATCAGAAATACCACGTAGAAAAAAAAATGAAAGGAAATAAAACTCACAAAGAAAGACAACTGAAAAGCGTATCTTCGATTAATCAGAAAATAATTTCTTTGTCAGGGGATTTCTTTAAAACATGGAGTCAAACCATTTCACTTACATTTATAATAATCACCTCTTTAACAGTTGACTGCAAATCTACGAAAACATGCTTGTAATACAGTTCGACTTAATAATCTAAACACCGAAAAGCTTATGCTATTATAACACTAAAAATTTCGTGTTAGGTAGATGAATAATGCTTTAACGATTCAGATTATGGAAGACTCATGAATTATAAATCTCATGTTGGTACTTACTTCACAGAAATGAATTCAATCTTGTATTTAATGAACAGATCAAAGTAGCTTTATTTTAAACATTAAATTCAGTATTTTAGAATAACATCATGCTAAAAAGAAGCTTTTGAAAATTAAAAAGCAAGAATGAATTGTAAAGTTGAAATTATTAAGTCATTTTTACATTAAGTTTTTTATTTTTCATTTAACATAACATCGCTGTTCAGCACAAGTTATTAAAAGACAAGCGAATGATGTTAAAAGACTAGAGAATGATGTTAAAAGGCATTGCATATTGATTCAAAGGAGTAAGATCATAATATGCTGTAAAACGTATTAATTTTACGATATGTTTAATGATTTAAACTTAATTTTTTTTATAATTATTTTCGCAAATTCATTGTTCTAGTCATCATAAAACGAAATTTTGTTATTGCTTATTACTTAAAAAGTACATTTAATTCTTAAAAATAATAATAATAATTTTCAAATAGCTTTTAAGCTATTTTTTATATTTCTCATGCTTAATTTTTTTAAATCCTTTTTATGCACATAGCTTATCTAATACATTTTAATCTTTATCTCAATTTCAATGTATATTTTATTCAATTTACTTGTTTTTTAGAATTTTTCTAATTTAATTAAATTATATAATTTCATTTTATCTTTCTGCTCTTTTTGCAAATTTATGTTCTATTTTTTCTTTATTATTGTATAAGCATTTACTTGTTTACCTACATTGTACTTTCTTCCCCTTCTTGCACAATTCATCTTCTTTCTTACTCCTTTTGTTTGCTTTTTCTTATAAAGTCTGTGTCTCTGCTATGAACTAGAGCCATTTTGCTTTGTCCAACCAATGTAAAATACATGATCTTATTTCTAGAACATTTCCATGTTTTTACCAGTACGTTTTCATCTGAGAAAAATAGACACCTTTTGGTCTAAAATGCAAGTTGAGTTTAGTGACAATTTCATGATATCAGACTGAAGATTTTAAATTACAATTATCGTAGAAAATAACAATGATTTCAACAATATATAAATAATTTTAACTCTCCCTACATTCAAGAAACTTTCAATTTATGCATAAAACCTTGCGATTTATTGTATTCAGTATCTGTAAAAAAATGAAAAAGGGTTTTAAAATTTTACTTGATGATACGTAAAGCAATGTAAATTGTAATATATTAAAAATAAAGTTGGAATTAAGATTATGACGACGAAAGTGTCCTATTAGTAATATCTAATTTTTTAAAAAAGTTTTATGTGATTCATGGGTTTTATAAGTTATATTTAGAAAAAAATTCACCATGTTGCGAACAAAATAACAGTAAACAATATATTCTATAATTAGCAAAGCTCATTGAGTTCTATTGATGTCCTTAAATGTAACAAATTTCGGAGATTATGGCATTTAAAAACGGACAGATGAATTTTTAGTTTCGGAAAGCTCCTAAATTTCATAAGATTCAATGTATCATAATTTGGGGAGTTTTGGCTATTGAAGAATGGAAGTGTTACTGTTTTACATAAGTGGGCCGGGAAAATATCTTTCTAAATGCAATTTACAAAACCGTATACAAATAATTAAGAATGTAATTTTTTGCAAATTAATAGCTATATTTTGCCATCAACATAATTTATACTAATATATTTTTTTTAACATATTTGCAATTTACTTTGCTTACGTATCTCCAAAAGGTGAAAAATTAAAGTTTGTTCCAACCTTTTTGGGTTACATTGTATAATTAGTTTTGTAATCGAAAAACATTTGAATAAAAAATCCCTGTCGGCTTGGCCTATAGGCGGAGATGGATTTCGAAGAGTGCTCATTTCAACAACAAAAAATAAATTTGATTATAGATAAACCCAGTTTAACAACTTTATTTGTCCTCTTTTGAAAAATTTTTAATTTACTTTTTCTGTAAGGACTGGTTTTATCAGAAACATCTTAAGCTAAATTCGGATCAAATGCCCATTTTGACAACATATTTTGAAATAATTCTGACTTTATTAAAAAAAAATCGAATAATACGGTACATTATATAGTATTGAGAAACACCGAAAAAAACTGGCGATAAATATATATCAATAAATATAAAAACTTTGTTAAATCACCATAAAAGAAAAAATATACAGGACGCGTTTCGAGCTGCAAAATTACCGCTCGTCCTCAGCTGGTCCAAACACGTGTCACAACGGACAGAGTGGAAATAACAGTGAAATAAAGAGGGAGGAGATTACACAGAGTGCGACAGGTGGCGCTGCTTGTCAGAGCCAAGGAGAAAGAGAAAAGTAGAGATACGCGAATTCCATTACTCTTCCATCGAGATTGACGAGATCCTGCAATTAGTTAGTATTTGTGTTAGGCAAACTGCTTTCCAATTTAATAATTCCTTTTATGTTCAAACGGATGGTTTAGCCATGGGCAATCCTTTATCTCCTCTTTTATGTGACATTTATATGCATTTTGTGGAAGAAAAACTTTTCAGTTTATTTGATTTTCCCTTCTGGTGTAGGTATGTTGATGATACTTTTATCTTAATTCCTTTTGAGCTGGATCTCCAAAATCTCCTTTCTCTTGTCAACTCTGTTGATCCTTGCATCCAGTTTACTCTTGAAGTCGAAGAGAATGATTCTCTTCCTTTCCTCGATGTCTTAGTTACTAAACACCCTGATCGGTTCTCTAACTCTGTTTATAGAAAACCTTTCGCTGTATCTCTACCTCCGCATGCTTTTTCTAACCATCCTCCACAGCATAAAGTGGCTTCCTTTTATACTTTTGTTTACAGAGCACTTCGGATTTCTTCTGACTCTTCTGCTCTAAATAAGGAAATTAGTTACCTCAAATCTCTTGCCCTCACTCGTGGTTATAATCCCTCTTTGATTGACAAAGCTCTGTATAAATTTAATAAGCCTAAACGTCTTCTTACTGATTCTAATAATTTGTCTAATATTAACTCTATAGTTCTACCTTTTTATTCTCCTCTTTGTTTCAAATTAGCTAAAATCCTTTCTCGTTTCAATTTTAAAGTTATCTTTAAACCTATGAATAAAATTAAATTCTCGTCTTTGAAAGATCCTATTCCTGTTGAGAACCGGTGGGGTGTTTATTTTATTCCTTGCTCTTGCAATTTGGGTTATATTGGTCAGACCAGAAGAGCGTTGAAGAAAAGATTGGATGAACATCAGAGATACATTAAAAATCAGGAATTATCTAGGTCTTCCATTGCTTCTCACTGTTGGTCTTCCGGTCATTTTTTCAATTTTTCCATGGCCAGAATTATTTCTAATCCTGCCTCTCCTTCTCATTTAGATATTCACGAAGCTTATTTTATTTATAAAAATTGTAATACTCTTGCCAACGATCTCTCTTCATCCCCCTCCCTTTCTCCTGCATGGAAATTACTTTTGTAGTTTATTATTATTACTATAATTATTTTTAGTTTTTATTTAATTAATTTTTTTTAATTTAACTTTATTTTATTTTGATTTTTATTTATTTATTTATTTTATTTTATTTTATTTTATTTTTATTTATTTATTTATTTTTATTTTATTTTATTTTATTTTATTTTATTTTATTTATTTTTCAATTGTTTTCTTTTTCTTTCATTAGTTTTTCTCTGCCACCTGGTTTTTTAGCCAGCGCCACCTGGAGCACTCTTTGTAATCTCCTCCCTCCTTCTTTGAGTTTATCTTTACTTTTCTCTTTCTCCTTGGCTCTGACAAGCAGCGCCACCTGTCGCACTCTGTGTAATCTCCTCCCTCTTTATTTCACTGTTATTTCCACTCTGTCCGTTGTGACACGTGTTTGGACCAGCTGAGGACGAGCGGTAATTTTGCAGCTCGAAACGCGTCCTGTATATTTTTTCTTTTATGGTGATTTAACAAAGTTTTTATATTTATTGATATATATTTATCGCCAGTTTTTTTCGGTGTTTCTCAATATTGTTCAACTATTTTGGGTTTCTACACCGTTCCTGCTTTCCACGTGTTCATGGTAAGTCCTTTTTCTTTCTTCCTGCTTCTTGTGTGTATTGTTTTTTTTTTTTCCTTTTATTTGTTTTTACTGTGTTTTCTTTTATTTATTTATTTTTTATTTATTTAATTTTGTTTTATTTATTTATTTATTTATTTTTACCATTATTTCTGGCCTTGTTTTTTCTTTTGTTTTTTCTTTTCTCTTGTTATGGGTTCTTCGCTTATTAATCGTTTCAAGCATCTTCGTTTGAAGCGGGCTAGGTTTTTGAATAGGCTTAATTTTCTTTTAAGGTATAAACGTTCACACGTTGTTCCTAAGTTCATTAATATTATTTACAAGCTTCCTTCATCCTTTCGCATTCAAAATGCCTTAACCAGGAGTAAGTTTGCTGTTCTTAGAGCCATTATTCAAGATGTTCGGCACTCTCTTTCGTGCATTGAATATGAATTATATTCGTTACATTTGCTGTTAAGTAAATCTGTTATTTATTTCCCTTTTCTAGAGAAACGGATTTTTGCCTACGTTGATTACAAATCTAAATGTCACAGTGCTATATTGGATAGAAAATTTTCGTCACTTCTGACTTCTAATTCTCCTGCTCCTGGTATCTCTCCTCTTCGGCAAAATTATGTTGTCAATTTATCGTCTCATTCTCTTACTGATTCCCAACGTGATGTTCTCTCTCTTGGTTTGAATTTTTCGCGTGTTTCCAAACCTTCTATTCCGAATTTAATCGCTCCGATTGAACATTCTTTCAAAAATAGTAAAATTTCTCCTGGTCAACTTGATTCTCTTCGCTACCTTTTGGCTAACGTCATTTCTTCTAATAAATCTTCAGTTAAATCTAATCTTTCTTCTTCTCAAAAATCTGCTATCAGTGAACTTAATTCTGTCCCTAACCTTCTTATTACTAAGGCTGATAAAGGCGGTCAAACCGTTCTTCTCAATAAGTCTGATTATATTTCTCATATGGAATCTATGTTAAACTCCGGTCCTTATTCTAAATTAAAGAAAGATCCTTCTACTAAACACCTTTCTGATATCAAGGAGGTCGTTAATAAGTCTGTCATTCTTAATAATAACACTAAACGTATGGTCATTCCTTCTATAGCTAATTGTGCTCGTTTCTATGCTCTTCCTAAGGTCCATAAACCTACTCTTTCATTTCGCCCAATCGTTTCTAATATTGCTACTGCTTCTTATAAACTTGCCAAGTTCCTTTCTAAGTTACTCGCTCCTTTATCTTCCACTAATTTTCACACTGTTAAAAATTCTATTGACTTTGTTGATAAAATTAAACGCCTTTCTCCTTGTAATTACAAAATGATTTCCTTAGATGTTAAATCCCTCTTCACTAACGTCCCTGTTCAAGGAGCAATTGACTGTTTGGAAAGAAGGCTACGCGAATTCCATTACTCTTCCATCGAGATTGACGAGATCCTGCAATTAGTTAGTATTTGTGTTAGGCAAACTGTTTTCCAATTTAATAATTCCTTTTATGTTCAAACGGATGGTTTAGCCATGGACAATCCTTTATCTCCTCTTTTATGTGACATTTATATGCATTTTGTGGAAGAAAAACTTTTCAGTTTATTTGATTTTCCCTTCTGGTGTAGGTATGTTGATGATACTTTTATCTTAATTCCTTTTGAGCTGGATCTCCAAAATCTCCTTTCTCTTGTCAACTCTGTTGATCCTTGCATCCAGTTTACTCTTGAAGTCGAAGAGAATGATTCTCTTCCTTTCCTCGATGTCTTAGTTACTAAACACCCTGATCGGTTCTCTACCTCTGTTTATAGAAAACCTTTCGCTGTATCTCTACCTCCGCATGCTTTTTCTAACCATCCTCCACAGCATAAAGTGGCTTCCTTTTATACTTTTGTTTACAGAGCACTTCGGATTTCTTCTGACTCTTCTGCTCTAAATAAGGAAATTAGTTACCTCAAATCTCTTGCCCTCACTCGTGGTTATAATCCCTCTTTGATTGACAAAGCTCTGTATAAATTTAATAAGCCTAAACGTTTTCTTACTGATTCTAATAATTCGTCTAATATTAACTCTATAGTTCTACCTTTTTATTCTCCTCTTTGTTTCAAATTAGCTAAAATCCTTTCTCGTTTCAATTTTAAAGTTATCTTTAAACCTATGAATAAAATTAAATTCTCGTCTTTGAAAGATCCTATTCCTGTTGAGAACCGGTGGGGTGTTTATTTTATTCCTTGCTCTTGCAATTTGGGTTATATTGGTCAGACCAGAAGAGCGTTGAAGAAAAGATTGGATGAACATCAGAGATACATTAAAAATCAGGAATTTTCTAGGTCTTCCATTGCTTCTCACTGTTGGTCTTCCGGTCATTTTTTCAATTTTTCCATGGCCAGAATTATTTCTAATCCTGCCTCTCCTTCTCATTTAGATATTCACGAAGCTTATTTTATTTATAAAAATTGTAATACTCTTGTCAACGATCTCTCTTCATCCCCCTCCCTTTCTCCTGCATGGAAATTACTTTTGTAGTTTATTATTATTACTATAATTATTTTTAGTTTTTATTTAATTAATTTTTTTTAATTTAACTTTATTTTATTTTGATTTTTATTTATTTATTTTATTTTATTTTATTTTATTTTTATTTATTTATTTATTTTTATTTTATTTTATTTTATTTTATTTTATTTATTTTTCAATTGTTTTCTTTTTCTTTCATTAGTTTTTCTCTGCCACCTGGTTTTTTAGCCAGCGCCACCTGGAGCACTCTTTGTAATCTCCTCCCTCCTTCTTTGAGTTTATCTTTACTTTTCTCTTTCTCCTTGGCTCTGACAAGCAGCGCCACCTGTCGCACTCTGTGTAATCTCCTCCCTCTTTATTTCACTGTTATTTCCACTCTGTCCGTTGTGACACGTGTTTGGACCAGCTGAGGACGAGCGGTAATTTTGCAGCTCGAAACGCGTCCTGTATATTTTTTCTTTTATGGTGATTTAACAAAGTTTTTATATTTATTGATACATTATATAGTTCCTAAATAACAAAAGACTGTCAATTGAATGCGTTTGAGAGCAAAGTTGAAATTAAAAATGAGTTATAAAACAACCAATTTTGAATACAAGCTCAATTCTTAATCATGTTAGTTTCGGGAAATTTTGCGCGAGTGCCCCCTTTCACAGCACTTTTAAAAATATATTCAGCCTTTATCAAAAAACTGAACAATGCAGGACATTACACAGCTCCTATATAAGAGAACCTGTCAATTGGATGCGTTTGAGAGCAAAACTGAATTTAAAAATGAGTCAGAAAAAACGCAGTTTGTTATTTCAATGCTTCCTTAAATTTTCAATCAGGATAACTTCTCGAAATTCTGTTCAAAATACCCTTTTTGGCAGCTGTTTTTGAAATATATTCTGTCTTTATCAAAAAATTTACCATTGCGTCATGTTATACAGTTCCTAAATAAGAGGACTCGTAAACTGGATGCGTTTGAGAGTAAAAATGGATTTAAAAATGAGTCAGGAAAAAACGCAATTTGTCATTTGAATACTTCCTCAAATTTTCTATCATGGTCACTTCTTGAAATTCTGTTCAAAATACCCTTTTGGCAGCCTTTTTAAAAATGTATTCTGTCTTTATCAAAACTCTGGCCAATGTTTCACATTATATAGATCCTAAATAAGAGGATCTGCCATTTGGATGCGTGTAAAATAAAAAATGAATTTAAAAAACGATTCAGAATGTAAGCAGTTTGGATTAGAGGTTTTTTCTCCTACTCCAATTTTTGTTTAATTTATTTTTGCTATACGAATTGATCCTATGAAAAACTTGTCAATACAAAAGTTGTAGATATTATTGAGAAGATGTAAAGTAAATTTAATTGGATTTGATAGTTTAAGAATTGACAATGTTATGGATTTTTTTCTTTTTCCAAACTCCGTTTTATTTTCGTTTTTAATTTTTTTTACCGGTAAGAGTTAGTCCTACCAAAAACTTGCAAATACAAAAGTTTTAGGTAATTTTGAGAATATTTATAAAAAATTTAGATAGATTTGATATCTTGAAAATTGACAAAGTTATGATTTTTTTCTGCCAAAAACCCTATTTTTTTCGCCTCTTGAGCCCATTTTTAACTTTATCAAAAATCTGTCATGCATAAACGTTTGGCCCATTATTTAGAAGCAATATAAACTTTAAACTGATTCGATATCTATTTTCATTAAGAAGTTATGGGTTTTTTCTGTTTTCACAAAAACGCCCCCTATTTCGACCCCCTTGGTCCGATTTTGCCCATTAACGAATTTAGCCGAGATTTTATCCCCTTTGATTTTATATACCAGTTATATATATATATAAACTGGTGCGAATGCAATAGGTAGTATTTCATACGAAATCTACCTAAAAGGGGAATTCTTTGATTATTATTTGCTAATTGGGTTAGTAAATGTAACAACATGACATGACAACTGTATTATTATTAATAAAAAGATTACCGTATTTAAGATATTTTTTATTAATGTTCTAAGTAAAATATTTAACATATTGCAGTGAAATTACTTTATACAACTACCAAAATACTGTTGTGGAGTAAGTTATCTTTTGATCATTGACATTATTCTACAAATAATATTAATTTATGAAGGTTATTTAAATACTCATTTCAATTTGTATTTAATCAGTAATTTAAAAATTAACTTTATTATTAAATATCCTCAGATTATAGAAAATTTTAAATTCAAACAAGATAAGTTTTACTAAACACATGTAATTTATATAAAATATATTTTATAATGGTTAGAAGAAATAGTTTATTTATTATACTGTGCGCAAATCTGTACTTCCGTCCATACTTACTGTAACTTACGTCCGTAAACTGTATAAAATTTTTCAATACCTTATACATTATTGAGAAAATCTAATTTGTTTTAGCCGCAAAATGTTTATATTTCTTAACCACTTCGTTTTCATACTTGAAGCTAAAATAATTCTACAAATACTCATCCATTGATTTTTCACAAACAAAATGACGCCATAAAGACATTTTCTGAAATTGATCCTTTAGGGGACTTGTAATTTAGGTTCTCAAATATGGATCTAAAATCACGAACCCTCTTAAAATATCAATTTAATTATCACTAACTAAAATTCACACAAATCCAAATTTAAGGATTTGAAACAAGTGACACACAAGTCCACAAAATTTTTTATTATAAAAGATTTAAATTAAATATAAAAAAATTTCACTTTTTTTGTCGTGAAGGTATTTTGCAAACTAAGATGAAAATAACATTTGTTTTATGAGGAAATCAGCATAGATGCAGGGTTGCAAGCGCTGTGCCACAAATGGCTCATTTTCACCACTAAATTTTAATAATCTTCCTTGCCTTATTGAATTTCAGATATTCTGCCACTAAATAAGGTGAAGAATACTATAAAAATTTAGTTGTAGCAATCAGCCATTTATACCACAGCGCTTGCACCCCTGTGTAGATGTTGCCATTTATTGGTTTGCTTTAAAAGAAAAAACTTTCAGCTACTAAGAAGTGATAAAAAAAGGAAAAAAAATTATACAGTTTAATCTTTATAAGAGAGGTCCTCATATCGTTCCTCCGCAAGAAAAGTGACGCATCATTTTGCATTTTATTCTACTAATAGCTCTGTCATGGCTGTGTCTTGCCATACAAAAAGTTTCATGTTTGTCGTTATAAAGAAAATCACGTTATTATGCTATCTGTCCATTCGTGATCACATAAGAGTGGTGGATTGTGTGGAGAGGCAAATTTTTCCAACCTTCTAAACACTTCTATTTCTTCATTCTTAAAGGTTTTACACTTTTAATCACTCTTTTACTCTTATGTGCAGAATTAAAGGCTATAATTTCATGCCACAGGAAATTACACAAATTTTCTTTTGCCTCTCTTGCAAAATTTACTTTTGTCGAGATGTATCACTTTTCTTGCGGATGAACGATATGTGGACCTGGATAACGAAGAAGATAAACTGAATATTTATAAACCTTAGCTTTGTAAAGTATTAAGCTATTAAATTATTGAATGTTATGTAAGTATATTTTATTCATTGCTAAATAAAAAAAATATACTTTTCAGTGATACTTAGATAAACCTATTTTTTTTGATATTTTGATTATTTATTATTCACATGAAAATGAGAGTTTAACTAGAACGCCGTTTATGATTTTAAAAGATGTTGTAATGGTCAAAACAACATCTTTGTGCATTCATGCGCCAAATATTTCTGTCTTTACTATCCTAACCTCTTGCTTAATTTTGATATCGCAATAATTATCCGAAAATAAACAAATAACTTTTTTTGACAGAACTTTTAAACTTAAACAGAACCTTAAACAGAACCTCTACCCCACCAATGGCGTAGTTGTGAACACACCGAAAAAATATCCTTATTCTGTTATTTGTTTATCGTCTTAAACATTAGTTATAGTATTATGTGTTAAATTCATTGTAAAGATAAAAAATGCAATAAATTATGTAGTTTCTGGATAATATGTTTAAGCACAATATTCTAAAATGAAAATAAGTAGACTGAATGGAGTGGGGGAGGGAAGATTAGATTATTAATTATTGTTGCAATGTGATAAAAAAAGAAGTAAATTTGTAAAAAAAAAAAAAAAAAAAAAAAAAAAAAAAAAAAATGTGTTTTAAATTTTGTTTAGGGGTTTTTGTTTTTGGGAGATTTTAGGGAGGGGTCACTTAGATAGTATTTATTGGAAATATGCCGAAATACGAAAGATTCTCATCCCTGTATTTGCCTTATTTATTTCTAAATTAATGACAAAGAAGGGTTTTTTAATGATTAAAACTGATCTCGATTATACGCCTCCACCCCTCACAATTTAACTTCTTTTGCTTTTGAAAAAGAGAGGGAGGGGGGGGGTCACTTACAGTCGCGATTTTATGGCAGTTATTAGTATAAAAATGTTACTTTTTTTTGGAAATATTACTGATGTCTATTTTCATTCAAGCATTCAATACAGAACTATTTTAGCGATGATAGTAGGCCATCATTGTAAGTTTGGAACAAATGAAATGGAAAAAGTTGCAAAGCTGTTTAACGTTCTTTTTTTTTCTTTGTATTAACAATGGATAAAAATATTGTTTTAAACCGTTAAATAAAATATTGCATATAAAGTTAAGCTAAATACAAAAGTTTAAACACTAATTGCATTAATACTATAATGATTTTTTCTTTTCGTCTACAAACTTTCTATTTTAAAACGGTATTATAAATATATCTCATATTTTAACTAAAATAAGAATTGATAAGAAATATTAATTTTATTTGATATTGTTTTAAAACTGGTAAAATGCATAAAAAAGTACAATTTTAACAGAAAGTTTCTATTTATATTAGATATCTATACTTGGTATCAAAACAATTTTAGCAACAAAACTTTAATCTCGGTTAATCTTGAGGTTAATCCAGTACAAAATAATTCACAGGAATGATTCACATAATTCAGCTTATTTTTAATTCAAAGTTACTGCTTATAAATGTAAATAAAAGTGAAAAACGCATTTTAAAATACACTATATTGCCATTGATTATGGGACACTTGCGATTTTAGACATTTTACTAAATATCTAGAAAAATACATGAGGAATCATCTCGAAACTCTTAGTGTATAAATATAATAGTATACGTCATACATCTCCGTGAAGATTTTTTTACCGAAACGCCATAGGGGGCCGTCAACAAATTAAAAAAGAATGAATATCTTTTGAATAACCCTGTCAAAACTAATGTAGCAAAAGCGCTCAAACTCTAGATTATGATTGAATGCCTTATTGTAATACACTGTGTTCATTTTTATGCAAATAGCATGCACACTCGCAGAGTAATTAAGGTTTTTATAAAAATGGTCCCAAATTTTTCCAAGTTTTTCCATTATAATTTTCAGAGTTCTTAATATAAAATAATATTTTTTTCAGAAAATATGACAAACAACATTGCACACAGTACCCTGTAATCAGAATTAAAAAATAATAAAAATTGTATGAAAAATGAGTAGGTTTACTATATAATTTTTTACTGCGCATGCGTCAAAGATATCAAAATTTCATTTGCATATTATGTTAGCTAAATGTATAGAGCAACTTTTGTAAAAGTCTCAAAATCATAGCTTGAAAATTCTGAAAGTAATCGTCTATAGAAAAAGGACAAAATCCGTTGTTTCCAAAATGAAGCAAAAAAATGAGGGATTTTATCCAAATGCAGAGTAGTACATCCCATATTGTGTATTCTATATTGACACTAATCAATGAATATATGGATACAACCCCTCTTGTTTTTGCTTCATTTTGAGAATAACGGATTTTCGACTTATTCAATTGACGATTATTGTCACAATTTTCAAGTTATGATTTTGTGACTTTCACAAAAGTTGCTCTATACATTTAGCTAACATAATATGCAAATGAAATTTTGATATCGTTGACGCATGCGCAGTAAAAAATTATTTAGTAAACCAACTCATTTTTTTATACAATTTTCATTATTTTTTAATTCTGATTACAGGGTACTGTGTGCAATGTTGTTTGTCATATTTTCTGAAAAAAATAATATTTTATATTAAGAACTCTGGAAATTATAAGGAAAAAACTTGGAAAAATTTGGGATCATTTTTATAAAAACCTTAATTACTCTGCGAGTATGCATGCTATTTGCATAAAAATGAACAAGGCTTATTACAATAAGGCATTCAATTACAATCTAGAGTTTGAGCTCTTTTGCTACATTAGTTTTGACAGGGTTATTCAAAAGATGTTCATTCTTTTTTAATTTGTTGACGGCCCCCTTTGGAGTTTCGGGGAAATATCTTCACGAAGATGTATGACTTATACTATTATATTTATACACTAAGAGTTTCGAGATGATTCCTCATGTATTTTTCTAGATATTTAGTAAAATGTCTAAAATCGCAAGTGTCCCATAATCAATGGCAATATAGTGTATTCCCATATTAAAAATTCAATTTAGTAACGATAGTAATATTTCTTTTTCTTATCGGGAGCGACACTAAGTTTTGAAAAAGCAGAATTACTTGTTCCTACTTTTTTTTCTTTTTGTCTAATTTTGATTCCGAGTTTTGCTATTGAATATTAAACTGAAAAAAATATCGAACTTTCGAATCTTTGAATATTTGTGTCAAATGGGTGATGATCAGACCGTACGCCTGTTGGCGTACTTTAACATATGGTGCATAAACCTTTTATGGAATGAACTATTACTTAGAAATGCAAAGCATCATTCATGCTTTTAGCAAATACTTGACACTTGAAACCTAAACACTTGATTCCGTAAGTCGATTACGGAATACTAAGATGCAATAAAGCTTTACCTGACGTTTCTGAAATGTCCCAAGTCGTTTTAACTTAATTTTAAAACTCGTGAAATTGTATTTCAGGATTAAACACGTCATTTTGACGTAATTACAGTAGAATGTCTCGGCTTTAAACACGAGACTCCTTGTTTTCTTCAGCAAAGTGTAATATTACTAATCTCCTAAGAATACGCGAAAAAAATGCAACAAATACATGCAAATGACTTAACATTTATTGAAATTTCATTTTGCATGGCCTAAATGGATGATAATAATACGGATTTATTTCAGAAAATCAAGAGTTTCCTCTTACAATAAAATTTTTTTAGAAAGTGATGTCGGTTTGCATCATATATTGACGTCATATCTATCAAACGAATTTTTTTGAAATTGAAATGCCTGTATTAAAATAGATTTTTTAACTTCAAAAACATTCAAATGAGGATGGTAAGTCATTTATTTGAACACACATTTAGTTGAAGTTTTTATGTTATACATGAAAAATCTGTATTTTCTAATTAGAATGACAACAATTTCGGAAATGCATAAATGTAGCAATAGTCTCAATTTTTATTGGCTTATAAAACAAAGTGCTCGAATTATCATTTTTATTTTAATTATAAACATTCTTTTATTTTAGTTTTTAAAAAGTTTTTTAGTTTTGTGGCAACAGGAAAAACAAGATTGTATTGCAAAATAGAGTATTGCAAAATGGATATTTCTGTGGTGTAAAATTATGGAAGGTGGTGCAAAAAATTACGGATAAATAGGGGTCTGCAGATTATTTTAACGTTTCCATGCTCTAAAACGTATGTACAGCAAGTTTCCTGCAAACAGATCAAAAATTGAAGATTTGTAGAAAGAACATACACACAGAGAGCGGATTTTTTATATATAGATTGACAGATGTTTTTGTGGAAGTTTCAATGCAAAATCAAATGTTGTATAACGAAAAGTCTTCTATTTTCGGAAAATTATAGATATTGAAGCTGGCATTATTTCTCATGAAGTTAACTGAAAGGAACAGAATCACAGAATGATTATCGAGACACTTATAAACTGTTTATATTTGCCCGAATCAGTTTGCTTACTAAAGCCCCACATGGCCACTACAGTTAAATTGACTAATTATTAACATATCTCAATTTTAGAAAAAACTTTTTATCAAAACATTTTATTAGTATTCATAGTATGTATTAAAACATTAAAATTCAAATAAATGAATAAATAAAATAATTATTCGCTTACCCAATTGGAATTGATATTTTACTTTTGATATGTATAAACTGTGTTTTGGCTACTCAGGACAAAAACAAAATGTTAAAGAGCTACAAAAAATTTTACCATACATCTACAGGCACTGTCATCATTGATAATTTTTTTCAAATAAAAAAACGTATGACAACTAGTAAAAAATTGCCTTATTCAGATCACCCTATGTTTACATGTGCCCAGTCTCCCCTACATATAAAATTTGTTGGATACATTTTATTTGACGTCATTCATATGTGAATTTTAAAGTAGGAATAAGCATTAGATTCAAGACATAAAACGGTCATACATTTCTCAGATTCACTTAAAGTTAAAAAACAAGACTTTTGTTTCCCAAAACATTGAATTACATGCGTTAGAATATTACTGATAAACCTTACATTAGTATAGAAAATATAATACAAAATGTTAAGCAATCTTACCAGCTTCTAAAAACTTTTTTAATAACAAGCTCAAACACAAAGAAATCAAAAAGAAATCCAAGTCTTTTCAAGCGTTGGATGCATTATTCCTAGTGAAAATCAATATAAAGCTAAAGTGACAAAAGTGATAATCAATATGCCGGATTGAAAATAAAAAAATCAGCTTACTGTAAGACCGGATGTAGACAAAACTCTTGCAGCAGATTGTAGATACAGGTTACGAGGAAAAGGGACTTTTTATCCTGTTGTTTTTTAAGATTTTGCATAATAGTGCAAAGAATAGTAATCACTTCGGTAGCGTTTTTACCGAAAGGGTGGCAATATTGTTATATTTAAAATTATAAAAAAGTTGTTAAAACTTTTTCTGATTGAAAATTTAACTTTAAACCGATGAAAAACATACCAACGTTTTCGATTGGATTGGTTTTAATTCGCTGTGAGGAAAATGAAACCTAAAAATGTTTGACAAAGAAATGAACAATCGTTTGTATAAGACACCTGTTGTTTACGAGCTCTTCTTCCAGGGAAAACGAACTGGTAATTGCATCATGCTAAAACTAATTAAAAAACTTCCATGATTCACTAATATTTTAACGGGTATTGTTACCTATTTATTACCCATTAAACTCTATACATTAATTGGTTAAGATTGTTCCATAATTTAAAAAAGTGTTTGTATCACTTCGAAAAGATTATTTCATAACTTGCTGTTAAAAAAAAAAAAACTTTATAATCTCTAACTGGGTATAATACATTTTATATTAAAGACTCGTACAAGAATTATTTTAGTTTTGATTCACCATCCTTTGTAGCAAGCCAGTGTTGGTTGTGTATTATATAGGGGAGACAAATATTGTGTTAATATTAGGTTTGCGTGGAAATATTTTAAATGAAATAACAACATTGATAAAATATTATTTTTGGATTGAAATATTCGCAGCGAGATGGTGATATTACTGAAATGTTGCTTTCATATTGGTAAAACATAGCTGCTAGCTTTCAACTAATCTTCCGTAATACTTGGATTAGTTTGATCCAGGTTAACGTCATTTCAAACCAGAAAATATATTTCATGAATCTTTATTTATTTAATTTCAGGATTGTTACTGGAACATACTTAGTTTCATTTCTTTGAGAAAATTCTGGTTCGAAACTCATTACACCAGGGTCAAACTAACGTATGTATTACGGATAATCTGTGTCAGGTTGGCACCTATGGTAATATTAGAAAAAATGTAAATATTTCTTGTTAATATTGTTGGAATAGTGTAAAAATGCAAACACTTTATGTCGAGACGATATTCAATGCCAATATTAGGTGAGATATAGTCAATTAAAAAAGTATTATCTGACTAATGTTTCATTACTACACTGTAAAAAAAATCTGTAAAGTTACTAAAAGTTTTCTAGGAAACTGGGATTCCTACACTGTTAAAAATTTGGCAGCATTCTGTCCAGTCATTTGACAGTTTTTTGAAACGTGATTTAACTGTATTCTGAATATAAAATGGGCAGTAATATGTTCAGAATAGCGTAAAATGACGGTTGTTTTACTGTTTTCAATAAAAACAGTCAAATGACTGGACAGAATGCTGCATATTTTTAACAGTGTAGAACTTTTTATGTAACGACAACAGCAAAAATTCCTGTAACAGATACAGATTTGCACTGAAAATCAAAAAATCTGTAAGGTTACTAAGGATTTTTCAGAAAACAGGGTTTCCAAGAATTTTTCATGTAACTGCAACCCAGGTTATAGTTAAAATTTTAGTAAGATAACTGCACTGTAAAAAACAATATGTAATCCTACAGGTATAAAGTTGCCGAAATCTGTATGTTTATTAACATTTTATCTGTGCACTATACAAGAAAACATGTAAATATACAAAACTAAGTTTTGTAAAGCTACAGAAATCTTTAACTTTACAAACGAGTCTACTAAAGTTGCAGTTACTTTACTAAAGTTTTATCTGTAACCTGCGTTGCTGTTACATAAAAAATTTTAGGAATCACAGTTTCCTAAAAAAATTTTAGTAACCTTACAGATTTTTTGATTTTCAGGGAAAATCTGTATCTATTACATGACTTTTTGCTGTTGCTGTTGCATAGAATGTTCTACGAATCCCAGTTTCCTAGAAAACTTTTAGTAACCATACAGATTTTTTTTTACAGCGTGTAATTCTAGTAGACTCGTTTGTAAAGTTACAGATTTCTGTAACTTTACAAAAATTTCTTTTGTAGATTTGCATTTTTTCATGTACAGTGTACAGATAAAATGTTAGTAACCATACAGATTTCGGCAACTTTACATCTGTAGGATAAAGATTTTTTTTACAGTGTAGAGCTATTAAATATCTTCTGATAGAATATTTAATGCAGATTTTAAATATTTAACTAATTTCAAATCACGTAATTTGTTAAAAAGTTATATCACACAATCCAGTTGTGCTTAACACAGAAGGTGTTCCATAAAAAATCCCAAACTTAATATGATAATTCATTAACAAGAATTAATATAAATATGAAATATATGATGTGTTTATAAGGTAACTAAAAATATATTTTGCAGTAATAAATTTTAATTAACTAATTATTATTAACTTATGAAATTTTTATTAACTTATTTAATTTAATAAATATATTTTGCAGTAAAAAAACCAAACTTAAAATGAAAATGTAACAAGAATTAATATAAAGATGAAATATATGATGTGTTTATAAGGTAACGAAAAATATATTTTGCAGTAGTAAATTTTTAGTAAAATGTGTCATTAAATGATGCTGTGCTATTTCATCCTGCAAAAATTTTCAAAAAAATGTAAATTTAAATCATTCGCCTTATAATTTTCCTCATCATGCTATTTAGCTACTGCAATGTAAAAAAAAATCTGTAATCCTACAAATGTAAAGTTGCTGAAATCTATATCTTTACTAACATTTTATTTGTACACTGTACAAGAAAAGATGTAAATGTACAAAACTAATTTTTGTAACACTACAGAAATCTGTAACTTTACAAACAAACCTATTAAAATTATAGTTATCTTACGAAAATTCTATCTGTAACCTGGGTTGCAATTGCATAATATATTCTAGGCATACCAAGCTTCCAAAAAAAATTCTTTGTAACCTTACAGATTTTTTGATTTTCAATGCAAATCTGTAACTGTTACATGGATTTTTGCTGTTGCCGATACTTAAAAAGTTCTAGGAACCTCAGTTGAATAATAATAAAAAAAAAAAACTTTTAGTAACTTTACAGATTTTTTTACAGCGTGAAACGCGGAAAAATAAATGGTTCGCGAATGATATCTTAACTTTCGAATAATATATTTTTGGGCACGTATGGCACATGGGAGAAGTGTGTACATCGTGTCAAATACATATATATTTTAAACTGTCACTCTAATCAGAAAAAAATTTGATTAGCAATTCTTTTCAAAACTTCAAGCCAGTTCATTATTCTACTACACTATATTGCCATTGATTATGGGACACTTGCGATTTTAGACATTTTACTAAATATCTAGAAAAATACATGAGGAATCATCTCGAAACTCTTAGTGTATAAATATAATAGTATAAGTCATACATTTCCGTGAAGATTTTTTCCCGAAACTCCAAAGGGGACCGTCAACAAATTAAAAAAGAATGAATATCTTTTGAATAACCCTGTCAAAACTAATGTAGCAAAAGCGCTCAAACTCTAGATTGTGATTGAATGCCTTATTGTAATAAGCCTTGTTCATTTTTATGCAAATAGGATGCATACTCGCAGAGTAATTACGGTTTTTATAAAAATGATCCCAAATTTTTCCAAGTTTTTTCCTTATAATTTTCAGAGTTCTTAATATAAAATATTATTTTTTTTCAGAAAATATGACAAACAACATTGCACACAGAACCCTATAATCAGAATTAAAAAATAATGAAATTTGTATAAAAAATGAGTTGGTTTACTAAATAATTTTTTACTGCGCATGCGTCAACGATATCAAAATTTCATTTGCATATTATGTTAGCTAAATGTATAGAGCAACTTTTGTGAAAGTCACAAAATCATAACTTGAAAATTGTGACAATAATCGTCAATTGAATAAGTCGAAAATCCGTTATTCTCAAAATGAAGTAAAAACAAGAGGGGTTGTATCCATATATTCATTGATTAGTGTCAATATAGAATACACAATATGGGATGTACTACTGCATTTCGATAAAATCCCTCATTTTTTTGCTTCATTTTGGAAGCAACGGATTTTGTCCTTTTTCTATACACGATTACTTTTAGAATTTTCAAGCTATGATTTTGAGATTTTTACAAAAGTTGCTCTATACATTTATCTAACATAATATGCAAATGAAATTTTGATATCTTTGACGCATGCGCAGTAAAAAATTATATAGTAAACCTACTCATTTTTCATACAATTTTTATTATTTTTTAATTCTGGTTACAGGGTACTGTGTGCAATGTTGTTTGTCATATTTTCTGAAAAAAATATTATTTTATATTAAGAACTCTGAAAATTATAAGGAAAAAACTTGGAAAAATTTGGGACCATTTTTATAAAAACCTTAATTACTCTGCGAGTGTGCATGCTATTTGCATAAAAATGAACACAGTGTATTATAATAAGGCATTCAATCATAATCTAGAGTTTGAGCGCTTTTGCCACATTAGTTTTGACAGGGTTATTCAAAAGATATTCATTCTTTTTTAATTTATTGACGCTTCCCTATGGCGTTTCGGTAAAAAATCTTCACGGAGATGTATGACGTATACTATTATATTTATACACTAAGAGTTTCGAGATGATTCCTCATGTATTTTTTTAGATATTTAGTAAAATGTCTAAAATCGCAAGTGTCCCATAATTAATGGCAATATAGTGTATACGGGGCGTGCTTGTGCGCACTTCTGTGCAAATGATCAGAGTTCAATAATCGAGTTAAATGAGTCAATGATCGACAAGTGAAACGACCGAAGAAGGCTTTTTTTCCGTCTTTTAGATTTTGTAATTAAAGTACAATGATTTAATCTACATATGTAACAGCGATTAAGATAAGTACAGTTTACACAATTAAAAATCTGCAACATTTGTTGCATAGTCACTCCAACGCTTTTATAGAATATATTTATTCTGATCAATGAGAATGCTCCATAATATCGTCGCGTAATCATTTTTTATAAAAGGTGTGGAGTGACTAGAGTTTTAAGAATGCAGAGTAATGTCACATCCATACACTTGCCCAGACATTAAATAAATAGGAGCAAATGCGCACACTCAGATTGAATACCGCAAAATAGATCAAATATCATGTTTATTTTGCGTTTAATCATCGTTGTACAGATTGTTACATAAATGACGAGCTTATTTGAAAAAAGTTTTTTTTTGGCAAGTGAGAGATGCATTATTTGTTGCATTGTACTAATTTGTTACATTGTATTTTAAGAAAGAAAACTCTTAATTTTGAGATATACTGATATTTAAGTGACATGAATTTAACAGAAAAATAGTAGGACAAAATTTAAGATTACATCTAAGTGTGTAGGACAAAATTTCGCGACGACAGGATTTCACCTTAGAGTGAATAAATTCTGAAATCGAATTAAGAGATATGCAAAAGTAATCCAATGGAGATAAAAGAAACATTAAAGTAGTACACTGTAAAAAAAAATCTGTAACGTTACTAAACTTTTTCTAGGAAACTGGGATTCCTAGAACTTTTCCTGTAACGGTAACAGCAGAAATTCAAGTTTCAGAGTCGATTACATGAAACTTTCATGTTACCGTAACATGAAAAGTTCTTGGAATCCCAGTTTCCTAGAAAAAGTTTAGTAACGTTACAGAATTTTTTTTTTACAGTGTACCTCATATTATAAGGAAATGTAAAATTGCGAAAAAAGTTTATTCCAATAATTGAAATTGTAGAAAACATACTTTCACTGTTACAATGTCAAGCACATGAGCCGTTTCAACGATTTTGAGAAATGCATGGAAAGATTGCATCATTACAGTTAACAAGCCAAAGTTAACAAAGCGTAATAAAACAGAAACGATGATATGTGAATAAATATACACAACTACCCGATACGCCCGGTGTTGCCCGAGACCATAGATGTTTTCAAACAAATTGCTAATACTTAAAATATCCATTCATGCTAAAACAGAAAAAAAATTAAATTTTATCTGGAGAATATTTTAAATTTTATCTAAGTGAACACAGTTATGTATTTCTGCTAAGAAAATTAATTTTTGGAAGGTTAAAAAATATAGTCGTTGATTTTAGCTGTTTTGAACCATAAATATAATGCAATAATTGAACTATTTTGAAATTCCTTTCTTCAATGAGACCTACTACATGCTAAATCTTCTGAGCACGCGCGCTGCACATCTGAACAAACCCTAATAAAACATAAAAGGAGTAATTACCTAATTTACTACTTTTTTGGATGGCGCCATGGATGGATTTTGAAGATCGATTGTAAATCAATCAGGAAAACAAAATCATCGAAACAGGAAAAAATACAAATGCGTGTGCAATTTGTTGCTATCATTCAGCCGTGAAATGTAGGTTTTAAATCCTTATTTACCGCCAGCTCACATTGACTGGCTGCTTCGTTGCCGCGGATTGGCGGCTAGCTGCAAATAGTCTCTAACCTGGCTGCTTCGTTGCCGTGGATTAGTGAAAAGCTACAAATATCCTTACCCAGTGAGTTTCAATTAATTTTTTTAATCTAAATTGACAATCTAAATTGCTAAATACTTTCCGGTGTTAGCATCCAGACATGATAAAAATTTCAGAGATCAGGGTGTTATAATTTCGGCTCTATCCGCGGTGAGGCAGGCAGGCGGACAGACATTTCTTATTTTATATATATAGATATATCAACCGACATATCAAATACAGGGCTGTTCAAAAGTATTATATTACATAGTTTGCTATAGACAGTAACCTTTCCAGAATAATCATCCATAGGCAACCATGTATCCAATCCTTTGCGTTACCCTGTGTATAATTTTATCTATATTTTACAAACATTTTTTAGTAAACTGAATGCAATTCAGTGTAAAAATGTATAATTTATTTAAAAACCAAACAAACTTTACAAACTTTAAGTAAATTACGTTCATATTCACTAACATTTAGAAGCTCTTTTGTGTAGACCTGCATATCAATTATACCATTTATACACACCATATACCCATATATGCATAAATTTTGTGAAACTTAAAAGAGTATATCATAACTAAAATGCCATCATCCATAATATACAGTACTTCGAATAGAATGTGCTATTTGAAATCTTTTGTGTGTTCCTGTAAATGCTATGATACTTTGCGTGAAATAATTTATATTAAGCCTCAACGACGTATATCAAGTTTATTATACATGAAATAATTTAATATAATTAAAATATGTCGCAAACATTCCCCCTTTTTACCATTATGTAATAGAATTCTTTTGTGAGGCCCTGTAAATGAATAATAACCATTATTTTTACACCATATTTTACAGAATGCATATTCTAATTTACTTCGTAGATGCATATAAATTTGAGTATGTTTGACAGGGTGTAACATCTTTAAAATTCATTTGAAATGATTTTCCCCCATAGACCGTAATGTAACGGAAAACTTTTGACTGCCCCTGTAAATAAACTAATCATGCTAGAATCTTTATTTCCAATAGGGTTCGTGTTAGGGTAAGCGTCAATAACCTCTAAAAATTTCAAAGCAATCTGAATATATTTACGAGAATTAGAGCACGAACAGACGGCAAAGAAACCGAAATCATAAACACTTTTCAACTTTGTTGGAAAGTGTTAAAAAGAATGTATTATTTCATTTTCATCAAGTAAATTTTTGTATTGCTCAATGTTATGTAATTTTTCAAATTCATAAATCTTCTAGTGCATACCTCTTCCATTAGTGGGGCAGAATTGTTATATCTTATTTGTATATGGCATTTATATTTCATTATCCTTTTGGATTCTGGTTTTTGGCGACAATCAAATCGATTCCTTATATTAAAATAAAGTGTGTAATTTTTTATAACTATGCCTTTTCATCTCCTGTTAAATACACAATGCTGGATATAAACAAATAATTGGCAAGATGTAATGGTTGATAAAGAGGTAAAACGCAGTCCAAAGTGAGATAAAAAGATAAATTATTATGTAATGAATCATAAATAATAAATTTATTCCCATATTAAAAAACAACAGAAACAAAATGAAGCCTATTGGTATCAAATAAAATATTAATAAATACTTTGATACATATGTTTTAGATAGAATAATACAGATATACATATTATTTACTTATTTATACGTACTTAAACATAGCCCCCTCCACGTGCCTACTTCTACACTCATACATAAATACATACACTCGCTCACTGACATACATATAATGCATACGTATGCGTGTAGGATAGATTCTGTTAAAAGAAAACAGAAGGGACATTTAACTTCTTAAACATATGACCTGTATTTGAAAATAAAGGACATATATTAAATTGACCCACTTTTGATTAAATTAATGGAGTCTGAGAAGAGACGCTGTTACAGAGAAGAAAGATTGTTGCCGTATAAAAAACACAGACATATATTTCTTATTTTATTTGTAGATTGAATTTCTATAGCAAACTAACTGTTTGTTATAATTTATATGCTTTAAATATACTCTTTATTTAAAAATTTATCTATTTATTTATTTTTCTGACTACATAAAATGTAATTTATTCCGAAAAAAAAAATGATGATAATATATTTTATAATGTATATTTATTTTTTATATTTTTTACTAATTCAGTAACTCAAAGTTGTCAAGTAAAAACATTCTAAGCAATTATGCAAAATTAGAAATATATGCTTTTTCCTTGAAAATTGACATGAATTATAGAATATGTTTAAATTTTCATCAAAAAGGTCAGATGTACCAGAAGATTGGAATAATGCTGTGATGGTGCTACTTTATAAGAAAGGAGAGGAAGAACACATTAAAAATTACCGCCCGATCATCTTATTGTCAGTGATTTACAATATATATATATATATATATATATATATATATATATATTTTACCAATATTTATTTTGTGAAGATGAAATAGCTTTAAATTTTGTAAATAATGAATGAAATATAAATATGCTAGTGGAGGAAACTGGGAGATCCACTATGATTGTTGCTATTGCAGAATATTGAAATTCCGATACTTTTTTGTGCCCTGCGCTTAACAAAGCATTATTTTCACACGGTTAATTTAGCATCGAATGATTGCATGCGTGTGATTTTCGAGCAATAAAAATAAAATACCTTTCATTAATATTAAATTTGAAAAAGAAATGGATTATAATTTACATATTTCTTATGTAGAAATTCCAAAATAGCATAATTATTTTGGATGTTTTTTCGAATGAAAAAATGGTTTTGGTTATATATGCTGATATTTTGGAACAATAAAACAGCTTATTTGCATTAAAAAAATGTTTTGCATATTCAAAAAGCTGAAATACTTGCTTCCATAATGTCAATAATGATTACTTTATGTAACAAGTTAATCATTTATTTTCTAGGGGGCAAGTAAAATACATGCTTTGAACTGTTTTTACAAACTTTACATGCTGTAGAAGGCATAGAAACAAATGTGAACATGATACGATATTTTATTTCATAAACATCATCCATCACTAAAATAGTTAAAAGCTGTATTTTCTCTTTTTGTTTTCACCCTTTCTTTTGTTTTTCTCTATTGTTCTTTGTATTGATTTACTGACTGCTGAGCAAGCACTCATTAATTTAATATTTCAACCAATTTTATAAGATAGATCATATTTTTGTCATCATGTGCAATTAAAAAGTCTCTAAAAATGTTATTTATTTTTGGATATTTAGTTTAGTTAAAGACTAATGAGCGTACAAGAAGTTATTTAAATTGTAATTGAAGATATGATGTCAAACGAATTATAATTTAGAACCTGCTGTCACTTTGCCAGAAGAGCTGGGTTTTTTTCATTTTTTCAACAATGAGTAAATTCGGGTTTTTTTTAAACGTAAAATAAACGTACTAGTGTTAAACTTACTGTTTTAACAACGCATGTACTAAAAAAAGATTCTTTCTACACGTTTGTTTTTCAAATAAGTTACACCACTATTCGTCGAAGGAACGTAAAAATTCCAAAATGGTTTAAAAACTTAAAATTTGTCATGGTAATACTCATAAGAAGTAAATGCTCTCCAAGAACAGCTTCGAAAAAAAATTCGAAATTTAAAAGGTATGAAAATGCGTGAAAATCGATTTAAATTGCAATTTCTACTTTCAGGGAAAACCAAACAAAAATGTAATGGTTGCAAATTGATAGGGACAATCCTTGTTTAAATACAGGCTATATATTACGTTGTTGTCACTACTACCTGAAAGCTGCAAGAATAAATATTGTACTAAATTGCGGTTTTTGCGCAACTGAGGTGTCTAACATTTTGAATTTTTGCAAGATAATTACTTAAAAAAAGCAAATACTTTCTAAGAACCGTCGAAAAAAAAAATCAAATTTAATAGGATAAAGTGAACACAAAGCGTTCTAAAAAGGTTCTAAATTATGATTTTTATGCTTCTTATGAAATACCAAACCGATTAAAAAAAATAATGTTTGGAAATTGGTGTGATAGAATCTGTTCAAACATAAGCTATATTTAATGTGAGTTCCACTACCACCAGAAGATCACAAAAGCAAAAAAACATTCTAAATTGCGACAGCTGTGATAGTAAAGAGGCTAGAAAATTTAAATATGTCACGGTACTTATTTAAAAACTATAATTGTCCTTTAAGAACAATCAAATGTAAATTCGAAATTTAAAAGTTGTGAAGCGATAGGAAAGATCGAAAGGGGCTCTAAAAATTGCTAAATTACGATTTCCATGCAATCTCAGGATATAATAAACCGATTGCGAACCAATTTTGACAATCTCTGATATTACACAGGCTATATTTAAAGCCGATATCCCTACCACTTGGGGTTGGCAGGAACAATGAACTTTCTAAAAAAGCCTTTGACATTTTTTTTTATTGCGTTTCTACGGAATAATAGGATATACCTAATAGATGTATTGTTTATTAAAGTTGCTAGTCCCTGCTTCAATGTAGGCATTTTATACTGATGTCACGAGCCTTAGAGTGATGGTAGACGTTAGAAAAGAAGCTTGGAATTCGTCGCGATGGTTCATTTCAAGATGTAAATGCGTACTAAAACGATGTTTTCTAAAAAAAATCAAATTTTCAAACGTATACTGAAATAAACGGATGAATTGAGCATAAAAGTTTCAAAATATTTTCTAAATTAACATTTATTTAGAATTAGCTTTAGTTCTCATTTATTTCATCTCTTTTCTGTCTAATGCGGTGCAACGACGTAATTTAGTCAAACTGTGGCTTAAACGTTAATTTTTGAATTATTCTTAAAAGTATAATTTTTTCAAATAAAATTTAGACATACAAATATCGATTGGCATATTTCAATTATTATCCGAGCAAAGCCGCAAGTTTTGCTAGTAATATATATGTTTAAATGATTCAAGTAAATCCAAAGAAAAAAAGAAATCTCGTGCTTTATTTTTCGATTATTATTATGATTAAAAAACAATTAATGCATGAATTATATTTTTGAAGAATAGTTTATAAGACATCCGATAAGTTATGCTAAAAATACTTTATATAAAATACAACAGATTGTTTTCAAGAGGATATTTTCTTTTTTTTATTATTACGTTCTTATTATATTATTACGTTTCTGAAATTAAAAATGCAGCCTGTCTTTAGATTTTTTTCCTACTTAAAAAGGAAAAAAAGAATAAAATATTATATTCAAACATTGAGCAATTTAATATCGAACTATTATTACTTTGCATAAATTAATTAGGCAGACACAAGAAAATCATTCATTCATTCCTCACGTGAAATTTGTAATAGAAATCCCCCTAAACTTAGGATCAATGTCAGAATTAGTTTGTTTTAATCAATGTTATCGACGCTATTTATTTTCAGAGGCTAGCTGGTTTAGACAGATTCCCATTTAAGCGTTGCAATTATCTTTTGTAGATTGCATTCTGTCATTGAAATTTCACATCTCTCGGTAAAGACTAATGCGAAGATTTAGATTTTTACGTTTCAGATGTTGTATGTGTTTAAAATTTCAACTCTAACTAAATTCATTTTCATGTAAATTAGATTGTGTTACATTACGGGGTGCTAAATCATTATGCATAATACAAACTCAGTATTTAGGCTTCTCGGTTCAATATTGTTACCATTTTAAAGTTATTTTACTATCGTTAAATAGTGATTCAATTATATTTTATTTCAAAGTCTCTACACCAACAAACACCAGTCTAATACACCATCATATACCAAACAGATTACATTGAATCAAAACCACATGATTAAAAAAGTTATCTGTTTCTTGACTTACAAATAACACATAAAATAAAAGGAAAATAATTTTTGACATTTCTAATAAAATAATGGATTTTCCGTCTAAAGTAACAATATATTTGCCCATTGTAATCCATGCTTACATGAATTTGGTTATTTAATTATTTATGGAAAATAAATATCTATGCTTGGATAAGAATCAAAATGAAAAAAAATAATTTATCAGTGGTCAAGATAAACTATATGTTTATCCAAACTACATGGCAAATTTTCTAATTACTTCATTGATATAATTTGAAATTTACATGCAAAAATATGCAGGGTGTCTACGCTCAATGGTCTCGAATGGCTAATCCCTATACCGTCAGTCATAGACATATACAGTTCCAATTACAAAAATGTTTTGAATGACAAAGAACTATTTTCGTAATCACGTAATCACGAATGAGTTTGGCCTGTTTTGAGGGGTCATATGTCAAGTACTTAAAGTATTTCAAGAAATTATTTCATGTGTATCTGCACTTTGATCGTACTCGTTTTACGATTCAGTTAACTTTTATTAAGCTTTAGATAGGCTAAAATAACTGTATTTTAACAGATATGTTATTTTGTAAGGACTTGGGACTATTACTTTTTGTTATTTCTTTTAGCAAAAATTGTGTTTTTTTTTTTTTGTTTTTTTTTTGTTTTTTTTTTTTTCAGTTTTGATTTAAATTTAATGATGGGCCATTCCATGGCAACTTACGTTACATTTAGAACTATTTTCAGTAATTTTAATAATATAACACACAAAAAAATATTCAAAATGTAAATTTGACTTGTTTAGTAATTAAACTTATTCAAAGCCCAATTTAGATGGAAATTATTTAATTTTAGTGTTACATATTAAAAGTTGGTAGTTATATTCATTATGGTAACTTACATTACTGAAAAAGGAATGTAAGATATCATATAAAGTGTAATTTTCATTATCATTTTTTGGACAATTTTCATACAAATTGATCCTTATATAGGTTTCATTGACAAATTATGTTAATTTTACATTTATATATTTCTTAGTGTTATACTACTAAAATTACTGCAGAGAATTGCGCTAAATGTAACGTAAGTCACCATGCGATGACCCCGATCGTATGTACATTTTTGCAGTTCAAAATTTTCACTCGAATTTTAACTCAATTCCAAATATCCGATTAAGATAAAATTTTACATACTGACGTAAATCCGATTACAATCTGACATTCTTAAAATTTTCGGGTGGTTGCTATGCATTTAACAGGATAACACAAATCATTTTGAACATATTACCGCCAATAAGTTTAAGGAAAAGTTTTAGATTAGATAACTCATGACTGCGATGGTTGTGTTTTGATTATTATGCACTTTTTATCACTGAATCCGAAAATTACTTTAATTTTTAACCATCATATGTCAGGATATTTTGCAAGTGAAAAATTGTCAAAGTTAAGAAATAACAGAAATTTTGTATTATAAAATAAAGGAGATAGCTGTGTTTTTTAACTTTTGATAATTGATTTTTATGTATTTTTTAGCACTAAATCTAAAATTATCGTCTTTGTTAATCAACATGTTAGAATGTTTTTACAAATTGTAAATAGCAAAATTAAATTGTTGCTAAAATCTAATGCTATAAAAAGATGTAAAACATTTGCCATTTAATTTAATTTAATAATTTATTCATTTTTTTTTTTACTTATACTAAGATTCTTAATGCTAAACAGCTGATGGATGGGATGGGGTGAGTGAAAAGGTTCAATTTTAACTTTTAATTTTTTTACTCTCACATTTACAATTTGCGAAAAATCTAGGCGTGATGGTTAAAAATGAAAATCCTTTTCAGAATCATCGACAAAAAAGGAATAAAAATCAATTATTAAAAGTTAAAAATACATTCAGTGTTTTCAATCAAGTCTATTTTATAGCTATCAAAATTTGGTTATTTTCTTTAATTTTAAAATTTACAATTGGTAAAATACCTTTACGTGATAGTAAAAAAATCAAGTTCAATTTTCAGTGGTATAGAATACATAAGAATTAATTATCGAAAGCTAAAAAACATGACATAACCCATCTTTTGCTGGCTAGTTTAATCTAATAACAAATTTAAAGTATGTATTATTTTGTAAAGAATTGAGACTATTAATTTTTATCATTTTATTTACAAAAATTCTTTTTTTTTCCTTTATATATTTATTACAAATTGTATATTTTGCTTTAATATTTTAGAACGATTAAATATTTAAAATTTATATTGCAATTTTAATTTTACTTTCAACCATTTTGTTATATTTTCTGCGAAATTATATTTCTACTAAAAAACTCTAATTTACAGCAAAAAATATAGTCTAACTTTAAACCGATATTTCTCGATCAATTTTAATCGTAGAATAACAACGGGATTTTTTTTTGTCTTACTTGCAGTGTAACAGGAAAATTTTACTAAATACAACCTTTAGGACCGGAGGACTGCATAAACATTTAAATTTAGTAACTTTTTGAGAAATATTTTTATTTACCTAAATAGCTTTTAAAATATTTCTTTACCACATTTAAAACATTTTTGCAATTAGATCTATATAGCTATCACTAACAGTTTAGAAATTAGCCATTAGCCACCGTTGAGAGTGGACAGTCTGCAAATAGAATGGATGAAGATATATATTATATAATACCTGTGAAATCAAAACACAACAAGTTTTTTCAGAAAAATCTGATCAAATCTCTAATAAAAGATGGAAAATGACAAGTAATCAATTTGCCTTTAAATAATCAACTAGCTTACAAATTCGAACTAGAAATGACAGAAACTCCAATTCAGATATCTCATGCAGCAATATACAGCCTTGGTCAGAAGCATTAGGCACCTCTACAAATCACTTAAATCATAAAGAAATATTTAGAAAAATAATAAATGCTGTATACAAAGGCATAAATGGTGTTGCAAAACGTTAATAAAAACATATATACTTGATTGTGAACTATTGGCGGTATCTGGCGACTAAATCAAAGGAAATGTAATTTTTTTTAAATACGTCGAATGTTTTCTCACTTTTTATTTGATATTTACAGCACAAGGTAAAATCCTTGTGTGATATAGTGGCAAATTTTAAATCATTTACTTTTAAAATACCTGAAAAAAGTTATCTGCTTGTTAGAAAATGAGTGATAATTCAGAATTTCATTGAACAGAGCAAATATCAAGTAAACATGAGCCAGTTGGTGAAATGTTCAAAAAATGAAAGTGCAGTGAAATCATATAACAACGAACCACCAAGACAGAAAATTAATACGAAAGTCTTTTAGAGATCCCGGAAAAATTTCTTTTGAGCTTGCTGCAACTCTGTCAGAATACATTGGACAGAACTTAAGTGTTTGAACGGCAAGAAAACTGGCAGGAGCTGAATTCAAAGGGTGCAAAGCCAAGAGAAAGCCTTAGGTTTTAGAAAACAACAAGAAGAAACGCTTGGAGTGGGCTCGTCAACATCAACAGTTTGCAGAAGAATGGTCAAATGTTATCTGTTTCAATGAATCTAACACTGAGGTAAACAATTTAATCCTTTTTAATAATGAAAAATAACCATCATTTCGTCAAAATCGGCCTTAAAAAAAAAAAAAAAAAGGGAATGTTTTAAGATGAATCACTTTATTTTATTTCCGGGTATTTGAAACATCGAGCATGACCTTTGTGAGCAATGTATCAACGAACAGTATCATTTAGATTGCGTTGAGCCTTCTGGGATACAAAGAGGCGGCAGCATTATGATCTGGGGCTGCATGGCTGCTGATAGCGTTGCTGAAATGTTCGTTTGCAAAGGTCACATAAACAGCTAGAAATACAAAAATGTTCTGAAAGCTATGCTGATGCCGTCATTAACGCTCATTTTTGTGACACCAGATTACGTGGCATCATATTCTAACAAGATAAGGCTCCTTGTCATAAATAGACCATTATGAAGCACTGGTTTAAGATCAGTAACATTGTGTTGCTGGACTGGTCAGCGCAGTTCCTGGATTTAAATCCAGTCAGGCACCTTTATGGCATATTAATCCGTAAAAGCAGGGAACGCACCATAATATAAAAAAAACTTTGAAAAATGATGTTATTCAAGAATAGGATGCCATAAGTTCAGAAAAATGTAAAACCATATACGCAGCATGCCCCAATAGATTACTTCTTTTATTAAAGGCAATTGTGGACCCACTAAATATTGATATTGTTTGTAATTTTATGTTAATATAACAATTTATAAAATAATAAGACTTTTATTTTTTACCTTAAAAAAAACCAAAAATGTATTAAAAGTGAAGGTGCCGGATACTTTTGGCCAAGGCTGTATTACATAATAGTTACACAAAAACATCATTAACTAAATAAAATCTCCTGTGAAACTAAATGAAATCTCCTGTGTTCGTTTATTGAAGGCTTATCGAGGGACGAGACAAAGAAAGAGGCACCAGAATGAGTTGTGAAACGAAGCCCTAATTAATAAAATTTCTCGTATTTTAGCCTTATCAAACTGTCACATGCCTGGAATCCTCCAATAAATATTATTTAATACAAAAAAATTTTTAAAGAGGGGGTTGAGAAAGGGCAAATAAATTTTTAAAACGTAGCAATTTCTACAATACATATAATTTTAGGTGCGGTTTCTTGATCTAACTCTCAGGCTATTAAGTTAAATAGGCGCTGAAAATATTCTAAAATTCCGATTTTCGTTATACTAGACATGTGTTATGTTGGTTAAAATGCAAAAGCTCGTTAAGAATGTTTTCTAAGAATTTTTAAATTTAAAAGAGTAAATGCTCATTAAGGACAGTTTCTAAAATATATCAAAATTTAAAATCTTAAATGACCTCACAACATTTTAAATTACGAATTACTTGGAATTATTTAGAGAAATCAAAATTTTTGCATGTTACTTTCATTATGTAAACAGTAGTGTGTAGTTATCTAATAACTAATTTGTCGCATGGGATGATACAGTACCAATATTATTTTCCTTTTGACATTAAGCTAATCAAACAATAAAACATTAATTCTGCAAGTTTGCTATGTTATTACATCGATTTCTTTTTTATTTTAGAATAGAGATAATGGCTCTAAAAAAAAAAGAAAAGAACAAGAGGATCGAGTTGAGAAAGCAGTAGATGCTGTTAAGCATGGAATGTTTGTTAAATCTGCGGTATCTTGGTTTAATATACCATGGTCACTTAAGGCAAAGATTGAGTGGAAAATAATACAAAGAGAACCTTCCACAATTTTGAAAACCAAAGAGGAAATTGTATTAAAGCATTTCATTATTCACTGTGCAAAGAATGGCTTTCCCAGACTTAAACGATATCTTACAGAGCACATTAATGAATTTTTAGAGAAACAACCTAAAGTAAAATAAGTTTTAAAAAGCATAAGAGTTTAATTATTTCAGTTCATATTTTTAGTTTCTGAATGTTTCATATGTTAAAGAAAGTTACTTCTATACTTGAAAACATCGCAAAATACTATGGATGTCTATTTTCTGTTGTTCCGTTTTCTAAAAAATATCTCACCATCGTCCTTTTAAATTAAGGTGTCTTTGCTAGCTGATAGGCTAAGATAATAGATAATGAAATCACTTTCTTTTTTCTTTTCTTTATTTTTTTTTTCAAGTAGACAATGACGCTTCTTCTTCGCCGACACTCCGAGATCGCACGGAGAGCATCAAAAGGCGTTACCAAAGTCAGTGTAAACGTCAGCCAAAACGTCCTTCGTAAATGACTCCAGAACATTCCTGAAATGCTGAAAAAAGAAAACGTTTTCGAAGCCTTACTGGATCTACAGTCTTCAATGCAAACGAGATGAACTTTAAGAATTGTCTTGAAAAATACGGTTTTGGCAAAAAAAAAAAAAAAAAGGCACCAGGATGTTTACGAAATCGACCAAATCGACACTAAATATTCCATATTCATATATATTCATGTATATTCTAAATATTCATGCTCGCATTTTCGGCCTCCGGAAACTCAGTAGTACCATGATCATCTACCCGTTTGAAAAAACTTCTGCACTGTCGATGCACGGCATTCCTCCATCCTGGAGTATCGTAGGAGCAGTAATGCTTAGATGACTGCCCAAACGTTTTGTGAATGGATAGGAAATTCACTTCTCTTTTTCTAACAAAGAATGATGTTAAGCTGCCAGTAATTTTATTTGTGAAACAGCATAAAACGCACCATATATGTGAAGCCAGTAAATTTGGTAAATCTTTACAGGTAATATTGATAATTTTGTACTCAAATGCAACCCATATTCTGCAACCTTGCGATGTAGATACTTTTCGTCCGGTAAAAGCTCGATGGAACAAGGTTCTTCTTCACTGGCGCAAAAATTATCCCTATGAAGCAATGACTAAACTGTACATTGCTCCAATCCTGAAAATCGCGCTAGAAGAAGACTTGACGAGGGCAATGAAAAACAGTTTAAGGGCAAATGGACTTTATACATTCTGTTCAGAAGCTGTAGACTACTCAAAGTGCAAAAGCCATAGCATTGATAATTCAACTGAAATCACTTGTAATAAGACTCCAAACAATACATAGATAGATATATCGGTTGAGAACTTTCAACAAGTCGTCAGTGAGCATGTAATGAAGAAAATCGAAAATATTCACCTGCTATCAAGGGAAGAATTGGCAGCATTACGTTATTGTATAATTTTCTGGAGAAAAATCAAACATACAAATCAGGCTTGCAGAAACGGCAACAGATCCAGTTGAAGAAGATTACACAGACATAGATAGTAGACATCATGGTATCTAAGCAAAGCACGAGCTTCAGTAACACTTCCGAAAAAGATTCCTATGAATCTCAGAATCGTTCAAAAAGAGCTAAAAGTTTCGAAGAAGATAGTTTTTCAGAGCCAGAAAATAAAGACAATCCCACTCCAATAGCTCTGAACGATTTAAAAAAAAAAAAAAAAAAAAAAAAAAAAAAAAAAAAAACTTTGAATTGCCGCACATTTCTGAAAGGAAATTGAAGATAATATCGAAGAGAATGCCTTTCATTCTGACATTGCAAAGATCGAAAAAAGCTTCAAAATGATAAGGAACAGGAGAAACAAGAAGATTGGCAACAAAAAGAAGTAAAAAAGAGAAGAAAATCTATAAAAAGAAAAAAAAATAGAAGCTGAAATGGCTAATAAAAGAATCAAGAAAACCAATAAAAAAGTCCACAAAATACCAAAACCAAATCCTGTAAAAAAACAGAAAAAGAAGAATCGACATTCTGTGGGTCATCACTAATGCAGTGATGGGTCATCACGGATTCAAAGCGGGCCATTATTGATTTTTAGACTTTCTATTAAAACACATTTTGTAAAATAATAAATTTTTATTTTGTTCATTTTCTTGACACAAAAGCCTTTCCCCACCCTTTCTTGTTTTATTTTTCTTATCAGCATGGTAAAAATGCATAAGGCGTTGTAATTATTAGTTAGCAGCCGAAAATTTGTCCTTAACCCGACCATCACTGGCGGTTATATATATATATAATATATACAACCTCTGACAATAAAGTTCGGCGAATAGTCCTGTAGCATTAATGCAGATGAAACATTAACGAAAGTTACCATACCATCCTTCAAAATAGTCATCTCCTATAACTATGCACCGCTGGGATCTGCTATACATCTCCTAGAAAATTCGCAAGAGATCTTCTTTTGGGATGAAGTTCAAAAGCTTCGTCACGTTTCGTTGGATGTCAGCAATATGGTCAAATCTCTTTCAAAGAGAGTTTGAGTCGCGAAAATAGGAAGAAGTCTGAAGGATTGAGATCTAGCGAGTATGATAGGTGTTCAATTTGCACTTTCTCTCATGAATATCTTTCGGTGCCTTGCAAAGCTTAAATCCAAACATTAAACTGATCTTTTATTCGTTCATTTTCTCTTCTCAGTTAAAAACCAACACACTGAGCAAACACTCAGTAAAGCACGTCTTACACAGAACATAAACGACCCTCAACCGAACAACGGTGGGGGAAGATGGTCTACACTTGCCTCTGTGCAGGTGCAGTGTTTTGTTTCCCCAGTGTTGCCAGATCGGTCGTTCTGAATTCATTCACCGAACTTTATTGTCAGAGGTAGTATATATATATATATATATATATATATATATATATTGCTATTTCATAGCTAATACGTGGATGAAACCGCAGACTTCATTTGTAGTTCCAAAACATTTGGGGCCTGACGATTCTGCTTTGGTACTACAAATTACATTTGCATTCATTTTATTTATTTATTCAGGTTTCCTCGTTTCACTATTTTTTTTTTATTATTATTATTCAATTCAATTCTAATTCTTCGTTTTGGTTTATTGTTTTATTGATAGAATCCATTGGTGAATCTTATCTACTTTTAATGGTATTATATATATATATATATATATATATATATATGTGTGTGTGTGTGTGTGTGTGTGTGTATAAAACCATTAGTTGTAAAACAATATATATCAACAAAAAATGAAAAAATAAATAGAAGAAATATTTGGAATTTTCAGAACTATAGTGAACTCGTCAGACCCTAAATTCTATAGAACTACAAATGAAGTGTGTGGTTTCCTCTTCACATCAGCCATGAAAATCAAAATAATACGAATTTGGGGCTACAACCACATATAAAATCAAAATAAAATGGAGAAAAACATTAAAAATAAATCCTAATAACATTATTAAAATGGATAGAAAAAGAAAAAACGTACCACACATTAGTGTTAAGATATGTAAAAAGAGGATAAAAAATTTAAACAGAAGGGAAAAAATAATAAAAATAAAAATTGAAATTAATTTTATTTAATTTGACAATACTAATCTAAACTCAATATCTTAATGTAAGACAAAAGAAGGATATATTATTACAAAAAGTTTGACTATATATATATAGTTATTTCTTAGTACGCAAATTCATTTAATGTACCTGTATTAATGCGCTCTTCAAACATTTAATTACTTTAAAAAACTAGTGTTTCCCTAAAATTTCGATTACAATTTTTAATTCCCAGTTCTTTTAATTAATAAAAAATAATTCATTAAGAAATGAAAATCCCACTTAAATTAACCGCATAGCAAAGAATACATTTCAAAAGCGATTAAAAAACCGATGGAATTGCTTAATTTTATTAAAAAACTAATAAGAAATATTAGAAATTTATGCAATGCATGTAGATTTTCATCATTACCCTTTCTTTTCTTTTTTTAATCACAATGTTTTGTTTGGTGTCACCACTAGTTTAAAATTTTATTGAATGCTGTTTGATGTAAGATTTTTTTGCGACAACAGTCTAACTTAGTTAGAAAAGATATATACCACGGGGGGGAAAACATGATAATCGCCCTATCTCTTTAATACTTAATGATCATGGTAAACAAGACACCGAATTTTGTGTTAATGAAGTTTATTTTTTTTTACTAATTACTTAAATCGTTAATTATCGGAAGGGACATGTAAACTGCTCTCAAAAAAAAAAAAGATTTTTTGTAAAATTTCTGTTTATTTCTTTCTGTCTGTGCATCAATGACTTTTTCACGCTATGCAATAAATCATTTTAAAGGGAAAAAAAAAGTCTCCGGAATAGTTTAATTTTACAGAATTCTATTGTTAAATAAGCATTATTTAAGCAATAAAAATTGATTTTTAAGAAGTTTTTAACACTTCAGATTTTACATGTTTTTTTAATGACAATCAGTATTAAAATTATTCTTTCCCTTTAAAAAGGAGAAGACTAAGACGACAGAAAGTTGCTTTCATTTTTCAGTATGACAGAAATTCAGTATCTATCGTTTTTTCGCACAACGAAGAATGTCATATATTCCAATAAATGAAAATTGAGATGAGCTGCTTTTTGTCTGATGGTAAAACGTACACATTGTTTACAAAAAAAATCTGGAAAAAGAAGAGCTGCTGTTTAATTTCTCTTTTTGTTTTTATTTATCACAAACAGTTTTCATTTTTATAAGAAATTAATGATAACTTCAAAAAATAAATAAATAAATAAATAAATAAAAATAAAATAAAATAAATAAATATTTGGAGTTTGATGTTTTTGTTTTCACAAGGCCACATTTGAATGGCTGGGGACATACGTCACACGGCAAAAATGTAACAACATTAAATTTCGGATTTTTTTAATATGTGAAGAGTAAGGAAGTGACTTAAATAAAGTGTTATTCTTTATTATCATTCCTAATAGCCATTAATTATGATTACGGATATCTCTATAGGGTTTAAATTGTATATTCCTGTAGCCAATTATTAAGTACATTTCGTATGAAATACTACCTATTGCGATCGCACCCATGTTGGAATTTCTGAAAAAATTTTGCAGATCTAAACCGATCACGATCACCAGACCCCAAAACTACCATTAGTAAAAAAGTTTATCTATCTATCTATCCACCTATCTATCTATCTATCTATCCACCTATCTATCTATCTATATATATATGTATATATTTCACTTTTTTATCGACGCGATAACTTCTTTAATTCTGCTCAGATCTCTTCCAAACTGATACATAAAATCAAGGGGCATAAAATCTCGGTCGAGTTCGTTAATGGACAAAATTGGACCAAGGGGGTAGAAATAGGGAGGATTTTTGTGAAAACCTAAAAAACCCCATAACGTAATTATTAAATTAGATATCGAATCAGTTTAAAGTTCATATTACTTCTAAAAAATAGACCAAAATTTTCTGCATAACAGATTTTTGATCAAATTAAAAATGAGCTCAAGGGGCGCAATAAATAGGGGTTTTGGGAGTTAAAAATTCATAAATTTGTCAATTCTCAACTCGATTGTGTCAAGATATCAAATCCAACTATTTTTTTATGAATGCTCTTAATATTATCTAAAATTTTTGTATTGACAAGTTTTTGATAGGAATAACTCTTATTGCAAATAAATAAATAAATAAATAAATAAAAACAAAAACAAAAAGAGGGGTGGAAGAAGAAAATAATCCAGAAATTCGCCAATTCTTAAGATATCAAGCCCGATTAAATTTATCATACATATTTTCAACAATGTCTACAACTTTTATATTGACAAGTTTTTAATAAGACCAATTCTTATATCAAAAGTAAATTAAACAATAATAGGAGTTGTAGAAAGAAAAACCTCAATTCCAAACTGCTTATATTCTCACTCATTTTGCTCTCAAACTCATCCAACTGGCAGGTTCTCTTATTTAGGAACTATATAATGTAGCGTATTGGTCAGTTTTGTGATAAAGACAGAATACATTTCAAAAAATGCCGCCAAAATGGTATTTTGGACAGAGTTTTCTGAAGCGATCGTGATTGAAAATTGAAGAAGTATTCAAATAACAAATTGCTTATTTTCTGACTCATTTGTAAATCCTTTTTTGCTCGTAAACGCTTTTAATTTACAGGTTCTCTTATTTAGGAACTGTATAATGTGCCTTATTGTCCAGGTTTTTGATAAAGGCAGAATATAGTTTTAAAAAAGGCTCTGAAAGTGGGCAATTCGAACAAAATTTCCCGATTCGATCGAGATTTAAGAATTGAGGATGCATTCAAATAAAAATTGCTTTTTTAATGACTAATTTATAAATTCAATTTTAGTCTTATATGCATTCAACTGACAATTTCTCTTATTTAGGAAGTATATAATGTGCCTTATTGGTCAATGTTTCCACAAAGTCAGAATATATTTCAAAAAATGCTTTCAAACTAGGCATTTGTGTCGCAGATCGCTTAAGATGATTCTGATAAAAGCAGCTCTTACAGAAAAATGAAATTAAAAGTTCTTCAAAGCGGCCAACTAAAGTTGTTAAACAGGGTTTATCTCTAATCATATTTTATTTTTTGCTGTCGAAATGAGCACGTAACTCAGAAATCTACATCCGCCTATGGGCCTTGCGGACAGGGATTTTTTTCTGCATTTTTTGCCAATAGAGGATTAAAAGTCATGCATATAAATTGTGTCCCTGAAAGAACTCCCATTTTTTAAAATGTAATAATTCATTAATTATAATAAAAATGAAATATCTGACATACTTATAAGATGGATCATAAATTTGTTGTACAGTAATTTAAAAAATAGTTAAAATTTTAGTAAATAGGAGATACTGCTCTGCCCCAACTTGTAAGAGTGCTTAAGTTGACGTGTGTAAAACTATCAGTGGCGACTTATTTTTCTTTTTTCAATCATTTTAGCTGTTAAAGTGAAAAAATAGATTTGAAGTAAACTTTAACATTCTTATGTGTTTTACAATCACAAAGCCTTCTTTCAATTAGTAAAAAAATTAACTATTTTTACAATTAATACATACAAATCTTACGTTACTTGGACCCAGTTGGTAGCTTTTTGGGATGAAACATAATTTTTTTTTTAATTTGTCTTGTATACACTGTGTTAATAATGCTTGCTTTTGCTTGTTAAAGTATCAGTTAGTGACTTCATTAATCTCATCACGGTAGATACATGACTTATTTAAGATCTGCTTTTTGTTTTGGCTTCAATAACCCCAAGTTCTGGTACATCGCCTATGGAATGTGAAAAAAAAAAAATAAAGCATAATCAATATGTTACGATAAAAGGCTAAAATATTTTATCTTAGGACAGGGTATTTAAGTTTAAACTGACGAGCGATGCTGAGGGGTTTCTGACAGAGGTTGAAATTAACACTAGAACCGTGGTGACGGGTCATTTTGACCCATACTAAATGAGTAGACGTCGATTGAAACCAGAAAATTCTTTATGAAATATGGTAAATATAGGTTGCGCAAAAATAATTTAAATAAATAAGTTAAACTGTTTTGAATAAAATTTCTGATGTGAAATATTTTTATAGAAAGTGAGTAAAATTTTCCGCACTTCTAGTGTTAATCGCTGCATGGGGAATTTATATGGCAATTCATATGCCAGTAAAGGGCTTGAGAAAAGAAAAATATAATTGTTTTCACCACCAGATCTAAAAGTAATTTTGAAGTTGAGCCAATCAGATGAGAGAAACAAAATCAAATTATGCAATAGCTTCTATACTTACTATATTTTGAAATTGCAAAACTGATTTATCGCCATTTCTGCTGTTGATACACCTTTTTTGGTGGAATTTAAATGTTATGCCAATAAACAAGAATTGTGAGTTTTGTAGGGAAGGAATTTGCAAAATTTCTAAAACATGGGAATTAAAAAATAATTTTGAGTCTTTTGAAAAAAAGCAGATTTTTAAATATTAGAATTATTGAATTATTGATTGAACGTTTAATTCAGCTGAAGATATTTAATTACTCATTTAATTGTTTAAATTATTATTTTTTATTTTTGTTTATACTGAGAAAATGATTCATTTTATCAATTTATCAATTAACTAAAAAATATGTATTTAAAAGCATTAAATATTATTCTTATTTCCACATTTTGTTCATTTCTTATTAAAAATGATATTTTTATTCCTATTTTAAAAACTATTTAAATTACCTCATGAGGCAATTACATTTTCATAGTTTGTATAAAAGTATTTATTGTTTGTCTTTTTGATACTACGGAACAAAAGGTTCATAAGAAATGTCTATTAACATATTACCTAAATATGAATCTTTTTTGAATTCCATTTCATATTATTGTATACTAAAGCATACTATTCGTAAATATGTGTATTTAAAATAAATGAAAGTAAATTTAAGCAGCTGATACGTAAAAATTTCCAAAATATAAAAAAATCCATATTTTATCTTCAAAATTTCCACATTTATTCCCATGCTCCAAAATTTCCGTGATTTTTGCATCTATATAGACAAATTTGTCCATCAGCTCAGATACATAATGACCAGTTTCCTTCTATATACTGGCTTTTTGAAAGATTCACAAACTGGATATTATAACTGTTGAAATTTGGTGAACGGAAAACCAGGAAAAATCCCATGATAGGGCAATATCATAACAACAATTATTTCAAACTATAACTTAACTATCAGTCTAATATGTATTGTTGCTCCATATAGTTTACGATGGAAGCATCAAACATTTACGTTTTTCTTAATGAAGGAATAGCATGGTGTTAGATGGCTATACCGAGTACTCGTAACTTTAACTATATAACACATCCGATCTCGAGGAATTACAGTAGACTCCCTTAAATCCGCGTCCCTAAAATCCGCGAACGCCAGAAATCCGCGCATTTTTTCAGATGTAAACAATGAAATTAAAGATGGCGCTGAAGTCAGCGGTTAACGCAATACAAATAATTCTTTAAATATATACATTTTTTTAAAATTTAATTTAACTTCTTCCTTTTTTTAATGTCTTTCAATATAAATTCTGCAGTGTTAAGTAATACATTTCTTGGACGCACAGTGATCGATATTTAATAGAATTAATCATTATAGTAACGTAGTTGCAGCGTAATATAACTTTCAATGGTCGTTTGGTAATGTTTGCAATTCGCGTAGCAGAATAATTTTTGTTATATAAAAGTATTATTTTAATAGTTCTATTACTATTTTTGTATCTCTGCTAGTTATGAAACGAATTTGAGATCTACACCCGGTTTACTAATTACGATGATCGATATTTAATCGAAATAATCATTATCGTATCGTGGTTTTAGCATAATATATCTTTCAGTACTAATTATCTGTGTTTATAATTCGAGGTGTGGGATAATTTTTGCTGTGTAAAATGAATATTTTTTAATTAATCAAGCTTTTTTTGTTTATTAACAAAGGCAAATATTTTTCTTTATAAATAAGATTGATTTTTTCTCATCATTATTTATATTTAGTATTGAATCTGAATTATTCACTTTATTTTAATATTTTTCTAAAATTTTATTTTACTTAAATTTTTTTGTAATAGTAACTTGCTTTTTAACTATTTATTTAATTAATTTACTTAATTATTTTAATGTTTCAATTTATTATATGCATTGATTACAATGCTTAACTACCAATCAAATTAATGTTTCAAAAATTTAAACAAATCAATGACCAGAAATCCGCAAAATTCCAAAATCCGCACAACCTCCGGTCCCAAGCTTTGCGGATTTGAGGGAGTCTACTGTATTTTCAAAAGTAGGAACTGAGAATGAAATGACTAGGGGGACCTTATCTGATCCGCGCATATTCTAAATGTAACGGCTGTTGCTGAATTATGTGTGGATGGCTTGAGTTATATATCAGATGCTTCTCCATATCATAGTAAGTTGTGTTGTCGAACGAATGAAATATTTATTATCGCCAGTAATGAATTCGTAGAAATACTATCCTGCAATCGTAAGTGACTAACGATGAAATACATGAATGAATACATTGACAAATTTTCCGTTTAACCAAAAAGAGGCTGCATTATCATAAACGAATTTATTGGAATCCACATATCAGAAAAAAGCCCACTAGTTTTCCAGTTCAGAACTCCTATCTGGGCTGTATTACGTCGTAGCAAATAGATCGAAGATATTAAAATATTAGAGTTACGCCACTTTAAAGAACATCTCCACAAAGCGACAGGCGTTTATTTAGCAGTCGAAAAGACATTAAAAAATACAATTTCCAAGGCTGTGTAATTTTTATTTATACTAGCGACTTTCAGAAAAAAAAAAAAAAAAAAAAAAAAAAAAAAAGAATTATATATATATATATATATATATATATATATATATATATATATATATATATATATATATATATATTTGACTTGTCTTACGTGTGCTTCAACTACATTTTGGTTGGGTGAAGGGGGGTCAGAGAAGTTGTGTGCTTAGTGATTGATTCAAAAGGATGTGTAGTTTGATAAAATATGACGTAAGGTCAGAATTCTTTATCTATAGCATAGAAAAAACAAGTTGAATAATCTAGATGCGGGATTTACTTGCAATGAATGCTGGGTTATCAAATAATAGTTTTAATAAAAATCGAAAATGGTATTAAGAAACAAATATCAAATGTCTCAAAATATGAAAGAATAAAATAAATTAATAGGTTTTTACGAAGAGCGTTGCTTTTAACAAATTAAGGTTTTCATAATAAGAAATAAATAAATGCGTTATTAAAACATAGGGTTGTGTAGGGTAATTTCAGACAAAAACAAATCTTTATCAATAACTCACGCATTAATGACTGTTTCTTTTAACTTTTTCTTGAAAAAATCATCATATGCCTGGCGATTAATTTGAAGCATTTTCAGATAATTTGCATTAAAACAAAAAATAAAATTAATAGAATCCTGTCTGAAAATTATCCCAAGGCTTGTGGTAATTTCCAGACACCTGAGGGGTAATTTCTAATTAACTATTTTTGGTGCTATTTTAGGGTAAGATTTTAGCACCAACTACGATAATTAGGAGGAACCACTGTAAAATGTTATGACATAAAATGGGGGTTTTATTGCACCACTCTGAATACTGAAAAATGGCATTAAAACACAATAATAACTAAACATTCGAAATCTATATTTTCGGTGGTATATATTTATGGTACTATATTTAGGTAACTATTAGTATGGTATCTATATTTATGGTACTTTTTCTCACATAGCTACTCTAGCTATATCATTTTAATATAAATTTATGTAAATCAGTTAAGAAATTCAGATTTTTTATGATAGTTCAATAAAAATCAACGTTAAATAAAAAAATAAAACTGAATTCAATTTTGTTTAAAAGTAAATAAAAAAATAAATATAAATAAATAAAAATAAATAAATAAATAATATTTTAATAGCCTAACCTGCTTTTTTACACTACAATAAAATTTTTAAACAAACTAATTTCGGCTGAACTAACCACTTTAGCTCTTTTTGACAGTAAATATATAAATGTAAAATTTTATAACATTATTTTACAAATCTTTTATATCTTTAATAGTTTTAGCGTGCACAACAGCCGTGTCTCAAAAATGATATCACTTTCTTCATAAATATCTATCTTTAATCAAAAATCTACAATTTTAGCTTAAATTCCACCAAGTATTTCCATTTTAACTTATAGATGACCTTTGAAGCTATACTTTAATATATAACGCTTTTTCAGTCACTCGCAAATAATTAGTTCAACACGCTGAATCTTTTAAAGCACATTTTGTAAACATATTAGTATCTAGAAATTACCTCGAAGTCTGTTTTATAAATACCCCGGTGTCTCTTTAAAACTACACTTTTTTTTAATTCAATTTTTTTCCCAGATAGATATCCAAATATTGTTACTTTGTTGTTTTCAAAAGATTACACATCCTAACATCTAAAAAGATCAAGTGAAGAAATCAGTGAAGCAAAAAGTTAAACAATAATTTTTTGATGGCATTTGGGAAACCAATTTTTTATCACACAAAAAATGCTGATAATTACAAAGAAAATACTAATTTAAATAGAAAAATAGCTGATTTAACAAAAATCAAAATTGTTTTGCCCAGATTCCGGTTAATGTGCGAGTAATACTGCTGTCTGTTAATTACCACGCATTTCTCTGCCTGAAAATTACCCCAGGCTACACTGTTAAAAAAATTCTTAAATTCACGAAAATTTTTTTCCTGAATTTCACAGAAAAGCTCCCTTTTAACAACAAAAGGGTATTTTCCGTTACAAATCCCAAAATTCCACCATATTTCCTGAAAATAACGAAACGGATGGAAATAAAAACAAAAAAACGGAGACACGCCGTTGTATGGGGAGCTCCATGGCCGAGTGGTCAAGGCACCACACCACTAATCGCCTGCGAACGCAAATTGTGGGTTCGAGTCCCATTGGCGCCATGGAATAATGAAACATAAAAAAATCCTTTTAAATTACATTTTTTCTGTTTATTTTTCTCTTTTTTTCTTATTAAATATCTTTTAATTCATTAGCCGAAAAATAAATAAATAAAAAAATAAATAGTATACGACAATTTCAAAAAAATGTCTCTCTCTCTCTCTATATATATATTTGTTTGTTTGTTATAGATTAATCGGTAAATCATTTTTAAAAATTATATTAAATTATTACTATTATAAATCAAACTTTATAACGGAAAGTTACTGATTCTCACACCGGAGTTTTCCCTTCTTGTATTTCCCACAACGGAAAATCTACTAACGGAACGGTAAAAGTTCGGCTACATTGCTGCCGGTAGTTTCACCTGGAATTCACAGATTTATTTTTAACAGTGTATCCTAATAGATATGTTAAGATATTATTAAAAGACAGGAGAAAAGGGTAGATATTGTAAGAATTTGGTATAAATTAATTAAGGTAAAATGACAAAAATTTTTTATTATTACACATGCATAGAAATTTCGGGTACTCACGGCTTCCTGTAAACGGAAGTGTGCCTCGTGTCTCAACTAAACACTGGAAAAATACCAGTCATCCACGTCCGTTTCAATGTCTTATAAAGTTCAGAATAAATTGAAGATATTGCGGTGGATTTTAAAATTCCATTTGTTGATCAGTTTGGATTTCACACGGATAGAGTTTTAAAATGCAACGAATATTCTTCCACAAAATGATCCATTTAACTATATATTTCTAGTTGTCTCAGTGAAGTTAATTTTAAATAATAATTAAAAAATATATATATTTAAGAAATAAGATTTTTTAAAACAGTAGAGTGTTTCAGAATTCAGTTATTTCATTAATTAATGAACAGTAGAAAGTTTTGATTAACTATTATGATTCTTTATTAATATCACTAAACATGAAGATTCATTACTCTGTAAAGAGAGTTAATAGAAAACTGTCATTAATATTAATAACATTTCCCATTCCCAACAAAAATTAATCATTACTGTGATACAGATTTACAACAAAGTTTGTTTGATACTCGAGAGCTTTAGATTTTATGTTGATCATACGAGCGAAAATATTTGTTTCTTCCTGTTAATTTTCGATTTCTCCTTTTTTCTAAAAAAAATGAGAAATCTATCCTGCGTGTTTAAAAGACTGAAAATTCAATAATTTGAAAAAGAAAAGAATAATAAACAAACGAAATATCATTTCAATGCTTGGTTTTTAATGCTGGTTCCTCCAGTTAACAAAATTAGTCTAATGATTTAATTTTTTTTAATTGTAACAAATAGATATATTTTTACAAATATTTAATTAAGAGAAGAAACGTATTTAAAGATTTTATAAATAGGATAGCTATTTATTGCTAAGAGAAATCGTTCTTACTGTTGATAGCGACATTGACATTCAAAATAATCAATTTATTCACGAATTTCAAACAACAAACCCGTTTTTTAAATAAGTAATATCATATTAGATAAGTAAAGTTTTACTACAGTATTTTCCTGATTAAACTAATTTTCCTCAAAACATTCCGAAAAAAAAAATCAGTTGCCAAATTTTGACTTAAAGCATCCAATAAAAAGATGCTGGTGCCAAACCACTAGGAATAAGGTCTGTTGTTAAATGGTATGCAGAATATAAGATTTCAGGATGCCAACATATTATTTTTTAACGGACATTTAAATTTTATGCAGCAACACCCAGTTTTGAAAAATCATTTGATTCTACATTCAACTAATTTAACTTCATTTGGATTAAAAGTTTTGGAAAGAGAAATTTTCAACGCTTTAACTTGGTAATAACTCAAGTTTGCAAAGTTTAGATTATGTCTTGTTTTTTAGCTTTAGTTAATTGATTCTTATATATATTTTTAGCACTGAATTCGAAAACGGCCTTCATTTTCTACAATCGCTTCAGAATGTTTTACAAATAGCATATTTTTAAATTTTTAAAAAGTTGAAATATTGCGAAAATCTGATACTATAAAATAGACAAAAAAAGGTTTTTCTTAATAACGCTTTTTTTTTACACTTTTATTATTTTAAAATTAAAAGAATTTTCAGGTTTGGTTGATTATCTCCAAATGTCCTATCCAGCTACTGATCCGATTTTAATGATATTAGGTACGTACATAGATTAGTATAACGCAAACAAATTAACTGCAAAACAATTATAATACACACCCATGATCATGTGTGTGTATTATAATTGTTTGCTATGATCACATAAGCCTCGGAAGCATAAAACAATTTTGAAAAAAAGAGTTAATGGGTAACGACTGTCTATTACAGTTATACAACTCTCACAGCGTGGAGTTTTACTGGAAATCACGCAATATATGAGTCCCTGTGGCAGTTACATTCACATCTTCAGCTTCTCTGTTTTCAGCCTTTGGGTGATTTTATGAGATATGGAAAGCGAGTTGCAATCTTCCACCTAGAGCATACTAGACATTTTCTTTATGTCCTTCTAAAAGATATGCCTAATTTTTAAGCAAGCAGGAACACACCTCAGCTCTTCGCACTCAGTGAAGTTCGCTATTATTCTCATGTCTGAAAACATGTGGCAATATTATCATGCGGTATTAGTATAGGGAGACTGGGGCGCATTTGAACAGTTCATATAAATAAAGCTTTTTCTCATAACTGAGGTAATTTTTATAAACAAAAACTATTGAGTATTGTAAACAAACTTTTTTTTTACACGTGATGACTTTTTAAAATCACCTTTATACTTCTTCTTAGTTTTCTTAATAATTTTATAAATTCAAAAAATAGTTCACATGTGCACCACTAGTGGAGTAGTTGTGAACACACTTGAGCACATGTGAATACAGAGAAAAAATATTGTTTCACATGATTTTTATTCTGTTATTTGTTTGTTGTCATAATCATTAGCTATATTATGTTTTAAATTCCCTATAGAGAAAAAATATAAGTATAAATTTCTCTAGTCTCTGGGTGATATGTTTAACTACTTAATGGTGCATTAAATTACGGTTTAAAAATTCAAATTTATTATTCCCCCCACTTTTTTGAAAAAAAAATATTCATCTTATTTAGTGACAAGTAAAATGATACCAGAATAACACTAATTACACTTTTTTATAAAACCGGTGCGAATCAAACAAGTCTGACTAAGAGCCGTGAAGCTTCCAGCCCGTGAATGTCTCGGGCGCCACAATTAAGTGGTTAAGCATAAGATTATAAAATGAAAATAAGTACATTAGGAGTACGGAGGGGAGGATTAGATGATTAATTATTGTATAAATAAGATAAAAAATGAAAAAGTAAATTTGAAAAAAAAAAGTTTTTAAACTTTGCTTAGGGGTTTTTATTACGAGGAGATTTTAGGGAGGGGGCATTTAGATAATATTTATGGGAAGTCTGCTGAAGCACGAAAGATTCTCATACTGTATTTGCCTTATTTACTTCTAAATTAATGATAAAAAAGGAGTTTTTAATTACTAAAAAAACATGTCGATTATAAGTCCCCCCCCCCCCAACTGAACTTCTTTTGCTTTTTCAAAGAGAGGGGATGCTTACAGTTGGGATTTTATGGCGGTTATTAGTATAAGAATTTCCCTTAAAAAAAAAAAAAATTACTTATATCTATCTTTATTCAAAGCATTCAATACAGACCTATTTTAGAGATGAAAGTATGTCATCATTGTAAGTTTGTAAGAAATGAAATGGAAAAGGTTGCAAGGCTGTTTTACGTAATACACTGTAAAAAAAAATCAAGAGGTTACTAAAAATTTTTTAGTAATTTTGTATTCCACAGATTTTTTTAGTAACCATTACAAACTTTTTTTTGCAAGTAAAACAAACATTTCTTTTGTAAACTAAACAAAAGAATTTTTTGTATAACTAACTTAAAACTTTTTAGTATCAGCCACCAAGCAAATTTTAGTAATAGCTCCAAAATTATTTTTAATAACCAGTACGTGTGCTCGAAGGGCAGTAGCTTCCTTCGAGCTGCATACAGTTGGTAAAAAACAGACTTCTAATGCGGAAGATTTTCGCCTAAGCCGAAAGCACCAAACATTGCTACCTGCTCTAACAGGATTTTCAAAACCCCCTTTATTTCACGAGCACTTACACTGTAAACATTCGGTGCGTATTTGGCGGCGTCCAGAATCGAACCCGGGACCTTTTAGCCTGGAGTTCGATGCTATGATCACTATGCTATCACGGCCACGTCAAGTAAGGTTTAGTAAGAGTTATTAAAAATATAAAACTATTAACTCTATACGTTGCTAGCTTTTTTCTAGTAATTCTTACAGATTTTCTTGTAACCGAGTAAGATTACTAAAAATTTTTTAGTAATTGCATGGATCACTAAAAATTTTTTAGTAGATCGACCCCTTTTTTTTACAGTGTACTTTTTGTATTAACAATACATAGAAAATGCTGCTTTAAACCGTTTACTAAAATAGTGCATAACATTATTGAATTTTAGAAACCATTAAATTTATTTAAATTATAATTGAACATAAAAAAGCTTGTTGCTCGCGATGTACGACGATTGACAGATGTTTTTGTGAAAGTTTTAATACAAAATCAACTGTTTTTAACGAAAATTAACACATGATTTAAACTCCATGAAAAAATATTTCATACATTTATATGTGGACAATTTTGGATTTTATTTTATCGAATGAGCTCTTTTCTTTTTAATCATATATTAAATCATATTATGATGGTGAAATATGAAACGGTTGGAAAAAATTAAAATAATAAATATGATAAAAATAGGGAAAATTCTATATTTAAAGAAAAACTTTATGTAAGTAATGATGTACATACAACTAATTATCGAACAATTGGTTCGTTTTTTCTATGTTTTGTTTAAATTAATTCGTGATAATAGATTTCATATAAATTATTGTTCAATATAAATTATTGTTGATGTTTCTTTAGAGGACTATTATTTTATTATGTGTAAGATTGCATTTGTCCTTTGCAAAAATCCGGTTGTACCCGTTCTGAATAGCTGACATGACTAATAAATCAGATTCAATGGCTGGTAAGAATAGAACATCTTTAACTGCAATTTTATCTGAAAGGGAAAGGTTTTTTTATTTCCCTTTCAGAGAATTTTTTAAAATGAATTATCACGTTTCACGAGCCAGAAAGTATAACAACATTTGAGAATACATTTCCATTAGCTGTAACAACAATAGTTTCTTTAGTGCTTTTTATTTGTATGAATAAATCTTTACAATTTGAAATGCGTGATGACCAACCATTAATGTTTATTCAGGTCTGTTGGCGAGAAATGCTGTTGATTTATTTCGTATTGGATTTTATATCATCTTGAAGTAAATCTTTTGTTTTGTTTTAAGAGGTAAGTTTCTCATTTATTTTCATGTACATTCGTGTATAATGAAAAGGAGTACTGCTTATGTTTATGATTTTCTATATTATATGTTGGCGTATGAGCAGGTTTATTTTTCAAATACCAAAAATCTGACTTCGAGTGTTTTTTTTTTTCTTTTTTCTTTTCTTTTCTTTTCTTTTTTTTTTTTAATTTTACAATATAAACTGTATTTATCATCATTTATTAAAGTAGTTCGTGTTTTTCTTTTGAGTTTCGAAATACTTTGAAAACATTATAAAATTATTCTATGTTTTCCGTTCTTCGATTGTACTCAAATACTAATTTACTGTGTATAAAAGCCCCTGACAATTCTTTTCTGCGCCTGACTTAGAGAGATTTTATGAGTATATTGGAACTGGAACTCGGAGTAGTGAGTGCAGTTATACGGGAATCGCTAATTGTTCTTTTTGTTGCAGGTAGCTTGTATTTAGTTAAAAAATATTTTGGTGATATGTTTAACCATATTCCCTTTTCTTTAGCATTGAATAATTTTTTTGAATTATGTACAGTTTGCTTGATAAGTTCGAATATTCGTGAACGTTTTTTAATATGTTCGAAAATTCTCTGGTAGTTCTATTGTACTTAATGTGTTCTATTCAGTGAGCTCAATAAATAAATTAATAAAATATCTTACCTTTTTTTTTTTTTTTTTTTTTTTACCATTCAGTTATAAGTGTGTCGGGTGGAGTTTATATGATTTCCATCATACAAATCTTCTTCGATAAACAACATTTCTAACTTCAATTTCTAATTGGAACAATTGTTAGCATTTAGCTTATCAATGATTTAGATTTCTGTTGATTATTGGAAGTGATGAGAAAAGCATGAGGTCGAAATGCCTATGGCAAAGTTACCCAGTTTAAAAGTTAAATATATACGTAACATTTTTCAATTAAAGAGTTGAAAATGTCCTTCCTGTTTTAATCCACAAGTTTAAAAGCATATTAGTTTTCTGAGTAACCCAGAACTATTTTGGAGAACGAAGACATGAAAAATTATTTTATTTGGTGGTGAAGAAAATGAAGAACATGTGGGGATTTTTCATACGATGGAAGACTAGTTTCTTTTGCACACCTGCGAATAAATGAAAGTCCTTTTTGGGTATTAAAAAGTTATTTCACAGTTTTACAAAGAAAAAATTTGCTGATGTAAACCGAAACACATCGTATTTTTTTAGAGGCGATTAAATTCTAAAAGAATAGGGAGTTTGTCCTCCGTTTATTGTTGCCATCTTGTATCCGTCAAAAGAACTACGGAAAAATGATGGCGTAATCTTTCGGATGGCATCATCTGTCGGATTTTGCTGATAACAATGAATGTTTCATGAATATGGTTAAGTTACACAAAGCACAATATAGACGTTTGTACACAAAAACCCGATACGAAGACTGTTACACACCTCAAAATATGTTTCACAAATTTATATTTCACAACAAATTTAAAAAGTTTCAACACAAAACAAGATGATTTAAGATTTATAAATTCTGACAATTTCTTTAAAATGCGGCATTTCTTAGCCTATTGCAATTACAAAAGACTCTTAATAATAAATAGACATAAAAGTGTTTTTTGGGGTAAAATTTAGATGACAGTTTACCTTTTCAACAGTTTTGCTTATTTTTAAAAATATGTTTCAAATGGTTGAACTCCCTGCATTTCAGATTTCAACTAAAACTGAAATTTGAAAAAAACAGATACTGCATATGTTATTAAATTTAGGATATCTGAAATCATACAGTGAGCTGTATCTGTATTTTGCAGAGCTATTATCTGAAGAGTCTAGGAATGATTTGTAATAAAATGAATCCACGCAAATAACAGCGTTTTTAATGGCAAAAAGTTCAGCTTAGGAAACAGAATTTTCGACAGAAAGACAAGCATTCCAAGAATGTGTTAAAGAGTTCTCTTTAAATGCACAAAAGTTAAACTCTGTCTCCTCATCAGATTTTGATCAGTCTCTGAATATATGCATTATGTCATTGTATTGAGAAAATGGCCTTCTCTGTTACTATCCTGTGTCGGATCTGTGACATATTTCGAGTATTTATCGCACAATTGTGATCCAAAATAATTTTTAGTAGAGATTCCCAGACTAACCATTGATGAGAATTCCGCTTCGCATTATAATTGGATATCTAAAGGCGGAGAGTTGGCTGGAATCTGAAGTGCTAAAATTGATATTTTCTTATATGCTCGAGAAATAAATAGAAAAACGTTACGTTGTGCTAAAAGCAAATATCTTCTGCTTTGTGATGACCACATATGCGAAAATCAAACGGAGTGCGTCTATGCTCATTTAAATAATAAAATAGATTTGTACATTTTATTATAAAGAAATGCATCACAAGTGTGCCTTGGATCGATGAAAATTTATAATGATTTTGCGTTATTTTTAGAACCTCCAATCTCTGGTTTTTTAGATTCAGCAGGAAAGAAAGGGATAAGTTCAGAGTTACTCCTATATATTTTAAGCAGTCAGCATTTTTGGATTCTAGCTATAGATTTTTAAACTTGGCGCGCGTTTCAATATTTTTGTTTTATCAAAAAATGCATGATGTTATACCTATAAAGATTTGCATTAAAAAAAAAAAAAAAAAAAAAATAGCCCATTTTTCTATACGCACCCAAACATCTTCGCCTTCCTTTTCCAAAATTGTGCTCGATAAACACCAGATAACTAGAAGATCATCCGCATATACGATCAATAAGCAGTTAGCAGCTAGATACATTGACAGCAGAGCGTCAACTAATGCTATTCACAGAAATGGTACTATACATGAACCATATGGGCGACCTTTAGTGAAAAAACGTTCAATATGTGGACTCAGCCAAGCCCCCTGACTTCGTCTTTCTGTGAGAAAAGAGGAGATTAGACTAATATATTGTTGCAAAATGTTTTGTCTATATATAGATAGAATTGAGTTCTCCCGGAGAAGATCATTAAAAGCGCCTTTAAAAGCAATTGAGGTTAGTGATGTATAGTTTATCTTTCTTTGTTAAATTTCGTTAATAAAAATGCTTGGAGTAAAGTTGTTTTTGTAGACCGACGCTCAACGAATCCATGGTATTTACTTGAAATGTGTTGATTTTGATGTAACACGCCATTTACACTTTTCATCAGTATTTTTTTAAAATTCCCTACAACCTGTAGTAGTGCGATTGGATGATATGAAAAGGCGAGAAATGGTGGTTTACCCCCCCCCCCCCCCTCCTACTTATTTAAACATAGGATTTCGCCAGTTTTTCAGACTTTGTTGAAATAATTCTTTTAACCCATTAATGCCTAGCGTCCTTTTTTAGGGATGCTTCAAAAGGTGCATTCAGCACTGTTTTTGACACCGGTAAAAAAGAAAAGCAATAATTATTTTATTTAAATGATGCATTTTCGTGATTAATGAACTAAACTTAAATCTTCTAAAAATAGTGGTGCCAAACAAATAAAATTTACGCAAAAGATGCTGGGCACGAATGTCTTAAGAGAGAAATGAACATACTTAAAAAGTATTGGAAATTTTTAAAACCATTACCTTAACTATATTGTGTTACATTTCATCTGGGCCGGGAGCTTTATTTTTGTTGAATGAAAAAATAGCTTTGCGTGTTTCAGAAAGTGTGAAAGGAGACTGATCGCTAATGGGCGTTGGCAAAATTGTATTACAAATTTGAGCATAACGGCCAAAAATTTGCTGAGTGATATCTTGCAGAACGGTGTGCCTTAAGATAAGTTGGAACACCTTTGCGTTGGAAGGAGGATAAACATTTTGATTTTTATACTTACCGAAAGAAAGTTGCTTGATTTTCCCGAAGAGATCTGATTCCTTTTTTGCACATAATTGTCCACGCTATTCCCCTCACTTTTTGAGTTAGTTTCTTATATAGGACTCTTTCATTTTTATATTTTAAATGGTCTGCTAATGTATCTAATCTTTTTTTACACTTTGTATTTAAAGCCGCAACTTTGTTAATGATAACCCTAAGCTCGGGGGTCCACCAAATAAATTTTGGGATGAAAGAACATTTCTGCTAATTTAAGAGGCGCCTAGCACTTTCTTTTATTATTTTGAGAAAAACTGCATAATTTTATGAAACTCTAAGATTTTACTTTATTTTTTTAATTTATATTTTGGAAGACCAAGTCAAGAAAAGAAAAGAAAGAAAGAAAATATTACAGTAAATTGTTCTAATGTAAATTTGTAGATGGCACCTCAACACATATCGTATTATTTAACATTACTTGAAAACCAATATTAGACCAACATTATCTTACAATTTGGAAAATAATTGGACATATTTTCAGTATACAGCCAGCCTTATTTAGCCAAATTGAGATATCGTTGAAAATAATGTCACTGTATATAACAATTAATTACATTGTTTTTCAAACATACCAATTATTTCTGAATATCATTTACGGAATAACTGATGTTTTTTAAGCAATAACAAAAAATATTTCGCAAAACTAATTGGATTTATACGGATTTGTACTCGCACAATGTCAATTACGGAAATTGTACTGTTTTCTTAGAAAAATAAAACAATTCCGTAAAATTTTACGAAAAAATATATGTATATTAACGTTTATTTTTTACAGTGAATTTCAGAACGCTTCTGTTGTCTTTGTCAGCAGATTTCTCAATGTGGTAATAAGTGGTTTGATTTTTTAATTTTTCTCGTTTCCATTTGAGGTGATTATGGATACTGTAATAGATTAAAACTACACATCGGTCCTAAAAATGTGGCATTTGGATTCAGACCTTCCCTTCTCCTTCGTAAGTCTTCACCTGGAAATGCAGTACGTCACACAACAAGTGAACAGAACAAAAATTTCACTGTAAATCTTCCTTTATAGTTCAAACGTACCATCTTCATGCCTAACATTTCATTAACCCCTTCACGACAAGCATTTTCTTTAGAATTTTTATACTTTTATCACCAGTTTTTCAAAACAAAAATGTAAATGCAAATGCTGTCTAAAATGATAATTTTTGTAAACAATGTATGAAAATAATCTATTAAAACACTCATCTTTATATTTGATCCAGTCTCGTACCAATTTTAATTTTTAAAATTTTTGAGATTTACTTTTGTTTCATTTTTTGTAAAGCGTTGGACAATTTGTATTTTCTGAGATAAGACATAAAATGTCTGTCCGTAGTAAGAACTTACATGTAAGGACTTTTGAAGTTTCGAAAATTAGAAATTGATTGTTCAGGCTAAAAGTATATTAATGGCACCAAAGAAAGATATAAAGGACAATAATATGAATTTCAAGAGTTAAACAAATCAAAGTGAATTTTAGAAGCAGAAAAAGTAGACGATGAGAAATATGACTAACCAACGAATCGACACAGGTTAATAATTATTTTAAATTTGTCAGTTCATTTTCAAAGTAATTTTCATAAAATGTCAGACTTTAGTTTCTCGGCAAAAAATATAAAACATTTGTCATTTGTTAAAACAAATATCTCAGCAATCTTGGATTTCTTTTTAAGGATTGGAGGAGCTGAAAAAAGGAAGAATTTTTGTATAAATTTTCAAAATTGAAAATTTTTGTACTGAATAAAAAATATTTGTTCGGCAAATGGGCACTGAATATGAAAATAGGAAGGTCTTTAAAGTGTCTTTGAAATTATAGCACTTTAAAGTCCTTCCTGCTTTCACATTCAGTGTCTATTTACCGAACAAACAATTTTTTTTCAGCACAAAAATACTTTTGTATAGCCTTTAATAAGCATTGTAATCTGTGGTTTATCCTTTAGTATCATTTTCCATAAAATGCATTTTTTATATATATTTGAAGTAATAAACCGTTTGGAACATAATTTTTCCATTCAACATTTTACAAAATACTGAGAAACTAAATTTGTATTTGAATTTTAGTAAAATCCGCATTTTGAGCATAATGATTGATTTATTATTCTATTTTTCTGAAAAATTATATAAAAATGCGTTACAATAATTTATGTTTTAATTAAATAAAAAATATAATTTTATTAAGATATATTCTATATTCTATAAGCTATATATTTATTAACTAAAGTTTAATCATATATTTTGCGAACCAAATAGAGTACAAAACTCTCAATGCATTTTTAAAAAAACTTTATCATATATCCTTTCAAGGGCGGCGCCAGAGGGGGGACCGGGGGGGCATATGCCCCCCCTCCCGTCGGGCATACCTGCCCCCCCCCCCCCATCGGGGCCAAAATTCAATGTCGTCGGGGAAAATATTTTGACGTTTGAATTTCTGCCCGGTCGGGTTAAATCAAAATATGGAGCTTTTTTTTTTTTTTTTTTTTTTTTTTTTTTTTTTTTTTTTTCTTAAAGTCGGATTGACTAAACTAATTCTTTTGGATATCAGTCGGTTTCTGACTGAAATTTGAGTTAAGATAAACCCGATTTTTTTAAAAAAATCATAATTTCTTAAATTAAAAATCTACATGGATTACTACACAGGATGATATATGAATGACTCTGTACATGCTTATTTTTCAACAAAAAAAGATAAGATTTATACTGTAGTTATAATCATGTATTACTATTTGTTAAACTACATTAAATTGTGGATGAATTTCCGCTGATTGTGGATTTACGGTCGGTTTGACATGAAGATTTTTTGGTACGGTTAAGAGTACGCAAACGAAAATTATTTTGTCGGGGTTGTCTTGGATGACAAATAGAATACTGCATCGGATCGGGCAAATTGAATCTGACCCGACTCGCAGTCGGACCGGATCGGGTTGAGCCCAATCTTTTGTCGTTGTGAGTCGGATTCCAGTTTGGTTAACTTTAATAGTTTCAGGTTCAGGTTGGATGTTGGCACTTTTGGTTTTGGATTCGAGATGAATCCAACTCTCATAAGAATTTACAAAATTTATTTTACGATGAAAAACTATATATATGAATGTTAATGAGTTTATCTATACTGATTTTTAATTTAAAAGTTAAAACTGATACTGAAGGTACATTTTTTTACATAACTGCACTACAATATGGATATACAGTGTCTCAAATAAGTGATGGGACACTTGTGCTTTACAAAAGGAAACTAATTAAATAAATTTAAAAAACATGTACACATTTTTTGTGGTTGTGTTTCATACTTAAATTTAGTAAAGATTATTACATAACATACATTTTGTCAAAATATTAAAATATTAATTTAATAAAAATACAAATGTTTAGAACGGAGCAAAAAAAAGCTCACATAAGTGATGGGACACCATTATATATGCAACAAAAATCGTCTGAAATAAGCAATAAAAACATTTTGGGGGTTTTATTTTTACTTAAAAGCAATTGGCAATAATTTATAAAATCGTCGGCAGTATTTCTCTCCAGTTTGTTTTGGAATTTTTGTGTTTTTTAGCTCTGTGTATAGCCATGAATGCTAAACGAAAAGAAACTTCGCCTGAAATTCGAAAATTAGTTATTAATTTGAATATTGAACGTGAAAAATCTATTAGAAAAACTGCTGAAACAGTTAACTTGAGTCGTTCAACAGTTTTCAATATCATTAAACGATATAAAAAGAATCATATGATTCAGGATAAAAGAAGACTTGGCCGACCATTAAATCTATCCAATGGAATAAAGCGAATTATCGTTCGAAATATTAAAAAGAATCCAAGAAATAGTGCTTCAAAAGTTGCTGCTGATTTACAAGCATTATATGGAATAATTGTTAATCCTAAGATTATTAGAAGGGTAATTCGATCTGCTGGATATCGCGGTAGAGTAGCCAGAAAAAAATTCTTCGTAAGTGAAAAGAATAGAAAACTCAGACTAGCTTTCGCAAAATCCAACATAAATAAGAATTCTGATTACTGGAATAAAGTTATATTTGCTGATGAGAGTAAATTTAATATATTTGGTTCTGACGGTAGAATCTTGGTGTGGAGAAAACCCAGGGAAGAATTTCGCAAACAGAACTTGGTACCAACAGTAAAACATGGTGGAGGAGGAGTTATGATATGGGGGTGTATGTCGTCCGCTGGAGTTGGTAATCTTGTTTTTATTGACAGTATAATGGATCAGTACAAGTATATTGATATTTTAAAGCAAAATTTGAAATCTTCAGCACGAAAATTGAACCTTCATAACGATTTTAAATTCTACCAGGACAATGACCCCAAGTACACTGCTCTGAACGTTAGATTCTGGCTGCTATATAACTGTCCTGAAATAATAAAAACACCATCACAATCTTCAGACTTAAATCCCATAGAGAATATTTGGCAAGAATTGGAATCAAGAATTCGCAAACACACCATTTCTTCAAAACAACAACTAAAATCGGTGCTTCAAGAAGAATGGGGTAAAATCACTCCAGAAATCACAAAAAAATTAGTCAAATCCATCCCAAAAAGATTAAATCGTGTTTTAAAAGTAAAAGGAAATCCAACAAAATATTAAAACCTTTTAAAAAGTAAAATTTTTGGATAAATATTTGATGGAAAAGTAAGTGTCCCATCACTTATGTGAGCCATTTTTTGCTCCGTTCTGAACAATTGTATTTTTACTAAATTAATATTTTAATATTTTGACAAAATGTATGTTATGTAATAATTGTTACTAACTTTAAATATGAAACACACCCAAAAAATTTTTGCACATGTTTGTTTATTTATTTTATTGCAGTTTCTTTTTATAAAGCACGAGTGTCCCATCACTTTTGTGAGACACTGTATTTTTTCATCAGTTACGGTTGGGGTCTGGTTGATGTTCAAATATTTTGGGTTCAGGCGTTCAGGTCAAAATATGATGATGTCAGGCTCGAGTTTCTGGTAGAGTTCTGCATTCACCTCGGGAAACTAAACCCAACTCGACAGGCAGTTTAAGTCGGATCTGGCTAAAGTTAATATTTTTTCGGATTGACTTCTATTTTTCCTGTCGGATTGATTTTAATTGTTTTAGCATAAAGGTTCGATTCTACCTGATTTCACAAAAGTATCTGCGAAACATATTTTTAAATGAAAAATTATATTATCCGGGTGTCAATGAGTGCATATACAGATATATTGATTTTTCTACATAAAAAATATAATTTATACTAGTTGTATTATTGTAGGCTACTTTTCCATTATTGCTTTACAAGATGGAAGTTTGTTTTTCATTTCGAGTTGGGATTGGGTTCGGATAGAATACTCTTGGTTTTAGGTCGGAGTTTGTTGAGTTCGGGGTCATCTAATTTATTAAAACTGGTTCAGGTTGAAATGGATATAGAATTAACTAGTTTAAGTCGGGTATAACCCAATCTGTGGAGGACTCTATGCTCGAAAAATAATCCGTGGATTCAACCTCTTTTTCCCTTGATTATGTTACGTAAAAACAGAAAAAAATGCACTTTAACTTTTCCATTTCGACCCCCCCCCCCTTAAAAATACAGTAAAAAGCACCAATTACCTAAAACACTAGCGCCTAAAGCAGCATGTTCACCAAATTATACGCATGTTCTGGCAGCTGTGCTGCTTAGTACTTTTTCATATTTAGAAAAGTAATTCATAAATCCCTTTTATCTAAAAATACGTAAAAATCAGAAACCGATCAAGATCAAAATTTTCAAAAAATCTCCAGTCAGAAGAAAGAAATTGCTTAAAATAATAGAAAACCTCTTCAAATCACAGGGATATTTCAGCATTCTCGAGCGGACTCGGCGAGAAATTTTGGCCCACGCAGACCACAGCTAGACCTCCTGCATAACTCGCTGTTCGAATCAGAGATATATTTTTAATTGCAGGTCGCTTTTCGGTGTTATTAAAATAATGCACTTTAAGATTCCCAACTATTTTACAAATTTTCACTTTATTTATATTTCTCTTCGGAATATTCTATTTAAACTCTTTGTTTCAGATTTGAATCAAAATTTGGAATATCACGCTTTCTGCATTCGATCGATATACATTCTAAAACAAAATGGAAATTGAAGATGTTTTTCCCATTGTTTTTATTATTACATCTATAGCTAAAAAAATCTGTTTTGATTAAAATTATGAAAAAAGTAAAGTGTGATATTTATAAAATCATAAAATTTACGCATTTCAAAAACTGTAGTTCAACTAATTAATTTCACACCATGCAAATACATTGAATTCAAATAAAAAAATTAATATTTAGTACAGTAACGTGTTCAGATGGAATGGAAAAGGATATCGTTCTTAGCAAGTATGTATGTTTCTTTATACCTTTATTCTTATTTAGGTTTGAATTTACCATGTTTAAGCCGCAGAGAACAACTACGATTCAGTAAAAGGAAATGCATGTCTGTCTGTTTTGACTAGTTTTCAAATTATGTTCTGCAACTTAATATAAAACAAACTTTTCGAGTAATAGAATGATAAAGAGGTTGATGAGTACGTTGTTTAGCATCAGCAAACCAATTCCTGCTGATTGGTTGTAAAAATAATATTTATATTTTCTATTGTTGCTATGGGAATTACAAGAAAAACACCTGTTGTGATAGATTGGAAAGATGTTTCAGAGTTACCTAGATGCAGTACTCAATTATCGACAATTGTCTATTGACCACAGATAATAGGAGTTAATTATTTTCCTGATTTAGTATTTTTATTTTAAAATGTGGAAATAAGGTTTTTTTTTTCAATTCTTCTGTTTATTGCATTTTTTTTTCTTTTACAAAATTTTATAATTAATCAGAAACCGTAAGAACAATGCTACAATGAACTTTTAAAGAAAAAATTTGACTATGAAAAAATAGAGTTTACGACTTTGCAAATTTTGCATTAAAATTATTATTTCTACTAATTATAAAAATTTTATGAGTTCCTTCTTTTTACGAAAGTACGAACTTTAATATTTTTCTGCTGTATATAAAAAGTTTCAAGACTTTCATACGAGTAAGTTCAAATGATTCCTTATTTCTTTGTGTTTATATGTGATTTGATATTTTTACCCGAGTGTTTTAATTTTAAAACTGCTTTATACGCAGAAATCGTACTTTTGTTGATAATAATAATTTAATTTGTCTTAATTATGTAAGTTTTTCATTTGTATTTTTCCATTCAGTAATACATACAGTAGAACGCCGATTATCCAGACCGGTCGGTATCGAGGATAATCCAGTTAATGAAAAATCCGGATAATTGGGAAACTTTATAAACGCATAGGGCAATGTTTTTAGGCAACTTCCCTTCACATTTTTTCCACGTTTCGGGCTGGCAATTGTGGTAATGCACATTTTAGCATATTGAAAATGGCGTGTTTAGAAGTATTTTTTTTAATTAAAATTTTATTTTCTGCAAAATTGGTACAAAGTTGTACATAGAAGTACACATAGAAATTATATGCATACACTGTACAGTATATATGTCGCGTCGGCTGGTTCAGTGGATTTTGAACACAAAATTAATTTAGGCGATTCATATTCAATAATTTCCAAAACGGGCATCTTCTTATTTCTTTTTAATTGGAAGAAAAAAAATATTATACATCTTCTATACACATTATACAAATACTGTACATCTTCTTATTTACACATATGTTACAATTATTTACATGAAATTCGATATATTTTAGAATTATTCTTCTATCAAGACTGTCATAACACCATCGCGTATTAATTCTTTTCTCTCTCTGAAAACATAAACAAAACGAAAAATATCTTGAGCCCAGGGGAGGGGTTGCCAGGCGTAACTAAGATCAGGATTCATCGCCCTTTTGGCGTTAAAACATGATTCCCCACACACTCCCCACCTGGACACATGAGAGTACATAATGATAAATCAATAAAACTAAATTCTTACAATAAACATTAATTTAAATCATAACTCAAATAATAAAACAGGAAAAAAATTTCAATCTTCAGATACTGACATATAAAGCATTAAACAATAAAATAATATCATGAATAATATAAATAAAAAAATGACACTTCAATAACATGTAGCTACATGAACGTGTCTGGCCAGATATTTACCTGAATAAAATAAACTAAATATATATACATAATATAAACAAATTAAATACTATTATTAACATCTCAATAATCCTTTCAATTTGAAATAAATAATATTTGAAATAATTATACACAAATGAAACATTTTTTTTTCTTTTTCAAAATGGATAAATTAACAATTGCAAAATACACACTAAAAAACATATTTCAACTATGAATTTATAATAAGAAATAAATCATATTTATATTCAAACAATAGTAGAAAAAAATTAATTTAAAACTCAAATACTGAAATCAATTAACATTCAACAATCTAATTCTAAAGGATACAAAAGTTGAACTGGTTTTCTTAGCAGTCCATGAGCAGTCTTTACCATGCAAACTCGAATAAGCTGATCTCTGCCAAGAATTACTTCCTTAACTACTCCTAAGTCCCACAACAGTTTAGATTTAGCACTACCGTCCACTAAAACAACATCTCCAATCTTTAGGTTTTTGTGTCTCTCAGGAGTTTTAAATTGATGGATCGATCTTAAGTTCAGCAAGTATTGTTCCTTCCATTTAGTCCACAGTTGTTTCAACAAGGTAGTTTGGTATCTTTTTCTCCTTAATAATGTCTCTCGGGTAGAGATTTTATTCTCTAATTCGGCAAAATGAAGTGGAAAACTAATATTTTCTCTTCCGAGTTGAAGAAAGTAAGCCGGTGTAAGTGGCTCTGGCTCATCGAAATCACTTGTCGTATACGTAAGAGGTCTCATGTTTATTACGGCTTCTATTTCTGTCAAAATTGTAGCCAATTCTTCAAATGTGATGAGAGCTCTTCCCAAAATTTTTCTTAGGGGTTCTTTTACACTTTTTACGAGTCTCTCGTAAAATCCTCCCCACCATGGGGCACGCTCGATGATAAATTTCCAAATAATGCCTTTGTTTGATATGAAGTCTTGAAGTTCTTGATCTTTAATGATTTTTTCAAATTGTTGTAGTTCTTTGTCGGCAGCTTTAAAACTTAATGCATTATCAGAAAAAATTATTTGACAGTTTCCGCGTCTTGAAATAAATCTACGAAAACTCATCATAAAGGACTTTGTAGTCATATCCCTGGCTGCTTCCAAATGTATTGCTCTTGTTGCGGCGCAGGTGAACAGTACAATATAGGATTTTGACGTCTCTTTACTATCTGTTTTGATGATTATTGGGCCGGCAAAATCCAATCCTATAACGGTAAACGCAGGGGATTGTGAAATCCTTTCTTTCGGAAGTTGCCCAGTTAGCTGGTCAGCGGCCTTTGCATTGTATCTTCTACAAATTAGACATTTCCTTAGATTCTTTCTGATAGATTGTCTTCCTTGTGGAATCCAAAATTTCTTCCGGATTTGTGCAAGCGTTAAAGAAACTCCACTATGCAGCAAATTTCTGTGTTCTTGCATTATTAGCAATTCTGTTAATTTTTCGTTCTTCGGCAATATGATTGGGTTGGTCTCATTCGAATCAAAGGAGCTTTCATTAAGTCTGGTTTTTATTCGTAAAATTTTATTTTCATCCAAATATGGACACACGGAATAAATTCGTGATGTTTTCTTAACAGAATTTCCTTTTTCTAATGACTCAATTTCTTCCTTATAATTCTTCATTTGTACTTCTTTGATTAATAATTCTTCAGCTTCTTTCAATTCTTCAGCAGATAATGTATCTTTACGCTTGATTGAATTTCTTAAATTGAAAATAAATCTTCTAACTCTTGCCAATGTTCTAACTGCCTTCAAGAAGGAACTGAAACGCTCAATTTCTATAAGTGGCTTCTGATGTTCTGATGAACAAACATTTTGGAAAATCACATTTCCTTTAGCTTCTAGTTGTTTCATATCTTCATCTATTTCTCTGTCTTCTTTGGGCCATAATTTTGAATCTTTAACTAACCATGGAGGCCCTGACCACCACAGGTCATCTTTTTCGAGGTCGAGAAGGGATAGTCCTCTTGTGAGTCGATCAGCAGGATTTGAGCTACCGGGACAATGTCGCCAGTTCTTCGGATCGGTTAAACTTTGTATTTCTGACGTTCTGTTGCTTACGAATGGCTTCCAAGTACTAGATGAACTTTTGATCCAGTGAAGCACGATGTTTGAATCGCTCCAATAGTGTACTTTGTCTTCATTTATCTTCAGAACAGACATTACCCGCCTTCCAAGTCTAGCTCCAATCAGAGCACCCATCAATTCGAGGCGGGGCAAGGTTAATTTCTTTATGGGAGCTAGTCTGCTTTTTGATGTAACAAAACTTGTCTTTATACTATTATTGTTGTTATATCTCAGATATATAACACTTCCATAGGCCTTAATACTTGCATCACTAAAACAGTGAATTTCTACGTTGTCATAACTGTCTACTTCCTGAAAATAATATCTTGGAATTTTTAATTTACTAAGATATGGAATCTGTGCACACCAGTTATCCCATTTTTTCTCTAAATGTTCTGGCAAATTCTGATCCCAATCGATACCATGTTCCCATAATGATTGAAAAATCATTTTAATTAAAATCGTAAATGGTGATAAAAACCCAACAGGGTCAAAAATTCTTCCAGCTGCTCGAATTATAGTTCTTTTGGTCTTATCTTGACAATGAACAAATTCTAACAGACTTTGATTATCTAACCTAAAAATATCTTCTTCAGTGTCCCATATTAACCCTAAAATTTTAAATGGGGTTGTGTCAGTTGATGTATCAGCGCAAACATTCATATCTAAAGATTTTAAATTTTCCTTTAAAATGGTAGAATTACTTTGCCATTTACGTAAAAACATATTTGCTTGTTGAAAAATAGCTAAAGATTCCTTTGAAATTTTTAAAGCTTCATTAACCGTATGTGCTCCTAACAATAAATCGTCCACGTACAGTACATGGAAGAATCAATTTTAGAGCAAGTTTCCGGATATAAAGTTGCATACCTCTTCAAATGATGTTTAATTACAGCTCCTAACAGAAATGGACTCGAGGTGACACCAAATAATACACGACACATTTTCATAATTATAAAATTAATTGGGGAATTTTTATCTTGAGGGAGTTCTTCGATCCACAGGAAACGCGCCATATCTCTTTCACTTTCAGCAAGACTTATCTGTAAGAAAGCTTTTTCAATGTCTGCCACTACGGCAATTTTATTGCTTCGAAATTGCAAAATTAAATCAAATAAATCTGAGTTCAAATTGGGACCTGGGAAGAGTACATCATTTAGAGAAGATTCAGAAGGAGCGTGAGATGAGGCATCAAAAACAATGCGTAATTTGGTTGTTTGTTTATCCCTTCGAATTACAGGGTGGTGGGGTAAATAATAGGTCAAATTACCATTCGGTGAATTTATTTCTTGCGGTTCAACAATTTCTACTATTACAAAAGCCTTATATTCATCAATAATTTCTTTATATTCCTTAAATAATGCAGGATTATTTACAAATCGTTTAATTAGACTGTCAAATCTCTTTTTGGCAACATCATAATTATTCGGAAGATCAACATTGTCATATTTAATAGGTAATTTAACTTCATACCTATTGTTCTTAAACTGAATAGAATTTTCAAATTGTTCTAATATTTGATTATCATACAAATCTTTATTTGTATTATCTTCCTGAATCCCTAACCCTTCTATAGTCCAAAATTTTTCAAGTTGAATTGACATTTTATCATCTTCATTATTATCCCAAATAGATATATACATTGCACCCACTAAATTATTTTCATTAACTTCATCTGAGAACTTCCCATGAAGTGTCCAACCTTGTTTAGTTTCATTCAAAACAAGAGTTGGTGAAATGACCAATAGTAGTCGCTACCAATCAACAAATCTATTTTATTCTCCCCATCACTTAATTCATTTGAAACATCTGACAACTGTATACCCATTTCTTTTATTTTTTCATTTAACTCTGAACTTGGGGCACGTATTATATCTGAACAAATTTTCTCTGTTTCTAAAGCTTCCAGAGAAATTACATTGTCAGAAAATTTATCCTTTAAGAAAATCTTAACTCTGTTATGATTATTAACAATAGGTTTCGTACCAGCAAATGTATGGATTTTTAATGATTCCTGTCCTGTCACCTCTAAATTTAAATGCCTTGACAAATTCTTTCCGACAAACGTACGCTGCGACGCACTGTCTAGCAAGATACGAACGTTAATATTTTTATCTTTCCCAATCATTGTTCCCTTTAAAGTTTGAAAATAAACATATTCATCTGGCTTACAACTAAGTGAAGAAACAGTTATTTTTTCATACTGGGTATTCTGCTTTCCCCCTATTTCATCCCCTTCAGTTGAAACAAGGTCAATTTTATTTTCCTTTGATGATCTTTCTTTTACTTTTTTATTACAAAGAGAATTTTGATGAGCCTTTGAATTACAAAGAGTGCAACGAATATTAGAATTTTTACAAAATTTACTCTTATGAAATCGTTTGTAGCATCGAAAACATTTCGCTTGTTTCGATAAAGATTGTTTTCTTTCTTCAAAATTTAAGTTACACAAATTTGATTCATGTTTCTGAGAACAAAAAGGGCAAAGATTTTCTGTAATTGTATTTAATGTAAATGCTGAAGGATTTTTATTTTTTCCTTGAAGAAAATGTTTAGAAGGATTTTGTTTAAATTTATTTTCATGAGATTTAATCTCAAAACTGACAGATGTAACATTAACAACCTTTTCCCGCGCTTCGATTTCGCGCTTAACCACTTAACTGGCGACGGGTATGGGAAAACAGTGCTTTTACCCCCGACTTATCTCGGGGCAGACGGTGAAGTGGTGAGCAACAATAAATCATTTACGCAAACATCTTTTTTCTCGCACTGTTCTCTATGAAATTGCAATAAAAGGTCATTAGGTATACATTTATAAATAATAGGTAACAATAAACAACCATATTGGTCTGATTTCACATCCAATGATTCTAAACTTCTTATTTGTATCGCTATTTCATCATACAATTTTCTCAACGAATATATATCGTTTGATCTTCGCACTGCTTCTAAATTTAATAATTTATTTGTGTGCGCAGATATTAAAACTTCTCTTTTTCCAAAACGATCCTTTAATATATTTATTGCCGTTGCGTAATTTTCACCAGTTAATGGAAGCCCGTTAATAGCAGCAGCTGCTGATCCCGAAATCAAAGATTTCAAATAAGTAAATTTTTCTATCTCTTGAAGGGCTTCATTTTCGTGAACAGCGACTTTAAACTGCGGCCAAAATTCTTGGAATTCGCAGATGTCGCCAGTGAATTTGTTTAAAGAAATTCGCGGCAATTTAGCGTTACACTTTAACTGAGTATCTGATATTGGGGGCGTAATTACTTTTGGTTCATTTGTAATATCAGAAGTTTTCTTTAAATTATGCAAAAATCTATTTGCTCTCGATTTACACGTAATAATAGACTCTTTATATTCTAAACAAGCTTCAATTTCGGTTTCTAAATTAGAAGTTTCAATTTCAGATTGTATTAAATCGTCTAGGTTTTCTAGAGAAATCTTATGTTCCAGCAATGTTGCTAAACAATCCTCCACAATTTCCGGTTTCAAATCACTTTCTTTCAAAATTTCATTATCAATTTTTTTAATTAATTTAGTTATTGTGGATCTAATTGATCCGCGTTTAGTAATATTTCTTTTCAAATTTTCACCGGTATTCATTTTGTATAGTACTGTTTCTTCCAAATCATAAAATCAAAGAAATAACAATAAAAAACTTACTTACCCGTTAAATAAATGCAATCGTCCTACTCTTATTCTCGTTCTATTATTTCCGGCATACGGTGTACCATTGTCGCGTCGGCTGGTTCAGTGGATTTCGAACACAAAATTAATTTAGGCGATTCATATTCAATAATTTCCAAAACGGGCATCTTCTTATTTCTTTTTAATTGGAAGAAAAAAATATTATACATCTTCTATACACATTATACAAATACTGTACATCTTCTTATTTACACATATGTTACAATTATTTACATGAAATTCGATATATTTTAGAATTATTCTTCTATCAAGACTGTCATAACACCATCGCGTATTAATTCTTTTCTCTCTCTGAAAACAAACAAAACGAAAAATATCTTGAGCCCAGGGGAGGGGTTGCCACGCGTAACTAAGATCAGGATTCATCGCCCTTTTGGCGTTAAAACATGATTCCCCACAATATACATTTTAAAAAATCGTCGTGATACGGAAAAAAAAAAATTCGTGATAGTCTTCTGGTTCACAGAGGCCATTCTTTTGTCTGAGTGGGACTCTCGTGCGTTAGAAGGGAAGCTTCTAAGGTTCTAAAAAATAGTTTTATGCATTGCTGTCTTTGTATTTGTTGGTGATTTTATTATTTCAGGATTAGAAATTAGTTATTTAACAGTTAAATTCCATGTCTTCTTGTCAAATTTACCTTACCTTGCCTGAAGAAGTTTGACTTTAAAATATTTGAAGAAAATGGCAAAAAAAAAAAAAAAAAAAAAAGTATGGTCTTTGATCGATCCAGTTAATTGGACAATTCGCTTAATCGGAGTCAAGATAATCTCTACTGTATTTTAAATTTTCTATTCATTATTTCAAAAAGCACTGCAATCAAAAATTAGTATTCCCAAATCAGATCTAAAAAATCTTGTGTAGCTGGGAAGTCTTATTATACCCGTTGGAGACGAGCGACACGTATACGTGCCGCAAAAAGGCTTAAGAATAATTGTTTTTCAGTGTCATGCTTTTTCTCTCTCTTCTTCTTTTTGTACTGCATTAGATCTGGAAAGACTGTTATTCACAGACGTCTGTCAAAAAATTCTTTCCAAGCATATTCCACTCTTTATTAGAAAACGGAAAAAAATGAAAGAAAAAAGGAAAAAAAAAGTATGGTTCGGCCAAAAGTTATAGAAAAATGTGCTATAATACCTGTTTTAAGAATAATACATTTCAGGGCCGGCAGAACTTTCAAAAAATAAAATTTAGTCCGAGTCTTCAGATAAAATTAAGCTCGATTCGAGTTTAAGGAAAGAAAATTTCACCGAGCTCTTTCTTCTGGATTAGCCGCGATAGATGTTTGCATTGGCCAGGCTCGGGCCTGTTTTCTTTTACGATACTCGGGCCGATCCATGCCTGGTTTTCACTCTTTTCATGGCTTAACTAACTTTTTCGATATTGAGCTGGAACTGCGCGGGAAGAAATTTTCAGTCCCGGTTTCAATCCGCATGAAAATCACTTTCTCGGAACGACCTGGTCCGAGTAAAAGTCAGAGTAAAATTTGACCCGTTCCAAATATTTTTAGGAAAAATGTATGTATTTTTATAAGTTTAGCTCACCATTATTCTACAATTAAAATTTAAAATGTATTATTTATAAGGAATAGTAGATTTTTAGAATAAAATTTAAATACAGAAAAATCTGTGAAATAGAACCTGCCTATGACGCATTGCTGTCTTAGGCAGGTCTCTCTTCATTTACTTCAAAATACTTGCCCCATAATGGTAAACCAATGGGCAGGTTGCTTTTGAATTTCTCGTTTTATTTTAATATTTTTAAATGTTTTTTAAACGGGATAACTGAGCTCAATCTTCAATATGACTATTTTTTACTTTTTCGATTTTGGTTGCAAATATCAATATATATAGTAATATAAAAAGCACTTTCAGTTCCAAAGCCAGGTCCGAAAGTTAAAGTATCTTTTTTTAATAAACTATAACGCATTTTTTTCGTTCCTATGGAATTCTGTCTTAGAAGATTTTATGTGTGGCATTTTTTTCTGATTTTAAAGTCTCCAATACATAAAATAAGGATTAACAATAACTAAACCATTTACATGCAAATAGATATTCATTAAAAATAAATATTGCAGACTAGAGCACTTCTAATAAAATGAATTGTTTTTAATTAGAACTCCCCGTGCAAAACAGTTTATAACTATATCGAAGTAAAATTTCATGTTTTGTAGAAATATAGAATCGGGTCGGGCCAAGATTTTAACTTATATATATATATATATATATATTTTGGCCGGCCTAATATATATGTGTATATATAATGTACTTGCTAGACCGTATAATCAGGTCGATTTTTAAAATTTTCTCGCCGATCGGACCATTAATTTATTTTGCACGAACTGGGTCGGGCTCGGCCCTGAAATTTTTGCCCAGGCAGTTTTTTAGGCCCCAGTCCAGCACGCGTTGACCTTTAATATATATTATGAACTTGGCCCCCCCTGTCGGGGATACAGTGCCCCCCGTCGGGCAAATTCTGGCGCCGCCCTTGTATCCTTTATGTAGTTTCAAGCGCCAACGTATGCATTTAATAGTTCATTATAAGAAGATCCAGAAAGTAACCACCCTTTTTTGATACACCCGGTCATAAAAATGAGAATCCTTCATGCATGTTAATTATAAAATTGTTTCAGAAAAAACTGACGATATCCATTCTCCTGGACGTTATATACACTATATTGCCATTGATTATGGGACACTTGCGATTTTAGACATTTTACTAAATATCTAGAAAAATACATGAGGAATCATCTTGAAACTCTTAGTGTATAAATATAATAGTATACGTAATACATCTCCGTAAAGATTTTTTACCGAAACGCCATAGGGGACCGTCAACAAATAAAAAAAGAATGAATATCTTTTGAATAACCCTGTCAAAACTAATGTAGCAAAAGCGCTCAAACTCTAGATTATGATTGAATGCCTTATTGTAATACACTGTGTTCATTTTTATGCAAATAGCATGCACACTCGCAGAGTAATTAAGGTTTTTATAAAAATGGTCCCAAATTTTTCCAAGTTTTTCCATTATAATTTTCAGAGTTCTTAATATAAAATAATATTTTTTTTCAGAAAATATGACAAACAACATTGCACACAGTACCCTGTAATCAGAATTAAAAAATAATAAAAATTGTATGAAAAATGAGTAGGTTTACTATATAATTTTTTACTGCGCATGCGTCAAAGATATCAAAATTTCATTTGCATATTATGCTAGCTAAATGTATAGAGCAACTTTTGTAAAAGTCTCAAAATCATAGCTTCAAAATTCTGAAAGTAATCGTCTATAGAAAAAGGACAAAATCCGTTGTTTCCAAAATGAAACAAAAAAATGAGGGATTTTATCCAAATGCAGTAGTACATCCCATATTGTGTATTCTATATTGACACTAATCAATGAATATATGGATACAACCGCTCTTGTTTTTGCTTCATTTTGAGAATAACGGATTTTCGACTTATTCAATTGACGATTATTATCAGAATTTTCAAGTTATGATTTTGTGACTTTCACAAAAGTTGCTCTATACATTTAGCTAACATAATATGCAAATGAAATTTTGATATCGTTGACGCATGCGCAGTAAAAAATTATTTAGTAAACCAACTCATTTTTTATACAATTTTCATTATTTTTTAATTCTGATTACAGGGTACTATGTGCAATGATGTTTGTCATATTTTCTGAAAAAAATAATATTTTATATTAAGAACTCTGAAAATTATAAGGAAAAAACTTGGAAAAATTTGGGATCATTTTTATAAAAACCTTAATTACTCTGCGAGTATGCATGCTATTTGCATAAAAATGAACAAGGCTTATTACAATAAGGCATTCAATCACAATCTAGAGTTTGAGCGCTTTTGCTACGTTAGTTTTGACAGGGTTATTTAAAAGATATTCATTCTTTTTTAATTTGTTGACGGTCCCCTTTGGAGTTTCGGGAAAAAATCTTCACGGAGATGTATGACTTATACTATTATATTTATACACTAAGAGTTTCGAGATGATTCCTCATGTATTTTTCTAGATATTTGGTAAAATGTCTAAAATCGCAAGTGTCCCATAATCAATGGCAATATAGTGTATATATGTGTGTGTGTGTGTATTTTTTAGTATATGTTTAAAAATATCCTTAGGGTGTCTCTTCATATTTGAAGTTTATATATATATCTCAAGTTTATGTATCTAAAGTTTATATATAGCTCTGAATTTTTCAATATGAGCATCAAAATTTGACATCACATTTAGCTTTCACGGTAAATTATATATATATAAGGAAAAATATAACGGACATTAGTATGGTTTTCAAAATTTTCAATAACTTGCTTAGACTTAAAAAAAAAAACAGTAAAACAAATCAAGGGAAACAGAAGATTTTTACAGGAATAAGAGAAATTGTTACAGATTAATGATAAAATCAAATTTTAAACTGCATTTTTGCAGAACTGGGACATATTTTGCTGAATAATGCATATTAATACTTTACACTTTTTATAGAACTTCTCCGTAAGAGAGCCTGTTGGGGAAATTTGCAAAAAAAAAAAAAAAAAAAACAATTTTCTGATTGAATCCCCAAAGAAAAATACAGGACACAATTAGATTTAAAGGATTTATTTTTTAAAGTTCATAAAAGGAAGTATGAAGACGATTAGTTGAAAATCATTAAGCAGACTTTATGAGTTGTGAATAATGCAAGAAATTCTACCTTACATTCTATTCAAAGAGCTATTTATTCTAATGTCATTAACTAAATTTTTTAAATTGTATTTAGAATCAACTGAATTAAATTCACTGACCGTAACTTGAAGAACACAGTTAATGATTTCCCTTGAGTACTTTTTGTCTTTTCAGCTTCGGTACGGTTATTCAAACTGTTCTGCTTTTTCATTTTCTATTGTTTCTTTTTTCTTTTGAAAGTTCTTTTTTCTTATCCAAGATTGTGACTGCTATGTTTTATTCACTTTTTATTTTAAATTAATATTTTGATTCTGTGCAAATATTGTAGTAGACAATGTAACATAGGCATTATACTGCAGTAGGCATTAAAATTTGCTTCCAGTATAGCATAAATTATATCGAATTTTATATTATGCGATGCATTTTCTAGGAAAAAAAATTACAATTTTTTCTCTATTCCAGCTTAAATAAGTCAAATAGCTATCACTAGATTTAGAAAACTATCAAACAGTTTAGAAATAGTGGTTTCGGTAATAAATCAATCACTGGAAAATTAGATATTGAACTTTTCTCTCATATTTTAAAATAAAGTCTGAAAACATCTATATTTATTTCAACATACATTTCTTTTTGGGCTTTTCTTTTCTTTTCTTCTTCTTCTTTTTTTTCTTAACAAAAGTAGATTGATTTATTATGCTACTCAAAACCTGAACACGCAGTTTCTGAATATTTTTTTTTTTTTTTTTGTACTTTTCTTTTTATCGGGATTGTTGTATCGGAAGATTATAAAGATAAATGACTCTGATAGGAGAATTTTTATTTTTGCCATGAATGAAGATTAAAATTTAAAGTTAAAAGGACGCTTCGTTTACCATTCTTACGAAAATGGAAAATGTAATTAATATAAAAATAAGAGATTTTAGTATTTAATAAAAATTTATCTTCCAATTAGCAGTATAGAAGTTATTATTAAAGATATATCCATGTTAAACTTTTAACTTTTTTTAAGGGTTTTTATAGTTAACAATTAAGAATGAATCGTAAAGCGGAATTTAATGTGTAAGGATATTGAAATATTTCAATAAAAATTAACTAATTTAAAGATTTTATTATCTATGTGAAGTAAAATATGCATTAAATTTTAACTAATATTTAACTAATAATTATACAGTTACATAACAAAATCCATTTCACGTGATGTCCAAAAGGTTTCGAAATTATTCGATACAATATATCTTATAAGAGATGAAACAGCTGCATACCAACGAGCCAGTTGTCACCACATAATTTTAATATCATTTTATGCTTTATTTAATAATAGAAATTCTGCGATCAAATAAGAAAAATGAAACTATTAATATTTAGCAATAACAATAGGAACATTGGTGCGCAGCTGTTTGATTACTGATAGTATGAAAACATAATAAGAAATCCTACACACGATTTTATTATCTTCTGTATGAGGCTAATTTCCTTATTGTTATAAAAGAAATCCTACAGGAGGTACAAATAATACTGATATGAACAACATAGTTTCCATTGTAGAAAAAGAATTGGAAGTGGTATATGTCATATCTTCAATAATGGGGACTAGGAAATCCCAGTTAAGTCCCTTATAACAAGCGTAGCCAATAAATTTTAATTATGTTTTTCAGTTTATCTAATGGGAGAATTTCTTAGGTTTTATTCAAGTGAAGAATACAATAAAAAATTAGTGGTTTCAATAGGCTCCTCCTCTGCGCCAATTTTCCACTGCTGATGTAAGGTATTATAAGACACTCACTCTCAGTATAAACTTCCTTTTTCTTCACACATTCCTTCAACGGAAGGAATGCTACTTTACCTATTTTGTGTGCTGCAATAAAATTGCTGAAAATGACAGATGATTTGATACAAAATATTCGCAGTGAAACGGGTGAAAAAAAGAGCGTCTACGTAAAACACGACTATAACGCTTAATGAAACGAAAAAAAAAAAAAAAATATTTGATGCAAAATAGAAGTATTTTTATAAAGATTGTGATGTGAGATTCTGTACTGTATCAAATGTTTTGCATATATCATGAAGTAAAAAAAAAAAAAAAAAAAAAAAAAAAAAAAAAAAAAAAAGTCAAATGCATACTTTTTTTGTTTAAGTGTTTTATTTCTTTCTTTTTAAGCTATTGCATAGCTTTTATCGCGGGCTTTGGGCGCGGCGACCGAATGTAGAAATTCCGTAACGAGAAAAATTTAGAAATTCCGTAACGAAAAAAAACCTAACACTCGGCTAACCATCGTTTCAGTTCGGCAGACTTCGGCATGGTATCCTTCGGTAGACTTCGACAGACATTGACGCGGTATTTTTCAGATATTTAGAGGATATCAAGACTCAAACTTATATTTCTTATTTCAGTTACTATAAATCTATAGTTTCAATAATAAAAATTCCTGATAGAATGTGTATAGAAAAGAATCGTCTTAAGATAAAACAAGGTATGATAATGTAGCTTTTGGTGATTGGAGACCCGCCCAATGGTGAGGATCGAAAAATTTAAAATGCTTATAACTCGCGATCTAATTTTCGTCGTAAAACACGACTATAACGCTTAATGAAACGAAAAAAAAAATATTTGACGCAAAATAGAAGTATTTTTTATAAAGATTGTGATGTGAGATTCTGTACTGTATCAAATGTTTTGCATATATCATGAAGTAAAAAAAAAAAAAAAAAAAAATTCAAATTTACATATTCAAATGCATACTTTTTTCATTTAAGTGTTTTATTTCTTTCTTTTTAAACTATTGCATAGCTTTTATCGCGGGCTTTGGGCGCGGCGACCGAATGTAGAAATTCCGTAACGAGAAAAATTTAGAAATTCCGTAACGAAAAATAAACCTAACACTCGGCTAACCATCGTTTCAGTTCGGCAGACTTTGGCATGGTATCCTTCGGTAGACTTCGACAGACATTGACGCGGTATTTTTCAGATATTTAGAGGATATCAAGTCTCAAACTTATATTTCTTATTTCAGTTACTATAAATCTATAGTTTCAATAATAAAAATTCCTGATAGAATGTGTATAGAAAAGAATCGTCTTAAGATAAAACAAGGTAGGATAATGTAGCTTTTGGTGATTGGAGACCCGCCCAATGGTGAGGATCGAAAAATTTAAAATGCTTATAACTCACGATCTAATTTTCGTAGCGCGGCCAAATTTTGTTTGGTAATTTATTATGAGATAGTGTTAATTTTTGGTGACAGGAGACCCCCACGGTGAGGGTCGAAAAAGTTAAAATGATTATAACTCGCGGTCTAATTTTCGTAGCGCGGCTAAATTTTGTTTGGTAATTTATTATGAGACAGTGTTAATTTTTGGTGATAGGAGACCCCCACGGTGAGGGTCAGAAAATTTAAAATGCTTATAACTCGCGATCTAATTTTCGTAGCGTGGCCAAATTTTGTTTGGTAATTTATTAAGTATTTGGTATTTTATCGCAAGCTTTGAGCTTGGCGACCTAATCTAGAAATTCCGTAATTAGAAAAAACCTAACAATCCGGCTAACGTCGTTTCAGTTCGGCAGACTTGGGCACGGTATTCTTCGGTAGCCTTCGGCAGACATTGGCGTGGTATTATTCAGATATTTAGAGGCTATCAAGTCTCAAACTTATGTTTCTTATTTCAGTTACCATAAACCTATAGTTTCAATGATAAAAATTCTTGATTAACCTACATGTATTGTCAGATAATAAAATTATTTGAAACGATATTAACTTCTTATTTGTACAATAAAAGAAAAAAAAATCGTTTTCTTATCGCTCATCACGCTCAAAAAGTGTAACTTGAATTAATATCAGAGACAAAAAAAAAAAAAAAAAAAAAAAAACCCTGCATTAATAAAAAATATATAAATAATTATAAATGCATAAGTTGATAAAAAATGCTATGCAATAGCTTTACCGCGGCAGTCCCCGAGTGCCACATGTATTTTTTTAATTGTTAATTACGTTTAGTCTTATTTTGTTGTACTTACCTTTAAAATCATTATGCTGTTTTAATTTGTACATTTCTTATTCCGTAATGAAAGTTTTTTGCGCAATGTACATAATTGGTCTTAATTGAGTGTAATTGTAATACATTAGTTTTTCGCCTATGTGATCCAATATCATGCATCGTAGTCATTTCATTTCAATTTTTGTTTTTAATAAAATATTTTTTTAATAGAATGAACAAAATTAATCAAGAAAAAAAATCTATTCTTATTCATTTATCTGAAATACATGTCATAGGTAATGGCTTAAAAGAAATTTCAAAATGACATACTAATCTTCATGTTTGACGGCCTTGCTTTTATTCAATCAATAAAAACGGTAAAATATATTTCATTCGATTCAAGCAAACCACCATAAAAATTGGTCTCCCTTTTATAAAAAATGAATTTCTAGAAATTGTGTGATAAGAACTTGTCACTGACAGAATAGCCAAATCATATTTTTGTGAACTAGAGAAAAATATCACACGCTGCTTTATTCAGTCGATAGAGAAATGTAACCGTACTCAAAGACCGTAACTCTGAATAGTAAAAAATAAGGCTAGATAATAGATGTATAGTATTTACTAAATGCGATAAAGCATATCTAAGGTTTTTACAGCAATTTGAAGAAATTAAGCTTGATTAAGATGAATAAAATGGATATCCTTGATGAGATTTGTCAGTAAATTTCTAAAAGAAATTTAAAATAGTAATATTTTTACAAATAAATAGTTTTTAAATGAAAAGTATAGGCCATAGAATTCAAATGAAACCTGCAAAACTGATGAGGGGTTTCAAAGGGAGCTATAGCACTTATTTTTGATAACTCAAATTGATCGAATTTAACCCTTTCCGGCGCAGTGTCACCGGTCTGGGCACACCTAATTTTGATTCCAAACTTGCAACTGGTACCGTAATATTTTAGTAAAATCTTGCTTTTACAATAAAAGCTTAAATTAAGGAGTTCTTCAATTCTTAAAAAGTCGTTTGTGAATTCCGGTGTTAGTCGATTATTTTTCATTTTGCTAACATAATTTGTCTGCGCCGGAAAGGGTTAAATATGTAATATTTAAAAACTTTCTAAGGGTTTATTTTCGATTCTATTTGATAATGATATTTGGAAGAGTTGACTTTCAGTATAATGTGTCTTTTATGCCTATTATTATCTGTCTTTATATTTGATTTCAAGATTAAGTACGGCACTTAAGCATTTAGATTGTTACCGTTTATTTAAACACTCATGAAATCCCTTGATATTTCATTATGAAATAGTTGTTATTATGACCACTATTGTATCCCTTCCCCCGTCCCAGCAATTAATCAAAATTAACTAAAATCTGCAATAATTTTGACAATATTGCCTACATATGAAAAATATTGCCATTGAAATACCAATATCACAATATGTTGGAAAATTAGACGTGGAATGCTATATGGCTAAAATAACAAGATCTTTGATACGATGTCACATTTAACAACGCACTTACAATTTTAGAACAGCATGCAATAAAACTAATGTAACACATCCATTATAACTATTATTATATCTAAATCACATTGATGCTTACGTTCCTGTATATTACATGCTACGTTCTTTCCGAGTCTCTTGATGAATTTACATCAATATTAGTTAGCGATTTGTGACTGACTTTTTTAAGAGGGCGATCGCATATTATTTTTAGAAATGTTCCAATTGCTTTTTCTTTTATCAGAACTTCATTACCCCTAATTACAAATACACTGGTGTGCAAAAATTAAGGACGAAGCAGATAAATTAAAATCTGAACAAGACATCTGAAAGGATTGTTTCAATAGTTTTGATCGCTTGTCCATTTTCCGCATCATGGAGATCTTAAGGTAATGGTTTGATTTCGGTCAATGTGGAAAACTTATACACGATGATGCATTCGAAAGACCATCTCGTCCTTAATTTTGGCACTCTATTGTACTTATATTCATCTTATTTAATCGTTAGTACTAAGAAATAGTGGTAGTAAAGTTCTTAGTGAAGTAAAAACCCTTAAAACTAGCAAAAGCCATGCTTTGTTTGGATTCGCGAAGCATTATTTTATAAAACAGATATTTGAAAGTAAAAATATTTTTTAATATTATTTTTGCCTCTTTATTAAACAAAAACGTTATTTTATGTTTTTGCGCATTTAAATTTTTTATTTATGATGTAAGACTGGCATAATAAAATATTTTCGAAGCAAACTTTTACAAAATATTTTTAAATTTTCTACTAAAAGCTCTTTTAAAAATGTTTTTACAATTTCCAGTAGCCACTGGAGTTTTTTAAAGTTGTTTGAAATATGCATGTTTCCAATCTTTGTAATTAACATCAAATAATCTTTGATAGCTATTTTAGAATAATATATTTGAAGAGAGCTTGAAGAAATAGTTACTTCGTCAAAATCCTATTTTCTGGAAAAACATTTGAAATCTGCTCTCGTTGATACTATGAATTTTTAACTGTAAAAATTTTTTTCTAATTTCTTCGTTTTTATACACGCTAGCGTATCAAAATTTTTGATATTGTAGAATTTTTCGCAAGGAAAATTTCTATAGAATGCTTAATTTTGAAGGATTTTCACTCTCGACAACGTTACGTACGTTTTTAAGCCAACTGGTGTCTATATATCCTCAATATCTAAAACTGCTTCATCTAATGTTAAACCTTTGGATTTATGAATTGTAACAGCAAAAGCCAACTGCAGAATAAATTCTTTCCTTGAGCAATTTATGCTTCCATTTTTCCAGAATTTTATTATTGGGGGAATTGGTACGCACCAATTCTTATAAGTTAAATTATTGTAGTATTCAAATTTATCCATGATTATTCGCGATATCCGGTCTGGTGGCTTGGGATTTTCTTTATTACGTGCAACAAAGTCTAAAGTCCCGTTCATTAAACCTTTTTCGGTCCACAAATAAGAACGTAACATTACTTTAGATCCAAATCATCGAGGATTGAGATAGGTGGAGGTGAAATAAGGCTCAAAAAAGGTTTGCAGTATGAATCCATTTATCGCTCAAATTTTAATGTTCCAAACAAAAGGACGTGGAAGGAATTTTGTATTATAATACGAATTGAAAGAAATGAATTACAACTGAAGCATATTTTAAGAAGGAATAGCGAATTTTTAAAATGGTCTTTGTTCTATTATTATTTATTAAAATAAATGTTCGCTTTTAAAATAAAAGAAATTGGAAAATTAGCAATAATTAAATGTCAAATTGAAATTAAATAAGATATTAAAAACATTTGATGCGAACTAAAAATTGTATTACTAAAAGTTTCCCAATTTAATGTAATTTCAAATACTGTATAACGTAGATGAAAAATGTTTATGACTTAGTAATAGCATGTAAATAAATATTTAAAATATAACGATGAAAACATTCTTTTAAAATCATGTATGAAAACTTAAGTAATAAATATTAATCTAAAATATAGATTTCTGACTGCAGACGATTTTAAGATATTAACAAAAGAATGTTATATTTTCAAGCAAAACGTTAAAATAATTTTCTATATTGATATTTAAAACACATATGATAAAATAATTGATAAATTCTTACCGGTGAAGCGATAGATTAGTTCTTTTTAAAAAATAATAGCAAAAAAATACGGGTTTAAACCTGTTTCAATTGATAGGCGTGTCAAAGCACGTGGTTTTGTCTGTACTTAATGTGACTTAATGTAGGGTTACATTTTTAGCATCACCCCCAGAGATAATATTTCCCCTCCACCTATCTCCCACCCCTTCATGGATCCAAATGATAAAGTAAGAAATGGTTAAAGTCAATTTGTCGTTTTTGAATCGGCCAACTTTGCTTTAGTACATTCATAAAGAGCTTGAATCGAGGCAACAACTTCACGCTTAAATTCTTTTAATTTTTCATTTATATAACAAATTTAACAATTAATTTTATTTGTTTATAATTCTTTTGTTGCCACTTTACAAAAAAAAAATCCACAATACATTTTTTTTTTAAATGTTTAAGTGTCATCTGTGCAAACGATTTTGCTGAATAATGAAAACATGTTTTATTTATTAAATTAATCATGATTCTATCTAAAATAACTTACTCCATGATTTATATTTTTTTCTGAAAATATACGCGTTTCATTTTTTATTTATTTGCTAAAATGCGTCCGTATTGGAAATGCATGTAAAATAAATTAATTAAAATAATAAATTTTTTAACGTTTTACTGTAAAAAAAATTATATTGTGCAAATCTACAGCTCATAATTTATCTTTGTGTTTAATTTGAAGTTAAAATATTGAATAGTTTTTTTGTAAAGTGTACGACAAAATGTAATTTGAGTGGCCTAGTAGAGGATTCGCTTCGCTCATCCTAATAACTCGCAACACTCCCGAAACTTGCAGTCACGTGGCACTCAGTTTCTTTTGAGTACGTCTTAAGATGCCACTCGAGTCCCTTAAAAACACCCGGATGATAATGTTAAGTCTATGAGGGCGTTATTTTCAAATATCTCGCTCAAATTTTAATATTTTTACATGATTTGTTTTGCATAAGAAAGCTGAGAAAGATCTACAACCAGGATAGTTTTTACCTTTAAAATTTTGGTTATTTTTTTTTTTTTTTATATTATGATAGTTTCAATTCCAGAATCGGTTTCATAGGCGTAGCCAGCCTCTTGAACGGGGGGGGGGGGGGTGCCCAAATGTTTTAACCTGAACATGTTGGGTACAAACAATATCTTATGTAATAAAACCTAATAAAACGGAACCCCATAAAACCTATCAAATTTCCGTTTTAGAAAGGTTTTTTGCGGAAGGTATAATTGTGTAGAACTTCTTTTAAAAAGGACCCAAATGCAATTTTTCATTGCGTGAAGAAAAATGAGAAATTGCTTAAAACTAAATCTAATGGACAGGGGCGTTTTTCTCGCGGCAAAGTTACAATTTGGCGCCCCTTCCACCCAACTTTTTCTTGTAACAACCAAAAATGACGTTGGTAGTATAAATTTGGCACCCCCTAAAATTCCACGCCGGGGCAGCTGCCCCCTACGCTCCCCCTTTCGCACGACGTTGCTAATGGATAAGAAAAAAATATATAAACATAAATAAAACATGATAGATATAAAATAAAGATATCCGTAAACATAAATCTGTAATTATCACAAGTTTTCATTTCAAACAGCAATGAAATACTAAAATAAATAAGCACGACTTCAGTTCCCCCCGTCATTTTGATCAAAGTAGCATTGAAATAACTTGTAGTACGCAATTCAAAGTGAAAAATAGTTCTTATATTTTCTACACATGAATAAATAAAATTTTCCCGTTAAAAAAAATGAGTCCGTTCGAATGTCAAAATATGATCCCAAAAAACGAAATTTAGCAAACCAACGAACCAATCTCCATATTAATTTGAATTTTGCATTAGCATCATTTCTTATTTTCAGAGGAAGCACAGATTTGTACTAGAGATGAGTTCGGGCTCGATTTTTGAAACCCGCGCCCGAAAGATTTTTTCCATGCAAAATCCATATTAATTTGAATTTTGCATTAGCATCATTTCTTATTTTCAGAGGAAGCACAGATTTGTACTAGAGATGAGTTCGGGCTCGATTTTTGAAACCCGCGCCCGAAAGATTTTTAGTACATTGAAGCCCGAGCCCATCCGAGCCCGATACAAAAGTATACAAAAATAAATAAATAAAAGATTTAATGATATTTTAAAATTGTTTCAAATGTAATATCCCATTTTCAAAAGTTTCTTATAAAATTTACTGTTAAATAAAAATTTAAACTCAAGCTTATGAAAAGAGCAATTTGCTATCAAATAAAAATATCCTCCATACCTAAAATGATTTCCATATTTCTTGTCCTTTAAGAAGAAAATCTGATGGACATATTAAAGAAGTGTAATGAATAAATGGATAGAGTTTATAGAAATTACTACTATTTGTATGCTGAAGAATCAAAAAACGTTTTCAATTTCCTATAAAAAGAGTACATCTTCAGGGGTGTAGTCGTAAAAAAAAAAAAAAAAAAACCCACAGGTTACACGATCGACGCAGAGGGTATATGCTCAAGGCACAGAGTATGTTCTAGAGAGTACATCCTATGGGTTTCATGAGAAACAGGGGGTTATACGGTGTTCCTTAAAAAAATCTAGAAGGTATATGGCGTATACCCCAGTATACCCTTCACTACATCCCCTGTACATTTATCTATAATCAATTCATTTCTCTTAACAATTCCCCATGACTGACGGGAACCTTAAAATCAACGCAAATTAAAACATTGATGCAGTTATTTTAAAGTTCCGTTGTTTTTATGGGAAAAGAAGAAACATTAATCAAATGTTTTCTATCGGAATAACATGTAAAATATGTTTACTTACGAAGGAAATTCTCAGCATAAGCAAAATTCATGATGACAAACAGAAAAAAAAATTACAATGCTACTATCATATGAAGAACGATTATGATTCGTGCACAATCAAATAATTTGCAAACCTCAAGCGTCTAGTCTGCATCAAAAACGAAGAAATCATTCTCTAACAAAATAAATAAATAAACGATCGAATTAAAAAATATCCTCTGCCTCAAACGAAAATCCAACCAGAAGCTAATTTATTATCTATGATTATTGTGATAGGCGCCTTATCAATTAATCGTCGACGGATGCAGTAGACATAAATCTCCATACATCACAAATTTTCTTTTGAAGCAACAATCAACTATTAAAACATAAAAAAAAAAAAAAAAAAAAAAAAAAAAAAAAAAAAAAAAAATTGTTATTTTTTTTTTCGTTTTGATCAAAATAACACTGAAATGACTTGAAAAAGAATAAATAATTTTAAAAGGAAAATAGTAGTTCTTTCAATCTCTTCTACACATAAATGTTTTTTAATTCTCAGAAAGAATGAGCCCGAGCCCCCCCGGGCCCGGGCTCTCATTTACTCTAATTTTTTATGGAAATATGCATGCAATAGAAAATTAAAAAAAATCCATAAAGAAACGACATCAAATTGGGATTATAAAACAAACTTTTTTGATTTACTGTGATTAATACAGATTCTAGTAAATATTCTAGTTTTAAAAAAGATGAATAAAATAATTTTCTTAAAAAGAAAAAAAGAAAGAATCAAGGTCTCTTCTTTTATCACATTTCAAAACATAGACTGTTCGTTTTGATTAACTAATTGAACTAACTTTGCTTACATTTTTCTTCTTTTTTCTTTTATAAATTTTGATTTTAAAAAAATCAATCTTGGATCTGCGCGAGGGGGGGGGGGTGCCCGGGCACCAGGGCACTCCCCCTAGCTACGCGCATGGGTTTCATCCGCTTCCGAAGTTTAAAGTAATTTTTTAGGAAAAATCTGAAAGCAAACTTGAAAGAGTAAATACTAGCTCGATTGCATATTATCCTCAGCTATTCTATACTACAAAAAATCATTTAAAAATATTAAAATTTGAGCGAGAGATTTGAAAATAACGCTCTCATAACATTATTATCCGGGTCTTTTTGGGTGACTAGTGTGGGCTCTTAAGAACGCAGTTGCAGTTTTAGGGATCTTAAATAACTCGGAAGCTAATGGAAAACTTTGATCTATACTAGTATTTTTTAAGATACACGATCTCTGTGATGTCAAAAGTCATTAGACTAGGTACTTATATATATATTAATGCCTATGTATCTTATAATTAACAACGTTAATTATAAGAATTTTGCTCATGTTACTTAAATTAAGACGGATTGTGTAAATCACAATAGTGAGTTCAAAATAGTTGCATCTAGTGCGATTAAAATATCGTAATATATTAAATATTTTAGATAAAAGTAAACCATTTAAGTGAAATAATTTCAATACGGAGCAAAATTTTCATCCATTTGTGCTGAAATACTGATTGTCAACATTGATTTTTTCAAAAATGCAAATTTCTGATAACAATTCAAGCTGAACATTTTTTAAGACTAAGCCAAATGCGAAAATATTGCACTGCTTCGATCTTGACAAGAGCATGATTAAATGCTTCCTTTTTTAACTATGATGATTCTTAATGATTGGAATAATTATATCTAACAGGTAAATGACCTTCTCGGGATACTCAAAATTCTTAAGCCGAAAAAAAAAGTATAAAATTTTGGTATACGATTTTAATTTGCATATTCCTTTGAATTTGCACTTAATTTTAGTGGTCGGCATAAAGAAGGATTCTGCCACCCAAATGGCATGTGTTAAACGTAATTGGCAACATTTATATTCTTTTAAATCAATTAAGAAATAGAAATTAAAAAAAATTAATCAATTGCCACAAAAACGCTTTTAAATTTTTATACAAAATTTCCGGATTTAATGGATTGCAAAAAATAGGAAGTCTGGCAGCTATGCCCGAATGATTTATTCTAACATCAAAATAATTTATAATGCCCATCACTACTGTCATTTTTCAAAGTAAGTGCTCTTCATTTTTACGTGCATTTAGGAAAAATCTCTAACATGCTTTCCGGTACATAAAAAGGTACAATGTGATAATGAAAAATTTAGATATCAGCTACGTGTAAGAGTATGTATTTTTAATTTATGATGAGGCCACTGTTCCAGAGACCACTGGAATGTGAATCTCTTCGCTGCCATATTTACCGAATCTGAACATATGTGACTGATTTTTTGTGGTGCTTCATTAAAGACAATGCGTAGAGAAATAAAGCCAAAAACATTGCTGAGCTGAAAACTGTTATTCAGGAGATCATCGATGGCATCGATGTTCATACACTTCAGCGTGCCATGCAGAATCTTGCTATTCGACCGCGCCACATGATAACTAATGATGGCAAACATATTGAACATGTCATAACCTAAATCCGAATATCGGTAGTGACATTTACATGCTGAATAAAGTTTGTACATTCAGTAGTTTTTAAATAATTTACCTTTTATTTCATATAGTTCAATAATTGTCACCCATTATATTTATTGAAAATTTATATAGGAACTGTAAGTAATAAAGACGTGTAATTAATAAAACAAGATTTTGTTGTAGTACCAGCATGCGTGTATAGCTCTAAAAAAAACAATTTTTCTGGAATAGAACAAAAAATTTCCGATATTATGATAAAATCATTGTGCGCGCGGCAGCGCGCAACAATAATATGATTGAGCGGTAATGCTTAAGCATAGGAAAGCGCAAAAACACGGATTTTTCAATTTTTCTTTTTGCAATAACTAACTAAATACTTATCCAATTTTGATGATTTTTTTTTAAATGTTCGTCTGACCAAGAAGCACAACATAGCACAAAAATTATTTTTTTTATGGCATACTGTAGGTGTACTGTAGAGTATTCTGAAAATCGGACAAAAATTTTGTGTCACAGCACTTTTCTCGAAAACTACTAAAGATAAAAACTTAATTTTTTTTTAAACAAAAGACAAACTTTTTATCCCGGGGTAGTCATCGAGAAAACGTTATTTCGCTGGGCGGTTTTTCTGAAATTGCTTATTTTCCAAACTTGGTCATAAATGGGTATATCTAACGTTCTATTGCAGATAGAATGTTGCGGTAAAGTTTATTTTAAAGATTTTGCGATGCTAATTAATCCTGCAAAAATTCATAGCTTTACGTTAAACAGTTTTTTTACAAGTTTTTTGAAATAAAAGAATGGCAGTCATCAATCTAAGGTACTTGTGATTATCGGAGAGAAAAACCAGTTACACCATTCGATTAAGCATAAAAAAATACAGAATGCTTTTTTTTCTCTTATTTTTAACTTATTTTTTTAACGAATTATGAATTTTTTTTAAATTTTTGACATACTGATTTTTGTCATTTTTTAACACTAGAACGCCCGGATGTAGTCGATTCGACTCCAATCATGTAACTAAATTTCAATTCGAACCAGAAAAATTTTCTTGAAATAATTTAAATCTAATCCACGCAAATTTACGTTAAATAAATCAATTAAATAATTTTGAATAAAAATTCGGGTGAGAAATATTATTTTCAAACTTGAGTAGAATTTCCGGGCGTTCTAGTGTTAATGAATCATTTACTGAATAATTATGCACGGTGTCTAGCCCTGATGGCTGTTAAATTTGATTTTTAATTTTAAATTAGGCAATTTTTTGCACCATACCAAATTTATATTTTATCCATTTTTTTCATTTATTTATATTTTGTTTTCAGCACAATGGCATCAATGGCAAAAATGCCTGGCATACCTGTCAAATATTGGGGCCCTGTACTTTAACAAAGTGTATTTACTATAAGTATATACCGTATTTATTCTAATAGAATGCGCCCTCTAATTAGAGCGCATCTTCTAATAAAGTGCGCACCTTGGTGCTGATTGAAAAAATAAATATACGGAAACGATATAGTAGATAAGTAGAAAACGATTACTTAAATGCATTATCGAGGATTCTCATCGATCAAAATAGAGATATTCTATCAAAGCGATGGAGTGGCGATGCAGCAAAAGTTTCAAATTTTGAACAATGTACCACTCCTGTAAACTATAGCGCCAAGGATATGCACACTGTTAAAAATCTGCTGCATTTTGCTGCAACGCACTCCCCTGCTTGTATAGAAAACGGTTACTTGGCCGTGAAATGGCGCTTTCTCATTGGTTGGAATCATTGTAAACGCGGCAGCGCGCAACAATAATATGATTGAGCGATTATGCTTAAGCATAGGAAACCGCAAAAACACGGATTTTTCAATTTTTCTTTTTGCAATAACTAAATACTTATCCAATTTTGATGATTTTTTCTTAAATGTTCGTCTGACCAAGAAGCGCAACATAGCACAAAAATTATTTTTTTTTTTATGGCATACTGTAGGTGTACTGTAGAGTATTCTGAAAATCGGACAAAAATTTTGTGTCACAGCACTTTTCTCGAAAACTACTAAAGATAAAAACTTAATTGTTTTTTAAACAAAAGACAAACTTTTTATCCCGGGAACATTTTTTTATTTCTATATATAAAATACAAAACAAGTTGTGCAGTATCCCAGTGGAATATGGAAAAATAGAAGGACTAGTGAAAAATGCTCCAAGGAGCAGTGCAAAAGCAGAATATGATTTTAATTGAGCATTAAAAAGTAATGGACAAGTGCTTCTGTTAATTACTGAGCATGAGGAAGGATAAGGGATCCCTTCTTGGCTACAACTCACTTCAATACCAACTTTGAAAAAATCATATTTGCGCTTTTTCCGTGAAAACAAATCAGTTGCAGTTACTATAAAAATGTATAGTGTAAAGACGTAACCAGTAAAGATGCAGCTTAATTAGACATAAATGTAAAGGAAGGCGACATAATGCCAGATACCTAGTTCCTGCAGGTATCACATTCATGCACTGCCACCAAGCATACCCTAAGTGTATAATTGCACAGAAAATTGATTTGTAGTATAGTGCAGAGTGAACAGTGCAGTTAACATCAGAGATGTAGTACAGGGTATACGCCGTACACCTTCTGGACTTTTTAATAGAACACCATATACCCTCTGTTTTTCAAGAAAGCTTATAGTATACACATTCTAGAATATCCCTCTGCTTAGAGCATATATCTTATGTTATTTTTATGACTACACCCCTGGTTAACATCTAAAGCACGGTGGAAAATTCTACTAAAGAACCGCAAATTTCTTTTGTATGGAAAAAGTGCAAATATGATTTTTTCAAAGTTGGCATTGAAGTGAGTTGTAGCCAAGAAGGGATCCCTTATCCTTCCTCATGCTCAGTAATTAACAGAAGCACTTGTCCATTACTTTTTAATGCTCAATTAAAATCATATTCTGCTTTTGCACTGCTCCTTGGAGCATTTTTCACTAGTGTATATAATGCTTTTAACCTTCCTAAGCTGAATGGGTCTAATCGGCCCAGTCCTATAATGCGTTTCATTCGATTCAAACCAGAAAAATTTTCATAAAGTAAATTAAATAAATAACACAGATTTAAGTTAAATAAGTACGTTAAATGGATTTAAATAAAAATTCTGGTGTCAAATATTTTAATCAAGTTTGAGTAAAATTTCAACCTGGTAGGAAGATTAATTACATTTGTAAATGTGTCTGGAAATTTGTTTAAAACTAATCCTCTTGAGTTTAGCGAAAGCTTGTTTTTCGCAATATATTTTTCAGAATTTTGTTATTGAAAGATAATGTAACAATAATTTAATAAATTATTAAAAGATTTTCTTAGCACAAAAAAGGATTGAGAGCACATATACGTTCTTAATCATCGCCTGCAAATATATACACTCAGAGAATAGAATTAATGAACGTTAAAATCATCAATTTTCTCTGCTATCATTAATGACTCGTGCCATATCTTAATGCATACATTAAAAGAAGTAATTCGTAACTCAATGAAAGGGTGTCGATGCATACTTAAATCTGCAAAATTCTATTCATTAGGCTTAACTTAGTTATAACTGTGATTAATGCAGAGGAACATGAGTTGTGGTGAATTGAAAAAGATTAAAAAAAAAAAGAATTTTGATGCTAACAATAAACCGTGCAAAAAATTTTATACATGTAATTAACAAATTTATATTCATTGAAAATTTGTATCGCCTTTAGAGCGATGTGTAAATAATAAAAGAAGACTTTGCTCGTAGGTATCAGCATGCGAGTATAACTCTTAAACACAAATTTTCTAAATATAGAACAAAAAATTACGATATTACGATTAAATGTATATAATGCTTCTAAATAAATGTGTAAATGTTTTTGAAAATTTGTTTAAAACGAATTTTATTTTGACTTTAGGGAAAGCTTGTTTTTCGCAATTTATTTTTCGGTAATTTTATAATTTAAAGATAATGTAACGATAATTTAATAAAATATTAAAAGCTTTTCTTTAAAAAAAAAAAAAAGTATTGAGAGTATAAATAAGTTTTTAATCATTGCCTGTACATATATGTAGTCAGAGAATAGAATTAATGAACGTCATCATTAATGACACGTGCTATATCTTAAGGCATGTATTAAAGAAATAATTCGTAACTCAATGAAAAGGTCTCGATCAATGCATATTTCAATCTGCAAAATTCTATTCAATAGGTTTAACTTAGTTTTAACTGTAATTAATGTATAGGAAAAGGAGTTACAGTGAATTAATAAAGGAATTAAAAAAAAAGAATTTTGATGCTAACAATAAACCGTACAAAAAAAAATATGAATGACAAAAGAAAAAGGCTAAAGTGTATTATATATTTACAAAAATTGAAACACTATTCTAAAAATTATATATAATCCATGTATTTCAATTTTCATCATGTCAATGTATTTTTTCTGTGTTGCAAAAATAAAATATGTAATAGAAATAATTTATATATATTTAAGTTTAAAATTATACAATAGGCATTTCGATGTAATTTTTGTTTTGCATTGGTTTTAATTTAAAATTTAAAATTGGCAATACCAATGAAAAAGGGGAAAACATATTAAAAGGAAGAGACAAAATTACATCATTACACAAATACGCTAAAACAACATCAAATAATATTATCTGATGATCACTCCCAACTGTTTTGAAGTGAACACAGACCACATGATATAATGAGGGATCGGTAGTGAAAAGTTAATTTTTAAAAATCTATCGAGTAAAATACACGAATAATCACATTTAACAAGCACAAATATAAATAATATTTCTGGAATGCAGCTGCTTATTGCCTTCTGTATATTTTAAAGAGAAAGAAGAAGAAGAAGAAGAAAAAAAAAAAAAAAAAGCAAATGCAGCACATGTTCTAACTTCAAAGTGAAAAGTGGTTATTTTTTTAGAGATTGCTTATAGTGTTGTCATTTTTTTTTTTTTGTGTTGCGTCTTTCTGATACCGCAAGGGACTTGTATTTCACGAGTTGTACTTTTCCGAACTGAGTGGAATATTTCCATATTAGGATTTGAACTAAGGACTTAAGGGGGCTTAGCTTTTGAATTCCCTTTATTAAATATTTTTCTATGTTTTGTATGCATTTCTTAAAATATGTCTCTAGTTTTCAAATTTTTTCGAAAGTATACGTTTAATTTTATACGAAGTGTTAAAATTTTGCTCACAGTTCATCAGTTTTAACACATAAAATAATAAATTAAGCATAGATTTTAGAAATATTTTGAAAACCAAGAAAAGACAAACAACATTTTAGAAGAATACACAGGAAAAAGAAGTTAAAAATACTAATTTCCCCAAGAAATATTTTAAATATACGAATGCATCAAACGTCCATAGATTTAAAATTATGGAGGAGAACCCCAAAGCTGAGTGACTAGTCTCCAATACTCTTCCAACTGAGCCATCCTGGACAAATCTGGCGGACGCATAATTTACCCCAGAAACAATATAGATTATAACATCTAGTTTGATATCTTAATAAGCGTAACATAATAAATTGCATATTATAGAACTCCAAGAAATATTGGATATGTAATTGCATTTGATTAATTTTATCACAATTATTCTAATTGGTGAACAAATCACATAAATAATTACACGTTTTGTGATCAAACTTAATTTTGCTATCAAATCAGATGTCATGATTAATAAGATTTCTAAGTGAATTATCCATCATATTTTTCCAGGATAGCTCAGTTGGCAGAAAATTTGCAGCTTAAGCTAAAAGAGCCACAGTTCAAATCCTGGATTGGGCACATTTTCACCCAGTCGAAATATTTAAAACTGGTGCCAATAATTTACCAGTTATATGAATTGTGTTAAAATTAATCGACTTTTGTATTTATTTTAATATTTATCTTTATCTGGTAGCAATAGGGTTGTCAATCCTTCGGATTGAGTATGACGTTCTTCATACAAAAAATTATATCTTATTTTGTAGCAAAATTTCTTCATTAAATAAAGCAAAAATTTCTATTCTAGAATAGCGGTAGAAAAGAATCTGAAGACTTTGCAATGGAAGATGACAAAACTTCTATTTGGTTGCAAACTTTTATCTTAAACGACATCATTTGATCATAATTCGAAAAAAAGGACAATTAAATTAATTTTATGACATAACCGACAATTTTTAAAAAGAAAAATTAATATTTATATGCCAAATTATATGTCTTATGCTTTCGTAAAAGTTTTATTCCTTTAAGTTTATGTAATTCAAACGTATAACATCAACAGTATTTTTATCCATGGGAAACAACGAGAATAATTCATTTCTCGCTTTTAAAATGCAGTGCATTAAAGTTTTCAAACATCATTTCGAAATGCATTTTTGAATTTCCTACTGCTTTTGATTTTACTATGTTTATATATTTTATAAATCAAATGTTTACGATTGTGAATGGAATAAATATTAAATTATCATTTTTCACTAGTTTTTTTCAAAAAAAAAAAAAAAAAAAAAAAAAAAAGATGAAGTAGATTTGTTACCATTACAGATTGCCACTAAAGAAATGCAATTAAAATTAGAAAAAAATAATGTTTCGAAAACTAATTCTATTACCAGTTTTGACATATGTGAAATAATGCGCATAATTGGTGTTAATCTCCCTGCCAAAACTTCCATATGTTAGGAGAAATATCCTTTAAACTTAACAAGAATTTTGTATAAGTGTTTATTTTTACATCTTATAAAACCTAAAATGTAACTTAAATATATACAGAGGCTTGTGAATTAGCATTTAAATATTTATGAGAACTTCAAATTTCATTATTTTTCACTGGCGGTGGAGCCTTTGAGGACTTCTGCGGTCCCTTAAATCTGAATTTTAAATTTGTGCCATTCATAATCAATACTTTGTACTTTTAGAGTACACTAAGTTAAAAGATAAAATAATATATATAGCTATAGCTAGTATATATATATATATATATATATATATATATATATATATATATATATATATATATATATATATATATATATAGCTAGAGCATATAAAAACATACTTATACAAATGTGTTTTTATACACTCATATATGTACTCTAGTATTTCGAAGATGTTTTAATTAATTCTGCCAGTATATCGCCACTGTTTTGGAATAAGGGCGTAAGGTATAAATGATTAATTTTTCAGGAGAGGCAAAACAAAGAATTCTTCTCTGTGTAATTGCTTACTGCAAATCACCCTTATGAGTAAAATTTTAATATGCAGGTGTATTTCCCTTCTAGTTTTTTCTTGGAATAATTTATGATCTTAATTAGAGCTCAATTGACTTGTTATGCCCTTAATTTCTTGCATATACGGATAGTACGTGCGCGTTAAGCCCTACCCAACTTTCTCGTTAATGGAGATAATTAAATTATTAAATATTATAAGATATTGCTTCCTGACTCTATATATGCATTTAACACAATAAAAAAAAAAATATGATCCTTATGTCCTTATTGAAAAATAGGGGCGATATATGAGAGCCACGAATGATGGCTTCCCTTAATATTATGGGACCCTGTTTACCTGTCTTTGAAGTTTGCTTGATTAATTACGAAGCGTCCCTTACAATCAAACACCTGGTTTATTATTTTTTTAGCTATATGGGGGGAGAGGTTATTCATTCCGAGTATTTTATTAAAATAAATTTTTAAAGCTAAATAGATGGCAGTTCAATGACACAACTAAATGCTTCATAAGAATTTTATCTTATGCCTTTTTTCTTGAATCAAATAAATAAATAAATATACATGTATATATGTAACTAAAATCCAAACTGCAAGGTTTCTCTGCAAAAATGAAAAAAGAAAAGTATCGAAATTTCGCATTTTACTACCAGAACAACGAAATCTCAACAAAATTTCAAACACCTAAGTGTCTGTATCATATGGCGAATGAATAATTCATATTTCTGGTATTATTTTTCTTGTAGCATATTATTTAAGCTTCTCTATTTGTTATTCTGGACGGTTTTTCCGTTAATGGTCTTGTACTTTGAGCTCTAGAATTAGTTAACTATAAAATCTGTATTAGTATTGTAGCATTAATGTTTATTCGCATTAGAAATGTTTTGTAATGCATAATTAACAATACTTATCATGTTTTTGTTTAATTTAGATAATTATACTTTATGTAAATAATAATATAAAAAAACTATTATTCTCTTCTCTGACTGAGAAATTTTGCAACATTTTTAGACATTAAATGAGATGTTTTTAAAAATACGTAAATTAAAAAAAATATCTTAGTTATAAGCAATTTAATTCTCAGTATTATAATATTAAAAGAGTACCAAAAAATGCTTCGAAATTTTTAAATAAACATTTTTTTCTTTTTTTTTTTTTTGTAAAAAAAAAAAAGTTGTGTAGTTGCAGTTTTATATTGCAAACATAATCGCAATCTTAATCAATAACAACGTTTCTATGACGAATGCTGAAATTTCCATTCAGATTCTAAATGGAAAAGTATGACAATTTAAAAAATATCAGTTTGTTTTCAAATGCTGCAGTTAAATAGTTAGATAGCAGAGATATATCGTGGATAACACTATCATGCTGTGAAATAATACGTAATTTTTTTCCAATTTTTGACAACATATATTACTCTAGAATAGAACTGTTACACTTACAAGAATACTTGATGCAATAGGGAAAGAAAGTTGCTAAGAGACAAAAAGTGTAATGAATACATTATTTAATTGAAAACTAGATTCTGCTACTTGTTGGTAGTAATTGTTACTTTAATTAATGAAAAAATTAAAAATTCTGCGCTAATCATCAGTCAAGTTATTGCCTGCGGACAATAGAAAACGAACTGTGTCAACTAAAAAGTTGTTCTTGCTTAGATTATTGTGAAATTAGGATTTTCTAGAAATTAGGCATTCTTTCTTGTGTGTGTTGTTTCTTGTGTTCTAACTAAAATGAAAGATAAATACTGAATGAAAATTGATGCATCTTAATATGTTATAGAGAAAGGCATTATTACAATTTGAAAAAACACAGTGCCACTGTCCAAATCATTTTGGTTTGAAACATGGAAGCATACTGAAGAAATTTCAGACTTTGCACCTTAATATTCCACAATATATTGTGGACTATAATAGCTGCACATATTATTATAATTTAAAAAAATAATAACATTTAGTACACTTTGTAGCTACGGTACATAACAAACCATTCTATTCTCTACCACCTCCAGCAAGATCAATGAAGTGAAAAGTAAAGCTAATCGAATAGAGATTGTATATTAATGCAAAATATTTTCCCGGTAGTTTATCAACACTCTCAAAAAAAATTTCGTCAAAAGAAGTAAAACTGACCACCGCAAGATGTTGGAACATCCCTGTAATTGAAGGACATAATTTCTATTATTTTTTTAAAAGGTCCAGATTTTTTACTGAAAATTTAAGAAAATAGTCAATTGTAATTCGCGAATTTTTCGTGTTTTAAAGGGAGAATATATACATAAAACTTCCATTTCTGATACGAAAATACATTAGGCGTTACAGTTTCCGGAACTATTCCTGCAGTTTAACAGAAATGAGGCATGGAAATGAAGGATTTCAGATAAATTTTGCATTCGATTGAAGAATGAGGATTGACGGAAAAGATCCTCCAAATTCAGGGATTTATTAATTATAATGCACCTATATTACGAGTGCGCGGTGCGTGCGAATGATGTCCAATGATACTATCCATTAAAATTTAAATGTTATATTTTTGGACATATACTTTTTGATCAAAATTGAAGGCTTTTATTTCTTTCACCAAATCTTAAAATTTCACCAGATACCTGTGAAATATCCTATCTATAGTTAACAGAGATGAAAAATGTCAAAGCTTTTTTCGATTAACCAGTTTCTTTAATTTTCCCATTTTAATTCATTTTATTTTCCCATAACTAAAAATTGATTCAAAACAGCACTTTCGAAACTGTAGCTTCAGAAATATTCTTTATCCAAATAAAGGGGAGATCTTTTCTACATTTATAAAGATCGAAAAAAAATTTGCGATAAAAATTGAAAAATCAAATTCTTACACGACCCGAAAACAAAATATTGTTTTCTTTGCAATGATAAACGAGCTTAACTAGAGTCTTTAAAAAAGAAAAATAAAGAAACAACATATAAATACATATTTTTTTCACGTTATTTCTTCCCTATTTTTAAAGTTTAAGAAAAAGAATTTGATACGATAAGCTTTTGCATACACAATTTCGAAAATGGTAAAAGTTGCGCTATTTTCTGTATTTTTCTATTATTCTGGGATGTATATCATAAATATTCGCATAAGGTATTCGTGGCGGAAATTACCTGTGATATATTGTATTAAGAAGAGGATATATTTTTGCTCTAAGTTTTATGAAAAGTTGATTTTTTAGGTAATTTCGTATGAAATAAACGAATGAAATAGAAAGTAGAATTCGTATGAAATATTACACTTTAAAGCATAATGTTCCGGACGTTTATTGTGTAATATTTCTGGTTTTTCTCCGATTATTTCTGCTGGGGGGATCCGAGAGTACCAAGAAATCTTATGCAATATCTTCCACAATGTTGCGTAATTTTTCGGAATAATTGAGAAAGTGGAATTTATTGATCAACTATGAAATGTTACAAATGTCTTGTATTGTACATTCCTTAGTTTTCTCTTTTGAACTTTTGTGTAACTATTCTGAATTATTTTAAAAGAGAAATATATTAACAAGTTTCGTCTGTTCTCACGAATAATACACGCTGGCAAAAGGTAAAAACAACTGGTAAAAAGTATTGGTAAAAACTATTTTTAATTGATCAAGTGGTAAGATTGTGGGAAACGCTTTTATTTGCTACCTTTCAGTAATGAATTTGCTAATGGGATTGTTTGACTTATTACGCTAAAAATATTCGAAAACACGCCACGAAGTTCGATGTTAAAGATTTGTTTTTACAAACAAGAATGCAATTATATTTGTCTAAAAAATACACGCTAATTATTACCTCAATTCGTTTCTCACGCGTTCGTCAGGTTACAGGTGTTCGTTACAAGTAAACTCGCGTGAAAAAAGTCACTAAATTATCAAATGATACGGATAATAATTCTAAAAGTGATGTGTACCTTTTTTTAAAAGATAGTATAGGAGGTTTTTTTTATTTATTTATAATGTAAGTCTGAATATTCGGAATGGAAATGGAAAATCATATGCATTTTTATTATAATTTGTAATTATTTCTGCTCTACATCTTCGGTATGGAAAACACACGCAAAGTTCTTCAAACTTTCTTTTTACATTTTTTTCTGCAAAAGGTTATATCTAAAAAAAGTCAATAAAATCAGTTATGTAATAAATTTTTGACAGAGTAAAAGTTCACACTAGCAATATAATGTGCTGTATTGCTCGATGTTTTCATAAAGGCAGATTGTATTTTTTTAAATGCTGTTAAAAGTGAGGTTTAAGGGTATGCTCAAATACAAACTGCTTATTTTTTGACTCATTTTAATATTCGTTGTTTGATCCCAAACTCATCCAGTTTGCCAGTTTTCTTATTTTTAGTATCTATAATGTGCCGTATTGGTAGATTTTTTGATAAAAGCAGAATAAATTTCAGAAAAAGCTATCAAATTAGACATTTTGAACTGAATTTTACGTAGCGATAGCGTTTGAAACGAAAAATATGATCGAGAAAATAATTGTTTGTGAATCAAGTTGAAATTAATAGAACGAAAAATAAAAAAATCAAGTTGCTTATGAATATCTTCAAAAATCACGACAGCAAGTTTTTATATTTAAATTTTAAAAATCAGGCTGGAATTGTGTTAGAAAATTTTAAATTGTTGAGCTTAAAAAAAATATAATTTTTTTTAACATTGCCTTAATATGATTCTGGTAAAAACATATCTTATAAAAAAATAAATTAAAAACTCTTCAAAAGCGGCCAAATAAAGTTGTTAAACTGGGTTATTTCTAATCATATTTTACTTTTTGTTGGTGAAATTAGCAGTTAACTTTGAATTTTATCTGCGCATGTAGGTCGAGCCGACAGGGATTTTTTAAAGGGTATAGCCGGTTTTCTTAGTAAAATATGCCCTTGAGTCAACCACGTCGAGTCCTACATGAATAGATAGCCCTTAAAAAGAAAAGCATTTCTCCCCCGTTTCAAGCTTATACCTCAAGTCCATGGGGGGTTACGACCCTTAATGTCCATATTGAAAAAGGGCGCATTGTGCCGAAACTACTAGTCGGATTTAAACGAAAACAAAAAGGGATGTATAATATTATTATAGGAATACTGGATTATTTTTTCAGAATTTTCTCAACAAAAGTACGAATTCTATAAAATTTTTCTTCTTTTTAATTGAACATATTAATTAATAATCGATTAAAATATTTGAGTGACCACCTTAATTTTTTTGTCTGAAATACTACGAGATGTGATTCATATTTTGTATCAGTTTCAACTTCCTACGTGTGGTGCAACATACCAAAAAAAAAAAAAAAAAAAAAAAAAAAAAATCGGAGAGGAGGGGTGCCTTGCACCAATATCACATTTATTTATAAATCAAATGCATTTGATACTAGTTTCAAGTCATCGTAGGGTGCATAGAATATTGCAGAATGTATCAGTCATTGAATTCATAGCTGATTGTTATTGTTAACTACAAAAAAATATTTCTTTTATGTAAAAGAAGCAATAATATTGATTGTTTTCACTGTTTTTAGAAAACAATTATAAATCTATCTTCCTCGCTGTAAAGAAAGATAAATGTTTAAACAGAATAGCTTCATTCGTAAACTATATATAATATTAAAAATTCACATGCAGTAACACACGCAACGCAACTCGTACACCCCCCCCCCCCCTTTCTCGTTGGAATAAGTTTATAACTTTGTTTGCATGGTATATTCAGTAGAGAAAATTTAAACTTTCATTAAACGTACATCTTCTTTGACAGCAAGGAAAATAGATTGCTATTTTTTTTCTAAAAACAATGAAAACAATCATTATTATTGTTTTTCTTTAAAATTAAAAAATATTTTTTTGTAGTTAACGATAACAATCAGCTATGAATTCAATGATTAATATATTCTGAAAAATTCTATGAACACTGCAATAACTTGAAACATACATCAAATGCACTTGATTTATATATCTACATCTATCTATCTATCTATCTATCTATCTATCTATCTATATATATATATGTATGTATGTATATGTATATAAAGTGAGATTGGTGCGAAAAACCTCCCCTCCCCCGGAATAAGTTATTATTTTTTTTGTATGTTGCACCACATGTAGGAAGTTGAGACTGATACAAAATATGGATCATACCTTATAGTATTTTAGGCAAAAATAATTAAGGTGGTAATATTTTAATCGATTCTTAATTAAAATGTTCAATTAAAAAGAAGAAAAAATTTATGGAACTCGTACTTTTGATGAAAAGATTCTGAAAAAATTATCAAGTATTCGCATAATAATATTATACATCCCTTTTTTTCGTTGAAATCCGACAAGTAGTTTCGGCACAATGTGCCGTTTTTCAAAACGGGCATTAAGGATCATAATCCCTCATGAACTTGAGATATAAGCTTGAAAAGTGGGGGGAAATACATTTCATTTTAAGGACTATCGATTTATGTAGCACTCGATGTGGTTGACTCACGGGCATATTTTACTAAGAATCCTAACAATACCCCTTTCTTTGTGTAAAAAGTGATGCAATTTTACACCACTTTTTATTTAACTTTTAAAAAATAAATTAAGTTCTTAGCAACCACTATTCTTATACAGAAGTATTAATCTTGTAAAAATTACAAATATTTGCCTTTAAGGTTAAAAATCTATCTACAAATTTCTGGTGTCTTATCCTTAATATAAGCATAAAAAACAAAATTATAAAAGAATAATTCATGCAGTTAAGGGTTAAGCATGAGGAACGGGCGTGGTAAAGATGAACACTATCAACAAGCACATTTTCTAAATTAAATGTAATATTGATATTATTGAACTGCAAAGAATTAAAAAATAAAATGATCTAAATGCTACGACTTCCTTTTTTGAAAATTCATTACTAAAATTACAATAGCACGCATGTAGTATACATAATTTAAAAGCTTGCTTTAAGCACTTTCTTTGCAAATTAATTGTTTAATTTTTTTAGGGTGTTGGAAATTTTGTAAAAAGTTTTATGAATACTAAATTGATATGCATATATTTAGATACTGAAATAAATGTTAAAACAAATTACAATAAATTCTACTTTTGAAAACCACCTTTGTAATTGTTACTTTTAATTCTTATAATAGAAATTTAGCATCAAAAGTAACTATATAAACAGTTGTATTTATTAAGTACAAATTCAACTGTTGCATACTTCATGACAGTAATATACCAAATTATAATTTTGGTGTGTGGATATTTTGTAACAGTAGTATACTTAATCAATACAAGAACCCTTATCGGGTTAAAAGTTTTGACGCAGCTGTTGTTTATCTTATAGCTAAAAGAATTTTAAAAAGAGATTTAAAAAAAAATGATATCAAATTTTGTATAACACCATGCTATTAATTGAAAAATGTATTTTTTTACTATCTAATTCATCATTTTTTTTGTTCTATCCATAAAATAATTTGCGAAAGTTATTTTCAATATGAAAAGATGTATAAAACTTTATTCACCTGATGCTTTTTCACACACATCTCTCATAAGTTCAAAATATGAGTTTTAAAATATATGATATAAAATTTAAGTAACGCCTTTATTTTGCTTTAAAAGGATTATTTTAAAATTCAAATTTTTTTCATTCGGTAAAATATCTTTACCACATCTAAAAAACTCTTTTAGTTTTCCAATTCGTTGTTAAATAAATAATTTTCATTGAATCTATACTTTGCGTTGAAATGTATTTTTTTCAATAAATTGTTTTATCTTTTGTGTCACGTTATTTATTATATATTATTTAATATACGTATTTCATAGGTTTTAATCCCGAAGCAAATGCAATTAAAAATAGAAGAAAAGGATATCTGAAGCAATTGCTACAAAAAGTTTCAGATTTATGAATATAAATGTAAGTTTATTTTTAACTCTATTTTCAAATCCTAAACTTCCAGCTCTCTGACACATTTTTGAATTAATTTTATTCGTAAAAATTGTCAAGTGCTTTTACGCAGAAACTATATAATCGGACATTTTGTACCATTATTTGGTAAAGGCAGAAGAATTTTCAGAAAATGTCCCGAAAGTTAGTGATTTGAACCACATTTCCAGTCGGTGAAAGTAATAATGTAATAAATTAAAGTTTTCTAAGTTTCTTATGTTTAAAACTTATTTTTAAATTATACATATGTATATATGCATATATTAGCACTTTACCCCGGGATTGCACTTATTCTCTAAAGCGACGGCTGGATTCCCGGGCGGTCATCTCTGTCATCCCTGTATATATTAACCACTCAATATATATATGTATATTAATATATTATATAAAATAATACTATATACAAGTTATTATAAACGAGATAAATTGCTTGAGTAAAAAATCTGCAGCTGAACAAGTCAAGTACATCAAAACTCTTTCCTATGCTATCTATCCTTTCTTTCCATATGCCAGAAGCATAAGAATAAAGACCACATTTTCCTAAAATTATAACAATTTCCTCTTATAATCTATAAAATGTGTAATTATAAAGACCGGATTAAAAATTCCCTCTAACATAAAATTTTAGTGCTGTCATCTGGTGACTTTGAGGTCTATAGTTTGGTGGGGAGATACAGGTCTTTAAAACAGTCAAGATGGCCTCCTTTTCTTTTTCTAAAAACGTGAATCAATTCTTAAAATAATAACAATAATAATAATAATAATAATATATATGTTGTTGCATATATAGGGTTCTTTTGATCTTATGGTTAGACAACTTCAAACTCTTGTTTCTTAGAAAAGTAGAAAATAATTTATTTACAGATTTTCAGAACAACAGAGTCTTCGAAACTCACAAATATTACTAGCTATTCAAAAATAACTGTTCAAATCTGTCGTACAAGTGCAGATATAGGTCCCAGAGACTCTTTATACAACGTCTCAACACTAAAATCACATTCAAAATAACGTAAATAAGACTCAAGCAAACTTGCTTAACAATACCCTAGAAGTTCACTCAATGACTGACTGGTAAATAATAACCACGACAGCTCGTATTGCTCTCCTTATATAGGCTCGCAGCATGCGCTAGACGTTTCCAGAGGCTTCTCGAAAAATCCAGAAACCAAGGAAAAACATTCAATGTATCAGCATACCTAAGGGGGTTACCATAGAGAGGGAAGGGTTACCATCGCCAACAATTGCCAAGTTTGTCGCCAACTTGGCCATATATCGCCAAATTTGGCAACCAAAATTAGTCGTCAAAAGTGACGCCAACTTGGCGATATCTTTATTATTTCGCCAAGCTGCCATAGACATACACTGAAAATAATAGACAAGTTTGCTTGATAACAGAGACAATGTAACAAAAACTAATATTAGTAAAGGAATGGAGCTTAAGAAGATTATTTACAATATTTTACAGTACAAACACTAACTATTTACAAAATTCGTAATACTACCCCCTCCTCAAAGACTGCACGTCCCGGGCAGTGCAATCCTTGAGTTAGAGGAAAACACTTAAAATAAATAAATAAAATAATAATAATTAATAATAATAATAATAATAATAATAAGATGTACATAAAGAAGAACTAATTACTATTTACATATTTACAAAAAGTGACTTTCATCACCATGGTCTGAAATTCCAGTTTTGAATTTCTAATCACTTCGGCCAAAATAAGGGGCTAGCCGGTTATAGTGTACGACCTTGGGTTTGGCGTGTGGCGATTTTTGTATACGTACGACGACGTCATTCAGCCTGTTGATGACTGTGTAAGGACCGTCCCAGTTTCTTTGTAATTTTGGCGATAGTCCCTTACGACGTATGGGATTCCACAACCAAACTTTGTCACCTTCGTTGAACTCATGTCCAGTTGCCTTTGTGTCGTACCGTGTCTTCATCTTTTCCGATGCCAGTCCGATTCGGTTCCTCGCTAGACGATGAATCTCCTCAATTCGTGCCTGGAGTTCATCCACGTACTCCTCGGGCGATAAAGGAGCATCAGGAGGACGGCCAAACAAAAGATCCACAGGTAGACGAAGATCACGACCAAAGAACATTTGAGAAGGGGAATAACCAGTGGCCTCATGAACAGCAGTCCTGTAGGCAAGCAGGAACAGAGGCAATTTCTTGTCCCAGTCCTGTTGATCTTTAGACACCAGGAGGGAGGGGCTATTTAGGATGGTACGATTAAACCGCTCCACCATGCCGTCCGATTGAGGATGTAGAGGTGTAGTTCGAGTTTTGTCCATGCCGAGTAGTACACACATCTCCTTAAACACAGCCGAATCAAAGTTTCTTCCTTGATCGGAATGGATTAGAAGAGGAACTCCGTATCTGGAAACCCAGTGTTGAACCAGCATCTCTGCTACGGTTACCGCCTCTTCATTAGGTATGGCGTAGGCTTCAGGCCACTTGGTGAAGTAATCCATGACAACGAGGATGTACTTGTTGCCATCAGATGTTCTAGGAAAAGGACCCAGGATATCTAAAGCAATTCGTTCGAAAGGAGCTCCTACATTATAACGCTGCAATCGTCCACGGGTGCGCCTCTTTGGACCTTTACGTGCTACACAGGTGTCACAAGTTCGACACCACTTCTCCACATCACTGCGAACATTATTCCAGTAGAAACGCTCTCGAACCTTTTGCAGGGTCTTCATTACACCAAAATGACCTCCTGTGGGACTTCCATGCAGTTCTTGAAGGACCATAGAAATTCTCGACTTAGGGAGTAGTAGTTGCCATCTACATGTCTTTCCATCGTCAGACTCCCATTTTCGGTACAAGATACCGTTCTTCAAATTTAGGGAATCCCAGAGAGCCCAATAACGTTTAGTCGTAGGATGGTAATGGGCCATGTCTTGCCAGCTGGGCTTCCTGTTGGACGCCTCTTTCAGCTCTAGAATTGGCTTAATTTCAGGATCAGCAAGTTGATCTTTACGCAGGCTCTCGTCACTCCACGGATCTTGCGATGATGTAGACCCAGTTGTAACTTGTCTTACTATAGGACCTTTGACATTAAATTTCTTCTCAACCCGGTCGCAGTATCTATAATGCTCTGAGCAGGGTCTTCTTGAGAGAGCATCTGCATTTCCATGTGATGAGCCTTTTCGATGGCGTATCTCCATATCGTACTCTTGAAGTTTTTGTATCCACCTGGCTATCTGGCCTTCAGGGTTAATAAAATTCAATAGCCAAGTTAGAGAAGCATGATCAGTTCGGATCAGGAATTTTCGACCTTAAAGATAGTGATGAAAATGGTCTATGGCTTTCACTACAGCAAGAAGCTCTTTTCTTGTACGCGAAGGTACGCAGTAGTTTCGCTCTGCCTTTGATAAGCACTTGCTGAAATAGGCGATAACACGCTCCTGGCCGTCGCGTCGATTTCCTGGGACAGTACAGCGCAGATGCTTTCGTTACTTGCATCCGTATCAAGTATAAACTGTTTATCGATTTGAGGATATGACAGAATTGGAGTGGATGTTAAGGCCTCCTTAAGCTTTTCGAAAGCAGCGTCACATTCCTGTCTCCACATAAATTTTTGATTGGCTTCTGTTAATTTATGAAGTGGTCTTGCAATCATCGAGAAGCCTTTGACAAATTTTCTGTAATAGGTGCATAATCCTAGAAAACTCCGCAGGTGGTGAACATCTGCTGGACGACTCCAATTTTTCACGGCTGATATCTTCTCCGGATCAGTCCTAACTCCTTCCGCCGAAATGATGTGTCCAAGGTAGGCGACTTCATTGCGAAACAAACTGCACTTCGAAGGGCTTAACTTCAAATTAGCTTCCTTTAACTTTTGTAGCACCCGCCTGAGGTTGTTCAGATGTTCATCAAAAGATTTTCTTATGATTATGATATCATCTAAATAAACAAGACATGCTTCATATGACAGCCCCCGGAGAACCGTTTCCATTAGCCGTTCGAAAGTTGCAGGTGCGTTACATAGACCAAAAGGCATTACCTTGAACTGCCATAATCCTTGTCCCGTTGTAAAGGCAGTCTTCTCGCGGTCGTCCGGATGTATCTCTACCTGCCAGTAACCACTCTTCAGATCCAGAGTCGAGAACCAAGTGTTGCCCGCAAGTGTGTCGAGAGTGTCGTCGATCCTTGGTAGAGGGTAACTATCCTTTTTAGTGACGTCATTCAGTCGGCGGTAGTCTACACAAAATCTTGTAGAACCATCCTTCTTTCTTATTAATACAATGGGAGACGCCCATGGACTTGACGATGGTTCGATGACGTCATTTTCTTCCATATCCTTAATTAAATTTTGCACCTCTTCTTGGTTGGCAAAAGGTAATCATCTAGGGTGCTGTTTAATAGGAGGGTGATCTCCAGTATCAATTCGGTGTTGTGCCATTTTGGTTCGTCCAAAGTCTTCAGATGTTTTGGAAAATAAACTTTGGAATTCCCTAATTAAACTTTCAGCAGCATCTCTCTGGTTTGGATCCAAGTCTGTATTTTGTAACAAATCCTTGACTAAATTATCTGAAGATTTCTCAGAGTGACTGGAATTTTGACTTATGCACGTCACAGGAGCACACGATGCTATCACCTCTCCTTTCTTGATAGTCCTCGTCTTATCACTGATGTTAGCAATTCTGACTGGAATGGTCTTTTTCAGAAGAAGTCTACTACAGAAGAAGCCACCAATACTCCTGCTTGTGTACTATTGTCTTCGGGATAATCTATATGGCCAAATCATAATTAGCTTCATTTTTGATTACAGCAGAACTAAAAATTCTGTTCTTGGATCTAGATGGATGTCTTCTTTGGCTATTACTATTTGTTTGCATTCAATTTCGTTATTTAATCCTAAAAGGCTTATTTCTTCAAATTTAGAGAGCATTTTATTATTTTTGAAATCAAGTTTGAAGCCAAACTTTTTCAGAAAATCTAGCCCGATTAAGCAAGGATCTGTTATGTCAGCCACATATGCCGTATGATAATATTTCGTTCCTCCAAAGTTGATGGTTAAATTTGCCTTTACATATATGCCTATCTTTTCGCCCGTCACAGTTTGCAGGGTAACGCATGGTGGAGTCCAGATGAGTTTAGATTTCAATTTCCGAGCCAAATCTTCTCTTATTATTATTACATTGGCTCCTGTATCCACAATCATACGGCATTGAATCTCGTTAATAAATCCTATAACATATAATTCATTATCGCCGCCGCTCATTTTCGATATTTGAAGGATCTTCAGGTGGGGCTTTTCGTGCGAACGCTCCACTGGTCTTGAATTCATCTCACGTTCGTGGATTTTGGGGCAGTTTCTTCGGAGATGTCCTGTATCACCGCATCCCCAGCACGTGAGATTCTGTCTTCTTGAGCTTGTTCTTCCGTATTTTAAAGCTTCAAGTTCTTGATTTACTTTCCTAATTTCTTTCAAGAAGTCGATCTCAGTATCTAAGCTTTTGTTCACCGTTGCCCCTCGGACTGAATGACGATCTCTTCGGCTGGCTTGTGTAGCTGCTTCCAACTTTAAGGCATATAGTAATGCAGCCTTTAAATCCTGCACATCTGCCATTCGTACCGCTCTCTGCACTTCTGGATCTTTTATTCCGTCTACAAAGTACTGCAGTGAGAGCATCTCCCGTACATTTGTTGGGCAGTCAATGAATGCTAAATTTGCCAGTCATTCTATTTCTGAGGCAAACTCTTGAAGGCTTTCATTCGATTTTTGATGGCGGCTCTTCATTTGTATTCTCGCATAATCCTTCAAGAATTTTTCTCCAAATCTCATTTCAAGTGCACAACTTAGAGTCTCAAAATTGAGTTGCCTCATATCCGGTAATGTTTGCAGCACGTCGGCGGCTTCTCCTCTCAAAGATGCTGCCAGTTGACAAGCTTTCACCTCGTCACTCCATTTGTTCGCTTCGGCTACGATGGTGAATTGGGTCTTGTAAACTTGCCAGGAACTCTTTCCGTCGTATGTCGACAGCTTGATGTGCACGGGAGAAGCAGGCGGATTCCTAAATTCTTCATAATTACCACAAGACACTGAAAGCTTCTTCTCAAGATCTTGTACTTTTTATTTAGCTTTTCATCTACTTCACCTATTTTCTCTTCAACGTTACAAACTTCATTCTGAATTTTCTCTTCTACTTCCGCCATTTTCCTTTCCATTTTCTCTTCAACATTACTAACTTCACTCTGAATTTTCTCTTCTACTTCCTCTATTTTCTCTTCTACCGAGCCTATTCTTCTCTCTACCGACGAGAACTTTTCTTCTAAAGTTTCCTTCATTTCTTCTTGGCCTTTATTAATCTTTTCAGTCACATCTTCTTGGCATTTGTCAATTTTATTTGTCAACTGTTCCATTCTTTCTTCGTTTTTATTCATTTTTTCCGCCAACTCTTCTTCGCCTTTATTCATTTTTTCCGCCAACTCTTCTTGGCCTTTATTCATTTTATCCGCCAACTCTTCTTGGCCTTTATCAATTTTATCGATTTTATTCGTCAATTCTGTCTTTATACCATTAATAGCATCTAATAGTTCTTTCCATTGTCCGTCCATGCCTCTTGTTTTCGCCATAAGATCCCGACTCCTGACACCAAATGTTGTTGCGTATATAGGGTTCTTTTGATCTTATGGTTAGACAACTTCAAACTCTTGTTTCTTAGAAAAGTAGAAAATAATTTATTTACAGATTTTCAGAACAACAGAGTCTTCGAAACTCACAAATATTACTAGATATTCAAAAATATCTGTTCAAATCTGTCGTACAAGTGCAGATATAGGTCCCAGAGACTCTTTATACAACGTCTCAACACTAAAATCACATTCAAAATAACGTAAATAAGACTCAAGCAAACTTGCTTAACAATACCCTAGAAGTTCACTCAATGACTGACTGGTAAATAATAACCACGACAGCTCGTATTGCTCTCCTTATATAGGCTCGCAGCATGCGCTAGACGTTTCCAGAGGCTTCTCGAAAAATCCAGAAACCAAGGAAAAACATTCAATGTATCAGCATACCTAAGGGGGGTTACCATAGAGAGGGAAGGGTTACCATCGCCAACAGTCGCCAAGTTTGTCGCCAACTTGGCGATATATCGCCAAATTTGGCAACCAAAATTAGTCGTCAAAAGTGACGCCAACTTGGCGATATCTTTATTATTTCGCCAAGCTGCCATAGACATACACTGAAAATAATAGACAAGTTTGCTTGATAACAGAGACAATGTAACAAAAACTAATATTAGTAAAGGAATGGAGCTTAAGAAGATTATTTACAATATTTTACAGTACAAACACTAACTATTTACAAAATTCGTAACAATATATATATATATATATATACAGTGTGATTCAAAAAAGATGGGAAAAATTTTAAGAGGTGATAGTACACACCCAAACAAACATTTTGTATCAAAGAATGCATGGTCGAAAACTAAACGTAAAAAAGTTAGAGGGCGCGAAAAGTTATGTTCTTATACGAGGCAAAAACACACAATGAACGATTAAGTTAAGTTACGAAAACAAATTTAATGGCATTTGATTGCTCAAAACATTGACCGGCAGCTGTTAGGCACGCAGTACAACGGCGAAGAACAGATTGACGAATTTTCTGAAACACACCTAGCATATCGCGAACTTCCCCTATAGCAGCAGAAAGCTTGGCGACAAGTTCTTCTGAGGATTCAATAGGAGTCTCATACACAAGAGCCTTTAGCTGTCCCCCGCAAAAAAATCGAGACATGAAAGATCTGGCGAGCGCGGTGGCCAAGCTACAGGACCACCTCGCCCAATCCATTTGTTTGGAAAGGTTACATTCAGATAGTTTCGCACTGCTCGTGCGTTATGAGCTGGTGCTCCATCTTGTTGAAACCACATTACCTGCCGGATGTGTGGACGAACTTTGTTCAACATGTCTGGTAGCACCTGTTGCAGAAACACGAAGTAGTCATTCCCATCAAGGTGTTTTGGCAGAAGATAAGGGCCGAGTAAGTGGTCGCCGATTATTCCTGCCCAAACATTGATAGAAAAACGTTGCTGATGCGAATGTGGATAAGTGGCATGCGGATTTACTTCTGCCCATACATGCTGATTGTGGGTGCTAAATGCACCATCACGCGTGAAGGTACATTCATCCGTGAAAAGAACTGTTGAAATAAAATTTGGATTTACAGCATTCTGCTGCAGAAACCAGCGGGCAATCTCCACACTACGAGGATAATCGCTTTGCCTCAGTGCGTGGACTCGTTGAACATGATAAGAGTGCAAACGTTCATCATGGAGTACTCGCCATGTTCTGGATTGCGATATCCGTAATTCTCTACTCACTGCTCGTGTACTTGTACTTGGTTCATCAGCCACCATATCCAAAATAGTTTCTTTCACCATATCATCCCTCTTTGGACGACCTGCATCCAACCGGGATGCAAGAAAGGAACCCGTCTCGCACAACTGTCGATGCAAGCTTTCAAATGTTTTCGGATTGGGCAACCGCCTGTTGGGAAATTGCTCTAACCGTTGAGCTTTTACGCTACTGCCATTTGCAGCTCCGTAAACAAAATGCATATTGGCTTTTTCCTTATTAGAGAAGGGCAACATCTTCAGAGTCGTTACTACCGAGATTGACAATTGCACTCTCGTATCAGGGGCTTTTATCTATGAAATATAACGAAAATTTGAATACCAGCTCTTCTTCTTCCCATAACATGCAATTATTACTTGCAGCGCAGTAACTCGCAACAGGAATGCAGCTTTCTGTTTGCAGCACTTATTGTAATCAAATGACATTAAGTTTGTTTTCGTAACTTAACTTAATCGTTCATTGTGTGTTTTTGCCTCGTATAAGAACATAACATTTGGCGCCCTCTAACTTTTTTACGTTTAGTTTTCGAACATGCATTCTTCGATACAAAATGTTTGTTTGGGTGGGTACTATCACCTCTTAAATTTTTTTCCATCTTTTTTGAATCACCCTGTATATGTACATATGTATTCAGGGTATTGAAAAGGTTTTTACAGACAAAAATTCAAAAATATATCCTTGTTTTCACATTTGTCACAATTCAGTTGCAAAAAGATCTAAATGACAGTTATGAAATGATATCTGTAAAAAAAGACTGAACTACAATTTAAAACAAAAGATTAATTTCAACTTTTCATATTATTGAAATATTAAATTTCATTCCTGTGCATATAAACGAATAAACAAAAGCCTTTTATAACTAAAAAAATATGTAATTACAATCCCCTGATTTAAAATTCCCACTCAGATAAAATTTTAGTATTGTCTTCTGGTGACTTTGAGACTTACAGTTTGGTGGAGAGACACAGATCTTAAAAATTGCCAAGATGGCTTCTTTTTCTGTTTCTAAAAATAGAAATCAATTCTTGAAACAATAAAAAAATAAAAATACGTATACAGTAGGGCAGAGTGAAAAAAATGAATATATTTTGATCAAAAAACGGGTAGGTGCCAAAAGTTGCCTTTATACTATTATATATCAAAAGCGTTGAATTTTACCGCTGTTAAAAAATGGCTTAAATCTTCGCTTTTAATACAGAAGTCGAAATTTTTTTTGTAAAAATTGACATATTTTTCAATTTTTTTAAGAAATGTTTTTTATTTAAAAGTGTTATTTAAATCTTTATTATTAATTTCTTGATATATTTAAACTATAAAACAATATCTTTATTTTGCATAACTGGATTAAACTGATAACTTTTGGTAAAAAAAGTGGCGTTACCACTCTATTATGGCATATAACAAATTGTTGTTTTGAATACAGCTTTTATCCAGTTGTTTTCAAAACTACCATGGACATGCCTCTTGGAAGTGGTTGCATTTCATGTCCCACCCGTCCCAACCACCGATATTCTAGGTGCAGTGTTTTATTTATACACTGAATTGTGATTTTTTTTTTTTTTATCGAAGACTTGCATAAGTTTTTTATACAGGGTGATTCAGCTCGTCGGTGACAAACTTTAAGGATCGATAGAGCACACCTAGACGAACATTTTTGAATAGGGAATGTAGGGTCCCTGACGCGATGGTAAGGCGCTAGGCGCTTTCGAAAATTTGGGTGCCGAAATTCGAAACGTCATAAAAACTAGGGAAATGGTTAGATTTTCTTGCTTGTTGCGTCGAAATGATTATGTTTGTTTAGACTTTCTTCAGTACCAATTTGATAAGCGTATCTCTTAAAACATGGATAGGGGGCGCTGCAGACTTTGAAGAACTAGACAACAACTTTAAGCCCGTTATTTTGATAATTTAACACATGCTCGCCAAAGTTTATACTCTAACTTAAAGTTTGAACCCAAAAGTAGAGCCCTGCAAAAAGCGTAAGAGCCGGAATAAAATGTCAAAGTACAGGGTGGTCGAAACTCGAAGGCTCCTAAGAGATAAACAAACAGATTTCTTGACTTATGGCATGCATTTTCATGATTCTGTTTGCTGGGGCTCTCTGAAACTCAGTTGAACGGTACAAAAAGAAACATTGATAGGGGGCGCTTTGGGCAAAAAACATAATTCGTTGACATTTCGGACGCTAACTGGAAACGGGGCGCTACGATCAGTTAGTAATAATGAAAACACATTTTCTACCTCTGCTCAACACTTCTGAATAAATTTAGACCAAAAACATCAATGATACTGGAAATTTATTTACAAAAAATAACACTACAGAAGATGCTCGAAATTTCGACCTTGGGCCATGATGCAGGCTTCGCACCTCCGTCGCATTGAGGAGTGTGTGTTTCCAACAATGCCAGGAGTATCTCTGATCTGCCCTGCAGCTGCCACAATGCGCGCCACAAGTTCTTCAGCACTGCTGACAGGTGTATGGTATACCTCGGCCTTCAGGTAACCCCAAAGGAAGAAATCCAAGCAGGTGAGGTCTGGTGATCGGGCAGGCCAGTGAACTGGACCCCCACGCCCGATCCACCGCTGGCCATACCTTGCGTTTAGATGGAGACGCACGTCGTTCGTGTAATGGGCCGGAGCTCCATCGTGCTGGAACCACATATGGCGACGCAAACCTTCGGGTACGTGCGCCTCCTCCAGAAGCTGCGGCAGCACTTGATCCAGGAAAATCAGGTAATTTCCACCTGTCAGCCGTTCAGGTAACAAATAAGGGCCAATGAGGCAATCCCCCAGAATGCCGGCCCACACATTTACTGAGAAACGCTCCTGGGCTGCTCGGCTTCTGGTTTCATGTGGATTTTCATCACACCACACATGACTGTTGTGGGCGTTCCACATTCCCTCCCGGCTGAAGGTGGACTCGTCCGTAAACAAAATGCTGTTTACAAAACGGGGATCCCTGGATCTCATCGCCAAGTACCATCTTGAGAATTCCACTCGAGGGCCAAAATCCTGCTCTCTGAGCAACTGCACCCGCTGGATGTGGTAGGGGTGCAGATTCCGGGAACGTAAGATGCGCCACGCAGTTGCTTGCGAAATGCCAACATGTCTGGCGATATCTCTCGTGCTAAGACCTGGGTTGTCCTCAACCAGGTTAAGCACAGCCTCTTCGTTGTCGGGGGTGCTCACTGATCGCTCCCGTTCAGGCCTGCCTCCGTCGAAAGATCCCGTTGTGGACAACCTCTGGTGTACTCGAGCGAAGAAGGCATGGCAGGGGATTTGCCTGTTGGGGTAACGCTCGGCGTACAACCGCTGAGCGGCTCGTCCATTACAACCAGCAGCGCCATACGCCAAATGCATGTCAACCAATTCAGAGTTTGTGTACCGTTCCATCCTACTACCGATCTGCAGACAAGTAACCCGAAGCTTAAGTAGGTACCGCACGTTCAAAAGACGTGTCTGCGCATACAACTACGTCATCTCGCGTTGTCGTCTACGCATTACGTATCTTTTGCATATCGATATGGTACGATATCTTTTGCATAAATCAGCAAAAAGCACCTTATGTAAATTTTATTGCGCGCATTGTGCATGATTGAAACCAGCTATGTTTGTTAAAAAAAACAAACAAACTGCAGTTTTAATAGCTTCTTATGATAAGTAAATTACTCTCTTGTTTTGTTTCTAACTGATCGTAGCGCCCCGTTTCCAGTTAGCGTCCGAAATGTCAACGAATTATGTTTTTTGCCCAAAGCGCCCCCTATCGATGTTTCTTTTTGTACCGTTCAACTGAGTTTCAGAGAGCCCCAGCAAACAGAATCATGAAAATGCATGCCATAAGTCAAGAAATCTGTTTGTTTATCTCTTAGGAGCCTTCGAGTTTCGACCACCCTGTACTTTGACATTTTATTCCGGCTCTTACGCTTTTTGCAGGGCTCTACTTTTGGGTTCAAACTTTAAGTTAGAGTATAAACTTTGGCGAGCATGTGTTAAATTATCAAAATAACGGGCTTAAAGTTGTTGTCTAGCTCTCCAAAGTCTGCAGCGCCCCCTATCCATGTTCTAAGAGATACGCTTATCAAATTGGTACTGAAGAAAGTCTAAACAAACAGAATCATTTCGACGCAACAAGCAAGAAAATCTAACCATTTCCCTAGTTTTTATGACGCACAGTGGTCCCAAATCGCGATTATGTGGCCAAAAATAAAAAAATCGAAGTTTCGTTTTTTGAAATGAAATAATTTCCACAGTATTTAGAAATATCTGAAGATTTATGTTCTTTAATATTTTGGTTTTATATGCTTTCATAAATTCGCATTGCTTATCTGAAGTTGGGAGTTTTGAGCGTTTTCTACTGTTGCGCGATTTTCAGTCAAATTCGTCGCATTCATAGCCTAATTAAGACCTTTTCAGATAGTTTGAAGTTTTTTTCTTTGCACTTTTCTGAAACAGCATTAAATTGTATATTTAATTTGTTTTTTCGGTTGCAAAAATCTCAAAAATTTTAAAAAGTGGATACATTTTAAAAATACATAGTTTTAAGCTATTTTCGCACATAAAAAGTGATATATAAAAAAAACTCCTCCGAACATATCGGAGATTTTACTACAATATGTAGAATGAACCTTCTAAAATAATATCCCAAGAGATCTATTGCGACTTTTTGCGATTTTGGGAGAACCAATGCTTTGAAGTTGGACACTGGATATCGCCCATATTAGTCCAGTATCAATAATCGGGTTGAAGGGCTATGAAATTTTCGCACTGACACAAAATTGTCAGTGTTGGTATAATGCAAGATTCCGATTAATATAACACTGTCAACTTAATTTTTTTTTAATTCTAGGAGGGGGTATAAATATGTAAATTTATTTATTTGTTTATTAATATTATTATTTTACAATATTTCTTTTACTTTTTCCGTTTATATCAAAAATCTTATTAAAACTTGAAGCACATATTTAGAGTGCAGTTTATATATATATATATATATATATATATACATATATATACACACATATATATATATATATATATATATATTATATACACATACATATATACCATATACATATATACATACACACTATTTCTACCAACATAAATGTAAGGAACTTTAGTCAGCTGGAAAAAAAAAATCATTCATTGTTTTAAGTTTCTGGATTATTTTTAAAGTTATATTTTGTCCACTTACAAATAAATTTTTTTAAATGTAATTTTTTTTTTTTTTTTTTTTTTTTTTTTTTTTTCTACGCATTGTCATGTAAATCTATTGTTACATTTTTCAATTTATTACATGAGTATAATATTTTATTATATTAATTTGTATGCATACTTAAATTTATATAACATTTTTGCCGACTGCTTCTATCTTCGGATCCTATAATTTCTTCTGCTCGTGAATTGCCCAAAGAAATGCGCATAAGCTTGCTCCAGAAATTAAGAAAGATTTGCAAGCATTACTAATTTCAAAACAATTTCATGAAAGTTTGCAGGCAAATGCAGCTATAAGCGATAATTCCACTGATGAGGGACTTAGCAGTGAAGAATCATCAGATGCTTCAGATGGATTGTTATAGCTATAGATTTTTGTTTTACTATGTAAATTTTAGATTTGACATCTGAAATTTTCGTTATTTCATGATGTGTGTAAGTATTGCATTAAATTATATTTAATTTAGTTATTACATGTCTATAGTTATTAGTGTACGCATCTATAAACATTACCAAGATTTAATGATTTTAAATGTGCAAGGTTTATTGATTTTAAATAAGCAATACGAAAGAACAAATTAAAAAAAATGTATGAACATTTTACTCAACCCTCGGGATGAATGTTGCGATTACTCGAAATGTCTAATTCCACTTTTCTGAAGGGCATTTAACCCTTTATGCAGTGAAGGTACTTTTAAGTACCATTGACGAAAATTTATTGTTAAATTTATTTATTCTGTCTATTAATGAAAATCTATTTTTCTTTCCATAAAATAAAATTTGCTCTATCAAATTTTCATAACGTAGAGATATAGTCAAAGCTAAATAGTTTCAAAAAGTGGTAATATTCTTAATCATTTTCATAGGTATGGCCTTTTTTTAAGAAAAAACTTATATGAAACATTTTGAACTACAAAAGTCTTTCAATACATTTAAATGCATTGCTTGTATTTGAATTGTGATATTTCCATAAGGGTATTTTTGGCCAATTAATCTGATTACTTTTGTAAATTGATTACAAAAAAAAAGTTAAAACTACCGATATATTTAATCGGTTTAAATGAAAATTTATCTAAATTTCACATTATTATAATTTAAAAATGCAATATATCTTCAGATATTAAAGAAAATAATTATTGAGCTGAAGCAATTTCTTGATAATTAATTCCATAGATAAAGGATTAAAAAACGGATTTTATTTTTATTTTTCGATAAAAGCAATAAAAATATTTTTATTTTTCAAATCAGATTTTGTTTGTAAGAATTTAAAAAAATGGGGATATTAGAAATTTTATAAGGGGGAGGGGTGGAGAGGGGAAGAAAAGAGGGAAATTTCAAATATGCTAGAAATTGAGATAAATATTTATTTATTTAATATTAACAAAATAAAGTGACAAACACAGATTTTTTTTTTTTTTTTTTTTAATTTTAAAGTTATTATTCTCTGTGTGTTAGAGATGTGCAAAATATTTGGGGGGGGGGGGGGATCGAAAATTTTCGAAGTGATCTAATTAATGAATTCTATGATTTATTATTAATTCATATTAAGTTGATGTTGAAAACTTAAAAAATATATTTTTAGATTTTCTTTGCTGTAAGGTCAGATGGAAAAAGGGGAGATTTCACATGTGTTTTATGGGGAAAAGGGTGGGGGGGGGGACAAAGTTTAGCTGATCGGTTTTTTTATGTATTTCGTTGATTGCTTGCAAACTTTTGTTTTTACTTTGCAGTAACATTAAAAAGAAAAAAAAAAGATTTTAAATTATACATTTTCAATGAGGGAGGGAGAAATTGAGGGGTGTGAAATTTTCCGGAAATACTGAATCTGATGATTTGTCTTGAAAAAGATGAAATAATCACGAAAATCAAAAATGTCCATACCCGTAAAGAGAGAGAGAGAGAAAACTCGTAAAAATTAGAAAATTTAAATCTAACAAAAACTTTCCCCGTCTTTTGCCCCCCCCCCCAAATCCCTTCCCCCGGAACCCCAGGTACATTTGTTTGAAATTCACTATGTAATATCATATGGTATGTTAGAAAAGGAAAATGAATCATATACAACCACTAGGAAAACCGGAAATGATTTTTGGCCACTAAATCGCGATTTGGGACCACTGTGTGACGTTTCGAATTTCGGCACCCAAATTTTCGAAAGCGCCTAGCGCCTTACCATCGCGTCAGGGACCCTACATTCCCTATTCAAAAATGTTCGTCTAGGTGTGCTCTATCGATCCTTAAAGTTTGTCACCGACGAGCTGAATCACCCTGTATATTAACAAAGTTCATTTCTTTTTTATATCCGCAGACTTTGGATACTGCTGCTGTGAGTTTCTTCAGGTATATTTCGTGCAATTAATCCATTATGATTGGACGGTCTATTACCATAACATTTTTCAATCAATTGCATTTTATATATAATAATCTGCTTCAACGTTGATTGTAGGTATTGGAACTTTGAGTATACCATCATTTACTGCACTTCTTGAATTTACAATTGAATTATTAATTCATGTCTATGCTGAGAAGCTAGCAATTTAATGACGATCAGCTAGCAATTTCATGGTGATGACGATCGCAGAGAGGATTTCAGTCAGAATTTGTACTCGGTGTGCAAAGTAACCATTGTTCTAAATAATTTTTTTAGTATTTTTTTATGTTGTCTTCTGTTTTGTTTAGTTGTCGAGTAATTTTCCATAAGTTTTTAGATCCATTCTTTAGATGTGTATTACATTTGATATAAATCATCCTGGGACATAAACTTGAAAAGTCTAATTTGTGACTGAACTTACTGACCCTGATGGTCAATCAGGGATTAGAAACGAGGAAAATTCTATTTGACTTAGAGTGCAATATTTTATTGAGAAAAGTGTTTTGGTTTTCTGTTTTTCGATTCGCTAGTTCTTTCGTGCAATATCTTTCCTTTTAAAATAGCTTTGCAATTCACCAGCAGGTATTTCTGGTCTGTGCTGTGTACCTTTTCCTTAATTTGATGAAATAATTTTTCAAAATTACTCTTTATGAGTTAACAAAATTGCAATAGGAAGTAAATGTCACGTGTAGAAAGATTTTTCAGTTCGGCCGATAAATGCACGTGGATTAGAAATTTTCTCATCGATGTTATCTGACAAATGACGCAGAGAGAATTCACTGGAGTGAAAGTAAGAAATGATCTATTATTATAGTCCATTCTAAATTTGTCCTATGCAAAATGGTTTATAACGACGAATAGAATTCTTCACCTATTAAATGAGCACTCGTTCTCCATTAGAATCTGTGCATTCACTCACAAAGTACTATGCATTCCAATTTTGTGCCAGAGGAGAGTTTACCTTCAAGTGCAATTCACTTCTATAGAAGGGATCTAAAACTTAATGGGAAATTACTAGACTACTAAACAGCCCAGAAACCCAGAAAATGGGCTAAAAGAAATACTAAAAGAAGTTATTTAGGACAATGGTTGGTTTGCACATGCAGAATAAATTCTGATTGAAATGATATCTGACGTTCACCATCACATTAAACAGTTCGCTTCACACAACAATTAAATCCATAAATAAAACACTTTTCCTAGATGGTTGGGATATTGCGACGGGTGGGGCATGAATTGCAGCTGCTTCCACAAGTTATCTTCGGGGTAGTTTTGAAAGCAACTGGGTGAAAGCTGTATTCAAATCAGCAATTCGTTGTATGCCCTTATAGAGTAGCAAGAGAGTAGTAGGAGATAACTCCGTTTTTTTTTTTTTTTTTTTTTTTTTTTTTTTAAGAATGTTGTTAACTTTGCTACAGTTATGAGAACGAAGATGTTGTTTTATAGTTTAAATATGTTAAGAAGTTAAAATTAAAGGTTTAAATAACACTTTTAAACAATAACATTTTCTTTAAAAAGTAATATTTTTGAAAAAAAAATGTCAAATGTTACCAAGAATTTCGGCATTTGGACGAAGCCATATTTTTCAGCGGTGAAATTTCACGCAGATGATATAAATTAATATAAAGGCAACTTTGGCTCCTATCCGTATTTAATAAAAAGAAAATCATTTTTTTCGCTCCACCCTAATGTAGGTATTTATCGTATTCAAAAGGCTTTTACAGACAAAAATTCAAAAATATTTCCTTCTTTTCACATTTATCAAATTTCAGTAGCAAAAAATTCTGTATGACAATTTTGAAATGATATCTGTGTTAAAAAAGCTTGAACTAGGGTAACATCCCCAGTAATTGGCATGCACCAATGATTGGCACATCCTACAACCATGTCCTAATATAAGATTTATATCCAGTCTTTTAAAAATGCAAGACCATATACCAGTTATATGCTCATTTACTTTAAAGATTATAGCTTTGATTTATGCTACTAGATAACAATAGTGCCTAGGAAAGAGAAACAATTATAATTTGTATAAAATTAGCCATTTTTGTTGCAAATGCTTCTTCTTTGGCTTAAGAAAGGCATGCTTTTCAATTCATTATTATCTGATTTCTAATGTATTTTAAATTTTAAGTGACAGCAGTTTTGTTTAGCTGAAAAGGGTTACTTTAATTGTACAATTTTGTACCTGAACATTTATACGCTTGTTTGAATTTTTAATCTGAGAGCTGTCAAGATCCATAAATTTATGATTCATTAGTAATAAAATATTTGATTTGGTCAAAGTAAGTATTTATTCCATTTTATAACTTATATTAAATATCCATTTTAATAATAAACAAGCAATGTATAAAAAAAATAAAGTCAATTCCTACTTAGATCAACAAAGAAAAAATGTATTTTAGTTACTTTTTATTAAATAATTACAATTAATTTAAATTTGTATGCACATAGGATAGAATCACAATATTAAGAGGCAAAATAGAAAGCAAATTTCCTTGCAATTTTTCATATTCCTTTCTATCTTAGCAAGGTCTCCATCGAACTTGGCGATTTTTATGAACGGTTTGATTCTTGCTCAGTGTGACCGTTTTTGGATTGTTGTAAGAAATCTGGACTGTTGTAGGACTTACAACAAGCTAAATCAATCTAACAACTCAGGCTAAAAGATAGTTGTCAGTCTATTGATATACTGTTCATCAATAGATGGCAGGACCATCGATTTTATTTTTAGCTTGTTGTCAGTCCAAATCTAGCCTGCTTTTAGTTTGAAAAAACGTTTACACTGTTCTCGCTAGTAGGCGTATTTCAACCTGAGTTAATTCTTGCAGCTCTCTTAGTATAGGACCTGGATCCAAATTGTTCCAATGTGTGCTTTCGGCGGCAAATGATCCTTATTGCTGTTGATGTGATTTTTACAACGATTACATAGTAGAAGCATTGGCTTATTTCATAATTCATCCGGTAAAAACGCCTTCGTTTCTGTCATATGGCTTCATGCGAATTGATTGCGATAGTATTGTTTCGTACAGTTTTCGCAAATTCTCTCACAGAATGTGTTGATGGATCTTTCGAATGTAGCAATATGTGCATTTATTCTTACAAATGTTTGTGGATATTGAATACGTTGTCTTTCTTGGCGATATATAATTTTAATATAAGTTATAAGTTACGTGTTGTTCTTGAATTTCATTTTGTATTGATAGTGCTTGTCTACGACAAAGATCTTGTAATCGTGTATCGCGCTGCTCTTGTGTCACATTTGCTGTTGTTAGTGCACTGATAAAAATTTTAAACTTTTTCTGCATCGTCCCTCCACCGCTTTTATAGGAAACGATTACTTCACTGTATTATGAAGATTTTACATTGGTCAAAATAGAGATATTCTATAACAGCGATGGAGAGACGATGCAGCAAAAGTTTCAAATTTTTAGCAATGCGCTTGTTACGACGTAGATCTTGTATTCGTGTTTCGCGTTGCCCTTTCGTCTCATTTGCTATTTTTAGTGCTTGTCTAAGACGTAGTTCTTGTAATCGTAATTTGTGTTGTTCTTGAGTTTCATTTGTTATACATAATGCATGTCTTTGACGATCAACTAATGATTAATTTTCGCGCTGATCTTGAGACGCATTCTGTAATCTTTGATTTCATTTATCTAACAAGGGGACCACCAAACATGGTGCTCACAGATTTTGATGAATTCAAAGTATATTGTAGGGGTCATACCATTAATTATTCGGCTGAAAGGGTTCTTTCAAATGGGCCTTAGTTTTTGAAAAATTGGGGGTCAAAGTTCAGCGTATATTTTAAATAGTTATTAGTAAAGCTGTTTGTAAACAGCTTCGTGGCTCCGCAGTAACGTGCGAGATTCCAGACCTGGACGTGGCGGGTTCAACTACAAGGTGGAGCTTTTTTTTCTTCTTTATATGTTTCGTATATGTTAAATTTTTTAAGCAGAATTGGAAATTCTACAGCTTTCAACTTATTAATATTTTCTTATGGGGATAGTTTACTTTTTTCATTTTTTTGCACTTCAAAATTCATAAAATAAATAAAAATAAATAAAAAATGCATAGATAATTAAAATTTTCAAACGTATAAAAATTTTGAATATTTTAAAATTTCTTCTACTTTAAATATTAATAATTTTGCTCAATTACATTTATATATATTGCTAAGTAAAAAAAAACATACCTTTGTAAATTCATTAAATTCACATTCTTCAATCAATATGCGTTCATCTGCCTCAATAAATTGCCGATTATCTCATATCTGTAATATTGAATTATGAAATTCTTCAGCTATAGCAATAGAAGAAAAGGAAATCCGGTTGGGAATTTGTAAGCAGATTATCATTTTGTAACAACATCTCGCAATATTTTAATGCATTCGTAATTTCGCCTTTTTGTTCCTTTTCCAAACAAAAACTTTCTGTACTAGTGCTGCTTCCTTCCATTACAGTATTTTTAGCATTCAACCTTCGTTCGACACAAATCTACCTTCGCTCAGTTTTCAAACCATAATTTCAGCTATACATTTACATACCAATATTTCAAATCTTTTATTTGTCTGCAAAAGAAACAAAATGACAACAGCAAAAACAATTTCTATTTTTGCTTGATTTTACCGAGAAAATAAAAGCAGACGAATAAAATAAATATGTATGATTTTATGTATCGTAAATTCTAATTTCATTAGCAGACGACTTTTCCAATCTAGTTGATTTTTTTTATGAATAGTAAATTTGTTAATATATATATATATATATTTAAATATAATCTGTCATTTCTTATTTGTGCAAACGATAAATAATGTTGAGGTTACGTTACAAATAAATGTATTTAAAGATCAGTAAAAATTTGGATAATATTTTAGCACTACTGCATTAATATTTTATTACACTTTCGAAGGTATGCATTATTTGAATTAACTAATCCCATAAATGTTTGAGAAATTGCACCTAAAAATTATTTTGTATAATTTATAGAAAAAAGGATAAATTTTCATTTAAAATATTGCACACACACACACACACACACACAAAAAAAAAAAAAAAAGAAAGCGATACAAAAAAGAAAAATTATTATTTCAGAATTGTGCTTAGAAAAGAAATTACATAATAATTAATAAAAAAAAGGTTAAATGCATAAATTTGTTATGCAGTTTTGTCAATAAAAATAGTAATTTAAAAATTGCAGATAAAAAGAAATTTTCATGAAATACATTCGAAAATATAAATTTACTTTATTAAGAAAATATCAAAAAGTTCAAAGCTGTAGAATTCCCAATTGTGCTTAAAATATGTAACATGTAAAAGGTATATAAAGAAAGAAAAAAAAAGCGCCAACTTGGATTTTTTTTACTTAGCAATATATATAAATGTAATTGAGCAAAATTATTAATATTTAAAGTAGAAGGGATTTTAAAATATTCAACATTTTTATACTTTTGAAACTTTTAATTATATATGCATTTTTTATTTATTTTTATTTAATTTATAAATTTTGAAGTGCGATTAGTTTATCATTTGAACATTACTTTTTTAAATAAGAAAAAAAAAAAAAAAAAAAAAAAAAAAACGAAAAAAGTAAACTATTTCCATAAGAAAATATTAATAAGTTGAAAGCTGTAGAATTTCCAATTCTGCTTAAAAAAATTAACATATACGTTCTTTATACATACCATATATAAAGAAGAAAAAAAAAAAGCTCCAACTTGGAGTTGAACCCGCCACGTCCGGGTCTGGAATCGCGCACGTTACTGCGGAGCCACGAAGCTGTTGACAAACAGCTTTACTAATGAGTATTTAAAATATACGCTGAACTTTGACCCCCAATTTCTCAAAAACTGAGGCCCATTTGAAAGAACCATTTCAGCTGAATAATTAATGGTATGACCCCTACAATAGACTTTGAATTCATCAAAATCTGTGAGCACCATGTTTGGTGGTCCCCTTGTAAGCGTAGGCGCTTTTCTTTATCTGTTTCATTTGCAAGTTTTTCTTGGCGCTTTTGTTTTTCTTTCTCTAATCGTCGCTTGCGCTGTGTTGTAGTTTCTTTTCCCGTATAAAACTAAAATCAATGAAATATATTTAATTAATGAATAATTATTTGCAAATAATGTATTAACATCAAGTGTCAATCACTACAAGTTTAAAAAAATGCATTTGAACTTGAGGGATTGAATAAAAAGTATTTTATTAAAGATTGAAAATTTGAACAAGATGTTTAAATATATAGAGAGAGAGTGTGAACTAATAAACTGTTAAAAAATTGAAACTTTTGCTGAATCGACACTCCACCACTTATATAAATAAGATTACTTCACCGCATTGTGGAGCATTCTCATTGATCAAAATAGAGATATTCTGTAAAAGCAGTGGAGTGACGATGCAGCAAAAGTTTCGATTTTTTAACAGTGTAGTGAAAATTGAAAAATAGCTTATATAAATTTATTTTTAAAATTAAATTAATAAAATTTACTTAAAATGAAGTTTTATTCCATTTAAATTAGTTATAGTTGTAAATTTAATTTTTATTAACTTATTACAATTTTTAAAAAAATTAGATTTTATACAAAGATCTGATTGACGGTAAAAAATACAAAGGAACGGATAATAAAGGTCATATATACTTTATTAACTGACTTAAGATCAAAACAAAAATCTGAAAATAAAACGTTATTGCCTTGGAAAAGACACAACTCGGAATCGTTCAATCACTAACTCGTCGGCTTTACCGACTGAGGAAGATATTTACGGTAAAGGATGGAGAAAAGGGAAAAAACGCGCATGAATACAGCAAGGTCCCATCGAGTGTTTGCGTTAAGATTCCCATATAAATGCGAAAAATATATTTCGATTTTTCATGAGGATTATATAACAAGCAACAGTTTTTCCTAAAAACAGGTCTAGTTTTGTTATATTTACCTGAAGAAAATTCATATACGTCGTCGTTCAGTCCGCCCATGTGTCCGTATATATATTATCGCAAAAACTACCCAACCTAATCGTTTGAAGTTTAAAACAGATCATTATTACATAATTTGGTGGAATTATTTTAAATTTAATGAAAATCCGATGTATAGTTCAATTACAGTGACAATCAAAAATTCCGTTAAATTACGGTCAATGGAAGTACATACTGATGCTACACTCTTTCGAACATAATAAAATTCCTATGCGTCTATGAAATATGTACTAAAATATGCATTTTGAACAAGCTGTGGCGCAAAGAATATTTTTTATTAATTTACAGGGCCACACCTATTGCATAATGGTATAAGGGAAACATTGTTTTAGGGAGCGTTTTAATTATATTGAGCTTTTTCATATTTTATGAAATTGATATACATCGTAGAGTTTTGCTACAAATTAATTCCTGTATAATAGAATGCATTTAGTATTTACAGGGACGCACAAAAAATTTCAGATTCTGTACTGTATCCGAAGTACTGTATATTTTAAAACCTTTGTTATAGTACGAAAGTACCTCATTTTTTGTCACGTTTGACGTGCAATTTCCGACTTGTTTATTTATTTCTTAATAAATTAATTATTTGTTTCATTTAAAATAATTAATTAAAATTCTGTAACTTCTGTTTACTACTTATTTTTAAAAATTGAAAAAAAAAATTTGCATTTTTTCCAATATTTATATTTTTTTCTAGAAACCCACTATTTGTCTTCAGGTTTAAAGTTTTTTTTTCTTTATCAGCATTTACATCATCATGGATACTGTTAGAAGTACGTTTCTTTATAACACTTTTGATTTTCAATTATATAGATTTTGCGGAACTTTCTTTTAAAATTATTCTCTTCCATTTATCTGTGCACAATTCTTTTAAAAATCTTTACAGGGTCAAAAATTGTGTTTCTAAAATGTTGAATTCACATCTTTATTTTCGAAAAAATACATTTAATAGTAAGAAAATGCAATTTACACACTAATGAAATTCATAAAAATATATTTTATGCAAAAATTTCTAGTGCGAATTTTGATTAAAATTAAGTGACAGAAAGAATATACTGCAACCCTTCAAAGGGTTAAAAATCATTTTTATGTTTATTTTATGCATTTCCTGAATGGATAAATGACCAGTTTGTGGTAAAACTGATCCGTTTTACCACAAACTGATTCTTAAAAGAGAATAAAACAATATTTTAAAGAGAATTTGTCTTTGTTTTTAAGCAACTCTTAATTTTACACCACCTAATACACTAATTATTTTAAAGTAACAGAAAGATTCATAGAAATTTGACGATATATGTTTTTTAAAGATATATGTTTTTTAAAGATATATGTTTTTAGGATATGTTTTTATGTTTTTAAATATGTTTTAAGATATATGTTTTTTAAAATTACACCGCGACAGAAAACTGCCAAGAAGTGGATTTTTAGGTATTACAGAAGCATAATATTAAAAATTCACAAAAGTTAAATTCACTATTTTAAACATGTAAAGACAACAGGGAACGTAAATATAAATCAAAGAAGATTTACTTAATACCTGATTTTACTTTGTATGATTTTTTTTTTTTAATTATTATTCAGAGCATCAATAAAAAGTTACTATTTCATAGCGCAACTTCTGTTTTACGCAAGTTTTTAGGTGATGCAAGGTAACCTTGGTTTTACTGAAAAAAATCGTCTCCAAACTTTTGATCAATCATATTTTTGCATTTAATCTTATCATATAATGCTAAAAATTAGTAAACTATGCTTTTACAGGTTTGATTTAATAAATTAAAGAAAATAAAGAAATTATTAATTTCTATGAATAAAAGATACCACTTATATTGTAATTAATAAATTTTAATGGTTATCATTTTTTTTTGCATAATTAGTTGTCACATAAGTTATATAAATTTTTCATTAGAAAAATTTTTGCAAAAGATCATGCCGAACATATATTTTTAACAAACATTATAAAAAATTCGATGTCATGAGTGACTCACATGCTTAAGTTTACATATATTTTTAAACAATTTATTTCTTTAATTAACTTATTTTGAAGGTATTTGTTTAAAAGTTTTAAATGCAGTTTCAAATAATATATTCTTTGTACCATCGATTATTTAATACTGTGATGAGTAATAATTATATAATGTAGATGCAATTTGTTGCTAATGAATGTGAAGAAAATGGTAAAAAATGTTAAAAGAAATTAAAAAACTCCAAAAAAGTCAATTAAAAGTCTCCAAAATTAAATTATGTTTACTAGATTAATTTAAGACACAATTTTTCAATCGGTAAACTAATCTCTCTAATAAATTATGTTTATCTGAACAATTCGAAATTTTGAAATCGTCGTAACAAAAAATATGTATCGTTTGAATGTTTTCATTTTTTGCTATCTTTTTTCTCGATTACTATTTCTAGAATGTGCAGTATAAAAAAGAGTATTTTTCGATTTCCTTTTAGACATTAAAAATTTTTCAGTATTTGTTCACTTAAGGGATTCAGAAGATTTTAGAAGTTTGAATGTCAGAAATTTCTAAAAGTAATTGTCAACATATTTAAACAGAGAATTATTTTAACTAAAGAAAGGAAATATCATTTTACGATAAAAAAGGTTTTCATACATTGAAAATTTCGAAACCTATTTTTAAATACGAATTAAAATAAAATAATATGTAAGATTAAAGAAAATTTCATATATTATTGAAATTTTATGAAATAATATTATTAATGAAATATTAATATATTACTTATAATCTGATGATTATTTATAATTTTAATATTAATGAAATTTTAAAATGTTTACTATTATTTTTAACACAATCAAACTGATTGGTAAAGTTATCATACGAATTGAATATTTCCAGCTTAGCGAAAAATTGCCGTTGATTTTTGTCGTCCGATTATCTACGCTAGTGGGATATAGGACCAGGGGGAGTGCCCTCCGTGGGGGTCTTTCTAAGGGAACCTAACCCGTATTTACGCAAGTACAAGGCCAATGCTTTACCTGTTAAGCTATCTGGGCGATAGCCGGCGGGGATTTTTCGCTCAGATAACCTTAATGGTCGTAACATCTGGTCTGTCATATGAAACAGCTCGCAGAATAAACCGCAGGTAATGGAACTCCATATAACGATGGATACGTAGATATACTATTATTTTTAACACAATCAAACTGATTGGTAAAGTTATCATACGAATTGAATATTTCCAGCTGAGCGAAAAATTGCCCAGGCCGGGGATCGAACCCGGATACTTGGCTTACAATTTTTCGCTCAGCTGGAAATATTCAATTCGTATGATAACTTTACCAATCAGTTTGATTGTGTTAAAAATAATAGTATATCTATGTATCCATCGTTATATGGAGTTCCATTACCTGCGGTTTATTCTGCGAGCTGTTTCATATGACAGACCAGATGTTACGACCATTAAGGTTATCTGAGCGAAAAATCCCAGCCGGCTATCGCCCAGATAGCTTAACAAGTAAAGCATTGGCCTTGTAAGCCAAGTATCCGGGTTCGATTCCCGGCCTGGGCAATTTTTCGCTCAGCTGGAAATATTCAATTCGTTTAAAATGTTTGTTCACTTGAGGGATTCAGATGATTTTAGAAGTTTGAATGCAGAAGTTTCTAAAAGTAATTGCCACACATTTAATTATTTTAATTAAGGAAAGAAAATGTCATTTTACGATAAAAAGGGTTTTCATACATTAAAACTTTCGAACCCGATTTTTAAATACCAGTTAAAATAAAATAATATGTAAGATTAAGGAAAATTTCATATATTTTTGAAATTTTAAAATAGTTTATAATTCACAACATTGTCTAAAATTTGTAACATTAATGAAATGAATGGTATAATTAATAACATTTTTTTCGACTCCAGATTCTCAGCGATATTTAAATCACTGCTGGAAACCTGCAGATTAAATAAACAAATTGCAAATTTAGTCTATTTTAAATTTATTAAAAATTGAAAACTGGTAAAGAGAAATTACATTTCAATATTACTGTTTCAACTAATATAAGTATCAAAATCAAGTTATTTTTATTTATTTATTTATTTATTTATTTATTTATTTTTTGCTACGCAGATCAATTTTAAACTTTAAATTAAACATTGAATGCATATTGACTTTATCAATAAAATAGTAGGAATCGTTTTTGTTTGATTAAAATAGTAATAATTCTTCTCATCTTATTTGATTCATTAATTATCTGTGACTGTTAGCTTAAAAATTCGAACCCTTTGTCATGAGAAAAACATTTGCAACAACACTGATATAAGTAAGGTTTTTAAAAAACAATGATAGGTAACTCAGTTAGTAGAATTTTGTTCGAATTAATGTAATAAATATAGATATAATTTTAATTCTAAAAAGTTCTTTCTAATTGTACATGATTTATCTATATATTTCTACGTATATAAAATAGTTTGTCCTGACTGAGTGATAATCAATGCAGAGCCTAAACTACTCAACTTAGAAGCATCATAATTGGGGAAAATACACATTTATGATGTAAGGTTGCATTAGAAATTTCTCTCCACTAAAGGGGTTAAAAGAGGGGGGCGGACGAAAATTATAAAAAATAGCAATCTCAGCAACTGTTGTAGGTAAGAGTGAGAACTTAGAAGCATCATAATTGGGGAAAATACACATTTATGATGTAAGGTTGCATTAGAAATTTCTCTCCACTAAAGGGGTTAAAAGAGGGGGGGGGCGAAAATTATAAAAAATAGCAATCTCAGCAACTGTTGTAGGTAAGAGTGAGAACTTAGAAGCATCATAATTGGGGAAAATACACATTTATGATGTAAGGTTGCATTAGAAATTTCTCTCCACTAAAGGGGTTAAAAGAGGGGGGGGGCGAAAATTATAAAAAATAGCAATCTCAGCAACTGTTGTAGGTAAGAGTGAGAACTTAGAAGCATCATAATTGGGGAAAATACACATTTATGATGTAAGGTTGCATTAGAAATTTCTCTCCACTAAAGGGGTTAAAAGAGGGGGGGGGCGAAAATTATAAAAAATAGCAATCTCAGCAACTGTTGTAGGTAAGAGTGAGAAAGTCCAGAATATAAATCTGTTGAAAAAATAATGAAACATGTATTTTAAAATCCCTCCTAAGAGGGTTAAATGGGGGGGGGGGTGAAAATTATAAAAAATCGCAATCTCAGCAACTGTTGTAGGTAAGAGTGAGAACTTAGAAGCATCATAATTGGGGAAAATACACATTTATGATGTAAGGTTGCATTAGAAATTTCTCTCCACTAAAGGGGTTAAAAGAGGGGGGGGGCGAAAATTATAAAAAATAGCAATCTCAGCAACTGTTGTAGGTAAGAGTGAGAAAGTCCAGAATATAAATCTGTTGAAAAAATAATGAAACATGTATTTTAAAATCCCTCCTAAGAGGGTTAAATGGGGGGGGGGGTGAAAATTATAAAAAATAGCAATCTCAGCAGATAGAGTCTCAGCAGCCTTTATAGGTAGCAGCATGATAGTCCAGAATATAAATCTGCTGAAAAAATAATGAAACATCTATTTTAGCAATTTTACAGGGGTCTTAAAAGGAGGTTGAAAATTTTAGAACACTTGGCCCATCTCAGAAGCCATTTTAGGTATGAGCGTGAAATTGCAGAAAATAAATCTAAAAAAAAATAATAAAAAATTTCTATCGGCAATTTTAAAATTTCCACCCCTGAAAGGGAGAGGGCTAAAGTGGGGGTAAAAAAAAAAAATATTTAAACCCATTATGTGATACATCTTGTTAAAGTCCTCGGAGCACTCTTTAGATTATGGTTCTTTCTTTCTTCCTTACCAATTTGGACCCCGGACAGGGGCAATTTTTAAACTTTTTTGAAATCGTAGTGTTTTTATCTTTTAAATCGATTTTTTTACTCATCCCACCAATAAATATTATTTATAATATATGAAAATTTTAAACAGAGACAAGGGGTTGCTGTCCAGGGTCACAATAGTTGGAACCTTGGAGTTCGTTTTTTCAACTTTTGCCGACACCCCTCTAGTGACATATCATTGGAGAGAACAATTAACACTAATTCATGTTACAAACCTCCCGATCCCCTTCCTCTAATTTTCCCCCATAGGGGGGTATTTTTCAAGATTTAGGCGACACTCTTTATGTGATATATCATTGGTCAGCCCTCTGATCATTTATTCATATTATGCACTTCTATTGCGCCTTCCCTCCATGTTGCCTCTACTAGGGGGTACGTTTAACATATGCACCTATAAGGTCTTCTAATAATGGAAAGTTATGGAACTGATCTTAAATGATATAGAAAAAATCAATAAAAAATACTGATCCCATTCATCATTTTATTTCCTGTTCTTACTACTAAGGGATGCTTTTAATCCTTATTTCTTTGGCTATTTTGCTGCTAATAACCAAAAAGTTCTAATTTTTGACACTTAAACTTTCTTATTCTTTTGTACTTATTTTATCCTTTTATTTTATACTCGCACCTTTTCTACTTTTTGCAACCAGGGCATGCTGTCACATGACTTTTCCATTATTGTAACTCCCTTATAGCCTCCCTTTGTGTTGGTGTTTTTTATTTCCCCCTATTTAGAGTTTCCATGTATTTACAAAAATCGACTTCATAAGCATGTAAAAAGAATGATTTTTATAAACGATTGTAGAACCTCTCGAATGTAGATTCCCGGAAGTAATCGATGACTGTGTTTTGCTCGATGTGCATCGATTGTGTTTTTTACGATGACGATTTTTTTCCACTGGTAAATTTTCGAAAATCGTTCATCACTGGCCATATCAAAACAGGAATTTAAGGTAGAAATATGAAATTCATGAAAACGAACTTTTTAATAAAATTATTAATCATTTATTTCATAGATTTTAGAAATTTTCCTCTCCCCTCCAAAAGGATTAACGAGATGTACACATCTATTAGGTCATTCCACTATACTTCTGCAGCAATTTTACATAGAGGCATGAATTTGAAGATCACTGATAAACAAATTTTAATGAATTTTCTGTTTCTCTATAAGCATTGGGTGTTTCTTATAAATTTCAAGCTGCTGAAAGAGAATATGTTTGTAAAAATTTTCTGTCACCCTCCAATTTTGAGAAATTTTATTTATACGTTTTGAAGTATGTAGGCATCGGATAGGCATTATAATTATATTACAATATTCTTTTATATGCATTTGATTCACACAAGCATACGTTTTTCTTATTATAACGATAGAAGATAAAGAAAGAGAGTAGAAAAAGATGTCTCCATAATAAATTTTATGTTAGCGACAGCGTTAGCCTCATTCACTGTATTTGGCTTTAACGCAAATCTGTGACAGTTGAAACTTATCTTTTGGGGCGAGTGTACTGGTATTTTTTAGTTCTGTAAGACTTTTTACTTAAATTTTGATTATAATTATCCTATTTTTCTCTAAAATATGTGAAAAATGTCTAGAGGATGCGTTAATAAACCCGATTATTTTTGCTATATGTGTGGGGAGATAACTTTGAAAAAACATCGATGCGTTTTCACGCCACTAATAAAGACTGCCTACCACATGTACTTTGGATGTAATGTAGGTGAACAAGATAAGAAATGGGCACCTAATTCTTTTTGTACATGATGTGCTACAAACCTCCGGGCGTGGATGAAAGGTAAAAGAAAGAGTATGCCCTTTGCTACACCCATGATATGGCGCGAGCCGAAGGATCGTATAACTGACTGCTACTTTTGTATTATAAAAATTAAAGGATTTTCTCTGCAAGAAGTAAACATAAAATTAAGTACCCAAACTTAGATTCAGCAATGCGACCAGTGTTACATAATGACTATTTACCAATGCCAAAACCTCCAGAGAATTTTACATATGACGATGTTTCAGTAGAAATGGAAATTGAAGAAACTGAAACTTCCTTTACATCTGATATAAACTATTCTCCTGGCATAAATGAAGAACCACACCTAATTACTCAAGAAGAATTAAATGATCTTGTAAGAGACTTAAATTTATCAAAGAAAAGCTTTAAATTACTTGGATCAAGATTGCAAGGTTGGAATCTCCAGAAAAACAATACAAAAATATCTATTTACTGAAATCGAATTAAGAAATATTCGACATTTTTTTCAAGAAAAGGTGATTTATGCTATTGTAATAAGTGGTTTAATGTCTCCTTTAAATTGTCAATATAGCTCAGAACAATAATAATTATTCATCGATGGTTCGAAAACCAGGTTGAAGGCTGTGCTTCTTCATAATGGAAATGCCCTGTCGTCTGTTCCAATGGTATATTCTTGCATAATGAAAGAGTCTTATGAAAATATGAAAATACTGCTTCGTGAAATTGATTACTCACATCACGATTGGAAACTTGTAATTGTGCCTATAAGAGAGCATCCACAGAGAAGACATTTATTGCTGCATAAAGTATGAAATTTCTTATTAATATCATTTCCTTTTAAAAAATTCTTCTACATTTTCTGAAACTTTATAAACAATGCATATTTTAAGTGTTTTAAATATTAATTTTAAGCTTTATAAGTTATTTAAAAGTTTGTCATTACTAAATTACCAAATGATAACTTTCATAAGGTTTATGCGCTGAATAACTACTACAAAATTCAGATTTTCAAGATTTGAATTTTTTAAAAATCTGCGGGTGATGGAAACTTTTTTAATGGCATATTCTTTCACAGCACCACATAAAATATAAAAGTCACCGCATACTTACTTAGAAACAGAAACCTTGTTTATCATTGAATTAATCTACTAAAACAAACTTAAACATGTATCTTATCTAGGGTAGATGTGCCAGTAATGGGCCACCTTCCAGTAATGGGCCACCTCGCACTTTTTGGTTTATAAAAAAATAATAAATAATAGTTAAGGTTTTATTATTTTTTTCTGAACTCTACCTTGCATGCTTTATAAGCTGGATTAATTTTTTACACTTTTCGTCAAAACAATTAGGAAGCAGAAAATAAAGTTCCACAGTTTTTCTGTTTTTCACTGAAAATCTTAATGAACATGCTAAGAGCAGACTTTGCTTACTTAGTTTTATATCTTTTTTATTTTTCCGTAAAAATTGAATGTTTTTGTTTGGTTAGCAATATAAAACATTGAATTCAATATACCAATGGCCATTTACAAAATTTTATTTATTTTTAAGATTTTAGGAGGGGTGGTCCATTACTGGATTGCTTATTTCGTGATTTGCCAGTAATGGGCCACCCAAGTGACCAATACTAAAAGTGTAATTTCAGTAGTGATAAAATATTTTGATTTAACTGAAAACTAAATAAACAAATTTAATACTTAAATTTTACTTACTAGAATTTAATAAAGACAATTTCTTTATAAATACAGTCAAGTCTCTCTATAACGAAACTCCATACATCGAATTTCTCGATATAACGAATTTTTAGTAGGAATGTTCCCCTTTTCCCATGATTACATTAAAAACAGTCTCTATATAGCGAAATATCTATCTCCATATAACGAATATTTTCATAAAATGTTCTTTATTCAGTTGTAAAAAAATACTTCGAAATCACATGAAATCAAATTTCCATCTCTTATTCCTAATTTATCGTTCAGTGCTGAGTTTTTTTTATATTACTCCTCTGCTTGAATTTTCTTGTTCCTTAAGTCCAACAAATTCATCAACCCCCTCCTTTCACACACCTTTCAACATCCTTCTCAAAACAGTGTTAATTGAATAGTTATACATATAAGAACGGGATCAATGGGGGTAATTGAAAAAAAAAACAATTTACAATTGCTTCAAAAAGGCAGAATTTTGTATACAAGAGGATAATGTGGATTCTGAGGAAGAAGAAAATGCGACTTACGCAGACATAAAAAGAACAAGTTGGAAATTGCACGTGAACGTAGCAAATGAGGTGCGTTCGTACGATAACGAACTTTTAAAAATATTCAGATCTTGCTTTTATAGTAAATAGTACTTCGGATACAGTATATTGGTTGAAATTCTGTAATTATACAGGAATAGTACTTCTTATTACACCTCAGCAACGTATATCTTATTCATAAAATGTGAAATAGTTGAATATAATTAAAACACGTACCAAACCATGCATTATATAGTGGAATACTTTTGTGTAGCCCTGTAATTTAATAATAAAAATTCTTTGCGTCACAGATTGTACAGAATGCATATTTTAGTATATATTTCATAGATTCATGCCAATTCTATTATGTTCGAATGAGTGTAACATCATTAAAATGCATTTGAAACTTCTTCCCCATTGACCGTAATGTAACGGAATCCTTTTGATTGTCCCTGTAATTGATCTATGCATCCGATTTTCATAACATTTGAAATGACTCGACAAAATTACGCAATAATTATATGTTTTAAATTTCAAACGATTAAAATGCATTTAAAACTTTTTTCCCTATTGACCGTAATGTAACGGAATCCTTTTGAATGTCCCTGTAATTGATTTATCCATCCGATTTTCATAAAATTTGAAATGACTCGACAAAATTATGTAATAATTATGTATTTTAAATTTCAAACGATTCGGTTGGATAGTTTTCCGTTGTTATATGCGGACAGACAGACGGACAGACAAACGGACAGATAGACAGACTGTCAGACAAACGGACAGATAGATGGACAGACAGACGGACTGAACGACAATTATAGGTGCTACCTATTTACATAATTACGAACGCACCTAAAAATAATTATCTGTTATTTTTTGTAGGATGGCTCATTACTGGAACATAGGCGGTCCATTACTGGAACATAGGTGGCCCATTACTGGGCATTTGGGTGTTTAGACATATTTCTATTATTTAAAATGAAATTTTTATTTTTATTGGGAAATGTAACTGTGGGATTAGTTAAATATTGTTGAAAGATTAATCTAATATGAAAAAAATTGGAATACAGTAATTATAACTATTAATAAAAAAATATTTTTTAGAGAAATTCCTTAAGGTGGCCCATTACTGGCACATCTACCCTATTTTAGAAATTCCCACCTGAGCAGGTTTAATGGGATGATCGCACTTTTAGGACACTTCTTCATATCTCTTCTAAAAAATAGTTAAACACAGTGATTTTAGAGCTATCGTGACTATTATGCCGTCAGCATTGATTTTGAATGGAATAATGTGAAATTATACGAATAAGACAACAATCATGGCTGTTTGATTAGGTATTAAGTTTATTTTTTTATCTTTACTAAATGCATTTCGTTCGATTTAAGTTTCTTTTAAAGGAATCGACCAGCGTAGCGGACGAAGGCTGCTAGTTATATCATAAGATATCATCTTTTAGCGTCATTATTTCTGCTCCATAAGTTCGTGCAAACAAAAATGCAACCCGAGTTATAAATTATGTATTTCATTACTCTTTTGTTTTACACGACACTTTTTAAAAGTTCAAAAGTATTTATATTTTGAAAGTCAAAAATATTATTTATTATTTAGTAATGCGAGTATTAGAAACATGTATAACTAATAGATATATTTTTCACGTAATCATTAAAAAACGCATGATAATTTTTGTCCTCCCCTCCGGAAAATAAATAAATAAATAAATAAAACGAAGTGAAATGAAAAGAAAAATCTTGTTCCAGTTTATTAGTTGTCATCAGCAAATATGTAAATCAGAAACCTTGCTTTAGATTAATGGAGTAGATGACTGGTCTTAATAGGTGATTATTGGTGCTTTAACCTATGAACCATGCTTTTATTTAGTAGAAAGTATTTATTTTCTATCATGTACGCCAAATACAAGTCAACAATATATTTATGGATTTAATAATGACAGTCGTTACTCTCATTAACTAAATTATTTCCTTAACAGTTTTTATTATAATGTCCCTCATTCTAACTACGTTTCTTAATATTGGCACAGTCCTTAAATAGGTTGTAAGTGCATTTATACGTTTAGCGTGTTTTTGAAAACGGAACAATGAAACTATATGTGTAAAATGAAAATCTTACGGTCATACTGCATATTGATTACGGTGTTACTGCCTCTTACTACATATTACTTTAGAGTATTAAATGTTATTCCAGTTACTGAAATAATAATTGATGCAAATGATAATACAGTGGAAACAGCTTATGATGAAAATGGAGTAAACATGAAGGATATTCGTTATAACTAATGCTCTTACAACATATTACAAATCTACTAGAATTATTAAAGATTCGAATTACAATACATAGATATAGCTGGGTTCTTATTATCCGTGTTTTATTGCACTTTGCAATTTTTGATGTATTCTTCAAAAGAAAATATTAAGAACAACATCCCCACTTCATAAAGAGAAAATATACAATAATTCAAATTGTATCATTAATTAATTGTTTCTTTAACGAACAAAATAAATGACGTTTTAACGAGATATTATGTGTTACTGTAAAGAAAAAATATCATTCCAATGAAATTAATATTTCAAATAGAAACATTTTACTATAACATATTTGAATTCAGAGTTGAGAATGGATAATTCTTTTAATTTCAAAACAAAGTTAAAAAATTTAGCGCATGAAATAACTAGCAAATAGATAAATAAAACAGATACGACTCTCTTTTATCTTTCAAAATATGAACAAGCCAACCAGGAAAATAGCTCTTTAAAACAAATAAAAACAAATATAAAAATTTTTGCCTCAATACTTATCAAACCATCTTATCGCATATCAATTAAACTTTATTTGTTGAGCGGTAATTTTCCAAATTTTCGTTAAAAATTCAATATGAACATTAATATATTCTTTGTTTTAAAGATAAGATAGTTATACCTTTCTACAACTAAATACTTAAATGAGAAATATGAAAATAGTTTAATAAGTACCATCAGACCTAGCATATCTGGATGTGTTAATATATAAGCCTCGGATAAATTATATTATCGTCGCATAACCGTGCGTTTCTACGCTCAATTACCAAAATTTAAAAAGTTTTCGTTATTATTTATTATTTTATTTATTTATTTATATAGCTCCTATATTATCAAGATTGCGACAATTTTGTTTCTTCAGCGGCTAACTTTCGTCCAGGGACAATTTTTATGTAGAATAATAAAAAAAGATATTGTATGATAAAAGCTGACTCAGATTTCTACAAAATTATTATCTTCACGACGGACATTATACCATTTAAATTTTTCCTGTCTGGGCAAACTCTATACATTTTCTTTCTTACATCCTGTGCAAAAGTTAAACAAACAATGACTAGTACAAAAGTATAAGACATTTCTTGCTTTAATACATTTGTATCAAAGACATAACAAAAACACAAAAATCAGCATTCCGTTTTCTACAAAATAAATAAGTTATTCTTTTAAAGAAATACATAGGGTGCTCATAAAAAAACTTTGTTGATGTAAGAGACTCTAGTGAACATTGAAGAAATCGAAATAAAATTTGAAATTAAAGTATTTCAGAATATACACCTGTAAATAGGTTGAATAACAACAATAGAGTGTTACAATGGTTGCAGTTACAGTAGCAAGATTTTAAAATAATTGAAATATCAACATCCGCATTTCCATGTCGCAATTAGTTAAAAACCTGAAAGGCTTTCGAATGTAACAGTTATGGGAAAAAAAGGTTAACTCTCCTCTCTATTAGTTCTGTTGCAAATCATCGAATTACAAAGACCTCCGCATACACTGACTGATAAAAACATCTACTATTAAATGGTATGCATGAATTAAGGTTTAAAAAATGTCTATATATTAAAAAAAAGTGTCGCCAGATTTCTTCAAGTGACAAAACCCATGTTCTATACTATTTTCTGTTCTTCGGATCAAATCAGTCCGGAAGAAAAAGATTTTTAGAAGATTTTTTGCCATAACAAAAAATTATGTTGTTATTAATAACAGAAATTCAAGTTCTATAAAGAAATGCATAAAAGACATATTTGTTTTTATCAATAAAACATACACTCTTCCTACAGCAAGATTATCGAAAAATTTAAAAATCTAGAAAAAGACTCAAGATAATCCTCCATTAGTATGAACTGGTAAGTTTTCATTGATTTAAATTCGAGGTAACTTAGAAAAATCTCTTTCTCTTTGAGTGAGGAGTGTTGATCGTATTGATCTAGGGTCTAGTCCCTTTCTACTCTCTTGGAAGGAAAATTAGAAAAGTGAATGCATGAAGTTTCATAAATGCATTTTGGAGAAACCATGAACGGAATTATTTTTGATTAGTTAAATTACGACTACGGCTCAAATTAAAGTAAGAATAAATATGCCCATCTAATATCGCCATATTAAATAAAGGTGATAGTAAAAATGTTTTTAAAATAATATCGTCAATTTTAAGTTGATTTCGTTAGAAATCGAACTGTTGCAGTTACTTCGTTTGTATATAACTCTATCCAAATACTTATAATGCAAACCTACAGAAATACTGATTTAATGCTAGTCTGATTTAAAGAGGGTATTAAGAAGTTTGAATACATTCATTAACCAGTTAGATATTATATATCTTAAATATATATTATAGTTTACAGAGACACACAACAGCAAAAAGTAACTTTCAAAATTTGTCATTCCGGCAACGTTCAAAATATTGAATCAATTCAGATGTAATTTCTACAGTGCATTAATCATTAATATCTTGCATAAGCTAGTTAATAAACGTAGTTCGTTTACAGGGACACTCAAAACAAATCATCTAAAGTTCGTCATCATCATAAGCAGGAAATATTGAATCAATTCAAACCAGATGGAGGCAGTGTATTGATCTTGCAGGTATCTTGTAAGAATTTGTTAATAAAATATTTTGCTCCTATAGTTTTTTTTTTTTTTTTTTTTTTTTTTACAGGGACACACAAAATTTTGATAAATTTCCTTGAATGGTTTAGCTTAAATAACAGTCTTCAGGCTATTTTCAAACTATGGTTGGTTGGTTGGTAGTATGAGGTTTTATGGCGCTAGGTTCCCATTGGGACATGCCGCGGCAAGAACAAGATATAGATTAAGGCAGGTAAAATGTACAAGTTGCATTAAAATACAAGCTAAATAAAGTAAAATAAAAAAAACCATTTTATGATGATACATGTATTAAAAATATAATTAACACCAGTCAATGAAATTAAAGTAAATACCTTAAAAATGTATGAACTAGTTAAAATCTTACGAATAATAAAAGTTACGAGACATCAACACGAAACATTAAAAGCCTGAAAATATATAAAAGCTAGTAGATTTTAAAATATAGATAATAAAAACAATGTTTAGTTAATCAGGTACATATTCTTCAAACATGGTATTTTAGTTATCGTCAGAGTCATTGTTAAAAGATTCAGATTCCGTTGCCTCTTCCACATACTGCTGTAATTTTTTGGGGTTCTTTACATTTTAGGTAGCTTTCATTTCAAAAAGTAAAAAGCTACCTATTGCAGCCGTCCGAAGGAAAGCACTTCCAGAAAATTTTGGTATATTTTCACCGATCATGACCCCCAGACCCCAAAACCACCCTCCGTTTAAATGTTGACATATACCGGGTGAGTCATAAATATCGAAACAATAGGCTATCTCCTTAAATATTGCTCCTAGACCCATACTTCCAATTGCAAAGTTTCATCAAAAAAGGTAAATTTTTTGATAAGATAAGTTGCAAATCCATGGGGGGTCTATTTTAAAAAATACGAAAATTAAATTTTTATACGACCCCCAGAGAATAAAACTTCCAATTAGAAAATTTTTCCTTATCCTCTTCTGAATCGAACAAAAAAAAAATTCATCTCGATATCTACAAATCCCTGGATGATATTAAAATCCAAAATTTTTCAAAATTCGTGACTTACACCACTTTAGCATACATCTGAGTGCAGCGATATCAGTTCATTTGAAATACAATTTAGGGATCGACCATTAATTTACGCATTGTTAAATGTAGACCAAGACAATACTTTAATTTTTAAATATAAAATAAAAGCATATAGCTTTTTGCTTTAAACTTCTTTGACATATGCTAGATGTCTGCAATATCTCGAGCTTGGCGTCAGGCTCGTAATTGGCACGACCCATTGGCCGGACCGTCTTATTAAACACTTATTAAAAGTGTTATTAAATTAAGTGATATTAATTAAACTCTCATTAACCGTGTCTTTAAAACTTATTGCCGCAGGCAATAAGATTAGTAAAAATAGTAATAGCAATAATGACCATTCTATTAACTGGATCATATTGGAATATATTTTAATGTTATTGTACATTTTAATGTTAATTGAAATATATTTTAATAAATTACTTAGAATTTTTTTCAAAAATCCAGTTTGTACTATTCAGCTTCAAAATTTATGTGGTTTTAAACATATTTTTACTTTTTTCTATCTTTACAAGAGAAAAGTATTGGATTCATGAAAATTTTGAATTCCGGTTTTCGACGGATTCACACGTTTTAGGGCTCAGATATACCGAAAAACATGTTTTTACAAAATGTCTGTCAGTGAGTCACTGCTTCTGTATCTCTGTATATGATATACATTTTGTGAGCGCGCTATCTCAAGAACTAATACACAAAATTTAATAAAAAATTATATTTACTTAGTTCTTGATATACATTGATGCTGATTAGTTTTTGGTGTGAATCGCTTAACAGGTGACTAAAGGCTTTTGTGCGATTTCCGCGATCGCTGTATCTCCAGAATGCAAGGAATATCATCAATCTTCAGATTCAGTTATTCCTTGACATGAATTGATGTTATTTATATTTTGTTGTATATGGCTCCGCGAGAGGCGCTGCAACACTGAATTTGTTACGATTTCTGCAATAGCTCTACTTTAAGAACTAATTCAGGAATTTCCATAAAAAGTCAGATGCAGTTACTTCTTGACATGAATTGGTTTTGTTTACGTTTTTGTATCAATCATCTTTCGGATGGCGTTTTCATAATGAATTTTGTATAGTTTACACGATTTCAGTGATATCAAGTACTAATGCACGGAATTTCGTATCTTTAGAGTCCTCCGATTGCTACATCCGAGTAGTTTATTTATTCCAAACGGCATTAAAAAAAATATTTATTCGAATGTTAAAGTCGAAGAGTATAACATTTCTGTTGCGTATTTTTTTTTATGCTAAGCTCCCACTAATATTTCATTCTAAGTGTATTTAATTGATCAAGGTTTAATGTGTTCGAATCAAACATCATTTAAGAAATTCAATTGAATAATTTCAACTTAAAACGTTTAAATGAAATATGCCGAAGATTCATTAAACACCTGTTCTTGTTTTAAAAAGGTAACTGATTCGCAAGTTAACGCAAGTTAAACAAAATTTAAAATGTATTTGTATTTGAACTGAAAACTGTATGTTAAACTCTAAAAAATGGAAAAAAAAAAAAAAAAAAAAAGCGCAGCGGCCTTTCAGTCCGCTTACAGCGGTTAACACGTTAAGGATTGTTTTTTTTTTATTATTATTCCGGCCAATTATCTGCAATAGGAAATACAGGGCTCGAAAAAATGGTTCGGAAAACTTCGAACGGTTAGGCCGATGGTTGCGATTGGGTTCGAACCCAGTACCTACCGTCTACCAGTTTGGAAGCCCGTAATTAGAGGCATCTTTTACGCATCGTGTAGTGGCAATTTTAACAAGAAAAATATGAAGTTGACAGGGATAAAACATAGAAAAAAATTGAAGTCGGCGAGATAAAAAAATTAAGTTTAAATAAGCTGACTCATTTAAATAGTAATTAAAGAAGGCGAAAATGGCAAAACTTAAACAAAATCTGAAATCGAAACTATACAAGAAGGAGTTAATCACCTAGACACTTTTAACCCCTTAACGCGCAGTGTTGCCGGGTCGGCAACACCTAAAGTTCCCCCTTTTTAGAGACACAAAAACTCCGTGAATATTTCAAAAACTATTCTCATGGCTACTTTAAATCTTTCTTATGAGTTCTAGATGGTAGCATCACAGAGATAAAACTCTACTGTTTTTAAATAATAGGTCAAATGGTTTACTGTAATACTCGCTTCATAGCAATGCTCTTCTCACTGCGCTTATCAATGCTTTACTTATGGGAGGTTACCACTTCGGCAACAGCTGTATAATTAAAATGGTTTGTGAAATCTTTACAAAACAATACCTGTGTATTCCTCTAGGCCTAAATAGATTGCCTAATTTTCTTTTCTTTTAAATTCCAACTTTAAAGAGTAGTGCGCCGGAAAGGGTTAAAAAAACATTTAAACGTTAGGAGCCAATCTTTGTTTAAAACTAAATGCACTTTTCTTCATCAGATGTTTTTATTTCAGTATTTCTCATTTTTAAACTTACATCATAAGTCAGTAACCGTTGGTTACGGTAACAATTCAATAGTTTTTTAACACCTCAATTTAAAAAAAAAAAAAAAAAAAAAAAATGCCGAAAGATGTTTTTACCTCAGAAAATTTACTTTTAAAAATATGATTTGTTCACAAAAAATTGCATCTTTTTTTAAATTGCTATTTTAAATACTTTTATTTTTTAAAAATATTATTTAAAATGCTGAATCAAATTGAAAATTAAACATTTCCATTTAATTAAAAGAAAAAAATTCAACGCGACAAATAATATTTTGAGTTATGACAATTTTAATTTACTCTAAATTTTTTGAAAAAAAAAATATTAAGAAAGCTTATGATGTGATAGTGCTTACAAATTATGTGGTTAACCATCACAAAACATTCAAAATTCAAACTCTATAAATAAATAAATAAAATAAATGTTTCCTGGACAACATACAGCAACATTGTTTCTTCAATTACACGCTTTTCAATTTGTGTCTGATCCCTTGAAACCTCACGATTTATTAAAATTGTCATAACTCTCTGAGTTTTGGAGATATCAAGATGGAATTTTTTTTGTTCAATTCAGGAATGGATAAGGAAATTTTTTCTAATTGGAAGTTTTATCCTCTGGGGGCCGTATAAAAATTTAATTTTTGTATTTTTTAAAATATACCCCCCATGGAGTTGCAACTTATCTTATCAAAAAATTTACCTATTTTGGTGAAACTTTGCAATTGGAAGTATGGGTCTAGGGGCAATATTTAAGGAGATAACCTATTGTTTCGATATTTATGACTCACCCTGTATATATATATATACAGGGTGATTCCAAAATTTTTTTTACAATAAAAGAGGGGTGATATTACACATCAAGACAAACAATATTAAATAGGAGACCAAGGGCCCAAAACGTTTTCTAAAGGAGATAGCCGCCATTAAAGTTTACGGACCAAAATTTCAAATAAACATAAAAAATGGAAAAATCGGTCGATTGATTTGCGATTTTCACTAAAATTAACCTTTATGTCGGCATTTTCTTGAAATTGAATTATAAAGATAAATTTCAAAAAATGCCGATAGAGGGCGCTTTAGACTTTGGAGTAACGAACAACTATTTTTTGCGTCTTATTAAATGTTTTCGTAAGCTTAGACTCAAACTTAAATTTGTTGAAATAAACTAATCACTATTTCAGCTGAATAAAATCAAGTTAGATCTATTTACAATAAAAAGATTTCACTTTTTGTCGTCATAAAAAAAAAAGCAAAGGATATTTTTTCCCTATTTCGGAACAATTCAACAACGAAATAAACTTATTCATTCAAGGACGCTTAATCCTTTTCTACTGCAGTGAAGTCACGTGACGACCAAAAAAACAAAATAAATGAAAAAGAACATTTCGAACTCTTTTTTTTTGACATTTTAATTTTTCAGTGTTTGTTTTAGTTCTCTGTGTGGATGTAAGTCATGTAAACGTCTATTTTTTCGCTGCTAAAAGCAGCTATGTAATTTGTGTGAATATAATATTATTATTCAATTGAAAACTTGCGTCGACCCCATTGTTCATTAAGAATAAGTATTAACTATTTACAATTTCAGCAATATTTAATTAATTAATAAGTAATAAAAGGCTGAAGTGAAATAGAAGATTCGTAAACATGACGGCCATGAAGAATGGAATATTCTGAAGAACCAGAAGAAGGAAAGGTAAGATTATCTTGCCTTCTTATTATTATTGATAGATATATAATATGATGAACTAATTTGATAAAACGATATTAAATAAAATCCTTGTGCGGCGCAAGCGCTATTAGGCACGTTTTTTTAATATATTTTCAACAAATTGATTATGAGACTGAACTTAACGCAGAAGGTAGCAATAATATGATATAAACAAATAAAAATGGCCTTATAGAATAAATTGTATGGTATAATAAATTACCTAATGCATATAATTATTGTGAAAAAAATATATTTGTTCTTCTTTTTTCTCAACGTTATTGAAAATATATGATATATTTGTTGAAATTGAATGAATAAACATAACAATTGATATATTCGTTATATTTGAATGAATAAATATAAATAGAGAAAATCTCTTATATAATATAAAGAAAAATAAAAACAATTTCGCATCGAATTACGAGATTAAATATTTATAAGTTAATAAGTAAGATCCGTTATGGCCGCATCGAAAGAATTTCAGTTAATAGAAAAATTAAATCAAAACAACTACTCAACATGGAAATTCAAGATAGAAATGTTATTAATAAGAGAAGAAATTTTCGAGGTAATAACAGATACAATTCCAAATCCGATTACCACAGATTGGGAAAAGAAGGATAATAAAGCCAGAGCCATAATCAACCTTGCAATTGAAGATTCACAGATAGTGCATGTAAAAGGGCTAAATACTGCCCAACAAACCTGGGACGCACTCAAAGCCATACATGAAAGGGGGAATTTGTCTAGTAAATTGCATTTATTAAGAAAATTATATGGGGCAAGGCTGCCAGAAAATGGTAACTTAATTAAACACATAACGTACATTTTAGAATTAAAAGATAAACTATTAGCGATTGGGGAAACTATTAACGATTCGCACCTTTCAGCATTATTGCTGTACTCATTACCCCCATGCTATAATACACTGATTGTAGCACTTGAGGCTCGCGATGGAATTGATTTAACACCAGAATTTATTATAAATAAACTAACTGATGAATATAACAGAAGGGTTGAAAACGCGGATCAGGGCGACAATTCTACCAAAGCGTTTAAAACACAAAAAAGGTTACCAAATGATAATAGCAAAAGGGAAAAATATTGTACGTACTGTAAAATGAAAAGTCATACTTACAGCGAATGTTGGCACCTGAAAAATAGACAAACTCACCCAAATACACAAAAACAACAAACATACAAAAACAAAAATAATACAACGTCTCTCTGTTATCAACAATCGTATAACCAAAATGAATTTAATTATCGTAAACAAGAATATAAGCCAAATTATAAAACACAACTACAAACAGATCGAAGCAGCGACGCAGCCTTTCTAATTGAGAAAACTGGAAAACAAACGTGGATTATTGATTCTGGTTCTTCCACACATATTTTAAACGATAAAGACTTGTTTACTAAATTAAACGACACCGAAAAAACTACTGTTATTATTGCAAACGGAAAATCGTTAAATTCGCATGGTGTGGGAGAAACCACATTTATGACAAAAAGATCCGACGGAGGTGTAAACAAAATTACATTAAAGGAAGTATTATACGTACCTGATTTAGAATCAAATTTAATTTCAGTAAGTAAGGCAACAAAGAACGGTTATAAGCTAGTTTTTGATAAAGATAAATGCACGCTATCCCGAAATGGGAAAATATACTTGGAAGCAAAAATGAAAAACAATCTATATGAGGTTGAATTGTTAGAGAATATAGAATCTAACACAGTAAATATTGCGCATGAATGCAAAAATAAAAATTGCATAGAATTGTGGCACAAACGCCTAGGTCACAGAAACTACAATTCCATAAAGTAAATGATTAAAGAAAATTTAACCTATGGAATAGAACTAAATAATTGTAGCCATGAAACAATATGCGAAACATGCATACAAACAAAAATAATCGATGCACCTTATCCAAAAACAACATATAAAAACAAAACAGGCAGAGTACTCGATCTAGTGCACACAGACGTATGCACATCCATAGGATCCCCCACAATTGGCGGAAAAACAATGTTTGTAACTTTCATAAACGATTACTCTAGGTTTACAGTAATATACTTATTAAGCCATAAAGACGAAGTGCATGATAAATTAATCGATTATATAGCCATGGTACGAAACCAATTCGGTTCATATCCGAAAGCAATAAGATCCGATAATGGCGGAGAATACATGAGTAGAGAAACAAATGACTACCTAAGAAAAAGAGGTATAAAACACCAACTATCTGTGCCATATTGTCCGAGCCAGAACGGCGTAGCTGAGAGGAAAAATAGATCACTATTAGACATGACTAGAAGTCTATTACGCGAAGCCATTTACCGCAAAAATTTTGGGGAGAAGCAATTAATACCGCAAATCATTTACAAAATCGCTTACCAACAAGATCAACGAATAAAACCCCATACGAGCTTTGGTTTAAACTCAAACCAAATTTGCACTATTTACGTACATTCGGCTGCAAAGCATACGTATATGTAAGCAAACAACATCGAAGAAAATTAGACGATAGAGCACAGGAAGGGACATTCGTAGGGTATGATAACAATTCAAAAGGATACCGCGTATACACTAAAGATAACAAAATAGTAATAGCAAGAACCGTAAAATTCCTAGAGAATAGCAAAATTAACTTAAAAGAAAGTAAAGATGCAGAAAATTCATATGATGATAAAAATTACATCGAAGCAGAAATAAAAAACACAATCGAGGAACCAACCTCGTCCAAACAACCCACCACTGAACTTAGAAGATCGCAAAGATCAAACAGGGGGGTACCACCAGACAGATACGTCTGTTATGTAAAAAAACAACAACAAATGAATGAACCCACTAGTTGGAATGACATACAGGAAATTGATAATCCCTGTGAAAAAGAAAATTGGCTCAAAGCCACACAAGTGGAAATTAATTCGCTAAAAAAACATAACACATGGGAATTAATGGATCCTCCACCAAACAAAAAAATTATAGGATCAAAATGGACATTTAAAAGGAAACTAGATAGTCACGGAAATGTTCAAAAATATAAAGCACGCCTAGTAGCAAAGGGCTATAGTCAAAAATACGGTGAAAATTATGATGAGACATTTGCCCCTGTCGTCTCACAAACAACAGTTCGCGCATTTTTAGAAGCATCCGCATACCACAAACAAAACGTTAGACACATAGATATTGACACCGTCTTTCTGTATGGTGAGCTCGAGGAAGAAGTGTATATGAAACAGCCGGAAGGCTACATAGAAAAGAATTCTGAAAACAAAGTCTGCAGACAGGAAAAATCAATATATGGCCTAAAACAGGCAGCCAGAACTTGGCACAAAAAAATCGAACAGTCCTTAAAAAAACTGAATTTTAATCAAAGTATAGCTGATCCCTGCTTGTTCACCAGAAAAGAAAATGAAAATTACACTTACATAATTATATATGTTGATGACATATTACAATCCGGTGACGAAAAAATTGTTGACATTATAGTAAAACTACTTAAAGAAGAATACGAGCTTAAAGACCTCGGTCATATAGCATATTTCCTCGGTACAAAAATAAAGAAAACAGAAAACGGATATACACTAAGCCAAAAGTTAAAAATCGAAGAACTGGCAAATAAACTAGGATTAAAAGAAGCTAAACCCGTAGGAACTCCGATGGACCCCGGCTTTTATAAAATAGAAGACGAACAAAATTTGCTGCCTAATAACACAAATTTTAGAAAAATCAATGGATCTTTGTTATACATAGCCACTAACACACGTCCAGATATATCAGCTGCAGTTAAAATCCTCAGCAGAAGATGCGAAATGCCCCGTGAGATGGACTGGAAAGCAGCAAAACGAGTGGTCAACTATCTCAACTGCACAAGAGAATCAAGGTTAGCAATCAGCACAGACGACCAACCAGTATTGGTAGCTTATGCAGACTCTGACTGGGGAGGCGACACCAGAACAAGGAAGTCAACAACTGGAAACGTTTTCTTTCTAGGAAAAACACCTATTAATTGGTACACGAAGGAACAGAACTGTATAGCGTATTCTTCGGCAGAAGTTGAATTTATATCAGCAGCCGCAGCAGCTCAAGAGATTATTTGGCAAGAGAAATTATTGAATGACTTAGATTTGAAACAACACGAACCTATTACGATTTTCAAAGATAATCAGAGTGCGATAAAAATGGTAGAGAATGCAAAGTTTTCGAAATATACGAAGCATATTGATATAAAATTCCACGCCATTAAACAATTCAAAGAAGATAAAATAATAAGTTTAAAATACTGCCCATCTGAAGATATGATAGCCGATGCGCTTACAAAACCCCTGCCAAAGCCTTAACTGGTGAAACATCGAGAATCTATGAACCTACAGTGTTATTCATCTGAAATGATTAAGGAAGGGTGTTGAAATAAAATAATCACTATTTCAGCTGAATAAAATCAAGTTAGATCTTTTACAATAAAAAGATTTCATTTTTTGTCGTCATAAAAAAAGCAAAAGATATTTTTCCCTATTTCGGAACAATTCAACAACGAAATAAACTTATTCATTCAAGGACGCTTAATCCTTTTCTACTGCAGTGAAGTCACGTGACGACCAAAAAAACAAAATAAATGAAAAAGAACATTTCGAACTCTTTTTTTTGACATTTTAATTTTTCAGTGTTTGTTTTAGTTCTCTGTGTGGATGTAAGTCATGTAAACGTCTATTTTTTCGCTGCTAAAAGCAGCTATGTAATTTGTGTGAATATAATATTATTATTCAATTCAAAACTTGCGTCGACCCCATTGTTCATTAAGAATAAGTATTAACTATTTACAATTTCAGCAATATTTAATTAATTAATAAGTAATAAAAGGCTGAAGTGAAATAGAAGATTCGTAAACATGGCGGCCATGAAGAATGGAATATTCTGAAGAACCAGAAGAATGAAAGGTAAGATTATCTTGCCTTCTTATTATTATTGATAGATATATAATATGATGAACTAATTTGATAAAACGATATTAAATAAAATCCTTGTGCGGCGCAAGCGCTATTAGGCACGTTTTTTAAATATATTTTCAACAAAATTTTGAGCTCAAAATCTGAAAGTGGGAGTGGTTAAGTAGCACAAACTGAACTGTGTTCAGAGGGTTCAAATTTCAAATCATTATAAAAAAAACGGTAAAATTGGTTCATTGATTTGCGGTTTTTACTAAAACTATTCTTTGTGTCGGTATTTTCTTAAAAATAAATTATAAAGATAAATTTCAAAAAATGTCGATAGTGGGCACTTTAGACTTTGGAGTAACGAACAACTATTTTTTGCCGTTATTTTTTGCATCTCATTAAAAGTTTTCGGAAGCTTAGACTTAAATTTTGAGCTCAAAATTTGAATTGTAAGGAGTAGTTAAGTAGCACAAACTGAACTGTGTTTAAGGGGGGGGGTGTCCAAATTTAAAATAATTATAGAAAATGGAAAAATTTGTCGATTTGTTTGCGGTTTAAAATAAAACTATTCTTTAAGTCAGTATCTTCTTGAAAATAAATTTTAAAGATAAGTTTAAAAAAATTCCATTAGAGGGCGCCTTAAACTTCAGAGTAACCAATAATTAATTTTAACCATTATTTTTTTTTTCTAATTAAATGCTTGCAAAAACTTATTAAATGTTTTCGGAAGCTTAGATTTAAACTTAAATTTTGAGATCAAAATCTGAATAATTAGGAGTATTTAAGTATCACAAATTGAAGTGTCTTCAGGAGTTGAAATTTAACCCTCCCCCCTCCAAGAACACAATTAAATTTTTCGCTACTTAAACACTCCCAACGATTGAGAATTTGAGCCTAAAATTTAAGTTTATGCATTTGAAAGCATTTAATGAGATTAAAAAAGAACAGTTAAAAATAGTTGTACGCTACTCCAAAGTCTAGGGCGCTCTCTATCGGCATTTTGTGAAATTTATCTTTAAAATTTATTTTCAAGAAAATGCTCATTTAAAAATTAGTTTTAGCGGAAACCGCAAACGAATTGACCAATTTTTCCGTTTTTTATAATCATTTGAAATTTGAACCCTCTGAACGCATTTCAGTTTGTGCTACTTAACCTTTCCCACTTTCAAATTTTGAGCTAAAAATTTAAGTTTGAGTCTAAGCTTACGAAAACATTTAATGAGATGCGAAAAATACCGGCAAAAAATAGTAGTTCGTTACTCCAAAGTATAAAGCGCCCTCTATCGGCATTTTTTAAAGATTATCTTTATAATTTATTTTTAAGAAAATACCGACATAAAGAATAGTTTTAGTGAAAACTGCAAATCAATGAATCAATTTTTCCGTTTTTTATAATCATTTGAAATTTGAACCCTCTGAACACAATTCAGTTTGTGCTACTTAACCATTCCCACTTTCAGATTTTGAGCTCAAAATTTAAGTTTGAGTCTAAGCTTACGAAAACATTTAATGAGATGCAAAAAATACCGGCAAAAAATAGTTGTTCGTTACTCTAAAGTCTTTTCTTAAATATAAATTATAAAGATAATTTTCAAAAAATGCCGAAAGAGGGCGCTTTAGACTTTGGAGTAACGAACAACTTTTTTTTTTGCGTTATTTTTTGCATCTTATTAAATGCTTTCGTAAGATTAGACTTAAACTTAAATTTTTTGAGCTCAAAATCTGAATAGTTGGGAGTGGTTAAGTAGACAAACTGAACTGTGTTCAGATGGTTCAAATTTCAAATTATTATAAAAAACGGAAAAATTTGTCGATTTGTTTGCGGTTTTTGCTAAAACTAATTTTAAAATGAGCATTTTCTTGAAAATAAATGTTAAAGATAAATTTCACAAAATGCCGATAGAGGGCGCCTTAGACTTTGGAGTAGCGTACAACTATTTTTAACTGTTATTTTTTTAATCTCATTAAATGCTTTCAAATGCATAAACTTAAATTTTAGGCTTAAATTCTGAATCGTTGAGAGTGTTTAAGTAGCAAAACATTGAATTGTGTTCGAGGGGGGGGGGGAGGGTTAAATTTTAACTCCTGAAGACACTTCAATTTTCTCTACTTAACTACTCCTAATTATTCAGATTTTGAGCTCAAAATTTAAGTTTAAATCTAAGCTTCCGAAAACATTTAATGAGATGCAAAAAATAAAGGCAAAAAATAGTTGTTCGTTACTCCAAAGTCTAAAGCGCCCTCTATCGACATTTTTTGAAATTTATCTTTATAATTTATTTTTATGAAAATACCGACATAAAGAATAGTTTTAGTGAAAACCGCAAATCCATGAACCAATTTTTCCGTTTTTTTATAATCATTTGAAATTTGAACCCTCTGAACACAGTTCAGTTTGTGCTACTTAACCACTCCCACTTTCAGATTTTGAGCTCAAAATTTAACTTTGAGTCTAAGCTTTTGAAAACATTAAATGAGATGCAAGAAATACCGGCAAAAAATAGTTGTTCGTTACTCCAAACAAAGTCTAAAGCGCCCTCTATCGGCATTTTTTGTAATTTATCTTTATAATTTAATTTTAAGAAAATACCGACATTAAGAATAACTTTATTGAAAACCGCAAATCAATCGACCGATTTTTCCGTTTTTTATGTTTATTTGAAATTTTGGTCCCTAAACTTTAATGGCGGCTATCTCCTTTGGAATACGTTTTGGAGCCTTGGTCTCCTATTTAATATTGTTTGTCTTGATGTGTACTATCACCCCTCTTTTATTGTAAAAAAAAAAAAAAAAAAAAAATTGGAATCACCCTGTATATATATATATATCTAATTTTTGTCATGCGATAACTAACGTATTTATGAACCGATTTGAATGAAACTTGGTATGTACATAGTTCATACAAATATCTCGACCGAGTTCGTTGGCCAGCATCATCCGTCATTTTGTTTCAAAATGGCGACCATTTAAAAATTAAAAAAAATTAAATTTAAAATTAAATGCGAAAAAATTAAAAGTTGAAAAATGTTCTTATTTTATGTGTTTGATCTTAAATCACTAATTCCAGAACACTTTTTAGTTTGTCTATATCTTAAAAAATGATTGAGTTATAGCACTTTGAATTTTTCTTATGGCTGACATTTTAAAACGATCTGATTTTTGTCATGCTATAACTAACGTATTTATGAACCGATTTGTATGAAACTTGGTATGTACATAGTACATACAAATATCTCGACCAAGTTCGTTGGCCAGTATCATCCGCCATCTTGTTTCAAAATGGCGACCATTTAAAATATTAAAAAAAATTAAAATTTAAAATTGAATGCGAAAAAATTAAAAGTTGAAAAATATTTTTATTTAATGTGTTAGATCCTTAAACACCGATTCTAGAACCCCTTTTTCTTTGTCTATATGTTAAAAAATGACTGAGTTGTAGCACTTTGAACTTTTCTTATGGCTGACATTTTGAAACGATGTGATTTTTGTCACGTGATAACACTCGTATTTATAAATCGATTTGGATGTAACTTGGTGTGTACATAGTACATTATAAAGCCTGGACCGAGTTCTTTAACCAGTTCCATCCGCCATATTGTTTCAAAATGGCGGCCATTTAATTTTTTTTTAATTTAAAATTTGAAATTTGGTACAAAAAAGTTTGAAATTGTAAAAGATTTTTCTTTTATGCATTTGACCTAGATACAAAGATTCCAAAGCATTTTTTGTTTTATCTGTATCTTTAAAAATGTCTGAGTTATAGTACTTTTAATTTCTAGTGTTGCTCTCATTTTGAAATGATCTGGTGTTCGTCACCTGATAACATGCGTATTTATACACCGATTTGGGTGAAACTTGGTGCGTAGATAGGATATACTGATGCCTGGACCGAGTTCGTTGACCAGTTCCAACCGCCGCCTTGTTTCAAAATGGCGGAATATTATTTTTTTAATTTAAATTTTAAAATTAGGTGCAAAAAAGTAAGAAATTGAAAAAGATTTTTCTTTTGTGTTTTGAACTTGATATAAAAATTCCAGAGCATTTTTCGTTTAATCTATATCTTGAAAAATGGTTGAGTTTTAGCACTTTCACTTTTCAGTGTGATTGACATTTTTAAACGGTCTGAAATTTGTCACGCGTTAATACGCATATTTATAAACTGATTTCGATATAACTCCGTGTGTTCATGGTACATACCAATGTCTTGACCGAGTTCACGGGCCAACTTTATCCGCCATCTTGTTTCAAAATGGCAGCCATTTAAATTTGTCAAAAATCTTTTAACTGTATAATGATGTATAAACAAAATTTAGAAATTGAAAAAAGGTTCTTTCTAAACTATTTATCTTAATAATGAATTCCGGAGTATTTTTTGCTTTGTTTTTACCTTGAAAAACGCCTGGGATATAGCAGTTTGAATTTCTAATGTGGGTGACATTTTTTTAAAAAGTCAATTCGCCCGCGACAGCACTCGTATAAATTAATCGATTTCGATGTGAGTGTGCATGTTCAAGATTTCGATCAAGCTCATTGGGTTTTTTTATCCATCATGCTGCTTTAAAATGGATATCGTGGAATTTGGCGACCCTATAAATCGCTTAAAATAAAACCAGGTTGAATAAAAGATGACTAATTTCTAAAAATTCCTATTAATATTCAGTATTGACAAGAACTAGTATTCAATCTTATATAATCGCGCTCCACTATTTTGAGCTTCGTATATTTGATTTATATAACTTAATTTAAAATAAATAAATAAGTATATGAAAGCTACCTCTTCCTCCCGGCACTGCCGGAAGGACTTTTTAATAGGTGGGCCAATGTCTGTTTTTTTTTCCGTTTCCCCACAGTCTTCCACTGTGGAAAGGCAGGAGTTGATATTTTCTTTTTATCGGATTGGGCATCAGATTTATTTTTATATTTGGTTGTCGAAGAGCATCAGATTGCTGGGGTATTTTTGAACTGATCACAGATTTGGTCTTTGTCTGGGGTTCAGATGACTTTTTGGAAAGAGCTGCCAATTTCTGTCGTCGATTTTCCAGGCTTATTATTTTAACTGGTTCAGAGGATGGTTGCCAGCATTCTAACGGTGGGGTCCCAGAACATTTAGTAGGAAGAGAAATATCACCGGTTTATTTAATTGGGGTTCTAGTGGATTGTGTTATTGTTGATGTACTTGGTGGAAATCTGTTATCAGTCTGTGTTCTAATGTGCCTTACGGATTTTAATGGTTGTTTGAGTAAACTAGAGAAAGAGACCCCAACAGATGGTGTTCTGGTTTCAACAATTTTGTGGGCTTCTGGATATGAAAGATTTTGGGTTATTTTAACAGCAATTATCTCTTTTTTCCGAATCCAGTTTGGACAAGAGCGGGAGTAAGCTGTATGGTGGCCTTTGCAATTAATACAGCGTTCAGCTTTTTCACATACTTTACTATAATGGCTGACTTCGGCACAGCGTATGCAAGTAGAACTGCCACGGCAAGTATTATTTGTATGTCCATAGCGCTGACATTTAAAACATCTAAAACAGAGGATTAACCCATTAGTGCCTAACGTCCCTTTTTAGGGACGCTTCAAAAGGTGCATTCGGCACTGTTTTTGTCACCTCTAAAAAAGAAAAGCAATAATTATTTTATTTAAATGATGCATTTTCGTGATTAATAAACTAAACTTTAATCTTCTAAAAATAGTGGTGCCAACCAAATAAAATTTACGCAAAAGATGCTGGGCACGAATGGGTTAAGGATGTATAGTCGGACGGGGCAACTTAGGTAGGTAGCTTTTATTCTAGATGGCAGATGAGGGCTGTTAAAAGTTAGAATGACGTTCTTTGTGGGAAGCACTTTTTCATTCCGACGAATTGTTATGCGCCTTACATCTATGACATTTTGATCTTTCAAATTTTCCAAGAGTTCTTCTTTTGTAGAAAATAAAAGTTCTGGCTCAGATATTACACCACGACTTGTGTTTAGAGTTTTATGTGCCTGAATAGAAACAGGAAAAGGACCTATTTTAGAGCTATTTGAAAGAAGTTGTGACTGTTTGTGTGAAGATATCTCAACAAGTAAATCCTCGGATTGCAATTTCTTGAGCAAATGACCATCCCCCAAAACAGACTGAAATGTTTTAGCAATAACAAATAGTGAAGTTTTTTTTTGAAAGGACAATCAGATTGGCTATCAAGGCGTTTGATGACAAAAAAAAGTGAGAATACTGGTTTCTGTACTGTTTGTTGCTCTCCACTTGGGAGAAAGTTAGAAGGAAATAGAGATTTTCCATCCATAATTGAAAAAATACAATTCAGACTCCGGCCGCTCCACCTACTACCGAGCCCAACAAGATGCACATTCGTGCATCAGTGCTAACCGATCAGTGCAACAGGGCCCATACGGTCACAAGATACTCCTATACCAGTCTCCACCCTTAACGAGATGGCTAGTAAGTACTCGCTCGCTTGATCTCTTAGCCAGTGACATAAGCCAGCTGACCTGCCGATTGATGCATACGGGACCAATAAGCACCTCCCGTCTACCTGAAGCAGGGTCCAAAGCAGTGTGTTGGTTTCCCTCAACTGCCAGGACCCCCCTTTCCAGGGACACGGGTCGCCACGCACGGCAAACACGTGGGTGATTTACAATTCTCCATGAATCGATATACAGGTTGATATCGGCCCATGCAGAATTGCCCTCATCTCCGAAGAGGAACCCACAACAAGAGTAAAACAAAGATGAAAGAAAGACAAGAGGAGTAAGAGGAAAATGAAAAGAGAAAGATCACTCAGGTGCCCGGGGTTGTGAAGCCCGTGAATACCTAAAGAAGGTATGCCCCTGGGGGTTTTAAACTATTATTTCAACAAAATTTTAACATATTTGACGTAATTGCTTCATATCAATTTAGCTACATTTGATTAGATTACTTTAAAATAAGTTCAAACATTGCATTTTATTAGCAAATAAATACGGAGAATGCAAAATTCATCTTTAAAAAGGTAAAACTTAAAATTACACTATGTGTAAATTACATAAAAACATGACGAAAAATATTTAAAAAGATTTTAATTTACTTTAATACTTACAACTTTCAACTGTAAACACAACCGTCAACAGATAATATAAAAATACAAATATTAATATATTAATATATGCTTATGCAATAACATTGCATTTTATACAAGAATAGCAAATTTAAAAGGAGACAAATTTGAACAACTTGTATGATGTACTTGCCTTAAAATAAAAATAGTAAAGAAACCAAAGTATTTTATATATTTGAGTCGGAAGTTATTTTTTCATTTGCAAGAGGTATACTGATCATACATATAGTTTGTTAGAAAATTATAAGACCACTGAAAATTCCACACTTTCTTAAAAAATGCAACATTAAATGATTTTCAAAGATAATGTGTGAAATAAAACAATTTTGTGTCTGTTGGCAATGCTCAGAATTTTTTTTTAGATCAAATAGCTTTTTCGCGCAGAACGATTTTCCGTATTTACGATGTTGCAGAAATATAAGACCGCTTTTGTTTTTTCCAATAACATCACAATTTTTGTTTAGTGTCCAGAATTTTACTCTAGCTTAACCCATTTAGAAAGTTTCGAAAAAAGAACAAAAGGCAGACATTCAAAATTGAATTTAGTTCTTTAGATTATTATTAAAGCTAGCTGTCTCCCCCTCCCGTCGTTTTCCAAGCGAGTGTAAATAACGTTTAAAATACCTAAATTTAGTGTTGAGTGATTTTATATTTTTTAATGAAAGCTTTCGAAACGAACATGCTTTTGCTGCTCCGCTGCCATTGGTAGCGCACACCCTCAAATTTCTAGGATTTTATGGTTTTAAAGGAAAAGGTATCCAAATTAAACCATATTCCTTTGCTTAATGCTAGAAAAATTGCCACAAAATTCTAAAAAATGCTAAAAATCGCAAAAAAAAAAAAAATCTGTAAAAGATCAAAAATCACACTGAACAAAACTGACTCAAATATTGTCACAGACTTTTTTTAAATAATGTCAAAAAATCGCCTTGGAAAACAAAACAAAACAACAACTTTTGAAAGTGCATAAAATATTACGGGAAAATTAAAATATCTGTATGAATTCAAAATAAATTTTATTGAAGGCAACATTTACTATTTGTTTAAATGACTAAAGTGGCAATCCTGCAAAACAATAAACAATACCATTCGAATTATGAATTGGAAATAACCATTATGAAAAAATGGGGCAATATTCCAGAATATTTCCTTAAGAGTTTAATTAAAATGATACCAAATAGTGTGATTAAACTTATTCCGATAAATGATGCAGTAACATCTTACTAAGCTTCTTAAAACTCCCTTTTTTCGCATGTGTTGTCTCATAACTTTGTAAAAGATTTTTTTTTTTTTTTTTTTTTTTTTTTTTTTTTTTTTTTGCCTTTTTTTGTTACTTTGCCGTTTTATTTTTTCAAAATGACTAATTTACTTGCAAGTTGTTTCATTTTACTGAAAAGTTCTCTTACTGAAAAGCAGTGATTTTGTTAATTAGCTAAATATAAGTCTTGTGGTTTTGTCATTTGAAACAGATTGTAATATCGTTTGACATTTATATTAACATTTTATAATTTCTGGGTTAGTTTTCTAAGCTTTGTAAACAGAATAATTTCTAGATTTAACATGTTATTAAATATTTTTGAAATTTGTTTGATACGAAAGAAAAAAACTATAGCTGTGTCTGTGTATACATCTAAGTAAAAATCATTAGAAGTAACTATTTGTTGCATTAAGTAATTGATTTGCATTTGCTGATAAGACAGAAATTAATTTTTTCATAAATAAAACAATCCCTAGATAATGTTTAACAAATGTACATTAAGATCTGTTTATAATTTAAAAATTCTGAAAATTTAATTTTAATATTATAATTCTAAAATTTTCAAATTATTTTTTGAATATTTTGTATTTTTCAGTTATAATTTTTTTAATTATCTAAAAGTAATAAATGAATGAAAAGTTTGGAATTTTAATGACTTATTTATATTACTATTTTACTATAGAATCACTATTTTATATCACTATTTTACTATAGAAAAAAATAAATATATCTTTCTGAAACCATGGATTAAAAAAAAAAAAATAAATAAACCAACAGCTGATTATTCATTATCAGTACTCATTATTATACTTATAATTAACTCGGCGTCACGGGAGTAGAGTCTGTGAGATCCATTTTATTTTGCTTGAATCTCGGAAACTATCCATGCGACGTTGCCGGTCTTCTCAGTAACTGCAGGTATTGAGTTAGTCTAATTGTCGCATGCAACACCTTAGACGTGTGCAACCCACAGTGTGAGTTACACGTGCGCAAAGTTGGAAAAAGTAACTGAGATCCACCCCCGTAGTTAGTGTAACAATATCACGCCATGACTTCACAACATGTAAAGTCTCTATGCATCTTACTGCGCCGTATATTTTGTTATATATTTTATTTTGAGTCGAAAATGAAAAATTCAAAGGATGTCACATTTTTTTGCCTGCCTAAAAATGTTCCCAATGTGCTATTTATTTAAATAACAAATTTAATTAACTTTTATAAAAAAAAAAACTTTTTGCATTTTTTTTTCAATTTCAGAAAGAGAATTGATTTTATATGCATTTTTAAGTCATGTTTTACAGTAAAGTAGGTTTCTTATTGTATATTCGTTAAATATCTGTGAAAACTGACAGCCGTGAAAGCAAATTCTGTCTCTTGCTGTCATGCATCATAAGGTACCCTGGGGTAATAACGCCAGGCGGGGTAATAACGCCAAGTGCTTATATTTTGCATAATTGTTAAATAATCAGGTAAATGACACCCATGTGCTCTGCTCAGAAGGTTTTTGAGTCGTATAAATCGCAAAAAACAGCTTCAAGTTAATTTGTTTCATTTTTAGGTCTTATTGTTTTTACAAGCAACTAAAGTTAACGCTTGATCTAAAATTTGCGAGATAAGGTTTTTGATCTGAAGACTATATTTTTTATCCAGAAATACTTTGTTTATTACATAAATTTGTAGTGTATTTCATGTACTTTCAAATTGTTGTAGAAGATTTTGGATATCTTCTCGAGATAATTTGTAGTTTAGGATTTACTGCGCAATAAGTATACCGGGGTAATAACGCCAAGGATTGGCGTTATTACCCCGGTTGATTTCCAACAGTGGCCGAACTATATCCGAAGGGGATTTATATATAAATATGGGACAGCATTATCATCATTGTTGAAATGGTAAGATTAAGGGGGGGGGGCGATACTTAAAAATAATCTCGCTATTTTATTTTTTATTATATTATTATTATTATTACTAATGTAAAAAATAATTTTTAACTCTTGTAAATAAAACTATATCAAAATGTTTTCGAGATTCAAATTCGAACATCTTCAAAATCAGGTTTCTATTAAATTTCCACTGGATTGTTCAATTGAGTTCGAAATTTTAACTGTCCGCTTTCTCAGCGTTCGGTTTTTCAAAACTTTATAAATTTAACCTTTAACTGATGTGACAGAAATTGTAACGTATGAATGTGATGCGATTTGTGAGACCACAAAATTGAAAGATGAATAAAAGTCGGGAATAACTCATAGGATTTTGTTTTTGTACTAAACTTTTTATACAAGAGTATTATACTTAATATTCACCTATTTAGTCTCTGGTGATAGTAGTAAAATTCCAAATGAAACAAAATTTCGGTAGTGTTTGCAGTTAAACTGAAAATTACAAGTTAAACTAAAAAATTAAAAGAAAAATAGTGGTCTACGAGACCGGTAACATTAGTTAAAGGTTAAAATGCGATCCATGATTAGAAATCATAGAATACTGTTCCTGCGCTAAACTTTTTGTACAGAATTAATTCTAATTAAATTTAATCTATTCAAATATTTCTAACAATATTACGAGAACTTCAAACGAAAGAGAATTTCAGTTGTAACTGGAAAATACAAGTTAAACGCTATTTTTTTTTTGGGGGGGGGGGGGAGGGAGTACAGTGTTCAGTCAGATTGCTAACAACAGTTAAAGGTTAATTTTGTTGTTAATATAGAGATAATAATATATAACCATATGAATTATGTATAAAATTGAATAAGAGATCTCTTTGGGATAATATTTTTTAATCAAAAATTTTATTCAATTCATTAAAAATTTATTAAAACATGCTGTTTAAAACGCCGACAATTTAACTGTAGGTTTGGAGAATCCGCATTAGTGTGGAGTTATGGGTTAAAAACTATTTACTAGATTGCTATAATAGTATTAACCCTTAACTGCTGTGACAAAAATTGTCGCATAACTTACTGTGAGCGGCCTGTCAGACCGCTTAATCTAACGATGAATAAAATATTAAATTAACTTTTAGAATTTTATTTTTGTATTGAACCTTATATACAGGACTATTATAAATAAAATTCAGCTATTCAAAAGTTTCTTGAGATAGTAATAGGACTCCAAATGAAACAAAATTTTCCCGGTATTTATAGTTAAACTAAAAATTGCAAGTTAAACTCTGAAACTTGAAAAACTCAGCGGTATGTGAGACGCTAACAGCAGTTAAGGTTTAACAAAAATATTTATTACATATAACTCTAGTTATTATAAAACTTCACATGATTAAAATATTACATTATGAATGGTTAAAACGATGCAATGTTTCTTATAATCATATTTAAGCGGGACTTTTTAAGCAAAGAGAGACACGGGGTGTTGTATTCTGTTGAAGCTCCCCCTCATTCCTTTTTCTTTCACTTTCACAAAAAAAAAAAATCAATATTTTCTATCGCATAGAATGCATACATGGGAATATAAATACTGATTCAAATAATCCGTGCAATTTTTCTAATAATTCTATTTAAATTGTCATTTTTAAGCAAAACGTAGCTTAGAATCTGATATTCTTTTGCTTCCTCCCCCCGCCACCACCACAGCTTTCTTTTTCTTTCAGAGTCACAAAAAAATTGTACATTTTCAATAGCTTAGATTGCAATTTGTCAATTTCTAGAGCTGTAGAGTTTGTATTTTTAGAATTGGGAAATCTACATGCCATTATTCCATCTTATTTTATAGTTTTGTTTGGATGGCGTTATTACCCATATAGGTGGGTATTAACGCCAAATAGCATTGGTCAAGAAAAAACGCCATTGCATTTTATGAATACATATCTGTTAAATTATTTTATTTTATATAGATAGTCAATGAGTTGCTGTATCAGATCCTATATTTGTTTGAAAAATACAATCTAAAACTAAGCCGTGAAAATTGGTAGAACCTTAACGTGGCGTTATTACCCCAGGGTACCGTAGATATAATTATATCAGGGTTGAATATAAAGTAATAAATGCAATAGAATAATATGATTTTCACAGACAAAGTATCTTGGAATAATTTAAACTATTTCATTATATTTTATTAATGGAATTTCGAAATAAGATTTCACATTTTATGTGTTATGTGACAGTCAAAGTTCTAGTAATAATGGTTATCGTAAAGTTACGTAACAAATTCTCGATGTGAGCATGGTTTGTCATTCACCTTATTCCAAACCTATCTGACTCATTTTATTTGTTTTCTCATAAACTGTTTGCAATGTAACACGGGACCGTCGCGAAACAACTTTCTTCTCTTAGAGAATTTTTGCGATGGCCTCGACTGTAGGGCTGATAATTTTGAACGTTCAAGTACATCTTGTGGAAAAGGTGGTTTGTACACACGATGAAATGGATATACGTGAGACTTCTAGTGACCTAACACCAGAAAAACCTGTGAAAATGATTCTCAAAAAATATTTTTCCCACTCAAAACGTGAAACCTTCCGACACATTTGCGGATATATTTTTGCACGTAAAATAAATGAAATTTGCAAGGAGACGTGTAATCGAACCATTGTTTTCCTATTTTTGGTAAATTAATTACATCTTGAGTTAGAAGTCACTGTTTTTTTAAGACGGCATGTTTCTTCTTTTTTTTCCGCTGTCTCGTTCGGAAATATGGTTCTACACTTTAATTTTGAAAGCAGTTTCTGAAAGATCTTCCATCTTTCACCGAAAAATGAAAGAACTTTCCTTTACATTCTAATAAGAGCACTTTCCAACTTACATGCATATCTTTACAAAAATTAAATCAGAAACATGTCAAAAGTAGGCAGTTTGGTTTGAAGAGCAGACCTAAACTGTTCTGTATAATGTTAACATGTTTAAAATAAAGAAAGATGTTGACACTGAGCATTCGCAAAGTTAATTTTACTATAATCAATTGTCTCAAACATGGACAAATACATTACATATGTGCAAAACCTTTTTTTTATGTTAAGGGGAACGTCCAGTGTATTTTGTAATATGTAATTTTTTTTAATATATATATATATATATATAAATATATATATATATATAAAGTATTAAAAATTATTCAAATTAAGTAAAAATTTAATTTTTTATGTTTAGTGGGTTTGAGGTTCCTCGCATCTTCTAATGAGAAAAGCTCTTTAAGTGCAGTGCATCTTATTTTTAAAAATTAAAAATATAATCATAATGAATTTTTTAATTATATGAATATATTTATATGAAATTTAATTTACTTACATGAATATAATTATAATGAATTTAATGAGATCTTTTGCATCATTTGGGAACGACACATTAAAATTTCCAAAAATATTTTGACCTATGTTTCAGTTTCCTTTATTTTTATTCACGAAAAACTCTTCTATTTTTCTCTCTCAGAGTGCATATTCCTGTGATGTTTATAAAATGCTTTTATACCATGCCATGTAAAGTCAGTTTTTTAATAATAAAAATATGTTTTCAAGGTTAGCTCATTTAAGGACCCCTCACTGTCAAAGACCAATCTTTTTCTCTCAGTGGTATCTAATGAACCATGTTTGACTGCAAAAACATTTAATTAAAAAAGCGAAATGTATAAAATCACCATTAACATAGTTGTTGTACGGTTTAGTTAGTACAATGTATGTGTTTAAATTTGCTTTTTTGTTACCGGATATTAACTCTTTTTACAATTTAATTTAATTTTCCGTATTCCTTTTGTTTGATAGAATGACGTAAACGGAATGATATGAAAGAAAAGGTATTTTGGGTGTATTACACCCAAAAGGTGACATTTCAACGCGAATAATTAAATATTTTCTCTTCAAAAAGATCCATTTTCAGCAGTATAAGACGGGCTCATTTTTATCTACCATGGTTAGTGACATTGCTGTGGCGTGTCAAGCAGATGTGCTTGTACACACCTTACGTACTTCAAAATCGTTGCGAAATTTTCACATGCCACAATGATTGTATTTGAACGTTTATTTAAATGTTTTTTCCTGTTTTCTTACACTCGCTCATTTTGTCTATTGATTATGACAGTCTGTGAGAGCGAGTAACACATATACACTCTATGGCCAATGATGACCGGTCACCTGCGAATTTAGGCGTTTTGTTAAATATTTAAAAAAATATATAAGGAATTATTCTCAAACTCTAGGTGTGTAAAGAGGAATATATAAGTCATATATTTCCGCAAAGATTTTTTCCCCTAAATACCCATAGGGGACCATCAACAAATTGAAAAAAAAAGTAATTTATTTCAGATAACTCTGTAAAAACTAATATAGCAAAAGCGTTCAAACTGTAGAATATGATTAAGAGGTTTATTGTAATAAACTGTGTTCCTTTTTATGAGTATAACGTGTATATTCGTAGAACGAGTAAGTTTTTTTATAAAAACAATTTCAAATTTTGCCAATTTTTTTTTTTTTTTTTTTTTATAATTTGCAGAGTTTTTAATACATAAAAATCTTTCTTTTCAAATAATGTGACAAGCAATTTTATACATAACACACTGCAATTAAAATTAAAAAATACGAAAAATTGTATGAAAAATGAGTAGGTTTACTAAATCATGTCCCACTGCGCAAGCGTGAAAGCAATCAAAATATAATGTACATAATGTATTACCTAAACATATAGAGCAACTAATGTAGATGTCTCAGAAATGTACCTTAAAAATTCTGAAAACTATCGTCGATAAAATAAACTCAAAATTCGTTTCTCCTAATGTGGGGCTATATCCAAAAATAGTAAATGTTACACACTGTTGTCACGTCCATTATTTGAATACAGCTCCTCATATTTATGCTTCGATTGAGAAACAATCAGTTTTGAACTTATTCTGTTGATGATAATTTTCTTGAATTTTCTAGCCAAATGTTTGAGACTCTTCACAAAAGTTGATCTATACATTTAGCTAATACACTATGCATATTACACACAATCAGCATACTGTACAGTTAAATGCATTCTATTAGGTAGCTTTCATTACAAAAAGTAAAAAGCTACCGATTGCAGCCGTCCGGAGGAAAGCACCTCCGGAAAATTTCGGTATATTTTTACCGATCGTGACCTCCAGACTCCAAAACCACCCTTCGTTCAAATGTAGATATATATATATATATATAACTGATATTTGTCATGTTGTAACTATCGTATTTATGAACCGATTTGAATGAAACTTGGTGTGTAGATAGTACATACTAAGATAATACAAAGATTCTGGAGCATTTTTTGTTTTATCCATATCTTTAAAAATGGCTGAGTTATAGCACTTTGAATTTATAGTGAGGCTGACATTTTGAAACAGTCTGATTTTTGTCACGCGATAACACGCGTATTTTTGAACCGATTTGGATGTAACTTGGTGCGTACATAGTATATACCAATGTCTGAAACGAGTTCGATAGCCAGTTTCATTCCCTCATCTTGTTTCAAAATAACGGCCATTTAATATTTTTTTTAATTTAAATTTAAAATTAGGTACACAAAGATTAGAAGTAAAAAAAAAAGATTTTTCTTTTATGTGTTTTAGTTTGATACAGAAATTCCAGAACAATTTTTGTTTCGTCTGTATCTTAAAAAAGTCCTTCCGGCCAGTACCGGGAGGAAAAGGTAGCTTTCATATGCTTTACCTAAAAAAAAATCAAGTTATATTATTCAACCATACAAAGCTCAAAATAGTGGAACACGATAATAGAAAATTCAATACTTATTTATATCAAGACTGAATATAAATGGGAATTTCGTGAAATTATTTAACTTTATGCGATCTAGTTTTTATAAAGTGCCTGGTTTATAAACGTCTTAACAAACATGTTATCTGGTTTTTTATAATATATTTGATCGCCAAATTCGGCGATATAATGAAGTGCCTGCCATTAAAACAACATGATGGGTGAAATAAAAAAAAATAGCTTCATCGAGATCTTAGTAAGTCCTGTGCACATGCTCACTCACATCAAAATCGGTTGATATATCCGAGTGTTGTTGCAGGAAATAGATTTTTCAAAATGTCATCCACTTTATAAATTTCAGAAGCAGTTTTATTTTGAGATTTCAATTTTAAAGCTTTAAAAATCTCATATTTTGTGAATTTTTTACCCTTTGGCATTTTTAAAACGAGAGTAAATAATTTCTTCAGACTTTATACTTTTATAAAAGTGCAAAATGATGTCACACAACATCATTACATACGACCAATCCCTTGTTTTTAAAAAAAATTGCATAAAGTGATTAAACTTTTGAGATTGCGTTTTTTCAATAAAAAAGAAAAATTAAATAAAAATAATTTTTATTTTATTTTAGCTATCCAAAATGATTTATTTTATTTTATTTTGATTAAATGTCGAATATTTATTGTAATTTAGCGTAAAATATTTTTTCTTCAGTTATTTTAAACCAGATTTGCTGAGTGCTTAAACTTTCGAGGCATACTTTATGCTGTAGGTTTCATTGCAGTAAAAGCATTTTTAAATTAATACAATTTTACAAATATAATGCAGTTTTAAAATGTTTTGTTATGAGTGCTATTCTTAAGGCTTATACTCCAAAAAGAAATTAAACTTTTTATGCCATGTTGAAAAAAAAAAAAAAAAAAAAAAAAAAAAAAAAAAAAAACAATCTTTTTTTTAGACATTTTAAAAAATTGCAAAGAAAACAATATTACAATCCTGCGCTTTTATTCGGCGGTCAGAATGATAGAAACCCCGTGGAAATTTAGTATAAAAAATTCAAACATCATATTGTTACATATATCATCATATTTAACAGATGACATAGCGTCCATCGGGTTATTTGACTCTACCCATCCCTCAAATTTTTAAGCCAAAATACTAGGCTAGTTTCGCTGAAATTATTTTTTATTAAATAAACTAATTTTAAAGCCTCGAATAAAAATTACTCACAATTCTACTGACCAATAAACTTAAATAAGTTAATCAAAGTTTTGAAAAGTTTTCTTCTTAATTTTAGGGCAATTTTAAATTAGAAAAAGGAAAACACGTAAATGATACTATAAGCTTTTATTGAAATTACCTTTTCAGAAATGTGAGAATGTCATTATACTTGGTAACTGTTTCATTTCCATTCCTTACCTGTTATTCCAGGAAATAAGATTCTCGCAAAGTAGTTTTTATATTTGAACATTAAAGGATCGTTCAAAAGCGTAAAGTTAAAAGTTTCCAAGTTAAATATTTCCAATAGATTGTAAAGAAATACTTATATTTATTCGTGAGGAATGATGAAACGAATTATCTTTCATTATTAAAAATCTTTACATGAAAAAAAAATTCTTTTTTTTATACAGAAGTTATAAAATATAGTTCATCAAAATAAAATTACGTAATTGTTAATATCCTTATTGTAATAAGTAGATGAAATTCATTGTTAATACTCTTATTATAATGAGGTGTTCTTGGGTAATAACGCCAGGTCGGGTAATAATGCCAAGTGATAATACTAAGCCTAATTTATCCGGAAGAATTAGGATTAGGAATTAGGAAGATAAAGCGAAAGAATCCGGAAAATGGCACCTACGGGTACTGCTCAGAAGGATTCTAAATCATCTGAAATCCAAACAACCGCTAAATGTTTATTTGCTCCATTTGTAGGCTTTATCGTTTTAAGAAGTATGCCTAAAATTAATGACTAATGTAAAATTTTCGAGTTAAGTTCCTATGATGTGGAGACTATATATGCATCCGAAAATACTTTGTTTGTTACAGTAATTTGTAGTGTATTTTATGCACTTTCAAAATGTTGTGGAAGATTTTGGATGCGTTCGCAAGAAAATTTATTTTATGCACGACAGAGCATTATTGTCACTGTTGAAATGCATACAATAAGGGGGTTCGATGCTCAAAACTGATTAAAAAAATTATATATTTTTTTAATAATGTTAAAACAATCGCAAATTCTTATGAATAAAATATCAAAAGGTTTTTGATATTCTAATTCCAACATTTTGAAATTTCGATTTCAATTAAATTTCTACGTGATTGTTCAACTGAGTTCTAGAGTTTAACTTTCCACTTTTTAACTTAATTAACGATCATTCCAAGTCTCTAAAATAGTATTCTGACAGATTAACTCAAAGTATACTATTGATACACCAAACTTTTTAAAATTTTAATTCTAACCCAATTTCATCCATCTAAATACTTATAACAATAGTATTAAGGACTCCAAACGAAAGAAAACTCCAATAGGAATTATAGTTAAGCTGGAAATTACAAGTTAAACTTTGAAAATTGAAAAAAAGTAGCGATCAGTGAGATCGCTAACAGCAGTTAGAGGTTAATTTTGTCGGCAATATAACTACATGAATCATACGTAAAATTTCATGAGAGATCTAACAAGGATACTGATTTTTATAAAACATCTTATTTAATTAATTAAAAATACGAATTTATTGAAACATGTTTTAAATAACGCTAACATTTTTAATTTTGGTCTGTGTTAATCACTTTAGTGTGGAGTTTACGGATTAAAAAGTATTTACAAGACATTTATAAAAGTGGTAACAAGAATATTTATTACATTTAACTCAAGTTATTATAAAATGTCACGTGATAAAGATATTAGATTTAATAACAGTTAAAGCCATACAATGTTTCTAATAATTCTATTTAAGCGGGTCATTTTAAGCAAAAGAAGCTCAGGGTCTGATATTCTGTTGCCACTCCCCCTCTAATTTTTCTTATATTTTCACAAAAATAGAACATTTTCTATCGTTTAGAATGCATATATGGAAACAAAATATAGATGTAGTTAAATACAATTAAAGTCTTATAGTCTGTTACCTGCTCATTTTCTATTGTTCATGATACAATTTGTCAATTCTAGGAATGTAGAGTTTGTATTTTTTTAAATTGGACGATTTACATGTCATAATTACATCTTATTAATAGTCTTGATTGTATAGCGTTATTGCTCGCATGTGTGGGGAATAATACCAAATAGCATTGGTCAAGAATTTTCTCTATTACATTTTATGAATGCATATTTGTTAAAGTATTTTCTATATAAATAGTCAATGAGTTCCTATATCAAATCCTATATTTGTTTAAAAAAATCTAAAACTAAGCCGTGAAAATGATAGAGCTTTAACGTGGCGTTATTACCCCAGGATACTTTAGTTATGTCTACAATTAGATCAATTTTTAAGAAATTAGAAATTTCACTTCAAACGTAGCAAATGAACTATAACGAAGTTTTAAAAATATTCAGATCTTTGTGTAATACTATGCAGTACTTCGGATACATTATTCTATCCGAAATCTTTTGTGTGTTCCTGTAAATAATATCTGCTTTCTATTATAAAGGAAGTAATTTGTAGTAAAACTCAGCAACGTACTTCAATTTCATAAAATGTGAAATAGTTTAATATAATTGAAACGCGCCCCAAACAACGTTTCCTCTTATAATATTATGCAATGAAATACAATTGTGTAGCCCTCTAAATTAATAAAAAATATTCCTTGCACCATAGAATGTATGTATGTTTGACATACAGAATGTATGTTTTAGTACATACTTCATAGATGCTTATCATTTTTTTTTTAAGTTCAAAAAAGTGTAGCATCATTAAAATGCACTTGAAACTATTTTTTACCATTGGCCGTAATGTAACGGAGTACTTTTGATGGTCCCTGTAATTAAACAATATATCCAATTTTCATAAAATTTGAAAAGATTCGACAAAATTATACAACAAATATATTTTTTAAATTTTTAATGATTCGGTTCGGTAGTTTTTACTCTGTTATATGCAGACAGAAGGACAGACGGAAGAATTTAAACTACAATTATGGTCTACGTATTTACATAATAACGAACGCACCTAAAACAAATGGCCAAAAAGTCGTGCCGAAATTGACTGTTGCTCTCTATAATCTTACAGTTACCCATATAATAAATATAAAATGGTATTTCTGTCCTATGTAAATATTAAATTAATACAACATTAAAAATTAAAAATGTATTTGTATCTGTTACTTATTTTAAATTAAACGAATGAAAAACAGTTTTGAATATAACTGCAGACAATGAAAGTCTTGAATTTAATTTCCCTCTGCACTCAAAATCTCTTATTTTTTTAAAATTAATTAAATAACTTAAAAGAAATATTTACACAAATGGCATATATGTATAATAATAACGATTGGTAAGAAAAAATTTACATTATGTTCTGTATTTACTTAGAACTTACTTTATTTAGATATTTTGATATCATAGATTATAAAAATATATATATATTATATTTATATTTTTATGTGTATTAAGTGATAATAATTTTAATCATACATATGTATATCTGAGTTTTCAATTAGATAAAATACCATAATTTTCTCAAAACACCTATCAAATAACTCATATTTTATGTATTCTAATCTTATTATATTTTTAAAAGAAAATCATTATTAATCAAAGATATTAGGTAGGTTTCGTATGAAATACTATCTATTGCGGTCATCCCTATGTTGGAATTCGTAAAAAAAATTCTGCGCCGATCGTGACCCATAGACCCCAAAACTAGCATCAGTAAAAAAATTTATCTATCTATCTATCTGTCTATATAAGTACTTTTATGAATACATCCAAAGTTATTCAGACAATACCATTAAATAAACCAATGAAACCAGTATTTTTACAATCATATTACTAAAAGCAGTTGAAGTTTGAAGTGAAATAGAAGGCAGATTACCAAATTACTAAAAAATATATAATCCGGTCAATTTAGACATTCGAAGTTACCTAAATTCCCACCAAGCTGAAAATCGGTAAGATTGTTTAAAATATCATTAAAAACAAAATTTGAAAGTTCCCCATCTTTACCCTGTAAGGAAAAAAAATATTCAAGGTCAAAGGTAAAAAAAAATGAGTTTTTCGCGATTTTCAGCAAAACGGTAAGTTTTATCATAAAAATACCTCAGACAAAAATTGTAGCAATAAAATTATCTACAAAAAATTTATTAATACTTTTTTTTTCTACGAGCCACCGTTTTTGAGATATAACGATTCAAAAAGTTGTAAAAGTTGTAATCGTCATAATATGCACACGTTTCCACGCCACCTATGAGGTAGTGTACTTAGCGCGTTTTATTTTTACGTGGTTCCCCCAGTAGGCCTATTCCACGGGTCTGTTTTGATCCTGTTTAATTTGAAACTATTGAAAAATAATGGCTATTAGCAGAGATTGAAAAGATAAAAGCAATTTAAGTTAAAAAAAAAAAGTAGTGAAATTTAATCGTCCGAGTCGTAACTTTCAAATTCTTCTTCTTGATCTTCTTGTTCTTGTTCGTCTTGTTCGTCTTGTTCTTGTTCTTGTTCTTCTTCATCTTCATCCTGAGTGCATGTAAACTGCGTTAATAGCGATGTATCGCATGTTGCCTCGTTGGAATCAAACGGATCCTCTACTGTTGGTGATTCAATATTAGAGCACAACAGGCCTTGACAATGTGTACATGCCGGAGAACAGAACAGTCCGACTCTTTTGCAAGAACAAAAAGCTGATTCACTCGAACCTAATCTAGTACGAGGAGGACTTTCTGTGGATGTACTGGCTTCTTGTTCTTCACGTTGTCTTTTATTAGCTGCAGCAATAGAAGACTTTCGAGTATAATTTTTACGACAATTTTCATGTATTGTCACAGATTTTTGATTTTTTAGATACTCCTAAAATTCATCTGCTCTTTCGATACTTGCATTAATTAATGTCTTCATACCACGTTCAACAGTAACAATTTCAATTTCAGTTAAACGTTTAGCGCAAATAAAACAATATTCTGACATTTTTGTTATAAAACTCAAAACAGCACGATATATGTTAGGATAAACACGTGTTTTCACTACCAACTGGCGTTCAAGACTAACAGTATTTCATTTGTTATAGCAGGTGTAAGACCCTAGCCACGCACACAATTAAACAGGGGACAGATGTTTTCCCAAGGTTACGATCAAGGTTTTCTATCATAAGGTTGTTCCATTTGAAGAACAGCCAATCAGAGTAGAGCAGGACTGAAACGCACGCGGATGACAGAAACGGAGATCGAACAGCTGTGATAATGTAAATAGCGTAAAAAGTAGAAAAATGTGGTAAATAAATTTTTCAAAGCAAATCTTCGAAAGTAAATTGAATGAAATCACTCTCCTTATAAATTTTTTGTAGATAATTTTATGATCTACAATTTTTGTCTGAGGTATTTTTATGATAAAACTTACCGTTTTGCTAAAAATCGCGAAAAACTCATTTTTTTTACCTTTGACCTTGAATATTTTTTTTTCCTTACAGGGGAAAGATGGGGAACTTTCAAATTTTGTTTTTAATGATATTTTAAACAATCTTACCGATTTTCAGCTTGGTGGGAATTTAGGTAACTTTACTCTTATTTTTTGGTTTAATTTGACCGGACTAATATGGATAAATGGACATTATATAACCAGAGTAATTCATATATTACCATACAATAAAACAATGAAACCAGTATTTTTACAGTCATCTTATTGAAAACAGTTGAAGTTTGAAGTGAAATAGAAGGCAAATTACCAAAATAAAGAAAGGTAAATGGTATAATTCTGCTCAAATCTCTTACAAATTGATACTTAAAATCAAGGGGCATGAAATCTCGGACAAGTTCGTTAACGGACAAAATCGGATGAAGGGGTTAAGAAATAGGGAAGTGTTATGTGAGAACAGTAAAATCCCCAAGATTTCTTAATTAAAATAGATATCGAATCAGTTGAATGTTTATATTACTGCTAAAAAAGGGACCAAGAGTTTATGCATGAGAGATTTTTGATAAAGTTTAAAAGGGTTCAACGAGCGAAAAAAATAGGAATTTTGGGAGAAAATAAATCATAATTCATCAATTCTCAAGATATCAAATCCAATTATATTTATGGTAAATTGGCTTAGTATTATCTAAAACGTTTATATTTACAAGTTTTTCATATAAGCAACACTTATTACAAAAATAAAATAAAATAAAATAAAAATAAAAATAAACAAAAAACGAAAACAAAAAAAAGAAGAAACAAATCCATAACTTTGTCAATTCTTAAGATAACAAATCCGACTAAGTGTATTTTACATTTTCTCAACAATATCGAAAACTTTTATATTGACAAGTTTTTAATAGGACAAATTCTTAGAGCAAAAAAAAAAAAAAAAAATAAAAAAAAAAAAATAAAAAAATAAAACAAAAAGAGGAGATAAATAAAAAAAACTCTCAAATCCAAACTGCTTATGTTCTGATTCATTTTAAAATTCATTTCGCCCTCAAATACATCCAATTGTCACGTACTCTTATTTAAGAACTATATAATGTGCCGCATTGGTCAGTTTTTGATAAAGGCAGAATATATTTCACAGAGCTGCCAAAGTGGGCATTTCGAAAATAATTTCCCGAAGCGATCGTGATTGAAGAATTGAAGATGTATTCAAATTACAAATTACTTATTTTATGACTCATTTTTCAATTCAATTTTGCCCTCAAACACATTTAATGGATAGTTTCTCTTATTTAGAAACTATATAATGTACCGTATTGTCATTTTTTTTTTTATAAAGTCAGAATATATTTCAAACAATGCTGTCAAAGTGGACATTTGTCCTTAATTTCACTTAAGATGATTCTAATAAAACCAGATCTTACAGAAAAATGAAATTAAAAATTCTTCAAAAGTGGCCAAATAAATTTGTTAAACTTTGTTTACCTCTAATCATATTTTATTTTTAGTTGTTGAAACGAGCACTTGATTTCGATATCCTATTGATCTATAGGGCAAGCCGGCAGGGATTTTATAAATGGAATTTATTTAATATTTATTTTTCTAATTTTACATTTATACATGAGTAATATATATTTTGATGAAAATCCTTTCAGTAATTATTCTTTAAGATACATTACAGTTGTTGCAACTCCACTTTTATTAACGTTGACCTCATAGTAAATTTTTTCTTGTTTTAAATTTCCTTTTAAAGCAGGCATGAAATTTCGTATGAAGTGCGTCTGATTATATCTTAGATAATTTCATGAAATATTTTCTTTGATATAAGACTACCCGTTTGTATAATTATTGTTATTTTTTAAATATTATAAAAATATTTAATTGATAACAATATTTTAATCCTAACGGATACTTAAATCTAAATATTTTCTAAGTTCTAAACTGAAAAGAAAACAGTGAAATTCAAATAACATGTTAAGGAATCATACCAAAAGCTATAGGATTAAAATGTGAATTTAAAATTTTGTCAAAATAAATTATTTCAAATTGTGGAAGATATTTCCATTCAACGAGTTTCATTCTGAAATATTGCTTTAGTACATTTTTAGAAGAAAATCTTTTTCTAAATAGTCAGTTGCAATGAATAAATTAGTGAAAAATGAAAAATAATAAATAATCGTTGAGTCACCGATCGCCTTAAGCATAATATCACATGACATATCAAGTAGCAATTCAAAAATGCTGACAGACCTTTATTTACTCTGTTATTTATAGCTTTAACAACTAGTATCAGAGAACAGTACAAAATAGCAATCCAGACAACGTTCGTCTAAGGTAGTTATGTGACATTTTTCAATAAAGTTAATATTTGTATTGTGTGAATATAAATATTTTTGATTATAATAAAATAAAATAATATTAAAAATAATAAAATTTTACAAAATATTCTTAAACCTGTTTTTTTTATGAAAATAGATAACCTTAGCTAATTTGGGTCATTAATAGTATTACTTCTGGAAAAAGCATAGATTGAAATATTGAAGGTTATTTATGTTGCAGTACCCAACTGTATCACGCTAGAAACAGACGAACAACGTATTAAAACTTCCGCTCTTTCGTACTTTTTTACGCAATTTGTAGTTGTTGTTCTTCCTTATCTCTCGTCGTGTAACAACAAATGCGTGTTTATTTTTCTGGATTAATGTGAATGATAGCATACAGTATTTAATGCTCTTTTGATATTATGGATCGATCATATTTAAATGCTACAAATACATATACAATACCTGAAAGGTTTTTTCAAACTTTATATTTTTCTTGAACTGTTATTACCTTTTCTCCAATATTTTTGAGAAAGAACAAAAACAGGGTTTAAGAGTCGTTGTCTTGTTTAAGATTAACATTGAAATTGACGCAAATAAGTGTTTAGTTTTTTCGAGAGAAGACTTTTATAAAAAAAAAAAAAAAAAAAAAAAAAAAAAAAAAATGCAAAAAGACAGGTAAAATGCTTTTTAGGTACAGTGAAATATGTGATTTCATTGGTAAATAGATTATGAGGATAGATAGATTAATATAGATAGGAGATATAGAGAGACATAGATAGATTATAGATAGATAGAAGAATAGATTAATCAATTAAATAATTGAAACCAGTAAGGAATAAAACTTTTTAGATTTTAGATTTATAGATTTTTTCCCGTTGAGTCAAAATCTCACGGTGACTTGCTATTTCTTTCTAATATAATATAATATAATATATATATGTCTATTTCATAAACAAGTTTATTAAAGAGCTAGAAAATAAAAGCTTTACTGTTATGGACCACAGATTTCACTTTAGCATGAAATATTACACGCAGTTTTTTTCTCTAAGTAAATTTTTTACATTAAATAACACATGCTAAACATTTTTCTAAAGATATCTGAAGTGATTCCGAATCGATGAAAAATATAAATTAAAATATTTATTCAAATGCAGTAGATAAATATGCATTAAATATTTTACCAGTGCTATCAATAGGATAGTTTATTTCTAATATTCCATTGATCAGTGTCTACACAATATTTTCTACACAATCTATTTCATAAACAAGTTTATTAAAGAGCTAGAAAATAAAAGCTTTACTGTTATGGACCACAGATTTCACTTTAGCATGAAATATTACACGCAGTTTTTTTCTCTAAGTAAATTTTTTACATTAAATAACACATGCTAAACATTTTTCTAAAGATATCTGAAGTGATTCCGAATCGATGAAAAATATAAATTAAAATATTTATTCAAATGCAGTAGATAAATATGCATTAAATATTTTACCAGTGCTATCAATAGGATAGTTTATTTCTAATATTCCATTGATCAGTGTCTACACAATATTGCACGTACTACTAATATTTGGATACAGCTCATTATCTTTTTGCTTTATTTTGAGAATAACGGATTTATATTTTATTCTATCGATGATAATTTTCAGAATTTTCAAGCTATATTTTTGAGACTTTCACAAAAGTTGTTCTACATAGTTACATTAACATAATATGCAAATGAAATTTTAATAGCGTTGACGCATGCGCAGTAAAAAAAAAAAATATTTAGTAAACCTGCTCATTTGTCATACAACTTTTATTATTTTTTAATTCTGATTACAGGGTGTTATGTACAATGTTGATTGTCATATTTTCTGGAAAAAAAAAAAAAAAAGAAAAAAGAAAAAAAAAAAAAACATTGTGTTTTATGAAGAACTCTGCAAATTATAAGCAAAAAGCGTGGGAAAATTTGGAACCGTTTTTATAAAAACCTTAATTTTTCTACGAGTTTACAGGCTATATTCATAAAAATGAACACAGTTTATTACAATAATCCACTTAATCATAATCTGCATTTGAAATCTTTTGATTCATTCGTTTTGACAGGGTTATCCAAAAGATCTTCGTTCTTTTTCAATTTATTGATGGTCCCTTGTTGAATTTCGGGGAAAACTCTTCGCGAAAATATATTACGTGTACTATTTTGTTTACACACCTGAAGTTTCAGAATAATTCCTTATATATATTTCTATGTATTTAACAAAACGTCTAAAATCGTAAGTGTCAAGATTTTTTTTTGCTGAGATTATTTATTATGCAAAAAATGAGATAAAGAAAAATGCTGCACTGCTGGGTATCGATCCTGGGACCTCCGGTCAGTAACCCAAAGCTACACCAATTGAGCTAAGATAAGACATCACCGTCAGTCTCAAAGTAAGTATTTAAGACGTGTCATAATATTAGACCCCCCCCCCCCTTTTTCTCAAGAATTAAGGAGAGTTGTACAAAATCTACTGAATCTGAGACTAAGGGGTCTCTACCCTACAACATATGCAAAAATAATCAAAATCTGTGATTATCAAAGTTTGCCCTCTCCTTGTTTGTCAAACTCTTCCGTTTTCAGCTACAGAAATGTGGTTTAAGTCATGAAGTTTAAAGTTTCATAACTCGGTCAATTTTAATGTTAGATGAATGGGACCTTTTTTATATTGCTTATTAGAGTGATGGAAATTTTTTTTATTAAATACCACTTATAGGACCGAGGGATCACATACAAATTTAATTTTCGTAATTTTTTTTCACCAAAATCGCTTAAAAAAACAATTCTTTACTTTTTTAAAACCATTTTTGCAATTGGAACTATATTTCTATGAGTAACGGTTTAGAAATTAGCCAGTGGCCACCGTTGAGACTGTGGACACACTGTATAATTGTATAAATAGTTTTAATAATTTTTAATAACGTATGGGGGAAAGTATAACTAATTTAAATATGTTGTATTTCAGTATTAAATTTTATTACTTGAGTTTATATTTGTCCTTTTGTTAAAAATAATAAACTCTGAAATGCCCATATAATTAATAATAAGGTTCTAAAAATATTTAGAATCAAAAGATAAAACTTGGCAACACGAAATTTATTCTGTCAAAATATTTTACTATTAAATATCTATGAGAAAATTGCATTATAAAAAAACTCGAATGTCTAACCATAGTTAATGTCTCAATTAAGTTGTGATAATACATTATATCGCCAAAGGTGACCGGTCACTTGTGATTTTAGATGTTTTGTTAAATATCTAAAAAAATACACGAGGAATTATCTTGGGATATAACTTCAGGAGCTTAAACTGTACAGGTCATATATTTTTCATATAAGATTTTTTTCCCGAAACACCATAGGGAACCGTCAACAAATTGTAAAAGATTGAATGTATTTTGAATAAGCCTCTCGAATCTAATATAGCAAAATCGTTAAAACTGTAGATTTTGATTAAGTAATAAACTGCATTCATTTTTATAAGGATAGGATAATCGTAGAGAAATTAAGGTTTTCATAAAAACATCCCCAAATTTTGCCAAGATTTTTGCTTATAATTTTCCGAGTTCTTAATATAAAATAATGTTCTTTTCGGATATGTGACAAACAACATTGTACACAATACCCTGTAATCAGAGTTAAAAAAAAACAATAAAAATTGTTTGAAAAACAAGCAGGTTTACAAAATATCTTTTTTTTTTGTGCATGCTTGAAATCTATCAAAATTTCATTCGCGTATTGTGTTAGCTATATGTATACAGAAACTTTTGTGAAAGTCTGAAAAATATAGCTTGAAAATTATAAAAGTGATCACCTATAGAATAAGCTCAAAATCCGTTATTCCCGAAACGAAGGAAAGAAATGAGGGTTTGTATCCAAATATAGTAGTAAGTGCTATATTGTGTATTCTGTTTGTATATTCCATTTTTTCCCGAAACACCGTAGGGAATCCCTCAAAAATTGAAAAAGAACGAAAATATTTTTAATAATCCTCTCAAATCTAATATAGCAAAAGCGTTAAAATTGTAGATTATGATTAAGTGATAAGCTGTATTCATTTTTATATATATTTTTATTTTTATGGTGATATAGTCTATAGTCGACTATTAGAATATTCTACAAAAATCTTACCAATTTTTTACTATATTTGAATACAAACATATTAATGAAAATTTTACTTTGGCAGTCCTTATAAATTGAAAGAAAAATAAATTCATCAGCTTGAGATGAAGTTTTAATGCTAAGTATTTTTAAAGAAATGGCTCTTTGTGGATAAGAGAAAAGATAGTTTTAAGAAATCAGCGACAGCTGTCAGTGGCACACGGGAGGTAACGAAATGCTATGCAAACAAAAATGATAATGACCTTTAACTAGATAGTACTTGTCAAAACTTGAAGGTAAACGTACTTTCGTACCATTCTTCTTATTGGAGGAAATACTGAAGGGGAATTTTCAACTGAAATATAAGTATCACTTAAGTGAACTAAATTTTGGAATACATGCTGTTAATAATACAAATCTTTATATCATATACAGGACTGCTAAACAATTCGGATAATTTTACGATTGTAGATCAGAACAGCTGAAATTTGGTTTTGAAATGTGTTATACATTTTCATATGGTGAAATGAGACGTAATATTTTAATTTTTTAAACAAAACTGCAGCTTTGTTTCATTATTCTGAATTTGTTGGAAAGTGCTTCATGATCTATCTTGACGAATGATTTTTTCTTTCGTGTTAATTTTATATTTGTATATATTTAAATTGAAATTTCAACAATTTCAGATACATGTTATATACTTTTTTTCGTATTCTAAATAATCTAAAGGTATCCACTTGTATTTTAGAAATTGTAACTCGAAATTAAAATGAAAAGCAATGATTCTGATATGAAATTGATATACGTTACTGAAGTTTACTACAAGTTACTTCCTTTATAATAGAAAGCAGATAGTATTTACAGGGATACAAAAAAATATTTCGGATACTCTACTGTGTCCAAAGTACAAGGTTATTCTAAATGATGGACCCATTTTCAAAAAATTATATTTATTAAAGTACAAATCCAGAATGATCAATCTTTGTACCAAATAAAAGAGGAAATTTGAAAGTTTTTTAAAAAACATTATAGATGTTCAATGTGTTCGCATGTTTACTGCACGACAAACATCTACGCGATAGCCAAACTCATCCCGCATACAAGAAAGCGTATCTGCTCCTCAGTAGCCATCTCACTCACAACTGACAGTGAAACAAACTCGAGGCCTATTGCCGCGCGACCTCTACTGGTCGCTTCTGAAATCATCAAAGCTTTGAAAGCCGTGCACTCAGTAACAGCAGATACGCTTTCTTGTTTGTGGGACGAGTTTGGCTATCGCGTAGATGTTTGCCGTGCAGCAAACGGTTTGTTTATTGAACATTTACAATCTCCTTAAAAAACTGTGAAACTTCCTCTTTTTATTAGTATTAAGATTGTTCATTTTGGATTTGTGCTTTAATAAATACAATTTTTTGAAAATGGGTTCAACATTTAGAATAACCCTGTGCTTTACACTATTACACCAAGATCAGAATATTTTTAAAAGTTCCTTATAGTACGAACGCATCTAATTTGCTGACTTGACGTGCAATTTCCAACTTGTTAGTTTTTGATAATTGATTTTTATGTATTTTTTACCATTAAATCCGAAAATGAGCAAAAATTTTTATCCATTACCTAAATATTTTTCGAAAATAAGAATTCAATATTATAGCAATCGCTTTACGAAAGCCTAAATATTCCAAAAAGTATAAATGAAATTCCTTAAAACAAGAGGATGATAGAAAATCTTGTGACGTGTCGGTTAATTGGAGACATATTCTGACTAGAATTAAAACGCAAAACTTTTATTTACTGTAGTTGGGGAACGGGGAATGGAGCAAAGTTCGTTTTGACAATTAAACACACAACTATGATAATAAACTTTAGCCTATACTCACATTACAACTAAGTCCGGCTCAAATCAATAATTCGGCTCTTCTCTTCAGGTCGTGGACTACTTTTTCAAACCTGTAAACAAACGGCCCGTGGCTGCATAAATATCTTTATTTTAAACAACCAGAGAGCGAAATTATTCTGAACTAACTCTTACCGAACTCCGGTACTGAGGCTCTCTACCTTCACACGTCAGCTCTACTATTCGTCGCTGGAGGCTCTCCCAACTCACTACACAACACACACTCCAACTCACAACTTACAGCTTTTATACTTTGCAAAGTGAAGACGGAGCTAGAAATTTGCATAAAAACTCAAAAAACCGCAGTTAACTGTAGATCAAGGGCGCCACGCACACACTTCGGAAAATTAGAGTTGCATAAAGGATAGATGTTGCCTTTGCGCCACAACTGTTAGAACATTGACGTCACGATCTCACTCAAAACACCAGAGGGCCTTTATTACAAAGGGACACTCTCTCACAACCTTAGCAAACATATTCTTTTTCAGCACCTTGACACCTATAAGAAACACACAATGTATACCGAGGAGTAGAAAATTCATTCAAATTTGTTTACCAGGGTTATTAAATATGTAATTTTCGTATATCCTCCTTAGTCCTGATGTCGCCTGCAGGAGACACTAAATAATAACATTTAAATTAATTTAAATGCTTCTATAATTATTTAAATTACTTTTGGACCTTTTTAAATAAATGCATGCAAATCATAGACATTAATTTATAGAGTGATACATCTTTAAAGTTGTTGTTACCCTCATTTCAAACTAGTTTTTCCGGTCTCATGTAAAATTTGTCTCAGGACTGAGGAGGGTATTTTTACATTTTTACATAATTGGATTTTTTTTTCTTCTCTAAGGGGGGAGGATATCTGCATTATTCATTAAAACAATCAATCATTTTCCTATAATTTTAATATTGTTTGCATGCTAAAATCTACATATTGAATTAAGTTAGTTAAAAAAAAAATCTTAAAAATTTTGTTAAAAATGATCTTTATTCCTATTTTTAAATTATAATACACCAGGAATTTTTTTCAGGAGGGAAAAAAATAACTTTCTACGATTTGAAAATGTCTGAGTATCATAAAAATTCTGCGTATGTTCAAAATTTATTTAAAATCTTATGATTATTCAAAAAAGACCCACTTTTCACACATATTCTATATCCTTTATATGTAAGAGATCTCTTAAATAAACAAACAGGCAAAATGTATTTTATACTAGAATTATACTAAAATTTATACTAGAATTAATAATAAATGTATTTGGAATTTAGAAAGCATTTGTACAATAGTTAATGCGTAATTTGAAAAAATAAATCGGTCTATAACAATTTATCGCGAATAAATTGAAAATTATTTTTCAGCTATAAACTCAACAAAAAGAAAACAATATTTCTTAAAATATAATAATTTGTTTATTGAAAAGTTCTATCTTGCAGCGAAAACTTTTTTCAGTATTCATTTTCTAATAAACTATTTGAACGCAAGATGAAGAAACAGTCCCAAAGGAAAAATCAATCTCATAAAATTGTTCTTCTCGTTAAAGACGTGTGGAGAGAAACAACAATTTTCATTTCGCATTGAATAAAATAAATTGAATAAAACGGCAATCTATCATATTTGATCCATTAGAGATGTAACATTAAGTGAATACGATTGGAATTATCTTTGTTTGGTTATGTTTGGAAGTATTTCTCACGGAGTTTTACTGAAAGTAATGATTTTATATTTACTTAGTAATTTTAGGAAATTGTATTCTTAATGGAATATTCTTTAGACACTAATTCCTTGCTTTTTGATTCAGCGTGAAGTTTATACTTTAATAATTAATACTTATTTAAAAAATCTAAAGAAAGTTCTCTTTTTAAAGACAAGAATGGCTAAATCGACCTAATAAGTTAAAAAATGTTATTGTTGTTCTCAAGAATTGAAAAAAAAAAAAAAAAAAAAAAAGATAAAGCGAAAGACTTAACCCTTTTCTGGTTGAAGTAATTTTCTTACTAAAATACTGAAATTAGTGAACACCACAAAAGTTTACAAATAAATTGATTTAAAAATAAATCAAATCTTTTCTTCACATACATCATAAAAGATAATTTTTTTCGAAACTTCTTACATAATTTTGGACGTTGGAGATTAAAGTTAAGTGGTTCGACAGTATACCGATAGCTTTTAATGGGTTTGAAGCAAATCCATCTGGTATAGCAGAAAAAGCATTGTAACCACATTATGAAAACACAGGTAAGCGTCAGTTCGCAAAACCAAAAAATACGCAATAAGCTTACTATATTGTTTTTAAGAATAGAAGTCGGAACTTTGTCCTCATATCTAGTGATCATAGCTATGACACTGACTAAGGAACTGCAAGAAGTGTAAGTCACCGATTTTGACGAACGTGGTATCGTTGGAAAGACCTCATCGTGAGCGGTAAAAAACTCTATGAAACTACCCGTCGGAAATGAGTCGTTTTTTAGATATCCGACAATTTATGTCACGTAGCTACTGCACACTTAATGGAGGACCACAAAAAATTCTAGTCTCGATTTTAATGAAAGTGATATCGTTGAAAAGATATCATTGTGAGGATAAAACAACTCAATGGAACCACCCGTCGGAAATTAGAAGTTTTCGCGATATCCGACAATTTGTGTCACGTAGCAAATGCTCACATACTGAGAAACTGCATTAAGTGACATAAATTGCCAGATATCTCGCAAACGGTTCATTTCCGATAGGTAGTTCTATTGAGTTTTTTACTTCTCACAATGATACCTTTCCAACGACATCATTTTCGTCAAAATCGAGACAATAGTTTTTGATGGTCCCTTGTTAAGTGTGCAATAACCCAGTATGAACTAGCTACATGACATAAATTATCGGTTATCTCAAACACGGCTTATTTCCGAAGGGTAGTTCTGATAAGTTTTTTACTCCTCACGATGATATATTTCCAACAATATCACTTTCGTCAAAATCTAAAGTAATATTTTTTGCGATTTTCCTGTAAGTATGCACTAGTTATGTGACATAAATTGTCGGATATCTCGAAAACATCTCATTTCCGATGGGTAGTTCGATTAAGTTTTTTACTGCTCACGATGAGATCTTTCCAACGATACCCCTTTCGTCAAAATTGGTGACTTACACCTCTTGCAGTTCCCTAGTGAGTCCAGATTGCTTTTACTTAGAAGTGCGCTTTGTCTTCCATGAGGATATGCAATGACAATTATTCAACATTATTTCTTGATTAAAAAAAAGTAGTGTAAAGGATTTGTTTAGTTTTAGCTTCATTACAATGTAATTTTTTAGAGATAGAATCTCAGGGTTAGAAACTTCTGATTTCTGCGCTTGAACATTTCAGATTATAAAAGACAATATTTACAGGATGTAAAGTAATGCTAGATGAAGCTGCTTTATTTATGTTAAAAATTTGTGCTTAAATCAAAATTCCGTCAAACTTCCTGGTTTAGTCTGATTTCTTCGCGCTATAGTCACTTTTTGTTCATAAGACCTATTTTGATTAAAGAGGTACTAGTTTCCAAGTCAGAATTGGAATTATGCTTCACAATATACGCGTCCTAGAATTACTACTTGACCAGCACTGACGTGTTTCATTCTTAATATATTCTTACATGAACTATCTTCAAACAAGAAAAAATATCATGGAGTTCTTGGAAAAAGATATTTACTACTTTAGGTGTTATTAGAAGATTGCTACTATTCTAATAAAATGGTATAACTCAAAGGAAGCATGTTGTTCAATAGTATTTTTAAATGCTAGCGAAATTATCTTCGTCACGAATTTCACGAGACAAATAATTTTGTTTTGAAAATTTAGAAATTATTAACGGCCATCAGAATTTATGAAAAAATTGATTTGAAAATAAAAAAATGTTTTATTCACGTGTCTTATAAAAGTAAAATGTTTTTAAATTTTCTAGTACAATTTCAATAGACAGAAAATAACACTAAGAGCGAAGTATATGACCCAGTGCCTTTGAATGAGTGATATCTGCCTCTTAGCTGGAATCGTATTGTTCTCAGACGAATCGTGTGCCATATCGCATTTAAACTAATTTAGAAAAAAAAAAAACGATTTCTTAAAATACGATACAAGGCTGTCATACGCAGCGCCCACAGGTGCCACGGTTATCTTTTCATTGCGTTCTGTCGCATAATTCCGGTTATTAGGAGATTTTAAATAAAAATCTATTCTAAAAAATACATGTTTAAAATCATTAGACTTACATAAGTTATTTATTATAAACGATGTTATATTTTTGGCATCTTTCTCTTAAAAATATTTTATTGGCTTCTCTCTCAAAAACATCTAATTTTACATTTACTGTGATTTATACATTTTTCCGAAATTATTTAAGAATTTTCACATCAAACTCTGCATAGTAGGGCTCACATCGTGAGCCACATTGTCTGTGCATTTATTAAGATATCTTCATGTCGTTACTCTTTATTAGTATTGCCGATGTGCTGTTCTGAAAATTATTAGAAATGAAAATTGTTATCCTGAATAAGGTACCCTGGGGTAATAACGCCAGGCGGGGTAATAACGCCAAGTGCTTATATTTTGCATAATTATGAAATAATCAGGTAAATGACACCCATGTGCTCTGCGCAGAAGGGTTTTGAGTCATATAAATCGCAAAAAACAGCTTCAAGTTAATTTGTTTCATTTTTAGGTCTTAATGATTTTACAAACAACTAAAATTAACGCTTGATCTAAAATTCGCGAGATACGTTTTGTGATGTGAAGACTATCTTTTTATCCGGAAATACTTTGTTAATTACATAAATTTGTAGTGCATTTCATGTATTTTTAAAATGTTGTTGAAGATTTTGGATATCTTCTCGAGATAATTTGTAATTTAAAATATACTGCGCAATAACTATACCGGGGTAATAACGCCAATCCTTGACATTAATACCCCGGTTGATTCCCTACAGTGGCCGAGCTACATCCTAAATACTGATTCAAATAAACACAATTAAAACTGTGCAATGCTTCCCATATTTCTATTTAAGCAGTCCTTTTTAAGCAAAAAGAAACTCGCGGTCTGATATTCTTTTGCCTCATTCCCCTCCTCCCACACCACACCTTTATTTTTCTTACACTTTCACAAAAAAAGGAACATTTTCAATAGCTTAGAATGCAATTTGTCAATTTCTAAGTTTGTACAGTTTGTATTTTTAGAATTGGGCTATCTACATGCAATTATTCCATCTTATTTCATAGTTTTGTTTGCATGGCGTTATTACCCATATAGGTGGGTAATAACGCCAAATAGCATTGGTCAAGAAAAAACGCTATTACATTTTATGAATACATATCTGTTAAATTATTTTATTTTATATAGATAGTCAACGAGTTGCTGTATCAGATCCTATATTTGTTTGAAAAATACAATCTAAAACTAAGCCGTGAAAATTGGTAGAACCTTAACGTGGCGTTATTACCCCAGGGTACCTTATTCTGAAAATTTAATGACAAACGTATTAAGATTATTTAAACTAAAAATAAATTTCCAAATTTCCGGTATGAATCTAGTATTTCTGAATAAAAAAGGATGCCGAATCCTGCCCACTATTACAGTGAAGTAATATTGCTCTTTTTCAAATATGTAAATTATGGCGGCCTCCAATGTTTGCCAGTGGATGAGACGTGCACGCACTTACTGAAAGATTGGACAGCCTTGATGCACATCTAGAATTTAGTTATTGCCAACATTTTTTCTAATTGAAGAAACACTAAAAAATTAATAATAATAATAATAATAATTATTATTATTATTATTATTTTATTATTTTTATTTATTTTTTTATATTTTCAATAAGGAAAATAAAGAAAAAAAAAGTTTCTCAAGTTGTAATTTTAATGTACAGTCGTGGAAAAAAAGTAAACACCTTTTACTAACTCGTGAACATATTATCTTAGAAGAAAGTTATTGTACTGAAAGATTGGAAATAAAGTCTTCTTTTAAATAATGTATATAATATTTGTTTAGGGAGGTATCTACATATTAAAATTAACCCAAAATTTCTTTCTTTCAATGGAAATACCTAATTTTAACATGATATTACAAATCTTCGGTTCAAACTATGCCTAGGCACCAAGTTTCAAATGATTTGAATGAATAATAAACAAATGAATAATAAATAAGTTTTTTAATAATAAACATTCGAAATTTAGTGCTTTTAATGTTAAATTACATTTTCATATTTTTATTAATATCGCCAGGAATTGTGCTCCTAATGTGACATTTTTTTTATACCAATAATGCTAAATACCCAAATATAAATGAATCGAATTTACAATTTTTAAAATTTTATGATATAAATTATGTAATCTGCAATTAATATTTAAAAAATTATGAGTTACAACCTACAATTTTTTGATAGATTTAGATTCATTGTGTTCTGCTTTATGGAAATCCAAAATTTCAAATTTTTCTTCCTAGTAGTTTTCAAATTAAGCTTAAAAACCGACAAAATGATGGTTTAAGGGGCCGTCTACGATAGAAGTAATTAGATATTTTGAAACTTCTTATGGTATCCTGTAAGTGCTTGAGTGGCACCTAAGAAGCCTTGGTCAAGAGGGGGGACTCGGTCAACAATCGAGTACCGAACTTCAATTTGGATACAGACCCTAAAATATGCTCGTTTTAAAATAATTAATTTTAAGGAAACTTATCATACGAATTGCATGAAAAAAATTTTAGACTAATTGAAAAGTGTAGAGTTTATTTATGCTGTCAGAATTGGATACTGCTATTTAAAAAAAAAGTTAAGGCTCATTTTAATATGTAGATGGCCCCTTAAGTAAATTTTATTTATATCGTTTAAAAGTAGACTTTATTTCCTGTCGTTGGGTGTCAGTAAATTTAATCTACGATAGTTTTTTGCAGAGATAGTAAAGGTTGTTTACTTTTTTTTCTACGACTGTACATCTATGTCTTACTTGTAGTATATCTATGTGTTCTTTTATCTTTTACGATAAATTAAATATTCATGACCAAAATTCATGTTAAATTTAATTAACTATCATTTTTATCAAACAAAATAAAATTGGTAAATTAGTTTATCGAACAAATAAATATAAATCAGACTGGTTTAAAAGATTTAATCATGGACGTTTCTTATAGAAGTCCATTTTCATTCACTCTCTTGGAATAAAAAAGAAAATCCATACTTAGGAGACCTAAAATTATCCGACCGAAGAAAACAGAATTCAAAAAGACTCATTTTTCACTCGACAAGCACAAAACACGTTGTATCTTTATCAGGCAGCATATTAATAATAACAAAAAAAAATGTTCGATAGTGTAAATTACACTAACGGTGAGGAAGCGGTGACCTACTTTTTCACAGTTTACTTGGTAATTTCTCATATTCAGTGGCGTAGCTAGGTATTTTGGCGCCTGGGGCAGGAAGAAATTTTGCGCCCCCCCCACCCCCGAAAAAAAAAAGAAAAAACTATATTATTTTCCCTTGAGAGAAGAAAATGCCTTTTTTGGCTTGTATCGGGAGAAAAATAAGTCGTAACTCTTCCTTGTTTTTAAGGATTCAACTGATTACACAAACATACGAAACTAAAATGTGTGGAACCCGATTATTTAATATTTATAGTTTTCACAGAATGTGAATTTTCCAAGTGGGTGAAAAAAGTCCGGTCCAGGATTCGAAGCAGGGATGTATTGGCTGAAGACGTCAATGCTCTTCCAACTGAGCCATCCCGGTCGAATACAGGAAGACTAATTCACCCAATGAATCTCGACGATCACACAATTTGGTATTATATTTTGCATCAGCTCAACAGAATAAATCGATGGTTAATATATGGAACTGCAGAAACCACGCTGCATACGAAATTAGATTAATTTATAAGACAATTATTCAATCGGTAAACCTTGTACATCACAGATCCCGGAGATTGTGCGATTATTGACCAAATGTCAATCAAGAGCTAATTAATTAATCAAACTAAATGTTCCTTCCGAATTGACAGATTCGCCCCCAGATGGAAAAATATTAAAATCCCCAATATATTAACAAGAACCCGTATGTAAAAAGATTAGATTTTGCCCCTTTGAGATGCATGCACAATGCACAACCTACGACCATCATGTAGGTCCCGAGATTCACGTAAATGGCTCCTAGGACCTCCGATCGAATTTGCAGAGATTACTGTAAGATGCAGCAACGGAATAAACGAGTTCGGTCAATATAGAGTTTATCGAGTCAAATTCTTTTTTTTTCATTATTTTCCCATTATTCCCCACGTAGATAGATGTAGGCACAGTCCTTTCTAATGCACCTGCGCTAAGTATATATCAAATATATTTAACTTTTAAAATTACGGAAAAAGCCTTTTGTACTGGTCGTACTAGGAAGACTGAAAAGTCCTAATTTCTTTTTTGTATGATTTAAGAAGTAAAGATTAGGGACTAGGTCGCCCACATTTTATAATAGTGCTGGAAAAAATTATAAAACCGATAGAAAATTTACAAAAATAAAAATAATGAAATTGTTGATAACACAAATTCTAGTTTCATTTGCATAATCAACATTGCAATAATACGCACAAACTTAAAAAAAAAGAAAAACGATTAGAAAAAAAAAAGAAGAAAGGCCATAAATTATGCTCATTTCTTACAACTAAAGAAAAACAACTTGGAAGAAATTATAAAGCCGATAGTTCTAGCCTCATTTTGTATGACAGACTTGATAAAGTTAGTCGCCGTGAAAGTTTAGGTAAATGCAAACGTGTAATATGCATTAATTTTTTGGTGAGTTTAATACAATGTCATGACGAAAAATTTTATCGTATGTGAACAAACTAAAATATTTACTTTAAATGAAGCTGGAATGTCTGTCTCTAATATTGCAAGAAAAATAGGGAGGTCCAAGGCTGCAGCAAAGAGTTTTCTCATAAATCTCGAAGATTACGGCAGTAAGAAGAGCAGCAAGACCGAAATCCATAACTGTAAAGCAATCAAGGCAAATCCGGAAGTTGGCTTGCGGACAAAAAATATATATATATTGTCTGCCCAAATTCAAGAACATTTACAAATACCATGTACAAGCCGAACGGTCAGAAACGTTTTAAGTAACTACCATTGTTCAAATTAAAAAAAATAAAGGAAAACCTTCTCTCTTGAAGCACCACAAATATGTTCACTTAGACTGCACGAAAACATTTTACGGAAGGCACGAGGAGATCTCAACTGGAAGCTAATCAGATGAAAAGCCTTCAGTGATCAGTTCATGGTCATGATCTGAATGTAACAGAAAATCTTTAGGGAATTTTAGCCTGGAATAGTTTCCAAAATTGGCGTCAATTCAATTCTAAGTATGATTTCATGAATGTTTTTAAGAACTGATGGAACTGTATTGATCTTTGATACAATGAGTGCTTTGCGTGATCTGATAGATTCAATGAACAAGAGACTAGTCAAAGTCATCGATAAAAAAAGGTGTGAGAGAAATGGCTTTTACCGTGCGTGCAAGTGTGAAAACTTGAATGAGGGTAGTCAAAAGCAAATCCTGATTCTCATGAGGCTCAGATTTTTTAATTTTTGATAATTAATACAGAATAAAACTCATAAAAAATGCTATTTCTTTTCACAAAAACCGAGCGCACATCTGAACTTGATTGCATAGCTGAAACTGAATGCATTAAGAATTTTTACTAATAAGCGAAAATTAATAAAAATAATTAAGATATCGATTCGAAAATTTCAAAGCACATGTAAAAAAAAAAAAAAAAAAAAAAAATTAAACCTGTGTATAAATTTTCTGAAAATCGATTGGTAAATTTTTTTAAAGATTTTCCAGAACCTGATGGTTATAGTGCAGAAGTTCGGAGAAACAACCATACAGGGATGAACATTCATTAATAACTAAACTAAAAAGAGATCATTTTCTTGTCGACACCTCCGTCTAATTTCCGAAAATTGGTGGATCAGAGACTATATGACATATAGGCAATCGACTTAATTTTTAAATGTTGCACATACACAAAAGAAAAGTTCACCAATTCTTATTTATGTCAAAATACATGAAATAACTTTGTTTAAAGCTCCTCTCAATTTGGCACACCCTATTTAATCATGGAAATTCATCATTAGAAATCGCTTGAATAACTATGCTTCCACATGCTTTTTTAAAAATAAACTTGATGTTTTTACGTTGTTAAGCATACTTTTTCTTTTAATTGCTTTAAAATAATGTGCTATTACCTGAAATATAATTGACAAGTGATTTTTAATGAAAATCTCTGCGATCTCTTTCTGAAACATGCTTGGTTCTCTATCAAGTTTAAATTTTTTACAAGGCCTTTGTTTTAGAGTGAAAAATATTCATCGGTTTTCATTCCTAAATAATTAAATTATGGTATGTGGTGTTACACTTACAAGAGTATGTAATCTTTGAACAGTTGTAACTCTTTGTATGCGAGTAAAATTCGTGCACGATTGATTACCTTTTTAAATCCGTTTGGTATTTTCAAATTTAACTCCTATACATTAAAAAAATTCTTTATAATATTAATACAGATACGCGTTAAATTCGAACTCGAATCTTTTATGAGAGTTTTATCAATAATAAAGATATTTTAACGAAGTTTTCAACAAATTTACGTTACGCCAAATTCGATTACTGCCAAATTCGATGTCATGTAAAATGTCATGTGGTGGAAAACCCCTGAAATCCCGATTTTAGTGGTTGACTCGTAAGTTTATTATTGTTTTTTTCTAACTCTAATATTGTACACAGTGTTTCAATGAAGCATGACCAATGTACCTGGGGAAAAATGCATTACGATTCGATTCATACAAAGTACTGATTCTATTAACCGGCGATTCAAATAACCGGCAAATATATTTATCAGAAACTTAAAACTCCCCTAGAACCGAATTATGGCCGGCCACTGCTTACAATTTTTAATTTTACCTTCACCGCCAAGGAGTATTTTTATCTGAAGTTTCATGGGCCTGATTTCTGGGAAGAATTGCCGATGTGCTGTTTTTACACAATTCAGATTTCTTGAATGACACAAACTTTTTCAAATGGCGAAATTTCCCTTGTTTTCCCCTTAATAAATATGTCATTAAGTAAGTTACACTGTAAGTTAGTGGCTACAAAAGCGTGCGAAGCACTCCAGATCTACACTGGGGGAAAAAACGGACAATTTTATCGAAATTGTACTGGTAATCGGGATGCCAGTGCAATTTACTGTTTTTTTAACGGTAGCATTTCCGCAAATTTCAATTCTCCCCCCTTCCCCCCCCCCCCAAAAAAAACCCGAAAAATTTTCTGGAAAATTTCTTCAAAAACTCCGTTAAAAAGCAGTAAATTGTATTGGCGTCCAGATTACCAATACAATTTACGGGAAATTGTCCGTTTTTTTTCTTTTACAGTATACGCTGCCGAAGTCAGCGGAGATACATACCAGAGATTCATTTCTGAGAGAGGTTTTTTTTGTATTTTTTTTTAATTTTGTATGCTTTTTTAATATGAATAGAGATTTTAAACATTCGCGGTTCGTTTGGAAAAATCATCGGGTGGGTGATCAGTAAGCAAAGGAAAAATGTTCTTTTCATGTCAAAAATATGACTACGAGTCACCAACAACTCTTTTAATTTATAAACTGGAGGATAAACTGTTAAAAATCTCCATCAGTGATTGTGAATTATGGATCTTTCCATTTCTCCCACCTTCACCGAATTCCTTTAAAGCATGCATGTCAAACACGTGGCCCGCGGGCCACAGTTGGCCCGCCGACAGTTTATTTGTGACCCGCCAAGAATTTCGACATTTTCTCTATGCTTGATTTAGTTCATGATTGATACAGAAAATACACTTTATGTATAAACACACTTTCGCAAGTTGTGACTGCACTGTTGCCAACTTGACATTTTTTCAAAATCTGTACAATTAACACAGTATAGTAATATACACTTCATATTGTTAGCACAATCAGCATAATTTATACTTGTTTACTTGATTCTGCAAAGTTTGACCGAATAAAGCTTCAACTTTAAAAAACAAATTTACAATGCATATAATTGTGTTCCTCCAACGATTGAATTTTATAAAATGAAGCAATCGCAAAATTAAAATAAAAAAAAGTCAAGATCAATGTAATAAACTTAATATTGCATTTTTGTACTAATATGATTATACTTATTAAGTATTATATTTAAATTTTTATGGTGACTTATTTAATTTTTTTAGTTTTTCACTTTATTATTTATATATATATTTATTTTACAATATTGTATTTTAATTTGTATGTTTAGTTTCATTCGATGTGAAAAAAATAAAAATCATTAATATTTCTTTAATGTGGCCCGCGACCCTATATACAATGCTAAATTTGGCCCGCGAAGGTCAACGAGTTTGACATGCCTGCTTTAAAGCATTCATAGACACACGCACACTCACAAAAAAGTCAACAATTCTTATTTTTTGTAAAAATATGTGAAATAATTTCGGTTTAAAGCTTCTCTCCATTTGGCACCCCCGTTATTCCTTTTGCGCCTCAATTCAGATACATATCTTAAATATAAAGTACGTTGAGGCATCCATATAGAAACGTTTCTTTCTTCATTATTTGAATATAACAAAGTATCTTACTAAAAAAACATTTATAAACACAAATACAAAACAAAACAAAAAAAAATTAAAAAAATTGTAATTATTTTTAAAGTATGCGAGATAATTTCACTTTAAACTCTCAATTTGGCACCCCTTGACCTCGGCGCCCGGGGCGATCGCCCCCCTTGCTCCTCCTTAGCTAAGCCACTGCTCATATTGACTTGGCTTATTTTGACTGAAGATTTGATTCTCAGTATCTTTGCTCTTTAGTTTAATGCCAATTACATTTTTCTAATCAAACATGTTTATAGTAAAGTATCTGAATATGTTATGTTGCAATATTTTGTTATTGTCTACAAACATTAACAGAATATTGACATGCATTATAACAAAGAAAAGTAAAAAAAAAAAAAAAAAAAAAAAAAAAAAAAAAAAAAACTGCTAAGTATTTTCTTTTTAATTCGTTTGATGTCGAACAAAGATAATTTTCTGTGTATTTGCACGAAAAGCAACTTCTTTATTAAAGAGTAACAATTTGTTTGATGAAGTAAGTATAGCCTTATTTAATAAATTAAAGTTTTTATGTCAACTTTGTCAGTTATTAAATGAAGACCTTTGCTGAAGTTAAGAAAGATTTTATCGATGCTCAAATTTCTATATTAAAAAAGAGATCTTAAACTTTTCATTTTTTGTGATAAAATAAAGGACTGTCGTTTTATTTCTGTTTATAATAGAGGTAGAATTCATGTTCTAAAAAAAGTTTGCCAATAAAATTGGTCTCAAAGACTCACTATATGTGGCAATAACGGCATTATCCTGGCACACATTATCTGTAATATTCTCTAAAATAATTTTTTAATTTGTTCACAAAATTAAAAATGCTGAAAGTTGTCATATGCCGTGTTAAGATTTCAAAATGTTTTTCACCAACTTTTCTGTCAAAGGAAATCTAACATTTTTACATATCATCTGTGGAAAGAAATATCTCGATTGACATTCTATTTCTGCAACAGATAGTAGTTTTACTTGAATTAGTCAGACGATTTTATGTATTATTATTATTTTTTAAATACTACCACCCAATAATTAATTTAAAAAATAATATTTTACTTAAAATGTTTATCCTCCGAAATTAGCTGAATTGGACCTGCTATATGTAACTTTATTAGACTCAGGTTATTATAAAGATCCTCATAATATGAACTTTACGTAATATATTTATTGTACTACATCTATTAATAAAATCTATTTAGTATAATTTGCTTCGGCGAAACACACATGAAGTATTTCAATACCAGAGTAACCAACTTTTAGGGCGAAAATAATGAATTCATAATTGAATTTTCATGATATAAGTGATGGCTATTATGTGCTTATTCGACGATGTGGACATTCAAATTGAAAAAGTTTTGTAACTAAATTTATTTTATATATTTAACTTAATTTGTTTAACTAATGCGTAAAGTAGATTTAAGTACATTTAGGTAATATACGATGCATTTATTTAGATATTTTACCCATAGTATGACAGATTTCTTTATTTACAATTTTCATTTACCCCTGCGCAGTTACAGTTGAATTTTGGACACTTTTTAAAGTATAGTATTTATTTTCAGTCTATTGCACTAAATTTCAGAAAAAAAAAAAAAAAAAAAAAGATGATTAGGATGTCAAAATCCATAGTGATGTTTTCACAATATTAACATATTGACGTTGATTTTATTAGAAACTATGTGTAAATATATAGGGGGAACTGGGGTACATTGATACATGGGGCACATTGATACACCCCCTCTACTGCTCACAGGGTCATTACAGGAAGTTTCACAACAGCTCCAAAAGGTGATGCTAGTGTATTCAACTACATACAGAAAATCTTGGAATGATTCAGCAGTTTGATGAAATGGGACGGGTGATTTATTGTTTTTGTTGTTCAAAAGTAAATTTGAGTTGTACAATTGAAATGCTATTATACAACTGTTCCAGTATTTTCAACCAAAATGAATACTCTCCCTGGTAAGTACAGCTACTCTTTATCAGTTCCTCATTATTTATTGTTAGATATATTGTGAAGTGTAAGATTTGAGACTCATTTTATTCAAAATCGCTGTATGGGGCACATTGATACAGTTTATGACGGGGCACATTGATACAGCCTAAATCCTTTAATAGTTCATATTTTCATTATCTTTTATTATTTTTTTTACCATACACTCCTTAATCCAACCTTTTTTTCACGAAAAATTTCTAATATTAGTTTTTATTGAAGTGAAATAGCTCTAATTTCTTTATATTAGAACATTTTATAGTATTTTTGAAAACAGAAGACGTAGGAACTTACCCAGCATCTAGTGCTAGTAGAACTAATAAAAGAAAAGGACGGCATTCTGGCAAATCTCGAATTTATATCGATTCTCCAGAGAAAAAAGTATTTTCGACTTGAGAAATGTTAAGTAAGAGAAACAAACAGCAGAACAGAAAATGATACTTATATTATAAACAGAATTTTTAATATAATTATCCTTTATTTTCTGTTTATGAACCTATTTATAAACAGAAAAACTGGTAATTTTTTCATCTTTCATAAGAAAGAAGATAATGCTGGGGTTGAAGTGCTAGATATGACAAAGTTACCACAGCCAACAATCAGACAAGAAACAGCCAGAACATCAGGCCATAATATATTTAATTTTGATTGCTTTAATATTGCATAAAAATAAATTGTGGGTGATTTGAATTTTTATAAATAAATATAAAATGATTTTCTAACTCATTTTTTATGAAAAATATGCATTGGTATTATTTTGTCGTCATTTTTCTTAAACGTATCAATCTGCCCCTGGGATGGGGCACATTGATACAAATGACTTTTTTTGATTTTTTTAAAATTACATGCAAAAATACTGTATAAAACAATGATTGTATATTTTTATAACATACTACACAAGTTTTGCTGTCACCTCATGGAAAAAAAACTTGAATTTTCTCCTTTCTTGACACCAAAAAAAATCCCAGAAAAAAACTGTATCAATGTACCCCAGTTCCCCCTAAATACGAGCTAAATGTGTCTTATTTTGTTTGTGTTTTCATTGTATTTACAATTTCAGCATTTTATACCTTTAAATTTACATCTGTGTAAGAATCTTAGGTAATAAACATTAATGTTTCATTATGAAGAAATGCAAGAACTCTTTATTGCACATTTTATGCAAAGTGCAACAATTGTTAGCATATATCGACTTGTGGATTTTTTTGGGGGGTATTTTAACTTCAACTAAAGCTTCCTAAAATGAGATAATTTAGATAAGTTTTACTTTTCACGTAAACAAATACTGATAAGCCGCAATATTAACAGATTATTAATGGTTATTTGTTTCTTAGCATCATTTAACATAAAATTTTATGTACTAAAAACAACGGAAAGTCTGCAAAAAATACAGTACACGGAATCAACTAAAAGTTGTTTTCATTCCTATTATTTAGAAATGATAAAATCACATTTTCACATAGATTGATGATAATACAAACATTGTTAAATACATGATGTCTTTTAGAAATAGCAAACTATTTTCATTTAATTGATGTGATACGGATTTGATTTTGGAAAATTACATTACTCTAAAACAAATAAAGGTATATAAAAAATGTATTCAAATATATCTTTCTAATACTTTATATATACTTATTTTTTTCTATATATACTTACATTCAGTTGTTTTAAAAAGTGCTGAATTTATATGATTTGTTGTACGAGAGCTAAAAAATATTTTATTCATTCATATTTCAACTAGATGACATAAATTTTTCTTTAAAATAACGTTTCTTTCAAAGCAGAAAAAAAGGAAAATACCGAGAGAACCATTTGGAGTTTATGATTAAATATTTCTTTTGCTTTGAAAATTTCAAAGTTCATGTTCAAATAATAAATATTTCCTTAGTATTGATAAATGCAACTAAGGATAAAGAGTATGCTGGCCATTAATATAGCAACACCATGAAAAAAGAAAATACAAAAAGATATTTATTGTACGTGGCATGGAAAGAAAATAATTAAATTTGTAAGCAGTTTGGGGATTTAGAGAGGTGTGAAATTAATAGAAATGTGTCTCAGGCAGCTAAACTGTGTCTCAGGCCCTTATCTGATTAGGCTTGGAGTCGAACTGAGCTTGGATGACAGAAACAGACAACTCATTCCATGCTGCTTCAAATCAATACCACACTTCATCAACACGATTAACTGAAAAGAGGTGTCGGGTCAGTCTTTTAGCAATCCATGACCAGATGTTTTCAATGGGTGACAGATCTGTAGACCGTGCAGGTCAGGGCAGCAATCGAATACCCGTGTATTGAAGAAGGTCAGAACACGTTGTGCAACATGTGGCCTTGTATTATCTTGTTCGAAGATAGTGTTGGGCAGGGACTTGAAGACAGGGCACAACTATTGAATGTAAGATGTCAGAAATGTGTCGGAATTGTCGAAATCTGCGTTTAAATTACCGTCGATCTGAGCTAGAGATGTGAATGTCGTATGACAAATGGCTGCTCAAGCTATCACACCAGGTACAGGGCCCCTATGCTGATATCGAATGCGAGCAGGTGACGAGCGTTCTCCTCGTAGTCTCCAGACACGTATACGGCCATGAAACGCAGAAAAGGGACTCGTCGCAAAAGACGACTTACAAGGAAGGTCTCTATACGGGTATACTCCGAAAAATCTGAAAAAAATTACACAATGTTCTTCTCATGAGGATATATACGTTTATAAAAAAATTTCGGTGGAACCTCCGTACCCTGTCCGTAAAAAAATAAGGAAAATTTCGTTGTTTGGCGATTTATCATCTGTTGGTGATGAAAAGCAATTTCAAAAAATATTTTTATTATGTCAAATACATTTTAAAGAAAAAAGTTTAATGTTCAACTTGTTTAGATAAATTAAATATCTCTGGTTTGTCTATTACAGTTTGTTTTAAGTATAATTTCGTTATATCGATATTTATATGTATTTATATACAAATTTAACCATGAAAATTTGAGATTTAAGACGAAATTCAAATTTAAATTGATTAAAATTGTTTCAAGTTCAAAGTCCAGTTCAGCGTTGTCAATTTGATTTTGTTGCTATGGAAACATCTGGCTTTTATTTTTGAATACGCTTAAATGTATTAAAATAATTTTTCTGAATAAGTATTTTTTATATATGAAATATTTTTTCCAGAGGTAAATTAAATAACTACAGCAACAAATAATATATATATGCAATACAATATATATATATATACACTATATTGCCATTGATTATGGGACACTTGCGATTTTAGACATTTTATTAAATATCTAGAAAAATACATGAGGAATCATTTCGAAACTCTTAGTGTATAAATATAATAGTATACGTCATACACCTCCGTGAAGATTTTTTACCGAAACGCCATAGGGGACCGTCAACAAATTAAAAAAGAATGAATATCTTTTGAATAACCCTGTCAAAACTAATGTAGCAAAAGCGCTCAAACTCTAGATTATGATTGAATGCCTTATTGTAATACACTGTGTTCATTTTTATGCAAATAGCATGCACACTCGCAGAGTAATTAAGGTTTTTATAAAAATGGTCCCAAATTTTTCCAAGTTTTTCCATTATAATTTTCAGAGTTCTTAATATAAAATAATATTTTTTTCAGAAAATATGACAAACAACATTGCACACAGTACCCTGTAATCACAATTAAAAAATAATAAAAATTGTATGAAAAATGAGTAGGTTTACTATATAATTTTTTACTGCGCATGCGTCAAAGATATCAAAATTTCATTTGCATATTATGTTAGCTAAATGTATAGAGCAACTTTTGTAAAAGTCTCAAAATCATAGCTTGAAAATTCTGAAAGTAATCGTCTATAGAAAAAGGACAAAATCCGTTGTTTCCAAAATGAAGCAAAAAAATGAGGGATTTTATCCAAATGCAGTAGTACATCCCATATTATGTATTCTATATTGACACTAATCAATGAATATATGGATACAACCCCTCTTGTTTTTGCTTCATTTTGAGAATAACGGATTTTCGACTTATTCAATTGACGATTATTGTCAGAATTTTCAAGTTATGATTTTGTGACTTTCACAAAAGTTGCTCTATACATTTAGCTAACATAATATGCAAATGAAATTTTGATATCGTTGACGCATGCGCAGTAAAAAATTATTTAGTAAACCAACTCATTTTTTATACAATTTTCATTATTTTTTAATTCTGATTACAGGGTACTGTGTGCAATGTTGTTTGTCATATTTTCTGAAAAAAATAATATTTTATATTAAGAACTCTGAAAATTATAAGGAAAAAACTTGGAAAAATTTGGGATCATTTTTATAAAAACCTTAATTACTCTGCGAGTATGCATGCTATTTGCATAAAAATGAACAAGGCTTATTACAATAAGGCATTCAATCACAATCTAGAGTTTGAGCGCTTTTGCTACATTAGTTTTGACAGGGTTATTCAAAAGATATTCATTCTTTTTTAATTTGTTGACGGTCCCCCTTGGAGTTTCGGTAAAAAATATTCACGGAGATGTATGACTTATGCTATTATATTTATACACTAAGAGTTTCGAGATGATTCCTCATGTATTTTTCTAGATATTTAGTAAAATGTCTAAAATCGCAAGTGTCCCATAATCAATGGCAATATAGTGTATATATACAGGGTGATTCATAAAAGATGGGCAGAACTTTAAGGGGTTATAGTACACTTAAAGACAAATAATATTAAATAGGAGACTAAGGGTCCCAGACGTATTCCCAAGGAGATAGGGGGCATTAAAGTTTAGGGTCCGAAATTTCAAATGATTATAAAAAATGGAAAAATTGGTCGATTCGTTTGCGGTTTTTGCAAAAAATTTTCCTTATGCCAGTATTTTCTTGAAATAAAATTTTAAAGTTCAATTTCAAAAAATGCCGATAGGGGGCGCTTTAGACTTTGGAGTAACAAACAACTATTTTTTAACGTTATTTTTTGTATTTCTTTAAATGATTTCTAAAGCTTAGACTTAAACTTAAATTTTGATCTAAAAATCTGAGTCCTAACGAGTAGTTAAGTAGCGTAAACTGAAATTTGAAATTTGAAACCCTTCTCCCCCCCAGAACAAAAATCAGTTATTCCCGATTTTTGTGTCGTAGATTAGGCTCTAACTACTGCCGCGTTTTGCTAAAATTATTCTTTATGTCAGTATTTTCTTGAAAAACTATTTTAAAGAAAAGTTTCAAAAAATTCCGATAGAGGGCGCTTTAGACTTTGGAGTAACGAACAACTATTTTATATCGTTATTTTTTGTGTCTCATTAAATGCTTTCTAAAGCTTAGATTTAAACTTAAATTTTCAGCTCAAAATCTGAATCGCTGAGCGTGGTTCAGTAGCGAGGGGAGGGGGTTCAAATTTCAACTTCTGAACATAGTTCAGTTTGCACTACTTAACCATGCCCAACGATTCTGTGCTGTGATACGAGGCAAAAATACAACTTTCGTCAAGGACTGTATAGTCGGAATTCACTCATAAAGGCACTGGCACAGTTGGAAAAGTCGCTCATGCAAACGTTAAAGCTCCATTCTTGAGGCTAGTCACCGGATGAAGAAGGAGACAGAAAGTATGCAAATGTCAAATGGAGAAGAAGAAGAACACGTATGCAAAATTTCGACACGATTCAGGCATAAAAACCACTGAACGGTGAGTCAATTGTAAGTCGCTGTAGTAATGAATCGGAAGATGGTGCCCTTCACGAATATGGAAAAGGCTGAGATGCATTTAATTTACGGAGCGGCAGATGGAAATGGTGCAGAGGCTGAACGAATGTACGGAGAGCGATTTCCCAACAGGCGGTTGCCTAACCGCAAAACTTTCGAGCGCTTGCACAGACAGTTGTGTGAGACGGGATCATTTCTCGCTTCCCGGTCGAATGCAGGTCGTGCAAAAAAGGACGAATCAGTAGTTGTTGCAGAAGCCATTCTGGATGTAGTAGCGGCGCAGCCAAGTACAAGTACACGAACAGTGGCTAGGCAGGTGGATACCTCACAGTCCATGACTTGGAGGGTACTGAAGGATGAACATTTGCTCCCGTTTCATGTGCAACGAGTCCAGAAACTGTCTCCAGGGGATTATCCAAATCGTATTGAATTCGCCCGCTGGTTTCTGCAGCAGAACGCACTAAATCCACATTTTGGACGAACTGTGCTTTTCACCGATGAATGTACCTTCACACCTGAAGGTACATTTAACACACACAATGCACATGTATGGGCGGATGTCAATCCACATGCTACGTATCCACATGCTCATCAGAGACGCTTTTCCATCAATGTTTGGGCAGGAATCCTCGGAGACCACCTAATCGGACCGTACCTTCTTCCTGAACGCCTCAACGGTAAAACATACCTCACATTTCTGCAACATGTGCTGCCAGACCTGTTAAACGTTGTTCCTCCACGCATCCGGCGGGTCATGTGGTTCCAGCACGATGGAGCGCCAGCCCATTACGTACGAGACGTCCGGAACTATCTGGACATCACACTTCCGAACAGATGGATTGGTCGAGGTGGTCCTGTTGCTTGGCCTGCTCGCTCGCCAGATCTTTCACCCCTCGATTTCTTTTTTTGGGGACAATTGAAGGCTCTTATGTATGAGACACCCATTGAATACCCCGAGGAACTGGTCGCCAGACTTTCCGCCGCAGTAGGGGAAGTGCTCGAAAAGCCTGATGTTTTCGCGAATGTTCGCCGTTCCATTCTTCGCCCTTGTTCTGCGTGCATAACCTCTGTTGGTCACAATTTTGAACATTTATTGTAATTACATGTTAATAAATATGCTTTGGTAACATAATCCTAATTTGTGTCTTTTTACCTCGTATCACAGCACACAATGTGTGGACATGGTAAACTGAACTGTGCTCAGGAGTAGAAATTTCAAACCCCTCTCCCCAGAAACTTAACCACGTCTAACGATTCAGATTTTGGGCTGAAAATTTAAGTCTAAGCTTTAGAAAGCATTTAATGAGACACAAAAATAACGGTATAAAATAGTTGTTCGTTACTCCAAAGTCTAAAGCGCCCTCTATCGGAATTTTTTGAAAATTTTCTTTAAAATTTATTTTCAAGAAAATACTGACATAAAGAATAATTTTAGCAAAACGCGGCAGTAGTTAGAGCCTAATCTACGACACAAAGATCGGGAATAACTGATTTTTGTTCTGGGGGGGAGAAGGGTTTCAAATTTCAAATTTCAGTTTACGCTACTTAACTACTCGTTAGGACTCAGATTTTTAGATCAAAATTTAAGTTTAAGTCTAAGCTTTCGAAATCATTTAAAGAAATACAAAAAATAACGTTAAAAAATAGTTGTTTGTTACTCCACAGTCTAAAGCGCCCCCTATCGGCATTTTTTGAAATTGGACTTTAAAATTTTATTTCAAGAAAATACTGGCATAAAGAAAATTTTTTGCAAAAACCGCAAGCGAATCGACCAATTTTTCCATTTTTTATAATCATTTGAAATTTCGGACCCTAAACTTTAATGCCCCCTATCTCCTTGGGAATACGTCTGGGACCCTTAGTCTCCCATTTAATATTATTTGTCTTTAAGTGTACTATAACCCCTTAAAGTTCTGCCCATCTTTTATGAATCACCCTGTATATGTATATAATATATTAAACTCTTTCATTCTTTATGCTTAAATTCATTAATAATTGTTAATTGTAATGTTATAATTATGATATTTAAATTCATTATACGCATTCTAAAAATCAAAAAGTTTTCAGCTGCATTAAAATCGTTTGCTTTTGGCGGGGAAAAGTGCTGCTCGCCAAATTACGTAGCACTTTTGTCTTTTTACGCCAAATATTCGAAAGTATTTTATTTTTTTACAGACTATTTACTGTAATTCCGTCGTTAATTTTAACTGATTCTTTATTACATACATGAGTAGTTTAATTAGTATTTTTTTTTTCAAAAAATTCTGAGTATGTCCAGTATGGAGCATATATATACCTTCCTTGTTAGTGCCATTTTCTGTATTCATCTTTGTCGTTCGGCGCAACAGAGTCGCCGTCTCTCTATATGTAGCATTGCCAAGGAAAGCAGAAATAATGGTCGCTCTGCTGATAGTCTACGCTGCTGCCAATTTTGTCGCACCGTACGAGCAGATACTGGACGCGATGTAGACATGTCTATTTACTGATTAATGGTCCGTTATGTGCTTGTACAGATTTGCAAGGATGACCTTACAATACGTCTGTACTCTCGGGTGATAGTCATGGCATTGAGATCCTGCAACCCATTAGTTTTATTACTCGCATGACTAATGATTGTATTTTGACCATTGCGACGGGCGATAAATTGGTAAGATAATCCACACTCTCGATTGGCAACGATTCTGCTCCTATCAAATCCCGACTCTTGCTGGCAAACATTTATTCTTATTATTCGAGGCATAACACAATATTCTGTGCAAATACCGACTTTGCAAAACGCTTTTCGAATGAAAAATGCACTACGCAACTTTTCTTTTCTGCAGTGCTTCACATGTCGTTTCCCCTGCCTGCATCGTCTGAATGTGCTGAAATACTAATCATTTGCATATTGCAACCTCTTCTTCCTTTCATGTGATTTTGATGTTCGTTAGATCATTTCTTTCTGGTGTTGCAATTTTCATGGACAGCAATGTACACTCAAACTGATAGCTATAAAAATGTCCATTATACGGGATTTTTCCTTAAAAATTATAATATTGTTCAAACCATTCATTATATTTTAATTAAAAGAAAATCACAAGCGCAATTAATCAGCCCTGTGTGTTGAGAAAACAAATGCCTTAATCGAATTCTCACTGGAGATCATTAGGGAGTAATTAAAATTGAAATTAGATATATTAGATGATGATAATGGTTAAATTAATAATATATATTGATAAGTTATTGAAAACATTTTCAGTAAAATTTCAGTTATTTTTAACTCTAGGGTATAATGATTTGTTATAAAAATTGCCTTTAAAGCTCTGAACATATGTAAAATTATTCGATATTATGGATCAGAAATAGTCATGAAAACTGTATGGATGAATTTACATTTCACTAGCTCTGAATAAAAATGAAAAACCATTAAATAAACCATCAGGCAAACATATGTCACACAATAAGTATCATTGTGAAAAGTTGATATTTTTTTATCAAACAAATTAAAAAGGCAATGATGTCTAAAATCTAACGTCTTAGTTTATAAAAAACTAGCAGTCTTCGTCCGCTACGCTGGTCACTTTCTCTAAAGGAATCTTGAATGAAACGAAATGCATCTAATAAAGATTAAAAAAAAGCATTTATTATGCAATCAAACATTCATAATTGTTGTCTTATTCGTATGATATTACATTATCTTGTTCAAAGTCGATGTTGGAGTCATAATAATAGACAAAATTGCTCTAAAAAGGGAGAAGTACCTACGTTTAACTATTTTTTTAGTAGAAGTGTTATCGTGAATTTCCCGCTACTACCTAAACCTGCTATTAAGATATGGTGAAGTATCTTAAACGTGAACCCATTCCATTAAAGTCGCTTAGGTGCGAATTTCTAAAATAGATAAAACACATGTTTAAGTTTATTTAAGTAGATAAGGTAACCTCAAATTTATGTCTATATCTGAAACTGCTACTGAGGTATGGCGGAATGGCCTGAATTTTCGTATCTCTTGTTAATCCTTTTAGACGGAAGAAATTTCTAGAGTAGCTGGAATAAATTTTTGTGTAATTTTTAATAGGTTTGTTATCTTGAATTTCATGCTTCTATCTAAAACTGTTGCGGGATATGGCTAGTAATGGACAATTCTCGAAAATTTATCAATCGAAAAAAATCGTCATCATAAAAAACGCAATCGATTACTTCCGTGAACCTAAATCCAAGATGCCCTACAATCTATTATTTAAGTAATTGTTTTTACATGCTTATAAAGATTTTAGAAAATACATGGCAATTAAAAACGGATTGAATTAAGAAAACAACACAACGAAAAAAGGTTAACCACAACATTTGAAAAGTCATATGACGGTATCTCCTGTTTGCTAAAAAGTGAAAAGACTTGACGAAGTATAAACAGGTAAGGAAGTTTAAGTATGAAAAATTAGAATTTTTCGACAATTAGCAGCCAAATCTCCAATAAATAAATAAATAAATAAATAAATAAATAAATAAATAAAAATTAAAGGTACATTTTGTAGCAAAAACAGGAACTATATAGATGGTAAATTTGATCAAATTTTTTTATTGATTTTTCTACGTCATTGAGATCAGTTTGATAATTTTTTCAACATTAGAAAACCTCGATTAAATACGATAACTGCACTCCCGAGAGGGGCAAATTGGGGGAAAGGGTACTGGAAGTGTATAATGTGAAAATGAGGTCACAGGGATCTAAAAAAATGGATCACATGAGGGTTGTCGGCTAAGTTTAGAAAACTGCCCCCCTCCGCGGGGGGCAAAGTTGGAAGAGAGGTGCTGGATGTGTATAATTTGAAATAATCGTCACAAAGCTTTCGAATGATATTTCACATGAGGAGTGTAGGCCAGATTTAGAAAAAATTCCCCCAGAGTTCTAACTGTAACGCTTCCCGGTATGAAACCTTCCCCTCTCTTTGTAGTTTTCATATATTATAGATAATATTTATCAGAGGGCCCCGTAAAAAATCCTATCTGTAATGATAAAACGCTAAAATAAAAAAAAAAATAGAAAACTGTCCCCCTGGTGAGGGCAAATAGGGATGCGTTAAGAAAGGCTCATGATATGAAAGAGCGGTTCGATGGCATCCCGATGATATGTCACATGACGGGTCCAAAAAAGTTTGGAATTTTTCGATCACCACTTTAACCTTCTCGGGGGTGGAAATTTTAATATCGCTGAAACCCGTCTTTAAATATTTTTAATAGGTTTATTTTCTGCTGTTACACGCTTTTACTTAAAACGACTGCTGAAATGCCAGATGTTCTAAATTGGCGAATGCCAGATGTACTAAATTGTTCGCCCTCCCCCCTTTTCACCCCTCAGGGGGCAATTTGTAAAATTGTTGAATTATATGTTTAATTATTTTTTTAGTGGATTTATTTTCTGGAATTTTTACCCTACTACCGTAGATGGCTGCTGAGATATAGGAAAATGTTCCAGAAATTTCTCGACTCACCGTTTGCTTCCCTTACGGGGGGGGGGGGGAGTAATTTTCATAAATCCCATCTTAATGCACACTCACATCATAAGAAGTATATGTTCCCCAATTTTCATATTTCTACGTTGAGTAGTTTGGGCTGTGCATTAGTTATCAGTCAGTCAGGACAAACTATTATATCTAATGTATAGCTAGATAAATAATTCTACAAATCTTCCGAAGACACTTTTTCCGTAGGTCTAATTCTTTTTCAGAATATACGATTTGTATTGTTTAACATGGTATAAAAAATGGATTGAATTTCTTTTTAAGATTATTTCATAATTCATTCTGGTACACGTTTTGTTTTACAATGCCTAATGATTTATTATTACTATTATTATTATTATTACATCTATTATCCTAGAAAGTCTGTGTTCTTTCTTTTATAGCTTTTGTATTATTGAGTTTATAATATTTATGTTTTTCTTCTTTCGTTTTATAAATTTTGTGATACTTCTTTAACATTTTTTGAATTATAAAGTCTATGATATTTCTTTTACAGAAATTCAAAAGTCATAATTCGATATAAATTTGTTTTACATATGATCCAAGTTTAAAATGTTTATTTTGAAAAACCGAATTATATTTTAGAGAGAGAAGGGTGAATAAGATCCGCAATCCAACATACATTTTTTATTAGAGGTTTGTAATATACTGATTTGATATTTTAATATTATTGTTATACAAGTACAAAACATAATGAATATGAGATACAAAATTTAATTTAGTAATAAAGGCAAAATTCTACCTTTATAACTTCTGTGAAATAAGCAAAATCTAAAGAATATTTTAGGTATCGCCGATCTTGCAGATTTTTCCAGGAGTTGCTTTGGAAAATGCGATTGATTTTTTCTCTTAGTCATCCTTTAAGGGGAAACTATAGATTCTTACAGATGTATAGTTTTATGTAAAGTTCAACCTGTCACTTACATATTATATTTTGTGTGCTTTAAAATTGAATTGCAATTATTAAAATCTTTCACTATTAAAAATAAATGTTTTATTGAAAGTAATATCTCCTAAATTAATTTTATTCTCAAACATGCTTATTGAAACTTGCTTGAGTTTATTCGACAGAATAATCAGAATGATCTGCTTTATTAAAAACAAGTTTGAACGCATACGGTATTATAACTATTGATAGAAAAGTACATATTCACTGGATCTCCTGTGTGTTTACTTGAATTGCGTACTTTTCGAATATCTTATTGTTCTTTACTAAATATATAACACGCAAACTACCAATCCGAACCTCTTATATAAAATCGTTTCATAGTCATACTTTTGCTAATTGTATGACTGTATTCCTGCTTTGTTTTCATGTAAGTTGTTTTGGATTTTATGTAACTCATATACTTAACCATTTACTGCACCATGTGCCACATTTGGCACATACCTATAGATACTAAGATAATAGATATGCATTCAAAAATGTAGTGGCATAATTTCTTGACCAATGTGATTTGGTGTAATTACCCACATATGTGGGCAATAACGCCGTGCAAACAACAATTAAGAGGAATAATGGCATGTAAATCGCCCAATTTTAAAAATACAAACTCTACATCACTAGAAATTGACAAATTGCATTCTGAAAGATAGAAAAGGTGCACGCAACAGAGTATAACACTTTAACTGTGTTTAACTAAAGCAGTATTTTGTTTTCATATATGTATTCTAAGAGATAGAAAATGTTCCATTTTTTGTAAAAGTATAAGAAAAAGAAGGAGGAGGGGACAACAGAATATCAGACCCTGAGCTTTTTTTTTTTTTGTTTAAAAAGGCCCGTTTATATAGGATTATTACAGAACGGTTTCAACTGTTGTTAAATCTAATATTTTTACATGTGGCATTTTATAATAACTTAAGTTAAATGTAATAAATATTCTTGTTACCACTTTTATAAATGTTTTATAGCTACTTTTTAATCCGTAAACTCCACAATACTGTATTTGGCGCAGCATGTCCCAAAAGGGACTTTGCGCCATAAAACCCCAATAAACCAATCAACCAACCACAATAATGTGATTAACCAACCACAATAATGTGATTAGCACAGAATAAAATTTAAAATGTTAGCGTTTTTAAAACATGCTTTAATAAATTTGTATTTTAAATTAATTAAATAAGATTTTTTTTATAAATATCAATATCCTTGTTAGATCTCTTATTAAATTTTACGTATGTAGTTATATGGCCAAAAAAATTAACTTCTAACTGCTGTTAACGATTTCAATGATTGCTGCATTTTTTGTTTTTGTTTTTTTCATTTTTAGCTTAAATATAGTTACTACTGGAATTTTCTTTCGTATTGTTAGAAATATTTGAATGGGTGAAATTGTATTAGAATTAAAATTACAAAAAGTTTAGTATATAAATAGTATGCTTTGAGTTAATCTCTTTTTATCAGAATACTTGTTTGGAGACTTGGAAAGATCGTTAGGTAAGTTAGAAAGCAAAAAGTTACTATAGAACTCAATTGAACAATCACGTGAGAATTTAATTGAAATCTGATGTTGAAAATATATATATTGAATATATATATATATATCAATTTTTTATCAGTTTTAGGTATCGGACTCCCTTAATATGCACATTTCAACAGTCACAATAATGCTGACAATAATAATAAAATAAAATAAAAGCCTCTTCAGATTTAGTTCTGCAAATTTAAGAAGCAACCGGTATAATAATGACAAAGAAAGGCATTATTACCCCGGTACACTTATTGAGCAGTATATTTTAAACTACAAACTTCCTCGCGAATACATCCAAAATCTTCCACAACATTTTAAAAGTACATGAATTACCTAAATATTTAAGTAAAAAACAAAGTATTTTCTGATAAATATGTAGTCTCCAGATCACAGAACTTATCTCGCAAATTTTAGATCAGGCATTGACTTTTGGCGCTTCTTAAGACTATAAAGCATACAAATGGAACAAATTAACTTTTAGCAGTTGTTTGGGTTTCAGATGATTCAAAATCCTTCTGCGCAGTACCCGTAGGTGCCGTTTCCCGGATTCTTTCATTATTGTGGTTAATATTTTCACTTCGCATTATTACCCAACTTTGCGTTATTATCCCAGAACACCTTATAATTCTCATTATGTGCCATGAATTTGGCCAATTTGATTGCTGTAACTGATCGTAGTAAAAAGTCCTAAGAACAACAGTATAACAAATAAAAGTTATTTCTTTCATGACAAATGGCTGCATTTAACAAGAAGAATTGTTCTTCAGAAACAAAAATATTTTCAATCAAGCTATTAAGGCAAAATTTACTATTAATATTTTTTCTGAATACTTCAAAATTTTAATATAAAGCAAGTTGTAGAGTGATAGGCAGATAAAATTAATTAATTTAAGCTCATTTAATTGCAAAATATAGCAATACAATATTTAAAAACCCTAATTGTGTATTTCCACGCCATAAAATATCAAAATTTAGCTGAAATTTTGAAATTTACTTTTGCTTATTATTTTTCAGAGATCACTTTATTGATTTCATGTAATTTTTTCCATACAAATAGAAAAAATCGTGCAGTGAAGGGTTAAGAAAGGAATTTCTTTAAAAAATGTAATTAAGTATGAGTAATAAACGCTTAAGTATACTTGATTCGTATGTTTAAATAAAGAATGATTTTAACTTAATGAGAAAACGAATTCTTAATCCTTTGAATCCGAATATATTTTTAATTTTAGAGGGAAATAAATTGTAGTTACAATAAAAAAAAATTAGATAAGAAAATCTAGTGAAAATATTAAAAGTTACTTTCTATAATATGTCAATAGATATGAAATAACTTTTGAGGGAAATTGTGAAATGTATTATTATTGTTAAAAAACTTAATAGGCATAACAAATTTCGAATTGTAATGTCATTAATTGAGTCCAGGGCGGAAATGTCATGCTACTTTCCATTAAACTAAATTTTTTAAATTCTAATTTGTTTTTGAGTTATTCCTTTAATGAATCGTATAACATTTAAAATAATATGGAATCGAAGTCTTTTAACGATTGTTAAGAAGGATGCCTTATGCGGAGGAAGTTGTATTTAGTACAGGGTTTTTGAAGAACCTATGGGCATTTATACTGCCGGAGTCAGTACAAAATTCTAAAGAAATATAATTTAATTTTGGTATCAGCTATTCTGAAAACACTAGTACAGGTCGGCGAGTGGTCAGTAATAAACACAGTGAAAAAAGGTGTTAAGTACCAGTAATTTTTAAAAGAGAAATTCACCTTATTTCATCCCTTTATATTATTTGAAGTATTTTCTATAAGAAAATACTGGAAGTTTCCTCTTTTTTAACTGTGTTTTTCCATGACGACTCGCCATCCTGTAGTAAAAAATTCGACTGCAGATTATTTCAAATTTTATCAGCGATAAATGTAAAAAGACCGTCTCTTATTATTTGCACAATATTTTTGTTGTGAATTGCAAATATTTAAACAATTGTTGATTTTTTATATTACATTTAATCTGAAAACAGTTCAGCTCTAAAAAAATTTTAAAATACATGAAAAATATTACTCTTTACTTTAAGAATTTATATTAGGGCTTTTCTCTTATATATTCTATAGAAAATGACATTTCCAGCCGAAGAATATATATCACTTTTGAAATTTTATTTAAATGAATGTACACGTAAAGAAATATCTCTTGGTAAGGACTATATATTGTTATTTGTTCTTCAACTGAACATTTAACTTCCTTATGCACTTGGTTTCTTTCAAATAAATCACTGAAGGGGGTGTTTTCTAAAACGAATTCGTATAAAAAATAGTCTTTTAAAGCTTAATAATGCCATTTTCTCAACTTTAAGCGTATATTTTTATTCAAATAGAACGATATCATTTAGAGATTGTAAGGTTTTAGAAAATCTATTGCTTTTCTTTAACAAAACTACTTTAAGGAAAGATCGAATGATCGATAATACTTACTTTGGTATTCAAATTTAAAGCTACAAATGATCAAACTGATATTCAAATTGGTGAAATAGAGATAAATGATGCTGTAGATGTGATACATGCTATATTTGTTTATTTGGACTCTTTCTGTCTTGCATTGTGGGCATATATATTTGTATGTATATATGTATAAATCACTATACTGAAACTACTCAACATTTATATTCAATTTTCAATGTTTCTATTAAGTAATCAGATTCGGAATTTGAAACATTTTCTCAGAAAACAAATTTCAAATGAAAAGTCTAAGATTAAAAAAAGTGATTTACTGAAACGGTTGTCGAATATAATCAAAACATTAGTTAAAACAATACCAGAAAGAGTCTAGCCGGATAAGCCCAGTGAAATGGTCCCACATCCGATGTTTGAAATAACATGTGTGGTAATAAGTCTTGCCACGTGAATAAAATATATTTAGTTCCTGACTTTGAATTGTCGTTGAGATAATCGGGAAACTATGCGCCGGCGATGCTGTTTATGAAAGAATGTTATTTTCAAAAAGTACAAAAGTTAAAAAAATGAAACCAGCGCCAATTATTGTAGAATATGTCACTTCAGATTATATATATATTTCACATTTTTGCACAAATTTTCACATAAAAAAATATTTAAAAAAATTATTTATGTAGTAATTTTATACTTACACCAACCAAGAAATTACAGTATAATGCTCAAGTTCCATATAATTTTTACTTTAAATCTGTTATCTTACTTTTCTTAGTCTGTTTTCTTATTTTTATGAAAATACGAAGTTATTATTAAAACCATTGAAAGGTTATAACACCATTTCATTCCAAATATGGAATAAGACAACGTTCGCCATTAATACTCTCCCACCACATGCGTACATATTCGTTATTAGAAAAAAAACATATTCGAAATGATACTTGTTTACTTTTAGTAAGAAAAATGAGGAAGAATGTTGTCCACTTGTTTTTATTATAAGAAATTTTATTTAACTCTGAGGAAGGAGATAACAAATTTTGTTTTTGATTATAAGAAGACCATTGAGCTAAGTCACATGTTCGAGCAGATTTGAATAGAGGGTTATTTTGGATCACTACAGATCAAGCTAATTTTATCTAAAAAACAGTAGTTGCGATTTTGACTAAATTACATCCCCTTTCACTTTCGAGCTCTCAAGAAGATCATTGGGCTAGGTCGCATGTTCAAGAACATTTGATTAGTGGGTCGTTTTGTTAATTGTATCCAAAAAAGTCTCAAACGGTTTTTCAAAATGTTGTACTATTACGTTTTAGGATATGAGAAAGATCATTATGGAAAGTGACATGTTCGAGAAATATCCATTTGTGTTCATTTTTAGAGTTCCGCATTTAAAAAGTAAAAACGGAACCATTATAAGATCACTCCTGCGTCTGTCTGTCGCAGCCATTTTACTCGTAAAAAGTTCGTCAAGAGTCTTTTCTTTTTAATCCTGGAAAGTTCAAATTGGGGGGGGGGGGGGAAATAAAGACTATTGACCCACATATTTACAGATTATTAAACATTCACAAATATATTTAGGGAAAATGTAGAGGGGTTTATTAAGTTACTTAAAAAAAATCTTTTATTTCTCTATAGTGAGGGGTATCGTATGAAAGCTTTCGTAATTCTGAACTCAAAAATATATTGTTTTTTTTTTAATTTTAGATATCATACTTTGAGAGATATCATCTAAAATAGAATACAAAAATATGTCCCCCATCTAATTCCGAATCTACTGAAGGTTATATTTAAAATTACAGGTAGTAGATGTTAGGTTAAATCTTGCAGGGAAACTATAATGTTTACTATAGATCACGCAGTTTTGAGAATAGTACATTTTCCCGCCACACACAAATTTTGATTTGTGAACATTAAGGAATAGAGCGCTGAGGAAAGCTGATGGTACCTATCGTAGTAGAAATATAAAAGTATAGTCGATAATAATTTTCGAAAAATATCATCGGTAATTAGCCGAGATATTAACTCTTAAAGACATTCACGGTTTGGACATACATAATAATAGGGGTGGCGTACTCTACGTACCATTGGATTTTAAAGCCTAGGTAACAACTTTTAATTATATGTTTGTGTACTGTAATGATCAGTACCAGTAAAAAAGCAATAAAGGTCAAATTTTTAAAAACAGGCTAATTTACTAAAACTAACATACTAACGCCCAAATTGTTCTCTTTATTAAAACTAAAATTTTAAATTTCCCACTACATTTAAAATAAGTGTATTTTTTATTTTATTTTATCAAGGAATTTTTTTTTGTGAAATAGAATATACAGGGTGATTCTAAAATTTTTTTACAATGAAAGAGGGGTGATAGTACACATCAAGACAAACAATATTAAATAAGAGACCAAGGGTCCCAAATGTTTTGCAAAGGAGATAGCCGCCATTAAATTTTAAGGACCAAAATTTCAAATAAACATAAAAAAAGGAAAAATCGGTCGATTGATTTGCGGTTTTCACTAAAATTATTCTTTATGTCGGCATTTTCTTGAAATTAAATTATAAAGATAAATTTCAAAAAATGCTGATAGAGGGCGCTTTAGAATTTGGAGTAACGAACAGCTATTTTTTGCCGGTATATTTTGCATCTCATTAAATGTTTTCGTAAGCTTATACTCAAACATAAATTTTGAGCTCAAAATCTGAAAAGTTGGGAGTGGTTAAGTAGCACAAATTGAACTGTGTTCAGAGGGTTCAAATTTCAAATAAATATAAAAAACGGAAAAATTGGTTCATTAATTTGCGGTTTTCACTAAAACTATTCTTTATGTTGGTATTTCCTTAAAAATAAATTATAAAGTTAAATTTCAAAAAATGTCGATAGAGGGTGCTTTAGACTTTGGAGTAACGAACAACTATTTTTTGCCATTATTTTTTGCATCTCATTAAATGTTTTTGGAAGCTTAGACTTAAACTTAAATTTTGAGCTCAAAATCTAAACAGTAGGGAGTGGTTAATTAGCACAAATTGAACTGTGTTTAAGGGGGGAGGAGGTTCAAATTTAAAATAATTATAGAAAATGGAAAAATTGGTCGATTCGTTTGCGGTTTAAAATAAAACTGGTCTTTAAGTCAGTATCTTCTTGAAAATAAATTTTAAAGATAAATTTAAAAAAATTCCGTTAGAGAGCGCCTTAAACTTCAGAGTAACCAACAATTAATTTTAACCATTATTTTTTGGTTCTAATTAAATGCTTGCAAAAGCTTACTAAATGTTTTCGGGAGCTTAGATTTAAACTTAAATTTTGATCTCAAATTCTGAATCGTTGGGAGGGGTTAAGAAGCGCAAAATGAAGTGTGTTCAGGCGTTGAAATTTAACCCTCCCCACTCCTCGAACACAATTCAATTTTTCGCTACGTAAAAACTCCCAACGATGGAGAATTTGAGCCCAAAATTTAAGTCCATGCATTTGAAAGCATTTAATGAGATTAAAAAAAAATAGCGGTTAAAAATAATTGTACGCTACTCCAAAGTCTAAGGCGCCCTCTATCGGCATTTTGTGAAATTTATCTTTAAAATTTATTTTCAAGAAAATGCTGATTTAAAAATTCGTTTTAGCTAAAACTGCAAACGAGTCGACTAATTTTTCCGTTTTTTATAATCATTTGAAATTTGAACCCTCTGAACACAGTTCAGTTTGTCTACTTAACCACTCCCAACTATTCAGATTTTGAACTCAAAATTTAAGTTTAAGTCTAAGCTTACGAAAGCATTTAACAAGATGCAAAAAATAACGCCAAAAAAAATTGTTCGTTACTCCAAAGTCTAAAGCGCCCTCTATCGGCATTTTTTGAAATTTATCTTTATAATTCAATTTCAAGAAAATGCCGACATAAAGAATAATTTTAGTGAAAACCGCAAATCAATCGACCGATTTTTCCGCTTTTTGTGTTTATTTGAAATTTTAATCCCTAAACATTAATGGCGGCTATCTCTTTTGGAAAACGTTTGGGACCCTTGGTCTCCTATTTAATATTGTTTGTCTTGATGTGTACTATCACTCCTCTTTTATTGTAAAAAAAAATTTAGAATCACCCTGTATATTTATCTTCACATATATCGGTGTTAAAGAAGCTTTTTTGCCACCAAGTCTAGTGATCTAAAAATATGCCAATGCGTGTTAATGGGTTCATCAGATAAATAAATAATATGGGGTACACGACTAGTTTGCATTGAGTCGATCACACAAAATACCCCTCCTATACAACGTTTGAAGATATATTTGTGCAATTCACTATCTAGTGGAAGTATAAAAGCAATAAACGTAAAACTGTCGAAAACAGACTAATTTAGTTAGAAATAATCTTATAAATACTATGGAATTCGCATTGAGTTTGCATTGAGTGGGTCTCTCAATACGAATCCGGTATCTCAATACCCTTCCGCCTCTGCCTACTTGCACTTGTTACAGAAATCGATAATTGACTAGTATGAAGTACAGCCTTTCTCTCATGCATGCTGGTTGTAGTTTAACCATGATTCGTTCCTTCGGCATAAAGTAATCTTAAGTGCACACCTGGCCGCTCGAAATCGGACAACAGATCATTGGATATTGAGGTCCCGCAGAGTGGCTACTGTGTTAACAGGACTTGGGTGTATGGACTTCTACCGCAAGGGTAATATTAACGCACAGATCTATGTGACTGAATCTATTTCTCGGTTTGAGCTGAAGACGCCACTAGTCACTGAAAAAAACCCGAATGATAATGTAAAGTCTAAGGGTGCGTTATTTTCAAAAAATATCGCTCAAATTTTAATATTTATACATGATTTTTTTTGCATAGGATAGCTGAGGACGACCGGGTTAGTTTTTACTTTTTCGATTTAAATTTTTTTTTAAATATTAGGCTAATTTCTGTTTCAGAATCAGTTCAAACGGGTTCTGAAAGTGAAAATATTTTTCTTAAAAAAAAAAAAAAAAAAAAAAAAAAATGAAACCAAAATCAAAAAAGTTAAAACTAGCTTGGTTGTAGATCGTCCTAGCTATCCTATGAAAATATATATATATATATATATATATCATCCGGTTCTTTTTCAGTGACTAGTGTGGCGTCTGAAGCAGCGCATCATCCTTGCTTATCACTCCTGTGTGTCCAGGACTCAGTAGTGTCACGCATTCAAATGTGTATTGCCACCACTGGATATCACTTTGAGGAACATCTTTAGTAGACTCGGAATATATTTATTTTTGTAGTAGACCATTTTCTAATATGACAATAAATTGATTTTTTTCTATTTAATTTCAGTATTTCATTTTTCACTTTGTTTACGACCCCTAAAACGCATCTCAAATTTTTAGATGGAACAACCCTCTTTAGTGATTTCCCAATTTGGCAATACTGGCTAAAGGAGTTTCCTCGTAAAATGGTCATCGCTTACTGATTTCGATTGGAAATTTCTTTAATTCATTTGTTAACTAATCCTTCAGTAAAAGGCAAAATCATGTGCAAAAATCTCAAACATTGAAATTTAATAACGGTTTGACTTTTAGTAGCATATATATCAAATATTTTGTATTATATCTATTATGTGTGTAAAATTTTACTAAATATAACTACAGGGATTGAAAGACCATATAAAATGTTACATTTGTAATTTTTATAAAATTGTTTTTTTTTTTTTTTTTTTTTTTTTTTTTTTACTTTAAATAATGCCATATATTACACCCTGTATAATTAAATAGATCGACAGTTTGTCATATCCTAAATAATATTTTTTTTTTGTGTTTTTATTGAATGCCGTTTTTGATTTGTGGTGTTTACTCTTCATACTAAACTAGTGATGTTTCTCATTATTAATTATTAAATATCGTAGTTAAAGCTTTGATTCATTCATGCGTTTGTAATTGAACAAAAAATAAAAACGCCACGTAGTTTATAATTATGAAAATTGACATCAGCAAATTTCACATTTTTTTCTTTAAAAAATGAGTCAGAAACAGTGTTAGAAAATTTTGATTTGTCGAGCGCGCAAAAAAAAAAAAAAAAAAAAAAAAAAAAAAAAAATATTTTTTAAATATTGCCTTAACATGATTCAGATAAAACCAGCTCTTACCGAAAAATTAAACCAAAAACTCTCCAAAAGCGGGCAAATAAAATTGTTTAATTGCCTTTATTTTTAATCATAATTTGCTTCTTGTTGGTGAAATTAGCATTTCATTTCGAAAATCAAAATTGTATCGAATGACTGTAGCTTGGAATTTATATTTGCTTTTTGTATACTATATATATATAAACACGGAAAATAAATAAAATATTCAAATGGATATTACAGATGTAAATTTTCCATTTTTTGGGTGAAAAAACTCTGGGCCAGGATTCGAACCAGGGATGTATTGGCTGAAGCCGCCAATGCTCTTCCAACTGAGCCATCCCAGACACGAAAACTGGAGGACTATTTCACCCAATTAACCTCAACGATCACTTAATCTGGTCTGATATCTGGTCTGTTTGACTTTTTTCACCCCAAAAAATGGAAAATTTACATCTGTTATAATTAATTTACCGATTAACTAATCGGGCTTAAAATTAGTCTAATATTTAAATGGATATTGTTTAAGAGATTTTAAATATACATAACCTAGCTAAAATATTATGTTTTGAATCAATGATGTTAACTCATTATTTCTACAACCAAAATCATTTTTATTCATCCCAACCATAAGAGCGACATTCAGAACAGGCTACTAACCAAAAAATGAGGTTCATATTATTACTTTCTTTAGATTAAGCAATTTATTTGAATAATTACTTAATACAAATTCTTTTGGATTAAGCAAAAACACTTTTTTGCTCTTAACGATGAGAATTAAAGACATATTATGTATTTTTATTATTAAAGAAAGAAGTAAAAATTCTTAGTTAAAGAGTCTTAATATAATTTTTATAGGTAATTATTTTAATGAAACTTGTAAGTAAGTATTAAAGTAAAATAAATCCAGAGTAACTAAATGCTACTACGTAACTAAATTTAACTATAGTGATATTTTATGAAGAGAACAGTTAAAACATTAACGTTTCATTCTTCTTAAGTATAAAATGAATTCCCGAAATTGTCTTTTTTTATTTACTGTATGTAACAATTTCTTTAATTAAACTTTTAAATTCGCAGATCAGATTATTTAAATTTGCAAGGCTTTAATTATTTTTTTTATATTCCAAAATTCCAATATAAGTATCCACATGTATCAATTAAGGCAAGTTCATTTTTTCGAATTTTTAATTTCTTTAGATATTGATAATCATGTTTGAAGTCTTTATGAGTATTTTACATACTTATTAAATATATATTAAAAATATATATAATACAAAATATTAGAAAAAATTCTTTGAATCTGATTGGTTGAAATATTTTATATAAGAGAACAAAAACCAAAAATGCCTTATTAATATCCAGTATAACTTCTGAAGTATTTAATTAATGTGAAATTCCCAATTTATCTGTCAACTTAAGGATTCTTTATTACCCAAATCACTACTACAAACTTTTAAATCCATTTTCCACTTATTTTTTATTTTAAAGGGATAGTACAGATACATTAAAAATTATTCCTTTTATTATTATTATTGTTATTATTTTGCAAACATGGTCAATAATTCCAACAGCTTATAACAAAACTAATGACTCCACAATAAAAAAAAAGTGTCTAAGTTATCACTAGATGACAATAGTTTAAAGAGTTTTGCAATAAAATGTTTATTTAAGTTAGATTTTTTCCTGAAGTATCAGTACCTGGTTAGGTGTCAATAAAAAGGAGTTTCACTCTAGATTTGTCCTGAAGTATCAGTGAATGGTTAGGTAAGAATAATTGGAGGTTTCATCTTATTTGTTTTTTAATACTTTGAAATTTAATAGAATTTACTGACTAACAGATTGCAATTTACTCTATATAAAAACATGACATTTTAAAATTAACTTTTAATTAACTTATAAATACTAAATCTATATGAAAATTTAAAATGGAACGGTTAAAGTAAAATAATTTTATTAATTTCTAAAATTTGTAGGGAAATATTTAAATGTTTTAAACCAAAGAATTTATCAACAAAGTCTTATCCTTAAGCAATTTCTTTAAAATCCACAATATTAGCTTATACTTTGTAACAGGCAAGATACATGTAGAGACCTGTAAGGTATATAAGTAGCATTTTTAAAAATGAAATGTGATTTCGGATTGTGTTTTTTAAATTGCTTACGTGAAAATCTGATTTAATAGTTTGAAAGAATGAAATTTCCTAATAATATTCTGTTACTCTTAGAAAGCATTTCATAATCTATATCTAATGCATAATCTTTTGTTCTTGTTAAATTAATAGAGTCTAATTTTGTCATTCATCGTTGGGAAGTTTCTACCTATGTAAACAGAAGTTATCCTGAATATTTAAAATCTTTCTTGACATATTTGCTCGCTAATAATTTTTTTTCACTTAATCCCTAAATAAAATCAATGAACAAAACCTCCAGTAGGAAAACACCTTTTTAGGTGAATGTTCAATAAGAATATCTTTACAAAAAGTCAAATTCTGTAAATGCAATAGAAATATCTGGTGCTATGATACCACACAATGCAGAACGAATAATACTGTTTTACTTTGTGTTATTAGAAATGCATAGAAAATTCTTTAATAATAGTCCTTTGCTTGAGCCCAATTTAACCCTACTAGTGTGACTAGGGTCGTTTTCTAACACTAGTATCCCCACTATTATCCCCCCTCGTTTTCTAACACTTAACCCCACTATATATAAGGCCTTTTTCATGTATGAAAAGTGTTGATCTTTAAAATGTGCTGTTTTTAGCCTTTACAAATATGGCGCATGTGCGACAAGGCAATGCTTTGTATAAATTGTGATATATGATATCAGAAACAGGACCATTTTACTAAATTTTCTCTATCTCCAAATTCTTAAAACTATATTTAAAAATTGTTGAGACAGATGTTTAGTTTTATTTTTCTAACTTAATAATTGTATGTTTATACTAATCAAAGAAATGTGTTATGTGTCTGTGTAACCACGGGTGTTTGGGAAAATTATAGAATCCAATTTTATCGGGAAATGTGATTTCGGACAGAGAACCGCACCTTTAGATTTCGGATATTTTTTATAAATTTTTCTGTTATTTTATACTAAATCGAAATATTCACACATTTAACCGATTTTTAAATTTCGTCAATGATTTTGAACCACTCATAAAAACAATCCAAATTCAATATTTTAAGTCCAATATAATAAATTCTATCCTTTTTTTAACAAAATGTATTCGGAACTTATACAGAGATTTCTTTAATTTTCTTACGTCACCATTTCGCCAAAAAATGAGAACTTTGATTTTTAAAAGGGGGATATCTATTTGATAACACAGCCCTCCAATGTCATTTTTTATATACTCGTATAGCGATAACTCTTGGTAATTGTTTAAACATCCTAAATTTACACAAATGTTTTCGAGGATCAAGAGAAGATGACATTTTCGACTATTCCAACGAAGACACAGACATTTCCTCGCATTGGATTTACTAGAATATTTCTTTCAATGCTAATAATCCTTTCTGAAACCTTTTGCTACCATGACGAGATTCTTTAAGAATAAAGACGAAAAGAAAAACAAAATTTGTCTCTTTCATTTGTTCCTCTCATTCAGCTGAAGTTTTATTTTCAATTTTTTTTATTGCATGTTTGGATGCACATTTTAAGGAAATGTGCATTTCTGCTTTTACGAATTGTGCTTTTAATAAAATAATTCATCACTGCATGAACGATTTATCGAATATGACCTAAATTTTCTCGTTCGTTATTTCATTTTATGTCTTTGGAGTTTAGTAAATTTTCTACGCGGACCCGGCCTGGGCCGAAGTTCGAAACAGGATCTACTCGAAGACTTGTTTCAGGCCAACTGTCTCTCATTGGAATAGGGTCAGAGCAGAACTTTTCTCAAGAGATCGTCTCGGACCATGTGGCCCGGTCCGACACATGTTTCCGATTCACATGCCCGATTACAGGGTTCTGCTAGTATTATAGAAAATATCTAAGAAATTCTGTTTCAAACTTTATGTTTAAAAAAATCTTAATATGCATTTTATTGAAATTATGTAGCAAGTTTGAAATATGCATTTTATATGTAGAGTAAATTTGGTGTTTGAAATTGCGGTTCAAAATAAAACTTTTTTTTAAGTCAGTATCTTCTTGAAAATAAATTTTAAAGATAAATTTCAAAAAATTCCATTAGAGGGCGCCTTAAACTTCAGAGTAACCAACAATTAATTTTAACCATTATTTTTTTGTTCTAATTAAATGCTTGCAAAAACTTATTAAATGTTTTCGGAACCTTAGATTTAAACTTAAATTTTGAGCACAAAATTTGGATAATTAGGAGTAGTTAAGTAGCGCAAATTGAAGTGTCTTCAGGAGTTGAAATTTAACCCTCCCCCTCCTCGAACACAATTCAATTTTTCTCTACTTAAACACTTCAAACGATTCAGAATTTGAGCCTAAAATTTAAGTTTATGCGTTTGAAAGCATTTAATAAGATTAAAAAAATAACAGTTAAAAATAGTTGTACGCTACTCTAAAAACTAAGGCGCCCTCTATCGGCATTTTGTGAAATTTATCTTTAAATTAAAAAAAAAAAAAAAATACACATTTAAAAATTTGTTTTAGCGAAAACCGCAAACGAATCGACCAATTTTTTCGTTTTTTATAATCATTTGAAATTCGAACCCTCTGAGCACAGTTCATTTTGTCTACATATCCACTCCCAACTATTCAGATTTTGAGCTCAAAATTTAAATTTAAGTCTAAACTTACGAAAGCATTTAATGAGATGCAAAAAATAACGCCAAAGAAGAGTTGTTCGTTACTCCAAAGTCTAAAGCGCCCTCTATCGGTATTTTTTGAAAATTATCTTTATAATTTATTTTTAAGAAAATACCGACATAAAGAATAGTTTTAGTGAAAACCGCAAATCAATGAACCAATTTTTCCGTTTTTTCATAATCATTTGAAATTTGAACCCTCTGAACACAGTTCAATTTGTGCTACTTAACTACTCCCACTTTCAGATTTTGAGCTCAAAATTTAAGTTAGAGTTTAAGCTTACGAAAACATTTAATGTGATGCAAAAAATACCGGCAAAAAATAGTTTTTCGTTATTCCAAAGTCTAAAGCGCCCTCTATCGGCGTTTTTTAAAATTTATCTTTATATTTCAATTTCAAGAAAATGCCGACATAAAGAAAAATTTTAGTGAAAACCTCAAATCAATCGACCGATTTTTCCATTTTTTATTTTTATTTGAAATTTTGGACCCTAAACTTTAATGGCCGCTATCTCCTTTGGAAAACTTTTGGGACCCTTAGTTTCCCATTTAATATTGTTTGTCTTGATGTGTACTATCACCCCTCTTTTATTGTAAAAAAAAAAAAAAAATTGGAATCACCCTGTTTATATATATATATATATATATATTATGGGAAGAGGTAGATGTGACAGTCATTCGCGTTCAAGTATCTCCGAAATAGGCACGCCATGTTTTGGAATGTTGTTAAAATTATGAAAGTTCTGACTGACCGAATTACCTTATTCCTTCAGTTTTTTTCGAAATGTCATTGAATATCCCACAAAGGACTGAAAGTCTATTATCCACTTAATTGATTCCCTTTTCTAAGTACAATAAAATTAAATAAGACATACCTTAACTTTCCATAAATAAATATTTTAATAATATCTGCATCTTTTAATCGTAAAGTAGTGGAGAAAAAAGTAATGCTTCTTCTTACTTTAAAAAGCGTCATAGACTTGCTGTTCTCATTTGCTATTCAGTAATACCATAGGTGCTAACATTTACGCATTTTTCCGATCACAAAAATTTTACAGTAAATATTGTCTTATTTAATCGTCGAAATCTTATGATTAAACAAATGGAAAATTTCTGTGCAATTTTAGTGGTAGCAAAAATGAGTAAAAATTGGCAGCTAAGTAATACCAATATATACGTACAATACTCACTCCTGGGAAGTGAATATTCACTCTAAGCAGAAGTGAATAATCACTCTTTAAAAGGAGTGACTATCCATTATTGAAAAAGAGTGTGGTTTAGTATCTTATCAGCATAATTTCCAAGTATAAAACAAGAAATGGAAATCTTGAAAATTATGCAGTACTATTTTTTGGTTCTTTTCATTATTTTGCTCGTTATATTGGTTCGAAGTTAAATGGATTTTTTTTTAATGCATAATTTCAGGCTTTCACTCTCGTCAGTGGAGTGGAATATTTCACTTTAAACAACGAAGTAAATTATTTCGCTCCTTTCTAGAGAACGGAAAATTCCACTTTTTAAAGTGTGTATTTTTATAAAAATAACTCCAAAAAGAGGGAACATGCCTGTCATTCTTTTTAAGAATGAACTTTTCACTCTTTCCAATTGTCGAGTGTTTTTTTTTTGTGGATTGCGATCCTTGTTTGCTATATAACAATTGTTTGTTTAAGCCTGATCTGCTGCTATCGAAATTTGCCAATGGATTTTTGTGACGCTTTTTATATCACTATATTCTTTTATGTATTAAAAATTGAAGTTTCGTGAAATATTAAGACAATTAAATTAATCCAAATTAAACGACTTCAAACATTTATGAGATATGTCACTTTTAAGTTCAAGAGATAAATTTTGTAATGAAATTGCAACGAATAGAAACTAGAACTTATGTGCATTTTTTGGAACTTTATGTATTTTATTTATTTTTTGTGAATATTTTTTAAGTGTTAAATAAATTGCCATAGGCTTAGTTTTTATAATTTAAAAAGCCATAAATCTATTATAGGTTGGCTTCTGAGGATTTGTAGTTGCCCATGCTTTCACAAAGCCTAAAAACTGACCTCATGCTCTTTTGAAAAGAACACGTTACAGCGTGGCTGTACTTAGGGGTGGAATTTCTTACCAGGTAAGTGTTACCTTATAATGTATACAATCTTGTTTTGAACGTTTGTCATTGATATGGTGTTTTTATTTTTTCTTAACTGTCAGTTTAATGCAAATACGGAAATCAAAAGTTATATAGTATTTATGCTTATGACAAGACTAAGTTTAGTTTCTTATTTTGCCATTATATTCATTTAATATTCTTAAAAAGAGCTGAATATGGGCTAAAATTTAATATTAGATCAACATGAATTTTTAAAACAATGCTACAAGTCGTTTAAATAAAATGTTGCAACTTACAGATTTAGCACTTTGTCCTAATAGTGAGAGTCCTACATTTTTCGCAGATTTATTTTGAATTTTTATTGTTACCATACCCAACTTTTTCCACCACAGGCGTTTCAAACTTAAAAGAATTTATTTTTCTTCGACCCGCCCTAATGTACAACTACCTATTCTTAAGTTCTTTTGTACAGTGAATACATAAATACGTATGCATTTTTATTTATATTCGGACCTATCAATTATGTACATAGCAATTATGATGTGTTCTGTAATATTTTAATTTCTCGCAATAAATATTATATATTGAAAATGCATATAAATTAGAATATTGTTTTTAATGTAGTACATCTTTCAAAATGCTCTTTTATACATAATTTAGGGTTCATACTGGTCCTGGAATTTCCAGGCCAGGAAATTGTTCGGTACCAGTATTTTCTTATAGAAAATCTCTCCAAAAATTAGGCAAAGTTTCGAACTACATTTATTTTTTTAATCAAACGATGCTGGTAATTAACTGGAAAAAACAGTATTCGTACGAACCCTGTATTCACCTATCAAAAAGTACATAGTGATGTTTCAAAAGTACTGGCGTTATATTTTTATGATAGAATAGTCCTTATTGAATTAAAAATCGATTAAATTTATCTTGATTATTTATATTCTCTCCTTGATAAATTCATGTTATAGTTATGGTGACTTCAAAGTAGTAGAGAAATTAAGACAATGCTACAAAGACTCGTTATTAATATCTTACCTCAATTAGGATGTTGAATAGATTTGGAACGTGTAAACAAATTTCGAAAACAGAAAAAAATAATAAAATACCTTTATAAAAAGTATTTTTAGAAAACATATTCAACTGCAGTAGCAGTTTTTTGTGAGAATATATAAATATTTTTATTCAGATTTACATGAATGCCTAGTATCATTTACTTCACAGAATTTTCACGGAAAGCGAATTGATAAAACATGTAAGCAATAATTGCAAATCTTCCATTGTACTTTTATGTAGTGAGTTAAAAAAATAATGTTTTAACGTATCAATATTTTGGAGATAATTCTCTGAACATTATCTGGCCAACCCAAAATAATCTCGACGATCAAGGGAAGTATTAAAATGGCATATCAGAAAACGGCAGTTTACCTCGGGCAAAAGCTTACATATATCTGAAAAATATACTCCTGATCCAGGAAACAGATGGTTTTGATATCGCGAATAAGTATTTGAATATTACATATTAAAAAAAAAACTCTGAAAGAAAAAAATAATTCTACACTAGCTATAAAATATTTGTTCAAATAAATAAATATATGAATAAATAAATTATGCCTTCTATTCTTGAAAGCCCTTTTAATTTATATTATTTCAACCTTATGTATAGCAAAATTCCTTTTTTCTGTAGAAATAAATTCATTTTTAACAGCTAGCATTATTACGAATTTAGACGCTGGTATTAGTATTTTGCCTCAAAAAGAATTGCGTTCTATTTAATTTTAATACTTATATGTTATTTTATAGATGTTTAAGAAGAGCGCAATATTTCCTAAAATTCATGAAGGTTAGTATAATGAAGATTATTTTAAAGGGAGTTTCAAAGTTGAAAATTTTTTTACCAACAGAATGAAAAGTCTTTAGGCCAGGAATCCAAATAATGATGTCTCGCAGTGCGAGCCAATGTTCTGCAATCTGAGCTATCAGACGATATCTGGCCTGATATAGTTCATGCATATTATATCAGGCCTGCTGTTTTCTTAGAAGCTCAAGTTGCAAAGCATTAATTTGTTTCGCGTAGGTCACAGGCTCCAATTCTGAACTAGATAGTCCACTCAAATTAGAGTTCAAGGTGGAAAATTCTAGTGTAATTGTTTTTAGTGTCTTACTTTATGTTTTTTGGAATGCTCAAAACGAATCTGAAGTTGTCCTACAAAATTTTTCTTGGCAAATATGAAAAACCGTAAAAAAAACCCACTAAAAATTGCGGATTTTCCGGAGTTTTGGCTTATAATCCGCAAAGTAAGCTTTTTACGCAAAAGATGATCCTATATTATAATATAGAGTAGAAAATTATCTACAATTCATGTTCTTAGCATTTTGTTATATGACGTATGTCTTTCGAAGAGGCGTTGAAAAAACGCCGAAAACCAGTAATTTTGGAAAATTGTAAAAAACATCTTATTTTACATCCTTTCCTTTCATAACACTAAAAGTAAAAATTTCAATGTAAACTTTTTTAAACGCACTCACTTATTATTAGACTATACATTATTATGATATAGGTTTACAGTGTGATTTCAAAAATCTGGCATCGAAGCTATCTATTCCCGCTCTTTTTTTTCACTTTCGGTGGGAGCAAAGAAAGAAATTGCTTGTGAATTGAAAACTGAGATGAAAAATGGTTTATTAGCAGACAACGAGATAGCTAGTGATATGCTTAATAGAATCAGAATTCGTACGGGTATTCGTACGTTATTTTGCAGGTGAAATACCAGTATATTTTTATATAAAAAAAATAAATCTAACCTGATTTCGCCTTATTCAAGAAAAGATTTTTCATAAGAAAATACTGGTATCGAATTTCCAAGTCCTGAAATTGCAGGACTCGTACGAACTCTGAGAATTCTCCATAACACTCGTAGCAGCTCTGAAGAACAACGACGCCGATTATTGGAAAATTGCAAAATCTAAATTTTTTCTTTCTTCGTTCGTAACATTAAAAGTAAGCATTTCACCGTATCCTATATTTTGAATAAAGCAGATAAATTTCTCTTAAATTTACTATATAAAACGTTAACATTAAGTTAACATTAAATTACATAGGTACAGCAAAAATGTAACAGCAAATAATGATCAGTTAGTATCATACTTGCCAACCTCCCGCTTTTTTAAAATTGATAAATAATATTTTCAACCAAAAAATTTATTAAAGTCTGGGTTTCTCACTTCTGTGTGGTAGTAGTTTGAATCCTACATGATTTCATTTATGAAACATAATTTTTGGTTAAAAGTATGCTTCGTTGATTTAAAAAAAGCGGGAGGTTGGAAAGTATGATTAGTATGAATCCTGTTTAATGTTGTATATGAAATGTGTAGGTAAATATTTTTCTTATACAACACTTATTAAATGAATATTGACTTGATATGAGATTCAACAGTCAGACTAAATCCTCTTAGCAAAAGATTGCATGGCTGCAGGCATGCCTTTAAATTCTTCTATCCCTGAAGAAAATAAGTGTAATATTTATTTACTCACACGAGTTTTAAAAGCCGTTTCTATCCCGAGGGAGAAGATTGCTGCTCCGCTTGTAGACGACGGCTGCAAGAACCTAATGTTTGAAAATTACGCTCCTGATCAACCCTGGTGCGCATAGTATTTTAAAAAACGTTGGATCTAATTGAAATTAATTAATTAAGTAATGATTCATACAACATTTTATCACAAAATGTTTTTTACATCTTTGTTTGTTAGACTTCTTTTACAACTAAAGACATGAATCTGTGCATTTTGGACTTCAATTTAGAAAACATATTAGAATATTATATTACGAAATACATTAAAGAATAATAATTTAGTTCTAATTGTTTGAACATTGAATAGTTATACACACTATATTAAAATACATATTTTGAACACGCAAGTAAAAATTTTAGTGAAAAAATAGATGTGAAAGGGAATTAGTATTAATTATTATATTTAATATATACGTAAGTTACTTTCAAGTACTTTAGAGAATTCCCGATCATCCCTGATCTTCTTCAATTTCAGTAATACACAGTGTTGTAATTTATTGTAACTTATTGTATTGAAACTATTGTAATACACAGTATAACTTCGAAAATCTGGAATTATCGAGACCGAGACTAAGTCGTATTTTTGGAACTTACACATTACTGAAAAGCCAAGTGATATTGATATGAGAAAAAGAGAAAATTGAATTCTTAAAAAAACTTATTTTGTTTGATATTTTCTGTGTTACTAAAAAAATCTCATAAGCAGTGTAGTCTTTTCTTCTCATGTAATTTCTCAAGTATCTATATCAAATAACTAACTTCTTTTTTGGATTTTATACAAGTGACTAATAAGAATTTTGGAAGTAGATACTTGTTTCTCTAAGAATCCTATTAATTTTACGGTTAAATTTATGCATTTTCTTGGTGAAACCTTAACTTCTGCCAGATCCTAGTCCTCGTTCCTCTGAGTGAATATCGCCAGTGATATCGCGTGATCTATTAAGCACATTACCAGCAATCTCGTTGTCCGCTGATGCATCGTCCTTGATCTTAGTTTTTAATTCGTAAATAATCTTTATTTTTAGTTTTCCCGAAAGTTGGAAATGAAAATAAAAGATGAGGGGGAAATGACTTTGATACCGGATATTTTAAATTGTCGTATCTTTGATTTTCGAGGACATATCATAATAATAATATGTAACCTAATAACAGAACACGTTAGCAAATGTTTACAGTGAATTTTTTATTTTTAGTATTATAAACGGAAGGGTATAAAAAATTACCTTTTTTGCGATTTATCAAAATTACGGATTTTCGACGATTTTTCAACGCTTCTACTGTAGCTATATGTCATGCAAAAAAGTGATATGAACATGATATGTGGTAATTTTCTTGTCTGTATTATAATATAGGAGCATTTTTGCGTGAAAAACTTTGGAAGTAATAAAGAAATTTGGAAGTAATAAGCCAAAAACATAATAAATTTAAGATTTTTAGTGATTTTTTTCAAAATTTTCATATTTGCCGAGACAAATTCTGTAGGAAGACTATATATACGTGTTCAGCATCCCCAAAAACGCAAAGTAACATACTAAAAATAATTACACGAGAATTTTCCACTTTAAGCTCTTTTTGAAACTTTCTTTACTGGACTAAGATCTTTTTTATTCTGTTGAAAAAAATATGTTAAACTTTAAATTTCATTTTAAAATAATATATCTAGTTGCACCAATGTTTTCCAATGTTTGCACATGAATTTAAATGAAGGATTTATGAATAGTAATATTTCGTGTAAAAAAATCTCATTTACGTTAATGTGACTTAATTACTGTAACTGAAATTGCGGTTTATAAACTGAATCACCTCAAGTAGCTGGAAGATAAGAAAAATATTGAGTTCAAAGATTCTGAGGAATTTTTAACATCAACTTTGAGATTTATCTCGGTTTTTATTTTTTATAAGATTTAAAAATCCACTAAAAAATTTCTTACTATAAAAATATGAATAATTTACCTTTTTTAACGACCAATCAGAACCGTTTCGTGTTCATTTTGAAAATATCTAGGCTTCTGATTCGCTATCGAAACTACGTAAACCTTGAGAAACTACCTTGAGAACCTTCATCGAGATATTAAATAAGGTAAAAGGAGGAAGGGGGTAAAAGGAGGGTGTGTGAACACATTTTTAAATTCGTAGCGTTTCTACAATAAATATAATTTTAATTATTTTTTTAATGGAGAACTGCGATAAATATCATTTATTAAATACAAAAATTTCAAAGAGACTTTGAATGAAATCTGGGGTGTAGGAAAGTAGACCACACTTGAGGTTGAGAGGGTTCCTAATTGTTTCCGAACCCTCATGTGACATATCATAGAAAAGTTATTTGACCAGTCTTTAATATAAGCATCCCTTAATTTCTAATTAGCATTTTTATACTTTCAGGGTCTAATTTGTGAAATTTAAGCAATTTTTCTAACTCAACCTATAATTAAGCTTGACCGGAGGACTATCTCGTGACGTTTTTCTTCAATTTGTGTGGTCTATTTTGATCCCAGACAATTAGGGAGCTTTTGCTCTTGGGAGAAGAAATGGATTTTTTCATGTGACATATCGTTTTTAAGCTCTTGGTCTATACATTACTAAGCACCCACTCCGCCCCCTCTTAATGCATTTTATCGCCACAATAGGACTGTGATTTTGAAAGCAATATATCGTCACATATTATTACATTTTCCTTTTTTTTAAATTAAATTCTCCATTTAAAAATTTAATTTCTCCTTTTACAATTACAAATTTAATCAAAACTTCCTTTACTTTCTAAAAATAATATATCTATTTCTTCTTCTTTTTTGCGCTTTAATTTTCAGTTACTTAAGTAGTTCCACATTCATCCAAAGCCGTTAATAAAATATATCAAAAGGAAATCTTTTTCACATCCTAAAATCATTAACTGTGAGAGTATACTTTCCTTCGGGCAAAGAGCATATAAAAAAGATAGTCGTAGACCATGTGCTCTTGTTATAGCAGTAATTTATACACTTATTGTTCATTCTCACTTTGTAAGTTAATACAAATATCTTTTTGACTGCGAATATATACTATGTTCACATAAAGATTCATTTTCCGAATTCCCTTTGTAATGTTAAGTCTATGGGCGTTTGATGCATTTTTATAATCAAAATATCTCCTTAGGAAATTAATGTTTTTAATTTCTTTTCTCACTGTTCTCTTCTTAAAAAATATCCTTTTTTTTCTTAGTTCTCAAAATATTTCTAAAATCTTTGTTTAATTTAATATTTTATGTTTCAAAAACTGACAAAATGGGAGCAAAATTCTAATATTTGATATAAAATTAAGCGTAGCTTTTAGGGATTTTTGAAAACTAAGAAAAAATAGACATGATTAAAGACGAGAACACTGAAACAAGAAGTTAAAAATATTAATTTCCGGAGGGAATATTTTAAATATGAAAATGCATAAAATGTCCGTAGACTTAACATTGCGGAGAGGAATTCGGAAAATGAGTGACCAGCAGCCTTAAAGTCGTCGTCTGGCTGCTGCATTGCTGCTTCTAAATATATTTTCTCATTACTCAGCTCTGGCATTCATATTTGTACGTTGAAATGTTAAAACGCCAATTAATGGCCTTGTTGGCTAGTTTTTAATTCAAAGATCCATTAATTGTTATATCTTTGGTGTTATAATGGTCGAGGGTACTAAGATTTTGGCTCGACACATTGGCAATAATATCCCATAACTTAATCACTCCTTCTTTGTACATCAAAGTATTAAAAACTGATTCAATGGTCCCTCTCTGGCACTTATATTCTATTTATATCTACATCTAAGAAAGTCGTCTTGTCTTCAAATTTCAGAGTGTTTCTTTTGTATTTGTCTTTAATGTTCAATGATCTACGAATCTGGATTATCATAAACGACTATTTTATAAAATGCAGTGATATAAATTACGATTACATATAATCATTCGAATATTTCGATATGGACCAAAGTCTTCATTACAAGGACGTTTTAAGTTTTAGTTTTTCCATTACTATCCTATAATTTTTCCAAAAATTTGAATTTTCATGTAATACCTTATTTAAAGTTCAAAAATTTAAAAATTATATTTAATGGTTATGCCATCTATATTCTTATTGAAATAAGTTAACTATTTGATAATTAGAAATTAACGATTCGGAAATTTTAAGCAAATAGTAAAGTGTTTTGAAAGAAATGTTATATGAAACCCTTTGTGCGATCTCGATCACACTTATTCACTTTTTTTAATCATTGTGCAGTGAAATTGTATTTAGGACATTCTCTAACCCGAAATACGTGAATCAATAAAAAATCAAAATTTGAAGATTTTTACGAATCCAATATTTTCTTCTGGTGAATATAGAGAAAAAGGGAATGAGCACAGTGTTTACTGGCGTAGAAACAGGCAGTTATAATAATAGGGTAATTATAACTAACATCAGTTTAAGCAATTTTCAATACATAACCGTCGCAAAATCTAAAAGTAAGTAAAGTAAAATTTACTATTAAAAAGAATTTACTTCAACTGTACTATAAAGTTATGTCAAGATCATTTATTTTATAACAACTATTATATTTCAATATCTTAATGTATGTACGATTCTGCACAATGAATGTATTTTGTACATTTACCGTGTTTTTAAAATTGCATTCATACATTTTTCACAAACCCATATATTTTAATCATGTTTGTTTTCCTAGAAATTGAATCAATACTAGTGTTGTTTCCATCTGCAGAAACAAATTATCATTTTAGTCGTGTTCCTAATGATATTATGCTTATAGGCATCCTATTTGATTAATTATTGAGGCATATAAACAATGAATATTTTACTGCGCTATTTTAAGCGAAATTCACTTATCGTTAAAAATGGCATTGTGACTTTTAATATCAGATTACGGGGATTTTCTAACTGATTATAAAAGCATTTTATAACGTCATCGGAAAAGGAAATACGATATGAGTAACCGAGATATCTATAAAAAAGGAAGAAGATAACTAATAATGATAGGGTGAGATGTATTGCAATATTCGAAGTAAGAAAAGAAAATCTTAAAATTGATTTCATAATCTTTCAATAGAATCACTACATTTACAATTTAAAACTTCTTAGTTCAAATTCTAAATTCGAAAGGTTTTTTGTGTTTATGTTAAATAAGCCATATGTTATATAATGTTTTTATTATAATGTGTCAATTTAAGCTATTTAGAAAAATTGACCTTACTTGTTTTAATCGTCGCTTTTTATCTTCACGATTGAAGAGCTTATTTTGTAAATTTAAATAAAATTAGACATGCAGAGTAATTAAAAAGTTTTACTTTAAAGAACAAACTTATTTTAAAACTCCACTGGGATTTTTTTCTTTAGTACACTTTAATGGGAACATGTTATGAATGCTATTTAAATTTAGCCATCTTATAGTTGAAGTTATTCTTTTTTGGGAAATTCACATTCATAAGATTATTTTTTTCTCCATTTATTTCTTAATGCATTGTGTTAATTTGAATGAAGTCGGTAAGGTCGAGTACGAGGCTCCACCGCAGAAAATTGAAATGTTCATACAATAAACAAGAAAATAAATTTCCAATTCAACCAATTTGTTTCAAACTAAAACAAAATAACCATTCATTGGCAAATATATTTTTCACGAATTGTTCTTATAAAAATATGCTTACAGAGTTTCATATTTATATAAATTAATAAACGACAACATTTCAACGAATCCCACATTTTACTTCAGATTTTGATTCTAGACAGAGTTTTAGTTTCAGTTACTAAATTTGAAATTATTCAGCTGAGATGTTTGGAATTTGATTAGATCTAACAATTTGACCGCATAATGTTCAATTTTTTTTTATATTTATCTTTTCTCTAATAGTTATCTTCTCGTATTTCTTTTTTCTTTTATGTTAATATTAAATATTCCAAACGTAATTATTTGTTTTCATAAATTTTTATAGTTCTTTTCTATGAAATATAGATTAGAAATTAATGTTAAAAATATGAATAGTAACCTATAACTTTTTAAATCAGAATATAAATATATTTTTATACATGGAGTACGTCGTTTGATATGCGTTTACACAGTTTCAGCTCATTCTTCTGAATAGTTTTTGATTTATTTTTAAAAATCAACAATGCAGTTTTAGAAAACAATTAATAATAATTTAATTACAATCTCAGCATTTTTCTGAATTTAATTATTTTCCCTATCAAAATTATTAACAAAATTTGTTGTAAATAGAATTTTTCAGTAACATATCTCTATTTGAAGGATGCCTCATCCCCCTCCCCCCCCAAATAACTTTATTTTTTGCATTAAATATCTCCATAACAACTTATAGAAACTTCATGTAAATTTATAAGCTAATTTTGAGGTCTACATTCGTGTTCTTCTGTGGTTATTAGATATTTGTACAAAAAAATTAAAACAATTGTTCGCATTTCAATAACCAATCTCCATAAGCCTTTCGTTATAATATAAATTTAAAGAAAACATAATTCTAAATGGGTTTCTATGTTTTTCTGTTGTGAGAGTTTAGCGTGCTCCCTGTGTTTCTTTATTGACCGACTGCACATTAAATCCGTTTTTAACATTCTCGTGTTGCGTCGCGTGTAAACTGAACATTCTCTTATTGTGTGGTTACTAACACGGCAGGACGGAAACGGGATGTTTTAACACCCCATGTCTGAAAATATTCTTCAGATGTCTCTCCATTTAAATCGAAGTGGTCAGATCCATCAGTACGTGTTTTTAAGGTTATCTTCCGTGCGCAGAGTATGAAACAGCAAATTCAAACTCTCTTTTAGTCTTATAGAACGATTTCGGGTGCGCAGACATTAAAATAAAGTCTAAAGTTTCTGATCCATGTACACCTTAATTTTAAAAAATCATCTCAAATCTCAGTATTCATATGCACAATAAGGTATGATTTTATTATAATAAAAATGTAAATAAAAATCATTAAATGTTACATGGGAAAAAGTAAGATTTTCGTATAAGGAAAATAAAAGTGAGAGCTTTTAATTTATTTATTTATTATTATTATTATTTTTTAATTAACGAAAACTTAACATTTTAGTTATAATTTTTCATGATGAAGTGCAATTACCAGAAATTCCATTAACAGATTAAAATTTTAAAGATGTTTTTTTTCTTATTTATGCCATTTAGTACGTTTGGGGTGTGTTGACGCTACATGCCCGTCCTGCCAGGCTAATGGAGAAAAATACAGAAACCTTCTCGATTTTAACCACAAAATCTGTGGAATGTATATTGCAGATAGATCCACATATTAGGTAAGTGTGGGAAAGTGCCTCGCTTAAGAAAGAGTTAATTTTTATTTTTTATAGTAATGACTTTTGAAGTGCACATGTAACTAATCTATACCAAATTTCATCTAGAACCCCATAAAAAATATTACTGTAACATAAGTATAAGGATAAAAATAAATTTTTACTTTCTTCTATCTGCAATAGAAGAAAGTATTGTAATGAAAAATTTTTTCGACTTCCAGGATTTAGAAGTTTTACAACGGATTTACAAGTTTTAAGGTGAGAGATTCCAAAAAACATGTTTTTACAAAATGACTGTCTGTCCGTCTGTATGTGTGTCTGTGTGTCCGTATGTCGGCATTGCACCATCGAAAAGTACATGAAGATATGCTTAGAATTGAACCAAATTTTTTGTGTATGTTTTTGAATGTGTCAAGCATGTCCTCCTTCAATTTTGACATAATCCGGAGAAAGAGGGGGCTGTAATAGCGATTTTTGTTCCATTTTCAATGTTGTACCATCGTATCAAGTTATGTATAGAATTAAACCAAAATTTTTGTGTAAGTGTTTATCTGTAGCTAGTTGATCCTCCCTGAAATAAAAAAATTCCCCGGAAGAGGACACTGCAATAGCGATTTTTGTGCCATTTTCAATATTGTACCACCGAAAACTGAATCAAGTTAGGCATAGAATTGAACCAATTTTTTTTGTCTAAGTGTTTGGCTGTGGCTAGTTAGTCCTCCCTAAATTTGTAAAAAAATCCACCGTAAGGGGAGCTGCGATAGCGATTTTTGTGCCATTTTCAATAATTTACCACCGAAAAGTGTATGAAGTTATGCGTAGAATTGAACCAAATTTTTGTGTGTAAGTGTTTGCTATAGTCAGCAGGTCCTCCCTGAATTTGAAAAAAAATACGTGTGGCACTCGGGGACTGCCACGATAAAGCTATTGCATAGCATTTTTTATCAACTTATGCAATTATAATTATTTATATATTTTTTATTCATGCAGTTTTTTTTTCTGTCTTTGATATTAATTCAAGTTTTTTTCTTTTTCTTTGATATTAATTCAAGTTACACTTTTTGAGCGTGATGACCGATAAGAAAACAATTTTTTTTTTTTATTGAATAAATGAGAAGTTAATATCGTTTAAAATATTTTTATTATCGTACAATACATGTAGGTTAATCAGGAATTTTTATTTTTGAAACAATAAGTTGATGGTAACTGAAATAAGAAACATAAGTTTGAGACTTGATATCCTCTAAATATCTGAAAAATATTGCGTCAATGTCTGCCGAAGTATACCGAAGTATACCGTGCCCAAGTCTGCCGAACTGAAACGACGTTAGCCGGAGTGTTAGGTTTTTTCTAGTTACGGAATTTCTAGATTCAGTCTCCGCGCTCAAATCCCGCGATAAAAGCTATGCAATAGCTTAATAAATTACCAAACAAAATTTGGAAGCGCTACGAAAATTAGATCGCGAGTTATAAGCATTTTAAATTTTTTCGACCCTCACCGTGGGGGATCTCCTGTCACCAAAAATTAACACTGTCTCATAATAAATTACCAAACAAAATTTGGCCTCGCTACGAAAATTAGATTGCGAGTTATAAGCATTTTAAATATTTCGACCCTCACCGTGGGGGGTTTTCTGTCACCAAAAATTAACACTGTCTCATAATAAATTACCAAATAAAATTTGGCCGCGCTCTGAAAATTAAATCGCTAGTTATAAGCATTGTAAATTTTTCGATCCTCACTGTGGGGGGGTCTCCTGTCACCAAAAGTAACACTGTCTCATAATAAATTACCAAACAAAATTTGCCCGCGCTACGAAAATTAGATCGCGAGTTATAAGCAATTTAAAATTTTCAACCCTCACCTTTGGGGGTCTCCTGTCACCAAAATCTAACACTGTATTATAATAAATTACCAAACAAAACTTGGCCGCACTACGAAAATTAGATCGCGAGTTATATGCAAACGACGTTAGCCGGAGTGTTAGGTTTTCTCGTTACCGGAAGTGTTAGGTTTTTATTCCCGTTACGGAATTTCTAGATTCGGTCACTGCGCTCAAAGCCCGCGATAAAAGCTATGCAATAGCTTAAAAATTAGAGTTTAATTAGCATTTCCCAATTTAACTATAGCTACAACTTAAAAGTTACAATTTCTGTCACATAAATTAAAAGTTAAATTTGTAAAATTTTTAAAAGCCGAACGCTGAGAAAGCGAACAGTTAAAATTTAGAAATCAATTGAACAATCCAGTGGAAATTTAACAGAAACAAGATTTTGAAGATCTTCGAATTAGAATATCGAAAACATTTTGGTATAGTTTTATTTATAAGAGCTTAAAATAATTTTTTACATTAGTATTTTTAAAAAAAATGTGGTGAGGGGGGGGGGTCAAAAGAATATAAGATTCTAATCTACTTTTTCCTTAAAAAGGATCGTTTAAACAGAATTATTAGAAACATTACATGGTTTTAACTGTGTTTATTTGAATCAGTATTTATATTCCTATGAATGTGAAAGAAAAAGAAAGTGAAAGAAAATGGATTGAGGGGGAGCTTCAACAGAATATAACACCCTGTGCCTCTCTTTGATTAAAAAGCCCCGCTGAAATATAATTGTAAGAAACATTGCATGGTTTTAACCATTTATAATGTAATATTTTAATCATTGGAAATTGTATAATAACTAGAGTTATATGTAGTAAATATTTTTGTTAATACTATTATATTTGTCTTGTAAATAGTTTTTAACGTATAACTCCACACTAATGTGGATTCTCCAAACCTAAAGTTAAACTGTCGGCGTTATATAAAACATGCTTTAATATATTTTTAATTAATTAAATAAGATTTTTGATAAAAAATATTATCCCAATGAGATCTCTTATTAAATTTTATACATGATTCATATGGTTATATATCATTATCTCTATATTAGGAACAAAATTAACCTTTAACTGCTGTAAGCAATATCACTGAACGCTGCCCCCCCCCCCCAAAAAAAAAAAAATTAGAGTTTAATTAGCATTTCCCAATTTAACTATAGCTACAACTGAAAAGTTACAATTTCTGTCACATAGGTTAAAGGTTAAATTTGTAAAATTTTTAAAAGCCGAACGCTGAGAAAGCGAAAAGTTAAAATTTAGAAATCAGTTAACCAATCCAGTGGAAATTTAATAGAAACAAGATTTTGAGCATGTTCGAATTAGAATATCGAAAACATTTTGGTATAGTTTTATTTATAAGAGTTTAAAATTATTTTTTTACATTCGTATTAAAAAAAATAAGAAAAATTGATCAGTTTTGGGTACAAGACCCCCCCCCCTCCCCCCTCGATTAATCTTTACATTTCAACAATGATAATAATGCTGTCCTATATTAATAAATAAACCCCTTCGGATGTACCGGCTATTGTTGGGAATCAACCGGGGTAATAACGCCAAGGATTGAGGTTATTAGCCCAGTATGATTATTGCGCAGTACATTTTAAACTATAAATTATCTCGAGAAGATATCCAAAACCTTCTACAACATTTTGAAAGTACATGAAATGCACTACAAATTTATGTAATAAACAAAGAATTTCCGAATAAAAAATATAGTCTTCACATCACAAAACTTATCTCGCAAATTTTAGATCAAGCGTTAATTTTAGTTGCTTGTAAAAGCAATAAGACCTACAAATGGAACAAATTAACTTCAAGCTGTTTTTTGCGCTTTATATGATTCAAAACCCTTCTCCGCAGAGCACATAGGTTTCATTTATCGGATTATTTCATAATTATTCATAATATCAGCACTTGGCGTTATTACCCCTGCTGGCGTTATTACAGTAGAACACTTTATATATATATATATGCAAAAAAAAAAAAAAAAAAAAAAAAAAAAAAAATACCGCATTTGTGATAATAATAAAATGTATGTATATAGAGTACTCACTCATTATCTTTCACTATTTTTTCACCACTTTCTTCATTAATAAATGCATTTTGTTTATTCCTATTTAAAAACTTTATACACAAATTTTACGAGTACAACTATTCACCAGCAACTGCCATTCACTGTTGAACTAAAATATTGTGTCTAAAGAAGATAGAAAAACACTCCGGCTAACGTCGTTTCAGCTCGGCAGAGTTCGGCACGGTGCCGAAGTCTGCCGAGCTGAAACGACGTTAGCCGAGTGTTAGGTTTTTTCGTTACGGATGTGTTAGGATTTTTCGCGTTACGGAATTTTTGGATTCGGTCGCCGCGCTCAAAGCCCGCGATAAAAGCTATGCAATAGCTTAAAAATCCGCCGGAAAAGGGGCGTGTTAATCGCGATATTTGTGTCATTTTCATTATTGAACCATCAAAAGTGTATGAAGTTATGCATGGAACTGAACTAAATTTTTTGTGTACGATTATTTTTGTGTATGGCAAGCTGATCTTTCCTGAATTTGAAATATATCTGCCTATCGTTCTATGACCATCTTCTCGTGCAGAGACGAGTTTCGCGCCCTTCTAATATGGCTATTAGTAAACAGCTGATGATAACAGAATAAAGTAAAACTACTGATTTTAATAAATATCATGATCCACATTAACTCGTTTTTACTCCGACTAGTTGACTGAAGCTGAAGATTAAAATCAAAGTTGGTATAGTATTTAATTAACAATATGAAAGTATTAACATTTGTAAATACTTATTGATTTATTAAAATGTATGTATAATATAGAAGAAAGTTTTGGGATTGGCACATCCAACTCGTTATCAAAAAAACTTAGGCAATGATTTTGGCTATTTCTTTCGATCTTCTTTGTTAGACACCGTTTTGATCGGAATAGATGCCTCATTGGTAAAAGAATATGAAACATAAGAAATTATCATTTATAATTTAAAAGAAAAATTTGCATCTGACCTTATATCCCATTTATATCAAATGTATGATATTTTCTGAAAAAAATTGTATTACAAAATTGAATGGATATTATGATATCAATATATCATATATCATTGAATATGACGATGCAAGGTAACAAATTGATAAACTTATCTTTTCCTCCTTTAAAAAAAAAAAAAAAAAAAAAAATCCTTTCTTTTAAAGTAACTAAAAATCATGATCACAACAAGATCTACATTACAGTTGAAGTTATAAATATATCGCCCCTTTTCTCATTTTTGTAATACTCAAACGACCCCCCTTAATATAACGGACACCGAAATGCCGGCACTTGTATTTCACTCTTTCCATACCTTATATGGTCATAAAAACCGAATGTGGTTTTCTGAATACCAGCTGCTCTATAATAAAAATGCTGCATAAGATGTTTTGCGCGTCGTACATGTTCGAGTAAATCGCCTCTCCCATGCTACCGTTCCTTATATGGTATGCATTCGCGAACTTCAGCCCACTTCAAGAGAACCAGACCTAATCGCAAAAAAATTCCTTTGCTTTTTCAAATTCCAATATCAAAGTTTAAACTCTTTTGTCGCCAATTAGCGATTATCTTGTTAATATGCTAAGTACAAAATCTCTCTCTCAGAAGAAAAAAATTGCACGTATATTTTTTGCCAACTATCATATACATGCTAAACATTGTAACCTTTGGCGATAATTGACAACTGATGTTATCTTGGTTCTGACTCTAAGAAGAACCACTTTGCCTCTCTCTGCTGTGATTGCCAGTATCACGTTGGGCACCCATCACTCTCTCGAAAGGGCAAAATAAAACTATACTTTAAACGAACCTGGATTCCTCAATAAATTATCTTTTTATCGCTCTCCCTTTCACGGCATAGATAGTTAATCACGATGGACAATATTTAACCTACAAGACATACTAATCAAAGAAATTTATAGTGAGCTATTCCATCTCAATTCAGGCAGACAGTACTGATATGCGTCAAGTCACCATCACAGATTTTTTCAAAAAAATTCAGTAGTTAGAACTAAGTGATTTATAAAATTTCCTAAAAGGAGTTTTCCCTAAAAAAATTTTTTCTCTGATTACAGCACTTTAAAGTTCATGATAAAATTGGCAGTTTTCAGAAAAACTGAAAAACGCTTCATTTTGAAATGAACACAATACCAAACATATTCAACATATTCAGTCAATTTATTTTTTATAAACAGTTATTAAACTGAATTTTACTTTGGCATAGTTTTAAAAAATATAGTGACATTTTTACGTAATTAAAAAAATTAGATTTTAAGTATAAAAAATATAATAATTAGTGAATTTAAGATTTTTTTTTTCAGAATGAAAAAAAATATTTTAAAGCTAACCATTGATGGCAATCTAAAGACCTTTAATGGGAGTTTTACAGCAAATTTTATTTTAACTCTAAGGTGCTTACAACTTTTGTAATTCAATTTTAAATTTTGCAAAATTTTGTAAAATTACTACTTTTGAAATGCAATTTCTCAAAAACACCATTTTTTAAAAATCTGATAATATGCTCAATTCATACCTTATTAGTCTCTATTAAATACCTTACAAGCAAATCGTGTGTTTTTGCTTAGAAAATTTTATATGATTTTTTGAAAATAACATGTTGTGTGTATTTTTCAACTGACCACAAAGTCAAGCTCTTCCTTATTTAACCGAACTTGTAATGTAATTAATATTTCAAACTAAAAAATACATCACTAGTATATAATTATTACTGTTAAATTATAGCTAATCATTTGCTTAAATTTAAAATTGCGTAAAATACAGCCAATAATAAAATTAGTATTGATCACATGTCATTTCATTCCATTCTCATGAATGTGTTAAATCCATCTACAGTGTGTAAAAATTTTGTTATATAGTATGGATATAATATATTAATGTGCAAATACATACATAACAGAAGAATTAGGTAGTGGAGGTTTCTTAAATTAACTTCAACTCCTTATCGTTAAAGGTACGAAGTCGCTCAGATTGTCCTATTGTAACTGGTTTTTCTGTTTCTAGAAGCACATTTTCCAATGGTAATGCACATTCATATTTTTTCTTTCCAGATTCTTTTGGCCACTGGAATGCTTTAACTATGGAACATGTTGGGTACATGAATGATACTTTAATGTCATTTAGTTCTTGTGATTGATATACCATTGATTTGTCCTATCCACCAGTTATTTTCATAAATAAATCCAATGAAATCACCGATTTGGAAACTATGTATTGAATATTGTCTTTTCATTTGGCTGAAGGTTTCAACTTTTGTCAATTCATTTTTACTTGCTCGTTTCATATAATTTCCATTATTTACAATCACCCTATAATGTTTATATCTAATACCAACAATAGATTTTGCATTAGCATATTCTTTCTCATTATTAGCTCTATAGGATTGAATAATATTTTTGTCTGGATGGACTAGAATGTTATTTTTTAGCAGAGAAGATAGGTCAGCAACAAATGAGACAGAATTTTGGATAGCTTTTATTGGCTCCTTTTGGAGATTAAATTTTGTTGCATAGTGCTTGTCTCAGTCCCAATAGCATCACTTGCACTTTTAACATGGCCAGTACCTGAAAATATCCTCTACTTCAGTACAATTTTATTTTTGTGCAATTCATAAAACTGATACTTGTTTTTAAAATGTGCTCCAGCTCCATCTGATATATACACAGGTGATTCCAGTGTTTGTAATTGGTACAACTTAAATAATTCTTTTTTTACTTTTTCTATGTCACAAACAGCATGAGCTGTATCATGAGTTAATCATCAGAAACTATGATAAAACTCTTTATTTCTTCTCTAAAGTATGCTGTGCAGGTAACTAACGATATCTGAGTATTCTGCCAGTGGTAGCTTTGTACTTCATTTGGCAGTATTAGTGAGTAATTTTCAGCAAAGTCAAAATGCATCACAAGCGCAGTTTTTTTTTAAGGAGTTTGGCTTATTTAATTTTATGAATAGGAATTTTTGAAGATTAGCTTATATTTATCTGCCATAATAATGTGCATATTATTATTTTTTCATTAAAAAATATTATCATAAATACAGAGAAATAAGAAAAAGCTTGATCTTCTGGTTTTATGAGAAAAAAAAACTAATTGGAAAAAAACTAAACTTGAAAAAAAATCTAATTCAGTTGTAATGTATGTATTTGCATTTTAATATATTATATCCATACTATATAACAAAATATTTAACACACTGTATAGTCCAGGCATTACGTGCTCAAAAAGGACAAATAAATGCAAGTTTTGGTGTAGTTTTGATTTTTGGCTCCCTTTATGTTTTTTGGGTCGCTGAACACGAATCTCGCATTATCCAACAAAATATCTCCCCGGAAACACGTTTTTTGGGCAAAAAACGTGCAAAAAACGTGGCTTTTTTTCGTTTTTTCTAAATAACTTCAAAATTATGCATTTTACATAAAAGTCATCAATACATAAATTAAAGAGCACACAATTTCCTACATTTTATGTATTTAAAGTTTTTTTCTCTGATCAATGGTTTAGCCGTGAGAGAGCCGCAAAAATGGGTGTGAAAAGCAAAAAATTCTGAAAAACGTGAATTAAGCACCGTACGTCGATGAAACATGATAAACAACCATTTTACACAAGTTTTCCCCACTTAATAATACTAAATATATTATTATTGACTATATTTTATTAATCTGATGGTCATTGTTTCTTTCATGACAAAAAAATAAATAAAAATGAGCATTTTTGTGATCAAAATCTTCATTTGCTATTATAAAATAATAATAATAATAATTTCTTAATTTGACTTTTAAATAATGTAAATAAAATAACTAACACAGGCTTTAACATATAAAAGCTGACACGGATTCCAGTTCTTAAAGTTCTCGAAGTTCAAAATGTGGGTGTGACAATAAAAAAAATCCGGAAAGGAATTATGGCACTGTACATTAGATTTAACATGAAAACTGACCATTTTTCGCAAAGATTGACTTTAAATGATACTGAAGATATTATGATCGACTATATTTTACAATGAAGTTGCTAACAATAAAAACGACGACTTATTATGAATTATTATTTAATTATAAATAATTATGTACATTAGTAAGTACATTTACTTAAAAAAACAAAGTACTGTTTCCGCTTTCTTTTATTTGAGGGTCCCTGCTTTTCATTGACATTTACAAAACAGAAAATAGACGAATGGAATTAGTGGGTGTTTTCATAACTATTAATATTATAAATAAAAGCTTTTTAATAGTAAATATTTGATACCTCGCGGCATGACTATGTCCCCTTCCATTGGGACCTCTGATTCATTGTGTGGGCAATCCATTTCCAGATCCTACTGTTCAAAGTCTAGCTCATCCTCTTCGTCTTGACACACAACTGCGATGTTGTTGCAGTTTCCCGTAGCAAATCTTCTATCTGATATCTTCGCAAATAATTTTTGCTGCTGCTTCAACCACTCGCAGCCTCTCATCTCGATCAAATTTACATGTTTGCTGATATCATGCATTAGTCAGTATCTTCCCTCCTATATTCTTGAAACACACAATGGACTTTTTTTCTGATTCTTTGTGATCAGTATGTCGTCTCCTATCTCTCAATGAGGTTAAACTTTACAGTTCTCATATCAGGTTGATAACTCTCTGTAACCTGTTTCATTAGTTCTTCCATGGAGAATTGACACTCGTCATCATGATTTTCAAGGTAATCGTAATGTACTTTGCATTGCTCTGTCGATTGCCTCGGCAAATGGACCACGTTTCTACTGTTCTTGGATCTTCGGCCACCCATAAATATATTTAAAACATTTGATGTGGTATTGAGCATTTGCTGCGATCAAATCATTCACCGGTTCGATGCGCTGAATTATAGCCTGCCCATAATCATCATTGCGAGCTCTTGCTGCTTTCAGAATTGTACTTTTGAATCCCATGTGTCGCACACTGTATACAATATCGCATTCGCTTGGTGGATTTTTCGCTTGTGTTGCGATGAACTCTTCCGAAATGCACAGTCCGCATATAAAACAATTAGTTCGAAAATTAAACTGAGGCGTTGATGATCTTAAAATTTGAAAAGTGCTAGCACTTTGTTCCTCAATCTTCTTCAGATGAGCAGTAATCATCCGTTCATTTACGTATGCTTTTCTACACTTAACATGCACATCTACTGAGATTTTCCCCTTTATGAAAACTGCCTTTCCATCCTTTCTTTCTGTACATGCCTTGATTAACGCTGCAATACCTCGACTAACTTTCACTGACCCCTCTTCAGGGCCGGCGCTAGGCATTTCGCCGCCTGAGGCGAGCTTTATTTTGCCGCCCCTATAACGTCATCCTTTTTTTTTACCACTACTCAAACTTAAAAATACATATATAATATAATATAACTATAATTTATTTGCATAAATTAATATAAAATGTATTTACATTTAAGGAATTTAAAATAATCAAACTTCGTTATTTACTTATTTTATTTCATTTTATCTTTGTACCTTTTTAAAAATAACAACAGCTTACTTGGAATTAAATTAATAAATCATATTCTACTAATATCTTTATAAAAAGGTAGAAAGTTTCATGCAAAGACTAACATTAACTCTTCAAAACCTCCTTTGCCTTGTTTTTCCTTTCAAAATATCACGCACGTTATAAATATTAGGGGGAAAATCCTATCGCAAAAGGTAAAGAAGGCTTTTAAAATAAATATTACTGAGACAAAATATGTCTAACATTTAAAATAAATCACATTGCGTATAATATTTTAGTATGAATTTCAAACATAAAAATAATGATATAGTATAACAAGTTATTTATCATTTTAAAATCGTATATACAAAACAGTACTAAAAATAAGACAAAAGTTTAACCCTTTAAGCTCTGGGGCGTAAATTTCTTCAAAATTCCAAAAGTCACATTGGCACCAGTATTTTGCAAAGAAAAAACCGGTTAACCATAAACACGAAAAAATGCATTAAACCATTTTCAAATAAATTTGGTCGAATTTTCTGGTGACACTGTGACATTTCGGAATTATAATTATGTGGTAGAAAATTCTACCATCAGAGCTCAAGGGGTTAAGAAGTGAGTAATTTCTCTTGATTTAGCATTTGCGAAGTCATACATTATAATATCGAAATCAATATTATAAAGAGAAAAATAAATAAATAAATAAATAAACTTGTTAGAGCAAACTTCGCAATATATTTTTGACATGGAATAGAAAAATTATGACATGCAGAGAAAATTAAATTATCATTTTAAATTTAATTTGACACATTTAACATGAAGATTTAATTTAACAGTAACATTTTCAAAAACATAACTATCAACAATGAAATATTTAATTCAATAATAAATTCACCTTTTTGGGGAAAATAGTTTTTATAACACCCTAATCATTATAGAAAACAACTACATTTCCATTTGCTAAAATAATTTAATTTACTAGCGCAACTGACCTGATAGGCACTGCCCCATGGGGCCCCGTGAAAACATAACACAAATCGAAAAATCGCAATAGAAGTAGTGAAATATTTAAAAAAGAAAATCGTTCCAAAAATTCTTCTTAAACGTTATAGTAAAGAGAACAAAATGCACTATATATTGAACTGAAAGAAAGAAAAGAAAAAGAGTATTAAAACTTAAAAGTGATATGTAAAGAAAATTTCAAAAAATGCAGACAGTAAAATTTATTTAAGATTAGAACAGGATTTATTTTGCAAAGTCAAAAAACCGCCACAAAGCAAGGAAAAAAACTAAAAATCATAAAAAAAATTACAAAAATTCGAAAATTAACAAGCGAATTTAGAATAAATTTATTGAAAGGAGGATAGATTTTAGTACTTTAGATTAAAAGATTAAAACCGGATTCCTTTTTAATAATGTTGAAAAACTGCTTCGAAACTATTAAAAAACAGTAAAGATCGCCAAAGATTAAAAAATTGCAAAAAGACAAAATTTACTACAACGATTTAAACTATTTTAAAAGGAATTTTTTCACAAATAAAGTCACAGGTGAAGTTAGTAACGAAATTCCTTTTACGTATGTCAAAAACACATATTGAAAATTGCATTAAAAGTCGCGAAAAATTCAAAAATAGCGGAGAAATAAATTTTATGTATTACGGTGAAAATTGCAACAAAGGTTGACAAAATTTATAACAGTGGGCCAGCCTTACTAACAATAGTTTACACAACAGAAACTCGTTTCTTAATGTTAAAATCGCGAAAGTAAAAAAGAACGTTAAAAACCGCATTGGAAATAGTGGAATTTAGGATAAATATTTGGAGCCGGTTTCGTTTTATTAATGTCGAAAAATTGTCGCGGAACGCAAAATTGCAAAAAATTGAAAATCACGTAGAATAAAATATACTTCGATAAGGCTACAGTTTTCACACTGAATTATTTTTTACAAATGTAAAAAAGAAAAAAAAATTCAAAGGCAGTACACAAAGACATGGTAAGAATCGCGTTCAAAATAACTTTAAAAATCCATAAAAGATAAAAAAAGAAAATTTACTGAACAAAACTTACAACATTAGTGAGAAGTTTGAAACCGAAAATGTATTTCAAAAAATCGAGGCGAAACGAAGAAAATAAAATTGCAGAGGACCTAATTTACTCCAGTGGGCTAAAACATTTGTAATCCGAATTACCAAAATTTAAAAAAATAAAGAGGAGAAAACTTGCTGTATTATGCTAAAAAGTTTGAAACGGAATTATTTACGAATCTAAGGGGGAAAAAATCGCCGCGAAACAGGAGAAAATCTAAAAATCACTAGAAGAATTTAAAAATAGGTGAATAAACTTTATTAAAAAAGGACAAAATTTACAACTATGCGCTAAAATATTAAAAGCTGATTTATTTTTTTAATGTATGGAAAAATCGCCGGAAACTCAAAAAACTTCAAGTATCGCAGAGGACAAACTTTACTACAGTGGGATAAAATATTCTAACAGGAATTATTACCTGAATGTCAAAAAATTGGCACGTAACACAAAAATTGAAAATAAATAAATAAAAATACAAATTGCGGAACATAAAATATAAGGTGTCCGCTAAAAGTTAATTAGTTCAATTTGTAAACATTATCGTTAAAAAAGAGCACATAAGAGTCAACTCCTGATCTAAAATTTGCTATGTAAGATTTTTGATATGAAGACTGTACATTTATTAGGAAATACTTTGTTTATTACAAAAATTTGTTGTGTATTTCACGTACTTTCAAAATATTGTGGAAAATTTTGGATGTGTTTGAAGTTTAAAATATATATTGTGCAGATTAATAACGTTATCCACTGGCATTATTACTCTGGTTGATTCTTTTCAGTGCTACAAAGTAGGTTTATTTATTATTTTATGCACGAGAGAGCATTATTGTCATTGTTGAAAACCAAAAAGAATAAAAAGAAAATTGTATTTCCTAAGTGCTGCTAATTTTTTTATGTCAGATGAATGAAAGATTAAATGATTTTTACTGCACCCTAATTTCGCAATTAAAGTTAAGTAAAAGAAATTTGTCAATTCCTAGGATTGTAGAATTTGTATCTTTAGAATTAGATAATTTACACGTATTCTATCAAATTTTATAGTTCGTTTGCATGTAACAACGCGAAATAGCATTGGTCATGAAATCACGCCGATACATTTTATGCATACATATCTTCTAAAATATTCTTTCTTGTACACAGTGAAAAAGTTGTTACATGAAATCCCATATATGTATGAAAAAAAAAAATCTTAAATTAAGCTGTGAAATTTGGTAGAACCTTAACTTGGTGTTATTACCTCAGGACACCTTAATATAATATTAGGCTAAATTTTTGAAAAATATTCCCTTTTATGAATGTCAAAAGATCGCGGACCGCAAAAAATACTACAGATAGCATTAAAAATCGCAATTACTTCAAAAATCATGGAGGACAAAATTACCAATGTTTAGACTAAAATTTTGTAAAAGAAGTTTGTTAACGAATGTCAAATAGTCGCTGCTAAATAAATAAATAAAATAATAATAATAATCGCTAACAGTCGCATATAAAATAACTAAATCTTCAAAAATCGCGGAAGAAAAATTTTAATATATTTAGCTAATTTTTTTGACATAGAATTCCTTTCAAAACGTCCATCCGTTCCTTATGAATTTTTTAAAATCTAAATCAATTGATACAATCGGCAAGTCAATATGACCAATTTTTTTCAAAGTTGCGGCACATTTTACGATTAAAATGGCAAAAATTACACTTTATCCAGATAAAATAGGTTTTTACATGAGTAACAACTGATGGCCATTCACAAAAATTTGAGAAACAATATCGTTTTGTCACTAGATATGAAATTCCGATGAGTCCCCCAAAATAAAGCTTGACCTTCTTTTTTAGCGGGGGGGGGGGGAGGGAGGGAAGTACATTGAAGGATGGGGATATTTAAACTTTAAAAATTAGGTGAAGTGAGTATTATTTGTTATGTATTTTGAAATTCTGGATCAAAAAACATCATTCGTAAGTCCGTACGGTCATTCTTTATAAAAGCTATATTAGGTTTTATAGATATACAGTGTTGAAAGTTATGTTTTATTATTGAGCATAGTTTTGACAAATTTATTTTACGTCCAAAACTTGTTCTTTAAATCATATCAAATAATATAAAGCTTTTTAAACGTCCTCAGAACAGCAATGCTGAGAATCAGAATCATCAATTTTCTTCAAGGTTAGTAAAGTTTTCAAAATATTCGTGTATTCATATTTTCTTTCGTTATTAAACCATTCATGACTTTGTATTAATAAAACCTGCATAATTTTGTATCGTACAACCATATCGACTTGTGGAAGTGTCATTCAATTCCGAATTAAACTAGTTGGATGTATCAATCCCAAAACTTTCTTCTATCTCATAAGTACATTTTAATATTTTTAAAAAAATGTGGTGACCCCAAAGTTACCCACTATCGAATTTCCTCGAACATTTGACCTACCCTAATGATATTATGGTATCCGAAAAGCCTAAAACGCAGAATTTAATTAATATTCTGAGAAAATGAGCTTAGTAGTGCCTCATGTTGGGTAATTTATACTAAAACCTAATAAGCATCTATTTATGTCAGGACCTAACAGAATCTGAAATTTGATGGAATTTCGTCCATTAGTTCTTGAGATATAGTTATAACAAAAAATTTGCAAAACGTAGCACAGCAACACCATATCTTGGAAAATTTATGCCAAAACGTAAAAAAGCGTCTAATTATGTTATGGTGTAAAAGAATCTGAAGTTTGATGAAATTCTGTGCATTAGTTCTTGAGATATAGCTAGTTTTAAAAAAAACGTGTAAAATATAGCACAGCAGCACCATCAGTTGAACGATTTATAACAAAACGTAATCATCGTGTAATTATGTTATATGTCATTTTGTAACGAAATCTGAAGTTTGATGAAATTCTGTGCTTTGGTTGTTGAGATATAGCTATCGGAAAATTCGTGCCAAATGCTGCATAGCTGCACCACCTGTTGCAAGGTTAATACCAAAATGTAATCAGCGTCTAATTATGTTATATATTCTAGTGTAACAGAATCTAAAATTTGATAAAGTTCTCTGCATCAGTTCTTGAGATATAGCTATCGCAAAAATCGTGCAAAATGTAGCATAGCAGCGCCACCTATAGGGCAGTTCATACCAAAACCTTATCAGCGGCTATGTATCTCAAGGTATCGTAGAATCTGAAGTTTGGTGAAATTCTGTGCATTAATTCTTGAGATATAGCAATCTTGAAAATCATGGAAAACGTAGTATAGCAGCGCCACCTGCAGGTCAATTTACACCAAAACTTAATCAGCGTCTATGTATATCAAGGGGTCACAGAATCTGAAGTTTGGTGAAATTCTGTGCATTAGTTCTTGAGATATAGCAATCTTGAAAATCATGAAAAACGTAGTATAGCAGCGCCACCTGCAGGCCAATTTTCACCAAAAACCAATAGGCACTAATTTATATCAAGGTCTAACTGAATATAAAATTTTATTAAATTTCGAGCATTAGTTCTTGAGATAGAGCGCCCACAATTTTTTTGTCACATACAGACAGACAGACACACAGACAGACACACAGACGGACAGACAGACAGACAGACAGACGGACAGACTCACAGACAGACATTTTCTAAAAATAGTCAAAACGTGTTCAGGACCTTCTAAAACATATAAATCCGCCGAAAACCGGAAGTCGAAAATTTTCATGAATCCAATACTTTCTTCTTGTAAAGATAGAAGAAAGTAAAAATACGTAGCAAACGATTCTACACTTTAGCTAAAGAAAAAAAATAAAGATAATTCTCCACCAGAGTAAAAATGCGCCCTCTCCCTCTCCACCCCAAAACATGGCAAAACAGCTTTTTTCGGGGGAAGGGGGGATATCATCGGATCTTCATTTTTAGTGTTAAAAAAATCAAATTTTCGTGAAAGCCGTTGGTGTGTTTACTCATATTTTGGTTTATTTCACCTGTATAAATATGCGAGACAAATGCCGCCCTTAAAACTCGCGCCCTGAGGCGGCCGCCTCACTTGCCTCACCCCTAGCGCCGGCCCTGCCCCTCTTCTAAAGGAAAATCACAAATAAAACTCAGCGATATCGCGCAAAATCATTTTAGATGTTCACTATATTCACGAAGACTCAAACAGTGAATTACTAAATTATAAGTAAGCAGTTGCATATAGAAACTGAGAGGAATGTGTCCTCCTGATAAGCTAGTGATCTGTGCGATGCATATTTCTAACAGAGGCGAGACTGGTGAAAAAGGGGGGGGGGGGTTAGTATTCCACTGAAAGTAAACATGGGATGCAGGGGTGGGCGCTTGACCAACGTTATTTCATACTTGCACCCCTTCAATCAAGGGGGAAAGTGCAGATGGGATCAGTTAAAGCCTGTTTTAGTTATTTTATTTACATTATTTAAAAGTCAAATTAAGAGATTATTCCTATTATTATTTTGTAATAACAAATGAAGATTTTTATTTATTTGTTAGTTATGAAAGAAACAATGAACATCAGATTAATAAAATATAGTCAATAATAATATATTTAGTATTATTAAGTGGGGAAAATTTGCGTAAAATGGTTGTTTTTCAAGTTTCATCGATGTACGGTGCTGTAATTCACGTTTTTCTGAATTTTCTGCTTTTCACACCTTTTTTGCGGCTCTCTCACGGCTAAACAATTGATCAGAGAAAAAAACTTTAAATACATAAAATGTAGGAAATTTTGTGCTCTTTAATTTATGCATTGATGACTTTTTTGTAAAATGCATAATTTTGAAGTTATTTAGAAAAAACGAAAAAAAGCCACGTTTTTTGCACGTTTTTTGCCCAAAAAACGTGTTTCCGGGGAGAAATTTTGTTGGATAATGCCAGATTCATGTTCAGCGACCCAAAAAACATAAAGTTAACCAAAAATCAAAACTACACCAAAACTTGCTTTTATTTTTTACTAAATGCCTGGACTAGTAGATGAATTTAGCACATTTATGAGTATGGAATGAAATGACATATGATCAATACTAATTTTATTATTGACTGTATTTTACACAATTTTAAATTTAAGCAAATGATTAGCTATAATTTAACAGTAATAATTATGTACTAGTGATGTATTTTTTAGTTTGAAATATTAATTACATTACAAGTTCGGTTAAATAAGGAAGAGCTTGCCTTTGTGGTCTGTTGAAAAATACACACAACATGTTTTTTTCAAAAAATCATATAAAATTTTCTAAGCAAAAACACACGATTTGCTTGTAAGGTATTTATTAGAGACTAATAAGGTATGAATTGAGCATATTATCAGATTTTTAAAAATTGGTGTTTTTGAGAAATTGCATTTCAAAAGTAGTAATTTTACAAAATTTTGCAAAATTTAAAATTGAATTACAAAAGTTGTAAGCACCTTAGAGTTAAACTAAAATTTGCTGTAAAACTCCCATTAAAGGTCTTTGGATTGCCATCAATGTTTAGCTTTAAAATATTTTTTTTCATTCTGAAAAAAAATCTTAAATTCACTAATAATTATATTTTTTGTACTTAAAATCTAATTTTTTTAATTAAGTAAAAATGTCACTATATTTTTTAAAACTATGCCAAAGTAAAATTCAGTTTAATAACTGTTTATAAAAAATAAATTGACTGAATATGTTGAATATGTTTGGTATTATGTTCATTTCAAAATGAAGTGTTTTTCAGTTTTTCTGAAAACTGCCAATTTTATCATGAACTTTAAAGTGCTGTAATCAGAGAAATAAATTTTTTAGGGAAAAATCCTTTTAGGAAATTTTATAAATCACTTAGTTCTAACTACTGAATTTTTTTGAAAAAAATCTGTGATGGTGATTTGACATGCCCTGCCTGAGCTGAGATGGAATTGCTCTAGTACAGATATGTTTTTATTTTATTTTTTTTTACCAAAAATACTGAAACAGATCCCAAACAATCACCACACTGTCTTTCCCAAATAAGTTGGTACGCAAAATTTGCAGCCAATCGGATAGTTTTAGAAAAAGCTAAACTTGTTTTATTTATAAGAGAGAATCTTTCTTGTATTCTTTATACAAGCTGTAAAAAATTATTCGGGAAGAGAATTTAAAATATTCAAATTAATTGCCTTTAGATTTTTAAGTTTTATAGTAAAAGATTTCAACATATTTTATGTGTTCTACACGGAAGTTGAAACATATGTAATTTAAATTAAACGGGTTAGGAGCAAAAAAATTCCAATAATAAAAGGAATATCATTTGAATAAATAAATAAGCATAGAGAGGGTTTACGAGGGTCGGATGAAAAGTCCCGAGCCCGACACAGAAATGGCACTACTAGGATAGTTATATGCTAGCACTGCATAGTACTATTTCTGACTAGCTAACACTTATAGTTTTAGATTGGTAGCCTGGTTATAATTTGGTTGACAGCATTTAAATCAAGACCATTTAAAAGTTTTTACGAAAATGGAAGCTTTGAAAAAATGAGTTGTAATTTAAAACTTCCATTTCCACTTTTAACGCCTAAAAAATTCAAGAATGAAATGAAGCCTGCCTCAACATATTCAATGGTTATGGACTAATGGTTATCCCGGACTGGGCCCAGTACGGGATAACCATTATCTAATTTTAATTCCAAACTTGGAAACTCCACCAATAATATTTTAATAAAATTTTTCTTTTACAACGAAAGCTTAAAATAAGAAATTCTTAATTTTTGAAAAAGTCGTTTGTAAATTTTGGTGACAGTCGATAATTTCTCATTTTATTAACAGAATTTGCCCGAGCTGGAAAAGGTTAAAAGATGGGTTTCATAGTTAAAATGGAGCAGGAGAGCACGAGTAATGAGCCCCGCTCTGGACGTCCCATGGAAGTGACATCTCCTGATTTCAGAAATTTCATCGAATAACCTTGGAGGATCGCACATTAAACTTGTTCGAGATAACAGGGAATTTAAACATATAAAAAGAAGTGCATGTAATATTTAAACTTATATTTTGAGCTTCGAGAAAATCTATGCAAGATATGTTCCACGTTTGTTGGCATCGGAAAACCGTTTCAAATAAGAATTTAGAGCTGTACCGCAAAAATCCTGAAGAATTTTTGAGACGGCTTATAAGTATGAATCAAACTTGACACTCTTGACAGCAAATTGCAGTCAAAACAGTAGATTAATTCAAAAAAGAGAAGTTAACTTTGTCAGCTAACAAGATGGGATTGATGGGAATTTTTTGGGACGCAAAGGGAATTAATTTTATTGATTACTTGGAAAAGGACTAAAGTATCACAGGTGAGTAGTACGCAAGTTTATTTTAACCCTTGGGCAACGAAGTGAAGAAAAAATTACTCATATGGTAAAAAAAATCTTGTTTCAGCATGACAATGCTCCAGCACATCGGTCCATCATCGCAATGGGAAAAATCTACGAATTAAGGTTAGAATTTCTGGATTTGTTTCACCTTATTCGACATATTTGGCATCCAAAGACTACCACCTATTCCCTAACCTGAAAAAATTGCTTGATGGATGAATATTTAAGAGCAACTGATGCCGTAAACAACTGTTTTGAAGAGCTCGACGAATTGCATTATTGAGATGGTTAAATCAAGTTATAACACCAATACGATAAATTTATTAGACTTTCTGAAGGTTATGTTGAGAAGTAAATAAATAAAAACTTTAAAAAAAATGTTGTTTTCTTTGTCGTACCCGGGACTTTTCAGCCGACCCTCGTATACCTCTAATATGGCGTCCCGATATACACTTTCTAAAATATAACTGTGAAAATGATACACTAAAGATAATTTCTATTTTTACTTCGTATTTCTCGTTCTATTTAGTGCTTCTAAATGTATTCTAACGTAAAAAGAAGATAAGTTGAGAATGTGCGAATTAAAATGTCTTTTAACATTATAACCACAATTTCAAATACCAAATACTGATATATTTTTTTACTTTAAAATATGAGGGAGTGAAACAAATTCATTTTTTTATGATTGCTTTAATGAAGAAATTATCACTATCAACAACGCCCCCTGATTTGCTAGGTAATGATTCCCTGAAAGGCCTATGATCAACCCAAAAGAAGAAAAAGATTTTTTCTCGCGATTATGAAGATGTTTAAAAAATTTCTCATGTATAAAAGTTATTCGATAATTATAAGCGGGACGTCTGATCACGAATCAATAGTGAAGCATATATCTCCGATACAGTTGGGCCATGAATATTTTTATTTTTGAATAGATATTTAGCCAGAAAATCTGGAAACAAGAACTAATTTGGCTTCAACCCATTACTTGTTATGTGTTCACTATTAAATACAATATCTGTTCACTTGTTATCTGTTCTATTCACTAAATATTTTATGTAAAATCTGTAATAAATATATAATATTTCATCTTCTGCGTGTCTCCGTCTTATAAGAACTTGCAACAACTTTTATTTAAGTGAATAAATCATTGTAACTTCGTCTACTACGTTTCTTTTTTATAATAATTGAGAATATAGGAAATCACTAGTTGCGCCACATCTCCAGTCTGGATTTACTCTAATTTGATCGCATTCCCGTTGCTGGTTTTGGTTTGTACACCCTGTAAGGAACAAATATAATTGCTATTGGAATAAAGTAACAATAATAACAATTTTGAAAACTATATTTGTAAAACAAAATATTTTTACGTAATTGATTCAATATACACCGATAAATGTTTTCTATATTTTTCATCTTAAACTATATTCATTTTTTATAACTTTGTTTTAAAAGAAATCTTCTTCATGCAAACATATCTCTAACTTAAAAGTGTGTTTATTAGATTTAAATATGGATATACATTCTTCAATATTCATTCTGAAAGCAAGAAAAATAGATACTTCCAGATTAAACGCCGCCATATACGCTGATTAATCTTTATATATTTCTTTTTTCCTGAATAAATAAAGAGATTGAAAACTAAAATATATTTAATGAGGCTTGTAGTTTTTCTATGAAAAAAATTATTCTTGGTCTGTCGAATATTAATGATTCGTAAATGGATGTTAAACTAAACGCCGAAATGCACAGATATTAGCATTTATATCAGAAAAAAAGGAAAGAAAAAAAAATGTCATTTTCAGAAGAACATTAAAATAAGAAATCGGATTCAAAATTCGAGAAGATTAAAACTTTCCAAATGTTTTTTCATGATTGAGAGATTTTTATTGATTAATTGGATGCAATATTTTACAAACTTGTTTTTATGCTATTGCTTAAAAAGAAATTTTTTTAAATGTTGGTTTTATTTAAGAAGTACCTTCTGGTACCTGATAAGGAGAAATATATTTTCAATTATTTTATTGACTTTTTCTTTTATACAACATATACATACGCAAATATATCCACTAAAGAATTCTAGATGTGCTAACGGTATGAAATAGATCAATAGAGTAGGAAATGAAGTCAGTTCAAATGTACTGCAAGTATGTCTTTTTCTTGTTCATATATTATTAGATGATATATTATAGAATTTATCTTCAGTATTGCACCTACATAATTTCTTATACATCTAGACTAGAGGAGGAGAACTCGAGTGCCAGTGTGTAAATTTAAAACTCTGAAATAATTTTCGAGTTGTTTAATGACATAAATTCTGTGATAGACTTTCTATAGGGGACATAATTTTATGAATTTTTTAGCAGGCCTGTATATAATATGCAGATTTAAATCTATTAACTTCATGTATGCCAGAATTTAGTTTACTTAAGAAATGCATTATACTTCAGTTGGAAAATCCTCTTCAGCAGTTCCCTATAATAAGAAGACTGGTACGTGAATACTTTTGAGCAGCCATGAATATGAAGTATAAAATTAGTGTATAATTTATATATAACGAGTTAGATGCAAAATATTGGTTCAATTTAAAAGCGCATACCGAATATTACACAAACACTCCAGCAATTATTACTCAAAGACTATTCTGTAACCGATTTCTTTCGTGTGTCTCTGTAAATGAATAAAAAAATGCTATAAATGCCCTGTTCTAATGTAATTATAGTGAAATTATGGAATTTATATCAGCTTCAATTTATTTCAAATAGTGTAAGTCATTAAAAATATTTGCAAGCGATACACCCCATGTACCACAATGTAATGGAACTCTTAGGAGTGCCCCTGTTAATAAGCTATTGATCGTACGTACTTCATATGTAATACGAAAAATGATTTAGTGACCCTAAATAGCCTTTATCAATTCATGAAAATGCATTTGTGGGAGTTAGAGCATCATAGAGAATGCATAAATAGTTTTGAACTTTGTTGGAAAGATTTAAAAAGGAAGCTCTCGAAGAAGAAAAGCAATTGGAACATCAAGTTTTTAAAAATAAACTTAACTCATTTGGGAGGTAAACGATTGAAGGGAAGAAATACAGACATAAATTTAAAAAAAAACTTCTGTTGAAAAAATATTTAATGAGGTCATAATCTAAAAAGTAAAATCAATGATTAGTTTTGCCTAATTTGTAAAAAAAAAAAAAAAAAAAAAAAAAAATAGCAGAAAGGATATAACGTTTACATTAACATATATGATTCCATGTAGTGTGCTCGGGAATAAAAATGAACAAAAGAAACTCATGTGTAAACTTTACGTCACATTTTACGTGATATTTAAATACTGGCAATTAGTTCTATAATTTCTAGTCGTAAATACTTATTAACTTTGATTTACATGTTGAATAAATTTTCATTTAAAACAATTCTTCTTACTTTCAGACATTTGATTTCATTAAATTTCTTTGATATTCTATTGCTTTTTTGTTCCATTAATCAGAAACTTTGGGTTTTAGAAAATTAGTTATATTACCTACTAATTAAAACAACCTAATAATGTTTGGTCCAATTTCAGAAACTGAAGATACAATTTAGGTGACCCAGTTGCTTAATTTGGACCCTTTTAGCCAAATTTTTCAAATTAAAAGAAAACTTAAGACTTTTAAAAAGAAATTTTTCTGAAGATTTATCTAGTTAGTAGACGAACAGGTTGATCACGTGTCATGATATTTTGTAGATATTCCAAAAATCAAGTGAGTTTCTGGAGGAAACATGTGAAGTGGTGCAAATTCGGCTACCCTCTAATAAGAAAAATATATTTCTCAAAACTGCATAACGATGTATTAACACGAATATAGTTATATATATATGTGGGATTGATTAATAAAAATTACACGGATAGGGTATGACATACCCAGGGTACATACGGTTATTACATTTCTCATACTATTTTTTGAAAAGTAATTTTTAAATTATTTTATTGCAGAATTTGTGAGCAATGTCAACGATTAAATAAGGTTACGATTTTCATTTGAATTTACTAGTTGCATAAATCTTATGTTGTGGTTATGAGTTTTCCTTGTGTAAGAATATCAAAGTGTCCCTTATTAATTTTATTTATTGTTCTTTTATTATTATTATTTCCTACAAGAGTCATATCCTTCTACTCGAAATTTGGAAAAGAGAATGACCCCTCCACAAATCTCAGTAATATTTAAAAAAATTAAAATCACAATTACAAGAGAAACTTACTATACTTCAATGAGATCTTCACACCTCTTATAAGTGTGCTGTAAGATAATATATAGCAACAGGACAAAGAAAAACAGTGTGGTTTCGGAAAATGGACGTAAACGTCATTTTTAATATACTTTGTGGCAACATAACAACGTAAAGTAACAATTTCCCATGGAAACAAATAAATTTTAATAAGAAGGTAGAGTTATACTAATAGTTTATGCCAAAAGAATTTATGATTTTTTGCTTGCCAGAGATTTAGCACTCCAAACATACATCATTTCATTTTTCATGAAAATCGCATTCACAACCTTGAACTTTGAGATTTTCTATAGGGAAGAGAATATTTTTTCAATGCTTCAAAATTGCAGATTATTTATTAAATATGATTTTACTTCAACATAAAAAAATATCAAGCCATTTAAAAAAATACAAATATCAAAATATCACTTTTTGTCTGAATTTCAAAATAATGGTTCTTAAGCGCTCATAAACATTGGACAAACTAATCGATTTTGTTGCGGTTTGCGTGTAGGTCATTCTCTTGGTAATTATTTTATTCAAGCTTTGGTGTTCTCATTTTTGATAGAGGGCGCTTCCGACATATCTCCGACATTTCAATGGCATTACTTCGGGGTATTTTACTACCAGACCAACATACTTCCAGGAAGTGTTAGGGATGATAATACGACTCGGAATCACATGCTGAAATAATCATACGTGAACCGGCTCCAAAAGTGTATTCGAACGATTAACTGGTCGACATGTTGCTAGTATAGGGAGCTGCGGACTGTAACGGCCACGCCGCTCTGAGGTTGTACACGGAGCGTTTTACGCATAGGCGTGCACCTCACCATTACGACATTTTCAAGTGTGAATAGAAGACTTCGTGAGACTGGTTGTTTATCGAAAGTTAAGATGAATCGAGAACGAACAACAAGGAAACCGTACAATGAGGAACAAGTGTTAAATATCGCAGAAGGCCATACAAGCACGAAAACTCGTGCGATAAGCCAACGGGTTGAATTTTCGCACACCACTGTCTGAAGGGTACTATCCCGATAAAAATGAGCCCATACCATCTGCAAAGCGTGCAAGAATTATATCCTGAAGATTATCCAATTAGGAAGACGTTTGCTGAATGGTATTTGCAACAGATTTCAGCAGATAATATATTTGCGGTGTCTGTATTGTTTAAGGATTCACAAGAGAGGGAACCTTCAATAAACATAATGCCCTTATTTGGGCTTTGGCCCTTATTTGGCCCATAGTACGAGACCACGTGCTGCTCAAAGGCGTTTTTCTATGAATGCTTAGGCCGGCATTCTTGGGAACTACTTTATTGGAGCATACATTCTACCCTGTTGTATAAACGGAAGGACATACTTGATAGTCTTACAGCAAGTTCTGTCGGAACTTTTGGAAGAGGCACACGTTCCTCTTTCGTTGCGCTGCTCTATGTGGTTCCAGCACGATGGGGCTCCTCCACATTTTATCAATGACGTTCGCCAACACCTGAAAGTAATATATGGACAGCGGTGGATAGGTCGTGGTGGTCCGGTTCATTGGCCTCCCAGATAGCCGGACCTATCATGTTTGGTCTTCTTCTGTTGGGGTCAAATGAAAAGTTGGGTGTATGAGACTCCCGTTCCATCAGTTGAAGACCTCGCAGGCCTCGATTTCTGTAGCTGCTAGAAAGCTATCAGAGATGCAAGGAATCTTTCAAAGCGTGAGGAATCATATGCGACGTCGCTGTCAAACATACCGGAGTACTTCTGGTCGCAATTTTGAACACATTTTGTAGTAAAACATTTAAATAAACTATTTTCTGTCACATTGATGTTTTGCTGTTTCTCTGCTTGTTTTTGTTGTTTTTTCTCTGCTTCTTTTAACCATAATTCGCAAAAAAGGCATTTTCAAAGTTACATTCCTATGTGATTCCAAGTCGTCTTTGCATCCCTAACACTTCCTGGAAGTATGTTGGTCTGGTAGTAAAACACCCAGGAGTAATGGTCACGAACGCCTCGAGTAGTCGACTTTGATATTTTTTGCGTACTCTCAGTTGGTGAGAATCTTGATCATTCTCAACATACACCTCTCCATAAATATAATCTGTTGTTTTATTTATTTGCAATTAAAACATTCTTTAGTAAAAAATTTGATCTCGGGACAGTATGGAATTTCAAAAATTTTAGAACAAATTACAAATGACTTTATTCTATAAAGAATAGAAAGAGAACATAAATGGTTTCGCAATTATAATTTTCAAATTTATTGTTGCCATAGCATATCTGCAATGATAACTAAACTCAGACGCTTAGCTGAAGTCATAATGTTTCAAACGAAGAGGAATTTATTACAAAAAACAGTATATGTGAGGCTAGAAACTTTTGGATCTTACGACATACGACTTTTTAAATATATTTCGCTGCTGCTAGAACTGTATTGTGTTTTATTTGTTACTGATTTTTACAGGAATCAGTCGATATTTGCTACGGAATTGTTGAACCGTATACTTTTGTGTATGAGATTAAGATTAAGATTATTTCTATAAAATATACAGGGTGTATCTAAACTCTTGGGCAAAACTTTAAGGGGTGATAGTACAAACAAGATAAACAATACTATTATTTTTAACACAATCAAACTGATTGGTAAAGTTATTATACAAATTGATTATTTCCAGCTGAGCGAAAAATTGCCCAGGCCGGGAATCGAACCCGGATACTTGGCTTACAAGGTCAATGCTTTACTTGTTAAGCTATCTGGGCGAAAGCCGGCTGGGATTTTTCGCTCAGATAACCTTATTGGTCGTAACATCTGGTCTGTTATTTTAAACAGCTCGCAGAATAAACCGCAGGTAATGGAACTCCATATAACGATGGATACGTAGATATACTATTATTTTTAACACAATCAAACTGATTGGTAAAGTTATCATACAAATTGATTATTTCCAGCTGAGCGAAAAATTGCTCAGGCCGGGAATCGAACCCGGATACTTGGCTTACAAGGCCAATGCTTTACCTTTTAAGCTATCTGGGCGATAGCCGGCTGGGATTTTTCGCTCAGATAACCAGCCGGCTATCGCCCAGATAGCTTAACAGGTAAAGCATTGGCCTTGTAAGCCAAGTATCCGGGTTCGATTCCCGGCCTGGGCAATTTTTCGCTCAGCTGGAAATAATCAATTTGTAAGATAAACAATATTAAATAGGAAACCAAGGTTCCCAAACGTTTTCCGAAGGACATAGCCGCCACTAAAGTTTAGGGTCTAAAATTTCAAATAGTCATAAAAAAACGGAAAAATTGGTCCATTGATTTGCGATTTTCACTAAAAATATTCTTTATGTCAGTATTTTCTTGAAAATAATTTATAAATTTCAAAAAATGCCAATAGAGGGCGCTTTAAACTTTGGAGCAACATACAAGTATTATTTACCGTTATTTTTTGCACCTCATTATATTATTTTAGCTTAGACATAAACTTAAGTTTTGAGCTGAAAATCTGAATCGTTGGGTTTGGTTAAGTGGCGCAAACTGAACTGTGTTCAATGGGGGTAGGGAGATTCAAATTTCAAATGATTATAAAAAACGGAAAAATTGGTCGATTCGTTTACGGTTATCGCTAAATCTATTCTCTATGTCAGTATTTCCTTGAAAACAAATTTTAAAGTTAATTTTCAAAAATTTCCGCTATAGGACGCCTTAAACTTTAGAGTAACAAACAACTATTTTTAACCGTTATTTTTTGTAATTAAATGCTTGCAAAAGTTTAGACTAAAATTTTAAGCTCAAAATCTGAATCGTTGCCAGGGGTTAATAAGCGCAAACTGAACTGTGTTCAGGCGTTGAAATGTTACACTGCACGCCGCTCGAACACAGTTCAATTTTGCGTTACTTAATTACTCACAACGTTTCAGATTTTCAGCTCAAAATTTTAGTCTAAGCTTTTACAAGCATTTAACTGGATCCAAAAAAATAACTGTTAAAAATAGTTGTTGGTTACTCTAAAGTTTAATTCACCCTCTAACGGAATTTTTTGAAATTTATCTTTAAATTTTTTTTCAAGGAAATACTGACATAAAAATATAGTTTTAGCAAAAACCGCAAACGAATCGACCAATTTTTCCGTTTTTTATTATCATTTGAAATTTGAACCTCCCCACCCCATTGAACACAGTTCAGTTTGAGCTACTTTGCCACTCCCAACGATCCAGATTTTAGATCAAAATTTAAGTATATGTCGAAGCTTCTAAAAAAATTTTATGAGATGCAAAAAATAACGGTAAAAAATAGTTGTACGCAACTCCAAAGTATAAAGCGCCCTCTATCGGCATTTTTTGAAACGTATCTTTATAATTTATTTTGAAGAAATACTGACATAAAAGTATAGTCTTAGTGAAAACCGCAAATCAATTGACCAATTTTCCGTTTTAAAAGAATCATTTGAAATTTGAACCTCCCCACTGCCATTGAACACAGTTCAGTTTGCGCTACTTAATCACTCCCAACCATTCAGAATTTGAGCTCAAAATTTAAGTTTATGTTTAAGAAGGTTCTAAAAAAATTTAATGAGATGCAAAAAATAACAGTAAAAAATAGTTGTTCGTTAATCAATCTAAAGCACCCTCTATCGGCATTTTTTGGAATTCATCTTTATAATTTATTTTCAAGACAATAATGACATAAAGAATAGTTTTAGTGAAAATAGCAAATGAATCGACCAAATTTTCCGTTTTTTATAATCATTTGAAATTTTGGACCCTAAATTTTAATGGCGAATATCTTCTTCGGAAAACGTTTTGGATTCTTAGTTTCCTATTTAAAATTGTTTGTCTTGATGTGTACTATCCCCCCTTAAAGTTTTGCCCAAGAGTTTAGATACACCCTGTAGAAGGTCTTTATTTATTTATTTTTAAATTAAGTGCTGAAAGTTTGTTTTAAAAAAAACTTAACTAGTAAGGTTTTTTTTCCAATCTTCTTCTAGAATTTGAATTTTTAGTAAAATAATGGCTTTGATGCTAATATACACGGTGTCCCAGAACTTCGTGTACAGACTTTGAGGGGTGGTAGAGAACAATGTTTGGAACCAGAATTACATAGGAAAGCATGGGCCGAAACTTTCACAGCCAGTAAAAATGTATATGAAACTACAAAATTTTTAATACAAAACGAACATTGACACCAGACTTTTAATATGATTTTTCCATTTATTATGTATGTGAAATGTCTGGCCTTTTTTTTTCTGCAAGTACATTTTTCCGCAATTTCTGATGTCAATCATATTTTTCCACATTTTAGCAATGGAAGTGCTTTGTCCGTGAAAAGCTCAAAGAAACACAAAGACACAGTTATCACACAATGCGGAAAGCAGTGTAGAACGCTTTATTACACAGAAAAAATTACAAGAAATAATTTAAGTTAAATTTAAATTTATGTTTCATTAAAATCAAATATCTTAGTAGCTATTAGAAATTGGTAAAATGTGGAAAAATATGAAAGACTTCAGAAATCGTGGAAAAATGTATTTGCAAAGAAGAAAAAAAAATACACTTCACATATTTAATAATTGGAAAAATTAAATTAAAATTCTGGTGTCAATGTTCATTTTGTATTAAAAATTTTATAAATTCATATACATTTTCACCTGGCTGTGAAAGGGTTAACAAGACGTTTCCGCCCATGCTTTCCTATGTAATTTTGGTTTGAAATGATGTTCTCTACCACCCCTCAAAGTTTGTACACGAAGTTCTGGGACACCCTGTATAGAGTTAATAATACCAACGTTGTATTTCAACAATAAGTTTTTAATTACTCTATATGGGGGTAAACACTGGTTAATCTTCACTGAAAGTTCCATGCTGATAATGAATAAGATTGTGTGTAATTTAAATTCCCAACATTCCACAAATGACGCTGCATATTGTATATTGAAAATTTCTGAAAATATGAATACAGTTTATAAATTTCAGAAGGAAATTTTGTTCTTTATTGTGTTAAATGATATTGCTTAGCTGTAAATCAGCCGTACTCACTACACGACCGGCACTGCAGAGCTAACTCTTTTTTTAACATTATTTAATTACAGAATTACTGTTATTAAATCACAGAAATAGTGCAGGTATTGATGAGTTAATACTTTTCGCAAATAATAGTGAGTAACATTGCTTTAGATGAAAACAAATTGTAATAAAATTGTACTTTATTACTTTTAATTGCAAAATAAATGACTTGATATTATTCATTTCATAATATTTATAATATTGTTAAGGTCTAAATTTAAAAATAAAGTGCATTCAATTTGTTTTAAACTTTTCAAAATTGTTTACAGAAAAATTAATGAATAAAAGTTCTTATTTATGTTTCTATACATGTGTTTGTATTATTAAACAATTAAAAATCAATAGAAAAACAATTTTTAATTCTCTGTGACACTCTGAGACATTTTTAAATCCGTGTGTAAAAAATTGTTTTACACGGAATTTAGTTAATAAACAAATGCAAAAAGCTTATTCTTGCAAACATAAATACTACTTTTAATGGGTATACATGACAGAAGAAAAAAATCAAAACGATACAGACAAAAACACTACAGAAGCCTCATCTAAGAGAGCCCAAATTGCACCTCTAAGTCTTCCACAGAATTCTGTGCCTTCTTTACTTACTGTCTTGTGCTTTATTAAAGCTTTTTAATCATGCTGTTAGGTTCACTTATAAGGGGGGGAATGTTATGTTGCTATCGAAGATTATGCTTTGAAGTAAGACAGATTTATAATTTCTAATAATCAAAATAAGGTATAGTTCTATTTTTTAATCATTTATAAAACATAAAAATATTATTAACACATTATTATAACTTATGTATTTTTTGTCTGAATGTGTGTTAAAAACGTGGTTTATCACATTTTATATTTCAGTACTTATTTCAGCCCACGTTCTGACACTAACGCAATTTTATAACATTGAGGAAGATTAAAAATTCAAAATTAACAATAAAAGAAATTTTAAAATAAATAAATTAATGATACAGCATGACATTTTTTAAATCCGTTAATGAATTTTATTAACGATTTTTAGTTAATAATAATGTATGCAATTTAGTATTTAAGATAATAAATTTAAATCCATGTATTATTTAGAAAATTAGAGCTTACATCATGGAATAAATTGAATTAAGTAAGAAAAGTTTTTTTAGCACGATATAAATTTTTATTCAGGCTGTGTTTTAGGAAAACGTACAGGAGACAGTGACAGTATTATCTTTCTTATCAAAAAATGCAAATTTTATCCATAAAATAACATGAAATATAAAGCGCAAACAATTATGTAGTAACCTTCTTTATTGGAATATATTTTTTATAAATTTGTAGAATTACCGTACAGCACAATTAATTTCCTTTAATAATATTGGCATCATAAATTATTATTTTAAAATATGAGTGTAAAATAAATAATGTACATTAAAATTCGCAAAGTAGTATAGATTAAATTTCACTGCAATTTTGTTTAAAAGCGTGTTTTAAAAAATATATAATATTGCATAATGTTATTGTAAAATATATTTGTATATAAGAAATTCTATTATCGTTGTTTAATAATATTGCTTTGAATCTTGTTCGACAAGTGTTGTAAGAAATCAGTGGTGAATGATTGTAAAATTTTGAAACAGATTTGTTGGCCTAAATAATCATCTAAATAAGCGAAGGGTTTAAAATATTTCGTCGAAATTTTGGAGATCCATAATTTCCCCATGCCTTTCCAGAAGTCTGCCGGTTAGTTCCTTTTCCATACGATATTGGTATTTGTTTCAAGACCAGCTCTTTTAGATGACATCGCGCTGCTGGTAGGTTTACCAGCGGGGAGAAATAAATTAGTTATAAATCTGATATGTTGCTACTCCTATAGTTGACGTGTTTCTTTATATCAATAGTTTAAATGTTTCCTGATACAAATTCAATAATTCAATATACATACTTTTATTTAACTTAAAATTGGTCATCTTGGTCAAATTAGTCATCTCTTATAATTGATTTTACACTCCATTCTTGATGGAGTCCATTCTGATTCATAGAAATTATATACACATGTGTGTTTCGATTAAATTAAAATATATTACTATTTTCAAAATTAATTATCCATTAGTAGTTTCATTTTAATTAAAATTTTGTTATAGGTTGTAAAAACAGTATTTTGAAATTCTAGATAGGATGGTAGATATTAAATGAGCTCGGAAAGTTCTGGCGGTAGAACGTTGAGCTTTTAATTTGACATCCAGGGTTCGAGTTCCTGTTCAAGCGGCAGTTTTGTATAGAAAATTACAAATTTAAGTGAGTTTAACAGGCAAACAGTAAGAGGAAATATTCAGTTAACTTCAGTAAGTTTGTTGATGTTAGATGAATAATAATTTTCGGTAAAAATATTTAAAATACGCTTTAAATTTCTAAAAAATAGAAATTAAAATAAATAAATCTTTTAAAAAATAGCTTTTATTAGTTTATTAGTGCTTTTGACAAAAAAGAAAAAAATTAAATAAACATCATAATCTATCCCGTAAAGGATTCATAAGTTTTATCCAGCTTTCTTAATTCAACTGTATTTTAATAATATTCACTTGCTAAAATTTTTAGACATACAAAATATATGTATCTTTAAATTGTGAAAAAATATTTTAAATACGATTTTGTATACTGAATTTGTGAAATTTAAAAAAAATTTTTTTAACAAAACTTTATAAACTACTTCTCTAATAAAAGTAAGCTAACAAATCCCTAAAATCCGCAAATTCTACAAAAATAACGAAGTTTTCATATTGAAGAATATGTGTTAGCATTTATTTATAACTGCAGCTATTCCTGATATACTTAGTAAATTTCATTTAAATCAATCTTACAACTTGGAAGCAAATGATAATTCCATTCCTGCATCGTTCACATGCGGATAGTAAATTAGATTTTTTCAAAGAAAATTTTTAAAACTATTTAAAAGGACATATGTAACTAAAACCCAACAAAGATGTTAATTTTGTTAATATCATAAGTTGTTAATGTATGAGTAATTATTAGCTGTTAATGTGTTAGTATCTTTTTATAACTGCAGCTACTTCTGAAATGCATAGCAAATGTCACTTATATCAATCTTACAACTTGCAAGCAAATGATAAGTCTATTCCTGCATCATTTACATGCGGATAGTAAATTAAATTTTTCCAAAGAAAAATTTTAAAACTATTTAAAAATACATATGTAACTAAAACCAAACAAAGCTATTAATGTTGTTAATATTATTAGCTGTTAATGTGTTAGTATTTTCATTATCAGCTGTTAATGTGCAAGTAATGTGCTATTAATGTGTTAGTATCGTTTTATAACTGCAGCTATTTCTGAAATGCTTAGTAAATTTCACTTAAATCAATCTTACAACTTTCAAGCAAATGATAAGTCCATTCCTGCATCATTCACATGCAGATAATAAATAAAAAAAATTTCAAAGAAAAAATTTAAATCTATTTAAAAATGCATATGTAATTTAAACCCAACAAAGCTGTTAAAATAACACAGACTTTCATTTCTATATGTTGATCTTGCATGAAAGATATAAGTACGTAAGTACAAAAATGATTTATTTAGTAGAGGTTTCGATCCAATTAACTTAAAAGTAACTATTTCGCAATCTTAGTTTAAAGTTTAATAATTAAAATTATACAGCACTACAAATGTTTTCATTTGGCTATATCTTTAAATATATAGTAGTTATATATTCTCGTTTTATAAAAATTTTGCAAATAAATTTTTTTTGTAAAATTTCTTTTTTTAATTATTGAACTAAAGAGCCCTTATTTCGTTGAGTAGGAAAAAAATATGTTACAATTTCTTTTAAAAATCTTCTGTATTCTTCTGCAAAACACTGTTCTAGAAACGTCTAATTGCACCTTTCACATTTGCTTTTTTTCCGCCACTGAAGTTCATATTAATGTATTTCTGTTACAAGACTGCATTTTCGGATTCATTGCTCTGTAAAAAGACTTTCTAATGTCTGTTTTCAACATCATATAATAATTAGAAAAATTTCCTCTTTCAGTTTGAGATGTTTTTTCAACAACTTTTATGATTGTTTGAAAACAAATGCATGGCTGCCAACTACTACGCCTATTTAAAGACGAATAAACATATCAGAAATAGAAATATTAATAGATAATTAACAATATGGAGTGTAATACATAACGTTGAATATATTTGGCATACATTTTACTAAAACTTTTTTGTGGTTCAAAACATGTTTATGTGATTTAAATAGGCGTAGAAGTTGGCAGCTCTGCAAATGTAATATTTGCTCATATAATTACAAATTGCATTTTTTGATGGTTTGTATTTCATGTTAAATGTTGAAAAATGACTATCTGAGGAATTCATGGTGAAACATTTTTTCTATAGTGTTTTATATATATAAATTTGTATGGTTATTGCGTGTGTTTTTAATCGGGATCAGTTTTTTGCCCAGAATTTTAAATATTAAGTAACCTAAGAGGGGTCAATACCTAGAGTCTTTTAAAATTAGATGAAAATATTAAATTTTAAAATTGTATTATAAATTAATCTTCATACTTTCAAGTACATCACAGTAAGGTTTAAGAGCCATATCCGTATTAGAACGCCTCATCTGTTTTTACAAACTCTTGTCAGTGTTTGCCTATCTAATAAAACCTATAAATACAGTTTGTGGTAAATATGTGCATGCTACATCTGAAAGGCTTAATTTTTTTCAAATGTTTATGAAAGTATTTGAAAATATTTCAAGTAGAACTTTACAGTATAAGTAAAATACTTAAGTATTATAATTGCATTATTGTGACAATTTTTCTTTTAAATTTTTAATTTGGGATTATTCACACTTTTTTTTAATTTTTAGAGCATAGTTTTAAATTAAAAGGCTCTCAGAATATCATGTTTTTAAAATTAAAGCCGAAATTGATAATTAAATTAAAAAAAAAAAAAAAAAAAAAAAAAATACCGACTCTTCTTTAATTGCAAATTTTCTATTATTATATAAGACAAATTTTTCTTTTCTAAAATAAAGGTAGTTTATTGGCCCGCAGACCACAGGTTCAAAAGCCATATTTAACTTATCACTTTCATATTCAATAAAGATCTTATTCAAATTTTAATAAAATGAACGCAACATGATATGGCCACAGGTCAATGGGAAACCTATAATGCCAAAGCCGTCTAGAACTCCAGATATCACTTATATGACTTTATGTGTGCATGTGTGTCAAAGTGACATTAAGTTGAAAGAAATATTTAAACAGTTTTCCTAATTCGTTACAATCATACAAGTCGAATTACAGAGGTCATTGATGTTCCTATTCTTCATTGTTTCGGGAAGTCATGATATTTTTTAATGGATGAGTGTATTCCATGCTCATAAAAAATTTAAAACATTATAAATTAAAACAAGAATTTTGATATTTTATTTGAGATAAAAAATTCGCACGCGCTTGTTTCTTTTCAATGTTTATCTAAAAGTATAAAAATGATTTACAGGTGCGCTTTATTTTCTCCTGGTAATAGGATGTAATTTTCTAATGATTATCAGATTTTTTTAGACTGAGAAGTATAAATTTTATATATTTAAAAAATATATATACACAATAACCAGTTAAGACTTTGTAAATGAAAGGAGACAATAGGGCGATACTATATTTGAAATAATAATAATAAAATAAAATTTTATTAAAATTTGAATAATCTTCATATAAATTTATTAGTAAATATGAAAATTATTTTTATAAGTATTCTGGTTCAGATTCTAAAAAAATACGTATTGTAATCAAGCCTCTTTTATTTAAAAGGCCGGCATTTATTTCACTACTCTATTTTTTAGATTTTTTATCGCTAAAACAGCCCATTTATCTTTCATTTTGAAAACATGCTCACTTTTTAAAACTTTATTGTGTAACTTACCAAAATAAAATTCATTGATCGAATAAAAATTTATTTTTCTATCTAATTTAAAATTTCTCCCCTGTTGTTCAATAGGGGGGAAAAGTACAAAATAGTGAGAAAAAGAAATTTTTATTCGTTCAAGGAATTTTATTACTGTTGTTTAATAAGGTAAAATGTGCGATTCTCCAGTTTAACCACTTAACTGATTTTCCCGTACGATGCTATGGAAGTTCAAGAAGAATTTGCATGATCTATCACTTAAAGCTTTTTGAAACCACTAAATTTTTAAATACAACTTCATAACAATTAATGGCAGAATTGTTCAGACTAAATGTTACGAATATTTTAGCTTAATAAAAGTGGTGTTCATCAAATATTTTCAATTTATTGTACTTAAAAATAAAGAAAAAAAAAAGAATCAGATAAGTGGTTAAATTTGAGAAATAAGCTCAACCTATGATTTTTTAAATTATTGTTACAGATTATTTCGTTATGACATCTGCGAATATTTGGGTCTGTAGGAAAAGCTTTTTCCTAATTATCAATCCCTTTTCTGACATTTTATTAAATAAGCGTTATAATGCTTTTAAAAAAAGCCATCTAAAAACTTTTCTAAAAGTAAACCTCAACTTACGTGATTAAACTTTCCAAATGAGGGTGATAAACATTTCAGGAAAAAAATTATTTCTTACTATTGTGAAATAACTATAAACTTTCCTATCATAAAAGTCTTTCATATGATGTCAAAATAATGGGTAGTTCACATTTTCCCCAAAAAGGGTATAATGGAAAGCCACTAAGTCATCAGGAAGTGGATACTTTACTATTTTTAGATCAAACTCACATTTTCGGAAATCATTTAAACATCAGATTGCCGAAAAATCTTAAAATTATTGCAAATCAAATTCTGAGTGCAACCAAAATCCCTCGAATATTTCGCATTCAAATAAAAGTAATAACCGAAAAAAAATGAATGTTTATTTAAAATATTTACACTAAATCCAAGTTACAAATCTATTTTTAATGAAAAATGAATTTGATAGTTCAATTTAAAAAAAAAAAAAAACACTTTAATGCTGGAGACTGTAATGTATAATTTAATTTGCCATTTAACGTTTACGAACGCAGGTTCAAGAAAGAGTGTTGGAAAGAATGGTAGTAATTTTTTGAGGTATTAAACTACCATTATTTATTAAATCAAAGTATTTGGCTAATAAATATAATTTCAGTGACTTCAAGGTTACAACTAGTTTCATGCATTCCTACCGCTTTCTACGAATAAAAAAACTTTTTGCTATAGAATACTACAAAATTTATTACTTACAAATACTAGTAGGAAGTTGTAAAAATTGGAGCAGCAATCTTGTTACTGAAGCTTTAATGCATAAATGAAAACGCATTTTTAAAAAAAATCTTCTTATCATTTTCTCTTTATTCTATCAATTGAGTATTTTTATCGATTTTACTTTCAAATTTACGTTATTCTTATGTTATATTTAAATAAAAGTTACTAATTTGTCTTTTGAAGTTTAAGACTACACCCCGAAAAAGGAATTGATTAAAACTACAAAAAATGTTTTGTTGAGTACATTTTGGTTGTTTTAAGCGATTTTTTTTAATGTAAGTATAAAATCGGTTGTGTTGCTCAGACAAAAAAATTTATACATACATATATATATATATATATATATATATATATATATATATTGTTAACACTCTCATAAAATTTTAACAAAATTTCATCAATTTTATTTTAGTCTTACTAAAGTCTTGTATTTTCAATTTGTAATTCCAACAAAATTTTGTTGTTTTTGAAAAATTGAAATTGGTGTGAAGTAGCCATAACTTTCTCACGTAATTTTGTTTAATTGACTTGTATAGCTATAAAGGATTAACATAATTTTTGGATAATGTTAATAAAATAATTTAATAACATAATTTGTTTTTGTTATGTTGTTTTGGGGAAAACATTGGGATATTAAAATGGGAACCGTTGAGAAATCCAAAGTACTGCAACGACTGCTCTGGAATAGCCATCAGTATACATTTAAGTCAATATCACTGATTTGAGTGTATGTTCTTTATGGAAAATACTCTCTTCATAATAAGAGAATAAATAGACTTTTTCACTCTCTTTTACTGTGCAGAATTATATTATGTGTTCTTATTTAAAACTAGATCAACAAATACAACAATTGAAATATGAATACAAAAATTTCTTCACTGTTGAAACTTCGAAAATGCTGAAAATTGATCATTTTAAGAGTCCTAGAAAAGTAACAGAGCATAAGCAAAGAGAGCATAGTTAAAACACGGGTGTGTAAATTTAGAGTTCATTGTAATTTTTATTTTTCGAGATATAGAATAATTTTATTTTTCTAGGGTCTAAAGGGACCATATTCGGCTGTCTTTTAATCACTTAAAAGAAAATGGAAAAGCAGCAACTAGAAAATTTGTGAAAAATTCTGTTAAATAGAATTTGAAAGATGAGATATTTTTGTTAATTTTATCGATTGCATCGATAATTTTACTGGTGTGATTTGATTCTGGAAGTTTTCCTTTAAGATCTTACTTTTTAAAGTTATTACCATAAGTAATAAATTAAAAATACTCGAAAAATTTCTTAGAAATATCTCTGTAGGATTTAACACAACATATTAAATTATACAATTTTCCTAGACTGCCTTGGCCCCACCAGTGGCCGAGGGGTTCGGACCTCTCAACTGGTAGACGGCAGGTGCTGGGTTCGAACCCAATCACGGCTGTCGGCCTAACCGTTCGGAGTTTTCCATGGTTTTCTTCGAACCTTGCGTAAATACGGGTTAGGTTCCCTTAGAAAGACCCCCCACGGAGGGCACTCCCCCTGGTCCTATATCCCATTAGCGCAGATAATCGGACGACAAAAATCAACCAACCTAGACTGCCTTGATCTAGGGAACTCACACGTGATAGCAAAAGTTTCTGCTATCCTTAAAAGAAAACAAAGTTGGTACGTTGTTTAATACTTGGACGACTCCTATTTCGAAAATTGATTTCATAGTCTCAAAGAAGACAATATTCTAAATCTAATGACACGTTTTGAAATATTTTACGGTAAACGGTCAGCAAGGAAAGGCACATGTAGCTTTTTCTTTTTATATTGATCGTACATATATGAAAACATGAAATATCCAACGTATCTAGTAATAGATTATGTTTGAACCAGTAATAAATATATACTTTATGAAACATATTCTTTATAAATTATCAAGAAATTAAAACGATGTTTCACGTGAAATATATTGTCCTGTGATTTTCTAAAAAAAAAAAAGAAGTAACATTTGTTTTGAACATTCTGATATTAGATAAGTTTTCCAGATTCACACAGCAATAAAAATGTCCAGTATAGGAACTTTATATGAAATTCGCTACGCCTAATAAAATATAGTTAAGTATATAATATATATATATTTTACCAAATGCTTACAAAAGTGTTATGGAAGAAAAATCACATAGGCAAAATTAAGAATTCAAATCACGAGTTTATCAATGCCGTTTTACTTAAAAAAGGATAAAAAATATGATGAATATTGTTGTCGTAGAAACTAATGTCGCTTCTCGATATCGAAATATAACAATGAATTTCCGATTCAGACCCTAAAAAACTCAGAGAAGTTTTTCAGGCGTTACTCTGAACCCTGTTAATGTTCTGCGCCTCATTAGTGGGGGTGATCTTTGAATCAATGTTTGCTGAATACTTTATATGTGTTTAGCCATAAATAGCATAATTGTAGAAATTTTTATGTGAGGATTTTCGTTTTTGAATGAACAGAAAATATTGCGTTTTCTAATACTTCAAAAACCTTTTTAGTCATTTAAACTTATTTATACATGACTCCTAAATCATATAATAAAGCTGTATTTTTGGTCAGCATCGAGTACACCAGTTAGATATGCGAAATATTGCTGAACGATAACTTTATAAATTGGAGAATGAAATATTAGTACATTAATTTTATTTTTACCATTTTCTAAATGAAATCACCTTAATTTATAAAGATTTCGTTCGATCAGTTTAAAAAAAATTGCTTAGCGTATTTCATAAAACTGAAAATTTAACTGTAATTTAATCTCCATGTTAAGCTAATGTGAATATTAGGTAGCATATTTAAGAGTTCGTTATTTACAAATGAGATAGAAATGGCTGGACAGTTAACTAAAGAAACTACAGTTAAAATAATCATTTTTTAAATGTGAAATATGCTTTTTAGTGTTTTTATAAATTAAATAGAATGACGTTTAAATAGTGTTATAATTCAGTGTTTTATTAAATGCTTCTAACGTAGGACAAAATGCAAAAGAGTTTGGTTTTAAATTTGGTGAAAACACTGTTTGTGTTGGACGTGTTAATAGTTATTATTATCTTGATTTACATCCTAAAGAAACATTTCAATTACATGAATGTTATTTTGAACTGAAACAACATACTTGGAATTTATAACGAATTTGAAATTATTTCGCAGGGCTGATCATTCATACCAATTCTTGACTGATTTACAGGATATGTTTCTGAATTAGGACTTTTTGAATTTATTCTAAATACATGGTGGTTCAAAATGTCATATCCAAACGACACGTGTCGGTCTGTCATGTCATGAGGAACAAGAATTACACAGGAAATGGGGGTCGTAAAAGCAATTGTCACGTAGCAATTGCGTCCTAGACGCAAAAACATAACAAACGGTGTAAAAATACGTTTATTTTACAAAAAACTTTAACGAAGTATAATTTTTTTTTTAAATATTAGAACTCATAACATGCATTCAAAATGTACCTCATTGTCCATGATGCATGCCTCACACCAGCGTCTCACGGAATCGAGAATGCATTACAATCGGCCCTCTAAGGGAGGCCACACACCTGTGAAACATTGAGCGAAAAAACATGAGACATGCGACAATTTCACCCTGATAACAAAGAAAAAACCGGTTTGACTGCGACATGTTGCACGATTTTTGACGCATGTCTCGCTAGTGTGTGGCGTGCCTAACTTCGTTACCGAGATTCCCTTTTAATTAAACCTTCTAGTGAGACACCCGTCCCGTTGGCCATGGATCTCATGGCAGGAATGGCTGAAGGTGTGACACATGTGCGAGAGACTCCTGGCCAATTGGATCTTGTTCGCAGTTGCATTCGATGCCGATGTGAAGCAGGAATCACGGCTAATGAAGCACATTATGAGCATTTGTAACATTTTTCATTTTGTACTTCGATTTTTTTTTTTTTTTTTTTTTTTTTTTTTTTTTTTTTTTTGTAAAATAAACGTATTTTTATACCGTTTGTTATGTATATATATATTTGCGTCGCGGGCGCAATTGCACTGTGACGATCGCTTTTCCGACCCTGAGTTCCTATGTAATTTTTGCTCTTCATGACCTGACGCACTCACATGTTCCGTTTAGACTTAAGTTTTTAAGTATCCTGCATTATTCTGTTACTATGAAATTAAAAATTTACTCTGTAAAAGCAAATAATAGAAAAAAAAAGGAATGTCATTTTCTAATCAATTGATGATGAAGAAAACCTTTGGATTTTCTTTCAGCTATATTCAAATAATTAAAATAAACAAGTAAGAAAAATCAGGCGTTAAGCATAGATTATGAAACACTTTCCAACACTTCATAAATTCTTTAACAAAAGCTCTTTATTAGGGAAATATAAGGCTATATAGCCAAATAGGTATTCCAATACTTTTGAACAGTCCTGTATTTGATCTGTCAGTTGATATACGTATTATAAAATGGGAAAATTTAGTTTAGCAATAAAAAAAGCTTAAAATTTCTTTTTGAGCAATTTGTACTAATAAATGGGAAACATCTTGAAAACTTTTGTTCAGCCCTGTATTTACCTTGTACTTTTATTACACGTCAGTAAGAAACTAAAATTCATTTTTAATTAAAACATACTTAAACAACTGAAATCACATTGTTATAAATTAACATTCATAGGTGTCCCTGTACACAGTTCTTTGCGTGGCCCTGTATATCATTTTTTCTTTATTCTGCAAACATTTCTTTGTAAATTGAATGCAGTTCAGCGTAAAAATGTATACCTTATTTAAGAACCATCTTTAAGTAATTTACGCTCATACTTTGACCAAGAGCTCGTTGGCGAGCTCTTGGATAGCCCTGTATATAAACTATAACATTTATACAAAGCCTTATAATGTACAAAGATTTAGTGAATAAAAGTATAGTGAATTAAAGTATAGTCCGTCGGAAAGAATATACTATTTGAAATCTTTTGTGTGTCCCTGTAAATGCAATGTACGTCATATTATGCAAGACAGTATCGTATAATTTATATTAAGCCTCAGTGACTTATATCAATTTTGTTATACATGAAACAGTTTAATATATTTTTTAAATGTCGCGCACTACCCCCCCCCCCCTTTACCAATATCCAATGGAATTCTTTTGTGTGGCCCTGCAAAGGAATAATAGCTATATTTTCACCACATATTTTATAGAATGCATATTTTAGTGCACCTCTTAAATTCATGTAAATTTTAATATGTTGGACGGGGTGTAACATCTTTATAACGCCTTTGAAACGATTTTTCCCCATAGGCCATAATGTAATGGGAAAATTTTGACTCTCCCTGTAAATAAACTAATCATTGTAGAAACTTCATTTTCAATAGGGTTCGTGCTAGGGTAAAACTAAATAACGTCCAAAAATTTCATGGCAATCCGAGTATATTTACGCGAGTTAGAGCGCGGACAGAAGGCCAGACAAACCGAATGAATAAGCACTTTTCAACTTTGTTGGAAATAGCTAATAAAAAGGATTGCGATATTAGCAGCAATAAAATAGTATAGTTAATACTGGAAATGTCCTAAATATTCTTTTATTATGCAATTCTTCCATAATCAGCAGATAAAAAGTATGTCAGATATTAAAAAAAATTAAATACATACAGATAAATTACACTACAAAACAAAAGCTTTCAATGTTAATCCGATATTCACAGTTTTAGTGAAGAAAATTGTATTTGACATTTGTGTCATTTGATATATAAATGTACGTCTAACACTATTTATGAACCGTTTTGATTTATTAAATTTGTTATTTTATACGTTTTACAGTTAATATTTGTTTAACTTATTATTTTATTTTTTTCTTTTAAAATAAATAATCATATCAGTGAAGACGACAGTTGTGAGAGGCATTCCACTAATTTTTCAAACGTGACGAAATATTGTATTACCTTTTAAGATTAGCTTCCATAAATCAAAATAAGAATATTTCATCTTAGGCAAAATATTTTACACCAGTTCATCGATTATCAGCAGCTCGTATGCTGACAAATTAATGATAGCTTGTCAAATGTTAGAAAATAGCTTCTAAAATCTCATAATTTTTTCTTTCCGCAGAAAATATTCCTAGCTCTATTCATTAGACTTCTACTTCATTAAGATATTCTCAGCGACTTCTACTTTCAGAAATAATTGAGGTCTTCAGTAAAGATCTCAGTCATTATTAGCGGCTTGCTATCGAATAATTTAAAAGGGGAGTCTTGTTGACAAGCCTACGGAAATTTTAAGAGTATTAGTTTTCAGGAAGAAAACAAATGTCGCATACCCATTTCTAAAGTGACGCAACTAAGAATAACTATAATAAACTCTAGTGAAAAGCAAAAATAAATTTTAGAATGCCATAGTAATGTACTTATTTTTGTAAAGCAAGCTGATTAGCAGTTATTATATTTTTTATTGACATAAAACAACTGTGCAATGTATTGTATATGTGTACTAACTTTTCAGTATGTATGTTATTTGCTCTTTTAATTTACTTTCTCAAGTTATTGGCTTTCGTTTCATAAATCATGACCAATTGTGACTGGAATCGATGAACAGAGATGTTTTAGTTTGTTAAATAAAAAATGAGATATGATGGAACTTTGTATTGTGAAAACATTGAGCTTAAACAGGAATGATGTAGGGCATCTAAGTGGGTAGCCAGGACTTACCTGTAAGATTGTGTAGGATTAAGAACTGGTTGCCACCAGCTCATCTTGAAGATTTAAATTATTGTGTATAGGAATTACTTGAGTATCAACTGTCTTCCATACATCACTGCTTATGAGTGCAGCGCATCAAATTTAAAAACTACTTACAAACAGTCAAATACACAGTTATCATCTAAATAATACAGCAATAAATAACACACTTTTACATTTGGGTTTAAAACTTATTCATTGATTTCAGATTACTTTTATTTAGAAAACAATTTTTTATCATTTTCGAATTAGTTTTTCTTCCTTTGTATTAAACTTTAATCTTTTTTGTTGTAATTTAGAAGTAAGTGAATGATTTGATTTATTCGTTCGAACAAATGTTACAAGGTAAATGGTCTTCCAATTCCATCATTCATTTCAATTCATTTCTTGCAGTCTGATTATTGAATATTTGCTACGATTGAAATTGTATAATTATTATTGATAAGTATGCATATTAATTATTCGTTGTCGTGTAAGTTGCTGTATGTGCAGTATTTATGATATATGCACATATTTGTTAATATTCTTCATCAGTTATATTAATAATAGACTTACACGTCTGATAAAATAATTTGTTATAAAACATAGCGTCAGTTACTTGCACCACATTATAAATGAGAGCAGGATTTAGCAAAATTTTTCGATAAAAAAAAGAAACATCAGTGCATCGTAATATAAGGACTTTAGACTAAATGAATTTTACACTTATTTTTAAACGAAGTAATTTATAATTATTTTCTATAATTAAACTTATACTTATTAGACTTTCATATAAGTAGAATCTTTATTTTGTATCCCTAAGTATTTGCAATTGTACTCTTTGACATTGCATTGACATCCAAAATAGAAACACCAAACTGACATCTTAGATTCATTCAAACTATGATCTTGAGTTAAAATATGTTTTAACCTTTAATAATATTAGAATATACTGTAACAGAAAGAAAACATTGAAGAGAATTTCTATTCTCGAAATCACTCGCAACAAAAGATAAAAAAGGATTAAAATTTTGTTTTCTATAACTGGACCTTAAGATGAATTTAACACCTACTTTCCATAATGACAGAATCGTGCTGCATATTTACCAGAAAATGTAACACATTATATTTTTATTGTAAACTTTGAAATGAAGCTTTTTTGATTATATTATAAATTCTTTATTTAAAAACTTACATTTTCTTTTATAAAATACTATTTAACTAACGAATGCCTAAGATATTTTATAATGCAGCATGATATAAGAGAATCTTTTCTTTCTAGATTCTGTGTATAAACAATCGTTTAGCACGAAACACAGAGAGGAAAACTTTTTAGTAGGGTGATCTCTCATTTAGTTGGAAATCTCGTGGGAAAGTATGCACATGTTTTCTGATGAATGTTTTTTGTAGTAAGAGAAAAATGATGAATGCAGTTCCCAAACTCAAGAATGAAGGCATTCCTTTTAAAGTTTAGACTTAAAAAGAATTCCAAAAGAGCTTTCCTGAAAATACTTATATGACCATTGTTCTTTTATTTTAATTGCAATAGAATTTCTGTAAGCTCAGAATGCTTATTTGTAGTATTTAGTATATATATTAAACGTTATTATCAAAGAGCTGATTACATGCACTTAAAAACTGTAAAATATGCATGGAAGTATGAACTAAAAAGTCTCCAAATAAGTTGCTAAAATAAACAAAATGTGCTTCTAACTTTTAATAAAAAACTATATTTCAAATTAAGAGACGGCTGTCTTTAAATTTTAATTGCAGTAAAACCCCGATAATTCGGATTAATTGGGACCAGACCCAATCCAGAGTATCGAAAATCCGAATTATCCGGAGAATAGAAAAAATGAAATAAAATAAAACATACTTACAGAAAATCACCTTTATGTTAAATTTATTGAATATTTACAGACGGTAAAAATGTTTACTTTGTAATAAAAAAGATTGTAATTTTCTGCTGTGCCAGTTTTCTGTGCCTTTAGCGAGCCGTACAGTCACGCATCCGCTTGAGCGTAAGTACTATAAATAATTTTCTGCAAGTGATATTGTAGAAGCGTTTTGTCACAATAATAAGGAAACAGACCTATGGGCTGACAAAGATCGGAAAGCGATTCTTATCAAACAATGGGTCTTACAGAGGCTATTTTACCTTGCTTTCTTACAATGCTCTAAGTAAAAATTTATTGTGCAGTGATTTTTTATGACATTTCTAAGTGGTTTAAATAGAAATTTGGAAAAATTGGAATTATCAAACTTAGTGATACATTGTTGTTTCTTTGAAAGATAACATCAAGGAGTTTAAATAAGAAAGTTTAAGATATTCTTCTGAAAAGATTTCAGAAAAAGTTTTTTTTGTTCAGAATACGACGATGAAACAAGTTAATGTTATGGAACTTAGCCAATCGCTTCTCAAATTCGAAAAAAATAATTGACTCAACCGATCCGGATTAACGGGGTCCGAATTAGCGGGGTTCTACTGTATATCCAATGAATATTTGATCATGAAATCAATATTTATTACTTGAAAACAAATGCATTACTTACAGCAATTTTATATATAAAAAAAAATACACATTACCACAATTTTTCATCTAATGCACGATATTTTTTAACTCAAATATTAGCTCAAATATTATTCAGTTATTTATTATATATTACCTAATTCTTAATTTATGAATTTCCTAAATTTGTGACTTACATTGTTTTATTTTTAGTTACTAAAATCTTTTACAACATTGAAATAAAAACCTAATAAAATGTTTAAGAAAAAACAGCCAAATTTATCAATTATGTTTGCTCTTAAAATAAATGTTTGATTTACTCACATTTTTCCTTGTAGATATTATCATAGAATAAACTTATTAAATGCATATCAGCAAAAATATTACTTACAAATTTTAACTAGAATTTAAAATGAAACCTATGTTTTACATTTATAAAACTTACGTAAAATGAAATATTCTAAGATGCTTACAATATTTTTATTGGTAATTTATTTCATTTTTTTCTGCTGACTGTTATTAAGAGAATACAGATTGTTTACACTATTTTACTTGTATTTCGATACGCGTTACTTTTTTTATGAAAATTGGGTTTTAAATAACTCATGCGTACTTTCTGCTCTTTCTTTCATGCGTCAGGACAAATGAATTTGTGAGTGTTGATACTTTAATATGTTATGATTAATTTTATGGCGATAAAGAAAAGTTTTAATTCGATTTCATTTTCAGTTTTGCAGATGCAGCCTCTGACTTGAATTCCATGAGATGCTCAAAGTAATTCTGGATATCGTTAAACCCAAAGGCTGATGCGTCTTGTGAATTTTCAGAGTGTTAAAATGGGTAAGCAGAACGCATCCCGAAGTAGCAACCAATACCGCATTCCTATACCTTTAGAACCCTTAAAAGATGGCCACAGCATGGATCCAAAAGAAAGAACTTTTCTCGAAGCAGCCGAGAGAGGTGATAGACCAACAATGGTTCGCTGTTTACAACAACCAAATCCAGTCAACGTGAACTGTACAAATATTTTGGGTCGAAGTGCCATACAAATCGCTGTTGACAACGAAAATGTAGAAATAGTAGAACTTCTGCTACAACAAGAAAGTGTAAAAATCGGAGATGCCTTGTTGTATGCCATCAGAGAAGGGGTTTACAAGATTGTGGAAATGCTTATCAATCATCCCAGCATTACAAGTGAGATGTTGGCGAATGATTGGGCAAAAACTAGACAACCTGGTGAAGAAAGCTCAGACTATTCTCCAGATATTTCTCCTATTATTTTAGCAGCTCATTGTAATCAGTTTGAAATACTTCAATTACTGTTATCGAGAGGAGCCGTTATAGAAAAACCTCATCCACTCTCCTGTAGTTGTCAAAAGTGTCATGAGGGTATGCACACAGATAGTCTGCGGTATTCCTTACGTAGAATACATACATACAGAGCTCTTGCAAGTCCAGCTTGGATGTCTTTAACAAGTGAAGATCCAATACTAACGGCCTTTAAGGTAAAATCATATTTTTTAAACTTTTCATTTAGAAATGTCAGTACTAGAATACCCTAATTTCCTGCCTATAATCCGCGGATCAAACAATTCTTTTTCGACCCAGAAATTTTATTTCGTAAATGAAGGCAAATATTTACGGCGATCTGAAAAGTTATATTTTATTTAATAAAATTTCTGGGTCGAAAAATGATTGTTTGATCCGCGGATTATACGCAGGAAATTAGGGTATTTAGCTATACACACAAAATACTGTGAATTAGTTTTATTGTTTCATTTTGTGAAATGAATGTATTACTTTTAAACTGAATATTATACTTTTTTTTAAACCCTTCGAGACGTATGTATTTTCCACTTGTTTTGATTTTTTGCACAAAATTTTTCATTCGTTTTTCTAAATTAAAAATTTTAATTTTTAATCACGGAAAACTGTAAATAATGAAGCAAAAACAATTAATATTTTTGGAACTCTAATAAATAACAAAAAAAAAATTTCATATTCAAGCTTATTCGCTTGTAGTGAGATCCCTGATTCAATTTATACAATGCACTGATAATAAAATTATTCTAACAAGTTAAGAACGAAAAGTATCATAAAAGCCTTTTTCGGTTTAATATTTCTGTCGGACGCATCAAATAATTATCAACTTAACCATTTCAGGTCCAAGCCATTTGTATTCGTAAGATGCTAAAATAATTGAGCGCCATCAGTATTTACAAGAAAATTTGTTTCTAAACAAGTAAATGTATATTTTCGCGTACTAATAAAAGTGAAATTTTCAGAAAATATTCGGGTGCCAATGAGGCAATTAGGGATAAAAATTACGTGATACCATAGCGGTATCACTACTCTTCAATTGGTTAAGGGGTCTTGTACTTTTTAAGCGTGATGAAATTTACCGAAGAAATTCAAAGTTTGAATTAGTCTATCTTTAAACCATTGTTATGTGTTAGCATGGACTTTTGGACATTGATTCAATAGATTTTGTTTTACAGTATGCTACCATTATAATTTTATTAGCGTATTACAGAGTTTGTGTATTTTTGAAATTAAAAAAGTTTTTTTTTCTACTTTGTAAGTAAATGCACGCACGATAGCTTGTGAACGTAAGCATGAATTTTCACGGAATTTGGTATAGGGGGAACTGAGGCACATTGATACATGGGGCACATTGATACACCCCCTCTACTGCTCACAGGGTCATTACAGGAAGTTTCACAACCACTCCAAAAGGTGATGCTAGTGCACTCAACAACATACAGAAAGTCTTGGAATGATTCAGTTGTTTGATGAAACGGGATGGGTGATTTATTGTTTTTGTAGATCAAAAGTAAATTCGAGTTGTACAATTTAAATGGTATTATATAACTGTTCTAGTGTTTTCAACCGAAAAGAATACTCTCCCTGGCAAGTAAAATTACTCTTTATCAGTTTCTCATTCTTTTTTGTTAGATAAATTATGAAGTATTGGATTTGAGACTCATTTTATTCAAAATGGCTTTATGGGGCACATTGATACAGTCCTTGTCGGGGCACATTGATACAGTCCTTGTCGGGGCACATTGATACAACCTAAATCTTTTCTAGTTCATTTTTTCATTACCTTTTATTATTATTTTTTTTACAATGCACTCCCTAATCCAATCATTTTTCACTAAAAGTTTCTAATATTAGTTTTTATTGAAGTGAAATAGCTTTATTTCTTTACATTAGAACATCTTATAGTATTTTTGCAAAGAGAAGACGTACGAACTTACCCAACATATAGTGCTAGTAGAACTAATTAAAGAAAAGGACGTCAGACTGGAAAATCTCAAATTTATATCAATTATCCAGAGATAAAAGTATTTACTACATAAAAAGTGTTACGTAAGAGAAACAAGCTGCAGAACAGCACAGGATAACTATATTTAAAACAGAATTTTTAATATAATTATCCTTTATTTTCTGTTTATAAACCGATTTATAAACAGAAAACTTGGTAATTTTTCATCTTTCCTAAGAAAGAAGATAATGCTGGGGTTAAAGTTCCAGATATGACAAAGTTACCACAGCAAACAATCAGACAAGGAACAGCCAGAACATCAGGTCATTAGACATTTCATTTTGATTGCTTTAATATTGCTTTCAAATAAAGTGTGGGTGATTTGAATTTTTATAAATAATATAAAATGGTTTGCTAACTATTTTTCTATGAAAAATATGCATTGGTGTTATTTTGTCTCCATTTTTCTCAGACGTATCAAAGTGTATCTATCTGCCCCGGGGATTGGGCACATTGATACAAATTACTTTTTTTGATTTTTTAAAAATTACATGCAAAAATAATATAGAAAACAACGATTGTACATTTGTATAACACACTACACAGGTTTTGCTGACATCACATAGAAAAATACCTTGAAATTTCTGCTTTCTAGACACCAAAATTTTTCTTAGAAAAAAGCTGTATCAATGTGCCCCAGTTCCCCGTACATAATGAACAAATATGCGTGTTTAAAATAATCTACTTTTAAGTATTTACGATAATAATATTTATAGTTATAACTATTTTCATTCATTACAGAATGTAAGTTTAGGTTTTTTTTCTTTTTTACGAAAATATTTTTTTACATGAAATAATTTTGACCTAAGAGTAGGTCACTTTGAAGATACATATATGCTTATTATAGATATAACATTTCATAACAGTCCATACATACGTTCTCAACGTCCATACATACGTCACTTCTTTCAAGCGCAGAATAACTTACGGAGTTAGAAAAATTAACAATTTTAACTTCTCCAATAAACAAGCCCTATAAAAGATAACTTAGATTCTAGTTGTATTATGTTAAAAAGTATAATCTATTTAACCAATAGTCCAAATTTCATGTTTATGCATAAAAAGTTAATGAAGATACGCTAATTTAAACTTTCAATGTGTTTCGTTGATTTTTGACGTGTTTAAACGATAGAAGATCCCTTAATACAAGATTCTGCATATGTTCATTTTTAGTTAAAATACAGCTCTGAAAACTACATCTTGCTATTTTCTATTTTTTAATGCAAGCATTTTTTCATTTTAGTAAAAACATTAGTTTTTATTTTGACGGTGAGTATCGAAAGGATTTCCCTATCTAGAAATTCAAACTTCTAGTGAATGACAGAAACCGACAAAGTTTTCTCATCTATAAACGACGAAAAAAAATATTTTTGAAAAGGTTTGAAATAAATACTTTGTCATTCAATCACTTGCTACTGAACGTCGGTAGAATACACATTTTAAAGTCCAATTTGGGAAAAGAATTTAAACTAACCAAATCGAGCTTTATACGAAATTCCCATTAACTTTAAACATTAACACTTAGTAATTGCAGGAAAGAAAAAAACATTTGGCAAAGTTTTTTCATCCATGAACGACGAAAGAAAACGATTTTGAAAAGATTTGAAATAAATACTTTGTCATTTGATCATTTGTTGCGGAACATTGGTAGAATACACTTTTTAAGTGTCAAATTTCGGAAAAGAATTTAAAATAACCAAATAAAGTTCTATTCGAAATTCCCCATTAACTTTAAACTTTACAATTAACTAATTCCAGCAAACAAAAAAGTGTTTGACTAAGTTTTCCCATCCATAAACGACAAAAGAAAACGTTTTTGAAAAGATTTGAAATAAATACTTTGCCATTTCAACATTTTTTGCTGAACATCGGTAGAATACACTTTTTAAGAGTCAAATTTTGGAAAAGAATTTAAAATAACCAAATCAAGCTTTATTCGAAATTCCCTATTAACTTTAAACATTTTCATTAATTCCTGTAAAAAAAAGCGTTTGGGAAGAAAAGTTTTCGTGTATATAAAGATGTATGACTAGATCATAAGATCTCTCCCTACCCCGAGACTTTAAGAGCGATGTAAATTACTATTTAAATATTTTTTGGTTTAGCCACGCATAAAACCGAAAGTCACGCTATCTTAATACCTTCTGCAGTGTGTCAAACGCATTACACGATCTGTTTAAAACTTAATACGTTACATTATAAATTCCTTATATCCACAGATAACCCGATAAACCACATACAATAAAAACAGACTCCAAATTTTCTTTTCTAATTAGTCATAAGAAATGACTTCTCAGATTTTTAGAGCCTATGTTACTGAGCTCTCTCTTCACATCCTACCAAAAAATGTTCCAGATTTATAAATCCTTCATTTTAAAATGTCCAGGGTTTTTTTCTTCCTTTTTTTTTTCCCCTTCTCTGAAATGCACTTTTTTGTGGCAAACGTATCTTTGAAGGTAGTCTCGACTGTGGTTAAACATTTTATAGCTTTGACACACAAAAGCCATTGTGAAATTCTCATTTAAAGCAGAAACAACTTATAGATTTTCCCGATATATATAGATGACGATGATGCATCTCTGAAGAGCTCGCGAATATAACTAATTGCAAATATGCCAAACTCCGACTTTTTTTAGAGCAAAGAAATAGTTTTCGAATCAGAAATTTATTTAGCGAAAGAAATTAGATTTCAAATGACAACCACATTTAACACAAGATACATTTAATTTAACAAATGTTCCTGTTCAAAGTACGTTTTCTTGATTTTCAAAAAGCCGGAGGTAGACAAGTATGCTATATGCCTTAATGTCAGCCGTTAAAATTCACTCGTGAATGATGCACGTCTATTTTGTCATACATCTTATACAAGTAGGATTAACATAATCGTTTACGAATACATCATTTTTAAGGCACCCAATCGCGTTTCTATCAAAATCCATAAGACATCCTTTTTTTTCGATAATAAACTTTTTGGAATCGACTTCTTTTTTCAATTTTGAAGAAAGACTTTTACTTTGAAATGAAAGATGTTAAAAGTAGCTATGCAAAATTTTAGGTTTATTGAAATTTCATGAATATGTCGTTTAATGAAATCTAACAAATATAATAGTTATTTTGCATACTATTCGAATAACAATAGGCTAAAGAAGAATATGAAGAAGTTTAGTAAATATCGTATTGCAACAAGATTAAACAGACATACAATTTTTAAATAAATTTTTGTGTTTTATCACAAACTATTTGGTCGGAAAACTACCCCTTATTTTAAATTTAAAAGGCGAAACATATATTTCAAATAAAAAAATTGTAACGGTGTAAAGAGAATAAATAGTCCAGTCATTTTAGCACCTTTTTTTGCAAATAGCGGAAAAAATTAGAACAAAGCTGGATTTTTGCATAGGTGCTAGTTAGGGTATGTAGTTTAACATACTAAAAGTCCCCATCGATCCGATGTGAGCTTTCGCCTCCAGGGGGCGCTAAAGAGCTTGAAAATCAGCTTTCTGTGAATATCTCACGAACAATGGCATCTAGACAAAAAAGTTTAATTACAAAAATGTAGATAATTTAATTTCCTACAAAAAGTGTCATTAACATTTTTTTGTCACACCAACCCTTCCCTGCCAAAAATTAAGATAAAGTAAACATTATTGAAGAAGAATGTGCAAGCACAATCATAACGCGGCGAAGAGGCAGAACAAATACTAAACAACTTTTGATTCCCCCCCTCATCTCTCCCCCATTGTTTGTATTGCGTTTTCGCGCGCTTGTGCAATGCGTCACCTGAGAATAATATGGTTCTATCTGTGTTTTTGAAAAAATCGACTTATCGATATAGAAATGTTCTATTTGTATCTATGAGGATATATCTGGATTAAAATAATGTCGTAATATAAGTATAAGGTTATATGTAAATTATATATAACATAATTTTGATGCAAAAATGCCTTCTTAGATACAAATAGAGTTTTTCTATATAGATAAGTCAATATTTTCAAAAACACAGATAGAACTTTATTATTCTCAGGTGACGAATAGTCATTACCCAATACCCTATCTCTCTTTGCATTTGTCGAAATGTACCATGAAGAAGTACTTTCCAATATTTTATTTTTATTTGGTGCTTATTTCGCTAAGTATGAAATGACCCTAATTTATTGAACCAAGTATTTATTCTTTTTAAGATTTTAGGAAGGGGATAATTTTATTTTCAACGCATGTTGTAGAAAGTTTTAATTTAGTTATGACAGTTTAAAATGACTCTTTCTTAATTGCTGATTCTGAGGGGAAAATGGAGATTGACAAGATAGTTTATCTTGCATGAGATGAGGACTGGGTTTCGAAAGATTTTGTAAAAATAGAAAAAAAGGGACTGAAGTCGCTTGTGACAGCAAGTTCGGAAAGAGATGACCATAAGTGGAAAATATTTGAAGAAATGGCTAAAAACAATAATAAATTTACAGTTCATTCAAAAAATAAGAAAAATTATTCACGAAAGAATTCTATTAAATCATACAATAAATCTATTGCAGAAAAACGATCAACATCCGCACAAATTAATCATCCATTGAAGGAAAAATTGAGAAATGTCAGTCCGTTGTTTGAATTTAAGGGAAAATGTTTGTTATTTCTGATATATTAGACGAAGATTTTTTACAGAAGGAAAAAAAGAAAACTCTAAAGTATCGCGAAAAAGAATTTTTTTCAATCTAATCATTAAAATAAGACACGTCTCATATCTATGCTTATGGAGAAATTTATGGAGAATGGTTTCGAAGCGAAACAAGCAGAAAATGATGCAGGCACACTAATTGTTAACACAGCTATTGAAGTAGCAAAGCCTGGTGCGCTTACTGCTGTTGTTGGCGATGATGTTGATTTGCTAGTATTGTTGACAGCTTTAGCACCTCCAGAGATAGAGATATTTTTTATTAAGTCTGGAAGAGGACGAATTGTATCCACCCTGTATTCATCGCACAGTCTTAACAATGATGCTGTTCTAAAAGATCATATATTGTTCCTTCACGCTTTTTCAGGTTGTGACTCGACATCAACAATGTTTGGGAAAGGTAAAATGTCGTTAGCAAAATTTTTGAAGAAGGAAGAAGATCATAACATACAAGTTGCCAGCAAGAAGTGATCAAGTATCTTAATTTGAAGTTTCCGAGGCTGGAAAAACTATTTTTCTTGCTTTATACGGCAGTAAAGCAGAAATTTCTCTGAAGAAGTACCATTATGTACATGTTTCAAGAAAAGAGTTGCTGTTGGTGAAAAAAAGCCTTTTATCGTTGCCGCCTACCGAAGATGCAGCTAGATTGTACAGTTTACGTATTTATCATCAAGTACAATACTGATTGAGCAATAAACTACTTCCTGAGAACTGGGGCTGTCAAAATGCACCTAATTTGTTTCCAATTCTTGCTACCTTACCGCCCGCACCAAAAGATATTATTGAATCTATTTTTTATACTTGCTCCAAAGGATGTGGAAAAGCATGTGGATGCCGAAAAATTGGATTGAAATGTTCTGATATTTCATAAATTGCTGTGGAGTTTCATTTCATATTGCAAGTAAAATTGAATTTCAAGAAGAAGAAAATATTGACAGTAATCCTGCCCACTGCAAGGGAGGAGGGAAGCGCTACTTCTGTATTCAGAGATGATATCGAAAGGCAAACAAAAAATACCGAAAGCAGCAGAGCAACGAAGGAATAAATACAGATAATGACGAATCTGAATCGAGTGTAGAAATTGAAGCTATGCAAAGAACTACTACAGCAGTTAAAAGACTGAAATAGGAATAAGCCAGTCACTATAAGTGGAATATGCCTACGGGGGAAACCACAATAAAAAAAAACCGCACTAAGTGTTTTACCTCAAGGGTGGTGTGAAAATAAGCATAACTGTATATTATATATTCACTTTCTCCAATCAAAGATGAGAATTATAGATCTGTTTACAAATTTTTTTTTTAAAGTAGCAGCAGATTTTTTGTATTTTTATAATTTTGCTTTCAAATATGTTCACGTTTTTACATTTTTGACAGGGAAGGGTTAATGTGACAAATAAATGTTAATGACACTTTTTATAGGAAATTAAATTATCTACAACTTTGTAATTCATTTTTTTTCTCTAAATGCCATAGTTCGTGAGATATTCACAAAAAACTGATTTTCAAGCCCTTTAGCGCTCCCTGGTGGCTAAAGCTCACATCGGATCGATGGGGACTTTTAGTATGTTTAACTACATAACCTAACTAGCACCTATGCAAAAATCCAGCTTTGTTCTAATTTTTTCCGCTATTTTTGCTAAAATGACTGGGCTAAAAAGAAAACGATTATTATTACTATTATTACAAAATTCTGAATTAAATGAAGTCATAATAACAAGTACATAGACATACACTATCTCTACTACATGAAGATAATATCGAAAATTATTGTTTACACAAAATATACTGAATTACAAGATAGGTCCTATTAATAAGACTCGAAATTAAAACAGGTTAACTTTTATAAAATGTATAACTGTTAGCCATTTTACAACTTTAAATATCAAAGAAATAAAAAGAGAACAAAATTGTCTAAAGAATCTTACGTGTTTCCTGAAAAATTTGAAATGTGTGATTTATAAAGTTTTGAAATCATTTATTCAAATATTCTTAAATCTGGTAAACAATATGCAGTCTGTTCCATCGCTCTATATACGAAGTTTTAAGGTAAATCTTTTAAGAAGGCAATCACAGTCAAAATAAAACAAATAATGTTTAGATAAGAAAGGGGTGTAAAAGCGTTTCCCTTTACATATTATTTAATAATAGTATTCCCCCTCTTTTTTATAGTTACAATATTCTCTAAATTCATAACTTCATTTAATAAGCTAAATTTTTAATCCTATTATTTCTATTCATTTGGTAACGGCCACCAGTTAATTTATGACGGCGTTTTCACATCGTACAGCAACATTGCGCTCTTAAGTTGTAGTTTCAATCCTAAATTCGTAAAAAATCCCAGAATATTGAAAAAGGCAACACAATGAAAACTGTATTTTCTGGAGACAAGTTTTTTATTTATTTCACAGTTCCAAGAATGAGTGCCGTGCCAGAGAGAGACCATAGCAACAATCAGTCCGATTCTTTCGAGATACAGAGAAGGAGTCCTCATAAATACATTTTTCCCATTGTCAAGTGTTGGCACGGTACATGTACATAAAAATAGCCAAGAACGACTGATACGCACAAATTGCGATGAGAGAAGGTAAATGCCAGATTTCCATTACATAGACTTTCAATGACAGAAACCAAAGTGCATGATTTGAAATAATTAACGCCAAACGATAAAAGAGAGCATATGGCCAGGAAACCACAAGGAATGAATTCCTTACAGAGGGTTGCTGAAAGTCCCACGGGATGAGAAGACAAATCATCGTCAATAAAATAAAATAAGAGACAAGCATAATACATCTGCTTCTTAAGCAAATAGCGTTTAAATATGAATAAATTCTGCCTAGTAATAAGGCCTTATCAAAGGTTGTTGAAAGGGGTAAAAATACATACAGTTACATGAAAGAAACGAATGTACGTTGTGGTTTTAAAGAATCATTTAGCGATAACTAAAATCATATTTTAAAATAAAATGGCCATTACCAAATGAATAGAAATAATGGGATTAAAAATTTAGCTTAGTAAATGAAGTTAGGAATTTAGAGAATATTGTAAATATAAAAAAAAGAGGGGGAATACAATTATTAAATAATATGTAAAGGGAAACGCTTTTACAAGGGAGAAGATACAATTAGGGCGAGAAAAGAAAATGATAAGATATTGCTTCGTGCTTTTAAATCCAAAACTGGTAAACACAAAAACTGAGTTTGGGAAGTATAACTGTAAAATCTGTTGCTTTAATTTTCCTGTTCTGAATTCGAATCCCGCTCTGAATGGAAACGCAATTCCAACCAGAAATTGTTTCGTAACGTAAGTTAAATAAAAGCCACAGAGAAAGAAATTAAATATATTAATCAGTTTTTTAAAGAAATTTAGTGTAAATCGTTTTTAATCAACGTTGAGTAAGATTTCAACATAATAAGAAATTTAATTTCGAGCTGTGATACTAGAGACAACCTTTTGAGTAATTCAAAGAGCTACTGTTTTTAAGATTGATTACAAAATTTATTAATTTATTACTATATTAAATAAAACAAAAATCGCAAAAGAAATTAAATTCTTCACATAAAATATACATTTGTATTACAAAAAAAAAAAAAAAAAAAAAAAAAAAAAAGCAGTATTTATATAGCTTTTTCATTACCCCTGACCGCCGAGCAAAACGGCAAAATTGTAAAGTTGTTTTCTCAGCATATTTTTTTAAACGCTAAATAAAAATCTTTTTATGTAAAAATTTTATTACATATAGACATATGAACCATGAAAGTATCATTATTTAATCATTACTTAATTTTTTGATTATACGTAATGCATTGCTTTAATTTAAACAATGGTTTTATACACTATCTACCAATAAGTGTTTGAAAAATTTCGATTTTTGACATTTTCTCAAATATTTAAAAATATACTTGTCGGATTCTTCTGAAACTTCAGGATTATTAAGATTATGCCTGACCTCATATTTATCAACATCCATTTGATAAGCAGGGCAATTAGGGGGCCGACAAAAAATTTAAGAATAACAGAAATATTTGGGATCACCCTGTACATAAAAATGCACGAAACGATTTATCGCTGCAGAATACAAATATGTGGATACTGCACAATATGTACAATGATTTTTGTAAGAATAGCATGTATATTCATGGAGAAAGAGGGATTTTTTTAAATAAAATTCAAAAATTCTGGTATGTTTTTTGTTTATATCATGCAGGGTTTCTGACCAAATTTAACGCAAATTTCAGAAATATTGGCAAAATCTATTAGAAAAAATACAGCGCAATTGGAATATAAATATATTAAATGTTTTATGAAATATGAGTAGTTTTATGAAATAATTTTTATCTGCGCATGCGCGAACAATGAAAACGATTCTTTTACACCATTTAATAGTCAATTCTATAAAGTAACTTATAAAAAAAATGTCAATTTGTGGAGAATACCTTATCATTCAGCCGTTTTTAGAGAGCAATGTAAAAACAGTTTACTTATAATAATGATATCTTTTTGAATTTTCACGATATTTGATTGGATTTTTTTATAAGTTACTTCATAGAATTGACTATTAAATGATGTAAAAGAATCGTTTTTATCGTTTGCGCATGCGCAGATAAAAATTATTTCATAAAACTACTCATATTTCATAAAATATTTAATATATTTATATTCCAATTGCGTTATATTTTTTCTAATAGATTTTGCCAATATTTCTGAAATTTGCGTTAAATTTGGTCAAAAATCCTGCATAATATAAACAAAAAACATACCAGAATTTTTGAATTTTTTTTTAAATCACTCTTTTTCCGTGAATATACATGCTATTCTTACAAAAATCAGTGTACATGTTGTGCAGTATCCACATTTTTGTATTCTGCAACGATAAATCGTTTCGTGCATTTTCATGTACAGGGTGATCCTAAATATTTCTGTTATTCTTTAATTTTTTGTCGGCCCCCTAATTGTCCTGCTTATCAAATGGATGTTAATAAATATGAGGTCATACAAAATCTTCATAATCCTGAAGTTTCAGAAGAATTCGGCAAGTATATTTTTAAATATTTGAGAAAATGTCAAAAATCGAAATTTTTCAAACACTTATTGGTAGATATTGTAGTAGTGAAACCTACTCCTTAGAGAACGAATATATAAGTTCGCGATAGTAAGGTTTAAGCCTTCAAAGATTTATATATATTCATTTTGAAAAGTATTTTGTATTAGTCTTTATTAAAATGTATTATAAATTTTCACTGACTTAAAAAATTAAGTTAAAGAACTTCAGATGTTCGAAATTTCTTATTCAGGGTGCCCAATCTCAACGATGTCTATTGGCTAATTCCTAAACCGATAGTCATAGACATCTAGTTCTATTTAAAAAATGTTTCAAATCAGGAAAAGAAATATTTTAAAACGATTTGGGTCAATAAAACTATTTCTTAAATAATTACGAAATTTAAAGTTTTATATGACCCCTCGATCCAATAAGTTATATTTAGTAAAATTTTCCTGCTACACAGTCAAGTAAGACAAAATTCACGTTATTCTACAATTTAAATTGCCCGAGCAATAGCTGTTTAAAGTTCGAGCATATTTTATGCGGCTAACTAGGGGTCATTTACAAAATTAGTAAAAATATAATTTCGTCGGATATATAAAAAAGATGGTTGAGAGTGAATTTAATATTGCAGTATAAATTTGAAATCCTTAACCATTCGCACATATTAATACAAAATGTACAATTTGTAATAAACATATAGAAGGAGAAAAAAAAACGAATATTTGTTAAAGGGGTCCGTGCCATATTTTAAAATAATTTCTATTTAGTGACTTAAAATTTTGAATTTCCTTGTAATGGATAAACATATCAATTGTAATTAAAGTTACATCATGAAACTTCTCGTAATTTTTTTATTAAAAATTAAAAAAAAATATTTAAAAAGTGAGGCAAATTAAAATAAATATAACGCGGAAAAATATTTGTAAAATTTATTTTTTTTTTCATTTATATAAATAGAAATATCTAAATTTTAATTTAGATTCAGCATTTTAAAAAATATTAGTTAAAAAAAAATTAAAATATTTAAAATAAAATATGAAAAAGATTATGTTACTTTAAAAAAATCAATTTTCAAAAGTAATTTGTTTTTCAAATTTGCTGAATCAAAATTAAAGTAAAATAATTGAAAAAAATCATGTTGCAAGTTTAAAGCAATTAAGGATAAACGTTTTGTAGAAAATTTGTTACATTACACTACACTGTAAAAATTGGGATATGTCATGTTTTTATGTTTTGATAATTGATTCTTATAAAATTAGCGAAAATTCGATACTGTAAAATAGATGTGACTGCTGTGTTTTACCTTTTGATAGTTGATTCTTAACGGTGAATATGAAAATGACTTTCATTTTTAACCATCAAATCAAGATTTTTCGAAAATTATAATTGTGTAAAAGTTCGAAGTCTAAAGTTAAAACTAAATTTTCTTCGTTTCATCACATGGGACCTCTTAGCTGTTTAGCTGTTAGAAGTCCAGTATAAGCCAAAATATTGAATAAATTATTGAATTAAATTAAATTAAGTTTTACATCTATTTTATAGTATCAGAATTTTGTTGTATTTTAACTTTGACATTTACAATTCTCAAAAAATTATAGTGTGAGGTTTAACCCTCACTTGAAGGTCATTCTCAATGAAGGTCAAAAAAGGTCATTCTCAAATTCTATGCTAAAACGTTCATAGAAATCAGTTATCGAAAGTTAAAAAACGCTATTTTATAGTATGCGTTTCTTGCTATTCTTTAACTTTGACAATTTATGATTTGTGAAAAATCCTGACATGAGTGTTAAAATTAAGGTAATTCTCCGATTCAATGATAAAAAATATAGCAATTGGAATCTGGTGTTATCTAATCTGCAATTTTTTCATAAACTTCTTGGTGGTAATATATCCGAAATTTTTTATGTTATCCTTTAAAATAAAAGTAAATGGTAACCATCGAAATTCACAATAATATTAGATTGTCATCAGATTTACGTTGGTATATAAAACTTAGTCTCGATCGGATATTTAATAGTGAGTAAAAGTTTGAGTTTAAATTTTGAACTGGAAAACCATACATACGATTGTTGAAGTTAAATAAAAAATTGTAAAATTAACATAATTTTTGTAACAATAAATAATGAAAAAAATTCAGTCTCAAATTTTTACAAAATAAAAAAATGTGTTGAAATACAATTATTTTAGCCAATTTCAAATTTAATTAAAGTTAACCCAATCCTAATAATTGTATTATTTTTTTAAAGCGCAGGTACACATGACAAAAGTTCTCATATATCACTTGGTATATTAACCCTGAAAGCATAGCCGAACCCATTTGTGTTTAGATACAGAAAAGTGATGTAATTCATGCATTTATAAATTTTTATATCGGTCAATTTTAATGTTATATGAACAAGACTTGTTTTGTTTTACTTGTCAATGTAATGGAAAATTTTACTAAATATAACTTATAGACCGTATAAAAATTTAAATTTCGTGATTTTTTAAGAAATGTTTTTATTGACCCAAATTGCTATTAAAAATATTCTTTACCACAATTCAAACATTTTTGTAATTAGAATCATATGTCTATGACTAACGGTTTAGGAATTAGCCATTGGCCACCTTTGTGAGTGGACACCTGTATATGATTCTTTACGTTTAGATTTTGGCATCGTCTTACATAACATAAAATTTTATTTATGCCAGTTAATAACTTGCTTGACTGGATTCGAATTCAACATTTAGTTTTAGTGATTCATCTGTGAGGCAACTTGGTTCCATTTTTGTCATCGCACATCGCATTTAAAATATGGAACTATATGTCTATGACTAACGGTTTAGTTGTTAACCATTGGACACCGTTGATAGTGGACACCCTGTATAAGTGGCATTATATGAATTATGTACATTGGAAATTCATAATAACACCTTCCCGCCTCAATGAAATAAAGCTGTTTAGCATGCATCCGCTAGTAGAAAGATTGGCAGCAAAGAGTTAATGTAGGACTTCCTTTCAAATCAATAAGTACATTTCCATTATTTAATCATTCTATTGTTTTCCAAGCTCGTTTTTAATGCATGCATGAATGTCCAGAGAAGAAGGATTTAAGTTAATTATTTTAACTAAAAGTCAATATACAGAAATTCTTATAGCTATCATAGCTATGAAATTGATATATACAGGGTTTTCCTAAAATATACGTCAGAAATGTAAAGGTAGGTAGAGGGGACCTAAATAAGAATATTTCGCATAGGTGTGTGGTAATGCCACATTGAGCCGGCATGGTGCGCTGATGACTGCGGTGTACGAAATCGCTTCGCTAGCAGGATTCATTATTTCCCGCACGGATATCAAACAGCATGCATAGTTTCACCAATGTGGAGCTTGCCGACAGGCATTTCATGTATGGACTGCAAAAGGAAACCAATTAGCTGCTCAGAGAAATGTACAGGGAGCGATTCCCGGATAGGAATCAGCCGGATCGTCGAACATTCGAGCGTATTCATCGGGAGTTACTCACAGGTGGATAGTTTTATGTTTCCAGTCATGGAGCTGGCATTAAAAGCTACAGCAAAGCTCCTGCAGTGGAAACCAGAATACTAAACACAGTAGAGAATAATCCTTTGACAAGCTCGAGAGCTGTACACTCTAAAAAAACTGTGTAAATTTACACATAAAAACAGGTATATCGATGATACAAAAACGACATGTCTATGTGTGTAAATTAGTGTGTAAATTGCCAAAATACACGCCTAATGTGTAAATTTGAAAATACACATTTTAAAGTGTAATTTGATGATAAGTCCAAATGTGTAAATGTTATCTGATAAGTCTTGAAATACACACTTTAATGTGTAAATTGCAGAAGAATACACAGATTTATGTGTAATATTCTCACACATTCATATGTGTAATTTTCTGTGATTAAATGTATTTTTGTGTATAATACAAGAAACACATACTTTTGTGTTTTATGTAAAATACTCAATTTTTTGTGTAGTATGTAAATTACACAGGTTTTTGTATAATATGCAAAATACACAGATTTTTGTGTAGCATTCTCTTCATATAAATATTTCTGCTAAACATGCAAAACACAGATTTGTGTGTAAAAATCAAAATACTTAGATATTTGTGTAATATTCCAGAAGACATATTTTTATGTATTTAGCGTTAACATTATATGTTTTAGTATGTTTAAATTGGGAATTAATTCCCAATGATTAATAATGATAATTTTAATGATTAAAAAAATTGTACAAAGAACAATATCATTTACTGATTGAGATTATATTTTCTGGTAGCTCTGTTTGATGCTCAGAAAATAGTGTACCAGCAATATATTTTGTCAATTTTCACACCACACTAAATAAAAGACAAACCATTTTCGTATCACCGATAAACCCGTTTTTATATAAAGCATGATAAACTGAAATTTTAATTACCAGTTTGTAATTTCTTTTAGAGTTGGTTTATAGCTCTACAATCGTGAGATCACAATTTATGCGCAGACTGTGCATAATTTCAATTCCTTACAATTTCTGTCTTTTAAATTAAAGTTAAAAAAAATTCTCTCGCTCATATTTACTGCTATAACAACTCATACTGTTTTTAATATTTTAAAGAGCAATTTTTTCAGAAATATTTATTATTAATAATATTAATAATACATTTTAATATTAGTAACATTAATAGTATTAATAATACATACTTATACATTAATAATATTAATACTAGCTATCCAAGTACATTAATTAGTGTTTCACCAATATTTCATAATCTGAAAGATAACGAATGTTGTTATTTGCGTATTATTCAATATACATATGACCATAGGCTAAAAAAGAATTTTGGGAAATGTTTAGAAAATATTGCATTGCAATAAGATTTAATTGATATTAGAACTTTCTCCTACTTTCTGCGCATTATTAGACATGATTCTTTCAAGAAAGTAACTTTTATTTTAAATTTAAAGAGTGAAATATGATGTTTGAAATAAAAGAATCGCAAACAGCGCAGAGAAAATTAACCAAATAATGATAATAATTATTATTATTATTAAATGCTTAAGCATAAAATGAAGTCATATAGTAAATGCATAGACATATACTAACATTAATGCATGTAAATATCTGCAAATATATTTCTTAAAACAAAATAATACCCCATTAAAAGACGCGTACTATGAGTAGTACATCATACCTGAAAGAACTGAATCAGATTATTTTGATATAAATTGGAATTTTATGATTTTTGTCCCCAATGTTCAAATACTGAATGACTACTAAGGATTTTAGTCTACAAAAAAAAAAAAAAAAAAAAAAAAAAAAAAAAAAAAAAAAAAAAACCTCTAATTGCTAACATAATCTGAGTCTTTATCCTTTAACTAACATACTTAATAGTTCATAGTTACAGACATTATAAAAACTACAAAGTAGTTTTATAATGTCTGTAACTATGAGCTATTTTTAGTAGTAGTGTCCTTTGTACCATATAATAACATTATATATATTAATATTTTGCGATAATATTATGCAATATTATGCAAAACTACATTAAATACTAGTGATATTTACATTTATTCCAATTATTAATAACTGTATTTAACATAAACTATTAACACTATTTAAAATTAATAATTATTAAACAGCAATCTCTGTATTTAGGAACATAATATACATTTTTAATTAGCATAAAATTAGTAATAATATAATTTTTAATTAGTATATAACATATTTTAATTACTAAAATGATTATTAACAATTTAGTGCTCATTCTAGAAAGAAAAAAAGGGAAGATGCTAGTTCCAAAAAATACATTATTTCATGGGGAAATATACTGAATGTGTTTAGTAATTATAAAAAGCATTCAGTTTCTCATTATGATAAACAAAGTGCCATTAATTTTGATAATTTTATGAATTACAAATTGAAAAATACAATTAAATAATAACATGTTTTAATTTTTTTCTAAAGAAATAATTCTCTATCACTTTTATAAGATCTTGGGAACTTAGATTAAGAAATAATGTGTAATTTCGAAGTTGTATTACAAGAAAGCTGTGTTTACTGTAAGTGAATTTAATTATATTTTAATAAGGTAGCCTTTTGCCAATTTCATAAGAAGAAAGTTTTTCCACCCTAAAAAAGTGCTTAGAGGAAACAGCAAATAGTTACAGAATTAATAAGAACTGCAAATAAGTAATTTCATCAATTAGTAACACAAATAACAAAATTAACAAATTTATTTGCATCTCATTTTGCAATCTGTCAAGACTGAATCTAAATTTACATCCACGTTTGCATATATTAACCCCCCAAAATATATCAGCACATTCATACACACATACAAAGTAAATATATGGAATAGCCAATTATATATGAAATCCTCAAAACATTAAACAGCACCATTATTAGCATTTAGTGGAAGTTCTCAGCATTTGGTGTTTCAGACAGTTTTGCTGCCTTAATTAATCATGAAAATTTTTATTTGGGTGTATATGACTTGAAAAAGTAAACACATTCAACTTTTACTGAATAAGCTCTTGCTATGCTTAATATTTTATATATTTTTTTTTCTCATGCCTTCTTTTACAATAGCGATTGAGCGGATGTCATTATTTCATTCTATTTTTAGTTCCAATATTTGCTATAAATTTATTATTGCAAAAGCAGAATGAGAAAACAAGATTTGGCTACTTTATTCGTTTATTTGCAGAAAATTAGTATACTTGCTAGCCTATATTATATAAAAAAATCAATAATTTGATTATTAAAAGGAAATTATGACTTTTATACCAGATTTGAATATCATTTTTAAATTAAATGATTTTATACTTATAAGATAAAAACTATGCTTTTTACAAAATTATCATGCTTAAGTCTTTGACAATACTCAGAAATTAAGCTTAGAAATAATTATTTAAAGCTTTTTTGTGTATTCAAAAGTCAGTACCTGTAGAAACTTGCCAAATTATGGTAACCTTAGATTTTAATACTTTTTTCTGTCATATTAAATCTTTATAAAATTTATGATTTTAGTCAATGATTAAAAAAAAGTTGATTTAAATCACGATTTAATGACTGGTTTAAGTCAGCTTATTAAAATTGTTCGCTCCCTAAAAAAAAATAATAAAAGCTTAGTTTGCATTTATTTATTTATTTATTGTGATTACATTATTGTGATTTATTGTTGATACATTACTAGAAAGGTGTCCATTACTGGCACATCTACCTATACTGAAGTATAATATGTAATACTTTAAAATAGCTTGCTTCAAACCCCCCGCCCCCCCAAAAAAAAAAAAAATGCGCGCATGACTTTTTTTTTATTTATTTATTTACATTCCTATATATATATTTATTTATTACAGGTTTACATAATACATCTTAAGAAGTATCAAAATTTGTTTATAAATACAGAAACATACAAAAAAGCATAAATGAACTAAAAAAATGCAATCTATTTAATTTTATTATTATTATATTGATGTACACAAATTAGTTACCTTTTTATGATAATAAATTCACAAATACTGGAATTAAAAACACTAACTAATTTAATAAAAATATTGGGCTCAGTTTTAAGAAAGTTCATTTATACGGTTAATTCAATTTCTAATCAAAAATAATCTCATTCTTGCAAAAATGTATCATTTTACTAATAATCTCATTTTGTCAAAAATGAGACATTTTACAAATACATATATATATACATATCCATATCATGTATATAATTCTTTTTAGAATAAGTGCACAAAGTATTTCACTAAATGTGTTAAATTAGTGTTTAAATTCAAAAGTCAATTCAATAACTAATACACATATGTATACTTCTCTTTCTTCATAATTATAGCTTTCATAGAATAGTCATAAGTATTGTCGGGTTGCGTGTTATTATTCTAAACTATTAAAAAGATCATTCATTTATAAAAATATTCTGTATTTATTTACAGACGTAAAAATAGCCACCTCTCTCATGGATGACTCTTTAGAACAACAAAAATAATAAGTCGGTTGCCATGCAACGAAAACAACTTAAATATTAAAAGAGAAGTGCGTGCCAATAAACAAACCATGGACGCAACACACTCCCACCTTTTGATTGTAGTACATTACAATCAAAACTCACATTGCTTAACAATAGCATAAAATACAAAATATATATACTTACTCACAGATTAAAGATAAATAAACTAAGTAGAAAAACATAATGTTAAAAATTAAAGTTCAAATAAACAGAGTTTACATATAGTCCTGTAGAAATCTTGCAGGCAATTTGACAGTTCTACCACTCCTAGTAGTAATATTTTTGTTTTCTCTTAGAAAACCTGGAGTTAAGGAATGCTCCGGTTTCGATTGTTTGATCAGTAAGTGAGTCTCTATTGGAAGTGGGACTATTCGGAACATGTTGCTCAAGCGGCAACTCTGGAGCTGAAGAAAAAGTATTGCTAGATTGTTCATCTGAAGCTTGGGAACTACCTTCAATCTCTAATGGATAAAGTTTGCGAATAGGTCGAATTATCTTACCCGATGAAGTTTTCAATCTTGCTACACGTATGTTGCCGTCTTTACCGGTATAAAGTATCGAGAACTTTTGCTAATGGCCAGAAAGTTCGTTTTCTTGAATCACTCTCAACAAGTACTATATCATTAACGTGAATTTGCAAGTGTTGTCTATCACGTTTCTGCTGTAACAGTTGCCCGAGATATTCCAAACGAAAACGCCTTCTCAGATTTTCTCTCAGTGTTTGGAGATATCTCCATCGTTTCTTTAAATCCTGTTTATCAATTAAGTTTAGATCTGCTACTTCAATTGTCTGAATGTCTTGTAAAAACATGGATGGCGTTAGACGAATCAGTGAATCAGGATCTTCGGAAATATAAGTCAGAGGTCTTGAATTAACAACACCTTCACATTCACAAAGAACACTCATCAGCTCTTCATAATTCAAGGAAGCTCTTCCCAAAACTCGTCTCAACAGATTCTTCATTATTCCTATAAGACGTTCCCAGAATCCCCCCCACCAAGCAGCGGTAGGAGGGTTGAACTTCCATTGGATTCTTTTAAGTGTTGCTTCTTGTTCTACTGCAGACCAATCAATAGACTGAAACAAATTTGCAGTTCAAACGAAATTCAAGCCATTATCACTATAAATGATATTCGGACGACCACGTCGAGCGATAAATCTTCTAAAACTCAGAAGGAAAGCTTTCGTTGACAAACACGTTATTAACTCCAGATGTATAGCACGATATATAGCGCAAGTGTATAACACAATCCATGATTTTTCTCCTCCTCTCAGTATCAAGGGACCAGCTAGATCAACTCCCACTACTTCAAAAATTGAAGCATCCTTTATTGGATCTTCTGGCAAAGGAGCTGGTGAAGTTTCGAGAGGTTTTGAATTATGTCTTTTACATCTTACGCATCTATTGATTACTTGACGAACAGATCTTCTACAATTTATTATCCAAAATTTCTCTCTCAAGCAAGATAACAAAATTTGTATTCCGGCGTGCATCATCTTCAAATGTGTCTCACTAATGAGAAGCTCTGTAATTCGATGCTTTCCAGGAATAATAATCGGGAACCTAAAATCATGTGTATCATTCCGTTCAGTTAGTTTGGTCTTAATTCTAAAAATACCTTCTTCATCTCTAAAAACATTCAATGATTTTAAACTTCTAACATAGTCTTCCGTTAAGGTTTCATTTTGAATAATTTTGACAATTCTCTTCTCTGCTTCATTTATTTCACTTACGGTTAAATTACCCGTTCTCTGATTCTTTTGATTCTTTGAATTGAACAAAAACCTCAGTATCCAGCCTATCATTCTAATGACCTTTGTATAACTTGAAAAATACGATAAAATGTCATCACTTGCCAATGTTTCATTTACAACTAAGATAGTGCATTTCTTCTTTTCCATTAAAACTTCATCTTCATTAAAGTTTGTTTCGGATTCAGGCCAATTCTTTTCAGGAAGTCGCAGCCAAGTGGGTCCCTCCCACCATCTCGAAGAAAGAAGTTTTGAAGCTGAGCATCCTCTTGAAGGTAAATCAGCCGGATTGTATTTTCCAGGAATATGCCTCCAATCTTTTACCTGAGTTAACTTGCGAATTTCGTTGACTCTATTGCGTACAAATACTCCCCAGGAGTCATCATTCTTTATCCACTGCAACGCTGTTGTGGAATCTGTCCAGAAATATTCTTTAATGTTCTGAAGTTTCAGGCTCCCTTTTACAAATGTGGCTAAACGTGAGCCTAGAAGGCAAGATAGAAGTTCTAACCTGGGAATTGATATTTCTTTCAAAGGTGCTACTCTAGATTTGGACATCAGTAACTGTACAGAAACATTTTGGTTTGACTGGCATCTTAGGTAAACAACAGCAGCATAGGAAGTTCCACATGCATCTGAAAAGGTGTGCAGACTTATGTCAGAACAATCATTAAGGAGAGCATGTCTAGGAATTTCTACAAGACGCAACAAGGGTAAATCTTCTAACCATTTTAGGAATTTTCTTCTAATATCATCAGGTACTTCTGAGTCCCAACTTAATTTAGATTTCCAGCTTGCCTGAAGCATAAGTTTAGGTAATAGGGTAACTGGACAAGAAAATCCAATCGGATCAAAGACCTTTTGAGCAACTGATAATATGCTTCGTCTGGTAACACTGATTTGGTTGATATCAGTTGCGGGTATGTAACAGCTAAGTGTATCAGTTGACCTATTCCACATTAAACCTAAAACGGAAGATATATTTGATTCAGTACATGAATCTTCAGTGAAGCCTTTGGGCTCTTGCAAAATGTTATGCTCCCACCCTCGTAAGTCAAATTTTGCTTTTGCCATAACTTTTGTCGAAATGTCTATAAACTGTTTCAATTCTTCTTCAGTTTTGACTGAAGTGACACAATTATCCACATAAAGGGAATTACTGAGTTTTTCAACAATTTTTCTAATGGACGATTCTGAATTGAAAGAGGAATATGCTTTTTCTAAATGAAAACGTATTACTGCATTTAACAGGAACGGACTGCAGTTCAAGCCGAAAACGACTCTACAATGTTGAAATATTTTTATCTGCTCTTCTTTATCATGCCACAGAAATTTCAAATATTCACGATCTGGTTTAGCTACTGAAATTTGAAGAAAGGCTTTCTTTATATTAGATGTTACTCCGATTTTTTCTTGGCGAAATTTCATAAGCACAGAAGGAATTTCTTCCAAAAAATTAGGCCCTTTTAACAAGCAGTCATTTAAAGACAGATTCTTTTTGGTTTGCTTGAAGGATGCATCAAATACAGGACGAGTTTTTGTGGTAGAATTTTCTTTAAATACTTCACGATGAGGTAAATAGTGGCCTGGACCTTCTTCACTTTCTTCTATAATACCATCAGCCAACCACTCTTTGAATACTTCATCATATGCATCTAATTTACCATTCCTTCTCAACTTGGAAGTTGTGGTTCTTAATCGTCTTTCAGCTCCTTCTCTATTACTTGGAAGGTAAACTTTATTTTCTACCCAAGGAAGATTGACTTCATACCTTCCATCATCATCAATACGGACTGTTTTCCTGAAATGATGCAATGCAGCTTGTTCTAACTCTTCATATTTTATGCGCTCACAAGGATCAGTAATACCTATCGATTCGAGATTCCATAAATTAGTTATATCATTACATTGAGCTAACAGAGAAGTGACACAATTATTGACGCACTTTATGTCTGGTTTTCCCATTATCAACCATCCTAAATGTGTCTTCATAGCGACGAGACCACATTTTAACTGATACGTCAATCCCGAAAATAATTTTCCAGCGTAATCAGCCCCTATCAAAAGTTCTATTGGGGGAGAAGCCGCTCCTACATCATGTAACTGAATACCATTTGCTTGAAGTTCTCTGAAAAAAATACCATTTTTCATTCTAGGAACAGAACCACAAATTATTGGTTGATCTAAAACTTTAATATTACAAGTATAATTGCCTCTGAATTCATTGATCTTTAACGTAACACATTTATGTTTTCTTCTCGAAGTGCTTCCTCCAAACACCGTATGATTTAAAAATTCAGAGCGCATTGGTTTTAAACCAAGCCTTTCAGCTGTAGAAGCCAAAATGTAAGACCGTTGAGAACCGGTGTCAAGAAGAGTTCTGACGCTCGATCGTTTTCCATTTACTTCTACGTTAACTAATAATGTCTGCAATAAAACTTCAGCGGAACCACTATAATTGGACAACGTGGAATCTGAATTACATTTGCTATCATCTTCTATAGGGGTTTTAAAATTATGTTTTAGCTCAGAGCACATAATTGGCCAATGTTTCTTACCACAAATAACGCATTTCACATAAGCTTTACAATTTTTCGATAAATGGCCGGCCCTTATACAAGAAAAACAAATTTTATTACGCTTCAAAATATTTTGTTTCTCTTCTAATGAAAGATTTTGACCCTTAAAACAATCTTTAGTATCATGGGCCTTGTCACAAAAAACACAACGTAGAACAGTTCCTTTCTTTACTTTAGAAAGTAAATCGTTAGCAGTAGGACTCGACTCAACTACCCTATATTTTTGCTTTCGTTGAGGAATATTATTTTGATTGATTCCTATTTTTGCCATTGAAACTCGTTCTTCACCTTCAACTTCTATACGAAGAAATGACAATAACTGTGATAATTTATCCCCATACGAACTCTCACTTGTATTTAACACTGGATTTCTAAGCCAAACTCTTAGCAAATCTTCAGGAATACAAGATTCAACTAAAGGAAACAACATAGCCGAATATTTATCGGATGTCATGCCAATAGATTCAAGGGATCGCAAATAAGACTCTAATTTATCATAAAGGTGAACTATGTTGCTTTTTACTTTAGAGCTCGTAGCGTTTTTTACAACTAAACTTAAAAGTTCGCGCACATAAAATTCTACAAGCAGTTCCTCTCGTCCGAATCTAGCTTTTAAGCTTTCAATAGCTTTACTATAATTCTCTGCAGTTGGAGGATAACTATCAATAATTTCTTTTGCTCTACTACCAGGAGACATACATTGTATTAAATATAATGAAATTTATCTACCTCCTCTAATGACTTATCCTCGTGAATTCTGCTAAATTGACTCCAAAATGACAGCCAGTCTTTAACTTCACCACTAAATTGAATAAGCTCAATTTTTGGAAGTTTCAAATTAGTCTTAACAACAGCAATTTGTTGTTCGAAATCGGAATTTTGAGTTAAAAACTTAACGCGAGTTTTTATTTCATCGAATTTTTCTCTATAAATTTCTACAATTTCAAATTCGTCTGCGTACTTTGTTTCCGATTTATCATTCAATAATAATTCTAATACTTTGTCGTCAAGTTCCGATAAATTGTTAAATAATCTCTCAAATGACGAAAATTTTACTTCAATATGATCAATTACATCATTATTTTCTAATAGAGTTTTTAAAACTTGGTAATGTTTTGTAAAATTAGCTCTAACTGGAGCTCTTTGTTTAATCAAAATGTCCATCTTTTATCTTTCAACAGAATTCAAACTATATTCTATTATTTTTTAAACTTCAAAATAATAAATAAAAATGAAAACTGACCTTTAAAAACATCACAACGGGTTCACCAGATATTTGTCGGGTTGCGTGTTATTATTCTAAACTATTAAAAAGATAATTCATTTATAAAAATATTCTGTATTTATTTACAGACGTAAAAATAGCCACCTCTCTCATGGATGACTCTTTAGAACAACAAAAATAATAAGTCGGTTGCCATGCAACGAAAACAACTTAAATATTAAAAGAGAAGTGCGTGCCAATAAACAAACCATGGACGCAACAAGTATGCTTAATATGAAGGAACGCAGTCACCTTTGCGACACCTTTGGAACTCGGACAACGATTAAGATTTTCTAATGTAAATTTTACTATTTCAATAAAATAATCATAATTTAGTTGAAATATGATAGCACTTTTTATGATACAACTTTCATAACACACAGAAATCATAAACATTATTTTACATTTTTACATAATAAAAGGAATCTAAGCTAGAAAAAGATTAGATATATTCAAATAGAAAAGAAGCGAACAATATTAGAAAATAAAGCACCGAAATTTTATCATTTTCTTAAATATAATAATGCTGCTAATACTTTTAATGACATTTAAATTCCTTAATTTTTGGTTGTATGTCAAAAAACTTACAGTTTAAATATGAAAAACTGAACCATGAAAATCTATTAAATTAGTTGTCAATTGAAAAGCTTTATTTTCATTAGAACAAAACATTTACATACCTTTGTTATAGAATATCCCATTTTTTCATGCCGGTAAAATCACAATAGAAAAGAAAACATAGTTCAATTTTTTCTAAATATGAAGACAAACATTCTATGATAATTAACATTCCTCGATTATTTGTAATTGTATTATGATTTATCCGTATTTTTTGAGTTAACAGAGAACAAACTTTCCTCTTTTGACATGTTCCATTCTAAAAATGGCGAAACTACGATACAGCAGATGTTTTCAATTTTCATTTTTCACCTGCGTACTTGCTATTATACAAAATGCAGACGAACATTTAAAATAACACACCAGTACATGTAAATCCAATTTTACACATTTGTCTGGGTAACCAACCGACAACAACTTGCAGTCTTAATATCACAAAATAAATGCACATAAAAACAAGTAATTCTTTTTACAAAATGTGTAATTTTCATGACAAGTGTGTGATTTTAGAAATTTACACACTTATCAGTGTATATAAGAACTATGCTTAAATTACAATAACACACCAATCAGTGTCAATTTAGGTATTTTTCTACTTTTACACACTTAGTTATGTTTTTCAAGTGATAACAAATTACACACTTAGTTTCAAAAGCTAAATACACATAAAAACAGGTAAAATTCTGCAAAAAATGTGTAAAGTACATGGCAAGTAAATTTACAAATTTACACATAGATGTGTGTAAATTTGACTAACTTACACATTTATTTTTTAGAGTGTAGGACGTGCGTTGAGTGTGAGCAATCAATGTGTTTTGAGGACATTACATGAAGACGAAATGCATCCGTATTATTTACAGAGAGTGCAAGTAATGACCCCTGACGATTATCTTCCACGTCTGAACTTTGCTCATTGGTACCTACATCAGACGGCAACCAAGCCAATCTTCATGGAATATGTTTTATTTGTTGATGAGGCTATCTTTACGCGGTCGGATATGTTTAACATCCATAATTTTCACCTTGAGCTCATGGCAACCCACATGGCACAATAGCACCCGTACCAAGAAAGGTTTTCCAATAATGTTTGGGCAGGAATTGTACACAATAACTTAGTAGGACCGTACGTTCTCCCTAGCTCTCGTTTAACTTGCCATACATACAACATCTTTCAACAGGAGATTTTACCTGAACGTCTGGTAGATATTACTACAGCTGTTCGCAGACGAATATGGTTCCAGCACGATAGAGCCCCAGCTCACTTCAGTCAAGGCGTCAGAAATCACTTGGACGCTGTCTACGACCAGCATTGGATAGGACGGGCGGTCTAGTTCCCTGGCCACCGCGTTTTCCTGATTTAACCTCTCGGATTTTTTCTTTTGGGGTCATATTAAAAGCCTGGTGTACGAAAGTTGTTCCCGCTTGTCTGTTTCTGCTTTACTTGTGCTCGATATGACTGACGTCTTTTCTAACGTACACCGATCTATGCGCCGTCGCTGTGAATCTTGTATCGTTGTTGGTGGCCGCGCTTTCGAGCGCCTCTTGTAAACTGTTAATGAATTTTTGTTTTCTTTTGTCTTTACTCGCCTTATCAATTTCCTTTGTTTCATACTACCTTACAAGCTGGTGCTTTAATGTGTCATTACCGCACACACATTCCTATCAGAAATATGCTTATTTATGTCCCCTCTACCTACCTTTATATTTTTGACAGATATTTTAGGACCGGGTAAAATAACCTAAGATATTGCAGAAACAATTAAAATAAATTTACTGTACATAAGGAATTTTTGGAGAAAATGGATCCTTGTGTCAAAAACCTAACTTAATTTATACTTACGGATTAGAGACGTACTGATTGAAATGTCAATATGACAAAGTAAAATGTAATTTGAATGAAATATTTTGACTTTTTTTCAAAATTATTATAAAATTAAGCATAGGGAAACTGCAAGAACAAAACTTTGATAGAGACTTCATTTTATACATTTGACTTGAATATCCTTGTTAAACTTTTGTTGTATTCTGTCATAATTAATGACATTTATTAAAATTTCATCTATTTTTATACAAACAATAGGTGAGTAAATTGTAAAGTATTCCACAACTGTTTAAAATAATAAGGCCCAATTACTATTTAGCTTTCCTTTTTATAAAGTTGCTATCGTAAATTGTGGTCGCAGCTTTGTAAATCAAATGTATTCTGAAAGTGTTTCTCTAAACGCCTAAAACTTCATAATGTCTTTACTTAATGTGCCATTAACATTTGGACAGTACTGATAAATAAGGCAGCTTTTCTGAGGAAAGCATTTCGATTATCATTGCCTCCTTAACCGTGTTTCTTATTATTCCCATATAAATGTGTACAAAAGGAAAGTATATTTTTGAGGAAAATTATGAATAGGGTTCATGTATAACATCTATTAAAAGCGAAAATTTATTGGGGAAAAATATATAATTATATTTAATAAGGTAAATGATTTTGATCGTAAATTTATCGTTTTTAACTCACAGACAGTATCTAAACTTGAGAGCTATATGCTTGCAGGTTCCGTATGTACGTACGTATGTGTATATAGATACATCAATAACGCTAGATAAAACTATCCGAATTGCTTGAAATTTTGTAAATTGGTTCATTCTGATAAGGCATTCCTCTGATTAGCTTTGGAAGTTCATTTGTAAAGTATAATGAGGGGAATGGGTGGTTAATCTCCTCCTTAATTTGGATGAATGGATTTTCATGCAGAATTATCCGATTTACTTTAAATTTTGTATTACAGTTTATTGTGATAAAGTGCTTCCCTGATTAGATTTGAAGGTAAATTGTTTAAGTATAAAGAGAGGAGTGGGTTGCTAATCAATCTTCTTAATTTAGATAAATGTGTTTTTTATGTAGAATTATTAAAGTTATTAAGTTTTATACACCAATTTATTCTAATAAGGTGCTTCCCTGATCATGTTTGTAGGTATATTGATTAAGTGTAAAGGGGAGGAAATGGAGCTTATTCCCCTTAATTTATATAAATGGGGGTTTTAATAGAATTACCGGATTTGCTTTGAAATTGGCATAGGGGAGACCGGGGTTAGTTGTTCCAGGGGCAATTTGTGCCATCGAGCTTCCTGACTGAGCCAATAGGTTGCAGAACCTGTCGTGTCATGTGAGTGAAGAGGTTGATTGTCTCAATGTGCTGTGTATTTTTTGAAGTATAGCTGCGCGTTGTTTCCGAGATAAAAATATTTATCTTATTTTCTATCGTAAAAGTAAATTTTGCGACCTACATTTGAATCGTCATTGCCACTACCGATACTGAGGTATGTAAACTTCAATAACGTTATTTAAATGCTTAGATTTTGAGCAATTTTTATATGCATTTCATTTGTTAATCATGCCAACATCTCGTAAACTGATGAATAAAGTTCAAAATGGCGTAACACGGGGTTAGTTGTGACGAAGTCTAAGAGGCACGTTGTGACAGTGTCACTACTTACCATAGTATAATTTTTAATGAAGTTCTCATCGAAATATTGATTTTTTGGATTATTGCACAGACAACGGAGTGATTTTGTTATCATTTCCACCTCCCACCAGTCACAGATTACAGCCCATTGATGTGTCAGTATATCGGCCGTTCAAAATATTCTACAATCAGGCTGTATGTGGATGGTTGAAATCGCATTCATTTTTTGTTATGAAAAACGTCAATAATGTTAATAGTATAGTTTTATAAATATTTCACCCAAGACTTACTCTAATGATATGATACATTAAATGTCTCTCTTCAGTTCAAATCTTACGGCTAATAAGAAAAATGTCGAAAATTTCACTACTAGCCCCGGTCTCTCCTACTGTTTTATTTTGATATGTCGCCTTTATGATCATAAACCGCTTTTGTAAAAAAAAGTTTTACTTTATCAATAATAAATATAAATAAGGGTATAACGTATAAAAATCCTTCCGGCAGTGCAAGGAGGAAGAGGTAGCTGTCTTATTTATTTATTTTAAATTAAGTTATATTATTCAAATATATGAAGCTCAAATTAATGGAACCCGATTACATAAAATTGAATACTAGTTTTTGTCAATACTGAATATTAATAGGAATTTTTAGAAATTAGTCATCTTTTATTCAACCTGTTTTTACTTTAAGCGATTTATAGAGCCGCCAAATTCCACGATATCATGAAGCGTATGCCATTTTAAAGCAACATGATGGATAAAACAAATCAATGAACTTCGTCGGAAATTTAATTCATGTGCACTTCCACATTGACACCGAAATGGATTAATATAAACTAGTGCTGTCGATGGCAAATTGATTTTTTTTTAAATGTCACCCACATTAGAAATTCAAACTGCTATATCTCAGGTGTTTTTTAAGGTAAAGACAAAGAAAAAAATACTCCTGAATTCTATAATAGTTTAGAAAGAACCTTTTATCAATTTCTAATTTTTTGTTTGTACATCATTATACATTTAAAAGAATTTTCACAAACTTAAATGGCCGCCATTTTGAAACAATATGGCGGATGAAGTTAGCCCGTGAACTCGGGAAAGACGTTGGTATATACTATGTACACACGGAGTTATATCCAAATCAGTTTATAAATATGCGTCGTATTATCGCGTGACAAATTTCAAACCGTTTCAAAATGTCAATCACACTGGAAATTGAAAGTAGTATAACTCAGTCATTTTTCAAGATATAGATGAAACAAAAAATGCTCTGGAATCTTTGTATCAAGGTCAAACACAGAAAAGAAAAATCTTTTTCAATTTCTTACTTTTTTGCACCTAATTTTAAAATTTAAGTTAATAAAATTAAAATCCCGGCGTTTTGAAACAAGATGGCTGTTGGAACTGGCCAACGAACTCGGTCAAGGCATCCGTATGTGCTATCTACACACCAAGTTTCAACAAATTGGTTTATAAATATGCTTGTGAAAACCAGATCATTTCAAAATGTGAGCAACACTAGAAATTAAAAGTGCTATAACTCAGCCATTTTTTAAGATACAGACGAAACAAAAAAATGCTCTGGAATCTTTCTATTAATGTCAAATGCATAAAAGAAAAATATTTTTCAATTTCTCACTTTTTTGTACCTAATTTTAAATTTTAAATTAAAAAAAATAAATGGCCGCCATTTTGAAACAAGATGGCGAATGGAACTGGCTAACGAATTCGATTCAGGCTTCATTATGTACTATGTATACACCAAGTTACATCCAAATCGATTTATAAACACGCATATTATCACGTGACAAAAATGAGATCGTTTTAAAAATGTCAGCCATAAGAAAAATTCAAAGTGCTATAACTCGATCATTTTTTAAGATACAGACAAAAAAAAAGTGTTCTGGAATCGCTGTTTTAGATCTAACACACAAAATAATTTTTCAAATATAATTCAATATTTTTCAACAAATATTTTTCAGTTTTTAATTTTTTCGCATTTAATTTTAAATTTTATTTTATACAGTCGAACCTCTATATAACGAAACTCCATACATCGAATTTCTCCATATAACGAATTTTTAGTAAGAACGGTCCCCTTTTCGCATGATTACATTAAAAACAGACTCTATATAGCGAAATATCTATCTCCATATAATGAATTTTTTTCATAAATTGATCTTAATTTATTCAGTTTTAAAAAAGCTTCGAAATCATATGGAATCAATTTTCCATCACTTATTTTTGATTTATCGTTGAGTGGAGAGATTTTTTTTTATAAATATTACTTCTCTCCTTATTCTTTAAATCTAACAAGTTCATTCCACCTCCCACACACCTTTCAACATCCTTCTCAAAACACAGTCAATTGAATTGTTACACATATAAGAGAGGAATCAATGAGAGCACATAAGAGAGACCTTCAAATGGAGGAAAATATCAACTACAATTTTTCATTCCTTGCTAAAATTTGAGATTTTTTTTTTTTTTGAGAGCGTAACAATAGTAATTTTAAAATCAAAACAACAAAAAATTACAGATTTCTTCCTCCGAAATTTATGTAAGTCTTCCTTATTTGATTTTCATTAAGCTTTCAAATAAATGTCTTTTCTCTTTTTTGAAACTGCTTAAATAAGTAAGAAGTAAAATGTTAGGTTAATATATACTTTTAAACATTTCAAATTCTTAATTAAAAACATCAAAAATAATATTTGTTCAAAATTTACACATTAAATACTATTTTTAACATCATACTCTATACATCGAATTTCTCTATATAACGAATTTTTTACTGGAACGATGGATTTCGTTATATAGAGGCTCGACTGTATTTTAATTTTAAATGGCCTCCATTTTAAAACAAGATGGCGGATGATGCTGGCCAATGAACTCGGTCGAGATATTTGTATGTACTATGTATATACCAAGTTTCATAGAAATCAGTTCATAAATACATTAGTTATAGCGTGATAAAAATCAGATATATATATATGCATATACATATATATTGTTTACTATTAATGGTCTTATATATATATATATGTCAACATTTGAACGGAGGATGGTTTTGGGGTCTGGTGGTCATGATCGGTGAAAATATACCAAAATTTTCTGGAAGTGCTTTCCTCCGGACGGCTGCAATGTGTAGCTTTTTACCTCTTCTAATGAAAGCTACCTAAAAATCCCTGTCGGCTTGGGCTATAGGCGGAGGTAGATTTCGAAGTAAGGGCTCATTTCAACAACAAAAAATAAAATATAATTAGAGATAAACCAAGTTTAAACGGAATTTTTTGAAATGTATTCTGACTTCATGAAAAAATTGACCATTACAGCGCATTATATAGTTAGTTCCTAAATAAGAAAAATTGCCAATTGAATGCGTTTGAGAGCAAAATTGAATTTAACAGTGAGTTAGAAAAAAAGCAATTTGTTCTTTGAATACTTCCTAAATTTTTGAATCACGATCGCTTCTGGAAATTTCGCACAAAATGTCACTTAGACAGCATTTTTTAGAAATACATTCTACCTTTATCAAAAAATTGACCTACACGGCACATTATGTTGTTTCTAAATACGAGAACTTGTCAATTGGCTGCGTTTCAGAGCAAAAACGGATTTAAAAATGAGACAGAAAATAAGCAATTTGTTATTTGAATACTTCCTCAATTTTTCAATCTCGACCGCTTTTGGATATTCCATTCACAATTCCCATTTTGACAGTATCTTTTTAAATATATCACGCCTTTATCAAAAACCATCCCATGGTTTCTCATTATGAAGCGTGGATTACGGATCTTAATACGTGTATTTTATTTTTTAAACAAATAGGTATTGAAATTTTCAATACCTACTAGCTAATGTATTCAAAATTATACATTCTAATAGCTTCAGGAAAATTCCATTATGTGAAAAGTATTGCCACGGCCGATTTAAAAAAAAAAGTTGCTTATGAACTAACCTCATATATCTTTTCGAAGTTTAATGCTATATTTAGTTCAGTTTCTATGGTTACCTTTTACCATTGTTCAAGAGATTCTCAGTTCGTTCATAAGCTGGTCACTAGCTTTTGTTTGTAAGTAAAACTGCAATACATGAAGATTTTTTTGTTTTCTGTAGTTTAAAAATTTCGAAAACCGCGAGTTATGAAATTGATATCTGATTATTTATCATATTTTAGATACGGAAGGTATTAACTTATAGGTATTACGGAGGATATTAAATTTAAAGCAACTTTTGTGATGTTTTTGTGTAAAAGCATTTTGGATAACATCGATTATTTGAAGTGAGAAATATCATCTGTTACCTTAATATTTATTCTCTTTTTTAAAACGACACATATAAACAAGCTTTAGATCGAAGGTTTGGCGATTGCACATTCAAGAAGATAAGCATGATTACTGCTTTAAACTAAAACATTGTAAACTGCAAGGTTTTAAACATTTTACATGCAAAAGATCTAGAAAGGAAAAAATAACTGTTATTGCTTTTACACAGGAAGAAAACTACGAAAGAATACGAAAAAAGATGAATTAATCTGATTCAGATAATATATTCAGATAGTATAAGATAGTTACAGTACAGAATTTAAGATTAGTTACATTTTTTCAAATAGCACTAAGAAAGAATTAAGAAAATATGAGCAAACTTTGCTGGTAATTTCGATTCCAAATAAATTTTGCAACACAATAACAGTTAGGCGTATTTTAAACCATTCTATTTGTGATTTTTTTTAAAAATAAAAATGATTATAAATGTATATCACAATATTTATCAAGCAAATGAAGTAAATATTTTAAAGAATAGCCAAAAGATATATTTAAATTAGTAAAAATGTCTATACTTTTACAAGGGGGCTGGTCAATCAGCTTTAAATTTACGATCACTAATGCAAAGTCTCAAAGTATTTGATGCATTCGTATATTTAAAATATCTCCTCGCGAAATTAGTATTTTTGACTTCTATTTTTATGTACACTTCATAAAAGATGTCTCCTTTTTTTTTCTTAGCTCTTAAAATATTTCTAAAGTATAGATTTAGTTTTATATAAAGTGTTAAAATCTTAATCACAGCTCGCCCACTTTTAACACACAAAGTATTAAATTTTCCAAAGATTTTAGAAATATTTTTAAAACTAAGGAAAAAAAGAGACTTTTTTTTAAGAAGAGTAAGTACACAGAGAAAATATGTTAAAAATATGAATTTCTGGAGACGATATTTTAAATGTTCTGTGTTTTGATCCCAAGCAAACTTGGTACTCATTTTATCAATCCCGAAGGTACGAAAGGCTGAGTAAACCTTATTCAGCCGGGAATAGGAACTCTGGGCCTGCAGTCAGATACTCTGACCACTATGCCATTGGATTTCATTCATTTATCCTATATAATAAGAAGAAAAACAATATTTGCGGTCTAGACATTTTTATATCATTTAATGTCGCAAGAGATCACGCAAACTCAAAATGTTCCAATTTCGCACGAAACATCTGAATGAATTTGACACATGACGTATGGTTTAGTATTGCTTAAAAAATGTAATTGAAAATCTTGCTAATTGGCTTTGATACAAAAGTAGTAGAATTTGAAATTAAGATTTTTCGTGTAGTTAAAAAAATGAAATAATAATAATCTTCTGTCACCTACAAGCGACATTGGAAATTGGTGACTTAAAAAGGCATTATATACAATTCGCGATACTCTTTGTATAAATAAGTTAGGTAATCACAGTACTTTTTAATACCGTTATGATTTTCTAAATTAATTAATTCTTAATTTCATTGCTTTTATATGCATCTTTAAGAATTAAAAAAAAAATTAAAAAAGTATCCTCTACAAAATAAATCGTATATAATTATATATATTCTCCTTGTTGAGCTAAAAATTTTAGCTCAGATAAAGAAAAGGATTTTCTCCCAGGTTCAGTGCAACTTCATTTATAAAAATTTCCTTATTAAGTCAAATTAAAATAATATGGCTTATTTAATGTAAAAAGATTACCCCAAAAGAGATTATTCATCATTGCAATTAGGTCATCTCCCAACTGTCTACCATTTCATCCAAATCAATTTGTTAAAAATCCTTTTTTATTGTTCCATGAATGGCAACTCTGTCACAATAATTTTCGCGCAGAAATTAAACCATTTATCACATCGATATTTACATGTGGGAAATTTATTTATGAAATAGAAATAGTTTATTAAGTCGAAGTTTTTAATATCATGTTTAGCGCTGACAATAAATATTAACAAGTCAAATTATCACAATTGTAATTTTTTATGTCATAAGTTTCATGAGAATAACGAATTAGAGTTATTTGCGGAAATTATATAGAAAGTGTTTTGTCTTTAACCCGGGAGAACACGCGCTTACTCAGGGTAGAAATGGTTTTAACTTTGTCACCAATAAAATCAAATTATAACCGTCATTTTATTTAGGCGGAGACAATCCTTACAAATTTTGCGATAAAATAAGTTGAAGATTACTTTTAAAAGATAAATGGTTACAATTCCAAGAAGTCCTTCCGGCAGTACCGGGAGGAAGAGGTAGCTTTCATATATTTATTTATTTATTTATTTATTTTAAATTAAGATATATTATTTAAACTTACGAAGCTCAAAATGGAACCCAATTATATAAAATTGAATACTAGTTTTTGTCAATACTGAATATTAATAGGAATTTTTAGAAATTAGTCATATTTTATTCAACCTGGTTTTATGTCAAACGATTTATATGGTCGATGTAATGAAATGTATGCCATTTTAAAGTAGAATGATGAATAAAAGAAACCAATGAGCTTGGTCGAAATCTTAATTCATGTGCACATGCGCACTAACATCGAAATCGATTAATAGATACGAGTGCTATCGCGGACAAATTGATTTTTGAAAAAAATGTTACCCATATTAGAAATTCAAACTGGTATATCTCAGGCGTTTTTTAAGGTAAAGGCAAAGCAAAAAATACTCCGGAATCCATTATTAAGATAGTTTAGAAAGAACCTTTTTTCAATTTCTAATTTTTTGTTTATACATCATTATACATTTAAAAGATTTTTGACAAATTTAAATGGCCTCCATTTTGAAACAAGATGTCGGATGAAGTTGGCAAGTGAACTCAGTCCAGACATTGGTACTTACTATGTACATTAGGGTGGAGCTTATTTTTTAAATTTGAAAATGTAATCTTCTCTACTTCTCAATTTGTTCCTTTTTATGGAAAAATAAATCAGGCAAAATATTAATGCATTTGAAAAATATTTAGAGGTAGCTCAATGATGGGAAAATTTACTACTGTATAAGCAATGGTAAATATACGCGAGCTCGTATGCTGTGTCAAAGAAAAACAAATTCCATCTTTTTAAATTTATTTGTAGAAGAAAATGTATTTTACAAAACTCAATTCGTGGACAAATAATGTTTGGCTGAATTAGGAAATATGAAAAATAAAAATTAGGTTTCAAAGCGACATTACTTTTGACATCAATTAGAGATGGAAAATTAATGTATGATTGGACTGGAAAAGAAAAGTTTTATCGATTGTCAGTATCAATTTTTGGGGAAAATGTTACTCAACTACGGAATGTTCCACATCTGCCACAAGAAAAGCTCAGGCAGAATACTTGAGTGAGTGATATTTAGAGGTAGCTCAATGATGGGAAAATTTACTACTGTATAAGCAATGGTAAATATACGCGAGCTCGTATGCTGTGTCAAAGAAAAACAAATTCCATCTTTTTAAATTTATTTGTAGAAGAAAATGTATTTTACAAAACTCAATTCGTGGACAAATAATGTTTGGCTGAATTAGAAAATATGAAAAATAAAAATTAGGTTTCAAAGCGACATTACTTTTGACATCAATTAGAGATGGAAAATTAATGTATGATTGGACTGGAAAAGAAAAGTTTTATCGATTGTCAGTATCAATTTTTGGGGAAAATGTTACTCAACTACGGAATGTTCCACATCTGCCACAAGAAAAGCTCAGGCAGAATACTTGAGAAAATTGAAGACTGAGGAATAGCAGATAATATTCTAGCAATATTCATCAACATTACCAGCTTAAACAGTGATTATAAATGCGCTGCACATGGTCTTACAGAGCAAAAAATTTAAAAAAAAAAGTTTTTATCACTTGCTTGCAGGTATTACTTTTGGCAGTGGCATAGCTACGGGGGACAAGGAGGGCGCCCGCCCCGTTCGCCGATGCTAAGGGGCGCCAAATTGAGAAAGGTTTAAACTGAAAATATCTTACATATTTTAACAATAAACAAAAATAGTTGACTTTTATTTTTTTATGTTTGTTAACGTATCCTTTAGTAAAATATTTTGTTACATCCAATTAATGAAGAAACGAAAAATTTATGTAAATATTTCTAGGGATGGCTCAACACAATCGGTAACGAAGGTAATTATATTTCTGAATAGAGACGCAAAATGATTAAATAAGGGTGCTAAATTCAGAGGAGCTTTGAAGCGAAATTATTTCATATATTTTGAAAATGAATAACAATTGTTGACTTCTTTTGCGTGTGTATATAAATGTTTTGAAGAAATTCGGTGAAGGTGGAAGGAATGGCAAAATTCTTAATTGTCAGTCGCCGATGGAGGCGTTTAACTGTCTAGCCTGAAGTAAATAAATGAAAAAGCCGATTGAAGACTTGAAATCACATTTCTGGTATCAAGAACATTTTTTATTTGTAGCTAACTGACCCGTCCGTCGATTTTTCCAAACAAACTGCGAATGATTAAAACCTCTATTAAAAAATAAAAAAAAAATCTTTTAAAATGAACTTCTGGGATGTGTCTCCAGCGGCTTCGGCAGCATAGAACTGGTGTGCCAAGAACCAACCATTAAAAACATATATTCAAATTTATTTCTGTCAAAATGAATCTCCAGAATGGATGTGCGCTGCTCATGTCACCGGGTAGAAGACGTACTGTGCACATGCAATAACATCTGGTGATAATCGTAAAATGAATTGAAAGAAAGAAAATTCCCTTGAAATAGGTCCCATGAAATCTCAGATAAAATGCCCTTGATGGTGGAAGATAGAACTAAAATCTGTAAGACAATCGAAAATCAAGTTGAATTAGAAAAACTCAGTTGAAATTGGGTCCATAGAACCCGAGATAAGAATACGTACTCTTCACATGAAGATGGGGCTAAAAGTTTCAAGACAATTGTAAGCTAATTTTCGAGAATCAATACATGTTGAAATCTATTTTGTAGAATCTGACAAAAAAGGGGCTTAAAAGTTCAATAGTCTTCATACTTTAAAATATAAATAAAGGGAAGAAACTGTTGTGGAAGGACTCTTAACTCCTATCACTTCATTCTGTCCACAAGAAATTTTCGATTAAATTGATAAAATATTTTTAAATTATTATTTTAGCATTCGATAGCGTTTAATAATTAAGTTAAATGTTTGCATGTTATATAATCTTTGATCAATCGATTTTCGAAAACTAGTGGAGTGTTCGGACGGAAAAAAATATTTTTAGTTCTGTTTTCTATGGATGTTCGTTTCTGTATGTTTTTCTCATATGCAGGGCTGCCACAGGCGATTATCATTTTTTTAAAAATTCTAATTGGTACCACTTTCCCAAAACAGAAATCCTTGCACACACTTTAATAACATTTGCAATAGAAATAAATTTCAATATTTATATTAGAAAAATACTTGTGCGAATAGAATACAAAAATAGTTGACTGTGGCAGCTATTGTATATGGAGTCTCTCTCTTTTATATACTGTCGCCGTCAATTAAAAAGAAAAAAGTTACTGAGCGATTTTCAAAAAAATTATAATTTTTTTTATATATATGTGCTTTAAAATTTTCAAATTCAAATCTTAATTAGTTTTTCCATTTTTTTCTTCTGATAAGTGAAAATGTTTAATTTATTTCGATTGGGAAATCAAATTTAGATGAGTGTGCGATTTTTGTCATTTTGTGGGGGGAAAATCGCATTTTTGATGAAATTTTAATTGATATTCTCGACTATAAGAAAAAATAAAACAAAAGAAAAGAACATTTTTGTCTCACATGCATTAGGACAGGATTTGCCTTGTACTACCCTAACCCAAAATTTCAGAGTTGTATGTATATTGTAGTACATATTATTAGTCTTCTCCATCATACACGCGGACACACATAGATTGGTTTTCATGGTAATTTTTGCTATTCTTAGCATTCCATATAAATATTTAAAATGAAAGCTGCTTTAAACCAATGCAAAAAATATTTAGCTGAAAGAACAACGAGAAAAGGTATTATTCCTTCCTTATTGGAAACTCCAAATTGTCATTGAGAAAACCAAATATTGAAATGTGAGCGACCTACCCCAAATTTTTCCTACTTAAATCGTAAAAAGAAACGAAGTAGGACTTTTCAGTCTTCCTAGTATATGACCACTACAAACATCTGTTTTCGTTATTTTAAAAGTTCAATTTATTTTACATATATTTAAATTCAGCGCATATGCATTAGAGAAAACTACATTTATCTATGTAAATAATGGGAATGACTGAGAAATCAGTGGAATAAAGTAATTTGACTCGGGAACTTCTTTGGACCGAACTCTTTCGTCATTGCATCTTACAATCATCTCGGTGAATTCGATCAGAGGTCGTACGACTTATTTACGTCAATTTTGGGACCTACATGGTCGCAGGTTATGCAGGCTTATCAGAATTGCCGAATCTAAATTTTTCGTTCAGTTCATGCAAATATGTTGAGTCTTATAATATTTTCCAGTAGAGGGCGAAGTTGTCAATTGCGAGAACGTTTAGTTTGGTTGGTTAATTAGCTCTTGATTGACATATGTTCAAGATCCATACAATTCCTGGAATCTGAAACATACAAAGATTTAGCCACAAACGAAAGAAGAATTCCCTAAACGTAAGCATTTTCCACCTTAGGTTACTCTCTGATTTTACTGTTGAATATAATAAATGTGTTGCTGAAAAAAAATCAAGGAGTAAAATGGATTTTGAGTAAAAGAATTTATGGATTTTAATTTAACTTTTTGAATTTCAAAAGGATTTTAGTTTTTATCATTTTCATCTATAGCATATCTCTCTCTATATTGATATCTGATTATTGTCATGCGACTGAGAATATGGTGAGGATTTATTAAGATCTCAAACAAATTCGTTTAATATCTTGATTTACCATAAAAATTAAAGACCTTTTATTATTTTCCTATACATCTTTAAAAATGGATGCATATAGCGATTTAAAATTCTAGGGTGACTGCAGTTTTCAATCAGAAGATTTTATTACCATAATCGAACGTATCATATCTTAGCAGTTTTAGTATTTTTTTTTTCCAAATTTATTCTCCTTATCGCTATTTCCATTACAGAACCAGATTAGCGCACATCTATATGGCCATGATGGCCTTAGATCCACTGTTGCTGAAGGGGGGGGGGGGTCAAATTTAGTGAAACAATTTTTTAAAAAGTCTTAAAATTGTAGTTTCCGTATTATTTTCTCAAAAACAAAACTATATTTTGATTAATTTTGAAACCGTATCGTAATATGTAATAATAATCCATTCATTATCCTCTTCAACCCCCCCCCCCAAAAAAAAAAAAATGCATAGGAATTGAAAGGTAGTGTCCCCAAACAAGTGCTGAGCCATGGGCCCCGCATAATTTTAATCGGATTCTGCATCCCACATGCTTAAAACAACACAAACATATCCGTGAACGTACCGGTAAGTTTTTGAAATTTCCATTCAAATTCAATATTGATGAAAATTGGAAATCTTCTGTAATCCGGTTCTATGAATTTTAGCTTAGTGTGTTTGAGTAAAATTAGCTGAATAATTAAACACACGAAAAAGTGAAGATGCCTTTTCCCCCCAGTACAAGTCAAAAAGACTATTTTACATCTTCTTCTTCTTCAAAAGAAAAAAAATCTGTTTTTTAGGGGGGGGGGGGGGCAAAAATTAATCCTGCACCGGGCGCCAAAAATCGATGCTACGCCACTGCTTTTTGGAACTGATAATTAGTATTGTGAGTCAAATCTTCATCTGAAGTTGCACTATTTGAACACTTTCAAGAATATTGGAGTTTCATAGATAGATACAAATATGATCCAGGAATTTAAAATTGATGATATCATAAATGGTATATTGTCAGAAAATCTGGATATTTAATGCTTAATTTAAATTGACTTCAAAAGAGTATGAAGGATTACATGATGTATATCTTTTCACAATCTGTGTACATTTGAATGTTTGGATCTATGTCCTGAAGCTTTATTTGCCTTTTATAATGATCTGTTGTTGCTAAAATTCCTACTTGAGTACTCATCAATACATTAACCTATTTTCAGATCACCATCACCCAAATTTTATAATTTCTTTTTGTATTTATCAGAAGGACTTGTTGAATTAGCTTTATTTGAGAGTTGTGTAAGCTTACCAACCAAAAGGCGCACTGATATTGCTTTATACAATAAAACTAATTCTGAAAAACAAGCACAAAATTACTCCGAGCGAGGCAGTATTGCTCTTTATTTATTCAAGAATGAAAAATGGAAGATTTTGTTACAGCCATGCCAATCATATTGTTCTAATGCTGGAATTTCCAGTTGGATATCTTGCTGTTGTTCCTAACTTGTGGGAGTCAAAAAAGGATTATTAAAATGCTAAAAAGATTACAAAACCCCCACAATTTGTAAATGACCATGATGAACGTGCGTTTACACTTATTCAGGAATAAAGTGGATTGATTACTCATGATGAATCGCGATTACAATTTCTACTACAAGCTGTTGAAGATGACCGTTAATGTACCCAAATAGCAAGAAAAAAATGCCTTAACCTATAAAATGACAATAAAATTTTAACAGAAAATAAAAAGCTAATAATTTGTACAGTAAATTAAGTAATTTTTTATAGTTAAAACATTAAAAAAATGCAAGTACATATTTGTCATTTTTATAGTTAATATTCTTGATTTTTTTCTAATTTTATAAATTTTGAGTCCATTGAGCTACCTTTAAATATTAAAATTTATTGCTCAAACTTTTTTTTCTAGTGTTTTTGTATCAAAAGGAATAAAATAAAAGGGTGAGACTTGTAAAAAAAATAATATAAAAAAATCATGGCTTTTAAGCTCCGCCCTAATGTACATACTCAGTTATATCAGAATCAGTCTATAAATATGCGTATTATCGCGTGACCAATTTTCAGACCGTTTCAAAATGTTAACCACACTGGAAATTGAAAGTGCTATAGCTCAGACATTTTTAGATGAAACAAAAGATATAGATGAAACAAAAAAATGTTCTGGAATCTTTCTATCAAGGTCAAACACTCAAAAGAAAAATCTTTTTCAATTTCTTCTTTTTTGCTCCTAATTTTAAAATTTAAATTCTTTTAAAAAAATTTAATACTCCGCCATTTTGAAACAAGATGGTAGATGGAACTGGCCAACGAACTCGATCCAGACATCAGTATGTACTATGTACGCACCAAGTTTCATGCAAATCGATCCATAAATACGCGTGTTATCACGTGACGAAAATCAGATCATTTCAAAATTTGAGAAACACTAGAAATTAAAAGTGCTTTAAATCAGCCATTTTTTAAGGTACAAACGAAACAAAAAATGCTCTGGAATCTTTGTATCAAGATCAAATACATAAAAGAAAAATCTTTTTCAATTTCTCCCTTTTTTGTACTTAATTTTAAATTTTAAATTAAATAATTTTTTTAAATGGCCGCTATTTTTAAACAAGATTGCGGATGGAACTGGCTAACGAACTCGGTCCAGGCCTCATTATCTACTATGTAAACACCAAGTTCTATCCAAATCTATTCATAAATATGCGTGTTATAACGTGACAAAAATCAAATCATTTCGAAATGTCAGCCATAAGAGAAATTCAAAGTGCTATAACTCAATCATTTTTTAAGATATAGATAAAATAAAAAGTGTTCTGGAATTATTGTTTTAAGTTCTAACAAATAAAAGAAAAATACTTTTCAACATTTAATTTTTTCGCTTTTAATTTCAAATTTTAAATTAAAATTTTTTTTAAATAGCCGCCATTTTGAAACAAGATGATGGATGATGCTGGCCAACGAACTCGGCTGAGACATTTGTATGTACTATGTACATACCAAGTTTCATTCAAATCGGTCCATAAATACGATAGTTACAGCATGACAAAAATCAGATATATATATATATATAATTATATATGTGTGTGTGTGTGTGTATGTCAACATTTGAACGGAGGGTGGTTTTGGGGGCTGGGGGTCATGATCGGTGAAGACATACCAAAATTTACCGGAAGTGCTTTCCTCCGGACGGCTGCAATAGGTAGCTTTTTACATTTTTGTAATGAAAGCTACCTAAAATCATACGTACCCCGGGTCAAAATGGCCCGGTTAAGTATTTGAAAAATATATAAGTTTTTATCTTTTATATTTAAACATTTAAAAAACTAATTAGCCCATTCTTATGTCAAAAATGAAATTTTTAAGAGTTTAGAATGTAAGACGTTTTACAAGATAAAAATAAAATAAGTGCTGATTATGATTTTCTTAAAAAATTGGTTAGCTAGGAAGTTTTCCTTGTTTATTGAAAATGACGCATTCCATCAAAGTTGAGTATTTTTTTAAATATATTTTGAAAGCTGTTCTGTAAATTATTACAAAATGCGTTTTCGAACATGTTTTAATCATATTCCCTTTAAAAAATATCATTCTGAGCATGATTCTAACGGCAATTCAACTAAAACTGGCCGATGACTAATAAAATCGCTTCTTCCCAAAAATAACTAAATCCAAATATTTAATGCTCAAAGCAAGTTTTAAAAGTCATTAAAATATCAATCCGGTGCTTTTTCAAACATATTTTTTAATTAGAAGAAGAAATATATTGGATTAGATACAGAGAAAAAGAGAAGATATAAGGCAAGGTATCACATATTATTAGGTAAATGACACATATATGAATTCATTATTTTCGAAAATCACATAGCTTTCTTTATCAAATAAATTTAGTATACTTTTTTCAGTCATTTTCTTGTAGAAAATGCATAAACTTTATTGCTCAGTAAAACTGTAATTTTTTTTAGATTTCCTTTCTTTAAGAAAGGAAAAATAATTAAGTAAAAATGCTTAAAATTTAAAATTACCATAATTTTCCCCATCCCTTGTGATGATGTAATTATGTAATCATCACATATAATTAATCCTTTCACTAGTATGTTTTATTGTCTTTTTACAGATATAATTAATTAAAACTTCACTTCCCTTTATTAAATCGTTCTTTTCTATCAATGTCTTAAATCTCTTTTTGCGGCCGAAAAATAAGTTTGCTTTGAATATTCTCTAGTTCCTTCCAGTAATTAATGCATTAAAAAATATATCAACTTTATATACTAAATATTAACAGTTCAATTTTATATGTTTCTGGCCGTTAACGGATAATTTAAAATAAATATTCTTTGCGTTATGCTTTTCCTACCACATTAATCTAAACGTCAATATTATTAATATTATTACTGCTGACAATTGTAATCTATAAAGTAACTCTTTCAACCATAATTATGTTCTTTGTTAGGTTAAGAAGACGCCTATCACGCATACTTGTCTGTAGTTCGGCTCTTAATATAGACACTAGATAGTACCCGTCAATGTTTGACGGTAAACTTGAATATTTCATTAGAAAAATGCTAGAATCTTTAACTAGTAGTTTCTATAATAAGTATTAACATTTTTAGGAGCTGGCATATTTCCAGAGTGATCCATATACGTTCAAGGTGATAGATGGGGCTGTTAATCTAATCTATTTAGAGACCTACAAGTTACTAAAACTAATAGAAAAAATAACAGACTGGGAAGTAAGCGACAACGAATCAAACAGTGATCATAAATACAAAAGAAACTTAATGTAAAATATGAAAACACATGCTATCAAATACATAGATTAAAAATAAAGCACGGCAAACACGCAAAAGGTCAGAAGAAAATAAAACAAATCAGAAAAATACATAAAAAATTAAAAAAAGTAACAAAAATAGACGAATTAGTCAAATATAGCCCCTAGATTACAAAATGAAATAACAACAATAGCTGTCACCTGCTACAAACAAAGAAAACCTCCAAAACTAACGGCACCATCATCTTGGTAGCAAGATGTCAAAATTGAACATAATAGCGTTAGGACGTTCAGGAGGAAATTCTAGAAACAGCAAGATGAGGAATTAAAACACAAACAGAGAGACTATAAAGGAGAACGCGTATTATTAAAGAAAATAGTCCAAAAAGCTGAAAGAGACACATAAGAAAAAAATACTGTGAGGAAGTCAGTAATACAAATGGCTCTCATTATAAAGTGGCATCAGGCAAAAAACAAGCACATCAAGATTAGTAAGCATCAGCCATGATAATAAAGAAGTGGTAGTTAAAAAAAGAAATAAACAATTTTCTAAATAACTTATTTTTAACAGCTCTATTAATTGAACACAAGTTAAAAACAGGGCTACCGAAATTTAACGAAACGAAACCACCGATGACAACAAAACAAGAAAATAACAGGACAATCAAAAACATCAAACAAAACAAAGCCCCGTGCTAAGACTACATTGACTAAAACCTACTGAAAAGAATACATAAAGCAGCACCAAAACTATTGCTAATATTACATAACGCATGCTTTAAATTCGACTATTTTTGTAAATCATTTAAAATAGGTACAGTAGTTCTATTTTATCAAACCGGAAAAGACCCAAAAATACTAAAAGAAACTTCAGACCCATAAGTTTACTACCTGCATTTGGCAAAATATTGGAAATAATAATACATGACAAGATATCACAACATCTAACAGTTAAAAAATTCTGGAACAACAAACAGTATGGGTGAAGACAAGAGTTATCAACCGAACACGCGCTAAATAACCTAATCAAAACAATTATGAAAGAAAAAAAAAGACAAGTACTAAATATTACTAATAGTCATGGATATAAAAGGTTTATTTGATAATATCAGATGGCCTATTATAGCCAAAAACTTAACAGTCATCGTGTCCCACTTACTTAAGAAATTATATATTAAGCTTCTGAGAAAATAGATATGTATCCTTAGATGAAAACGGTATTACAGTAACAAAACAAATATTTGGCAGCTGCCCATAAGCGCTGTTTGGGACCACTGCTGTGGCACCTTATAGCAGACACAGTCCTAAAAAAAACACTGGGGTAAATGTGTAATAATACAGACTTTCGTAGACGACTTTATCTTAATATTAAAAGCAAAAACGAAAGACCAATTAGTAAACTTAGCTAAAAAATAATAAAGGAATAAGTGTTTAAAAATGTTTAAAAGTGAATAAGTGTTTCAAATTCTGAAAGAATACCATCTTCATCAAGTCAACTAAAACCATCCTTTTCCTGTAATGACTGTCAAAAATGCTTCTCTAATAAAAAAGATGTATTGAAAAAAAATATGTCGAGTATACTAAAACGTATTTTTGAATGCAATGGATGTATTTTTAACCACGAATCTGTAATCTTTCATTCCAGTTTGATATTAAATAATCGGCAAAAATTTGAACAAATAAGAGAAATGTTATAAACTCTTATAGATTTCGACTTTGTTATTTCCTCGTTTATTAACGGGGTGGATAGTAGTAGTGAAAACTTTTTATCTAATATTAATGTAGAAACCATTCAAAACGAATTGTTTAAAAGAATGAGATAAAATGTTTTGCTATTCTCTTTAATACGTGTGTTTAATTATTTTCAAAATGTATATTTGTTTTGTTTTGTTTTTCCAAACTATTAATAAATTGTTTTAATTTGTGTGTGTATTAAAAAGAAATAAACAAGCCTTCATTAATAAAAAATATATAAACTATCTTAAAAATTCAAACAAATAGTCTTAATGCTTTAATTAATTCTTTTCAAAAATTACAAAGTTAAAAAAATAATAAACATAAATAAGTTAAAAAAAACTTTATACAAAAAAAGTAATATCAATAAAAAACAGTTAATTTTTTTTTCAAATGTTAAAAATATATTTTGCAAGTTAAAAAAAATATTACAACTTATCAAAAATGAGTTTACTGATTTATGTGTGAATATATATTATTTTCACTATTTTATCTTGCTACCAACATTACAATACGTTCGTATAGTTAAACACATATATACTTTAGCAAATGTATAAAAGCAATAGATTAATATACTCTCTTGTTTTATTAAAAGTGAAAATAACTTTATAAAAATGTTTTCAAAATTAAAAAAAAAAAGTTTCAAAAATATTTCATAAGATTAAAAAAATATTTCAAAAGTTAAAAAAAAAATATTTCATAAGTTAACAAAAAAATGAAATGTTTGAAAAATATTTTAAAAGTTTTAAAAAGTATTACAACTTATCAAAAAATGACTTTACTGATTTATCTATTTGTATGTGTTTGTGTTTGTTTGAAAATGCCTACTTTCATTATGTTATGTTCCTACCAACATTACATTTCATAGTTGTATAAAAGCAATTGATTAATTAACTCTTTTGTTTTATAAAAATTTAAAAACTTTATGAAATTTTTTTAAAAATATTTCATAAGGTTAAAAAATATTTCATAAGTTAAAAAAAATATTTCATAAGTAAAAAAATATTACATGCGTTTAAAAAAAAAGTTCAAACGTTTAAAATATATTTCGCAAATTAAAAAAATATATATTACAACTTATCAAAAATGAGTTTGACGATTTATTGATTTATGTGTGTATGTTATTTTCATTATATTATCTTACTACAGGCATTACATTACGTTCGTAATTAAACACTTATAAACGTTAACAAATGTATAAAAGCAAGAGATTAATATACTCTTTTGTTCCATAAAAATTAAAAAATGTAAATTAAATCAAGGTTAATTCTTTTTGTTTTATAAATATTAAAATTAAAAATAAAAATAAAAAATAAATTCAAAAGCTTAATAAGTATTAAAAATATTCCATAAATTAAAAAAAGTATTTCAAAAGTTAAAAAAAATATTTCGTAATTTTACAAAAAAATCAAATGTTTGAAAAATATTTCAAAAGTTTTTAAAAATATTACAATTTATCAAAAAATGACTTTACCGATTTATCTATTTGTATGTGTGTTTGTTTGAAAATGTCTACTTTCAGTATGTTATGTTCCCATCAACATAACAATTCATAGTTGTATAAAAGCAATTGATTAATATACAGGGTGTCCACTCTCAACGGTGGCCAATGGCTAATTTCTAAACTGTTAGTCATAGACATATAGTTCCAATTGCAAAAATACTTTAAAAAAGGTAAATGATTGTTTTTAAAGCGATTTAGGCCGAGAAAACTTTTATTAAAAAATTACAAAAATTGACTTTTTACACGGTCCCCCGGTCCTATTAGTGATATTTAGTAAAACTTTTCCATCACCCTATCAAGCAATACAATAAAGGTCCCATTCATCTAACATTAAAATTGACCGAGTTATGAAACTTTAAATTTCATGACTTAAACCACTTTTCTGTAGCTTAAAACGAAAGAATTAGACTTAGTTTTCAGGGAACGTATACTTAGTGCTTAAATTGCGATAAAGGGCGTCCATTTCCAACGCTGTCCAATAGCTAATTCCTAAACCACTTGCAACAGACATATAATTCCAATTACAAAAATGTTTTAAATGAGATAAAGAAATAATTTTAAAGCAATTTAACTGAAGGTGTTACCACCGTATAAGTTTTACGGTAGTGTTAATTTTTATAAATTAACTTCTAGATTGGTTAAAATAGTTGAAGATGTGAGTTTTAAAATTCTCTTTAATCGAGAAAATCAAATTTTGGGAAATCGCGACTTTATTTTAAAAAGATGTGCTATTTTGATAAGCTTTTATTTTGCTTAAAACGTTCCTATGTATTTTTACCTAATTCAAAATTTCTATTCAAATTTTAACTCACTTCCATCTGACTTCCATCTCTCACCATCATCTGATCGAGGTTCAATTTGCACACTTATTTATATCCAATGATAATGTAATAGTAATACAATTTTAGATGCGTACCATTTATTTATTTTATAGGACTACATCGAATTCTGTTAGGTTAAGCTATCTAATATAATTTTAAATACAGTAGAACCCCGATAATCCGGATCGGTTTTTTCATTTTTTTTTTTTTTTTTCAACTTTGAGAAGCGATTGGCGAAAAAGTTTTTGTTTTATTATTCAGAATACGACGCTGCAACAAGTTAATGTTAAAGAAATTAGCCAACCGCTTCTCAAACTTGAAAAAAAAGCGAAAAACCCGATCAGGATTATCGGGGTTCTACTGTATATGTCATTTTGTAATAAATTGTGACTTTTGCTATTCATAATTTAAATTAACAAATTTCTGTTATTTTTTTACTTATATTTTTAGCACAAATTTTGCTTTAATATGTAATCATCAACAAAAATTTAAAAATAATATTGTAAATATTATTTTATACGCAATGTTTAATGTTAAATTTTATATATTGCGTTTATTTTTATTTCCAGTAAATCTGTGACTGACCCCTAATTTGCAGCAAAAAAGATGCTTACACTTTAAACAGCTATTACACGGTTAATTTTAATTGCAGAAGAATGGGACTTTTTTTGTATTACTTGTTAGTGTAGTGGTACAAATTTACAATCAATTTAGAACCGAGTATCAATTATAGGACCGAGGGACCGTATAAAAATTTAATTTTCGTAATTTTTTAATAAACAAATTTTTTGACCTAAATCGCTTGAAAAGCAATTCTTTACCTTTTTAAAAGCATTTTTGCACTAGGAACTATATGTCTATGACTAACGGTTTAGAAATTAGCCATTGGCCAATGTTGAGGGTGGACACTCTGTATAATATTTTCTTTTATAAAAATTTCAAAACTCTATGAAAAAGTTTTAAAAATATTTCATAAGATAAAAAAATATTTCATAAGTTAAAAAAGTATTTCAAAAGTTCTAAAAAATATTACATAAGTTTAAAAATTATTTTGTAAATTTTAAAAAATATTAAAATCTATCAAAAAATGAGTTTACCGATTTACTGATTTATGTATGTATGTATGTTATTTTCATTGTATTATCTTACTACCGACATTACATAGCGTTCATAGTTAAACACTTATAAACGTTATCAAATGTGTAAAAGCAATATATTAATACACTCTTTTGTTTTATTGAAAGTTAAAATAACTTTATAAAAATGTTCACAAAATTGAAAAAAAAAAAATGTGTGTGGCACTCGGGGACTGCCGCGGTAAAGCTATTGCATAGCATTTTTTTATCAGCTTGTGTAAAAATACCGCGTCAATGTCTGCCGAAGTCTATCGAAGTCTATCGAGTCTGAAGAACTGAAACGTCGTTAGCCGGAGTGTTAGGATTTTTTCTCGTTACGGATTTTTTGTCGCCGCCCTCAAAGCCCGCGATAAAAGCTATGCAATAGCTTAATAAATTACCAAACAAAATTTGGTTGCGCTACGAAAATTAAATCGCGAGTTATAATCATTATATTTTTTTCGACCCTCACGGTGGGGGGGGGGGGTCTCCTGTCACCAACATTAAGTCTTAGGATATCAAATTCTCCAGTCACCAAAATTAACACTGTCTCATAATAAATTAGCAAACAAAATTTGGCCGCGCTACGAAAATTAGATCACGACTTATAAGCATTTTAAATTTTTCGACCCTCACCTTGGGGGGGGGGGGTCTCCTGTCACCAAAAATTAACACCGTCTCATAATAAATTACCAAACAAAATCTGGCCACGCTAAGAAAATTAGATCGCGAGTTTTATAAGCATTTTAAATTTTTTGACCCTCACCGTGGGGTCTCCTGTCCCAAAAATTAACACTGCCTCATAATAAATTACCAAACAAAATTTGGCCGCGCTACAAAAATTAGATCGCGAGTTATAAGCATTTTAAATTATTCGACACTCACCACGGTGGTCTCCCACCACCAAAAATTAACACTGTCTCATAATAAATTACCAAACAAAATTTGGCCGCGCTACGAAAATTAGATCTTGAGTTATAAGCATTTTAAATTTTTCGACCCTCACCTTGGGGGGTCTCCTGTCGCCAAAAATTAATACTGTCTCATAATAAATTACCAAACAAAATTTGGCCGCGCTACAAAAATTAGATCGCGAGTTATAAGCATTTTAAATTTTTCGACCCTCACCTTGGGGGGTTTCCTGTCGCCAAAAATTAATACTGTCTCATAATAAATTACCAAACAAAATTTGGCCGCGCTACGAAAATTAGATCGCGTGTTATAAGCATTTTAAATTTTTCGACCCTCACCGTGGGGGGTCTCCTGTCACCAAAAATTTACAATGTCTCATAATAAATTACCAAACAATATTTTGCCAAGTTACCAAAATTAGATCGCGAGTTATAAGCATTTTTAATTTTTCGATCCTCACCGTGGGGTGTCTCCTTTCACCAAAAATTAACAATGTCTCATAATAAATTACCAAAAAAAATAAATTTGGCCGCGCTACGAAAATTAGATCGCGAGCTATGAGCATATTAAAATTTTCGATCCTCACCGTGGGGGTGTCTCCTGCACCAAAAATTAACTCTGCCTCATAATAAATTACCAAACAATATATGGCCGCGCTACGAAAATTAGATCGCGAGTTATAAGCATTTTAAATTTTTCGATCCTCACCTTGGGGGGTCTCCTGTCACCAAAAATTAACACTGTCTCATAATAAATTACCAAACAAAATTTGGCCGCGCTACGAAAATTAGATCGCGAGTTATGAGCATTTTAAATTTTTCGATCCTCACCGTGGGGTGTCTCCTGTCACCAAAAATTAACAATGTCTCATAATAAATTACCAAACAAAATTTGGCCGCGCTATGAAAATTAGATCATAAGAAAAAAAAAAAATACGTGTGGCACTCGGGGACTGCCACGATAAAGCTATTGCATAGCATTTTTTATCAACTTATGCAATTATAATTATTTATATATTTTTATTCATGCAGTTTTTTTTTTTTTTTTTTTTTTTTTTTTTTTTTTTTTTTTTTTTTTTTTAAATCTTTGATATTAATTCAAGTTTTTTCTTTTTCTTTGATATTAATTCAAGTTACACTTTTTGAGCGTGATGACCGATAAGAAAACAAATTTTTTTCTTTTATTGAATAAATGAGAAGTTAATATCGTTTAAAATATTTTTATTATCGTACAATACATGTAGGTTAATCAGGAATTTTTATTTTTGAAACAATAAGTTGATGGTAACTGAAATAAGAAACATAAGTTTGAGACTTGATATCCTCTAAATATCTGAAAAATACTGCGTCAATTTCTGCCGAAGTATACCGAAGTATACCGTGCCCAAGTCTGCCGAACTGAAACGACGTTAGCCGGAGTGTTAGGTTTTTTTCTAGTTACGGAATTTCTAGATTCGGTCTCCGCGCTCAAATCCCGCGATAAAAGCTATGCAATAGCTTAATAAATTACCAAACAAAATTTGGAGGCGCTACGAAAATTAGATCGCGAGTTATAAGCATTTTAAATTTTTTCGACCCTCACCGTGGGGGATCTCCTGTCACCAAAAATTAACACTGTCTCATAATAAATTACCAAACAAAATTTGGCCGCGCTACGAAAATTAGATTGCGAGTTATAAGCATTTTAAATATTTCGACCCTCACCGTGGGGGGTTTTCTGTCACCAAAAATTAACACTGTCTCATAATAAATTACCAAACAAAATTTGGCCGCGCTCTGAAAATTAAATCGCGAGTTATAAGCATTTTAAATTTTTCGACCCTCTCCCTGGGGGGTCTTTTGTCACCAAAAATTAACGCTGTCTCATAATAAATTACCAAATAAAATTTCGCCGCTCTACGAAAATTAGATCGCTAGTTATAAGCATTGTAAATTTTTCGATCCTCACTGTGGGGGGTCTCCTGTCACCAAAAGTAACACTGTCTCATAATAAATTACCAAACAAAATTTGCCCGCGCTACGAAAATTAGATCGCGAGTTATATGCAAACGACGTTAGCCGGAGTGTTAGGTTTTCTCGTTACGGAAGTGTTAGGTTTTTATTCCCGTTACGGAATTTCTAGATTCGGTCACTGCGCTCAAAGCCCGCGATAAAAGCTATGCAATAGCTTAAAAATTAGAGTTTAATTAGCATTTCCCAATTTAACTATAGCTACAACTTAAAAGTTACAATTTCTGTCACATAAATTAAAGGTTAAATTTGTAAAATTTTTAAAAGCCGAACGCTGAGAAAGCGAACAGTTAAAATTTAGAAATCAATTGAACAATCCAGTGGAAATTTAACAGAAACAAGATTTTGAAGATCTTCGAATTAGAATATCGAAAACATTTTGGTATAGTTTTATTTATAAGAGCTTAAAATAATTTTTTACATTAGTATTTTTAAAAAAAATGTGGTGAGGGGGGGGGGGTCAAAAGAATATCAGATTCTAATCTACTTTTTGCTTAAAAAGGATCGTTTAAACAGAATTATTAGAAACATTACATGGTTTTAACTGTGTTTATTTGAATCAGTATTTATATTCCTATGAATGTGAAAGAAAAAGAAAGTGAAAGAAAATGGAGTGAGGGGGAGCTTCAACAGAATATAACACCCTGTGCCTCTCTTTGATTAAAAAGCCCCGCTGAAATATAATTGTAAGAAACATTGCATGGTTTTAACCATTTATAATGTAATATTTTAATCATTGGAAATTGTATAATAACTAGAGTTATATGTAGTAAATATTTTTGTTAATACTATTATATTTGTCTTGTAAATAGTTTTTAACGTATAACTCCACACTAATGTGGATTCTCCAAACCTAAAGTTAAACTGTCGGCGTTATATAAAACATGCTTTAATATATTTTTAATTAATTAAATAAGATTTTTGATAAAAAATATTATCCCAATGAGATCTCTTATTAAATTTTATACATGATTCATATGGTTATATATCATTATCTCTATATTAGGAACAAAATTAACCTTTAACTGCTGTAAGCAATCTCACTGAACGCTGCCCCCCCCCCCCCCCCAAAAAAAAAAGAATTAGAGTTTAATTAGCATTTTCCAATTTAACTATAGCTACAACTGAAAAGTTACAATTTCTGTCCCATAGGTTAAAGGTTAAATTTGTAAAATTTTTAAAAGCCGAACGCTGAGAAAGCGAAAAGTTAAAATTTAGAAATCAGTTAACCAATCCAGTGGAAATTTAATAGAAACAAGATTTTGAGGATGTTCGAATTAGAATATCGAAAACATTTTGGTATAGTTTTATTTATAAGAGTTTAAAATTATTTTTTTACATTTGTATTAAAAAAAATAAGAAAAATTGATCAGTTTTGGGTACAAGACCCCCCCCTCCCCCCCGATTAATCTTTACATTTCAACAATGATAATAATGCTGTCCTATATTAATAAATAAACCCCTTCGGATGTACCGGCTATTGTTAGGAATCAACCGGGGTAATAACGCCAAGGATTGAGGTTATTAGCCCAGTATGATTATTGCGCAGTACATTTTAAACTATAAATTATCTCGAGAAGATATCCAAAACCTTCTCCAACATTTTGAAAGTACATGAAATGCACTACAAATTTATGTAATAAACAAAGAATTTCCGAATAAAAAATATAGTCTTCACATCACAAAACTTATCTCGCAAATTTTAGATCAAGCGTTAATTTTAGTTGCTTGTAAAAGCAATAAGACCTACAAATGGAACAAATTAACTTCAAGCTGTTTTTTGCGCTTTATATGATTCAAAACCCTTCTCCGCAGAGCACATAGGTTTCATTTATCGGATTATTTCATAATTATTCATAATATCAGCACTTGGCGTTATTACCCCTGCTGGCGTTATTACAGTAGAACACTTTATATATATATATGTGCAAAAAAAAAAAAAAAAAAAAAAAAACCGCATTTGTGATAATAATAAAATGTATGTATATAGAGTACTCACTCATTATCTTTCACTATTTTTTCACCACTTTCTTCATTAATAAATGCATTTTGTTTATTCATATTTAAAAACTTTATACACAAATTTTACGAGTACAGCTATTCACCAGCAACTGCCATCCCAGGTCGAAATTCATGCTGGTATTTGTTTGCTAGACAAGCACCAACTGCTATAACCCAACAAGTAAAATAGCATAAACTAGCATTCCACATTGCTGGTCCCAGCAGAATTTCCATCAATTCATGGTGTGTATTGGCCCAATTTGCTGGAAATAAGCATGAGATGCTTGCATATAGCTTGTCATGCTTTTGTTGTGCAAGCTAGCGATATAGCATGTGATGCTAGCTAGCATATAACAGCATAGAGTTCCCAGCAATTCATGGTGTGTATTGGCCCACTTTGCTGGAAATCTAGCAAACATAGCAATACCTAGCAATAACTAGTATATTTTTGTTGCTGTTACAAGCATAAATTTTGACCTGGGATTCACTGTTGAACTAAAATATTGTGTCTAAAGAAGATAGAAAAACACTCCGGCTAACGTCGTTTCAGCTCGGCAGAGTTCGGCACGGTGCCAAAGTCTGCCGAGCTGAAACAACGTTAGCCGAGTGTTAGGTTTTTTTCGTTACGGATGTGTTAGGATTTTTCGCGTTACGGAATTTTTGGATTCGGTCGCCGCGCTCAAAGCCCGCGATAAAAGCTATGCAATAGCTTAAAAATTTGAGACTTGATATCCTAATATCTGAAAAATATCGCGTCAATGTCTGCCGAAGTCTACCGAATGATACCGTGCCGAAGTTTGCCGAACTGAAACGCCATTAGCCGAAGTGTTAGGTTTTTTCGTTACGGAAGTGTTAGGTTTTCTCGTTACGGAATTTCTAGATTCGGTCGCTTCGCTCAAAGCCCACGATAAAAGCTCTGCAATAGCTTAAAATAAAATATATATTTTAAAAGTAAAAAAAAATATTTCATAATTTTAAATAAAATAATTAAAATGTTGAAAAGTATTTTATAAGTTAAAAAAAAATATTACAATTCATCAAAAATTGTATTTATATCTGCATGTATATATGTGTATTCTACTTTCATTACACAGGGTGTTTCTAAATTCATGGTACAAACTTTAAGGGGTGATAGTACACATCAAGTCAAACAATATTAAATAGGAAACTAAGGGTCCCAAGCGTCTTCCGAAGGAGATAGGCGCCATTAAAGTTTAGGGTCCAAAAATTCAAATTATTATAAAAGAAAGAAAAATTGGTCGATTCGTTTGCGGTTTTCACTAAAATTATTCTTTATGCCAGTATTATCTTGAAAATAAATTATAAAGATAAATCTCAAAAAATTCCGATAGAGGGCGCTTTAGACTTTGGAGTAACGAACAACTATTTTTTACCGTTATTTTTTTATCTCATTAATTTTTTTAGAAGCTTATACATAAACTTAACTTTTGAGCTCAAAATCTAAATCGTTGGGAGTGGTTAAGTAGCGCAAACTGAACTGTGGGGGAGGTTCAAATTTCAAATGATTATAGAAAACGGAAAAATTAGTCAATTGATTTGCGATTTTCACTAAAATTATTCTTTATGTCAGTATTATCGTGAAAATAATTTATAAAGATCGAATTCAAAAAATGCTGATAGAGGGCGCTTTAGACTTTGGAGTAAAGTAAAACTATTTTTTACCGTTATTTTTTGCATCGCATCAAATTTTTTTAGAAGCTTAGACATAAACTTAAATTTTGAGATGAAAATCTGAATCGTTGGGAATAGTTAAGTAGCGCAAACTGAACTGTGTTCAATGGGGGCGGGGAGGTTCAAATTTCAAATTATTTTAAAAAACGGAAAAATTGGTCGATTCGTCTGCCGTTTTCGCTAAAACTATTCTTTATGTCAATATTTCCTTGAAAATAAATTTTAAAGATTAAACTCAAAAAATCCCGTTAGAGGGCGCCTTAAATTTTAGAGTAACCAACAACCATTTTTAACCGTTATTTTTTTTGTATCTAATTAAATACTTGCAAATGCATAGATTTAAATTTTGAGCTCAAATTCTAAATCGATGGGAGGGGTTAAGAAGCGCAAGCTGAAATGTGTTCAGGAGTTGAAATGTTATCCTCTCCACCCCTCGAACACATTTCATTTTTCTGCTTCTTAATTACTCACAACGATGCAGATTTTGAGCTCAAAATTTAAGTTTGAACATTTACAAGCATTTAATTAGATACAAAAAATAACGGTTAAAATAGTTGTTGGTTACTCTAAAGTTTAAGGCGCCCTCAAACGGTATTTTTTTTAAATTAATCTTTAAAATTTATTTTCAAGGAAAAATTGACATAAAGAATAGTTTTAGCGAAAACTAGTCGTTGAGCCAGAAGCCAAAATTAGGGTTTTTGGGTTCATCTCTGGGGACTTGGTAATAAATACCTTTTTGGATTCACAGTGGTCCAAGGAGTTCATTTTATGATTATACTATTAAATTGGTGGTAGCTTAAAGACGCCATATTGAAAAAATGAGCACCATCTATCGCACTTGGATACAAATGATTTTTTTTCCTTTTAAATATTACCACATAATTAAATTTCAATCAAAAAATGCAGAGAATAAATATTATTGAACATATAACGTTATACAAATTATATATTTGTTAAGATTTTATTTTATATGATTATTAACATTTTCAATTGGATAAACCGATCAAAAGACATTTGCGATGAAAGAATATCGAAATTGTGTACTGCATTTTAATGCATATTATTTTCATGTGGATAAGGTACAGCAATTCAAGAAAAAAGTAGTACTGATGAAACTACTGCACTTAGTCTTTTAAGAATTAACCCTTTCGGGACCACGGGTGCATATATGCAACTTCAAAATGTGCTTCTATCACTTGTTTTTGATACCATTAAAGAAGTAAAATTTTTCTTATCTAATTAAGACATAATCTTGTTTGCTAAATTAAATTTAATTGTTTGACAAAAAGTAGTGTTAATTAAATTAAATTATTGTAAAAGATGCTGGTCTCAAACGAATTAATAAATAACAGAAATCTTAGTCTTCTGCACTTATATCATGGTTGGTTCACATTCCTGTATCCAAATAACTTCAATCGCCATAGAACAGTTCTGCATATGCTTGTACATTAGGTTATTCAATAGACACGCGCATGATAGTGTGGCACATGTCCTTGAACAAGAATGACACCAGTTCCAAAGCAGCTTCAGGAGCAAGAGATCTGCCATTCTACTGGATCTCTGAAAAGCCTTTTCCCTCACTATCTGTTAAAAATTTCCAATCAAATTTATCTGGCGATGGAAGATAAGGATCAGCCTGTAGGTACCTCTTCCGAACAAGACCGTGTAATTGGCTCGCATTACCTATAATTAGAGTGTATTACTACATGACAAAAGGCAATGCAACTCCACAGACTTTTTGTTTTAGAGAAAAAAATATATAGAACATAGTGCAATTCCTTGATGTTTGAGTATTTTTGTTTTCTATGATAGAGATGGTAAACTTAAGACTCAAGCTGTTTCTTTGTTCCTTCAGATAAATCAGCTTCAGTATCAAATGCCTTAAGCGCATCGCAACTCGAAATTTGTGTTCTGATTCATCATTTTCTCTTGCCTGCAAAAGCACTTATTGCATTGAAAGTGAATGCATTTCAAGGGATGCATTATACCGGGTGAGTCATAAATATCGAAACAATAGGCTATCTCCTTAAATATTGCTCCTAGACCCATACTTCCAATTGCAAAGTTTCATCAAAAAAGGTAAATTTTTTGATAAGATAAGTTGCAAATCCATGGGGGGTCTATTTTAAAAAATACGAAAATTAAATTTTTATACGACCCCCAGAGAATAAAACTTCCAATTAGAAAATTTTTCCTTATCCTCTTCTGAATCGAACAAAAAAAAAATTCATCTCGATATCTACAAATCCCTGGATGATATTAAAATCCAAAATTTTTCAAAATTCGTGACTTACACCACTTTAGCATACATCTGAGTGCAGCGATATCAGTTCATTTGAAATACAATTTAGGGATCGACCATTAATTTACGCATTGTTAAATGTAGACCAAGACAATACTTTAATTTTTAAATATAAAATAAAAGCATATAGCTTTTTGCTTTAAACTTCTTTGACATATGCTAGATGTCTGCAATATCTCGAGCTTGGCGTCAGGCTCGTAATTGGCACGACCCATTGGCCGGACCGTCTTATTAAACACTTATTAAAAGTGTTATTAAATTAAGTGATATTAATTAAACTCTCATTAACCGTGTCTTTAAAACTTATTGCCGCAGGCAATAAGATTAGTAAAAATAGTAATAGCAATAATGACCATTCTATTAACTGGATCATATTGGAATATATTTTAATGTTATTGTACATTTTAATGTTAATTGAAATATATTTTAATAAATTACTTAGAATTTTTTTCAAAAATCCAGTTTGTACTATTCAGCTTCAAAATTTATGTGGTTTTAAACATATTTTTACTTTTTTCTATCTTTACAAGAGAAAAGTATTGGATTCATGAAAATTTTGAATTCCGGTTTTCGACGGATTCACACGTTTTAGGGCTCAGATATACCGAAAAACATGTTTTTACAAAATGTCTGTCAGTGAGTCACTGCTTCTGTATCTCTGTATATGATATACATTTTGTGAGCGCGCTATCTCAAGAACTAATACACAAAATTTAATAAAAAATTATATTTACTTAGTTCTTGATATACATTGATGCTGATTAGTTTTTGGTGTGAATCGCTTAACAGGTGACTAAAGGCTTTTGTGCGATTTCCGCGATCGCTGTATCTCCAGAATGCAAGGAATATCATCAATCTTCAGATTCAGTTATTCCTTGACATGAATTGATGTTATTTATATTTTGTTGTATATGGCTCCGCGAGAGGCGCTGCAACACTGAATTTGTTACGATTTCTGCAATAGCTCTACTTTAAGAACTAATTCAGGAATTTCCATAAAAAGTCAGATGCAGTTACTTCTTGACATGAATTGGTTATGTTTACGTTTTTGTATCAATCATCTTTCGGATGGCGTTTTCATAATGAATTTTGTATAGTTTACACGATTTCAGTGATATCAAGTACTAATGCACGGAATTTCGTATCTTTAGAGTCCTCCGATTGCTACATCCGAGTAGTTTATTTATTCCAAACGGCATTAAAAAAAATATTTATTCGAATGTTAAAGTCGAAGAGTATAACATTTCTGTTGCGTATTTTTTTTTATGCTAAGCTCCCACTAATATTTCATTCTAAGTGTATTTAATTGATCAAGGTTTAATGTGTTCGAATCAAACATCATTTAAGAAATTCAATTGAATAATTTCAACTTAAAACGTTTAAATGAAATATGCCGAAGATTCATTAAACACCTGTTCTTGTTTTAAAAAGGTAACTGATTCGCAAGTTAACGCAAGTTAAACAAAATTTAAAATGTATTTGTATTTGAACTGAAAACTGTATGTTAAACTCTAAAAAATGGAAAAAAAAAAAAAAAAAAAAAAAGCGCAGCGGCCTTTCAGTCCGCTTACAGCGGTTAACACGTTAAGGATTGTTTTTTTTTATTATTATTCCGGCCAATTATCTGCAATAGGAAATACAGGGCTCGAAAAAATGGTTCGGAAAACTTCGAACGGTTAGGCCGATGGTTGCGATTGGGTTCGAACCCAGTACCTACCGTCTACCAGTTTGGAAGCCCGTAATTAGAGGCATCTTTTACGCATCGTGTAGTGGCAATTTTAACAAGAAAAATATGAAGTTGACAGGGATAAAACATTGAAAAAAATTGAAGTCGGCGAGATAAAAAAATTAAGTTTAAATAAGCTGACTCATTTAAATAGTAATTAAAGAAGGCGAAAATGGCAAAACTTAAACAAAATCTGAAATCGAAACTATACAAGAAGGAGTTAATCACCTAGACACTTTTAACCCCTTAACGCGCAGTGTTGCCGGGTCGGCAACACCTAAAGTTCCCCCTTTTTAGAGACACAAAAACTCCGTGAATATTTCAAAAACTATTCTCATGGCTACTTTAAATCTTTCTTATGAGTTCTAGATGGTAGCATCACAGAGATAAAACTCTACTGTTTTTAAATAATAGGTCAAATGGTTTACTGTAATACGCGCTTCATAGCAATGCTCTTCTCACTGCGCTTATCAATGCTTTACTTATGGGAGGTTACCACTTCGGCAACAGCTGTATAATTAAAATGGTTTGTGAAATCTTTACAAAACAATACCTGTGTATTCCTCTAGGCCTAAATAGATTGCCTAATTTTCTTTTCTTTTAAATTCCAACTTTAAAGAGTAGTGCGCCGGAAAGGGTTAAAAAAGCATTTAAACGTTAGGAGCCAATCTTTGTTTAAAACTAAATGCACTTTTCTTCATCAGATGTTTTTATTTCAGTATTTCTCATTTTTAAACTTACATCATAAGTCAGTAACCGTTGGTTACGGTAACATTTCAATAGTTTTTTAACACCTCAATTTAAAAAAAAAAAAAAAAAAAAAAATGCCGAAAGATGTTTTTACCTCAGAAAATTTACTTTTAAAAATATGATTTGTTCACAAAAAATTGCATCTTTTTTTAAATTGCTATTTTAAATACTTTTATTTTTTTAAAATATTATTTAAAATGCTGAATCAAATTGAAAATTAAACATTTCCATTTAATTAAAAGAAAAAAATTCAACGCGACAAATAATATTTTGAGTTATGACAATTTTAATTTACTCTAAATTTTTTGAAAAAAAAAATATTAAGAAAGCTTATGATGTGATAGTGCTTACAAATTATGTGGTTAACCATCACAAAACATTCAAAATTCAAACTCTATAAATAAATAAATAAAATAAATGTTTCCTGGACAACATACAGCAACATTGTTTCTTCAATTACACGCTTTTCAATTTGTGTCTGATCCCTTGAAACCTCACGATTTATTAAAATTGTCATAACTCTCTGAGTTTTGGAGATATCAAGATGGAATTTTTTTTGTTCAATTCAGGAATGGATAAGGAAATTTTTTCTAATTGGAAGTTTTATCCTCTGGGGGCCGTATAAAAATTTAATTTTTGTATTTTTTAAAATATACCCCCCATGGAGTTGCAACTTATCTTATCAAAAAATTTACCTATTTTGGTGAAACTTTGCAATTGGAAGTATGGGTCTAGGGGCAATATTTAAGGAGATAACCTATTGTTTCGATATTTATGACTCACCCTGTATATCTCTTTACTTAAAAGTCCCTGTATCTCATTCAAATTGCAGTATTTTTCTTTACTCTATCATTGGATCCAAATTTCACATATATTAATCCTTCCTAGTTTTTCAAATCGTTTCTAAAAAAAACAATGTTGAGATACTGATAATATTTATAAATCCAGGCGGTAAGGCATGGTGTATTCAAAATATGAGTTGTGTACCACCGCTTCTTCTAAGCAGGTCAATTTAGTGGATCATTCAGCAAGTTATTTCTTGAATTTATTTTGCATTCTTGTGCATAACTCTTTTCTTGTTCTCCTTATCAGATAAAATCTGCTTCAATTTTCTAACTGTTTTTCCAGGAATATATAACTTTTAAACATCACCAACAGTTCATATTTTCGTTCATTTATTTTTATTGACAACTGCCTGTATGTATCAAATACAACATCTATCCTTTGAAAGGATGTATAATCTTGTATTATTTAACAAAAAACAGATTCTTTGCTAGTTGTCCAAATGATTGTAGCTCCTATAATAGCTTTAAACAAAGCACATTCTGTCATTTATATTAACAACACCATCATTTGCATTCTTTCAGCAGTCGCAACTTTATCATAACATCCATCAGTTTGATCTTTCAGTTTTTTTGCATTGAACCATCAAGTGTTGTTAAGGATAATTGAAGAAGCCCTAGATGGTAGGAAAAGACAGTTCTTATATCCAAATTTATTCGCTCTGAAAGCACCGTCATCTGAGTAAACAGATTTCCATTTGTAATAGCAACAAACTCTGATTTCTTTAAATTCAAATTCTCTTTCTTTTTCAAATCACAAAATGTTTGTAGCTTATTGGATGTTTGAAATATCTTTCTGCCTCTGAGTCTTCAGACAGATATTCTCTTGGAAATTCGGTAAATTTCTTCAATCATCAGATAAGCTTTGATCATGTCTTCAAAAATTTCTGGATGTGTAATTGCTCTAGTTTATTCTATTAGCCTATCTATATTTATTTATTCATTGATAACCATGTTCTGTAAATATGAGATAGGACGTTCGTCTTTCTGGATCTTGCTCAAAGACTGATCTGGATGTAGAATAGAGTTTTCTGAATTTGGTTCTTTCACAAATCATGTGAAGAAATTCTGCCTTGGTATCAAAAATTTCTTTTAATTGCGGCAGGTTTTTTACTGAACTTTGTTGTAGATTTTGACCCCTGTGTGTCTTTACTTATTGTTTTTTTAATCATCCTGTTAATTTTACAGCATGTAAAACCAAAAAAATCTTTTCTATCACTGTGCTTATCGGCAGAATTTTCCAATATGGCGTCCATTGGTTACTCTATTTTTGAAAATGTCATGTTGTGGCTGATGTTGTGGTGAATTCAAAAATGTTTACTATGTCCACTGACATGAAAATATACAAGCCCCTGGCTCAATGACGGCGGACATTTTACAATATGGCGCCCATAAGTTACCTTGGTTTTGTAAATATGGATAAATGTCATTATGATGCTGTGGTGAATCCAAAAAATATATGTGTATGATTTAACAAGTCCTCTGACATGACATCACACGAGCCCCTGGTTCAACGGCGGCAGCCATTTTTCAATATGGCTTCCATTAGCTACTCTTTTTTTGAAAATATCATGGATAAATGTCATTCTGATGTTGCCGTGAATCCAAAATAGTATGTTTTAACAAGTCCGATGACTTGAAATCACAAGAGTCCCTGTCTCAACGACGGCAGCCATTTTCCAATATGGCGTTCATAAACTACTCTAATATTGAATGTATCATGGACAGATGAGATGCTGATGTTCTGATGAATCCAAAAATGTGTTATTTGCCATGTCCGACACGTCCATGACATGAAACCACAAGACGGCTTAACTCAACGTCTGCGGACATTTTCCAATATGGCGGCCAAAAGCTACCCTACGTTTGAAAGTATCATGGATAAATGAAGTGCTGTTGTTGTGAGGAATCCAAAAATATATAGTTTATCAAGTCCTCAGACATGAAACCACACAAGCTCCTGGCTCAAACGAATCGACCAATATTTCCGTTTTTTATAATCATTTAGAATTTGAACCTCCCCACCCCCATTGAACACAGTTCAGTTTGCGCTACTTAACCTTTCCCAACGATTCAGATTTTCATCTCAAAATTCACGTTTATGTCTAAGCTTCTAAAAAAAATTTGGAGATGCAAAAAATAACGGTAAAAAATAGATGTTCGTTACTCCAAAGTCTAAAGCGCCTTCTATCGGCGATTTTTGAATTTGATCTTTATGATTTATTTTCTCGATAATAGTGACATAAAGAATAATTTTCGTGAAAATCGCAAATCAATTGACCAATTTTTATGTTTTTTATAATCATTTGAAATTTGAACCTCCCCCACAGTTCAGTTTGCGCTACTTAACCACTCCCAACGATTTAGATTTTGAGCTCAAAATTTAAGTTTATGTCTAAGCTTCTAAAAAAATTTTACGAGATGCAAAAAATAGCGGTAAAAAGTAGTTGTTCGTTACTCCAAAGTCTAAAGCGCCCTCTATCGGCATTTTTTGAAATTTATCTTTATAATTTATTTTCAAGACAATACTGACAAAAAGAATAATTTTAGTGAAAACCGCAAACGAATCGCCCAATTTTTCTGTTTTTTATAATCATTTGAATTTTTGGACCCTAAATTTTAATGGCGCCTATCTTCTTCGGAAGACGTTTGGGACCCTTAGTTTCCAATTTAATATTGTTTGATTTGATGTGTACTATCACCCCTTAAAATTTGTACCATGAATTTAGAAACACCCTGTATAATCTTACAACCAACATTACATTGTACAGTTATATAAAAGCAATGGTTTGGTGTACTCTTCTGTTTAACAAAATTAAAAAGTTAAAAAAAAAATAGTGAACTTACCATACTTTAACTCAGAGATGTGATTTAAAGTTTATCATGTTTCAGATCATACACAGACAACATGATATCACGTGCCTTCTTCGTGATTTTTGACTGGCAATCTTATCTATTACATGGTTTAACTGATAACAAATTTAAACAGATGCAAGTCCTTTTCTTTTAAGTCTTGGTTTATGTAGGTTGGATATTTTCTTCAAAATTATTCTTTTTCTGAAATCTTAAGTAATTCACTAACAAAATGCAATTAAAAATTTTCTCACTGCTGTGAACAAAGATTGATGTTCACAGTGTTAAAACATAATAATTGATTTTTGAACTGGTTAATAATATTTTTAGAAGTAAACTATATTTATTTTAAAAACAGGACTTTTTATTGCATCATTCATTGAATTCAATTAATAGTAATAATCAAGTTTTATATACTAATATCATACTATGTTATATACTAGTATAAATGATTGTAGACTGTCTACTATTCAGATTTTATTCTTCTTTAATGAATTTATAATTTTTTTCCTAATGAATATTTAGAATATTTTTCTTAAAAATTCTTATAATTGTTTTTCATAATGTTTTCTGAATGAATTCATATCATACTGTAGTATACAATATAAATAAATAAAATATACTCTCGATATTTTGAAGTTGAAGAAACGCTAAAAAAATTCGAAATAGCGAGTTTCGGGATAAAAAGAGCATAATTAAATCATAAAAATTCACGTAAAAACAAATGATCAGTAATAACACACGCATATCCATAAATTAAGGATAATTCAGAATCACATGGAAATCAAACTCTAAAGTAAAAATTTCACTTGCAGAATTATCACACATATCTTCTAGACTAATATGCAAAGTTCAGAAAGCTACCAGATAACGCCGATAGCACGTCACAATGACGAAAGTGTGAAAGAAGCATATGTAGGAACGGTGTCAAAGATGTAAAACTGTTAAAAAGTATTTTCTAAAACTCTCAGTGACAAAACCGAACAGTTAATACACAGAAGACACATAAGGATGATACTTTATGTGGTAGAATTTTCGGCTGTCTGGAATGTGGGCGTACTCAGATAGAAGTATCCAAGGAAATTGGAATTGCTCAAAGTGTAGAGCAAGTGTTGCTCTAGCCTTTGGTAATGTTTCCAAGATGATGGAAATGTCAGTAAACGTTACAGTACAGATCATCTTCGAGTTACAACCACGAATGAAGACCATTATTTGACATTAACTACCAAAAGAAACAGCACTGCATCAGACCTGCCTCGTCAACTATCTTCAGCCACAGGTGCGACAGTTTCAAGGCAGGCCGTGTACAGAGGTCTGGGAAATATTGGTCTATATGCTTTGAGACCTGTTAAATGTGTTCCGCTCATGGCAACTTATTGACGCCAGCGATTAGCCTGGAATAAGGAACATGAAATGTGGGCATCGTCACAGTGGGCTTGTGTAATGTTTTCCGACGATTCCAGGTTTAGCTTACAGTCTGATTCACGTCGGACTTTCATATGGAGAACGCCAGGTACCATTTACCTCCAAGACAATATCATTGAACGTCATGGTTATGGTGGTGTAGGATTGCTCGTTTGAGGTGGAATTATACTGGGCTCCAGAACAGATCTACACGTTCAAATCGGTACCATTTCAGACCAAATTTATCGGGACATCATTCTAGAACAACGTGTACGTTTGTTTAGGGGTGCCGTAAGCTCAGAATTTGTGTTTATGGATAATAACCCCCGTCCTCACCGAACAAACATCGTAAATGAATGCCTTCAGGCAGAGGATATCACCGTATTTATTGGGCAGCATATACACCTGACTTGAATCCGATAGAGCATGTATGGGATATGCTTGGCCGACGGGTTGAAGCCCGTCAACCATCTCCTACATGTGTGCCGGAACTTCGGATAGCATTGCTTGCTGAATGGAATAATCTTCCTTAGGATCAACTTGATAATTTGATATTCAGCATGCCTAGGCGTTGTGTGGGAGACATACAGTTTATTAGCCATCATACCAATGATATAATGTTAAGTTTTTTAATTAGGGTACTTTTTGTAATTACTCTAGGGAGCAACAACAGTAGATTTTTTTAATGTTATCATACATATACCATCGTTTTTGTTCCTTTTCTTTTGTTTAATAAATGGGCTTGACGAATAAGTCACGTTTGTTTTGTCTCCGTACCTTTATTTACTGGAACCGGCATTATCTTTAATTTATGGACATGAGTGTATTATCAAAATTAAAGTCAGGATAGATGACACTAAGTTTAAACATGTAATGATAGTCGGCAATAAGTCTAAATAAGGCAATGATAATTTTAATTTTAATAGTAGAAAATAATTAATAAATACATAAATGAACTTAGATTGCTAGAATTTCTTAAAGCCCAAAGTCGTGACCTGGCGACATCTCTGTTGAAAGTTGTAGTTTTCAAAGCATTTATTGAAAAGCCGTGGACATCAAATGGCAGAGAAGGAATCGATTAAGATTTTTCATCGTCGGTCTCGCAGACTTCAACGTCAATGACTAATTCAGAGGAACATTCGAAAGTTATGTTTTCGGAAAACTTGCTCCATTTTTCGAACTCTATTTAATTTCCGGGTTCAGCTCTTGTTTTCTGTTCCTCCATCCCATTCAATTTCATTTTCTACTTCTACCATAATGCCAACTTTTCTAAAACATTTTATGATAGCTTTTTGTGCCAGGTAAATTCAAGCTCAGTTAGCCATCCTCTTGTATTCAATAATAATTAATAGCGCAATTTACTCTCGTCCATAAAAGGCATGTAAGATATTCTTCTCTATATTCTTTCTTTACCCAGCTTTGAAATTTCTGATTAACAATTGATCGAGAGCTTACAGCTTTGAAGTGATATTTGGGTGGAGGAAAACTACTTTTACTGTTTTTCATTTCTGGGATAATGATGTGAGCCTTGCAATTGTTAATGAAAAGAAGGGCTTTCTTCCTTTAGCTACCTTCCCGTGTTCTTATTTATTTCCTTCAGCTAGTCTGCAAAAAATTCATTTGTCACCTAAGCGTTTTTATTCGATGAACAGGAAAAGACTTATTCCTAGCATCTTGGGCTTCTGGATTTCCCAATCATTAAAGGAGTTAACTTCTCAGTCAAACTCATGTTGGCAACTGACAGTAATGTTACACGTCGTTTTCTCTGTTTTCCTCCGTGATGCTTTTCTCCTTTGAAAACTACAGTTTTGTCCGACAGTACTTTAAAGGAAAGTCCCGTCTGATTTGCATTGTAAATGATATATTATCGGCGATTATTCTTTCTGAACAAAATTCACCGCTCTCTGATTGTCTCTCGCTGCACAATTTTTGAAAAAAAAGTTGTCGCATTGTTTAAAGTTCATCAGCCCATTCCTGCATTTGAAGACCTTGTGGCCCAGTTTTCCGGAAAAGTGTTCGCCTTTTTATTCTAACATATTACCTCCGACAGGAATATTACAATCTTTGCACTGTTTGAACCATTTTAAGAGGCATTCTTCTAAATCGGGATATCTAACCATTCTAATCTTCTTCGCGGCTCTTTTATCCTACTCGAAAAATTTCGCAATTTTGTTCCGGTCCTTCCATATCATTCATGAAATCCATGCTTGAATTTCGAAATCCTTTGCAATTTTTCCTTTTTATCCGCTTTATCTACAGCATCAAAAATCTCTATATTTTTTCGATTGTCAGCACATTCAACTTTCGCATAAAGCTCACTGTTTACTTTTCTTTCGAACTTTCCAATTTGGTACTAGAACTGGTGGTCACTGATGCATTTTATCACTTGGCTAATCATTTTGTCGACTGATTTAACCATATTCAATAAATTTTGAATAGTTTAGAAGAACACACATAAGGGACAAATGATTGGGTAGTTGAAACCCATTGGTAAGATATCTAAATCTGCGAGAGAGGCTAAAATATACATATTCACCTTCCCCCTCCTTCCTCCAAAAATGCTACCTATACGACCAAAAAACACTTGTTTTTCTTCTATGTTTGCTTTTCAATTGACCAAATGGACTTACAAGTATCTTCCCTGACGCCCCAGAGAGATAATGAAAGGTGTGAGGTATTTTTTGAAATTTACATTTTTTTTCTTGCTTCGACACAAACAAAATCGATTTTTGCGGAAAAATCTTTTTTTAGTTCAAAAAATATTCGACATATCAAAGTTTCGAGTGAAACTCTGAAATCAAAATTAACATCAGATGAATGTGTAATATCAAGAGCAAAATAACATTTGACGTATCGAGGTTTCCGAGATATCGAGAGTATACTGTAATTTCCTCTGATATTTGTAGTGACAATATTTATTCTTTCGCAGCATCTTATTTAGCTAAGTAAAAGTAATCTTCTATATCCAATATTACATTTTTGGTCATTCCAGAGCATTAATACATACCTGCAGAAAATTTAAACCAGTTTTCATATTGATTACAAACTGTAATTAACATACCAGCTCTTCACAATTGTCTCTAGTGATATAAGTTTATAATATTTTTAAACATGATTTATTTCATTCGGAAACAGAGCTTTCATTCAAAACTTCTCGAAAAATCATTTATATTATTTGTAGTGTTAACGTTCCTTTTTTCATGCACATTCAAAAACGGGAGTGATACAACAATGAAAGAAGTATCATGAGAGAGGTGCTTGAACAAGGTTTTGACATATTTCGTTAAAACAGGTGGTTTATTAGAAATAGTTTACAAATTAATGAAAAAATATCTCAGCAAATAATATCATTGATTGAAGTGGGGAAATATACAACAGTACTACTAGTTATAAAATATTTTGCAAGAAATTTTCTGGAACATTCTTCGAGTTTCTCAATGCCAATTCATGCACACATAAATATTAATCCCTTGAGGACGGTAGTTCATTTTTGGAGCGCTTTGTTTTTAATCCTTAAATGCCACATTGACACCAAATTTATGGAAGTAAAATTTTCTTTTTATTAAATACACGAAGGCTAAGCTGGTGTCAGTCAATCATTCCAGCTCTTTACGATAACTGATTTTCCCCTCAAGAAACCGAACTTTAAATGTAGCTACTTGATTAATTGTTATAGTGAAAAGATTCTGATCTTATTTTCATATTTGGGTTTTTATTTTTTCTATTAGTTTTTAGTAAGAAGCGGGAATTTATGTTACTACAAAGTGTTGCATAAAACTTCTATTTAAATTCAGCAGCCAATATCGGTAAATATTCTTAATTCATATTGTAATTGAAATTTTTATCAGCATAGACAGAATTAATTCTCTTGTTACGCATCCCACAAATTTGAGGGTCAAAGCAAATTTATCAAAATTTGAACATACCGCGACTTTCGGGTGAAAACATTTTGTTCCTTCTAGTTAACCCTCTTTGATTATTCTGCCTTTTTTTTTATTGTAAATTTTTCCTTATTTAATCAAGGCATTTTCCAGATTATACTAGAGAAACGTTTCTATTTTGAAAAAACGTTGATAAAAGATTAAAAATTCTGTAAAAGAATATCATCGTAGAGGGTTTAAATTCAATGTTTTATAACCTATTTTGATAAAACAATTATGCAGCGAGAAGATTAATACATTTCATTAAAAAGTAACGTACTATGTTTATGAAGCTTAAATATGTTAACACTTTCGCTGCCGCTTACATGAATCTGTGATGATAGTTACTGTCGCACTGTAGAAGTGGGTTTTTTCCCAGAAGCCGAATTACTTTTTATAACAAAGATTCAGTGAAAGATTATCCCGCGCCAGCGCGTGAGCGGCAGCGAACGTGTTAAACTATGTAAAATTAATTTAAGAAAATTTATTATTGATTACAAAATAATACGGAAAATAAGTTTTTTTCATATTTTTATATTTTCGTTTCAGCTTTCATGGGAACTGGAACATCTAGCTATGCAAGAGAATGAATTTAAAGAAATATATGTAGAACTTAGTAATCAATGTAAAAAATATTCCTGCGATTTACTCGATCTTTGCCGAAGCACAGAGGAAGTGATAGCCGTCCTTAATAAGAAGACAGATTCCAGCTTTGAAGAAGATGAAGACACAGATAAATTAACTTTATCTAGGCTCAAGCTGGCTCTGAAATACGAACAAAAGCAGGCATGTATTGTTTTTAATTAATTGATTTTGCAGAAAGAAATTGGTTTTAATCAATTTGTAAAACTTACTAGTTAATAGTCCTATAGTTGTGACGATGATAAAATGCGATAAAAGTAAGTAAGTAATTTCCTCCCCCCTGTTTTACTGTTAAGTTCCGAATAATATTATAAATATGCAATTTATTTATAATTTATATGTTTAATTAAAATACACCAAAACAGACTCTTTTCCATGTAATTTAGGTGTTAATGTTACATAACTGGGGTTTAAGCTAAAAATTTAAGACAAATGTTGATGGTGAGAAGAATGTGGTTTATCGTGAATGCAGTTGAATAATACTGTAATAAATAAGAAATAAGAATGCTGGACATCAAAGTAATCAAAATTATGATCCACTGGGTGATTGCAAAAGTACGTGCCCGATTTCCAGTGTTGACGCATCTGGCGGATTTTTTTATTTAGAAATATTAAATTCCCACCAGAAAATTTTAAACAGAATTTTTCTTTTCTTTTATTTATAAAGTATATATCATCTTAGAAAGAAAAAATAGCTATTAAAGTTTACTGGTGAGAATTTTAAATCCTTAAATAAAAAAACAACCAGATGTGGCAACACTTCCGATTTCGGGTGCGTTGAATTTCGAGGTGTATCCAAGTTGTTTTGAATGATAAAATGTAATCGAAATGCCAACATTTAGTATCCCAAAAATTTCTCCAGTAATATTTTGTGGATTAATTTTTACTAAATCATGGATTAAGTCCTTAATCAATGCCAGAAGACCATTTAGAGCATCATTTACTGTTCACGAAAAAATCTGGAAAAACATATTGCTCAAGCAATCGATGATACCGTATAAACTATTATCACAGTCCAAAATGTGAGGTGCCTAGTGCATATTGCTGGTGCGCATAATGCAAACTTCTACCACTTTTGTTTGGTGTTATCACATTTAAAACAAAGGTGAGAATGTCTGTTAAATGTTTAACTATAATATACTTCTGTTTTCTGAAATTTATTACCGTCAACCCAAATTGAATTAGGATGAAACACCCTGTATTTGTGACTCAATAAGTAATTTGCGGCCCAATGTTCCTATGTGATTTTTTATCCTTGTCGTATGCCTGATTTGTCACATCAATTCGTCCACGTTTTTTTGAATCACCCTGTATATATATACATATAATATAAAATATACGATATATATTTACATATTTATATTTATATTTATATTTATATATATACATATTTATTTGAAGTCGCATTTTAATGCGACTTCAACTTTTAACGATAAATATATGCAATTGAACTTTCCCTTTCTGGGAAACAAAATCCATGATAACACAATGTTCATCGAAATTGAAATAAAATAAAATGCCCTTTTTAAATCATATTATCAAAAATATTATTTGTAAAAGCTTTATTCGTATTTAATAAAAAGAAAGCTTTCTCTTGAATTTATTCCTTTGGCTTGACTCACGTTGATGAATTGCCAGTAATACTAAAAACATTTGAATGATGCTTAAGTGGAATTTTTCTTCGACAACAAGATAGTACCAACCATTTAACCGGAATTTTTATAAAAATAAAATCCACTTACCTCACTTTTTTAACAGAATTGTACGATGACGATATCACTTTCCCAATTTTATTTTCACGAGTTCGCATTTCGAAAAAGTTTGAAATCATTATTCGCTAACTTTTTTTTGGAGAACCATTTCAAAATTGCATTGGGCAATTGGGAAAAAAAATCTCCAGTTTGTTATTGACTGTATATTGTCGAAAGGATCTTGGTTAAATTATTTATAAAATATTGAACAATAAACTTAAATTCTTGAAAGTTACAACATTAAAAAGACATGTTGCTTGTTTTATATAGATTATTTTAAATAAATTTTCACTTTTAACACTCTGTTAATTGGTAATTGAATGTGAAGTCACTTTTTATGTGACCACTGTTTTGGAATAATAATCTTTCCCTAATTTTTCCGGTATTCCACCTAATTTAATTAATCTGCATTTTAGAAAGGCGAAAATAATTATACAAAATTAGTGGTATCACAAAACTTAAATTTAGGCTGCCGTGCAAAAACAAGTATACTCTTGAACTGTCATCATTTCTGAAGAGAATGGCATATTTATTTATTTTGGAAGTGCACGCGGCTTAAGAATTAAGGCATAATCAGCAGTTTTGTAGATTGGAAAATTATTTTTAGTATTGAAAGTCTATTTTGATTACCATGACAACGATTTGCTTGAATATCGCTTTAACGTTATGTTCAAGTGTTTCTGATAATTTTCAGAATAATAAACTTTAAAATTTTGCTCATATTCGACATTTCAAATGCCCTTTAAAACGCTTTTTCACATGCATCGATTTAAAGGAAATCTAAAAGAATGATTTTCACATTTTTCTTTTTAGAATTATGAAAGCACATTAAATAAGTAAAACGAAAATGTTCACTGAATTCAGTTCATAAGTTAACCCCTTAACTGTTACTTTTTTTGTACAACATAAATAAAAAGAAGCGGCCGAACACCACTTTACCCATTCTAAAATATTTGAGGACCCCAGAAACCAAGGGGTACAAGTGACAAAATTTCGATTTGGAGTAAATTGAGTTTAAAGATAATTGATGTTAAATTGGAACATCAATAACAATTGAGTGAATTGAAATAGGAAATTTCTGCTTGTTGCATTCTGGTCTTTGAACTCTTATTTCAATAACTGTTAAAAAATAAAGTACAATTTTCTTTAAATGTATAATTAATCAATATTGTTTGTTTTTCGAAAAAAGTGGTTTGCCTCTATAACTCAGCAAATAATAAGAAAATCACTTATATTTCTTTACCTGAAATGAAAAAAGCATATTTTTAGATCGTCTGTTATTTAGTTTATTTTTTTCAATTTTGTCACTTCTACCCCTTGGCTTCTGGGGTCCTCATTCATCTTACTTAATCGAAAAATATCTCACAATAAGTAAATGTAAATTTATACTTACAAATTAGTGGTATCAAAAAGCTTTTAGTAAGAAAGCAAGCAAAGTGCTCTTGCCCGAATCCAGATTTATCATTTGTCACAAGTCTATTTTAAAACAAGTATATTCTGTCGAACGTACTGTTTCTTCTATAGGAATTATTTTATCTAAGAGTGCAGGCCAAGAAATTTGTTTGTAAGACTATCTGAAATGTTTAAAAAGATTTATGCCTAAGTATTTATATTTCCGGTTTCTTTATATGTGTGAGTGTTAATCCTTGGAGAGGCAGTGGTATGTTTATTAAACCTCTTTGTACACAAACACCCCAAGGGCACCAGAATTTTGGGAGAAAATGTTTTGGTTTACTGTATGTGTGATATATAGCTTTTTTCTTATTTACAAATAAATTTGTTTTTAAATTCCACTGCCATTCATCCATTTCAACAATTTAGCAATGGGATTGCTTTGCCCTTGAAAGGGTTAAAAACATGGAAAAGACAGCTTTTAATAAATTTTCTATCCCTTCTTCAGGATAATTGTTATTAATATCATATTTTTCTACTTTATTCCAGAGATTAAAAAAATTACCTAATAATTATTTAATATCTTTTAATAATATAGGAAAAAATCTATAAAGAATGTAATATTTCAAAATAATAATCAATGATTTCAAAAGTATCGATTGATAATTTTAAACACATTGAACTGTGCAATTTAATTCCATTGATTAAAATAATTTTAAGCAAACATCTTATAAAAATATGTAGTCTAAAGTGGAATATATTATATAATATTGGAAACAAATGAAGTACTATAACATTATACAGAAAAAAATAATGCAACTAAGGTACCCTGGGGTAATAACGCCAGGCGGGGTAATAACGCCAAGTGCTTATATTTTGCATAATTATGAAATAATCAGGTAAATGACACCCATGTTCTCTGCGCAGAAGGGTTTTGAGTCATATAAATCGCAAAAAACAGCTTCAAATTAATTTGTTTCATTTTTAGGTCTTATTGTTTTTACAAGCAACTAAAATTAACGCTTGATCTAAAATTTGCAAGATAAGTTTTTTGATCTGAAGATTATATTTTTTTCCAGAAATACTTTGTTTATTACATAAATTTGTAGTGTATTTCATCTACTTTCAAATTGTTGTAGAAGATTTTGGATAACTTCTCTAGATAATTTGTAGTTTAGGATTTACTGCGCAATAACTATCCCGGGGTAATAACGCCAGGGATTGGCGTTATTACCCCGGTTGATTCGAAACAGTGGCCGAACTATATCCGAAGGGGGTTTATATATTAATATGGGACAGCATTATCATCATTGTTGAAATGGTAAGATTAAAGGGGGGGGGGTGCCCAATACTTAAAAATATTCTCTCTATTTTATTTTTTATTATATTATTATTATTTATTTTTACTAATGTAAAAAATAATTTTTAACTCTTGTAAATAAAACTATATCAAAATGTTTTCGAGATTCAAATTCGAACATCTTCAAAATCAGGCTTCTATTAAATTTCCACTGGATTGTTCAATTGAGTTCGAAATTTTAACTGTCCGCTTTCTCAGCATTCGGTTTTTGAAAACTTTATAAATTTAACCTTTAACTGATGTGACAGAAATTGTAAAATATGAATGTGATGCGGTTTGTGAGACCACAAAATTGAAAGATGAATAAAAGGCGGGAATAACTCATAGGATTGTGTTTTTGTACTAAACTTTTTTTACAAGAGTATTATACTTAATATTCACCTATTTAGTCTTTGGTGATAGTACTAAAATTCCAAATGAAACAAAATTTCGGTAGTGTTTGCAATTAAACTGAAAATTACAAGTTAAACTAAAAAATTAAAAGAAAAATAGTGGTCTACGAGACCGGTAACATTAGTTAAAGGTTAAAATGCGATCCATGATTAAAAATCATCGAATACTGTTCCTGCGCTAAACTTTTTGTATAGAATTAATTCTAATTAAATTTAATCTATTCAAATATTTCTAATAATATTACGAGAACTCCAAACGAAAGAGAATTTCAGTTGTAACTATAGTTAAACTGGTAAAATACAAGTTAAACGATATTTTTTGAGGGGGGGGGGAGGGGGTACAGTGTTCAGTCAGATTGCTAACAGCAGTTAAAGGTTAATTTTGTTGCTAATATAGAGATAATGATGTATAACCATATGAATTATGTATAAAATTGAATAAGAGATCTCTTTGAGATAATATTTTTTACTCAAAAATTTTATTCAATTTATTAAAAATTTATTAAAGCATGCTCTTTAAAACGTCGACAATTTAACTTTAAGTTTGGAGAATCCGCTTTAGTGTAGAGTTATGGGTTAAAAACTATTTACTAGATTACTATAATAGTATTAACCCTTAACTGCTGTGACAAAAATTGTCGCATAACTTACTGTGAGCGGCCTGTCAGACTGCTTAATCTAACGATGAATAAAATGTTAAATTAACTTTTAGAATATTATTTTTGTATTGAACTTTATATACAGGACTATTATAAATAAAATTCAGCTATTCAAAAGTTTCTAGAGATAGTAATAGGACTCCAAATGAAACAACATTTTCCCGGTATCTATAGTTAAACTAAAAATTGCAAGTTAAACCGTGAAACTTGAAAAACTCAACGGTATGTGAGACGTTAACAGTAGTTAAGGTTTAACAAAAATATTTATTACATATAACTCTAGTTATTATAAAACTTCACATGATTAAAATATTACATTAAGAATGCTTAAAACCATGCAATGTTTCTTATAATCATATTTAAGCGGGATTTTTTAAGCAAAGAGAGACACAGGGTGTTATATTCTGTTGAAGCTCCTCCTCACCCCTTTTTCTGTCATTTTCACAAAAAAATCAGTGTTTTCTATCGCATAGAATGCATACAGGGGGATATAAATACTGATTCAAATAATCCGTGCAATGTTTCTAATTATTCTATTTAAATGGTTATTTTTAAGCAAAACGTAGCTTAGAATCTGATATTCTTTTACCTCACCCCCCCCCCCTCCCCGCCACCACCACATCTTTCTTTTTCTTTCAGAGTCACAAAAAAATTGTACATTTTTAATAGCTTAGATTGCAATTTGTCATTTTATAGAGCTGTAGAGTTTGTATTTTTAGAATTCGGTAATCTACATGCCATTATTCCATCTTATTTTATAGTTTTGTTTGCATGGCGTTATTACCCATATAGGTGGGTATTAACGCCAAATAGCATTGGTCAAGAAAAAACGCCATTACATTTTATGAATACATATCTGTTAAATTATTTTATTTTATATAGATAGTCAATGAGTGGCTGTATCAGATCCTATATTTATTTGAAAAATACAATCTAAAACTAAGCCGTGAAAATTGGTCAAACCTTAACGTGGCGTTATTACCCCAGGGTACCTTATTTAAATAATAAATAAACTGAGAAAAAGATAAAAAAGCCTACATGTAAGCTTTTAGAAAAAAAAACTGTAGTGGTTTATTATAAATTATTTCACCTCCAGACTTTTTTACCCATCTATATTAGGGCGGAACATAATTTTTTTTTAAAATTTATTTTCAAGCTAGGGCGGAAAAGTTGTGGTCTGGTCTCTGAATTATAGTCTCAAAATTTAAAAATAATCAATCAATAGCTTCTGGTTCCAATTTAAGGTCTAAATGTTCAATTTTAGCCGAATTTGTAAATTTTCGCGTTTCAGTAATAATTTTAACTGCGACGTTTCTTTCGCGTTAGCCCGAAAAGGTTGAATGAATATATAAGAAACAGAAGTCTAAAGTTTTAGAGTAATTAATAAATATCTTAAAGTTCTACTTAAAGGTCTAAATACAGAAAATTAGCTGAAATTGATGTAACTTTTCACATTTTAGTGATTTTTAAATTTTTGATTTTTTGGACCAGCTATCACGGAAAAAGAGAAGAATATACAAGAAAGATAATAGCAAAATTTTAGAATAATCAATAAATAGCTTCCGGTTCCTACTCAGGATCTAATTATGAGAACTTATGCAAAAGTATTGAAAATTTAGGTATCAAATATAGAAAAAATGGAAAACTTTTGCATACTAATTTATTTATGGAAGCTTTAAACTCTTCTTTTCACAAAATTAGATACTCATGAATAATAATTATGAATATTAAACAACAAATCTTATTTTAATGATGACATAACCAGGGCTTGACTCCATTTTGGATCTCATGTTAGCCATCACGCTTATTCTCTTGGATAACTGCAAGAAAAGCTTCTGTTATCAGTTTTACTCACCTTTCAACACATTGAGTGGTGCATGGGAAGTTTGTTTCCCAAGGCCGATACCGGACATTTGCCAGACATTATCAGTTGTATTATGTGTTCGTTCGACAAGTGAGTAATAATCGGAGGTAGAGGTCTGCACGGGCCGGGCCTAGTCACTAATCTTTTCGGGCCGGGCTGGGCTCGGACCTTAATTTTTTTGCTGGAGTATCGGGCCGGGCCTAACTTTTTTTTCCGTACGAAGCCGAGACTGATTCCATTCTTCCTAGTTTTCATGGACCAAAATAATCAGTTCCTATTGAATCTTCCTATATGAAAATCCTTTTCTCGACTTTTTATAAATCAGTAATATTTGGCTTTGTCCAAAAATTTCTGCAAAAAAAGCATATACATTTAAGCCGCCATTATTCTACAATTAAACTTTAGAATTTATTCCTTTTAAAGAATCGTAGATTACTAGGCGTTTTAAAATAGAATTAAACACACACACACACACAAAAAAAAACATGATTATGACGGAATTTTTTTTAAACTGAAAACTGAAAGTGTCTTTTAAAATGTTCATCCATGCAAAATGAATACAACAATACGGGAGAAAAAAAATATATTAAACATTTACATCTGTTAAGAAGGGAATGCATTTTTTTTTCGTTCCAAAGCGATTTCGTCTTTGGAAATTTTGCCATATACCGCTTTTTCGATTTTTTGTCTCCATTACAGGGAATATTGATTAATAATACTAGTGATAACTGAAACATTTACATACAACAAACAAAGATTCATTTAAAAGCATAAATATCGCAGCCTACGGCACTTCTGCATAAATGGAGATTATAAACATGAAAAAAAAAAAAGACTAGTATAATTTTTTTTTTCGTCAGAACTCTTCCATAAGATTAAAGATCAATGTACTGTAGAATTTCACTCGAGCCGGGCCGGGTTCGGGCCGAATTTTAAACTTTTTTCCGGACCGAGCCGAGCTCGGGCCGAAATTATAACTTTCGCGCCGGGCCGGGTCGGGCCATTATTTTTTTCGTTCGGGCCGGGCCGGGTTCGGGCCGAAATTTTAACTTTCGGTCCAGGCCGGGTCGGGCCAACATTTCTTTCGTTCGGGCCGGGCCCGGGCCTGGAAATTTCGGCCCGTGCAGATCTCTAATCGGAGGTTCCGTTAGTTGGTCTGTAAGATTTATGTAAGATTTAGCTTTAAATTGCTTTGCACAGATGGAGCACGAATCTTTGGAAAACAATTCAAGCTTCATGTTATCATACAAATGTTTCAGTTTCAGTTTCAGCTAGGTGGGGAGGCCTACCAAATGGCTTAAGCACAAGAAGCTCCACCTAGCAGGGTGTAAAAACTATGTTAAAAGCCCAACCATGGACAAAGACAGGAGGACTGCCAAAGGGAAAGGAGATACGGAGCCAGGAGAGACCAGATGCACAACTGAATGGTCCCCAGACCGCCATCAAAAAATTATTAGATAACAAATGAAAAAATATAATTTAAACATAATGACAACGCGTAGCGCTATATATTCTGGGCATGCTCAAAAAGTAAACATGATCAATAATTCTTCACAGTGATAAATACAAAATTATATGTATACTATAAATAATTAAGATAAACCTATGAACATACACATAATCAGAAGTTGCAATAATCATATTTTTAACTTAAGTAATACTTAATTATAATAAATTTTCTTAGTTTTCAAAAAGTTAAAATAGTAATAGGATAAGGCAATTTAGAGATATTTGAATAGAATAAATAAAATAAATAGAATAATATAAATAAGAGTAATAAAATAGCAACAACAACAACAAGATGATAATCTAAAACTTGTTAACTAATTTTGTTAATGATATTTTATTAGGTTAGAGTTCTATTTAAAAATGTTCTTATGATAAGGTATCCTGGGGTAATAACGCCACGTTAAGGTTCTACCAATTTTCACGGCTTAGTTTTAGATTGTATTTTTCAAACAAATATAGGATCTGATACAGCAACTCATTGACTCTCTATATAAAATAAAATAATTTAACAGATATGTATTCATCAAATGTAATGGCGTTTTTTCTTGACCTATGATATTTGGCGTTATTACCCACCTATATGGGTAATAACGCCATGCAAACAAAACTATGAAATAAGATGGAATAATTGCATGTAGATAGCCCAATTCTAAAAGTACAAACTCCTCAAACTTAGAAATTGAAAAATTGCATTCTAAGCTATTGAAAATGTTCATTTTTTTTGTGAAAGTGTAAGAAAAATAAAGGTGTGGTGTGGGAGGGGGGGGGGATGAGGCAAAAGAATATCAGACCATGAGCTTCTTTTTGCTTAAAAAGGACCGTTTAAATAGAAATATGAGAAACATTGCACAGTTTTAACTGTGTTTATTTGAATCAGTATTTAGGATGTAGCTCGGCCACTGTAGGGAATCAACCGGAATATTAATGTCAAGGATTGGCGTTATTACCCCGGTATAGTTATTGCTCAGTACATTTTAAATTACAAATTATCTCGAGAAGATATCCAACATCTTCAACAACATTTTAAAAGTACATGAAATGCACTGCAAATTTATGTAATTAACAAAGTATTTCCGGATAAAAACATAGTCTTCACATCACAAAACGTATCTCGCAATTTTTAGATCAAGCGTTAATTTTAGTTGTTTGTAAAAACAATAAGACCTAAAAATGAAACAAATTAACTTGAAGCTGTTTTTTGCGATTTATATGACTCAAAACCCTTCTGCGCATAGCACATGGGTGTCATTTACCTGATTATTTCATAATTATGCAAAATATAAGCACTTGGCGTTATTACCCCGCCTGGCGTTATTACCCCAGGGTACCTTATTTTAAATGTGTTCATCATCTATTAAGTCTAATGGTGGCAATTGAAAAAGCCCTTGATTTCTTTCCAATAATGTTATACAGTCTATAATTTTTGAACTAGTACAGGTTGTTTTAATATCAGTTGAAACCATGATGAAAGGGGAGATCATCTAAGATGATAATTTGAAGTTAAAGTGCATTCAGTTATATAATGTAAAGAGGAACCTATTTTTCCACAGGTACATCTTGGGGAGTATGTCCTTCCGATTTTAAACAGGTACTGCGGGAAAGGAAGATGACCCGAAGCTAGTTGTGGATCGCGTTATCTAGAGAAATGGTTATGTTTATCACACCGAAAAATAATCCTTGCAATGCTTATTGACCCAAGCAAGAATGTGCGAAAACTTCTAATGCGCAGGATTTTGAAAGCAAGGGAAAAGACGGGAGCAGGAATTCGTGTATTCCGAATTCCTGCACTTAACTTTAACCTTCCTACCCTGTTGAAATTTACTCAAACATGATTGAAATATTTTACACCAGAATTTTTATTTAAATCCATTTAACATACTTATTTAACATAAATTTTTGTGTTATTTTTTTCATTTACTTTATGAAAAAATTTCTGGTTTGAATCGAATGAAACGCATTATAGGACTAGGTCGATTAGACCCATTCAGGGTAGGAAGGTCAAGCCTTTGAGAGGTGGTGGGTTATATTATGTCCAATCTACGAGTAATGAAGATTTACACCAGAAAACAATTATTAAGTTTTACTTTTCTAACTTTGTTGAAAAAAAAAAAAAAAGGTCGTGAAATTGCTTTTCCTTATTTTGAAATATTTTTCCAAATTTCCGGTGGGAGTTCAGAATTCACAAACACAATTGTTTGCCTCTCAAGGGTGAAAGCTAAATCTTACGTAAATCTTATAGACTGTCAGAATTACCAACTAACTGAACCTCTGATTACCACGCACTTGTGGAATGAATACATAATGCAATTGACAAGGTGTAGCGAATGTCCTGCGATGGGAATGCATTGGGAAACATAAATTTATCATCCGACCACACTCAATGTGTTGAAAGGGGAGTAAAACTGACAACAGAAGCGTCCCTTGCATTCATCAGAGAGAATAAGCTTGATGGCTACATCAGATCCAGAATGGATTCAAGGCGTATCATGCCATCCTTTATAAACCAAAAACCAGTATAAAGTGCACTCGTTGGATGTGCCAATCCCAAAACTTTCTTCTACCTGATGCATAAATTTTAATATTTTAAAAAATAGTGACACATGTTAATGCTTTAATAATTTTAATTCAATATTATACTAACTTTTATTTTCATCTTGAATTTCTTCGTCAGTCAATTATTCGGAGTAAAAACGAAAATTCCGTCTCTGCACGAGCCGATGTACAAACTGATAGGCAGACTTTTTTAAATTCAGGGAGGACCCACTAGCCATACCCAAAAATAATCATAAACAAAAATTTTAGTTCAGTTCTATGCATAACTTCACATATTTTTTATGGTGAAATACTGAAAATGTCACAGACATCGTGATTATAGCGCCCCCTTCCGCCGGATGTTTTTAAAATTCAGGGAGGACCAACTAGCCATAGCCATACACTTACAGAAAAATTTTTTTTCAATTCGATGCATAACTTCATACACTTTGAGTCGGTACAACATTGAAAATGACACAAAAAATCGCTATTGCAGCGTCCCCTTCCAGCGGAATATTTCAAAAATGAAGGAGGGCCTGCTTGCCACAGCCAAAAACATTCACAAAAAATTGATTAAATTCTATGCATATCTTCATACATTTTTTGATAGTAGAATTGAGACATACAGACACACAGACAGACATTTCGTAAAATCATGTTTTTTGGAATCTTTGATCCCTGAAACGTGTTAATCCGTCAAAAACCGGAAATCGAAAAACTTCGATTACAATATTTTCTTCTATTGAAGATAGAAACTAGTCGTTGGGGGCCACCGTAACACTTACCCATCATGGATATGTATATGAAAATAAAACATGTGAAACTATTTATACAATGCATTGCAATTCATAAACAAAATTTAAATATTGTTAATATGCATAGTAATGCTATATTAAAGAACTGCTGATGTACCAATTTCGACAAATTATATAAAACGCAAAACTACTCAAGTAGTACCGAACTGCCTAAAAGAAACATCCTTATAACTCCAAAAATAATCATTCTATTAACTAACAATTAACTGCGTCGGATTAAGCGTCTCATTTCCAATTAAAATATACTTCTGAATTGAAATTTGAATGAAATACAGGGTCATGAAAAATCGAAGAATGTGGAAAACAAGATTACAAATATCTCGGCAACTAATAATCCGATCGACTTCGTTCTATATGCAAAATGTGTATTATTTTATTGCCTTTGACATCCATTCCTTAGAACAAAAAAATTCGAAAATTTTTATATACCTTTCATCAGAACGAATTTTTCGAGAGTCCGAAAAAAATAGTTCCGGATAATCGAGGTTGCTGATATTAAATAGGGTTCGTCCCATTCTTACATACTAACTACATACAAAATTTCAAGTCTCTATCTCAATTTGTTCGGGAGATAGAGCGTTTACAGACAGACAGACTGACAGACAGACAGACAGACAGACGGACGGCAAAATTTTTTTTCTAAAAATATGTTTTTCGGAATCTCCACTATCTAAAACGTGTAAATCCGTTAAAAAATTTTTTTCGATTTTCAAAACGATTGCAAGACTTACCCTATACTACGTATGATGGGTAAGTAAAAAGTAAAAATATAGAAATAAATGAATGAAATGCGTTTCATGCACTTTTGCAACTTTTATTCTGGAACTCCAAGTAAGCTAAGTTATACAAAAACTGTGTATTGCATGAATAATAAGATTAATTGTTTAATATTCATAATTATTGTTTACGAATGTTTAATTTTGTATAAAGAAATGTTTAAAGCTTCCATAATCAAATTTTTCGTAAAATATTTCCATTTTTTTTCTACATTTCGACCCCTAAATTTTCTACACTTTTGCGTTATTTCTCACATTTGGACCCCGAAGGGAAACCGCAAGATGTTTATTAATTATTCTAAAACTTTGCTCTAATCTTTTTTGCCTATGTTTTTCAATTTATCCATGATAGCGGGAATAGAGGGTCGAAGAAAATCACTAAAATGCTAAAATTTAAAATCTTCGGCTAATTTTCCATATTTAAACCCCGAAGTGAACCGGAAAATGTTTATTATATAATTTCTCTAGAATTTTTTACTTATGTTTCTTGTACATTTTTTCAACTTTTTCGTCGTAGCACGATGAATCCTGAAGTTACAAAATGCTTTTCCTAAAATGAATTAGATGATTTTGTAAGAGATTTAAATCTTCCTAAACAAGTTTCAGAATTGTTAGCATCAAGATTAAAAGAAAAAAATTGTTTTCCTCAGATACTAAAACGAGTTTTTATCGTGAAAGCGATACAGAATTACGGCATTAAATTTGAAAATTATATTGAATTTGTAGAAGACCTGCTATAAAAAAAAAAAAAAAAAAAAAAAATATGGGATGCATTATGAGCATAAAATTTACTTCCTCCATAGTCACCTGGACATGTTTTCGGAAAATTTAGGAGATATGAGTGAAGAGCAGGGACAGCGTATGCATCAGGGTTTCTGGGGTACGAATATGATGTCTAATTATTCTTGGTCTCTGATATGTCATTTTCCAAATTCTACACATCTTAGAAGAGCTTTAAAACGAAGTTTTTTAGAACTCAATGATTAATTATTTTTTTAATAAAGTTTTTCTTAGTAAATACATGTTTTTTTTTCTAATACCTAAATAGCTGAAACTCAGAAACTAGAGCTGATTAAAATATTCTAATTACAGTTTTGAAAATAGCATATCACATGTAGTTAGCAATAGGTAAAATTTTTTCGGCAACAGGTGTACTGTAAACTAGTGTAATATACGTGTTCAGATATTTAAAAAGCTCAAAAAGTAATACCCTTGTTAAACATCCCTTAAATATTGGAAGCAGTAACATTTTTCATATATCATTGGATTTGGATGTCGTTGTTTGGATAATTTATAGTTTTAATAACCCACATTTGTTTTCGTGAAAACCGTATAAATGTGCAGTTCTTAATGACTGAAAGAAGTATAAATCTGAAATTTAAAATAAAGCAGTTCAACAGAAATGTCTGTAAAGCTTTAATATAAATAAATATCTATAGAAAATTATAGGATTTCTATAAAAGAAAAATTTAGAATTTTATGCAGAGTTTCTATAAAAATGTGTATAGAAGGCTATAGAAAACAGCTAGATATATTTTTACAGCTTTTATAAAAATTTCTGTATAGATTCTGTAAAAACATTCTTGATTCTTCTTCTTATTTGTACTTATTTTGGAAGAAGGGGGATGATAAGAAGAAAAATCTTCCCAAGTGTTTAGGCGTAAGCCTTAAATAAAGAAACAAATTTATTGATAGTAATGTATTTGACCTTGACAGGTTAATTACTGTCAAATAATAATTCTTGATATTAATGGATTTGGCCTTGAGAAATTCAATTACTGTCAAAATAAAAGTCTTGATTAATATTTATGACTAAAATAATGATTTAAAAATGCTTAATATTGATTTATTATTAAATTAATGTTTATTTCTTGACAAGTTGACAGCTTAATTTAATTTAAATTCATTTAAAGAGATTTATTGGTCTTATAATTATTTTATGTCAAAATTAATGTTTTATTTATTGATAAGTTGTCAACTTGAGTACTTTTTAAATCATTATTAGAGATTTATTGAGTTCTTAATTATTTTATGTCAAGTTAATGATATATTTTTAAATTTATGATCATTTAATTTTATCTCTATGCTTTCTTGTTATATTTCCCCAAAGGGGGTTTTTTTAGTCTTGGATCTGCAACCAAGCAGATAATAGGTAATTCTCTTCACTCTGCAATCAGGCAGAGCACATGTAAATTTTTGACTGTTTTTCTATCGTGATTTCATGATTGTGAACCAAGGAATATGTTTGTTGGCTCTGAATATCAGAGAATAGTGAAACCCTGGATACCTATGTTAAAATATCAAGTTATATTATATTTAATAAACTATTTAATCATATAATGCTCTCCCATCAATTGCCTGTGATTATTGAAACATTTTGTGACTGATACACCCATTTTCTTTTTGGTGCGCCTCAACCCGGTAGTGTTAAATAGTGACTAAATTGTGTGACTATTGTGACTTTTGTGCATAAACACAGTTTTCTCCTTATAATTGGATTAATATACGAATGAACATTTGACTTGGATTACCTAAGGATTACCTGAAATAAACAGGTAAGAAGCTTTATTATTCAATTAGAAATTAAGATTTTATTATTGTTATGGAAAATTTAGAAAAACTTAAAGTAAAGCGTTCTGTTGAACGAACAAGTTTCACAAAGTTATCAACAAAATTAGACACGTTATTAGCAGATGACATCGATAATACAAAAACTGATGAATTATTAGAGCTTCATGAAACATTATCTTTAAAAGAATCTGCATTTCAAAAATTAAATCATGAAATTGAAGCTCAAATATCAGACTTAAAAGAATATGAAAGGGATATTGCTAGCAGTGAAAAGTATAATGATCAGTTGATAAGTGCTAAATTTAAAATTAAAAATAGATTAAGTAAATGCAATAAAGGCAATATTTCTACTATGATATCAGGTAGTTCTGTGAATGCATTGAATAGTTCTGTCAGTGGAACAGAAGCAAGTTCTTATTCGGCCATGAAATTACCCAAATTAAATGTTCCAAAATTTTCTGGTGAAATCGAGGAATGGGTAGAATTTTTTAATTGTTTTGAAACATCGATACACCAGAATAAATCACTGTCAAAGATAGAGAAATTTGCATATTTAAAATCTTTGTTATGTAATCGTGCATACAATGTGGTAGAAGGATTTCCATTGACAGAACAAAATTATGATACCTGTATTGATTTATTAAAGGACCGATTTGGTAAAGTTGATGTAATTATAAATAAACATATGTCTAATTTGTTAAACATGGAACCCGTGAAAAATTGCTCAAATTTAAATGCGTTAAGAAGATTGCATGACGTTTGTGAAATAAACATAAGAAGTTTAAGAAATTTAGGAGTAACATCTAATTCCTATGGGCATTTATTAAATCCTGTTTTGATTAAGTTATTACCCCATGAACTTGTAATTGAATATCACAGAAGACGTGATACTAGTAAAGACCTTGATGTAACAGATCTAATTGCCTTTCTTAAATCAGAAATTGAATGTAGAGAAAAAGCTTTGCTTATGACTAGTTCTAAAACTGATACAACTTCTTCGTTTGGATATAAAAATAAAACTGAATATCGTGAAAGAAAACAATCAAATAAATATCAACATGCTAATACTCTAAATGTTTTTTGTGTTTTCTGTAAAAATAATGAACATTTATCGTCTGAGTGTAAAAATTTAGCTGATGAAAAGAAAAGATTAATGTTAAAAAAAGAAGATAGATGCTATCGGTGTTTTTTCAAATCCCATTTATCTTCGCAGTGCCGTGTAAAATTGCAGCCATATGTATAAATTGTAAAAGCACTGAACATAACAAATTATTTTGTTTTAAGAAAAAATTGAAACCAGAAATATCCGAAAATCAAACAATTGTATCTAATTCTCATTGTAATTTGAAAAATTCTAATCATGCTGTTTTATTGCAAACATGTTGTGTAACTGCTCAAGGTAACTCGAAATCAAAATTAGTTCGTTTATTGCTTGATTCTGCAAGCGAGAAAAGCTTCATAACAAAAACATTAGCTCGTGAATTAAATTTGCCTGTTTTACGAAAGGAACATTTAACTGTATTTGCCTTTGGTATTGATCAAGGTCGGGAAGAAGAATATGATGTTTTCAAAATTAAATTAAGAAGTAAATTGAATTATCGCCGTTTCATAAATGTTGAGGTATTAGCTACGGATTTAATAAGCGCAACAACTTTGAAGGTTCCAAATTCTGATCCCTTAATTACGAAATATGTTGAGAGTAAGGGATGGAAATTAGCAGATCCTACCCCCCAGGAATCAGCAGTGCAAATCCTTCTTGGAGCTGATTATTTTTGGAATGTGCAGAAAGGCATCGTAGAAGAAATTAATGAGCATTTATATGTAGCTAATACACTTTTTGGTTACACAATAGTGGGAAAAATTAACTCTGAAAGCAACAAAACAATTAACGCTCATCATGTATCGGTGAATGAAAGGGAAAATTTTGATTTGCAAAGATTTTGGGATCTAGAATCATTGGGTATTTCTGATAGTAAAAGTGAACTATTTTCACAAAAGGATTTAGATGCAATGGATTTATTTAAAGATAATTTAAATTTTGTTAATGGAAGATATGAAACGAAACTTTTGTGGAAGGTAAACAAAAATGAATTGGAATCCAATTTTGATGTAGCTAAACAGAGACTTTGGGGATTAAAATCGAAATTATGCAAAAATGAATGGTTATTAAATGAATATAAGAAAATATTAAATGAGCAGTCTGATTTGGGGATAATTGAAGAATGTAAATTTGATAAAAACGAAGTAAACACATATTATATGCCTCACAGACCAGTAATAAGGGAAGACAAACTGACAACGAAAGTAAGAATAGTATATGACGCGTCATCTAAAGATAAAGGAGCAAAATCCTTAAATGATTGCTTATTTTCTGGTCCCAATTTAAATCCCAATATTTTGGATATTATTTTAAGATTCCGTCTTCACAAGATTGCCTTCTCAGCAGACATAGAGAAGGCATTTTTACAAATTCAGATAGAAGATGAAGATAGAAATTTTTTGAGGTTCTTGTGGTTTGATAATATCACTAGTAATAATCCCATCTTGAAGGTCTTCCGCATGACTCGTGTAACTTTTGGTGTAACAACCTCACCATTTCTCCTTTCTGCAACCATCAAACATCACATTGAGGGATATAAAGATCTTTTTGAGAAAATAGTTAATATGTTAAATACTTCATTGTATGTTGATGACTTGTTCCATGGTGCAGATTCAGTAAATGAAGCTTTTGTTTTATCGAAAGGTGCAGAGAAGATATTGAGTGAGGCCAATATGAAATTAAGAAAATTCAAAACCAATTCAATGGAATTAAAAAATTTATGGAAAGAACATGGGATAAATTTTGAGGAAGACACCCTTGAACAAAATCTTTCAAAGATATTAGGAATCAAATGGATGACAGAAAGTGACACATTAAAATTAGATTTACAACCACTTTTGGTAGAATTTGATAGTCAAATTATCACTAAGCGTCTTGTTTTACAAACCATGGCGAAAATTTATGACCCTCTTGGACTCATTTCTCCCTTTGTAATAAGAATGAAGTTTTTGATGCAAGAAATCTGGGAACATGGAATGGACTGGGATTCTATGTTGCCAGATCCTTTAAGTGAAAATTTCAGAAAATGGGTTTATGAGATTAAGGAGTTAGTAAATTTTGAAATGCATAGAAAATATTTTGTAAATAATGTAAAGCTAAATCCTGAAACTGCTCAGCTTTTTATTTTTTCTGATGCTAGTATAAAGGGATATGGGTCAGTAGCCTATATTTGTGATCCCCTTTCTTGTGAAACTTCATTTGTTATTGCAAAATCTAGAGTGGCACCTCTAAAAAAAGTTACGTTACCTCGCCTTGAGCTTCTTGGAGCCCTTACAGCTGCAAGATTAGCAAATTATTTAAGGGGGATACTTGAAATTGATAATGAAAATATATTTTGTCTTAGCGACTCACAAATTGTTTTGCACTGGATAAAAGGCAGTGCCAGTAAATGGAAACCCTTTGTCGCAAATCGCGTACGTGAAATTCAAGAACTTGTTGCTCCTGTGCAATGGAAATTTTGTAAGGGAAAAGAAAATCCTGCAGATGTTCTCTCTCGTGGTTGTTCTGCATCTGAATTGATTAATAACTCTGTGAGGTTAAATGGTCCCTGCTGGTTGAAGGAAAATTCTTTACCAATATTTACGCATGAAATTCCAATAAATCTGTCTGACGAAGAGGCCCTGCAGGAAAAACGTAAAATGCTTGTTTGCTCCGCATCCCAAAATATTCCTGAATTCGAACTTTTGTATAAATTTTCATCCTGGACCAAATTGAGACGAATTATGGCTTGGTGTCTCAGATTTATTAATAACAGTAGATGTCCATCTGAAAAAATCAGTGGTTTCTTAACTGTTCAAGAACTTGAAGGGGCAAAAAACACTATTGTGAAATTGATTCAACGCCATGAATTCAGAGAAGAACTGAAAATGCTAAATTCAAAAAAGAACCTAAATTCTAAAAGTAAATTACTTCCTTTACACCCTTTTCTTGACGAAAATGGTATTCTTCGTGTAGGAGGTAGGTTAAAAAATGCAAACCTCTCTGAATACCAAAAACACCAAATAATCGTACCTAAAAGACATCATGTTACAGATTTGATCATAAAATACTTTCATGAAAAACATCTTCATAGTGGCACTCAGTTAACAATTTCGGCCATTCGACAAAATTTTTGGATAGTTAATGCTAAAGAAGCTGTAAAAAGAGAAATAAGAAAATGTATTAAATGCTTCCAAAATATGCCACACCTTTCATCTCAAATAATGGGAAATTTTCCATCATCACGCGTAACACAAGCTCGAGTTTTTTCGAAAGTAGGAGTGGATTTAGCTGGCCCTTTTTTGATCAAACCTCGTAAGGGGCGTGGTGTGAAACCCTTTAAGCATTATATTTACCTTTACATTTGTTTTGCAACAAAGGCTATCCATCTTGAAATTGTCACAGATCTTACCACTGAAACATTTTTAGCCTCGCTGAAAAGGTTTGTAGCTCGACGTGGAAAGCCTCAAGAAATATATTCAGACAGAGGTACAAATTTTGTAGGAGCTGACCGAGAAATGAAGAAAATGATGGCTCGAATTGTTTCTGATGAAAATTTTCACAAATATCTGACTGACGAAATGATAATATGGAAATTTAATCCACCTTCTGGCCCCCACTTTGGAGGCCTTTGGGAAGCGGGAATAAAACAAATGAAAAATCATTTAAAAAGAACAATTGGTGAACAAATTTTGACTTATGAAGAGTTCTTAACATTGATTGCACAAATTGAATCTTGTTTAAATTCGAGACCGCTCGTGGCTGAATCTTCTGACCCCAATGACTTCACCGCTTTGACACCAGGACACTTCATTATAGGAGCACCAATGACATCCTTGCCTGAACCTGACATCTCCTCTACATATGTTACTCCCTTGGAACGTTGGAAATTGCTGCAAAAAATCTTCCAGAGCTTTTGGAAAAGATGGTCTTCAGACTACCTCTCACAATTGCAACAACGAACAAAGTGGTTGAAGAGTAACCCGAACTTAAAAATCAATGACTTAGTACTAATAAAGGAAGAAAACCAGCCCCCATTAAGGTGGAAATTGGGCCGAATAATTGAACTTTTTTCTGGTGAAGATAGTCATGTTCGGGTTGTTAAACTGAAAACTTTGCACGGGGAACTGAAACGCCCCATACAAAAACTCTCTCCTTTACCAATAGAAAATAACTGTACTTGATTTATTACTTTCTTTTGTATGTTTAATTTTTGTGATTATAATGTATATTAATTTTTCTTTCTCTATTTTTAGTTATGCAAATTTGAACTCCTGAGGACAGTTAGAATTTTTAGAATTCATATTGAAGTTGTTTTATTTTATTTAAATACTAAAAAAAATTTTTTTCAGGTAACATGTTTTCATATTATTATTGTAAATCTGATTAATCAATATTTGATTAAGAAAACTGGTAAGTTAAATTTTAAATTTGATGAACTCTGTTCATGGAGGTGGAGGATGTTTAGGCGTAAGCCTTAAATAAAGAAACAAATTTATTGATCGTAATGTATTTGACCTTGACAGGTTAATTACTGTCAAATAATAATTCTTGATATTAATGGATTTGGCCTTGAGAAATTCAATTACTGTCAAAATAAAAGTCTTGATTAATATTTATGACTAAAATAATGATTTAAAAATGCTTAATATTGATTTATTATTAAATTAATGTTTATTTCTTGACAAGTTGACAGCTTAATTTAATTTAAATTCATTTAAAGAGATTTATTGGTCTTATAATTATTTTATGTCAAAATTAATGTTTTATTTATTGATAAGTTGTCAACTTGAGTACTTTTTAAATCATTATTAGAGATTTATTGAGTTCTTAATTATTTTATGTCAAGTTAATGATATATTTTTAAATTTATGATCATTTTAATTTTATCTCTATGCTTTCTTGTTATATTTCCCCAAAGGGGGTTTTTTTAGTCTTGGATCTGCAACCAAGCAGATAATAGGTAATTCTCTTCACTCTGCAATCAGGCAGAGCACATGTAAATTTTTGACTGTTTTTCTATCGTGATTTCATGATTGTGAACCAAGGAATATGTTTGTTGGCTCTGAATATCAGAGAATAGTGAAACCCTGGATACCTATGTTAAAATATCAAGTTATATTATATTTAATAAACTATTTAATCATATAATGCTCTCCCATCAATTGCCTGTGATTATTGAAACATTTTGTGACTGATACACCCACCAAGTAGCAGAAAGATATCGGCCGATATCAAAATAAAATACTGGCCGATATCAAAATGAAATGCTGGCTGATGTCAAAACTTAATATTAGCTCTAAGCAAGGAATATATGTTGATAAGAATACGTTAGTAAAAAGTACTGGGAATAGATTTTTCCGTTGGTGAGAAAAAAAAATAGCAGCAAACTATATCATTTAAGTTTCTCACACCTTTTCAATCACAATCGACTTATTTTTTCAATAACGAAATATAACTTTTTACTATTAAGTCTGTGACAAATTTTAAAAGGAATTAATTTAAATAAGATAAGGAACTTACAACTCGTAAGAAATTTTAAAGCTTGCTGCCTTAAAAAGATTATGCATTTCACTTGGACGAAACCGAAAAGAAATTTTTTTATCAGCTCCATTATTCTTAATTTCGTTTTATAAGGAACTCTATAATATGTGTTCGTTTATTGAAAAATTGATGAAGCTTCATATAAGTTAATACGCACATAAATTATCTATATAAGCTTGTATGTATATCATCAAATATTTCTTCTTATTATTGTTTGTATATATATATAACCATTGAACGTAATACAATTTACAACATTAAAACATGAAAAAAAAAATAAAAGGAATGTAATCAAAATTTTTAGAACCGAAGTAGATTCATCAGGCCCACAAGCACTTTGGATATACAAATAAACTATGTGGTTTAATATTCGCATTAGCTACAAAGAATAATACGAATTTGGGGCTGCCAATACACATAAACCAAGAAAAAGTTGGAGAAAACATTCAAATTAAAATGTAATATAAAAATTAAATTGGTAAAAAATGTTATACCACCAACAAAGATCCATACTAAAAGATGCATAAAAAATACACTGGTATGTTTACATGCAACTGTTGCCAAAAAATGAGATTAAAAAAAATGGAGCAAGTAGTAAGTCTCTTATTTTAGATACAAACTTCAATATATGGCTAGTTCCATTAATTTTGTAGCGTAAGTCACATAGCTGATAATAGCTATGTTTGCTGGCATCGTTATTTTTGAAAAGTTTGCTTCATTTTATTACATTAATTAGATACTTTTGATAGAATGAGTGACATTTTTTCGTTCTAAAATACTAGTAGCAAAAAACTCGTAGCATGTGACTTACATTACCAGTACTCATGGAATTAGCCATATGTGGTCAGAGCCCCTTACAGTTTAACCAAACTCTACTTAGTTGTCCTATAAAATACTTAAGTGCTGTCATCTTTTGAGAAATTAAAATAAATAAAAATAATTATATATTTATTTTTTATTAAATGAATTATATATTTATTGGATGATGCCTTGATGCACATACTTTCTTTTTACATAAAAATTAAATTTAAAGTATGTTATTAAATGAAAAACATTATAATAAGTAATATGTAATTGATTTCTAAAATATTAAAGGTAAATAAAATTTGTTATGGATGAATCATTGATTAATGCTCCCCATAACTAAATGTGCCATAGTTTAAAATAACAACAAATAAATCATTCTTATATATTGTCCTAATTACTTAAATAAATATAAAATAAAGATAATTATCTAAATAACCAGTATCATAATGTTTAGAAACTTAAAAAGAGGAAAGAGGAAAAATACATTAAATATTGATATTAATTTGGTTTAATGTAACCATACTAAACTAAATTTTAACAATATTGTAGTAGAGAATAAAAGAAATAATAAAATATATAATATTTGAATTTTTTTATACTTAGAGAATAATATTTTAGATAAAGTACAAATTTGGATAAAAGTTTATTTCAAGTTAATTATTAACATTAATTATTAAATTATATTAATAGATTTAATAAATATAACTATACAATTATTCATGCATGTATGCCAATTTAACATCTGGTATAAAATGTATCATTGCAGTTTAGTAGATGTTCCTCCCCCCTTTTTTGTTCCATTTTTATAAATTAACAATTGCGTATTATGCAGATAACGCTGCCTTCTTCGGTACTCTAACATCTACCTATCCATTTATCCCATGAATTCCTTTTCCTTTTCCTTTTGCATTTTTATTTTTTATTATTAATTTTATTCTCTTACATTTTTATACAATTTTTACGCAATGTGTTAATTATTTTTAAGATCATGTAAAAACTAATTGTAATTAAAGAATAAATGAATTTTTTGAAAAAAACATTTTTAATGCATCACAAATTAGCTTTTTGATATTGTTGTTAATAAGATGAGAATAACATAAATATTTTATTAATATATTACTTAATAAATAATATATTACTTAATTACGTAATATATTAATTAATTATTTACTTAAATAATTAATTTATTACGATTTACATAAATTTGAAGACATAATTTAAAATCAATAACTGTATTAACTTTGAATTTAAATTCATTACTTTTGTCAAACATATCTGTTATTAATTTTTTAAACATATTTTTAACATCTGAAACGTGTATGGTATTGTTAGAAAGCAGATTTTCCATTAATTCTAAATTAGATAATCTACTGGAAATTGAGAAATATTGGTATTTTCAGTAGTAATTCAAATTGTATCATTAATGTATCGATGTAAATGTTAATTTATTATTAATATACATACGTTCAAAATGATATAAGCCTTACAATAAACTGGAGGTACAACCACCTTGCGGTATACCGATTTTCTTTTGATATATTATGTTATCCTGCAATATAAAAGTATTATAGATAATGACAATTGTTAAAATATGAAAATAATCTGTATCGATAGTACAGTGCGTGTCAAAAGTTTAAGCACAACAGAAAATTTCAAAATAAATTTTATTAATGAATTAAATATGTTAATTTCCTTTTCACATAATCTACAAATTGTAGTTTTAAAAATATAGTTAACAGATTTATGTTATAAAATTTATCTTAAATAATAAAATTTATCAAAACAACAAAAATGAGTGTGTCAAAAGTTTAAGCACAGTAGTTTTTAGTCTTTAGCAGAACAATAATAAAAAAACTTAATACTTGATTATTGCTCTTTTATGCTGAATTACTTTAAATATACGGTCTTCCATCGATAAAATGAGTACTGTACTGTTTCTGGTTCAATTTTAAACCAAGCGTCCTCAATCAAACAGTCTACTCTCAGAAAGATCAGTTCTAAATAGGCTGATATATGGGCCCTCCTGAACAAGCAGAAATCCGAAAAGCTAGTTATCCTTTTTATAAACATCCACGGTTTATTGCATGCTGAAATAAAAATTAATCTTCGGTCGAGAAAATAGTCCCATGACGTCCAAATCCACGTCTTCTATGGACATTTTAATCACTCCAGAAAAGATCTGAAGGTCGATTTTTGACGTTATGATAAATAACGCAATTTCCTACTGTTTTGAACAGGTTACAATATTCATACAACTCTCCTATGAAATTAACTGGCAAATGATTTGTTTTACTCATGATTTTTAATTTAACTATTTCGCATTACCTAAATTTGATCGAAGATTGAGATTTTTGCAACAAATCCGAATTACTCCAGTATAAATTGTTTTGTTTTCATTCCGCAATTAAATTATTTGCAAGTTTTGTTTGAACTTTTCGAAATTCAGCGATAAAATCTAACATTTAAGTTTTAAGTTTGATCCGTGTGGGTTAAAAGAGGAACGACACGAACATAACCACCTCTCCCCCTTCTGAAAGACAAAAATTTCTAAAAGCCATTTAAATAATGAAATACATGTATATATTTTTAAATTTACATCTTACGATTAAATAATATTAAATAATACGTCTCAATTAATGTATTAGTTATATTACGTAATTTTATTAACATACTATCGGCTTTCGCCCGCTTTGCTGGTCAGTTTTGCTTAAATAATCTTAAATGAAAAGAAATATAGTTAACAAAGATCAAATTAGTAAAAGAAAAAAAAACAATTAATCAAATATCTATAATTGTCGTCAGATTCGTATAATCTTATATCATAGAGTTCAAAGAAGATTTTGGCGGTATAATAGGTATGAAATCACTAAAGTATTGCATCTAGCTATTACTTTACTAGATTGGGGGAGGGGGCTCAGTCCCCTACCCGATACGCTCACCAGCCCTCCGCGTAATCGCTTCTCGATATCGATTGATATCATGAAGCAATCCCTATTTTCTTGCCAATCTCAGACGTATTTTTCCGCGTTTTCCTTTTCAATCACTTCACGATCCCTTATTTTCTATGCATTAAATTTTTAGATTCCGCTTGGTAAAAACATGCTCCCCCCCCCCTCTCCTTCAAATTTTTGACACGCCTTTATTTTTAAGATTTGTATTATGTGAATGAACTATCTTAAAGTTTCAAACAAACCACCTTGTTATATTTCCTAATTTTGTTCGCCCCCCACCTCCTCCACCCCCGAAATGCGACACGCTAATCTTTTTTACATTTTACCATGCGTTATAAATTATCTTAAAGTTGAAGACAGATGGCCTTGTTCAGGGGCGTGCCAGCAGTATTCGGCGCCTGTGTGCAGAACTGCGTTTGGCGCCCTTCCCCCCCACTTCATCCAATCGCCTGTAAAAATAAAACTTTATACCCCCCCCCAAAAAAAAAAAAAACTATGAATATTTAAAAATGTATAGTTGCCATTCTTTTGGAGTTTTTCGAACCAGAAAATTTATTTAATAAAATATGTCTTGTTTCTTCACAATTCGTACTTTATTTCATTAAATAAATAAATTTCTGTTTTCAAACATGCTTAAATTACTTGAAAAATAAAGAAGGATGGCAGCTATGTAAATAAAATTTGTAACACTGTAAAACCCGTATAAATGAAAGCACTCTCTATCAGAATCCTGCATTACAGTAAAATTTTATTATCCAGGAGAAAATAATTTAATGCAATAACAATAGATTGCATCTAAAAGAAAAAAGTGTTGGCGATGGCTACGAAAATCTACTGCACATAGAGATCTGAAAATTTGGATAAGGATAGATGATGGTAGATGCACCGTGCACCTAAATATTAATATTTACTGTTCAAAAAAAATTTTGAAGTCATTTCATGGATTCGCCAAACATATTTTTTTCTCTCGGTGCAAATTATCTCAATGTATCGTTTCCCAATTAAGAAATATGTGATTTGAATATCATTTCGCACATTTCCATTATTTATTTTATAAAGAATTTTTTTTTTTTTTTTTTTGGGGGGGGGGGGTGGGGTCAAAATTAAAAGTTTTATATCTAAATGTCAGAAAATAAATACAAATTAACGGTTAGCTTGAAAAATCAGACCGAAACATGAATAGCACCGCCGGTATACTCTACTGAAGGCAGTGGGAAATCAACTCGAGCTTCGATTGGATGGATTTTCATTTAAAAAGGAAACTAGTCGTTGGGGGCCACGGTAATACTTACCCATCATATATATGCATAGATATTATATGAAAATAATACATTTGAAAACTATTTATAAAATGGTTTGCAATTCCAAAACAAAATTTAAACGTGTATTTATATTTTTATGGTGCATAGTAATGCTGTATTAATGAGTTGCTGATGAATCTCTTTCGATAAATTATACAACACGCCTAACTACTCAAGTAGTACTGAATTGCGAAAAAGAAACATCCTTATAACTCCAAAAATAATAATGTTATTAACTAACAGTTTATTGCGTCGGATCAAGCGTCTCATTTCCAATTAAAATATATCTTTGAATTGAAATTTGAATGAAATACAGGGTCATGAAAAATCGAAGAATGTGGAAAACAGGAATACAGATATCTCGGCAACTAATAATTTGATCAACTTCGTTCTTTATGCAAAATTTGTGTTATTTTATTTTCTTTTACGATCACTCCTTAAAATAAAAAATTTCGAAAATTTTTATGTAGCATCAGAACGAATTTTTCGAAAGTCCGAAAAAAATTAGTTCCGGATAATCGAGGTTACTGATATTAAATAGGCTTCGTCCCATTCTTACATACTAAGTACATACAAAATTTTAAGTCTCTATCTCAATTCGTTCGGGAGATAGAGCGTTTACAGACAGACAGACAGACAGACGGACGGCAAAAATTTTTTTCTAAAAATATGTTTTTCGAAATATTCAGTGTCAAAAACGTGTAAATCCATCAAAAAAAATTTTTTTTTCGATTTTCAAAACGATTGCAAGACTTACCCTATACTACGTATGATGGGTAAGTAAAATCATACAAATTCAAGATTATACACTGCTAACAATATAATGTTCGTTCGAAAATATTTTTATTCAAAATTATTAAGTTAAATCAACAACATGCTGCTGAAGACATTGCCCTCCCCACACCTCATCTCTACATTCGTTTGGAAAAAAATAACATTCAATATTTGACTTTAGAATATTTAAGGTTATTGTAATTGGCTTAAGGTGATCCAAGGTGGTTGGTTAGTACGACATAAAGTGCACGGGATTTTAAAACACCTTTTACATAAATCTATATTTTTCCATTCATATTAACAGCATGAAGATGTAGTTTCCAATTTATTTATGTCTATTTTTTTTTTTTTTTTTTTTTTTTTTTTTTTGCCATTTTAGTCTTTGTAACGTCTACGGTTATGTGTAATGCTAATAAGTGCTCTTATTTCAAAAATTCAATTTTATGTTCGGGAATGAAATGTACAAATATTACAATCATTCAGAATAGGAAAAAAATCATGATTTTTTTTAAAAAATCAAAAAAATCGGATTTATTTGATTTAAGTCAGATTTTTTATTTAAATCGGATTTATTTGATTTTTTTAGAATTCTATTTTTAATTATTGTGTTTTTATGTTTTTACAATACATGGAGCAGTTTTTATAAAAATAACTAAAAAAAGAATAAATAATATTTATAATTTATAAAAACGAGGTGGAACCCGTCGAATTTCGACGAAAGAAAAAGTTTAGAAAGGATTTGTTTCATTAATTTATAATAATCCCAAAAAATTAGCAACAGTAAAACATGCATCTTAGATTGGTCAGTCTAACTCTCAAACAAATATTATTGTAAGCTAAAAAAACTGTTTCTATAAAATTTAGCTGTCTAAATTATTAAAATTTTATTTAATCGCATATGTAGTTATTAGAGTATAACAAAGGTCAGTTATTATGATAAATAAATTAACAGTTGAGGCTCTTATGTTTGGTATAAAGCGAATGAAAAAAAAAATTATTCCCAATGGACATGATCATAGAATTCTCATATGAAATCTAAACCCGTCATTATTTTCATCGTCTCAAAATTTACGTACGCACTTCTCATAGTATTTTAATATGATCATTTTAAAATCCTTTGTTTTCCTTTTTTTTTAATATATAAAAACGTTTTTTGTATCTGCTAAAAGCATTGCATTTTTGCGGATCCAGTCTTAAACAACATTTATAGAAAAGTATATGCATATGACGTCATTAGAACGGAATATTACACAAACGCAGCAAAAACAATATTCAAGACACTCGGCAAAATAAATCGGATATCTGATGATTCACAAATCTTCTCTTCTTTAATCTTACTTCTATAATAGGTCCATGTTTTATCAGAAATCATTCATTTGTATATTATTTTTTTTTTCAAAATTTGGAAAATATCATTACATACACACGGATAAATAAAATTGCTCTCGCTTAGCTTTCCGATAAGAACTGAGTAAATGCGGCAAAGTCACTCGAATATTATTTAAAATACTTTTTGTAAAGAAAAAGTGCTGTATTCTTTGTAAATTAAGTTTGCAATAAACTAAAAAAAGCATTTAATTGATGAATAAAAACGCAATAAAACCAAATTCATCGGATTTTATGTCAGACGATTTCTTTTAACATGATATTTTTATTTCGGTTTTTATCAATTTTAAGAGAAAATGGCGTATTTTTGTTGCCACAATTACAAAATTCATACTAAAAACTAAATAAATCGAGATACAATTTTCAAACAAATTACATTTAAAAGTAAATTTTTTTCTCTATACGACGATGTAAAAATTTAAAATGTGCGATGTTTATAAGTGTAAAATTTGCGGTAGCGAAAATTGCAAAACCGAAATTGGAGGGGAAAAGTGTTACCATTCGCAAAATGACGTATGCGTTACGCACAGATACGTCTGGCCTTTATAATATAGATAATATCAGAAATAATTATATACAGTGCTTCACATAAGTGATGGGACACTTGTGCTTTACAAAAGGAAACTAATCAAATAAATTAAAAAAAACATGTACACATTTTTTGTTGGTGTGTTTCATACTTAAATTTAGTAAAGATTATTACATAACATACATTTTGTCAAAATATTAAAATATTAATTTAATAAAAATACAAATGTTTAGAACGGAGCAAAAAATAGCTCACATAAGTGATGGGACACTATTATATATGCAACAAAAATCGTCTGAAATAAGCAATAAAAATATTTTTTGGGGTTTTATTTTTACTTAAAAGTAATTGGCAATAATTTATAAAATCGTCTGCAGTATTTCTCTCCAGTTTGTTTTGGAATTTTTGTGTTTTTTAGCTCTGTGTAGCCATGAATGCTAAACGAAAAGAAACTTCGCCTGAAATTCGAAAACTAGTTATAAATTTGCATATTGAACGTGGAAAATCTATTAGAAAAACTGCTGAAACAGTTAACTTGAGTCGTTCAACAGTTTTCAATATCATTAAACGATATAAAAAGAATCATATGATTCAGGATAAAAGACGACCTGGCCGACCATCAAAGCTATCCAATGGAATAAAGCGAATTATCGTTCGAAATATCGAAATATTAAAAAAAATCCAAGAAATAGTGCTTCAAAAGTTGCTGCTGATTTAAAAGCATTATATGGAATAATTGTTAATCCTGAGACTATTAGAAGGGTAATTCGATCTGCTGGATATCACGGTAGAGTAGCCAGGAAAAAATTCTTCGTAAGTGAAAAGAATAGAAAACTCAGACTAGCTTTCGCAAAATCCAACATAAATAAGAATTCTGATTACTGGAATAAAGTTATATTTGCTGATGAAAGTAAATTTAATATATTTGGTTCTGACGGTAGAATCCTGGTGTGGAGAAAACTCAGGGAAGAATTTAGCAAACAGAACTTGGTACCACCAGTAAAACATGGTGGAGGAGGAATTATGGTATGCGGGTGTATGTCGTCCGCTGGAGTTGGTAATCTTGTTTTTATTGACAGTATAATGGATTAGTACAAGTATATTGATATTTTAAAGCAAAATTTGAAATCTTCAGCACGAAAATTGAACCTTCATAACGATTTTAAATTCTACCAGGACAATGACCCCAAGCACACTGCTCTGAACGTTAGACTCTTGCTGCTATATAACTGCCCTGAAATAATAAAAACACCACCACAATCTCCAGACTTAAATCCCATAGAGAATATTTGGCAAGAATTGGAATCAAGAATTCGCAAACACACCATTTCTTCAAAACAACAACTAAAATCGGTGCTTCAAGAAGAATGGGGTAAAATCACTCCAGAAATCACAAAAAAATTAGTCGAATCCATCCCAAAAAGATTAAATCATGTTTTAAAAGTAAAAGGAAATCCAACAAAATATTAAAACCTTTTAAAAAGTAAAATTATTGGATAAATATTTGATGGAAAAGTAAGGGTTCCATCACTTATGTGAGCCATTTTTTGCTCCGTTCTGAACAATTGTGTTTTTACTAAATTAATATTTTAATATTTTGACAAAATGTATGTTATGTAATAATTGTTACTAACTTTAAATATGAACACACCCAAAAATTTTTTGCACATGTTTGTTTATTTATTTTATTGCAGTTTCTTTTTATAAAGCACAAGTGTCCCATCACTTTTGTGAGGCACTGTAGTTCAGTAAATATTATATTCTAGTTACTGATTGGTATTAAAAATTAAACTTCTAGGCTTTAACCTAAAGCCATTCTATGATTTTGTGATTGAATTGTGCACACTAAATAAGAAATAAACTTAAATAGTTGTAAATGGATAGAAAATGGTAAAATTTAAAAAACAAATTAAATAATTTAATGCAAACTATTTATTAAGGGATAAAAATCGCAATTAATTCAATAGTTTTTAAGCAAATAGAAATAAATCAGGGATTTAATTGTTTGAACAAAAACACTAATTTAGAAGCTTTGTCCACTCCTAATTTATTACGAAGGCTTGAATGAACTAGTCCAAAAGAAAGAAAATTGTCTTACTACTCCAGCAGATGAAACCACGGCTGCTGTTATTTGGTAAATAAATTCAATTTCGCTGATTACCTCTTTACCTCCCATTATATGAAAGGACTTCCACCAATCAATCTATCATAACATCTGAAACTTTTTCCTCAAGCAATAGTAATTTTTGAAATGGGCCATTTTTTGTTTGAAGATGTGCTGCAGTGGTGAGAAGATTTGGACAATTTTCTTTAATGAATGCCAAATCTTCATTATTTTCCTCTTCACTAAGTGAAATTTCATTTCAATTTAAAACCGAAGGATTTAATAAAACTCCAGCAAAATGACAACCATTAATAGCTTGTTCATATTTTGCTTTAAATTTTTTAATTCTATCTCAGACTTGACAAGTTCTGAAAGTGAAAAATCAGGAGATTTTATTTCAGAAATCAGGAGATATTTTTGTCAATGAAAACTTGTTAATTTGTTGATGTAAACATCTTAATAAAAGTTTAAGTTTCAATATTGCTTGGTTATTATTGAAGATTAAAAAGAAATCTATCACTCTTACTCGAATAAGGAATGTATGCATTCGTTACAAGTAGAACACATTTAAGAATATGATGTTTAGGATGTTTTAACAGATTTTTAATTTGACTAAATATTATAAAAAGAGGGATGTTTTGTTACTCATTAACTTATATAAAACTATAGTAAAGATCATAAGTAAGTCTTAATAGAGACAAATTATTATTAATTCAATACATGATCATAGTAGCAATAACAAACTTTAAAGATTCATAGTTTATAATGAATCTGGGTGTAATTCATCACATAAAACACTACTGGTCAAACATACTAAAGAACAATTACACCTGTACTAGAACTTTTCTCACTCAATCACAGCACATTTGATTGTAAAATCACAGAATATTTAAAAAGTGTGAAAAATTTGGAAAAATATGTCAAAAATAAGGAGTATGGAGAAACATCTGAAAATTAGGAGGCTTGGTAATTCTGTTATCTTTATCAAATACATTTTCTAACTTTTTACCCAAAAATTTTAAAATTTCGTAAGCTTTGGTCGAAATTTGACAGTGTAATATGGCAAGTTTTAAAACCTGTTCCTTGCACATAGTATCCGATTTTTTGGTGAACATTAATGAATTTGTTTAATTATTAACTTGTGAAACAAAAAAGATTCAAATAATTTAGTTGCCAAGATTGGCAAATGAAATATGATTTATAAAGTGTTTCTGTGTTTCGCTTCATCATCTAAAGTTTATTACAAAAGAACACACAATTAAAGGATTAGGAGGGGGACACCTGGACTTAACCTGTACCTGCCACATTCTTTCTGATAGAAATCCTGAAAATACCAGAAAAACACTTGTTACTTATTACACCGATTTCTTATTTCTCTGCTGACTAATTTCAAAAATGAAGAAAAAAAAATTGATTTAAATCAAATGATTTTTTAAAAAAAATCAGTTGATTTAAATCTAGATTTAAATCTTGATTTAAATCGATTGATTTAAATCATGCTAACACTGCAATCATTACAATAATTTATGCAGTATTTGAATAGCCATGAGTGTACGCAGGAAGTGCAGGGAAAGGCTCCCCCTTCAACCTTCGAAAAAATTAAAAATTTTGGACATCTATGGCCAAATTTAGTCTATCTTCATCAACTCTCCCCCTTTTTCGCTATAATGATAATTCCAGAGTACTAGATAGGTAAAAGATAGATAAAAGGTATTCATTTCGCTCAAAAATCTATAATGTGAAAAAAAAAAAAAAAAAAGAAAAAAAAAAAAAACACTTTTGTTCAATACATAATAGCTTCCACCAGAAATGATCATTAGTAAAAGTGCTGAACAAAATTATTGCTTTGGCCGCTTAAAGTAAGCTTTACTCTTTAAGTGTGAAAACCAGTGTTAAACATACGGCACGGAATGCCAACAACTTCACAAACGGCTGATGCTTCATTTTTACCAGTTAAAATTTGCTACATAGCTGACGCCAGTATCTCCAATCAAAAATCTGCGCATTGAACAGAATAGAAAACACTAACATACAAAAGGCTATACAAATGTAATGAACGTTATCAACTTTTTGGCAATTTCTGGACCTCCGCTACCCCTTACGACAGGCATGTCAAACTCGTCTACCACCGCGGGCCAGATTTAGCATTGTACACAAAGCCGCGGGCCACATTATCGAAAATAAAGAAGCAGATTAATTTTATGACTATCGCACAAAATGAAAACTGTACATTAAAAATACAGCATTGTTTTTAAAAACAAACAAGCAAACAAAAATGCATACAAAAATTTTTAAACTATTTATTGAAAAAATTAAAAACACACACCAGAAAATGTTTAAAAATATTTATTAGGTAAAAACAAATCTGTAGTAAAAAGAATCCTACGAGAATGCACTGTCAAATGTAATGAAAAATAAGTTAAAAGAAAAATGCAAATATGTTTAAACAGATTCTGAACATTTTAAAAATTAAATCGCAATCAAAATTATGTAAAAATGTGTTATTAATTTTGTAATCCTAATATCTGTACTTTCTTTTATGTTGTAATTGCTACTTTTTATAAAACCAATCATTGATAGAACACAATTATTTACAATATAATATTATGAAATTAAAAAAAAAAACACAATTTATTAAAATATATTAGCTATGGTTATTGATCCGGCATAGGAATAATTTCCTGATTATCCTCACTTAATTTTAAAAACATATCCTGTCTGCGAAAAAAAAAAAAAAAAAAAACTGCTAACAAAGTAAAATTTTTTGAACCTATATTTTCAAGAATTTTAAAATTAAAGGGCAAAATTAAAGCTAGCCACCTGCCACGAGACCACTAAATGAGAAAAAGTGGCTATTAAAAATATTTGTCGGTGGCTACTGATGGTTACTGTCTACTAATGAAAATTTGTTAATTTAATAAAAATTTTCAGTTATCGCAACACATATTGAAATTATGGATTTCATGCGATTACTGAAATTTCTGGTTACAACATTAATATTTATAGAAATACCCCTGCATATTTTAAAATTTATTTAACTATCCTGAACATCCTTTATCCTCACCTTGAATAATTTCGAGTTGTGTGCATTTGCATCCAATCATTGTTTTTAAAAGCAGATGGAATACTTTTAATATGTTTCACAAACACACTTTTTTCAACGAAGTTTCAGCTCGAAATCTATTTATTTTTCGAAATTATTTCTAGATATTTGTGGGTTTTTCGAAATATTTGTGAGTAAATTCTTAGCAAACTTATCGAAGTTTCTACATATTAAACACAATTTTTCAGTCTTTGTTTGAGTACAAAAAATTATTTCAAATTGACTTATATGAATCTGTGATGCTATATCTTCATCATCAAGAAAAATAAAGATCACACAGGGATAATTTACAATGATACGTTTGCTAACCTTTAAGAATGAAATTAATTAATGAGCTTATGTTCAAAATGCTCACTTTCGACCATGCATGCAGCCAAATTATAAAAACAGGGTAAATTTTTTTGTTATTATTATTATTTTTTTTTTAATTACTGTTATTATTTTACAAGACGAGAAATCGGGTCACTTTCTCTTTTAAAGCTATTTATATCTCTTGAATTTTTCAGAACCTTTTAATTAGAAATTAATCTGGTATTTTAATTGATTTTCGATACATTTTTAATACTTAACAAATACCACGCGTTATTATGTAATGTCATAGTTAATCAAAGAGAGCAGTAAAATAATGTATTCGTTTTAACATAAAACACATCATAAACAATTAAAAAAAAATATTTTATAAATTTTTAGATTAAGATATGCTCTTCTTAACTTTCTTATTGATAACTTTTGCATACCCTATCTCCTGGAAACGAAATTTTAAAATACATTAGATTTGATCATATTTAAGACAGTATGTTTGCATCTTTTGTGCCACAGTGTTGTTGAATCGGTGTTGTTTGCATCTCCTACGCTAAACTGTGAAAAATTTTCATCCAAAATAACAACCATTAATTTAAAAATTTAAACTTTTCTTTATTCAAAACTGATCATTAAATTTAATGCATGTCAATATCTGCCATTAAATGTAATGAAGATATTCTGAAATAATGGTAGATATTTTGAATAAAATCATTCTCCAATTTTGCAGTGCTGCAATATTTGCTATGCAAAGTGTATTTTTTGCATCAACTATAAGAACTGAATCAAACATACGAAAATACCAAAGAATTGGCGGGCCACAGAGATGTTTATGTCGGGCCAACTGTGGCCCGCGGGCCACGTGTTTGACATGCCTGCCTTACGATATCGTACGGTATCATTCCTCAATAACATTCTCTTTTTTTATTGGTAAACACAAGTATTATTTCAAATATACTTTACACCTGTTTTCTTAAACGCAGATTTTATATATGCATGCACATAAGACGGAAGAATAGGAATACCAAACATTAAGATATTCAATATTTTGAAAATAAATAATTTTATAGTGATTTAATTATTTTAATTTTCATAAAAATAGTTAACAAACTAATATATATGCATAGTATGCATATGCCAGTGCCGTAGCTAGAAGTGAATAATGGGAAAGGTGGGGGGGGGGGCATATTTTCTCTCCTTCTCTCTGTGACGCAGAAAGATAAATTAGTACATGTTCACTCTGTAGTTACTATGTTTCTCATTAAACTGTTGTAATAGTTTCATTTTAAGCTAAGAAAAGAACAGGATGATGAAAAATTCGAGTGTAAAACGAGTGAAATCTTAAACAACTTGTTAGCTTCATATGTGTAAATAGGATGAGCAAGTGTTGAAACTCTTATTTTAGTTACAATTTAGTATTTTTGCAAAAGCTGTGAAAGGTCCTCAAAACTTAATTAGATTTTTAAACGGAATTTCATTTGAATTTTTGGAATAGAAATCAATTTAGTGATTTTGGAATCTTTTCCAGGGAGGCTCAAAATGTTTAAGGGGAAGCTGAGCCGCCCATAGAACCCCCTTAGCTACGGCCCTGTGCATAGCCCCCAATTTCTGGTTTTACATTGTTTCTCTATTCAGGATTCTCCAAAGCATCCCCTGCGGACGCCAAGATTGCGCCCTTAGGTTTTCTTGGCACCCATTCGAATGTATCCTCTTATACTAGCTATTTTTAAGATTAAAAATCCATTTCAAGGGATGCATTTTTAAAAGTAAAAAATATTTAAATAGTTTTCTTGTAATACTTATTGATGACCTTAAATAAGTTTTAATTATTTATGTATTAAATTGTTATTCAGTGATTAAGGTTTCAATAGTTTCTTCATCTACAAAACTTTTGAAGATAGACTGTCCTCTGAAAATCTAATTTTAAATTTATTTTGAATAAATTAATTGTTGCAAATTATTTTAAAATAGTTTCGGAATCATAGGGGACTTATAGCTATCAGCGTGAGATGTACGCGCATCATATAAGACGTTTCTAACATATAAGTCTACTTCTAATCATGGACTGATATTGTAGGAGAAACTTTTACCAGTATTTCCGAATAGTAATTTTCTTCTTATTTATGATAAATTCTGAAGTAAAGTGACAATTGTTTCTTATAAATAATAATAAAGAAACAAGTGAAATTTAGCTCCTACGGTAATAAAACTGATGTATATTATGCTTTTCCACCGCAGTGAGATAATACTGTTGCATATTTTCAGCTATGTAGCGCCTTTTATTATTTATAACTATATGAGGTGCGCCTCTGTTTATAAAGGTTGGGCAGGTCTTGTCTAAATGATTTATTAGAGGACTCATAAGTAGAATAAAATAAAATTTTAAAGAAAGAAATGAATATTTATAAATAATTTCTATAAGGTAAATCTACAAAATATAATTCAGATGCCAAGAAAATATAATACATTTTAGTATAAATAAATTAAAGATTTCTTTTTTTAATATTTGCTTTTCAACTGAAATCTTTTGGCGCCTTTACTGCTTCGGCGCCTGTGTGCGCCGCACACTTTGCACACTGGGTCGGAACGCCCCTGGCCTTGTTATATTTCCAAATTTTAACAAAATCGCAATCTTTTAGTACAACATTCTACCACATGGCAGCGCACTCTATTCTTAACAAAATTGTATTGAGCGAAACTCCGTTAATCAACATAACAGTAGTTATATTACTCGAGGGGGGGGGGGGGGGGCTGTTCTTAAACAAGAATTTGTGATACTTGATGAAATTGTTATTAAAAAATAGCGGAAACTAAACTTTTGACAACTTAGGTACATTTTGTAAGAAATACTACCTATAACATTCTCAACAGTTCAAATTTTGGATAGGACAAGTCTTATTGCCAAAAAAGAAATAAATAAATAAAAAAGCAAACAAAAATGGTCAGTATTGGATTCCAATGGGAGTCTATGGGAATTTATGGAAATACGGAAAATAGCGCTAAGTTGGCGTCACTTTTGGCTTATAATTTTGGTCGCCAGTTTTGCCGATATATCTCCAAGCTGGTGACAAAATCAAGTCTCCCCGATGGTACCCCCTTTCCTCCCCAAGTTTAAAACAAAATTTCATTTTCCAATGTCAAAACTTTGCCGCAGAATTCGAAAAAACGCTATAAAGCGCATTAAAAAATGCACTAAAAGTCACTAAATGTTAAAAAATCGCAGGAGTCAAAATTTACTTTAATAAGGTAAAACATTGTAATCGGAAATGTTTCATGAATGAAAAAAAGGACGATGAATGCAAAAAAATCTCGAAAAATCGCTAAAATTCGCATTGAAATCGCATCAAAATATCGCTAAAATTCAAAACTCGTAGTAAAAATGATGCTATACATTAGACTAAAAGTTTGAAACAAAATTCCTTTTACCAATATCAAAAAATAGCTGTAAGTGTGAAAAACACTAAAAATTGCATAGAAAAATTTCCCTAATAATTCAATAAGAACTGCAATAATAACAATCGAAATAATCGCTGGAATTCAACCGAGTATTAAATCTCTTGCAGTAAATAACAAGGCCAACACCAACAAACTAATTTTTATTTAAGAAAAAGTAATTTAACACTGAAAGATATTTTGTTGGAACAGAAAATAAAAATTGAAATATTGCGCGATATTTCTATTTTTATTTTCTGTCCCAACAACCAACTGAAAATTTATTCATTACTTAAAAACATAAAAACATAATTTAGTTATTCCATTAAAAGTTTACTATGGAAGGTATACATTTTGTAAGATGTGAAAACAGAAAATAATTCTTTAAAAATATATAAATCAATTTCTTCGTTAAAAAGCACCTACGCTTCTTGCAAAAAATGTCAGATTCATTTGAATGAAAGACGAAAATTTTTGCATTATGATAAGTTTTACCTAATATACAATTGAATTTAAGTATTTAATTTACTATTTTTACTGCTTTCTTCTATAAATTATTTGATTACGCTAGTTATTCAATAATAACACAGCCACTTTTTAAAACCTGACCTGAGGAACCATAAATTATAAGTTTATTTATTAGGATGCCATTCAAAAGCTATAATTAAAATAAATAACGTTTCAATGCAAAATAATTACTTTGTTTGCATTGAATGGATACTGCGAATTCATATATATTGGGAGGAAAAAAATGCAGATTTCGGTTGTAATAATTTTGTAGACTAATTAAATGTTTTTTTTTTTTTTTTTTCAAATAAAAGCTATTTTATGAAACTGGTCATGATTTCAGATGACATATTGTGCTTTATATTATTGTAATGCACACTTGTTCAACTATAATTAAAAATATTTGATGAAAAATTTTAAAATATGGCACTTGGATACGGCGATTTTTGCAGACATATTTTTTTTTTCATTTAATGTAGCTTTTACTTTTAAACTGGAATCGAAAGGCATCTGTCCAAGTTTCAATGTATTATTGGAGATAAACTGTCCAAACACTCATATAATACTTTGTAAACATTTTTGTAATATTGTTTCGATTTCTCTTTTAATTATTAAAAATCTCTCGTAATTATTAAATTAATGAATATTAATTTTTAAATAGTTGTTACTATTTTCATGTTTTCAAGCTATCGACTATTGAGAATAAAAATATAAATATTACATAATGTGTAAAACAAAGTTAATTTAAGAAGAAATGGTGATTAAACCTCTTTTGTATGTATTTTTTAAAATACTAGAGTTGCCTAAAGTTGCATTAAGGCTCTCTGATCACTATAAATAGCAGATGCTTCAAAAGTTCGGTGCGAAAGTAAAATCCAATGTATGTATATATATATATATATATATATATATATATATATATATATATATATATATATATATATATATAGCGGGTGTCCTAAAAATGACTGATGGATTTTAAAATTCAATAACTTGCAAACGGTGACAGCTATTTTAAAAAAAAAATTGCAGGAGGTTTATGTATAATGTCAGGAGTTTTTTTACCGTAACTTTTTATTTTAGTTCGAATTTCAAACTAAAATAAAAAAATTACGGTAAAAAAAAAAAAAAAAAAAAAAAGAAAAGAAAAAAGAAAAAAACTTCTGACATTATACATAACCCTCCTGCAAAATTTTTTTAAATAGCTGTCACCGTTTGCAAGTTATTGAATTTTAAAATCCATCAGTCATTTTTGGGACACCCGGTATATATATATATGGGTGATTCTCAAAATAGGGGACAATTTCAAAAGTGAAATCTTAAAAAATTACTGTTAGCAAAATTTCTGAAAAAAAAAATAGGTGTTATATAGTATTAGGTATACTTTACATGTAGTCAGCAGAGCTAAATATTTAAAAATTAACTTTAAAAAAATAATTAGTTTTTTTTTGAGCCATGCTAGTAACAAACCAAATTGCATGGAATAAATATATTAAGAAATTTTTATTTTCTTCCTGTTTAAATATTTTTTTATATATTTATTAGCCTTCCTTTTCAGCAAATGGTTTCCATTTTTACATATATACATATAAGGAGAATAAAAACATTACCAAAGAGCAAACTTTGTTTACATGAACAACATTCTGACACTAACAATGTAAGAAGCTGTCTTAGTGATTTTCTGACAGATTTAATGCATATTTTAGGGATAATAATACCTAAATTTATATGTAAAATTAAACTTTATAAAAGATACAATATAAGCAATGGTTACATTTATGCACATAGGAGTCTTTAGCATGGACAGAAAAACCATGCTAATGACACAGATATTTGTCCATGTTAATGAGAAATTTTAATTTAAATAAGATTATGAGCCATAATATAATCACAATGCAATAGTCCTTTCTGGGGCTTTTTAAAACACAAAAGTCCTATGCAAATCAGTAAAATAAAAATTTTAATTATAAAATAAACATGAAAATTATTATCCATTCTAATGACATACAATTGATGTACGCCCCTAATATTCAACTTATATTCTTAAAATGCAATACATGCTTCTATTTTCAGGCTGGGATAAAATGGCTACTTGTTGCCATGGAGAAACTTTATATTTTCAAACTATTGTCATATGTGAAAATGAAATTTTGATTAATAACCAGCTGTTATAGTATGACCTTGTTTTGAAAATAGAATATGGAGGACAAACTTTAATTCTTTTCTTATATACTATAATTTTATTTTTAAAAAGAAATTTATTGGATAAATCCTCTCCTTGATTAATTTAAAGTAAGAATAACATTTGTTTTATTTTATAAACATGATATTAACTCTTCAAGAAGCTAGTATATACAAGGCACAGCTGCTGTGGACATCCATGCTAATGACATTTTGAACATTTATTCTGTTATTTTAAGGTGTTTTTAACTAAAAAGTGAGTAATTCTTGAGTGCAAATAATGAATAATATTAAGAAAAACATATCTAAACATAAAAACATGACAGAAAACCTCTCAATTTTTTTTGTATGACGAAAGACATAAATTTTCCCCTATTTTGAGAATCACCCATATATATATGATTCGTATGACACACGGGATTTCGTATGACACACAAAAAAAAAAAAATTAAAAAATAAGAAAAATGTACAAAATCTCGTCAATAAAATGTGTTTCCATATTGTTCACACAATACAAAATTTGGAAAAAAAAGAGAGAGAGAATACTACATGTATATTTTTTTGTATCCAAATCTTGCTTTGTGTCAGCAATATGAAATTATTCCATGAAATTATTTGCAGTAATGCTCTTTATTGTCAAGAATTTGAATTTATTATTTTTGTTTTGTTTTGTTTTGTTTTTTAATTTCGTATAAAAAACCTTATTTCGCTGAATGTTTATCAGCAATTTGCATGTCTCTCTGATCCGTAAATCTTTTGTTATCGCGTTTAACTTTCGCATCGAATCTATGAAACACCCGGTTACAAATTCACAAACAATCAACCTTCCATCTCACTTCACGCAAAACCCCTGTAGGCAAGCGCTTTGTCAAAAAATTGAACTTTTATATGCAAGGCATGTTGCATTCTGTTTCTATTACCTTAATTCAAAGTTTGCATGTGAGAATATTTATATCTGCTTTATATGAATTTTTGAGATACGCTTACAGAGTTTCAAAGAGAGTTTTTTTTTTAACTTTCTAATTATATAAATTTCCCATTGCAAATTAATGCACATGAAACGTATAAAACATCATAAATAAATATTTTAGCTTAGAAGAAGAAATATCAGACTTATAGAGCATATATCTTTAATATTAAATATTTCATTTGTTCATAATGCCTACCTAATTGTTAAGAAGATGAAATATTCATTTATTATATTGCTCTCATATTCTTGCAAGTATTCCATAAACAAGAAATACGCGGACAAATGGACGAAGTATCGAGATCGAATTAGTTTCGGACTTGCATGTGTATCGAAGTTCATTTTCTCGCCAAAGCGCTTGGCTACAGATGTTGACTGCAGCGCGTAGGAATGTTGAGTGATTGTGAATTTGCCATCCAGTTTCTATTGAAACACAGAACACATATTACATGAGACATACTTTTCAGTAATGTCTATGTATCTTCATCATTGTTCCACAGTAAGTCAGTTTCTTTGCGGGATGGAGAGATTAATATTCGAATAGTAATATTTTACAATTCGTTTCAACAAATGGATAAATTGTCATAACCAGCTTAATTGTCTGGGGTCAAAACATACTACAACATACATATCAAAAACTTCAAACGCACTTTTTCTGTCATTAACTGTTTTTACTATGGTGTATGTTCTCACGCTTAAACCATTCAAGTTATCGACCTGTTCTTTTTTTTTTTTTTTTTTTTTTTTTTTTTTTTTGCAAATCAAGTAAATTTTTATAAAAATGCAATTTTATATAATTTTGATTTTTTTAAATAGTTTTAAAACTCAAAAAATAGTAAAAAAAAATTCACCTCAAACTTTAAGCAGCTGCCGTTTCGTTAAATTTTGATTTATTTTACCAATTTGAGGGCTGCCACAGGAGACTATCGCACCAATATATTTATCAAATATAAAATTTCAAGTTTATTTTTCTTGAAAATTTTGTCAAAGTGTCTGTAAAGTATTCCAGTTTTAAGAAAATGGTAGCAATTGGAATTAAAAAATAGTCACCCATGGAAGACCTGCAGTTTAGGTTTGCCCTGTAGTTAATTTCATTTACAGGGTAATCAAAAACTATTGTTGTAGTTTCCTTACCTCATCACTTTTTATTTCAAAGCATGTCAAAAAATATCTCTTCGTAAAGCTAACTAAAAAAGTTCTTAAAAACGCAAAATTGTATAAGCGTAAATTAGCAAGTCAAAACGTTATTTAAAAAATATCGATTATAATAAATACTAAAAAATATTAAAATTTTATAAAATTTATGAAAATATTATTAATTTAATAACTACGAATACATATCCTTTATCTGTTTGCGCTACATTTCATTCAAATATTTTTGACGAGAATAATATTCTAGATCTCCTTTACGTCAGTTATACATTTTTCAGGATTTTTTTCATTTCTTCTCTATTATTCTACAAGAGGTGCCTTTAATTTTCTTTCATTTATCTTCATAAAATATTTCATTTTATTTTGTTTAAAATATTGTATTGCCCTAATAAATAAGTTCTTAAATAAATAAACATCTAAAATGAATAAACATCTAAAACGGGTTCGCAGTCAATTTGTTATCTGTTCAGTTAAACGTTTATACAGAATTTAGTATATAATAAACCATATTTCTCATTTGTGTAATTTCTTTTTACAGTTTGTAGCTCATCCAAATTGTCAACAGCTGCTTACATCGATATGGTATGAAGGTTTGCCAATTTGGCGAAGACGTAATGCAGTCACAAAAATCATCTTGTGCGTCTGCCTCATCACCTGCATACCTCTAATTGCTCTATACTACCTCTTGTTTCCCAGGTCTCGACTCGGCAACATTTTTCGATCACCATTTATGAAATTTATTTATCACAGGTAAGAAATATTATTTCAAATTTGAACTTCGAAAAAATAATTGCAGTGAGAAGGTCTAAAATGCAGAATCCAACAAGCATAAAACTAACTAAATACATTTAAAAGGAGAAAAGATAAAAAACATAGAATGGTTAAATTATAAGTAAATAAATAGAGTAGATAAACCATAGAAAAATAAATACAATTGAAAAATGATTACTAAATAATTTCTAGTAAAAGTACATAAAAGCGTTATGTTTAGAATAACACATCAGTTTTCTGCTGAACAAAAACACGTGCCTTTGTAATCATTAGTAGATTGGATAACTAAATTTATTCGTTAACAATAAAGTAACTGTTTTCCATTTGAGATGCAGATATTAAATATCTGGAAAAGTAACATTTCCTTATCAAAAACTTTTATGGAAAATTTTATGTCGTTAATATAATTGATTTCTATTTGTTATATTCATCCATTTTTAAGGAGCTTTGCTACATTGCTTTGTTTCTTATAATTTCATAAGTTGTCGTTTCGCAAGCACACGTGGTACACAAACGTAAATGCCTTCCTTTCATTTTTTAATTTTTTCCCAACATTTTTCGTGAAGCAGAATTTTATTCTGATATTAAAAAAAAAAGATATTGCAAATTTCTTGCAGCACATTGTTCTCCCACTTTTAAAAAATCATCTAACATGAAAAGAAAAAAAAAGTTCTTTTTCTCTTATAGAATCCCACTTCTAATCAAAAGAAATTTTAATGCTATCCATTTTCTTGATTTAACACATTGCCAGTTTTTATTCAGAATAAAATTTATGTTTAAAAAAAAAGTGAAATCTTTAATTTGAAAGATTTTTCTTTCGTTATTCAAAGAATTGTAAATCGAAAAACCAAGTGATTAATCTTATTGATGAAGTTATCATACGCAGGTTGTAAAAAATTATGTTCTTCATCATCAAAATATTTTTATTAGCAATCGTAAAAGAAAATATAAAAATTAAATTAGAGGAGAGGGTATTTCTTTTATTGAAAAGAGAATTTATTTTTTACATATTTTTAGCTAGATGTGGGAAAAAAAGTATTTGACGCATGATTTATGTAGGTTTGCTATTTCATTCAAAATAATAACACTTAAACAAAAACCTTTACCTCTAAAATTAAGAAAATATATTGATATCTCACAATTAAATTTATATGAATGAATTTACTGTCGTGAGAAAAAAAAAATAATCACTCCCTTCTCATTCTACAAAAAATTGTCACAGAAGAATATTATTGGTACCAAACGATTGGAAATAAAGTCTACTTTAAAGAAAAGGAATTATTATAAAAATTGCTTAGAGGGCCATCAACGTATTAAAACAAATCCTATTTATTTAATTTTTTGTAATAGCAATACTCAATTCTGTCAGCATAAATGAACTCTACATCATTCAATTAGCCCCAAAATAAATTTTCACGCAGTTCCTGCAACAAGTTTCACATAAATTAATTATTTTAAACCAAGTATCTTTTAGGGGTTATATTCAAATTGAAGATTAATACTCGATTGTTTATCGAGAGAGCTCCCTTCTTGATCAAGGCATCATAGGTGCCACAGAAGTAGTCATTGAAGATTGCTAGATTACAGGATAGTGTAAGAAGTTTCAAAATATCTTGTCATTTCTATCAAATAAAACCATCATTTTGATGTTTTTAAAGCATAATTTAAAAACTACTTGGAAGAAAAATTTGAAATTTTGGATTTAATCTAATTCCATAAAAAAATTGTAGGTTGTAATTCATAATTTTTTCAAATGTTAATTTCATAATTCATAATGAATGTTATAAAAATTGCAAATTCAACGTAAATATGCTTGGATATTTTAGTATTATTGCTGTATATAAAATTAGCACACTAGAAGCATAATTTCAGAAGATATTAATAAAAATAGTATAATGTAATTTAACATTTTAAGCACTAAATTTTGAATGTTTATAATTCAAAAACTTATCATTCAAATGACTTGAAATCTGGTTTTAGGCATAGTTTGAACCGGAGATTTTAAATATCTTGTTGTAATTAGGTATTGTCAGTTTGGGTTCATTTTAATATGTAAATTGCCCCCTAAGCAAATTTTAAATGCATCATTTAAATGTAGACTTTATTTCCAATCGTTCGGTACCAGTAACTTTCTTCTACAATAATTTCTTGAGGAGTTAGTACAAGGTGTTTACTTACCTTTTCCACGACTGTATCTAATATTTTTTAAACTATTATAATTCATAATTTAAATAATATAATTCATCATACATAAATGTTTTCGTGTTTAACGAATTTATTTTATTTTTACCAATTTTATTTTAGCTTTTTTTTTTTTTTTTTCATTTTGTTTGTAATATTACATTTTCTACTCTCATATTTTAAAAATATTTTCCAAAAAAAAAAAAAAAAAGAGAATCTAAATATAATCTAGTAAAGCAACAGGTAATATTTTAGAATATTCGCAGAACAATAGATTGTTTTCACGAGGATTTAGTTTCAAGTAAGTAATTTTAAGTGTGTATTCTGAAAGCAATAAGGATATTCTAAGCTTATACGAACAGCTTCCTTCTGTAAGTACAATTTGTTTATTGTTATTGTTATTATTATTATTATTATTATTATTAGTTTATTATTATTATTGTCGCTGTCGTTGTTACCGAAAAGTGTTATTTTATGTATTTTTTATACTGTTATGACGATACTTAATGCGATACGTGATATACATGTTTTAAAACAAAATTTTCGTAGTATAGCACATTTAGTTTTGAAATTATGTATTGGAATACGTTGATATTTTGACTTTAGAAACTTTAAATTGCTAAATAATCATGTCTTTTTTTCTGTTTATTCAGCGCCATCATGTAAAAATTTGAAAATGCCGATGTAAATGATGTAAGAGTTTTGGCCAAAGGAATATTGATTAAGAATTCAAAATTCCATAGCAGCAATAAATAAAAAAAAATTGGGAGAAAAAGGTCAATGTAGTTATTTTTTAAGATTAGCACGAGTGAGTAGTATGTAGGAGTAGTCATATTAGTATAATTAACAGTATAATAATTATTTTTTAGCATTTTTTTAAAACCATATTTGTACTAGGAAGGCGTATTACACATAACAAAATGTTTTTGAGCATTAGTTTCGTAGCTTATAAGTTTCCCAAAATCATTGTTTAAAAGTGTTCTTCGTCTTATTTAATCAGAGAATTTTTGTCATGAAATACAATCACGATTACTATTAAAAATGCGGTAAAAAAACTTGGCAGCTAAGAAACATCTAGAAATACGAAGCAGGCTTTTCCTTTTGAAGTGTTTAAAAGTTACACTACAGTGCAATACTTAACAAATGTATTTCTTGGGCTTTCGGCTGATTAATTATGTTTCTAGAATGTCACATAGTTTTTGTTCTAGAATTAGAAGAATAATAACATCGGACACGACAGTTAATGAAAGTGTCAATGAATTTTCATTGGAGCAGTACTTTTTAGGTATAGCAATGCGATTATAATCTACCGTCTCCTTTTTGTGCAGGGTTTTAATTACGATAGATTTTAAGATCATGCCGTGAATATAATTATTTTGCCGCATTTTCAAAACATTTCACCAAGTTATGGAAAGGACAAAATTGTAATGCGAAATTTAATAAGCATTTTGTAAAAAAAAAAAAAAAAAAAAAAAAAAAAAAAAAAAAATATATATATATATATATATATATATATATATATATATGGGGCAATATTTATCCTATTTGAATAAATTTTGAATAATTTTGTGGACTGCAGAATTGATTAACTCAGGTCAGATGGTTACAATTAAAACATGCAAGAAGGGAAAATAAGGAAACTATCTATAAGAATAATTTACTACAAAAACTTTAGGTTGAAACTTCCAATGGAAGACCGGTATCAGACTCGAGAGATAATTTTGTGACTCTTTCAGTTTTTGTTGGTAGCATTTTTAAGACCTTTTTTTCTTAAAATATTGAAGAATTTGGGGAGAAGTCACAATGGCAGAAAGTTTCTTTATTTTTTTTTTTCTTTTTCTTTGTGTTATCTTTCCTTCTGGCTAAAAAAGAACTCTTTTGAAGGGAGATGATACATTTTAAGATGGCCCATCATTTGAAAGCACTGAATGGTCGTCAGTCTCAATAATGTAACAAATTATTTATAATGTAATCGAGTATATCAATAGCAGTTTGACTCAAAACAAAATATAATATTAAGGAAACAACCTTTAAATAAAACTTTATTTCTTAATGAAGTCACGAAGAATCTGAAGATAACGTCTATTACCACAAATGGAAAATATACAACAGCATATTTTCAGAAATTTCATGCGATGTTATTTCTTCACTTAATTTTATTTTTAAATCAAATTTATAAAACATAGCTGTAATTATTATGAGCAGTTATACAGTATTGAAGGATATTGTATTTACTAACAATTAACAAATACTTTTATAAAGGGTTAATAAAGTGTGACTCAGTAAATGTATTGCGACATAATACAAATTTTATTCTTATAGTCATGCATATAAAAGTTTTAAAAGAGCTAAAAATAATGCTTTCATATAAAAAGGTAACACACATTTAAACAAATTGGAAATTGCACGTGAAGCGTAGCAAATGAGGTGCGTTCGTACGATAATGGAATGGATTTAAAAATATCACTGTCATGTATCAATCTCATAAAATTGTAAATAGTTAATTACAATTTAAATGCCCAACAAACAATGCTCTCTCTATACTCATTATGTAATGGAATACTTTTGTGTGGCCTTGTAAATCAATATAACAAAAGTTCTTTTCACAAATGATTATGCAAAATCTATATTATAATATGTACTTTATGATGCATATCAATATTATTATGTTCGAATGAGTGTAATATTATTAAAATGCATTTGAAACTTTTTTTTCCATTGACTGCAATGTAACGGAGTACTTTTGATTGTCCCTGTGTTTGACCTATGCATCCTATTTTCAAAAAAAAATTGAAATGACTTGACAAAATTATGTAGTAAGTATTTAATTTAAATTTCAAACGATTAAAATGCATTCGCAACATTTTTCCCGATTGACCGTAATTTAACGGAATACTTTTGATCGTCCCTGTAATTGATCTATCCATCCGATTCTCATAAAATTTGAAATGACTCGACAAAATTATGTAATAATTATATATTTTTAATTTCAAAAGATTCGGTTGGGTAGTTTTTGCGTTGTTATATGCGGTCAGACGGACAGACGGACAGACGGACGGAATGAATGACAACTATATGTGCTACGTATTTACATAATTACGAACTCACCTAAAAAAAGATTAAAAAATGTATGAATTCATATAAATATTGAAAAAGAATGAATTCAAACTCACTATAACGTAGAAAAAGTAATTAAATTTTAACGTTTAATATTTTAAGTTAAAAATAAAAATCTTATGAATCTGTTAGATATGTTGTTAGTTTTAGAGAATAAATAAGCGTCTGAATGTAAAATATTTTGAAAATGAACTGGTTTTTGTTGCAAAACCTTGCATTTTTAAGAATTAGTAACAGTTTTCTACTATATGTACATATTATTTTGAACGCAACACGCCTTTTCAGTTTTCTTTTTGAATTTATATTCAAACAGTGTTCATATCTGATTTACTACTTTAGGGGAAAATTGATTTGAGTAAATTCAATGCTTATTTAATCAATACAGACGTAAACTGCTGCATGCCTGTGTAGGTAAATTACTTTCTGTGTTGTGTTTTCTATTACAAGAGCTTAACTCCTGTTAAATCAGGATTAGTATAATAAGATATTTTTATAAAGTGTCTTTTGATGGGATTCATTTAAATACTTGTTAATATAAAATTTTAATGCATTTTTCTATCATTTTACGTACCGAAATGTGTATATTCATTCTCAGTTCTGTTTGTAACTTAATATAAAGACGCTCCTAAAAAATAATATATTTTAACCCTTTGTAGCCTGTTTTGTTCTACATTTATGGAAAAAAATTCTATTTTAAACTATCTGAATCGTGTAAAAATAGAACAAATACATTTCTTAAATTCTTTAAATATTTGCGTGAAAATTTTGAATTTTATCTTTCACGAAATCTTTGTGGTGTGCAGTGCATATGACCTGCTTGAAGCAGGGTGGCGATATTGTAAAGAGCCCACTCTAATTATTAAACACCAGATATTAATCTGATACTTTTTATATTCAATCTTTGAACAGTTATTAGTATAAATATAAAAATTACTTTAGCGCTATTTGTAATACTCCTGTGTTTTAAATTAAAAATAAATTATTGTATTTCGCATAATAGTGCCATAAAATAGACTACATTGGTGTCATATAATATAGTTCTACAGTGGTGGTCAGAATTATAAGAACAATTGAAAATTGCGAAGGAAAAATTTATTTCTGAGTTAAATAAAGTGAAATTTATACACAAAATGCTTTTTTATGCTAGAAATCATTGTAGAATGCAAAACATTGGAAAATGCAAAATATGAATGTTTTGTCACAATTAACAAAATATGTCATTGTAAAAATTGGACAAAATTATAAGTACAATGAATGTTTTTACCTGAAATACACTAAAAATTAATAATCTCCCTTCTTCTCAATCACTTTTATCAGTCTTGACGTCATAGAGTTTGACAATTCCTTAAGAACGTTCTTGGAACATTTTGAGTGATCATTTTCGATGGCAGACATGAGTTCTTGCTTGTTTTGAGATTATATACCATTTTTGCATACTTTGTGTGCCAGAGTATCAAACAGAATTTCCAGTGGATTCAGATCAGGATTTATGATCGGCCAATCAAATAGTTTCACGAAATTAGCATAAAACCACGAGTTTGAAGTTTGGTAAACATGAACCGAGGCATTGTCTTGTTGGAAAGAATAGCCTCCAATTGATTTTAACGGTGCTTCCGATAAAAGATTATCGCCCAATACATCAATGTAACTCCCAGAATTCTTTCTACTCTGTTCAAAAGCTGTCGGAGTAGTTCTACCAGTTGTGAAACCTTCCCAAACCGTTACTGAGTCACTTCCAAATACACGCTTTAAGAAAATTGTTTTATCTCTACGAAGATCATAGTAAAAGTTGCAAAAACAATCTAGTCTATCCAAATTAATCTTTTTCTCATCGGAAAGGACCGAATCCCACTTTTTCCCCAGAGTATTGCAGTTTTTGGCAAACTCCATCCTCAGTCTCTCATGAACTTTTATAACAGGCGGTCTTGACACATGGTTACTATATGAATCTTGTAATTTCTTTTTGTAAAACACGTTGAACAGTTGGAGTACTTGCATTCTAAGTTCAATTCACGTTTCCCCCCCCCCCCCCCCCCACCACCCATTTTTGGAGCAAGCTCGCCTTATTATCATTTTTTTCCATATACAGAAACAGAAGATGACCTATTTATATGTCTTTGCCGTCCATATTTACTGGTATTTTAAAGATAATTGTAAATAAACGTTCTTGATCTATTAAACTTTGTAGCAATTTAGCATACAGTAAGTCCTGAATTTTGAAATGTATCCATTTTTCTTTTCTGAAACTCCAAAAGCTTTGTACCTTGCGGCATGATTGAAAAACAGAACAATACGATCCCAAACGCTTATTATGCATTTATATCGTCTGGAAAATCCGTGTGCAGAGCAAAAAACTTGCAAATTTTACTTTTTAGAACACACAAATACAGTTGTTCTTATAATTTTGTCCATATCAGATGCCTGTATAAATTTATAATACATTTTATAAATATGAATTTACCACCACATATTTCCATAAAAACATCAAAAAGAAATCTTCATTTTTCATTGGTTTCCAGCCATTAAATTTGCATAAGTTTCCCGCCAACTATAACAAAGATTTGGCAATTTTTGCCTTGTCCTTGTAATTGTGACCACCACTGTAGGTATGGAATAATGGTGTCTTTTGTTCTAGAAGTGGAATTAGTCTTATGTTGAGCAAAATACATGGCACAGCAGTAAAATAGATCACTTTATATAAAATAGTAAAAATATATAGTCTTTATTTGCATGCATCATATACTATACGAAATGTAAGAAAATATTTGAACTTATTTGTATGTTTAAAAATTGCTTCAGCTCTTGCTGTTCATAATATACTTAATAAATTCGTTAGTTTCACAGAACAATTGATAATAAGTTTATATATATATATATATATATATATAAATTCAATCTTATCAATGCAATATTCGTTTTTAAATAATTCATTTAAAGCACAAAATTTTTAGCAAGAAATGTAGTTTCAAATTATATAAACAAAACATTTTATTAATCGTTAATAAAACCAACAATTACCAATTAAATTTAGAAAAATTATACAGTTTACTAGTGAACTATACTACTGAAAAGATTTAGTGAGCTATTGAAAGAATAGTATTCAATAAACTGGATCGGAGGACCTTTATTTAAAGGACTGCGTTTAGTAAACTACTGATTAAGTTATTGAAACTCTATAGACGCCCATGAAAGCGATTTTTTATTGTTTTTTTATAATATTTTTATTATTTCTTGCTTATTAATATTTATAATTTATTTACTGCTATTGTCTATAGTATTTCCTATGCACTTACAAATGGTAAGTGATATTGTAATATTATTGTATTTCTTTCAAGGGAATGCTCTTACCTAATTTTAACTATAGCAATTTAATCTAAATTGCTCTTAACTATTTTTTAATCACTATAATTTTTTATATTAAGTTATTTTTTTCCATCTCTTAGCTTCATGGGCTTGACAGTTTTATTTCAAAATTTAATTTTTTCAAGTTATTAGATTTTTGTTGTCTGAACTTGTAGTTTCATTTACTGTCAATTTCATACAAGATTTTTAGGGAGGGAGATATTACAAATTAAAAATTTTTCGCCAAAATTAACCTTATACTATATTAATTACCTTTTAACAATATTCCGAATTTATTCGAACTTATTAAATTAAAATCCTGTTATTAGATCTAATCTATTAAGCTTTATAGAATTGATATAAATTCTTAATTCGCCTTAAAAAACATTTATTCCACTATGCGTAATTTTAAAAAAGGGCTCTAAATTAAAAATATTCTTAATTAAACTTTATTCTTCAAAATTCCTAATAAAATTAATTTTTTCCCTGTTTTTATCAAGCCTTTTTTAAGAAAGTCTTGTTAAATTTATTCCAAAACCATACTTTTCAAAAATATCATTCTTTTTATTCATTTTTTTCTTCACGTTTGATATTTATTGCTTATCAATAAATTCATTTCTTTTCTTTTTTGTGTTAAATTATCGTCTGTAGAATGCATTTGAAATTTGATTACTTTCGATTATAAATTAGTTAAATAATAATCTTTTAAAATAAAATTATCGTTTGCAAAAGATCGAATCTGTAGTTGTTAATTTCGACGCTTGATATTAAATTCTGTTTTACATAAACGAATTATGGTTAGAGGTTATCGAAAATTCTTGAAGATTTTTATTATTGACTTAAGTGAGGAGGCCGGAGATGATAGAATATATATATATATATATATATATATATATATATATTGGATGATTCGGGTTTAGACGACTTGCGGAAGCTGTGTTTTTATGATGGAATGACGCTCCGTGGAGAGCAGTTCCCGCTCAGTATGAATACTTTTTAATAAACTATTTTGGAGCAGCTAATGTGTAGTTTTATAAAGCTTCTACGTGTATTTTTTTTACTTAATTTTTATCTCGTCACGACTCCTATGATATAAAATGGGGAAACTTGCAAATAATATTATTGGCTACCTATCTCAAAATTCACATACATATTAGTCAATCTCTTTGAATTCGAGTTAATGAAATACGAGTTTCCAAATTTGCACACGTACATAAAGATACTTGAAAAGTTCCTCATTATTCTGCAATTTTATGTACATACATGTAATTTTATGTTCTTACATACTCAAAAAATTTCAACACAGAGCGAACATGTGATCAGAACATAAAACATGTTTTTTGAAAAATATTCTTATAAATTTTACTCTATTAAGGGGCGCAAGGCTTAAATCTCAATACCGGTATATATAACAACCTTCATCGTAAATAATCCCAGAAATTCTGCTTTTAAATAAGGCGAATATTACTATACAGAAATACAAACGTAATTTTAAAATTTAATAATAGTAGAAGCCCTGAGCATATGTCTCACCTCTGCGTCATGCATGTCTATGTGCTATAGTGTACAGAAATAATTATCTTTATCAGCATAAGACAGCTATTGACACTGGAACAATAACGATTCTTATCCGTTTGCTAGAAATCGAAATTAGAATATTAGAATCTCAATTTATTATAATTAAGTAACTTGATTTCATAGGATAATTCATTGCTCAGTAAATCTGCCAATAGGCTAAACATCTGGTTGTCAGTAAGCAAACGATTAGTTTTAAAAAATGTGTTTTTAGTGACACATTTGAGGGCTCTTTACTAATCATTACGATTATCGAAGGACTACAAGTTTGAAAAATGAACAACATGTGTATATTTCTCTTGCTATGTGTATATTTGCTTTTAAATTTTCACTAACTTAACTTGATAGAATATTTACGAGGTATTAAGACGAATGCTAAATGGGGTGTGTGTTTGTGTATGAACTTTCAGCAGGAAAGCTTCGCTAACTTCTGTATTAAAAGGTAATAAAACAGAATAAAAAATAGTATCACTTTAGCCAATTTTCGATGAATTTGTAAGCATATCAAGCCACTGAAAGTTTAAAATGTTTTTTTGTGCAAAGATTTTTTTCAGATTAATAGATATAGACAGATTGAGATCGGAGAGATTTCATATTAAGAAAAAAGTATTTAAAATAAAAGCTTAACCCTTTGAGCTCTGATGGTTGAAATTTCTACCACATAATTTTAATTCCGAAATGTCACAACGGCACTAGAAAATTTGAACAGATTTATTTGAAAAAGGTTTAATACATTTTCTCGTGTGTATAGTTAAGCGATTTTTTTTCTTTGCAAAATACTGGTGCCAATGTGGCATTTGGAATTTTGAAGAAATTTACCCACAGGAGCTAAAAGGGTTAAATAAATGTTTTCGCCACGGTTATCTTAATTTATGCATTATAAAAACTCGTCTACTGATATCAAATGTTTTAACAAAAGCTATATCTGCATTTTTCTAATAAATTTTTTTACATTTTCTGAAAATAAAAAACAAATTAAAATTAGCATAAAATGTTTCTTCCATAACTATGTTTTTACTTATGAAAGTTTTTAAGTAGTAGAATGGTAAAACGTATTATTAAGCTAATTTGTAAATTTCCGAGAAAAATTCTAGCCCCCATGTATCGCGTAGAAAATCTCTTACATAAATAACCTTTTTTGTGGATATAATTTGTATTGTTAGAAACTAAATGTATTTATTTAACTTTCCAGGACTGTTTACTTAAGTTTAATTGCGATTCTTTGTTCATTTTTGAAAATTAATAATTAATTCTGTATTTGAAAACTACAAACTGTTTCATTTTTTCATAAAATTAGTTTGAATTTTCAACTTCTTTCTTCTTATTATTCACTCTTTAAAATCTATTTATTCTTTTTAAAAAATAACAAAGTGTTGTTCTTATGATTAAAAATATATTTTTTGTTCTAGATAATAACTAATTTCTGATAAGATTAGTGTTTTGATTTGAAAATTGTTAAATTTGTCTACGCAATAGTGACATTTATTTTAATATAATTTCCTATAAATATTTTCAGTGGCTTTTGATAGTATTAAGCTTATGAAAACATTGCTATAGTTTATTACTTTTAATTCTAGAAACAGTACAAATCCCATAGTATTATTTAATTAAATGGGCATTATAATTTTTTTCTTGCATACATATTAAATTTTAAAGTATGTGTGATGTCGAAAGTAACATGACATCACGTATTATTATTAGATCCCTTTAAAAAATTAAATTCTCAAATTTAAAATTTAAATTATCTTTCGCAATTTCAAATCAATTAAACCTCCCTTTTACTTTCTAAAAAGAATATATTTATCTGTTTTCTTTTTGCGTTAAATTCTAATTACGTAGGTTCTCATGCTCATCCGAGGCCGTTAATATAATAAATCAAAAACAAATCTTTTCTCATCCTAAAATCATTATCTGTGCGAGCATAATTTCGTTTGATCAGAGAACACATATAGATATTTTTAAACCATATGCTCCTTTGCCGCAGTAACTTAGCCACTTACTGCATTCATTATCAAATTAATAGTCAATACAAGGCCTTTTTCTGCTTAAACTATAACGCTCTGTTTATATTAAAAATTGGCGTCTGACATCTGTTTTATGCCTTTAGAAATATTTTTCTCAGCAATCAATGTTGGCATGAATATTTGTACGTTGATATATTAAATGCCAAATTAACGGTCCAATTGGCTCGTTTTTAATTTAAACTTTCCTTATGAACTTATCTGTGGGGTTACAATAACTTAAGGGCAAACACATTTAGCTCGACGCATTTTGGCTATAATATCTGATGGTCACAATTCATTCTATCTCTGACCGCTCTGCTGTCAAGATGTAAAGCACGAGTCTTGTCTCTACCGGGGGTCAACCCGCAAGAGCGTGATTTTTCACTCTCCTTAATAAATGCCACATACATACTTGAGCATCTTCTTCAATGAGTCTCTCTTTCCTGAGTTATTGGTGTTTTACGCAAAGTAATTTTAATTGTCACGGCTGATTTTTATATGTCTCAAGCAGTTAATAAACTTTAACTCCCGTTCTTTAAAAACATGAACGAAAATATCCGTCATAGTATGCTAATATTTGTATAATTTAATTATTATTATTATCATTTTATTATTGTTATTCCTTTAAACTTTTAACTAGTTAATTTATTTTCTATTTTATTGCAAGCTTTTTTCACCTATTTATGTTGCATCTTATAGTATTTATTCTATAACTTAAAATAATAAATTGATATCCCACACAACCATTATTCGCTTAATATTCAAACTATAAGAAAACCAACATATAATATTGTAACCAACGCATTTATGGTAAATATTATTAATGAATATAAAATCATCCGGATAAGATTTTTTTTTATACAATCAGTGCGAAAAGCTAAGCACGCAGCGGTAAAATGCGAAAAAAAAATCGACCATAACACTGTAAAAAAAAAAAAAAAATTCTGTAAGTTTACTAAGAATTTTCAAGGAAACTAAGAGTCTTAGAACTTTTTATGTAATCGCAACAAAAGAAAATCTTTTAAAATTACAAAAGTTGTTTTAGTAATTTAGCTAAATATTGTTTAGTAAACGTATTAACGATTTGTAGACAGTTTCTCAAAGAATCTTCTATAAATTTACTAAACATTCTTTAGTAAATTTACTGGCGATTGTTTAGGAAGTTTACTAAAGAAATTTTAATAAATTTACCAAGAATTATATTTTAAACGTAGTAATGATTTTTTATAAATTGCCAAAGAGTTTTTTGTAAATTTAACAATGAATGTATTGTAAAATCATAACCTTTTTTAGAGAATTTTCCAAAGGATATTTTGTAAATTTACTGAATACTGTTTAATAAATTTATTAAATATTTATTAATTATCATTTATTAATATTATTAATATTGTTATTAATTTAGAAAAATTATTTGCTTAGTAAATTTGCTAACGACTTTTTACGAGAGTTTCTCAAATTAGTTTTAATAAGTTTACTAAATATTGTTTATTAAACTTACAAAGGATTTTTTAATGAGTTTTACAGAGAATTTCTTCTAAGTGTTCTAAATATTGTTTAGCAAACTTAATAACGATTATTTAGGGAATATACTGGATATTTTTTGTAAGTTTACGAAGGATTATTTAGTACTAACGATGTTTTGGAGAATTTCCTAAGCAATATTTTATGAATTTTCTTTTGATTTTTTAGTAAATTTTCAAAGGATAATATAATACATTTACTGAGAATTTTTTTGGAAATTTTTGAAAGTACATTTAATACAAATTTCTTAGTATTGGACTCAAATTTTTTTTTTTTTTTTAATTTAGCAAAAATATTTCGGTAACTTTATTAAAATACCGTAAAAAATCTTACCAATGATATTTTTAGTATTGTATCTAAAACAGCTTTTGTATTCTTATCATAAAATTCATTAAAATCATAAAAGAGTTATTGCAGTAAAACTTGCTAATGATCTGTTGGCATTGTATTTAAAATATTTGATTTACACTCACCAAAATTAATGTACAATTGTAAAAAAAAATTCAATAGTTTACTAACGGTTTTTCAGCAATAGTCCGTAAAAACTTTACGTAATTGTTTTTTCTATGCTAAAACTTGTATTAGAGTCATTCTTATGATATTCTTTCAATATGCAGTTGAATTTTTAGTTTTATATAACTATAGTGCAGTTTTCTTAACGTATTAAAATACTTTGATGCAAAATAACTATATGTCCTGGCAAATGTTTCAGCATTACCACAGCAATTGCTGCAAATATTTAGTAAGTTATGCATGAGAAACTTGACTGAAGCTTACCGTAGATATTTAAATAGTTACAAAATGATTTCGATATTGAATGAGCATTATAACAGCACTAAATGTACAGATAAAGCAGAAGCAGATCTTACGATTCTTAGTATAAAAAGGGGAGGGGGGGGCCAAAAGAAACGATAAAAATAAAATACCACTACCAAGCTTAAAATATGACTAAAATTTAAAAAAAAAATGCGTTATTGATATCATTGATACAAATCAAATTTTTAATTTTTAAGAATAATTTATATATATAAATAAGCACTATGCCTGAATTAATCAAATACATTATGATTTGGTTTGTTTGGGACAACAAAGTCAAAATCAAAAAATAAAATTAAGAATAAAAAATGACTAGCAAGAAGGGAAAAACAATGTAATTAAATGAAAAAAATAATGATATACAGGGTGTATCTAAACTTTTGGGCAAAACTTTAACGGTTGACAGTACACATCAAGAAAAACAATATTAAATGGGAAACTACGGGTCCCAAACATCTTCCGAAGGAGATAGGCGCCACTAAAGTTTAGGGTCCAAAATTTCAAATAATTATAAAAAACGGAAAAAATGGCCGATTCGTTTGCGGTTTTCACTAAAACTATTCCTTATATTAGTATTGTCTTGAAAATAAATTATAAAGATGAATTTCAAAAAATGCAGATAGAGGGCGCTTTAGACTTTGGAGTAACGAACAACTATTTTTTACCGTTATTTTTTGCATCTCATTGAATTTTTTTAGAAGCTTAGACATAAACTGAAATTTTGAGCTCAAAATGTGAATCGTTTGGATTGCTTAAGTAGCGCAATCTGAACTGTGTTAAATGGGGATGGGGAGGTTCAAATTTTAAATGATTATAAAAAACGAAAAAATTAGTCAATTGATTTACGGTTTTCAATAAAACTGTTCTTTACGTCAGTATTGCCTTGAAAATCAATTATAAAGATAAATTTCAAAAAATGCCGATAGAGGGTGCTTTAGACTTTGGAGTAACGTACAACTATTTTTTATCGTTTTTTTGCATGTCATTAATTTTTTTAGAAGCTTAGACATAAACTTAAATTTTGAGCTGAAAATCTGAATTGTTGGGAGTGGTTAAGTAACGCAAACTGAACTGTGTTCGATGAGGTTGGGGAGATTCAAATTTCAAATGGTTATAAAAAATTGAAAAACTAGTCGATTCGTTAGCGGTTTTCGCTAAAACAATTCTTGATCTCAGTATTTCCTTGAAAATAAATTTTACAGATTAATTAAAAAAATTCCGTTAGAGGGCGCCTTAAACTTTAGAGTAACCAACAACTATTTTTAACCATTATTTTTTGTAATTAATTAAATGCTTGTAAAAGCTTAGACTTAAATTTTGAATTCAAAATCTGAATCGTTGTGAGTAATTAAGTAGCGCAAAATTGAATCGTGTTCGAGGGGTGGGATTGTAACATTTCAACTCCTGAACACCGTTCAGTTTGCCCTTCTTACCCCCTTCCAACGATTCAGAATTTGAGCTCAAAATTTAAGTCTAATTTTTGCAAGCATTTAATTAGATACAAAAATAACGGTTAAAATAGTTATTGGTTACTCTAAACTTTAAGGTGCTCTTTAATGGATTTTTTTTTTTTAATTTATCTTTAAAATTTATTTTCAATGAAATACTAATATAAATAATAGTTTTAACGAAAACTGCATACGCATCGACCAATTTTTCTCTTTTATATACTCATTTGAAATTTGATCCTCCCCACCCCCATCAAACACAGTTCAGTTTGCGCCACTTAACCTCTCTCAACGATTCAGATTTTCAACTCAAAACTTAAGTTTATATCTAAGCTTCTTAAAAATTTTAATGAAATGCAAAAAATAACGGTAAAAAATATTTGTACGTTACTCCAAAGTCTAAAGCGCCCTCTATCGGCAATTTTTGAAATTTATCTTTATATATTTTTTCAAGACAATACTGACATAAAAAATAGTTTTAGTGAAAATCGCAAATCAATTAACCAATTTTTCCGTTTTTTATAATTATTTGAAATTTTAGACCCTAAACTTTAATGGCGGCTATCTCCTTCGGAAAACGTTTGGAACCCTTAGTTTCCTATTTAATATTGTTTGTCTTGATGTATATTATCACCACCTAAAGTTTTGCCCAAGAGTTTAGAAACACCCTGCATATAATTAAAAAAAATTAACCCTTTCAGGAGCAAAGCACTTCTATTTGTAAAATGCAGAAATTATTGAATGACTCTGAAATTTATAAATAAATTTATTTGAATGGAGGTAAACGCTTTCCTTCACGTACATATTAGAAAGAAAATTAAAATAGCAAATAAAGCCTTCGTGCAAAAATGTTTAACCCTTTGCGGGGAAGGGCAAATTCATTGCAATTAATGACTGACACCAAAATTTGAAAGCAACTTTATTTGTAAATAAGAAAACGGTATACTTCACGCATATAATAAAGGTAATTTTCTTTAAAAAATTCCGGTTCGAATGTGGCGTTTGGGAATTAAAATTAAGTGGTATATCTATGAAACCACCGTCCCGCAAGGGGTTAAAGATAGAAAACCAACGATTATAAATGCACAAATAAAGTATGAAAAGGTAGCAAACAGCCGTTAGCTCAGTTTTACTTTTTAAAGCTCACTGAGTTTTGCACTGATGAAGAATCTCCATAGTAGATTCGTAACGGCTGTTTGCTACCTTTTCATACTTTATTTGTGCATTTATAATCGTTGTTTTTCTATCTTTAAATAGAAAGAAAATTGTCTACTCAAACTGGTGTCAATATGCCATTAAGGAATTAAAATTAGGTGGTCCAAAAATGCACCACCGCCCTTGAAGGGCTGAAAAGAGTCCAAAGACCTTAGTTAAAAGACAGCAAATTTTATTCAAAAACTGTAAATGTTTGTAAGAGTTGTTAAAATAAAAACAAAGTATGTGTAGATGTATAAAAATTAGAAAAAAGTAGTTTTAAATTCAAAGACTGCAATATGATGATACAGTCGACTCTCGTTAATTCGAACTCGTCGGGACCACAAGAAATGTTCGAATTATCCGAAGTTCGAATTATGGAAAACATGCTTAACATGGTACCATTACAAAGAAATTAACGTTATAGTGTTTTTTTAACTTATTTCGTCTGTTATCGTTAGAATATGACTTAATATTAAATTAGAATGTATAAACACATAAACTAATTAAAAGATTAGAAACAAGCACGACGGAAGACAAATTTAAAGCGTCACTGATGGACAGACGGGGCACTAAGAAAGCGGATATCAAATGCATTGGAATATATGCGTACTCGTTCAGATCAATTGTCACAAAAATCAAAGCAAGAAAGTTATTCAAATGATCTGAAATCCGTGAGAAAGAAAAGAAACATGAAAAATCGGAATTCTCATTAGTTCGAATTAAGCGAAGTCAAGAGAAAATTAGTTCGAATTAATGAAAAATTTTAACGTTATTCTGCCATTGAAAATTTCGGGACTTCATGTTTAGTTCGAATTAAGCGAAGATTCGAATTATCCGATTTCGAATTAACGAGAGTCGACTGTACATGTAATTAAAATATAATTAAAATCAGTCAATGAGATTAAGGTTAAAGCTTAAATAAGAAAATATAACTAGCTAAAATCCGTACAATCAGATAGATTACATTAGATAAAAATTAGTTTAAAAATCAAAGAATGCAATATGATAATAAATGTAATAAATGTAATAAAAATATATTTAAAATCAGTGAATGAGATTAAAGTTAAAACTTAAAAAAGATAATATAACAAGCTAAAATCCGTACAATCAGTAATGGAATTATAACACGAAATAGTAAATAACCCCTTTGGGACGAACGACACGTATACGTGCAGCAAAAGGGCTTAAGAATCCCTGTTTATCCCCACTAGTAAAATTTTACTGAAAAATTTGCCTTACTTAATCGGAGTATTTTATCGATTTAATAAGGCACAAATTTATGTTTTCAAAAACCTGTGACTAAACATTTAAATTTTTGTAAAAGACTCCCTTCGTAAAGGGGATAAAACGTAATAGGTTTAAAGCACAGTTTAATACAATACAATTTTAAGTCAATTGGGCTCATATTCTTTTAATATCATCATCATCCGAGTCATTGCTGTACTACTCGGATTCCGTAGTCTCTTCCACATAGTGCTGCAGTGTAAATCCATTTCAAGTGGTCCAAAAAATATTTTTTTTGATTGCTTGACCCATTTTTAAAAATATGAAATTTTTTGAACAAACAGATCTAACAATATGGAAGTTCAAAATGACTATTATTTTAATTTTAGTATTTTTTGTTTCTGCATGGTAGTCATATTTGTTTCATAGTGTGCAGCAATTTTCTCACATTGAAGGGTTTATGGAATTGTAAATATCTCATTTTTTATTTCTCCAATTCAAATGGGGCTTACAGTAAATTGTTCAAAAAAAATGAGCTAAAAGTCTGGCAATAGAATAGTTACTTAAAATAGATTCTTAGGTGAAGTTTTAGCAAAAATTTTAAGATTCTTTTCCAAAATCTGTCCGTTTACAAGAGAAAATTTTTCTTGCTATGAAAACTGTCAACAAGACACAATTTGTTTTAGAAATAGGACGAAAGTACTTGCACTTACAGATCAAGTCCCAGATTTGGGAGTTGAATTCCCTTTGTGAAAAAAATTCGAAAATTTGTCGAAAATTTCAAAAGTCACACTTTTTAGTCTTTGATATCTCTGATGAGGCACGAGATAAAAATCTGAAATTTTCACCTTTGATAATAATTTAAGTAGTGTTATGCACAAAAATTTCAAGAAAGAGATTTGACTACAAGCTGAGATACGGTGATAACAAGATTTTTAAAAATGCTATTACGAGTAATATAGGAGAAATGAGATTTATCTCTTTTATTATAATATTTATACAGAAAATATCGTTTGTTGAAAACATAGCATGATGACAAATGTTTAATTTATTAAGATGCTATATATTCTCAATAAAGAGCTGAGAAATATCTTCACACAATTCAAAAGAGATGTTAAGAGTTCGACCAGTTATTGTTGTCAGTTCCATAGGCGTGATCCTTCTCAAAATTTTATTTGAAGTCTTGCATCTCTTGTTAACTTGAATGAAGTTCTTGACCCTCCTGGCCCATAAAAAAGAACTTTGAAATCACTATGCCCAAGGATCATTTCATTAATAAGTCCAAGATACCACTTCCTATCATAGGCACAAGCAAAAACGTCATTTTTTTGCAGTATAAATTTTTAAAGGCCTTTGGATACTTTTATTTCTTGAAAATTACTTGAGATTCATGTAAAGGTAATATCATATAAACGTTTCATTTACTGGAACATAAGAAAGGAACGAATTTCATGAATTGGCAAGCAGCATTCAAATCGGTCATGTAATTTATTTGCATGGTTGGTCACTTCTAAACTTGAAACGTACATGAACTTAATGCCGGAATGGATTTCTCACAGAAATAAAACATTTCTTCCGGAGATAGGATCTGATTTTCGGCTGTCATCTGTAGTGTCCTCTTAGTTACTTCTCTCTTTGTAGTTCCCCCTACCCCATTACAAACGTTTCACGCATGACTAGTTGCAAAAAAGCACCGGGAAGGACAAAGACTTTTCCTGATGACAAAGATTTACAAAATTCTGTTCATTTTTTTACTAGTTAGGAGCTTTGTCACTAAAATAGAAGATCTTTTACACTGATCGTACAGTAGTTTTTATATCATTAATTAAATGTTTTTAGAATGTATGGACTGCGATAGCATCATGTGTAAGATGATCACTGATAAAACAAAAACTTCCACTCTTACATTTATCAAAAGACTACTATCTTTATAAATATACAAGGGATGACAGTAGCCTGCTTCTTCATCCACTGAATATTTTTATTTCTTTTTGAATGACAATTGTAAAATTTTCAGAAAACTCACCCACTACAAACCATTCTGAATCCAGTATATTTTCTTTCTTGTGTGAAATATTTATTGTACTTTCACACATAGGGATTTTTCTTAAATAAAAATAGTTATACCACTAAAATTTTACAGAATTCTTCTCTAGGTTTAATAATTGAAATCCTCTCGATACGCTCAGATGTAGCATTTCCAGTAGATTTTGTTCATCTGGAAAAGTAATGCATTGGCGTGCCGATGCACTGTTTGTCACAAACCTTCTGAACAAATGTATTCTTTCTGAATTGTTTAAATCACACACAAGCATTTGAAAAGATCTTTGTCCCTTTAACTTTGCCCCATCAATGAATAGTTTAACATTCTGGTGATTCAAACACATAGTAGCTTACAATAGTTTGGCTGTATGGTTTTCGCATATTGCCATATTTCAGCTTGCAGTCGAATCTTCTTGAAAATTTTTGTATATAGCACTATCTAAATTATATCTTAGACTGCATTAACTAATTTTATGGAGTTCTCAAGTGTATTCCTAGAATCTAACTTTAAAATAATTGAGCGTAATAAAAGCTTTTTGTACCTTTAAAATTATGTATTACACCTTGATCAAGCGGTTGGCATACAGAAGTTATATTTGAAGAAAAAAAACACAGTATTAACATTGTCGAATTTCAAATGCTGTGTATGAGAACGCTGATGATTATGAGATGGGATTCTCATCCTACCCACTATAACTATCTGTGATCATTAAGTTTGTGCCACATTACCCTGATAAATATAGAGGCTTTTTACTTTTTTTTCTTGTTATTTTTCATTAAATAATACTTTTTCATCCTTTATCGCTAAAATTACTATCCGCTATTCAGAATGTCCGTATTAGCGATTAAAATAAAATAGTTAAGAGAAAATTAATGTGAATTAAATTTAGGTAGTAGCATTTCCCTGAAAGAAATACAATAATGTTACAATATCACTTACTATTTGTAAGTGCATAGGAGATAATACATACAATAAAAATAAATAAGTTATAAATATTAATAAGCGAGAAATTTTAAAAATATAATAAAAACAATAAGAAATCTCCTTCACGGGAGTTTATAGAATTTCACTGACTTAATCAGTAGTTTATTTTAAACAAAGTCCTTCAGTTAAAAAAGTCTTTCAAGAATATATAAAAGAGTCTTTTTCCATGTCCAGTGAACACAATCTCTTTAATTAAAGATCTTCAAATCTTGTTTAATCTTTGGGTTTAATCTTATGTTTTTTGTTGGATTCCGACGTTTTTTAATAATATGTCAAATTTCTAATAATAAATATTATCACTTCAAAAATTAATAATAAATAATATAGAAAAATTTAAATAATAATAATAACAATAATAATAAGTAGCATAATAAGATTTCATATCCTAATATTTCTCAATAAGAGTATAATTAATACTAAACTTCATTATAGAAATCATAATAATAATAGTAAAACAAGAGTATAATCAAAAGAAAATATCACTATTTGTTTATTATTGATAGGGAAAATATTGGTTGAGGATAAAAATAATTACATAGCAACTAAATAATTTTCTTATCTTCTAATAGCATAAGAAAGTATTTTTTGCTAGCCGAAAGTATACAGAAAAAAAATCATAATAATTCCAAAATCTAAATAAAATTAAATCTAAATATTTAGAAAATGGACTCTCAACCAGTATTTCCTTACAGTAATTCCTCTCTGATACTCTTTTACAAAATTGTCAAATTTGGTTATAAGTTTTCAAATGCCAAATGTAGAATAATGTTTTATCTACACATGGTTTATAAACTTTAATAATAAAAACAAATAGGAATAAAAGTTGTCATTCTTAATTGAGAAATGGAAATAAAAATAGTGTGCTTTTTTGAAAAACTTTTAATATCTGTAGTTTTCACAATCACTGAAAATCACATATTATGTTATAGGTTTGAGTAGAATCATCAGATTTTATAACTGTTATAACATAAATATCTGCTGAATAAATAGAATAATACTAATGTCAAATACATGAGTAAATATAGTTAGACTTAAACACACTTAAAATTAATTTATCAACATCAATTTGAAAGCTTTTACAATCAAAGTGTTTATGCCTGCATAAGGAGCCCAATTTAACCCCAAAAACTCCCAAAAACAAGTAACATTCTTGTTTGCCACCAAGAACATACCTGCTAATGTTGAAAATTATGGTGATAAAATATTTAAAGAATAAGAATTAAAATTTAATCTACTGTCTTGACTTTAGTTTGATCTAGTGATTGTGATTGTATCTGAGGTTTTGTTGGGTTTTTTGGGTTGCTCATGAAACAGTTTAAAATCTTCTGGTGAAAAATAGGATCTTAATTTAGAAACATGCACAATAACGGAATTCTGTCTTGTCTCATAATTAAATTTATCTATTTCGTAAGTTACATCAGAAAGTTTATTTATAATTTTATATGGTCCAGAGAAAGTAGGTTCTAATTTTCGAGTGTTAGGGTATTTAAATTCTTCATAAATTACAGTCTTGTATTTTTAATGGGCATTCGACAAAATTTCGATCATAGAGTCTTTTACTTTTAAGATGAAATTCACGAGTTCGCGCTTTCGCAATCTTGAGGGCTTTGTGTACTGGAGTTGTATACATTTTAACTGCCTCACACAAAACCATTACCCTCCATTTTAAAAATCTGAATCAAAATTATCGTGAAAATTATAACTATATTTAGCTGCTAACTTTAACCAGAAATTTTATCTAATAAAAATAGAAATTGTAAATATCATATACCTTAAATCATCATCTTGGGATCAACTTTTTAATTCTATTATTTTATAAATCATAAACAGATTCAAAAATTTTAATTATAGGTAATTTCTTACTTAAAATCACAAAATTTACTGAAAAAATTAATCATATTTATCAGTCAAAACTCTAGCACCATTTTTGTACAGTCCCATCTTTCTTACTGAATTTAAATAAATTATAAGAGTCCGGGAACCAAAGCTCACTGTCACCAGCAATTCTAACAACTAAAGGAAAAAACATAAATGTTAATTTAGTTTTCTGACTCAAATGTCTAGTTGTAGGAACATTATCATGAAAATACTGCATTCTGAGAATAGTTCTTTATAACTAAGAAATATCAATAATTTAGAAAATGTACTTTTTTTAAATAAACTTGAGCTTCTAAATTCTTTTGTACTTCATTATTATTACAAACGTACCTTCAATCGTGCATAAAAATATCATAATAGTCTTTAATATGCAACAGTAATTGACTTAAGAACATCATAGTCCTCAATTAAATCTTTAAGAACAAAAATATTTCAATCTCCAACACATAATAATGATAATAATAATAATCATAAATAGGTAAGTAAATAAGATTCACAGACAAATAATCAAATAAATAAACCTGACAAACAGAGAATAATTAATTTAAATAAATACATAAAAAGTATACAAATAATAATAATCAAAACACTACGAAAAAATTCTCACCGAAATCCTATTGGGCTCAACTATCTCGAAAAATATGTGTCTATTCACCAATTTACAAGAAATGATCTTGTAATTATTATTTTTTTTCTTCTTTTTCATCATCACGAGGCCTACTTTTTCTCGACTATGAAAGAATGGATCTCAATCGTCATGGAACACACAAGCAAACTCAAAGCAAGCACTAATTCTTCAGATTAGCATCTTTCCAAGCATAGCTGTGAAGTTCTTTAGAAAGAATATTATTTTACTTTAATTAAGTAAGAAATTACGGCGATTTTGGCACAAGAACATTCACGAGAAGTCGATTTTCGGCGATTCGCAAACCTATCCCCATTTCGTTCCACAGCAGACTCCATTAGCAAGCTGAAAATACCATATAGAATGTCCTTCAGAACATAGAATTCATTCGAACTTCGGCGATAGCACGTTCTACTTTGCTACATCGCAATTTTCTTTAAATATCCGAAAAAGGCAGCACAGACATAAACAATCCTGTCGGACTTTAGAGTATATTGTGACGATTTAAAAGTTAGGAGCCAGAGACATCAACGCCGGGTTTCCCTTACGAGTATACATGCTATCCTTGTAAAAATTAACACAGTACATTACAATAAGCCAATTAATCATAATGTGCAGTTTGAACGCTTTTGCTACATTAGTTTTGACAGGGTTATCCAAAAGATCTTCGTTATTTTTCAATTTGTTGACGGTCCCCTGTTCGATTTCGGGGAAAACTCTTCGCGAAAATATGTGACGCGTACTATTTTGTTTACACACCTGGAGTTTCAGCACATTCCGATTCATATTTCTTTCATTACTTAAAAATAATTACTTAATTACCAATTATTTTGGACACCAGTGTATATCTATACTAATAAAATCCGTGCGCCTCTGTCTGTCTGTCTGTCTGCTTGAAGCCGATTACAGTTCGTAACGAGGGCGAGTTGAAGTCGCGAGAGGTGTCTTTCGATTCGAAAAATTCCGGGAAAGTCATTTCGGGCATTTTCGAGACCGTGGGACCAAAATTAAAAAAGTTATGAATTAAAAACCGGTCGGGAATCGGAACGGAAAATGTCACATTTCCCAAACGGGGCTGAAACGGACCTCTCAGGCAGAACACTGCGCCACCTTGCGGTGATCGACCAGAACTTTTCCCCTTTGGCTAAAAGAAGAAGCAGCCGAAAACCCCTTTTTCTCCCGTGTCATTTTGTCAAAGAATGCATAAGAGAAAAATAACTGATTGGTAAAAAATGTTAAAAACGGTTTAATTAATATAATAAGTACAACTATTTAAGCACAGCAAGATATGTTCACTAAGAGGTAATAGTGTTGCTAATTAATATTTTGAGGATCTCAGATGTAACTGGCTATTCATATATTTATTCTGTATGTGAGTATTAATCGTTGTAGCTCATTTTTATACTTTTTCTTTTTGGCAGCATACACGAATATTGTGTAACCTAAGATTTACGCAATTAATACTAATTTCTGTTAGTACAAACGGAAAACGAGCTGCCAAAATTATTTATTAGTTATGTTGTTTGTGATATTAATGAAATTACTTATTTTCTTTTTATAGCAGTCTTTTGCAGTTTTTAATACCCAAACTTTTTTTTGCGCGTTTTTTCTTAAACCATCATGCAGACAGTTTTTAAAGTAGAAAAAAACTGATTACATATTCAGAATCTGCGTAAAAGTCTGCTTCTGATGAACCAAAAAATACGAGAAAATGTATTATGGGCGCGCAGCGCCAACCGTGCAAAACCAAATATTTTTAACGGGACGATGGCGACTATGGCGCGTAGCACCCACTGTGCGAAATCACATATTTTTAACGGGATAATGAGCGCATAACAACCTTAGCTCTTTAATTTACTTTTTTTTGTGCTTGAGGATTCGAACACCAAGACTTGCTTATTAAATGATTTTTTTTGCTTATTATATACTGCTTAATATCGAGGTTCGTTTTGAAAAAGTGGCCCAGCTAGCGGGCGTAGCTCGCTAGTCTATACTAATAAAATCCGTGCGCCTCTGTCTGTCTGTCTGCTTGAAGCCGATTACAGTTCGCAACGCGGGCGAGTTGGAAGTCGCGAGAGGTGTCTTTCGATTGGAAAAATTCTGGGGAAGTCATTTCGGGCATTTTCGAGACCGTGGGACCAAAATAAAAAAGTTATGAATTAAAAACCCCTTGGGAATCGGAACGGAAAATATCTCAATTCCCAAACGGTGCTCCGAAGCAGAACACTGGGCCACCTTGCGGTGAAGAACCTGAACTTTTCCCCTTTGGCTAAAAGAAGAAACAGCCGAAAACCGCTTTTTCTACCGGCGCTAATTGCGTTTTTTTTTTTTTTTTTTTTTTTTTTTTTTTTTTTTTTTTTTTTGCGCGTTTTTTCTTTAACCATCATGCAGACAGTTTTTAAAGTAGAAAAAAACTGATTAAATATTCAGAATCTGCGTAAAAATCTGCTTCTGATGAACTAAAAAATACGAAAAAATGTCTTATGGGCGCGTAGTGCCCACTGTGCAAAACCAAATATTTTTAACGGGACTATGGGCGCGAAGCGACTATAGCGCCGATCCACAATCTTTTTTTTTTCAAGTGCACGTGGCCCACAGTGCGAAATCACATATTTTTAACGGGACCATGGCTCTTTAATTTGCTTTTTTTTGTGCTTGAGGATTCGAACACCAAGACTTGCTTATTAAATGAATTTTTTTGCGTATTATATACTGCTTAATACCGAGGTTTGTTTGGAAAAAGTGGCCCAGCTAGCGGGCGTAGCTCGCTAGTATATATATATGGGTGATTCTCAAAATAGGGGACAATTTATGTCTTTCGGCATACAAAAAAAATTGAGAGGTTTTCTGTCATGATTTTATGTTTAGATATGTTTGTCTTAATATTATTCATTATTTGCACTCAAGAATTACTCATTTTTTAGTCAAAAACACATTAAAATAATAGAATAAATGGTCAAAATGTCATTAGCATGGATGTCCACAGCAGCTGTGCCTTGTGTATACTAGCATTTTTCAAGAGTTAATATCATGTTTATAAAATAAAACAAATGTTATTCTTACTTTAAATTAATCAAGGAGAGGATTTATCCAATAAATTTCTTTTTAAAAATAAAATTATAGTATCTAAAAAAAGAATTAAAGTTTGTCCTCCATATTCTATTTTCAAAACAAGATCATACTATAACAGCTGGTTATTAATCAAAATTTCATTTTCACATATGACAATAGTTTGAAAATATAAAGTTTCTCCATGGCAACAAATAGCCATGTTATCCCAGCCTGAAAATAGAAGCATGTATTGTATTTTAAGAATATAAGTTGAATATTAGGGGCGTACATCAATTGTATGTCATTAGAATGAATAATAATTTTCATGTTTATTTTATAGTTAAAAATTTTTATTTACTTATTTGCATAGAACTTTTGTGTTTTAAAAAGCCCCAGAAAAGACTATTGCATTGTGATTATATTATGGCTCATAATCTTATTTAAATTAAAATTTGTCATTAGCATGGACAAATATCAGTGCCCTTAGCATGGTCTTTCTGTCCATGCTAAAGACTCCTATATGCATAAATGTAACCAGTGCTTACATTGTATCCTTTATAAAGTTTAATTTTACGTATAAATTTAGGTATTACATTTATTATCCCTAAAATATGCATTAAATCTGTCAGAAAATCACTAAGACAGCTTCTTACATTGTTAGTGTCAGAATGTTGCTTGGTAATGTTTTTATTCTCCTTATATGTATATATGTAAAAATGGAAACCATTTGCTGAAAAGAAAGACTAATAAATATAGAAAAAAATATTTAAACAGGAAGAAAATAAAAATTTCTTAATATATTTATTCCATGCAATTTGTTTTGTCATTAGTATGGCTCAAAAAATACTAATTATTTTTTAAGTTAATTTTTAAATATTTAGCTCTGCTGTCTACTTGTAAAGTATACCTAATACTATATTAAAAACACCTATTTTTTTCAGAAATTTTGCTAACAGTAATTTTTTTAAGATTTCACTTTTGAAATTGTCCCCTATTTTGAGAATCACCCATATATATATAAGTGTGTGTTACTTTACTCAAAAATGTTTGAGCCTACCCAATATTTCTGAAAAGTTGGCGGTACTGATAACTATTAATAACGAATATTTTTCATATGGTTAAAACATGCTTTTTCCATTACTAAAACAATAAATTTCAATTTAATTTGATACATTTTTTTAAAAATTCTGTTTAATATATTTTTTTATTTTTAATTGCTAATTAAGCCTAAAATATTAAACCGTTTACAGCCCAAACTGATAATTATTTATTAACCATTTGCTGTCGAGATGTGACTCTCACTCACCACTAGTATTGTCAAGTGTCCCTCGTAAATAGGGATTCCAAATTCTTGGTACACCACTAATATCTTACAGTTTATTTTGTCACATTTTATCCCAGATTATTCAGCCATTACTCAGGGCGAAAAAAAATTTTTTTTAATTCTTGTGTCTAGAGCATTTGGCGCATCCATTTACGACCGAACAGGTGGTAAGTGAGAATCACATCTAGTGCGAAGGGTTAAAACAGATAGTTATCTATGAGCAATATTATACATGTATAATTAATAAGAATTTAATAATTTATTAAAGTGTTATTAATAATTATACATCTAGTTTAGAAGTATGCATGCAATTATATAGAAATGCAACATATTAATAAAACAATGTTTCTTTTCTTTTCTTTCAGTCTTTCATTTTCATTTTAGAAATGAATATCATAACTTAAAATTTTAAATTTTCAAATTAGACAATTTAAGATTTAATTCATCACATGAATTGATAATTAAAAATGCACTGATATATAAATCTATAAAAATAAAAGATTATTTGAAAAGTTGAGGACCCGATAACAAACACTTGAAAGAACATAAATGCATTCCGAAGCAATATTTATCTTTAAATTTTTTTAAACGATTACTAAGAGTACAATTATTACTAAACGCTGACATTATGTTACTAAACATGTACTAAATAGTAAACTATCTTCAATATTATCAAAAGCAAACAAAAATATTATATGAAAAACATTTAAACTTTATCACGGTAAAACATTTACATTATGAATTAATCTTTTAACCGTTTGAGGGGCAAAGCATTTTTATTTTTAAAATGTTGAAATGGGTAATTTCAAAATAGATTTATTTCAAAACAAACAAAAAATTTTCTTCACGTTCTCAATAAAATAAAAATTTTAATTTCCAAAGTCTGGTGTGAATGTGGAATTTCGCAATTAAAATGAAGTCGGATATATTTTATACCACCGCCCTTTAAGGAGTTAAGACCAATGAATAGTCGTAATATAGTACAGCAGTACACTTCAACACAGCACTTAAGAGCAGAATGGTATAATATGCAAATATTGATACTTTGGTCTTAGGAAGGTATGAAATAATGAGAAGAAAATGAAAAATTCGACTTTCCGTTAGTGACGCCATATGGGTCAGAAAATCTATCTATATATTCTATACTTATATAAAATAGTTTGTCTTTACTGACTGACAATAAACACACGACCAAACTACTGAACGTAGAAAGATTAAAATTTGGGAAAATATACTTTTTGTGATGTAAGCGTGCACTAAGATGGGATTTTTGAAAATTCCCCCATAAGGGGGGGGGGGGCGAAAGTCAAAAATTCTGGAATAACTTCCTATATCTCAGCAGTTTACGGAATCCTCTGATGAACATTATTTATGACATATGAAATTTTCATAGAGAGGATAAGGTTTTATACTGGTGAGGCGTGATAGTTTGAATTCATTAAGGCGAAAATTTCACTTACACTCCCCATGTGATATATTCTATAAAAGCTCTCTGACTATTATTTCAAATTTTACGCCTACTGCGCACCTCTGCCTCTAATTTGCCCCTGCGGAGGGCACCTTTCTAAATTTAGACGACACGCTTCATCCGATTAATTTTTGGAAAGCCCTGTGACCTCTTATTCATGTTATGCAATTTCTGTACTATTCCTTCCAATTTGCTCCTCTCGGGGGGGGGGGGGCGTGCAGTTCCATCAGGAGGTTTTCTAATAATAGGAAAATTATCGAACTGAGCTCAATGACATAGAAATATCAATAAATATTTTTTATCCCATTTAACATCCATTTAATTCCTGTTTTGCCACCAGAAGTGTCTTTAATTCTTATTTATTTGGCCATTTTGCTATCAATTGCCAAAAAATTCAAATTTTTGATACTTAAACTTCCTTATCTTTTTGTTATACTTACTCGCACCTCATTAACTTTTTACATTTAGAGATTACCGTCACATGACTTTTCAACTATTGTGGCTGCCTTTTAGCCTCTCTTCGATGTGTTGTTTTTGTAATTCCATCCTTTTCTATTTGCCATGTATTTATTAAAATGCTTTATAAGTATGTAAAAACAATTATTTTAATAATTGATTGTAGTACATTTTGAACGTTGATTCACGGAAATAAACGATGATTGCATCGATTGTTTTTTTTTTATGACGGTTTTTTCGATTGGTAAATTTTCGAGACTCGCCCATCACTAGCCATATTTTAGCAGCAGTTTTAGGTAGATATGGGAAATTCAAGATAACAAACCTATTAAACATTATTAGACATTTATTCCAGCGTTTTTAGAAATTCCCTCCCTCCCCATCCAAAACAATTAACAAGGAATACCAAAAATTTAGGCCATTTCACCATACTCCACCAGCAGTTTTAGATAGAGACATGAATTTGGGGTTAACTAATCTACTAAAGTAGAATTAAACATGTACTTTATCTATTTTAGAAATTTCCACCTACACGGGTTCAATGTAATAGTGGCATGTAATAATATATTTCGCCATGTCTCAGCAGCAGGTTTAGGTGTTGAAAACGTTATTAAAGTGTACACAACATGGTCCACAGGTAACCCTAATTTTAAGATAACTTATAGAAATTAAGTGCGCTTAATACAAAAATAGAGATAAATATTTCGAAATAAGAAAACAAATAAAAGTATCTTTAAAATTGTCAATAAAATCTTGCAAATTGTATTGCGAAATTTTAATTTTATGAATTTATCCATTCATCGAAATCTAAGGCTGGAGTGCAAACTCTACACTTTTGGTGATCACAAATGAAGGCTTTTATGTGTTATTCCGCCATTATGGAATATCCGTTACGGATTTACGGTATTTCAGAATTGAAAGCACTGCGTTGTTATATTTGAAACAGAAAGTTTTATAATAAAATGACTCAGATTAACTAATATTTGAAAGTGTGATTTTTCTGAGTGCAAGTTTCTCAAATACTTGTTAACTCAAATACTCTATAAATCACCTAGGAGTAAATTGAAAAGTTTTCGGTTGTTAGTAATTCGCCAGCATTGTTTGCATATCTTTTTACCTTCATTTTATGCGAACATTCTGACGTTTCCTTCAGAATAGGGCATCTGTTAAAGGATGTCGATCAATCATATTTCCGTTTTTCACTCAAATGCATTTGGGGTGTTTTTCCTTACCAACATGTATTTGATAAATATATCCAAACTAGCAGTCTTCACCCGCTACGCTGGTCAGTTTCTCTAAAGGAATCTTTGAATCAAATGAAATACATCTAGTAAAAATTCAATCTATTGATTCAATTCTAAAACACTGAAATACTCAGTTTAAAACAAAATTACTTTTTATTCATAAAATATAGTAAAAGTCTCCTGTGTAGTTAAAATTACCATTTGTTGTTATTTCGAACGAAACGCTCCTTCCGATAATGTTTTATTACATAGAATTAAGCGAACTACATTTTTATTGTAATCGCGTAATAACACATAAAAGCCTTCGATTGTGATCACCAGAAGTATAGAGTTTGTACTCCAGCATTAGATTTCGACAAATAAATAAATTCATACAATAATAATTTCGCAGTGCAATCTGCAAGATTTTATTGACAATTTTAAAGATAATTTCATTTATTTTGTTATTTCGAAATATTTATCTTTATTTTTGTATTATGCGCACTTAAATTCTATAAGTTATCTTAAAATTACGGTTACCTGTGCACCATGTTGTGTTGTCCATGTTTTCAGAAATGAGTATAGGGGAGACTAGGGATGTTTGACCAAATTTTAACTAAATGATTTTTATCTTTTCACATACTGAACCTAGAACGAAGTTTTATATATCATTTTATTCGTTATTTTATCAGCTAACAGAATAAAATTATTACATAAGTGTAATATATAATAAATTTCAATCGTTATTTTAAAATCTTGATTATCCGACAATTTTTTTACTATTTAAACCTTTAGACTCCAAAACTGTTAGAAACCTTCTGCTATATAAAAGCAAAATTTATGAATATCATAATATGTCCAAGGCAACAGAATACACTAAGACAGGAAAATATTTTTTAATTAACATTCAGAAGTATTACACAAACCTTATTCAAAATTAGCATACAATAGTAGTCAGGATCATCTAGGAAGAGAGAAATATTTACCTAACGTTTGAATTATTTTCGCTTTATTTTAATTGTCAAATAAAAAGTATAACTGTTTTTTGTACTGAAGATTTATTACAAATCTGAAAAATATGTTTAAAACTATATTTAGTCCATAAATAAAAACACATAATAGCAATATGCACACGAAATAATTAATTTTACATAAATATCACGAAAATGAGAATATTAAGGAAAATAATGCCTACAAAATTTTTTATAATATGAAAAGGTTATACAATAATAATCTAGTTAAATATATAACATTATACTATTTTTGAAATGCTTAACTTTTTACTTTTTTAAATTTATATGTATACTGAATAATAATATATTATAATACGAATAATAATGCATATATCAATAACTGAATAATCATGAATAAAGATTATCTGGTATATCAATGACAACTAAAAAAAGTGAGTTGATACATTTAGATCAAACAAATATACATGTTTTTCAAGTTAGTAGTACGTGAAATCTACACTGTAAAAATTGAAGACCCAAATTAGGTTGAAAGATTTCTCGGTATAGTAATTTTCCTGAAATGGTACAGTAAGGATTCCAAAATGGTAGAGTATTGTCCCCAAAATAGATAACCCAAAATGGTTCAAAACAGAGCAGATCTTTATTAACATTAAATTAATCAAAATTTCTGAGGTATAATGTATATACTATCTAAGATATTTTAATTGTTTTAATGTCATTAAAAATCAGACTTTTTTAAAACGATTTTGTGCTACAAACTGAACTTTCCAAATTGGAACAATGCTGTACCCAAAAATCTTTCAACCCAATTTGGGTATTTTGTTTTTACAGTGTATTATAATACATCTTTATATAATCATTACACACAATATTTGTGTACATGCAATTACACTCAAGAGTCAAAACATTATGACCACCTATTTTACGGTAGGTGGTCATAATGTTGAACGACGTTTGACCAGCAAAACAGTAGCAAACCGCTTTGGCAGGGATGCCACAAGTTGTTGGTAGATGACAAGAGATAAATTGTAACAGTTGCTCAAGCAGCGGTCATGCGAATTCGGAATATTCCAGAATGGTTGTTTTAGATCTCTGGGCTGCCGTTGAATGACACCCGAAATGTGCTCTGTTGGATAAAGATACATCTAGTTAGGCGACCAGGACGTTAACAGGAATTCAGTGTTATGGTCCTAGAACAAATCGAGCACGATTCGAATGTGACATGGAGCCTTGTCTGGCATTAATAATTCATTTCCAATTCGGAAGACAGATACCATGCAATGGTGGAAATGATCCGCAGTGATGTTTAGATAGTCCGTAGCATTCATGGTCTGTTCTACAAAAACTACAAGTCCCAGGGACACCCATGAGAACGTTCCCCAAAACTTAATATCGCCACAACTAGCCTGTGTATGACCTGTTGTATAATGGGGAGTAACAATTCACTTAAAAGACGGCGTACCCAAACACGGCCATCGATGCGTTGAAACATGAATCGTGTTTTATCGGACAAGGAAACTCTATCCCTATGTTCCATAGTCCACGTACGTGAAACTAAATTTGATAAAATTAATACCTGAAACAATGTTATTAAAAATTCATGTATCAATCATTTTCTATATAGATTTAGAAGAAATTTTGGATTTCGGATATACAGCCGATTGCTGCAATCAGGAAAACATGATTTATGTTGAATATCCACTAAACTGAAAAACCCTTCTTTTTAGATTCGTTCGTAATTATATAAATACATAGCACCTATGATCGTCGCCTGGTCCGTCCGCCTTAAACTTAATTCCTGAAACTTAATGCTGCGAAACCATTGCAGAATTTCTTCGAGTCACTTCAAATTTTATGAAAATCGAATGAAAATTTAAAAAAATAATTATACAAGTTTTCTTCATTCTATTAAATCCTATCAAACGAATAAATTCATTGATATCCCATAGATAGGTAATGTTTCTAGGTTGCTATGGTGATCATTCTACTAAATTCAATCACACATTATTAGTTCAATGATAGCCTATGATAGGTCATAATTCTTAATTACCATGGTTATTACGTCATATTATGTCCATATTACTAAATTTAATATATACAATCGTATTAAATTTGTGTTCATGCATTTTGCATAAGAATACATCAGTTATTGTACCAAGATCCGAATATTTATATAACTAGTTATAACACGAACGCACCTCATTGACCTGATTCACCTGTTTGACATAGAATTTCTGACTTGTTTATAAACGATCTCTACCTTTTTTTTTATCCTTTTGTTTATATTTTTTTAAGTATCCTAATTTTTTCTTCTCTTTTTTTTTTTTTTTTTTTTTTTTTACTTTGCTGTCAGCAATAATTTCGTTATAATCCCAAAACTATTAATCTCCTGAAAAGAAATCGCAATTTAATATGATCTATAAACGTCAGGTGATTGATCTTTTGGCTGGAATCCAGTTACATGTCTTTTTCATTAATAGTACATTTTTCCGATAATAAAGAAATGGAAAAATATAACAAAAAAGGAAGGAAACGTAAATGGTTCCCAAAACAGAAGGAAAGCAATAGGACAAATTAGAAGTAAACTATAAGTAAACTGATAATAAATAAATGAAAATAATTAAATGGAAACTGAAATATATAACGTTGCCCAATAATTTAATAAACAATAAAAAGCATTCCTAGAAATTTGTATTTAAACAAAGATACGCTTTTGTTGTTTAATATTTAACTACTAGTTGTTGAGAGTTACAATGGTTTCACTGTCATGTCATAACACATCAACATAATACTGATTTTAATAGTTATCGTAGTTAAGGTGATTCGGGACTGTGCATTTAAAATATTCAGTTTAATCTTCCAACGCTCATAAGTAAACATTTATATATAAATTATTCCTAGGGTTGTATTGTAAAGTTTTAAATAAAAAAGAGTAATGAAAAACAAATGTTATCAAAAATTGCCTGTGGAACGGATATTTTGGATTCTCACATGCAACAGATATATTCAAGATCGCATTTAAATCAGGGAAATTAATGAAATATTCAAAATCTTATAAATGGCAATTCGACACTTATATAACTTTAACGTTCAGGCAAAATAATGTAGATTTTTTCACATTTAAAAAAAAAAAAAAAAAAAAAAAAAAAAAAAAAAAAAGGAAGAATAAACGCAAGTATTTTTCTGTTTGGAGGAGGTAAAATCTTTTTTGTTAAGAAATTTGCTACAACCTGATTTGATGGATATTACATAGCAACGATTTTTTTCCTGGATATACATAAATTAGTCTCAGATTTTCATACTTCTCTTTTCATGATACTTTTCTAATAAAGATTTTCATTTTTTCAATAAAGGAAACACGGTTTATACTATTCAGGGACAAAGACAACATAACCTTATTATGCCTGACGCATAGGTATTTTAATTGCCTTTTAACCTGCTAGGTGTAATTTGTGGATTTCGTTGTATATGATTTTTTGTCACTCTTAAAGAAAGTAAATAAGCTATACTAATGTAAAAATTGGAGAATTTGCATGAGATTTTCAGAAAAAAACCCATTTCTAAGTTCATTTGATTATTTAGGTGACACACAGTGGGAGATTTACCGATTCCAGCGGGCCAAAAGTCGATTTTTGAAAGTTTATCTTGGCGTAATTTACTTTTTGCCGGTTATAGATTTGATGGTTAGAGTGTTGTACCCTGCTATTGATTTTCATATAAGTATACTTGTATATTCAACAGATTAGTGTAAAATTGATGTTTCTTAGTTGGGAAGGAATCGATCAATTTGAGTATTTGAGTTTAATGTGTTACTCGGAGCGAAATAAAATATACTGCTCCAGAGCTGCCAAGTCTCCGGGTTTTCGGATACCAGAATTTTAATACAGAAAATATTGTTTTATTTGATTATGATATTTGAACGTTTAAAAAGAACAACACTTTCTCTAAAATAATAGTGATGTGCAAAAAAAACAGAGACTTGGCAAATGTGCTGCTCGATTGTGGACACTTCCGAACAAAATTTGGAGTACAGATTAACGGACATATGTGAATAAAATGTTTTCACATATCAGCATTTTATTTTTTTTTTAATCCCGCAAAAATCTGTTTATTTTTTAGAATTTTTCATTTATGATATAGAATACGTTATGATAATAAAATTATACACTTTTAATTAATTCTTCAGTGAAACTACGCTTGAAATTATTGAATATTTAATAAATTAATTATCACATTACTATCTAAGCTTACAATAAGCAGAGTGAAAAATGCCCAAGCCGGGGATCAAACCCGGAACCCTTGGAATAGCAATCCAAGAGCTCTACCATTTACCTACGAGGACGATGCCCAGGTTGGCATCTCTCACTCACATATGTTGATAAATCTGCAACTGCAGCACAAGGTGGAATCGTCTGCATGAACACAGAAACCTGCGGCGTAACATGAGACACAAATGGACCCAGGATTGGTGAAGGCATATGGAATTTTAATTAATTATTCAATTAATTTTCAGCAGTGAAATCAAGCGTGAAATTATTGAATACTTATTAAGTGAACCATCACATTGCTAGCTAAGCGTAGAACCAAAAAAGTAGAAAATGTTCAAGCCGGGGATCGAACACGGTGCTCTTAGAATAGAGCTCCAAGTGTTCTACCCTTTAAACTACGAGGACAATGCCCAGCTTGGCATCTCTCCCTTACATATGAGCACAACATGAAATCGTCCAAGGCTGAAAGAAAGGTTACCACGATTCTTTAAGCGTATTTTTATTTTCAGACCGCTGGAGTCACGTGATGTTCGAATGAACCAATGCAGATGCATGAAAAAAGCCTCATGTCGTTGCAGTGGTCTGTAAAAAATTCTGGGAATGCACTTGAATCTTTTTTGTCAGCCTCCAGAAATGTCTACACGAGCCCACAAACCTTTGGCTTAACATGAGACCGATGCTGGGTTTATATGTATGTCATATTACGCCGCAGGTTTGTGTGCTCATGTAGACGTTTCCATCTTCTGCTTCAGATGTAGCCTTACCAACGCATGTAAGTGAGGGATACCAAGATGGGCATCGTTCTCGTAGCTTAAATGATAGAGCATTTAGAGGGCTATTCCAAGTTTTCCAGGTTCAATTCTCGGCTTGGAATTTTTTTACTCTATTGGTTCTACAGTTATCTAGCAATGTGATAGTTCACTTATTAAATATTCAATAATTTCAAGCGTAACTTCACTGCTGAAAATTAATTGAAAAATTAATTAAAATTGTATATATGTTCACCGATGCAGAGTTTGTTTATGTCTCATGATATACACCGCAGGTTTGTGTACTTATGTAGACGTTTCCATCTTGTGCTGCAGTTGCAGCCTTACCAACATATGAGAGTGGGAGATTCGAAGCTGGGCATCGTCCTTGTAGTTTAAACGGTTGAGCACTTGCAACGCTATTCTAAATGTTCCATGTTCGATCCCCGGCTTGGACATTTTTAACTTTGTTGTTTTTACGTTTAGCTAGCAATGTGATAATTCCCTTTTTAAATATTCTAATAAAGCAAGCTCAATTTTCGTTATCACTAAAGAGTTTAGAATACAACTTTTTCGTTCTGATAAAATTTGTAAGCCACTAGCTACATATCTAGTTTTTAGAATGACTTTTAGCTTATTAATTCTAAATAACAAATTTTAAATTTTAGTTCAATTACATACTCTTTTTATCAAAATCAGCAAAATTTAAGTTAGATAAATGAATAATTTTTTGCACCATCGCGCAGTGTTAAAAATTTGACGAAAATGTGAATTTCGTTGAAAATGTTTTGTTTTTTGAAAATTGAGATGAAGATCTTATGTAGTATTGCAAGTGCGAAATGTTTAAATTTATGATCAAATTTGGGACAAAAGATGCCAATTATAAATGTTATATGCATGTATTATAGATGATTTAAAAATTGATGTAAAATATATTGCTGGACTGCAAACTTCTTGTGAAAAAAACTTCCAGGAAATTTCTCCAAATTCAGAATGAATATAATTAAAAAATATAATGTAGACCTTTTTCCTCGCTGTCTTATGATTTGTTATTATAATAATACAAAATTAATTTTATCACTCTAGCTTCCATATCACTAAGAAAGTATCATTAAAATCATCAACAAAAAAGTAAAATCATACGTCAAGTAGATTTTGAAATTTTTTCAACTCACTTAGACTACAATAATAAAATTTTATAGTTAATTACGCATAAAACTATGTCTAAGTAATAATTTGTAAAACGCATAACATGTTTAAAAAACAATTATAACCGAAGTCGAAAAATAGCTAAAAATTTTGTACATCGCTGTATATGAACTACAAATTTATCATGTAATGCATAATATACTGAAATTAAGAACGATTAGGGAACGCATAGCACAGTTGAAAATTCCCCTTCAGTAATTTAGGTCAATTAATGGAAATGCACTTTAGATATGTTATGCAGCTCTGTACATATTTTATAGAATTTATGCACAGATAATAGTATGCTTTTTTTTTTTTTTTTTTTTTTTTTTTTTTTTTTTTTGTAAAAGCGTACCACAGCTGAATTCGCACTTGCAGCAATTATTTTTCACAGAGAGAAATATAACTGATTTATTCTTTGTACCTCCGTTTATGAAAGATGAATTCTATGCACATTATATTCAATAGTAAGCATAATACAGAGCACCTCAGATATAAGTATCAACTTAAATGTGTTTGAAATAATGTAATATGAACAAAATACACCGCAAATGATTTTTCTCCTTTGACCGCAATTCTTTTTATTGTCCCTGTAAATGATGTATAAATTCTATCCATATCCTATTCTACAGCAAGCATCTTTCAGTGCACTTCATAGATAATTATATGAATTTCACGGCATATTTTAAATTATGTATATATATGTTTGAAATTATGAAACGTTATTAAAAAGTACCGCAAGCGATATTTCCCCATAGACTGTAATGTAATAGAATTCTTTTGAATGTCCCATTAACGGAATTATATTGTTACATATTTCATTTTCAATACCGAACATGCCACAGTGAATATTAATAACATTTTTAAATTTCATGACGATGCGACTATATTAACACCAAAAATAATTTTGGATAGATTAAAATCGGTAAACATAGCACTGTGCAACATATTGTAAATATAACATTATTATTATTGTCAGACTTTATGTCCAGAACTGTAACTGCAACTCATAAACAATTGCATAACATACACTAAACGTATCAGGGCCAAATAACAGACACTAAACATTGAAGGTCAGATAAAGAACAATTCAAGCAGTAATATGTCATTTATCGAATTCCAATATTTAAATTGTTTTTGAGACAATAGGAGAAACTCTGGAAAATCAATGAATCGACAAACCTTTTCAATATTCAACACATCAACTAACTGATCACTTTTAAAAAATCTCAAAGGTGACAAAAATAACTAAATGATAATATAAAGAATAATTCTGTCTACAATCTGCGAGTTTTCGTATCAAGATATCTAAAATTGTTTTTCAGAAAGCAGTGAAAACCTAAGCGAAGCAATCAATCAATCTATTTTTGAACGATCAAAAACTTCTGAGCTAATTGATCAATTTTCAGCAAACTTACGACGATTGAAATGTCTAATTAAAACTTATAAATGGTAATATTATATTTTATCTCATGATATTTATAGTTTATTTTAAAAACTGTTTGATAGATTTTTTTTGCAAAAATCTTTTTAGTGACGTTTTTAGTTTAAGTTTTTTTTAAATACAGATGCAACAGAATTGTTTTAGTCGTTTAAAAAATCCTGACTCAATGTTAAAAATGAAAATAATTTTCAGATTTAGTGGTAAAAAAAATAGACTCATTAATCTTTGAAAATATATTTAAACATAACAAACAAGTAACTCTTCATATTCTGCAGTATGTAGCGCCAAGATTTATTTAATAAAATACATTTTTAATAACATATTCTTTGTGCGACAAAAAATTAAATTTTCTTTATAATGCATTAAGACATGTAATTGCAAACCTCACTTAGATGTACATTTAATAAAATTCTAAACATATTGAATAAAATTAAAAACGATATCAATAATTTGCCGTATTTAAGTTTCATTCCACCAAGTAAGAACATTTTTAGTGTTTCTAAAAATTTAAAATTCTATTCAAAGCGATTTATTTAAGAGTTGTTTTTCTTTATCCTCTCTTTTCGTGGCTGTCCCCTCCAGCCAACCTTTTTCATGTTATTTCATGGAGGATGTTCCGCATTTTCTTTGGTTTACGAACTAGAGAAGCCTGAAAGATGAAAAGGAGATAAAGGAAAATAATTTACTCTCAATCTTCTCTTGGAAAATTGAATTTTTAATAAATTTTCATTACATGCAAAGATTATCAGTAAATTTCTTTGGTTAAATATTGAAATTTAGCAAAGTTTGTGCTTTTCCAAAAAAATGGAGTTAAATGTAGTAATGACTTCATGCAACAACAAATGTCCTAGTGCAACATTTAGATTCACTAAATCCTTTTCAAAACTAAAAGAAATATGGGTTTATTACAGGAAACAAAAATTCTTCATTTCATTAGATATATTTCATTTCTAATAGAATTTTAAACAATTATTTTTAAAGAGACTTTATGTTGGCACATTCAGTGCTCCCTGTTAAAAAAAATTCTGAAATTCAATAACATTTTTCCCCTGAATTTCACAGAAAAGCTCCCTTTTCACAAAAAAGGGCATTTTCCGTTACAAATCACACAATTCCACCATATTGCCTGAAAATAACGAAACGGGTGGAAATAAAAACAAAAAACGCAGACACTCCGTTGCGTGGGGGACTACATGGCCGAGTGGTCAAGGCACCACACCACTAATCGCCTGCGAGCGCACTTTATGGGTTCGGGACCCACTGGCGCCATGGAATAATGAAAACATAAAAAATTCCTTTTAAATTACATTTTTTCTGTTTATTTTTCTCTTATTTCTTATTAAAAAATCTTTTAATTTATTAGCCAAAAAATATTTAAATAAACAAATAAATAGTGTACGACAATTTCAAAAAATTGCCTATATTTTATTTTATTTTATTTTATTTTATTTTATTTATTTATTTATTTTGCAAAAAAAATTGTTAATAAAAACTTTTTTATTCATTCATTCAAAAAAAAAAAAAAAAAAAAAAAAAACAGTGGTTTTAAACAGTGATTTTTTTTTTTAATTTAAACTATTTAAAAAAAATTGATTTTAAAAAATAATAAGTATTATGCATCAGTCTAAAATAAAATAAAATAAACCGTTCACAAATATTCTAAGTAATATATTTGAAAGGAAATCTTTAAAAAGCACAACAGATTTTCCCACTAACTCATAAAAGACATACTTTGTACAATCCCGCATCAGCAACTTCGGCTCAGTTGGTAAGGATTTGCTCCGCAATCTCAAGGTCCCGAGTTCTATCCTCAGGACGGCGTGAACTAAGGTTATATAAAATAATAATTAAGTAAAATAACATAGCACCTTACGATCACTCGGTAATTTCGAATTCTTTGACGATTAATCGATACATTAATTTTAAAAATTATATTAAATTATTATTATTAAAAATCAAACTTTGTATCGGAAAGTTACTGATTCTTAAACCGGAGTTTTCCCTTCTTGTATTTTCCACAACGTAAAATCTACTAACGGAGCGGTAAAAGTTCGGCTACTTTGCTGCCGGTAGTTTCACCGTGAATTCACAGATTTATTTTTAAAAGTGCTTGTAGAAAAATTACGTCTAGTAAAGCCTAGTAAGATTATACTCTTTATATCAAACCGAATCTTACATTTTGGTATAAAATACCAACAAAACAAGATCTTAGAAAATGGATTTGAGAAATTTGGACTTAAAATTTTTTATAAATATTATTTAAAAAAATTAAACATGCGGTTTACAATCCATTAAGGATCATATCCTATAGAGCCCAGTTCTGTTTTTTTTTCTTCACATGTCCTGGGATAAACAGCGTATATCCTTGTCAGGTGGTCAACCCTAGGCAGGACCTTAAGTGTTTAGTTCCTACGTGTTAGTTAGTTCCTCAGTATTAGTTATTTTTAGATATATCAAAGGAAGTTGGTTTTAACCGCCTTTCATTTTTAATCTAAATGTAAATTCTTTTTTTAAAAAAACATTACGTTCGCATATTCAGCGCTTATAGTAAAATTAATTTTAGTAGAGTTAGGAATATTATACTCTTTATATCAAACATCTGGTCCGAAATGCAAACGAAACAAGCTCATTCAAAGTGAGTTTGAGAAATTTGACTGATTTAAATATTTATTTGGATTTTAATTTTTATACATATCACTAAAAAATTAAACCTGCAACATTAAACCTATACAATCCATTAAATATCATATCCTACAGATGCTTACCTCTGTTTTATTGACCATGGGTACTGGGATGTGTATGTACACAGCATATGTACTGTACACAGCATATGTACCGGTCAGATTGTCAGCCTAAGGTGGGATCGTACGCGTTTAGATTTTAAGCAAACTTGGTATTCACTTTACCAGAAAAAGATGAAAGGTTGGATGAATTTCTTGTCCAGTCCACAGTCCGGAATCAAGTTATGAACCTGTAGTGTTGTGGCTCAACGCCGTGAGCAAAAAGTTTCTAGGCTATGAATATCACTAGTAATATAATAATACACCAATATTGGTTGTATTGTCCATGTCTTGCAGACTATTGCCACTATTGGCATGAACATTCACGAATCCTACGAGAATCGTTTTGCGGATGTTTTACAATTTGGGTAAGACAAATATTTCCATTTCTTTCCTAATATTTCGAGCATAAAGTAAACATTTCTAATATAAAGTCAATAATTATATATTATTGATATCTTATTCGAACTAATTTCGATGACTGCAAAATTGAACCTTAATCAAACTGTTGTTTATTTACTATCAGATGTCTAGTAAAATTATTATCTTTATATCTAGCTAAATTATAAATTTGGTTATTTTATATATTTAAAAATAAACCATATTGAATCGTGCGATAAATATTTTACTGCCAAACCATAATTTTTGAATTCAAATATTTTGTATTTTGAACGTCCCTTTTAATATTCAAACCCACAAATCATGGTATAACTTTGCGCTTTGTTATAAATTAAAAAAAAAATCTGAAACACTGTAAAGCATATGCAAATTCTTTTTTAAAGTAACTGATATTATTAGAGAAAATACTTATAATTTATTGCATACATTGTTTTTTTTTTTTTCTTTCGTAAAATTATTTTTGTCAGCGTTAATATATAACTTGATATGCTGAGAAAATTTAAGACTCATTTTAATCCAAATTCGCGACGGTTACTTCATGCTGTAAATGATACGTTCATTGATACATGCATGCTGGTTTCTACCTTAATAAAACATATTTCATTTCCATATCATAACATCATTAACTGTTATGTCAAACGTTGCATGTTAATTTATTATCTATGACTCTACTCGCTGACTAGAAAAAACTTTATATAAGCAGTACTATGATAAGAATTGTAGAAACATAGTGTAAAGCATATAAATTCCTATTTAAATAAAGTTTTAACCAATCTTTTAACGAATCATGATTTCATCATGATTTTACTTCAAAAAAATTCCTGTCGGCTTGGCCTATAGGCAGAGTTCAAAGATAAGTGCTCATTTCTACAACAAAAAATAAAATATAATTAGAGATAAACTCAGTTTAACATTATAGCATTAATGAATTTAGCAATATATCTGGTGATTTTTACACTCTTTTCTAATTGAGTATACCAAATGAATATTATTTAGAATATTATAAAATGGCTTTGCCTTTTTGAAAATTATTTAAAAGTATTCCTTTAGGGATTCTAGAAAGAAATTCGTTTAAAAATGAAGAAAAATATTTTCTTTTGACAAAAACAGTAAAATAGTAATACTTATTTACCGTTTTTATAGCAGAAGCGCCCAATAAAATCAATTTTTCTAAAATGACCTACTAATTTTTTTAATTTACAATGCGATAGCTAATCAAATTCATGTTTCTGTAAATTAATTGCTGTAGCAATTTATTTTTTATGTCACAGCAAAAGGATGTGTATAGAATGATACCCTTAAAAAATCAGACCATAAATATAAATCACAATTAAGTAAATAAAAAAAAACTTCTGTCCTTCTATTTGTTTTACACAGTGTATACAGTCACAGCAAAAAAAAAAAAAAAAAAAAAAAAAAAAAAAATGTCATTTGTGATTTCAGACGTTTTGTTAAATATCTTGAAATATACATAAGGAATGACACTGAAACTCCAGATTTATAAATAAAATAATACAGGTCATATATATCCAAAATAGGTCAAAATAGGTCATATATAGGTCAAAATATTTTTTCCCAAAATCCAATAGGGGACCGTAAACAAATTGAAAAATAACGAATATCTTTTGAATCACCCTGTCAAAATAATGTAGCAAAAGCGTTTAAACTGCAGATTATGATTAAATGGCCTATGGTAATAAACCGTGTTCATTTTTATGCGGATAGCATATATACTCGTAGAGAAATTAAGGTTTTTAGAAAAACGGTAAATTAGCAAAAAAAAATGTTTTTTGCTAATAATTTGCAGAGTTCTTAATAAAAAACAATATTCTTTTCAGAAAATATGAAAAAAAGACATTGTATATAATATCCTGTAATCAAAATTTAAAAATATTAATAATTGTATGAAAAGTGAGCAGGTTTACTAAATAAATTTTCACTGCTCATGCGTCAACTCTATGAAAAAAAAAAAAAAAAAAAAAAAAAAAAAAAAAAAAAAAAAACTTTTGCATTTTGTGTTAGCTAAATGTATGGAGCAACTTTTGTTAAAGTTTCAAAATCATAGCTTCAAAATTCTGAAAATTATCGTCGAAAGAATAAGATAAAAATCTGATATTCCCAAAATGAAACTAAAAAACTGAGGGGCTGTATCCATATTCCATTGATTAGTGTCTACACAATACTGCACGTACTACTAATATTTGGATATAGCTCCTCATTCTTTTGCTTCATTTTGGGAATAACGAATTTTATGCTAACCGCATAAAAATGAACACAGTTTATTACCGTAAGGTACTTAATCATAATCTGCAGATTGAACGCTTTTCTTACATTAGTTTTGACAGGGTTATTCAAAAGATATTGGTTCTTTTTAAATTTACTGACGGTCCCCTATTGGATTTTCGAGAAAAAACTTCTCAAAAATACATGACCTGAGCTATTTTGTTTATACATCTGGAGATTCAGAGTCAATCCTCATGCATATTCCTTGATATTTGACAAAACGTCTGAAATCGCAAATGTCAAGTTTTTTTTGTTGTGACTGTACATTTTATAAAATGTAATGAATGTAACTTTTTGCCCCAGGAGTGTAAGAGGGAGGAGAAATTTTTTTATTTTCTATCAATATGACATAACAGGATTTTTTCAATGTACACAACACATTTCAATTCAATGTACAGTGTATCCAGCAAATAACACCCTGATTTCAAAATTAAATTTCTCAAAAACAAAGATCAATAGAATTATGCAGTAAACGGTTTGTTTATCAGGTAAGCTGTAAAAATCTTATACAAAAGTTTCGAACGGTAAATATTTTGAAAAGATTGTGTTCTGATTACAAAGAATGCTTTGATTTGACATTTTTCTTGCTTTAGATTGCTGCCAGAGAATGTGTTTTTCGGCTTAAAGTGCCATATTTCATAGTTTTTTTAAATTAAATTTTTGAAATTTCGAAATTCTAAAAATTTACTTTGAAAAATCTTTAAAATATTGCACTGTAAGCTGAAAAATTATTTCTCTGCAGGCAATCTAAAACAAGAAAAATGTCAAATCAAAGCATTCTATGCAATCAGAACGCAATTTTTTCAAAATATTCACTGTTTAAAATTTCTGTATAAGATTTTTACAGCTTACCTAATGAAAAAACCGTTTACCGCATATTACTATCGATCTTTGTTTTTCAGAAATTTAATTTTGAAATCAGGGTGTTATTTGCTGGACACCCTGTAACTACTTTTTGTAAAAAAAAAAAAAAAAAATCTATAACAGATTTGTTTCATCTTATAAATAATTATAAATTTTTGCCAAAGATTTAAGTATTTACATATTTTTAAGACAGATGACATAAAACAGAAGTAGAAAAGTATTATAAAACCTTGTGATAATTTAAAAAAATACTAATGGCTGACAAATTACTTTACTTAAAAAAAGAAAAAAAAATGATTTTTTTCTTAAATTCCTAAGTGTTAAACTAAATCCCATCTATTTTATGAGGATTTAAAATGTGTAAAAATAATTAATTATATTTATTAATTAGCAATTTAAATAAAAATTAAAATATTAAACGATATGTTATTTACACATTGAAAAGAAAAAAGAATTTGCTATTTTGCAGGTTTTTTCCAGCTTTTGCCACTGTCCTGGCAAAAATGCCAACCCTGCTTAAAAAGTTGTTGAAAATTTAAATTACAGAGAGATTTAGCTCATTTTAATCAGGAAATAATGTAATATAATTATAAAATAACTCAGTGTCAAAATATATATTTTCATCTATGTTTTTCTCAATATGCATGCACTTGATATAGACAAAAGTGTGTAAAATCATGTCACAAAACATCTTCAAAAATTATATAAATATCATTGCTGAATCTTTTACTGCAATGAATAAAACTAGTGTGCGATATTTGACCAAACACTCCAGAATGAAATACTCAATTTAGATCGAAATAACTTTCAAATGTCAAACGATAATTTATCATTTCCTTTATCCGGTATTTTAAAATCACAGTTAAATATGTAAACACACTTTTAAAGAAAGTTTTGCGGCATGTTTGGTTACAGCTAAAAAACTTAAAATATTAAAGATCATGGGATTAAAATTTGGGTTTTATAAAAGGAAAATTTCGAACAACGAAACATCCCATTTACCTGATTAATGACCCCTTGTGACGCGAAAAAACTTACAAAAGCTCAATTAAAGGGGTCCAGAGATCGAACCAAACATTTATTTTCATTACAGATTAAAAGCAGAGTTTTACCGAGTCTGTATAAGTATTATAAATTTTTACTTCAGGCACTGAACTTTTCTATCTTAATTTGTATGGTTACATTATAATACAGGTATATACATTAATTCAAAAGCAAAAATAAATGTATAACGGTAGCTTATTTTGTTAAAATAGAAGGTAAAGTTTAATGATTGTACTAGATTGTAGAAATGTAAATAAAAAATAAAATAAAAAAAACAGTCATTATAAAATAGACTTTTATTAAACAGAAAGGTAATTAATGTGGGTAAAATTTTGCAATTAATAGTTGAAAATAAAATCTTAAAAAATTTTACAAAAAATAAAACTATTAGATCATAAAGGATTTAAAAATAGAATTTAAATACCTTTCATAATACTAAATCTATTAAATCCCAAACTCTATTCCTATAAACAATTTAACTTATTCGAAGAACATTTAATCGTGAAACTATGTTTTTACCATGACAAATTTATAATTAATGCTCAATTATCTACAGCAGCAGCTGATTGGTGGTTGATTTGTTGCATTCAATGACACGAAGTCGGAAAACGTGCTATCGCTAATAAACAAGGACAAAAAATCATGCGTCAAATACTGATCATGGAACACTTTCTAACCTTCCAGAATGCTTTAACAAAACTTCACAGTTTAAAAAGGTAAGAAATGGTTTCTAAGGAAACAATTTAGAAAAAGCATAACATCTTTAAAATCCCAAATTGCATCAATAATTGGAAAATTATCCGAATTGTTTTGTGAAGTGCTGTATAGGATCTATAAATTTGCATACATATGTAAAATACGATAAGTATGTTAAAATATAATTCAGTTTGAGAACACATAACAAAGTTGAAAAATCCTCTTTAGCAATTCCCGTCAATAAACGGAAATGTACTCGAGATTTTTTGTTCTGCTCTATAAATGATCTATTATAGAATTTACAGATGCCAAGTAGTAGGCAAACTTTAATTATTTTATTTTAAACCGTACCACAATTAAAAACGCTCTCTCAACAATTACTGTGAATAGGTCATCTGAGAATAAGGTGGCTCTAACTGGCCAAATATCAATTTGGAGTTAGAATACTGTGAAAATCAGCATGCTCTGTACGTGCATCTATTAAAGTTTGCAAAGAACTTTTGACATCACTAGGTTTGTATGTAGGTATAGACAGTCCGTAAATAATATTTTCGTGGATTTTTTTACATTTAAAAAAATTGATAGAACCATAATATTCTCAAACGTCATGTCGTGCTTAAAATAACAGGGCTCTCTAATAAAAAAACCATGTTATTCTTAATTTGTATAACTTTTTATAGCTTAACAGAGTGAAATTTATTTTATTAATTCGAATAAATATCAGTGGATAGTAAAATATTTGTTATTAACTATAGTTTAATAAAATGACAGAAAAATGTTGCTTTCATTTATTCAGACTAATTAATAGCATCTTCGCAAAATTAATAAGTTTACATAAGTTAAATATATAATTTTATTGAACACAAAGTATCTTAAATGTTTAATTATGTTAAATATGAATAAGATTTCCTTTTTTAGTGTGCTTTTTCAATAGTGTGGGAGGGGCAGGAAAAAGGGAGAATATGAAAATTGAAACAAAAAATTAATTATTATATTAAAATTAAATGAAGATTTTCACTGGCTTTTCATTGTTTTCTCTCTGCATTTCTGAAAGTAGAAATCATGCATTATTTGTAAATTAAGCACTGATTCTAAGTATGTTTTTTAGTGTTTGATCTGTCGTAATGAGAGTCAATCTTTGGAAAACTTTCAATATGACATTTCAATTTATCTATGACATCAAGTGAGATTGCCCTACTTGATTTTTTACATTTTGATACAGTGCGTGTCAAAAGTTTAAGCACAATAGCAATTTTAAGATAAAACTTTAACTATTCACTTTATTTCAATATCTGTCTTGTATATGTTAATGACATCTATTTTATCACCATATTCATTGAAATTAAGTTTTAAATTTTATTTCAAACCCGGGAGTTTAAGAATAGAACAAAAACAACCGTGTCAAAAGTTTAAGCACACAATCGGTTTTATGCAAATTTTACAATCTGACGTAAGCAGTTGGGCACGCAAATAATTTCTGGGTGTATAAGATGTAGTCACTTGTTATTTTTGAGTTAGTACAATATGCTTAAGAGATCAATCAATCATAAATCAATCAATCATATCAATTTTCAGAGGAGGAGGTGAGAAAAATCTGGAGTGTGAGAGTAAAATGTAAGTTTGTTTCTGAAATTGCAAGTGCATTAAAAAGATCAAAACGAGGTATTCATCAAATTTCGGCTCGTGGTAATGATTTCAAACAAAAATTTCGTTCAGGAAGGCCGCGAGTGACTAGTTTGCGCAAAGATAGCCACATCAGAAATTTTTCTTCAACTGGTAATTACCCACTTTCGCAAATAAAACATGCAGTTGGATGATAAATATCGAAAAAAACTGTTTATAGAAGAGTTTTGGAATTCAAGTACATCAAATACCGTAAAATGGCTCGATTACCGTGTCCCATACGACACCATAAAGAAGCTAGATTGCAATTGGCCGAATAGCCTATGTCATTTGGTGAAAAGTGGCTAAATGTGATTTTCACAATGATGAAAAAAAATGGAACCTCGATGGCCCTGATGCGTTTAAGTACTATTGGCATAATCTCCGCAAAGAACCTTAGAGTTCATTTAGCCGACAACATTATGGTGGTTCTGTTATGATATGGGAACTATTTCTTTCAATGGTCAGACATCTCTAGCATTCATCAGTGTGCGTGAAAACTCTGAAAACTATCAAGAGGCACTTGCCAATCATTTGCTTCCTGTTGCTGGGGATTTGGAGGGAGAAAAATGGTTATTTCAACATGATAATGCTTCGATTCATAAATCAAACTCAACTTCATCGTGGCTTAAGTCGAAAAAAATGTCTGTTTTGAAATGGTCGGCAGTTAGTCCTGATTTAAACCATATACAGAGTGTCCCAAAAGGTCATTTACAAACTTAACATGCTGGTCTGTCATATCATGATGAACAATATTAAATAGGAAACTAAGGGTCCCAAACGTCTTCCAAAGGAGATATGCGCCATTAAAGTTTAGGGTCCAAAAATTCAAATGATAATAAAAAACAGAAAAATTGGTCGATTTGTTTGCGGTTTTCGCTAAAACTATTCTTTATGTCAGTATTTTCTTGAAAATAAGTTATAAAGATAAATTTCAAAAAATGTCGATAGAGGGCGCTTTAGACTTTGGAGTAACGATAAACTAGTTTTTACCCTTATTTTTGCATCTCATTAAATTTTTTTAGAAGCTTAGATATAAACTTAAAGTTTGAGTCAAAATCTAAATCGTTGGAAGTGGTTAAGTAGCGTAAACTGAATTGCGTGGATAGGTTCAAATTTCAAATGATTATAAAAAATGGAAAAATTGGTCAATTGATTTGCGATTTTCACTAAAATTATTTTTTATGTCAGTATTATCTTGAAAACAATTTTTAAAGATAAAATTCATAAAATGCAGATAGAGGGCGCTTTAGACTTTGGAGTAACGTACAACTATTTTTTTCCGTTATTTCTTGCATCTCATAAAATTTTCTTAGAAGCTTAGTTATAAACTTAAATTTTGAGATAAAAATCTGAATCGTTGGGAGTGGTTAAGTAGCGGAAACTGAACTGTGTTCAATGGGGCTGGGGAGGTTCAAATTTCAAATGATTATAAATAACGGAAAAATTGCTCGGTTTTCGCTAAAACTATTCTTCATATCAATATTTTCTTGAAAATAAATTTTACAGATATCTTTCAAAAAATTCCTTCAGAGGGCGCCTTAAACTTTATAGTAACCAACAACAATTTTTAACCGATATTTTTGTATCTAATAAAATGTTTGTAAAAGTTCAAACTTAAATTTTGTGCTCAAAATCTGCATCGTTGTGAGTAAATAAGCGGCCAAAAATTGAACTGCGTTCGAGGGGTGGGGAAGGTAACATTTCAACTCCTGAACACAGTTCAGTTTGCGCTTCTTAACCCCTCCTATCGATTTAGATTTTGAGCACAAAATTTAAGTCTAAACTTTTGCAAGCATTTAATTGGATAAAAAAAAACCGTTAAAAATAATTGTTGGTTATTCTAAAGTTTAAGGCGCCTTCTAAAAGATTTTTTTAAATTTATCCTCAAAATTTATTTTCAAGGAAATATTGACATAAAGAATAATTTTAGCGAAAACCGGCCAATTTTTCCGGTTTTTATAATCATTTGAAATTTGAACCTCCCCACCCCCATTGAACACAGTTCAGTTTGCGGTATTTTACCACTCCCAACGATTTAGATTTTGACTCAAAATTTAAGTTCATGTCTAAGCTTCTAAAAAAATTTAATGAGATGCAAAAAATAATGGCAAAAACTAGTTTATCGTTACTCCAAAGGCTAAAGCGCCCTCTATCGACATTTTTTGAAATTTATCTTTATAATTTTATTTCAAGAAAATACTGACATAAAGAATAGTTTTAGTGAAAACCGCAAACGAATCTACCAATTTTTCTGTTTTTATAATCATTTGAATTTTTGGACCCTAAACTTTAATGGCGCATATCTCCTTTGGAAGACGTTTGGGACCCTTAGTTACCCATTTGATATTGTTCATCATGATATGACAGACCAGCATGTTAAGTTTGTAAACGACCTTTTGATACACCCTGTAGAAAATATGTGGGGTATTCTCACTCATGCAGTTTATCCAAATGGAAATAAGTATTCTTCAGTTAAAGATTTGAAAGATGCCACTGAGAACGTTTAGTATAAAACTGAACCAGAAACAATACAGAACCTCATTTTATCGATGGAAAACCGTATATTTAAAGTAATTCGGCAGAAAGGATCAATAATCAAGCATTAATTCTTTTATTCTTCTTCTGCTAAAGATTAAAAATCTACTGTGTTTAAACTTTTGACACACTCATTTTTGTTGTTTTGATAAATTTTATTATTTAAGATAAATTTTATAGCATAAATCTGCTAACTATCTTTTTAAAACTACAATTTGTAGGTTATGTGAAAAGGAAAGAAACTTTCACTCATTAATAAAATCTTATTTTGAAATTTTCTGTTGTGCTTAAACTTTTGACACTCACTGTATTAGGCATTTTTCTGTAGAACGCATAACTTCTGTAATATAAACAATGAATTTTACACTTAACCGTTAACGACATTCATTTCGAATGTACATTATTTTAAACATATAGAGCTTTCAAGTTTTCTACCAACATTTTAATTCTGAAAATATTCTTTTATTTAATTGGAACACTTTAGGGATTTAAGAGGACAACAATTTCTCTAAAAGAATGGTGTACTAAAAGCCGTAGAATCAGCTGAATATGGCTTTTCGGTCAAAATAGAACCAAACACCTTAGCAGAGTAAAAAAAAGCGTACAATTTATATTGTAGGAACATTGCTACCAGAATTGAATTCAGACACTTTTTTCCAGGTGGAACTGTGGTTCGTGTGGGGGGGGGGGGGGGAGGGGAGCAGTCATTCAATATTGATTGCTACTCTTCAGAGGACTAAATTTCAAACACTATTTCATCTCTATCTCCAAAATTAATATTATTTAATGCAAAAATAACTACCAATAAATGAAAAGAAAATATTAGAAACAAGTAGTATAAATGATTTTCTCCAGGTGTATTTTTATCATGTTTGTAAGGTAATTCCATAGTATATGATCTGTATTGCGCAAAAATCTATAGTTTGTACAACTTTTGGACTTGGTAGGAATAAAATATAAAAGTCTTCTCCAAATACGATATCGACATTACGTATTAGAATAGAATTTTTTCAAACTTGGTAGAATTTCCATACATATAGACGAATATTAAACAAAAATTAAATATAGACTTACTTACTAGATGTTATGTAGTAAGTCCTGTCGATGTTTCTAATCGATAAGTACCAATCACATTTTTATACGTTAATTTCAAGGAAATTTAGCAGGGAATGGTATTTTTTGTTAAATTGTACAATGCATACGTATAAGTAAGTTTTAAGAAACCAACTTTATTATGTACATCTGCTAATTGCCATGTTATTCTGATTAAGCCGCGTCATACGGTCTGGTGATCTCTAAAGGAGGTAAAAAAATTTTAGGATGCAAACACTGTTATTATAATTCCCGGTAACAACTTTATCATATATACGGTAATAACTTTGTTATATGCACATGCTGATCGCCATGTAGTTTTGATTAAGCCATGTTATAATATCTAGCGATGTTTAAAGGAGATAAAAATTTCTTAGAATGGAAGCAGTGCAATTATATTCGGAAATTGAACCCGGGCAAGCTTGGGCGGCAAGCGAGAATTTTATTATTGAACTATCGAGATAAAACATAAATCAAACTGCATTGTTCATTTTAGCTTAGTTCTGCTGATAGAAGGAAGGAAGGACTAATGAAAATAAAACATTGTTTTTTAATAATCTTGAATAATCTAACATCAATTTGTTAGAATTATTTTAGGGGTTTACTATAAAAAGACAACAAGATTTCGCAATATGCTAGTTGAACTTTTTCCTAAATTATTATTAAGTTTAAATTGTAAATCAGATATTTTTTAGAAAAATATATTGAAAGAAATATTACTGTTTAAAAAAATAATAACTCGTATCTGTGTAGAGAAACGTATGTCTTCCACATCTCAAAATTTTATGCATAATGGATGTAAAAAGACTTCTTTATTGTGTCAAACGATGTCAGAAATCACTCCTAAAAATTCTTTGAAAATATTTTTTTAATCCTAAAACTCTGAATTAATAGCTAAATAAAAAATAAGCCTTCCTCTTGATATCGTATAATTGATGAAAAATTATTTTTATGTTATTGGCTTTTAAAATAAATACATAAAATATAATATGAAAATTTAAGTAACAGAAAAAATTCCGGAGCATTTTCAAGGAAAATAATAAGGGACTGAAAAACTTTTTCTTTTTAATGTGCTCCACAAAGTTTGCTATTAAAATCCAAAACCAGATAGTGATATTCAATGCTTTAGTCTTACGCTTGTTTTTATTTATTTTGAATATAGTAAATACATTGGGAGAAGTAGAGTCATAAACTATAATGATATTGTTTCTTTTTGAATGAAAATTTTAGATTCCAAAATTCTCTAAGTTAAGTTCCTACATTCTCTATACAATTTTAAATATATCCTTAAAGCCAGTTTATAAATCATATATATTTCTTCCAAACTATTCGCATAATTTCAATCAGAAGTGACAAATCATGATAATAATAAACCATTGAAGAAAAACAATGAAATCGTTAAAATATATATTTTGAAAAAAAAAATAGAATTAATTTAATGGATCGCTCTATAGCAGGTTTGTCCAGCTGTGGCGCGCCGGATACCACTAAAATTTTATAGTTATTGTTGACTTATCTAATCACTGAACGTTACCGATTCTTGAAGTCGATTATTTCTTTAAAAGATTAGTGGTAACTGTCGTGCCACTGTTGGTCAACTCAGCTCTATAGAATCAAATTTGAGATATATAAATTGCAATTTATATGCTTTTAAATAAAATATAGTCTAATTGTATTTTATTGATTCTAATTAGTTTTCCATATATTAATAATTATAAAATTCGATTCACTAATGAATTTAAAACAATACATTCTCCAAATAGATATTTTGTAGTTGCATATCATTTTAAAAGAATACTAACATCTAAAATTCTTCAAAACATGAAAATATTGCTATAAAGTTTAGTAATACATGTTATTAAAGCTTCTAAAAGTTTTTTTTTATTAAACTCTGTAAAATTTTAATATGTTTTAAGGACGATATTTTTATATAAAATCACGTATGTTTATTCTTAATACAATTTCATAATGCATGAATAGCTATATTGCTACAATAATTTTAATATTTTGGACACCATATTATTTTAGAAGTTTTTTTTTCTTTTTTTATATAAATTCTTCAGAAAATGAATTTATTAGAACTTTTGCACGTTTGATTCTGACCTGCACCAGATAAATATATGTTTTAATGTGATCAGCCATTCACAGTCTATAAAATTTAATTCATTCCAAGAACCCTTACGGAAGTTCTGCATGACCTGTGAATTTTTCTAGCGAAAGAATTTAATCCATCTAAGTTTTAATGCGTTTGTGAAAGTTGCTCAGTAAAAATGATTTATTTACTATCATTTAAAAGTATTTTAAAACTAGTTCAGATTTTCCTCACTTGAAAGATTACAGTCTAGGCAATCTTTTAACTAGGTTAAAAGGGATACTAGAACAATGAGTTGAAAGAGAAAGTTAGTTTAATGCATAAAATATTTTTCGATTTATTTTATAATTCTATGAATAACCCTAAAAATTGCAACAATAGATTAGTGATTTCTCCATGGAAAAAGATTAATGAATAGCATGATAGAGTACTCAAATATTACCCGAAATAGTTTATTGATCAATCCACAGGTAATGCTTACCATGCAAGTTGTAAAAGCAGTCATCTTTCTTTTTTTTTTTTTTTTTTTTCGGGGATTTTCCTCAGCATAAAAATATCGCGTGGCCTACCTCTAATGTATGAATGATAACAAGAAAATATTTTACAGTGAAGAAAAATTTTAATTTAAACTCAATCTAGTTTTGCTATACATTTAATTTTAATGCATGTCATTTCGATTTCTAAAAAATTAGGTATAGATAGTCAAAAACAGGTTCTTATGCACCTGAGGCTCAGATTTGGAATTTTTTAAGGGACAGGATCCCTGCACCTCTTTAAATTTTATGCACTAAAAATTTAATAACTTGCTCTCATTTTATCCGATCTTCTATGTTTTTGGCGTTATGTTTCCATTTTGTTATCCCTTCCTTTGTACATTCTAGTTAGGTTCCTCGTTCTAGTAGGGCATGGTACGGGACCCCTTTCACGTTTTGAAACCTTAATTGTTAATAAATTGCTTCTTTTTAATAAATGCGATCTTTATTTTTGGAATCCTTTATCCATTTAGTTTTTCTTCCGTATCTACATTTTGGACCCTGGGCCCTCTGTGATCGTCCAGAAACTAGTCCAGGGCCCTTGATTTTTTTTTCGCTATCCATTTTTTTACCTCCTTATTTTCTCACCTTCTCCGTGTATAATTTAAAAATTGAGTCTTGGATTCTTCTTCCTGGATTAACACCCTTATATTTTTATTGAGCCCCAGGGTCTTTTTTGCAAGTATTTACACAATATTTTGTGCATTAAAAAACATTATTCTGATAAATAATTCAAACCTTATTATACTTTATTTTGAATAATTAAAGATCTAGAGTATTACCGTAATTTGCGGCGTATAATCCGCGGATCAAACAATTATTTTTCGACCCAGAAATTTTATTTAGTAATTGAAGCCAAACATTTACCGCGATCTTAAAAGTTGCATTTTATTTTTTAATTTTTCTGGGTCAAAAAATGATTGTTTGATCCGCGGATTATACGCCGAAAATTACAGTAAGTATTAAGGCATTTTAACATGTTCTCATAATAGGGCCCTACTTTAACTATTAGCTGACTCCTTTTGGGTCCCTTACTACAGCTTTCTTAAAAATAGTCCGATTTTTAGGTTTCTTTCTTACAACTTCCCCCAGATACTACATGAACGACAAAAACAAATTTCAGATTTTAGCCGACACTAATTTTGAATATTCCCTTGGAGAAGCATCTTTAAAAATGATCCGAATTGCTTGCAATTTTCTATAATAAAGTTCTAACGTCATTCGATTAAAAACTATTAAAAAATATCATTATGTCCAGTTACATGCTAGTTAAGTGCCTGGCTCCTTAGTAATCGTTGCAGGGCCTCTCGAACTTTTTTGCATTATAAATTGTTACTTATTAAAAAATATACAGGATGGCTGTAAATGAATATTCCAACTTTACAGAGCTATTAAAAGAAAAAAAAATCCTTGTTCATCGGAAATGAAAAATAACAGTTGAAAGTATAAATTAAACATAATAAGTGTTTAATGTGACTTCCTCCAGAAACACAAATGTTATCGAGGTGCTACGATAACTTATTCCACACTTTTCTCAGCATGATTTTTTTTTTGGCACCTTATTAATTGTCATGTGTTTGTTCAACCGCTACTTATGACATTCATATCTTCAGTCATTCGAAGAATAACACAGAACATGCTGAAAGGGGGAGAGTGTGGAATAATTATCGTTCCACCTCGATATTGTTCGTGTGTTTGGAGAAGCTCTCAAAGAACACTTATACCTGTGTTGAATTTAAAATTCAAACAGTTATGTTATTTTTCATTGGCAACTAACAACAAGGTTTTACTTAGTTTTCTTTCAATAATCCTGTAAAGTCAAAATATTTATTTGTAATCATCCTGTATATAATTCATAATACGTATATACCATTGAGAATCTCTTGAAACATAGAAATACGAGTATACGTTCCCATTTCGGCTATGCACATTAAGCCTAACATTATGCATTGCAATTGTTCTCAGTTTCCTTAGTGAATACAATAAAGTATATAATTGATATCTTTATAAAAATCTCACTATAAATATTCTAAATTTTTGCGGTTATAAATGTAATTACATTTTTATACTTTAACGTCAGTGTTATTAATATCACGTTATGATGCTAAAGTTTCATTGATTCAACACATATTAGAGTGTCACAGTTAAATTTTCTAATACATGCAAAAACTTTGTATGTGTGTAAAAACACTTAAGAATTTTCCCATTATAATTATTCAGAAAACGAAATGATAAAAAATACTCATGACATGATCCCTTCCTTTTCTCATACATCCTTGTTTCAACTGAAGATTTAGAACTCTGTTATTTTGGAACGTTCTGATGCGTGAATTTCAGATATATTCAGACTTAAGTGACGACAGTTTGTCTGAAAATTTGGGTCATTTTGAAAATTTATTTTCTGAGTTAAGAAATGTGTGAAGAAGATTTTTTGAAATGATTTAGCCTTACTGTTTTTTATATTTGTGACATAAAGAACATATATCCGACCTTCGTAATGCTAGAATATGTAATATATAAAGTATCAAATTGAAAATTCATTTACGTTTAGAAAATTATAAGACAAAAAAAATAATAATAAAATGTGATAAATGCTTACTGCTACAGAAATACCTTTTAAGAAATAAATTGTTTTAAGAAAAAGCTCTAATTTCATCTCGTTATTTTCATAACGCTGTTTATTTTTGTTCAACTTTTTAAGCTGTAAAATATCTTTGATACATCATGCGTCAAGATAAAAATATTACTGCATCCTTGAAAAGAAATGCAACGAAACTTGGTTATAACGGAGACGAAGAGACGATAACATTTACACATTACGTTATCGAATAATTATACTGTTAAAAATCTTGTCTAAATTTGAAACAAATTTTTGTGCTCTTTAGCTGTCACTGTAAGATGGTGAACTGTTGTATCATTCTTTGCTGTTCCTGCTGAAGCGTAATTCCAATAGTTGGAACGTGGTTGAAATAGGAAGCACGAAATGTTTGTACGACATTTCATCATCTTATGCTGGCAGCTACTGAGTACCAACATTTGGTTCAAACTAGAGCAAAATTTTTAACAGTGTAATATGATAGGTAAAATATTAAATGCATAGATTGGCATCGTGAAATTCAATTAACAGTGCAGAGCTTAGTATTTATATTAATACATTTCTATTCTAAATTAATAAGTGGGTTAATAGTGAATTAATTAAAAATGTTGTCCTAGTTTAACTAAAATTTTGGTGCTCATTAGCTGTCACTGTACGATAGTGAACTGTCGAATCATTATTTGGAGCTTCTGTTGAAGCGTAGTTCCAATAGTTGGAACGAGGTTGAAATAGGAAGCTCTAGCTGTTGGTACGAAATTTCATCATTTTATGGTGGCAGCTACTGAGCAACAATATTTGGTTCAAACTGGAGCAAAATGTTTAACAGTGTAATCTGATAGATAAAATATTAAATGCATAGACTGGCATCTCGAAATTCAATTAACAGTGCACAGCTTAGCATTTATATTAATACACTTCTATTGTAAATTAATAAGTGGGATATTTTATAGCTTTTATCTAATTAAAGAAATCCCTATTTTGTTATTTCTTTATTCATTTAAATGGGTTGTAACATTTTTCGTGTGAGACACATTCAATGAAACGTGTCTTTTCTAATTAGTTCAATGAATTCTGACAAGAAAAGATAGTGCTATTTATTTGTTACTTGAAAAGAATCTGAATCATTTAAGATAAGTAACTGTATAAGTTTTTCACGCTATTTCATTGAATTGAAACTATTATAAACACCTGAAATAACACGTATTACTAATGGAAAGTGAAGATATTAGAAAGTTTTTGTGTTTCTAAATTGTTTGTCCTTAAAATTGTTTTTTTCCTAATGTATTTTATATACTAGTCCAATGTTTCCTTTCCCGTAAGACATGGTGACGTCGTTGTGAAGTCACATTGTGACTTTGTGACCGTCGATGTGACGTCACGTGACGTCGATGTGAAGTCACAGTGACTAAAATGTGAAGTCGTTATGGCCGTTTTAGAGCTCGTTTGTGACGTCACATTGTGACCATTTTGTGACGTCACGGTGTGACCAAAATGTGAAAAATGTGTCATTTGTGACAAAATTGTTATTAAAACTGTGACTATTTTGTGACGATAGTGACAAGGTTGTGAAGACAGTTTGCGATTATTTTTTGATTTGTGACAAATTTGTCACTAACTTTATGACGATGGCAGCATTGTCAATGTTGTGAAGTCACACTGGGACACAATTATACAGTTATGAACATTGTTATACAGTGTAAAATCACTTACATCTATAATTTTATTATACTTTGTCGATACATCTCAATTAAAACTTGGGAGCTGCGATAAAAAGAATGTACCAAAAGAAAGTTGCTGAATCAAAATCTAATGTCATGCAGACTTTAATCTTTGATACTTTTTTTTTTCTATTGCAATAAATGAGAATATTTAAGACAATTTAATATTCGATCTATCACAATTATTTCAAATTTAACAATTTGTTTTTCTAATAAGCATTAAAATTATCAAATAAACACTTCCTTTAAGGTGCAAAACTAGTCACAGAAAAAGACCCGGATGATAATAAAAAGTCTATGGGAGCGTTCTTTTCAAATTTGAATATTTTTGCATATTTTTTTGTATAGGATAGCTGAGGACTATCTACAAACGGCGTCGTTTTTACCTTTTCAATTTTGCTTATATATTTTTTTATATTTTGATAGTTTCAATATCAGAACCGGTATAAACCGGTTTTGAAAATTTAAAAAATATATATTTTTTTTTTAATCTGAAACCAAAATTGAAAAAGTAAAAACTAGGCCGGTTGTGGATAGTTCTCAGCTATCCTATATAAAAAAATCATGTAAAAATATTAAAATTTGAACGAGATATTTGAAAAGAACGCTCCTACAGACTTTACATAAACATCCGGGTCTTTTTCTGTGACTAGGGCTGCATCTTAAAGGAAGTGTTTCTTAGATAATTTTAATGCTTATTAGAAAAACAAATTGCTAAGTTTGAAATAATTGTTATAGATCGAATATTCAATTGTCTTAAATATTCTCATTTATTGCAATATATATATATATATATATATACAGGGGTGCAAAAATCTAGGCGCCAGCAGGCAGTCTCTAACCACTAAAATTATTTCATTTCTTTATATCTAATATTTCGTGTTACATTCTAGTAAGATTGCTGTTAAATTTTGAGCGAAGAAGACTTTGAAATTTTTGTGGTGGGAGATTAGCCACTGGTGCCTAGATTTTTGCACCCCTATATATATATATATATATATATGTATGTAACAAAGATAAAAGTCTGCATGGCATTAAATTTTGATTCAGTAACTTTCTTTTGGTACATTCTTTTTATAGCTGCTCCCAAGTTTTAATTGAGATGTATCGTTAAAGTATAATAAAATTATTGATGTAAGTGATTTTACACGACATAATAATGTTCATAACTGTATAATTGTGTTCCAGTGAGTCCCTTCACAACATTGACAACGCTGCCACCGTCACAAAGTTAGTGATAGATTTGTCACAAATCAAAAAATAATCGCAAACTATCTTCAAATACTATCTTCTATAAATATTAAAATACTATTAAAACATGAAAAGAGGAATTATGAAAAAAAATTAAAGCTTAAATATTTATTAGTATATTAATGAACAAAAAAAAAAAAAAAAAAAAAAAAAAAAAAAAAAGGGGATATCCATTACTGGAAGGCTGTCCATCACAAACACATCTACCTAATAAAAATTCCAACGATAAAATAGAACAACAAATACGTTAATTGTAATTATTAATATTTTATTTGTAATATTAGAGAGTAATTATAAATAAGAGACCCACTGTAACACTAGAACGCCCGGAAGGAGTCGATTCGACTCTGACCATGCGTTTAAATTTCAATTCGAGCCAGAAATTTTTTCCAGAAATAAGTTAAATTCAAACCACGAGGATTTACTTTAAATAAATCAATTAAATAATGTTGAATAAAAATTCTGGTGAGAAATATTATTATCAAACTTGAGTAAAATTTCCGGGCGTTCTAGTTTTAATCACGATGTATACTAATACTACATATAATGGATATTGTGAAATTTACCTCTGTAAAATCATTCAGGAAAGGAAATAATAAAAGTGTCTAGAATGAAAAATAAATAATAAAATACAGTTATTAATTTCTAGCTTCATACCGTTTAAGTATTTGCGTTATTTGTTTTAAATACAATCGTGTTTAAATTCTTATTGATTGCGTAATTTCCAAATTTTCATTCAGACTTCTAGTTCTTTCTGAAAACATTCCAATAAGAATATTTACAACTGAAACGTTTTCACCCACTATCCATTTAGAAATTTTATAACATTTCACAGTTTGAAAAATACATTAAACAATCATTATTTTTTTTAATATGAAACATCTACGATTTCTTTTAATTGTTCTTCTCGTTCTCTTATAAATTCCTCTTCTGAACATATGTAATTTTTTAAATAAATTTATGTAATGTTTCAGAAGATTACTTAATACAAAAATTTAATAAAGATGTTTACAAATAATTTTATTCTATTTAAAGCTTCTTTATTAAAAAATATAAGATTTTATGTTTATGGAAACATATTATTTTAACCAGATATTTTAAATAAGGAAACAACGCAGATTAAAGTGCAATTAAAATCACTACCTTTAACAACCTAATACAAATAATTAATAATCAAGTGTTCTTTGTCAACATAATAAATAATGAATGTATTAAACTTTATAAAGTTAATGGAGAATTGATGTTTTATAGCATGTTTTTGAGTAGCTAATTAAAATCGTTCTAAGAACAATAATAATTAAAAAGCAACCATGAAAAATATTTTTGCATACCTTTTTTTCCATCGAAGTCATTCGTTCTTTTTGTCGCACAAACTAAGTCCGATAATAATTAAAGTGGCAAAGACCAAATCATTTTCACAGTCAAAGCCCCATTAATTTTCTCAGACTTATATTTTGCCACTTGGAAGAGCTGTAGTAGACCTTTTTGTTTAATTTGTTAAATCCGTAACAGTACGAAACATTCCACAACTGCCATAAATTCCAGCCAACTAACTTCTTGCGTCTCGTCTATCATCAATTTAAAATATTTCTGTTTACGTTTATTTATTCTTTCCACGGAGTAAGTGTCATACTCCGTGATCCTTTCGTTTGCAGACGATTTTAAATTTCCACGCGCATGGCCGTTTTGTTTTTCCTTTTTCTATACAGTATTTTAGGAACTTAAATATGCAATAATTTTATGAGTGGGTCTTTGATTAAATTTTTTTATTTAAAGAATTTTTTAATGCATTTTTACCTTTTATTTTTATTAGTTTCAAAACAATTCAAGTTAAAATAAATTGTAAAACCGTTTTTTGTAAATAATAATATTCATAGGTAATTAGAATTCATTAGGGACTAGAATTCATTAGAATTCATGCTATAGGGACGTTATTTGCAGTAACATTACAGTGGCGTCACAAAAACTTTTTCAATTGACAGAAAAGAACTTTTTCCATTAAATAACATCTTTTGAAGAATTTTTGTATTTTTTTATTTTCTAAGAAGGTTACATTTTAGTCACAATGTGACTTCACTGAATGGTGGCCATTTGGTCACAGATGTGACGTGACGTACGGTATTTGCAGTGGCATTACAGTGACGTCACAAAAACTTTTTCAATTGACAGAAAAATATTTTTTCCATTAAATAACATCTTTTGAAGAATTTTTGTATTTTTTTAAATTATCTAAGAAGGTCACATTTCAGTCACAATGTGACTTAACTGAGTGGTGGCCTTTTGGTACAGTGACGTCACAAAAAAATTTTCAATTGACAGAAAAAATATTTTTTCTATTAAATAACATCTTTTGAAGAATTTTTGTATATATTTTTTAATTTTCTAAGAAGGTCACATTTCAATCACAATGTGACGTCACTGAGGGGTGGCATTTCGGTCACAGATGTGACGTCACATTTCAGTCACAATGTGACGTCACTGAGGGGTGGCATTTTGGTCACAGGTGTGACGTCACATTTCAGTCACAATGTGACGTCACTGAGGGGTGGCATTTTGGTCACAGATGTGACGTGACCACAGTGACTCACAGTGACGTCACTGTGACGTCACTGTGACCATGCATGCTATGTGGGTTCTTTCTTTGGTTAAAAATAAGATTCCCGTTACATCTGAACAATAACATCTCAAAAATTACAATACCTGCACGAATTTTAATAAGTTCAAGTAACTAAAATTCTTTTGAAAAATAATAAAAATAAAATTTTTATTCTACTGGAATTATTAAAAGTAAAAATATCAAAATCGCAACTGTTTTTAAAATATGCTATGAAAGTTTAAGAAAACCAAACGTGAAATACCTTAGTTACTTATCATTTAAAACTTAATTTTACGTGATATCTCAATTGTATTTGTTTTATAAACATTGATATGTAGTCTATATTACATAAATAATATTTAAATGTTTTGTTTTTTCCAGTGCCTCTTTTGGATTTTTCCTGTTGCTTTTAGTTCTGGCATCGACTAGAACGGAAGGAAGTGAAAGAACGCGTCAAAATGTACGTGGTCCTCCTCTATCATTCGTAGAATGGCTGATATTTTTTTGGGTTATAGGTAAGTTTCATTACTGTTTTGTTATTTTAAAGATTCGAAAGAAATATTTTTAGAAACAAATTATCAAGTGCATAACATTTCTAAATTTTTAAATGCAGTAGAACTTCTTTATGTTACTTTCCAAATAATGCACTGTTAAACTATGATATATTTCAAGAGGTAGTGAGTGTTATTGGTGCATACCATGCATACAGTGGGAAAATTCTAAGTCATAACCTGCATTAGTTGAAGCTGTATATCTATAGCACAAGTCGCCATTTTCCTATTGCAAGTTTTGCACCAAGGGGATTGGGAACCTGTTGCTCCTTCTATCTTCTTCCGACCGGTATTAATTTTCCGATAGCAACGTAGTTGTTTTTCGAACGTACTTATACATTCATAACTCACAAGAGGAAAATGGTGTCTTCTATCAAGGAGATACACATGCCACTAACACAGACTTATAAAAGATAGTTTAAAAATTGTACATTACAAATGATTTTACTACACTGTAAATAACAGTAGCGGATAGAGACAGCTTAATGCAACAGTGTTAAAGAAAGTCCTACATAATAGAAAACGTGAGAAGGGAATCTCGTAGGGATTTTTTGTAAACTTGGTTTAAAGGAAAATAAAAAAAAAATAGATTTTGTGCTACTAGTGGCGCCACTTTCGCAAACATTTAAAAATAATATTAAAAACGATTTCTGTTAGAACATATTATTTCCAGTCTTGCAGTAAGAAATATATAAATAAGTAAACAAATTTCCACATATTTTACTGTTGAAATTTGTCAGCATTTCATCTTTTATGACATAATAATGTTATTTAATACTTAACTCATCACTTATAAATAAATAAATTGATAGGGATACGCAAACGGCGAATGGCGTTTTTATCGCTTTAAGACTATAGCAAATTAGTCTCCAGTCTAAAAATGTTTTAATAAAAATTGTATTCGTTAGTTTTTTTTTAATTTTATGATTAATTTTATTCCTATTTTATAATGAGACCATCTCATAATCTTTTTATTATTAGAATATAATAATTATAATGAATTCTCTTCAAGTATTAACAGCATAATCGTAAGACAGCCGAAACACTCGTATTTTGGCAATTGTTTAACAAGTGCGAAGCACCCACGAATTTTAAGGCACCTAGAAATTCTCCCCAATCACAACGCATGTTTTTCGATAGACAATTCGCTACGTGAAAAGTTCCAAGGACGATTCTTGAGCGCAGCGCGCCTGTTACAACAAACAAAGAAGAAAAAAATCATCATTGGGCACATGAAACTGACTGTGAAGCAATCTCTGAATGCACGAAACTCGTCGATACTGCGATCTTTAACGCATATATGAGCGCTGCATGCCCATTAAAACAAAAACAAATACAAAAACATAACTACTGGAACCAGTCGAAAAGGAAATTTAGCAGTTTATTTTTATTATGATTTTAAAGTTTCACTTATTTATTATAGCACGTTATTAATAATTTTTATAAATGTCTGTGTATCTTTAAGATGTTTTGAAATGAAAAAAAGTCTATTTTTAATTTTAATTTTTTTTATATATTCGGTTTAAAAAATTCACACTCAAAACTCTCAATATATCTAAAATATAATTGCGACATTTTTTTTAAATCTTAAATCTAAGTTATAATAAACAAAAAAGAAAATATAGTAGTTATCTTTATTTGTGTTTATCATCGTATAAATAATTTAAAAACTTTACAAAAATGAATGTTGGGGAAAAAACAAACATGTCGATACTCTTGCAAATAATTAATAATTAAAATATTAAAGAATTTTTTTTATATTTCTGGAAAGTAATAATTAACTCTTAATACATTTTTTCATGTATTTTATTTTTTAAAGATTAAAATTAATGTTTTATAAAGCAAGAAATTAAAATGAAAATATTTAAAATTCTAAGAAAATAATGTGTAAAACATTCATAATTGCATTCTTAATTGAAAAAAAATAGATCTCTACCAAAATAAGTTCCTTATTTACTATCTTGGCCGTTGCTTTATGAAAACACATCGGAAATAAGTATTGATATTCGCAAACGTAGCCTGTATAACCGTGGTCTAGTGGTCAATTGTGCTAATCTGGTAACAAGCAGATCTCTGGTTCGAATCCACGACAAGTAAGTGTTGTTTCATAATTGTTTGTATTAGATATCCTGACATTGATGCAAACCTGTTTTGGAAAAAGTAAATTCGTAACGACGTAAATTCATCCTTGAAAAGCTATATTTTGTCATTTAGGCTAAAATTTTTCAATACAAAAATATTTTTAAAAAAAGGAATCTTTTTCTAAAAAACCGAAAATTTTTCTGGTATTTACGGAAATTATTTTTTGTTAAAATACGGTGTTGTGTCTTGACACTAGCTATTTCTGAAACGTGATGACAGATGGCAGCACCAAAAACTTTGATGTTGACAGAACGAAGCTGTAATGACTTTATTAATTAATTATTTCTCATAATTTCTTGTCCATTTGTACTTTAAAATTCATAATATGTTTTTTCATATATATATTTTGCATTTATACATTTGTAATCCATCTTTTTAGATTGTATTCTTTATTCTGCAGTTGACTGCGGGACTGTTTTTAGAATGTTCTGATTCAAAGAATGTTTACGTTTTGCTGAAATCTATTAAATCGCTTTAAAAATTCCATTAAATCATTTTTTTATGTGTGAAGAACCATACGTAAAGGATATAATATTGCCAGTGGGCAAAATCATAAATAGCTATTTTCAAGACATAAGAAATTATAAAATCGAAGACAGTAATTGAAGTTAAGAAACCGATACCTTTTATACAAGACGTCGTCAAGAAGAATATGTCACAGGTAAAATCTTCTTTGATTAAAAATTCAATTCTCTTGGTTTATGCAGTCTAAAATCTCAACATAAATAAACTTTCTGGTCCGTCCTCAGCCGCAGCGTCTAGCGTATTTTTAAAGTTTAATTATAAAAGTTAATTACTTCAGAATGAAAACGAAAGTAGAGAAACGAAGTGAATCGAAATTTCATTTCACTATAAAAGAAATTAACAGATATAACATTCAAGTAGCTGAAGCAATAGAAAATAAAAATGTTAAATTAACTGAGAAGCTTAAAGCAGAATTAATTAGCTTAGAAGCTGATTTAAAGAAATCTTATTTTGGAATCGCCGAAGAAAGTATTAATACTTTATATGATTCATTTACTAAATCGAAGGACATAGTTGTTGACGATTTAGTGAAAATCGAGGAGTTTTTGGTTGTAAAAATACAAGAAATTACGAATGAAACCAGTAATAATTCAATTTCTGTTAAGGATAACGCTTTAAAGTTACCTAAATTTGAATTGCCGATATTTTATGGAGATATCAATAATTGGATTACTTTTAAGGAAACATTTCTGACTGCAATTCATAATAATGAAAATTTATCAGATCAGTTAAAATTTTCTTATCTAATAGCGAGTGTAAAAAATTATCCTGCTAAATTAATTTCGGGATTTTCAATTTCCGGTGATAATTATAAAGAAGCGTGGGAAACTCTTGTTAATCGCTACGATAATCGTAAGAATTTGGCATATTCATTATTGTCAAAATTCATTAATGCTAAATCATTAAAATCACCTACGCAAAAATCAATTCTAGAGCTATTGGACACTTGTAATGAAGTTATTCGAAATTTGAAATCTTTAAAATTTGAATTTAATGAATTTGTTGATTTGATTTTAGTTTATTTAATTCAAACAAAATTTGATGATAATTTAAGAAAACCGTGGGAGTTATCATTAAATAATGATTGTTTTCCAACTTATGAAATGATAATTAGTTTTCTTGAAAAACAAGCACGTAGTCTACAGAATTGTAATGTTGAATTTATTAAAACTGAATCTAAATCTAATCATAAATTTGATCCTAAATTTCAACATTTTCCAAAAAGATCGGTATCGAATACTGTCGTAACGGATAATGTGAATAAATCACAAAAAATTATTTGTCCAAAATGTAATGAACCCCACCAACTTCATAGATGCCCATCAATGCAGAATTTATCTGTTGAGCAACGCTGGCATTTAGTAAAATCTAAAAGGTTATGTACGAACTGCTTCTAACCATTTTGTTGCTAATTGTTTAATAAATACCACATGTAAACATTGTAATTCGAAACATCATACACTCCTTCATCGTGATCAATCTGCCCCTGCACAAGAACAAATTATTGGACAACAAGATCATGTAACAACCCCATGCTGTAGGTAATTTAAATGAATCAAATTATTTTACTAATAATCAATCGTTTAGTAGAAATTCTCAAACATTGTTGGCTACTGCCATTATACGTGTAAAGTCCAAATCAGGCAAATTCATTCCTTGCAGGGCGATGATCGATAGTGGTTCTCAAAAGAGCCTACTTTCTAAAACTTGTTGTGAAAAATTAGGTCTTCCATCAAGGCCTACAAATCATAAAATCTCAGGTATAAATAATTTAGTTGCAGAAACATTTCTTCAGGAAGTTTCTTTGACATTCTCTCCTCATTTTAATGATGAAGTCTTTCAGTTAGACGCGTTAGTTGTTAACCAGATAACAACAAATTTACCAAATTTTCTGATTACAACTACGTTTTGGCCACATATTGAAGGCTTGAATCTTGCGGATCCAAATTTCCAAGAGTCCAGTCCCATTGATCTTCTTATAGGTGTAGATTTGTTTGCTAATATCATAATAGGAGAGTCTATTTTAGGACCTAAAGGATCACCGAGTGCCATTAATTCTAAACTGGGTTGGATACTATCGGGAATTATTTATTCGAATGAATCAAACCAAAATTCATCTGTTAGTTGTCATGTTACTACGCAGATAACTTCTCAGCTACAAAGGTTCTGGGAACTTGAGTCGGTTCCCAGTTCTGATCCAGTTTCTTTTGTTGAAGATAATTATTCTAAAACCGTTTCACGCACAGAATCAGGACGATATGTTGTAAACTTGCCGTTTAAATCTAAACCAATCCTCGGTGATTCAAAATCTCAAGCTCTAAAGCGGTTTTATTTTTTGGAGAAGAAACTCCACCAAAACCCTTTGCTTAGAGAGCAATATTTAGCATTCATGCAAGAATATATCGATTTGGGGCACATGGAACTTATACCAAATTCAGAAATTTCAAATCCCGATCATTTTTATCTTCCACATCACGGGGTATTAAAAGAAGATAGTTCAACTACACGACTTAGAGTAGTATTTGACGCATCTGCAGTTGGTTCATCAGGCCGCTCTTTAAATGATTATCTAGAGATAGGTCCGAAATTGCAACCGGAAATATTTCCTTTGTTATTAAAGTTCAGAATGAATCCAATTGCTTTTAGTGCTGATATCGAAAAAATGTTTAGGCAAATCCACGTTAATCAGAAGCATATTGACTATCAACGCATTCTTTGGAGATTTAATTTAGAAGACACTATCAAATCATACAGGCTGTTGACCGTTACATACGGTTTTTCCTGTGCACCTTTTTTGGCCATTAGGACATTACGCCAGTTGGCCATTGATCATGAACAATATAATCAAAAAGCCTGCCAAATTATTCAAGATGAAATTTATGTTGATGACCTCCTTTCTGGAGCCGATTCGCGAGAAAATGCTCAGAATTTAGTTACACAACTAATAAGTATTATGAAAAGGGGAGGTTTTAATCTACGAAAGTGGACCTGTAACGAACCTGATGTAATTGCTCACTTACCTGATGAAATGAAGGCTTCCTCAAAAAAGGTCATTCAGGAAGATGATACTGTTAAAGTGCTTGGTTTACTTTGGGACTCTTCCAAAGATATTTTACAAATTAGGTTCGCTGATTTAAAGGATGTACAAACAAAACGAGATTTGTTATCTGTAGTGGCTACAATCTTTGACCCTCTGGGTTTCCTAGCTCCTACAACAATAAAGTTAAAAATCATGATGCAAGATCTTTGGAAGGATAAGATTTCTTGGGATGAGAAAATCCCACATGCCATACAACTGGTTTGGAATGAATTTTCATCTGAAATGCATTTATTGAAATCGTTAGAAATTCCTAGATACATGAATTTACTTAATGAAGCAGTTGTTCAAATTCAACTGCATGGATTTTGCGACGGTTCGAATAAAGCCTATGCTGCTGTTATATATTTACGTGTGGTTACACCTGAAAGGGTATTTGTTAATTTGATTGCTGCAAAAACTAAGGTGAATCCTATTAAACCTCAAACATTGCCTAGAATCGAGCTTTGTTCAGCTCTTTTGCTAGCTAAGTTATGTTCTGTAATTATCGACACATTAAAGGTAAAATTTGACAATATTTATTTGTGGTCGGATTCCCAAATTGTTCTCAGTTGGCTAAAAGCACCACCTTTAAAGGGAAATCTATTCGTACTTAACAGAGTATGCCAAATACAGGCATTAATGCCTTCCCATGAGTGGAATCATATTCCAGGTGCTTTAAATCTTGCAGATGTAGCTTCTAGGAGAATTCCTCCACGAAAGCTTCTTAATCATTCTCTGTGGTGGCATGGGCCTCCATGGCTGCTGTCAAATGAGCAAATCCCAATACCAAAGTTCACTGCTCCGATTCCAGAATTAAATCAATTAATTGACTCTGTCAGTAATGCAACACAAGTAAGTGCACCTCCTGACTTTCTTCTTAAGTTTTCGAAATTCTCTAAGCTGTCAAGAGTCACAGCCTATTGTCTTAGATTTATTCATAATGCTAGACATAGTACATCGAAAAAATTTGGAAACCTAAGTTCAGAAGAAATCTCTAATTCAATTCAATGCATTGTAAAAATAATTCAAAGTTCTGAATTCAACACAGAGCTTAAGTTGTTAAAAGAAAGAAAACCCTTACCAAGCAATAGTAAACTGTTATCACTCAATGTATTTTTAGATTCAAGTGATATCATTCGAGTAGGTGGTCGTTTGTCCCAACATCAGTCTTTAACCTTCGATAAAAAATATCCGATGCTACTCCCAAAAAATAACTTTGTCACTAAACTATTAACAAAGCATGTACATGAGAAACATATGCACGCAGGTACACAGCTAGTACTTTCTATTATACGTCAACAGTTTTGGTTTGTTAATGGTCGTTCTACTGTGCGACAAGAACTCAACAAATGTGTACTTTGCAAACGCCTAAAAACACAAGCTTGTCAACAAATGATGGGAGATCTTCCCGTTGACAGAATCACCCCAATTCGTCCATTTTCCAAGGTTGGCATAGATTTTGCCGGCCCCTGCATAACTAAGCCAAATTTGCCTAGAAGTAAGATAAAATTAAAAACATACATAGCAGTATTCGTCTGCATGTGCACTAAGGCAGTGCATCTGGAAGTGGTATCAGGCTTGTCTGTGCAAGCCTTGCTAGCAGCCCTAAAGAGATTTATTGCACGTCGAGGCCTGCCGTCTGATATTTATTCAGACAATGGTAAAAATTTCGTAGGTCTAGCAAATCAACTAAAGCAGTTATTCCAGTATTTGAGGGACAGAGAAATTCAAGATTTTCTTTCGAGCCAAAAAATCAATTGGCATTTCATTCCTCCATATGCGCCGCACTTTGGTGGGCTATGGGAGGCAGCTGTAAAGCTTACAAAAAATCATCTGTTAAAGGCATGTAAATCCAGTATTTTAAATTTTGCAGAATTATCCACTTTACTGTGTCAAATAGAAAGTTGCATAAATTCCAGACCTCTAACGCCGATGTCATCAGATCCATCAGATCCGCGCGCATTAACTCCAGGTCATTTTCTAATCGGAGCACCGCTCCTTGATATTCCAGAAGTTTCTAGTTCGCGAGCTCTATCATTAAATGCTCGTTGGCGCCTTATTGAAAGGGCCAAGAACCAATTTTGGTATAGATGGTCAAGAGAATATCTCCAACATCTCCAACAGCGTCCTAAATGGACTACTCCAAGTTTTAATCTACGAGAAGGAGACTTGGTAATAATTCATGAACGATCCGTGTCCATGAGATGGAAAATGGGCCGCATTCTACAAACTTTCCCAGGACAGGACAATCGAGTTCGAGTAGTCTTGATTAAAACAGCGGACGGTGACATCAAGCGTCCTGTTACAAAGGTATCCCCTCTACTGCCGGGGGCGGAGGATGTTGTGTCTTGACACTAACTATTTCTGAAACGTGATGACAGATGGCAGCACCAAAAACTTTGATGTTGACAGAACGAAGCTGTAATGACTTTATTAATCAATTATTTCTCATTATTTCTTGTCCATTTGTACTTTAAAATTCATAATATGTTTTTTCATATATATATTTTGCATTTATACATTTGTAATCCATCTTTTCAGATTGTATTCTTTATTCTGCACTTGACTGCGGGACTGTTTTTAGAATGTTCTGATTCAAAGAATGTTTACGTTTTGCTGAAATCCATTAAATCGCTTTAAAAATCCCATTAAATCATTTTTTATGTGTGAAGAACCATACGTAAAGGATATAATATTGCCAGTGGGCAAAATTCATAAATAGCTATTTTCACGACATAAGAAACCATAAAATCGAAGACAGTTATTGAAGTTAAGAAACCGATACCTTTTATACAAGACGCCGCACAGTGGGGCAAAAAGCCTTCAAAACTGGCAAAAAATCGAAAAAATGAAATTTTATTTTGAACTACCGACATACGTCACTTTAATAGAGCAGATGTCAGTACACATCTTCCTAGTATTAAAATTTGCGCAAAGTTATTTTGATCGTCACTAGAGAAAGAAGTTGAACTGCATATTGTGCTTTGATAATAAGTGAAAAAAAAATCAATAATTTTGTTTCAACATTCTTTTGTTAATTTCGCTATAATAATTAAAAAATAATTTTTTTTTTGACTATGGAACCTTTAACTACAAGTATGTAACAATAATTCATTAACTTTCAATTTGTTTTAATACGATTTTTATAGATATACAGACGCTTAGAATATATAGTGGTGAAATTTATAAAAAAAATTAACACTGTCTACAAACATTGTAGGTTTTAGTTATGAGTTAAGGCGAGTTAAGTGTTATTATAATTTTTTCTACTAAGTATGAGTTTTAAAAGGACAAATATGCCAGAAAATCTTGCTCCTTTTTGCCACTTTTTTTAATTGTATGGTCATTTTTATAGCTAATCATCCTTAAATTCTTGTTAGTGTACGGGTGTGCCAAACATGATTATAATTATTTTCTTTGTTAAATACGAATTTTAATGCATTGTTTATCACAAAACAATGTATTTAAATGAAACTGACTATCATGGAACGTTTTAACAAAAAACTTTTGAAAAGTAATGTGATTTTATGGTATAAGAGTTCCATAATCGGAAAAACTACGAACAAATAGTTTAAATGAAAAGAAGTTAAATGTTTTAAAGTTAAAATAAATTCCGATGAGTCAAAGCCTGGCGAAACAAGGGAAATGCTTTAAAATTAACAAAGAGTGGCTTGGCAAATCGCTTTCATTTCCTCGATTTGAAAAACAAACAGAAGCGTCAATGAAAAGCTAACGTGCCCATCTTCATATTCCGTCTGAATTTGTTCTGGACGATCAAAAATATCAAGAGTAAAACGGTTATACAATTCTAGTTCTACATATTCGTTAGTGTACGTGACATGTATGAGTTTAAGATCTGAAAAACAGGAAAACAAAAAGTGTGTGTTAGCACTAAAACAACAGAAACAGTCTTCTTCTGCTGTCTTTATAGTAATGCGTACATTTTGTCTGAGAAAGGTTGATCCAATCCTTCAAAACGAGTCGCTAATATTCATTATAAGGTTTGCTTGAGAATAATTAAAATTACTAATTATGTTTACATTTTTTAATGCGATATTATGGATGATTTATAAATATCTAATTAGTATAAAACTATCTTAAATTCTTGTTTTTAACTCATTTTTCTACAAAAAATATTGAAAAAGGTTTGTAAATTAATTAATAAATTACTATTTAGGTTATGTAAATGTTTAAAAGTTTACTACTTTTCTTCTACAAAAGAATCCGTGATGTGCTTTTTTCGTTCAAAGTAAATTTTATTTTTTGCCAACTTTGGAGGCTTCCTGCCCCACTGTGCGCCGTCAAGAAGAATAATTCACAGGTAAAATCTTCTTTGATTAAAAATTCAATTCTCTTGGCTTAAGCAGTCTAAAATCTCAACATACGGAAATAGTACTGGCGTGTAGATTATCAGTACAATTTCCGTATTTTAACGGATATATTTTTTACAGTGTATGTTTCAACCAGAAATCAAAATTTGTGAACTTTATTTCATCACCCGATGTCTACAGTTTTACAACAACAAAATTGGGTTCAAATCAAGAGAAAAACTTTTAACAGCGTATAATGCTCATTCACATATTGAAACTAAAGTGTAAAATACAGTGTATATGACTATTATTATCTATTATATGTTCAATTAAAGAGAAAAAGTATCAGTTAATTAATTTCAAAATTACTGTGTTCAGTTAAATGTTGAAAATATCAAGCCCAAAATACTTCCAACCGCGGTTTTAAAGACTTCTTCGATTCTACTTCATATTTTCATGTTTTATACCCCTCTCCTCTTCAAAAGAATTTTAAAAAAGGAAAAGAAAAAGAAATCATAAATGAGTACCACTTTGTTGAAAAATGAAATCTTTCTTTAAAATCTTGAATCATTTGCTAAATCTTTGATTTTCTGTCCGACTTTCTTATCTAGCCTTCGTTGGTTATTATAATAAACGACCGCTACAGACGACAACATAAAAGATAAATCAGCACATCTGTAGACAAGTAAAAAAGATACACGATTTCTACATCTACAGACAGTTATTTTTATGCTGAAAAAATTTCGAAAAATAACAGATTACTTTTTTCTTTCGATATTTACGTCTACAATCAAAAAACATTGGGATGTATGTTCTTTTCAGTTAAAAAAGAAAATAGGAAACTTCCATTTCTAGTTCGTTTAGTCCAAAAAAAAAAAAAAAGGAAGGAACTCTAGAAATTAAATACCATGTCTCTCTGATAAATTTTGGGCACGTGAATGCAGAAATGTGAGAGTTAGGTGTAACACTAAATTATTTTGATCAAAAACATGTTTTTCCAACAAAATTTAAAAGAATATTACTCTACTCTTAGAACACGTTTAAAAACTCATATAAAATATATACATACGCAGATAAAGTATCGAATTTCAATATAAAAATAAAAAGTACAAAATCTTCGAGATGTGAGTAACATTCATATAGTACTTTTGTCAAGCATTATAACTGTAGAATTTGACGTGATATCATAAGCTTTAATAGTCGTTGAGCCAGAAGCCAAAATTAGAGCTTTTGGTTTCATCTATCGGGACTTGATGATATGTACCATTTTGGATTAACAAAGGCCTAAGGAGATCATTTTGTGATGATACTATGTAATTTGTAGTAGTTTTTAGACGGCATATTGAAAAGAGGAGCGCCATCTATCGCACATTGATACAAATGATTTTTTTTCCCACTATTACAAAATTAAATTTCAATGAAAAAATGGAAAGAACTAATATTTTTGAATATATAACATAATACAAATTATAGATTTGTTAAGATTTTATTTTAATATGGTTATTAAAGTTTTCAGTTGGATAAACAGTTCAAAAGACATTTGAGATGAAAGTTAACCGAAATCTTGTTTTGCATTTTAATGCATATTATTTTTATGTGGATAAGACACAGAAGTTCAAGAAGAAAGTAGTGTTGGTGGAACTATTCTATTAGTCTGTTTAGAAATAACTACTTCGGGACCAGCGGTGCACATATGCACCTTCAAAACGTTCTTCCATCACTTTTTTTTTTAAAATCCCTAAAAGAAGTATTTTTTCCTTATTTAATTAAGATATTCTTTTGTTTGCTAGACAAAATTATATTATTTCTCAAAAAGTTGTGTCAATCGAATAAAATTTTTGTAAAAGATGTTGGTCTCGAACAGGTTAATAAATAACAGAAATCGCGGTCTTCTGCACTGCTATCATCATCGGTTGATATTCCTGTGTCCAAATAATTTCACACATGTACATTTGAGGTTATTAAAAAGACACGCACATAATATGACACATGTTCTTAAACAAGAGCTTGATACCAGTTCCAAAGCAGCTTTAAGAGCAAGAGGACTTCCTCTCCACTGAAGCTCTAGAGCGGCTTTTCCCTCACTATATGGTCCAAAAATCCAACAATATTTATCTGGGGATGGAAGGTCAGGATCAGCCTGTAGGCACTTCTTCAAAATAAGGTCATATGGTAATTAGCTCACATTACCTATAGGTAGAGTGTATTTCTGCATGGCAAATGGCAATAAGACTCCACAGACTTCTTTTTTTATAGAAAGAAATACATAAAATATTGCGCAATGTCTTGATGTCTGAGTATTTGTGCTTTCCAAAATAAAGATGGTAAACTTACGACTCAAGTTGTTTATTTGTTTCTTCTGATATATCAGCTTCAGTATCAAGCGCCTTAAACGCATCTTGAAATTTTGTGTTCTAATTCCTCTTTTTAGCTTACCTGCAAAAGCACTTATTTTATCGCACCCGATACTGAATGCATTTTATACATTACACACCTCTTTACCTAGAAGTCCATGTGTATCACTCAAATTGTAGTACTTTATTTTACTCTACCATTAGATCCAAATTTCACAAATATTAACCCATCCTAGTTTTCAAATCGTTTTCTAAAGAAAATAATGTAGATAACAATAATATTTCTAAATCGAAACACTGGCGCATGGTGTACGCGAAATAAAAGTCGCGTATCATCTCTTCTTGGAAGCGGTCAATTTAATGGATTCTTCAAGTACAATTTATCGTGAAATTATGGCATCATTCTCCATTGATAACGTACATCATTGATGTATTCAACTATTAATATTAATAATTAATATTATACGATAATATTCATTCTGCTATTCTTGAGAAATAAAATGCATAAGCTATTTCGTGTTGTTCTCAATAGATAAAAATTGCTTATGTTTTCGTACTGTTTTGTTCAGAAGTATGTAACTTTTATAACATTACCAACAGTTCATATTTGTTTGTTTATTTCCTTATACTGACAACTGCCTGAATGTATCAAATACAACATCTCTTCTTTGAGAGGATGCATAATCTTGTATTAATTTAGAAAACAAGTTCTTTGCTAGTTGTCCAACTGATTGTAGCTCCTGCATAGCTTCAAAGAATGCACATACCGTCATTTATATTAACTACATCAAAATATGCATTCTTTTAGCAGTCGCAATTTTGTTATAACATCTATCAGTTTGATTTTTTTAGTTTTTCGCATTGAACCATCAAGTGTTGCTAAGGATCATAGACAACGACATAGATGGTAGGAAAAGGTAATTTTCATATCGAAATATCTTCGCTGTGCAATGATTATCATCTGAGTAAACAGATTTCTTCTGGTCTTATCTAAAAACTCCGATTTATTGAACTTTAAACCCTTTTTCTTCTTCAAGTCAGAAAATGTGTTTAGCTTCTTTATCTTTGGAAGTTTGAAAAACCCTTCTGACTTTGAGTCCTCAGACAGATATTTTCTCTTGAAATTTTGGTAAGTTTCTTCACCCATCGCATAAGCTTTGACCATGTTTTAGAAATTTTCTAAATTTGTAATTGCTCTAGTTCATTCTATTACCATGTCTAGATGTATCTATTCATTGAAAATCATGTACTGTAAACATTAGATAGCACGTCCATCTTTCTGGATCTTTCTCAAAGAGTTATCTGGATGTAGAACAGATCTTTCTAAAAAACGGATTTTGGTTCTTTCACGAATCATGTGAAGAAATATTACCTCGATATTAAAAATATACTTTAACTGAGCAGGTCTTTGACTGAACTTCTTTGTAACTTTTGACCCATGCGTGTCTTATTGTCTCTTTAATCGTTCTATTAATTTAGAAGCATACAAAACCAAGAAAATCTTTCAAATCACCCTGTTTTTCGGCAATCCAAATATGACGTCCATAAGTTACTTTGTTTTTTAAAATATCATAGTTAAATGTCATTCTATTGTTGGTGTGAATCCAAAAAAGGATGGTTTAACAAATTCGCTGACATGAAACCACACGAGCTCCTGGCTCAACGACGGCGGCCTTTTTTCCAATCAGGTGCCCATAAGCTACCTTGGTTTTGAAAATATGGATAAATGTCATTCCCGTGATGAATCCAAAAATGTATGTGTATGTTTTGACAAGTCGCTGATATGAAACCTCACGAGCCCCTATCTCAACGACGGTGGCCAATTATGGCTATGATATCACATGATATAATACCAAGAATTCCGTTCCAAGACGGAAGAAAGAAACAAGATATTTCTCAAACGGCATTATAGTCGGTCTTGGTGTAGCTCCTGCATCATCGGTTACGATTTCAGGAACGGGAGAGAAAAGAAATGAGCAATACATTTGTGCTCCATATAGCTTTTGAGATTATAAAGATATTTTTTTGTTAATAGATTGAATGGGTGTTCACGTTAGAACGGTTAGGGATTTAACAAATGTTATATTCTTGAGACTTGTACGTCGTGAAATAAGTTATTCTAGTAGTGTTTTTTATTTATTTCATTTTGTTGAAGCGAACTCATTCTAAGTGATCATGGTTTTAAACATTTCCCTGCTGTTTTTAAGAATCTTCTATATTGAAATAGTTAGTGTGGGTTATTTTTAATAATTGTGATGATTTATCTTATTTATTTCATTAAATGAGTCCATTCATTCATAAACGCACTACTGTACTCATGGATTTAATAAATTCAATCTACGTCAAATGGTGAGGTCACAGACCGATAGAGATTATGCATAAAAGATTGACTGCAGTGTATGCATTTTAACAATCAAACTCAGCAGAAACTAGAACAAAGTCAATTGTTTTTTTGCAAACAAAATAGAGTCGATTCTACATTTGTTTATGTACCATAAAATTACCTACTCTGCAGAACTCCCTTCTTAAAATGTCGTAGAGTCCGCAATTATTTGACTTAAATACTGCTAAAATCCCTTGTGTGCATCATAACGCATCAGATAGCTCTTGTTGTAACAATGTATCGATCTTGCGGTTTGCTACGCGACATCGCATGTAATCTTAAGTCTCAACTGTAGATAGCCTATATTTATCCAAGAACTTTAAAGTAAATAGCAGGCAAAACGACTCTAGTTTTTTTTACATATACCATTTTTTAAATTACTGTACCGCGTTTTTTCTTAATCCAGCGATCTTTTTACTCATTACGTTTTCAGTTGTTGTGCGAAGCGTTCATACATGTGTAAGTGACTGCAGCTTTAGCAAATTTCAATTATTTTTTAATTGCAGCACAAAAGTTTCTGCATTCAGTGATTCTTTTTGTTGGTATTCGGTGGGCCCATTGTGCCTCTGTGTGTGGTAGTGATAACATTTTTAACGATTTTAAAGCATTTTACGATTTCTATGCAGTGAGGCTTCAAAATCCTGCGGTGTTTTTCTGCTGTTGTTTTCGTGGTAGCTGCAAGCTTTTACATTCTTAACGAATTTCACATTTATTACAATTAAGCAGCGATTTTATTTTATTTTATTTTATTTTATTTTATTTTTTTACTGACATCAGCGCAACACATGTATTTTAGTGATCGAGTTGAGTGAATATGTTGAATTTAATCGTATATACTACATGTATTATTGTGAAGTACAGAGAGTAGATTTCAAGCACCGAATTTGAAGAAAAATTTTTTTTATTTAAGTTATTAAAGATGAATTATATTTTTCCTAATTGGTAAGTTTTTACTTATATGTATACTGAAAGACGTGTTTTTTTTTAAATGTAATAATAAAAGAAATAGCAAACACATTTGTAAAATAACTGAAACGTAAGTTACTCAAATCAGTGTAAATTCGTACAAAAATAGGTGCTCTTATTTTCAGTTTCATTTTTCAATAATTTTTAATAATAATGTAACATAATTCAGCCTATTAATTAATAAAAATCGTCCGTTAATAGCAATAAAATCGTATTCAAAATCAACGCAAAGCTCATTTCTACTCTCTTACATCTTTTAAATCTTAATCAGAGGTGCTGGGGATAGACATTAGTCAATCTATAGCCTTTAAAAACACAACAATGTTTTCATACTAGAAGACAATAAATATACTGCCTTCTGCATTAGGAAAAATCAGCATAGTTCCCGTATTGATTATAATACTGTCAATAAATGAAAACACATTGGCCCAATACCATTCTACATCTATAAAAATCTAATATTTTTCAAGACGATTATGCCTATTCACACGACAAATTTAAGTGTCGTATCTCTAGTACATTCCTTTGATTATTATCTTTATTGTTATAGTGTTTTATTTTGTCAAAAAAACCCACTAAATAAAAACTGGTGCACAGTTCATATTTATTTTCTTTCATTTTCATATTAATTACCATTACTTCAGACATCACAATCTTCATCTAAATACATAACTTAAAAACTTTTTAAGCATACGATGATATTCTTCGCGAGAAATATTTTACATTACCCAATATTTATTTAAAATAATTATTTTCTTTCGAAATCCATTAAGTATTTTATCCTCTATCTAAATATTATTACCTCTTTAATTTCGTGGAAAGACCATGTTTCTCAAGACCTTAGGTCAAGAAACATTAAGGTAATTGTATCGATAAAGTACAAGTTAAGCTCTTGAATCAGCTACACGTTATTCAAATTAATCTGTTTTACCAGCTCATTAGAGGAAAATAACGTTTTGCATCCGATAACACATATAGCTTGTTAGACATCTTGACAGCTGAGTACTTATTTAATGAATTAATTTAGGAGAGAGACGAATATTAAAGTTTCTAATTTGCTATACGTAGGATAAATACACATAGCGTAATTAAAAAGATTTTAATTAAAATATATCGAGAAACTTCATTATTGTCTAGAATCTTTCAATTTCTTTAAAACTTGTGTCATATGAAAAAGTGCATCATGTTTTATAATATTGTTATTGAGAAAATTAAAAATTGACACTTCTTCTCTTAAAAAAAAGACTTTTTTTTTATTATACAGTAATGTAATTCCCGAAGTAAATATACAATAACCTTTTCCGAGTCGCACAAGATTCAGGGTTTCCTTTATGTTTAGAAACTTGTCAAAGGAATTTATCTTCGAAATTAAAAAAAATAAATTACAAAAATAAATTTTCCCTAACTGCCCAAGATTTTCGAAAATGCTTCCGAGTAGCTTTTACAGTGTATTACTCAGTTCTCATTACCTAGAAAACCAATTTTTCGGATGCTATTAGGTCTCAAATAAATAAGGTACCCTGGGGTAATAACGCCAGGCGGGGTAATAACGCCAAGTGCTTATATTTTGCATAATTATGAAATAATCAGGTAAATGACACCCATGTGCTCTGCACAGAAGGGTTTTGAGTCATATAAATTGCAAAAAACAGCTTCAAGTTAATTTGTTTCATTTTTAGGTCTTATTGTTTTTACAAACAACTAAAATTAACGCTTGATCTAAAATTTGCGAGATACGTTTTGTGATGTGAAGACTATCTTTTTATCCAGAAATACTTTGTTAATTACATAAATTTGTAGTGCATTTCATGTACTTTTAAATTGTTGTTGAAGATTTTGGATATCTTCTCGAGATAATTTGTAATTTAAAATGTACTGCGCAATAACTATACCGGGGTAATAACGCCAATCCTTGACTTTAATACCCCGGTTGATTCCCTACAGTGGCCGAGCTACATCCTAAATGCTGATTCAAATAGACGCAGTTAAAACTGTCCAATGTTTCTCATATTTCTATTTAAGCGGTCTTTCGTAAGCAAAAAGAAGCTCACGGTCTGATATTCTTTTGCCTCATCCCCTCCTCCCACACCACACCTTTATTTTTCTTAAACTTTCACAAAAAATTGTACATTTTCAATAGCTTAGAATGCAATTTGTCAATTTCTAAGTTTATAGAGTTTGTATTTTTAGAATTGGGCTATCTACATGCAATTATTCCATCTCATTTCATAGTTTTGTTTGCATGGCGTTATTACCCATATAGGTGGGTAATAACGCCAAATAGCATTGGTCAAGAAAACACGCCATTACATTTTATGAATACATATCTGTTAAATTATTTTATTTTATATAGATAGTCAATGAGTTGCTGTATCAGATCCTATATTTGTTTGAAAAATACAATCTAAAACTAAGCCGTGAAAATTGGTGGAACCTTAACGTGGCGTTATTACCCCAGGGTACCTTATTTTGATGTTCAGCAAACATGTTTCACTGAAAAACATATGGTATTGGCAGCATTAATATTAACAAAAAAATTAATATGTTTCTGTAATATCTGTATGCACAATATCAATTTTGAAGCTGTAAATATTTAATTGAGGTCTGATAGGGTCCTAAAAACCGATTTTCTAGGTAGAGAGAACTGATTAATGCATTATAAAAGCTTTTCGAAAATGTTTCCGAAAGTTACGGTCAGATAATAAAAAATTATTTTTATAAATTCATCTTTAAATTTCGAAAATAAATTGTTTTCGATGTTTCTAAATATAAAGAAGCACTTTTCGGAATATTGGTTGGCTTGGAATCGGTTATCGAATATTTTCGTGCACGATTATAGTATATTTTCATATTTTAAAAATATTTGTCTTTTTCTATAGTGCAGTGAAAAGTGTCACCGAAAAATATCATAATTGAATTTTGAATGCGACTATTTACGTATAATCATATATGTCGTACTTAATGTTAAAAAAAACTCTGTGATTATAAATATTTATCTGCTTAGATAAATATTATTATATGACAAAAGTAGCATTCAAAGTTTAATTGCCAAATTTCCTTGGAAATCCTATTCGATCATCTTTTTCGTAACGTATTGCTATTTTAAACTTTGTAGTTTCAAAGTTTCTTTGAAATAACTGTCTTCAAGACGTGCAGCTTAAGTAGTTTAATAAACATAAGTTCTTCATACGCAATATTGTAAAGGAACTTAAACTGAAGTCTGATTCACTAAGCCAAAATGAAAATATAAAAGAGTAAAAATCTAAAACACAACAATAACCAAAAAAGATTGTTTGAAAAGTTTATAATAAAAAAAATTTCAAAATTGTACATAAAATCTTTTAATATAATTTTCAGTGTAATAATGTTGTATTTTAAACTTTTCAATGAAAACAAAAAATTAAAACTGAATAAAAGAAACTTATATCTCATTTTATGGTTTAAATTTCCATATTTTACATTTATTTTCATATTTCAATGTTTTTTTCAGAAATAAAAAGGAAGTTGTCATTGGATAATACAGTAAATTCTAAAAAATTAGGGATGTATATTGTCAAAATGTTTGTTTAAAAAATTCTCAAAATGCTTTGGTAGTACAAAAATTAATAAGTAAATCAATGGAACATGGCTTTTATTTTACATTTAATGGATTTCCGCATCTTCTAAAAGGCCGTATTAAAGTCACTGTAAAATAGGGATTCAAATTTAAAAAAAAAAAAAATAAAGAAAGAAAGAAAATAAAAATGAAATAAATAAAAATCAGCTGACGTTTCAGATAACGAAACTGCTTACTAGGGTGGGCCGAAAAAAACTTTTTTTCGATTTTCGATTATGGCGGGTGCGCAAAAGTGGCCACTGGTGGCACTCAGTTCATACAAAAAATTTGAGATTTTTTGGAAATTTCCTTACCCTGCCGCAAACGGCTTGAAGTTTTGCAAAAATGTTCATTTTTGAACTTTTTTTGAAAAAAATTTAAAAATGTTAAATTAAATTTATTTTGGTTGTATTTACTTGAAAAGGCATATTTAATGTACCAAATGTTTAAATAAGATCTGATCATGCATTATTTAATATCTATGTGTATTATAACTTAGGCTATTTTTATAGCTTTTTCGCGTATAATAGGCAAAAGTTGTATTTGTTTGAATCGATCGTTAGTTTCTGTCCCTTGGTCTTCTTTATATATTCTCTATGTGTTAAACGTCATATATTTGGGGAAAAGACAGCAGTATACTTCAAAAATAAATCTGGAAGGTGAGAAAGTGGTGAAGCAGGACTCTAAGCGCGCGCAATGATTCGACGTAATAATCAGGGAGTGAAGGACGAAATAGCTGAGAGCCAAAATGCGATAAAGGATTCTTATTATTTATCCTTGCTCAGTTACCTGCGACATTTGTTCAGTGTTAACGTGAAACCCTTTTGTTTTGATATGCAGTGCTTTTTGGGTCGTTTAATGTGCCATTATAGTGTTTTGTGCGTTTTATTACAACGAGCTTAGAAATGGCTAGTGTAAAGGGCCATGGCAATGCAAATACACGCGATAGCGTGAAAAGTAACTCTTTGGGGGCATCATGCATATTGAAAGAATTGCAATTGCCAACTTATGCTGATAATCATGCGCCACTATTACTGGTTGCTTCACCATGTAGAAGTTGTGACAGCAGAGGATACGAATCTCGTCATCGATAAAAACAAAGTCAGAAGAGAGAAATAGGAACTTGGAAAGAAGATACAAGCAGAAGAAGTTATTGAAAGAAGGAAAATTAAAAGCATATTTTTTGATGGTAGAAAGGATAAAAGTACATTCAGAGGAAGAAAAATAACAAGCAGCACCGTCGAGAGAAAGTCGAGGAACACATCACAGTGTTGTTTGAACCTGGTTAGGAATACTTGTGTCACTTGATACCTCGTTCCGTTACCTTGATACCTAGTCAGTTCAGAAAAGTCTAACTTGTGGTGACTTGGAAGATTGTATAATGATTTTGCTATTTCTTTTCCGTGACCGGAACAAGGCATTTCGTTGTAATAAAACGCACAAAACATTATAATGGCACATTAAACGACCCAAAAAGCACTGTATATCACCACAAAAGGGTTTCACGTAAACACTGAACAAATGTCGCAGGTAGCTTAGCAAGGATAAATAATAAGAATCCTTTATCGCATTTTGGCTCTCAACTATTTCGTCCTTCACTCCCTGAGTATTAGACGAGTCATTGCGCTCGCTTAGAATCCTGCTTCACCACTTTCTCACCTTTCAGATTTGTTTTTGAAGTATACTACTGTCTTTTCCCCAAATAAATGACGTTTGACACATAGAAAATATATAAAGAAGACCAAGGAACATAAATAATACAGAAACTAACGATCGATTCAAACAAATACAAATTTTGCCTATTATACGCGAAAAAGCTATAAAAATAGCCTAAGTTATAATACATATAGATATTAAATAATGCATGATCAGATCTTATTTAAACATTTGGTACATTAAATATGCCTTTTCAAGTAAATACAACCGAAATAAATTTAATTTAACATTTTTTAATTTTTTTCGAAAAAAGTTCAAAAATGAACATTTTTCCAAAACTTCAAGCCGTTTGCGGCAGGGTAAGGAAATGTCCAAAAAATCTAAAATTTTTTGTATGAACTGAGTGCCACCAGTGGCCACTTTTCCGCACCCGCCATAATCGAAAATCGAAAAAAAGTTTTTTTCGGCCCACCCTACTGCTTACTTTACTAAAAAAACTTTTAGTAAAATAACTTTAACAATTAACAAAGTACTTTACTTAAAATAACAAAAAGTTCGTAAAAGAGGAAGATTTTTTTTCCTATAAAATAAATGGTTTTTTACTGTTAGAAAAGGCGCCAGTATTTTTCTCTAAAAATAAACGTGTTTATTTTTTCTTCCTTTTTTTTCCAAAAAAAAAAAATCTTTTTTTTACAGTGGTGAAGCTACCAGAATAATTATACTTTTATTGAATGTATAACTGCGAGTTTATTCTACATATATTGCATATATTTAACTGCTACTATATTGCATATGTTTAACTGTGAGTTTATTCTACAATACACTCACTTGATATCATTGCCTGTAAATTTAATCACAGCATGAAAATATTAATAAAAAACTCTTGAAATTCTTTCATTCCAGATATCTGATTCCGACTGTTGCTTATATTTTTACTGTTTCTACGATAGTATTTTGAACATAAGTCCTTTATAATTGTTTTTAGAAATTTTAAATGCAAGTATTTGCGCACATAACCATACATATGTACAAAATTATGCATATTTCGTTGAGTAATGTTTATATAGTGTAAATAAGCTTGCATGTAGTAGAGGCCTGCACGGACACGGGCCTGGTGCGGCAGAGTGGTTCCGGATTTTCTAACGGGCCAAACCGGACCAGCATAAAAATTTAGAGGGCCTGCCAGCCCGTTATAAAGATTTAAGCAGAATCGATAAAATATGAGCTATTTTCGATAAATATGGCTTTAACGAGAATAAATATGAATGTGCGTTATGAGCCGACTAGTTCAATACAGAAATCAATACAGAAATGTAATTTATACAGTGTAGAGATCGACATCGGACGGTTACACTGTATCTAACCTGGGCAAAATATTTTTTTAGCAGACTCGTGCCGGGCCGAGATCAGGCTTGAATTGTTTTTCTACATATAGACGAGCCGAGCCGGAACTAGACTTAATTGTTCTCAAGATGTGTAGGGCAGACAACATGATTTGTAAAATTATTAATGACGATAACGAACTTAAGTTAACGTAATCTTTGGATATATACTTTTTGGTGGTTCCTAAATTCACTTCTAAACAACGCGAAAGTTTGACACATTTTCTGACAAACTTTTAATTATAAAAGTATAAAATTGACAAGCCTGACTATTGAACAGATTTGGAATGGAATGGCGTTTTTCATATTTGTTAAATAAAATACTTGCATAAACTTGTTGACGTATAAGAGATTCTTGTCGAATGGTTAAAGATTTTTCTCCCATCCCGCGCCGTCGCTTCCGAAAATTTTCTTAAAAACACTGACTTTGACAGCATTTTCTTAAATTGCTTGTATCTAAAATGGATAACGCCATTCAAATACTCAATTTCTAAATAAAAATACATGCTAATCTTATGCATTTTCGAAAAATAAAAGAATTCAGAAATGTATCAGAAAGTAGTTTCTTTGGATTTGAGAATAAATTTGGATTTTGAATCTTTAACGAAATGTTGTAGAAATATTTTTATAAATCTACTGTTATTATACAGCTTCAAAAGTTACGATGTTTTTAACTTTCCTTTTTTCTTTCATTTTAAACCATATTAATTTTTTAATGAAACTTTATCTGAATGTTGAAAATCTCAGAATCTAAGTCATAATTGATGATGCTATTGTGTATTTCCTGTAAAATATACTGTAAAATCATCCCATAGATATATATGCAGTATTCTTTAAAAAAATCTTAATTATATGATAATAAATCTGATATTTTCAGAAATTAGTAGAAAATGTGTTGGGCCAGAGCTGGCCGGACATGTTTTCACTGATTTCTGCACGGTCGGACCAGGATCGGACTGAACGTTTGAGTTTAGCAACGGGCGGGGCCGAAGTTACTTTCCTTTGGGCCGGGCAGAAACCAGACCTGAAAATTCCGGCCCGTGCAGACTTCTAGCATGTAGTGAATGTATTTAATTTTAAATCTATTTATATGATTATTCTTGGTCCAAATTTGGTCTAGTATTTACTACCCCGATTTTTTTTAACTTAATGCTTTAAAATTTTCAACAACATTAAGTGATATTTATCATTTTACGTTGAAATATACTCCAGAGCAAATTACATGCAGATTTCTGAAATTTGAAGTTGCGCTTTCTTTTATACTTAAACTGACAAATCTTGAATTATTTTTCATTTTCAGTTGTAAAAATAATAACTTTTTATCTCCTTTAATTTAGTAACAACAGTTGCTTTAAGCTCTCTCTCTCTCTCTCTCTTTTTTCCTAATTAAAAACATTGCATTGCTTTTCCAATTAGGAATAAATGATTACTACTTCAGTTACTTTTATAGGTCTTTAAATTACATTACTTTTAAATAAATTATAAAAGATCCTGTTGACATCTTACAGAATATCATAAAGAAGTAAAAAATCATAATGAGATTTTTAAAAATGGACAAAGAAGAATAGCAAATTTTTGCACATTAAATTAATTTATTATAAAGAGATAAAAGTTATACGAATTGAATATTTTCAACTGAGCAAAAAACTGCCCGGGCCGGAAATCGAACCCAGATACTTGGCTTCAGCCGGCTATCGCCCAGTTAGCTTGACAGGTAATGCATTGGCCGTGTAAGCCAAGTATCTGGGTTCGATTCTCGGCCTGGGCAGCTCTTCGCTCAGTTGGAAATATTCAATTCGTATGATAAATTTACCAATCAGTTAGATTGTGTTAAAATAATATTAGATTAAAATCACTCACACATGAGATTAAATGGGAAGAGGATATTTTATTTTGGTGTACATCTTTTTCTGTGAAGTTTATCATGTGGGTGATAATAAGTGACATGCAGTTTTGTTTGAACGTAAAAATAAAATATTTTAGTTATATCGTTATCTTGGACCGAACGAAGCATCAAAATTGGGTTTTGCTTTTGGTAAATTACATTGGTATTACTATGAACTTATGGGCAATAATAACTGAGGTAGCCTTTTATACAAACCTGTAAGCTAAGATACACAATTTTCATAGGAAGAATAAATAATTTTGTGTTGGGGATGAGAAGACATAAAGGTATTTAACCAGTCAGAAAGCATAATCAGCCGTCAAAACCTTTTTTTTTTTTTTTTTTTTTTTTTTTTTTTTTTTTTTTTTTGTCTATTATTTAATGTCAAAAGTTTTGTCTATACTTTCACATCGTATAAAGAATATTTTCATGCAACTTTACACTGTTTAATTATTTATTTAAAAAACTGAATTAGTTTTCGTAATAGAGGAAATCCAAGTTAATGATATAAATAATCATGTCAAAATCTCTATATTTTTACATTAATTTTACTGATAATATTAAAATGTCATATTTGACGTAAATTAATTAACTTAAAAAATTTTAGATTTTTTTTAGAAAGAAATTTTAACACAATCTACTGTTTTTGATATTCTTCTTTTATAATAAAAATAAAATCACAAAATCTTTGAAACTCTCATTTTAAAAAGATATAAAATTTTATTGGTTCATTATATTTCAATAAGTTTTTACATTCTAATAACAACTAAATTTAATTTTTTTTTCACTAAAACATAAATGGTCATTAAATTTAAAAAATATTTATTTAAATAAAATTTATTTATAGTAAGTTTGAGAAATAATAAAATGTTCAGAATATTATTTTTTTCAGATTAAAAAAAATCAAATTTCTTACATCTTTAGATAACGTATTATATGTTTCAATTTCTGCTTATTATTTAATGTTTGGAGGTAAATTTTATTCTATTTTCATCGAGACAACTTTAAACTACACGGTAAAGACTTTAGTTGAAATAACTTAATTTTGGTTAATATAGTCCCAATCAAAAATTTTGGTTGGAATGAACTGTTTTTAAATAAAATTGTGTTAAATTAAAAAAATCGTTTGATTAGTCGAACTACAATTTGGCCATTCCAACTAAAATATTTGCTTGAGGCTATATTAACCAAAATTTAGTTTTTTCAACAAAACAGCTTTTTCCGTCTAAAAATAAAAAAAAAAAACATTTATAAATCTAGCTGATCGTGTGTGAATTTTTTTAAACAAAATATTTTGCTATAGCAAAGTTTTTTTTCTTTAAAATTTTGGATTTATTCTCATAAATTTTAATGCGATATATTAATTCACTAATGGAAAGAAAGAATTGCCCAAAATAAAAGGGTAAAATTAACTAGCTGCTCAAATTAAGACAGCGTTGTAAAACACCGTATTTTTTCCTGATTCATTTGCATCGTAAATATTTGTATTCCTGTTGTTTTATCAAGAAATGGGCTTGATTTCTAAACATTTATGTTGAAGAAGCTAACTATTTATCTTTTAAGAAGCTTTGTTTAAAAAAAAAAAAAAAAAACCCGAAAATCTTTTTACGAAACATTTTATATTGTCAACAAAATGTTTTATTGCTCAAAAAAATAGTGTAACTAGTTTAGGCTATCCTTCATCAGATATCATATGAGACGTTATTTGTAGTAAAATATTAATTAAAAAATCTCATAAGCATTATCAATTTCAGGTGCTTTATCGTGTTAGAATTGCGTTTTATTAATTGCTTTTATTTACGAAGTGATGTAACTTACTGAAAATATTTGGCTGTAAAACCAATTTTGTTCACTTTAATCCTCTTTATTAAGTACTTTTTGACAGAAAAATTTCTCATATAAGTGTAGATTTCTTACGTGGAAAGCAAAAAATATCAGAAGTTAAGAAAAATGAGAAAACTATATCAAGATATTTTTATAGAGAAATTCAATGATAAAACTTTTGGAATTTATTACATGCATAACTGTTGCGGATTTAAGATTTTATGTAAATTTTAAAAATCAACTTTCGCTAGAGAATTTCAGATCGATATACATGAGCTACTCCCCAAAAAATTATTAACATCAAATAACTTATAATACAAAATTAAACGAAAAACATCATTAAATATTTTGAATATAAGTAGAAAAGAAAAAGAAATGTGTTTCAACTGAATATGCAAATGATAAATATATATATATAAAACAAATAATATCATCGGGAAACTCTTAGCTTGCTTTTTGTTTCTTTTTACAATTTTGACAAAGAAATTGCTTTTTTGTAAAACAAAGTAAATGTTTTCTGAGTTTTTGAACTTTTAGCTGTATCTAAATGGAAAATACACATTAAATCGTATGTTTAAAACTCCTGATACTTATAATTAGAGTTTCAGAGATAATGTGTTTACAGATACAGACTATGTTTAAACTACATGAATTTCATAGTTCAAAATTGTGTCAGTTTAGTTTACAAAAGCATAGAATTTTTTTTTCTTTCTTTTTTAGGATTTTTACATGGAAATTTTACATAATTTTTCTAAATATAACATGTAGATGCAAAACATCTTATATTTTTTTTTATCTAAATCTTTTAAAATGAATCTGAAAATTGTTTCATGCATTTTCATAACTGGAAATATACATTTATGACAATCCAACTTGAAAATAGTAAGTGGATTTAAAAAGTTCAGACTTGTCGCAAAGTATAATAACCATCAATAATAACTACATTTTTCAGCACAAAAATTATATGCATAAGTATGCAACTTTGGCACATTATTTGGTGCTGTAAATTTCAGTGAGGTTTTAATATATATTAAAAATCAAATGTTTTTTTAACAGGAATGGTGTGGGCCGAATGCAAGCAATTATGGGAAGAAGGACTGAAAGCATACGTTCGCCAATGGTGGAATTGGTTAGATTTCATTATGCTCAGTCTCTACTTGACAACATTTTCCTTGAAAGGCGTCGCCTACATTCAAGTTAAAAGTGGACGCTATGGACCTCGCATACTTACTCGAGCAATGTGGCCTGGAAATGATCCATCTCTCATTGCTGAAGGAGTATTTGCTGTTGCCAATGTATTTAGTTTTGCCAGAATCATTTATCTTTTTCAAACAAATCCTCATCTAGGACCTCTTCAGATTTCACTAGGATGCATGATCATTGACATTGCCAAATTTCTCTTTATATTTTTTCTTGTCCTGACATCATTTGCATGCGGCCTTAATCAGCTATATTGGTACTATGATTCCAATACTGAATTTTGTGAAACAAAAGTTGTGAATGGTGAAAATGTCACATTCAATTGCCAATACAATCCGGATGCATTTATGACGTAAGTATTGCATGCTTCTTAGCATTTCAATTTTGTCTGTACGTGGTTTTGCTTTAGAAAATGCATGTATTTTTCATTGATATTTTTATAAACTGTGATGTATTTAAACCTAGTGTAGAATGTTATATAATAATAACATGTAAATAATATATTTTATTATGTAAGCGATTATATTTTGTATTATACATAACAGAACCCTTTCAGTTAAAAATCATTGCAAGGTAAACTTTGTACGCACTGAACTAAGGATAAATCACGTTCGTGGCAAACAGATCGGTATTGTTTTTGCACATCTCTAAAGTTTAATTGAATACTCATATGAAACAGTTCGCTTACACATAACCTGACTGTCGAAATATTATTTTTTTTCATTGTATGTTTTCGTAATTAGCGTGGGAAAATAAGACCATTCTAGGTAAAAAAAAATTAGCATTTGAGTTCAACTCTTGAATCAAATAAACAAAACATACTAAACCGGCAATATTTTACGTTTCGTAAAATTATTACAGATGATTCATTATTTGAAGGTTAAAATAGTATTATAGAAGATAAGTTGTAATGATATCTTTAGGATTTCTTCCGAAATTAATCTATAGAATATGCAGTTTAGGGAAGGACAATTAAGGAACTAATGAGAAGTGTAGTTATCTCTTCTCATTCGTCTTCCAATTGATGAAAACTTAATTAATTCTTCTCGCTCAATTCTTGACAACATGCGGAAACAAAGGCCACTTCTCAGAGTCCCAAATCAATTAATTTTTGTGCTAAATGTTTGAAAAATATATTCACCAGTTATCCAGTCAGATTGTAATTAACGATATAAGTCTACAATGAAAAACTTTGACTAATTTTAGCTCTTCTTAATATAATTGTTAATGTTGAATTTAAAAATTATAATAAAAATGATGTATCGTGCCCCATTTTCCCATAAACTTTTCATAATATAAGCGATGTTAATATCTGCTTACTTTAATTTAGAACACCATTTTAAATTAAATGAAAAAATATTTTTTAAACAAAAAACTTTCATATTCTAAAAATTAAATGTATGCAATGGTGCACATTGCATTAAAAACTTACTTCATCTATTTTGGAGTGAATCTCAGGTATGATGATTGACCACAAGCTCCATACAAATTTTGTTATGTTCGTTTAAAGATTGTATAATGGTATCCAAAGCTAATAAAAAAAATCAGGTTTGATATTCAGTTTATCTGGAAACGATTTTAATACCCACGATGATGATTGCCCTTTTTATTCATCAGATGTGAATGATTATAACACTACCAACAAGAAAGCCTTAGTGTGCCGAAATCTGCCTTCTGTTTTATTACATGTTCCATATAGTTCATAAATTCAGAGCACTCTCTTCCAAGATATATTTGAAGACTAAACTAATTCTAATTCAAGTAATCTTGCAATGATTAATTTCAGTGTAATATACACAATGGTGCGCCCCAAAATTCTGATTTAATCAGAAGTTTTGGTCTGTCTAATGGACCTTCCAAAATTTTCTTTTCTAGACTAAAAGAAAATCTTGGTAACGACTAAAAAATTACTACATTGTAAACAACCAGAAAACAGGAGTTTATGTTTTAGTTTGCATAGAATATCGACTAATTTTTTTTCATGAATATGAATAGATAAGAGTGACTTTAGACATGGGGATATTTTAACTATTCTGAAAGCAAACTTAAAGCTGTTTCGCACATAATAAGCATGTTTTTGTACCTATTTTACCAAGGTCGGTGGAATATTAGCATGATTATTTATTACTGCTCAATAATGAAACATAAAATTTAGAGCCATTATATAATAGGAAATGAAACACGGATTTACTAGCAAAAATAAAGAAGTATAAGACTTTACATGAAGGAAAATAAATTATTTATATTTTAATGCACTCCATATTTAGAATATATTTATGTTTTTTACATTATTATACACATTTCCATATTTCTATTTTAACATACATATAATTTTATAACACTGTTTGTCATTAAGACCATAAGATCATTGTGCCTAAATGAGACGCAATTCCTCATAGTTTTGAGACACATAGGGATATTTGGCATTTTATTAAATAAACATGTACAGGGTGAACATGAAGTCCCAGCCCAATTTGTAGAAATAATTTATTCATGAATTTTATCTTTCAGTAGCATTATATTGCATATTAGTACTTTTCAACATGATATCCATCAAGTTCGGAACTAGTTTAACACCGATTCAGTGCAGCTCGAAACACTTTTTCTATCATCCCCACGGTGATCATTTCGAATGCTTGGCTTATGTGTTTTTTTAGGACTGTCACATTTGTAACCTTAGTCTTGTAGATCTTTTCCTTGATGAACCCCCATGCAAAAAAATCCACTTTTTGTTCACCATTTTTCGGATATTTCCTGGTGTTGTAGCCTCTTTTCCAAATTTTCTACGAAACGTCTTCCTGACCTTCTCGAATGTCTGACCATGCAAACGTGCCGCTACAACCGTAATTCATTCTTCTGTTGTTAGCATATCCTCGGAGTATCATTCACCTGTAATATAAAATCCATGCATTAATTATTTCTGCAAAATGGGCTGAGACTTTATGTTCACCCTGTATTTTATTAAGCAGAAAATAATTGAATATTGTGCCTTTAGTTCATAATTAATTTCTTTTGCAAAAATGAAATCAATATCTGTTATATAATCACACAATATAAGACTGTCGCATTTGGATGATTTTTTACGTACTTACGGCAGTTAAAACGTAAATGAGACCTCCAAAATGTGACAGTGCTTTTTATTCATGAAAATTCATGTTAAAATATTCGTTTATTGATTAACTACTGTGATAGAAATTGCCGCATAATTACTGTGAGCAGTCTCGGAGACTACTTTGTGAAAGATAAATAGAAGGCTTCATTACCTCATAGGATAATGTTCATGTACATGACAGGATTCGTATGGATCCTAGAATTTCCAGAACAGGAAATTCCTCGGTAGTAGTGTTTTCTTATAGAAAATCTGTGCCGAAGATAAGTCGAAACGCCGTTTGTTTGAACTAGATTAATTTTTTTACTAGCTGACCCGCCCGGCGTTGCGTGATAACCATGATGTATAAAAAAAACTATAATATTGACAAAAAAAACTTTTCTAAAAGCACAAAAATTTGAAAAATTGTTACAAATCATTTCGAAAATCGCACTGAAAATCGCATTAAAAATCGATGAAATTCAAAAATCGTAGCAGACTAAATTCAGTAAAATAGGCTAAAAGTTTCAAAGAATTTTCCTTTTATCATTTTCGAAAAATAGCCATATAATGCGAAAAAATACTAAAAATCACATTAAAAAATTCGTTAAAAATTCAAAAATTGCTGGACGAATTACAGATAAGCTTTATTGAAAGAGAACTAAATTTTGTTGGATTAAAAGAAGAAACCGCATTCCTTTCACTAATATTGGAAAAATCACCTCAAAACATAAAAATCACCTAAAAATCGACTAAAAAATTAAATAAAACAAATGTAATAAAAAAATCGAAAATCGGGCTTCGAGGAGCAAAACTTCATATATAGAGGTACCTTTACCCCGAATTCTGTAACTCTACGTACAGCAGTCTCTTCGGAACAAAGCTGATACACTCACAAACTTTTCTTTCTATTACTGTAGATTACCGTGGATGTTCTAAATTATTCCTTTATTACTGATTCATTAATTTTATGTTTTTCACCTTTTTTACACGCAATTTAAAAGTACGCATAAAAAAATCTATAATATTGACAAAAATGAAAAAAATTCATTCTAAAAGCACAAAAACTCGAAAAATTCTTAAAAATTGCTTCGAAAGTCGTACTGAAAATCGCATTAAAAACCAATGAAATTTAAAAATCTTAGCAGACAAAATTTAATAAATTAAGCTAAGAGTTTAAAACACTTTATTTTTATATAGGTCGAAAAATAGCCGCAAAATGAGAAAAAAATACTAAAAATCGCATCAAAAATTTGTACTTGTTACATCGTAAAGAGCCGGCGAGTCCGCCTGGACTTTCCATATTTGTTTTAAATCCTTTATAACCCTTTCCAAATTATCTTCTTCTATAGATATTACCATAACTGAGAATCCCTGGTGTCTCCTCACATCTGTTCTCTATAATGGTGGAAATTCTGAGTCTTGATTCTCCTACTGTACCGCGGAATATATTTCTTACAAGCGCCTTCTTACATATGCCTTGTTATCCGTTACCATTGTCTGCACGTTAGTTTCATTAGCAACACTCTCCCTGTAGGCCTTCACCAGCCTAATATTTATATAATCAAAATACTTTCTCCCCAATTTCATTATTTCCATAGTCATTTTACCACCACTTTTTTTACAACTACTTTTTTCTAGCCTCAATTGCATCATAAATCATAGTATTCACCTTTTGTATTGCTATGGGATAGTCTTTAGCATATCTATCTTCGAAAAATCTATCCAATTTAACCATTTCCTTAATTATAAATGCCTTAAAACACTCAACAACAGTATTCTGAAAAGGGTTATCATCGAAGTTCATATACGCGGTGTAAAATACGACAATCACCCGGAGTCGGTAATTCAAAGAACAAGCTTTCAGCTTATACGTAGACAACCTCTATCAGAGAGAGAAGACGTCTACGACAAAAATTTCAAACCCAAACACACAATGACGTAAATCAGAACTAATATAAAAATCACAATAACCTAATCTATTCCTATATCATGAGAAGACGTCTACGACAAAAATTTCAAACCCAAACACACAATGACGTAAATCAGAACTAATATAAAAATCACAATAACCTAATCTATTCCTATATCATGTGATACAAATCATAACGCACAAACATGCACAAAATAGTAAGCATACACTAGACATGTTACAATAGAGCTATACAATTTAATAAACAGAATCAATAACATAAACTCTCTCCACTTGCGTCATCAACCCATTATGCAAAGTTAGTATCAGCAACATATACTACTGCACTAAGTCAAAAACTAGAAAAAAAAGATAAACTAGAAAGCGAATACACGAAAGAACTAAATTAACTTTATATACAAGATGGCAATATAGACAAAAAACAGAAAAAGGCCACCGGCAAAGAAAAAAGGTAAGTAATTAAAATTAATAAATACTTAATACAACGAATATAACACATATCATAATAAACACCCTGATTCGGAGAAGCAAAATAATGACCATGGTAAAAAACAAATATTCATAGAATTAACAAAAAATGAGATAGACTTTGACACAAATCGTGAAATAAGCCATCTCATGAACAACAAGAAAATCAAAACCTCATTAATCGGGCCTGCGTGGCTGAGTGGTTAAGGCACCACGCCGCTAATCGTGAGGTTGTGGGTTCGAATCCCACTGGCTCCATTGCACACACTCTTTGTGTGGAGCTCCTGGTTGTACTTCTCTTTTGTTGTAATACTTCCTTGTGTGCTATCTCGTCCCTGTATACTGACGATGGCTTATAAGCAGGCTTCATGTCGAGCACACAAGTCAGATGCATGTTATTCAATAAACAACAACAACAACAACAACCTCATTAATCAGTAAATATTCGCAGAAATAACATTAAACTAACAAAAAAAGAACGATTGTGGCACAAATTACAACTAATATATATTAATTGGCATAAAATGATTCATATTTACCAAACTTTAAAAGATTTTAAGGCAGAACTCCAAAAATAAAAAAACAATCGACATCAATGGCAGACAGCAGGGATTTTGCATTTTCAGTATAGCAGATTTGACGACAGATTTCTTTCGCATTTTTCAGGAAAATAATACGCCCTAGGATTATGGTTCTTTAGTTAATTTTTTGTACACCGAGCAAAGATTCTCGATATACATAGTTTATGCAACCTTGAGAAAACACTATATCTAAAATGATAGTATGTACTTATTTAGAATAAAATTTAAATTTCAATATTTTGTAAAATTATCTATATACAATAAAATTTGATATAATTTAATAGAGTTATTAATATTTAGTAGTAACTCGTATGAATCAATTATTTGAAGGGTAAAAAAAACTCATAAGATTGCAATATGAGTATGAAACAAAAAATTTTCTTTGTCTAATCACATGGTTTTACAAAATATAAAACTGTAAATTTCATAAATTTACAGTTTTTTTTTAAATCCCAAAATATCATTGATGCATCATACTACTATATACCTTTTGCCGAATTCTGTACTTTGAAACGCCTTTGTGAATTTTTTGCTCGACTGTAGAAACTTATTTTTTTAAGAAGATGTTTAGTAAACTGCAAATATGCGAAAAAAAAAAAACTAACGTTCTTGTCAATTTCTTTTCACATTAAATATATTTTGCATATGTCTTAGCTTTTATTTATATATTAATTAATATCTCTTTAATATGTATGATACATTTCTGATTAGCAGTTATTACATTAAAACTTGTACCCATATAACTACACATTTTACTTTACGTTTACATTAAGCATTGTTACAATATGTGGACAGTGATTATTATACCTGCTATTAGTGTGATTAGTTATGAGTATAAGCGTAATTAGGTATAAGTATTGTTACAATGATATAAGTGTAAGCCCCATCTTTGGAACAACAGCTGCCTTTGACATTCATTGATATCATACCAATTAACACTGCTGTTCAATTCAAATATCGAAATACATAGTCAATCTCGAATCAAACATATAACTGTGCCCAAAAGTATTTAAACTAATATCGTTCTTTCACTTTTCTTTGGTATAACGATAGGAAAAATGAATATTCTTTAAATTTGTACATTGTAAAAAAAATGTACAGACAACTTTTGGAAAACACGCAAAAAACGAAACATCAAACAAAAATTTATAAAAATAATTTTGAGATATTTATAAAAAGAAATATAATTTATAAAAAGATTTTTGAAATATATTCCTGTATACTTTCTGTATTATTGTACTTACGTTCATAGTTTTAGATATTAATTTTAAAAAAGCTGATTGCTTGTATAGTTATAAAAAGTTTCAATTCTCAAGATTTCATGCATTTTACAATACTAAGTTCAACTAAATAATTAAAAAAGGACATTCCAAAAAAAGTTGGAATAAAGAAAGATTTACGCACATTTGCTTAGTTTGCTTTTCATTTTTGAATTATAGATATAGAGTCTCTGCTTTAGAGCTTTATGCATTGTTTAACTACAAAACCTATATATTTTCGTAATTTTCAGATTGTACGTAATTTTTCATATTATGTCTTTTGGGCCTTTAAATTGAAAAAAAAATTTAAAAGAAAATATACCTAAAAAATGAATATTTTAAATATTTAAAATTTAAAAATGTTTGTATATTGTAAGTACTGCAATATATATAAATTTATTGTGTATTTTTTTTCTCCATAAGAATCCTCCAAATTGTAAACAAAATTCATCGCTAACAACGGATGTCAAATATCAAAACTCGAAATTTTACACGTTTTTCTTACTACACTGTAAAAAAAAAAAAAAAAAAAAAAAAATCCATTAAATTTGCGACAAAATTAGATGTAATAAAAAATTTATATCTAATTTTACTGCAATTTTTACGGCAAAAAATGCTGGCAACATTGCTGCCAGCAGTTTTTGTCGTAAATTTAACGGATTTTTTTTTTTTTTTTTTTTTTTTTTTTTTTTTTTTTTTTTTTTTTTTTGCGGTGTACATAAAAATATAAATCCCAGTCATTTTCTAAATGTAAAAAAAATAGCATCTTGTTACTTTCTTTTCTTTTTGTTACTGATTTTCAACGTTGTTTTTATAATGAAACTGTTTAAAATTTACTGAATACGTTATAATTGAATAACTTAAATGGAATAATTAAAAAAACAATAAAAAAAGAAATCCTAAATAATAAAAGGTAATCTGTAAACAAAAGTATAGTGTTTATTAACTGTTTAGCACGTTTTGAAATAATATTAAACGCGTTCTATACACGCGCGCTACGTGTTCATTTAAAATTACAAATATGCATAGACCGTAACAGTGATGTATACTGAGGGTGTAACTTAAATGGCGGATTTGTGAAAACTGCAGGTGAGACAATATCCAATCTTTCGCTTATCTAGGATCTCTAATAGTTTAAGCTGTACCGTGCCATCTGGTGGCAAAATTTCTATTTTTTGCGAAAAAATTGGCCTCACGATCTGCATAAAATATAAAATATATTTGTGTTTCATTTGGATCTGTTAAGTACAAACGGAGTACCAAGGCTCTGAGTACCGCCAATGTAATTTTAACCACCCTGTTCAAAGACTGCAATAACATAAGTTTTCTCGGTCAATAATCGAGTATAAATAAACTGTTTGCATTCTACATATTTTATCAGTAATCCTATTTTCAAAGTTACTTAAAAGTATTAAAGTTGAAGTATGAACTATGATGTTCTTTACATTTAATAAGTTTTACAATGCATTTTGTGACTGAAATTTTGGACTATATAAAAAGAAAATTAATATTAAAAAATAGTGGCACTAATAATGACAGAAAATTTTGCAGCGTGGAAAGTCCTTGTTTTCAACCAGTGCATAAAAGAATTTATAAAAAATAAATAAATAAATAAAAAACATCGAAATTCTTTTCATTTAATGGGGGCTTTTCAATGCATTTCGTGACAGAAATTTGAGATTAACACTTTATCTACTGTATTATGAAATTAAATTGACATAGTTTTATTTTATTCATGAAAAATGACTAAAAACGAAAATTTGATACAATTACAATCTTGTTTATGTTTCGATTTTGTTAGCAGTCCTTTAGTTTATTTATTTATTGAACACATACGTCTGATTTGTGTGTTTGACATTAGAGGCCCGCTTGTTACTCGTCGTCCATGTCAAAGGCGAGATAGCACAATGATATTTACAACACCAGAGAATTACATCCTAGAGATACCCAAAGACAGTATAAGGAAGCTTGCGGATGTTGAACGCGCAGTTCACCTACGCTCTCAAGCAGTTAATGATGTGTCTTAACTACTCTGCCGCGGTGAGCCCGGTCCTTTAGTTATGTGAAGCCTATATTTCAGGGAAACCATGTACTCTTGCATCTCCACTGATGCAATATAGGAATTTAAATATGTAATTTCTAACACCTCAAAAAAGAGCCGGTGCTACATTTTATTCAATTTCCTATAAAAGAATAATAATGAGACCGAAAAGAAATGCCAGTGAGACCATTAAAAGACTAGAATTTAATAATTACATTATAAAGCGGATAAAAACGATGAATAACTACATAGACGAATAGAGAAGAATATCTTTTCTCCAATGCACCATGTATTGGTGGTACTTTAAGTACTGCCGAATAATTAAACCGTTAAATCAAATACATGCGCCATTCTAATAAATAACATAGCTAGTCAAATTGTATTCTAAGATAATAATGAACACACAAAAAAAAATCCAATACTTATCTTATGTCTTTTACTATGTTTGTAGCAATAAAAAAAGCATGTGTCACAATCTTTACAAAATGTCAGCACAAAACACATCGACTTTTTCAACGGTAGCCCCCTTCCTTGCTAAAATAACAAGCCTGAAACTACTGCTGTCTGAAAAAGTGGAGTTAAAGAGGTTTTTCTTTTGAAAAGCGTCATTAAATTATTAGCAATATTCACTATGGGATGGAAGTTTAAAGTGAGTGGTACTTTTAAGTACTGTCAACAGATAAAGGGTTAAATAAGACGAAAACTTCTATTCGAAAACACTGTCCCTAAAGATAAGAAGAAGTCGCACCTGCGCAATGACTAATTTTATTTTAAATGCAGACTTATATATTCCATATTTTCAACCCGTGTATAAAAGGATTTATACAAAGCAAACCTGAAGTTTTTTACATTTAATACCTTTTATAATGCATTTCGTGAACTACTTTTTCTCTTTTCTCTTTGCTTGCTGAAACTTTGTTATACATCCAGAGCAGACATGGAATTTTACGCAAGATATTTTTCAATAAAACACTCTTTTCTCCCATTGATTCTTTCAAATTATAGAAATGAACCTGACCTAAAAATTTTAAATTCTTACATAACTGAAATCATTTGTTAAGTCTTTGAGAAAAGCAACTACTGAGGCTGACATCTCCATTCATTGTTATTGAAACGTACATTTCCTACGTTACTAATTCTCTTCAACGAAAACTATCTTTTGTTTGCTTGTGTCTTTCACAGAAATAGTCTGAAATGAAATACAGGAAAAGTACATCAGAAAACATTCACCAAAATTTGGTAAAATATTATTTCAAATGAGAGAGGTGCCGAAAATAATTTAATCGGCAAATTTTCTAAAGAATTTCGAAGTTTCTAGTTGATGCTTTCTCTCACTGAGAATTAAATTAACTCGTTCAATAAAGTTATCAAAAACAATTTCCAATCATATGAGACTGTTAAGGATTGAATTTTGTAAGATGATTACACGTTTATCTCAAATTTATGTTATTAGCCTTAATTTTTCAATTGATATTAATTATGAGTTATATGCATGGGCATTACAAATTGTCGATAGATGATACTATAATATTTTTTTTATTTTATTGGATACAAATAAAATGCTAGTATAAATCAATATTGATTATATTGGGGCTTAATATTTTGCCGTTGTTGCAAGTATTTTCAATTAAATGCCAATATCTCTTAAACATCGGTTTTATGTTAAAAATATTTGCGATGAAATGCAATTATTATAGAAATATTGGCTTTGCAGTGGAAATTGCTGTAAATAATGCGCCAATAATAAAGAAATTATGGCTTTATATTGGAAATATTAACATTGAAATGGTGCAATCTTTGCTGATAATATTGTTGCCATATCAGCAAAATTAAAGTTTTTGATTCACCGTGTTGCAAATTCCCCTCGGACTAAAGGATTAGTCCGGTAGCGTATGAGAAGAAATTTACCCACTGAATCAATTTAAGAGATTAAATAATATTTATTTACAAAAAGTCTTATTTAAATAATAAAATTATTCAGTCGCGCATTTTTTCAGGGGTGAGTTCTGAGTCTTGTGCGAATGTTCCCGGAACACAGAAAGTTTCCAATTGTAGTCTTACAGTTTTTAGATTGACCAATTCCCGTGTCATATACACAAAGGTCACCATGGACCTCGACGAATTTTGCTTCCTTCCCTCCTCCTTGTACGAGGAAAATCTTTTCTCCAGAATCTCACTGGACTGCCTCTCTGATCCCAGGCTTTTTCACAACACACAACAACACTCTCTTTTCTCTGGTGTCCTCACTTGAAAAGCAACCTGAATAGGGAGGGGCCCTCTAGAACCTATTAGAGCACCTCCACATGATGTCAGTCTTAACGTCTTCTATGATTGGTCACCTGAAAATGCTAAGGTCACTTACAGACTACCGTGAGAAAAACTAACACCTGTCGGGTTTCAACATGAAAACATTCTGCGGCACCTTTAAACAAATTCTGAGAAAAACATTTGCTGTCTAAACCAAAGTGCTTTCTTGTCAACGAAAAAACTTCAACTTGTGCGGCCCAATATTTCTAAGAAACAGCACAATGACAAGCTCCCACGTAGGCAATTCAATCTGTAAAGTTCAATTCTTTACAACACCCCCTTCTAAAGATGATTCTTCGGGCTTGCATGAAGAATCTGATAATCACTAAAATGGGTTAGCAATTTCCAGTATCTCAGAATGGCATTTATAGGCAACCTCTAATACATTTTAAACAAAAATACAGATATATAGGCATATACACATGATCAATAAGATTCATTGATTTTAAAAAAAACTGAACTAATTACATTTCCTGGGTAACAAAATATTAAATAAATCAAATTAACTTACAAAAAGTATAAAAAACAACTCTGGGTGAATTTATTCTACACGACTAAGATAATCCACGTGGGCAATATCTCGTCCCGGTCGGTGCTTTATGGCGCAATGATAAGGTTGCAGTATGAGCGCCCATCTTAATAATCTCGGATTGTTGCCAGAATTACGTTTTAGAAAAACCAAAGGATTGTGATCGGTTTCTATCGAAAAGAGTTGGCCGTCAATATAATGACGCAATTTCTTAATTGCAAAGATGATAGCCGCACATTCCTTTTCTGTCGCGCAGAAACTTTTTTCGGTATCCGTAAATTTCCGACTTAAGTAAATTATGGGATGCTCCTCTAATCCGTCACGTTGCGCTAAAACGACCCCGATACCCTTTTCGGAAGCGTCAGTTTGTATTATAAACTCCTTCGCATAGTTGGGAGCATACAATATAGGTTCCTCCGTCAGTTTCGTTTTTAATTGTTGAAACGCCTTTTCCATTTCGTCGCTCCACCTTATTTTGTCCCTTTTGTTTTTCCCTTTAAGTGCGCGAGTTAATGGTTCTACAATAACTGCATAATCTTTTATGTAGCGGGAGTAGTAACCCGCCATACCCAAACATCGACGTATTTCGGTTTTATTTTTAGGGGTGGGCAAATCTAAAATCGCCCGAATTTTTGCTTCGGCTGGGGTGCGCCTTCCGTCGCTTACTACATGTCCTAAGTATTTAACAGACTTTTGTGCAAATTTGCTCTTGGCTAATTTAATCTTCACTTTAGCTTCTTCGACTCTCATAAGCACTTTTTCCAAATGCAACGTATGATCCTCCCACGTTTCCGAAAATATGGCCATATCATCAAGGTAAGGTAGGCAGAATTCTTCTAACCCTCTTAACATCTTATCCATAAATTTCGAAAATCTAAAGGACGCATTTAACATTCCAAAGGGCATGACCAGAGGTAAATAGGAACCAAAACTGGTTACAAAAGCGGCCAGCCTTTCAGCTCTAGCGGTTAACGGAATTTGCCAATACCCTTTTGTGAGGTCTAACACCGTAATGTACTTTGCACTGGCAACTTTCTCTACCCGGTTCTCGATGTTCGGTAAAGGAAAAAATTCTGCCCTGGTGATCTCATTCAATTTCCTATAATCTATACAGGGTCTAGGATCTTTCCCAGGTGCCTCTACTAGAATCATAGGGGAGGTAAAATCCGATTCCCCTTCAACAATGATATTCAGTTCCAGCATTCTTTTAATTTCTTTCCTCAAAATCTCCGTTTGTCTAGGCGAAGATCTGTAAGGTTTCATTTTAACAGGTTTATACTTTAACAATTCGATATCGTGCTCCATTAAATCAGTGCGTCCCGGATCATTTGAAAATAAAGAACTAAACTTATCTTATAATTCCCTCAACTGCTCAATTTGCGCCGAGGTGAATCTAGAATTCAAATTGCTATCTTTTATAACATTTTCAAAGTTATAAATCTCAGTACCAGCTTCCGGAAATGCTATATCCAAGTCTATATTGTCCTCGACCTCATCTATCTCTTGCGCTACGAAATTGACTAACTCAATTCTTCTTAAATACGGTTTTAAGAGATTAACATGAAATATTTGAGATTTCTCACGCCTCCCAGGAACATTTACGACATAATTTGTCTCAGAGATTTTAGATAGAATTTTCCAGGGACCTATCCACGATACCGAAAGTTTGTTCTTTTTGTTGGTATTCAAAACTAACACCTCATCACCTACGTTAAACTTTCTCTCAACCGCCGTTTTGTCATACCACAACTTTCTCTTTTCTCGCGCTTCGGTCATATTTTCAACGGCTAATTCCTGACAATGTTTTAGCCTATTGACTAAATTAAACACATACTCAGTAATTAATTCATTCTCTTCTTCTCCCCCCGTCCATTTTTCAAAGAGTAAAGCTTCGGGAGTTCGTAAATTCTTCCCATGTACTAACTCAGCCGGAGAAAATCTCGTAGTATCATGAGTTACCGTTCGTAAGGCTAGCAACGCATGCGGCAAATTTGCCTCCCAACTTGCATTATTTTCTGTGCAAAGTACTTTCAATAATCTTTTCACAGAACGATGCCATCGCTCGATACCACCATTCGATTGGGGCCTACACACTGAGGAATGAGTTAATTTAACTCCAAATTTCTTCAAGAATGTAGTTGTCAACTCGCTTATAAATTAACGCCCAAGATCCGTTTGTAATTCTATGGGATAACCTAGTCTACTGAATACCCACATTAATGCTTCAATAATAGTTTCCGATCTTACATTAGGTAACGGTAAAGCTTCGGGATATCTACTCGCCATACAAATTACCGGTAAAATAAAGCTATTTCCTTTTTCCGACTTAGGCAAAGGACCTACGACATCAGCGGATAGCTTTGAAAAAATTTCTCCAATAATAGGTACACGCCTGAGAGGAACTTTCCCTATCTCTTTAGGCTTGCCAACGCGCTGACAACTATCGCACGTCTTAACATAATCTTCTATCTCTTTGATAATATTTGGCCAAAAGTAATGACGCAACACCTTATCTTTTGTCTTCATCTCTCCGAAATGCGAAGAAATACCCTCATGAGAGGCTCCTAGCACATCTAATCTGAATTTTGAAGGTATTACCAATTGTAATCTCTCCCCTCCTTTGTTATCAAGTGTCTTCCTAAACACTAAGTCATTCATAATTTCAAAGTGAGACTTCTTATGTTTCGCTTTTTCCCTAACTTCTTTTAACAAAGGATCTGTTTCCTGTTCGGTCTTGAATTCCTGACGACTAACCCGTGCTAAATTCCCGAACTTGTCATTTAAATCCTTAGGTAACAATTCCCAATTCAAAATTTCCTCTTTGTCTAAAAGTTCCAAACACCTTTCACGCCTCACAATAGTATCGTCTGATTCATCTTCCGAATACCCCACTTGTATCCCTTCTGTCTTTACACATTCCATATTTCCCCTAGCCTCATCCATCAAACTGACAGGTTCCTTCCTGGCTTGTGATCGGGTAATCACTGCATTCACCTCACTTACGTGCTGTCTGGCAGACTCAATAAGCCTTTGCGTTTTATTTCCCAAGAGATAATAACGCAAGTCCGATTCTTTATCGACAACCCCTGCCTCCGTCTTAAGAAGACCCACTCCATCAAAAGCGATTTCTATTTTTGCCACAGGCAAGCATCGTATGTTAGAATCCAAAGGTTGTTTCACAAAGACATAATCCCCTGTCAATTGATTCTTTGTTACATGTTCCTCACTTAACAAATCTAAATTTGTTCCCGTGTCACGGAGGGTGACAACTTCACACCCATTTATTTTTGCCCGATTCAAATAAGGTTTAAATCCTGTTTCAAAATATGAAAATTTACTCATATGATTCACTTTAACAGTATCTTTTTCTCTTTTCTTTAATTCCGGACATTCGGCCTTAAAATGGCTTGAAGAATTACAAAGAAAACATCTGTTTACCCGCCTCTTTTCAAAAACCCTTTATCTTTCCGAATCCCTATCTCGCCAATTGAAATTCTTTTCAATGCTTTTGTTCTCTACACGCGGGCTATTTTTTTCGATTTTTTTTTCTCCAAAGGATTTCGCTTGAAAGGTTTTTCTTTTAGATTTTTTTACAACTTCAAATTCATCTAAGCGTTTTACTAAAATTTCTGGGTCAGTGAAATTTGACCAAACATCTATTAGATTGTCTTTCAACTCTTGCGGCGCTCTTTTTTTAATCTGATCGGTAATTAATAGATTCTTTAATTCCTGAAAAGTTGTGATTTTTAAAGAGTTTAACCAACCTTCCAAATAGCTATTTAATTCAAAAATTAAATCTCTCCACGGATTATTTGGATTTCTCTGATGTTGATTGAATTTTAATCTATACGATTCTGCATTTAATTTGTACCGTTCTAATAATTTACCTTTCACATACTCATAATTATCTGTTAAGTGTGCTGGTTCTCTAAGAATTAATTCTGCCATATTTACAGGTAGAAGTGCCAATAAATTAGTTACTAATTCATCGTCTTCTAAATTACATTTTTTTGCTTGTCTCTAAAACAAATTTAAGAATAAAGATATTTCTGAGCGACTCTCATCAAAACGATGTGTTAAGGATTTTAAAGGCAATTTATTAATTCTCTCCGCACCATTATTTGATGCCACACTACGCGTCTCTGCCTCTTGCGATAATTTTAATTTTTCCAATTCATATGCCCTGTCTCTTTCTTTAACGTCCCTCTCTATTTTTTTTCTTTCCTTTTCCTCAGCTACCAAAGTTTCTCGATCATGTAATATATTTTTGGCTTGTGCCAACGCAAAATCTTTATCAAAATCTTCAGCCGGTTCTATTTTTTTTATTATTTTCGCAATCGTGTCATTTTTGTCAATCTGAACATCCAATTCCCCTGCTAACACTTGCAAATCAACCTTTTTGAAACTTTTCCAATCTGACATTTTGAAAACTTAACCTCACAAATTACACAAATACCAAAAAATACAATTACAGAAAAAATATATAAGCATGCACAAAATATATCATTCAGTTATAAATTTACACATTAATTAGAATTACACTATTCATCATTTAAAATTTCATTGAAAACAACAAAATGCCTCTCATCTGCAACCATCATTATGCCACATTGTTACACATTAAAATATTTTGCTAAACCCTCAGAAATAATCTATATTATAAAGGCCAAACGTATCTGTGCGTAACGCATACGTCATTTTGCAAATGGCAACACTTTCCCCTGTAATTTCGGTTTTGCATTTTTCGCTACTGCAAATTTTATACTTCTAAACATAGCATGTTTCCAATTTTTACACCGTCGTATAGAGAAAAAAATGTACTTTTAAATGCAATTTCTTTGAAAGCTGTATCTCAATTTGTTTTTGAGATATTAATTTTTTTGTAGTTTTTAGTACCAATTTTTTCATTGTGGCAACAGAATCGTTCCATTTTCTCTTAAAATTGAAAAAAAAAAATAGAAATTAAAAAGCGTATAATCGCAAAAAATATCGTCTGTTATAAAATCCGTGGTTTCTGTTTTATTTCGTTTTTATTCATCAATTAAATAACTTCAAGTTTTGAGTTAAAGTGATTTTAAAATGATCAAATTAAAATAACATTTTTTAAAACATGTTGAATACGGATATGAGAAATACGAGTTTAAATTTTGAGAAGATGAAAATTATGACAGGTTTTAATTTCGCATGAAATTCTGTGATCGTGTCGATTTGGAATATATATATTTTTTTTTTCATTCGCATTTATATCAAACATAAAAGTCTCAGTTGATAAATTCATCATAATAGTTGATCTTTATTATATTTTACCGATTTTATATGCAATTAAAGTTTAATTTTAAAAATTTGGGCAACTGAGTTTTATAGTACATTGTTAATTTTAGTTTAAAATAATATTTGTTTTAGAGTTAGACTGAGCAATATAAGATGTATTTTTTATAATATTTATTTGAGAGGTAGACTGATCAATATAAGATGTGTTTTTTACTGTAAGTAATTTTGTAAGATTTATTATAAATCAATAAAGCAGTTCCTTCTTAAACATTTTCTTTCGTCGAATTTGACGGGTTCCACCTCGTTTCCTTAAAAGCAGATTAGAACATTAAATTATTAAAATCTAGAAACTGTTCAAGTAAATTTTTCTTAACACTCTTTTTCACTAGCAAAATAATATGCTGAAAATTTTCTTAACTGTAAAAATAATTGATATTCTTAAATTACTTTTTTTTTAATTTAAATGGACACAGAAAGATTTTACATAAAAATAATCTAATACAAAAAATTCTTATTGCAACCAACTGTTAAATGCAATCTTTCATTGATCTCTAGTGAGACATTTTACATGTCAAAATCCAATAACTGAACTAGCTAAGGTAAAAATAAAAACATATACCAGGCAATAACAATTCCTAAACTTTATGAACAATGCCATCTGAGATAAAAGAATTCACTTACCCCGCTTGATTCTGTCAATCACCTCCAATCAACAATGGACTCCTTTCAGATACATCGCTTTGTCCAGCACTAAGTAATCACGGATTGTTTCCTCTCCAATACTGTTCGTAAAGAATGTCTCTTCAGCATTTCAGATCACTAAGTTTCTTATCACCACACACCACATTCTTAATCAATCGTATCCTTAAGGTACACAACACCGAAAATCTTGTCACTTTTCAGAGTTCTTTACGAATTCCAGTTCGCCTTTTGTATTCCATTTCGCCTTGACACAAAAAAACACCGCTTGCCACCAGCTGTTGCAAATTCCCCTCGGACTAAATGATTAGTCCGGTAGCGTATGGGAAGAAATTTACCCACTGAATCAATTTAAGAGATTAAATAATATTTATTTACAAAAAGTCTTATTTAAATAATAAAATTATTCAGTCGCGCATTTTTTCAGGGGTGAGTTCTGAGTCTTGTGCGAATGTTCCCGGAACACAGAAAGTTTCCAATTGTAGTCTTACAGTCTTTAGATTGACCAATTCCCGTGTCATATACACAAAGGTCACCATGGACCTCGACGAATTTTGCTTCCTTCCCTCCTCCTTGTACGAGGAAAATCTTTTCTGCAGAATCTCACTGGACTGCCTCTCTGATCCCAGGCTTTTTCACAACACTCAACAACACTCTCTTTTCTCTGGTGTCCTCACTTGAAAAGCAACCTGAATAGGGAGGGCCCTCTAGAACCTATTAGAGCACCTCCACATGATGTCAGTCTTAACGTCTTCTATGATTAGTCACCTGAAAATGCTAAGGTCACTTACAGACTACCGTGAGAAAAACTAACACCTGTCGGGTTTCAACATGAAAACATTCCGCGGCACCTTTAAACAAATTCTGAGAAAAATTTTTGCTGTCTAAACCAAAGTGCTCGCTTGTCAACGAAAAAACTTCAACTTGTGCGGCCCAATATTTCTAAGGAACAGCACAATGACAAGCTCCCACGTAAGCAATTCAATCTGTAAAGTTCAATTCTTTACAACTGGGTAATTTTGTAAATTGTCGCGCTTTCTTGGGATAGTGGCAGTGAAGCCGCCTCTTTAAGGAGTGAAAATTGCATGCCGAAATTACGTTTGCCACGAAAATCTACTAAGGTACAAATTACATGTTTATGTTCTTATGATGCTGAATCTAATGTAGAGGTAAATTTAAATTCTACTCTCCATTTTAAATCTGAAGTGAGATTTCCCACTAGAACATTTGTGATAAAAATAATAACAGCAGATGTGCCATATAGTTCTATACCCACAAATATTGTGAATCATTTTGATGGTTTAGTTCTAGCAGACCAACTGGTGAACGCAACTGGTGATAACATACACCAATTATTGTGTTATTGTTACATTTGACACGCAACAAGATACATAAATAAAAGTTCTAAATTATGTGGAATATTTAGACCTCCCTTAATATATCTTGAGAGAACTTGCGATTCCTGTTAATTTGGTTTTGTGGTAAGTCTTTCTCTAGCTTTTCTTACTATCTCTTCCTGTGTCCAGCACCACCTATTTACCCATTAATTTTTCATTACGTATCTTCGTTCTGCTTCTGCCAGTCCTAATTTTGATTAAGTGGCCCAACCATTGCCTTCTTCATATTTTATCAATATTTGTTATGTCATTTTCGTTAGATACACTTCAATCTCCATATTTGATCTGATTTGCCATGTACAGTCACCGCCAAAAAAATCTTGACACTTTCAATTTTTGATGTTTTGTTAAATATCTAGAAATATACACAAGGAATCATTCTGAAACTACTGGTGTGTAAACAAAATAGTACACGTCATATATTTTGACAAAGATTTCTCCCCGAAATCTAACAGGAGACCGTCAATAAATTGAAAAGAACGAAGATCTTTTGGATCACCCTGTCAAAACTAATGAAGCAAAACAGTTTAAACTGCAAATAATGATTAAGTGGCTTATTGTGATAAGTTGTGTCGATTTTTATGAATATAGCTTGAAAACTCGTAGAGAAATTAAAGTTTTTATAAAAACGGTCCAAAATTTTTCCAAGTTTTTTGCTTATAATTTTTAGAGCTCTTCATAAAACACAATAATCTTTTCAGAAAATATGACAAACAACATTGCACATAACACCCTGTAATCAGAATTAAAAAATAATAAAAAATGTATGAAAAATGAACGGGTTTACTAAATAATTTTTTACTGCGCATGCGTCAACGCTATTAAAATTTCATTTGCATATTATGTTAGTTAAATGTATAGAGCAACTTTTGTGAAAGTCTCAAAAACATAGCTTAAAAACTCTAAAAATTATCGTCAATAGAATATGGTCAAAATCCGTTATTTCCAAAATAAAACAAAAAGATAAGGAGTTGTATCCAAATATAGTAGTACGTGCAATACTGTGTAGGTGCTAATCAATGGAATATGGATACAGCCCCTCATCTTTTTGCTTCATTTTGGGAATAATGGATTTTAACCATATTCTATTGACGATAATTTTCAGAATTTTCAAGCTATGTTTTTGAGACTTTCAAAAAAGTTGCTCTATACATTTAACTAACATAATATGCAAATGAAATTTTAATAGCGTTGACGCATGCGCAGTAAAAAATTATTTAGTAAACCCGTTCATTTTTCATACATTTTTTATTATTTTTTAATTCTGATTACAGGGTGTTATGTGCAATGTTGTTTGTCATATTTTGTGAAAAGATTATTGTGTTTTATGAAGAGATCTGAAAATTATAAGCAAAAAACTTGGAAAAATTTTGGACCGTTTTTATAAAAAACTTTAATTTCTCTACGAGTTTTTAAGCTATATTCATAAAAATTGACACAACTTATCACAATAAGCCACTTAATCATTATCTGCAGTTTAAACTGTTTTGCTTCATTAGTTTTGACAGGGTGATCCAAAAGATCTTCGTTCTTTTTCAATTTATTGAAGGTCCCCTGTTAGATTTCGGGGAAAAATCTTTGTCAAAATATATGACATGTACTATTTTGCTTACACACCAGGCGTTTCAGAATAATTTCTTGTGTATATTTCTAGATATTTAACAAAACATCAAAAATTGAAAGTGTCAAGATTTTTTTGGCGGTGACTGTATTGTTTTCAGTATCAACTCAACACATCTCAAAAAAAAATCTATGGATGAGTCATTGCGTATTTGTTAATGATTGATTTAAATGTTTTCACGTCTTATCTTTTGTTAAACTATTTTATAGTCCTAATCTTTTTAATAAAGTCGTTGTCTTTTGGATGTAATTTTACTTATGTGTTTTTGTAAATTGTTTTAGCATAACCTTGTAGTGTAGATTGCATGATAGGGATGAGTATGCCTAGGTTCGATTGCGCATAAAAACTCCAACAATAACTTTAAAAAACATAGATTTATTTAACAAAATAAAAAAGGGGCGAAAGTAAATTACGTAGCAGAAAGTTCACAAGGAAAAACAATACTCTGTTCGAAGTTATGAGGAGCACGCCAAATGGCGTAGAGAGCTTTTTGGGTGCAACTTACATAGTCTGGTAACAAGGCAGAAGTGCACGATTACAAAGTTACATCTGCTCGCCTCCTGACGAAGGCCTAAAATTCAAATATGCATCGCGGTTACAAGAAATGTGGAGTAGACAAAATTACAGAGATTCACTGGCGTTCAAGGCTATGTGAAAACAGTTACATACCTAGTAAGATAATGTAGGGTTGCTGCAAAGCTGAAATCCTGTGGTTAAGGAGTGTTGGTTGTTGATGCACATGTGTGTTTAGAGATAGTGTTAAGAGTCTTAACTGTCGAATAAATCACCGCATCTGGGTTTAATGATTAGCTGAGCGCGGGATGAACAATGTTAAAGGATCATGTGTCATAAACCGCAGCTGTGCTTTCTCATGAGAAAGATATCAAAAATGTGCAGTCACAAACCTGATTGAATTTTAGTTTATTTTATTTCATTACTGCAGGCAATAGTTATTTTGATGCAGTTAAGAATTATTAATACATTTTTGTCTAATTGAAAATGCAGAAACAAAGTGAAGAATGAGAACGAAATAATGTTTTTCATTATAACAAAAGAGGATTTCTAAAAGTATTAACTTCACTTACAAATTTGTGAAATAGGGGGGGGGGGGGTGAATAAGCATTGAAGTACTACTTTAAATGTAAGGTTATATTAAATAAAAGTATTTATTTCAAGGGGGGTATTCCTAAGTTAAAATTACAAAGCCTCAATTTAATTGTTCAGTTTTTGAAGGGAGGGGGAAGCAAGATAATATGTGACAAGAAAAACCGTCACAAACCTAGCATGAATTTTGCATTTTAAAATATTCACATACATACAGGGTGTTTTTTAAGTTGTGAAGATAATACCCTATAACAAAAGACCCACAGATCCAAATGACTCGAAATTTCAGCAGTATGCTGCCAAAGCAATGGGAACTTTTAGAAGTAATTAATTAAAAAGAAGAAAAAACTTAAAACATTAGTTGCAAAATTCCCAGGGTGCGTAGTCATCAAGAAACTCAGAAAATTTTAATTCTTTTAGTATCAGAAATTCTTTAAAGTACTGGTGGTTACATCTGAAAAAAGATTCTTTTTTCGTTAAATGAAACAAATATTACATTATAAAAATTCTGGTAAAAGGTTCTTACAAGGTCCTTCCAGACTACGCACCCTGATTCCGTATGAATGCTTTATTTCTTTATATGTTTGCGAAAGAGTTTGCAGTACCTTTTCCTCAAATATTGCACTCTGTATGTTTTTGATATGAGTAATCATTTTTATTTTTCTCAAAATTCCACCCGTTGGACCGACCAATTGCAGTTATTGGGAAAGGAGACTGAGAACATCATCACAAAAAATCCCTGTCGGCATGGCCTATAGGCGGAGGTAGATTTCGAAGAGTTTTCATTTCAACAACAAAAAATAAAATATTATTAACGATAAACCCAGTTTAACTACTTTATTTGGCCGCTTTTGAAAAAAAAAATTTATTTCATTTTTCTGTAAGAACTGATTTTATCAAAATCCTCTTAAACGAAATTCGGCTCAAATGCCCATTTTGAAAACATATCTTGAATATATATTCTGACTTTATTAAAAAAATCGACCAATAGGCATATTATATAATTCCTAAATAACAAAAAACTGTCAATTGAATGCGTTTGAGAGCAAAATTTAATTTAAAAATGAGTCATAAAATAACCAATTTGTTATTTGAATACATCCACTATTTTTTAATCAAGATCGCTTTGGGAAATTTTGTGCGAAGTGCCCAATTTGACAGCTTTTTTTAATTATATATTTAGCTTTTATAAAAAAAAACTGACCAATACGGCCCATTACACAGTTCCTAAATAACAACTAACTGTCAATTGAATGCGTTTGAGAGAAAAATTGAATTTAAAAATGAGTCTTAAAATAACCAATTTGTCATTTGAATACATCCTCATTCTTTAATCATGATCGCATTGAATTTTTGCAAAGGGCGCACTTTGACAGTTTTAAAAAATATATATATTTAGCCTTTATTAAAAAATTGATTAATACGCACATTATATAGTTTCTAAATAACAAAAAACTGTCAATTGAATGCGTTTGAGAGCAAAATTGGATTTAAAAATGAGTAATAAAACAACCAATTTGATATTTGAATACATCCTCAATTCTTTAATCAATTTCGCTTTGGGAAATTTTGTGCGAAGTGCCCATTTTGGCAGTCTTTTTTGAAATATATTCTGTCTTTATCAAAAAACTGGCCAATCCGTCTCGCTAAATAGTTCCTAAATAAGAGGACCTGTAAATTGGATGCGTTTGAGAACAAAAGTGGATTTAAAAATGACTCAGAAAAAACTCAATTTGTTACACTTCCTCAAATTTTCAATCACTATTACTTCTGGAAATTCTGTTCAAAATACCCTTTTTGGCAGCCTTTTTTGAAATATATTCTGCCTTTATCAAAACACTGGCCAATACGTCACAGTATATAGTTCCTAAATAAGAGAATCTGCCATTTGGATCCGTTTAAATTCAAAAACGAATTTAAAAATGAGTCAGAATATAAGCAGATTGGATTTGAGGTTTTTTGTCCAACTCCTATTTTTGTTTAATTTATTTTTGATATAAGAATTGGTCCTATGAAAAACTTGTTGGTATAAAAGTTGTAGGTATTATTGAGAAGATGTAAAATAAATTTAATGAGATTTGATTGCTTAAGAATTGAGTAACTTATGGATTTTTTTCTTTTTACTCCCCGCTTTTTTCTTTTCGTTTTTAATTATTTTCATCGGTAAAATTTGGTCCTATCAAAAACTTGTAAATACAAAAGTTTTAGATAATGTTGAGTACATTTATAGTAAATTTAGTTGGATTTGATATCATGAGAATTGACGAAGTTATGAATTTTTTTCGCCCCTTGAGCCTATTTTTAACTTTATCAAAAATCTCTCATGAATAAACTTTTAGCCCATTTTTTAGTAGTAATATAAATTTTAAACTGATTCGATATCTATTTTAATTGAGAAGTTATCGCGTTTTTTCGATTTTCAGAAAACCCCTCCCTATTTAAACCCCCTTGGTCTGATTTTGCCCATTAACGAACTCGACCGAGATTTTATGCCCCTTCATTTTATGTAAAAGTTTGAAGAAGATCTGAACATAATTATGGAAGTTATCGTGTCTAGAAGAAAGTGAAATATATATATATATATATATATATATATATATATATATATATATATATATATATATATATATATATATATACACACATATATATATATAGATAGATATGTAGATATGTAGATAGATAGATAGATATATAGCTAAACTTTTTTACTGATGGTAGTTTTGGGTTCTAGGAGTCATGATCGGTGTAGATCTGCAAAAATTTTTCAGAAATTCCAACATGGGAAAGAATGCAAAAGGTAGTATTTCATACGAAATCTACCTAACATAGTATTTCATATGAAATCTACCTAAAACAGAACGAAAACGCAAGATATTTTCAGTGTGCTGTCTAACGTTCTCAGCGTTAATGGCACAGTCGTTTCGTTTAATTTCGTTTATTTTTGTCGTCCGATTATCTACACTAATGGGATATAGGAACAGGGGGAGTGCCCTTCGTGGGGGTCTTTCTAAGGGAACCTAACCCGTATTTACGCAAGGTCCGAAGTAAACCACGAAAACTCCGAACGGTTAGGCCGACAGCCGCGATTGGGTTCGAACCCAGCACCTGCCGTCTACCAGTTAAGAGGTCTGAACCTCTTGGCCACTGGTGGGGCCCAATGGCACAGCCATTGCAGAGATATCAGTTGAATAATGAACTCGAGGTATACGTGCTTCACATTTTTATCGGAAATGCACATGTATCATAAGAAGACTAATTTTAAAACGGCATAGATTGATTTATTATATTTTAAAATTCTTCTCATAAGGTTTAAATTCATAATTTTACAAATAAGTTCATTTTACAGATTTGTAGCGAATTCTGGTACATGAAAGTGGGGTCAAGTGATGTGATTATGACCAGCGAGTAATTTTGATAACCACCGTAATGGAGAAAACGATGTATGGTAAAATTTTGTTTCACGCTTAGATATTAACCTCAGAATGTATTTTCCATTGTAGATATTCTTTCTCACTACTCTGAAGCATTTTTGGGATCCAAAAAGTAATTTGAACAAAGTCTTCCAAAACTTTTGATAAACGTATTTGTCAGTTAGGTGTTCTAATGGCCTTAACTACCCCCAAACAAATGTGTGTAGGCAAGTACAAAGAAGAATTTTAACAGTCATAATTTCCCCACTAGTGGTCTTATTTACCCCAAACTTTTGTGATTGTGAGCTTTTGATGGAGTAATTATAACCATCCTTTTAATTTAATAAAAAGGAGTGCTGATAGAATTATAACTTTTAAGGTACGTTCTTAAAGGGTCTTAAAAAAAGAAATATTGAAAACATAAAAAGTAATCATAATTACACCCCCCCCCCTCCGGACCCTACTAAGTTTTAAGTGATGCGCATCAAAAATAGTTAATTAAAATAAAATTCGTAAGCAATGTTTTTACTGCAAGTCTTTTTGTAACTAAAAGAGAAAAATTTCTCTGGGATAAGAATTAAATAAAGTACTTTCTTTTAAGTCAGTAAAATTTTACTTTTTAGAGAAATCCATACTTTAAAATGCCGATATGGCTTTGTTTATTTGCTCTATACTATAGTTTAAACATCCGGACGTGGTCACCCATTCTGTGTTAAATTTTACGTTAATGATAAACATCTCTACATTTGTTAGACGTATTTTCCTGCTTTCTAAAATATGTACTTGAATTGCAATGAATACAAACTTTAGATAAATAAGCAGGATTAAATAAAAAAATGAATATAGCAGATTATTTAATTGTAGATTATTACAAGCTTTCTTCTGCAAATAACCAATCACCTGTACATGATATGAAGGGTCTTGTCTAAAATCTAAATCTAAAATTTTACTAATTGTAACAAATGAACAAAAAAGTCTCAAAATATTTTTACATTAACTCATTTAATAACAAGTGGGTAAGTGTGGTCGCAGATTGCACTGAATGTTACGTTTAATATATCTTTTAAAACACTTTATTCTTAAATTAATGAACCAAAATTGTTAATTTATTATCACAATAACCTTACATAAATGGCATCACCATTATACTCGTATTTAATCAAACAACGTCTCTTTACATATAATATTTCTATACCTTAAATGTTTTCCCAATAGATGGCGGCACCAACAAAATGCCAATTATATTTTGAAATAATACCTAAATGTACTCCAAAATCACATTTTAAACAATTTTTTTAATTAATAATTAAAGATATACTAAGTTCCATTTTAATTATTTGACCTATTTGAGAACCATATTAAAAAAGTAAGCATAAAGCTAAAAATTGTTATAAAAACAAAATAAAATAAATTTATTATACAAATAATAAATTATAAATATAATATAAACCCTTAAAAAGGCAAAAATATGACATTTCTTTTATTTAAATCCATCTTAGTATGAAAATTTCAACTTCCAGTAGAGGGAGTCGAACTACGCAAAAATAGTTGAAATTATTCTCTTTTGAAATTTCAATCGCAAAAATGAATGGATGAGATTGAAAAAATTTATTTAGTTAAAATAATAGACTTTTTAAAATATATATACGATTTGTCGTGTGACACAAGGTATTCAGCAATAAGTACATAAAATTTGAAGTCTCTGACTAATACAGTTTTTTTGTGCGGACTCTGTGACGGACAGACAGATAGACGAGTGAGACGAATTGGATTTCGTCAGATAAACGAAACCCTAAAAACCCTTTTATGCACTATATCAATGAAAATACAGCATTTTTTCCCAGCTTAAACTAGTAAAGTTAACTGTTAAGGATTAATTTTTTTCTTCGATAAACTTTCGGAATGGAAATATCTTTTCAGAAAGGAATGACTATCCGAAAATGCTATATAAATTTGAGTAAAATGAATATTTTTGTACAATATGTGATTTTATTATTACATGAAAAAAATTGCCAAAAAACATGGAAAATATACTGTGCTGAAAACGTTATTAAAGTTTAAAAATAATCATGTGATTTATTTGAAAGATAGTTTGAATTAAAAAATATATCGTACCACACGAATGTGTATCAATCAACGTAACTTCTGCGGTAATGTGAAAACGCATCTGCAACGTTAGAAGTTAGGGCTACTTACACTAAAACTAAGCAATACTAGTCTATATCAAGGACTAAAGGAATCTGAAGTATGCTGAAAATTCGTGCATTAGTTTTTGAGATAGAGCTATTGAGATAATCATGATAATGTAACATAGCAGTGCCAATTGCTGAGCGATATACACCGAAAAATAACCAACATCAAATTATATCAAGGTCTAACTGAATCTAAAGTTTTGTGAAATTCCGTGCATTATTTCTTGAGATAGAGCGTCCACAATATTTTTGTCACATACAAAATGACACACATTCTCTCAGAGAGACATTTTCAAAAAACCCTCAAATCACGTGCAGGATATCATATAAATCCATCGAAAACTGGAAGTCGAATTTTTTTACGAATCCAATAATTTCTTCTTGTAAAGATAGAAGAAAATAAAAAGGACTACTTCTATAACCACATTCCATTCCCACTCTTCGTTATGGAAGCCACAGTCGCTACTTCATTTTTCATTTCCAATATCTTCCCTGGAAAATATTTTACTTCGTACTTGATGACAACGTGCTCGAATTCTGAAAATAAGCAATAATGGCTTGGTAAGCAAAGAAATTACAGGATGATCAACTTATGACTACGCATGTTTTAGTCAATAAATATTGTACACATCAGTAACTAGAGTCCTCGAAATCAATAATTGATTACGGTTGATCAATTTCTCAAATCTGCTTATGTAATATGCCCAGAAATTAAAAAAGTCAGATTTCAACCCCCCCCCCCCCCAAAAGAGTCAGTGGAAAATCTAAAAATTAATATTCAAAATTTCATCCTTGAGCTGTGATTAACAACAATTTTTGTAAAAATATTTGTTGAAATAAACAAGATGGCAGGGAATAACTTCAACTTCCCGTAGCTGTCTCCAACTGATCAAAAACTAAATTTTTACTTTCTAATAGAAAAAAAATTCATAATATGGCTTCTCTTACAGAAGACAGCTGAAAACTATGTGACAAGAGGTGCACCAATATCAAACAAAAATATGTCCAACACATTTCAACCGGAAACGGCGCAATATTTACAAAAATTGATCAACTACTAAAGGGGTATGAATTACTAGCGCGGTCACATTATAAACAGATAAAATTTCGTTGCAATGATTAACGTTATAAATGATTTCGTTATAAATGATTTATTACATATATTATGATTTCGTTATAAATGAGTATGAAACGTTGCAGTAAAATTAATGTAAGTGTTTCAAGTCGTATCTTCACTTAAAGTCTGAAATGAAGCTTAGTTGTTCAGCAGTTTCAAAATGTCAAAAGAATAACTTAAAATAATACAATAAACCAGGGACAAGAAAAAAAATAAATAAATGAAGATCTTTGAACTTTATGATTTTGCAGAATCATAAAAGTTCAAAGTTTCGTCATTCGTTTTTAGGTAGATTTCGTATGAACTACTACTTATTGCAGTCGCTCCCATGTTGAAATTTCTGAAAAAAAATTGCAGATCTAAGCCGATCATGACCTCTAGACCCCAAAACTACCATTAGTAAAAAAGTTTGTATGTATATATATATATATATATATATCGGTGTATATCACTTTTTTATGGACTCGATAATTTCTGCAATTCTGCTCAAATCTCTTTCAAACTGATACATAAAATCAAGGGACATAAAATCTCGGTCAAGTTCGTTAATGGGCAAAATCGGACCAAGGGGGTGGAAATAGGGAGGGTTTTTGTGAAACTGATAAAACGCCATAAGGGTGATTCTCCAATAAGTGGGTAATTTCAGTCCCTTAGTGTTACATGCTGTTTTTTGTAATTCATACATATTTTTTTTAGCATAAAATGTATTTTGTAATTTATTTCTACTATTTCAAAAAGTATTTTCAAGAGAAAAACTGTATATTTTACTGTAACAGCATTTTAAATATTCAATTTGTCCCTTCTGCCCCTTGTCCCTCATCTCATGTACTGATCTTCTGGAACAATTTTAAGTGTAATGGCAAATTTTTTTAAACAAATTTACGAACAAAAATAAAAATTTATACTCCGAAGTACATAATAAAGTATTTTTGTTGTAGATTAAAATTAGTTTTACGTTTATTCTGAGTCAGAGAAACGTTGTCTCCTAGTTTTTATGTCACTACTGTCCTGTTGTATAAAACTGCTAAAGTGATCACCAGGTGTTTAGATAAATTGTGGTGAACAGATGCATTTAGTAGAAGGAGCTATCTTAATTGCTCAAAAAAACACATGGTGCAATTCTAAGGACTTAAAAAATAGTTACAAGCTACAAAATGGATAGAAAGATAAAAATATGTTTATTACTTGTCACTACTGTCCCCTAGTTAAACTGTCCTTGTTATTGTTTTTATTTATTTATTATTTTGTCATACTGTAACATATTTTTGCTTAGTACAAAATCTCATATTACAGTCTTACTAAGACTAACTTACTATTGTACACAGAAGCAATTTTCTTAATTTTGTCACTACTGTCCATGTCACTTCTGTCCCCTTTCAAATTATTTATTTGAGGACTAAATCTCCGAAGCCGATTATTAATACCATAGATGACTTGAAGCCAAAGGATACAATGATACCATCTATTCCAAATCTATTAAAATTGCATCAGCTCACTTGGAATAAGTTTTAAAATGTTAAACTTCAACTGCATTATTTAAGCTGTTTCACATGTGACACACATGAAAAGTGTCAACATTACTGTTCAGAACCATCATTTGTAGACTTATCTTCCTGTTTTAAGGATATGCCCAATGATTTTAACGATAATGAAGTATCTACTCCTTGTTCTGAAAGTGAACATATTTTTGTAGAAACTTGGGTTGCAGTTGTGTATGATAAAAATTGGTTTAATGGTGAGTTTAAAATTTTTATTTAGAATTAAATTATTTTTTTAAATTTTTATCGACATATTTTATTTTTTCATATTACTTATTACAACATATGTTTTTAACAGGTTTAATTGAAGAAATAAATAATTACATCCTTAAAATAAACTTTATGTTAAGGAATGAAAGCCGATTCTATTGGCCAATTACACCAGATATCCAGGATATTCCAAAGAACGAAATTTTGTGTGTTACTGATATTCCTTCTCGACCAGTTACTTCAAGATATTTTACTATAGACAAATTATATGTCATAAATTTTTAAATGAGCAGTACTTCTCGTACTTAAGCACTTTTTTCTAACTAAAACGTATGTCTAAATACATTCACTTATTTACTCATTACCTTATGTAGGTTATTTTTTTTTCTAATAGATTATTCAATTTTTAAAATAGTATAAAAATAAAGATGTTAAATAATTTATAATTGTTAAAATGTTCAAAACTGAAAAGTTTTGAAAGTATTTCACTACTGTCCATGTAAATGTCACTCCTGTCCCCTTATTCTTAAAACTTAAAAAATATTCAGATTTATCACACATGATATATTAAACATTATATTTTTTACTATAAAAAGATACAATTTAATAAAATACGCATATTTTTCAAATTAATTTTATTAAAATCCTGGTTTATAAATTAAACAAATATCTTGGGGACAGAAGTGACATTGATTACCAAATTAATTTATAAAATAATTTTTTAATATATATATAGTGCTTAAAGTTTATGCCGGAATGTTGTATATTACTCAGTAACCTATGCTGTATCTAATTACCAAAAAATATTGGTTAAAATTTAACTTTTATTTTTCATTAAATCAATGAGTGAAGTTACCCACTTATTGGTTTGGTTTATTTTTGTCGTCCGATTATCTACTCTAGGGATATAGGACCAGGGGGGAGTGCCCTTCGTCCCACTTATTGGAGAATCACCCATAACTTTTTAAATAAAATAGATATCGAATCAGTTTAAAGTTTGTTCTACTTCTAAAAAATAGGCCAAACGTTTATGCATGACAGATATGTTATAAAATTTTAAATGGGCTTAAAAGACGAAAAAAACAGGGTTTTGGGAGAAAAAATCATAACTTCACCAATTCTCAAGATATCAAATCCAACTAAATTTTTTTAAATGTTCTCAAAATTATCTAAAACTTTTGTATTTACAAGTTTTTCATAGGACCAACTTTTACCGCTGAAAAAAATTAAAAACGAAAAGAAAAAATATCCATAACTTATTCAATCCTTAAGCTATCAAATCTAAATAAATTTATTTTACATCTTCTCAATAATATCTACAACAAGTTTTTCATAGGACCAATTCGTATGGGAAAAATAAATTTAACAAAAATAGGAGTTGGAGAAAAAAACCTCAAATCCAAACTGCTTATATTCTGACTCATTTTTATTTATTTTCTATTTTAAATGCATCCAAATAACAGATCCTCTTATTTAGGAACTATGTAATGTGACGTATTTGCCAGTTTCTCGATAAAGGCAGAATATATTAAAAAAAAAAAAAAAAAAGCTTCCAAAAAAGAACTGAATTTCTCTAAGCGATTGTGATTGAAAAATTGAGGAAGTACTCAAATAACAAATTGCTAATTTTATGACTCATTTTTAAAACCATTTTTGCTCTCAAACACATCCAATTGACAGGTCCTGTTATTTAGAAACTATATAATATGCCGCATTGGGGATCAGTTTTTCGATAAAAGCAGAATATATTTTTAAAAATGCTGTCAAAATAGCCATTTTGAACAAGATTTCCCAAAGCAATCTTGATTGAAGATTTGAGGATGCATTCAAATAGCAAATTGTTTATTTTTATGACTTATTTTTAAAACCATTTTTTGCTCTCAAATGCATTCAGTTGGCAGTTTTTCTTATTTAGGAACTGTATAATTTACCTTATTCGTCAATGTTTTCATAAAGTCAGAATATATTTCAAAAAAATGCTGTGAAAGTGTGCATTTGAGCCAAATTTAGCTTAAAATGATTCTGATAAAACCAGCTTTTACAGAAAAATGAAATTAAAATTTCTTCAAAACCGGCCAAATAAAATTGTTAAACAAATTTCATTAATTTCATTTTATTTTTTATTGTTGAAATGAGCACTTAACGGAATCTACCTCCGCCTATAAGCCAAACAGACAGGATTGTGTTTTTTTTTTTTTTTTTTTGCAAAGGTATGAAACTTTTTGTCTGTTTCTTTTACGTATTTCTGCATGATGTTTTAAGATTAAGGCTATATATTAGAGCCTTTTCCACAAAAATAATACATAATGCTCTAAACGGTTTCTAAAATGAATCTTTACTCATTTTTAAAATTTGTTTGCAGTGAAAATTGTGCATATTATTAAAAAAAAGTATAAATTGATTGTATATAGATGGAGTAAAACAATCCACATATAGTATTCGAAAATATTTATTAAAATTTCACAATAAAATGTTGCTATGTTTACATTTTCTGGAATTTTTTCACGATTTAAAGTTAATTTAATTATTTCCATTTTTAGCTCTGATTTTAATACGCTCCCTATAAATAATGAACAACTTGTAATTTTAAAAATATTAATACATTTTATTGACATGGGTAGTGAGATATACTAGAAACAAAACTTGTCAAAAATGCACACTCTAAAAATAAACGATATGTTATTTAATACTCAGATTGTCAGAATGAAAAGAAAAAATACTATTCGATTTTTTTTTTTTTTTTTTTGTAATTATTTATGAATAAAATAGGTTTACCAAGACTGTTTCATAATGAAATAAAGAAAAAATTTTGAATAGGTTTTTTTTTTCAAAATTGAGATATTTAGGGTATACGGTAAATTTTATTTCCTAATGTAAATGTATTTTTAAGAAATTTTTGTAATAATTATTTCATATGTTGTTTTTTATTTCTTTGTGCATTAAGTATCTTAAATACAGTAAATTGATTTCAATCTATCATTATATTTTTGAAATATTAAATGTGAATTTCGTAGTTAATGTTTGTAAAGGCTATCAATTTTAGTCTGAAAAACTTTTAACAAAAATTGACTGCTGACATACACATTTTCAAAATGTAAAATATAAAATATAAAATTTCTAATTTTCCTATATATGTTAACATATATATATTTTTTTAATCTTCATTACCGGAGATGCCATACTATAAAAACTTCCTATAACAAAAAAAAAAAAAAAAAAAAAAAAAAAAAAATGGCGATTTTCAGTGTTTTTTTTTTAAAGATCTTTAAACATTTTGACAGTAATGCATATTAACGCAGAAGTACATATTTTCATACGAATCTGAACGTGCTTTTAACTTTATGGGAAAAAAATTCTAATTACAGGGAGTTAATAAATTTTAACATCTCTTGCTAACACTATAATGTATGGATTATACATTCAGATGAAAAATGATTATTTTCAGAAAACAAAGGATAAATATAACATCGATTTGAATAATTTGAGGAAGCATTTAATTGATTAATTTAGTACTTCTCTGTCACAAATGATATTTTCTATTGAACATGTATTAAAGCCTTGTATTAAAGCTTAATCCTATAATAACGAACGTCATTCTGAGACCATTCTCAAATTTAACTTAATTTCAATAAGATATTACCCGGAAATATTAGTAGAAAATAAGCAAAAAAATTTCTTTAGCCTTTTCACATATGGAAGGCGCTCTGAGTGCATCATTCGATGGGGTAAATGTTATGAATTCCAAAGTAATTGCGGGTTTAAGTCAATTGAACGCAATATATTTTTTTTAACAATTCGACATTCATTATTTTTTAACTACTACTGGTCATTGTATTAAACAAAAATATATCATTAGAAGTTATTATTTTAGTGTTTCAATCCTGCAGCGGAAGAAGGTTAAAGATAATTAGTGTACTAACTGTTTTTTTTTTTTTCTGATGTCCATTCTTAAATCAATTGAATTATGGTACATTAGAAATTGTAATGTTTGTTCTTTTTTAAATGTGTAAATAAAATAAAATAATGGAGAGAGTTCCGTGCTATTTTGTCTCTACGTATTTAAAGAGGGCGCAATTATAGGCTTTATATGTTAACCTTAATGCATTACCTTTTTGTTTTTCTCATCAATATTGTATTGATAAAAAATTTCCAAAGGTGTTTTCTTAATTCTATACGAGTATTTATAAAAGTATATAAAAGGTATCTATAAGGAAGGATTCTAATTAGAAAAAATTGATTTTAGACTGCAGATTTTATAATTACATTTATGGATCTATATTTATTTTAAACCTATCTTTAAAATACATCATTAGGCACTCCTCACTAGTCGTATTAGTATATATTTAATTATAAAAAAATTATCTGATGTACGTGAAAAAAAGAAAAACGTTTTGAATAATATTTTGCTTTCATAATTTGAATTAATATCCTTTAAGTATAATTTTGAGTCTTTTAAATTTTAAAGAGCGTTGTTAATACTTTAGAATATAATAATTCAGATATTGTAAAATGTTATGAACTGTTGAAATCTAATATATTACCCATGGGATACTTTTATTCTTATGACATCCTAAATCTGTATCGTTTATTACATACTTAGTACTACATAGACAAGAGTTGAATTCATTGTTGTGAAAATATGTGTTTAATAAAAGAAGTTATATTATTAAGAAACAGATGTAGTTATTGTAATTTTCATCGAGCTTGTCATATGTATGTACTTGCAGACATATTGATTTATGTCCTTCAAAACTGTTTAAGCATTTCTTCGGCTTCTAAGTAACAGCTTTGTAATGAAAACCTGAAGATGCAGATCATCCGATCTAAAAAATAAACACAAAAATTACCTTCATAGCAAAACAAAACAAACTTTATTTTGCCGATAAACTTTAAGGGTTAATAGACACAGAGAGAACATACTAATTAATTGTGATCTTGAAAATTATTTCTATGGTGCAACAAAACTCGTCAATAGAATTTACACGCATAACTTTAGAATAATTCCTCATTTTAGACATATTTGCGAAACATCAAGCGCTTTTCCCTTTTCCTGCTAACAAAGAAAATGCACTATGTAAGTCAGTTTATACATGTTATAATTTTTTGTGTTTTTTGTTCTTATAAGCACTGTACTATACTACTATACTACACCATGCAGGAGTAAATCTGTATTTACTCCTGTACTTTCAAACATGTGTTTATAAAATTTGAGAAGAATGACAAAAATAATTGCACGGCTTTTCAAGTTTTTTCTGGGGGTCGTATGGTTAGACAACCATATAATATCCTTAGACAAAATCTTATTATGTAAGTTAAACTTTTAAATATTTACAAACAAAGTTTAACTTTAAGCTATTCTAACTTCAACATTTGACCAAACGCTTGACCAGAAGTTTAATGGCAGTTAAAGACCTAGTGATTAGGACGGAAAGCGAAACCTCAATCTCAAAGCTGCTTTGTCTACAGTTTTTTGGAATACCAGTATTTTAATACATATAATATTTTTTAACTTAATCGGAACGCTTGGGAGACTTAAAAGAAACAGATTTTCTCTATTATAATAAATGCAAGCAAAAATGCAGAGACTTAGCAAATAACTCTGCAAGTTTGATATTTTCGAATTGGGAACAGGAAAACTCATCTCCCGGCACTATTTTCCGATCTAATAACCACCTGTTTTTCATCCAGCTATAATTTCCCACCTCTCAAAATTTACGCACACGTATATATAATATGTGCAGGATAGAGTTTCAGAAATAATGTGTGGAAGCTGACGAGTTACAGCCGAAAGGTAAAAAAGTAACTCTAGTAATAAGACGTTGTAGAGATCCCCGTAACGTCTACATTATAGGTTAAAAAAGCTTTATGTTCATTAGAAAATATGTAGAAAAATATAAATTTAAAAATATATGCCACAAACCCTGAAGCATAGAATTTGTATGGCATTTTATGTCCTTTTTTATTCTTAAGGGAACTTATTCTTAAGACACGATTGGGACTTTTCAGTAGTATATGGTACCGACTCTGGAACACTTTTTATATTCCACTAAACGCAAATATTTAAGGATTTTTGTAAGATTTTCATCAAAAAGTTTGCCTGTCTAAATATCGCGGATGTAACGATTTTAGTACGATTTATGGAGCAAATGATGATAAAATATTGCATTGTGTGGATATTTTTCTACAAAATTATGTAAAGAAGAAGTTTTAAGAAAGGGTTATAGAATAAAGAATAAACATGATAATAAATGATAACGTAATCAATTGAGATGAAATATTTATAAATTTTAAATGCTAATATTTAATTATTGTAGTGATGAAGAAATTTTGCCTGACGCCCTTAGTTTACGAAATGCTAATAAACAATCGTCCTCTAGGATAGTCTTGATAGGAAAAGCAAAGAGCTGCATTGTATAATATTATTATCAATTGCATTACATTGAAGTCTGAAATAAAAGTTAAATGCTTTTTATCATATGTTTTTTAATGTGAATATTATTTTGATACTTTCATAGTTCAATAAATGGTCCATTTGATTATTGTGTTATCAGAAAGTTCGTCAAATAAAGGATATAATCCTTCGGCTTAAAATTGAAATGTTAATTAAAAACCGTTGATATATGATATCCATTCCCAATCAATTTTATCTTCAAATTCTTTTAGAAAATTATGGGATAATATTTGACGAAAGGAGATCCCTTCCCAATCAACTTTATTTTGAAATTCTCTAATAAAATCTTCTGATAGTGTCTGACGAAACGATATATAATACCAATTAACTTTATCTTGAAATTCTCTAATAAAATCTTCGGATAATGTCTGATGAAAGGATATACAATCCCAGTCAAGTTTATCTTTAAATTTTCTTATAAATTCAATGGGTAATTTCATAACTTTTTCACTTAAATGAAAATTAATTTTATTGATATATAATGAAATAAATGTGTAAAATTCTTTACATTGCGATAATTCGACAAATAAATCTTTATGTTTATGAATTATAATATCGTCTAATCTTTGAGCCAACACCATTTTATATCGAAGCAATTTTATAAACACTTTTATTTTTCGTCTTTATTCAAAACTTGTCTCAATTCATTAATAAATCGTATTAAAATATTTTTTAATTCGAAAATTTCATCCATTAATTTTTCTCTGTTCGGTAGTTCTTCTTCATAATAATGGCCAAATTTTTTATTTAATTCACCCAGTTGAACGGAAAGTATTTTTTTCCATTTATCGTTGTAAAAATTATCTGGTAATTGATCAAACTTATATTCAATGAGATTACAAAAATCTAGTTTATGCATATACTTTTCTAAAAATCTTTCACCAAATGTTTGAAAACGGGTTATTAATAACCAATTAAGTCCTTCTTCTAATGTGCACATAGTATTTTCTGCAAGTTTTTGAAATTGAGATACTTTATGTAAATCTAATTTTTCATGATAGGTTTGAATAAATTCGTCACTTAAGGTTTGATATTGAGATATAACAACCCAATTTATATAATTCGAATGTTTTAATATAAATTCCTCAGACAGCTTCTGATTTTTACAAACTAAATTCCAGTCTAATTCTTCTTTATATTTTTCTATAAATTTTTCCGAAAGTTTTTGAAAAATGCATATAACATTCCATTCGATATAATCTATGAGTTCTTCCATAAAACATTCGGATAATACTGAATATCTACAAACTAACTTCCAATTGAGTTTATCCTTCAAATTTCGAAGGACATCTTCGGATAAATTTTTCGTCTTAGAAAATTCGTCCCAGTTGATATCCATTTAATAATGAAATATTTTTAAAAGGGGATTTTTTCAATATGAATATAAGGTTTTAAACTAACTGATTCACCATCAGGCAATATTGAAAATGTAATGATATCATTGCGTTTTCCATAGGCAAAGCAAGTTACTGAATCTCTTTCTGCCATTCTTCTATCTAAAATTAATTTATCATTGATTTTAAATTTTATTAATGCATTCGTATTAAGATCATAATCAGCATAAATATTATGTATGAGTACCTGTTTTTTTTTAAATATATAGTAATTTTCATATCCATATCAGTAGATAATCGCATTTCTTGATCCAGTAATTTAGAACTCATTAAGTCAAAATTTACTTTGGTAAATTCTTTATCTGTAAAAGTCTGAAAATTATCTTTTATAGTAACCCAGATATCTTTACTGTCTACATATATTTTATTGACTATGTCTTTATCGTTTTCGGGTTCTGAAACATTCGTAATTATTTTATTTTTTGCATCAAATTTATCATTCTTTAATATTAATGCATTTTTTTCTAAATATCGTTTATTCACAACATTTTTATCATCTTTTGGATCTGCGACGTTTCCTATTCTTTTTCCTTTGGCGTCGTAAGATTTTCCGTCGATTAGATGTAAAGTATTTTCATCGAGTTCTTGTATTCTCTCAGCCGTTTTTTCTGTGAAAGTTAAAAAATTACTATCGTAATTAGTATTATTTTTTTCTATAAAATCTCTTAATTCAAAATGATTATTTTCTATTTTATTCAAAACGAAACGTTTAGGGGTTAAATCTAAATCATCGATGGGATCTGAAGCATTTTTTAATATCTTATTTCCATATCGTAATGACCATCTTCTGTTAATTTAAAACCTATACCGGGTGGTCCAATAGGGCCTTTTCGCACTGGATTATCATACGGTGGATAATAAACAGCCATTTATAAAGACTAAAAAATGTTATTCGCCTAACGTTTTAATCATAGTAATTTCTTTTTTATTCATATTTAATATACATTTCTTTCTTACTTCTAAAATATAGTAAAATACATATTCTTTGGTTGTTTCATTTTCTAATTTCCAATTGAATTCTATTCTCAAATTTTCAAGAGTGGTATAGTTTACATGATTTGACAAATCAAAATGAATTATGGGATATAATTTACCAAAATCTGGGTAGTTTACCATACAACCGGTTTCTGTGTTTAGATTATTGAGACCTGATTCCAGAAAAGATTCATATAATCTATTATATTCCTTTTTACCAAAATCCATAGTATATCGCTCTGCTGGTAATGGCGATCTGTTAATCATCAACCAACATTCGATCATATCCAAATTATCAAATATCATATTATTTTTTTTAGGATTTTCATTTCTTTCGAAATATTGCGGTATGACGAATAATCTTAAAACTTCATCGGATGTAGCAGATATAGAATCGGAACCGCTTTTATATTTATTAATAGGACTAGATCTGTTAATTTCATACTGATTCCAGTTTATTTCTATATCCGTATTAGATAATTTTAATTCATTATAGAGAATCTCCGCTCCATTTTTAAAATCGACGTATCTCACCCAGAGCGCTATGTCTTCAATTTCTACTTTATAATCTGGATTTGCAACGTCTGTATAAATCATATTTCTACTATCGTCTCTTTGGAATTCCAGTCTTATTATGAAACCAGAAATGGCTTTTTTATATTCTGCGACGAAATCAAAAATTTCCTTTAAAGGCGTCCATGTTGTAACTGAATTACTATTTTTATTACAATTACAAAAGATGGGAATTGTATTATTACAATTCCCATCTTCTTTTAAATCCTTTATTGTAGTTTTCATTTTTTACAATTTTTAATTTATTGACGATATCTGTTACAGGGGTTGTAGCCGTTATCGTACCATCGCTTTGAAGTAAACTTTTATTTCTATCAGTACTATCACTGGTATCTGGGTAAAAACCTATATTGGTGGCTTCTGATGTTGAATAATCTCTGGTATAATCTTTGAGTCTCTTAACTTGCAGAATGTAGGAGTGATAGTCTCCAACTGATTCAATTATTTGTTTACCTATCTGAAGTTTTACGCCTTTCATAGAACATACAGCTGCGACATTATCGTCGTTTATAGAATCGCCATTGGATTTTATAATTTTCCACTTTGTCTCCAGATAACTCTCCGATAGTGAAATAGGATCATTGGTATCGGTAATTTCGAAATGAAACGTCGTATTTTCTTTTTTGTCATTATGGCTTGTACTAGGCAATCTTATTTTTTTTAATTCGCTACTTTTTATATCGTTATTATAATAATAATGAGTATCTCTCAGATCATAAATTTTTTCCATTTATTTAGGAAGAATTTTCAGACCTGTTCCTTTCATCTTTTTTGAAAATATTTCTTTCAATATGTCAGCATCAGTCAATTTATCAACAACTGTCAAATCTACTTTTTTAGCTTTAAAAAATCCTTTTCCTTGAATCCTTTTACTTTTCCTATATAATCTGTGTTGATTCATTTATTTATTGAGAAAATTTAGTTAATATCAATTGATATATTTTTTCAACATAGTCTTCTTTTTCCTCTACGACTCTAAAATTATACTCAATTAAACCTTTATTTAAATCAATTAATTCGCCATTTTGATTCGTAACTGTCATCCTTATTCTACGAATAGAATCCTTTTTCACAGGATAATATATTAAATTATTGAATTCTTTCGAAATGATAACACCCGGTACATCTCTCGGTGTAAAAGAATAAATAACTTCTGAATTATTCTGGTTGATTAAAGATCCATTCACTACATCACAATGAATATATATAATGTCGTTTCCGTTTGTTATATCAGCTATATTTTCACCTTCTATTACAGTCTCTTCATCTAGACTTTTATAAACTTTTTTTTCAAAGCCTATTAGTTTATGAAAATCGCTTTTTGTTAAGTCGATATTCCAACCTTTAGTTAATTTAATAAGCATTCTTAGTCTAGATTGTATTCTACCAAATTTTACCGGAGGATCGTCTGAACCAAACGCTTTCATTACATCTATATTTAAATCTTCAACATTTTTATTACCATAAGGAATAGTGATAGATTTAACATTATTCTCATCTGTGTATACGTCAAATGTATTAGTTTTATCTGTTATGTTAAACCATGAAACTGTCATAGTAAAAGACTGCAATGCTAACTTTTTTAATTTAAGAGGTTTTGGAAATTCAACAGTGAAATCCTCTGATTTTTCATGACTTTTTGGTTTCAATTTGATCATTTATTAGGCAGAAAAAATCTTTAAAGATGAAAAACAAGCTTTTCGTTATAATCGCTAGGCTGTTGAGTAAATGAATTAAGTACACATTCTGGGCATTTACCTTTATTTCTTTCCTTTATATATTTCATACAAAATAATCCACAGTTTACAGAAGTAGGTTTTTGTAAAAAACTATCATTGTGAGCTATATTGACTTTTTTATTGGAAAGTTTAAGAAATTTCATAATATTTTCAGGAATATATTTTTCTTTGAGTTTAATATTTTTATATATATATTCCCCAAAAGGATCGAAATATTCTACATAGTTATATTTTGGATCATTATAGTAACAAACCCAGTGTGTTCCTGGGCCGGTCGAGATATCTAAATTAATAATCCCACTTTCAAACTTTCCAATCTTTTTAGGAAGTAAATCGGAAGAGAAAACACCTCTGAATCCTTTTTCATCTTTCATATTTTCTTTAATCGTTTTATCCGATATACCCCATTTTGTTATCGGGATTTTTTTTTTTTTTGACAGGGAAGCAGATTTTTTTTAAGACCAGATCCTTTGTTTTCCCAAGGCTGAAAAACTCCAGATCCCGATATTTTATCTAGGATTTTTTTAGTTCCCCAACCTGCCGCACCACTGGCAGCACCGAGTCCTAGGGATGTTAAAATAGGAATTAAAAAGGGTAAAAATCCACCGTTTTTATCTAATTGAGTTTTACTTATATTTATTCTTTTACCTTTACTCATCTGATTAATCTGTGTTTTAGTTAAATACATCTCATAATTGGGAGGTTTAGAATTGTCTATCTGCAGTGTCAGTTCTTCTTTTTTTCTAAGAGCAGATTTCAATTTACTAATTTGCCCGTCACTCAAATGAATTTTCTTTTTTACATAACTCATTTATTAGGCAGTAAAAAGCTGACGCTTTCAAAGAAGAAATTGATTGTACAATCGTTCTTTATCTCCGTTAGTTATTTTTTTAGCTTTAATGAGTTTGTCTATTAGCAGTTTGATTTCATTTTTTAATTTTTTCGACTTGCTGCCTTGACATATTTTATCCAATAATTCAGATAATAAATCTAATCCTTTACCGACTTTCATTACTTCGCTACCTCGAATTGTAGTTAATCTAGCCATATATTTTTGTAGTTCCCCTTCGTTATATTCAACTGCTTTATATTCAATCTTTTTCTGACTTAATTCCTCCTCTGAAAGATTTTTAGCCCTTTTAATTGTACTTTGTAAGTTGCCTTTTTTCCTCGATAATTCTTCTTTTAGAAGCTTAGCCTTTGTATACATTTCATCTAATTTTTCTTGATTGTCTAGGAGTTTCGAAGGTTTGTATAATTGTACAGATTTTAAATAATCTGTATCTAAATATTGATCAACATTATAAATAAGCGGCGGTTCTTTATATAATTCTTGGACATCTTCGATCGCTTCCGGAATAATTCTAGATGATTCTGCAATAGGCTGTAAAGATATATTTAATTCGTCCAATTTATCATTGATAGCTTTAATATTTTCTTTTCTACTTTTATCCTGTTCTTCTAATTTTTTAGTGACAGGTTTATGAAATTCAGTTAAACTTTTGTCTATGCCTAGCTTTCTATCACGCTGTGCTTCATTATTTTTTCTAATAGCTGCTTGTAATTTGACCAGTTTTATTGCATTTTTTAATTCTTCTTTTTGCTTCTTATTTCGATCTTTTTCTAAATCGTTTATTTTATCCATTTATAGACAGTGAAAAGCTGAAGCTAATTAGAAGCGATAGCTTAGACGCCTATTTTTACTGACAGCTAATATGTTTTTACTAGCAGTAATTTTATTTTTTACTAGCTGTAAACTTTCTCAGTAAATAAATGATTAAAATTAAAAATTACACAGAACCGGAAGAATTGCCGGACCCTAAACAACATCGTTTTTTACCCAGACATCCTTTTAGATTATTAATAATCGGCCCATCAGGTTGTGGAAAGACAAATTTACTAATAAATTTATTAAACGGTTTTGAGAATCCTAGTAATTTAAGATTAGATTTCGACGCTTTATATTTATGCGCAAAAGACATTTTCGAGCCAAAGTATTCTAAATTACAAGAAAATTATACACAGTTTGAAGGTGTTGAAAGAGACGATATTTTAAAATGTAAAAAAATAAATAAAAATAAAAAAAAGGAATTATTAAAATTGTATGATAAATATAAAAAGAAAGTGTTATTTTCTTCAGATTTGAGTGAATTTATTACTGTCGACGATCTAGATTCCTCAGAAAAAAACCTCGTTGTGTTCGACGATTGTGTTACAGAAAAAGATCAGAAAGTTATAGAGGATTTGTTTATAAGAGGTCGAAAAAAAAAATGCATCCATTATTTATTTAACGCAGTCTTATTACTCAACTCCTCCAGATATTAGAAAAAATTGTAATTACTTCATATTTTTTAAGCTACAGCCTAGAGAAATCAATCAGATAATCAGAGAAATAGACGGAAATCTAACGAAAAAGGAATTTCTAGAAAAATATAAATCTTGTATGGGTAATTTCTTTATGCTAGACTTAGTAAATTCTGAAATGAGATACAGAAAAAATTTTGAACCTATATAAATATGGAAGAATATTTAGAGAAGAGATTATATGTTTATCGGAAAAGTTACAATTTGTATCAAAAGATAAGTGTTTCCTTATCTGTTAGCAAATTTATGCTGAGTGCCTCGAGTCTAACAGCATTTGTTTTCATACCACTGGCTGCTTTGAGTTTGAGTGCTGGAATTGTAAAAGTTATTGAGAAATCTTTAAGTATTTTAGAACGAAAAGAAGAATACAAGCAATGTTATAATTTTTATAAACAACAATTGAATTTGTTGAAAGCTAAAAAAATTTCAGAAGAAGTGTATGTTAGAGAACAAGATTTTATAAATAGTTTAGTATATTTCCCAATCGAAAAGTATGTAAAAAAAGTACAGTTGAATGGATATAAATATTCTTCTTAGAAAGCGTCAACTTTTTGCTGTCTAATAAATGAGTTGTAAATGTAAAAAATTTGTTGTGACGTCTTTAACTAAAAAGGGTAATTTTAAAGGTGGATGTTTAAAATGCGGACAGGTTGGATCAGGTTTTCTGAATAAAGTCATTAGTAATTTACCTTTTGAAATGCATTTACCCGGCCATAATTTTACAGGCCCGGGGACACAGTTATTATGGGGGAAAACACGATTAAATCCAGATTTAACGTATAAAAATTCGTCTAAACCTGTTAACAGAGTGGATGAAATTGCATATAAACATGACAAATGTTATTTAGAAAATAAAGATACAAAAAGTAGAAATGAAGTATGCGATAAGAATATGATTGATGAACTAGATAATCTTGAAAATCCTACGATTAGAGAAAGAATTGAAAGAGGAATTGTAAAACCGATTATTAAAGCTAAAAAATCTTTTGGTATGGGAAATACACAGATCTATTGTTTAAAATGTAAAAACCATACAGAAACAAAAGATATTAAAAATACAACGTCTAAAAATAACAGGCCAATGATGAAAGGTATTTGTCTAGATTGTGGTTCTAAAAAGAGTGTTTTTTTAGGAAAACCTTAGGTCGTAAAAATATCTTAGAAAAAATATATTATCATCCTGAAAGTGGTTACTGTGGGATCAATGAATTAAAACGGAAAACAGGTTTCAGTCAAAAGCAAATTACAGATTTTTTACATAGCCAAGATGTTTATACCAGACATAAGCCTTTAATTCGTAAATTTAAACGAAGACGCATTTATGTCAGTCATATCGATGACCAATGGCAAGCAGATTTATTGTTTATCAGACCTTTTAGTAAATATAATAACGGAACTAATTACTTATTGACAGTGATAGATGTATTTAGTAAATATGCTTGGGCTATTCCGATAAAAAGAAAAACTGGACAAGAAGTAACGGAAGCATTTAAAAAGATATTTAAAGAAAGAATTCCTGAAAAACTGCAGAGTGACAAAGGCACAGAATTTTTAAATAAATGGACTTTAAAATTATTTAAAGATCATAATATTCAGTGGTTTACAACTGAAAATGTTGAAATAAAATGTTCTGTAGTCGAACGTTTTAACAGGACAATTAATAAAAAAATTAGAACCTATCTAGCGGCCAACAATACTAAAAGATATATAGATGTTTTGGACAAATTAGTTAAAAATTATAATAATACCAGGCATAGGTCTATCAAAATGACGCCTAGCGAAGCCAGTAGGGAAGAAAATGAATCCGAAGTTTATAAAAATTTATACGAAGAAAAAATAATAAGAAAACCGAAATTCAAGGTTGGCGATAGAATAAGAATTTCGAAATACCAGACTGCTTTCACCCGCGGATACCAACCTACTTTTACTGAAGAAATTTTCATCGTTTCAGAAATATTAAAGACTGACCCCATTACTTACAGAATAAAAGATTTGAATGGAAACGAAATAAAAGGAACTTATTATGAACCAGAATTAGTTAAATATAATAAGAAGGATAAGTTGTTTAAAGTGGAGAAAATATTAAGAAAGAAAGGAAATAAATGTCTAGTTAAATGGTTAAATTATTCCGACGAATTTAACTCTTGGGTTGATGAAAAAGATATCAAGTCAATTTAATTTTTAAACGAGTAAAAAAACTACATCGTGATCTATTTTTAAAACGAGTAAAATATATATATCGTGATCCTTTTTTAGAACGAGAAAAAAACTTCCGTCTATGCAGGTCCCGTCTAGGCGGGGTAATCAAGTATTAAAATATAAACATGGTAAAATATCAAACCATGTTAATAAAACAAGTCCATACTTAAAACTAATTATGTAGAAATAACTTTTCTTTTATATTTTCAGAAATTATTCAATTTTAAAAAGTAAATGAATGGCTCTGCTTTAAGTGACTTTTAGCATTTTAATTAAAAAAATTTCTATGATTTTATAAATAAAGAATAGTATCTAATTTTAATAATCATAAATATCTGCTTTGTATAATGTTGAATATCAAGTTCGAACGGTCGAAAAATATGTTTCTAAATACTCCGTAAGAAAAACGTAACTTAATATCTTTATCAGGAAGGCCACTGAATGAAAGCGTTGACCTATAAATGAAGTTCAAATTAGAGCGAGCGTCAACATTCGTACTCACCCGTTATATTTTGCACTTGGAAGGAAATGACGTCTTTGGTAGAAAAAAGGTCTGTTTTAATCGACGTATTGCTAGAATATAAGATTAGAAAGCGTCAGCTTTTCGCTGTCTAATAAATGAATTACGACTTTTTTAAAGACATTCTAATAGATGATACCGAATCAAGCTTAACACAAACTTTTGACAAAGTAAAAAAATATGAAATGCCTGAAAACTATCTAAAGATTTATGACCAGATGAAAAAATGTGAAATAATGTACGATTCGGACGGTGAATATTTTACCTATAAAAATATAGATGTTTTTTTAAGCGAAAGACGCAAATCCCGAATAAGTCGTTTTAAAGCATTGAAGTGGAAATTGAAGTTAAATATTCCATATAAAGCTGAAGAAATGTTTATTCAGTTTTTAGATTTAGTGTACTATAAAAAGTCGATAAATTACCTATATTTCATAAAGAAAATATTAGATTATAATAATATTGATAATAATTTGAAAGTAAAATTTAATAAGAAAAACGAAGACGTTTGGAATAGCTTTCTAAAAAATATTTCTTAATAAATGGAGCTGTCTAAAAGTTGTAAGCATTGTGAGATGACAAAAAATTTAGACCAATTTTATACTCGATTTCGTTACGGCAAAATAGAACGTTACGCTAATTGCAAAAGTTGTCATTTAGCTATGAAAAATAAAAAAATTGATTGCGAATGTGGTAAAAAATATACTTTAGCTCATAAAAAGAGACATTTAAAAAGCAATTATCATATCAAACGAACATCAAAATAAATTTATGATATTGTGTTTTAAATTGAATGTATTATACAGAATGTTGTGTTTTTAGTTGAAAATAATATAGTCAATGTTCTGTTTTAAATTGAACGTATTTTTCAGTTGAAAATATCATATTGAATGTTTTTCTCGTTTCAAAAATAGAACACGATGTAGTTTTTTTACGCGTTTCATAAATAGAACACGATGTAGTATTTTTACTCGTTTCAAAAATAGAACACGATGTAGTTTTTTTACGCGTTTCATAAATAGAACACGATGTAGTATTTTTACTCGTTTAAAATATTATATTGAATGTTGCATTTTCAGAAATATTATTCAATTGGACATTGATAGTTTCAAAATTAGAATTGTGGGGGAAAAAGTGTTCAGAACCATTTATAGAAAAGTTCCAAGACAGAGTAGATTGGCATTTTATATTCAAATCTATCAGAAAAATTTCATTTAGAATTTAAAGGTAAAATAGAAGTGCCTGATTATGACAGTGATTTTTAGGCTAAATAAATGGGTAATTCAAAAAGTACAAAGATTTTGACAGGTAACTGTACAACTGAAAGAATAAATGTAGATTGGAATCATACCTTTAATGTTCATCCCAATGTTCATATAACACCTGTATGTAAATACAGCGAACCATTTTTCGTTAGAATAACAGAAATAGATAAAAACGGATTTCGATTTGAATGTTTAAAATTGAATGGCGAACCTGTAGAAAAAAATTTAGATTTCTTTCAATGGACTGCAATTAGTCCTTTTAAGTAAACGATGAAATATATTTTTTAATAGTTGTTTTCAGAAATTCTTCAATTCATTTTAAATCGCTTAATCTAAAATTACCTGCTACCGAATTTGGATTTATAGATAGCTATTAAAAATGTGTAGCAAAAAGTATTCATAAAATTTCTTCTATATAAATGGAGGAAACTCTAAGATTGATATCTGTTTCAAAATTGAGACACACTGCAAAAGTTTTAAATATAAAACAACCCAAAGGTTGTAAAAAAGATGAATTAATTAGATTGATAATGAGATACATAAAAAGAACAGGCGAATATAAATATGTTTTAGCAGATTTATTAAATTTAGACGTCACAGATTATTTAAATGAAATGAAGAGAGAATTTATCAAAAATCCTAAGAGAAGAAATAAGTTGAAAAAAATATTCGATTCTTTTGATTTAAAATTTAACAATAACACAGCAGAATTTAATCCAAAAAATAACGAAGAAAAAAAGATAAAAACAGTGGTAAACCTTAAAAAATTATTTCCTGATTTGAATGAAAAATTGAAACAATTTATAAATGAACCGAAAAACCGTCCAAAACTTAAAAAACTCTTTGATTATTACGGCTTGAAATATAAAGATGAAAAATTGATCAAAAAGACAGAAAAAAAGTCAAATTACAAGCAAATTTGGAAAATCTGTTTAGACCCGATTATGAAATTGTTGAGAAAGATAAAAAATTTGTAAAAAAATTTAATACTTATAGATATGTTTATAAAATAAGACAAATAAATAAACTCACACCTGGCCAGTATTATAGTATCTTAAAAGATTTATTCAGAAGAGCAATTGGAAAAATCGAAGGAAAGGTAGATATAATTGTATTCAATCCCTATTTGACACAGCCCTTTCACCCTAAAATGATGTCGACGAAAGAAGCCTATGACACCTATTTAGATGTTTTAACGCATAAAATTGAATACAAAGAGTTGGATATTAAAGACTGTGAATTTATTTTTACAGTCGTTGATTTGCCTAAAGGTGGTAAACATTTGAAATTACTGAACAATAACGATGTTGTCAATAAAAAAAGTATTCTTCAAATTAAAAATGACGATAATATCTGTTTGGCTAGGTCCGTCGTTACAGCCCTAGCTATTCAAAATCGTAAAATTTTATGCGAAAAATTGAATCTAGAAAAACTTACAGATAATAACTTAATAAACTTACAGATAAAATACATAAAAATGGGTAGAAAATTACAAAAAAGTTTAGCGGAAAAATTGCATGAAATGTGTAAAATTCCATTAGAAATGTGTAATTTAGAGCATGTTAAACAATTCGAAAATTTTTTAGATATTCAAATAACTATATTTTGCAGAGAAAATTTTAACGAAAGAATATACAGCGGCGCCTATAAATCTTATTACATTTTAGAAAATAGATGTGTTTACATTTTAAAAAATAGAAATCATTTTGATGTCATTACAACGGTTCCAGGATTTTTAGGAAAAAACCATTTTTGTGATAAATGTAAAGTCAGTTATAGTAGAAGTGATCAACATAAATGTTCTTTAAAATGCAATAGATGTTTTAGGAAAGAGAGTAATTGCGAAGGCGATGATATTCAGTGTAATGATTGTTTTAGACGTTTTAAAGGAAAAAACTGCTTCGAAAATCATAAAAATCACTCAGTCTGTGAAACACTGTGGAAATGTTTAAAATGTAAGAGAAATATCCGTAGAAGTGAAAGAGAACCGGAAGATCATAAATGTGGAGAAAGACAATGTAAAAACTGCAGAAAGTGGGTTTTGGAAGATCATAAATGTTACATACGTAGGAAAGAATCTAAGGGGGGAACTTGTAAAAATAGCTGTCCCAAAAATATAAAAGACAGAGAGAAATGGTGTAAGAAATGTAAAAGATCAGAATTTACAGAAAAATATATGTTTTTTGACGTTGAAACGAACCAAGAGACAGGAAATCACCAAGTCAATCTAGTTATAAATCATGATTTTAACGGAATAGAAAAAATATTTAAGAATGAAAATGAATATTGTGAATGGTTATTCCAAAGAAAACATTGCGGTTATACAGTATTAGCGCATTATGGAAAAGGATTCGACTTTCAATTTCTAGCTAAATACTGCTTTAAAAATAAAATTAAAGTGTTTACAATATATCAAGGAAATAAACTCATATATATGCAAGCAACCGTATATAATATAAGGTTTATCGATTCTATTAATTTTACCCTGATTCCGTTAAGAAAATTTCCTAAAACGTTTGGACTAACGGAATCGGCTAAAGGTTACTTTCCCCATTTGTTTAACACTGCTGAAAATCAAAATTATGTAGGGAAATATCCTGAAAAATACTATTATGGTTATGATACTATGACTTTAGATCAAAGAAAAACTTTTGATAAATGGTATACATCGGTAAAAAACGAAACATTTGATTTTCAAAAAGAAATTATAAAGTATTGTAGGTCTGATGTTGATATTTTAAGAAAAGGATGTTTAGAATTGCGAAGATTATTTCTAAACATTGCTAAAATTGATCCTTTTAAATATGTCACTTTAGCTGGCGTTTGTATAGCTATATACAGAGATAAATTCATACCAGTGAATACAATAGCAATTGATGAGGAGTGTATTCAAAAGGATCAATACAGTAAGAAATCGATCATTTGGTTAGACTATCTGTCTGAAAAACACAATATCAAAATTCAGCATGCTTTAAACGGTGGTGAGAAAAAACTGAAATTAGGTGATAAAACTTATAAAGTAGATGGTTTTTATAAGAATACCGTTTATCAGTTTCAAGGATGTCATTGGCACGGTTGTCCTCGCTGTTTTACAGAATCCACTGTCAATCTTCAAAATCAGATATGTATGAAAGATTTGTATGAAAGAACTCAAAAAATAAATAAAAAAATAAAAGATAAAGGATTTGAATTGATTGAAATATGGGAATGTGATTTTGATAGTGACAAAGAAATTAAAAAATATATGAAAAATGAATGGAAAAGAGATTTTGTAGAACCTTTAAATCCTAGAAACGCATTCAGCGGAGGTAGGTGTGAACCTACCAAATTAATATACGAAATGAAAGAAAACGAAAAGGGTAGATATATCGATGTTTGTTCACTTTATCCAACAGTGAATTACTTTGATTACTATCCTGTTGGTCATCCGATAAAAATTTATAATCCGGAAAAATATGATAAGAATTGGTATGGTTTGATACAATGCAAAGTACTTCCACCTAGAAAGCTCTATCATCCTGTTTTACCTTATAAAGGAGAAAAATTAATATTTAGTTTGTGTAAATTATGTTCAAATCCTATAAAAAGCGAAAAGAAACAATGTTATGAAATACGGAATAAAGAATGTAATCATACGGATGACGAAAGAAGTTTTATTGGTACGTGGACAACTACCGAAGTTGAACAGACTATTGAAAAAGGTTATAAGATTTTAAATATCTATGAAGTTTGGCATTTTGAAAAAAAATCTAATACATTATTTAAGGATTATGTTAAAATGTTTTTGAAAATCAAATTAGAAACAGATGATAAATGGTCTGAAAATTTCAAAACTGAAAAAGAATATAAAAGGTGCGTAGAAAAGAAATTGGGTATAAAGTTAGGAGAAATCAAACAAAATCCAGGAATGAGATTTATATCCAAAATTTGTTTAAACTCTTTATGGGGAAAGTTCGGACAGAGAAAAAACTTGAAACAGACAGAGAATGTTATGGAATTATCCGATTTTTATAGAATTATACTGAACGACCGCATTAAAGACTTGAATATGATATTTTTAAATGATGAGTGTGTGCAAATGGATTATAAGATGAAAGATGAATATGTCAAGAATAACTTTAATACGAATATTTATATAGCGGCTTTTACTACCAGTTCGGCTAGAATAAGATTATATGAAATGCTTGATAAATTAGGAGATAAAGTAATGTATTACGATACAGATAGTATTGTGTATATCGATGATGGCTCTAATAAAGTAAAAACGGGCTGTATGTTAGGCGAATGGACAGATGAATTAGGAGAAGATAAATATATGAAATCGTGGATATCTGGAGCAAGTAAAGATTATGGTTATATTCTGAACGACGGTTCTGTAAAAGGAAAAGTAAAAGGTTTTAAAATGAGTTATGAGAGCGAAACTAAGCTGAATTTTGACGAGAGAATGAAAATAATAACTGGGGAAATTAACCATATAGATGTAGAAATAAATCAATTTCAGATACAACAAGTTGGAAATTGCACGTGAAGCGTAGCAAATTAGGTGCGTTCGGACGATAACGAAGTTTTAAAAGTATTACGTTCATATATCAATCTCATAACATTGTAAATAGTGAACTACAATTAAAACGCTCATCAAACAATGTTCTCCCTATACCATTATGTAATGGAATACTTTTGTGTGGCCTTGTAAATCAATAACAAATGTTCTTTGCACCACAAATTATGTAAGATGTATATTATAATATGTACTTTATAGTTGCATATAAATTTTATTAAGTTCGCATGAGTGTAACACGATTAAAATGCATTTGAAACATTTTTCCCCATTGACCGTAATGTAATGGAATACTTTTGATTGTCCCTGTAATTGATCTATGCATCCGATTTTCATAAAATTTGTAATAACTCGAAAATATTATGCAATAATTATGTATTTTAAATTTCAAACGTATAGAATATATTTGAAACTTTTTCCCCATTGACCATAATGTAATTGAATACTTTTGATTGTCCCTGTAATTGATCTATGCACACGATAATCAAAAAATTTGAAATAACTCGACAGAATTATGTAATAATTGCGTATTTTAAATTTCAAACGATTAAAATGCATTTGAAACATTTTTTCCCATTGACTGTAATGTAATGGAATACTTTTGATTGTCCCTGTAATTGATCTATTCGTCCGAGTTTCATAAAATTTGAAATAACTCGAAAAAATTATGTAATAATTATGTATTTTAAATTTCAAACGTATAGAATATATTTGAAACTTTTTCCCCATTGACCATAATGTAATTGAATACTTTTGATTGCCCCTGTAATTGATCTATGCACACGATTATCAAAAAATTTGAAATAACACGACAGAATTATGTAATAATTGCGTATTTTAAATTTCAAACGATTAAAATGCATTTGAAACTTTTTTCCCCATTGACCGTAATGTAATGGAATACTTTTGATCGTCCCTGTAATTGATCTATCCATCCGATTCTCATAAAATTTGAAATGACTCGACAAAAATATCTAATATTTATGTATTTTAAATTTCAAACGATTCGGTTGGGTAGTTTTTGCGTTGTTATATGCGGACAGACGGACGGACGGACAGACGGACGGACGGACAGACGGACGGACAGACGGACGGACTGAACGACAACTATAGGTGCTACGTATTATATAATTACGAACGCACCTAAAAAGATAGAAATATTAAAGTGAATAAAATGAATAAAAGATATATGTTTGGATATGATAAAAGAAGAATTTTAGATAATTTTGATACTGTACCTTTTGGATTTTAAGCCGAATTTTTTAGTTTATAAAAATTGTTTTCTAATAAAATGGACGATGTCACCCTTATCGTAAATGTTCAAGGTTTTATACTTCCGTTCAAATCTATAGCGAGAGAAATAAGCTGGGTTCATTTAAAAGAAGGAATAGGTGAAACTATTTCTGTATTTACACCTAACTATGAATTAAGTGATCAAGACCATGGAATAGTTCGTAGATGTACTAACGATGTCCATGGTTTAAGATTTAAAAGATATTCAGATAATACAGGCTTATGGATTAGTAGTGACAATGTAAAAGATTATTTCATACAATTGCATCAGATATACGGAGGCACATTTGCTTTTAAAGGAGGCGTTTTTCCGAAAAGTACCTTTGAAGAATGGGGAATTCCTATAAAAATATTAGAAGTACCGAGATGCGTAAGAATACTAGGACCGGGTTGTTCTATGTACAGATGTCTGTACTATAAAAATTGTCTTTCAAAAAATATACCTAAATAAATCGAAGAATTCAGCAGTCTCAGATCGTTCCCTGTCATTCAAAAGTTAAAAGATTTAGAGACAGGGAAATACAAACTGATTTCGTTGAAGAAAATTCAAACAAAATTTGGAAATGCGACTATTGCAAGATTGGAAGTTAATGATGCAGAAAAAGATTATTTTCTTAAAAAGAGTCATGGAAAAATTTCTGAAACAGCAATAACAAAACTGAATGAAGGTGGTTATATCTTTCATTTTAAAGGAAAAAATAATGACGGCTTTTATGATTATGAATTAGAAAAAGCTTAATCCTACAATTTGGTTTAAATCTTACAATAATCGAATGGACCTTTTATCGAACTGTGAAACTCACTAAATAATATTTACTGAAATTCAAAATATATCTGTTTTAAATACAAATTTCTTTCTGTCAAAGATGGATTCATTTCGACGCAAACTATTTTTTTATTTTATCGAACTATCAAACTCCCTAAGTAATATTTACTGAAATTTCAAAATATTTCTGTTTTAAGTACAAATATAAATATTTTGAAAAGCTTAAAATTTAGACATTAAAGAAAATCCGATTTTTTGGGAAGTTTTTTACTTAGACTGTTCAATGATAAAAAAGTTAATTGCATTTATTACATATATGTTGTACTTTTTTAATCAATTTAAAAAAAAGATCACGAAAGTTTTTTCCTGTCAAAGATTGGTTATCTATTAAAAAATTTAAAACATATGATAAAAATCATTTAACTTTTATTTCAGACTTCAATGTAATGCAATTGATAATAATATTATATCAAACTCCCTAAATAATATTTACTGAAATTCAAACTATATCTGTTTTTAAGTACAAATTTCTTTTCTGTCAGAGATGTGTTCATTTCGACACAAACTATTTTTTTTAATTTTATCGAACTAACAGAATAGTGTTTATAATTGTAAGTAAAAAGAAAGAATTAAAAATTTAAAACATATGATAAAAATCATTTAACTTTTAATTCACATAGAAATCTTCAATGTAATGCAATTGATAATAATATTATATAACGCAGATGTTCGCTTTTCTTATTCTATCAATATTATCTTATAGGATAATTTCTTATTTGTTCACCTTTCAGATTAATTTCCGTAAGAGAAAATGTGATAAAACCGAACACAAACGACATATTCAAGGACGCATTTATAGAACTCGCTTCGAGCTCTGATAAGAGACCGATTGATAACAACAGCTGTGCAATTTACATAGAGCTGAGCGGAAATGCGTTCCAAAAAAACTTTGATTTCATACCGTACGTCCATTCCTGCGTCCGTTCTAATCGAAAATTCTGGAAGCTATGACGTTGCATTGATAACGCTAGACATAAATAGAAAATGAATATTGATAAAGTTGTTATTTACCATGACGGAGCAGCAGCAGCAACAATTCGTAATGCATCCTACTGATAAAAATATAAGAGATTTTTTAACTACTATTTTAACTGAAACAGCATCAGCAAACGCTTTAGAGCGTGAATTAGCAGCCGAAAAATGCCGTAAACGTAAAGCAGAAGAAAGAAAACGCAAACTAAAATATAGAATAAAAAATTTACTAGAAGAACTTAAAGCAGTTGAACTGTCAATTTTCCAATCAGAACAAAAAATTTTAAACTTTGAAAGTAATCTTACCAACGCTGTTGCTGCAGATATCAGATAAATAACCCGTTTGCCTACGTCATGGTTTTCCGTAAAGACAAAAAAAAATATAAAAGACTTTTGAAAAAATGACAAAAAAAATATAAAAGACTTTTGAAAAAGGACAAAAAAAAGAGAAAAAAGGGTGGAAACGCCCGCTAAGGCAGCCGAAGCCGGTCTCAAGCCCGGTTGTGAAATGCCGAGAGGCGGGTTTCAGGTATGTTCTTATTATTGTTTTTAATTTTATCATGATATTATTTTATAATAATATTCAACATTTATCGAACTATGAAAATTTTCAAACCCCCTAAATAATATTTACAGAAATTCAAAATATATCTGTTTTAAGTACAAATTTCTTCCTGGCAAAGATGTGTTCATTTCGACACAAACTATTTTTTTATCGATGTTTATTTGATTCTTTATTCTATAACCCTTTCTTAAAACTTCTTCTTTACATAATTTTGTAGAAAAATATCCAACCAATGCATTTTTTATCATCATTTGCTCCATAAATCGTACTAAAATCGTTACATCCTCGATATTTAGACAGACAAACTTTTTGATGAAAATCTTACAAAAATCCTTAAATATTTGCGTTTAGTGGAATATAAAAAGTGTTCCAGAGTCGGTACCATATACTACTCTTTTCACCCACTCACATTAATTTTACTCTAACATTTTATGCTTATTTATTAAATGTAACTAAATTTTATCCAAGTGTTTATAATTACTTCATTTATTTGATAAAACTCTGCAAGAACTTCACACAAGTTAGAAGTGACTAAGTTTTTCAGCTTTCCGAAAAATTGTACTTTTCATCTAAAAACCCCATCAACTCTTAAAGTACTCGAACGATTTCGATAAAATAAAATTTGGTGATAGAACATAAATATAAGATCATATGTGGCAAACAGTTTTAAAGAAATTTAATAAGCTTCAGAAAAAAATTCTGAAAATTAGTATTGTTCTGAAATAAAAAGTTTTAGTCGCCGAAAAAACTGTCGTATGTCTTAAACATAATTCAGAGAATATACAGGGTTCATCTAAACTACTGAGCAAAACTTTAAGGTGTGATAGTACACATCAAGACAAATAATATTAAATGGGAAACTAAGGGTCCCAAACGTCTACCGAAGGAGATAGGCGCTATCAAAGTTTAGGGTCCAAAATTTGAAATGATTATAAAAAACGGAAAAATTGGTCGATTCGTTTGCGGTTTTCACGAAAAATATTCTTTATGTCAGTATTGTCTTGAAAATAAATTATAAAGATAAATTTAAAAAAATGCCGATGGAGGGCGCTTTAGACTTTGGAGTAACGAACAACTATATTTTACCGTGATTTTTGGCATCTCATTAAATTTTTTAGAAGTTTAGACATAAATTTTGAGCTCAAAATCTGTGGTTAAGTAGCGCAAACTGAACTGTGTTCAATGAGAGTAGGTAGGTTCAAATTTCAAATGATTATAAAAACAGAATAATTGGTCAATTGATTTGCAACTTTCACTAAAATTATTCTTTATGTCACTATTGTCTTGAAAATAAATTATACAGATAAATTCCAAAAAATGTCGATAGAGGGCGCTTTAGACTTTGGAGCAATGTACAACTATTTTTTACCGTTATTTTTTGCATCTCATTAAATTTTTTTAGAAGCTTACACATAAACTTTAATTTTGAGCTGAAAATCTAAATCGTTGAGAGTGGTTAAGTAGCGCAAAGTGAACTGTGTTCAATGGGGGTGGGGAAGTTCAAATTTCAAGTGATTATAAAAAACGAAAAAAATGGCTGATTCCGTTTGCGGTTTTCTCTAAAACCATTCTTTATATCAGTATTTCCTTGAAAATAAATTTTTAAGATAAATTTCAAAAAATTCCGTTAGAGGGCGCCTTAAACTTTAGAGTAACCAACAACTATTTTTAACCGTTATTCTTTTAATCTAATTAAATGCTTGCAAAAGCTTATACTTAAATTTTGAGCTCAAAATCTGAATCGTTGTGAGTATTTAAGTTGCGAAAAACTGAACCGTGTTCGTGGGGTGGGCAGGGTAACATTTCAATTCCTGAACACAGTTCAGTTTTCGCTTCTTAACCCTCCCAACGATTCACAATTTGAGCTCAAAATTTAAATCTAAGCTTTTGCAAGCATTTAATTAGATACAAAAAGAACAGTTAAAAATTGTTATTGGTTACTCTAAAATTTAAGGCGCCCTCTAACGGAATTTTTTGAAATTTATCTTTAAAATTTATTTTCAAGGAAACACTGACATAAAAAATGGTTTTATCGAAAACCGCAAACGAATCAAGCAATTTTTACGTTTTATATAATCATTTGAAAATTTGAACCTTCCCACCCCCGTTGAACACAGTTCAGTTACCTCTACTTAACCCCTCTCAACGATTCAGATTTTCAGCACAAAATTTAAGTTTATGTCTAAGCTTTAAAAAAATTAATGACTTGCAAAAAATAACGGTAAAAAAAGTTGTACGTTACTCCAAAGTCTAAAGCGCCCTCTATCGACATTTTTTGAAATTTATCTGTATAATTTATTTTCAGGACAATACTGACATAAAGAATAGTTTTAGTGAAAACCACAAATCAATTGATCAATTATTCTGTTTTTTATAATCATTTGAAATTTGAACCTACCCACTCCCATTGAACACAGTTCAGTTTGCGCTACTTTACCACAGATTTTGAGCTCAAAATTTAAGTTTATGTCTAAACTTCTAAAAAAATTTAATGAGATGCCAAAAATCACGGTAAAAAATAGTTGTTCGTTACTCCAAAGTCTAAAGCGCCCTCTATCGGCATTTTTGGAAATTTATCTTTATAATTTATTTTCAAGACAATACTAACATAAAGAATAGTTTTCGTGAAAACTGCAAACGAATTGACTAATTTTTCCGTTTTTTATAATCATTTCAAATTTTGGACCCTAAACTTTGATGGCGCCGATCTTCTTCGGAAGACGTTTGGGACCTTTAGTTTCCCATTTAGTATTATTTGTCTTGATGTGTACTATCAACCCTTAAAGTTTTGCCCAGTAGTTTAGATACACCCTGTAGATTCCATCTTTCATAGAAATCAGATAGGCAGTTTCCGAAAAAAACGGGTCTTTAAGCTTACATATTTCCCATAGGATTGCATCCAGTCTTGTCTTCCTTAACCGAGTTCAATATGCAATTATTCAGCTCCAAAGGTAAATAAATAAGTCTTATTTTGTGAAATGTCGTGAAACTATGTATGGTCGTGGGAAATAAGTAAATACCTCCTACTAACTATGCAAAATATTATTGTATAAGAAAGTTACTCATACCAAAAAATTAGAAATAAAGTCTTCTTTAAAAGTATGTCGTATATAAAATTTGCTTAGGGGACCAGCTACATTTTAAAACGTAACTTTGTTTCTTTCAATAGCATTACCCGATTCAGACAGCGTAAATGAACTCTACATCCTTCAATTAGCCTAAAAACAAATTTTCATGAAATTCGTACGATAAGTTTACGAGAAATTAATTATTTTAAAACGAGTATATTTTAGGAGTTGTATACAATTTAAAGTTCGGTACTCGATTGTTGACCGAGAGATTCCCTTCTTGATCAAGGCATCATAGGCACCACTCAAGTAGTCACTGAAGATTGTTAGATAACAGGATAGTATAAGAAGATAGTATAAGGTTTCAAAATATTTAGTCACTTTTATCGTAGACGGCTCCTTAAACTATCATTTTTCCGTTTTTTAAGCATAATTTGAAGACTACTTGAAAGAAAATTTTAAAATTTTTCATTTCTATAAATCAAGGATTAATAAGTCTAAATTCATCAATATATTTTTATGTTGATATTCATAATCGTTTGAATGTTAATTTCATAATTCATGGTTCATATAATAAAATTATAAAAATTGCAAATTTAGCGCATTTATGTTTCGGTATTTTAGTATTATTCCTACGTAAAAAAAATAGCCCATTCAGAGTATAATTTCAGGAGATATTAATAAAAATATAAAAATGCAATTTAACATTAGAAGCACTAAATTTTGAATGTTTATAATTCAAAAACTTATCATTCAAATGACTTGGAATTTGGTGGCTAGGCATAATTTGAACCGAAGATTTGAAATATCGTGTAAAAATTGGTATTACTATTGAAAACTAGTTGGACGTGTCAATCTCACAAGTACATTTTAATATTTAAAAAAATCCCTGTCGGCTGGGCCTATAGGCGGAGGTAGATTTCGAAGAGTGCTCATTTCAACAAAAAAATATATATAATTAGAGATAAACCCAGTTTAATAACTTCATTTGGCCGTTTATGAAAATTTTTTAATTTCATTTTTCTGAAAAAACTGGTTTTATCAGAATCATCTTAAGAAAAATTCAGCTCAAATGCCCATTTTGACAACATATTTTGAAATAGATTCTGAATTTATTAAAAAATCGACCAAAACAGTATATTATACAGTTCCTAAATAACAAAAACTGTCAGTTGAATGTATTTGAAAAAAAAAATGAATTTAAAAATGAGTCATAAAATAACCGATTTGTTGTTTGAATACATCCTTAATTCTTTAATCATGATTGCTTCGGAAAATTTTGTGCGAAATACACACTTTGACAGCATTTTTAAAAATATATTCTATCTTTATCAAAAAACTGGCAAATGCGTCACAGTATATAGTTCCTAAATAAGAGGATCTGTAAATTGGATGCATTTGAGAGCGAAAATGGATTTTAAAACGAGTTATAAAAAACGCAATTTGCTATGTGAAAACTTCCTTAAATTTTCAAATCACGAAGACTTCGGGAAATTCTGTTCAAAATACCCTTTTTGGTAGCCTTTTTCGAAATGTATTCTGTCTTTATCAAAAAACCGATCAATGTATCACATTATATAGTTCCTAAATAAGAGGATCTGTAAATTGGATGCGTTTGAGAGCAAAAATGGATTTAAAAACGAGTAAGAAAAAAACGCAATTTCTTATTTGAACACTTCCTTAAATTTTCAGTCAGGATGATTTCTGAAAATTCTGTTCAAAATACCCTTTTTGGTAGCCTTTTTTAGGTAGATTTCGTATGAAATACTACCTATTGCATTGTCTCCCATGTTGGAATTTCTGAAAAATTTTTGCGGATCTACACGAATCATGACTCCTAGACCCCAAAACCACCATCAGTAAAAAAGTTTATATATATATATATCTATCTATCTATCTATCTATCTATCTATCTATCTATCGGTGTATATCACTTTCTTCTAGACACGATAACTTCCATAATTATGCTCAGATCTTCTTCAAACTTTTACATAAAATCAAGGAGCCTAAAATCTCGGTCGAGTTCGTTAATGGGCAAAATCGGACCAAGGGGGTGGAAATAGGGAGGGTTTTTGTGAAAACAGAAAAAACGCGATAACTTCTTAATTAAAATAGATATCGAATCAGTTTAAAGTTTATATTACTTCTAAACAATGGGCAAAAAGTTTATGCATGACAGATTTTTGATAAAGTTAAAAATGGGCTCAAGGGGCGAAAAAAACATGGTTTTTGGGAGAAAAAAATTCATAACTTCGTCAATTCTCAAGATATCAAATCCAACTAAATTTTATGTAAATGTGCTCAATATTATCTAAAACTTTTGTATTTACAAGTTTTTGATAGGACCAATTTTTACCGATGAAAAAAATTAAAAACGAAAAGAAAAAGGGGGGAGAAAAAAGAAAAAAACCCATAACTTACTCAATTCTTAAGCAATCAAATCTAATTAAATTTATTTTACATCTTCACAATAAGATCTACAACTTTTATATTGACAAGTTTTTCATAGAACCAATTCTTATAGCAAAAATAAATTAAACAAAAATAGGAGTTGGAGTAAAAACCTTAAATCCAAACGGCTTATATTCTGACTCATTTTAAAATTCATTTTTGATTTTAAACGCATCCAAATGACAGATCCTCTTATTTAGGAACTATATAATGCGACGTTTTGGCCATTTTTTTGATAAAGGCAGAATATATTTTTAAAAAGGCTGCCAAAAAAGGTATTTTGAACAGATTTCCCGAAATTATCGTCATTAAAAATTGATTAAGTATAACAAATTGCGTTTTTTCTGAGTCATTTTTAAATTCATTTTTGTTCTCAAACCCATCCAATTTACAGGTCCTATTATTTAGGAACTATATAATGCGACGTATTGGCCAGTTTTTTGATAAAGGCAGAATATATTTTTTAAAAGGCTGCCAAAAAGGGTATTTTGAACAGAATTTCACGAAATTATCATGATTGAAATTTGAGGAAATTAAAAAAATTGCGTTTTTACCGAGTCATTTTTAAATCTTTTTTTGTTCTCAAACGCATCCAATTTACAGGTTCTCTTATTTAGGAACTATATTATGTGACGGAATGGCCAGTTTTTTGATAAAGGCAGAATATATTTCAAAAAAAGGCTGCCAAAATGGGCACTTCGCACAAAATTTCCCAAAGCGATCATGATTAATGAACTGTGGGTATTCAAATAACAAATTGGTTATTTTATGACTCATTTTTAAATTCAATTTTGCTCTCAAACGCATTCAATTGACAGTTTTTCGTTATTTAGGAACTGTGTAATGTGCCGTATTGGTCAGATTTTTGATAAAGGCTAAATATATATTTAAAAAAATCTGTCAAATTGGGCACTTCGTACAAAATTTCTCAAAGCAATCTTGATTAAAGAATTGTGGATGTATTAAAATAATAAATTGGTTATTTTATTACTCATTTTTAAATTCAATTTTGCTCTCAAACGAATTTAATTAACAGATTTTTGTTATTTAGGAACTATATAATGACCATATTGGTCAATTTTTTTTAATAAAGTAAGAATATAATTCAAAATATGTTGCCAAAATGGGCATTTGAGTAGAATTTCGTTTAAGAGGATTTTGACAAAAGCAGTTCTTACAGAAAAATGAAATTAAAAATTTTTTAAAAGCGGTTGAATAAAATAGTTAAACTGGGTTTATCTCTAATCATTTAATTTTTTTTTTTTTTTTTTTTTTTTTTTTTTGAGATGAAAAGTTTTCGAAATCTACCTCCGCCTATAGGCCATGCCGAAAGGGATTTTTGAAATATATTCCGTCTTTATCAAAAAACTGACCAATGCATCACATTATATAGTTCCTAAATAAGAGGATCTGTAAATTGGATGCGTTTGAGAACAAAAATGGATTTAAAAACGAGTCAGAAAAAAAGGCAATTTCTTATTTGAATACTTCCTTCAATTTTCAGTCCCGATGACTTTCGGAAATTCTGTTCAAAATACCCTTTTTGGTAGCCTTTTTTGAAATATATTCTGTCTTTATCAGAAAATTGACCAATGCGTCACTTTATACAGTTTCTAAATAAGAGGATCTACCATTTGGATGCGTTTAAAATCAAAAATGAATTTAAAAATGAGTCAGAATATGAGCAGTTTGGATTTAAGGTTTTTTCTCCAACTCCTATTTTTGTTTAATTTTTTTTTTGCTTTACGAATCGGTCCTATGAAAAACTTGTTAGTATAAAAGTTGTAGATATTTTTAAGAAGATGTAAAATAAATTTAATCAGATTTGATATCTTAAAAATTGACGGAGTTATGGATTTTTCTCTTTTTTCAGCGCCCTTTTTCTTTTCGTTTTTAATTTTTTTCATCGGTAAAAGTTGGTCTTATCAAAAACTTGTAAATGCAAAAGTTTTAGATAATTTTAAGAATATTTACAAAAAATTTAGTTGGAATTGATATCTTGAAAATTGACGAAGTTATGATTTTTTTTTTCTCAAAATCCCTGTTTTTTTCGCCCCTTGAGCCCACTTCTAAATTTATCAAAAATTTGTCATGCATATACTTTTGACCCATTTTTAAGAAGTAATATAAACTTTAAACCGATTCGATATCTACTTTAATTAAGAAGTTATGGTGTTTTTTCGGTTTTCACAAAAAACGCCCCCTATTCCGACCCCCTTGCTCCGATATTGCCCATTAACGAACTTAGCCAAGATTTCATCCCCTTTGATTTTATGTACCAGTTTGGTGGAGGTGAAGAATTATAGAAGTTATCGTGTCCATAAAAAAGTGATATATATATATATATATAGATAGATAGATAGATATATAGATATATAAACTGGTGCGATTACAATAGGTAGTATTTCTTACGAAATCTCCTAAAAAAATGTGGTGACCCCAAAGTTACCCACTATCGAATTTCCTCGAACATTTGACCTAGCCTAAAGAGATTCTGGTATCCGAAAAGCCTTAAACGCAACATTTAATTAATATTCTGAGAAAATGAGCTTAGTAGTGCCTCATGTTGGGTAATTTATACTAAAACCTAATATGCATCTATTGATGTCAAGACCTAACAGAATCTGAAATTTGATGGAATTTCGTCCATTAGTTCTTGAGATATAATTATAACAAAAAATTTGCAAAACGTGGCGCAGCAACGCCATATCTTGGACAATTTATGCCAAAACGTAAAAAAGCGTCTAATTATGTTATGGTGAGAAAGAATCTGAACTTTGATGAAATTCTGTGCATTAGTTCTTGAGATATAGCTAGTTTAAAAAAAACCGTGTAAAATATAGCACAGCAGCACCATCAGTTGAAGGATTTATAACAAAACGTAATCATCGTGTAATTATGTTATATGTCATTTTGTAACAAAATCTGAAGTTTGATGAAATTTTGTGCGTTGGTTGTTGAGATATAGCTATCGGAAAAATCGTGCAAAATGCAGCATAGCTACACCACCTGTTGCAAGGTTAATACCAAAATGTAATCACCGTCTAATTATGTTATATATTCTAGTGTAAAAGAAACTAAAATTTGATGAAGTTCTCTGCATTAGTTCTTGAGATATAGCTATCGCAAAAATCGTGCAAAATGTAGCATAGCAGCGCCACCTATAGGGCAGTTCCCACCAAAACCTTATCAGTGGCTATGTATCTCAAGGTATCGCGGAATCTGAAGATTGGTGAAATTCTGTGCATTAGTTCTTGAGATATAGCTATCATGAAAATCATGAAAAACGTGGCATAGCAGCGCCACCTGCTGGCCAATTTACACCAAAACTTAATTAGCGTCTATGTATATCAATGTATATCTATGTATATCTTGAAAATTGACGAAGTTAAGAATTTTTTTCTCTCATAATCCCTGTTTTTTTCGCCCCTTGAGCCCACTTCTAAATTTATCAAAAATCTGTCATGCATATAATTTTGGCCCATTTTTAAGAAGTAATATAAACTTTAAACCGATTCGATATCTACTTTAATTAAGAAGTTATGGCGTTTTTTCGGTTTTCACAAAAACGTCCCCTATTCCGACCCCCTTGGTCCGATATTGCCCATTAACGAACTTAGCCATGATTTTATCCCCTTTGATTTTATGTAACAGTTTGGTGGAGATTGGTGAAGAATTATAGAAGTTATCGTGTCCATAAAAAAGTGATATATATATATATATATATATATATATAGATAGATAGATAGATAGATAGATAGATAGATAGATAGATAGATAGATAGATAGATAAACTGGTGCGATTGCAATAGGTAGTATTTGTCGGACGTTCCTCTCAGTCCACACAACTTTGAAGAAAGTCCGTGGTAGATATAGCTGCCACCACCGATATTACTAAGTGATATCGGTCACCCACTGTGAGGTTTGTGTAAAATGAAGACTTACGCTGTCAAGTAACTGAATTATCAGTTTATTAAGAATATATGTACTCACTAAATACGCTATTTACAAATATATACAATTACAACTCGGATATAGGTGATCCGGTTCAACATTAAATTAGATTCAGTAAAGATTGGCTGTGTACTATTCCAATTACATTTTCCACCTCACACTCAATACATGTTAAATTCACTTTACCGGAGCTCAACCTTGAGTCTCCCAACACAAGTATACTCAGACTGCAATTCTTAGCCCAGAGCACTAAACACCAGGACGTCTGTTTCCTTTGCTCACCAGAAAACGCACTGCTTATGCTCTTCCACACAGAGCAACCTCTAGTTCCGAAACCTAGGTACGGAATGACTTCTCTGAGACAAACATGCCCTTCTCAACTCACTGGGTCACACGAATGTCAACCCCCTCTGGAGCTTCCTCATTGGGCACATTCCCCCACTCTTTCTTGCCTAGTGACATGTTGCTAATCTGCTCATCATCCGCATACTTCACTGACAGATGGACATGCCTCTGAGCAATCTTCTCTTTCTCTTGTTCACCACCTGCAAAGCAATAGCTGACAATTCCCCTTTCCACGAAGAAGGAATGTCACCTTGGAAATTCTGTACACAACCATACAATACGAAATATTGAAATGGAGACATAGTAGAAATTCCATTCCTTAGCCGAGGTGGCATCAGAACCTGACAGCCCCCACCTTAGCGGAAAATATGCCTTTTAGGGGCTAATTTTCCCCAAACATATAGTAATATCGTAGAAGAGTTCAATAGTTTCCTTACAGATTTCTTCATTATGCTTATTGCATAGGTATTTCCAGGTGTCTGAACACTATCTACTGACATCTCTACTGAACCTTGTACCAATATTAATATTACAAAAACAATACACGTACTAATGCACTATTATAAACACAAAAATTCAAAAATATTTACACATACACAAAAAAAATTAAATGTGTGACGACATCCCTTTAAGGCTGTCCACTACTGGGTCGTTAATGCTGATGGGCTAACAACTGGTTGTTCTTCCCAGCTCTTTCTATGTAGCCTGGATATTGCGTCTGCATTTAAATGTTGAGCTCCTGGACGATGAGAAATACTCAGGTTCCAGCGTTGCAAGGCAAGAGCCCATCTAGTGAGTTTGGGTGATCTTGGGGTTGTTTCAGTGAGAAATTTTAATGGAATATGATCCGTAATGATCTCAATTTGAGATCCATAGGTCCATTTTTCAAACTTTCGCAACCCAAAGAGAACACTCCAAGCCTCTTCCTCTATACTCGGCCAAGCACGCTGAGCCCCTGACAATTTCTCACTGGCAAAAGCTATCGGTTTATACTGACCCTTTTCATCTTTTTGAGTAAGGCAACATCCTACTGCCAGGTCGGAAGCATCTGCGTGGAGCTGATATTCCCGGCGTACGATAGGTGTAGCCAAACTCGTCACTTTACATAACTCATCTTTAAGAGTATTAAATGCTTTTTCTGCCCTTTCATCCCATGGTACAGTATTTTTAACCTTCCCTTTTGTTAATTCGGTTAAAGGTATAGCAATTTCGGCATAATTTGGAATATAAGATCGGTAAAATCCCATTAATCCCAAAACAGATCTAACTTCCTTTTTAGTTTTTGGTCTCTTTAGATCCCTTATTGCTCCTATTTTTTCCTCATCAGGTGCATGCGTTCCACCTCCAATTACATGACCTAAAAACTTAGTCAATTTCTCTCCAAATTTACATTTGTCTAGCCTAATCGTAAAATTTCTATTTTTCAACTCTTCAATGACCGCCCTAACATGCTCATAATGCTCTTCCCAGGTGTCGGAGAAAATGATGACATCATCAATATATGCTTCCGCATACCTCCGATGACCTTGAAGAACCTCATTCATATCTTTCTGAAACGTGACAGCCGCCCCCGATAATCCAAAAGGCATTGTACGCCACTGATAAGTTCCGTTATGCGTTGTAAAAGCTGTCAAATGTTTACACTCCTCTGCCATTTTAATCTGCCAATAACCTCTCAATAAATCAATCGATGATAAATATTTAGCCGCCCCTGCGGTATACAAGATTTCTTGAGAATCTTTCATCGGAAAGGTTGGAACCTGAGTTACCGAATTTAAAGCTCTATAGTCTATACAAAGCCTAACAGTTGCGTCTTTTTTCGCCACGCAAACAATTGGATGACTAATTTCAGCATTTGACACTTCGATTAGATTTAATTCTAATAACTCCTGAATCTGTCTATCTACTTCCTCCTTATAAGCTACCGGTACACTATATAACTTTGGCTTTTTCCTTTCCACCCCCGGTTTAAGATCAATACGATGCTCCCCTACATCAGCTGGTCGTACAGGACCCATAAATACCTTTTTATTCTCCCTCAAAATAGACTTTATATCTTTAACTTGATTGTTAGATAATCCTTTTATTTCGAACCTCTCTATATCTCGTTCTACTTCCTGATCCTGGTTCAAAATAGGAAATTCCCCAACTTCTCCAAATTCCTCATCACCTTCGAAAACAATATTGACTATATTACATTTAGCAATAAATTATCTTATTTTATTTTGGTGCACATGCTTCCTACTAACGTCGGCTAACTCAACTATAAAAGAATGCCGGCTTCGTTTTTCGACGATAGTTGCCGGCCCTTGCCACCTAGAATATAGTTTATTAGTTGAATCGGGGATTAACAGTATTACTTTATCGCCTACTTCAAACGTTTTTTCTTTTGACCTTAAGTTATAATGATACGCCATTCTATTTTGTTGCACCTCGGACGATAATTTTGCCTCATTTGCGGCTCTTTCTAAACGTCCCCTAAGTTTATTCAAATACTCATGAATTGGCGTAGTATCTAACTGCGCCCCCTTATTTTCTCCTGCCCAGGATGACTTGAGAATCGATAAAGGACCCTCCGGCGCTCTACCATATAATAATTGGAAAGGTGCGATTCCCGTCGTAGAATTTGGGACTTCCCTATACGCCCATAATATAAATGGTATTTGTTCATGCCACTTTTTTCCTTCTTCTCTAATAGTATGATGTAACATACGTTTAAGGGTCTGATTAAATCGTTCCACGAGCCCGTTAGACTGTGGATACTGTGGGGTCGAAAATCTTGGACTAGTGCCTAACCTTTTCTCAAATTCTTTCGTTAAGTCGGCAGTGAAATTGGTTCCATTATCGCAGGCGATTATATTTGGAATTCCTGTCCTCATAAATATTTGAAGTAACGCATCACACGCGGTTTTAGCAGTTGAACTTTTTAGAGGGATCGCATCTGCCCACCTGGTATGTTGATCAATTAAGGTTAGTATATACTGATGCCCTTGGGAACTTTTAGGATCAATAGGCCCAATTAAATCAACATTAACTACCTGAAATGGGAGTTCCGGCCGCGACACTGGGGAAATAGAAGCTCTATTATTTACTTTATCCCCTCTAGTCAATTGGCACTCTAAACATGACTCACAAAATTGTTTAGTTTCTTTCGCCATCCCCTCCCAATAAAATGAATACCTGACTCTCTGTAAAGTTTTCTTAGCTGCATGATGCCCTCCAAATACCGAACTATGCGCTAATTTTAAGAGTTCTTCCCTTCTTACTCTGGGTACTACTAATTGCGCAATAATTTCGCCTAACAATTTCTCTTTGTGATATAATAAGCCATTTACAATATAATAATCCCCCTTATCCATTTTAGCTAATTCCCAAGCTTTCTCTAATTCTTTACATTCTAATTGGGATTCCTTAAACATATCAGAATTGCTAACAATAGCTTTATTATCTTTCTCCACTTCCGTTTTTTCTGGATTCTGACTTTGTACATTTTGCGAACTCGCTTCTATTGCGTAAACATTACAGCTATCGTTATTCATATCGCCCTTTTCACTCGAATTATCAATAATAATTTCTGAACTTTCTAATTTTTGGGCCTCTAGCAATTGCTCCTCGCGGTTGACACCTGACAACTCATTAATCACTTCGGGATGTAAAATTACTTGCTCATTAATATTATCAGTCACTGCGCAAAGTACTTCCTTATGAATTGTATTGGTTTGTCCGAATTGCGGAATAGCTAACCGTAGTTTAACCAACGGCGATTTAACTGCTTCACCGAATAGCCCTTGTAAATAAATACTACCCGTTCCTTTTAATTTCTCTTCCGGTACCAAATCTTTATGAACAACACTAATTTCACATCCAGAATCAACCAATCCCTTTGCTTTTTGCCCATTTACACTAACTTCAATTTTCTCAAGTTTATTTAACTTCTCATCAATAACATTAGTTCTCTGTTCGGCCTTTGCCGATATTCTCGCCACAATAACTCCATTAGGTAACTCTCTGCTTTCTTTTACCACAACCTTATGTACACCCGCTTTCGGATCTCGCCCTTTATTACCATTATTTACCTCATTACCCACTTTATTACAAAAACGTTGGTAATGACCTTTCAAACCACATTTAAAGCATTTAGGCGCTGAAGCATCACTAGGTTTCTTAAAATCTATTTTCCTATCCGAAAAAGAACTAGTCTCATTATTCCCGTTTTGCCTCCAATTACCACTAACTTTGCTATCCTCCCTCGGTCTCATTTTTTCATTGTTTACATGCCTATCTTTACTTTTAAAACTTTTATACGTAACGGCGTAAGACTTATTTTTATGGTCAAAATAATGGTCACATTCTCTAGCAATTTTAGGAGCTTCTAACCATTTACCTTGGTGAGTTAACCCAATATATGACGCAGTATCCTCATCTAACGTACTTACTAATTTATCAGTAACTATTAACTGGTTGACCTTTTCATAAGAGTCGGCACCTCTAATCTTACAATAATTTTCCCACGTCGCTATTAAACGCGATACAAATAATACATGAGTTTCATTCTGGTTTCTCTTAGCCTTCTTAAAATTTTCCAAACACGCCTTCGGTGTCGGCTCATGTTCCCTTAGAACTAACTCCTTTAACTCCTCATAATTCTCCATTTGTTCCGTAGTGGTATAAATTAACAAATTATCTGCCTTATCTCCTAACATATTTAGTAGAATTTCGGCCTGCTGGTTTTCCGGTATATTTTTAGTTTTGAATGCCCTTTCTAAACTGTTGAAAAATAAATTCCATCCCTCAGTCCATTCCGGTACTTTGATAGATAGAGTTTTAACACTTTTGATCAATTTTTCAATGTTATTTTCATTACTAGATTCCTTAGATCCATTGAAATTATTTGCCGATCCTTGAACTCTTAGCCTTTCCATTTCTAATTCATGTTCCATTCTTTCGCTCTCTAATTTTTCCTGTTTTTCTTCACGCTCTAGTTTTTCCTGTTCTAATCGTTCTGCAACAATAGCGTCAGATAATTCCTTAATAACCCCCTCGTCATACTCATCATTGTCCATTATCTTTTTCTTAAGATGAATTCTGGTATCATCTTCCGCGAATTCAACACCCAATTCTTCGGCTACCCCTTGAAGATCCACCTTTTTTAGTTTCAATAAGAAAGCCATACCTTCACCGATTGTTATTACCACCCCACACGAATAGTTAAACCTACCAAATTAATATTTCCTAAATTTCTAACTTAGTACAGATATTTCTCCACTTATTATACTAATTAATACCCTTTCAGATAATCCATGCATTTCATTTCTAATTAACCTACTGACTACTCAAATTTTTCTCAACCATTGATATCACACAATTTACTTCCAATAAAACAAAAAGGTAAAACAATAATTCGATTTGACTACTATGCAATACAGATTCCAATATATACACTTTGATAACAACATACAATTTACATAATAATACTGATACGTTGAAACTGAATAGAAGTATTGATGTCAATCAAAAAAATCCACATAAAGAAAAATTGTATAACATGTATATATAAATTTCTACAATTATCCTCACTAAAATATTTTTAAATTCAATACTGGTTCTCACACTTAAAACAAATATACTGAAAATCTTCACTTTTATTTTTCCTCACTATGGCTCTCTTTTGAGCCTTTTTTTTCCACTATGGCCCTCTTTTGAGCCTTTTTTTTTCACTATGGCTCTCTTTTGAGCCTTTTTTTTTTCCTCTACTCTTGGCCAATTAAATTTCTAATCAAATGTTATTATACACTCTTCAACCTTAAACAATATTGCTTCATTTAAATATTACTTTAAAAATAACATAAATTTAAGTAAATTTAATTATTCCTTCCAACTACTATTACCACAATTAGTAAAAAAAAAAAAATTATAGACAGTCAATACTAGCTCAAGTTATTATGACCTTTCCTTAAAGCAATAGCCAATATGGTTATTAACACTTTATCGGTAGGAAGTATTGATAAAACACATAAATAATATAGACAATTTACTTAAATTACTATTAATTATACAACAACAAATTTTGGTTCGAGATGTCAGCAGAAGGATATGATCAAAACACCTTACCTTATACTTTATTTGCTGGGATACTTTTCTAATCACAGGTAGTTCCACGATATAGCGGTAATATGGCACAACAGTTCAGTTCTTTCTAATACTGATACGGCACAGGCACAACACTTTAGCACACACTGGACAATACGGCACGATACTTTAACACACACTCGACGATCCGGGCCGATACTTTAGCACACACTCGACAATATGGCACGACACTTTAGCACACATTCGACGATCCGGCATTACCACGCAAGAATTCCACTGGGTACTCCGGCACTAACACACTGCAACACGGCTCGCTGGTCACTGGTTTCAGGCGATTCTATCCCACCGCTGCCACCAATTTGTCAGACGTTCCTCTCAGTCCACACAACTTTGAAGAAAGTCCGTGGTAGATATAGCTGCCACCACCGATATTACTAGACGATATCGGTCACCCACTGTGAGGTTTGTGTAAAATGAAGACTTACGCTGTCAAGTAACTGAATTATCAGTTTATTAAGAATATATGTACACACTAAATACGCTATTTACAAATATATACAATTACAACTCGGATATAGGCGATCCGGTTCAACATTAAATTAGATTCAATAAAGATTGGCTGTGTACTATTCCAATTACACTTTCCACCTCACACTCAATACACGTTAAATTCACTTTATCGGAGCTCAACTTTGAGTCTCCCAACACAAGTATACTCGGACTGCAATTCTTAGCCCAGAGCACTAAACACCAAGACGTCTGTGCCCTTTGCTCACCAGAAAACGCACTGCTTATGCTCTTCCACACAGAGCAACCTCTAGGTCCGAAACCTAGGTACGGAATGACTTCTCTGAGACAAACATGCCCTTCTCAACTCACTGGGTCACACGAATGTCAACCCTCTCTAGAGCTTCCTCATTGGGCACATTCCCCCACCCTTTCTTGCCTAGTGACATGTTGCTAATCTGCTCATCATCCGCATACTTCACTGACAGATGGACATGCCTCTGAGCAATCTTCTGTTTCTCTTGTTCACCACCTGCAAAGGATTAGCTGGCAATTCCCCTTTCCACGAAGAAGGAATGTCACCTTGGAAATTCTGTACACAACCATACAATACGAAATATTGAAATAGAGACATAGTAGAAATTCCATTCTTTATCCGAGGTGGCATCAGAACCTGACAGTATTTCTTATGAAATCTCCTAAAAAAATGTGGTGACCCCAAAGTTACCCACTATCGAATTTCCTCGAACATTTGACCTAGCCTAAAGAGATTCTGGTATCCGAAAAGCCTTAAACGCAAAATTTAATTAATATTCTGAGAAAATGAGCTTAGTAGTGCCTCATGTTGGGTAATTTATACTAAAACCTAATAAGCATCTATTGATATCAAGACCTAACAGAATCTGAAATTTGATGGAATTTCGTCCATTAGTTCTTGAGATATAGTTATAACAAAAAATTTGCAAAACGTGGCGCAGCAACGCCATATCTTGTACAATTTATGCCAAAACGTAAAAAAGCGTCTAATTATGTTATGGTGTAAAAGAATCTGAACTTTGATGAAATTCTGTGCATTAGTTCTTGAGATATAGCTAGTTTAAAAAAAACCGTGTAAAATATAGCACAGCAGCACCATCAGTTGAAGGATTTATAACAAAACGTAATCATCGTGTAATTATGTTATATGTCATTTTGTAACAAAATCTGAAGTTTGATGAAATTTTGTGCGTTGGTTGTTGAGATATAGCTATCGGAAAAATCGTGCAAAATGCAGCATAGCTACACCACCTGTTGCAAGGTTAATACCAAAATGTAATCAGCGTCTAATTATGTTGTATATTCTAGTGTAAAAGAAACTAAAATTTGATGAAATTTTCTGCATTAGTTCTTGAGATATAGCTATCGCAAAAATCCTGCAAAATGTAGCATAGCAGCGCCACCTATAGGGCAGTTCCCACCAAAACCTTATCAGCGGCTATGTATCTCAAGGTATCGCGGAGTCTGAAGTTTGGTGAAATTCTGTGCTTTAGTTCTTGAGATATAGCTATCATGAAAATCATGAAAAACGTGGCATAGCAGCGCCACCTGCTGGCCAATTTACACCAAAACTTAATTAGCGTCTATGTATATCAAGAGGTCACAGAGTCTGAAGTTTGGTGAAATTCTGTGCATTAGTTCTTGAGATATAGCAATCTTGAAAATCATGAAAAACGTAGTATAGCAGCGCTACCTGCAGGCCAATTTTCACCAAAAATCAATAGTCACTAATTCATGTCAAGGTCTAACCGAATATAAAATTTTATTAAATTTCGAGCATTAGTTCTTGAGATAGAGCATCCACAAATTTTTTGTCACATACAGAGAGACTCACAGACAGACTGACCGGACAGACTCACAGACAGACATTTTCTAAAAATAGTCAAAACGTGTTCAGGACCTTCTAAAACGTATAAATCCGTCGAAAACCGGAAGTCGAAAATTTTCATGGATCCAATACTTTCTTCTTGTAAAAGATAGAAGAAAGTAAAAATGAAATTTGGATTAGTTTTAATATGTAGATTGCCTCCTAAGCAAATTTTATATGCATCACTTAAAAATAGACTTTATTTGAAATCGTTCGGCATCAGTAACTTTCTTCTGCGATAGTTTTCTGAAGAGTTTTTTTCACGACGGTACAATAAAGATCCATTCCATTACACATATACCGAGATAAGGGGTACTTTTGCATCTCAAATATAATATCACAGTAGAAAATTGTCCTTGTATTTACTATCAAATACCCAAGTATTCAGTGTCTGTTTTAGGTAGCTTTCATTACAAAAAGTAAAAAGCTACCTATTGCAGCCGTCCGGAGGAAAGCAATTCCAGAAAATTTTGGTATATTTTCACCGATCATGACCCCCAGACCCCAAAACCACCCTCCTTTCAAATGTTGACATATATATATATATATATATATAACCATACATATATATATATCTGATTTTTGTCATGCGATAACTATCGTATTTATGAGCCGATTTGAATGAAAAACTTGGTATGTACATAGTAAATACAAATATCTCGACCGAGTTCGTTGACCAGCATCATCCGCCATCTTGTTCCAAAATAGCGGTCATTTAAAAAATTTTAAAAAATTTAAAATTTAAAATTAAATGTGAAAAAATTAAAAGTTGAAATATATTTTTATTGTATGTGTTAGATCTTTAAACACGAATTCCAGAACACTTTTTATTTTGTCTATATCTTAAAAAATGATTGAGTTATAGCACTTTGAATTTTTCTTATAGCTGGCATTTTGAAACGATATGATTTTGTCACGTGATAACACTCGTATTTATAAATCGATTTGGATGTAACTTGGTGTGTACATAGTACTTAATAAAGCCTGGACAGAGTTCGTTAACGAGTTCCATCCGCCATCTTGTTTAAAAATGGCGGCCATTTAAATTTTTTAAAAGAAATTTAAAATTTGAAATTAGGTACAAAAAAGTGAGAAATTGAAAAAGATTTTTCTTTTATGCATTTGACCTTGACACAAAGATTCCAAAGCACTTTTTGTTTCGACTATATCTTAAAAAATGTCTGAGTTATAGTACTTTTAATTTTTAGTGTTGCTCACATTTTGAAATGATCTGGTTTTCGTCATGTGATAACACGCGTATTTATACACCGATTTGGATGAAACTTGGTGCGTAGATAGGACATACTTATGCCTGGACCGAGTTCGTTGGCCAGTTCCAACCGTCGTCTTGTTTCAAAATGGCGGAATATTATTTTTTTAAATTTAAATTTTAAAATTAGGTGCAAAAAAGTAAGAAATTGAAAAAGATTTTTATTTTGTGTTTTGATCTTGATACAAAGATTCTAGAGCATTTTTTGTTTCATCAATATCTTGAAAAATGGCTGAGTTTTAGCACTTTCAATTTCCAGTGAGATTGACATTTTGAAATGGTCTGAAATTTGTCACGCGTTAATACGCATATTTATAACTGATTTCGATATAACTCCGTGTGTTCATGGTACATATCAATGTCTTGACCAAGTTCATGGGTCAACTTTATCCGCCATCTTGTTTCAAAATGGCGGACACTTAAATTTGTCAAAAATCTTTTAAATGTATGATGATGTATAAACAAAAAATTAGAAATTGAAAAAAGGTTCTTTCTAAACTATTTATCTTAATAATGAATTCCGGAGTATTTTTTGCTTTGTCGTTACCTTGAAAAACGCCTGGGATATAGCAGTTGGAATTTCTAATGTGGGTTACATTTTTTTTTTTAAGTCAATTTGCCCGCGACAGCACTCCTATATATTAATCGATTTCAATATTAGTGTGCATGTTCACATGAATTAAGATTTCGATCAAGCTCATTGGTTTTTTTTATCCACCATGCTGCTTTAAAATGGATATCGTGGAATTTAACGGCCCTACAAATCGCTTAAAATAAAACCAGGTTGAATAAAAGATGACTAATTTAAAAAAATTCCTATTCTGTTGACGAAAACTAGTATTCAATGTTACATAATCGTATTCCACTATCTTGAGCTTCGTATATTTGATTTATATAACTTAATATAAAATAAATAAATAAGTATATGAAAGCTACCGCTTCCTCCCGGCATTGCCGGAAGGACTTTTTAGAATTCTTTCTTACTACAAATTATTTAAAAAGTAATGTTAATTATTGTTTCATTATTATAAATCTCTTATAATTTTTCCTTTTCTTGTCAAGATGAACAAATATAATAGTAGAATAATGCATTTAAAAGAAATCAGTAAAACATTCTTAGGGTTTCTTTTTATTTTTGTGAGTACTGTACGTAAAATGTCATACAATTGGTTTTATTCTTTGAAGTAAATATAATCGGCTATGTCCACTTATTGTTTAATAACACTACCTCAGTGTTGTAAACCTTACAAGTGCGACAAAGAATAAAGTCTTAGGCAGGTAATGTGCATAAAAAAGAAAAACAAGTGGTAAGCGTATTTGTAAGGAGTTTAATGTTATCACTCTCAGCACACGGATGACCATATTAAGTAAGGTCATTAAAATGTCTATATTATGTTTCTGAACGAGGTTCAATTATGTTTAATCTTTTTGCAAATTTTTGGTTTGGGTTTTGCTTATAGATCTTTTTGTCTGTTATTTATGCTTTTCTTTATTGCAAACGTTACATTTTCTTTTAGCAGGAATAATTTATTTTTTATGCTGAGCTTTATTTATATGTATATGCATAAATTTATTGCAACATAGATATTTACAAAAATTTAAAACTCAGTAAGATCAACTTATTATTTGTATTTAAACATGTATAATGACAAAAAAAAAAGTTACACCTATAAAAAATAACGATACAGATCACTATTAGAATTATGAAGTTCTATGAAATAATTAATAACGGACTTATGAAAAGCAATTGATTGAAAAACAACAGAAAACTTATATTGTAAATCATACGTATATTTTACTATTTAAAAAAAAATATTTACACATGTTAATGCTTTAATAATTTTAATTCAATACTATACCAACTTTGATTTTCATCTTGAATTTCTGCTTCAGTCAATTAATCGGATTTAAAAAGAGTTTCTGTCTCTGCACGAGCCAATGGACAGTTGAATGGTAGGCAGATTTTTTTTTAAATTCTGGGAGGACCTACTTGCCATATCCAAAAATAATCATACACGAAAATTCTAGTTCAGTTCTATGCATAACTTCACATATTTTTTATGGTAAAATAATGAAAATGGCTCAGACATCGTGATTATAGCCTCCCCCCTTTCCAGTATTTTTTTTTCAAATTGAGGGCGGAATAGCTATACACTTACACAAAAAATTGGTTCAATTCGATGCATAACTTCATACATTTTTAGTCGGTGCAATATTGAAAATGGTACAAAAATCACTATTGCAAAGCACCCTTCCGGCGGAATATTTCAAAAAGGAAGGGGGACCTGCTTGCCAAAGCCAAAAATATTCACAAAAAATTTGGTTCAATTCTGTGCATATCGTCATACACTTTTTGATTGTAGAGTGGCGATATAGGGACAGACAGACATTTTGTAAAAACATGTTTTTGGAATCTCTGACCCCTAAAACATGTATATCCGTCAAAAACCAGAAGTTGAAAAAAATTTCGATTACAATACTTTCTTCTAATGAAGATGGAAGAAAGTAGAAAAATTGAATGAAACTGTCCAGTTTTCAGATATAGACTTTTACTATATTTTAATAAAAAGACGGGGAAGTTCAACCAAATGGACGTTGTTTTTTTTAAAAAGAAACTAAATTTTCAACAATCAACCACAGCAAAGACAGGATTATGATTGACTTGACACACGTTGTTTTGAGAAGCAGAGATGAGGTTGCAATGTTGGCAAAAGCTAAAACTTAAAAGACACCAATGATTTTCTATAAAACAGCCTATGGCCCAGTTAGCTCGTGGGTCGATTTAGCCCAGCATACTTTTGAGTAAGTTTAAAGAATAAATCATTTTAATTGTGTTAATATCTCATATCAGAAAACTGATTTGTAGAACAAATAAGATCGTTCAAAATGTATGAATAAATGAAATTTAATTAGAATTAATACTGTACAAAAAATTTAGAGCAGAAACAGTATTCTATGAATTAACTCCTTGCACCCGAGAGATGACTCTCACTGACCAATAGTGTTGTTAGGAGTCTATCGTAAATCGGGACGCCAAATTCTTTTGACACCATTAACGTCTTAAGTTATTTCGCCGTTTTTTAAACACAGATTATTCGGCCATTAGATAAGGAGAAGAAAATTAGTTTAAAATACTGATGTCCAGAGTATTTGGAGTACCTGTTAGTCGGGAAATTAGTGGTCAGTGAGAATCACCTCTCGAGTGCAAAAAGGTTAACCGCATCTTATGATCATATTTTGATCAAGCGGTTTCACCGATGGTTCACAGATGTTATGTAACAATTTCTATCACAACAGGGAATGATTAAATTAATATTTTTAGCTGAATTTTCGTATGTAAAGCGCACTGTCACATTTAGAATTTTGGACGTCCCATTTAAGTTTGAACGTCGTAAATTCGACAAAAATAACCTAAATGCCACAATAGTATATTGTGGGTATGAACTACTGGTAAAGATTTAATTTTCACGAAACAAGTTAGTTTTGAACAAAAAGGACGGTATTCAATAATTTTCTGCTTAAATAAATAAATATTTATTTCATAAAATGCCAATTCTACTCTAAGTACGACAAAAATTTTTGGAATTATGTCTCATAGGCACAATGATCATCTATATAAAATTACACATGTGTATAATTTGCAATCTAGTGTAGGTTCAGAGAAACCTAATGTAGGTTCTTTCTTATAAATTCATTGTGTGTGTAAAAAATTAAGTAATAAGCTATTAGAAACCAAAGCTTAGAAAAATAAGTTAAAATCTATGATTTTTTTTTTACAATGTGGTTCTGGAGATTTTGGCAATTTAGCTTCCAAAAGCTAATGTTCACTTAAATTAAAGTGTGAACTGTGGGCAATGTGTTCAATTTGGTTCACTCTAGTAGACATAAATTTACAAACTTATATTTTAATGTTAAATATATATATATATATATATATATATATATATAATCTTTCTTTTTCCATGGGTCTAGTAGCCCCATTTTTATGGGGAAACTTGACCAAGCAAGTCTATGTTCCACACATCTTTTTTTTTTAAATATGGGGTATCAGGTCCTGTTTGAAATAGGGTAAGTAACATTAAAAAAAAATCAAGCCAGGCAGATCATGTAAATTATATAACAACTAAAGAGCTTATAAAATAGACCGTTGCTGTTAAGGTGTCTAAAAAAGTACCAAATGTGAAATAATTAGATTTATTTATACAAAATCACATGAATTAAGTAAGCACGTATGTGCCTTATTGTAGGTAATAAGTGTAAAAGTTACATGGATATTTTAGGGGAAAAACAAGATAAAACTATGAATGTGAGTATGAAATGTAAGTAATTAAGTATCTCATTCTCATTTTTCTTATTTATCTCAAGTAAAGTCCGATAAGTACAATAAATCTGTACCATGTAATGAGATAGTCAATAATACCAATAAATGTCACCATGTTTTTATATCTATCAGAAATATTTTTATTGGTTTCGATAATTTTCTAAAAATGCCCCTTTGTCTAATATAACCTCTTCATTGATATCTTAAAATATCGACGTTTTGCTATCTCACTTAACAAATTTGGTTTGATACCCAACGACAGGCTTTTTAAAAGTTTTATTATGTAAATTTAATAATATATTATGTAATTTCCTTTACTGCAAGCAAGAAAAATAGTGGAGAAATTAATTTCTCGTAGCATAAAATATTTATAACTGTTGGGGTAACTGGACCCTACATGGTCTAGTTAACCCTGTTACATATCCCAATTACTTTATTCTTGAAACATTTATGTGGTAACAGAAACATCGGCCTTACTTTTGAAACATGAAATTAAAAAGGAATAAATATCTAATAATATTAATGTATTTATATGTCTAACCTTTAAAAAAGTTATTGTTAAAATAATTTACCGTATTTAAAAAAACGCGACGAAGTTCAATCAGATTGACGTTGTTTGTAAAAAGAGAGATCGGAATTATCGATGACTTATAACAGCAAAGATACAGCTATGATTGATTTGGCACACGCTATTCTAAGAACTAGAGATGAGGCTGTAATGTTGACAAACGCTGAAACTTAAAATCCATAAGCGATTTTTTTTATAAAACAACCTATTGACCAGTTACTTCGTGAGTCCAATTACCCTAGCTTACCTTAATTGTTTAAGAGTACGTCAAAGAAAGACGAGTCACTCAAAAGTAACACATATTAGGCAGTAAAAAACAGTAGAGAGGAAAAAAAGGGGGAAAACTTTTGTAAATTTTCAAATTTTCTTTCAAAATTAGAAAGATACTGATGAAACTGATGATTCAAAATGATAAAGTTTTAAAGCTCTCAGGCATTGGACCTCCAGATATTTTTGCATTAGATATTATGCATTAGATTTTTGTTGTTGTTGTTGTTGTTGAAAACTTTTATTTACACCCAATATAATTCAACATTTTTCTAAATATTTTAATGCTGACAGCAACGTCTTTGTCTTTTAAGGGGGCTCAGGGGTTGATCAATACGGAAAAAACATGTAAACAGAGTTCTCGCTTCGAGCCCATATAAAAACAGAAGTATTCAATGTAATTAATTTAAACTTTCTGATATTTTAAAGGTATGTTTATAGTCTTATAAAATTACAAAATGAAGTATTTCAATGTAATATAATAAAAAATATAGCGAAATGTATGTAACACAATTTTCGAAAAAAAAATTATATGCTATATCACCAACACCAAAATATCTTAACGTTGAATTGACTTAAGAACCTAATTTTTGCTTTAAAATGATCAGGAAACTTTACTCTAGAGAATGAATTAAGGATATAAAAATCCCTCAAAAAAAACATTATTAAAAAAACTCTTAAATTTAAAAATTAAAAAAACCCCTAAAAATACAACTTTTTTTTCATTAAAAATACTCAAAATATTAAACTATCTAAAATATATTAATTCATAACCTAGATAATGATGTTATATAGATGCAAAAAAAATTACGCCATTCCATCAAATAGATTTTTTTTATTTTGGTATTAGTCATCAAAAATCAAGTTTTGATTAAACGCGTCTTAAATTTGAAATTATATGGATGCGGCTATGAAAGTGTTGATACATAAATGCTTATAACTCCGTTAAAAATGCAAATATTTTTATGCTGTTTTTTGCATTAAGTTAAGAATTAAATGACTAATAAAATTAGATCATAAAAAAATCGATTTTTTAAAAAGTTTTCAACCCCTGAGCCCCCTTAACTAAATATACCAATGCATTCAAACATGTATATGCGTTTTTGTAAGGATGCATTTACTTTAATAGAAAACCAATATTCGTTTTATTGATTATACTGAAGCTCAAAATTGCATTCATAGAGCATACTTCTTTGTAAAGCCCGTATTTGTTAATTATTGCTTTTCTACAGTAAATTATTCCAATGGAGTTCCATTATTACTAAAATATTGGCTTTACATAAAAATATTTTGATCAAAGCGACAATGTTGCAGAAACATTGATTTTACATCTTAAATATAGAAAAAATTAGTTGAGATTTTCATAATCAAATCTATAGTGGCCTAATATTGTTTTTAAATGAGGTTATTTTCCTTTAAGATATTAATTAGTCGGCTAAAAACTTTTCAATACCGATTTATAATCATTTTTCAGATAACACTTTCTATGTGTCTAATATTTTCAAGCAATTAAAATTGTATAACATTTCACTTCTATATATCAACATTAAAAGTTTGCCTTGTTTTAGATATTACCCATACTAATCTATGCAGAATAATATTTGTTAAGAAGACTTATGAGCAAGAATGTTGCTTTTGTTTAACTTTTTACGGATGTGTGACTTAAGTTTTTTAAAAATAATTCGCAACTTTTCAGATAAAACTTTTTTTTATAATATATTCAAGTAAATAAAGTTGTACAATATACTTACTTCAATAAATTATAAATTATAACTTCATAAATTTATCTTGTTTTGGATATTGCCCATACCGACTACTAAACTCTGCAGGATAATGTTTGTTAAGAAGTCTTGTGAACAAGATTAATATCTTTGTTTAACTTTTATGAATGAGTGACTTTTTGAAGAATGTATTGGTGGTAAAAGTGGTATGAATTGTAGACTTGTGTAATGTAGTAGTAGTTCTAATCTGAACATAATATTACAAAATCGTCAAGTGAGAAAAATCAAAATAAAAATGATTTTATCAATAAGTAGAAAAACGTGATTTTGTCACATCAATTCTTCTTTATTAATATGTTATGTTAAACCCTATTCAAGTTCATTTATTTCTTAATAAATTCTATAAATAGATGCAAATTTTCCAAGTGGGTTAAAAAAGTCCGGGCCAGGATTTGAACCAGGGATATATTGGCTGAAGTCGCTAATGCTCTCCCAACTGAGTCATCCCGGACGAATACTGGAAGAATATTTCACCCAACTAATCGTGTTAAAAATTAAGCTAAGGAAATTTCATAACTAGTTAATTGAAAATATTTGAGAAATTTAAGTATGAAATGTACTATATTTCAATAATTTGCTTAAGTAAAAAATATAAAATCTTTCAGTCTTCATATTGAATGTTATTACAATTTACGGTTGTTATGTTACAATAGCATATGTATATATATATATACAAGTAGTTAGTATATGGTTTTAAAAGGCACCTAAAAGTGATGCTTTTTTTGTAGCATATTTCGTCATAATCAGTAAAAATTTAATAATATACATTTATTTTAATTTAAAGTTGAAAATACAATGTTTGATGCAAAATACATTTCAAATGTATCAGAATGTCGTATTTTAGGCTTGGAAGATTTTTTAAATATTCTTAATAATCCGTTCTATATGAGTTTCTTTGTCGCGAACTTAAAGGAATTTTCCATAATATTATGAATGATTAACGATATCATAAATAATACTCTAAATTGCAAAGACTGTCAATTTATACGAAAGTTTTATTCGCCCGTTTCACTTTTTTTTAAGAGTCACCAAACTTTTTTTTAAATATTTATTGATAAAATTTTATGAAATTTTATGAAGTCAGGTAGTTTCTCACTTTGCTTAGCTTTTATTTTTATTTTTTCACAAAAGTATGTTGCTTCATATTTTGTATAGCCGTTAACATTTATCTTTGTGAAAAAAATCGTTATGTCTTAGTGGTCTGAGAGTTCACGAAATCGAAACGAAATTACCGTCACTCCTTCCCCAAATTAAAAGAGCAAACACTTGATTTCATACACTTTACCCTCCAAATTGTTACAGAAAAAAAATGGAAATGACTAGAAATTATGTCTTTATTTAATTTATATTATAAAACAAGCTTAAGTATTTCATGTTGTTTTGAAATCGTACCAAAATTTGAAATTTTAATTTTAATATCATATTTGGCTTATTTTGATAAACTTTGTCGTAGGTAATTAAATACAGAAATCATATAATCAAGTTGTTAAGAAATTATTAATATTTAAAGCTCAGAAATTATAACATAAGATGCTCCTGTAATCATTCCTAAACAAATTTGGAGGTTTTAAAGCATAACTTAAGAATTATTTGATGGCATGAGCTCAAATTTGTGATTCGTATATTTTAAACTATTAGATCAATGCCTGTTGTTTAAAAATTAGGATACACTTTAATCATTTTTTCAAAGATTAACTTCCAATCATATATATATTTAGTATTCTAGCAATACTGGCGGTAAGATTTCATTATTTTTGTAGATTCTTGAAATGCTATTTGGCATTAGGCTGGTAACTAGTGTTAAATCATAAATAATAAAGCATGAGTATAGATAACAATATAAAATCTCAATAATAAATTTAACAATAACATTGTACAATTTTTTTCTCTTTACTGATATAAGAAAGTTAATTCAAAATGAAATTCATTTATAAAAGTTCTACGTGTTTCATTCCTACTAAATTTATAGTCTCTAATTCAATATTTTGCAAGAGTCAACACTTTTTGTAGTCAATATCCGTTATAAGTCTAAAACACAATGATACTGCTGAGTACTAAGTTTCAAATTTCAACTATCTTTTAATAATTAATAAGAAAATAACAATAATCTTTAGCAAAACAATTAATAAGACATCTAACAACATAATAAAAATAATAATTAAGCAATGATAAACAATGAGTATACTTCTCTCAATATACCTTCTTCAGAAATATCATCTTGTAACAATCACATGATAATAACTTATAACTTTTATTACTTAACACTACACAACCGTTATCCAGTTCAGCATGATTCTTATTCAAACATATCATGTGAGGTGTTGAGACCCTAAATTATTTTAACCTTGCGATATCAAGTTTGGATTAGAAAGCAATGACAAAATTCTACCTTGAATTTAGACAACATAGACTGCAATTCTCCCCATAGGTCATTCTAATAACATTCACTATTCAGACTACTAACTTATTTTTATTAAGTATGAATTAACTTTAACAAGTATCTTATACTTTTAACTTCGAGTTAATTTTATTATAGATTTTTTCTCTATCACAGTTCTTCAATAAGTGTAATAATTGTAAAGGATTTATGGCAAAAAATTATTAATTAATATCTCATTAGTGACTTTAGATCTAATCTGAGTTGCATAATTTATTTCTTAATATTTAAATTAGAAAGTCATTTCAAAATTCTATAGAATTTTCTATAGAATTGTAATGATATATCATTACAATTTCCAAGTTTTGAAACACCGATTCTATATTAGAAATTAAATATACTCAATAAGAGAAAATAAAATAAAATAAATAAAAATGTTCGTGAAAGAAAGAAAAAATACATGCATTATTTCAGTATGATTACGCAATCATATAATTTTCATTCAAACAAGGGAACATAAGACTTGAAATGTATTCATGTATTTATGTATTCATATATAGGTGAGTGTGTATTTATTAAATACTAGAAGATATTCCGTTAGAATAAAGTATGTACATTTTTAAAAGAATGATATAGCATTGTATTAATAAAAAGAATTATGAAGTAATAAATTTTATCTTATCTGACAAATAGTATGAGACGGAGTGAAATAGTTATAAAAACAGCCCTTTTTATTCAAACTTAATTTACAAAGTAATTATTAATTCAATTAGTAAAAAAATTACATAGAAAATGTAAAAGAACTTTATTCACAAAATTTGAAGATCTATTTCACAAAAACATGAAAATTAGTACTAATAATTCTATTTTAAAATATATTGTCAATTAACTATTGTACCCCAGGGTATAGGGTAAAATAAGTATACTTATTTAAAGCTTATAAATAAAACAAACTGTAAGACTTCAATTTCTAATAAGTTTTTTAGCTAATAATAAAATGAACACACGTTATAAGACAGAAAAGTGAAATCTAAACAAAAAATATCACTCGTGACGCCAGTTGAAAGAATACATTTCTTAGGAATAACAGTAGAGTCATTCTCAAGTGTCATTCACGGCCGCTAACAAAAAGTTAAAAGTCGGAAAATTATAATTCTAACAATATTGCATTTATTACACACCTTTGTTTACCTTAAAATGACATTTCTAATGAAAGCTTTAAGGAATGGAGTTTGTTCGGATCGCTACATTGCCAAAAGAAAAAAAAAAAAAACTTCATGGCCTATATATTAATCGTAAGCAATTCATAATTAAACATTGTTTTTAAAATCGTGAAAGGACTGTAAAAAGCAGTAAGATGTTTTTAGTTTTACATGTTTTATATTGGCATTGAGCAAAATAATTGCATCCATGGAATGAACCTGAAAGTTTGGTTTGGTTTGTATTTATGTCGGCTAATTACCTACACGTAAATGGGGCTATACCTTCCACGAGAATCTTTCTAAGGAAACCTAACCCGCATTTACGCAAGGAAATTCAAGCTTGTAAGAAAACCCAGAAAACCCCGAACGGTTAGGCCGGCGGCTGTGATTGGGTTCGAACCCAACACCTGCCCTCTACCAGTTTCGGAAGCAGAACCTCTCGGCAACTGGCGTGGCGTAATGAGCCTCAAAGAATGAATAGCATATTGTTTACCGTCTGTGATTGCTGGGTGATATGATTTTCAACGCAAATAAAAAAAAAATAATAATAAAAAAAAACCATGAATATTTCCATATAACTAATCACTCGTGTTGGTTTTGTATTTCACAATCTTACTAAAAAGGTTAATCTTATACAGCTTTAATGAAAAAATTTAATGTTTAAAAATTAAAATAAAATGGCTTATTTTAACAGAAGGTTATCAGGATCCGGAATAAACTTCACTCTGAAAGTGTTGTACACAGCTCTATTGTTTATATATAAGTGCCCATGATTCTTAATAATGTTTACGAAATTCTTCAATTATAGAAGGAAAACGGAAATAGAAAGTGACCTTTTACCAGTCTCTCATATTGTTGTATTTAATTGTTATGTCATTCGAGCTACAATTATTAGCTGAGATGAATTGAGGGGCCTAATAAAGGCAATGGGGACAAATTGGCTTAAATTCCAGAGTCACTAAAAATTAAGGGCGGCTATATTTTATGTACAGAAATTAAAAATTGACTTGCATTACTTTGAATTGATCCTTTTAAAACCTCTTCTAAAATAGAAAAAAAATATCTAATAAAAGAGACATTTATAACTTTCATTTATTTTTCTGATTTACTTTTTACTTATAAATGTTCATGTTATATTCTTTTCAATTATTTTTCATACTTCCTCTGTCTAGTTCGATAATTAATCGTTTGACTCCATGAGTCTTCCTCCGCCTTTCTATAACTTGTATGTCTAGTAAATTGCCTGAAGACAAATAATCGGAGATGAAAACTGCTGATTCCTTAAATATGTCAGTTATTGGTATGAATCTGGCTTTTACTCATTCTGCAGCAGAAAATATTGGGAAAAATTAATAGTATCTAATGAATTATAGTCACAACATCCAATCTTCTGAATTCATAGATAACTCAATTATTGATATGAATTCAATATTTACTAACTCTGTTGGAAAAAATACTTGATAAATGCAAAATTGCCTATTGAATTATCCCAAGAACATATTATAGCGACCTAATTTCACAAATCAGTTATGAAAAAATCTATATATCATTGATATATGACCACAAAGTCTGCATAGTCATCAAATGAAGTTTATTGTGTAGAAAGTGTCTCTTTGAAGAAGCTTTAATAAATTTTCTTTGAAAAATTAAAATTTTCTGCAAATTTATATTTTGGAAAACTGCTTAGTTTTGTGATAATTGATCGCAATTGTTATTGCATTCGATAAGCTTGGATTTAGTATACTGTTTCTTTCTGCGAAATATTTGCCATGTTGTCTCCTTCTCATTTATTCAATACCGTTTACGATAAATCGAAACGTATGGTAAAGGTTTTCGTCTTAGATTTCTGATTGGGCCTTCTCCAAAACTTTTCGTAAGATAAAATAAGGGTTTTTCAGATTTGAGAATAACAAAGGTGTTTACTAACATTTTATAAATGTTTCGAATTTTATATAATGAATATAGTGATATCTTCCTTTCGAGGTAGTAACTGTGCATTAAAAGGAGATTAGTTTTCTTTTTCTTTTGACCCTTTCCGTCTTAATCATGAAAGTTTTTAATGCGCATTTCCTTTAAATATTTCCAATAGTTATATAGAAAATTAGAGTAGTGAAGAGCATTAGTTAAGCAAAGGTGCATATTTTAAGTTTAAAATAGAAAGAAAAACTATCTTGATTTCACGGTGTGCTGTTACATTAAATTCAAAAGTTAACTTTGTAATTAGGAAATTCTAAGTTTATTTTTCAAAAAAGAATTTTTATTCAGGATTTCGTACCAAGAAGGAAATTTTATGCTGGTTGATTTTTTTTTATATCGCATAGAATTTTTCAGGTAGTATTCATACCAGTAAATAATATGTTATTCAGCTTTTTATTGTGTCTAAACCTCACTTTTTTTTTCTATGTATTATTATTAATTTACTGCGCTTAAATCCTACAAATCTATTTTTCTTTCCTATGTACTTATTGTGAATTATTAATTGAAACGGATAAAATTTAAATATAAAAATTATAAGAATAAAGCGAGATTTTATTATTGTACTTTTTATATTTATAATGTATAATAACGATTTTGCATGCTTTGTTTAAAGGATATTTCCATTCATTAGTGATGCAACTTAAGTACACACTTAATACTTAAAACTTTTTTGAATTAATTACGAAATATTTTGATGAATTAAAAGTCAAAGATCAGTCACATGAATTAAGCTAATGAAATATTTGTTGAAACTGTTTCAAAATCATGGATCTTTAAATCACAGTGAAATCTAGACATTAATCTCCTTTTAAACATACAGAGGGAGATGTTTAGAAACAGCTAGCTTTGGGCCTTATCGTCAAATAAAGAAATGGATGTGTTGCGAATTTCCCCTCGGACTAAAAGATTAATCCGGTAGCGTATGAGAAGAAATTTGCCCACTGAATCAATTTAAGGGATTAAATAATATTTATTTACACAAAGTCTTATTTGAGTAATAAAATGATCCAGCATCGCATTTTTTTTAGGGTTGAGTCTTGAGTCTTGTGCGAGTGTTCCCGAAACACAGAAAATTATCAACTGAAGTCTTTCGGTTTTTAGATTGTCCAATTCCCGTGTCATAAGGTCACCGTGGACCTAGACGAATCTTGCTTCCTTCCCTCCTTGTACGAGGAAAATCTTTCTCCACAATCTCACTGGACTGCCTGTCTGATCCCAGGCTTATTCACAACACCAAAAACCGAAGGTCTCCCCTCTGGTGTCCTCACTTGAAAAACAATCTGAATAGGGAGGGACCCTCTAGAACCTATTAGAGCACCTCCACATGATGTCAGGCTTAACTTCTTCTATCATTGGTCACCTGAAAATGCTGAGGTCACTCACGAACTATCGTGAGAAAAACTAACACCTGTTGGGTTTCAACATGAAAGCATTCGGCGGCACCTTTACACAAAATCTGAGAAAATATTTGCTGTCTAAACCAAAATACTATCTTGTCAACGAAAAAAACTTCAACTTGTGCGGCCCAATCTTTCTATGAAACAGCACAATGCCAAGCTTCCACGTAGGCAATTCAATCTGTAAAGTTCAATTCTTTACAGATGCAAGAAGAGTTTTCAAATAGAGGCTGGTCCAAATTTTTCTTTTCTTGATAGGAAAATCTTGCAAAGTTTACAGAGCCATACTATTTAAGCTATAAATTATCAAAATCACATTCATCGTCCCCTTTCTTTTCAAAATTTGGTCTAACACGCTGGCCGCTGGATTCAGGCGATCTCATAAATTACTTTATCTAGATCCAAATTCGCTTTAAACGTGTTTTTCTTGTTTAGAAAAATAAATTTAAACCCTTCTTAGTTTCTACTCCTATAAAGCAGATAGAGCTTATATTTATGTTACTTTTATATTTCTTTTCCTAAATACAAGAAAGATTCAAACATTCCGATCGCAGACTATTGCTAAATCCTTCTTTTTCGCAAAGAAAACTATTTTTGCCCTTGTTGCTAACAAAAGTGTTAATTAACTCTGATGCAGTTTTAATTGAAAAAGTATTTTTTTAAGTTTGAGTCCCATTCATCTTCAGAGACTTAATTTATACGGTACTTTGCAGTATGGAGGCTAGCTACGTGCAGCTTGTCTGGTCTGTATTTGGTGTCATCCCAATCAATGAGATAGAGGAAATGAGCTACCATCAATTCACAAGATGGATTGGAGACTCTCTACTCGGTGCGTACATGGTGACGGCTATGACGGTCATGATTAATATTCTCATTGCTATGATGAGCCGATCATTCAAGAACATTGAGGTATTATATGTTTCCCTTATGACCGTTGTACGTAGCATAAAATTCCTAATACTTTTCAAAGTTAGATTTCCAATTCCCTAATTGATACTTTTATCTAATACAGACATTTTAAGTCAACTTTATACTATCCCTCAAACCATGTTTGGATCTTTCCTTCCTCAGTGCATTGTGTTTTGTTTTTCCTTCTTTTTTCTTTTTTTTCTAATTTGTTCAGAATTTTTAAAAATTACCTATCCCATAAAAAAAACTGATGAAATATGCGAGAAATTTATATTAGCGGTAATCTATTATTCTTTATAATTCAGCCTCTATTTTCAGCCTAGATAAAAAAAGAAAATATATGATGTTTTCGAAGAAATAATTTATATTATGCAAATTAAAATAAGCGATAAAACTAGCCAATGAAGGATAATCTTGAAATACATTTCAGAAGAAATTTCATCAAACGAAAAAAACTGTTTCAAATATTTTCAAAATTAAGTATTTCATGATTGAATTAGTAGAATCTTTACAATTCAGTTAGGTTATTAGAATTTCTCAGTTAAAAAAAAAAAAAAAGAAAAAAGAAAAAAAAAAGAAAAAGAAAGAAAGAAAAAAAAAAGAAAAAGAAAAAAGTATTTGCTTTGGTTTAATACTCAAAAGTATATAAATAGTAATATTTATAAGATTTATATGAAATAACACATTAATTACTTTTAAAAAGGCATTTTAATAATTTCTTTAAGTATTTTTAATGAGGCATAACAAGCTTTAGGAACAGAGAAAATTTTTGCAACAATAGAATGAAACACGGACATATACTAGTAACTGTTTTAAAATTAATAAATAAGATGCTATGGCAAAAGAGAACAGAAAATATTAATGACAGTACAATTAATGATAGCATGCTGTTAACCATTGGTTTTATGGAAAAATTCTGGAATGAACGGCAATCTGTAACTCTTTTACTTTCAGAAGTATTTGCTTCAATATTTTTTCAAGTACTACTTTTAGATACGAAAAAATAAATTCATGTGGAATAGCTGGTGACATAAACCCAAACAAGGACGTATCAAGCAAAGTGGTTTTTTTTTTAAGTTGTAGTCGAATTTGATGATTATTACACATTCACATATTATACGAGAAAAAAATTGGCCATGATGTCAACGATAAAACATTTTTGGTAGCACAAAGTGCTTCGCGGGAAACTAAAAATGTAAGAATAATGTGTTTGTTAAGATATCTATATGACATAAACTAAAGGATTCAAAATGAACAGAATAATCTTTAAAGTGTAGTATAACTAGTCGAAATAAACATTCTTTAAAGAAAAAAGCCAGATGAACATAAGACGAATTAATTTATTAATAGTATATTTTATGTATAGTTATTTTTTGGAAATTTATGAAATGACCAGAAATCTGTAAATTTTTACTTTCCTAAATATTAGCTGTAATATTTTTTTTAATATTGCTGTTCGGTGCGGAACAAAAATAAATGTATTTTTTACTTTTGTTTGCATAAATACAAATAAGGATTCTCTAGAACAAGTTTAAGATTTTGTAGTGGTATTTGATCATTATTGTACATTCACATTTTACAAAAAGTAAAATATATATATATATATCTATAATGACAAAAATGATGAATTTATAAATACAAAGGATACTTCACAGGGAACGAAAAACGTAAGAGTAACATCGTTGTTTCATGACATAAACTGGGTGTTTTAAAAGCTGATTATGGATTTGAAAATATTATCATCCAATATACACTTACATATATTTTCGAAAGCTTTATATTAAAAATAACCCGTTTGTTTCAGAAATCAGCCTTATTGACCCAAGAAGCACACATTCTATCAACCGAAAAAAATTCTAACTTAGTTCTCTAGTTCTAGGTTCTAAGTTCTCTAGTTCTAGGAAAAGTAGGGGGATATGTTCTCATGTGTTCTTCTTTGTTTTACAGCTACTCAAATTCCGGGTACTTCCATTTATTGCTTTCCATGCATCATTTTAAAAAACACGCATTCTACAGCATTACCACTAAAGTTGGCTAGTGTTTAATGACTTATCCTTTGTGTTGAGAAGGTTCTAAAGCGAAAGCTGGGTTCCTGGGACGATCATCCCTATATTTTAGAAGGAACCAGTGACGATTTGTAAAATTAATTTTTGCTTTCTCTACAAGGATGCAGCCTCTCTTAACGCATTAAAGTTTCAGTTCTTGAGAACAAACATTTGTATCCTAAGTTCTACCCCCGCTCGTTACTTCTTTTATACGTCCAGATTTTTAAGACCCTAAACATGCGCATTTACAAATGATTTCATTGAAATTACACTATCTTGAAAGTACCATAAGAGGCAATCTACATATTGAAATTGAAAAGTTTTTTAAAGTTCGATAGAAGTACCATACTTTCATTGCATATTTAAGTTTCCCTTGCAAAAAAAGGGAAATATAAATAAGCATAAATTTTGGTTGAGTTATAAATTTTTAAAAAATGAATCAATCAAAGTTAGAGAGAAGCGTCAAATTATTATATATAAATCGACTAATAATTTATGTATTTCATCACTTTTAATTCCATATAATACTTTGTAGATGTCAAAACATAATGTGCATGTATGTATTGGATAAATATGTTTTGAAATGCTTAGTATTTAATACGCTTATTAAAAATTAATATGTGAGAATATATATTTTTGTGTTACCTCTGAAATCCACATAATCAAAACCTTCGCATGTATGTTTTCATCTACTTCTCACCATAAATTTTTGAATAACTAGCAAATAAGTAAAATTGCCAATTTTAAAGACCCATAGTTCACATTAAACTTGAAAATGACTTCATATCTATTCAATGCATGCTAAATGAAGCATGTAAATAATTTAATTAAGGTATTTTTCATGAAATTTTTTTAAGCTATTGCATAGCTTTTATCGCGGGCTTTGAGCGCGGCGACCGAATGTAGAAATTCCGTAACGAGGAAAATGTAGAAATTCCGTAACGAGAAAACCTAACACTCGGCTAACGTCGTTTCATTCCGGCAGGCTTCGGCATGGTATCCTTCGGTAGACTTCGGCAGACATTGGCGCGGTATTTTTCAGATATTTAGAGGATATCAAGTCTCAAATTTATGTTTCTTATTTCAGTTACCATAAATGTATAGTTTCAATGATAAAAATTCCTGATAGAATGTGTATAGAAAAGAATCGTCTTAAGATAGAACAAGGTAGGATAATGTAGCTTTTGGTGATTGGAGACCCGCCCAATGGTGAGGATCGAAAAATTTAAAATGCTTATAACTCGCGATCTAATTTTCGTAGTGCGGCCAAATTTTGTTTGGTAATTTATTATGAAACAGTGTTAATTTTTGGTGATAGGAGACCCCCACGGTGAGGGTCAGAAAATTTAAAATGCTTATAACTCGCGATATAATTTTCGTAGCGCGGCCAAATTTTGTTTGGTAATTTATTATGAGACAGTGTTAATTTTTGGTGACAGGAGACCCCCATGGTGAGGGTCGAAAAAGTTAAAATGATTATAACTCGCGGTCTAATTTTCGTAGCGCGGCCAAATTTTGTTTGGTAATTTTTTATGAGATAGTATTAATTTTTGGTGACAGGACATCCCCCATGGTGAGGGTCGAAAAATTTAAAATGCTTATAACTCGCGATCTAATTTTCGTAGCGCCGGCAATTTTTGTTTGGCAATTTATTATGAGACAGTGTTAATTTTTGGTGACAAAAGACCCCCCACGGTGTGGGTCGAAAAATTAAAAATGCTTATAACTCTCGATCTAATTTTCATAGCGCGGCGAAACTTTGTTTGGTAATTTATTATGAGACAGTGTTACTTTTGGTGACAGGTGACCCCCCATGGTGAGGGTCGAAAAAGTTAAAATGATTATAACTCGCGATCTAATTTTCGTAGCGCGGCCAAATTTTGTTTAGTGATTTATTATGAAACAGTGTTAATTTTTGATGACAGGAGACCCCCCCCCCCCACGGTGACAGTCGAAAAAGTTAAAATGCTTATAACTCACGATCTAATTTTCGTAGCGCGGCCAAATTTTGTTTGGTAATTTATTATGAGACAGTGTTAATTTTTGGTGACAGGAGACCCCCCCCCCCCACGGTGAGGGTCGAAAAATTTAAAATGCTTATAACTCGCGATCTAACTTTCGTAGCGCGGCCATATTTTGTTTGGTAATTTATTATGAGACAGTTTTAATTTTTGTGACAGGAGATCCCCCCCCCCCACGGTGAGGGTCGAAAAATTTAAAATGCTTATAACTCGCAATCTAATTTTCGTATCGCGGCCAAATTTTGTTTAGTAATTTATTATAAAAGAGTGTTAATTTTTGGTGACAGGAGACCCCCCCCCCCCCACGGTGAGGGTCGAAAAATTTAAAATGTTTATAACTCGCGATCAATTTTCGTAGCGCGGCCAAATTTTGTTTGGTAATTTATTATGAGACAGTGTTAATTTTTGGTGACAGAAGATCCCCACGGTGAGGGTCGAAAAATTAAATTCCTTATAACTCGCGATCTAATTTTTGTAGTTTGGCCAAATTTATTATTATTGGTAATTTATTATGAAACAGTGTTAATTTTTGGTGACAGGAGACCCCACGGTGAGGGTCCGAAAATTTAAAATGCCTATAACTCGCGATCTAATTTTCGTAGCGCGGCGAAAGAATCTAGCAATTCCGTAACGAGAAAAAACGTAACACTCCGGCTAACTTCGCTTCAGTTTGGCAGACTTCGGCACGGTATCCTTCGGTAGACTTCGGCTGACATTGACACGGTATTTTTCAGATATTTTGAGAATATCAAGTCTCAAACTTATGTTTTTTATTTCAGCTACCATAAACGTATAGTTTCAATGATAAAAAAAATTCCTAATTAACCTACATGTATTGTAAGGTAATAAAAATATTTTAAACGATATTAACTTCTCATTTATTCAATAAAAGAAAAAAAATGTTTTTTTATCGGTCATCACGCTCAAAAAGTGTAACTTGAATTAATATCACAGACAAAAAAAACTGCATAAATAAAAAATAAATAAATAATTATAATTGCATAAGTTGATAAAAAAAAATGCTATGCAATAGCTTTACCGTGGCAGTCCCCGAGTGCTACACGTTTTTTAATTTTTTGTGGTAACAAATAATTGTTACATGATTATTTTAACATATTTAGTTCCAAGATGCTTTTCGCAATTTTTAAAGTATCCTTTAACACATTTTTATTCATATTAAGATTGTTTTTATAAGATAGAGCAATGAAATTTTATATTTAGTATAAATTTAGCATATCAAATCGAAGGAAATGAAGAAATATAGGAGTTTCCATTGAAATCTTCAATATCCGTAAAACGTATGTATATGTACATGGTTAATCAAGAAGATTTTAATGCAATGTCGTAAAATTAATCCCAAACGAGAAAATCTGATACAAAACAGTAATATATTTTTCTTCACGAAATAATTTAATACTATTATTATCATTATTAATGGCAAAATATGAATTTGTAACACGTTACTTTCTTTAAAGAACTCATTTTTCCTCTTGAAAAAGATTGTACATTTTTAAAAATCATGTTGTATTGACACAGGGAGTTTATTTTTCGTATAAGTCCAATCACAATGTGTAAACATTTTAATAAAAATACAAAATTCTTAATTTGAGTTTACGCTATCTTCTTAAACTGAGTTCAAAGAAAGGAAGTTGAAAAGTAAATATGTTTATACTGTAAGTTTTTTTTAACTTCTGATTTCTTCTATTTAAAATAATTGATTTTTAACAAGTTGGCACAATTATTGATACTCTTTACGCTTTCGTTTGGAAATACACAAGTATGAAAAATTTATTCATAATGTTTGCAAAATTCCTCGGAACTATAGATTATATATATTCATAAATATGCAATAAATTTGAACTTATTTTGAATTTCTGTTGAACCCAATTATTTTTAAATTTCAGCAACATTTGCAAGAGTAACTGAATGAAATCAAATCAATCAAACTGAAATGATTAAAATGTGTTACGTTTTGTGATAAACTATCTGGAAACAACTGTAAAGTACATTTTCGATACAGAATCCAGCCAGCTCTTCAAGACATTCGTCATTATTTTCTATAGTACTGCGGACCTCTCAGAAGGACTCAATAGTCAATCAATACTTTATCACGAAATACAGATGGCCATACCATGGCACTTGTACTGGTAAAATCTGTGTAGAGAAAAATATTTACCGCTTTCTTTAGAGAATATCATTGTAGTTGCAGATGGCAATGATGAGCTATAAATGGAAGCAAAACGATGGCGATCTTGCAAACAGACCTTGACTCCCTAACTACACCCGAAGTCTGGTCAGGGCATACGAAAGCTGATAGGTTTCCATGAGAATCAATTATTCTTTGGTTATACAATTAAACTTCTTTTTAAATATCTCAACGCAATGAAGAAAAGCCAATTGAATATTAAAATATTGAATCCTTATTCTTTATGTAAAAGCACTTCCTAATCCTAAGACTACAGGAAATAACCTAATGGAAAACATAACAGATCAGAAAGAGGGCTACAAATAAGCCAGAATAAGCAACATGGAAATCGAAGAAAAATGGGACACAATCAATGAGAACTGAGTTCAAATAACAATTATAACAAGAAAGAGTTGAAAATAAAAAATACAACGTAATCAGAAAAAGAAACTAACACAATAAATAACAAAATTAAGCGCAAAATAACAATAAAATAAAATAATTAACAAGTTATAATAGTAAAAATAATTTAAAAACAAAATTAAATAATGTGAAAGAACTGATATCTGTAAGGTCGTAGTATTTAATTAAAATGAAAGTTAATAAAGTTTAATTTATGTCCTAGAAATTAAACAATCGATTTAGTGAATCTTTGATACTTATTCATATATATATATATATATATATATATATATATATATATATATATATATATATATATATATATTGCCTTTACTTTCTGTTTCTCATATTTGTGTTATTTTAAGTATTTATTTAGTACAGCGCTAGCATGGTCAACTCTTTTCAAGCTGATTATTTTCGAAATTTCTTTCATTTTCCATTGCGTGTTCATCTCATCTGTCACTCTCTTTCCGTTTTTGTTCTTTATATATTTCTATTCAGCTCTAATTATACCAGGTTGTCCCCTCTAAAAATAATAATAAGTAGAGAAATCTCCACTTTCGTCTGAAATTTTATAGAAATCTAAAGACATCTTGCAGAGTTAGCTTTACCTTAAAACTATCTGCAGATTTTTTTAAGCCAGTCATAAAAATATTTACAGAATGGGTCAATTGCGAAAAATATTCAAAATGGCGATTTCTATTATACTAAAAGGTCTACAACCTTTAACAGCATGGTAGTTACTCATAAAATATAAATGTCTTCTAAGAACAGTCAGAATTAAATTCGAAATTTAGAAGTTGTGAAGCGAAGGGAAGGAGCGAAAAGCGTTTTAAAAAGTTCTTAAATTACGACTTCAATGTAAGCTCATAAAGTATCATACCGATATTAAAAGTAAATTGGTGGTGATAGAAATTGTTAAAACACAACAAGTATATGCTATTTTTTTTATGTCAGTGACACTATCAACAGAGGGTTTTGGGAGCAAAATATATTCAAAATGGCGATGTCTATTGTACTAAAAAGTCTAGAAACTTTAAATATGGCATGGTGGTTACTCATAAAGTATAAATGTCGTCAAAGAATAGTTGGAAGTAAATTCGAAATTAAAAAGTTGTGAAGCGAAGGGGAAAAGCAAAAAGCGTTCTAAAACGTTCCTAAATTACAATTTCTATGTAAGCTCAGGAAGTAATAAACCGAATACAAAAGTAATAGTTGCGAATCACTGGTGAAACTCTCTGATCCTATAGAGTCTATATACTTTGCCGATGCCACGGTATATGGGGAGAACAAATATTCTAAAAAACCTTTAAAAACTTTCTAACTTTACGTTTCTACGGTAACTTAGGAAATACCAACCGATTTCAAAATTAACGATGGCATATTGGTGGTGAAAGTCCCTCTTTCAACATAGGCATTTTATGTCAGTGCTATTGTCCCTAAAGGAATGATAGATTTTTAGAAAAAAGATTTTGATTTTGACATGATTGTTAATATTAAGATGTAATTCTTAAAAGATTTTTTCTAAAAAATTAAATATTTCAAATGAATACTGAAAGAAGCGTATTAATTGTGCGTAAAAGTTTCAAAATATTTTCTAAGTCATCATTTCTTTAGAATTAACTTTAGTTCTTCTTATTATTTTAAGTTTCATTTCGGTATACTGCAGTGTAATAATAAAATTTAGTCAAACTGTGGCTTAAATGGTAATTTTTTAATTATTCCCAAAAATTTGTTATAGCTTCTAATAAAAATCGGACATACAAGTACCACTTGGAATATTTCAACTATTACGCGAAAAAACCCGCGGGTTTTGCTTGTATTAAATAAATTTCATCAAGTGAATATATTTTAATCTAAAAAAGTTTGTTTGGATGGTTCGTTGAGGGCGCTGCAGTCATTTTTTACACACGAAAGCTAAGAAGGGACATTCCGTTTGAAACGGAATTCAACCACTATAAAGATCCATGTCCGATGTCGGATACGATATCTTTTGTCTAGAAGTTTGCATCTTAACCATTTTATTAGATTAAAAAATTTCTGGGCCGAGTAAGTTAAAACCGAGTCTTTTTGTGTGACTAGTGTTGTGCCTCAATATTTTTACATTATTTTTTTGCACGAGATAGCTGAGAACGATCTACAACCGGCCTAGTTTTTAGTTTTTCAGTTTTGGTTTCAGATTTTTTAAAAATTACTTTAACTTTCAAAACCGGTTTAAACCGGTTCTGAAATTGAAACTATCGTAATATAAAAAATATATAAGCAAAATCGAAAAAGTAAAAAGTAGGCCGGTTGTAGATCGTCCTCAGCTATCCTATGCAAAAAAATCATGTAAAAATATTAAAATTTGAGCGAGATTTTTGAAAAGAACGCTCCCATAGACTTTACATTATCATCCGGGTCTTGTTCTGTGCCTAGTGTGGGGCCTTAACACGTTCGCTGCCGCTTACGTAAAGATGTGATGCTAGATAATGTCGCACTGTAAAAGTGGGTTTTTCCCAGAAGCCGATTTACTTTTTATAACAAAGAATCAGTGAAAGATTTCTCCGCACCAGCGCGTGACTGGCTATTGGACATCACCCCACATACCGCGCTGGCGCGTGAGTGGCCCCTTAACGTTAGCGCCATATCACGCGTTTTCGCGTGAGTGGCAGCGAACGTGTTAAGATACAGTCCGCATGACTGCATAATAAAAAAAAAAAAATCATAAAGTTACATTTGTTGATCAGAACCAGCTTTCATCTACACGCTATAGTAAAAACTGACAATATTCCTGGTACGGATGTGGATATCTTGAGTATTATTAATCATTCCCAAATAGCATGATTCTTTTTGTTTTGTCTTTTTAGGGTTCAGTACTTAAAAAGTGAAAACCGAAACATTATAAGATCACTTCTGCGTCTATCTGTCACAGCCACATTACTCGTGAACTACGAAACCTGCAAATTTTAAACTGGGGGAAGTAATAAATGACTTTGACCTACATATTTACAGATTATTAAACATTCACAAACATATTTAGGAAAAATGAAGAGGGGGTTGTCGTATTAAATTCACACATTACTCAATTTTTCCACAGGCGCTGGTTCCTTTAAAATCACTTTATTAAATAGAATAATAATTCACTAGTAGACCACTGACGCTTTCTCGTCTACGCACATCTCAAACACAACTTTAAAATAAAAGAGAAAAAAGCAATACACGTCGCTTCAATTTCTGGGCACTGAGATTTTAATTAAATGTGGCGCGGTATGTCTGCCTGCATGGAACATACTAGCCCTCATTGACGTGTTCCACATTCAATAATATTTTATTTTTTTTATAAGAACACTAATTACACAATTTAATACAAAAAGTTACGTTTTTTAAATATAATAATGGAAAGAAAAAACAATACAACACTATTATATATACACATTTACTTTTTTTAGTACCATGAGCTTCAGGCATAGGTAAAATACGTAACTTACTGATCAACCTTTTAAAATTTCCATTCTGAGTTTTTACTTCAACTACCCAAATTTTCTTATTGTTACCGTAATTTACACTGTAAAAAAAAAAATCCGAAAAAGTTTCCGGTTGGAAACGGGAAATTAGTTGCCCTTTACGGTAAGGAAACTTTTCCGAATCAATACGGAATAAAATCCGAAGAAAAAGGAATCTTTCCCTTTCTGCCAGGAAAGTTTTCCTACTTGATTCGGAAACTATTATTTAAACACAGAATAAATTCCTGTTTCTTATGAAAATCTTTTCTTGTTTATAAATAAAAGTTTCTGTGGAGACAGAAAGAATTCCTTTTCAAAACGGAAAGTTTTTCGGATCAATCAGTAAACTTATCTGCAATAACAGAATATATTCCTGTAAAATAAGGAAACTTTCCATTCACACAAAGAAATTTCTCGGTAGATCGGTAGAATATATTGAAAGTATTCCTTTTTAAATTGGAAACTTTTCCGAATCAATACGTAAACGTTTATCTCATGATAGAATATATTCCTATAAATTAAGGAAAACTTTCCCGTTACACTAAGAATAGTTTCGGTAGAACGGAAGTATAGATGGAAATCTTTCTTTATTAAAACGGAAATTTTTCCGCATCGTTCATTAAACTAATCTTGAAAAAAGGTAAAAATTCCCCTGTAGAGCAAAATCTTTTTCTTTTCTTTACGGAAATGTATTTTTTTTTAATCGGAAAATATTACAGTATAATAAAGAAACTTTCTTTATGAGGAGTGGATTACATAAGACTGCATAAAAATCGTTTTCTCTTTTAGATGCACAAAAAACTTAATGCTTTTTAAGAATCTAAATCTTTAGTGAACATATTCTGAAACCTTTTATGAGTCTGGTAACTTTTAGTGTATTAAAGATTTAAAATTATGCTTAATAAATATTGCTTATTAAGTTAAATGTTGAATAATTTTAAATCTTTAATACACTAAAAGTTCCCAGACTCATAAAAGGTTTCAGAATATGTTCAGTAAAGATTTAGATTCTTAAAAAGCATAAAAATTTTTGAGCATCTAAAAGAGAAAACGATTTTTATGCAGTCTTATATAATCCCAGAAAGACTAACTCTGTTAGAAATTTGCAACAAGCAGTCCAGCAATTTTATCCTTGTTACAGAAAAAAGTTCCATAACCGTAATTTAACTTTATACTTATCACAATATGATCAAAATAAAGTTAAATTACTGTTGTTTAATTGTCTTTTGTAAAAACGGTCAAATTTCCTGCGTAGTTTATTACAAGCTTTAACAGTGTAAAAACGTTGTACAGAAGAAATTTTCACTTGATTCGTTTCTTTTGATTTCCTTTTATCTCACTTTTAATGCTATGAAATACAAGGTGATTAAAAATAAATACCCCATCTCAATTTTACAGGGATATAACAGAAAATAGTACACGTTTTTCATCGGAAATAAAGAAAGTAGTTGAAAGTTTAAATTTAATTGATTTGAAATTTCCAATTTAAACACTCTAGTCACACCTGATAGGCTGAAAATGTGTGGGATGAGATCGTACGGTCTCGATACCATTCGTGTTTCTGGAGGGAGTCGAACACTTATAACTGTGTTGAATTTAAATTTCCAACTGTTATCTTTTATTTCGGTTGAAGAACAAAAGATTGTATACTTTCTTTTTTTAACAAACTTGCAAATTTTGCATATTCATTTGTAATCAACCTGTATTTTTAATACATATACACACAATCGTAATTACAAATATATGACAAATAAAATCTAATATTTTAAATCTTTTGAGACAATAAAATATTGGTACATTTTGCATTACAATGGTCCAATTTGTCAATGTATTATCATATCAAATTTTATTTTGTCACAAGTATAAGAAGAATCAGTTTAATTTAAATATAACTATTTTATTTAGGACATAAAGATTTTTATAGATAAATTGTTAGTGCTTTTTTAATTTGTTTTTCAAAAAATATAATTATGTTAAAGTGTATTTTGATTTATGATTATAAGTAATTTTATAAAGAAAGATAATTAATTCAAGTGATACATTAAACAATTTTCTAAAAAAGTTTTTAAACATAATTACAAATACATTAGTGAAACGGATTTTATGCTCGTAAAACGCATAATATGCATTTTTTTGTCTTTTTGTAATTTTGAATGAGTGTATATGTATCATGAATATGTATATATATATATATATATACATTCAAATAAGAAAAAAGGAAATCAAAATCGTGTCCAAAACAAACCTTTTCGTGTCTGACATGTTCTTACTTGCCTAAAAATACAAAATAAGTTTTGTGCCCCTATTGATATTTTTTTACTTTTTTTGGTAAATTTTACTCTAACATTCCAAATGGGAAGTCACTTGATTCCAAGTAGTTTAAAGATTATGGAGAAAATTTAGAACTACAAATGTTAAATTAATTTGTAATTGATTCTAAATAGATTGCAATTTGGATCGTTTTTTCAGTGTAATTCAAAAACCACTTGACAGAATAACTAGTAACTCAGGATTTATAAAAGAGAGATTACAGTTAATATATATATATATATATATATATATATAATCTCATTGTTAGTTCTATTTTTAGAGAAAAAAAACCCGCATTTTTTAAATAAATTGCGGAAAAAAATAGTAATATGAAGATTTTAAATCTGCCAGTTTTTAATAGAAATAGATTTCTAGAAACTTGAAATATGCATATTCCAAGTAAGTAGTGTATGAGTTATGCTTATACAAGGGGAAGTCCGCAAATAAATTTCCCCTGGTGTCTGTGGACAGTGGTGTGCATGAAAGTCAAACAATATAAATAGACATGAAAGATACGACGCAACTTTATTTGTTAACATAAATACCAAGCACGTTGAGACATTTGCATACCGCTTGATAAGCTACAAAATACCCTCCAGAATAACATCAGGGCTTTGCAAACGGACAAGCCATTAAAGGTTTTTTCCGTATATGGAACCCTTATTCCTCGAGGGCTTTTTGAAGCTTATCAAGCGGTATGACAAATGTCTAAATGTACTTGGTAATTTGAAAAAATAAATAAATATAGGTCTTATATTTAATGTCACATTCTATTTTTTGACTTTCATACACAACTCTGACCACAGTCGACATGGGAAACTTAGTTTCAGACTCCTCCTCGTATAATTATTCAAATTGCAGTTCGTTTTACATTGATTACAGATAAATGTAACAGTAGTTGCAAGTGTGCATAGTTCCTAAACTACTAAACAGAGTGACTTCCTGCTTCTATGGTATCATAGAGAGCATTTATGTAGAAAAAGGCCAAATATGATGGCATAATTAGGTGTTATATCGAAAATTTTGACGTTTGTTACAATTTCAGAATAAATATGACTTTCTTTTTCACCACTGAATGAAAAAAGACAATTCTCGGAAGAATGGGAATTTCAGTTTTCCCCCTTCATATTCCAAGAGCCGACCGCACAAAACCCTGCGTCATCGAGCACCAGAAAAAATCCTTTATTTTATGGAAGAGTAGTAATAGAGGAATCTAATGATCCATGTCTGCCGGACGTGAAGTGGTGCATAAGCCAAAAATTGATACCACTAGTGGTTGACTCATAGGTTTAGCATTGTATTTGTCCTAGTCAAAAATCTAAAAACATAGAAAACTGGGTGTAGGAAAACACAATGCTAAGCCTACGAGTCAAGCACTAGTGGTATTAATTTTCGGCTTATGCACCACTTCGCAACCGGCAGACATGGATGATTAGATTCCTCTATTATTACTCTTCCATAAATTAAAGGATTTTTTATTGTGCTCGATAACATACGGTTTTTTGCGGTCGGTTCTTGTATTGTCATGCTTTATTGAAATTTCAAATTCGTGCATTTTTTAATTTTATTTTCAATTTACTGAAACAAGTTAGGTTATTAATGGTAAAATTGAAATCTTATTATAAAACCTTTGGTTTTTAAATTTTGAGAATATTTTTTATACAACCACCTTGTATTTAAATAATTTTTAACGTCCTAAAGAATGATAATGTCAAAGGAGAGGATACATTAGACCTTTAGATGTCTGACATACATATTCGCTCTTTTAATGTACTTGCCTCCAGTTGTTTGTATTTCAGCAGTTATCGTATAAATAAGTCACTTTATGGAGTAAATTATTTTGTGGTAAAAAACATTTTCGTTAATGAAAATGATTTAAATAAAATTCTGAGCTTTTTCATTTCAGTTCTATAAATCATCTTAACGTATATTTTCTGAATTTGCATCATAATTTTAATACATATTTGTTTTAGATGAGAATTTTTTCATGTACCGTAATTTCCTGCGTATAATCCGCGGAACAAACAGTTATTTTTCAACCCAGAAATTTTTTTAAATAAAATTTAACTTTTTAAATCGCTGTAAATATTTGGCTTCTATAACTAGATAAAATTTCTGGGTCCAGAAAGAATTGTTCGATCCGCGGATTATACGCCGGAAATTGCGGTAATAAAGTGAAATTTAATTACACATGTTAAACATACAAATACAAATGTTATTAAAATAGAATAACACTGATGCAGCTGAAAGAAACAAATCTTCAATTGTTAATTTTTAATTAACTAACCTTTAAAATGAACGTAAATGCACTTTATTATAATTTAATTAAAAAACTGAACACAAAAAATGCTTTTTTGTATAAAATTTAATTAAAAATCTATGTATAACCAATTAACTTATATGCAAGAATTAAGATTAAAACTTATTTGCTGCACGGTAAATCTAAGTTAAACGCTTACATGTCTTCATCAAAACATATGCGAATATTATTATTATTATTTCAAAACATGCTTCACACATGTTTTTTTTAATCTATGTGCGATTTTTTAGTTTAAAAAAATCATATTTCCTAAGCATAGAAAAATATTGTTATACAAATTATAATGCTTTGAAATTCACAAAAAATTTCATATCATTGAAGCTTTTTTATCACTAATGTTCTAAAATAAGACTTAATTATTTATAAAATTTCTACACCCAATTATGTAAATGAAAAAATACATTAGACTTTTCCGAAATCCAATAGTTATATAGAGTCCTTTGCAAATAAATCAAAATGCTAAACCATTTCAAATTAAAAAATTCTGTAATGAGCAGAATTGTAAAGATGAGCAATTAATTTTTACACCATTTTTTCTTTGCAAATTCTTGCATCTGATTAACACTTTCCGGCACGGATTAAAATGAGAAATTATCAACTGTCACCCAAATTTAAAAACGATTTTTTTTAGAAATTAAGAATTCCTTAACTTAAGCTTTCATTGCAAAAGCAAAATTTTGTTCAAATATTTATTGGTGCCCTTTGCAAGTTTGGAATTAAAATTAGGTGCCCCAGACTGGGCACACTGTGCCGGAAAGGGTTAAATAACGAGTGGAATCACAGAATTAAGAGAAAGAATAGAGATTCAGAATGCCGTAAAAACAGTTTGCCATGCGAAGTAGATTATCGCTCAAAATTTAATGCCCTCATTTGGTCCAAACAAAACAAACGTTTTGAAAAGGCATTGGATTCCTTGATTTGTGCATTTCTCTAAATTGAAAAGTGTCCTTATTATGCTTAAACATTTTAAACGATAATAATTTCTAATGATAAAAACAAAAACAAAGAAATACGAGTTCGAATTGACAGACGCATCATGACAACACATAGTTGCATTCAGCCAAATGTGACGAATTTTAGGGTTACTTTTTTGATGTCACATCAAGCCACCATACGTCATCTAAATTATATTTCTTTTCCCTGTGAAATGAAAGAATATATGAATATATGATTTTTCTACCCTCTTTTGAATCTATTAGTATCACATTAATTTCTTCCATGCTAATATCTACTGCATTTTATCCTTAAATTGCACACAATTTTATTTTAGAATGTGGATAATTTTACAGAGGGTAGAAAGTTAAAATACATTATTGTTATTTTCAAACAAACTTTAAACAGCTTTTCTTTTAAAAACAGAATTTTGTTTATATAAAAATATATACATATTTATCTATACATATAATAAAACAGTAGGACCCGGTGTGTCTGTACATTGAAGATAATTGACAAAAATGGAGTCAGGGCGATAAAAGAAAACCAATGAAACACAAAAAAAATTTTTTTGAATTTTTTGTCTGTCTGTCTGTCTGTCTGTCTGTCTGTCTGTTTGTTCGAGGTTATCTTCGTAACTACTGAATGGATTTTTATGCGGTTTTCACTAATGAAGAATGCACACTCCCGGGCAGTGTATAGGCTTTGTTTCATCAAAATCGGACAACAGACAAAAAAGTAACAAAAAGAAACAAAAGAAACTATTAGGTGCGCTGCTCACGTTTTTTAGTACATAACGTTTTTTAGTACATATAAAATCCAATAGATGTCACTGTGCGATTTTAAAACGCGCTATCGTTATGTTTTCGCCAGTCTACTTAAGTATGAGAAAGTTTCAAGCTGGCTGTCGTTCCATATGGTTTAGTCGGTAGAACGTCAGTGCGCCATACTGATGGCCCGGGTTCGATTCCCAGCATGGAATTTTTTTTCACTATGTTGGCATTAACGCCTATAAGCAATTAAAAGAATTTGAAATATTGTATTCAAGGCGAATTTTCTCTCTGGGAAAATTTCCTTGCATTAATATGTCAGTGTAATTTTTTTTTCGATTTAATTTTTTTTTTTCGAAACTTTGTTTTTCTTAAAAAATTACAGTAAATATTTGATATTTCCCAACGTTTTTTGAATGATCGACTTGCTTTTTTTTTTTTTAATGTATGTCTGAACCTTATCTAACTACTTCTTCAAGATTTCTTTAGATAAACCGACCAGCGTAGCGGGCGAAGGCCGCTAGTTTCTAAATAAACCAAAAAAAATTAATAGCAAGGAAAAATGTTAATCATTTTTTCTATATTAAAGATTGCTGTAATTATTGTGTAGAAAAACTTTCAAAAGACTCTGTTTAGTCTTGCATTCAATTATGTTTTTCATTTTATTAAAGCAGCATGTCCTTATTAAGAGAAAACATATTCTCCACAATAATAATAAGTATTGTTCATTTTCTAGTCAGTTTTTTTATTTTTGAATTTTCAGTTTTATTAATTATTCATGATCAAAAAAGGGTTAAGATTAATAAGTAAGCAGAAATTAAAATTTTTATAAAATATCTCACACATTAAGAAATCTGTACATACAGAAATCGTTAAACATTTTCAATCAGTAAAGAGGTTTTGGGGGAAAATTCTCTTCCATCAATAATTTTAAGATTTATAAAATTAAAATTTTTATAAAATCATTTGCTGGAGTGCATAGAACAGTCCTGTGACTAAGACTTCCGTACAGCAACACCTAAAAATAATAATAAAAAGATAATTTTAAATTGCAGTGCAATACCTTGTTCTTTATATAACGAAATAGTATATATTTTTAACCATTAATTTTTTTTTTTCATGAAACACTAGGAAAAATGAAAATATACACTCAAAACTGAATACAAACTGCATTGTTAAATTAGTGGGGAAGGGAAGTATGTAATATGAAAGAGTGGTCAAATGATCGTCCAATGATATATCAGATCTAGAGATCAGAAAAAGTTACAAAAGTGTACTTGAAAAACATAAAACTAAAATCGAGCTCCGAGTGGAATGACACTTATCACCTTGCGTTTCGTTTACGAAGAATAAAACTACTTACTTAAAAGGTGCAATACGATTTTATTGAAATTTTTCCGTTATAAAATTAACTGGTTTTTAAAACTTAAAAACCAAAAGATGTTAAAAGTCATTTGTAAAAATAGGAAAGGCTCCTGAAATCTTTCAATCGCTAACGCATATTTTAAAGCTAAAGATCTCAGGGGCTTTTTCCTGTTTTTACAAATAATTAACATTTTTTGGTTTTTAAGTTTTAAAGACCAACAGTTAATCATATAACGGGAAAATTTTAATAAAATCGTATTGAACCTTTGTAATACATGGTTTTATTTTTAGTAAGTTGCAAAAGTATCCTTTGAGGGAAAGGTAAATTTAGGAGAACAGGAAGCTCATAACATAAAATTGCGATAAAATAGAAGGAGTCGGAAAAAGTTTTCCCGGGGGACGGGGATAAATTGTGGTAATGGGAAATTGGCCAAAGGGGTTTCCGTCTCCAGTGAAATATCACCTGGCTCTTACGGTGGTCAGGACTTAACTGGAAAATAAAATAAATAGAGAAAGAGCCTAATAAACAAAGAAGATCGAAATAAAAGGGGTAATTTATTAATAATTTACTAGTTACAGGTATTCATAGATACATAGTTATATAAAGACATATAATTTCCATTTAATAAAGAAAATAAGAAGTTACCTATAGCAGCCATTCGGAGGGAAGCAATTCCTGCAAATTTCGATACGTTTGCATGGATTATGATTCTTAGATACCAAAACTACATCCAGTTAAAATGTTGATTTTATACAAATATTTATATCCTACATTTGTCATAAGATAATATTTTTATTTATAAGGTAAAATATTGGTAAACTATACCTGTAAAACATGGGCCATTACACTGTTCTTTTCCGACCTAAATAGGGTTGGAATTGTTTTAATTCACTGCTGAAAGACACTTAACAGCTTTAGTAAAATAATTTGACTCAAGGCCTCACTTCTTGAACTAAAAATTCAATTTGCCATTTGGAAGATACAAAATAACTGGTAGCGAGTCCACCAGAGGCCCCAAGAGATAATGTTTTTCTTGCTCACACGCTGGATCTGTTGATAAGGCACATATGTTTGAAAAAAAACTAAACTCTTGAAAAGCACACGGGCACTTTTAAGTCTTTAGGCTATCTTCCATTAGTTGGAGAAAGTGTCAATTTGGTAAGAATACCTAAGTTAATTGGCTCAATATCCTTTATTAAGTATAGTCTTGTGGTGACAAGAGGCTTGACTCAAACCTGATTGCATTATCAACAGTCAATTTTAAATTTCATGGGTAATTGATATTATGATTTAATAAACGTTAACCAGAGGAAATGTTACTTAAGATGTATAATTTATATGCAATAACAATTCGGCCCGGCCCGATACAAGAATTAAAAGTTCGGCCCGACCAGTAAAAAATATATATATATATATATATATATATGAAAGGATAAAACCTAAAGCCTTTTTTAAATTTAAACTTAAAATTAAAATTCAAAAACTTAAAGTTCCCAATTAATATTTTTAACTTTAATCTAAAATTTAAAGACCCCTTCTTTTAACCTTAATTCTAATACTTAAAGCTATTTTGCCCCTGTTAACGTTCTTTCCCAACCTAACATTTATTACTTTCAGAGATCATTTTTGGATGTTCTTTAAGATTAAAAAAGCTGACGTAAACGCAATTCTTAATTTGTAGAATCAGCATTCAACCCTGTCGCGCCTAACAACATCATACTGCCCAGATATTTCTTAACCAATTAAAATTAGAGTAACAACCATTATTTAGTATCGCGACCTGGTAGAAATAATGCGAATTAACGGCCTTTAAATAGCGGGAGCGCCTAAAACAAGCGGCTTTTTTGACCTAACACTTGCCTAATAAAATGCTGCCCAAAGAAACGAACTTTTAAAAAGAAAGCGTCAAGTTCCAGGGACCTGGTTTCTCCCAGAAGATCTGCCAAAAAGGATTAATAAACCAGGCCCCAAGTGAAAATACTGTGTCATTATTTGTATCTCAACCACACCTCATGATTCAACAAAATAACGCCGCATTGACTGTAGAACGCCCCGGCCATTCGGACGATTGACTCGGGGCGATCGCAAAAGTTCTCCCACGGAACCTCCACGCTTGACGCGACGGATCTATGAGCTTCTTCTCCCGGCATCCCGAATCCCCACGACTACATCCCTCTCCTCGATTGATGACGGTCTCACGAACGTATGCCAAGATCGGGTTCCTTACATATATATATATATATATATATATATATATATAGGCCCGGCCCGATGAAAAAGTTAAAATTTCGAGGTAGAGCTATTGCAAAATCTAAAAAATAAATCTGCAAAGCAGCGCCACATGTTGGGTAATGTACACCAAAACTAATCAGGATTTTTTTTCAGTTACTAATTGAATCTGAAGTTTGATGAAAATCCATGCATTAGTTTTTAAGATACATTTATTGTGAAATCATGAAAAATGTATAGCATAGCAGCGCTATCTGTAGGGCGATTTACACCAAAAACTAAACAACACTGCCAGGGAGTAACTGAATCTGAAGTATTTGAAAATTTCGTGCATTAGTTCTTGAGATAGAGCTATTGTGATGATCAGAAATAATGCACCATGGCAGTTCCACCTGTCGAGCGATTTGCACCAAAACGTCATCAGCTCCATTGTATATCAAGTACTAATTAAATATAAAGTTTTATGAAAATACATGCTCTGGTTTTTGAGATACGGCTATTGTAGAAATTGTAAGTAATGCTGCATAATAGAGCCAATTGTTGCGAGATACACTCAAAAAATTAATCAAATATAGTTTATATCAAGGTTTGACATAATCTAAAGTTTTGTGAAATTCCGTGCATTAGTTCTTGTGATAGTGCTAATGCAATAAACACTAATAAAGCACCATGGCAATGCCACCTATTGAACGATTTGCACCAAAACGTAATCAAGACCATGTTATATCAAGTACTAACTAAATCTTAAGTTTTATGAAAATCCATGCACTAGTTCTTGAGATATGGTTACTGTGGAAATTGTGAATAAAGCAGAATAGCAGCGCTACTTGTTGAGCGATATGCATCAAAAACTAATCAGATCTAGTTTATATCATTGTCTAACAGAATCAGGGCTGTAGCTAAGGGGGCGCTATGGGCGGCTCAGCCCCCCCCTAAAATGTTTTGCGCCCCCCTTGAAAAGATTCCAAGGTCACTAAATGAATCTCCGTTCCGAAAATTCAAATGAAATTCTGTTTAAAAATCTAATTTAGTTTTGAGACCTTTTCACAGTTTTACAGAATTACAAAAAAGTATCTAAAATACGCGTTTTAACATTCCCTCATCCTATTTGTACATATGAAGCTGACATGATGTTTAATTTTGCACCAGTTATATACTCAAAATTTTCATCATCATATAATTTTCTTAATATAAAATGATGTTATTACAACAGTTTAATAAGAAACATAGTGCCTACAGTGTGAATGTGCGTTAATTTATCTTTCTGCGTCAGAGAGAGAGAAAAAAATTATGCCCCCCCTACATTCTCTTAAGCCTCCCCACCCTATTGTTCACATCTAGCTACGGCTCTGAACAGAATCCAAAGTTTTGTGAAATTTCGTGCGTTAATTCTTGAGATAGAGCGCACGCAAAATTTTTCTCACAGACAGACAGACATTTTGTAAAAACATGTTTTTGGGATTATCTGATCACTAAAACGTGTAAATCCGTCGAAAACCGGATTTCGGAAATTTTCACCAATTCAATACTTTTTCTTTTGTAAAGATGGAAGAAAGTAAAAACTAGTGGTTGGGGGCCACCGTAATACTTATTCATCATGGATATCTATACTAATAAAGTAACAAATCGCATCGCTCTGTATAACTACGGCACGTACGAGGTTAAATTTTTTTGTGAAGATTGTCCAAGTCCTTTCCTAATGTATCTGACCCTCAGAATTTTAAAATTCTAATAATTAGTTGAGAAATTAATTAAAATCCCCAAATTAGAAGAAAGGAGAAGTACTCATAATTCAATAAGAGCATTGATTTTTATCAAACCACAGAATATTTCTTCGAAAACTCAAAGAAAAGGAAAAGGGTTAATGTAAATACAGGGTTGCCATGGCGATGAATGCACTAGGCTTTTTAATAAAGAGCTGTATTTTAAGTTCTTCTGGGCCTAAAAACTCAAAAATTAAACAGCCTATATGCAGAAAAAATTCCACTTTCAGAAATTCTAAATATTATTTTCATACTCCTGTAAATAGTTGAAAAATCCGTAAAAATCCATTTATAAAATTTCATTTTATTTCCATTCAAAGAAATAATTTCGATAAATCTTTTTGAACAAGAGCAGGTGTCTGCAGACAGCTGGGCGTCAGATAGTAGTGCCATTTTTAGACGACCTGTAAATATTTTCGAATGTTAAATTTATAAATTAAATTTTTATCAATTCAGATGAAGAATTTTTCGCTGATTTTAAATATGTAAATTTCTTCTCAGTCGCTCAATTACAACCTTATATAGTAATTATTAATTCGTTACTTGGATGACTTACTCTATTTAAAATAAGTTTTTCGAAACCACAAATGATTTTTATATTATGATTCTTTGATACGCTGCCGAATTTTTAAAACTCCACCATTTAGAGATTTTAAAGTTATGCATCGAGCAATATCTTTAAACGCTGTTTAATAATATCTAAATTTATAAGAATCCGATTTTTTTTTATAAAAAAGTCGATTTAAAAAAATAATTAAAATTAAAAAATAAAAAACCTCACAAAACCTTTTGAAGCTTTCAGATAAACTAAATATTTTAAAGAGTATCGAACATCAAAAATAGGGCGAGAGGATTTTTTAGAGGGAGCGGTCAAATATTTAAAATAGTATCGTTTTCTACCATTTCAAATGCGTCAAATAATAAGTCATAAGTCACTAAGCACTGAGATAAATATTACTTATTAAATATAAAACTTGCAGATAGTTTAAAACACATAATATAGATAGTAAAGAGTAGGGGACGTCAAATTATGTGCAGGAGGGGGGGGGGGGAATTATTATTTTAGGGAAAACGTGATCAAACATTTAAACCCGTACCGTTTTAGATGCGAATTTTTCAGAGCTCTGGGATAAATAATACTTAGTTAATATGAAATTTTAAAAGTGTACTTACTCCTATTTTCGAATAATAATTTCATCAAATATCTTTCTTAATTTTACAAACAGTTTTGTTAAGAAAAGACTTCGCCCTCTGGTTCTGGAATATGAAACTAAAAGATTCCAAACCTCCCCCCCCCCCTTCTTCTTCTTCTTTTTTTTTTTTTTTCTTTTGCCGTGTGTGCGAAGCACTTCTGCTAAACGGTACCGCAGGCAGCCGGGATTCGATTCATTTCGCGATTTTTTTTCCTTTGAGATCTTGTAGTACAAATTTCAGGTTTAATTAAGAATATTATTACGGGCCCGGGCAACGCCGGGTGGCTCAGCTAGTACATAATATAATATACAAAAATAAAACATGTGTAAATTATTTATAAAATGTATTGCAATTCCAACGTATATTTAAATATTTTTAATATACAGAGCAATGCTTTATTAATTAATTGCTGATGAATCAATTTCGACAAATTATATAAAACGCCAACTTACTCAAGTAGTACCGAATTGCATAAAAGAAACATCCTTATAACTCCAAAAATTTTAATCATATTTACTAACAGTTTACTGCGTCGGATTAAACGTCTCATTCCCAATTAAAATCTTCTTTAAATTGAAATTTGAATAAAATACAAGGTCATGAAAATCGAAGAACGTGGAAAACAGGATTACAAATATCTCGGCAACTAAATTATCCGATAGACTTCATTATTGTCTTTAATGTCCACTTCTTAAAATAACAAATTTCGAAAAATTTTATATACCTTTCATCAGAACGAATTTTTCGAGAGTCCGAAACAGGGCTGTAGCTAGTAGCGAACAATGGGGGGGGGGGGGGGGCTCAAGAGAATGTAGTGGGGGCTCAGAATTATTTTCTCTCCCTCAGCCCCAGAAAGATAAATTAGTGCATATTCACAATGTAGGTGCTATGTTTATTATTAAATTGTTTGTAATAACTTCATTTTATGCTAAGAAAAACATATGATGATGAAAAATTTGAGTACATAACTAGTATATTAAACATCATGTTCGCTTCGTATGTGCAAATACGATAAATGAGTGTTGAAATACTTATTTTAAATACAATTTAGCAATTTTGCAAAACTGTGAAAAGGTCCTCAAAACTAAATAAGATTTTTGAACAGCACTTCCTTGGAATTTTCGGTACAGAAATTCATTGAGTGGCCTTGGAATCTTTTCCAGGGGAGGGGGGATCAAAATATTTTAGGGGGGCTGAGCCGCCCATAGTAAACCCTTAGCTACGGCCCTGATCCGAAAAAAATTGTTCCAGATAATCTAGGTCACTGATATTAAATAGACTTTGCTCCATTCTTACATACTAACTACATACAAAATTTCAAGTATCTGTCTTGATTTGTTCGGGAGATGGAGCGTTTAAAGACAGACAGACAGACGGACGTACGGCAATTTTTTTTCTAAATATATGTTTTTCGGAATCTCCAGTGTCTAAAACGTGTAAATTCGTAAAAAAAAAAAAAATTGACTTTCAAAACTATTGCAAGACTTACCCTATACTACGTATGATGGGTAAGTAAAAGATAAACATATTATTTTGTACCAAAAAATCATGTTACAAATAAAAAGAGATAATTTTGAGTTAATCAAAAATGGTATCGATATCAAAAGACAACCCCTCTCTCCCCCTAAAAATATCTTAGGATATCATATGTCAGCCCCCCCCCCTCCCCGTTCCCTAAAATGATAACATTATATTTGCATACCGCCTTGTCATGTCCATTTCTTTCTTTATCTCATTCCTCGCTAAACCTTTCTCGCTTTCTATCTTTTTTTTTAAATTTTGCAATCAAACCCCCAATACTAAGAATATGTAAAAAAATTTCTACATATACTCTCTTAAAAAAAATCAGCGATTTTCACTCAAAAGGAGTGAATTTTCACTCCTTTCCAGTGTCGAAGATGCACTTATCCTATAGGAGTGAATTTCACCCTTACTGCGGAGTGAATATTTTCACTCCTTTTTGAGAAGCCCTTCCACTCCTTTTTGAGAAGCAATTTTCACTCCTTTTTTGACTAAATTAGTATATAAAAAGAGTGACGGTACTCCTTTTTGATAAGTTGTGTTTTCACTCCTATTATGATTAAAGTAGTATGTAAAAGGAGTGACTACACTCCTTTTTGATAAGTTGTTTTTTCACTCCTATTTTGACTAAATTAGTATGTAAAAAGAGTGACAGTACTCCTTTTTGATAAGTTGTTTTTTCATTCCTATTTTGACAAAATTAGTATGTAAAAAGAGTGACTGCACTCCTTTTTGATAGGTCCATCTTTTTCACTTTTTTTTTTTTTTGATTGAATTTGATTGTATTGATTGAATATATAGACAAAATGAACGATTTCACTCTTATTTTGAGAAATTCTTTTTTGTTTTATTTATTTATAGCTTACTATGTTTGTAATAGAGGGGGGTTTACTCTTTGTTTTCAAAATTAATTTATATGTGAAATAATTTTAAATATTTCAGTTTTTATGATGTAATATTATAATTAACTTTAATTCTATATTTTACTACAGATAAATAACAGAAGGTACTTACATATTAGCGCCGCCGCAGCAGAACTTGTGCTAATGCGCCAATAAAGAGCAATGTTGTTCTTCACACGTGAACAAAAATAATGGCGTCAAAAATGAGCAAAAAAAGAAAAGCACTAAAAATTTCGTCAAAAATCAACAAAAAACAAAGCAAAGATAACTGCGGTGGCGTTAATACGCAAGTACTTAACAGAATTAAAGAGAAATTTTATAACAAATTTAATAAATTTCTGTCTTACTTTCTACAGTTGATTAATTATTTATGTAACATATTTACTAAAATCAGGAATGATTTTTTTCAAAACTAGCTTTGTTAAAGTTTTTCTTCTTGTTTTAAAGAAATATGTCTGGATCAAATTAATATCTTTCATTCGACTTAATTTTATATTCACCTTAGTTTTGTATTTTACTACACATAAATAACAAAATTTGAGAAGTAATTTTGTAATTTTTTAACATTAGAAAAAAAAAATCCTCACATGTAACATAAAATGTAGTTGATATTTTCCAAAAATAGGTTTATAGTACAATGCTGGTATTGTAGATATTCATTCTAATCATGCTTTGAAATCTGCAATTCCAATTAATAATTTCAAGTATTGTGTCCTAGGTCTTTGGATTGATATCTTGACACCACTATTTCTAATCAATAACTTAAAAATATATTTGTTAGAAAATACATATTTGTAAAGTTCAATAATGACGAGAAACTTATAACATAAATAAATTATGACTGTAATCTCTTAATCAGAGATGGAATTTCCGACTTTTTACATACCTGTATAATCCCAAAGAAAATGTTTTTTTATTTAATCAGAACATTTTGGCGATTTAATGGAACAAAATTTTGTTTAAGATTATGATGGTATTCAAAAAATGAAAATATCATCTCATCTCTGATATTATAGAATCAGTCATTATTTGTAACCTTTTTTTTTTTTTTTTGGTCTTGTAATGATGCAAAGGTTATGTTCTACAGTGAATGATTTGTTTTTTAAACAAAATGGATAAGAGTTTGAAGTTTATTAAAAGAATATTTAATTCGCATCAAAACACTAGCTCACTAATGTTAATGACAGAATTTCTTTTTGCATTTCAATGTTTTTAAATACTTTTTTCTTCTTGATATTGGATAGCTGAGGCTGATCTCTACAAAGTTCATTCTTTACTTCATTGATTTTTTTTTGCAGGTTTATTAAGAGGTTACTTTAATTTTCAAAACTCATTTTGAAAATGAAAACATCCTCATACAAAATAAATTCGAAAAAAAAAAAACTATTTGAGATTTAGGTCGGTTATCTTAAATTTGGAAGAAAAAAAAAAAGGTTTTTAAAAATATGGAAATACAAACAATATATTTAAAAGGAATTTTCTCATAGGACAAACACGAGTAAGTGAATGTTTTTGCATAAGTGAAGTAGACTCGTAAGTTTATGATATTGCATATAAACATATGAGAGGACTGTATAGACACATATTTTTTTTTCCATAACAAAATTCTGTCTTTGCATTTTTTTAATTACTACTTTAAGTCATTGCACTGTGTATTTAAACATGTAAACAAAAATAAATCTTTGTAAAACTGCAAGTGCACTTTAGTAAAACATATATCAGAAACTGAAGAAAAATGATTAAATGTAGTTGACGGCTGACTTTTTTTTTTATCTTTTTAATTACTAACCTTATTCTAATTTTTCAAAAAAAAAAAACATTGGATAAAATAATAATGGAAAAGTGCACCTTCCCTCCCCAATAATTGAAAAAAAAGAAAAGAAAAAGAAATGTTTGTTAATATTTACCTTTAGAGAGAATTAATGTGATAAACCTTCAGAATTGAAAGAACGCACATTAGCTAAAATAAAATTTATTACTTAAGTACATGTGGTCAGAAATGAAACCCAAGCCTACCAATAGAGGTTATAATAGAATGCAGTAAAATATATGTTTGCTTTAAAGTATTGATTTGTTTGTTTTTATTTTTAGTGCCTTTAATAACAAACAGTCAAACACAAGAAACATAATATATTTCATCAAGTTTAATTTGTAAAAAATTATTGAGTATGTTAGAAGATGTTTCACACAAGAGAAAAACTCCTGTCAAACTATCATCCTAAGGTTAGGTGTTCAAAAGAATCACCGCACTTCTGTGTGCTTCTTAAAATAAATTGTAAATAAAATTTATTTATATTCATTTTACTTTAATAATTAAAAACCTTCAATTTTAAATGAAATCAGCATATTAACAGAACACCCATTTTATCATAACAAATATATTTTAGTGCTTGTCTTCCACTATTCATGGTATGATTAGTCTTTCAGTTTGATACATTCCATCAATCCAGAAAGCTTGCTGCATCACCTCAAAAAAGTTCTCTATATAGAAGTAAATTCATATTAACTTCACATCTAATTACAACCTTCTTTTTACTCTGTTAGTGCTATGATATTAATCTTTTGACATTTGTCTGTGCATTTCATAAGTTTATGCACACCATTTTATCGTGTGTTAACACATTGGTACTATATTAGGCAGTTCTAGTGAGACTAGGGTTCACTGTCATAGGATCTAGTATCCTACTAACTTAGTCACTGTGTAACACATAAAACATGCAATTCTTTCAATGATTTTTAACGAATTTGACAAATGCAAGTCAGCCATCTCAAGGAGGCAAAATATTAAGCATCACAGCCAATACTTTAAAACTATCAGTGCAAAGCAAATCGAAAAATTTATACTTACTCATTTGAATATACAGTACTAAAAAAGCAAAAATTCCACAACAAATATATTTAAAATGAATCACATAAGAATTAAAACAATATTTTATTTTCTATACATATTGTAAAACATTTAAGTGCTTGCATCCATGGCTTTCAAAATAATGTTCAGATTCTCCACTGAGCTGCAGGGCCATTAATAACTTTGTAAATCATAAAATTAAAAAACTCGACAACTTGATAAACTTGACAGTAAATATATAATGGCTTTTAATACAAAAAAGTCAAAAGTCTTTAAGCCGCATTTCTCTACTTCAACCGATTCTTGATTGAGGATCAAGAAAACATTCATCACCCGTACACAAGAAGTACAGCAGCTTTTCTTCAATTTCTTGAATTGCTTCTTCCAAAGAGTCATTGGTCTTCTGCAAATATAAAAATAAAATTAATAATCATTTATATTTTAACAAAAAATTAAAATACAAGAATAAAATATTTTTTAAATATTGACTATGGTGTATTTGAAAAATATTACTTCTTCATCATAACAGGAAATCTCATGTATAAAAGTATATTTTTAATTTGGTTAGCTTAGTTTTTACAGTAAAAGAGTTTATATGTTATTTTTCAATATAATACTTCAATATTAATTCATAGAAAAGACCTCATTTTACCTGAACCATTCCTTTATAAATCAATCAGATATCGGAAAAATCTTTCTTTCAGTAACATTATTCTATTAATTTTTTTAATAACTAACTTTGATAACTATAATAAAAATATCTATCTACGCTATTAAAAGAGTTTTTTTTTCTTTTTTATTTGTAAAGGAAGACCTTGCTGTACTCCTATAGAAAATGGGTTTAGGTGAAACTGCCTGATTTTTGTGTTTTTGCTGTGAATACAGAATATCCCCCATTTCTCTTTTTTATGATACTGTTATAGGAAGAAAATTTAGATGAAAATATCTGAAATTAACAATATTGTAAATTTTGATATCCTGAACAATCCAAATTTTACAGTCCATAGCATTTTAACATATATCAATTTCAGACCATTTTCAGGTGAACCTCTTTTTCATGGAGTACTTCTGGCAGGATGGTCACAAATATTGTATTTAAAAATTCTCTAATAATTCCAGGTTAACTTTAAAATAATGACATTTTCATATATAATTACTTTAATAACTACATGTTGTCAATTTTTTTTTAAAAATATTCATAAACTTTTAATAAGTTTATACATAAAATTATTTACACAAGTTTTTACATAGTTAATCAAAAATATGTTATACTGTATAATATTATATACTGTACGTTATACTGTACAATGTAAGAATACTGTGTTAACAAAATTATATCTAGTGAGGAGCTGAATGAAAATTTACTGTGTATAACGGTAATGACAATAAGGGCAAACTTCAAATAAGAATAATTGATATTTGCTTATTACCTCATTGCAGAACTGCTGGCTCTGAAAACCAGTCCTTTTAAACTGCTTGGCTTTTTTTGGTTTAAACTGATAAATAGTGGTGGAAAAATGCGAAAAATTGTGATAAAAGAATATCTATTAAAAAAGAAAACTGGTTGGATGACTCCAAATTAGCAATTATAACTGCAATGTTCATGTATAGCTAGTCTGATAAATTACCATCAATAAAATGAGGAAAAAGACAATTTATTGAAAGTTATTGATTGATGTAATTATCTTAGAAGTTTGTCTACCTAAGTTTATAACAAGGAAATGTAAAACAGATTGAGCACCCCCCCTCCTTGAAAAAAGAAGTTGCAAAGATTGGTGAAAGTTTCTTTTGAACCCTTAAAGGGAAGTGATCCCACTTAATGTTTATTCTAAAATGCTACATTCACATTAAAATTTCAAAATAAAAGCTTGCTTTGATAAGTCACATGGAAAAAAAAAAAAAGCTTTTATTTATTTGCAAATAAATTAGTTTGTAAATCCTGGTGCCATTTGTAATAGAAGTACTTTGCACCTAAAAGGGTTAGAAATTAAAAAGCCAGTCAAATTCTTTCTCAGAAATGGTTGCTTGCCAAGAAGCTAATGAATGGTTCATACTAAAAGTTCCTGACAGAACAGATGGGTAAAATAAAAGACAGAGAATATCACTATCATTATTTCAGATTCATGGCAGGCTTAAAACAGACTAAATTAAATAATGCAGGATTTGAAATATCAATATAATTTTGCAGATACAGATTACAAGTCATTGAACACTTTTGGGGTCAGCTAAATTGGGAAATAAGAAATACCACCAAACAAAAGGTTAGGACTTAGATTAAGTAATGTTTAACTGTGTTTTTATGGTAAGAAATTCACAGAAAGGATGATTATTTCATCACTATTTTTAATGACATTAGAGATGTTTGTCCTCCAGAATAATTGCTGAAAATTTTGACTTTTTTTCTTTTTGTAATTTCAAGGTTTAATATAATGTTTATAATGTGATCGTTAACATTTATTCTAATACAAATGGTTTTGGGATACAAGCGATATAACTGTACTGCAAGCTTAAAGTTTGAAATTTAGATGAAAGGAATCTATATCTGCCACTTTTCATGTTATAATTAAATTTGGTGATTTTAAAGACAGGTTTAGAGATTAAAACTTCGACTATTATGTAAAACATAATTTAAATTGGATGATGATTTTAACCAAATCTTTTGTCATAAAATTTATTTATTTAACTAGATATTCTTATGTAGCTTTTTATTCTGTTCTTGATCAGGATAATGTTTGTTATTAAATAAAAGGTTTTTTTTTTCTACTGTATTTCCAATAGCATAAAAGCATTAAAATTCCAAAGTATAATACATACTGTAAATATATTAAATATTGATTAATAATTGCTCATAATAATTTTTATAAAACCCTTCCTTTTATCACCTTCTTGAATTTGTGAAATATTTTTGTGTAAAACAATACGTACAGAATAACCAAAATATCAAATCTTTATAACAGAATCTTTGGCACTGAGAATATTCCGAAAAATATGTTAAAAAGCAGAATAATAATTTAATTTGCTTAAGAAACTTAGGCTACATTCTTGTTTTGTAATTAATGAGCAATCTTTGTTTTTGAATTTTTGTATAAACAAAATTTTACCGTCAGCCTGAGCCCGAAAGCTGATATAAAAAGAGAGTCTAAGCTGGTTTCAGGCACGAACTGATCCCAAGAGCTGAGATAATTTTTTTTCTTCCCAGATTATTGCAATCGTATTGGAAATTAACATATTTTTCAATGAATTTCAAGGTTAACTAATTTTCCTGATGTTTCCATGTTAGGTTTGTGACCACCCTGTTCTGGTATCTTTTTGCAGAAAGCTTTAAAAATGTCTAGTTTTGCTCTGTGAAATACATTTTTGTGATAGATCAAATATGCAACAAATCATAGCTTCTTTTTTTTCTTAAAAAATAAAAAAAAAATAAGATAAAAATATTTTAAAAAGTAAATATGAAAACTAAGCTTTGCTTGCATGTATATTTGTAAAAAATAAAGCTTGTGAATGTTAGAAAAGCTGCTCTAGGGTATACTTTACTATCTTCAAGATTCTCACAAGTTAACAAAATACAAATTTTTTTTTTTTTTTTTTTTTTTAATCAAATGGCATTTTGCATTTTATAACCTATTTAAAACACTTTTCAAAAATTTTAATTATGTAAATTACTATACTAAACTAAACTAAAGAAAACATACTCCAATAAATCTGACCAGAGCATCAGAAGAAAATAAAGTATCCAAGCTTTGATTACCAGAAACCTGTAGAAAAAACATTTTTAGCAATAAATAGATATCAATTAAACAAACCAGAAAAACATGTTAAGAAACTATTACAAGAAAAACATACATTAAGAAAATTGTACAGAGTTAAAAGCTGGATATGTAACAAACATCTGGCCCTTTAGACAAATACTGTATGTCCTATTTTATTATTGCACACTCAAACAAATGCTTATTACTCAATAAAACAAATGCTTATTATTCAGTCTAATTTTAAGTTTTTAAATATTTTGTATAAATTTATATGAATTTTGCAAATGTAAAGCCATTGTTTCAAAAGTTATTGGAATAAAATCTTTGCTGAGTTAATTAATGAATCACCCTACAGTTTATAGAACAACAGCAAAAAAATATTGCTGTTTTGTTCGACACATTTTATCATTTCTAAAAAATGAATGAATTCTTCTGACATGCGTAAGAATGGTTGAAATAGTATTGAATTTTTTTTAAATTGTTCAATATTACACCTTATTATACATATTACATACTTGAAAAGCTCATAGCTTAACTGTCTAATTATTTGTTTTACCATTTCTTCCAAACTTATTTTTTAAACAAAAATGTAATATTTCTAATATAAGGAATATTATTTAATACTATTAAAACAGAAGACTAACTTAAACAGATTTCTTTTCAATCATATGCAGTTTTGTTTATGCAGACTTTATTGCAATATAGCTCAGTTTAATTTATGTCTATAATTATCCCACCCCCCCCCCCCCCCGCACACACACACAATCTCTCATATCCGCATACATTATAAACATCTTTTTCTACTTTAGCAAAATTAAAATTTTAAATATATCAATCTGCATACATTTAACTATAAAGTATTCCATTTTTTAGTATTTTATTCCTTCCAGATAAAAATCTTTGCCTATTAATGTTAATCGCAGAATTGATAACTAAATGAAAATGATGGAAACTAAATAAGATAGGAATTATGATTCAGAAATAGCGTCAACACAAAAAAAGGACTGTTTGCAGATATACATACATACATAATATAATGAATGAATAACTAACAAAAACATTTATAAGAAAAATTTTCAGAAAATCATACATGCCATTCCTTTTGTGTGCATCACACTACGTCACATATATATGTTTTGATACAAAAGAATGCAAAAACTTGGAAATGACAGGGAAAGGAAAGGGTAATTTAGGCTTCAGTTTTTCTGAATCACTATTACTCTGGGCTTCGGAGACCTGTATTTATGAGCTCTGGTGAATTCCAACCAATATTTAAATGTGTACAAAAAACAGAGAAATACATAAGCTGAGCTCTGGTGCAAATTAAGCCCTGTAAATGATCATCGTTTTATTTCTTTTTTATTTTACAATCTCAAAATGTTTACAAGCTTACTTAGAAAATCCTCTTCGCAAAGAAGGTATTTCTGGTTCAAGTGTAGTGTTAAATAAATTAATCCTACAGAATGATATATAAAATTGGACCTGCAAATACAGAAACATCAACTCTTTAAAGTTTCATCACAGTTTTAATACAAGAAGAAAATTGTTAAACATAAAGTCATATATATGTAAGTGCATTATAAAAATCTTTAGGTCCGCAAGCAGTTTTCCCATACTGTAACTCACTCAGAGTCTTTTGGAAACATTACTAGTATTATTGCGTGTAGCTTGGCAAAACGTTTACTTTTGTATTCTTAATGTTTTTTAGTGTTTTAATTTTTTGGGTACTACTCTATTATCCCGTCGACCAATTTCGCCAAATTATACAAATCGCCAAACTAATAGCCAAATTATACATACTGACATAATTTTTATTTTAAATAACGAAAAAACAAATAATTAGTAAAAATATTAATAAAAATATGAATAAAAAGTCGAAATAAAAATCACTTAATGACATTTTAAACACATGGATCGTATTTAATGTCATTGAATGTGACATTCACGATCATCCACTTTTGGCATTTAATCTTATAGTTTGGCGATAATTTTTTGGTCGACAAGATAACCTAGTACAGTAGACTCCCTAAAATCCGCAACTCTCTAAAATCCGCACATAATTTATGAATGCAAACAATGAAATATTCAGTTCAGAAATAGGGACAAAATTTGATTTATTTAGTTTTATATCAATTCCAAACATATTTTAGTTTGTAATTTTTGTTATTATTACTGACTTCATGTTTTTTCTTGAAGGAAGAATAAATTTATTTCTGAAAAAATTCAAGATATTGCTGATATCAATGATAATAATAATCTTCTTACTGAATATATATATGTATTAATCAAGTTTTTTTGGTTATTAAGTCTGACTAAACCTGGAATAAAACTTCCTTATTTTATTATTTTGATGTGAATTAGTATTGTACATAATTTATGAGGCAAGTTCCATTGAACAATTTAGGAAAAATAAATTTCACCTTTATAATGAACATTTAATCTTATATTATTAATTAGATCTTTGTTTTTAATATTTAAATCATTTTAGAAATTATCTAAATTTTTATAGTTTTAGTTTATTACTTATTTTAATGTTTTAAAATATTGTAAGCATTCATTATAATTTAGATTGCATTATAAATTACATTCAAATTACTTTTTAAAAAATGTAAACAAAGCAATGACCAGAAATCTGCAAAATTCTAAAATCCGCACAACCTCTGGTCCCAAGCTGTGTGGATTTGTGGGAGTCTACTGAAGTACCATTTTTTGTATATAAATTTTATTTATTTTTTAAAAATGTATTCAGGTCTATATTAATTTATATTATTCAATCTTTTAATAATTTTATTTTGTTTTTTAAAAAGCAATACCTACTATATATTTTTATTATTTAAATATTATTATTTTTTAACAAAAAAGGAAAAAAAAATTGATGCAGAGTTTAAAATATGTCTGAATAACTAGTGTTCAAGCAAATAACTGTTTGTTTCATCCCTGATATTTTTGTCCTTCACAATGGCTAAAAAGACTGATCAGCAAATCAGATTATATATATGCAAAGAATAATTTACTGACAGTTTTGAGATTTAAAAAAAATACCTTTCCTTTCTTTCTGAAGCCTGCAATTGGTAATAAATCTGCTAACATTTATAAGGCACAGAAGTTTTCTAATTGAATATAAAAAGAGAGAAATGAATAAATATAAATAAATGACATAACACAAATAAGACATAAAAGATGCAACATTTTTGTATTATCTTGAAGAAGATTTTTGTGTATTTAGAAAATTGGTCCTGGGTGGTATTAACAAATAATATCCATTATCTTTTTTTTTTTTTTTTTTTTTTTTTTTTTTTTAATATGAGAGTTTAAAAACTTGCTTTAATTAGAAAATCAATTTTTTTTTCATTGCCAAAAAACTTTAGTTCTGGTCATTTCATTATAAATCTTGATTTTGCAGTGCCAAAAATGCAAAATAGAGGTAATTCTCCCCCCTCCCCTTACACAAACACAATTTATATATATATATATATATATATTTTCAGTGTAAATTAAAAAAAAAAGATTGATAGAGAAACAATCTTTTTTTAAATTTTTCGATAAGACAAGTTTTGAAATTAACGTCCTCAATACATCAATATATATATTTAAGATATTAAATTTTTATTTTTATTTAGAAAAATGAATTGACGGTTACTTTTTTTTATTACATATATATATGTGTGTGTGTGTGTAAAAAAAGATTTAGAAAATTAATGTTTTAACCTATATACTCCACAATTCTATTAGCTATAGAAACATATGATAAAGAAAAAGTATGTGATGAAATCCAATTCACTTTTTAATGTGCATGGATTCTATTATTTACCTTACACTTCTTTTTTCACTGTTTGTAAACTTGTTTTAAAATAGATTTGAAATTTCCAAATTATTAGCAGCCAAATTTCATGCAGGTAATTTATTATTCAACATGCAAAAAATCCCTATATATATGTATTTTTTCTTTTTTAACAATAGTTTATTATTTAACACAGATTTTATAATTCCATATAGTATGACAAATGAACGTTTTGATTTTTCCTTGACTTCAATATAATTTCCTTACATTTTACCATGCGACAATTTTGGATTAAAATTATGTAGGTTTAAATGATATTTTATGACTTTGATAGGTTATTGTAAAAATTGCTTGACTTTTCCAGTACTTCAAAATATCTCCCCCACTCCCCCTCTCTGATTTCTAATTTTTTCATGACTACTAAATACATTGAATAACATAATCACTATGTATCTAAATTTACCGTGAAAAATATTGGATACTTTGATGTAACTGAATTCTTTTATTATTCACAGTTGTTAAATAAATAAAAAGAAACAACAATTTTAAACATTTTACCATCTGCATCGAGAGATATTCTTTCATAAATACCGAGTCCTGTTTTGTCTGGTGTATTTCATAATCCGCTGTGTATAATGTGATGAAAAAATGGCTAGAAAATCCCCAGCTGCTGAATACAATTTTTTGAATTCAGCATCAATCTGTAATAAAACAAGGGGGGAAAATATGTTAAGCATGGATTATCATACAATTTCCAAAGCTAAAATAATCATTATTTAGCAAAATTGGCAAAAAAGCTGTTTTTTTTTTTTTTTTTTCGAAAAAAACCCCCACTTTTTTTGGTTTATACCAGTTTTTTTAAAACATCCTTCCTTATTACATATTTGTGCACATTTATTGATTAAAAAAAAGACATTGTTGGAAGATAAGTAATGTAACTTTATTTTAAAATAATTTATATTAAATAATTACAGTGAATTTATGTAGAAAATTTTTAAAAAATCATATTTTAATTTAAACAGTATTAGCAAAGTATTATGTTAAAAAAAAAAAAATAAAATAAACTGCACTATATAGTGAAGCACTGATACTCTGAAAATCTTTATAACAATCTTTTGATTACTAATAATAAACATTTGGATGAAATTTGATAAATATAATATTCTTTTCCACAGTTATTCAAATAATAAATTTTAAACACTTCTGGGGATTTTATTTTTGAGTGACAATTTGAAGTCAACATTTTTTGTCATTAAATTCAGGTGCGTAACAGGGGAAAAAAAAATAAGATTGTTATTATTAAAATGCTAATATCTTTTAATACTCTCTTATTCGACTTCATTTTTTCATTTTAATTCTTCAAGATAATTTCACCAATGAAAGAGAATTTCTTTTACAGCTTCAGCAAAATCTTAAAGATCATCATTTTATGTTATTAATTGCATTAAACAATCTGAATTTTTTTAAAAAATAAAATATTTTATACTAAATATTGAATTTTTTAAATCTAACATATTTGAAGCTTTTTTTTTTAGAGCAATATAGATATGTTCACCAACACATACTGATTTCAATACAAACATTTAAAAAAACCCATAAATGACTTAAATTCACTGTATCCAGAGCTTATTGCTGAAATAAAGTGTTAAAAGTAGAAATTATTTATTTCCAATGATCTGAAACACATAAAGAGAAAATGTCAATAGATTTCTTCTAAAAAAAAACCTTTTTTTTTTTTTTTTTTTTTTTTTTTTTTTTTTTTTTAAGAAAAAGAAAACCAGTTGGTTTAAACCACTTGATTTAATGTACTGTGAGTAACTATCAAGTCTGCCTTTTAATAACATATTATGGCATAGACGGAAATGTTTTTTCAATTGGCCAATGCTTTTTCCCCCAACGTGAATGCAACAATTAAAGGATTCCATTATGTAGATGATAGTCAAATAGAACAATCTGAAATTAATGAAACTACATAAGATAAAAGATTTTAAGATAATATCAAATAAAATTAAACAAAGTTTTTTTTCTTATCTTTGATATGATACTTTCATAATAAGAAATAATAGTCTCTGCTTATTGAAATTCAAATTTATTTTTCTTTATTAAGTAAATTTCACTTTTCTATTAAATTTTCTCATAAATTCATCATAGAAGCATAACTAGAAATCTGGTACCCTTGGCTCTTATTCAGTAAACATATGAAAATAAATTCCACAGATAAAACAACTTTCAGTCAAAACAAGTTTTTAAAAATTTTTATGTAACAGACATTTTAAAAAACACTAAAAAAATGAAACAATACATATTTCACATTGGAAAAGAAAACAGAAGTTTGTAAAATATTAGGAAATATATGCCAAAAAAAAAATGGGGGCAAAAAATGTTTTTGATGCCATGTCCCCCCACCGTTAGTTAGTGATTACTTTTTCAATTTTGGTTGCAATGTTTTTTTTCCTTTTTTTAAAATATACATATTATTTTTCTTTCACAAATATGAAAAGAACTATCTCGTAGGTTTAAGGTTAGTCACTTAGCTTCTTTGCATTTCATAAAAAATAAATTTTTGTATTAGTGGTGCACCGAGTAGTTGTGTAGTAAGAAAAAAAATCACCGATGTGTGCATAATGTGAGCTTAGGTGTACATATATATAAATATACATGTGTACAGAATTGACACATAATAAGAACAATTATTAATCAATATAAAATTACAACATTCTTTAACCCTCTAATTTATTCCAACCATTGAAATCTGTCTATCAAAAAGAAAAATGCTTATTGGTTACTGTAACAATTCATTGAATAAGGCAAAACATATCATATTTATTTGGTAACTGTGTGTTCCTCATTTTCTTTTGATTAAAAAAATTGTATTGACTTTGCAGTTTCTTTCCATTTTTCATGTGTACAGATTATAAATTATGTTTATTTTAAATTTATTATTTTTTTAAACATTTCAATTAAAAAAAAAACCCTTAAGGAATTTCTTTTAAAAATAATTTTTTTATTTAACAGTTATAATTCAATTTTAACAGAAATATATCAAAACATCCAAAAGCCCAGTAATGGGCACCCTATAAAAGTTTATATTATAATTGTGTTTATGGCTGTATTTAGGATCACAATTTAATGAAAGCATACTCGTGAAATAAAATGGTTATTTCAAATAAATTTAACAATTAGGATACTAGTACCTAGTAAAATATTTGTATAATCATTTACTGTTTACATCAATTATTATAATTATCAGATGGATATTTTAGTTAATTTAGATGAAGAGTTTAAAATACTAAATATCAAGAAATTACAACTATCAAATTATTGAGACTGCATGGGATTCAAAAAGCAATAATACAAAAATGTTTTTTGAGTATTAGTATAGTTTCATCTCACTATTTTTAACAATTAAACTTCCTGAGAATACTTGATGTATTATTTTACTTATAATAATTAATATTAGAAACATAAAAGAAATAATACTGTGAGTTGGATATTTTAAACCAATTAATTTTAACCACAATTTAAACTAAGTGTTTTTTTTTTTTTTTTTTTTTTTTTTTTTCTAAGAAGAAACTAATGACACTCCTTTTTTTCATTATAATTTAAGTGTTTCAGATTATTGACTATAAATAGTTTCTTCTTGACATATTGCTCTAAAGCAAAACATGAATTTATCAGATATAAAACAGAATAAAAATATTCAATATTTAGTAATGAAATATTTTCATTTTATAAAAATGCAAATTATTTACAACAATTAATAACATAACACGATAATCTTTAAAATTTTAGTCAAACTGTCAAATATGTATGTATATATATTGATTCAGGAGATTACTTTTGAGAATTAAAATCAAAACATGAAGTTGAATAAGAGACTTTTAAAAAATTGGGTTCTAGTTATAGCATTTTAATATTACTAATCTTTTTTTTTTTCTGTTGTTTGCAGAATTTAATGATATAAAATGTTCACTTTGTATTATCACTCAAAAAGCAATAACCTTGAGCAGTATGTGAAATTTATTTTTGAATAACTCTGGGGGAAAAAAATCATCAAATATTTATAATTAGTAATTAAATGTTTGTTTATAAAGGCTTTCAAAGTATAATCAATGTTCCACATTATAGAGCAATTTATTCTTTGAACATAAAATAATTACTAATGCTGTTTAAATTAAGATATGAATATTTTCATTTTTTTTACATAAATTGACAATAATTATTTAATTAAAAACATTTTTCAAATGAAGTTATGCTGCTTATATATCCAACAATGTCTATTTTCATCAATAAATATACATGTATTTGATATAAGAAACAATGTTTTTAAAAAATCTGGTTTAAACAAACTAAAAAAAATGTTTTTTTTTTTCAACCTTAATTGTAAATACTTAAAAATAAATAAATAAAACTGAAAATAAAATTAGAACTGATGTCTGAGGTTACTGATATGCAGATTTACTAGATTCACAATTATTATGATTTTCATTATTATATTATTATTATTATTATTATTAATTTTTTTTTTTTTTTTTTTTTTTTTTTTTTTTTTTTTTTTTTTTGTCTGAGATTAAATAAGGAAGCATTTAAGACAAAAAATACATTTTTAATCACAGTGCTGTAATGTCAGACAAAATTTGGGAGTTGAAAATGGGAAGGGGGGGGGGAGGCAACTTATACAAAAATCGGTTTATTTATAAGTATATACAGCAATTGTTTTTATTGAAATGGAGAGGAATAAAGCCCTATAAGCCCCTATTTAGCTTTGCCTTTAATAAATGTTTTCGGCTTCTGACTGGTTTGATTGCCAGATTATAAAATTTACAAGGCAGAATTACATTCATTATAATAATAAAATGAATTAAACATTGAAATTTTATTAACCACATTAAAAGAACTTAAAATCAGCTAATTGTAAATTGTTGGTGTTATTACATTTTGTTAAAAAATTAAGTTTGAATATTTAGATTTTCAATTAAGTCAAAATATTTTTCGCACTATAAACATTTTTGAAAGTATCTACATGGGGTGTCCATTATTGGAAAATGATTTTTTTTTTTAATGACATAAAATAATGCATTAACTGATATAAAACAAATCGATATTATTAATTACACAAAATAATGTAAGTGTGGCCGGGTCTTTAAAAAATAAAAAGGCAAAAGGACATAATTTTCAGATCCTAGATGTCTTTCAAGAGGGTTGGACAAAAACCAGTCTCAAATTTTCGACCCGCGTAGATCCAACCTTTAGCTTTTTTTTTTTTTTTTTTTTTGTTCTTTTAATTGAAGGGAATAAAAAAAAATATATTCATATTGTCTAGTAATTCGTATGCAACTTATATAGGAGATCATTTTTATGTAAAGATAATAAAGGATACAAAAGTTGAAAATTTAGTATTATGTACGACCCCGGAGGGGCAGGTGATGTTTAAAAACAGAAAAAAGTAATTTTGTTACATGTGAGATTACATACTACATTGAAAACAAGAAAGTTCACTACTAGAAAGTTATTAAAGAGACCGAAAACAAGTACTTACCAAATAGTTTTTGGGCATCTTCATTCGCAATTCCATTGGCATCAGCATCTGTTGCAATAATGAAAATTAAACACGGGTATAGCGTAATACAAAAAATTAAAACATCCACAAGCGCCATGTCAGTCTTCGTTTGCATAGCAGCAGATAACGAATCCCGCCAAAACAACCGAACGTCATGTGACCAGATTTCAACCAATGAACATTCATCTCGGATAGTTCCGTTTGACTACGTCAAAAAACTTCCGGTTTTCATTTAAAAAGGAGCGTAAAAGGAGTTCGCTACTATAAACATGATTTAAAAGACCAGTTTTTTCCGAAAAGCGTACCTTTTCGATAAAACTGCCGCTCTGAAGGAATGATTGTCCTGCCAAGAGATTTCGCTCCTTTGTTGACTGAGGAATTCACTCTTTTGATTTAAGAGTGTACCCAAATATAAACATGGAGTTAATAATATGCAAAGTAATTAAAGTACATAAATATTAGTACTTACCAATTCAGAAGAAACGCAACTGGATTTAAAAAATAAAAACTTCCATCTTCAACAAAATGGAGACGGTTCATGCAAGCACAAATAAAAACAACCTTCTTCTGTTCTGTTTTCTGTTAAATCACGTGATACCTTCTTTAATCACACGTCGCTGGGCCTGCGCAGAACAGTCAACGAATACTAGATTCCGTAATAAGGAAAACTATCTGATTCAAATAGTTTATTTTTCTGATGATAAGAAAATTTTCCATAACCGTTTAGATTCTTTTTCTGATCGTTGGTTTTCCGTATCGTAATGGAAACTTTTCCTTTAGGAAGAAGATAATGGTTGATTTTTTTTTTACAGTGTACTTCAATAATTCTGCCTAATGGCCACTTATTTGTTGGTAAATTTTCCTCTACAAACAACACTAGATCCCCTATTTTTACGTTATTTTTTTTCAAACTTCCGCTTACCCCTCTGTTGGAATTCACTTAAATAAATATGATGCCATTTGAATCAAAACAATTGTAAAATTTTAGTTATTCTTTGCCATTTTTTGAGGAGATTTTCTTTTATATTGGTTAGATCAGGCTCAATAATGACCTTTAATTTTCTGTTTATCAAAAAATGAGCTGGAGTTAAGACTCCAAAATTATTTGCATCATCTGATAATAGACTCATAGGCCTCGAATTTAATATTCAATCAATTTGTATCACTACCGTAAGAAATTCCTCATAATTGAGGTTAGCACCTCCCGCAATTCTCTTAAAATGGAAAAAAGATTTTATTGCGGCCTCCCAAAGACCCTTAAAATTGGGTGTACTGGGGGAAATAAATTTCCATTCATTGCTTTCACTAGACAAATAGGCTGCTAATTTCTCATCAGGTTTTTTTATTAACTCATAAAAGACCCTAGAGTTTTACCTGCTCCAATAAAATTTTTCGCGTTATCTGAATACAATTTGATACATTTTCCTGTGCGTACAATGAATATTTTCAATGCAGCAATAAATGATTCGGAGGTTAAATCTGAAATAATTTCTATATGTATAACCTTAAATACAAAACAAACAAAAATACAGATATTAATTTTTTGTAAGATGGTTCTACGTGCGTAACCAATTTTGATCATATATGGCCCACACAGATCAACACCCGAAATATTAAAGCAGTAGTCCAATTGGACTCTATCCTTGGGCAAATTGCCCATCAACGGATTTGCAATAATTGGTTTAGCGTTAAAACATGCGATGCACTGATAAACCACCTTTCCACACATTGCACGACTATTTACTGGGCAAAATTGATCTCTTACTAAAGATAATATGATTGACGCAACAATATGCAAATATTTCTTATGATAATAATTTATAACAATTACAGTAAAATTATTGCTCTTTGATAAAATTTCCTGGCTCTTTTTTTGCAAAATTTAAATTACTATTATCTAACCTGCCGCCAACCCTTAAAATTCCAAATTCACCTAAATAAGGGTTGAGGTCTTTTATCGGACTTACCGATCCTTTGGTCTGCAGAGTATGTATGTCTGCACTGAACTCTTTATTTTGCACTGATTTAATTAAATATTTCTCTGCAAACTGTAATTCTGAAGTAGTCAAGGTCCATTACATTTAGAAAGAGGGTTTCTTGCGTTCATCACAAATCTGAAAAGATAACTAAGAATACGCAAAATAGTTATATAATTATTACTAATATTACTCAAGTTATTTACAAAACAATTCTCAGTAACATTACAGTTAATGACATTAAATTCATTAAATGCTTTATAATTAATTTTGAGCTCTTTATTGAACTCCTTATTGGTTTTTGATTTGGTTACTGAACGTTAAGGATAATCACTGTTCTGAAGAAATAAAGGTCCCTTCCACCACAAGTCACAATCTATAAGTTTGTCAGCAGGATTTTGTTCTGAGCAAATATGATGCCATTGTTCGGCACTAGAGTTTTCTTGTATTTTAGCCAATCGGTTTTGAACAAATTGTTTAAAATCGATAGGTTCTTTTTGAATCCATGCTAACACAATCAATGAATCGGACCAAAGGAAAACATTAGTCACTATTACTTTTATAGATGATAACACTCTGTTTATCAGTTTGGTTAACAACACTGCTTTACATAACTCCAGTCTTGGAATAGTTAGAATCTTTATCGGTGTAACGCGTGACTTGCTAGCGATTAAATTCACCATCACATTTCTTAGAGAGTCACAGAATTCGCAATAAATCTTATGCATAATCACTATAAATTTCCTCTGCAACTCTTTGGCTTCCTCAACAGTAGGTGCACCGCACAAAATATCATCCATGTACACATTTTCACGAAGCACTGATGCTGCCATAGGAAAGTTTTCTTCATCAATCAATAGCGGGTTGAGCAATTTCTTTGATAAATAAGGCGCGCTAACCGTACCGTATGTAACAATTTGTACTTAAAAAATTTTAGGCTCTTCCTCAAAATTATCGTTCGACAAAATTCTCTGCAACGGGTGCTGGCTAGCATCAATGTTTATCACTCGATACATCATTTAGACATCCGCAGTCAGTGCATAAACATTCTCTCGAAAACTAATCACATTTGTAAATAAGTCGTTCTGAATGACACCGCTATTATACTGTAATGAGTTAAGTGATATTCCATTTGTTGTCCTGGCAGAACAGTTGAACACAACTCTGAGTTATGTGTTTGACTTTTCTTTGTCTAAATATACCATGGTGTGGAGCATAATACACAACGTCAGGTTCCTTTACTTCTTTAACCTGTTTCATATGTTCCAATATTTCATATTCATTTAACGCATTCGCTGCCGGTCACGTGCTAGTGCGTAAAATTCTCAATAATTTAACACAGAGGGCGGAGTTACCGGCAGCGAACGTGTTAAAAAATCTTTATACAAATTGAAATAATCCTTACCCTTTGATAAACGAGTCCACAGCGATCTCTGTTTTTTAAGAGAAAGATCCCTAGATTGGCCTAAACACGAAGGATTTTCTTTTTTCTTTTCTTTCTCACTACGGATCTCCCTTCCTTATTTCTCCAATGCGTACGCGCAAAATGCTGCTCGCATATCTCAAATTCTTTACTTTGTGATAACTCTAGTTCGACGTTTTAAACTTCCCAAAACATTTTAACGTTTTGTTTAAATCATCCTCCCGAATTAGTCCACAATAAACTTTTACAGTATTTCTCTGTTCTACACATCCACTAGCCAAATACGGTATTTTGTAAAATTAATTTTGAACACTCAGAATATATTTGTCCCGGTCTTAATAGTTCCTAAAATATTTCCGCTCCTATCGACATATCAATTCTATCCGGGAAATTAAGTCTATGATCTGCTAACATAGTGAAATCTGGTACCCTAACATTTATGTTAACCACTTGTTGCGGAATTAAATCTGTAATTTTCGTCCCTACTAGCATAGTCAATTCTCTTTCAAAGCTTTTACCTCTATTCGAAATTTTTGTATTTATGCCGCCTTTTATTGACATAGAAGTATCATCCAAACACGAAATTAAAGTATTCATTTCGTTAATTCTAAACTGCAGTCGATTAGCATACTGTGAAGTAATCAAACATGCTTGTGAGCCAACTTCCAGTAAGCATCTAACTTCCTGCCATTCCGAAAATTTATCTTTAATGAGAATACGTGCCGTACTCAATAAAACGGATTTTGTTTTATTTTTCACAAAACTAGAGGCGACAGTCTGGCTCGGGGGCATGGGAAAAGATTTCCTCGCTTTGTGAATTGTATATTCATGCAGCAGATTGAAACACATGACCTACATTTTTATTTTGATTACTTAAGTCCTTTTCTTCTCTCGGAAAATGTATCAGTTTAGAATGCGGTCATACACATTTAGAGCAGTTTTTAGATTTGTATTTCTGTACGCAACAATTACAATTAAAACATTTGAAATATGCTTTATTTAATTTCACAACTTCTACTCTATCTTTTATGGACAGTTTTTTGAATTGCAGACAAGAATGTAAAGCATAATACTCATTAGATTTACACAAGACGCGCTTAACATTTTTTGTTTCCGAAAAAAATATATTTGAAACGCTCATTTGAGGCCGTAAATTTTGAAATGTATTTGTTGCTATACATTTATTTTCATTTCTCGTATTTCTCTAATACACATTCGATTCATCTTTTGATTTATTTTTAATCGATAAAAAAATATCGCATTCACTGCTTAGTTGCCGTGGTTTAAAATATGACTCTGCTTGTTTAATTTCGATATGACTCATTAATTTGTGATCTAACGAACTGAAAATCTATCTGAAACAATCAGATCGCATAAAGATTTAAAATCGTTTGCTTCACGCAGATTACACTAATACTGAATATTTGAACTCAGCCTGGCTGCAACTTCAGCATAACTTTCCGATGGTAATTTTAGCGCATTCCTGAAATTGTTTAAACATTCTTGCGAGGTAGGTTGAAATTTCTTTAAGACTATAGTTTTCAATTTATCATAAGTAATCAAATCTCCCTCTGATAAATAGATCATTAAATTACTCGCCGAGAATTTCCCCTCTTTAGGTACATTTTTAGTTCGTAACGCTTTCTCAAGAGATTGAAAGAAAAGATTAAATAACTCAGCTCTCGATGGTACAGGGATAAATATTGTTTTGATACTTTTAATAAAACTTTCCAGACTATTGTTCCCTATTTCCGTTTCCGAATTTTCTCTTACGGACGTAAAATTTTTTCGAGACTCTTTACGCACTTTGACTGATTCTAAATCTTTCTCTAACTGAGCTAATTTATTTTTTTCACATTCAGAATTCTGGGATACGAATATTTGCTAATTCTAACTCCTTTTCTAACTGTGTTAATTTTTTCTAATTCTAATTTTGTTTTTTCAGCTTCCTTTCGCGATTTATATTCCTCAACAACCGAATTAACGACGTTTTTTAATAACTGCTTATTTGAGTAATGCTCCCTTTTCTCTATAATATCCCTTAACCCCTTGGGGACAAGCGACACGTACACGTGCCGCAAAAGGTTAAGAATCCTTGTTTATTCCCACCGGTAAAATCATACTGCAAAATTTGACTTATTCAATCGGAGCATTTTCCAGATTTAAAAAGGAACACATTTCTGTTTTTTAACCCTTTCGTGGTTATAAGCGCGTATACGCGCCCAGAATACCATTTAATTTGAATTGCGAAATGCCATACTGACACCGGGATTTTTAAATGAAAATTTCAATTAAAAAAAAAAAAAATTATATATTATGAAATAAATTTGTTTTTAAATTCCGGTGTCATTCAATCATTTTAGTATTTTATGAATAGAAGTGCTTTAACCGTCAAAGGGTTAAAACCGTTGACAAAATACTAAAAATTTCGTAAAAGGCTCCCGTCTGAAGGGGTTAAATCAATAATTTTACTACTTTCAGAAGCATTTAATCCCAATTCCTCAATCACGGGCTTAAGGTCGTCTTTATTTAAATTATCAATAACAGACATAATTCAATCAAAATCAAAACTAGAAAAATTGCTTGTAGCTCAAATTGCTGCGACAATCTCGAAGTCGCTGCAATTTGAGGTATTTGACAGACACATTCAAACTCTTAATTTAAGAGACACATTCTAACTCTTAATTTATCTTCTTAAACACAACACTTGTCTTATTTATCTTCTTATTTAAGATAAATAAGACAAGTGTTGAGTTTAAGATTATTATTCGAAGTGCACGATATTATTCGAAGACTCTCACGATGAAAAGTGAAGAACACATCGTTAATAGAACTCTTAATATAACAACAGAATATAGTTCGAATTCGATGATACTTATTATGTCACTCACATAAATTAATTAATCTCATGGGTAGAAGGACCAATGTCGTATTAAATTCACACATTACTCAATTATTCCACAGGCGCTGATTCCTTTAAAATATCTTTATTTAAATGGAATAATAATTCACTAGCAGCTCACTGCCGCTTTCTCGTCTGCGCACATCTCAAACACAACTTTCGAATAAAAACAGAGAAAAGCAATTCACTTTGCTTCAGTTTCTGGACATTGTGATTTTAATTATAGGTGAGGCGGTATGCCTGGCTACATGTAACAGGGCCAATTACGTTACCTAAAAAAATCTATCGTGTAAAAGCTTTCTTAATGTAGAACTCAAAAACACATTTCCTTTCATTTTAGGCATTATATTTTCAAAAATATATTCGAAAATGTAATGAAAAAATATGTCTCCTCCCCGCCATCTATTTTCGAATCTACTGAAACTAAAATTGTGAAAAAATTAGACGTTGTTGACGTTAAGTTAAACCTTGCAAGAAAACTATAGCGATTAATCTAGGTCACATAGTTTTTGAAAAAAGCACATTTTTAAGTTACATATAAATTTACCATACTCGAGACTAACGAAACGGATAAGCTGCCGCAATCCGTTGTTGTCCCTGTTTTTACACACTGCTTGAGTCGCGTAATTCTTAAATTGGCAAATGGAAAGGAACGAAAAGAGCATCATACGACTCTAGCGGTCTAGTGGAAAAGGCAGTTCGGCAGCCTGTCTTTTCAGTACCCTCCAGACATTTCTAAATGATTTCTTACGCAAATACTTTAAGCTTTTATAATGAAAGGGAAATCGAAATTCGTAGAAGGAATTTCATAAACATGTAAAGATATCGTAATGAAATCGCAGAGAAAATGTCAAATTGTTGCATCCAATGGAACTGAAGTATTTTTGTAAAAATATGTGAAAATAAAAACTTAATTTGTTCGGCTTTTGCAATTTTTTGTTAATCATGTGATAAATATTCAACATTCTTAATTTGTTTATAAATTCGTTTTTTGAAGTGGCCACTTATTTTATTTTTTTTTACTTAAAGATCTTCTTTAGATTTTTTGAATATGTTTTTTAGAACTTATCACAGCAATAATGAAACTTTTATTTAATTTTATGCATACTCCAATCGTTAAACTCTTCCTTTGAAATTTTATTAGAATTTGCCCATCAAAAGCGATCCTTTTCTAAAGAAAACATTTTATTGAAATTGATTTTGTTGCCGAAATTCTTATCGAATAACGATGATTATTTATTTGACTCTTAAAATTTTATAATGAAATGTTGAAATTTGTCACCTTTTTTCACGACAGTTTTGCTAAATTTCTTGAAATACAAATTGTTAGCTATAATTTCTTCGATAGAATTAAAGATCAATTAAATGTATTGTCTATATCTTTGTAATTCTTTTGTTTCTTTAACTAAATTATGTTCACATACTAAAATTCTACTTAAAATTAATGTTGTTGAAGTACTTTTTTTATTAATGTATGTGTCACTAAACTGCCTTACACAGTAAAGAATGCTTAAATTACATATCTCAATAAATATTTGAGGCATGTCTCAAAGAAAATCATTACTCCAATAAATTTATGCATTTCATATTACAACAATGAAATTTTATCAATGGTTCCTGATTGATGTCGGTATACTGTGAAATTAATAAATGCATGAAAGGTTTGCTTGGGATCTCACATTCCATTCTAAAAAAATGATTAATCAGTTCTTCTTACTCCAGTAGAATAATTTAACATAAACTTTTCCAAATATTGATTCTTGAAGTTTTTAAATCTACTTACCCACCTTAAAAATAGATTGCTTATTGGATGTACCTAACAAACCACACAGAGATTTATTCCCTACAGAAAAACTAAACTATTAACTGCATATGATTAAAACAGATTTGTAAGACTAAAATTTAGAAAAAGATATGTATAGGAGTCTATTCACCTTACAGAAAACAATCTTTTAATTAAATAACGTAAAATATTTGGTAATCTTAATTAAATGATCACATTCTACCAGTAAACACTTTCATTTATTGTTCACATTTAAAAGGTTAAATAATATCATTCCACTGAGTAAAATTTTACATAAAATGAAATTGTTTGGAGTTATCCCATGCTTCAGAATAAAGTCGTTAACTTTGTATCTTCTGTAAACAAACTATTTCAAATTAAAGACGTAAAGAAAGTATATACAGGATGAATATAAAAAAAGTATCCCGACATTTGGGCTCCTAACTATCGTACCATTCACAGAAACTGAATGAAATTTTGGTAAGAAGTATTTTGAGGTATGCGCTCAAGAATGATCTGAAAAACAACAGTGTCACTCAAACAGTTACAGTTACAGTGAGAAAATTTCGAAAAAATCAAATGGCAACACCCACTTTTTTGTATTGGAATGTGATCTCCATTGTGAAAAACCCTTAAGTGAGTTAGAACTGCAACTGTAGCATGGAATTCACCGGAACTAGGCAAGGGAAAAGTAAAAAGGACTTTGCCCTGGACCAGAGCTTTAATATCCGTTTCATTTACGTCACACGTTACACCGTTTTTTTCGGCTGATATCCCAGCCTAATTAGTTCTCCACGAAACGAGAAGAAACCAAGAAGCGCAAATTTCGGGTTCTACGTAAGACACAGTCATGACTGACGTCGTCACGAGTTCTGAATCTACGGAATTCAACTGTACGCAAGATTCTGCGCTCTGTTTTAAACATGTTTCCGTATCAATTCCAGCGTGTCCAGAAGTTAGAAGCGGGAGACTATCAACCACTGCTAGGTTTTGCAAATCAATACCTTACCCGGTACGATGAGGATAGCAGTTCGCCTTTACGCATTGCATTCTGTGGACAGATGAGGTGTATTTCTCGTTAACTGGTAACGTGAGTTCGAAGATTTTGTGCACTGGGCAGAAAATAATTAACATGATGTGCTTGCACGTCAATTACACGAGGAAAAAGTGACTGTGTGTTGTGGTATAACGTGTACGTTCATCTTCGGCCCTTACTTTTTTGAAGAGGTTACTGCCAGTGATCTGCAAACGTATACAGTAACGAGTGCTCGCTATCTGGACATGTTAACTCGTTAAGCGATTCTCGCATTGCAACGGCAAAATGCTATATCTGAAATTGTGTGGATGCAAGATGGCGCTCCTCTACATGTCAGTTCTTCAGTCAAACGTGTCTTAAGTCAACAGTTTGGTGACAGAGTTATCTTCCGTCATTTCCCGTTTCCGTGACAACCAAGGTCTCCTGATCACATACCAATGGATTTCTGGCTGTGAGGATAGCTGAAATCTAAAGTGTATCAGTTTCATCCCCAAACTGCATCTGATTTGAAAGATGTAATCAGAACTGCGATTCAAGAGATTTCTATTGCCATGGTACGTGGTGTAGTGCTATCCACCGTCTGCCGCATGCAAAATCTCATCGTGTGTGAAGGATGTCATATGGAAGATTTGTGAAACAAAAATAAAATGCTTTATTTAATGCTGCTTCTCTATCCTCATTGGTTGTCCTCACTTTTATCCTATCTACCGCCGGTGATTTTCATGCTATAGTTGTTGTTTCAACGCTATATAGGTTTTTTCACAATGGAGATCACATTCGAAAACAAAAAAAATGGGTGTTGCCATTTGAATTTTTTTTAATTTTCTTACTGTAACCGTAACTGTTTGAGTGACACTGTTGTTTTTCACATCATTCTTGAGCGCATGCCTCATAATACCTTTTACCAAATTTTCATGCAGTTTCTGTAAATGGTATGATAGTTAGGGACCTAAATGTCGGGATAGTTTTTTTATAATCGCCCTGTATTTGTTGTTTTTTTTCATCCATAACGGAGGTGATTGTAAAATTCGTTTGTATTATATTTTACCGTGTATGTCCATGCTTTTGGACAGAAGGTCCAATTTTTTTTTCAACGATTAAAAAACGGAGGGTGTTATGAATTCGACCTGTATGTATTTTTTGTTCACGCATAACTTTTGTAAATATGAACGATCTGGATCATTCTTTCTTTCTTTCTTTTTTTTTTTTTTTTTTTTTTTTTTTTTGAAAGCGTGAGACACCCATCTGGTCCCAATTCAATTTCATAATATGATGATTAGGATTTTTTTTGTTAAAAAATTTCAAATTCAAGTTCTTTTTGAAACAATCGACCTATTAGAAGTGTTAATTTTTCATGCTTTTATGTTACTCTTAAACATACTGTTAAACATTCGAAACTTTTGCTACATCGTCAATCCACCGCTTTTATAGAAACTGATTACTTCACTGTATTATGGAGCATTCTTATCGGTCAAAATAGAGATATTCTATAAAAGCGGTGGAGTGACGATGCAACAAAAGTTTCAAATTTTTAACAGTGCAGATGGATGATCTTTTCAAAATATAAAATCCTGACTGGACTAGAGCTGGGATTCAGTTTTGCGATTTTAGTGAAACGAGGTTGATTAATAAGAAAATTTACTTAAAACGGTGAAAATTTCGCAAAAATGCAGGCTACTGATTGTTCAATGTTTTTTCGCTAACAGCGTAAATTCTACTTGGATTCTAGCCAAGTTATCTTATTCACCAAACCAGAAAACCTACATTGATACCAACCAATATTGGACGTAGCTGTCGAAAAGCCAAAAATCAACCTTTAAAATTTCCTCGTGTTCCAAGTGCCTGTGTAAGACGATGCTTGTTGTGCTGAAGGCACAAAGTGTTTTTACATGTCAGTGCATTGCTATATGTAGCAGTCTTTCGATTCAAATTCGGTTATCGATTATTAGATATCAGAATTATTTAAAATTTTCTTTAGGTTTGTTTTCCCGATAAGAAAGCGTCGCCATATGGAAACACTTGACTGACGAATCTAGACAAAAAATATTATTAATTTTTGTGTTTTCGTCATCAAGAAACATTTTTCGTTTCGGCTTCAAAAAAGGTGGAGGCTATCAATTGGACTCGAATGTATTTTTTGTCAAGTTCACGCATAATAGTTTCGTACCCGATACTTTCGTGCACCATTTTGATAATTTATTTTTTGGTTTGAAAGTGTAAAAGTGCTATACGCAAGTGATTAAAGTCGCTTGAAGTTTCAGTCGTTTCCATGTTATTCTATGGCTCCAGGAGAGTTGCTTCAAAAGCAATGAACTATCCTCTGTCGGCATTCTTTGATGCCTGAAACGAATCAAGGAAACAACAGCCAATTCACAAACGACAATGCTTTAAATTCTAATGATGTAAAAGCCTTTTCTAGAACAGCCAATAGAAGGGCTTAGACAATGAAAGAAGTGGTAGAGTGGCTGCAGGGAAACTGATGAGTCGCAAGCAATTTTTTTCGTTTGAAAGTTTTGCATGTAATAGCACTTTAAGACACGCGTATGCAGCCTCCATGGTCAAATGGTCAAGACACCACGCCGCTAATCGCTTGCGAGCGTAGGAGGGTATAGGTTCGAATCCCGCTCGCTCCATTATACACATTCTTTGTGTATAGCTCCCGGCTGTATTTCCTTCTTGTTCTTGTTTTTCCTTGTGATATCTCGTCCCTATACATTGAGGATGACTTATAAACAGTCTTTCAAGTCGAGCACACAAGTCAGTATGTGTTCAATAAATAATAATAAGAAGATACCCACGTGGTTCCATTCCAATTTTATCAAAATTTGAGTATTAGAACAAATTTGTTTTTATAAAAACGTTAAAATTCAATTACAATTTGAAACAACCGGGCAATTAAAAGTATTTTTTATGCTGTTACGGGCCGGAATCCATGTTTATTTATCTCTGTTAGCGAAATAAGGTTGATCAATCAGAAGTCTGCATGTTTTCAAGCTTTTCGCTGTTTACTTTAAACAGTGAAAAAGTGCGCAAAAATGAAGATTTATAATTGGTCAATCGCGTTTTGCTAAACAGCAAAAAGACCACTGTTGCAGAGATGCGAGTATTTCCAAAAGTGCGACATCTTAGTTAGACCAATTCTCGTATCCACCAAAATGAAAGATCCACATCGATACCTACACTGTCAAAAATTAGAAACCTTCGCTGCATTGTCACTCGACTGCTTTTATAGAACATCTCTATTTTGACCAATAAAAATGCTCCATAATACAGTTTCCCATAATACCGTTTTCTATAAAAGCGATGCGGTGATAATGCAGCAAAATTTTCAATTTTTTAACAGTGTACCGACATGAGAAATACGTGTCGAAAATCTGAAAATTCATCTTTAAAGTACTCAGTAAAGTATGCAGTAAATGTATTGCTATGTGTATAGACACAGTCTTTTAATTAAATTCAGTAATCGGATTAAATATCGGAATGATTTCAAATCTTCTTTTGATAGAACCCCTCGATATGAAAGTGGCAGTATAGTGGGATATCTGATTTGTTGAGATGAGACTAGACATTTGAAAATGACGAAAAATTTTAATAAGCGTTCCATTAAAGTGAAGCTAGTTAACTTCGCACTAGTGTAATCAAATTCGTTCAGGTGACTGTCGCCAAGCTCTGGAATGTAAATTCTTGGATTTTTTGTAGTTTAGAAAACCGCGTCTGTCAAAGAACAGTCTAAACATCGAAAGTTGCCATTCTAATATAGAGGCAGTCAAGTTCACGTTATCAAATTTGGACTCAAAATACAAACACCACTGCTCATTCCCGATATCGTTGCTGATGAATTAGATGACTGCAGATTATATATTGAATTATGGTGTGTTTTTGATAACATCTTCCTTTTTAGTTATGACTGAAAGGGGAATATTTTAATACGTGCCAACATATGGAGTTATTTTACTGTACATTGGCTCATGGAACTTTGACGCGCTCTGATTGTCTAAGGCACTTTATTCTGTCAAAAATATCGTGAAAAATTACCACAGTTTTTAAAGGCTATCTTCATTCTGACCAATGCAAACGCCCCATAGGCGATTTTATATCGTCCTCATTGGTCAGAAAATAGATAATGCTTAAAAACAGAGGTCATTTTTCAAGATATTTTTAACCATATACTGATAGATTGTCAGCTTTTTGACGCTCATTTCTGATATCCGTGAATTTCAACGTGGACCTAAAGGTTTGTTGGATGCGGTACATTTCCGAAGCGCTAAATCTTAACTGGACAAGTTTTCACATCCAGTAAACTGGAAAGTCACATCAATACAAACCGACGTGAGAAATAGATGTTGAAACGATGAAAATCATCTGTTTGTTTGTTTGTTTGTTTATTGAACAACATACATCTGACTTGTGTGCTCGACATGAAGCCTGCTTATAAGCCATCGTCAATATACAGGGACGAGATAGCACACAAGGAAATATTACAACACAAGAGAAGTACAACCAGGAGCTCCGCACAAAGAGTGTATGCAATGGAGCCAGTGGGATTCGAACCCACAACCTCACGATCAGCGGCGTGATGTCTTAACCACTCAGCCATGGAGGCCTAAATCATCTGGTATATATGTTGTTCCGGAGGAAAAAAATATCATCACGTGTCAGTAGAAAGTAAAGCACATTGCTACGTGTAGCAAAATTGTCTTTAGATTCATATTCAGGGTCGGACTGGCCCGCCGGCCCATCGGCCGGAGGGCCGGTGCGCCCTCTTCCAAAGAGGACATTGCGCCCAAGAGTGATCAAGCCCTTTAAATATTCTTTTTTTCTCGTTGTACCATGCATTTTTGACTTGTTCACTAATTTTCGAGAATTTGTTTTAGGAATAATCCTCAGTCAACAAACACGCAGCACAAGAAGTATTGTTTTATCTAACAAAGAAATTAAAGATTAAAATAATTTTAGGATCAGAAAGCAAGGGAGCATACAATTGCGAGAGAACACATGCACCTAGGGGGAATAGTAACCCCGGCGCCCTGGGCTGGAATTTTCTATAATAGTTTCTTTAAATGACATATTTTAGATCTTCCCCAAATATTTTGCATATTTTCAGTCTTTTATCTTTGAGTCCCCCCCCCTTTAAAGCCAGACACAAATACACCTATAATTAAAACCGTGATTTATGAAAAAAAATTGAGAAAAAAATGTATAAATTTTAGAAAAGGCAAAAACTTCTTGTGGGGATTTTATTGTTGATTAGAAAACATGAAATTTGTTTACGAGGAATGGAGATTTGATGACACTTTTGGATTACAATCTTGCAAGCTGTGGAATTTACCTGCTAGCATTTTTTTTAATTCACAAAATCTACAACATAATTTTCGGTTAATAATCTTCGCTTTATTTAATGGCAGACGTCCCATGGTTGCTAAAAACGAAAATAAAGAAATTCTAGAATCTATTTTACATCAAAAAATGTTTAATTTAATCGTAGAAAAATCTATGGTTAAATAAAACGATGATATTGAGGAATTGTGATAGGATTTTTTAAATAAAAAAAAAAAAACACTGGCCACAAAATCCGGCAGCTTTCAGGAATAAAATTCTTGACCCATTTCTCTCATTTGTCATAATTTAAATATTTCCCTTGATTTCTAATTATAAAAATTTTGCAAATCATGGGAAGATTATGCTGAGAAGAGTAAATTTAGTAAATTATTTTAGTGATTTTAGGCTAATAAAGGAAATTTTTTGCTGCACTTTTTTGCAGAAATTTCTAATAGTGAAATATAAATTTAACATTTTATGAATACATAAAGTTCTTGATTAAGAACACAAAATGTCTCTTTCTACAAAAAATCTGATTCTCAAAATTAATCGTTACCAGATTGAAACACAAGTTGAATTTATCTCATTTTTAACTGACTGAAAACTAATTAATATTACGTTAAAGAAATATAATTTTTTTAAAAGTTGAAGTTTTTCCCAGCACAGCAGCAACTCAATTTGGCACCTAGGGGAAAAAACTTCTTAGTTTTTCTACTAATTTTCAGTGCATCAATGGTGATAAGTAGAATGAAAATGATTACCCCGTACTAATTTCGCTGAAGATAATCATAAAAAATCTTTAGGAACCAACAGGCTGGGAATAATGTCTATTAGTTATTGTTATGTACACTGGTGTCCAAAATTTAAGCATAATTGGTAATTAAGTAATTATTTTTAAGTAATGAAAGAAATATGAATCGGAATGTGCTGAAACTCCAGGTGAGTAAACAAAGTAGTACGCGTCACATATTTTCGCGAAGAGTTTTCCCCGAAATCGAACAGGGGACCGTCAACAAATTGAAAAATAACGAAGATCTTTTGGATAACCCTGTCAAAACTAATGTAGCAAAAGCGTTCAAACTGCACATTATGATTAATCGGCTTATTGTAATGTACTGTGTTAATTTTTACAAGGATAGCATGTATACTCGTAGAGAAATTAAGGTTTTTATAAAACAGTCCTAAGTTTTTTGCTTATAATTTGCAGAGTTCTTAATATAAAATAGTGTTCTTTTTTGAAAAAATGACAAACATCATTGTACACAATACCCTGTCATCAGAATTAAAAAATAATAAAAATTGTATGACAAATGAGTAGGTTTACTAAATAATTTTTTACTGCGCATGCGTGAACGCTATTAAAATTTCATTTGAATAATATGTTAGTTAAATGTATAGAGCAACTTTTGTGAAAGTCTCAAAAACATAGCTTAAAAATTCTGAAAATTATCGTTGATAGAATGAGATCAAAATCCTTTATTTCCTAAATGAAGCAAAAAGATGAGGGGCTGTATCCATATTCCATTGTTTAGTGCCTACACAATATTGCACGTAAAACTATATTTAGGTAAAACCCCTGATTTTTTTGCTTCCTTTAGGAATAACGGATTTTGAGTTGATTCTATAGGCTCCCATTTTCAGAATTATCAAGCTATGTTTTTGAAACTTTTACAGAAGTTGCTCTATACATTTAGCTAACACAATATGCCAATGACATTTTGATATCGTTGACGCATGCGCAATGAAAAATTATTTACTAAACATACTCATTTTTCATACAATTTTTATTATTTTTAAATTCTGATGACAGGGTATTGTGTACAATGATGTTTGTCATATTTTCAGAAAAGAACATTATTTTATAATAAGAACTCTGCAAATTATAAGCAAAAAACTTGGAAAAATTTAGGACTGTTTTTATAAAAACCTTAATTTCTCTACGAGTATACATGCTATCCTTGTAAAAATTAACACAGTACATTACAATAAGCCAATTAATCATAATGTGCAGTTTGAACGCTTTTGCTACATTAGTTTTGACAGGGTTATCCAAAAGATCTTCGTTCTTTTTCAATTTGTTGACGGTCCCCTGTTCAATTTCGGGGAAAACTCTTCGCGAAAATATGTGACTCGTACTATTTTGTTTATACACCTGGAGTTTCAGCACATTCCGATTCATATTTCTTTCATTAGTTAAAAATAATTACTTAATTACCAATTATGCTTAAATTTTGGACACCAGTGTATAAATTATGTTTCCTAAGTCATGTACCTTTTAAAAATTATACCAACTTTGAACTTTCAAACAGTAACAACCATTTTTGGCATCGTAATTGAATTTCTTATATCCAAACGGCCTGGTAATGGCATTATTTATCCATCATATTATCATAAACCTTGACAGAGATGGAAAAATATGAATTTGAGGAAGTAAAAGTTAAATTCATTCGAAAACCATTAATTTATATCTTCATAAAAATCTTCTGATTTTCACACTGAATATTTGAATAGACCCAAATATATTACTTTCTTTTTTCTCTATTCAAAAACGTTTTTTGTTCTTAAAACTATTAATAAGTCTAATTAAAAATTATGAATTATGACAAACATTACTTTTTTAATACGAGAAACCACAATCTTAAAAGACATCGATGTGTAAGTTTACAGTTAATTTAAATAATTATTTTTCGAGGTAAAAAGAAATTTTGCTTTTCCATGATTTAAGAGGACTATCTTCTTTTACTAAAAGAGTCATAGAAAAAAAAATCGTACAACCTCACCAAAAACATTTTGTAGTATTTTCTTCAATGTACAAGGTTAGTTTGAGTTTAAAAATATTGTATAATTTTACTGGTGACTAATTGAGTTTTTTTTTTTTTTTTTTTTTTTTGCCAATTTTTCTTCAATATTTTAATTTATTTTCCGAAATTTATGAATAAACTTCTAACACTGTTTGTTTTATAATTGTATTAATTTTTAAGAAATTTATCTAAATTATATCTTTTTCTTGGCTAGCAACGATTCAAATAGCGTGTCAAAAATGGGTGTTACCATTGGAAAAATCAACATTTGTGCATCTATTAATACATAGACAATCCCCAAAGAAAATTTATAAATAGCATCTAATAGTCGATAGTACTGCCAATCATTTGGTACCTACCTATGTCTTTTTTAGCACTTTCCAACAAAGTTGAAAAGTGCTTATGCATTCGGTTTGTCTGGCCGTATGGCCGTATGGCCGTCTGTCCGTCTGTCCGTCTGTCCGTCTGTCCGCGCTCTAACTCCAGTAAATATACTCGGATTACTATGAAATTTTTATAAGTTATTGATGTTTACCCTAGCACGAACCCTATTGAAAATGAAGTATCTACCATGATTAGTTTATCTACAGAGAGAATCAAAAGTTTCCCATTACATTACGGCCTATGGGGAAAAATCGTTAATATACTCGGATTGCCATGAAATTTTAGGACGCTATTGACGTTTACCCTAGCACGAGTCCTGTTGAAAATGAAGTTTCTACCATGATTAGTTTATCTACAGGGCGAATCAAAAGTTTCCCATTACATTACGGCCTATGGGGAAAAATCGTTTCAAAGATGTTATACCCTGTGAAACATATTAAAATATGCATTCTATAAAATATAAGGTGAAAATGTAGTTATTATTCATTTACGGGGCCACACAAAAGAGTTCCATTAGATAATGGTAAAAGGGGGAATTGTGTGTGACATATTTTAAATATATTAAGCTTTTTCATGTATAATAAAATTGATATATGTCACTGAAGCTTAATATAAATTATACGCTACTGTCTTGCATAATATGAAGTACATATCATTTACAGGGCCACACAAAAGATTTCAAATAGTGTATTCTTTCCGAAGTACCGTATATGTGTCCTAATATGGCTGATGGAGGGATGAAATGCATTTAAATTATGATATGCGCGTTTATATTTCGCTAAATATATGCACATTATATGGTGTTTATAAATGTTATAGTTGATATACAAGGCTACCCAAAAGAGCTTACCAACGTTACTGAATATGAGCGTAAATTATTTAAACGTGGTTCCTAAATAAGCTATACATTTTTACGTTGAGCTTCATTCAATTTACTGAGAAATACTTGCAGAATATAGATAAAAGAATATACAGGGTCACGCAAAGAATTCGGTACATGGTCGCCTATGAATGATGATTTATGAGAATGTGATTTCAGTTGTTTTAAAAGTGTTTTAGTTTACAATAAATTTTAGCCTAAAGCTGACTTGTAATAAAGGTACAATGTAAACTACAGGGCTGAGCAAAAATATTCAAGTATGTTTCCATCTAATAGTATGAATTGCTGAAAAAGAAATGTCAAGCTACTGGGTATTTACTTGCTAAACTAAATTTTCTCATTATATCAACTGACATATGAAATACAGGGCTATTCAAAAGTACTGGAATACATATTTGGGTATATTTGGCTATACACTATTATTTACCTAAATAACAAAGTTTTGTTAAAGATTTCATTAAGTGTTGAAAAGTGCTTCATAATCTATGCTTAACGCATGATTTTTCATACTTGTTTATACAATAATTTGCAGAATAATTGAAAATGGGAAATAACTTTTTTCTTCCCATGATTCTTATAAAATATCTATTGACATCAAATAATAAAATAAGAGAGTGATAGCCTTGCTATCAGTTTACTAAAGGCTAATCTGTGTTCAAATTGCTGGAACATTTAGATATTACATGGTTGATTTTAGAAAATTGTGCAACATTCCGTTGATTTTATGGAATTTTAAACATGGGAAATGAAGCAGATATATAATTTTAAGCCATTTGTTTATAATAATGCTGTTCGAAGGTATTGAACCTTGTTAAACTAAATGCAAAATCAACAAATAAAATTGACGCGAGTTTGTTAGTTAGTTTAGCGCCCTCTGAAAATCCAAGGTCTGCGCCCTTTTCCCCGACCCAGTCCGACACTCTTCATATTTAGTTACCGGATTAGACATCAGAATGATTTCAGATTTTGTTCAGGTACAATTCTTCGATATGTAATGGTTGAAACGATTCTGGACAAAATTGAGTCACCAAACATTTTGTTGAGCTGGACATTATCATCAATCTTTTTAACTTCTCACACACGTACAATGAAATTTTTTCAGGAAACTATTATCAAATTCTGTAAAAGAAAATTCCTAGCGTTGCTATAGTTTTGTCAAAATCGTCTGTCAAAGAAATATTGTCATTCTCGCATAGAGACAGCCAGGTATAGGTTATGAGTTTTGGATTCCTCGTCCAATCATCACCGCTCATTCCCAATGCCATTACTGGCTTTATAGGAATTAGATTTTTTCTGTTTATCTATTGAAGCATAGCGCGATTTTTGATAAAATCTTTCTTTTTGCCTTTTCTGACTAAAAGAGGAATACTTTTAACTACACTAGAAAAGCATTTTACTATCCATTGATATACGGAGTCATTTTGCTGTTACTTATATATGGAAGAACTTCGCCACCTTTTGATGTGTAAGGACACTTTACTTGATGGATTGTCAGCTTTTCGAAATTCACTTCCGATGTTCATAGGAATCGAGGTGGACTTTAAGGTTTCATGAATGCGGTAACTTTGTGAAGTGTCAGATCTTGTCTGAATGAGTTACCACATCCAGAAAACCTAAAGATTCACAACGATACTAACCGAGATTGTAAGTGGCTTTTGAAAAGCTGACAGTCGAACACCGACCAGCAAAGTGCCTCCATTAATCAATGTATTGCAAAGAGCCATCATATAGCAGTACACTTAATTATGTATTACGGTATGAATAAGTAAATAGTTGGAAATAAAATAAACTTTAACAAAAAATGTATAACCGACTTCAAACAACGCGCTAAAAAGATTTAAATAATTCTTTAAAATTGTCTAATGAAGAATCTTTATGCAATAACCACACATCGGATATAATGTACCAGCATAAAAACGATTAAATTTAATACATAGAATTTAATATCCACCAAGCATGGGTTTTCGAGAGAATATTTTTTACAAGAGATTAATTTACATATTTTTGATTGAATTATGAATATATATATATATATAAAAGTAATGAATTACTTTTTGAAGTTGGTGCCAAACTATCTTAAATATATATATATAATATAGCCTATAATATTCTATAATATATTCTATAATATAGCCACATTAGTAAGAATTGTGGATATATTATACTTAGTACCATAAATAGAATGGTGATAATCATTATCGATTGTGATAGTTTGTGCACAAATGTATGCAGTGCAGATAATCTAATTTATTTTAAAAATTTGAGGAATATTCGAAAATTAAAAAAGTTTGATGAATATTTTATAATTAAAACGAAATTTCCCTGACTATTACTAATTCTTTCAGCTGTTTCTGAAGCAATAAATCATACAGTACTTTTTTTTCATTTGAAATTTTATTAAAATACTATAAATTGTAATCCTTTCTGATTGCAGCGTTTCACATTCACGACCTATTGCAACGAGGAAAACTTCCAGCACTAAAATAAAGAAGAAATTTTTTCTTTATTCTGGACAAAAATTTTGTATGAATGCAGCGTTTAAATCAGATGAACGTTTATATAAAAAATATCTTTGGACGTTTTCCCCGTTGGTAATCAGTTCTTAGTCATATTTTCATTTCTATGCATCTATGCATGATTACGTACAATTTTAAAAGACGTTTAAATATGCTTTTATTAGTCTAATAATTAACTGAAAAACTAAACCATTGAAAAATTAAAAAAATTATAAAATGAAAGAATTTTTAAAAGATTGCTAAAGAAAAATCTGAAGAGGAATTTGATTTAAAAACCCATACTCAAATTTATGTGCATTAGAATTGAGAAAAAAAAGGTAAACCAAAATATTGTTATTCAAAGGGAATTAAAAAAAAATCTGATGATGATATAAATAATTTCAATAGGTTCAAATTTTTACTTTAAAAATCTGTTTTGAAAGCAAAAACTGTACTGAATTACTTTAAACTCATGAAAAAAAAAAAAAAAACTTTTACATCTTAATCAATATGATTTGAATTCTGAAAAAGTTTTTAGATGTTTAAAGTGTTACTCTTTAAAACTTATTCTTTTGAAAAATCCAAAATATTAATGCTTCATAAAGGAAAAATCTTCGTAGTTTCATCCCTGGCTTTCATTCTAACTTTTGTCGACTTTCTATAAGGGTCATTCCATACCAAATGAGCAAATTAACTGTGGCTGCCATGTCACAAATTTGAATGAAAATTGGCATATAAGTACAACATGTTTATTTATGAAGAAATGCAAAATAATAGATTACAGGACCGATTGTTTAAGTATGTAAACTCACTTTAAAAGTTGATACAAAATCGAGTTCTTGTTTACATGCTTTAAATTTCATTCTGTATTATTAGCGTTAGGAATGAAAAAACTATATCATAAATTATTTTCAGATAAGAATGGATACTAAGTAAGAGATTGGCGTAATTTAGGATTTGAATATTTATTCCTTACTGAGAAAAAAATATAGAAAAGGAAAAATTTTTAGAAGAAAATTCAATATTTCTTTTGCTCATAAAAAATTTAGAACAGGTGTTATGACTTCAAACCTATTTGGCATTTTAGATAAAAGTATATATTTTAAACACAAAAAATTTCATATATGCCTTTTTTATTCCTTAATGTGAAAAAATAAATAAATAAGGAAAAAAAGGACGGGAAAAGGCAATATTTCTATTGCTGTTTTAGTCATGAAGTAAATATCTTATATCATTTCAAATTGCTTGATATCAAAGATAAAAGTGTCTATTTTAAATATTCAAATGCTAATTCTCGCCTTTTCTTCTTTTCTTTTCTTTTTTCTTTTTTCCCTTCAGGCTTATATTAAAAGTGAAGAGAATTGAAGAATTAATTATCTAGTAGTGTTAAAATCTAATAGATAGCAGCACCATTTTTAAATTGAAATCGTACAATATTTTAAAAAAAAGCGCGCAAATTCAAAGGAAATTTTGCGTGAAATGTAACAAAAATACCTTTTTGAAATCATTTTTTTTAATGTTAGGAATCAAAAGGCAATATTGAAATTTCTCTAGCATATAATGGACTTAGTAATCTTTATATCTGTATATTATTGTTTAATATCGGATTTTTCCTTTATTCATTTTTTGTTCATATTTAAGCAGGGAAATTATGATTTTGCAATATTTTCTTAAGTTTTAAAGTTTTTTTTGAAGTTGAAGGAAATGAATGGTAACTTTCAAACTTGGGGAAATCGATCTTTATGGTCATTACTACATCAGGTATAAATTTAACACATGTTTTTTACTTCCTTTAATTTTTATAAAGCTTCAAATTTTCGTAAAATTCACACTTTTTCAATTTTCACAACTAATTCAAAATTAATTACGGCGTTACTAGATTATCATCATTAAATAGATAAGAAAATACTTTATCTGAGGTTATAATATTATAAGAAAAAACTATTTTTGTTAAATACTTTTCGAGATATAAATCTTCAAACTTGCAACTTTGGACGATTGCACACATGCCATTATATATCACAAGTTTTTTAAAAGTCCATAACAACTAAAATAATTCATATTTTGTTAAGATATTTTGCAGAGCTCTATTTGAATATGAATTGAACCTGTGTATTAAATTTTATTAACCCATTAACGCCCAGCGTCCTCTTTTGAAGACGGTTACAAAAACAGCAAGAAAGCGGTTTTCCCACCAGTAAAGAGGAAGATAAATATATATCTTCTTTCACGAGACAGAATCCTGGATAAATTTAGATAAAAGTTGATTTGATTTTAAAAGTGGTGGAAATACGAAATTTAAATTTTAGCGAAGAAAATAATTCGGGCGTTAATGAGTTAAAATCGATTACCATAGGGCCACGACTTTTTTAAAATTTTTGCTCATTTTACGTGGAATGACCCATAAACAAATGACATTCTAATTCAAGGTTCTTACGGCACCGTTATTTTCCAGGTGAAATACCAGTATTTCTTTATCGAAAAATAAATATAATTCAAAAGCACGAAATTTCGTCTTATTTAATGAGAGATCTTTTGTAAAAAAAAAAAAAAAAAAAAAAAAAAAAAAAAAATACTGGTACTGAAGAATTCTCTGATCATGAAATTCTAGGAGTCGTACGAACCCTGTAATTATGTGAGACTATATTTCAAAATGGAGACATACCGTATCATCAATATTATAAATTTGCTTTTATTCTTACTTTATTATAAATTTTGTGTAAAACAGTTTTAAATTTGTAGACAAAAAGCACTCAAAACGCTTATTATAGGAAAACTGCAAAACTAATGTATCCCCATTTCGTATTTATAAAAGCACTCATTAAATCAAAAAAAAAAAAAAAAAAAAAAAAAAGGAGGAACAACTGTTTTCGATTAAATAAGTTGGAAGCCATTTATTTATTCGAAAGAAAATAATAAATTAACTGTTCAAAGAGTAAATTCTTTTTCGAAAAAAATATTTTTCCGAAGACGTATGCGACCGAAAAATTTCTTAGAAAAAATATTTCTATACATCATTAACATCCATTCGAATATTTCGCTAGTAAAACCAGTTGACAACAAAGAAATTTATCGTATTATTTTTTTCTTTATATTTAATACTTACTTAATACTTATTTAAATACAATTAATTGTCTTAATGAAATTTTTAGTCCGTTTTAGATAGCAAATGTTTATTACCTATATTATTTTAATATTGATATTCATAAGATTAAAAGAAATATATTTTTAATTCCCATAAATGACCTGAATACGACCGCAAAGGGCTAAAACTAAAAGTTCTATTTAAATGCACTAATAAGCACATGATGAGCTAATAATCACTTTGTAATAAATTATTAAAACTGCCGTGTGTGACGGTATTGTTATTTTGCTTCAGGATCGGCAATACGTTTGCTACTCTATTCTGGTCCCTCTTTGGAATTAGTTCTCCTAAAAGCACAGATTTGATGGAAGATGACTTCTTTATTGAGACTGTGGGTCAAGGTCTGTTTATGACATATCATGTGTCGGCCATCCTCGTACTCGTTAATATGCTCATTGCCATGATGACCAAATCTTTTCAAGTTATTGAGGTAGGGAACCATTTCTTTTGAGATCAATTCCCTTTCATTCAAACTATGCATGAAACCATGCAATATAGGAAAAGAAATTGAGATGCCTTACCCAGTTAGTAGAAACTATTACTAATAATTTTAGTAGTAAATGATATATCTTGTAATAAATACACAAATGTGTGTATTATTAGAAATTCAGTTTATGTTAAAATAATCATTGGTTTTGAATTTTTCCGAAATTTCATGGAGCATTTTAAAATAGGAATTTGTTGTATATTTTTATATTTAAAGAAACTATTTTTTCTTATGAAATTTTTTTTACCGTATTTTAAATCATCCTGAATGCACGCGAGAAATTTTTTCTTTAATGTAAATAACAATATATAAAACATTTTAATGGCAAGAAAATAATCTTAGTTTGAACATCAACTCTTTAAATACAATTAAAGATTTTTAAAAAGTTACAATAGAAATATCATTAAGATTTTTAAATGTGAACTTATATTTAAAATTATTGGTTTTAACGAGTTGTTGAAAATTATTATTATTATTGAGATTGGGGACACTTTCGTTTGAAAATATTTTATTATGAACAAGTTATTAATAAAGTCACATATTTTCATAAGCATCACAGATTATAAATACATAATGCGATCAAAAGGTTCTCGCAATGCATTTAGCTTTATCCACAGAACCATTGAACCTATTTAGAACCAGAAATTACTTTTAACAAATGTAACATATTCTTTTGTTTTACTTATTTGTATTCGCTTATTAAGTAAAATTTCTGGTTTAAAACAGGTTTAATTGATTATAATAAATTTATTCCGAGAAGTTTTGAATCGTACCATAATTACAAAACTATCTATTAAATTAGCATTTATTATAAATCATTTCTGTTGAACTCAATTATTCTTTTAATTTCAACAGTATGTGTAAGAAAAACTATCAAACTCAAATGATAAAATTGTGTGAAAAACGGTCTGGAAATTACTGTAAAGTGCTTTTTTAATGCTCAATCAGTTCTTCAAGACATTCGTCTACTATTGTCTGTTCTACTATGGGCCTCTGAGAAGAACTCAATAAATCTGTGAATGGTTTATTACGAAATACAAGTGACCATACCAAGGCACTTGTACTGGTGAAATTTGAGTAGAAAAATCTATTTCCACGCTCTTTAGGAGTTACCACTTGCATCATTGCAGCTTCAAGACGGCAATGATCAGCTATGAAAAAAGAAGCCAAACGATGGCGATTTTACAAAAGGACCTCGGATCTTTTTATTAGCACTCTTACGAAATGTGTATCAAGTGTATGTAAAAGGAATGTATAGTCTGTTCAGATTACACAAAAACTTGGAATTTTTCATGCCATCGTAAACAGATCATTCTTTGATAATACAATTAAACTAACTTCTTAACGCCAGAAAGGCCGGGTATTTTAGACAAGTTTTATAGAATTATTTCGCACCAGAATTTTGATCTAAAACATTTTATCTTTTTTTATTTAACGTTTTTTCGATGATTTTGTGTTTTTAAATTTATTTTATAATGAAAATTCTTGTTTCAACCGAAGTATATTCATATGGTAGTAGTCAAAATGATCGCTCACGGCCGTTCTAATGTTAAACACAGCACTGTTTAAAGCAGAAAGTTTCGTGCGTTCTTATTTTTTTTTCTTTAAGATTGGGGATGGGATCCTTCTTTTTTTGTGTGAAGGCAAGAAATAAAATAAAAATCAAGGCTGATGAGAAAGAGAAAACAAGGGGAAGGAGCATACAATGGCAGTACAGAAAAAAATATCCTCTTCAGACCTGGTGTAATATATAGGACACACATCTTTATAATTTTGTTTTCACATATATAAATACTATTAAAAAAGAGAAATTAGTGTGAATGAAGCCTAAGAGATAGCAGAAATAAAGAAAATAGCAATTTGTCTCTCGTAGTGCTTTTTCAGTGAGTTACATGATATACAAAAATGGCTTGCAGCATAAATGTACAAAAAAAGGAAAACGTAAAATTTTTTACTGTGTGTTAAGATACCATTTGTAGACTCCATTAGTAATACAAATTATTAAATATATTTTTGTTTGATCTTTCTCTATGTTTTTACAATGCAGAAAAGTAAAATTTAATTTAAAATAACCTAAGAAATTGTTAAAATGCGTGTTTTACAAGTCCCCATATATAAAAAAAATTATGTACAAAAAAAAAAAAAAAAAAAATTATTATTTCGTTGTTCAATCTTTCTTAGTTATCAATTAATTAATGTAAATCCATAGCTGAAATTAATAAAAGTAGATCAATATACCCTCGGGTCTGAAGAGGATATAGAAGAGATCACTCTGTATAGATCTGAAATGATAATATAAGAAATATTTTTAAAAATATAGAAAAATAACAAAAATAATATAGGAAAATAGTAACAAAATAGATTAAATTCTACAGTTTCAATGACAGAAATAGTTTTAAGTCATAAAAAACCATTTTTATCCTTGCTAATAAGATTGGATTGAATTGAAATTTACTGTTTAAATTAAATCCGTGAAATTAAAGTATTTTACAAAACTTTTATTTTTGTTAGTTATGTTAGTTTCCTTTTCCTCACATTTTTGTTGCCATTTTAAACATTTTTCTGATTCTAATAGCATTTCTCATGTCAACTACTTTCTAATTAGTTGTCTTCCATCTTCATTCTACTATTTTCCATATTATGACTTTTCCCGTCTCTTTCACTTTGTGCTGTCTACCACTTCTTTTGTTCCCCTTGTATTAGTACTTACACCTTCGACATATGGAGAAATATTCAATATTTGTAAGTGTATTTGGTATGAAGTTTTCTGTACTTTTAATGTTACTTAAGAAGATTATTACATTGCAATGCGCTTTTTCAGCATATTCCTTTTTTTTTCTTTTGTTGTGGAGGGGTGGGGTGGAAGATAGGGTTCCACATCTACTTTGTCCTATTGCATGGATCAAAAAGAGAGGAGGATTGTACTTTGTGTCAGTGTATAAAATATTAAATACAATGTTTTATAAAGACAAAAATAAAAATATTATACGATGCAAACGGCCGTTTCAAGACCTTTAAGAACCCATCATCAGTACATAAAATCCAAATTGAAATCACATAAAAAATATTGAATTGAAATGTAGGGGGCATAAGAGCCACCTTACTTCCCGACTGTCAACAGGGAAATGCGAAAATCAGATGGTAAACCACTGCGGAGTCGAACTCTCGCCCTCTCGAGGAGACCAATCAGAAATTATCATTTACTCTGAGAGAGTCCAAGCAAAAAGAGAAAAGGGGGGGGGGGGGAGGAAAGAGAACGAATGAGAAAAATTTAAACCATAGTTTAAAAAAATAGGGGTGTTGGATAAATTGTGAAATAAACTGTTTGAAATTTTCCATTTATGATAAGCCTGCCAAAAGTCAGGATCTTGAGTTGATGAGCATTTCTGTACTATTGAGACTTCAGAAAATTAAGATTATTGGACCAGCAATGATTAGCAATAGCGGAACGTTTGATTTCACAATTTCTGACATAACTTATGGCCAAAAATTTTGAAATCAAACGTTCGGCTGTTGGTAATCATTACGGGTCCAATAATGATAATTTAAAATTTTCCGAAGTCTCAATAACACAAAAATGCTCATCCATTCACGATCCTAACTTTTGGGAGGCTTATCATGCATGAAAAATTCAAACAATTTAGTTAACGATTTATTTAGCACCCGCAATTATTCTAATCTATGGTTTCAATTTTTCTAATTCATTCTCTTCTCTTCACTCCAGCTTTTTATCCTTTTTTGCCTGGATTTTCCCAGTGCAAATGTTCATTCTTGATTGGTCTCCTCGTGAGGGCGAGTGTTCGACTCCACAGTTGTTTACCATCTGGTTTTCGCATTTCGCCCTTGACAATCAGGAAGTGAGGTAATCCTCTAGGACCTTCTGCATTCCCCTTTTACTTCAATGTTTTTAATGTGATTTTAATTTGGATTTTATGCACTGATGATGAGACCTTAAAGGCCTTGAAACGGCCGTGTTACGAATTTACTGTATCACGTGTCTGTGGGCGGAGTTAACTGTCTCTCACGCCGTTACGTAATGTTCCCGAACCTGGCAGAAAGCTATTGTTTTTACTTCAGTATGGAATAATATTTCGTCTCGGAATATAGAGCAATTCTTGGCATGCTCTCCTGGAATTTCTTATAATATTGATGATAATTTTTAATAGTTTTTTTTTAAATGTTATGTGTAATTGTTATTGTGTTAGTGTTTGTGTTTGTGGAATAAAAACAAGAAAGACTTCAAGACTTTTAATTTAGAACAACAACATGGCACCTTTATCGGAATACACCAACACGATTCTTTGTTCTCTATATTTTTTTAGGCCGTTTACATTGTATAATATTTTTTTGAGTGTGTCTCTTATAGCATTATCGTATTTCATTCTTTACAGACTTCATAGAATCTAAATTCACTGTCAAATAAACGTACAAAATTTCTTTCAATTTATGAATTGATATAATATAAGAAATAATTGCAATCCCAAGCAAACTGTACGTAAAAGTGTTTAAACACAGGATCATGTGAGTTGATGCATGTTTAAATATAATTTTCTAAATGAAAAGAATGTAATGCATACTCTATAACCACTATAAGAATAATGATTTGTGATTCAGCGAAAAGTTTCTTATTTATTAGCCGGGTAAAAACCTCTTTTTCAAACGTTTATATATCATATTATGACATTCCGGAAATAGAATGCTCCATTCCTTTTTTCTGTCTTTTCAGTATCGAAAAATTCTTTATTTCTTTTACTAATAGAACGCTTTTGTTTCATTAAGGAGGTAACTGAGTCTGGTGATAAGGAATAAAATGGAACTTACGATTCTTTATCGTATAATTGACACAGATATATTGTAATAATAAGCGTCTTCTGCATTTTAGAGCTATTGGAGGTGTTATAATAATGATAAAGAAATTTCATTGGCTATATAAATTGTAGCACAATATTCTTTTAAGGCCCGATAAAATATTTCGAATGAATAACGTATTATAATATAATAACAGCTGGACTATAAATTATTCTAAACATTTGATATCGCTGAGATATTTTAGTGCAATAGTATGAAAAAAATGATTTCTAAATTGTCTTACATGTTGTTGACGATCCTTTTGAAAAAATAATGTTTTCATTTGCATTATTGTTTTACTCTATGTATATACCAATGCAGTGTAAGTAAATATTAACTCATACTTTAATTAAATCAGACATTAATCAGTGAAATCAAAAAATAAAATAAATGGGTTGCAAATATTTACCATTGAAATCGCAGTATCGAAATATTACACGAAAAAATCCAAACATCGTGCTCATCAAAACATATCTAATTAATTCACATTTGAATTATCATTAAATAAAGGTTATAAGAGCTTACTAAAAATACTGAACAGTACAAAATGTACAGCAGAATAATTACAAGTACTTTTTTCCAAAATAACATTTTAAAGAAATGATCACTATTTTTTTATGCTAAAATTAGCATGGGAATATTAAATGGCAGGTGCATTGCCCTAATCATTTGTTATCCATTTATTTAAATAATATTCACTAAATTTACGGATTAATGAAAGAAACATTTTTATAAAATTAGATATTCCAAATCCATTCGTGCTTTCGGTCTTCTCTTGATTTTGAAAGAGAAAGTTTCTAAAAGAAACAAAAATATGCGTTAGGCGTCAGAATACACGGAAGTTGAGTTTTTTGCAATTATACAACCATATTTAAAGTAACATATTCGCAAATTTTAAAATCAAACGGCTTCTGAGAAAAATCAATGATTTAAGAAATATATTTTAACAAATATTACTAGCAAAACAAAAATATATTTATTAACTTTCATAAAATTTCCATTTCAGTGAAGAAAGCTTTAAATTTGATAGCCTTGGAAACTCTGTGATTATTTTGTTTACTTTAGATATTATTTTGTATTTATTAAGTAAGGGCTGTTTAAAAATAAAAACCAAACAAAAGAAAATTTTGAAAAACGAAATATATTTTAAGATTCTACATACATTTATTTCTATTTCAACATAGCTGCAAAGTTTGTTTAAACACTTATCATACCTTACAACTCGATTTTCAATACCCTATTCAAAAAAACATCCCCTTGCTCCGATAACTGAGAGGTCACGACAGTTTTCACGTCTTCGTCATCGTTTCAGTGGTTTCGGCAGAGTTGATGTTTGAGATAACGGAAAAGATCCAGATTTTTCCAGCCAAAGAGTCCAATAAAGCTCGAGGTTGTTATGTGGGGGTTCAAAATTATCCAGCTAAAAGAGTCTAATAAAACTTGGGTCTGAATTGCGGTGTGAGGCCTTCAATTATCAGGGAGTAGCCAAATTCCCTCTGTCAGTTTGCCGCGTCTTTTGTTTTGAATCGCTCTGCGAGCAAAAAACATACCACTGACCATAACAAGTACGAGGCAGGCGATTCGGTAATCGTGAACAATTTAAAGACACAGAACAGATCGTACAGGCTACCTATACAGCTGCAACTGAGCACAGTTGTTCCCAAAAAATGCTAGGACGCGACGCAAGCACTCGTTGCGGTGCACGCAACACCTATTAGAGTATATAATAGAATGACCCTTACTTAAATAACACGCCTCGTACTTTAAATAAATTATAAGAAGATATTAAAGAAATGTTACTCTTGAGAGAAAAACAAGCTATAACTACGTCTGAATGGCAGTGTCACTGATCTATTTTTACATAATCATAACCTTTATGAATCTTTTTACTCTCTATTCCTCAACGAATTTGTCTGGCTACTTCATTTATTACTTTATGTAATGCGCAAATACTTCATTTCATTAAAATAGAGCATTTATGTTATGTATTCTTATCTTAGCATCTTATTTGCGTGAAATTTTACCAAGGATGTACCATCGCATATAATATCTTACTAAAGCAAATTTCGTCCCAAAGAACTTTAAAATGATTGGAGAATAAGGATTTTGAAAATCTTAAGAGTTAGCTTTCTTCTTAATACTATTAATCAAATTTCTTCGTATCACCCAAATTGTGAATAAACCTCTAAAATATAAAATCAGATTATTTCACAGAAGTAAAAGAAAATTATATTTATAATTAAAAAAAAAATATGGCAAAAAATCACCGGACATTTTCAATTTTAGACTTTTTGATGAATATCTAGAGTCATGCTTGACAAACTCTGTTGGAGTTAAAGAGAATTTAAGACACACGTTTACCTCATAAATTTAAATGAAATTTATCAAGAGAACATTTGGGACACAAATAAGTAACTTAAGAAAAAGATTAATTGCAATCACGCTGTAAAATAAAATGTTCGAAATTATCTGTACTTTTAGCACATAATGATGTGAATATTCTACAAAGTTAAAATTAATTTGAGTAAGAATAATCCGTAGATTAATCGAGATATAAAAGTCTCTTTAAAAAAAATCAACAATTTTTTCGTGTAGCATGCAGCATGTTCAAACAAATTTAAGGCTACCTTTATAAAATGTGACAAATAGAAACATTATACTGCATTTAAAAATTGAAATGTAATAAATATTTGACAAAACGTGGACATTTCTATGAAATATTTTTTTTTATTTTGCAAGCAGGAACGGGAAAATTTTTCTTTTTCAGAATTTAGTCGTCAACTATTAAAGGGTCTCAAAAAGTATCTCTTATATCTTAAAACTTTAGAAAGATATCGGCGATATAATGAACTAAATTTCAATTGCTTTCTAAAAGTAACTGGATGATAAGGGATTCTTTACAAATTGTCATTTTTGATTATTAAATTTCCACTGTCATATTTTGTAGATTCTCAGTTCTCCTTAAAATAACTCTTGAGATTGAGGCCATTACAACAACAACAATTATATATATAAAACCCCTCCGTGTACGACGATTCCGGGGACAACCCATCCACGAGAAAAAGAAACTTATTGCAACTGCGTCCACGTTAGGCTTAACTATTCCGAGCTGTTCACAAATATTCTAATTGTTCAACTTATGAAAATATACATGTGAAAGATTTATTCATTACTCACTTTTTTTAAAACCTACAAAAACTATTTAATTATAATGTTTAAGTTCTAAATAAAACAACCAGCAATTACGGAAAAAACAAACCAAACAAACAATGTAAGCAAATCAATACTGTTGCCATTCAAGAATGACAAATTCCGTGATTGAATCTCTAGAATGACTCCTTTGTAACATCACGACTCAGGAATGATCGGGCGCGTTCGGAATCTATGCGCGCTGAGCGCGCACGCTCAGGAGTCAGGTACGTGGAGTGGATCTTACAGCGGAATAGTACTCGGTAAAAATTCCTGAGCTTGGGCGCGAAGCGCGTGTATCTCCCGAACACTTTCATTGTTTACTCTTTATTGTTGACATTTGTTTTCGATATTATAGAGTGTTTTCTTTTAAGTATTAGCTAAAAAATAGGCCAAAATAGGAAATTTTTTTATACATTTTAGATATTTTTATAATTTTCTCTCAGTATTTATCGATACTTTTTGGCTGTAGTTTCACAATATAATCTTTTATAATTGATTTTTTTTGCCTTACTTTATTCTTTTAAAATTTATGTATTTACGATTTGTTCATTACAAACCCCATCATCCACCAGACAGTTTTGTTATAGTTTTAAATGCAAATTTCTGTTAAAATTTTCTCTTTTTTTATATAGATTTTTTTCTTCATGTTTAATCGCTGTGTTCTTAAAAATTGTTTAAGCCTAAAGTGGCTGATTGACCACAGTTGTAATTTTTTATCATCCTTTTAAAAATGCAAACACGTCATTTTGACGGGCTGTCTTCTAGTAAAAGAATAATGAAAATCGAAGCATCCGTTAGAAATCTACGCAAAGACGCCATTTAAATATATGTTACTTTGATGGTAGACGTGTGGTAACAAGGCCATTTGTGAAAATTCCATTATCATGCAACTACAGGATGATTATAAAAAAACTATCCCGACATTTGGGCCCCTAACTATCATACCTTTCACAGAAACTCAATGAAATTTTGGCAAAATGTATTTTGAGATATGCGCTCAAGAATGATATGAAAAACAACAGTGTCACTCAAACAATTATGGTTACAGTGAGAAAATTTCGAAAAATTCAAATACAACACTAAGTTTTTTGTATTGGAATGTGATCTCCATTGTGAAAAACCCTATATAGCGTTGGAACGGCAATTGTAGCTTGAAAATCACCGGCGGTAGATAGACTGAAAGTGAGGACAACCAATAAGGACAGAGAAGCAGCATAAAATGAAGCATTTTACTGTGTTTCACAAATTTTCCACATGACTTCCTTCACACACGATGAGACTTTGCATGCCGCAGATGGTAGATAGAACTATAGCACGCACCATGGCAATAGCAATCTCTTAAATCACTGTTCTGATAGCACATTTTCAGATGCAGTTTGAGGACGAAACTGATACACTTTGGATTACAGATATTCCCACAGGCAGAAATCCATTGGTGTAAGATCAGGAGGCCTTAGAGGACACAGAAACTGGAAATGACGGGAGATAACTCTGTCACCAAACTGTTGACTTAAGACCCAATATGTGGAGGAGCGCTATCTTACATTCACGCAACTTCAAATATAGCATTTTGCCGTTGCAATGAAGGAATGACGTAACGAGTTAACAGGTCCATATAGCGAGCACCTGTTACTGTACACGTTTGCAGATCACCGGCTGTAACCTCTTCAAAAAAGTAAGGGCCGAGGATGAACGTAATCGTTATACCACACCACATAGTGACTTTTTCCTAGTGTAATTGACGTGCAAGCACATCATGTGGATTATTCTCTGCCCAGTGCCCACAATTTTACGAATTCACGTTACCAGTTAACAAGAAATGCGCATCATCTGTCCACAAAATGCGTAAAGGCTAGCTGCTTTCTTCATCGCTCCGAATAAGGAAATAATTTGCAAAATCCAGCCGTAATTGATAGCCTCCCTCTTCCAACATCTGGATATGCTGGAATCGATACGGAAACATGTTTAGAACAGGGCGCAGAATCTTCTGTACAGTTGAATTCCGCCCATTGAGAAAACGTGACACACCGCATGCAATTTCGGAACGAACTGTGCTTAGCGTTTGATGGACTTCTGCAACAGCTTCCACTGAAACGGAAGGTCGTCCAGACCATGGGCGATCGCATGTGCAACTAGTTTCTTCCAATTTATGTATCAAGTCCCGTGTAGCTTTGGCAGTGCACGGGCCTCACCGTAATCCATGGTTGCGACGTTAAACACACAATGTCACCGCGGCATTTTGTCCATTCAGGTAATACATCTTTACTGTTTTTTCACGTTCTTTCTCTGAAAGCGGCATCTTGTTCGGAATGGCAGAAAACAAAATACGCCGCTCACATTTTGCAGAGCCTTTTCATTCATGTAGCTTGACAATGTCAGTCATGACTGTGTCTTACGTAGAACCCAAAATTTGCGTTTCTTGGTTTCTTCTTCTTGTTTGTGGAGAACTAAACAGGATGGGATATCATCCGAAGAAACGGCGTGATGTGTGACATAAATGAAACGTAAAATTAATGTTTTGGTGCACGGCAAAGTCCTTCTTACTTTTTCCTTTCTTAGTTCCGGTGATTTTCATACTACAATTGCCGTTCCAACGCTATTTAGGGTTTTTCACAATGGAGAACACATTCCAATACAAAAGACTGGGTGTTGCCATTTGATTTTTTCGAAATTATCTCACTGTAACTGTAACTGAGCGACACTGTTGTTTTCCATATCATTCTTGAGCGCATACCCCAAAGTGCCTTTTTGCAAAATTTCATTCAGTTTCTACGAATGGTATGATAGTTAGGGGTGCAAATGTCGGGATAGTTTTTTTACAATCACCCTGTACTTTTACAAACAACTAAAATTCGGCTTGTTATATTACCAAAATATTTATCAGTTTTCATGACATTTGACTAGCTTTTTTATATAAGTTGCTCTGTATACATGTAACTGACTAGACACTATTAAAAAAATAATTGTATTCGTGCATGTACAGTTAAATATTTTAATACAAATGCTAATATTTCATCAAATATTTATTTACATTATAATTGTAGTACACTTTTTACTGTACTTTGTCAAATTTTCTGAAAGTGCCGCTAAATTTGATTTACGATCCTGAATGCTGTAAATTAAAAAACATGCATTTTTTTAATTATTATTTAAAAAAAACCCTTTTTTATTTGACTTCAAATATTTTTTTATTCAGTTTGTTTTTTGGTTCTCTAATTACCCTCATGAATGAATATTCGTTAAAATATATAAGATCAAAAATATATAAGATCATGAAGTTCGAGAGAGGTTCGTCAACTAATTTTTCAAATATTCGACAAAACGTCTAAAGCCAAAAGCATCCGGTGAATTTTGTCCGTATAGTGTATATGTACTTATAAATAAGAATGCATCAATAAAAACCCATAAACTCCATTACTGTATATACAGGGTGTCCGAAAAGGTCGTTTACAAACTTAACATGCTGGTCTGTTATATCATGATGAACAATATTAAATAGGAAACTAAGGGTCCCAAACGTCTTCCAAAGGAGATATAAGCCATTAAAGTTTAAGGTCCAAAAATTCAAATGATTATATATAAAAAAAAAAAACCCAGAAAAATTGGTCGATTCATTTGCGGTTTTCACTAAAACTATTCTTTATGTCAGTATTTTCTTGAAAATAAATTATTAAGATAAATTTCAAAAAATGTCGATAGAGGACGCTTTAGACTTTGGAGTAACGATAAACTAGTTTTTACCATTATTTTTTGCATCTCATAGATTTTTTTTAGAAGCTTAGACATAAACTTAAATTTTGAGATGAAAATCTGAATCGTTGGGAGTGGTTAAGTAGCACAAACTGAACTGTGTTCAATGCGGGTGGGGAAGTTCAAATTTCAAATGATTATAAAAAACGGAAAAATTGGTCGGTTTTAGCTAAAATTATTCTTTATGTCAATATTTCCTTGAAAATAAATTTTAAAGATAAATTTAAAAAAATCCGTTAGAGGGCGCCTTAAACTTTAGAATAACCAACAATTATTTTTATTTTTATTTATTTTTTTTTAATCTAATTAAATGCTTGCAAAAGTTTAGACTTTAATTTTGTGCTCAAAATCTAAATCGATAGGAGGGGTTAAGAAGCGCAAACTGAACTGTGTTCAGGAGTTGAAATGTTACCTTCCCCACCCCTCGAACGCAGTTCAATTTTTGGCCGCTTAATTACTCACAATGATGCAGATTTTGAGCACAAAGTTTAAGTTTGAACTTTTACAAGCATTTTATTAGATACAAAAAATAACGGTTAAAAATAGTTGTTGGTTACGATAAAGTTTAAGGCGCCCTCTGACGGAATTTTTTGAAAGATATCTGTAAAATTTATTTTCAAGAAAATATTGATATAAAGAATAGTTTTAGCGAAAACCAACCAATCTTTCCGTTTTTTATAATCATTTGAAATCTGAACCTCCCCACCCCCATTGAACACAGTTCAGTTTGCGTTACTTAACCACTCCCAACGATTCAGATTTTTATCTCAAAATTTAAGTTTATGTCTAAGCTTCTAAAACAAATTTATGAGATGCAAGAAATAACGGAAAAAAATAGTTGTACGTTACTCCAAAGTCTAAAGCGCACTCTATCGGCATTTTTTGAATTTTATCATTATAAATTATTTTCAAGATAATACTGACATAAAGAATAATTTTAGTGAAAATCGCAAATCAATTGACCAATTTTTCCGTTTTTTATAATCATTTGAAATTTGAACCTCCCCCCGCAATTCAGTTTTCGCTACTTAACCACTTCCAACGATTTAGACTTTGAGCTCAAAATTTAAGTTTATGTCTAAGCTTTTAAAAAAATTTAATGAGATGCAAAAAATAATGTTAAAAACTAGTTTATCGTTACTCCAAAGTCTAAAGCGCCTTCTATCGACATTATTTTCAAGAAAATACTGACATAAAGAATAGTTTCAGTGAAAGCCGCAAACAAATCGACCAATTTTTCTGTTTTTTATAATCATTTGAATTTTTGAACCCTAAACTTTCATGGCGCATATCTCCTCTGGAAGACGTTTGGGACCCTTAGTTTCCTGTTTAATATTGTTCATCATGATATGACAGACTAGCATGTTAAGGTTGTAAACGACCTTTTGGGACACCCTGTATAATAATAGTTCATAGATAATTACTAAGAAAGAACCAGTAGTTTTTGTCACTTTATGATTTTTCGTTAACCGTCAATCAAACATACATAAGTTAATATTGAAAGGTCTTATTTCTCCTCTCTGTCGGAAAATCTGAACGACTGGTAATTTTTGTTGTATGAAGATTTCATACGATACATTCAGTTGTTTGTATTTTGGCTCATAAACACAAATATATATATGCGAATTGCATCTTTTAAAAAAATTCTTAGTTCGATCTAATAAGTAAAATCGCAAAATGCTAATTTCAAATTTTGTTGAGTATACCGCCATATATAATAGTAGCAAAAAGAAAGATAAATAACTTTTACTAATCTCTGATAAATGCTATTTCAACTTACAGCATTCACTGTAAGAATTTTAGAAAATAATTATGTTTAAAAATTTCCGGTAGTGACGGTAATTTTAAAAACATATAATCGGACAAATCTAAACCACATTTAATAATTTAAAGGGCGGTGATTTAAATTTATGTCTCTTAATATTAATAATCAAATGTCACAATGGCATAAAGATTTTTGAATAAAATTATCCTTCGATAATGTATACGAAGAATGTTTTTTAGTTATTTTCAAACAAATTTGCATTTGAATTCCTAAGTCATTCAATCCTTTCATCATCATATGAAAATAAATACTTAACCTTTCAAGGAACATACGACTCTTCTAACACTTTTGGCTGTACTAGTTTTCTTTCTAAGAACAAGTTACAATCACATGTCTATAATAAAGTTAAACATAGCTGAATTCAGAACTATAGATTCGACTTCTTATATCTAGTTTTTGGAGAAAGACATTACTAAATTTGATGATTTCCAATAAATAAAAGGAAATTGTAACATTAACGCAGATACAAAGTTTTCAATCTTTTCTAACTTCGCCGGGGGTGTTATTCCGCTTTGCTTTGGGGAGAAAAAGTTGTCTGTTTGGATTTTTGATAGCAAGATTTATAAACTTTACTCAAGCAAGAGTCTTTTATCTGACTGCAACACTTTTTTTTTTAATTCTGATATTATTTATGATTCAATATTTGGAAAAGAACACATTGTTAATTGTGGAGATTTATCTGTTAGGCGGAAAAACTCTTTTTCTTGGAGTTTTCTCTTTTTTTGCCAGAGAAGATAAAAGTAAATTTTCTTTAAAATTCATTTAATTGATTTTATTGAAAACTCATAAAAAATATTTACATTTTTACAAATTTAAATTGAAAAGAGGTTCCGTATAATTCATCTTATACACCTCCTCAAATGACTTAAAGTCATTATATTATAACATATCCGTGATTTCTTGCAAGACATTTAAACTATAAGATAGAAGCATTGTGTAATTTTTAAAACGTTTTTAATACTAAATGCTTATATTTATTTTTTTAAGTAATATAAAATGCTATAGAATAATATTTATGATGATATCATAAATATACAATAATATTTATAGTAAGATAATATTTATGATTATGCAATATTTAACGAACATTTACAACTTTCTTACCTAACAACAATGCATTTTAAAATCTATTTGAGGGTGAAAAATAAATTCTAAATGTCAAAAATGCCTTTTTGTAACAGTAACAGAATTTTAAATATTATTATATAAATTTAAGTAATTGTGTTAAAAAAGAATAAAATATAAATATGATTAAAAATATGGTGAATAAATATAAAGAAGTTATGATTAGATTTTTTGCGTTCTTGATTTTTTGAAATAGTACCTCTTACTTTATTCTTTACAATCAATCAGAATCTCCTTTAATCCGTCGTTGGGCATGTTGTGGACATTCTATCCCGCTAGGCTTACAAAGCGTTTATTTATTTTAGAAATCATCATCTACATTTTTTAAACTAAATTTCTTGTTATAATTTGAGTATAAATTATATTGTATTTTAATTTGAGAATATTTTTATTACTGCTTTCATTAAGTGTACTCCGATCGAGTGCTTAATCGGAGAGGGTAGTGTGATAGAAACGCTCACACGCGAATAATAACGCAGTTTAAAAAAAATAATAATTCAATGACGCGTTAATAGAAAGTTTCAGAAAAGCTGGAAAATATTGATTCGTACATGAAAAAATTTCATTTTTAAAGTTTTTCTTTCTACATCAATAGTTGACTCTGTCATATAGAGAAAGGGTCAAAGGCTGACATATTAGAAGTCAGACTAAGATAATGAATGAATAAATTTAGAGCAGCAGATAAAGAATAACAAATTTTCAAAATAACATTCAGAATAACAAATAAACTCTTAAAATTAGAAATCAACTGTGTAACAAATAATTTTTATAATGTTTATCTTCTATTTTAACAAAAATAGGAGTATATAGCTTTCTTCAGCAATCAAAAATGAAATACATTTTCTAGATATTCATTAAATAAGACATCATCTTTTCAAATATACTTGATTCAAATAGGATGGATGCTATTCGCAATATCCGGTAGGAAATTTAAAGTTCTATGGATGGCGAAGATAAACTGTTATCTCAAATAATGTAAAACATTACGTAAAATATTTTTTAGTGTTCAACATCCTCTCTCAAAATATTACCCATATTCTGGGTTCTAAAGCTATACTCGGGGGGTTAGTTACCTTCAATGGCAAATTGTAAATGGCTATATGATTAATTTTTAATTTTTCAACTGAAAAAAATAAAATTGAACTCAGCCAAGTCAGTTTTAACGCGTTACAGTAAACGCCTTCAAATGTGATAGAAAATGTTGGCTTATATGCTTCTCGAAACAATTCATTTTAGTAAAAACAATGTAAAGAAACATTTAATACCCTGCAGAATGAATAGCAATTATTTTCAAAGTTTGAAAAGGCGCTGGGGGGTGTTCTAAAATCATACTATTTGTTTAAAAATCTCGATCTCTCATACACTCAAACGGTTGAACGTAGATGAATTTACCGTATGACGTGACACGTTGTTGTTAGATTTTTTTTTTTTTTTTTTTTTTTTTTTTTGATTTGCCGTTTAAAAAAAATAGACTATTTAATAATGAAATATATCCTTCTTATTTTATATTTAGTTGCATAATCGTTTACTTTTGTATCTTACCAATAGTTACACATTTGTTTTATTAAACATTACATTTAAACTTTAATAAAATTATTCAATATGTATCGAAAAACCGTAACATAAATAGATAGCCCTAAAGAAAATTAGATTAACTCTGAATCACTATCACTTTTAAGACCAATGTTGTCGCTTGCTTCTCATAACTTTCATCAAATGTCAGTTTTTAAACTTAATTCTTAAATATAGTAGCTTTTATAAATTAATGTACATTATTGCAGTGATTTTTTTATTAAAACATTTAAAATATTAGCAGCAAGCAAGAGCGGACATATAATTCCTATACGACGCGTTTAGAACTAATGTGTATAAAGTCCATTTTTTCGTTCAACGGAATGTGAGATAAATTCTTGCTTTAGACACAATAATTTGTTCAGTTCCGTAACAAAGTCAGTCCTAATTTGAAATACGAACAACAAATGGTGCTAGTATATTTCCATTCTAAAGTAAATGCATGAAAGTCCGTTAACTTTAACTGAAATACCTCTGAATGATATTTCTGATCATGTAGTCTTTTTCTACACACAAGTACCTAGTATTTTAAGAATAAATTAACTGTTGTTTTATTCGTTTAATATTTAGTTACAAAATTGAATCAGAGAAGAATTTAGAAAGAAAAATGTTAGAACTAAAACATATTTAATAACAAGTAAAAAAGAACTATAAAAATAATTTCAGTAGAAAAATCTTATAGTCACTTGCATAAAAATAAGAAATAAAGGGTAAAGCATTATACATATATATATATATACATATATATATATATACATACATATATATATTTAAATCTTCCAAGTATTGTCTTTTTAAGAAAATCTAATTTGAAAGAAAAAAAATCTGAAAATTTTCGAAATCTCAAAAATTAGACGCATTTTTTTTTTAAGTTTCATCTTATTCAATATATGTTTTATTTAATTGAGAGAAAAGCTTTTAAATGTTTAGGATACTATTCTTTAAAACATATTCTTGGAGAAAATATGAAACATTAAATCGTCATGAAAGTATGAAATTCTTTGTAGTGTCATCCCAATCTTTCCTTTTTATTACTACTCAGTAACAAATTGACTACTAAAAGTTCCCACTAAGCCCAATTAAAATTAATTACTCACATCGCTTTCCTATCACTTGTTTGCTGTCATTTTTGTAAGTGAAAGCAACATTATAAATATATGCTTCAATGAATCCCAATCCTTTGAGATATATTAACAATGTAGTTATTAGGTAGATTTCGTATGAAATTAAGTAGATTTCGTATGAAATACTACCTATTGCGATCGCTCTCATGTTGGAATTTCTGAAAAGTTTTTGCAGATCTACACCGATCACGACCCCTAGACCCCAAAACTACCATAGTAGAAAAGTTTATCTATCTATCTATCTATCTATCTATCTATCTGTCTATCTATCTATCTATCGGTGTATATCACTTTCTTCTGGACACGATAACTTCCATAATTATGCTCAGATCTTCTTCAAACTTTTACATAAAATCAAGGGGCACAAAATCTTGGTTAAGTTCGTTAATGGGCAAAATCGGACCAAAGGGGTGGAAGTTAGGAGAGTTTTTGTGAAAACAGAAAAAACGCGATAACTTCTAAATTAAAATAGATATCGAATCAGTTTAAAGTTTATACTACTTCTAAAGAATGGGCCAAAAGTTTATGCATGACAGATTTTTGATAAAGTTAAAAATGGGCTCAAGGGGCGAAAAAAACAGGGTTTTGGGGAGAAAAAAAAAATCATAACTTCGTCAATTTATTAGATATCAAATCCAACTAATTTTTTTATAAATGTTCTCAAAATTATCTAAAACTTTTGTACCTAAAAGTTTTTGATAGGAACAACTTTTACCGATGAAAAAAATTTAAAACGAAAAGATAAAGGAAACGAAAAGAAGATCCTCTTATATAGGAATAATATAATGTGATGGATTTGCCAGTTCTTTGATAAAGGCAGAATATATTTAAAAAAAGGCTGCCAAAATGGGCACTTCGCACAAAATTTCCCAAAGTTATCATGATTAAAGAGTTGAGGGTGTATTCAAATATCAAATTGGTTATTTTATGACTCATTTTTAAATTCAATTTTGCTCTCAAACGCATTCAATTGACAGTTTTTTGTTATTTAGGAACTATATAATGTGAGAATTCGTCGATTTTTTGATAAAGGCAAAATATATTTTTTTAAAAGCTGTCAAAGTAGGCATTTCGCACAAAATTTCCCAAAGTGATCATGATTTAAGAATTGAGGATGTATTAAAATAACAAATTCGTTATTTTATAACTGATTTTTAAATTCAATTTTGCTTTCAAACGCATTCCATTGACAGTTATTTGTTATTTAGGAACTGTGTAATATGCCGTATTGGTTAGTTTTTTGAAAAAGGTTAAATATATATTTTTTTAAAGCTGTCAAAGTGAGCACTTCGGACAAAATTTCCCGAAGCGATCATGATTTAAGAATTGAAGATGTATTCAAATAACAAATTGGTTATTTTATGACTCATTTTTAAATTCGATTTTGCTCTCAAAAGCATTCAATTGACAGTTTTTTGTTATTTAGGAACTATATAATTTGCGTATTGGTCGATTTTTTAATAATAAAGTCATAATATATTTTAAAATATGCTGTAAAAATGGGCATTTGAGCCGAATTTCGCTTAAGATGATTTTGATAAAAACCAGTTCCTACATAAAAATAAATTAAAAAATTTTCAAAAGCGGCCAAAGATAATTGTTACACTGGATTTATCTCTAATCATATTTTATTTTTTGTTGTTGAAATGAGAAATCTTCGATATCTACCTCCGCCTATAGGCCAAGCTGACAGGGATTTTTTTATTTTTCATGGATTTAATTTAATAAACTAAAGAACTCAAAACAATCAATGCGCAAAATTGACGAAACAAATGTGTCTCCATTTCAACTTTCTGACCTTAAATACGAAAAGAAAACTAAAAACAATCGTTAAAACGAAAAACAATAACTTCAACTTTTTTCGATAAGTAAAATTTGGAGTTTTCGTGTTCAAGAGAAAAAGTAAATACTTTTTAAAACGAACATTTCATAGAAGATACAGGGTGTCTAGTAAATGACTGACCCATTTTAATGCAAATAACAAAACAGTGGTTTGTGATAAAAATGTGTGGTTTGCTACATTGTTATCAGAATATCAATAAATTTTTAGAAATGCACTTTATTAAAATAGCTCGAATTTCGACCAAAAGATGGCACTGGCGGCAATAGACTGTCGAAATTCAGACATTAGTTTTCATACGCATGATCTTTTCGACTCATTTTGCAGAGTCCAATCTCAGTCGACATGTTGAATCGACTATCGACTCACTTACAGAAATAAAGTTTGTTGGAAGGAAAGAGATTTAAAATAATATTTATGATTGAATAATGTCTCTGATGCTAAAAACCAACAAAACGTACTTTTTAATAAGCATTGATTTTTCACACATTTACCACAAATAAATTGTATTCAAAAACTGTTTTTTAACTGTTTAACCGATTCTCTTTTTACGTACAGTACATTGAAAATATGGGATAACACCGCTTTTTTAAGTTTAAAAAATTTTAATATTTAATCAAAACATTTTTCCGGTAAATAGTATGAGATTGTATTTCAAAAAATTAGTGGTGTCAAAAATCTTTAAGTGATGGATCAAGCAAATTCTTCTTGCCTGTACGTCGTGCAGTGAAATCAGTTAAGTAGTTAAAACAGTGGTACGCAAATAATGTTGGGGCAAGTTCCCTGTCTAAAAAAAAAAGCGGGGCAGTGGCTAAATAAATCGGCACATAAAAATATAATAAAACTTAGAATGAAGGAATCCGCTTATAACAAATCCTGTTTTAAACGTAAAAAATATTGATTTGGACGGAGAAAGTAATATACAAAACCACTTGCTAATATGGAAACCTGACTAAGACGAAATAGGATCTATTATGCTTTCTGTAATGAAATTTTAAAAAGGGTGACTCGCAGGTTGTAAAAACAGATTGCTTTTTTTTCTTTTTAAGCATCCTTCCATTTCAGCGTAGATGCGTTTCCAGACAGGGGGAGGAGAGGGAAAAGTTGTGTGCAAAAATCATCTTTAAACCGTTCGTTGAATTATTCGCTGGTAAAATTCGTTGCTTTCGTAATAAAATTTTCAGATATGTTAAATGTTAAAATATAAATATATGTTAAGATTGAATTCGGTTTTCGAAAAAAACGAACAATATTTCGTTTTAGACATGTTTCCGTCTTAGCAGGTAGATTTGATTGTTATTTGCTCCGTCGTGATCAATAATTTTTTTTTATGTTTAAGACAGCATTTTTTATAGACGAATTCTAAGGTTGAAAATATTTTTATGTGCCGATTTATAAGTCAGTGCTCCGCTTTTTTTTAGACAACTTGCCAATACTATTTGCGTACAATGGCGTATCTAAGGGGGGGGGGCGATGGGGCGAACGCCCCCCCCCCTTGGGCTAATAAAGGGTTCCCAAAAAAACATGCATCACATGGAAATGAGTCGGAGCCTAACTTGAGTCCGGCGCGGTCCGCCCCGGGCCGCGCCTTTAAAAATTCGCAAGGCTCGGGCTAGGTCAGGTGTTCTCGCTTTCAGAGCCAGATCGTGACGTGATCATTATTCTTCTTCCGATTTAGATCGGGCTCAATGGCGGGTTTAAGCGGCGATCGTCCTCCCCCCCCTTTTCCTGATAAAAGTTTCCCAAAAAGACATTCATCCTCGCAGGAAATGAATTTGATCTTATCTCGAATCCGGCAAGGCCCGCACCGGGCCGCGCCTTTTTAAATTCGCGAGTCTTTGGCTGTGTCTGGTCTTCCTGCTGTCAGAGTTGGGCCATCATTTATTTGATACTATCATGATCATTACTTTTCTGCAGATTTGGGTCGGGCCTGACTTATTTTTTTCCAGATCGAGTCTGGCCTTTTAGTCATTCTTAGATGTCTGTATTAGAGATGATAGAGATTCAGTCCGTGTCCGATACGAGCTCGGGCTCTATGCTGGTCTACCAGCTCGGGATCATTTTTTCTGAAACCGGAGAATTTTGTTTTTCGATGAATAGAAAAATTTAAAAGAACTTCTTTTCCCTTAAAAATTACTTATTCCTTTTCAAACCATTATCTTGCTATTTTGATCAAAATGAAAGTGAAGCAGATTTTTTTTTCTATTTTAGTATTTAAATGCTATTTTAAAAGAAAATAGTTAGTCATATCTACACTTACAGATTTATTTTCAAGCATTGCTGATAGCCAACGTTCCGGCGCCAAAGAAAAAAAGGCGGGAATAATAAATTTGTCTTCTGCTTTTTTTTTTTTTTTTTTTTTTTTTTTTTTTTTTTTTTTTGCAGAGATTATTTTGCAATTGGATTGTTTATTAATATTATTTAGACATCTAACGCAAAAAGAATATTTGCTTTTAATTTTTATTTAGTATCCGGTTTCTGAATAATTTAAATTTCTCGTATACACAACGTATACAAGTCATAATCGCTCTTCATATGAAAATAATTCTAGTAATTATCATTTCTTTGGGGTTCTCTGCAGTGCTGAAGCTGTATTCTGCAATTTATGAAGTCACTTTTAGCTGTAAGTAAAAATATTTACCACATTCCTCTTTATCGATAAAGAGCAATCGAGCAATGATTCCTCTGTTCCTATAAAAGTGTTGAACTTTAAAATTTTTAATTTAAGGTTTATTTCTGGATCATGCGTATAGAGAAGGCTCTTGTTATCAAGAATGAAATGGTTATAGTTGAAAATGCGTACTTTTTACAGAAAATTGAAAAATGTTCTTTTAATATGAAAAACTTTCTTTTATTTTTCTTTTATTCCAAACCTTATTAATTTTTTAACGAATCTTTATATGAATGTTAAAAGTCTAAGAATCTATGTAATTATTAATGTTGCTACTGTGTATTTCCTGTAAAATATACTGTTAAATCATTCTATAGATATATATATGCAGTACTCTTTATAGAAATCTTAATTATATAATAAAAATCTGATTTTTTTAAAAATAGTAGAAAATGCGTCGGGCCAGAACTGGCCGGGCCGGACTCAGGCTGAACCTTTGAATTTTACAACGGACTGTGCCAGGCCGAAATAAATTCCCTACGGGCCGGGCCCGGAAATTCCGGTTCGTACAGACCTTTAACCCAGCTTGTATGATAACTATTATTGGCCCGACCACAACTCGTGCACTCTTCTAAAGTCTTCCGTCCGAGCTCAAGTTGGGCTTACATCTTACTTATTGGTTATTTGTCCTCTGTCTGTTCTTTTATAAATTTCAAAGCATTCTTTACTAAATCATAGCTGATTTTTGATATAAAGGAAAAAGCAGTCTTTTATCAATTGAGTATCTTTACATAATTCTGTAAATTTAAAAGTATTCCTAAATAATTATCTGAGTGTGTCCGTTATGGAGCTTTTACTCTACATAGCTTTTATCTTAAAAAATATGTAGACTTTTTTTTTTTTTTTTTTTTTTTTTTGAAAAATCATGTCTACTTGAATCCAAGAGTGAAAAACCAATCCGAAACTGACCCAAACTCGAAAATTACACATGTCAATCTGAATAAAACCCAACACATTGTGCAGCTAAAAAGTAGAAGTACCTGACCCGCAGCAAAAATGATGTAGTCAACTCGACCAACAGCAAAATATAGTAATCAACCAGACCGAAACCTGACCCGCAGCAAAAAAAATTAGAAGTTAACCGCGACACGCAGCAAAAAGCAGTCAACCGGACCCAAATGCAACCCACAGCAAAAACGTAGAAGTTAACCCGACCAGCAGCACAAACAAGCAAGTCAACCGGACCCAAACCAGACCCACAGCAAAAAATAGAAGTTAAACGGACCCAGACCCGACCCGCACTAAAAATAGAAGCAACATGACCCGCAGTGAAAAAAATTAGACCCGACCCACGCATTAAAGTTGAATCTCAAAATTTCAAAAATCGTCCCCCCCCCTCCCTCCTTGAGGACTCTCCAGATCCGCCCTTGTTTGCGTACGACTGTTTTAACCACTTCACTGATTTTACTGCACGACGTGTAGGCAAGAAGAGTTTGCTTGATTCATCTGTTAAAGCTTTTGTACACCAATATTTTTGAAATATAATTTATACTATTTAATGGAAGAAATGTTTAGATTAAATATTAAGATTTTTTAACTTAAAAAAGCAGTGTTTTATCCCATAATTTCAATTTATTGTACGTAAACAGATAATCAGTTAACCGGTTACAAAAACATTTTTAACACAATTTATTCATAGAAATGTGTGAAAAGTCAATGCTTATTAAAAAAGTATGTTTTGTTGGTTTTTATTAAGTATAATAGATATTATTCAATCATAAATCTTTTTTTTTAATCTTTTTCCATCCTACAAACTTTTTTTCTGCAGGTGAATTGAGAATCGATTCAACATGTCGACTGAGATTTGACTCTGCGAAATGAGCCGAAAAGCACATGCGTATGAAAACTAGAGTAATGTCTGAATTACAACACCATTTTGCCGCCAACGCCATCTGTGGGCCGAAATTCGACCTATTTTAAGAAAGTGCATTTCAAAAAAATTATTCATTTTCTAATAACAATGCAGCAAACCGCGCATTTTTATCTTAAACCGTTTCTTGTTATTTACATTCAAAATGGGTCGGTCATTTACTGGACACCCTGTACATGTGCGACCTATAAATATATCAGAAAAAATGTTTTCTATACATTATTAGCATTCATTCCGATATTTTGCTATTGTAACTCGTTTCATCGAACAAATTTTGTGAGATTCGTATTTATTCGCTTCATACTATAAATTTAAATAAAATCAATCCTCTTAATAAAACATTCTTTACGTTCATAGTAGAAAATATATGTCCTGTATAAGATTAAAATGTTGATGTTCCTGCAATTAAAAGAAATATTATTTATTTCTCAAAACTTATCTGAATACCGGACGCAAAGGCAAGAATTAGGAACTGTCTGTGAATGAACTTATAAGCGCATGATGAGCTAATAATCACTTTGTAATTAATTATTCAAACTGCCGTGTGTGACGGTATTATTATTTTGCTTCAGGATCGGCAATACGTTCGCAACACTTTTCTGGTCCCTCTTTGGAATCAGTTCTCCTAAAAGTACAGATTTGGTGGAAGATGACTTCTTTATTGAGACTGTGGGTCAAGGTCTGTTTATGTCGTATCATGTGTCGGCCATCGTCGTACTCATTAATATGCTCATTGCCATGATGACCAAATCTTTTCAAGTTATTGAGGTAGGGAACTATTTCTTTTGAGATCAATTCCCTTTCTTTCAAACTGTGCATGGCAACAGCATGTTTGTTACTACAGCTGCATGTGTGCATGTCTTCAAAAAAGTTTTATATTAGAAAGTTTCTGAAAGGGAATTCTTAGTATTATCATCATTATCTACGTAGTCTGAAGCGGATAAAACCATAGAATAATTTGGAAGTGATGTTTTAAAAGTCCTAGGCATAAAAACTGAAGTTTAGAAAATGTATGTATACACTTAAATTACAATAATAAATTTAAAATCTGGTAGTTATCTTTAATATGCTTCTATTGCAGCAAAAGCATGAAAGATTTGCATTAGTATCTAGAAATGAAACATGCGTGTTTTTGCCGTTTAAATGAATTTATTATTGCCACACTAATTTTACTCCATCATTATTAATAAGTAAACTTTAAGTTCGACTCATCAGTGTATACAATGTATTTATTAAATTTTAAAAGGCATATACTACTTACAATAACAAAATAGAATTATAATCCAACAGTTTCGGACAATAAAACTTGTCCATCATTAGGGAAATATTAAGAAAAATCTAACATGTTACACATATCGTAACGTGTTAGTTTTTTCTTAATATTTCCCTGATGATGGACAAGTTTTATTGTCCGAAACTGTTGAAATATAATTCTACTTTGTTATTGTAAGTAGTGTGTGATTTTAATTAAAGTATTTAAAATATATTGTATACACTGATAAGCCGAACTTATTGTTTATTTATTATAATACAGTGTAATATGTCCTTTTACAATTTAATATTATTGTTTTTGTATATTATGTCATATTATAGATGAATAATGAAGACTTCGATGTTAATGGTATGAATGGTAATAATGAGTATATAAATTATTTAAAATGTTTGCAGCGTCAAGGTATCATCAAGAGTGCATCATCATTTGAATCCTTTCAATATGGTGGTAAAAACCACATAGTCGTATGAAAATATTTATCTCCAAACATTTACAGAATTGAAGTAAAAAGAAATTGTAAACAAGCTTTATGTAGAAAATTTAAATAAGTTAAATATAAAGGAAATTGCATTGTATTCACAAAAGTTTTCATAAGAAATTAGAACGTTTTTATAAGAATGTAATTAACGTAGGTAAGTTTTTCTTATGAAGCTATTGATTTATATATGTATATATAACGAATCTCCAAACCAATTTTATGTATATGTGTACTTGCAATACTGATTTCTGTTTAAAAGATATAATAATCAAAATAAATTAACTTTTATATAGCCTAAATATCATGAACATATTCTAGCTAATATTGCACTTAATTAATATTGTACTAAGAAATAATTAAGTTCCTAAATAAATTTACTGTTTGATTTAGTGACGATTATCGATTTTAACATTTATTCAAGGGTGATTTTGATTAAGCGACGACGCCTAATATGAGCTGTTTCCATTTATTTCTTTTAAAATGATATTTTACTGTTTCAAAAGAAGGTCGTTATCATAATTTAATCCTATTGAAAAAATCATAAGAATAACAAAAATACTTATAACACCTCTTCTGATAGCTTAATTTTTTTTCTGCTTCTAGACACTTGTTAAGTAAAAGACAGAAATCGCATTATACACCGTATCAAGATTAAAATTAAGCTAACATAATATACTTGAAATGATAATCCCTAAATATAGGAACTATAAAAATCCCACGGTATCAAAATCTTTTTTGATAAATAAGAATATATTGTCTTACTTTAAAACCAATTTTATTTTGTAGAAATGAAATAATCGATTTTTTTTTCAATAAAATTCAATGAACATTATAACAATTTTTCTCTAGCTTACATGTTTAATAACATTACGGCATAGTTAATGATTAAAAAAGAGCTTTAATGTTTCTAAGATAAGACTGTATTTTTTTCCACACAAAAACACCAGTTACTTTAATCTGACTTCAATAAGAAAAACAAAAGAAAAAAATATGTATTACGCAAAGTTTATTGATTTTATTTATGCATCTCATTTTTAACTTTTATTGATCTGAACATGAACAATATTTTTTTACTTTTAAAACCAATCATATAAAATCAATAGAGGAATATTTTTAGTACAATCAGCACGTATAAATAACTCATATTGATGTAACTATAAGTGAAAGTAAAATTGAAAAGCACGAAAAATAAAACTATTTCAAAGATTTAGACCAGAAGATGGGAGACAACAACAACAAAAAAAATTATATTTCAATTACCTCGTGTGAAGTAAGTAAAAGTTAACAGAATTAAACTAAAATTACCTTATATAAAACTGTATAATACAAAAAAGGTAAGCCGATTCACTGTATCAAGCAACCCGAATCAAATCAAAACAGGCATTCTTAATCTAATCAATTATACCCCTGGGTATTTTTATATTATCATTAATATCAGTGGGGTTGCACTCTTCTTTAGTCCATAGAACTTCGAAGAATGTTCCTTTATGTTAGTATGCTCTAACTATTATTTTCTTAAATACTGGAATAAAAACAACCTACATAGAACAGACGGGTTTAAAACATATATTAGCTTGGCCTTATGATTGAAGTTAATTCAATTGTTTGTTTTTTAACTTCAAGTTGAAGATTTCGGTAGAAATTTCTTATTTTTTATAATTGCTAAATCATTCTGAAAAAATATAAGTAGGTTATCTTCAAAACTTACACTTAAAAAATTGCTTATTGGTTGTTTTATTCCTTGGAAAACAGCTGTAGAAAGAATGTCAGCACGTGTGTGAAAAAATAGTGAAAAATTTCACAGTTTTTTTTTTTTTTTTTTTTTTTTTTTTTTTTTTTTTTTTTTTTTTTTTTTAAGAAAGAACTTTAATATTTCTCATTTTAAAAATCTTTTTTGTAAATGTTTAGCATTATCTACAGGAAAATTGTATTTCATCTAGCCTTACAACTTTGTTAATTAATTCAAAAGTAAATAAATATATTTCTCTTTGTTTCAAATTTATTTACATTAATCTATATTTTGGTTTAGATAATTTGGAATGTTACTCTTTGTATATTCCAGTGTGATTAAAAAACATCTTTTCAACTGATAATTTCTTCTTTTTATAATGTTTCAAATTAAAGATTTGATATAACACTGAAAAGCTTTTTAGGAAGATTTATGATCCTTAAAACCTATTTTAATTTTATTTTCAGTCCCAACTCTCCGAATAACTAAAATCGATTTTACTTCCTTTTGAAAAAGTTTGAAAACTAGTAACATTATTTTTTTTTTGTCATGATGAAAGTCGCTTATGAATATTCTACATATATAATTTATTGAAAACTTATTTTTAAATCGTCGTTGTTCCTTTGAACATTGAGTAATGTAAGAAAATAAAGATTTTTTTTTGCACATAAAAACTTATTGCAATACAAATACAGGAGATGTTGGTTGAGAAAATAAATTATTAAAATTTCAAAACCTATTCTGAGTAGAAATAAATAATTTTTTTTTAAAATCTGATTTTATTATTAAAAAATCAATTTTCGATTAAAAAATTTGAAAAAATCTTGAATTTAATGTAATAAAACTAACAAATAATAAATTTACATCTAGGAATACATATAAATAACATTACATATCGACAATATTAATGTCATATTCATATGCAATAGAATATAAATATATATTTACGATTATTTATCAAAATTGATTTTTTTTTAATTAAGACTAAATTTATCTCCTAAATTAATTTTTGTAGTAAGTTTTATGAAAATATTTGAGTAAGTCTGCAAATTATAAATATGAACTGCTGAGTATTTGTCAACTGCTATCTTAGAGTATGAACATTACGGAATGTGAATGAATACATTAATAATTATCTCAAATAACCAATTTTTCAATTATGAATTATTAACACCTGCTAAATTATTTTATAAAAAATTCCCACAATTATTATACATATGTACTTGGAGTAATTTATGCCTCTATTATCATTAATTACACCCCCAAATGTATAATATAAACTGATTTTGAAAATTTTTCACATTGCATTCTATAACCCTTCAAGCAGCAATATTTGCTGAAGTAGATAGTATTATAAAAAAAATTTTCATGCAATTATTATTCACCTGAAATATATGTATTTCAGATATCAGTTTTAAAATTGTGTTTTTCTCTCTTTTTTCTGCATATATTAATAAAAGAAAGATGTTTGCATGTATGTGTGTCTGTTGAAAATGGCTAAGTAAATCTAACACACATGGAGGTTTCTATAGAAAAAGGCAGATTGAAATGTACTTCAGAATGAGATGTTTCATCTTTTGATGATTAAATGAGATATTAATTAAAATCCCTCATTGAATGCTCCTTAACGAGCTTCGATTGTCTTCAGTTGAAAATCATTCAGTTCAGATACATTTGACGTTGCTTTTAGGCCTATAGCGGCTACGGCTTTCACCTCGATTGACCCATTATACACAAAAACAGAGACAATTCAGAACAATTTTTATTACATATATCCTTTACATATTTTATTACACTACAAAGAGACAACACACCATCCATGTCCGGATTTGAATCAGGACCCCTCGCTGTGGCACCAGCTGCCGCTACTGACCACGCCACTGGGGCGACCAGTTCAGATAAGAGTCAACAGGAAAAGTAAACATCTCAAACAATGTAAGCAATATCATGGATCATCATACTTCAGAAAATGGAGTCATAACCTCTGAAAAAAGCGGTTAACGGAGTTTAATAGCGCTTATTTTCAATAAAAAATTAATTAAATCTTACTTTCATAAACCCGTGGCATAAGTCCAGAAAACTCGTGCTTTCAAATAAGATAGAATAACCGGGACGTGCTTTCAAACTTAGAGAGAACTAGTGCAACCGTAAAACCTTTCTCAAACCAATTGCACAAATGACTTATTTTCTGTCATAATTAATCAACGCTTTCGATTTTTTTTTTTTTTTTTTTTTTTTTTTTTTTTTTTTTAAACTCGTACGAATCTCGAAAATACAGACATTCAGCTACTAGTATACGCGGTTTTGTCATATTACGAGACAATTGAAAAATGAATTTTGTTTAGAATATCCCACTGTGCGCAGGTTGGGTTTGCTAGTGGAAATTTAACTAGTCGTTAGGGGCCACCGTAATACTTACTATCATAAATATGCATAATATAAAATATGAAAATGAAACATGTGTAAACTAATTATAAAATGCAATGCAGTTCCAAAATAAAATTAAACGTACAAATAAACATTTTTAATACATAGTAATGCTCTATTACTTAATTGCTGGTACTATTTGAACATCTCGTCGGCTTCATTTCGATAAATTATATAAATCGCCAAACTACTTGCAAAATTATGCAAATTGGCACAATTTTTATTTTAAATAACGAACGAACAAACGAATTTAAAAGATTAATAAAAATACAAACAAAAAGTCGAATTAAAAATCACTTGATGATTTAACAAACGCGTGTAACGTATTTAATGTCAAGTGAATGTGACTTTTAAAATAAGCCATACATATATTGGTATATATTGGTATTTAATCTCATAGTTTGGCGATAATTTTTTAGGTCTTCGAGGGGGGGGGGGGGATCAAGTAGTAACAAATTGCTTAAAAGAAGCATCCTTATAACTCCAAAAATGATAATCATATTGATTAACAGTTTCTGCGTCGGATTAAGCTTCTCATATCCAATTAAAATATATGTTTGAATTAAAATTTGAATGAAATGCAGGGCATAAAAAATCGAAGAGTGTGGAAAATAGGATTACAAATACCTTGGCAACTAATAATCCGATTGATTTCATTATTTATGAAAAATTTACGTTTTGTTTTTGTCTTTTATATTTACTAGTTAAAACAAACTATTTCGAGAATTTTTGTATAATTTTCAACAGAACGAATAGTTCCGTATATTCAAGGTTAGTGATCTTCAGTAGGCTTCTTTCCATTGGGGCATACTAAATACACACTAAATTTCACGTCTCTGTCTCAATTTGTTCGGGAAATAGATCTTTTACATACACACAGACAGACGGTTGGCAATTATTTTTCTAAAAATGTTTTTCGGAATCTCCAGTGTCTGAAACGTGTAAATCCGTCATTTTTTTTTTTTTTTTTCATTTTAGGTAGATTTCGTATGAAATACTACCTATTGCATTCTCTCCCATGTTGAAATTTCTGAAAAATTTTTGCAGATCTACGCCGCTTATGACCTCTAGACCCCAAAACTACCATCAGTAAAAATCTTTATCTATATATCTTTTTTCTTTATCTATCTATCTATCTATCTAGACAGATTTTTGATTAAATTAAAAATGGGCTCAAGGGGAAAAAAAAACAGGGTTTTGGGGAGAAAAAAATTCACAACTTCCTCAATTCTCAGATATCAAATCCAACTAAATTTTTTATAAATGTTCTTAAAATTATCTAAAACTTTTGTATTTACAACTTTTGATAGGACCAACTTTTACCGATGAAAAAAAATTAAAAACGAAAGCAAAAAGGGGGGTAGAAAAGAAAAAAATCCATAACTTACTCAATTCTTAAGCAATCAAATCTAATTAAATTTATTTTACATCTTCTCAATAATATCTACAACTTTTATGCTAACAAGTTTTTCATAGGACCGATTCTTATAGCAAAAATAAATTAAACAAAAATAGGAGTTGGAGAAAAAAACCTCAAATCCAAACTGCTTATATTCTGACTCATTTTTAAATTCATTTTTGATTTTAAACGCATCCAAATGGCATATCCTCGTATTTAGGAACTATATAATGTGACGCATTGGCCAGTTTTTTAATAAAGGCAGAATATATTTTTAAAAGGTTACCAAAAAGGGTATTCTGAACAGAATTTCGCGAAGTAATCGTCATTGAAAAATTGAGGAAGTATAACAAATTGCATTTTTTCTGAGTCATTTTTAAATCTATTTTTGTTCTCAAACCCATCCAATTTACAGGTCCTCTTATTTAGAAACTATATAATGTGACGGATTGTCCAGTTTTTTGATAAAGGCAGAATATATTTTTAAAAGGCTGCCAAAATGGGCACTTCGCACAAAATTTCCCCAAGCGATCATGATTAAAGAATTGAGGATGTATTCAAATAACAAATTGGTTATTTTATGACTGATTTTTAAATTCAATTTTGCTCTCAAACGCATTCAATTGACAGTTTTTTTGTTATTTAGGAACCGTGTAATGTGCCGTATTGGTCAGGTTTTTGATAAAGGCTAAATATATATTTAAAAAAACTGTCAAAGTGGGCATTTTGCACAAAATTTCCCAAACCAATCTTGATTAAAGAATTGTGGATGTATTCAAATAACAAATTGGTTATTTTATGACTCATTTTTAAATTCAATTTTGCTCACAAACGAATTCAATTGACAGTTTTTTTGTTATTTAGGAACTGTATAATGAGCATTTTGGTCGATTTTTTTTTAAATAAAGTCAGAATATAATTCAAAATATGTTGACAAAATGGATATTTGCGCCGAGTTTCGTTTAAGATGATTTTGATAAAACCAGTTCTTACAGAAAAGATGAAATTAAAATTTTTTCAAAAGCGGCCAAATAAAGTAGTTAAACTGGGTTTATCTCTAATCATTTTTTATTTTTTGTTGTTGAAATGAAAACACTTCGAAATCTACCTCCGCCTATAGGCCATGCCGACAGGGATTTTTTTAAAACGATTACAAGATTTACCCTCTAGTACGTATAATAGGTAAGTAAAAAGACATTTTTTAATGACATTACACATAGAAAGAATATTTCTTTTGATAAAATTGATTCACTGGAGTCCACTGTAATTTACTAACCGAAATTGTGTGGACGTTTGAGATATAATAAATGCTCTTACTTTCTGAATGAATGCTTCATAGTCTTAAATCTCATTCAATTTTGTAGACTGCATATAAACTAGTAATTCTTTTTATCTCGACTAAATATCTATTTTAAATCCTACAACATAAATTTTAATTTTCAAATAATCATAGCTCGGATTCTATTTACTTTAGTTTTCTGTTTGAACAAAACATGTTCAGTTTGAACAAAACACGTTTGACAAAATATTTTCTTTTAAAAAACATTATTGCAGTCTTTATGTGAAGCTACAAAGCCGTCATATGTTATTACGTGTGTTTCAGTCACAACGTAATCAAAATATGAGTCTTCAGTCACATTGTGGCTATTAGCTGTCATTTGATGACTTCAATTTAATGTTATAGAATGGAGATTGATAATTATAAAGACTGCACCATTGTGTATTGATGAATACTATTTAAACACACTGAAATAGAAAATTAATTACCAAAATAGATATTAAACTAACCAAGTAATTACAAACGTTTTTCTGAATTACTGCATATTTATTGATGTACACACATAAAGGCTTTAAAATAAAATTAAACTCATACATACAAAATGAAATTCTTGAATAAATATATAAATAAGATATGAATATTAAATCAGTATTAGACACAATAAAACAATTCATATCATGATATGAACCCTAAGAAGGCTCAGTTAAGCTTTTACCATGCCATGTTATCTCTGATGGTGAATTCTTTGGTGAATTTTTAAAATCTTTAATCACCCGTTTGTTTTATGATGACTGAAACATTTTTCTATATGATTCAATTGCAAGATTTTATGTTGCCTCGGTCTTAACTAATTTTTTGCAAAATCTGAATAAGACGTTGCACTTTTTCTTTTCATTTGAGATACTATCTCACTATCTCTGATGATATCTCATCTCACAAAACGCGATCAGGGATTCTTTTCCATGTAATACGAATTTCCACATAATGCTTTGTTTTCTTAGAATCTGATAATCAGTCGTAAATACAGAAAATATTTCTTGTATAAAAAAACACTATATGCACTTAAAATAATTTCACACTGTATATCACAGTCGATTTGAAAAGTAATTCGTAATTCTACACAACATTTTGTCTTCTTAGGAGATGATCACTCCCAGCCGGATTTAAGCTAAATTGTTCTTCTGTATGAAGTACAGCTTGCCTTAGAGGAATTTTATTGAAATTCAATTCAGATATGCGAAAATTATACTTCTTCAAGTAATTCAACAACACAGTTCAGAGATGTAAATTTCCCATGTGGGTGAAAAAAGTCCGGCCAGCATTCGAACCAGGGATGTATTGGCTAAAGCCGCCAATGCTCTTCCAACTGAGCCATCCCGGACACGAACACTGGAGGACTATTTCACCCAAATAGTCCTCCATTTATAGATATTTTTCCTTCCTTCTCCCTCCATTTTTAGATATTTTTCACCCACATGGAAAATTTACATCTATTATAATTAATTTACCGATTGAAAAATAGTGTCATAAATTAATCTACAGTTCAGAGATGGTTCAGTTGAAAATAAAGATCACGAGGAAAACATTCCACTCAGCGATGAAAACTCCTCCATTCTTTTTACTTTTGATTTTTTTTAATAATTTAATTCGTTATTTTAAATTAAACATTGTTAATAACCTTCGCAACACCAAGAAGCATGCCGAGCAAGGCCTACACAAAACTAGTGTCCTGCCCAAGAAGTCAAGTTGCCAAAAGTGATTGAGAAAAGTAGGGGGGAAATTATTTATTTCTCTGTTGCCTCCTTGGACTGCTTTTTAGAGGGAAAGAGCAATTCACCTGTAACGTCTCATTTTAAGAACACATACTAGTGATGGGAAAGCATGGATGATACTTTATCTTTTGCGGGAATTTTTTGCAGTCTTTTCTGTAAGAAAATGTGCGTCTTCAGTTAACTTTTTGTATTTTAGTATGAAAGCTATGTATATTATACGTAGAGAATCTTTTCTCTACCAAAGTCATGGTATATTTCTCAATAATTTGCAGTTTGTCACATAATTGAGATATATCGATATCACAAGAACGATAAGATTTATCTTAAATGTTTCAAGACCACAATGGAGGCAAAAAAAGTTACATTCATGGAACATTTATTTTGGTGATATTTTGGATACACTTGCTGTGAGGAAAGTTTCAGAATGGTAGAGGATAACGAATGAATGAGAAGATGGGAGATTTCAATAAAATATTTAGTGTTGGGATATTCGTAAAAATATCTAATTTATTATTAGATCGGGATAGGTTCCGAGTTCAGTATAATTATATTATATGAGCGAAATCGACGATGCAAATCGATAAGCAAAAGACAAGAAATCCTAAGCGACAGGAAACAGTATTAAATTACCTTATCGATTTTAAAATCTCTTTTATCGATATTTTCGCTGCAATTCTTAACGGTTTTGTACGTTTTGCAGCATTTACTGCACTCGCGCTTACCGGTTTTGTTCGCTATTTCGACCCGAAACAATTGTTGCGAGTTTCTGCATTTAATGGTGTTATGCAAAGTTCTTATTTATTTTTATTAATTAATGTTTATAAACTAATATTAGTCGTGATGCATTTTACTGCAGTCGACAGCTCACCAGACCGCTGTCATCAGTGTACGAGTTGACTTACTACTGATGAAATTAATAGTTTTTACTGAATTGTAAATTGTACTGTTTGCTTGCGTTCGCTTTACTTGTCTATTTTGTTCATGAAGATGGCGTTTGCGGACATACTTTTCGAAGTGAAATCAGTTTCCTGTCATATTCCCTACCTCCCCACGAAATTTGAATGATAAATTTTGAATCACCCTGTATACGGAAGTGTAAATGAAGCGTAAACATTAAATCATCTCTTCAAAAGACTCTTCTGGCCATTGCACTTTATGATTTTCATATGTTTATTTACTGACTGTACTTAATGGATTCAAAAAGATTTCACCTCGTTCTTGTTCTTCATCGGAAATTTACTTTGTTATATTACAATTTTCCGTATTACAATCAGCCCATTTTTGTCTGCCTATTGAGTCTCTTCCACCTTAATAAATCAAACAATTATTCTTGATATAACTATCATCTTTTCATTAGGTTTAAGTACAATTTACCACTTGATTTTTAGCAGTTAACGCAATTACACCACTTGCGAGTCATTTTATATAAAAATATGTAGATTAAAGTAATTAATAGAGGCTCTGTTATATGCTATGCAATACTTGGCTAAACTAAACTTAAGTTTTTTTTTCTATCGAGTGAAAATTGTGAAGATCGATTGAATTTTTAACAAAACATTCGCAGAAAGCATTATATTTTTATAGTGATTGTTTTTTAATTGCGCCTAGAATTGCTCGTTTAGTTCTAGAAGATGACGGGGAAAGCCTATTTTGTAAAGAATAGCTTTTAGGCTTTTAAATTGTGAATTTTAACATAGACCACAAAATACGTTCAGGATAGCCAATAGCTTCGAAAAATATTTACAATTAATCTGTAATTATTAATAATTTTTAATAATATTAAGTGCTGATGGATTCTACGGCAGAAAGAGTCCACATGCAATGGAATTGTTCCACAAGTAGAGAAATTGTTTATCAAATAAGCCGAAACAAAGAATCAATGTAATGATGATAATATGCTTTTTGAAACGTCAATCAAATAGTCGATAGGAGTACTTGGATGTAATATTTTATTTCATTTGCTATATTCACCAGGAATATTTCACCAGGAATATTCACCAGGAATATTCACAAGTAATTCATATTATTACTTGCTTCGACACCTGCAGAGTAGTCTTTCTTCTGAAGGTACCCAAAGTGTACTTGATAACTGGATCCCTTCAAAACAACGGGATTTCCTATGCATATTCAGCTTTTTCCTTTTAAAAATGAGAAAGACAACGATGCAATGATAAGCATTTTTATAAAGGGGATGAAATGACAAAAAATGTCTAATTGAAAGTTTAATCGTGGATTAGGAAGCCGGTAATTAGACAACTACTTTTATTTATATATTTATTTATGTCTTATAGAAATAAAAAATATTTGTTAAATTGTAAAAAAAGAAAAAAATGTTTTAATAATGTGAAAAAAAAAAAAACGAATTTTGCAAAGCTAGTTTTGCTATAATTTTGAAATTTAGATTCCATATTTTTTAGAGATAATTTCTTCTTTATACTCCTTATTATGTTGTTTTTCAATCACATCTAAAACAGAGAAAACTTCAAAAAATTCAAAAAAAATACATTAAAAATTTTTAAACCCATAAAAATGTATCACATTTTTACTTATGACTTGAAAAACAAATTGTTTCGTTTTTAAGTATCGCATGTACAAAAATTAATTATTTTTATTTAAAGAAAAGAAACATGCAATTCCGTTAACATGTTTAAAAGTTATCATGACAAAAGCACTAAAAACACTGTTGTGAGACATTGAGTTTTTAGAGTTTTGACTTTGTAGGTATCGCCGGTCAGCACCAAGGTTGAACCTTGGAGCTCAGCTCAAGCTTGACAGTTTCTGCGACCATAATTTTAAGAATTTTCTTATGGTACCAACTATACGACATTCTTCTATGTTCAAACATTATAAAAATGGTAATTTAAGAAAGATACCTTTTCTGACATTATTTATGATCCCTGTAAAGTAATTATTATATAAAAATTAATTTTTTGGACGAAAAAAAGTGAAAATTTATCATCAGAACCAATACTGAAAAATAAAATAGTAATTATTACTATAGAGGGGGGAAACAGATTTAATAATTTTACATTTCTTATCTACCATCGCTTTTACACAATTTCTAAATTATTTCTTTTAAAATGTTAAGTAAGTTTCTTTCCTCGATTTTATTAACCTAATTATCAATCGTCAAGTAAATTTTATTTCCTTCGTTTTCAAATATGAAAAGGACAAAAAGAAAACGAAAAAATCTTTAATTCTTGAAGGTATGTTTGATAAACGGGGTCAGTTCTTTTTCATCCCTGTCCTTTGCATTAATTTGTTAAAAGAATTGTTTAGTTTTTTTTTTTTCTTTATCATATAATTTTAGGATCATGCCGACAGAGAATGGAAATTTGCAAGATCTAAATTATGGATGGGATACTTCGATGATGGATCCACATTACCACCACCTTTCAATCTCATTATATCACCAAAAGCGATATATTACTTTTTAAGAGGTACAAAACGAGTTATTTTTCATATGTGTCCACAGATTGCCGATCTTTTTAGAAGACAGCCTTTTCAACATACAGTCAAAGTAAGTTCTTTATTTATTTACGGAATTTCACTTCATTATTGTTCTTACAGCTTAGTTTCCGTCGAGTATTTTATCTATCTAATTATTATGTGTTACAAAAATATTGAATTATGTTAAATGTATAATATTTTTACAATCATCACTTTTATAAGAAAAATAAAAAGAAACATCAATTTCCATTTAAGAACAAATATACACCTTTACATCTACATCATAAAATCGTGCACTATGTGTTTTTGTGAATTTTGTGAAATAGGATTTAAATATTTAACGCATATATTAATAGCCATTATCTGATTTCTATATATATTTAAATCTTAAAGAAAATCATAGTTTTCAAGTTGTATTGTATGTTATTTTAAGGCTTTAAAAGCTACATAGCTTTTAGTAATAAAGTTAATTAGCAATTTTACCTAATATCATCGTTTGAAACAAATATATTCAATATATTTGCGATATCATTATATTTGAGTTAATTAGACATTGGAAAAAAATATTTATTAATTATTTATTAACTGAAGTTTCTGTAACTGCTAGTCATTAGTATTTCTTTTCATCTTTAGGAAAGCTTTTTCCGTAAAATAATATTAATAATTAAACTACTTCTAATTTGGCATCACGAATTGCAATTTTAATTCATTTTCGTCATAAAAAGTCATTGCAGTTCTGCAGAGCAAATGTTGTATGGTATATTAGATCCAGATTTCTAAAATAATTGAGCCTTTATCGATTTGTATTCATTCATAATGGGCGAAAAGAATATCAAATCTAGGCTTCGCAGAAAGTAATTTTATTTCCACCACTATTTTGAAAAAAATTATCTTCATTGTATATTTCTATTGTATAATTTAGAGAACTGTTTATTGAAAATTATAGATTAGGAAGAAGCCCAGTAACTAAGTTGGTTAGCACTACCACGCTACAGGTCCCTATTTGACTTCGGGATGCATCTGGGCAAGATTCCTTTCCATTCATTAAAAAAATGATTGATGAAATCAATCTTAATTGGAAACTAAACACTGTTGACCACGCGTTATCCTGATAACTTGACCGGAACATATATTCTATAGCGTGTTGGGGCCCATGGTCATAAATCAGGGCTGAACACTGTAGTCCAGGATCGTTAATGGATCCTTAATTTATTGATTCGGGGTACTTGTGGACAATAAATATTTCCTGTGTGACTCGATTGCGGCAAATGCTAAGTCTATATGAGGACGTGAGCTACTTGACTTTGACAAAACTTGCTTTATTAGAAAATCAAATTTCGGGAAATAGCGAAAACTCTCTGACAGCGTCCATTGGATTTCATTGTAAACCAAGATTATACAATGCCAGAAATGTAAGATAAATCTAGTTTTACTCTTTGTTTTTTATATTGTTGTGTATTTCCGATGCAGGTCCACCAATAGAATAAATTGATAGAGAAAACTCTGATTTTTGGGTTCCATAGTTAAAAAGTAACAACGGAACCATTATAGAAGCACTCCTGTGTCTGTCTCTGTCCTGTCTCTGCCCTTTTGCTCGTAAACTATACAACAAGGAAAGTTCTAATCGGGGGAAATAATAAAGACTATTGACCCACACCATAGGCGTAACTAGCGGGGGGGCCGGGTGGGCCGGGCCCACCCCAGACAACCCAGGGCCCCCCCTAGAACTTTAAACTCTTGTGGTAATGTTAGAAGGTAAAAATTTTATTTTTTCGAGAAATAACACATGTCTCAGAGTGGGACGCTAAACTGGCTATTTTTTGCATTTGTCTTAGGTCTATATTTTTCAGATTTAGTCTCTTTTCTCGCTTTTTTACAATTATTTCTTACTTATCGATCACCACCAACAACACATGGTAACAGTATCAGCTTTTAACGAAAACCGGCACTCCTTTTGAAAGAGGACTGCATTCATTTGTACGATTGGAAATCAGCCGAAGGCTAAAAGAAATGGTCATTTCCTGTCACTGTCTCGGGTTTTTCAATACTGCACCATTAGGGGGGGGGGTCTTAATTAGTTACATCTGTTTCTTCCTCTTTTTTTGGAAACGGGGCTGAATTCTCAAATTCCAGGAAAAACACAAAAACACATGCTCGCATGCTTCTGTTGTTAGTTTAGTTGCTGTAGTGCTAAGGTGTTTTTTTTCTTTTATTGTGCGTTTCGCTATGACTGATATTAATCCTCTTCAGAGAAGAAAATTGTGAAAAAGATGGATATACGAGATCATTTTTTAAATCTTTGAATTCCTTCAAACGTTCATTTAATCCAGGTATGTTTGAAAAGTATATAATTCATTTATATTTAGGTTTCTGAAAAATATTAACTTAAACGTTGCAGTTTTCATATATTATCCTTTTGTTAAGTTTGTTCTCAAATCCAAAGGAACTACTTTCAAACAATTTTTAGATGCGTTCGTAATTATGTAAATACGTAGCACCTATTGTTGTCGTTCAGTCTGTTTGTACATCCGTCCGCATATAACAACGCAAAAACTACCCAACCAAATCGTTTGAAATTTAAAATATATAATTATTAAAATCCGATGCATAGATCAATTACAGGGACAATCAAAAGTATTCCGTTACATTACGGTCATTGGGGAAAGAAGTTTCAAATGCATTTTAATAGTTTGAAATTTAAAATATATAATTATTACGTAATTTTGTCGAGTCATTTCAAATTTTATGAAAATCGGATGGATAGATTAATTACAGGTACAATCAAAAGTATTCCGTTACATATTACGGTCAATGGGGAAATTTTTCGAATGCATTTTAATGATGTTATAAAACTGATATGCATCTGTGAAGTACATATTATAATATACATTTTGCATAATCTGCGGTGCAGAGAACATTTGATATTGATTTACAAGGCCAGACAAAAGTATTCTATTACATAATGGTATAGGGAGAACATTGTTTGGTGCGCATTTTAATTGTAATTAACTATTTAAAATTTTATGAGATTGATATTGTTACTGTAGAGTGTTACAAGTTATTTTCTGTATAAAAGAAAGCAGATAGTATTTACAGGGACACACAAAAGATTTTGGCTGCTATACTGTATCCGAAATACTGTGTACTATTACATCAAGATCTGAATAATTTTAAGTTCGTCCGTAATTATATAAATAATAACTAGCACTTATGTTCGTCGTTCAGTCTGTCAGTTCAGACGTCTTTACAATCTATGCCACAAAAAATATTTATTATTAATTTACACGGCCACTCAAAATATTCCCCTACATAATGATGATATACTAGGAATTATTGTTTGGGGCGTGTTTTAATTATATTCAACTATTTCACTTTTATGAATATGGTATACGTTGCTTAGGTGTAATAAAAGTTGTATGTCATGTATATTTACAAAAAAGAAAAAAAAAAAAAAGGTTTTGACCATTATACTATATCCGAATTACCGTCTACTATAACAGCAAGATCTGAATATTTTTAAAACTTCATTATCGTACGAACGCACCTCATTTGCTAGGCTTCATGTGCAATTTCCAACTTGTTTTATTAATTCTTTTTTAAAAAACGCACGAAATAGGCAAGTGGGTAAACGGGAAAAAAAAAGTTATCGGAAAAAAGTGACATAAACTACAAAAGCGTAAAAAAATGACTCGGAAAAAAAGTTACCGGAAAAAGAGGGACAAGGAAAGAAATTACCAGAAAAAAGTGACAAGGAATTAATTGATTTTGGGAATTCATTGGTTAAGTATATGTAGAGGGGATCGGGGGAGGGTCTTAATTTAGGTAAATGTGTTTTTCATGCTGAATTAACTGCTTTCATTCAATTTTTTGACATATGATTACCACCCCCCCACCCCATCCGACCTAAATTAGTTATGGGGTTCTTTTGCTTATTATAAAGGAGGGATAGGTAATTATCTCTCTCTCAAATTAGATAAATCGGTTTTTATCCAGAACTATCCGATGTATTTCTAATTTTAAATATAGATTCTTTCTGATAAGGTAAATCCCTGAATAGTTTTAAGGGTTTAATGGCTAAGTATAAAGAGGGGGGGGGACGGGGAGTAATCCCTCTTAGTTAAATAAATGCCTTTTTACGCAGAATTATCCGATTTATCTCGAATTTTAGTCATAGGTTTATTATAAGACGTATTTCTCATTAGTTATGGGGGTTCTTATGCTATTAAAAAGAGGAGCGGGCAAGCAATTATTTCCCCCTCAAATTAGATAAGTCGGTTTTTATTCAGAATTATCCGATGTATTTCAAATTTTAAATATAGGCTCTTTCTAATAAGGTGGATCTCCGAATAGTTTCAAGGATTTAATAGCTAAGTATAGAGGGAGAAACAGAGGATAACCATCCTTAAATTAAAAAAATGGCTTTTTATGCAGAATTATCAGATTTGCTTCAAATTTTGGATGTCCGGTACATATATCACAGGCGGCTAGTTTCTTAGAAAATTTGACGATCAGGGGATTTCTCGGTAAAGGTTTGCCACAAAAAAGCCCAAGTAAAATAAAAAAGCGAGTTGAATGCAACTGAACGCAAATAACAAATAAAAAGAAATTTTCTTTATTTTTTAATTTAATGATTGAAAACAATTATGCCAGAAAACATAACACATTTTATCGTTTTCCTTATAATTATTACAATTCATTTTGCATTTAAAACTGGTTTATTTATTTATTTATTTTTTACTTGTGAAAAAAGTAATATGCTAAATCATTTGTTGTAATTGTCATTTTAATTTACGCCGAATATTTATCATTTGAAACTGGATTTTTACTGATTAATGTCCCATATTACACATCACAAAATATAATATAAAACATTTAAAAAATATATGTTAGAAAATTTTAATGTACAAACTATGTTATGTGTCACGAACGAATGAACTAGTGAATTCATTAACTTGTAGTAATAATAATAATAATAATAGTTTTTTATTACTAGCTTATGTTGGTAATTAGAAAGTTAATTGTTTAAAAACCTGTAGTTCTTGATAGATCTTCAGTATTTGAACACATAAAAAATTAAAAAACAAATTTAAATTAAAAAAAATGATTTTAATAAAAACAGGATATTTTTTTTTGTTAGGATATTTATAGAATACTGAAAAATGCTATGTAGAAACATAAACCATAGTTTTAAATGCAAACAGCTTTTGAGGATATGTAAACAAATCCTTAAAACTGTTCAGGGATTTTATTTTATGAGAAAGAACCTATTTGAAATACATCGGATAATTGTGCATAAAAACAATTTATCTAATTTAAGGGGGGAATAATCGCCCGTCCTCCCACTTTTTAATTAGCAAAAGAATCCCATAACTATTCAGGGATACCCCTTATCATAATGAATCTACATTCAAATTTTTAAGCAAATGGAATAATTCTGCGTAAAAAGGCATTTTTTTAATTTAAGAGAGGTTATCTCTCGTTCCCCCTCTATACTTTACCATTAAATTTCGAAAATTCTTCAGGCATTATATACTGCGACGACGTACTGACAACTTTAATCTGGGCAGAAGATAGATAGCGAAATCCCATTGTGGAAAGGTATGCAGGAGTGAAAGTGTCTTCATTCTAAAGCTGAGAAGAATAGCTGTAATTGACCTCAAGGAACTAGAAAATGATTTCACTGGTCTAGTGGCAATGAGCTGAGGGGTGGGATTGTTGAGCGTAGAGAGGGAAGGAAGGTAGTTGGAAGAGAGACAATGTGACTGGTAATGTATTAGAGAGTACATAGATGTAAGGTGGCTTAGACGTGCTAAGCGAAATGTAATATTGGAGTGTGGCTCCTATGTAGTTGTAATGTCGTTTCATTTATTTTTTTTATTAATTGATCTATAGTTCTAATAAAGAACTTGAGGAACTAAAAATGTGTTATTGATAAGCTTAACAAATAAACCAACTGAATAAAGAGAAACTGAGGACACGACACCACAATACTAGACATAAGCCTTGTCAGAAAGAACCTATATCCAAAATTTGACACACGTTGGATAATTCTGCTTAAAAACCCATTCATCTTATTTAGAACGGAGGGGGGTGGGGTAATCGTCCATTCCCAAAACTAATCAAACAAGCGTCTTTTCAGTATGAACATCTATCCAAAAATTGAACCAAAACATTTAATTTAGCAAGAAAAACCCATTTACCTAAATTAAGAGCCACCCCCACCCCCCTTTCATACTTAACCAGTAAATCCCCAAAATCAATTCCTTGTCACTCTTTTTTTTCGGGTAACTTTTTTTCCTTGTCCCTTTTTTCCGATAACAATTTTCCCGTGTCACTTTTTTTTCCGCTTTTTTAGTTTGGCATTTTTCCCGCTAACTTTTTTCCTAGATTCAGGATTAAAAAACTATGTAAGTGAGAAATGTTCTTCATTCTTTGATAAGATCTTACAGAAGACGATTCTCACTGTGGATGATTTGAAACGAATTTGCGACATGGTAGCGACAAAAAGGAGGAAAAATGGTTGTCATGCGATCAAAATTCCTTATAACTCATTAACTAATTTATATATTTATTTTTAAAAAATGGCGACTGTGTTGTTTATAAGTAACTCTATCTCCCCCAGCCACTGTTTTGAATCGAAAATTTGATGTATAAAGCCACTATTAGATTCAACAACATTTCGAAAAATTTTTGAACCAACACTTGATTTCCTCCAACTGCTCGCGAAATATCCTCACAACACCCAGTGTGATAGCAAACAGCAATATCCCCCAACTTTTTTTCTGCAGTTCCAAAAAAAAAAAAAAAATCTCCGCTAGCCGAGACTTTTTATCGAGCATTTTAACGAATCAGAGGTAAGCGATTGATAGGAATGGGCGATAAATATTAACGGCTGGTAGTAGTAGTATTGGTTTTCCTGCTATTCCTCCAACTTTTTTCAAATAATTGTAACCTTTTTCTCTCTTTGAACGGTAAAAAGTTGGGGTTAAAATCGGCTGAAAAGTTTGTTGCTCGTAAAGTTTGTGAATCTGATAGCAGCTAAAGACAGAAGAAAGTTTCATCCAATTAGTTTCTTTGATAGATTGTACGTTTTCAGGAATGTATTAACAAGTGAACTTTCCTTTGTGTATTATCAGTTCTAACAAAACTATTTTTACTTTTTTCTATCTTTACGGAAGAAAATATTGGATTCGTGAAAATTTTCGAATTCCGGTTTTTGGCGGATTTACCCGTTTTAGGGATCAGAGATTCCTAGTTTTTAGTAAGAAGAAATTTTCATAAAATGTCTATATGTGTATATGTGAATCAGACTCTGTCTCTATGTGACATAAATTTTGGGGACGCTCTATCTCAAGAACTAATGCACGGAATGTAATAAAAATTTTTATTCAGGTAGTCCCTAATACAACTTGATACTGATTAGTTTTTGTTGCAAATCCCTCAACAGATGGCGCTTCTACGCTGCTTTTTTTACGATTAACGCAACAGCTATATCTGAAGAACTAAGGCACGGATATCAACCAAACTTCAGATTCAATCAGTACTTAACATGAATTGATATTGTATTCGTTTCTGTGTAAATCGCTCAACAGAAGGCGCTGGTATGCTAATTTTTTCACGATTTTTGCAATAGCTCTATCTCAAGAACTATCGCACGGAATTTAATTAAAAATTATAATCAGGTAGTTCTTGATATAGATTGATACTGATTAGTTTTTGGTGCAAATCGCTCGACAGGTGCGCTGCTATGGTGCATTTTTTACGATTTACGCAACAGCTATATATATATAACTAATACAAGGATTTCCTTTAATCTTCAGATTCAGTTAGTTCTCAACATGAATCGATGTTGTTTACATTTTGGTATAAATTGCTCAACAAATGGCACTGCTTTGTTGCATTTTTCACAATTTGCGCAATACCTCTATCTCAGGTTCTCAGGTGCACGAATTTTTATCAAATTTTAGATTCAGTAAATCCATGAAATTAACTAGTTTTGTTCATGTTTTGTTGTCAATCTCCCAATATGTGGCGCTGCAATGCTGAATTTTTCTCAATTCCTGCAATATCTCTATTTTAAGAACTAATCAGTGAGCTTCACCAAACTTCACATTCAGGTATAGCTTGATAAATATTGTTGCTGTTTATGTTCTGGTATGAATCGCCCAACAGGTGGCACTTTTATGTTGCATTTTTTCACATTTCCGCAATAGTCTTATTTTAAGAACTAATGCAAGGAATTTCATGTCTTTAAAATCTTCACAATGATCATAAATTACCATTTAATTTTGGTACTGAGGTAGCAAACTTTGACGCATTAAGGGTGTATTCGAAAAAATGTTTTTTCTCTCTCAGCAGCTCAAAATTTTTCTATACATTTTCAGATTCGTTTGAAAAAATAAAAACATGAAACTTGATGAGATAATTTTTGAAGATATGTTATAAGATGCCGTATGACTTCATTTTTCTCTGAATTTATTAGAATTTGATTTATCGACAATTATTTTCTCAGCATGACCCTTTTTTTCGTTCCTAGATCTCTCGCTTTGAAAAACTCGGTTCAAAAGACGAACTTTGACTGCATTTTTTGTAATATTTTCCGCATTTATCAAAAAATCGCAGTCATGGGACCTAATATAGTTTCTAAATAAGAGAATTTCACAGTTTAGTGCGTTTGAGAGCAAAAGTGAATCTTAAAATAAATCAGAAAAAGAAAGTTTTGGGATTGCCACATTCGACTAGTTACTAATACTATTATTGTTTGGAAATTATCAAACAGTTTACTATAAAACAACATTGTCACACTATTATTGTTTTCCAAACAATAATAGTTTTTACAATTACTGTTTGAAAATTATCAAATATAGATGGGGTCGTGGCCCCCCCTAGAAAAATTCTCTAGTTACGCCTATGACCCACACATTTAAACATTCTTAAACATTCACAAATATATTTAATAAAAGTATATAAGGGGTAATGTATGTTGCTTGAAAAACATCTTTTCTTGATATATCGTGTGGGATATCGTCTGAAAGCTTTCTTAACACTGAACTCAAAAATACATTTTTTTTAAATTTTAGGTATGATATTTTCAGATATATAGTGAAAATTTAGTGCAAAAATATATTTCCCGTCTACTACCCGTCTACTACCCGTCTACTTGCGAATCTACTGAAACTAAAATTATGAAAAAAAATAGTGGTAGTAGATGTTATTTTCAACCTTGCACGAAAATTATAGCGATTACACTAAGTTACATAGTTTTTGAGAAAAGAGCATTTTTCTGTTACGGATAAATTTTGATTTTCGGGCACTCAGAAAACACGTTGCGGAGCGCTGGAGATGCTTATCGCAGTAGAAAGAATAAAAACTTTGTTAATAATTGTTTTCAAAAAAAAAAAAAAAAAACTTCGGAAATCTTCCGAGTAGACATACAGAATGACATGATCGGCATACTCTATATACCTTCGGCTTTTAAAGCCTAGATAATAATTTTAAATGATATATTTTTGCAATGCAGTGGTTCCCAACCTATTATTGGCTACGCACCACCAAGGCATTTATAAAATCACGATCCCTCCGCCCTACCTTACCCCTCACGCATTCTGAAACATATACATATCTTATTATTTAACAATTTGAACTATATTCTTCTTAATGAAGCCTGGAAGAGCTTTAACAATTGCTTATTTCACCTTTTTTAACTTATCAAAGAGATTAATTTCCTGTCACATATGGATGTTAACATATTTCTATAAATGAAGCGATGTATCTTCATTTTTATGCCAAAAAGAATCTTCATGTGTCTTTCCAACTTATCTGAATATTTAACAAATGTGTTATAGAGTACACATTTTTATCTTCAGAAAATGCTTGAAGAGACACTTACATTTAGCATTAAAATTGATAAAATTGACACATTTTAGAAGTCTTAGCAGGGTCCTTCCATGGTAACTTACGTTACATTTAGAACAATTTACTGCAGTAATTTTAGTAATATAACTCTAAAAAATATTCAAATGCAAAATTAACATGACTTGCCAATGAAACCTATCAAAGGATCAATTTGGATGAAAATTACCAAAAAAGCGATAATGAAAATTACATTTTATATCATAACTTACATTCCTTTTTCAGTAATAGCTGTTACCATAGTAAATATAACAACCAACATTTATTTCGCTCTTACAGTATATGGCTATAGGATTTTTAAAGTCATTGATGTTCAAATGTAAAGCATATTTTTTTATTGCATTTATTTAATGGTGGTGGAATTACTGACGAATTTTTAAAAGCCTTCAACATGCAATCTGCAGTGCGAAGAAAAACGATGTTGTTGCCATAAAATTTAAAAATGCTTGGAAAATTTTCTGCCAGTTAACTACAATTTAAAAACAGAAACAGGAACGCAATCTATTAGAATATTTTTTGAAATACACCAATTAATGGATTAAAACCAATTAATAGATATAACATTCACCGTTAATGAAAATAACGTAACTGACATTTTGGAGTGTAATGAAAACGCTCCTGCTTTAGTCAGTTGACATATGGAGAAAACTTGGTCTTTAAAAAAAATGCTCTATAAAAAAGATAAATTTTTTTTATCTAGCAAAAAAAAATTTGCGAAAAATAATATCTCTTCCGAGATACCCACGATTCTGAAAACATCTTCAGAAGTCAATTATTTCCTAGATTTAAATAAGCATTTCTCAAACAAAAATTTCATTTATTGCTCGTAATCTTACGAAACATTGTGAAGTAATTTTTTGCGGCGTGTTAATCAGTTTTCTCAATCAGTTACCGAAGTGAAATATAGGTTTTTTGTGATGCTATAAATTCTCAAGTAAACATTTTGATATTCAAGCAACATGCATTCAAAATTAAAACTGCAGCACTGCAGCATAAAAAGAACATTATTTTATAATATTTATTTCTCACTCAACTATTATTGTCTGGTTTATAATTATAGTATTTACTAATTTCAGCCAGAAAGTCAGAATGCAAATTACATCGGAAGTCCTCCATGTCGCAAAGTAAGATTTTTTTAATGTTACTTTTATTGTCCATTGTAATTATAAACATTCTCTGTTATCACATGCTTATTATTATTATTATTATTATTATTATTATTATTATTATTATTATTATTTAATCAGTTTTAAATTATTTCCAAAGGGCGTTCTAAAAATGTGAAAATATACCTATATAAATCAACACCCAGAAAGTAAAGTTAAATTATAATTCAAAATTTGACCCTTGAAAAATAGATCCAAAAATTGTCCTTTAGATACATAAATATTACTAGAATATGATTTATAAAAGGATCTACTATCAAAACTACTGTTACGATAAACTAGTGTTACTAGTTTCACTGAAAGCAATGACAAGCAGAAAAACATATATTTGTTGTTCTTATTGTTGTTGTTCTTTAAATAGTATGATCCCCTGAGTATCTAACTTTCTAAATATTTTCCCAAATTTAACCCAAGATGTGCTTAGTTTTCTTAATAATCGTTCAAGCACGTAGTGTTTAGATGTATTGTTGTAGAGGAGGAGAGATAATACCAATTCTACAAAAGTTTCCAAAGAATTTTTTATCAGTTAAGCGGTAATATTCATTTTTAAGTCAATAAATATAGATAAAACAGCAAAATAATTTGAATTTTAAAAAGAGCATTACGTTGCTAATTTCCCTTTTACATAACATTTTCAGCTAAATAAAACAAAAAAATTGTTATACAAGAGAGGTCATTCAAGGTGAACTTCAGAATTTTGTTCAAAACTCTGTTGCCAAAGGAAAATGTTTAAACGTAGCCATATCCTTAAAATTAACTACTAATTTGAAATTGAAGGGTCACAAAAACATAATTAAAACTGTGTCGGCTTTCCGTAACAGTCTCGTTCGCTTTGGCAAATTTTGTATCTTGAAATATTTTCCTTTTAATGAAGATGGGAAATTTTATTTTGCATAAAGACTATCATGTATTATCTTTCTTTGGTGGGTAATGGCTCTCATCATAACAACAATCAATGGAAAGATGGAGCATTTTCTTTTCTTTGGAAGTTCAAGATCATTAATTTTTGGCCTTGAATTTTCCAGAAATAAACGGAAAAAATACATTTTTTGCTACGTTCTTTCCTTTTCTTTCCAATCTAAAAATATATGAGGGCCAATTCGCGAGAATTTCCCTCCCCAAAGAAAAGTGAGATGGACACCCATGGTCCCCTTATGGACATCCCATGACATCCCAGACATCCCATGGACACCCTTTATTCAAAAGTAGTTTAAATTGTGCAGTTTTGACAAACATAGTAAATTAGTGTAGAAACATACATTCTAATTTCAGATATGTCTAATGTCTACCTATCAAAAATATGCATGATTTTGTCAAGAAAATGTTGGTCATATTTATTATACCCATTTGTCAGCAATGTGAACTGTTTATATGCTAAGTGAAGGCATACACAGGACAGTGCAATGCAGAGTCGTATTCCTGAATTTTCTACTAAGCCAGAAAAAATATACACGCATTAGACATAAATTATTAAACACTTTCCAACACTTCCTGAATATTTTTAAAAAATTCATTATTTAGGGAAATAAGGTAAATAAAATAGCTAATTAAATATTTTAGAAAACGTATAAGACATTTGAAAAAATAATTCCAGCAGTTACCGTCTATAGCAAAATATGTATTACAAAGTTTCTGAACAGCCCTGTCTTTGATATGTAAGTTGATATATGTACTATACAATAAAAAATTTAGTTTAGCCAGTAAACGCATCAAGTTTCAACACAAGTTGAAATTTCTCTCTCCCCAATTCATATTAATAGATGGAAACATACTTGAATACTTTTGTAAAGCCCTTAGTTTGTCTAATACCTTTATTAAACGTCACTCTTTCACTAAATTTTAATTCAAACTGGAACACTTTTAAAACTACTGAAATCACATTTCCGAAAAGTATGATCCATATACGGCCATATATCCATTTTTTGCGTGCCCTGAATATAATTATATCTATATTCTGTAAAAATTCCATTTTAAATTGAATGCAGTACAGCGTAAAAATGCATAACTCGTTTTGAAACCCCTTTTAAATCATTTGCGCTCATATTCAGTAAACCTTTCGAATTTTTTGTTTAGACTTGAATATGAGCTATAGCTGTTATACACACCATTATAGTGAAACATAAAAGCTCATATAATTAGAATGCATTTTCAGCAGTTATTCAGCAGCATTTCAAATGCAATGTAATATCTGAAATTTTTGAGTTTCTCTGTAAGTTCTATTCACTTCGTGTTATATATGAAATAACTTACAGTAAACTTCAGCGATGTATATTAATTTCAGAGTATATGAAATAATTTAACATAATTAAAATACCCCGCAAACAATGCTTCCCCTGTATCATTATGTAACGAAATTATTTTGTGCGCCCTGAGGATAAATAATAACTATTCTTTACACCGTATATTCTACAAAATGCATATTTTAGTGCACTTCATAAATGCTTATCAAATGTATTATGTTTGAAAGCGTTAACACGAATAAAAATCACTTGAAACTATTTTTTCCCCTTGGTCGTAATGTAACGGAATAGTTTTAAAAGCCCCTGTCAATGAACTAGACAGTAATCAGGAAATATTAGAGAGTGTTTCATGATCTATCCGTGGCGCATGATTTTTTGTTGATGTTGTTTAACATTCCAACTAAAAAAATATAGCCAGTATGTATATAATGTATGCTAGAACGTATGGCTAATATCTATATAATAATCTAGTATAAAAACTTTTTTATAAACATTTCGCTTATTTTAATTTAGAAAAATCTTAAATTTCAGGTCGTCAAAGTAGTGTTGCCCTTTAATACTGCATGTCTTTTCTTTTGATTTCTTGTGGAAATCATGCTTTCACTTCTTGAATTGAATTGCATTTGGCCATAAAAATCTTTTTTTTTTACTTTTTTCGTATTCATTTTTCGCAGATTTCTTTCCTCTTATTATTTTCGCACATGAAGTCCCTGGGGTGGTTACCCTGTTATCTATTTATGAATCGAACTTACTGTATTTCTTTAAAAAGATTTTGAGAGTTTGTGTTGAAAGATTTCCCTTGTGATTATGTGTTTATTCATATTTTAGCCGTCCGTCAATAACGTATAAGTTTTATAAATCACATTTTGGCATATATATTAGCTATGATTTTACATCTGAATTCTGACTGTCAGATAGACGTGGGCATTATTTAACATAATAGTTTAAAAACACTGTTATTACTTTAAAGTCTGTTTTTGTAACATTTTATAAAAATAAAAAAAAAAACTCCATTAATTTTAAAACGATTTATCTATTTTCCTTGCTAAAAACTGAAAATAAGAAAAAAAATATTTTTGCTTTATTTTAACTTTATATTGCTATGAAAATAAAATTGCAAAATCTTTAATTTCCTAGCTTTTAATAACGTAAGAAAGGGCGAAAAAGTATACTATTGCAAAAGAGTAAAGCGATTCCCATTTTATCTTTAAAATTGAAACCCTGAAACGTTCAACCGTCCTGTGAATGAAAAAGAAAAGCCAACAGTCTAAATTATTTTCATTTCATTCATTACTCTTTTCACCCCCGCTAACAATAACAGAGACGTCCGTGAAGAATCCATTTGTTTAAACGCCGCGGCAAACTCTTGTCCTCATTCTGGTGTTAGGAATAAAAATTACTTATCACTTATAATTATTTGTTGGTATCAAATAGTCTATGCTAGCTGTTAAATATCCAAATATTATATTCTCTGCATCCAGGGCCCGATTAACCTCTGAAGCTATGGGAAGCACAGTGTCAATTCGGGGTCCCCTTTCAATCAGGAAGAGCTTTCTAAATTCGACACATCAGGAAATTTACCAATGCTACAAATATTATTTCAAAATGTGGCTCATTTGAGAATCACCTATAATCCTCTAGATTCCCCTTACACAAAAGTTGGATAGAATCAAGAAAAATGTGCCAAAATTATTCAATAACAAAAATGTAAATTAAATAAAAATATTTAAATAACAAAAATTATCATTATTTTGAAATATTTCTTTCGATTTTGGCAGCAGTTTAAAGAATTAAAATTTTATATAGTGCATGCCAGCCATATTCAGTAATATTCAAATTCAATATCCCAAATAAACATCAATCTAACATTATAATTGCATATCAATAAATTCAATGTAAAATTTCGGGGACCTGTTTTCTCAATTTAGGGCCCCTTCAAAATGTTCCAAGGGAAGCACGTGCTTCTCATGCCTTTTCGGTAATCAGGGCTTGGCTGCAGCATTACATCTTCAACTTACAGTTTCGATGCCAAAACCATTTAGTCACCTCTATGAGAGATTACAGTTACTTGTAACATGTGGTTGTGAAATTGTTATATCGTTCTAAAAATATATTATTGCTTTGAATATGTTGTTTATTTAGACTGGTAATATTAGAATCTGATATTTTACATTATCGATATAGGAGGTAAGGTTTTTCAAAGTTTGTGAAATAAAATCGCGCATGCTTTGGTGGCTGAGCTATTTTGAGGTAATTTGTAAGTTAGCATTGCGTTTGCTTTGGTGGTTGGGAGTATTTTAAAGTGAAGTAAAGAATTTTTTCCATTGCGTGTAGAAGTATGTCTGTTGATGCTATATACGGGTGCGGTGAATTATTTTCTTTATTGCACTTTTTGTCATAACTATAACAGGTGGGTCAAAAAGTAATATCCTTTGATTTTTTATGACTGTAACAAATATATTACTTAAACTGTAATTTGAAATCACATTCAAAATATTACATCATGAAATAGGAAAAGATAAATATTGCAATAAATATGTAACTAATGTGTATACATATGTATTATACAGAAAATTACGTTTAATTCTACAAAGTTTGCCATAAATTATTTTTACACATGTATGTTAGTGAGTAGAAGATTATTTGTATGCATTGATCTTTAACCATTGATCGTTAAACTTTGTGACTTGTAAATTATTTTACAACTCAAAAATAAATATTAAATTGTTCAGCAATAGAAATTTTTTAATGATTTTAATCTGGAACATTTCTCAAAGTAAACTGCAACTATTAATTTCATTAATATGGCTGATTTTTTTTCTAAAAATCTTTCTTTGTTAAAATACATAATTTTATCTGTACAGATATAATTAAAATATGTTGTACCACGATATTATATGTGCCTTATATTTTAATTACTATAAGAATTGAAAAGAAATATGCATTTTATATGCAAAAAAAGCATTAGAAGTATAATTTCAACATCATTTGTTGTTGTTGTTGTTGTTTTATTAATTGTCCATAGATATTGGCGTCGACCAAACATTTATCAACGAAGTAAGTCAATGTATGAAAAGACTTGATAACTGGTTGTTCGTTATTTATAATTTAGAACTTAAAATAGAGTAACTGGATAGTTTTTAAAATTTTTAAAGAAAACGAAAGAGAATAGATGTGATACAAAACAGATGAGGCATATATTTCCATAAGTTCTAAATCGGAATATTTACTTACGTCTAATATACCGTGATAAGTTCGTTCCTCTGAAATATGAGAAACCCGCAATCGTCACATTAGAGTATTATATAAATAGATTTTTCAAATAGGATATTTTTCCTCTAAATATAAACAAAAGTTTACTGGAAACTTTAGATCAAAAGCGCAAAAGTAAGTTTAGGTTATAACAGGAAATAAGCATATGCAACATTAACCGTATGGTGAAATGTTTTATTTTGAAACAGATTATTTTTTCTCCATAAATCTCAAAATATCTAAATTAAATTTATACAGCATTAGTATCTACATGATTAGTATATTGTTTTATAATTTCAAAGCTAATGTATAAAATGTTTTAAAGGAATCCATCCCACGGGAAAAGGTGGGGGGGACGAAATTCGGCAAAAGTGACTTTCGACAATCAACTCTTTTCAAAGAATTAGTAATCGTATTTTTTTCAAAACCGAAGACTTATTTCAAAAGTTAAATTATTGTGCCAATAAGTAATTAAATATTGAAGTAATTATTTAAACAATGATTTAAAAATTTACAGTGCATACATTAAAAGTTACTGTCTGAATACGAAAAATGCCTCGTTCGCCCACACTCTCACCTATTTATTACATTACATGGGTTTATTGGATAGAAAATATCTTGTTTATATCTGGGGGGAACATTTGAATAATTGGGACAAAGCAGCGTTTTCCGCGGTTTTTAACAGTAGAAGTGCTAACAGCAGTCATTTTGACTGCTATCAAACATGTAAAATTCGTTGAAAACCAGACATTACTCAAAATAGATATATAAGTTAAATAGATAAGTTAAAAAGTTTTAAATAAACATATTTGTGTATATTTTATTCATAAAACTTGAGAGCAAATGTCCGGCGCTTCTAGTGTTAAGGAAATTGAAAAAAAATGTCTTATATTTGAAATAGTGTACTGCACTTGCTATTAAGTGTACAAAAATGCCCTAAATATGAAAATTGAGAAAATTTTTTTCTTCGTAAGATTTTAAGTAACAAGTAATAGGCTACGTAATGGGTCTAGAGATATAACAAAAATGTTCCAATGTAATGTTGTTTTTGCCCTCAGAAAATTCCCCCTTGAGATGTTTTGTTGGAAAATTCGGTTTTTGCAAGCTGGTTTTAGTAAATGGGAGTTGGAGGAAAAAAATCTTCTACCAAATTCTTTGCAAGGTAACACCTTTTCTTTTGGTTACTTTTTATCTGCACAAAGAATTTTATTTTGTAAAAACTTTTATTATAAATATGTATGCATGTATACACAATAGTACCTCGATTTTCGAAGGCAATACGTTTCAAAGAATTGTTCGAGACCTGAAAGGTTAGAAACCGAATCAAATTTTACAACAAAAAATAAAGAAAATTCGATTGATTCCACCTCCCGAGTTTCTCATTGCCAATAATAAAACGCCATACGCATACCTTTAATTGGTAAAACTGTTCATGATGTCAGATTGGGGAGACAGGTTTCGTAAGGGTCCTGGAACTTCAAGGCCAGTAAATTCTTCGGTACCAATATTTTCTTGTATATTATTTCTACTTAAATAAGGCAAAATTTTGCGTGATTGAAAAATATTTATTTTACTATAAAATATATACTGGTATTTCACCTGGAAAATAACAGTACTCGTGCGAACCCAGTGAGAAGAAAGCATATTTTTGGTCTTAATTTCTTAAAATAATTGGGACCACTAAATGAATACACTACTTTTTAATCTTCTAAAATTCAAAAATCCGTTTTCATTTGGATCACTAAAGCGTAACTATTATATATTCTTCGCAAACCAAATAAGAAAGAAAAAAGGATAGTGGAAAAAATGGCAGTGAATTTCGGTAATCCTGTTATCACTGTAGCTTATGTATGATGTTCCTTGTGTCCAAAAAATGAACAAATAAATAAATAAATTTGGTCTTTTTGATAAGTGTGTTCGATTGGTCAAATTTGTGATGATACGTTCACAGTGTTCGAAGACCAAATCCAGTCTTGTTCAAATTTCTTGTACAAGATTTTTTTTTAACTGAAACTTTTCATAACCGAGGTTCTGCTCTATGTACAAATAATCTGTGTAACATCGGCAGTTGAAAATCTGTATAAAATAATCACAGTAAAATAGCCACCTTTTGCAAAATTTCATGCATTTATTCCAAGGAAAGAAAATTAAAAGAATTCATTATAAAATTAAAAAACTATTAAATGTTTGTGCTCAATACTCATTTTTTAATAATCGTTTGTTTAGATTTAAACTAATTACCTTCTAAAAATTCCCTTTAGGTTCACCAAGAACCAAATGGAAATCCTCACATGGGTTTTAATATTCGACCAAGTGATATCAATTACCAGGTAAGTGAAAATTACTTTAGTTTTGCGATTCATTAAATTAGAATCAAATTCTGTATTCTTCACTACATTTTCATAATAATTTAATTGCTATTTAGTATGTATTTATTGTAAACTAACATTATAATAAGCATTTTATTAAAAAATCTTTGGATTTTCTCAATGTATGATCATCAATAAATTTTGTTAAATCAAACTATATTTTTGAGGGCGATTTTAAACATTATAAGAAAAAATGCAAAATAATTAATTTATCATAACCAGTGGATCATTCAACTTTCTGACAGTTTAGCAAAAAATCAAAATTGTAATGCTGTTTTTCTGTACATTATTGGGTTAAGGAAAAAGCCATTTCGTTTTTTCCCAATAGATGGCTTTAAAATCGAATATCTCGAATACTCTTACTCGATTAAGCCATACTATACAGCGTTTGAAAGGCAATAACCTCTAAAAAATTCTAGATGTAAAGGTAGCGTCATCTGTTTAATTAGTCAAAATGTATTGCGCTTTAAAAATGGATATTTCAGAAGATTATTTTCGTCACATTTTGCTTTTTTATTTCCGGAAAGGGAAAAATGCGTCACAGGCTCATCAGAAATTGCGTGGTGTTTATGGTGATCAGTGTTTAAGTAAACGCCAGTGTCAGAATTGGTTTGCTCGTTTTCGTTTAGGAAATTTCGATGTTAAAGATGAACCTCGCTCTGGTGGACTAATCGTTGAAAAAGTCGATGAAATTGAAAAAAATATCGTGGTAGACAAAGATATTTTTTCCCGCGACATTGCTACGGAACTAAACATCGATAATAAAACAGTTTTGAGCCATTTACATAAGATTGGATACCTAAAGAAACTCGATACTTGGATTCTCCATGAACTCATAGTGAAAATTTTAGACACAGGGTTTCCATTTGTGAATCGCTATTGAAACGGAACGAAATCGAGCCATTTTTGAAACGAAAGATTACGGGCGGTGAAAAGTAGATCACGTACGAAACAATGTGCGAAAAAGATCGTGGTCGAAGACCGGGGAGGTTTCACAAACAATGGCAAAGCCAGGATTGACGCCAAGGAAGGTGATGCTGAGTAAATGGTGGGATTGGAAAGGAATTGTTCATCATGAGTGATCAAACCTGGTCAAACCATTAATTCAACTATCTACTGTGAATAACTAATGCGATTGAAGCAGGTGATTAAAAAACCCGGCCAAAATTGATCAATAGGACAGGCGTTGTCTTCCATCATGACAACGCTAAACCACACACATCTTTAGTCACTTCGCAAAAACTGACAGAGCTTGGCTTGGAAATTTTGATGCATCCACCGTATAGCCTGGACCTAGCTCCGACCGATCACCATTTGTTGCACTCTCTGCAGAACTATCTTAATGGTGTTAAGCTGCCTTCAAAATAGGCTTGTGAAATTTACCTTGTTCAGTTTTTCGCCCAGAAAACTCAGAAGTTCTATAGTGATGGAATTATGTTTATCCAGAAAAATGGGAAAAGGTCATCGAACAAAACGGCACATATATTATTGATTATTTTTTTTAAATTTATATAAATAAATTCACTTTGAAAAATACAAAAAAAGCGAAATTACTTTTCCCCAACTCAATATTTTACATGTTAAAAAAAAGAGATGATTCTTTCAACATTATATCAAAATAATTTAATCACGAATATGAATTTATGGGATTTTAATCAAAGTTTAAGGAATCAAAAGTGCACTAAATCAATAGAATTGTATTACTTCAAATATTAATTATACTGAAGAGGTTCCTCGAGCTTAATGAACGTAGCACAGGCTTGTTCGTAAGAGAGTTAAAAGTTATTAAATAGTAGATTTAATTAGCTCCACCATCCTGCAGAGGTATTAAATAATAAATATATATCTTAATTATTCATATGAAGCTCTGTGTAGTATAATAAAAATGTAAAAATAGTGACATTAAAGTTTTTTTTTTTTCATCACTTTGATCCCATTTCCCATTTTTTCTATTGGCTGTTACTTGCAATCCTCTGTTTTTCTTTAAGTCAATAAACCTTCAACTTGAATCTCCCATTATTCCAATATATAAGTGAACAAATTTCCGTCATCCTTATCACTTTGGGCAGTAAGCTATATGCTACCGAAAACTGTATGCTTAAAATTTAAAATAATTGGTGGTTTTAATATTGATATTTTTACATTTCTAGATATATATCTCGATAAGTATTTTTCATTAAAATAACACATATTCGGTTTTTTATCATAATAATATGTTAACACTGATTTATCTCATATAATATTCTATTTAAAAGTTTATAAATATTGATTATTTATTGCTTTTAAATTATTAGAAGTGGGGACTCGTCATTTTTAGGGGGGGGGGGGGGATGATAAAAGTTACAAAAAAAAGCAGTGTCAATGATCGCATTTTTCTCCTATCAGAAAATGAAATATCCCATTTCTCTTTCGGAGGGAGAAAGAAAAAAGGGATAGTCCATTTTCCCATAGGGAAAAAACATAGAAAGAGGAAAGAGAAATAAGATTTTTTATTTTTTGATAGGGAAGAAAAGTGATTATCGACATTGTTTGAAAATTTTGTCACATTTTTTTCGAAAAATATCAGGAGACTCCCACTTTTTTTCGTTTCCATGTTTTTGTACATATGTTCAACTACTGAATGTTACATTTCATTTTATTCAACCGTGACGCTTTTTTTAGATAACTATAATTTAAAGTTGCAGATTTTGAAAATTTTGAATATTTAACAGATTATATCTGCTAACCGCAGCAATATCTCCATGCAATATTATATTTTTTAGCTTTTCCTAGTAGGACACTTTCATATTCTATAAGAAAAAGTTTGGGGTACTATTGCTTAAATAAGATATTAAGTGCGGAAAATGGACAAAAACGTTATTTTGATTATATTTTGTGGCAACATAACAATGTAAAATAACAATGCCCCATTGAAACACTAAATTTTAATAAGCAGGCAGTGTTTATGCTAAATTTTGGCATAAACTAACAGTTTGTGGCAAAAGAATTTTGGGATGTTGCTGTTTGCTAGAGATATAGCATTCCACACATACTAGCATTTCACTTTTCTGGAAAAATGACATTCGTAACCAAAAACTTTGATATTTTCTATAGGAAAGAGGAATTTTTTTCAGGGCTTCAAAATTGCACATTATTCATTAAATATGATCTACTTCAACATAAAAAATCAAGCAAATAAAAAAATACAACTATCGCACTTTATCTGATTTTCAAAATAATAGCTGTTAAATGTCGTTGTTTAAATAGTTAAAGTTGTGGATTTTCTTTAATCCGATGCATATTTATAAGTCAAGTACATGAACTCAGCTTTAGATTAACAATAAATTTTTTCAACATAAAAAAAAATGGGACACACGATGAAAATCACAAAAGAAAATTAAACAATCCTTCCTTTAATTCTTTACTTTAAAGGCCGGCTTTATTAGAAACTCGTAATGAACTTCTGAAAATAATGAACTTTTCATATATAACTAGCCTTAAACTCTCTTAAATCACTGTTCAAAATGTCTAGATAGTTAGAACACTAACTCAAACATTTCACTAAAGTCTTAAACAACATATTAATAAACTTAACTTCTAAATCTCTTTAACTAAGTAAATTCCGGTTCTTAAAAGAAATTTTATTCTAAGTACTAAAAATACAATCTAACCATTTGAGAAAAACTTCCAATGTGACCTATATTCCAGATAACTTATTTTTTTTTATTTATTACATAAAAGTATGTTTAAGCTGAACAGTATATTACAAAAAGAGTAAGAAGTACAGTGGTGGTCAAAAGTTTCCGGCTAGCAAATATTTTTTAATTAATTTGTAAATATACTCATATAAAGAGGAATCTCAAAGTGATACTTATACATTTCATTGGCATAATAATTGGGAACTTATGTATGGAATAACAAATAAATATAAATAAATTTAATGAACAAAACTAACTACAAAGGAAAACACGTTCTGAAAAGTTGTCGGCCATCTTCGCAAATTTGGAAAAAAAGGTATTGTAATAGAAAATATCATAGATCAACAATTAGTATGGTATTATATTTACAATTAGTATGGTAAGTTTTTTCCACACTTCTTGCAATTATTTCGAAATTTCTGCTGAATTCGAATGTTTATAGTTCCGCACACGCAGAGATGGGCAGTATCGAAAATACATGTATTTGAAATACATTTTCAAAATACATTTGTATTTTGTATTTTGTATTTTAGCCTCACTAAACGAAAGTATTTTGGTAATGTATTTTGAAATGATTTTTTCAAGTATTTTGTATTTTGAAAATACATTTTATATTCAAAATACATTTCTCTAGGTTTCCAGCTGCTTCCTTGAAACCGCAGATGTAAAATTCATAAAAGAATAATACGAGCCTTCTGTTTTGTTTTGTCTTATAGGGTTCGTTTCTGAAAGTTAATGAAAACATGCTTTACAACTACTGATACGATAAGGATTAGAATCAATGCTTCTGTTTTGCTTAGTCATTTTTGCTGAACTGTTACAATTCTAAAGTTCTAGATTTTATAATTGTAACGTTTCTTAGTGAACGACAAAAACTACTGTGTGATAAACAGGAAGAATTACTTAGATTTTTGCTGTGTCTAGTGTTTTTTAAAGAACCATATAAAAAAAGTAATGTAATAGTAGAAAAGAAATGTAATTTAATGTTTGTTTTGAGAAAGAATGCCTGATATTTTTCCAGCTTCAAATGAAAATGCATCAAAAGAATTACTGTATTGCGACAGAACACGTTGCGCTATACTACATGGGAAGTTTTTAAAAAATAATTTCAGTTGATAATAATGGCAGTTGTTAAAGTAGCATGACAAATGCGTAAAACAAGATCTATCATTACAAGTGGAACTTTTAAAGCAACAATCAACTTTAAAACACATCTAATGGCAAGATTTTTAATTTTATACCGTTATACATTGATCGAAACATTATTTTTCTAGTCCTTTTGTACCTATTTTATCAAAGTTCGGGTAAATTTTAAGTTACTCGCGATATTCATTTGCAAACACGAATTTTATCATACAAGTAGTTCTATTTATTGATATGCAATTCAGATTTTCATTAATTGTATTTACTATTGAGTATATCGATCATTGGATTATATACCTATGTCCTTACTGGAGATACATGTTTATCTAGCGTGACTTCGCAAGTATTTTTTTTTTTTTGACTCATTTTATGTTTCATTTTATAAAGTTTAAAATAAAATAGAACAATGAAAATATAAACTAGTATCGGGCCAAAACAAAAACTGCTGTACGAAACCAAAGTTTGGTTCTTTTTTGAGTTTCGATTGTAAACGGAAGTTTAATAGATGAAAGTTTTTAATGTCAATGATAATGTTAATTTGTTTAATTACAAAATTATCCCCCCTTTAGAAGAATATTTATGATTTTCAATATGCAGGCATGTGCATACATTTGTTTAGATTAAAATTTACAAAAGATTAATGAAACATTATTTTGTATTATGTACAGATTTATAAGCATAGAAATTTATACATTACTAATTGTGAAGTTATTTATGTATCCTAAGTATCCCGAGAATTTATGTATCAACCGATATCAACGTTCATTGTTCAGAAATTTTCAAAATGTTTAAAATTTAACTTTGCAAATTAATCAAAAAAAAATCAACAAATTATTCTTTTAGAGAAAGCAGTATTTTCATATTTAAATAGCAATAGGAATTTTTAATTTGCAATCATTATTTCAAATATAGCATGCTTATGTTTAAATACATCTTTACAATAAAACTGACGGAAAATTACGTTATGAGTATTTAAAGTATTTTTAATAGTGTCGTGAGAAAGGGGGGGGGGAAAGGGGGTGTTGCCCCGGCCGCGGAAATTGAGGGGGCGCCAAATTTATAGTACCAATGTTATTTTTGGCCTGTTACAAGGAGACGTTTTGGGTAGGAGGGGGGTGCGCCAAATTGAAACTTTGCCTGGGGCGCAGTTTTTTCTTCGCACGCCCCTAATTTTTTATGTAATGACTCATTCAAGAGGGTTTTCAAAACAGACCATGACGAAAAATGATGCATTGGTAGAAGACATTTAATAAACACAAAAAACATGACTTTTAAAAAATTAACCTAATAAACTTATTTGGTATCATGATACCCCAAACGTTCTATTTTTACACATTATGATATTTCTAAGATTTAAACGAAAATACTTAACATGTTTATTTGATATTCCTTTTTAAATTATTTCTTATTTATTATTCATAAGTAGCATAATTGTATTTGCGTAGTAGTATTTGAAACATTAACGAATTATATTTTTAACAAACCGAATTATGTCTTTATTATTATACATATTGGTGGATATTTAACCTACGAAGGATGCTGTACAATTCTTTTACATATATGTGTTTATGTATACGTCCAAGAATAACTATTAAACTGCCGTTTCGAATTTTACTCACTCGCACTTTTTTTACTTTTCTGTATCTTTACAACAACTAGTCGTTGGAGGCCACCGTAATACTTACCCATCATTTATATGCATAAGAAAACAAAACATGTGAAAACTATTTATACAATGTATTTCAATTCCAAAACTAAATTTAAATATTTTTAATACGCATAGTAATATTCTATTAATGAATTGCTGATGTACCAATTTCAACAAATTATATAAAACGCCAAGCTACTCAAGTAGTACCGAGTTGTGTAAAAGAAACATCCTTATAACTCCAAAAATAATAATCATATTAACTAACAGTTTACTGCGTCGGATTAAGCGTCTCATTTTCAATTAAAATATACCTCTGAATTGAAATTTGAATGAAATACAGGGTCATGAAAAATCGAAGAATGTGGAAAACAGGATTACAAATATCTCGACAACTAATTATCCGATCGACTTCGTTTTTTATGCAAAATTTGTGTTTTTTATTGACTTTTACATGCATTCCTTAAAATAAAAAAAATCGAAATTTTTTATATACCTTTCATCAGAACGAATTTTTCGAGAATCCGGAAAAAATAGTTCCGGATAATCGAAGTTGCTTATATTCAATAGGCTTCTTTCCATTCTTACATACTAAGTATATACAAACTTTCAAGTCTCTATCTCAATTTGTTCGTGAGATAGAGCGTTTACAGACAGACAGACAGACGGACGGCAAATTTTTTTTTCTAAAAATATGTTTTTCAAAATCTCCAGTGTCGAAAACGTGTAAATCCGTCAAAAAAAATTTTTCGATTTTCAAAACGATTGCAAGATTTACCCTATACTACGCATGATGGGTAAGTAAAAAAAGTATTTGATTCGTGAAAAAATTCGACTTCAGATTGTCGACGGATTTATATTTTTGAAGGTCCTGAACACTCACGGTTTTTAGGAAATGTCTATTTGTGAGTTTATCAATGTATGATACAAATTTTGTGGGCCCTCTATCTTAAGAATTAATGCACAGAATGAAACAAAATTTTAGATTCTGTTACACATTTACATAAGTTATTTTAAATATTAGGTTATGGTGTAACTCTTACAAAAGGTGGCGCTGATATGCTTCGTCTTTCACAATTTTCGCAAAAACTGTATCTCAAGAACTAGTGCACGAATTTTCATCAAATTTCTGATTCAGTTAGACGTTGACATAAATTGTTGCCGATTAAGTTTTTATGTGAATTGCTCAGCAGATGGGTGACGCTGCTATGCTACATTTTTCACGATTTCTGCATTAGCTCTATCTCAAGTAGTAATGCATGGATTCTCAACGAATTTCAGTTTTAGTTTGATCTTTTAATTTAAATTGTCACTAATTAAATGTTGGTGCAAATCGTCCAGCAGGTGGCGCTGTTATGCTGCATTTTTCAGGATTTACAGAATTTTAACAAGAACTAATGCACTAAATGTCACCAAACTTCATATTCTGTTATGTATTATTATTAACTTACTGCCAATCACCGAAATTCGTTTTCGGCTTTTAAAACCTGCTCTGTCTATCCTTAATTATTAATTCTCCAAAAAGATATTTATTAAGTAATTTTCAATCTGAGAGCTCTTTTTTTCTTTTGAAGGCCAATTGTAATTTCCAAACATAATTTTAATTTATAGATTGTTTTGATAAGACTTTACTCCTATGCTTAAAATGAAGCGGAATTATATCCAAGAAAGATTTTATATTTTTGTATACATTTTAACATTTTATCTGTAAGTATTCTTCATTTATTTTATAAAGAACATTTTCAAATAGATTGATTTGTTTTCTTTATCTAACTTTCCTTTTGCTTCTTTATTTTGATAATTTATAATTTCAAAGAATTTAATCGGTGTTACAAAAACGCCTAACAGTTGCTTTGTGCTAACACAAATAAGAGGTCTACACAGGCCGAAATTATTATGTCAGGTTTAAACCGAACAAAGACCTTTTTTGTTCGAACCATTCCAACACAAAACAAAAATTATTGGCCTGAACCAGTATAAAGTTTCAATCCGTAGAAAAGAAATATTAACACAGTCTGATACAAAAAGTAAAATTCCGGAATTAGTCCGGCTCTATATAAAAGTTAAAAGCTCGTCGTTTAGGCCCTGTTCGTACAAACACTTGATTAGCCCGTACCAATTAAATTTCCAGAAAACATAAATTTCTGTGTCGATGTGGTTAAAAATCATATTGTACGAGGAATTCTAATCAAAAATACTTATTTTTTTTCGTGTTTTTAAAAGAAAGCCTATAGACTTTCTTTTAAAAAAGCACTTTAGACTGCGATATTTAATTTTAAAATGAATATTTATTTTTATGTAAATGTTTTTGTTATAATTAAGGCTGTTCTTAGTCAAAAAGGGCAACTTTATGACACTTTTAATTTTTTTTTTTTTTTTTTTTTGGAAATGCATGAAGCTAGAAGGTGCAGAAATTATTTAATCTCCCCTCATTTTCACATAATTTTGAATAGAATTTCCTCGAGAAAGAAGAATAACCACTGAAACTGGAGTGAAAAACGTACTCGTCACGTGATCGAAATCATTGTAACTCAAATGATAATTTATTGATACAAAAATGGAAAATTCAGTTCGATTCCAAATCGCTTCCATAGTCAGGTCTTCCAATTTTATAGCTTTCCGTTAAAAAATGGATTTGTAAATGTGTCAAAACATTTGCACTTGTTGAGCAGAAAAGATGAGAGCAGTCTTAAATATCACTTTATGCCTTGAAAACTTAAGAATCGAAAAATGCTATACAGTAAAATATTTTGAGAAGGATTCGCACAGGATAGGAGAAAAAATAGATTATAGACAGGTTTTTTCTTAGCAGGAACGAGGAACGTAGCTTGTTGTAAATATATCATATTCTTTTTTCTTGTTATTAAATTTATTTTGCATGAATCAATACATTTCCTGTTTAAGACAGAATTTTTAGACAGATTCATTCTCAGAGTTCCCTTTGCTGTGCTTTAATTTTATTATCCAGAAATATACTTACTATTCATAAATAATAATAATAATTTTAATGATAAAATTATAGTAATTTAAAAATACGTATATATTTTTTTGAAAAATAATTGTTGGGTCGGGCCAGATTTTACTGATTTTTCCCATAGGCTGACCGTGACGGAATGAGCCAATGATTTTCATACGGGCTGGATCGGGAATCTATACTAATATTTTTGGCTACCGCAATTAGTTCTCTAGGAAGAATGAAACCCAATCCCTATCCGATCTGGAAGGAATTAGTCAGGCCCGGCCCGAATCTGTAGAAAAAAGTAAAGCCGGGACCCGAAAGAGTGATGACGAGGCCCATCTGAGTCTATCTTTCTGAAAAAAAAAACCCGAAACCCGACCCGGACAGGTCTGGAACGACTGAAAAACAGGTCCGGTCAGGCCCGGCCCGAGTGTCGGGATAAAAAATGGCCAGCTAACATTGTCGGACACGGCCCGTGCAAACATCTAATCTCATAGGCATTTTTTTTTAATTTTTTCAAATGTATTTTGTATTTTGAATGTATTTTCAAAATACATGTATTTTGTATTTTGAACTTTTTCAATTTGAAAAGTATTTTGTATTTTGTATTTTAGATTCTAAAACTAATGTATTTTGTATCGAAAATGATTTTTCGATGTACGTTTGCCAAGCTCTTTTCAAAGATTTTATATTGGAAACATGTCGGGCGTTTGGGCTCGTTTTTTCAAAAGCGAAATTTTATTTTTGTGCAAAATCCATGGCTTGACGAGCTTGCACACATTCTGTGGGTCGTTATCATTTCGAAACAAATATTTGCGACCAGAATTTTTCATCTAATAAGGCAATGATCTTGAAAGATTTTTTTATACATTGCATTATTCATCTTGCCGTGGATTTCAAAGAAAGGACCGATACATTTTCAAGAGAATGCTCCTCATTGCATAACGTGTAGTCCACCATACTTCATTGTAGAAATAACGTATGTCAAACATATATTTTGATGTTAGGTCATCGGACATAGTGTCTCTATCACTCCCAAAAAGTTTGAACTTCGATTCATGGGAAAAAGAGTATTTTTTTTTTCAAGTTTTCACTTGACCAGATTTTGTGTACCTTGGAAAACACCAGTCGGGTACATTGATTTTTTTTTCTTTTTTTATTTATGAAAAGTTTTTTTAACACCGACACTTCCATAAAGTTCGACGTCACGTGTGCTTCTTGACACGGTAGACCGACTTTTTTCAGCAATATTTTCATTCCGTAAATCGCGGGATATTGCAATAACATTTTTATGTGGGTCATCAACAGCTTTTCTCCTGATACTTCTGTCGCAAAATTAGTCGTTTTTCGAGATCTCCCGGACCTCAGAAAGTCTTGAAAGTCATGGCCATCTTTATATAATTCTAAAATATTGCTCACAGTAGATTTTTTCCATAGATAACTTTGCCACAATCTCTTGAGAAGATTGGGCCTTTAGCGACAAACTAATCACTGATTTACGATCAATAATCGTTGAACTTTTCATTTTTGAATTTAAACTACTCTATTCCCGTTGGATTCATGAACATTAGGGTGGAGCGAAAAAAAAAATTTTTTTGAAAATCAAAAACGGGTAGGTGCCAAAAGTTTCCTTTATACTAGTACATCCACTGTGTGAAATTTTACCGCTGAAAAAAAATGGCTTGAGTCTGCGCTTTTGCTCCAAAAATCGAAATTTTGGATAAAATTTGTCATTTTTTGACATTTTTTCAAAAAAATTAAAAAATTCCTACAGAGCTGGTTAGTATTTAAAAGTGTTGCTTAGACCTTTGTATTTATCTGCTTAACATATTTAAACTATAAAACAATATGTTTATTCCTTATAGCTGGAGCAAAACAGACAACTTTTAGTAAGAAAACAGCATTACCACTCTATTGGGTCATACAACGAATTATTGTTTTTAATACAGCTCTTGTTTTCAAAACTACCTTGGACATGCGTAGTGGAGGTGGCTATATTTCCTATACCACCCGGCCCAACTATTAGATCATCTTAGTACAGTGTTTTATTTATACATTGATTTGTGATTTTCTTTATAAAAATTTGGCATGTTTTCGATGCTTCCACCTTGTTCATCTGTTCTTTGCATCCACATGCTGCTGTAACTATCTTCATGTATATTTTTACAGTTTATACAAAAAATGACAAGCAGAGTAATGCACGTGAATATTATTAAAGGGATCTATTCGGCCATCTATTATATTTATCAAACTTACATTCAGTTGATGAATAGTGATTGGAAGTTCTGTTACCACAACATTTTTTCAGTCAATTGTATTTTTTTTTTTTTTTTTTTTTTACGTAATGATTTGCTTCAAAGATGATTTCAGATATTTCAACTATAAGTATGCCATCATTTATTCTACTTTTGCATTTTTTATATGTTGAGAAGCGAGCTGTTTCATGTGATGGTGATCGTCAGAGAGAATTGCAATGAAAATTTGTTCTCCACACTGTAAAAAAAAAACTCCCTTACTTTACACCAAAAAGGGTGGCAACTAAGTTGCCACCCCAAGTGATATAATGAAGTTCCACTTGTAAATTGGTGTAATGAGTCACCAACTATCAAATGGTATAAATAAGCACCATTTTTAGTGGCAACTTAGTTGCCACCATGTTTGGTGTAAAGTAAGTAATATGTTTAAAATGTACGTTATAATAAATTGTCTCAATTAAAGGGAAGTTTAGCAACCTCTTTGCGTGAAGCTATTTATTTTAAATTATGGCTGTATTACATTTGGAATGTAATTTTTAAATTATTTTTTATTTTGCTACCGTTTATTAAAGTACACTAAATAGTAAAAAAGGAAATTTCCTAATATTTACATGACTTTAACAGCAAAATAAAAAATAATTTAGAGATTACATTTTAAATTTAATACAGTCATAATTTAAAATAAATAGTTTGACGCAAAGAGGCAGCGAAACTTCCTTTTAATGGAGGCAATTTATTATAATATTCATTTTAAGCATATTACAGCAAAGAAATATGAACTAAACTTGAATGAAATAACTTTAATGAAACGAACTAAAATTTCCTATATTTGCATGCTTTAAAATATCTTTTTCATAGGTCAATAATGCGTTCAGTAAGTTAAAAAACATTATAATAACGAATTTTTTATGAAAATATTTTTTGTTAAAGTTCGGGCAAACGCTATAGTCATACGATATAAAATATTTTTGTAACGAAATGTATAATTACTCGTAACTATCACTATAAGTTTAATTCGGAGTTTCTATAAGAAAATAACAAAAATAAGCTACATATGACATTAAATTACCTCACAATTAAACAATTTAATGCATAATATAAAAAAAGCTTAACTACACAGTAAAAAAAAATTCAAGAGGTTACTAAAAATTTCTTAGTAAATTTGTATTCCACAGAATTTTTTAGTAACCATTACAAACTTTTTTTTTGCAAGTGAAACAAGCATTTCTTTTGTAAACTGAACAAAAGAATTTTTTGTATAACTAACTTAAAAATTTTTAGTATGAGCCACAAAGCAAATTTTAGTAATAGCTCCAAAATTACTTTTAATAACCATTACGTGCAACCGAAGCGGAGGAGCTTCCTTCGAGCTGCATCCAAAATTCTGAAGCGGAAGATTTTCGGCAAAACCGCAACAGATGGCAGCACTAAACATTCCTTACTGCTCCGATCGGATTTTCTTAGTTCCTTTATTAACGAGACACTACAGACATTCGGGGTGCATTTGGCTGTGGCAAGTTTCGAACCCGGGACCTTTTAGCCTGAAGTCCGTTACTATAACCATTATGCTATCAGGGCCACACCAACTGAGTTTTAGTAAGAGCTATTAAAAATATAAAACTATTAACTCTATTCGTTGCTAACATTTTTCTAGTGATTCTTACAGATTTTCTAGTAACCGACTAAGATTACTAAAAATTTTTTAGTAATTACAAGAATCACTAAAGTTTTTTTAGTAGGTCGACCTTTTTTTTTTACAGTGTATGCCAGCTATCAAATAAACAAAGCTGTATTAAAAAAAAGTTGATTACATCTGTTATACTAAAGGCCTTCCCGTTAAATTCGAACATGTCTCCATTGTTCTTAAAATGGCAGTGCACTAACACATTTTTAAAAAGCATTATCTAATTAAAAAAAACCCACATGCAAACATTATTCAGTCTTAAATCTTACATCTACGAAGAATAATATTAATATTGCTTACCGTTTGTTTACTTTTCCGCCTGCTATCCAAAAGTTAGAAAGAAGGATTAAATGCGAAGTAAAATGGCGGCGTGTCGTCTGCAAACATGTGAAATCAAAACAGAAAGATGATATATGACTCTGAATTTGGTGTTACCGTTCAATAATCGCGACTAAAGAATAAAATACCACCATTCCAAGATTATTCTTACATTTTTTACGGAGCTACTACCGAAAATAGTGTAGATTTAAAGTTTATTCAGCAATTCATAACCCCGATTTAAATGTAATATTGCTCCTTTGTTTTTACAGTGCATGTGTAAAGCAACCGCTGTTGTAAATAACTTTTTTTGCATTAGTTTTATGCCGTTTTCTAAGTGTTTTCGTATCTAGGTAATTTCCTATTAACTTTTAGATCCCCTTTTTATGAGCGGACAACATTTTATGGTGAAATGTCCTGGGCATAAACTTATAACGCATAGTGCTTTATGAGGGAATGTACGGATTCTAATCGACTATAAGTGCTGATTTAAAATTAGGAGAATTTTATTTGTTACTGTGAACCATTTTGCATGGGGTAAGCTTAGAATTGTGTATAATATTGAATCATTCGCTACTTCAACTCCAGTGAATTTCCTCTGCGTCAATTATTTGAGAAGTCGATATAAAACGTTCTAAGCTACATGGATTCACCGGATCAATAAGGAAAATCTTTGTCTGCGTACTATTCACTTCCTATTGCAATTTTTTTTATAAAATAGAGAATAATTTTGAAAAATTATTTTCTCAAATTGAGAAAAAGATACTCAGAACAGACTAGAAATTTCTGTCGGAGATTGCAAAGCTAATTCATAAGGAAAGCTATTTCTCAGAAAGAATGGGGAATGGGAATTTAGAAAACATCTCACACAAAAGACAGCTCATAAAGTTAATAAAATTTTCCGCTATATAAGCACAGATTGTCAATCAGCGTTTATATGTTCACTCACAAAATGTATAATCCAAGTTTATACCGCGGGATGTTTTATACCAAATGTACTACACACCTAATAATAGATCTAAAATCCTATTAAAAATTACTAGACTACGGAACAACACAGGAAACGACATAAAGCATACTAAAACTTCTTTAGAAATATTGTTGTTTTACAACAAGTAGTTTTTCCAAATTTTGTTTGCAATCCTCTGTGACAATCGTTATAATATTAAACAGCTAGCTTCTCTGCATATATTTAGCGTAATAGGTTCAATAAATGATGACATACTAGAAATTAAATGCATAAATAAATTTTTAGGTAAATCATTGCATATAAAATGTAATTGTTTGACAGAATGCTGTGATAACAAAACTTCCAATCATAATGTACTAATTGCATGAAATTTTAATGAAGATAATAGACTGCTGAATAGGTTCAATTAAGAACATACCCAATACATTGATCAGCTTCTCTTCTGTTATACATGGTATAAAAATATACGTGCAGCAGGTCACACCAGCATGATCCAAATCATCCAAAGTCAGTGAATATAAACAAGAGATAAATTACTTTGATATATAGAAAACTTATACTCGTCTTCGGGGAAAAAATAACAATTCAATACATAAATAAAACACTGGGCCTAGATGATTGGATGGTTGAGACGGGTGGGATAATGCAACCACCTCTATGAGTTATATACAACAACATTTCGTTGTATGCTCCAATAGAGAGGTTAACGCTGATTTTTCACAAAAAGTTGTCAGATTTGCTCCAATTATTACATACTACAGATATTGTTTTATAATTTAAATATGTTAAGCAGATAAATATAAAGATCTAAGCAACACTTTTAAATACTAACCAGCTCTGTAGGAATTTTTTAATTTTTTTTAAAAAATGTCAAAAAATGATAAATTTTAAACAAAATTTCGATTTTTGGAGCAAAAGCGCAGACTCAAGCCATTTTCTTTCAGCGGTAAAATTTCACACAGTTGATGTACTAGTATAAAGGCAACTTTTGGCACCTACCCGTTTTTGATTTTCAAAAAAAAAAAAAAAAAAAAAAAAAAATTTCGCTCCACCCTAATGAACATGGCTAAAAAACACTTGGCCGATAGAAAAAAAATTAAGGAATGACGAATGGCCAGAAACTTTTACACACGCGAATTTTTAATTACACTGTAAAAAAAAAATTCAAGAGGTTACTAAAAATTTTTTAGTAAATTTGTATTCCACAGAGTTTTTTAGTAACCATTACAAACTTTTTTTTTTGCAAGTAAAACAAGCATTTCTTTTGTAAACTGAACAAAAGAATTTTTTATATAACTAGCTTAAAAATTTTTAGTATGAGCCACCAAGCAAATTTTAGTAATAGCTCCAAAATTATTTTTAATAACCATTACGTGCGCCCGAAGGGCAGGAGGTTCCTTCCAGCAGCATCCAGACTTCTGAAGCGGGAGATTTTCGGCAAAACTGCAATAGATGGCAGCAGCAAAATTGCTAACTGCTCCGACAGGATTTTCATAATCCCTTTACTAACGAGTACTTACACTGCATACATTCGGGGCGTATTTGGCGGCGGCCAGTATCGAACTCGGGACCTTTTAGTCTGGAGTCCGTTACTATAACCACTATGCTATCAAAGCCACAGCAAGTGAGTTTTAGTAATAGTTATTAAAAATATAAAACTATTAACTCTCTTCGTTGCTAACTTTTTTCTAGTAATTCTTACAGATTTTCTTGTAACCGACAAAGATTACTAAAATTTTTGTAGTAATTACAAGGATCACTAAAGTTTTTTTAGTAGATCGACCTTTTTTTTTACAGTGTATGTCCCTTTGCATCAAATGTCTTGAGTATCCAATCAAAATGATCACGTGGTCAGAGGTCATTCACATTTTCCTAAATTTTGAAGTCTTCTACTGAACAAATCAAAGAAACTAAGTAGCTGGAATCTTTTGACCACCACTGTATACGAACACAACAAATGTCCATTAATTATTTTTTATGCTTTATAATAAACAGCAATTATAATAGTTGTATTTTTGTTTTAAATCAGTAGAATTCATATATAGTTGCTCATTACTTCATTTTCATTTACATGTAAAGAGAAAAAAATGTTGCCAAAGCTTTATTAACTCTAACCCTTAGATATATGCGCACACAGAACTCACCCAGAACTAAAAATTAATATACGTGACCGATTGCTTTCGTCTTTTTAACAATAAGTCTCTTCTATGTATGGCACTCTTACATATTCCTTAGCTTAACAAAAATATTTTCGTGTTTATATTAACAATGAATATATACCTATGTATATAGATATATAGAAAGAAAGATCCATGATTCAAAACTATACATTTTTGCGCATGGTACACTGATTCGATAAATAAAAATTATGCGTATGTATTTGAAAAATAAAGTTGCACATAAAATGTCAACGTATCGCCCATATATGGAGTTACATAAATAGAAGAGGCTTGAATTCATGACAGCGAATGTGTGAATAAATAAAAATATTACGAAGCAAACAAGACGGAAACAATAAATAATAAAACTTTATAAAACCTAAAGTAAAATAATGTGTCAAATCTGCAATTAGTAAAGAAATAAATTGAATTGTTTAAGAATATCGAAGGTGTAGGGCAGAGTAGCCATATTTGGAATGCCACTTTAAATGGACCGTTGACATCCTGAAGTTAATTACAGAAAAACGTCATTTATTACTGAAATCCTATTCATCAGAGTGAAGTCATTTATGATTAGAAGAAGCAACCGCCTATCACGTGCTGTTTTCAGACGATTTTAAAAGCCTAAAACTAGCTGTTTTGCTCTAATTTTTTCTACTAAACGTAAGATCATAATAACATTAATTTAATTCATTATGTTTTCATATAGATATCTAAATTAATGTGTTAATTGCGCATATTTTCCACGCCAATATTTTTTATTTTGTTTTTGTTCTTTGTCTTGAGATTATCTGTTTTAAAAATGACTCAGTTACCTTAATTGGACCAATTTAAGTTGTTTAAATTGGACCAGATATATTTAGCATATATATTTTTTAACTTTTTTAATATAGTTAAAAAATAATGAATATGACTCAGACAAACAATCTGGAAAAAAACATCCGTGACAGCAAAAGTTGTCAAAAATTTAGAAAACGAGGAAAGAAGTTGCGAAGAGATTGACTTGCAAAAAGGTTGCAGCTACAAATCGCCCCATCAAATGCCAAAGAATCATTTGAAATGTTATCACCCTTGCTAAAGTCAATGAAATTAAACTGCAGAGAGAGCCAAAAAGCAGCTGTAACTACCTTAACACCTTCGCGATATAAATTAATAGCGAGGGTCCTATTCCCTGGTTCTGAGATTGGCGCAGCATATCCCTGAAGGGATTTAGTGCCATAAAACCGCAATCAATGAACCCCGATTCTGGGCCATCTAGGGCCCATTTGCCTCTGATACAGACGATACATTCACAAAATCCTTCAAGGAAATCCTTTCGGATTACCTATCCAGACTCACACGTCCATGCTGCCCTTCAAAGACAGCTCTTGTCCCAAGCCATCATTGTCCAGCGCACGTCACACGGCTTTGACTTTCAACAAAGAAATGAATTAAACGATTGCGGCAGTCTTCACCATCCAACGCTCGAAGAGCCAAATAGTCCCTTCACTTTGTGATCTCCCCAAGTTACCCGAATGATCCCAGAAACTGGACATCTATTAAGGCACCTGGCCCATGAGCCAATACTGAGGATCCCCGAAGAAGAGTTGCTTTGAGGAGGGGCCGAAAGATCAACTCTTATGATGAGGAAAAAGACATTTATAAGGACCAACTGGAAAGGGAAGGTACCCTTAGCGGAACCCTCGGAAGTACAGAGAAAGACTTCACTGATCTCATAGACACGGTCTCGCTTAAAGATTTTTTGTTTAGACTCCGCATCAAAAAACGTGGAGTCCTGACTAGTAGTCTGTGTCTGAATTTGGAAGGACCGGGAAAAATCTTTCCTAATGGCTCAGACACCGCCTATCTCAGGTTTTTCCGTTCGATCTTCCTTCCGACCTTACTTCAAAGCCCGCGTGGTTCCTGGGCAAGTGTTCCTCTTCCCCGTGCATTGGGTGCTGCTACTCGGAAGTACAAAGTTATATTTTGCCATCCCGGGACGACAAGGAAACTCCCTCCACAAGAGCCAAAAACGAATGCAGGATCGTGGTTTAGTAGCGTGATACTTTGTTTGAGACACTGCGAGGCCTTCATCACTCGGCACAGAAAGCTCCAGTAACGCACAGACACGCAATACCGGGATCGGACCGAGAGCTCCGCTAATATTCATTGCGCCACCGCTTTACCCAGTTATTCTCCGGACCGGTTGTCTGCGGGGGTTGATTATGGAAGCGGACCTGCCTGTCGACACCCTCTCATATAAAGTAAACCTTGAAATTAAAAAAACGACAAACAGGAAGCTTTAAAAGCACAAAAGCAATTTCTACATCGAGTTTTAATAAATAGGCGTAATTCAGCTGAAAAAAATGGTGGAAGGGAAGAACTACAAACATAAGGTAAAATAAACTTCTGTTGCAAAAAAGTCTAATGATTCGGAATCTATAAAGAAAAATCAAGACAGTGATGATTGGTTTTTGTTATCAGAAATGATTCAGTGTTCAGATTGTTAAATATGGTTCCATGTTGAGTGCGCTAGAATTAAAAATGAATGAATAAAATTCAAGTGAAAGCCTTGTATGACTTCTTACATTATATTCAAGTAACTGTCAATCCATTTCATAATTTCTATTCTTAATTACGGATAACTTTGATTTATATTTTGAAACCATTTCGATTTAAAACAATTACTCTTACTTTCAGACAGTTGATTTCATTGCTGTTATTTTGTTTAATTGTTTCATTGATCGCAAATTTTGCTTTTAATAAAATTAGTTTTATTTTCTACTCAATAAAACAACCTGATGTTGTGTGGTCCAATTTAAGATACTGAGTGGGTCTATCTTAGGTGACCAGTTGTTGAATTTGGACCACTTTTGACGGGTTTTTTTTTAATTAAAATAAAACTAAGCTTTTCAAATAGTAATTAATCGAAATATTTATTTAGTTAGTAGATGAATAGGTTGAGGACGTATAGTGATAATCTGCAGATATTTCAAAAATTACGTGAGCTCACCTGAAATTATGTGAAGCGGTCCAAATTCGGCTGCTCTCCCTTGTTAGAGAAAACATAAAGCATAATGAAGTACATCAAGCATAATTGAAAATCATTAGTTCTTTCAATAAATAAATAAATAAATAAATAAATAGGTGTCATCACAATAGCTCATTTCTACAACAATTAAAACTCCTAATTTATTTAATTCCTTTACAGTAAAATTGTAATTAGCAATATCTATTGACGTTAAAAGCAAAAAAATGTATATATTTTTCCCTTTTAAATCAAACATGAAATGGGTGTATCCATTGTATCCTTTGATTAATTTTCCCTTGAATGGCAATCAATGGAAGAATGTTTTTTTAAAGTTTTAATTGCGGTCAGAGATATTCGCGAAACATCTTAGAAAAGATCATTAACACAAAATTACTGATTTAGAATACAAACTAAAGTTCTCTTTAAAATATGTTAGTCTATAGTTTATTATCTTAATGCTTCCAAAAATGAATTCAACATCAAAGATAAATAGAATAAGTCACCTATTGTACAAATTATTTGACAAAGGATTGAGAAGGAGTGTATGGTAAGCTGGCTATAATATGTAAATGCTACAATATGTAAATGCTATAATATGTAAATGCTATAATATGTAAATGCTTATAATATGTGAACCCGGAGGGAAACGTCTACCACAATATTAATGCAGCATAAATCTACGATTTATGTATGTTAGTTCTCTGACTTGGTATGGCCTTTGAGATGCGAAGTAAAACCACCGCGCCATTTTTTTTTAAATATCATGCTAGTTTATTTAAGGCCTTTTTTAAATTATTACATATCATAGAAAAAAATAATTGGAAATATAATTACTTTTTTGATAATTTTATCTCAGCAACAATCATGGATATTATGCATATTATTACAGTTTTAAGTGCAATGGACTCTGATTCCTGCGATCATATTTGATTTAGGCCATTTAGATAAAAATAACAAAACGATAACAATAAACGATTAAAAAGAAATTGCCTAATCTCATATTAAGTTACTTAATTTAATTGAAATAGTATAAAATTATAAACACTCAATGCAAATTTCGTTTTCTTTTTGTTCGTTAATATACTTTTGGCCATTAAAACTCTAATAGGGTGAATTTTTCATTGAGATTCAAAACATTGTTTTTACAATAATCCATGTCAAAAAAGAAAAAAAAAACAGAAAATTCTAGTGTTTTCAAAACGATTAAAACTTACAATAAACTGGAAAGTTTCTACTCTCTAAACATACGTTTTCTGTAGAATAATTAATTTCTATCATTACTCATTATAAATATATACGGGAAAATATTTACATTAGGCATTCTATTAATTCCCATTCCCAATTAAATTCTCTAAATAAGCTATATTTCCTTTCTTTCTTGAATTTATTTTCTAAGACGGTATCACGTTTGTTAAACTTGGCCGCCGTTGATTTTTGAGCGATAATATTTATATTGGAAAACATTTGGACCTAAGTTTGGATTTGTGTAAGTCTATCTGTTCAAAAACATTTTACCAGTTAAAAGTGTTTTGAATATATTAAACTATGTTTTTAGTACTGAATTCAATATAACTTTTGTGTTCTGAGTGTTATTACTAATATAAAGCGGCTGCTTACACTAACCGCCATCAAACATTAACCAGAAACCATATTTATATGAGGACGTGACTTTCAAAAAACTCCCCTTATCCAAAATTTAAAAAATCGAGTTTTCCTAACAGTCTATTCGATTAGTATACCTGCAAGATAACATCACTGTAGTATTAAAAAATGTATTTTTATCCTTTATTTCTGGAGTGGATAACAAACTCCCTAGTGGATAACTAAGAAGTTTGCAACAAAACTAGATTTATCCTTAGGCGCATGCGTAGACCAATGGACGGCTAGCTTATCAGTACTATAACAAAATTTCCCTTTATTTCTCCGCGTTTTGTCACTATTTTTTTACCAGTTTCTTTCATGCAAATTAATTAAATAAATTTTACCATGTGTCTTTTGCGTAATAGACAGTGGATTAACTCTTGCATCTGGTGAGGGAAGAGGGAATAAGAGAAAAAAAGTCCAAACGTGAGTTAGTACGCAAGAGGAGATTAAAATGCAAGTTCAGAATGAAGAATCATTTTCTACATTTGTTACGGTCAGAAAGTGTTAAAAATTAATTTTTATTCTTAGGCATAAATCTAAGGCATTTGCGGTCTTCTCAATGTGCACTCACAATAGAAAGAACTTGGAGTGTTCAACTCAATTATTGCAGTATGTGTAACGCTTCTACCAAGCTTTTTATTCAAGCAAAGACAAAACTGCATAATATAACTTTAGTTTAAAGTTTACATCTCAAATGCCTTCTTTATAAAACCGATCAGGTTATTATTATTATTATTATTATTATAAAACATCGAGAAAAGTAGAAATTTCACGGTAAGGGTTGTTTTTTTTAGGCTTAGGGCGTTTTTAGAGGCATTGCCATAAGATACTATATTTAGACTAGGAACTGTGGGCATCTTCAAATTAAGGTTAAAACACTAAAACATGAGAAAACGGTCGAGGAGGATCACAATGATATTTCAGAATAAAAACTCGATATTTTTTTTAAAGTAAATTGCATTATTTTACGTAGAGAAAGATATATAATCTTACATGCTATAAAAATTATATTATATTATACTTTTTTTAATTAATCAAAAATTATTTATGATGAATTTTAATTGGGTGTTGATAAGTTTGCTCTTTCAGACAGAAACGTAGTACTAAATTTTAATCATAATTTTTGCTGCCGTAAGGATTATTTTTTAACCTAAAATATTATCATACGATGATCAATAATAGAAACTGTTAATTTCTTTCAGCAAGTAAGATGAACGATGTATTTCTTAAACAAATTGCTATCAAAATTTCTTATCAATAGGTTGGCAACAAAGCTCTTCTTATTCATACATTGGCAACAAAATTCTTGTTATCCCAAAACTTTTTCCAATTAATTAAGTAATTAAAGTAGATTTTCCAACTTAACACTACATTATCATAAAGCAACTAACTATAAGTATAAGAAAATTTGGAAGTATTAGAAGCACGAGATTTCAGTTAGAGGTTTTTCACGATTTCACAATATTCGATTTTTTGGATAGGGCGATTTTTGAAACTCACATCCTCATATCAATTTCTTTAAAATATTCAGAATGCAACATTTCGAAATCTCCTTTAACCCAATTGGTAATTGCAGCAGTACAGTATGGTAAGAACCTATTTGATAGTCTTGGCGAAAACTGACGTTACACAAAACCACATAATTTCCACACATTATTTATGAAGATTTTTCCATTTTTGACACGGGAGTACAGTTTATGATTTTCCGCGTCATTCCAGTTTTTTCCACCCTCTTTATAGACATGTTTAAAAAAAGCATACCTTTTGCATACTTGAGACCTCAAATGGCTGTCATTTCTGAATTTTACATGCAATCTCTGCCAAATAATAATACGTTGAAATTTTCAATTGTTGAGAATTTAAAAATTATACTTCGTATAAGCTCATTACATATTTTATGTTCATTCTTACTGCTAGTGATTAAATAAATAAACATAGGAAGAATTAACAAGTTGAAAATTACACGTCAAGCGTAGCAAATAAAGTGTGTTTGAACTATAACGAAGTTTTAGAAATTTTCAGACTCTGGCGTAATAGCATACAGTACTTCGGATACAGTATAGTAGCCGAAATATTTTGTGTGTCCCTGCCCTGTAAATAATGTCTACTTTCTATTATGCAGGAAATAACTTGCAGTAAACCTCGGCAACGTATATCAATTTCATAAAGTGAGAAATAGTTTAATATAATAAAAATGTGCCCCAAACAATTTTTCCCCTATACCATTATGTAATAGAATACTTTTGTGTGATCGACCCTGTAAACTAACAGCAAATATTTTTTGCACTACGGATTGTACAGAATGAATGTTTTAGTACATACTTCATAGATGCATATCAATTTTATTATGTTCGAAAGAGTGTAACACCATTAAAATGCACTTGAAACTGTTTTCCCCATTGGCCGTAATGTAACAAAATATATTTGATTTTTCATGTAATTGAACTATGCATCTGATTTTTATAAAATTTGAAATGACTTTATAAAATTATGCAACAATTATATATTTTAAATTTCAAAAGTTTCGGTTGAGTAGTTTTTGCTCTGTTATATGCTGACGGAGACAGGCATACGGACGGACTGAAAGACGACTATAGGAGCTACGTATTTATATAATTACGAACGCACCTAAAAAGGATACCAAATATATTTTCAAATCGTAATCAATTTACCATTCTTACTAATAAGAATAATTCATTTCTTTTTACCTATGTTTAAAAATTCTCATTTATATTTGATTCAAGCTCGCAACTAAACAAATTTTCTCTAAAAAGCATGTTTTATAAATTATTGACATTCTTGCAAAAATCAAAATTATCAGTCATTCAAATAAAAGTAATGCTTAAAAAGGTTTCAAAAATTAGCATGATGAAAAATTACCTCCTGACAGGTACCATAAAGATCTCAAGTTCAATATTTTTAAATCTTACTTTTATCATGAGATATTTAATAGTCTAACGTGATATTTTTGTCCTTATTTTATTATGTTGAAGTTTTTGTTCTGAATATACTTTTAATTTCAGACCCTATCACGACAACCGGCTCAGAATGAAACTGCAACAGAATTTAAATATATAAAAATAAAAAATGATAGATTTTCATCTTAAATATTATATGAAAAAAAAATTTAAAAGTGTAGAAATGAGAAGAGAAATTTGTAGAAAACGCTTCCATGTGTTTAACATTAGCTTACGAATGACGTAAAATGAGAAGAGTAGACTAGTCATTGGCTGCAGAAATTAAATTTTTGGAAATGTACGGAAACAAGCAATCATTCCTTTGATATGATTTTCAGCTATATTTGTTTAACTCTTTGAGCTCTGGTGGTTGGATTCTCTACCAAATAATTTTAATTCCTAAATATCACAATGGCACCGGAATATTCAACTAAATTTATTTTTAAAACATTTAATGCATTTTTTCGTGTATAGCGTAAACCGATTTTTCTCTTTACAAAATACTGGTGCCAATGTAACATTTGGAATTTTGAAGAAAATTACTTCCCAGAGATCAAAGGGTTAAATGATCCTTTAATATTGTAACATTATAATGTTAATAATGATATTAATAAAATATTAAGACATTATTGTAATATTGTAAATTTTAAATGATTTAATTTTTTTTTAATGCATCTATTTTCAGGATGTTATGAAACGTCTAGTTAGCAGATATATACATCAAACGAAGAAACAATTAAGGCAAGATGGAGTCAATGAAGACGACCTATTGGAAATAAAACAAGATATTTCAAGTTTACGGTGAAACATCTTTAATTCTATTTCTTCATAGTTTTATTCTGACTTTATTATACCAGACAGTATCAAAATGAATGTAATACATGTAACAGATACGAAAAGAAAATATGCTAAATGAAATTATTCTTATTGCTTAATATTATAATATGAAAAAACAGACTAAAAAATTCTGACTAAAATGTCTTAAGTGTACAAATCCCCATTATTATGGATATTACCTTACATCTTCAATTTTATCGAAGATTATTATCCATTTCTATTGACTTCTGATACTTTTCTAATATGTTTGAGATAGATTTCGTATGAAATACTGCCTATTGCGGTCGTAGGATTTTCTGAATTCTATGTAGGAATTTCTGAAAAATTTTTGCAGATCTACACCGATCAAGACTCTTAGATCCCGAAACTACCATCAGTAAAAAAGTTTATAAATACATCTATATCATTTTTTTATGGACACGATAACTTTTGCAATTCCACTCAAATCTCCTCCAAACTGATACATAAAATCAAGGGGCATAAAATCTCGTTCGCGTTCGTTAACCCTTTTTTGCGCAGTGTTGCCGGTCCGGCAACACCTAATTTTAATTCCAAACTTGCAAACGGCACCAGTAATATTTTAATATAATTTTGCTTTTACAATGAAAACTTAAATTAAAGAATTCGTAATATCGTCGGTACCATGTCAAACTATCCAATGTGCAAAAATGCATTTTTCATATTTTGTGCCATTTTGTTTTATTATGCAAGATATGTACTATGCAACATCGGCACGGTCCTAACTCGCTTAGAAACTTAGATAATGTCTGTGTCAAAGTATCCAATGTGCACTTTGTTCTAAAACGTACCATGTCAAACTATCCAATGTGCGTATTCGATCGTCTGCCACGAAAATTGTAATAATTTTCATTTTCTGATTATTTGTACCATGTCAAACTATCCAATATGAAAACAGCCATTTTCCGAAGTAGCAAAAAATTTTTGATATTGCTGATTTAAAATCAGCTCCAGACAGAAATAGGAAATTTGCTGTTTTTTATTCCATTTAAGCATGATGTCACTTTATTGTTCTTACTAGCAAAAATAAAATAAAATAAAATAAAAATAACTTTCATTAGTTTGAATTCTTTACTTGTACTTATCTGATGATCATTGCTTCAAATTAGTAAATCTGTGGCATTCAATAGTTTGGATTGTATAAAATTTGGTATTTACGTATTCAATATTAAGTACTTAATTTCTTTTAAAAACTTAAAAAACGAATGTACAGTAAATTGATTAAAAAAAATCATAAATAAAAACTTGTTTTTAAATGTTATTTAAATTTTATAAAAAATGAGATGAGAAAACAACAAAAAAAAAAAAAAAAACCCTCAAATAGAGAAATGGAGAATAACGGTAGAGTTTACTTACATATTTATTTTTTATTTGAGTAGTTACCTTTGTCTTATTTAATCAATGAAGTAGTTGGGCCAATGACTATGAAATTCCTAAGAGTAATAATGTTATTATTAACAATTATTGTTATTTCCAAAGTGTAGTCTTGGTTTATTCAATCTCTATAATATGAGTTGGAAAAAGTGCCTTCAAAGAATATTTGGAAATCATAATGCATGATAAGCTCTTATTAGATGCATTAGTAATTATATAAATACGTAGAATTTATAATTGTTGTTCAGTCCGTGCGCCTGTCTGTGTGTCTACACGTCCGTCCGCATATAACAATGGAAAAACCTCTCAAACCGAATTCTTAGAAAGTTAAAGTAGATAAAAGTTGTATAGTTTTGTCGCGACATTTCAAGTTTTATGAAAATTGGATGTATAATTTAATTATAGGGACTATCAAAAGTGTTCCGATACATTACGTTCAATTAAAAAAAACAATTTGAAGTGGTTTTAATGTTACACTGTTTCGAACACAATAAGACTGATATGCATTTATGAGCAACACGAAAATATACATTTTATAGAATCTAAGGTGCAAAGAATATTTATTATTCATTTACAGGGTCACACAAAAGTTTTTCGTTGCATAATAGTATAAGGGAAACATTGTTTGGAGCGTAATTTAATTATGGTAAAATATTTCATCATATACTGAAATTGATATTCGTTGCTGAGGTTCACTACAAGTTATTTCCTATGTATAATAGAAAATGCAAAGTATTTACAGGGACACACGAAAGATTTCGGCTGCTGTGTATCCGAAGTACTGTACATTACAGATGATTGTTTGAAGTGCATTTTTATTTGTGATATGAGTTTTTAAGTTTAAAATATTTCGCTGTATGTATAAACGCTCCAGATCATATACAGGGCTATGCAAAAAAGTCGAAAGAATTACTACATAAGAACGAAAATACATTTTTTTAAAAAATGAGATGGATTTTTACGCTTAACTGCGTATAGTGTACTAATACAACTTTACATAACATTGAAAAAATGTATAAAATACCACGCAAAGAATTGGATAGATGGCCGTCTATGGATGATCTCTGGAAGTTTGATTTTAGAAGTTTTAAAGTGTGTTTTGATCTTTATTAAATTTTAACTGAATAGTTACGTGTATATAAAGATTGTAGGTATGTATAATTTAGGGCTGTACAAAAAAAAAAAAAAAAAAAAAAAAAAAAAATCGTTTATCGATAATTTCTGAAAGGAAAATTTGAAACTATTATGCATTTGTAGCACTTTCCAACATAGTTAAGTAGTGTTTGTGAATTCCGTTTGTCTGTCCATGTCATTGTCTGTCTGTCTGCCCGAACTGAAACTTGCATTAGTATATTAACAGTCATTGCATTAGTTTAAGATTAGTAATTGCATTGTTAGTAATGCATTAGTTTACACATGTCTATGTAATTGATACATGTTATTCAGATTTGCAATGCCATGTTCGGTATCGGAAATAGTGTATGTAGCGTTCACAGTTTATTTACAGAGACAGTCAAAAGTATTCCATTACATTATGGTCTATGGGGAAATGTCTTAATTATTTAAATACGTAGCACCTCAAGTCGTCATTTGATCCATCTGTCTGTCTATCCGTCTGTCTGCTTAAAACAGCACGAAAACAACCCAACCAAATGATTTCAAATTTAATACATGTAACTGCTGCAGAATTTTGTCGAGTCATTTAACATTTTATGAAAATCGAGTCAAAACATAAAAAGATATTAATTAAAGTTTTCTTTATTCTATTAAATCTTGTCATTCATAACTAATTCAATCACATCCCATGATAGGGGATGATTCTAGGTTGTTATGGCGCCCTATTTAAAATAGAGACATATTATTTCCGTATTGTTGAATTTATAGAACAAACAAACAAACTAACAAAGAAATAAACAAACAGACAGATCGGCAGGCAAACAGACACACACACACAAACAAAACAGCAGACAGACACACAAACAAACAGACAGTAAAAAAACCGACAACCAGACAGACAGCCAGATACACAAACAAACAAACAAACACACAGACAAACAAACAAATAAACAAACAAACAGACAGGCAGACAAACAGAAAAACAGACAGACAAACAAGCAAGGAAACAAACAAACAGTCAGACAGACAAATAAACAAACAAATCGACAAATAAACAAACCGACAAACAGACAGACTGACAGACAGATAGGCAGACAAACAAACAAACAGACAAACAGTCAAACAAACAAACAAATAGACAAAAACAAACAAGTAAACAAACTGACAGACAGACAGAGAGACAGACTAACCGACAAACAAACAACCAAACATAAATACAAGCAAACAACAAACCGACAAACAGACAGACAGACATACAAAAAAACAAACAAGCAGACAAACAAACAAACCGACAGACGGACAGACAGACAAAAGAAACACAAACAAACAAACAGACAGACAGACAGACATATAGGCAGACAAACAAACGAACAAACAAACAGACAGGCAGGCAGACAGACAAATAAACAAAAAAACAGATAAGCAAACAAACAACAGACAAACAGGCAGAAAAACAAATAAACAGACAAACAAAAGGACAGACGGACAGACAGGCAAACAACCAGACAGACAGATAAACCAACAAACAAACAAACAAACAATCAAACAAACAGACAGACAAGCAAACAGACAGACAAGCAAACAAACAGACAAGCAAACAAACAAACCGACAGACGAACAGACAGACATATAGTCACACAAGTAAACAAACAAACAGACAGACAAACAAACAAACCGACAAACAAATAGAAAAACAGACAAACAAACAGACAAACCATCAGACGGACAGGCAGACAAACAAACAGGCAAACAAACAGACATACAGACAGACAAACAAACAGACATAAAACAAACAGACAGACCGTCAAACAAACAGACAGACAGATAGGCAAACAAACAACTCGACAAACAAACAAACAAACAATATACAAACAAACAAACAAAAAGTCAGAGGAAGACAAAGAAACAGACAAAAAAAACCGACAGACAACACACAAACTAACAGATAGACAGACAGACAAACAAAAAATCAAACAGACAAATCGATAGACTGACAAACAAACAAACTTACAAACAATTAAGCCGACAAACAAACAAAAAAGCAGACAGACAGACAAATAAACAAACATACTTACGTACGTTCGTCTTTTTAAGGATATACTAGAGATCCATTTACATCTTATAAGTAATTACCGTGCTAAATTTATGCTTGTAGTCCCTTTAGTAACACAAAAATCGCATTTTAATTTTCTCCTGCATATCCTTTGGATTTGTGGCACCGACATAAGATAAATCCTATCTTTGATTCCGAGCGAATACCATCATTTTAGTATCCTGGCTTTTGAAATCGGTTCGTTAGTTCCAGAGATTACCACCAACAAACAAAAAAAAAAACTTTTCCTCTTTATAATACAGAAATAGATTATTCTATAAAATAATTCTTTTTCATGATAATGAAATTAATTTATACATTCACACAATATGCTACAGAACACAAGTGTTAGTGCACTGAATAACAACATATCAATTTCATTATGTTTGTTAAAATACACTAAATCATATCTTATTGAATGGAATGGAATGTGCTTATTTTGAGAGTCCCTGTAGATGACGTAATTCTATACATTCCATTTTGATCAAAACGTGTATCATAGTAAATGATAAAACCATATAGAAATCCCATATCAATCTGAGTATGGTTACGAGAGTTAGAAAACGATGAGACAGCAGAGAAGCAAAACAAAGTCATTAACAATTTTTAATAATTATGGCGAAGCATTTTTAAAAAGTTCTACAACATTTTAATAATTTATCACGTGAGAGAAACTTTTGAAATCATTGCATTAAAAGATCCTATAAAGATTTGTTCTTTACATTCAAATTTTATTAAAACGTAAAAAATCCAAGTTGTTTTAAAAGGAATTAAATAAATCGACGATTACTATTCAAAAATACTGGTAAGAAATACCCCATCGATTCCGCTTATTAGTTAAGATATGCATAATATTCAACAAGTTGGAAATTGCACGTGAAGCGTAGCAAATGAGTTGCGTTCATACGATAACAAAGTTTTAAAAATATCACTATCATATATCAATCTCATAAAATTGTAAATAGTTAATTACAACTAAAATGCGCACCAAACAATGTTCTCCCTATACTATTATGTAATGGAATACTTTTGTGTGGCCTTGTAAATCAATAACAAATGTTCTTTGCATCACAGATTATGCAAAATGTACATTATAATATGTACTTTATAGATGCATATCAATTTTATTATGTTGGAATGAGTGTAACACCATTAACATGCATTTGAAACATTTTTCCCCATTAACCGTAATGTAACGGAATATTTTTGATTGTCCCTGTAATTGATCTATGCATCTGATTTTCATAAAATTTAAAATAACTCGACAAAATTATGTAATAATTATGTATTTAAAATTTCAAACGAGTAAAATCCATTTGAAACATTTTTCCCCATTGACCGTAATGTAATGGAATACTTTTGATTCTCCCTGTAATTGATTTATGTATCCAATTTTCAAAAAAAAAAAAAAAAAAAAAAAAAATGAAATAACTCGAAAAAATTATTTAATGATTATGTATTTTAAATTTCAAACGAGTAAAATGCATTTGAAATATTTTTCCCCATTGACCGTAATGTAATGGAATACTTTTGATTGTCCCTGTAATTGATTTATGCATCCGATTTTCATAAAACTTGAAATAACTCGACAAAATTACATAATAATTATGTATTTTAAATTTCAAACGAGTGAAATGCATTTGAAACATTTTTCCCATTGGTCGTAATGTAATGAAATACTTTTCATTGCCCCTGTAATTGATCTATGCATCCGATTTTCAAAAAATTTGAAATAACTTGACAAAATTATGTAATAATTATGTATTTTAAATTTCAAACGATTTAAATGCACTTGAAACTTTTTCCCCATTGACCGTAATGTAACGGAATACTTTTGATTGTCCCTGTAATCGATCTATGCATCCGATTTTCATAAAATTTAAAATAACTCGACAAAATTATGCAATAATTTTGCATTTAAAATTTCAAACGAGTAAAATCCATTTGAAACATTTTTCCCCATTAACCGTAATGTAATGGAATACTTTTGATTCTCCCTGTAATTGATTTATGTATTCGATTAAAAAAAAAAATGAAATAACTCGAAAAAATTATTTAATAATTATGTATTTTAAATTTCAAACGAGTAAAATGCATTTGAAACCTTTTTCCCCATTGACCGTAATGTAATGGAATACTTTTGATTGTCCCTGTAATTGATTTATGCATCCGATTTTCATAAAATTTGAAATAACTCGACAAAATTACATAATAATTATGTATTTTAAATTTCAAACGATTTAAATGCACTTGAAACTTTTCTCCATTGACTATTATTTAATGGAATACTTTTGATTGTCCCTGTAATTGATCTATGCATCTGATTTTCATAAAATTTAAAATAACACGACAAAATTATGTAATAATTATGTATTTAAAATTTCAAACGAGTAAAATCCATTTGAAACATTTTTCCCCATTGACCGTAATGTAATGGAATACTTTTGATTGTCCCTGTAATTGATTTATGCATCCGATTTTCATAAAATTTGAAATAACTCGACAAAATTACATAATAATTATGTATTTTAAATTTCAAACGAGTGAAATGCATTTGAAACATTTTTTACCATTGGCCGTAATGTAATGAAATATTTTTGATTGCTCCTGTAATTGATCTATGCATCCGATTTTCAAAAAATTTTAAATAATTTGACAAAATTATGTAATAATTATGTATTTTAAATTTCAAACGATTTAAATGCACTTAAAACTTTTCTCCATTGACCGTTATTTAACGGAATACTTTTGATTGTCCCTGCAATTGATCTATATGCATCCGATTTTCACAAAATTTAAAATAACTCGACAAAATTATGTAATAATTATGTATTTAAAATTTCAAACGAGTAAAATCCATTTGAAACATTTTTTCCCATTGACCGTAATGTAATGGAATACTTTTGATTGTCCCTGTAATTGATCTATGCATCCAATCTTCCTAAAATTTGAAATTACTGGAAAAAATTATGAATATTTTTATGAATTATTTATGAATTATATATTTTAAATTTCAAACGATTCGGTTGGGTAGTTTTTGCGTTGTTATGTGAGGACGGGCGGACAGACAAACGGACGGACTGAACGACATCTATAGGTGTTACATATTTACATAATTACGAACGCACCTTAAAACAGGACTGGGAAACCTCTCGTGCTTTCCCGCGTCTTTGTTAGAAAATTGTTTCCGTCTATTCTTACATTTTGTAAAATTACATACCGTCTAAAAACAAACTTTTTCTTTATTAATTCCCTGTATATTTGTTAATAGAATTATTAAAGAAAATTCCGAAATGTTTAAAAATTCAATATGCTAATAACAAAATTTTTACAAAACAAACTATCGTTTGTGGTACATTCGTTACCATGACGCAGTGAACCTGAGAAATTTACCATGTCAAACTATCCAATGCGCACATTCGATACTTTGAAACAACGAAAATGGGAAAAGGACAAAATTTGTACCATGTCAAACTATCCAATGTGCGTACTGGATAGTTTGAAGCTGAAAAATTAGAGAGAAGCTAAAAACGTACAAATAATCATACCATTTCAAACTATCCAATGTGATTTTTAGACGAGAAAAATTATTCAAATGATTTATCTCGATAGCATGCTTAAAGAGGATATAAAACAGCACCCGAAAAACGTAATAATTGTTTACTGCTGTTTAGCGCTGATTTTGAATCTCCAATTAAAACTGTTTTTTTGCTCTCCTGAAAAATGACTGTTTTCACATTGGATAGTTTGACATGGTACCGACGATATCTAGACAAGACCTTTATAAATTCCGGTGTCAATCGACAATTTCTCATTTTACTAATAGAATTTGCTTGCGCCGGAAAGGGTTAATGGGCAAATCGGACCAAAGGGGTAGAAATAGGAAGGGTTTTTGTGAAAACAGAAAAAATCCCATAACTTCTTAATGAAAATCAATATCGAATCGATTTAAAGTTTATTATACTTCTAAGAAATGTGCCAAAAGTTTGTGCATGACAGATGTTTGATAAAATTAAAAACAAGCTCAAGAGGCAAAAAAACAGGGTTTTTGGAAGAAAAAAAATCATAACTTCAACAGTTCACAAGATATAAAATTCAATTAAATTTTTTATTGATGTTCTTGAAATTACCTAAAACTTTTGTATTTAAAAGTTTTTAATATGACCAATTCTTACTGCAAAAAAAAAAAAAATAATAATAATAATAATAAGGAAAACAAATTAGGAAATGGAAAAAGAAAAAAATCTATAACATCGTCAATTATTAAGATATCAAATCCGATTAAATTTATTTTACATCATCTCAATAATATCTACAATTTTTACACTGACAAGTTTTTTATAGGACCAATCCTTATATCAAAAATAAATTAAACAAAAATAGGAGTTGAGGAAAAAAAATCTCGAATCCAAACTGCTTATATTCTGACTCATTTTTAAATTCCTTTTTGATTTTAAACTCATAGAAATAACAGGTTCTCTCATTTGAGAACTATAAAATGTGACGTATTGGCCAGTTTTTAGATAAAGGCAGAATATAGTTCAAAAAATGCTGTTATAATAGGCCTTTCGAACAGAAGCAATCGTGATTGAAAATTTAGGCGGTATTCAAGTAACAAATTGCTTATTTTCTGAATCATTTTTAAATTTATTTTTTTCTCTTAAACGCATCCAATTGACAGGTTATCTTTTTTAGGAACTATATAATGTTCCGCATTGTTCAGTTTGTTGATAAAGGCAGAATGTATTTTTTAAAAAAATGTTGTCAAAATAGGTATTTCGAACATAATTTCCCGAAGTGATCGTAATTGAAAATTGAAGAAGTATTCCAAAAACAAACTGCTTATTTTCTGACTAATTTTTAAATCCATTTTTGCTCTCAAACGCACTCAGTTGACAGTTTCTCTGATTTAGGAAATATATAATGCGCCGTATTGGTCGATTTTTGAATGAAGATTTTTGATGATTAAACATGAGTTACATGCTGTTCTTCATTACATGGAATTTATTTATGTCAAATTAATAACTATTTAAATAGTTATGAAATTACAAATGGGTCGAATGAAGTATTTTTCTTAACTTTATCCCTGTTTTAACAAGTAAAATATTAAAATTCCAATCTTCTATGATGAAAACGAACCGAGATAGATAGAATTTTTTAAATGTACAGTGTTTTCTGTCACTGAGAAAAAAAATTGTTTTAGTGCCAGAAAAAAATGAAAATTTCTAAAATTGAAAATAGCATAACTATGTTTGTTTTTTAACCAAAAGTGTGGTGTTTATAGTATAAATCGATTTCAATAGAGTAGATTCATGCTAACAGAAAATGCATATACTTTTCAAACTTCCTCAAATTTTTCTGTTAAAAGGTTATTCAGTTGAAACTTTCATTCATTATTATACATTGCTAATGATTAAAAGTTTTAAAAAATTAAGATACTGAAACTAGTGGGAACCAAGTTATTACCAGTGCTATTAGAGGAAGATGTAACCTATTAAACAACAATAACTCTATTTACCGTCTAGAATTCATTTTCAGACCTTCAAAATTTCTTTTGAGAAAAATCTTTTAGTTTCAAATTTCATTTTTGTTTTCTTATGTGTGTAACTTTTCTAATGCCGTACCTTATGATTTGTTATCTTCCAGTTTTCCGCAATCAAAAATTTCATGTAACAAATCAACGTGAAAATTTAGCGCTTACATTTTTCTTACAGTATATAACAGAATAAATAACTTAAGAAATCCCCAGTTTTTAATTTTTGTGGATAGACATGTACTGAAAAGGGCATTTACCAATAAATTAGAAACAATTAAAAAAAAAAAAATCATGTTTTGATCTTTGTCTAATTTACCTTATTTTCCCTTTAATGCGGGAAAAGGAATAAACAAAAATGTTGTGATACTTTTTCAAAAAATATTGATACTTTTCAGAAACAGTAAATCATTATAATTTATCAGAAAATTTAATATACATTTTTTTTTTAGGTATGAACTACGAGAAGACAGAAAAAGAGAAGCAGCTAAAAACACAAGTCAAATTGACAGCATCAAGCGCGACATTATACGATCTCTTCGAGGAAACCCAACATGGGGTCCAGCAAATTATGGCCCTATGCCTCCACAAGAAATTCCCAGTCCTAACAGCTCTGCAGGCCTGATGACACCCATGGAGTTTGAAAGCCTCAAGAATGAGTTGATTACATGTCTCCGCGAAGAAATGCGAACACTGCTCACAAGAGAACCACATTTACCACATGGAACACCACAACCACCACCTCCTCCAATTGTGAACTCTGAACTCTATGAAACGCATCTCTACACACAGTTATAGCAATTGTGATATATGAAGTTATGTTTCGAAATCTAGTTAATAGCAAACAAAAAGAAAAGACGAATGCAGTTTCGATACGTGTAATTAGGTAGAGTTTATACTATATCACTACAGAGCTCTTTCAGCGTTCATAATTTTAGATTTCATTGTACATGTTTCCAATTATAGTCAACCAACGAAAGAACCTTTAAAAAATAAAAAGATTAGCTACAAATCTGTACTTTGTAAGAAATTCTCTTTAATAGCCATTCATTTTTTGTTCAATAAATTATTCTTGTTTTACAAAAGAGGTTTTCTTGAGTAAAAACAGATAGACATAAAAATATATCAACTTTTTTGTACTTATATTATTATCTATACGATTAAATAGTATTATGCAAATTATATGAGATTTAGGAGAACAAAAAGACTTACAGTGGCGGACAAAAAATTGCATCACCTGTGAAAAAACGGAAAAGGGTTCAAAAAACATGTTTTATGTTTGTGTTTCATGTGAAGATGATTTTGTTACATTAGAATACACTTGTATTATTAATTTGCTATAAAAATTAGCTTTTAAAAATGTATAATTATGCTGAATACCTTATATAAAGTAAAAATACACCATTCTGTCAAAACATGGAACAAAATATTTAATTTCCAATATGCAGTGATAATAATAAATTTCATATAACTGAGTCATGTTACATAAGTATTGATGTGGTCATACGTAAAAGGATCAGTTTAATTTTTCCACGAGCGCCGTTTACAGCCTTGCAGGCTGCCGGTGAGAAGAAATTAACTTCTGGATGTAATGATATCCAATTTCATGATACAAATTCCAATTTCACCCAAAAAATGTTTTCCTTTAATCTTGGTAGCCTGTTTCTTTTTTAGCAATTTCAGCACTCATTATAAACCAAAAAGTTTCAATTGGATTAAGATCAGGGCTATTCTCAGGTACACAGTTTTAATACCATATTTTTTCAGATAGGCCTGCACCTAAAATGGCGAAATAGATGAAAAATTATTTTATTAATTTATGTTGTGTTGTAGAAATAAAAACAAACAAATGACACAAGAAAGTCCTTTTTGAATAAATTATATTAGACATCAGTTTCGCTATATTATTAAATCTTGTTAAAAAATGATCTTTCTTGCTCTCTGAAATTATTTTAAATTGCATCTGGTTTTAAACACTCCTTTGAGAAATAAGTGAAAACTGATGTTAAGTATTATTTTGGGATGGGATAACTAAAACTATTACTTAACATCAATTTTACTGGTATCCTAAAGTAGTGTAAGTTATTTTAAATTGCGAAAAAAGTGTTTTTTTTAAAACAAGATTTAATTTCTGGTATACTACGGAATAGGGTAGATGTGCCAGTAATGGGCCACCTTAAGGAATTTCTCTAAAAAATATTTTTTTATTAATAGTTATAATTATTGTATTCCAATTTTTTTCATATTAGATTAATCTTTCAACAATATTTAACTAATCCCACAGTTACATTTCCCAATAAAAATAAAAATTTCATTTTAAATAATAGAAATATGTCTAAACACCCAAATGCCCAGTAATGGGCCACCTATGTTCCAGTAATGGACCGCCTATGTTCCAGTAATGAGCCACCCTACAAAAAATAACAGATAATTATTTTTAGGTGCGTTCGTAATTATGTAAATAGGTAGCACCTATAATTGTCGTTCAGTCCGTCTGTCTGTCCATCTATCTGTCCGTTTGTCTGACAGTCTGTCTATCTGTCCGTTTGTCTGTCCGTCTGTCTGTCCGCATATAACAACGGAAAACTATCCAACCGAATCGTTTGAAATTTAAAATACATAATTATTACATAATTTTGTCGAATCATTTCAAATTTTATGAAAATCGGATGGATAAATCAATTACAGGGACATTCAAAAGGATTCCGTTACATTACGGTCAATAGGGAAAAAAGTTTTAAATGCATTTTAATCGTTTGAAATTTAAAACATATAATTATTGCGTAATTTTGTCGAGTCATTTCAAATGTTATGAAAATCGGATGCATAGATCAATTACAGGGACAATCAAAAGGATTCCGTTACATTACGGTCAATGGGGAAGAAGTTTCAAATGCATTTTAATGATGTTACACTCATTCGAACATAATAGAATTGGCATGAATCTATGAAATATATACTAAAATATGCATTCTGTACAATCTGTGACGCAAAGAATTTTTATTATTAAATTACAGGGCTACACAAAAGTATTCCACTATATAATGCATGGTTTGGTACGTGTTTTAATTATATTCAACTATTTCACATTTTATGAATAAGATATACGTTGCTGAGGTGTAATAAGAAGTACTATTCCTGTATAATTACAGAATTTCAACCAATATACTGTATCCGAAGTACTATTTACTATAAAAGCAAGATCTGAATATTTTTAAAAGTTCGTTATCGTACGAACGCACCTCATTTGCTACGTTCACGTGCAATTTCCAACTTGTTCTTTTTATGTCTGCGTAAGTCGCATTTTCTTCTTCCTCAGAATCCACATTATCCTCTTGTATACAAAATTCTGCCTTTTTGAAGCAATTGTAAATTGTTTTTTTTTTTTTTTCAATTACCCCCATTGATCCCGTTCTTATATGTATAACTATTCAATTAACACTGTTTTGAGAAGGATGTTGAAAGGTGTGTGAAAGGAGGGGGTTGATGAATTTGTTGGACTTAAGGAACAAGAAAATTCAAGCAGAGGAGTAATATAAAAAAAACTCAGCACTGAACGATAAATTAGGAATAAGAGATAGAAATTTGATTTCATGTGATTTCGAAGTATTTTTTTACAACTGAATAAAGAACATTTTATGAAAATATTCGTTATATGGAGATAGATATTTCGCTATATAGAGACTGTTTTTAATGTAATCATGGGAAAAGGGGAACATTCCTACTAAAAATTCGTTATATCGAGAAATTCGATGTATGGAGTTTCGTTATAGAGAGACTTGACTGTATTTATAAAGAAATTGTCTTTATTAAATTCTAGTAAGTAAAATTTAAGTATTAAATTTGTTTATTTAGTTTTCAGTTAAATCAAAATATTTTATCACTACTGAAATTACACTTTTAGTATTGGTCACTTGGGTGGCCCATTACTGGCAAATCACGAAATAAGCAATCCAGTAATGGACCACCCCTCCTAAAATCTTAAAAATAAATAAAATTTTGTAAATGGCCATTGGTATATTGAATTCAATGTTTTATATTGCTAACCAAACAAAAACATTCAATTTTTACGGAAAAATAAAAAAGATATAAAACTAAGTAAGCAAAGTCTGCTCTTAGCATGTTCATTAAGATTTTCAGTGAAAAACAGAAAAACTGTGAAACTTTATTTTCTGCTTCCTAATTGTTTTGACGAAAAGTGTAAAAAATTAATCCAGCTTATAAAGCATGCAAGGTAGAGTTCAGAAAAAAATAATAAAACCTTAACTATTATTTATTATTTTTTTATAAACCAAAAAGTGCGAGGTGGCCCATTACTGGAAGGTGGCCCATTACTGGCACATCTACCCTAGTAAGTATAATGTAATTTATTCGTGACTGATTTTAATGTATAATTTGTAAGTATTTATCTTCATAACATAAAATAAATTAATAAAATAATTTTCAACCTATTTCCCCACTTTAGGTGGTAGCTATCTGAAAAAATCTGGTATTAAAGCTATGGACCGACCTGAGTATAGTTTTGATCTTAATCCGATTAAAAATTTTTGGCTTCTAATGAGTGCCAAAATTGTTAAAAAGAAGCTAACTACTAATATTATACTAAAGGAAAAGCATTATTAAGATTTTTTATTTTGAAATCGGACACCATTACACCCAGAAATTACGGAATCCATACGGGAAAAATCAATTTTTGGATGTAATGGTTCTGGATGTAATTTCTGGATGTCATCAGGTTTCTGCGTGTGCGAAAGAAGTCTCTTGAGGGCGCTTTAGCTTACTGAAATTTTACTATAATTTCAAAACTTTACATACATTCAAGTAGAAACACAATACAATCGACCAACCTTATAATCGTCTGGAAACATCTTCAACTGACTTCAGCAAAATCTCAAGTGGTATGTGTACTAATATATGCCGAATGTTTCCACAAACTCCCTGAAAAACCTTTTATTTGTCCAATAATTTTTTTAAAGTAAGTAATAAAGTCACGCGGGATAATTTGTTGGCAGGATTGGATTTAATTGCACGAGATCTTACGCGGAACATGTTGCTCCAAAATTAAAAGTAAAAACTAAAGGTATCACAAAAGAAAGGTCACCTTAGCCACAAAACAAGTTTGGGATAACATTGTTAGTTCCGCATACATCGTATCCTGTACTAACTGTATCATGATCAATATTGGCTATAGCTTGTCCAGTATTGTTATAACTTGATCAACGGTGAGACATGAAATGTTGATAAAACATTAGGATGTTTATAATTCTAATAGTGTACCAATATTGACAAGAAATATTTTTCCATTTAATTGCCATATTCCTTCAATAGTAATTAAAATTATTGCCAATACAAAGTCACAATTTCAACAATATAGCTTTTTATTGCAAATGTATCCAATTTAAATGCAAAGTCAATATTCTTTCGATTCTGGAATTTCATTGGAAGTGTTTTCGTCGAATGAAATATTGTGCTCAACATAATTAAATTTATTTTACTACAAGGGAAAGATTCATATAGACCACGAAGTCTCTGGCAACGTCCAAGGTATTTGAATATCTACCCACACGTGAACAGTGTGTGCAAAAGAATTAAGAAGCACTATTCCTTCTTCAGATTGTCATATGAGTTATATAATACTTTAAATAAGGTACTCTGGGGTAATAACGCCACGTTAAGGTTCTACCAATTTTCACGGCTCAGTTTTAGTTTGTATTTTTCAAACAAATATGTGATTTGATACAGCAACTCATTGACTATCTATATAAAAAAATAATTTAACAGATATATATTCATAAAATGTAATGGCGTGATTTCTTGACCAATGCTATTTGGCGTTATTACCCACCTATATAGGTAATAACGCCATGCAAACAAAACTATGAAATAAGATGGAATAATTGCATGTAAATTGCCCAATTCTAAAAATACAAACTCTACAAAATTAGATATTGACAAATTGCATTCTAAGATATTGAAAATGTTCAATTTTTTGTGAAAGTGTAAGAAAAATAAAGGTGTGGTGTGTGTGTGTGGGGGGGGGGGAGGATGAAGCAAAAGAATATCAGACCGTGAGCTTCTTCTTGCTTAAAAAGGACCGCTTAAATAGAATTATTAGAAACATTGAACAGTTTTAACTGTGTTTATTTGAATCAGTATTTAGGATGTAGCTCGGCCACTGTAGGGAATCAACCGGGGTATTAATGCCAAGGATTGGCGTTATTACCCCGTTATTGTTATTGCGCTGTACATTTTAAATTACAAATTATCTCGAGAAAATATTCAAAATCTTCAACAACATTTTGAAAGTCCATGAAATGTATTACAAATTTATGTAATTAACAAAGTATTTCCGGATAAAATAAATAGTCTTCACATCACAAAACGTATCTCGCAAATTTTAGATCAAGCGTTAATTTTTGTTGCTTGTAAAAACAATAAGACCTAAAAATGAAACAAATTAACTTGAAGCTGCTTTTGCGATTTATATGACTCAAATTCCTTCTGCGCAGAGCACATGGGTATCATTTACCAGATTATTTCATAATTATGCAAAATATTAGCACTTGACGTTATTACCCCGCCTGGCGTTATTATACCAGACCACCTTAGTTTTAGTATCACTTCTTTTTCTTCAGAAACTACTAATTACCTTTTACTTTAACTTTGGTGCTTGCATTCAAGCATGGATATCTGCCAATAATCCAAAAACAAAAAGAAAACAATAAGAATTAAAAAAGTAGAGGAAAAAGATGTAACAAATTTTTAAAACATGTAATTTAAAACAATGCAATTAAATTTTTAATGCAATTTAAAACATGTAACGAGAAAAACATTGGAACTTTTAGCTGGTTTTACCAGTTAAAAGTTTCTGTATTTTTCTCGAAAACTAAAATGACATAGCAGTCTTTTCCATTTCAATTAATATTATCATAAATAACGAATTACTTAAAGTTGTTTAACCCTGAAGCCAACTTACCGTGGCCGCAGAAGGCGTTTTTCCCGTAACCTGTTCATATCTCGTAAATAACATCTTTTACAAAAACGATGAAAAATTATTAGCCATTATTTTATTTCAGTTATTTTTTTTTACTACTTAACCGTAATAATGATCAACATTGTCGTCTCTATCCGTGGTATGTAGGAATGAATGTAATTACATAATAAACTTGAATTTTACACTAATACTAAATCGAAATGTTGTCACGAAGGCAACAAAATTCGGGAAAAGTACATGTAAAGCAAGCTAAACAATATATGCCGAATACAGTGTGTGCCGAAAAGGCTAATGCAAAATTTAAAATGTGTTAGACCGTACACCAACAAACTTTTTTTTTTTTTTTTTTTTGTATAAGAAACCAGAATATAGAATCCAATTAGTCAAAAATACAGAGCGTCTTATTCCAAAACACCATAGATTTTTATTTAGAATTTTTAAAATGTTAGACAAATTATGAAAGTATTCAACAGAATAAATGTGATAATAAATGTGATAATATTTTAGGAAGTGCACTATAATGAGCTCGGTGGCACCGCGTGTACTATAAGCTAAACTGTAAAAAAATGGGACTGTTTTACAGAAATTGTGCTGGTAATCGGGACGTCAATGCAATTTAAGGTTTTTTAATGGAAAAATTCCCATAAATTCCAGAACCCCCCCCCCCCCCGAAAAAAACGGAAAACTTCTCTGGAAATTACGGAAATTTTTCCATTAAAAAACAGTAAATTGTACTGGCGTCCTGATTACCACTACAATTTTCGTAAAATCGTCCGTTTTTTACAGGGTACATTTCGAATTACGGAACGACTAGATCAGTGTTATTTAGATACAAATCAAGATCATTTTAAACAATTATCTGGAAATTATAACATTTCATTGAAAGCAATGCTGATCTGTTGAAAATATCGTTACAGTATTTCTATTAATGTTATAGTTCGGAACAAAAAGTGAAGCTCTTTTTTCGACTCAGACACCCTGTATTTCTGAATGAATGAGTAGATTGTACCCCTTCTTTTTTATGCGACAAAATATTGTTATAGTGCGCTTTATCACTTACTAGAATTTTGTACACAATCTTTCAGAAGGGACACTTTTAGGTTAGAAAATTTTATTTGTAGATTAAAAATGTTCCTTAAGTAAATAAATGAATATAAAAAATAACTCAAATTAAACAAATAATTTTAATCTGAATATTGTGTAAGGCGCAGTAGAAAGATATTAAAATGAGATATAACTCTGGCAATTTAATTACAATTTTAAACTTGATAAAATGATATTTCTTAAATATTTCTTAAATTCTCTTAAATAATTTTTAATAGATCAAATGTTGATTTTTTTCAGCGTGTAATGGGATCAGGATATTTTATGTCTGAATTCAAGTTTAAGTAGCACTAATTTACACAAAACATTGTAGACTAAAGATATTTTAAGAAAAAATTGAATGTAAAATAAATTTCTGTTAAATTTCAGCAAGTATATTGATTGTCTCAAAGGAATTACAATCCAAAGACCTTTTTGAATTATGTATAAGATTGAGGGCTTAAATTTTAAAATATATATTACGATTTATAGATAGTACAAACTTCCGTTTATTATATATGCAGTCAACTCTTTCATTTTCATGTGCAATCAAGTACACTGCGATTCATAATTATATAAGCAATCAGTTTATATATATATATATATATATATATATATAATATAAAAGAAAAAGAAAAATAATAATAGTTTGCTCAAATTTTCGTATTTATTTCAAAAAGTAAACAAATATCTGTTGTTTCAAAAAAAAGTAGAAAATATCACAATAAATAAGTGATCATTTATGTATTTTCAAAAAACTTACGGTTCCATAATTATGCAACCACTTTCCTCAAACATTTTGTACACCAACCAAAATTTTGATTCACAGCAAAAATGCCTCATGTCAATGAGGGGTGAGGGGGGGGGAATTAAGTAGAATTACGTTAAAAATTTTCCATTTAAAATTATACCAGACCCGTAATTTGGGAACACATAAATAATGTTTTCCATTGGTGTAAACTGATCGAACTAATAAATTCTGAAAGTTTTTAATGTGTTTTTATTCCGGTGAAACTATTATCAAATCCATTGATTGAATCCCGAAATCCATAAAATTCATACAAGTTCTATTAAGTGAAGGAATTGGAGTATTAAATGATTGGAACGGTCAAAATACTACTCTTATATTTTCAGAAAAAAAGACGATTAGTTATCCTCCAAAATACCCTGCTATGCTACTACATTCATCCAAACTCTTGAAATTGCTGTAAATATTTTCCCATTAAGATCCAAACGAAATAATTTTCTTTTTTTCGGATCGTTTGATATGGTAAGGCGCTCTTTTTCAAGTTTTATGACTTTCTGGATTATGTTCTAATCAGAAGCCACCAATTTTGGCATATTCATTACCACCCCTTTTTTTGTTGAGGAGACTCCTTTTACTTTTGTTGCTGACAACAAGACGCTTGCAAAAAAAGCCAGTTGAAATATTTATTACTTTACATTGGGTAAAACATATAAATGCACCTTTGCACCCAAAGTCTGCCTTCACCGTCAAAAAAAACCACGTCTGCTTTGCCTTTTAATAAATAAATTCTGCTTCATTTAGTAGATTATTGTAACAACTACTCAACTAGTACTGACTGAATTTAACTTATTTTCAGCAGACAAAATATACTATATAGCCAAAAGTCGACAGACACATTCTATTTTACACAATAGGGGAGCTCTGCCCCCCTGCTCGCTATGCTCGCCAACTCCCCGCGTAATCGCTTCGCAATTCCAAGTTGTATGCTACCCCTGCTTGCTGCGCTCGCCAATACCCCATGGTATGAATAAGCAGTTGCAGACCTTTCAAATGATGTGTCACACGACTGGTGTTGTAAAGAAATTAAAAATGTGCCCTTCCTGGGAGGAGCAGAGTGGGGGGTTGACACACAAGACATCCATAATATGAATAAGCAGTTGCAGACCTTTCAAATAATGTGTCACACGACTGGTGTTGTAAAGAAATTTAAAATGTCCCCCCTGGGGGGGGTGACACACAAGACATCCATAATATGAATAAGCAGTTGCAGACCACTCAAATGATGTGTCGCACGACTGGTGTTGTAAAGACATTAAAAATGTGCCCCCTGGAGGGACACACAAGACATCCATAATAGGAAAAGGCAGTTTCAGACCTTTCTAAAGATATGCAACACGAGTGCTGTGGATAAAAATTTGAAAAGCTCCCCTTTGGGGGGGGGGGGCAAAGTGGGATGCGGCGCCCCAAACATGCATAATTGGAATGAGCAGTTACAGTCCTTTTAAACTATAGGGGGGCTCCGCTCCCCTGCTCGCTACGCTCGCCAACCCCCCACGTAATCTCTTAGCGATTCTAAGTTGTAGGCTACCCCTCCTTGCTGCATTCGCCAATACCCCATGGAATCGCTTCGCGATTCCGTTCCGTATTGCTTTGCAATCCCGGTTAGAATCGCTTCGCGATGCATAGATGGAGCCCTTTCCTGATTGGTCTATTCAACTCATGAAAGGAGTGGTCCACCCGGACGCGTTATTTCCGGAAGTCTTACACATTAGCATAATTCCAGGAGTCATTTCTTTTAAGGCTAGTTTTTTTTTTTTTTTAACTATAGAAGGTTTTGTCTAGTATCTTGAGAAATACTCGAGAAACTCTTCTGGAACTTTAGAAATGTGAAGAATAGATATTTCTGCGAGTGTTTCATTATGAGAGCAGTTAAGTGAGCTGAATATTAAAAACTGAAGGCTGAACAAAAATTCAACAATTAATTGCATAATAAATAATATTTGCAACCATTATCTATACATATATAAGATAGTTTGTCGTGACTGACTGATAATCAACTCACAGCCCAAACTACTAAACTTAGAAACATGAAAATTGGGGAAAATGCACTTCTTATGATGTAAGCGTGCACTAAGATGGGATTTTTGAAAATTCCCCCTCTAAGGGGGGCAAACGGACGTTCGGAAATTCTAAAACATCTTTCTATATCTCAGCAGCCGTTTTAGGTAGCAGCGTGAAATTCCAGAAAATAAATTTACTGAAAAAATAATTAAACATGTATTTCAGCTATTTTAGAAATTGCCCCCCTGAGGGTGGTAAAAGGGGGGGGCAAACAATTAAAAACCTTCGGCACACATCAGCAGTCGTTTAAATAGAAGCGTTAAACGGCAGAAAACAAATCTATTAAAAAATAATCAAAGACATGTTTTAGCGATTTTAAAAATTTCCACCCCCGAGGAGGTTAAAGTGGCGGTAAAAAATTTCACTGTTTTTTGGACCGTCATGTGAAATATCATCGGAAAGCCCTCAGCCTATGCTGTCTCATATTAGGAACTTTTCTTCCATCACCCTAGTTTGTCCCCATCCGGAGGGCATTTTTCGAATTTTTTTGAAATTTTAGCGTTTTATCATTACATATCTGATTTTTTTTATGTGGTTCTCTGCTAAATAATAGTTATAATATTTGAAAATTTCAAAGAGGGAGGGAGGTTTTATACTTGGGAGACGTGATAGTTGGAACTCTAGGAGGGGGGGTGCAATTTTCTAAATTTGGCCTTCACCACTCATGTGATATATCATTGGAAGGTTCTCTTATCATTATTTCAAATTATACACCTCCAGCGTCTATGAGAATATTTCACAATATATCAGCAGCAGGTTTAGATAAAAATCAGAAATTCAAGATTACACACTTGCTAAAAAATAGTTAAACATAGGTGCTTCAGTCATTTTAGAGCTATTTTGTCTATTATGTCTTCAAGGTCCATTTTGAACAGGATAATGTAAGATTATATGAATAATACAACGATTATAGATGTTTGATTAGATTTTTTTTTCTGCTAGATGTACTTCGTTTGATTCAAGATTCCTTTTGAGAAACCGACCAGCGAAGCGGGCAAAGACTGCTAGTATAAAATAAAATATTCGAAATGTAGCTGTAGCACATGGCGAGGTGGAACTAGTACAAAGTTCATGCCCATTTGTGTGCATTCAGGGAAATAGAAAGATTTCGTTTTTAAAAAATGGAAAATATTGTTTTTTAGCAAGATTTACATATTTACATGAAGGATTTTCAATCAAATTTAGCACAATTTTCAGGAAATGTTATGACTTACAGTAAACACAATATGCTCATATCTTATGAATACTTAAATATTTGACGAAATATAATGATTTGTCTGAAATAACTTTACCTGCCCATGAGCGAAAGAAATAATAAAACACCCATTCATTTTCGTCATTGTTTTTTTATATCTGTTATTTCTAATGTATCACATGAATTCATTTCGACTCACCATTTTCGTCGAGAAATTTCTTATACAATATGCATATTAACTATATTACATTATATAATATTATCATTATTATTATTATAAATTATTTAATAATAAGATTTCTTGCCCAGATAATAGGAAAATTAAATTTTAAAAATGCCCAGGTAATCAGATGGCATTGAGCTCACAGCCTATTCACACTTATTGTATGTTATACTATTATTTCAAAGAATAATGGCCTCCGAAAAATAAAGGAAACGAAAAAAAAAACATTTAGCTAAATTAAGAGGAAAAGGGATTAGCTCCCCCATTTCCTCTCTGTATACGTAAACAAAAAAATCTCCAAATTTAATCAGGGAAGTACCATATCACAAAGAATCGATATACCAAATTTGAAGCAAATTTGCATATTTTTGAATGAAAAACACTTTTATCTAAATTAAGGGCCTCTCCCTTCCTTTCGAACTTAACCAATGAACCCCCCCAAATCAGGAAAGCACCATATAAGAATATACCTGTATATTAAATTGAAGCAAATCGGATATTTCTATCAAAAGTTATGGAGTAAACAAATAGTACAAAAATAGTAGGTTGTTTCGGTATTATTTTACATAAAAAATTATTCAAAAATGTTTATTTTTTACTTAAGCCTAAAAACCATAAAATTAATTTTGCAAGTTTTCAAGGTGTTATAGGTGTACAATCTGGTAATTCAAAATCTTTCGATAATTTAAAATTACTACGAAGCCTAAAAAGTAGATAACTGCCTCAAAAATTATAAAGAATCCTACTGATTGTATTACAAATATATTTAATTGGCTGATACGCATGATGCACAGTGCACATATAATCATGATGCACATAATGGTCTAACTCTTAGCTAATGCGAATAAAGCGACAATATTTATAGCTGGTTAATCTTTTAAAATATTAATTTAGAAATCTAAAAACAAGATTAATTTATTGAGTGTTAATACCAGCACCCAAAATGAAAACAAAAATCTTCAATTCAAAAATAAAAAAAAACTAAAGAATTATTTATTTTTTATGTCTGTGATTCTTTAGAATATCTAATTAGATATTATGATCTAGATAAGGCAAGATCTTCAGATCTAGAATACTTAAGATTTAGAAATACTTAAGATCTAGGTTAGATATTAGAAAATCTAACTAGATATCTAATTAGAATCTAATTATTTAGAAAATATAGTTACCATCTAAGAGACAACTATCTACAAGACCAAAACTAGGTCTTTATTTTATTTCTACTCCATCAGATTTTTATTTAATTTCTGTCCATCATCAAAAAAAAATAATACATAAATTGAGAAAAACTGATATTTCAGAAAAAAATTACTGCATTTAAATGATCAATACTCTAAGAAATGAATATATAAGCAATTCCTAAACTATGGTTTGCGACCCGCTGGTGGGTCACTGAAAACTCAAGCTTTTGTGGTTTTGTCACAAAAGTATATCTTTCATTTCATCTGTTTAAGAAATGCAGTAATTTCAACAAACAATGTTTCAAATAAAAAATTTTAGTTCACTTCTGAATGAATATATGAGTACAATATCAAGAAAAACATAAATAAAATCATCTTTGAAGCCCTTGATGGGGTTCAACGCAATATACTCGTGTGAACATGGCTTTTCTGCAGTTTCTTGTGACTTTTCTGCTTTGTTGTTTTAAAAAAAACAAGAATAGTAGCAAACTGTGCGTATAAAGTGACTTAAGATATAAATAAACTCATCGGTAAATACCAGTGACAGAAATCTCATTGATTACGAAGTTATGTTCTGATAATAATTAAACGTATTTTTAGTTATTTTAATTATTATTCCAGTTACACACATTGGGATTATGAATGCTTGTTTTCGAAGATAATGTATCTTTCGTATGTAAAATTGCCTTTCTCGTAGGATAAGATAGCGAATAGTTTATAGAGATTATACAACAATTTCCTTAATGATATATAACCTTATGTTAAATGGAATGTAGAAAATTACTACACTTAAAGGTGGGTAACCTACCAATAATGATATTCAACCGCTGAATTAAATAATGTGCAAAATATAAGCATATTATGCCCCCTACGTTCCCTTGGTAAAAAAGTTCTAAAAAACTTCATGTCAATTTCAATGTATGGGTTACTTAAATTATACAGACTGTTTTTTCTTTTAAAAAATAATACCTAGAAAAAAAAGAAGTAAAAAAGAAAAGTTTTTAAAAAGGTTGGTGAAAGTTAAGTCTAAAAACAATGTGATATCAAATTTCCATAAGCTTAAACTGTGATATTTAATATTTTCTATTAACTAAATTATACGTTTATACAAATCCTTCTCTCCTTTACTAAATACATCATGAGATGTTTATAAAAATTATTTTTTAAAATTGTGTTTGATAGACAGCCAGCCTTAAATTGACATATAACACTAACATACGGGAGTGTAACAGGTTTTCCTGAATAACAAATTTAAACTATAGATTTTAACTACGCAATTAAGGGCGTAGAAATTGTTGTAGATTGTGTAAATATCTCCGATAAGCCCATTATGCTTTTTTTTTTTTCGGAAACACGTTATAATATATTTAGTACAGAAAAATAATTCACAATAGATTATATGTAGGCACTTAGATTAAATATGGTGATTTAGCTAATGGGAAAAACTTAAATAATGACCAGAATATAAATTTAGAAATGTGATCTCACACCATTTGTAGATATAAATTTCAGCTTGATTTTTCCCTTCTCTTTTAATGCTTCACTTTCTTTTTTAAAACTTGTTAATTCTATTTTTTGTACTTATTTTTAAAACCAGCTCAGCGATAATGGCATTCATCGTTTCAATATCTCTGGTTTTGAACAAAATTACCTCTATTAGTTAATACCAGTTTTGCTGCCACGTTTTTTTTCTTTCCTATAAAGGAACTGTAAATATAACATTACATTGTGTAACAGTAGGGTGACCAAATTTTTCAACAGTTTTATAACGAAACTCTTAAAAACCTTTAACAACTTTAGAGCTTTAACTTTTTTAAGCTTTATATTTTTTCATCTCACGAATTTATCATTTTTTATGTAGATTTCGTATGAAATACTGCCTATTGCGTTCGCATCCATGTTGAAATTTCTGAAAAAATTTTGCAGATCTACACCGAACATGACCCCTAGACCCCAAAACTACCAACAGTAAAAAAGTTTATTTATATGTATATATATATATATATATATATATATATATATATATATATATACATATATCTTTTATGTCATTTATGTTATCATAAGATAACATGAATTCTTGCAGCTTTTAGTGGATTATTTCCTTTAGGCCCATTTTGGCATAAATTAACCTATTTTTAAAAATTTTTAAAATACATTACTTTGATGCTGCACAGCGCATGAAATGATGTATTTCTTCAATTTGTTATTCTTGCTGCTTCTTTAATACTTTTTGGAAATATCTACCATTGTTATACCTTCGGATTTTACCATATTGGAATTTAGTTGATATGTAATTAAACATGGGGGCTTTATCCATATATTTCTTAGTAATTTGGTAATCTGCCTTCTATTTCTCTTCAAACTTCAACTGTTTTTAATAATATGATTGTAAAAATACTGGTTTCATTGGTTTATTTAATGGTATTGTCTGAATAACTTTGGATGTATTTATAAAAGTATTTATACAGGGTGATTCCAAAATTTTTTTACAATAAAAGATGGGTGATAGTACACATCAAGACAAACAATATTAAATAGGAGACTAAGGGTCCCAAACGTTTTCCAAAGGAGATAGCCGCCATTAAAGTTTAGGGTCCAAAATTTCAAATAAACATAAAAAATGGAAAAATCGATCTATTGATTTGCGGTTTTCAATCAAATTATTCTTTATGTCAGCATTTTCCTGAAATTAAATTATAAAGATAAATTTCAAAAAATGTCGATAGAGGGCGCTTTAGACTTTGGCGTAAGGAACAACTAATTTTTGCCGTTATTTTTTGCATCTCATTAAATGTTTTCGGAAGCTTAGACATAAACTTAAATTTTGAGCTCAAAATCTGAATAGTACGGAGTGGTTAAGTAGACAAACTGAACTGTGTTCAGAGGGTTCAAATTTCAAATGATTATAAAAAAACGGAAAAATTGGTCTATTCATTTGCGGTTTTTGCTAAAACTAATTTTTAAATGAGAATTTTCTTGAAAATAAATTTTTAAGATAAATTTCACAAAATGCCGATAGAGGGCGCCTTAGACTTTGGAGTAGCGTACAACTATTTTCAACTTATTTTTTTAATCTCATTAAATGCTTTCAAATGCATAAACTTAAATTTTAGGCTCAATTTCTGAATCGTTGGAAGTGTTTAAGTAGCGAAAAATTGAACTGTGTTCGAGGAGGGGGGAGGGTTAAAGTTCAACTCCTGAAGACAATTCAATTTGCGCTACTTAACTACTCCTAATTATCTAGATTTTGAGCTCAAAATTTAAGTTTAAATCTAAGCTTCCGAAAACACTTAATAAGTTTTTGCAAGCATTTAATTAGAACAAAAAAATAATGGTTAAAATTAATTGTTGGTTACTCTGAAGTTTAATGCGCCCTCTAATGGAATTTTTTAAAATTTATCTTTAAAATTTATTTTCAAGAAGATACTGACTTAAAGAATAGTTTTATTTTAAACCGCAAACGAATCGACAATTTTTTCCATTTTCTATAATTATTTTAAATTTGAACACCCCCCCCCCCCATTTAAACACAGTTAAGTTTGTGCTACTTAACTACTCCGTACTATTCAGATTTTGAGCTCAAAATTTAAGTTTATGTCTAAGCTTCCGAAAACATTTAATGAGATGCAAAAAATAACGGCAAAAATTAGTTGTTCCTTACTCCAAAGTCTAAAGCGCCCTCTATCGACATTTTTTGAAATTTATCTTTATAATTTATTTTTAAGAAAATACCGACATAAAGAATAGTTTTAGTGAAAACCGCAAACGAATCGACCAATTTTTCTGTTTTTTATAATCATTTGAAATTTGTACCCTCTGAACACAGTTCAGTTTATGCTACTTAACCACTCCCGCTTTCAGATTTTGAGCTCAAAATTTAAGTTTGAGTCTAAGCTTACGAAAGCATTTAATGAGATGCAAAAAATACCGACAAAAAATAATTTTTCGTTACTCCAAAGTCTAAAGCGCCCTCTATCGGCATTTTTTGAAATTTATCTTTATAATTTAATTTCAGGAAAATGCCGACATAAAGAATAATTTGAGTGAAAACCGCAAGTCAATAGACCGATTTTTCCATTTTTTATGTTTATTTGAAATTTTGGACCCTAAACTTTAATGGCGGCTATCTCCTTTGGAAAACGTTTGGGACCCTTAGTCTCCTATTTAATATTGTTTGTCTTGATGTGTACTATCACCCCTCTTTTATTGTAAAAAAAATTTGGACTCACCCTGTATATATATATATATATATATATATATATATATATACAGGGTGTATCTAAACTACTGGGCAAAACTTTAAGGGCTGATAGTACACATAAAGACAAATAATATTAAATGGAAACTAAGGGTCCCAAACGTCTTCCGAAGGTGATAGGCGCCATCAAAGTTTAATGTCCAAAATTTGAAATGATTAAAAAAACGGAAAGACTGGTAGATTCGTTTGCGGTTTTCATGAAAACTATTCTTTATGTCAGTATTGTCTTGAAAATAAATTATAAAGATAAATTTCAAAAATTGCCGATAGAGGGCGTTTTTGACTTTGGATTAACGAACAACTTCTTTTGGCCGTTATTTTTTGCATCTCATTAATTTTTTTTGGAAGTTTAGACATAAACTTAAATTTTGAGCTCAAAATCTGTGGTTAAGCAGCGCAAACTGAACTGTGTTCAATGGGAGTGGGTAGGTACAAATTTCAAATAATTATAAAAAACAGAATAACTGGTCAATTGATTTGCGGTTTTCGCTAAAACTATTCTTTATGTCAGTATTGTCTTGAAAATAAATTATAAACATAAATTTCAAAAAATGTCGATAGAGGGCGCTTTAGACTTTGGAGTAACGTACAACTATTTTTTACCGTTATTTTTTGCATCTCATTAAATTTTTTTTAAGTTTAGACATAAACTTAAAATTTGTGCTCAAAATCTGAATCGTTGAGAGTGGTTAAGTAGCGCTAACTGAACTGTGTTCAATGGGGGTGGGAAGGTTCAAATTTCAAATAATTATACAAAACGGAAAAATTGGTCGATTCGTTTGCAGTTTTTTTCTAAAACCATTCTTTATGTCAGTATTTCCTTGAAAATAAATTTTAAAGATAAATTTCAAAAAATCCCGTTAGAGGGCGCCTTAATCTTTAGAGTAACGAACAACAATTTTTAACTGTTATTTTTTGTATCTAATTAAATGCTTGCAAAATCTTAGACCTAAATTTTGAGCTCAAATTCTGAATCATTTGGAGGGGTTAAGAAGTGCAAACTGAACTGTGTTCAGGAGTTCAAATGTTACCCTGTCCACCCTAAGAACACAGTTTAATTTTTTGCTACTTAATTACTCACAACGATTCAGAGTTTGAGTTAAAATTTAAGTCTAAGCTTTTAAAACATTTGTTTAGATTTAAAAAAAATAACGTTTCAAAGTAATTGTTGGTTACTCTAAAATTTAAGGCGCCCTCCAACGGAATTTTTTGAAATTTATCTTTAAAATTTATTTTTAAGGAAATTATGACATAAACAATGGTTTTAGGGAAAACCGCAAACGAATCGACCAATTTTTCTGTTTTTTATAATCATTTGAATATTGAACCTCCCCACCCCCATTGAACACAGTTCAGTTTGCGCTACTTAACCACTCTCAACGATTCAGATTTTCAGCTCAAAATTTAAGTTTAGGTCTAAGCCTCTAAAAAAATTTAATGAGATGCAAAAACTAACGGTAAAAAATAGTTGTACGTTACTCCAAAGGCTAAAGCGCCCTCTATCGGCATTTTTTGAAATTTATGTGTATAATTAATTTTTAAGACAATACTGACATTAAGTAATAATTTTAGTGAAAACCGCAAATCAATTGACTAATTTTTATGTTTTTTATAATCATTTGAAATTTGAACCTACCCACTCCCATTGAACACAGTTCAGTTTGCGCTACTTAATCACAGATTTTAAGCTCAAAATTTAAGTTTATGTCTAAACTTCTAGAAAAATTTAATGAAATGCAAAAAATAGCGGTAAAAAATAGTTATTCGTTATTCCAAAGTCTAAAGCGCCCTCTATCGGCATTTTTTGAAATTTATCTTTATAATTTATTTTCAAGACAATACTGACATAAAGAATAGTTTACGTGAAAACAGCAAACGAATCCACCAATTTTTCCGTTTTTTATAATCATTTCAAATTTTGGACCCTAACCTTTGATGGCGCCTATCTCCTTCGGAAGACGTTTGAGACACTTAGTTTCCCACTTAATATTATTTGTCTTGATGGGTACTATCACCCCTTAAAGTTTTACCCAGTAGTTTAAATACACCCTGTATATATATATACCGCCTTCTTCTGGACACGATAACTTCCATAATTCTGCTCATGTCTCCTTCAAACTTTTACATAAAATCAAGGGTCATAAAATCTATTCTAAATTTGTTATAGGGCAAGATCGGACGAAGGGGATGGATATAGGGAGGGTTTTTGTGAAAACAGAAAAAAATCCCATAACTTCTTAACGAAAATAGATATTGAATCAATTTAAAGTTTATATTACTTCTAAGAATTGGGCTAAAAGTTTACGCATGATAGATATTTAATAAAATTTAAAATGGGCTCAAAAGGCGAAAAAAATAGGGTTTTTGGGAGAAAAAATTTCATAACTTCGTCAATTCATAAGATATCAAATCCAAGTTATTTTTTTATGAATGTTCTTAATATTATCTAAAGCTTTTTTTATGACAATTTTTTTAATAGAACCAATTCTTACAGCAAAAACAAATTTAAAACAAAAAGAAAAAAGGAGGTGGAAAAGAAAAAAATAAACAACTTCATCAATTCTTAAGATATCAAATCCGATTAAATTTATTTTATGTCTTCTCAATAATATCTTTAACATTGACAAGTTTTTTATAGGAACAATCCTTATAGCTATAACAAATTAAACAAAAATAAGAGTTCAAGAAGAAATCTCATATCAAAATTGCTTATACAATGACTATTTTTTAAATTAATTTTTGAATTTAAATGCATCCAAATGACAAGATCTATTATTTGGGAACTATATTATATAATAAAATGTATTAGTCAGCTTTTTGATAAAGATAGAATATATTTGAAAAAATGCTTTCAAAATAGCCTTTTTGAGCAGAATTTCCTGAAGCGATCGTGATTAAAAATTTGAGGAAGTATTCAAACAACAAACTGCTTAATTTCTAATTCATTTTCAAATCCATTTTTGCCCTCAAACGCATACAATTCACAGGCTCCTTTATTTAGGAACTGTGTAATGTGACGTAATAGTCAGTTATTTGATAAAGATAGAGTAATATTTCAAAAATGCTTTGAAAATAGCCATTTTGAGCAGAATTTCCTGAAGCGATCGTGATTAAAAAATCCCTGTCGGCTTGGCCTATAGGCAGAGGTAGATTTCAAAGTTACGTGCTCATTTCAACAGCAAAAAATAAAATATTATTAGAGATAAACCCTGTTTAACAACTTTAGTTGGCCGCTTTTGAAGAACTTTTAATTTCATTTTTCTGTAAGAGCTGCTTTTATCAGAATCATCTTAAGCGATCTTCGGCACAAATGTCTTCTTTGACAGCATTTTTTGAAATATATTCTGACTTTATAGAAAAATTGACCAATAAGGCGCATTATATAGTTCCTAAATAAGAGAAACTGTCAGTTGAATGCTTTTGAGAGTAAAATTGATTTTATAAATGAATCATAAAAAAAGCAATTTTTTTATTTGAATACATCCTCAATTCGTCATTCTCGATCGAATCGGGAAATTTTTTTTCGAATTGCCCCCATTTTACAGCTTTTTTTTAAATATATTCTGCCTTTATCAAAAACTGGACAATAAGACACATTATACAGTTCCTAAATAAAAGAACCTGTGAATTGAAAGCGTTTGCGAGTAAAAATGGATTTAAAAAGGAGTCAGAAAATAAGCAATTTGTTATTTGAATACTTCTTGAATTTTTCAATCGCGATCGCTTCAGGAAACTCTGTTCACAATGCCCTTTTGACGGCATATTTTGAAATATTTTCTGCCTTTATCACAAAACTGACCAAAACACCACATTGTATAGTTCTTAAATAAGAGAACCCGCCAATTTGATGAGTTTGAGAGCAAAATGAGTGAGAATATAAGCAGTTTGGAATTGAGATTTTTTTTTCTACAACTCTTATTATTGTTCAATTGATTTTTGATATAAGAATTGGTCTTATGAAAAACTTGTCAATACAAAATTTGTTGATATTATTGAGAAGATGTATGATAAATTTAATCGGATTTAATATCTTAAGAAATTATGGATTTTTTCTTTTTCCACCCCATTTTTTGTTTTCGTTTTTAATTTTTTTTTCAATAAGAGTTGTTCCTATAAAAAAACTTGTCAATACAAAAGTTTTAGATAATATTAAGAGCATTTATAAAAAAATTAGTTGTGTTTGATATCTTGAGAATTGACAAAGTTATGAATTTTTAACTTCCGAAAACCCTATTTTTTGCGCCCCTTGAGCCCACTTTTAATTTCATCAAAAATCTATTATCAGAAACTTTTGACCTATTTTTTAAAAGTAATATAAACTTTAAACTGATTCGATAGCTATTTTAATAAAGAAGTTATGGGGTTTTTTTTTAGGTTTTCAGAAAAACCCTCCCTATTTCTGCCCCCTTGGTCCGATTTTGAACATTAACGAACTCGACCGAGATTTTATGCTCCTTGATTTTATGTATCAGTTTGGAAGAGATCTGAGCAGAATTAAAGAAGCTGTCGTGTCCATAAAAAAGTGACATATATATAGATAAATAGATATATATTACAAATTTAAATTTTTTTCGCCAAAACTAACCTTTATACTATCTTAATTTTCTTATAATAATATTCCGTACTTACTTCAAATTATTAAATTAAAATCTTGTTTCTAAATCTAATCTGTTAATCCTTATGCAGACGATATAAATTCTTAATTTGCCTTAAAAAACATTATTCCAGTATGCGTAAATTTAAAAAGATGGCTCTAAATTAAAAATATTCTTAATTAAAACTTTATTTCTTAATATTCCAAATAAAACTGATTTCTTCTATGTTTTTATCAACCCTTTTTAAGAAAGTCTTATTAAATTTATTCCAAAACCATACCTTTCAAAAAATATCATTATTTTATTTTATCTATTTATTTATTTTTCCTACGTCAACCTTTGATGTGTGCATATTAATAAATTCATTTCTTTTCTTTTTCTCTTAAAATTAATCATTTATAAAAATCGTCTGCCTAAGATATTTAAAATTCTGAGTCAATTATAAACTGGTTAAATAATATTTTTTTTAATAAATTTATCGTTTGTGGAAAATAATCTCGTAGCTGGACAAGAATTCTGTTTACATAAAAGAAGAATGGTTTGAGGTTACAGAATGTTCCAGAACTTTCTTTTTAGTTTAAAAAGGTGGAAGTCTCAAGATGAGAAAGAAGATTTCTTGGGTTGCTTCTTCGATGAGGACAGCTCGCTGAAATAATGATGAAATTTTTGCAAAAGGAGCTTTTCCTTCCTCATTATTACGAATTTAATAAATGAATTTACAGCAGCCCATGACTAATTATTGGATCTTCTACATTTATTTATTTATTTTGTTTTTTCTCTCGCTTGCCATGACTGTGTGTTTCTTTTTAACCAGTGGAAATAATTCGAGTTCTCCTTAAATCGTCACATATATATAGATATACTTTTTTACTAATGGTAGTTTTGGGGTCTGTGGGTCGTGATCGGTGTAGATCTGCAAAAAATTTTCAGAAATTCCAACATTGGAACAATCGCAATAGGTAGTATTTCATACGAAATCTACCTAAAATTGAGGAAGTATTCAAACAACAAACTGCTTATTTTCTGACTCATTTTCAAATCCATTTTTGTCCTCATACGCATACAATTGACAGGTTCCTTTATTTAGGAACTGTATAATATGACGTAATAGCCAGTTATTTGATAAAGATAGAATATATTTCAAAAAATGCTTTGAAAATAGCCATTTTGAGCAGAATTTCTTGACGCGATCGTGAGTGAAAAATTGAGGAAGTATTCAAATAACAAATTGCATTTTTCTAACTCATTCTTAAATCCATTTTTGCTCTCAAACGCATCCAATTTACAGATCCTCTTATTTAGGAACTGTATAATGTGACATATTGGTCAGTTTTAATAAAGAATGAATATATTTTGTTAAAAATCTGTCAAATTGGGCACTTCGCACAAAATTTCCCGAAGCGATCATGATTGAAGAATTGGGGACGTATAAATTGGTTATTTCATGACTCATTTTTAAATTCAATTTTGCTCTCAAACGCATTCAATTGACAGTTTTTTCTTTTTTAGGAACTATATAATGTTTCGTATTGGTCTATTTTTAAATAAAGTCAGAATATATTTAAAAATATGTTGTCAAAATGGGCATTTGAGCCGAATTTCGATTAAGATGATTCTGATAAAACCAGTTCTTAACAGAAAAATGAAATAATTTTTTTTTCAACAGCGGCCAAATAAAGTTGTTAAACTGGGTTTATCTCTAATCCTATTTTATTTTTTGTTTTTTAAATGAATACTCTTCGAAATCTATCTCCGCCTATAGGCCAAGCCAACAGGAATTTTTTTTAATATAATAATTGTAAATTTAAAAGTGCGACAACAGCGTTAACATTGGTCAATTTCAAATATGTATAATTTTTTAGAAGATACATAATTGAAAACTTATTGTTGATCTATGGAATTTTTAAAAAATTAGAAACTAAACAGACCAACTTTGAAGTTAATTCAGCTCTTTTCAACAACAAAGAAAGAAAAGAGCAAATATTTTGAAAGGAAAATGCTAAATTGCCACAAACTTGTATTATCAAGGACTACAGTAATTATGCTTTTAGAATGATTATATAACACTTTATTATTAACTGTGTTTACTATTCCTTCATAGTTTCGCCAAAAAGAATTCGTATAAATTAGCGTTCAATATACTTGAAAGTAAATTTTATCGATACAATAAATTTTTTCAAGATATATCAAGATCGCTACTAGAAGTGATCACTCTTTTTATTCGTCAAACTCCTTTTAATTCTAAGAGATGAGAGTGGATAGTATTTTTTTCCCATTACTTTATAAAATTTTCAAAAGAATCTTCAGAAATTGAAATGAATTCAAGAAATCATACAAATATTTTTTAAATTGTGTAATTTTTTTTTCATTTAATGTTCGAATTTCATAAAGTACAAACAGATTAAAATAGTTGATGTAAAAGTTCAAGTTCGAAGGTTCTGCATTCCTCAAAATTTAATGAATTTTATTCGTGCTTCCAAAAATAAGCAGACCTTGATCATTTAAATATTAAATGGATTTTTTTGCATTCATTTGTAGCTTTATTTTGAGATTCATTTGTAGATTCATTTATCTTTATTTTGAATTACGCTACGTATAATTATTACAGGACATGTATCTAATTTGTTTATTCCGTTAACCAATGATCTCCTTTCTTTCTTTCTTTCTTTTTTTTTTTTTTTTTTTTTTTTTGTAAAATAGAGAGGGTGTTTATAAATTTTTATAGCGGATTTTGAGTAGATAAATGTACGAATTTTATTTTCTAAAATGTTCAATTTGATAGACTTTTTTTTTTTTTTTTGAATTAGCATGTTACATTTTGATTTTCAGGATGAAAGATCTTTATATAACATAAAGTTTCATTTTGTACCTCTCCTGGGCCACAATATTCCCGGTCCATCCAATTTTTTGGAATGCCGGTTATAAAGAATTGTTTTAAAAGTGTAATTGAACAAAAATCAACAGGAAATACGTGCGAGTACATAGGTGGGATGTATTTAAATAGCTTAGCCTTATTTCGAGTTTTATTTCACATTTTTGTCTAAACTATATGGTAATAAATTTAGAACTATGGCTGGCAGTCTTATCTTGGTAAATCTTTACATAGTGAAATTGTTTGGGTTAAATGGTGATAGTCTTCTTTAAAAACAATTGTTAAAACACATTTCTAATGACAGATGTAAATTTTCCAAGTGGATGAAATAATTCGGGCCAAGATTCGAACGAGGAATGTATTGGCTGAAGCCGCCAATTCCAACTGAGCCATCCCGGATGAATATTGGAGGATTAATTCACCCAAAATAACCTTATCGATCACACAATCGGATCTGACACTTTGGATCAGCTCAACAGAATAAATCGAAGGCTAATATATGGAACTGCAGAAAACGCTGCATACGAACTTAAACTAGGTTAATTTATAACACGATTATTCAATCGGTAAATGTATTTTTCCAGATGTAAATTTCCCAACTAAGTGAAAAAAAGGGAGGTGGGCTAGGAATTGAACCAGGGATGTATTTGGTGAAGACGCCAATGCTCTTCCAACTGAGCCATCCCGGATTAATACTGGAAGACTAATTCACTCAAAATAACCTTAACGATCACACAATCTGGTCTGATACTTTGGATCAGACCAGAATAGATCAGTTATTCAGAATAACACAAATGTAACAAAACTGCATCGTTAAAAAAATTAAAATATTACGCCTCATTTCACCATATGGAAATGTATAATGCATTTCAAAACCAAATTTCAGCTGTTCACATCTACAATCGGAAAATTCTCCGATTTATTTTTTTTAGCAGCCCTGTATCTGATATGGAGATTTGTATTTATTAATAACATGCATTCCAAAATTTAGCCGATTTAAGAGATGCATATATTTTAAAAATCCCCCTTCAGCAAATTCCTCTAATAAGGAGAATGTTATGCTAATACTTTTATTATAATAGGTATAAAATTTATATATAAAAAGTATATTTTGTGTATTTTGTATATTAATAATTCTGAAAATTATAAGCAAAAATCTAAGCAAAATTTGGGACTGTTTTTATAAAAACCTTAATTTCTCTATGTGTATATATGCTATCGTCATAAAAATAAACACAGTTTATTACATTAATCCATTTAATCATAATCTACAGTTTGAATGCTTTTGTTGCATTAGTTTTGACTGAGTTATCCAAAAGATATTCGTTCTTTTTTAATTTGTTGACGATTCCCTGTGGGATTTTGGAAAAAAATGTTCGTGGAAATACATGACCAGCCCTATTTTGTTTAAACACCTGGAGTTTCAGGAAAATTAATTTCTCATGTATTCTTCCAGATATTTTACAAAGCGTCAAAAATCGCAAGGTGGTCACACTAATATGACTGAAGTGCGTATAATAATACTCTTAATTTGATTTCCTATTATGTTAAAAAATTTTTTTTTTTTACTTTGCAGTAGTTTTGGAAGTCGGTTTTATTTTTAGTAGAAAAGTTTATCTGTGATAATTTGTTGAGAAATTAATAAGGGCTGTTTCCTTTTTTTCTACGACTGTCCGATGCTATTCCTAATTTTCCATTAAGCAAATTTAAATTAAATTATTTTTTCTTTAAAGCGTTAAATGTTAATTTGTCTTTGCCCTAAAATTAAGTACTTATCTCCTGTTAAATAAATAAATGAATAAATAAATGAAATTTGAAACTGATTTGTAAAACAGGAATATTTTAAAACCTTGAACATTTGCCAAATTTGAGAAAAATGAAAAAAATAAACATTATTTTTAGATATATCCTATTTAAAGCCCAGTCAATTTCTGAGGGTCACTGAAGTAAGCTCTCAAGATGTCAGTAAATACTACAAAATACTTAAAATTTCTACTAATACTACTTTTTTATGTCACGTTATAGAAATACTTCCAGACATTAGAAGCATAATGGAGGTATTAGATATTTATATTTGTTTAAAGAAGTTATAATAAATAATGCATTATATAAATCTGTTTTCAGAATTCAGTTCACTTCTGTTTTAATCTTCTGCATACAGATACATTTGTTAAAATATTCTCTTAAATTAGTAGAAAAATCTGACAGTTTACAAACATTTTGAATAGTTTTTACAGTGCATAAAAAAAGTTTTTTCAAACCGAATATGGGTTTATATGATGTCATCAATTTTCACTAAACAGTTTTAGCTGCCTAATTGAAGTTATATGCAAGTGCAACAAAATAGTACTAATATCCATATTACTGTTAATTTTAATTCTATTATTTGTCAAGAGTGTGTGTAAAACATGTTTTTTGAACATTAAAATGTTTGCTTGAGAGCTGATAACATTCGAAAAATATATGTTCCTGCTTGAAAAATCTTTGTAAAAAAGTACTCCGGAAACGTTTTCAAAAATCAGCGTGATGGTAAAATAAACTTTAATTTTATAAATGTTTCTTTAAATCTCAAAAATATTAGTTTATTTATTTTTTATTTATTTATTTTTATTTTATTTTTATTTATTTATTTATTTTTTTTTTTTTTTTATTTTTTTTTTTTTTTGCAGAGTAGGTGAAGGGGAGAGTTGAATATAAAGGGTGCTTTTCGAAATCATGGGCAATGATGTACACTAAAGCGATTATTGTGTACTTTCGTTTGCGGTTATATTTTCCTGGGTTAATAAACATTTGTCTTTTCGTACAATGTCATAAGATTTTTTTTAACTGCTGTATTTTTATCGTTTTAAGATATTTAGGAATGTGCTTAAAGACAGGTGAAACTAGTCAGATGTGGCAATTTCAAAACTTTCTTCTAGATTATGTATGTTAATACGTCCTAAAAAATGCAGCATTGCAAAACCACCAGTTAGGTAGTTTACACCAAAATCTAGATAGCAACAACTTATTTCAACTTATAACTGAATCTGAAATTTGACGAAAATTCGTGTATTAGTTTTTGAGATAAAGCTATTGCAAAATCTTTTGCATAACAGCGCCACATGTTGGGTGATGTACACCAAAAACTAATCAGGATCTTTTTTTATCAGATACTAATTGAATCTAAAGTTTGATGAAAATCCATGCATTAGTTCTTGAGATACAGCTATTGCAAAATCGTGAAAAATGTAGCATAGTAGCGGCATCTGTAGGGTGATTTACATCAAAATCTAAACAACACTAATCTATATCAGGGACTAACTGAATCTGAAGTTCAAAAAAAATTTGTGCATTAGTTCTTCAGATACAGCTGTTGCGATAATCACAAATAATCTATCATGTCAGCGCTACCTGTTGAGAGATTTACACCAAAACGTAATTTGCGCCATGTTATATCAAGAACAAACTAAATCTAAAATTTTATAAAAACCCATGTGCTAGTTCTTGAGATATGGCTATTGTGGAACTTGTAAATAATGCAGCATAGCAGCGCCACCTGTAGAGCGATGTACACCTAGAACTAATCAGATGTAGTTTATATCAAGGTCTAACAGAATTTAAAGTTTTGTGAAATTCCGTGCATTAGCTCTTCTGATAGAACTATTGCGATAATCACGAACAATGTACCACGACAAGCCACCTGCTGCGAGATTTGCATCAAAACGTAATCGGCACCATATTATACCAAGTACTAACTAAATCTAAAGTTTTATAAAAATCCTTGCATTAGTTCTTGATGTATGGCTATTGTGGTAATTGCAAATAATGCAGCATAACAGCGCCACATGTTGGGTGATGTACACTAAAAACTAATCAGGATCTTTTTTTATCAGATACTAATTGAATCTAAAGTTTGATGAAAATCCATGCATTAGTTCTTGAGATACAGCTATTGCAAAATCGTGAAAAATGTAGCTTAGCATCGCCATCTGTAGGGTGATTTACACCAAAATCTAAACAACACTAATCTATATCAGGGACCAACTGAATCTGAAGTTCAAAAAAAATTGTGCATTAGTTCTTGGGATAGAGCTGTCGCGATAATCACAAATAATCTATCATGTCAGCGCTACCTGTTGAGAGATTTACACCAAAACGTAATTTGCACCATGTTATATCAAGAACAAACTAAATCTAAAATTTTATAAAAACCCATGTGCTAGTTCTTGAGATATGGCTATTGTGGAACTTATAAATAATGCAGCATAGCAGCGCCACCTGTAGAGCGATGTACACCTAAAACTAATCAGATGTAGTTTATATCAAGGTCTAACAGAATTTAAAGTTTTGTGAAATTCCTTGCATTAGTTCTTCTGATAGAACTATTGCGATAATCACGAACAATGTACCACGACAAGCCACCTGCTGCGATATTTGCACCAAAACGTAATCGGCACCATATTATACCAAGTACTAACTAAATCTAAAGTTTTATGAAAATCCTTGCATTAGTTCTTGATATATGGCTATTGTGGTAATTGCAAATAATGCAGCATAACACCGCTACCTGTTGAGTGATATACACCAAACACTAATAAGATCTTAGTTTATATCAAGGTGTAACATAATCTAAAGTTTTGGGAAATTTAGTGCATTAGTTCTTGAGATAGAGCGCCCATAATTTTTTGTCACATACAGACAGACAGACTCGCAGACTCACAGACGGACATTTTATAAAAACATGTTTTTCGGGTTCTCTGACCCCTAAAACGTGAAAATCCGTCGAAAACCGGATTTCAAATGTTTTCCCGAATCGAATTCTTTCTTCTTGTAAAGATAGAAGGAAGTAAAAATATGTTAGTGATTCTCCCTTATAATATTTAACCCTTTGCGGCGCAGTGGTTTCATAGATATACCACTTAATTTTAATTCCCAAACGCCACATTCGCACCGTAATTTTGTTTGAAAAAATTACTGTTTATTGAATGCGTGAAATATACCGCTTTCTTATTTATAAATAAAGTTGTTTTCAAATTCCGGTGTCAGTCATTAATTTCAACACTTAAGCAATGAATTTGTCCTGCGCCGCAAAGGGTTAAAATCAATGTTTTTTAGGTGCGACCTTTATAGAATATGGTGCTCGATGCAATTCCGAGGCCAAAGAAATTGCAAAATATAATAATTATCCTTCAGAATTAAAAAAAGAAAACACAATTAAGAGAAACAGATAAAAGAGGGTTTTGATGAATGCTGCCATGATCAAATTACTGTAAAATGCATTAATTAAATCAGAAATATGTACTTGAGAAAATGTTACCATTGCACTGTATATAATAAAAATCTCATACAGGATATTATCATTTTTTGAGTTAGTAATAAAACAGCTGTAATAATCTGCAGTACTTTAAAAATTTCTCTTTATATACTTTACTGACATCAACTATTCAAGATTTAACCCTTAACTGCTGGCAGTCTCACAGACCAGAGCTTTATTCAGTTTTCACAGTTTAACTTGTAATTTTCAGATTAACTTTAGATACTAATGAATTATTTTGTTTTTCAATTGGAGTTCTAATGCTATCCATAGATATTTTTGAAAAGGTGAATTTTAATCGTAATAACCCTGTACATAAAGTTTAGCGCAGAAACAGTATCCTATGAGAGAATCGAACTTACGATTCATATTTCTATCAAGCGGTATCAGAGACACAGTAGTTATGCAACAATTTTTTCACACCAGTTAAGGATTGATAAAATTGATTTTTAAATCATAATTTTTTTAATTTTGATACTTTTCGACAATTATTTTATATTTAAAATAAAAAATAAAGGCAATTGATTGAAAACTTCACTTTACAAATTTATTTTTGAAAGGACTGGAGAGAGGGGAAAATCCATGGTTGCTCTAGATGAAAAAAAATTCCTACTTTCGGTCCTACCACCCGAATAAACTTTCTGGATACATTACTGGGCTGCTAAAACATAATTTTACATTATTTATGTGCGCATTACTTTATGTACTTTACATACACATTTCTTTATGTGCTTTAATATAATGAGACAAAAAAAATACTGGAAGAAATCACGACATTTCTTTTACCATTATTTTTATAATTATGTAAGATTACGTTACTTTATATGAATTATTCTTCATTACATTGTGTGACGTACAAAACGTGTTGAAATTACTCAATGAATGGGGCTTCCTAAAGAAAAAACGCAGCACAAGGTGGAGTCTGTAAAGGATTCTTATACACAGTGACGCCATCTCTTAGTTAAAATAGAAAGTTAAAACGATAAAAACAAAATGAATATTATCTCGCCTGGTCTGAATGAGCGATCCAGTGGTGGAGACTAGAAACGCAGGAGAGCCTATTTGGGCCCCGGCACATAATTTCATTTTATTCTTAGATGCCTTAAGTTACCGAAACTTTCTCTTGGACGTTAACTACCTGAAACGGTTACTACAATATTCTTCCAACTTAAAGTGTCTTCTCCAGTGTTGAATTCAGGCACTTTTCTTGGGAGGAAATTCTGTGGCTCCGGGGGAAATATTTTAGAGATCCGGGAAGAATTGCATTTTTTTACCATTGAAAACTCAAAATCGCAAATATACCCGGCAAATATAACTCATTGCACCGGGGGAGGGGGGGGGGGGCTACCACCTCATAGGATCATTGGTCTTCTCGTTTCATTTAAACACATGGACTAACATAAAATAAAATCACTTTGTCATTTGGCAAATACAAACGACCTATAATCTGATTTTAGATCGTTTAAATATGTTATTTATATGCATTGAAATTTTATTGATGCAATGAAATTGAAAAAATAAGTTATTTAACAAGACTGAACTAACAGCAAACTGTAACCTAGTTAATTACTCTGGACGTAATCAGTATTGTTTCTAATTAAGCAGCATTTAATCTATTGTAAAAGTGATGTAATAAAAGCAGAATATTAGATGTAAGTACTAATATGCTAACTGCTAACGGAGATATTTATCGATTATTTTAATTAGTTGATTAAAAAAGTAGGATTAAATTCGTCCATGTTTTTCATCTCTATTTAGGCTAGCCAAGGGATGCTTACAAGAGATGAGTTCGGCAGAGCCGAAATCGAAAGTACGCAGTAAGGAAAAAAAAAGAGAGAGAATAGTAATACTATGAGTAGTTTTGAATGTAATATACAAGGCAATAACAAGATGTGAATAACAGGGGGCTCAAAAAATGTCATGGGAGTATATTGCCTCTCTCTGTCTCTCTGACGCAGAAAGATAAATTAATGCATATTCACATTGTAGCTAATATGCAGCTCCGAGCGAAATGGGGGCGGCCGCCCCGGGAGCGGAATTTTAGGGGGCGCCAAGTTTATACTACCAACGTCATTTTGGGCATGTTACAAGAAGAAGTTGGGTGGAGGGGGCGCCAAATTGTAAATTTTCCCGGGTGCAGTTTTTTCTTCGCACGCCCCTGCTAATATGTTTCTTATTAAACTGTTGTAATAACTTAATTTTATGTTAAGGCCTCACAATAGTCACTGAAAAAGACCCGGATGAAAATGTAAAGTCTCCGGGAACGTTCTTTTCAAATATATCGCACAAATTTTAATATTTTTACGTGAATTTTTTTGCATAGGATAGCTGAGGACGATCTACAACCGGTCTAGTTTTTACTTTTTCGATTTTGCTTATATATTTTTATATTATGATAGTTTCAATTTCAGAACCGGTTTAAACCGGTTTTGAAATATAAAGTAATTTTTAAAAAAATCTGAAACCAAAACTGAAAAAGTAAAAACTAAGCCGGTTGTGGATCATCCTCAGCTACACTGTAAAAAATATCCGTTAATATACACAAACTTTTCCCTCAAAATTACGGAATAGTTTCCTTTTTCCGAAAAAAAGCAGAAGAATTTCCGTATTTGACATTTGGAGTCACTAATTCCGTTAAATAACGGAAGTGTTCTCTTATTTTTGTTAATTTTCCGAAAACAGTAGAGTTTAGTGGTGCCATCTACCAGCAAAATTAAAAACCTTATACTGAGTTGATGTTTTTTAAACAATTTGCTAGACTATTTCTCAATTTCATTCTGTTTTAATAATAAAAAGCTAACGCATTTTTTAAATATTAAGAAAATAATAATAAAAAAATAAAAAAAATATTAATTCTTTTTAAGTTTGAAATAGCTGAAAGGGAGAGTTGATTGTGATTTTAAAATAATTTTTAATCTATTTTTATCATATATATATATATATATATATATATATATATATATATTAAGTGCGTTGGATATTTTGAAAAAAGTGGAAAAAAATTCTTCTTTTAATTTTAATATATATATTTTTTAATTTATTCAAATTAAGAAGTTCGCACATAAAATTAAAAATATATCGAAATATATTACCGAAATTCTTATAATTTTGGCGATTACGTAAATTATAAAAAATCAATAACTGAAATTTATTTTATAACCCATTGTAATTATCTTTATTGAGTTTACCTTTGATCGTCATAAAATAATTTGTTAAAATGCACGGTTTTTTTCTTTCTTTTAGTATGTTAGTATTTTTTAAAATAATCAAATAAATATCAATAATATTACAACAGAATTTTAAAACTTTTCCAAAAACAGAAGGAAACAAAACTCTTAATAAATTCTTTCATGCATGTAATATTTTAAAGACTAATTTTTATACATATAAGCTAAATATTCGAAATTATGGAAAGAAAATCGAAACTATGGAAAGAAATTATGGAAATTAAGAACGGTAATTTTGGGGATTACATATGTTATAAAAAATCAATGACTGATTTTTTTTTCTATAACCCATTGTAATTATCTTTATTGAGTTTACCTTCGATCGTCATAAAATAATTTGTTAAAATGCACGTTTTTTTTCTTTCTTTTAGCATGTTAGTATTTTTTTAAATAAATAAATAAATATCAATAATATTACAATAGAATTTTAAAACTTTTTCAAAAAAAGAAGGAAACAAAACTCTTAATAAATTCTTTCATGCATGTAATATTTTAAAAACTAATTTTTATATATATAAAGCCAAAATTAATAAGCTAAATATTCGAAATTATGCAAAGAAAATCTGCAAAACATTTAGAATTATCCATTCAATAGAAAAATATTATCTCTACAAAAAAAAAAAAAAAACCTGCGTTCAAAATCTTATTTTTACTTTACGAAATGTATCCGAAATAACTAAAGATATTTGAAAGGGTCGTTTGAATAATTCTGGTGTAATGGTATTACACTGCAAGCTACGACACAAAAGGCCCCGAGTTCGAATCCCATGGATGGTATGTAACATTTCTTCACTGTTGTTTAAATTAATTGTATATAATGTGTCCCTGATATTAACGTGTCTTTGAAAAGTAAAGAATAAAAATCACAAAGATGATAGTTAGTCCTTGAAAAATTCTTTTAACTTTTCAAACAAAAATTTTTACATAAGGAAAAAAAAAAAAAAAAAAAAAAAAAAAAAAAAAAAAAACGGAAATATTTTGTGAAAAAACGGAACTATTTCTGGAATTTACGGAATTTTTTTTCCTTTAAAAAACGGAAATAGTACTGGCGTCTAGATTACCAGTACTATTTCCGTTTTTTAACGGGAAAATTTTTTACAGTGTATCCTATGCAAAAGAAATCATGTAAAAATATAAAAATTTTATTGAGATACTTGAAAAGAGCGCTCCCACAACGCTCCGGGTCTTTTTCTGTGACTAATGTTGCGCCTTAAGAAAAGAATATGCTGATGAAAAATTCGAGTGTATAACTAGTGCCGTATTAAACATCAATCTAGTTTCATTTTAGTATTTCTGCAAAACTGTGAAAGGGTCTCAAAACTAAATTAGATTTTTGAACAGAATGTCATTTAAATTTTCGGAACCTAAATTTATTTGGTGACATTGTAATCGTTTCCTGGGGAGGCTGAAAATGTTTTAGCAGGGCTGACTCCCCTCCCCAACACCCTCTTATCTACGACTCTGGTAATATATCCTTTTTACAACTTTTTGAATGGAAATAACTGTTAATCCCTTGCTAACAACTAATTTTATGAACTTTAATCTAACCAAAAGAGAAATTTTGTGACAAATAAAATTATACACTATATGGCCAATTATGACCGGATACTTTCAATTTGTGACATTTTGTCGAATATTTAAAAATATACTTGTCGGATTCTTCTGAAAATTCAGGATTATGTATATTATGTCTGACATCGTCATTATCAACGTCCATTTCATAAAGAGAACAATTGAGAGGCTTACAAAATATCAAAGAAAAATAATAATATTTGAGATTACCCTGTACATTAAATTGCGCGAAATCAACCATCGCTGCAAAATACAAATATGTGGATACTGCACTATATGTCCACGACTTTTATAATAATATCATATATTTTCATGGAGGTGTACCGATTAATTTGAAAAGTTAAAAAAAAATCTTGTATGTTTTTAGCTTTAGCCAGGATTTTCAACCAAATTTAATGCCAGTTAAAAAAAAAAAAAGCAAAATGTAGTACATACAATATAGTGCAATTGGAATATAAATGTGTTAAATATTTTATAAAATATGAGTAGTTGTATGAAATAATTTATTTCTATACATGCGCGAACGATAACAACGGTAATTTAAGTAATTTAATACTCAACTCTGTGGAAAAATTTATAAGCAAAATCCAGTCAAATATCGTAAAAATTCAGAAAGGTATCGTTGATAAAGTTTTTTTAGTTGCTATCTAAAAGCTGCTGAATGTTAAGGGATTTTCAACAAATTCTCATTTTTATGGTTACTTAAAAAGTAACACGTTGGAAATTGCACATCAAATGTGACAAGTGAGGTGCGTCCGTGCTATAAATATTTTTATAAACATTCAGATTTTGATGCAATAGCTGTTAAATTCTTATGCAAAAATGCATGAATACAAAATATGATACTTTATCTATCAATTACAGACCTATATCAATTACAAAGCAATCCAACTATATTAAAGCAAGTTAGAATACAGACAAACAAACTGAATTCTTAAGCATCTTCAATTATGTTGCAAAGTGTTAAAACGCTTGATAAGTTGAAATTTGACTTTCAGAAATTTATACCCAATAGACGGTAGAATATTTGAATTCTTTTGTACAGCCGTGTGTTTTGTCTACTATCTTTATATACGTATATGCTACTATTCAGCAAAAATTCAATTAAGACTAACACAAGCTTAAATCTAGTAAAATAACACTTCTAGAGATAATCTTCCATAAACAGCTGTGTATCTAATTCTTTTTATGGCCCTGTATATCATTTCTCTACATTCGGTGTTGCCCGGTATCGTAGATGTTTTCAAACAAAAATTGCGAATATTTAAAATTCCATTCATACTAAAATAGAAAAAAGTTTAAAATTTTAACTGAAGAATATTTTAAATTTTAGGATATTTTAAATTTTGCCTGAGTGAACACATATATGTATTTCTGTTAAGAAAACCATGCTGTAGAAGGATAAAGAAATATAGTCATTGATTTTAACTGCTTTGAACCACAAAAAAATATAATAATTGAATAATAATTGAATTATTTTAAAATTCCTTTCTTCAATGAGACCTAATCCATGTAAAATCTTTTGAGAATGCGTGCGACGTGTGCTGCACATCTGAACAAACCCTAAGTGAACATAAAAGGAGTAATTATCTAATTTGCTACTTTTTTTGGATGATTCCATGGATAGATTTTGAAGATCGATTGTAAATCAAATAGGAATAACAAAATTATCAAAACAGGAAAAATTAACAAAAGTGTATGCAATTTGTTACTAGTATTCAGACGTGAAATGCATTCGCTATTTTGAACCACAAAAATAATGCAATAATTGAATTGTTTTAAAATTCCTTTCTTCAATGAGACTTACTCCATGCAAAATCTTCTGAGCACGTGCGCGACGTACACTGCACACCTTAGCAAACCCTAAGAAAACATAAAAGGTGTAATTACCTAATGTTCTACTTTTTTGGATGATGCCATGGATTTATTTTATAGGCCGATTGTAAATCAATCAGGAAAAACAAAATCATTAAAACAAAAAAAAAATTAACAAATGCATGTGCAATTTGTTGCTAGCATTCAGTCGTGAAATGCAGACGTTAAATCCAATATTTATCGCCAGGTCTCATGGGCTGGCTGCTTCGCAGCCGCGAATTGGTGGAGAGCTGCAAAAAACCTCTAACCTGGCTGCTTTGCTTTGTTATCGTGGATTGGTGGTAAGCTTGTAACGGCAAACCCACGGTGGCCGCTATTTGTAACGGTGCACGCACGCTGGGTGTCGTTTGTAACGTTATATGCAGACATATTCAGTAGTTTAGGTTAAAACAACAAAGTTTATTCAAGTGATAATGGCCGAAGGGAAGTGGAGCAAGTCTAAAATTTTACACACTGAGAACACTAAGAACAGCTAAAATCATACTCCCAGGCCCCAACCTAGCTCAGTCGTGGCACCGCCTAACACTTGACACTGTCTCCTGGCTGAGCTGTTGAACAAAGTTTAGTTAAACAGCCCGTGGCTGTGGATAATTCTTTATTTCACCAATAATTAAAATGGAACTACTATTAAACTTTCTTACCACGGCCGACTCTTAAATCCACTATCCAAACTCCGTTCCACTTTACTGGAGGCCGATGCTACTTTCTATTCGTCAGCACTTCGCTAAACAATCATCCACTTCGTTGTCTAATGGCAGAGGTCCGCACTCGCTGGCTGCTGGCTAATGCCACACACACACACACACCCCCAAACCCAAGCTTTTATATGCTGCAAACTGAGATACTTCACATTAACATATTACTAATAACCGCGAGCTAACTGCGGAATTCGAAAGAGCACACACACTCTAGAAAGTTAAAGTAAAAGAGAGGATAGGTGTCGCTTTTACGCCTACAAAATGTTAAATTATTGACGTCACGATCTCAGAAACACTAGAGTGCCTTTATGACAAAAGGTCACTCCCTCACAAGCTGCAAATATCCTCTTACCCAGTGAGTTTTAATTTAATAAGAATCTAAACTGAAATTTAAAAATCCGACTACGAAGTGCACTTTTTGGTGTTGGCATCCACACATGACAAAAATTTGCGAGATCTGGGTGCTATAATTTCGGCGTTATCCGCGGTCAGGCAGGCAGGCGAACAGACATCTCTTATTATATATATATATAGATATATCAACTGACAGATCAAATACAGGGCTGTTCAAAAGTATTAGAATACATATTTTGCTATAGACAGTAACTTTATTTCCCTAAATAACGAAGTTTTGTTAAAGATTTCAGGAAGTGTTGGAAAGTGTTTTATAATATATAATTAACGCATGATTTTTCTTACTTGTTTTTTAGTTTAAACATGTCCAAGACAGTAAAATTTAGATATGTCCGTAAGTGTGGTTTCACGTACGTAAGTTTCTTATGTTACATACAACAAAGCAAAAAACAAATATAAAAATCATTTAACACCTTAAGTCTGGCACCCGTGACTTTCACGGCAGAACTATCCGTTTGGCCTTTTTTTAGTTTAAAAAAAATTGCTCTTCATACCTGAAATTCTGAAAGAAGAAATTTTACTTTAGACAATCACAAAATGTCTGTCGTTAAATAAACAAAACAATACTATAGGAAAATTCTGGTATAAATACAAAATTTCGGAGCCAAAAAAAGCCAAATAGCAAACCTATTTCAGATTGTGTTTCCCTGTGCAGACTGTTTTTTATTTTTTATTATTCAGATTGTTTCACTCCACCAGATTTTTAATAATACTGTAATTGACTTTATTCCCACACCATTTTATGTGCCATTAAATAAGATGAATATTTCAACTTCACAAAAATAATTGCAATCAAAATCAACTTTTTTTTTCGCTTAAGAAGTTAGTAAATATTTGAAAAGGTTGAGAAAAATTGTAAAATAGAAAAGTAGACAAAAAAAAATTTTTTTTTTATATAAAAATGGAATGTTAAACTATCTTTAAATGTAGCTCATATAATTATTTTGGTATTGAACCTATTTTAAGCTTTTGATTTTTTTTTATTATTATTCCACAAAAAACCTTTTATGTTATTATTTTTTTATTATGCATTTTATTTTATATTAAGTCTGAATATTATGTTTCCAAATAAACCTGACAGCGAGTCTGTGAGTTACAAATTTAAAATTGCCCCACAAAAATGTCGAATTGCCGTCCAGTGGAGCGTACGCCCCACATGGGGAATCACTGGTGTAATGGAATGTCCAATTGCAGTTTAAAATCAATAAATGCCAAATTGTTAATAACAGACTATTTTAAATAGAATTAATCGAATAAATTCTATGAGATTTTCGACCAGTTTCCATTGAGTGGATTTCTCAGTTCGCCTCTCGTGTTTTTAAAAGTTAACTGAAAACCAATCTGGTAAAACGCAGCACGAACCAAGGCGGCGTTGCAACCTGCAACCTCCTTTCGAAGTGCGCTTAGTACAATGTAAAATTTAAACTTTGAACAATGGTTTTGTTTTAGCTACACTGTAAAAAGAAAAGATTATTACTACGCTAAATTTAAATTTATTAAATGCCATATGAAGTTTAAATGTACACTACTTTCATTGTCAGTACCGAAATAAGTTCATATAAAAACAAGCAGATTAGAATAAGAATAAAGAAAGTGTTATACAAAACAGCAATATTTTATATTATATTGGCTTCATATGTATTTCAATTTTTATGATACAGGTATTCCTACTTCTCTAGTATATACAGACAATTATACCCCATTGTTCAGTTTTTTACGAAGTTTAGTTATGTTTTTTCGCAACGACATTTTTTTAATACTACAGTTTATAATTCATATAGTTAATGTACTGAGCCCTCTGAGAGCGAGTAGTACTCGCACGTGACAGTTTATTAATCAACCGAGTTTTAGAAAAAGATTTTTAATGAATATCAATGAGAAGATTTGGAACAAATGCTTCAATTTTGATACTTCTTTTTATCATGGAAGAAGTTCATTCTGGTAGTTATCTAAAAAAAAATAAAACATTAATAATAATTGAAAATTTTTAAAAATTAAAATCAACAATTTGTGGAAAATCCCTTATCATTTGATTTCGTTTACATAAAACTGAAAATTAACTCACTCCTATCGCCGATATCCTTCTGAAATTTTACGATGTTTGATTGGATTTTTTTAAGAGTTGCTCTGTAGAGTTGATTATTAGATTACGTAAAAGATCATTGCAGTCGCTCCCGCATGCACAGATAAAAATTATTTCATACAACGACATATATTTCATAAAATATTTTATATGTGTATATTTTAATTGCACTTAATTTTTTCTACTGCATTTTGCTAGTTTTTCTGAAACTGGCGTTAAATTTGGTTGAAAACCCTGTATGATATAAATTAAAAACATGCAAGAATTTTTTGAACTTAAGCAGAAAATAAAATGGTCACTTTTCCATGAATATACGAGCTATTCTTACAAAAAATCAGTGGACAGATACATTATCCACATATTTGTATTCTACAGCGATAGATCATTTCGTGCATTTTAATGTACAGGATGACAACAAATATTATAATGTCTCTTTGATTTTTTGTTGGTCCCTTAATACACATCCTTATAAAATGGACGTTGATAAATATCAGGTCAAATCTAATCTTTATAGTCCTGAAATTCCAGAAGGATTCGATAAATATGTTTTTAAATATTCGACAAAATGTCTAAAATTGAAAGTGTCCGTTCATTAACGGCCATAAAGTGTACTTTTTAAAACGGATTCTCCTATTTTTCTCAACCAACAAGCAAATCTGATGGACTCATTAAAAAACTTCATTTGTGAATAAATGAAATTTTAGAAATTACTCGCACAATATTTTTCTCTTTCCTATAAAATTATAATAATTTCTTTCTACAAAATAATATTTCATAATTCTAGCGTCCATAAAAAATAACAAAAATGTTATTTTAAACACCGTTATCTGACAGATCCCATGCGTTTATAGTTAATGATAAAATACTGCTCGGTTACTTTCGATCGAAATAACAATATATTCTAATTATATTTGCTTACGAATGAAAGTGATTTCGCTAATTTGTAGACAACGTATGCAGAGTTAGGGATGAAAAATGGATAGAATCACTAGTATATTATTTTCATGTAAAGAACGATTATGACTCACAAACAATAGATGCTACAAATTTACAGACCTAGCTAACACTAGTTGACCAAAAATAAAACAAAATGTTCATTCAGCGTTAATTTTCTAAAAATAATAGTAATAAATAAAAATTCCAATTAAAAAATATCGTAATGGTGCCATATTCAGATTGGCGCACATCAACATTTCATCATCGTCAATCTCGGGCAAAAACCTTAAAATATCACAATTTAAAAAAGAAGATATTCTAATTCTAAGAAAAAAATGAAAAAAAAGGCAAAATTTCTGGGGCGGGGCGTCATTTCTGACCAAAATAGCACTAACCCTTTCGGGTCTGGTGCACTATTAATAGTACATGTCTTTAATGGGCTATTATTCTGTTTTAATAATACTTTTGGTATTATTTACATGAAGCAATGCTAAAATATGTTTACTCATTTACTATATGACTTCATTTATGTTTAGGCATTTAGTAATAATAATAATTATTATTATTTGTTTAATTCTCTTTGCGCCATTTGCGATTCTTTTGTTGTAAACATATATTGCACTCTTTTAATTTAAAATAAAAGTTATTTTCCTGAAAGAATTATCCGTAACAAAGCACAAAAAGTATTAGAAAGTTGTAATATAAGTTAAATCTTATTGTAATATAGTGTTGTCTAAACATCTCGAAAAATTCTTCCTTCGACTATTGTCATATAATGTTAATTTAATAGTACGCAAAACAACAACATTGGTTATGTTTCAGACAATAAAACATCCATTAAACTCTCATCGATCTTTTTGGATAGCTAATGTTAATGTTATTAGCGTAAAAGTATTTATTTCTAAAAATTGAAAAATAAATTCGGACCCGAAAACTTTAGAATGACTTGAAATGGAAAAAGTCATTTTAAAGGGATCACGGGACTATTAAAATTGGAAAAAATGAAAATAAAAAGACCCTTTTCAACATCTGAAATCCTAAAATGTATTTCATTTTAATGCATAATTTTGATTGGGGTGAAAGGTACAAGTATGTTCTTTCATTTTATGTATTTCAAAAATTTCAAGAATTAGCATTTACAGAGAGTTCCAAACTGTCAGACATTTTACGAACAGAAAATCTGTATAACCGATTATGCGCAGGATTACAGAATAGATTTTCAGCTAGAAGGAAACTTTTGGTGCCTACTAATACATCAAATTATTATAATTATACTGAACTAAATAAATATGTATGTAAAACATTTATATTTTTAAGACAAAGTTGTATTTAGCTAATGCAAAATTTAGAAAATTTTAGCAGTATAATCAGCTAAAAAAATACTTTTTTGAACAATAATAAGGAAATTTTAGGTTCATTTTATACAGAGTAACATGAAACGTATGTTTTGGAAATTTGGCCGTGCGCATTTGGCCCCAAAACGTCATTTGGAGAAATAATGACCTCAGAATTTCGGAAACGCTGCAGGTATAATTCTAAAACCCATAACTTTTGTTATAATGGGAATTTCAAGGAATTAAATATATCAAAATATTGAAAAAATAGGAGTTTAACATATAAAAAATTAAATTTTTGAAAAGTTTAAAATTTTAAGGGTTTTAAAACTCTTTAAAATGAAAAATTATTTTTATTTTTTCTATACGCGAATAAATAAAATTGTCGATTTCAGAAATATTGATCCCAAATAATGTTATAAAAATCAAGCCAGAGCCCGTGTCGGGAACGAATCATTTGAACCTGTCTTTGTGCTCTTTTCAACCATTTGAATCCGTCTCACCTCTAATCCTTATGCTTACAGAATTTGCGATGAAGGTCTGCCTAAACAATTTTTTTTTTTAATTTCAAAAAATACTGAAAGGCAATCTTATTTGCAATTTGTGATTTAAGTATTTTATATTTTTAGTTTGTAGAAGGATCTAATACACATGAAAATATACTTAATTATAAAACTTTTTGAATAGAAACTCAACGTATCATGAAATAAAATATCATGAAATTTTCAATATTTTTCAATTCATTGCTCGTTGGGAACAAAATGAATGTTTGAAAAAAATTAAAAAGGGAACCACCTAGAATTGAGACTTTGTGCATTTTCTATCCTTATAGGTTAAAGTTAGGGAATCATAAATTTGTCCGCAAAAGTCATACATATATGTATGTCTATATATACAGTATGTATATTTTTTATACATTTAGTTTTAAAGTAATGAATATTTAACTGCTATTTTTTCAAGTCTTCAAATATAGTGCTATAAATCATAACCAGTACACAAATACTGCGATCTCGCAAACAGCCGACAACGGCATTAAGCCAGGGTTGCCGGAAAAAATTTTATGGTAGCAAATAAATCATTGCCCGAAATTTAATTATAATGTTGTATTTTTCAAAATTAAATTCATTGATTCTTGAAGGAATTTTAATTTTTAAAGTAGTTAAAGAAATTCTATGTTATAGTTTGATAAGAGGTCTCAAAAATTGTATTTTCAAAAAGTTATGTTGTTGTAAAATCAATAAACATGATTTTTGCAGACAAATATTTTTGGTTCCCTGACTTTGGCCTATAGGATTGTAAAATGCACAAGGTCTCAATGCTAGGTGCGAGCTTCATCCAACGTGGTTCCCTTGTAAGTCATGAGTTTAGTTTAATCATAGTGGTAGATGGTTACTGCACTTTGAAAATCTAATTCAAAATGTTCATTTTTTTTAAGTTTTATTGTTTATTTATTTATTTTTCTTTTTTGTTGTATAATACGAAGATTGTGCATGGCAATGGCTCATGCACTTATTATAAGAGTAAATATGTAATAGAAACTTTTTATGCTGTGCACAGTGAGCAATCACAAAGGTACCGTGTCAAGTTATTTGTTGTTAGTTATCCAGCAAAAATAGTCGTTGGGTAGAATTTTATTTATCGCCTATTGTTTATTAGAAGAAAATAATAGCAATGAAGTGTTTCAATCAAAGAAAAAGAATGTGCCTTCTCAACTGTATAGAAACAAACGATGAGGATTTTATAAAGAGAAAATTTTGTGTACGTAGTTCTGCTTTATGAAACAATTATTTAATATAGTTTTCCTTCTGAAAATACAATATATGATATTCTTTAAGATTTAGGTTTTTAAATGGAAGGCATATATAATTCCTGAACAAATTACAGCTGGAGGAGGGGGGGGTGTTTTTTGAGTTCCTTACTTAAAAAGCAAAATTGGAACCATTATAAAATCACTCCTCTGTGCCTGTCTTTCTATCTGTTCGTGTGTCACAATGATTTTACTCCTAAACTATATGGAATAATAGAAATTTCAAATTGACTAAAACAGTAAAAGCTGTTGACTTGTTATTTATAGATAATTAACCTTCCACATATATATCCAAGAAATACATAGAAGGGATGTAAGTTATTTGAAAAAAATCTTTTCTTTGTATGTCGTGTAAAAGCTTTCATAGCGTCGAATTCAAAAATACATATATTTTAATTTTAGTTATATTTTCAGAGATATAATCGAAAATGTACCGCAATTTTCGTCGTATAATCGGCTGGTCAAACAATTATTTTTCGACCCAGAATTTTTTTAAATAAAATGTAACTTTTTGATCGCCGTAACTATTTGGTTTAAATTACTAAATAAAATTTCTGGGTCGGAACAGAATTGTTTGATCCGCGGATTATATATTGGAAGTCACGGTAATGCAAAATATGTTCCCCTTCCCCCCTCTATTTCCAAATCTACTGAAACTAAAATTTAAAAAAAATAGATTTACTAGAAGTTAATTTAAACCTTGCAGTAAAAATATGACCTAAGTGACATCTTTTTTTGAGAAAATCGCATTTTTTCTGTTACAATCAAATTTTGATTTGCGGACATTCAGCAAAGGAGTTGAGGAGCTCTGGAGGTACCTATCATCGCTAAAGTATAAAAGGATTGTTGATCATGATTTTCGAAAAAAATTTCGGTAATTAACCGAGTTATTAACCCTTAAAGACACAGATGGTTTGGGCATACATAAAGATATGGGCGCGTGCTCTATGTACAATCGGCTTTTAAAGCCCAGATAACAACTTTAATTATAGATCTGTATAATGCTAATTACTAATTCATACATTCATAGCTGTCAACTTTTACGCATTTTTCCTACCAAAAAATTTTTATAGTAAATACTGTCTTATTTAATCGTCGAAATCTTATGATTAAACAAATGGAAAATCTCCGTACAATTTTAGTGGTAGCAAAAATGAGCAAAAGTTGGCAGCTAGGTACAGTGGAGCATCGTTTATACGACGCCGAAGGGACTGCCGAAAAACGTCGTATAAACGATAACGTCGTATAATCGATTTTCACTTCTAAACCTCGAGTTAATTTTATTTTCACTTAATTTTAATGCTTATCATGTTGATTTACATACATTTATAAATTAAACAAACAAATAACCAAAAAATGGGGGAAAGGAGGGGAATATAGTAAGCAATTTCAACTTAACACAAAAAAGTACCTAAATTAAGCTCCCTCTGGATATATGTTCCCTTCTTCGACATATTATGCAAATTATATAAACCCTGGGAAATTTATTAAGTCTAAATATACCCCATCAGCCTCTTATTGTTACGTCTCTATTCCACAAAAGTTTCAATTATAAGCCTCCCTTAAAATTATTAGAAATTAGCAAACAAAATAAATTCTTGATGTTTCGATGCAATTCGCAAAATTGTTTACTATCACAACTTTTACATTTGAACTCTTTCAAAATGTTAATTTTTTTTCTTTTACAAAGATGAACTTGCTTTTTTGAAACATGCCCGAAAAACCTATTTCCGAAACAGTACGAAAAGTGAAGAATTAAATGAAACATTGATCTGTACTGTTAGCGCACTGATAAGAAAATAATATGCCGTGCCGTATAAAAATAAAGCGGGTCGGAAAAGCTTACCATCTCCGGTCCTCGCAAAAAGAATATTCCTATTTTTTGTGACAATTCCCACACAAGCCTACGTTATTATCATATGGATAAGGCGTATTTAAATGCATTCTTTGGTGTCATTCATAACTGGCGAATTCTGCCTGTTTTTAAAATACACAAGAAAAATAAACAAAAAGAAAAAATGTGTAAAATCGGAAAACCGACGTATAAACGATTTTATGCGTCGTATAAACGATACATTTTTGCATTAAAACAAATAGGAATGAATTGGGACCACACTAAAACGTCGTATAAATGTAAACGTCGTATAAATGATCGTCGTATAAACGATGCTTTACTGTACATTTTTTTTTTTTTACATAACTCTCTGTACGTGAGTAATACTCGTACTGGACCGGTTATTTAATATTGCTGATAGTATTGATCTTGCTTTACATGCAAGTTCTGGTAATTTGAATTTTGGGTACAAAGATTTTACGTATTCGAAATATCCATTTTCGTTTATTACATCTTCATTTCGAATTACAGAAAATTCGCTATAATTAGAAACATATTTCTATAATCTTCAGTTCAACCGATAATGGCTATATCCCCTATTTTCAATCACCCGGTATTACGGATAGATCAAAAATTGTTAAAGGTATAATCTGCTTTGTCATGGTTTATAAAACCAAAGAAATATGGGTGTACCCTTTCGTAAAAATTGCAGTTTTTTATAATGATAACGTTTATCTATTATAAATAGACCGAAAAACCGTAAAAAAATAATGCTATTGTAAATATCTTTATCTTATGTAACATGGTGTAAAGAATTTTATTATCGAAGTAGCACAGCACTAGCAACAAAAGAATATAGATAATTTCTGATTCATCCTATGTAGCTGAAAAGGCCTTATTAAACTTCAATATCTCTATTTTTGCATCATATGCATATCTTTGCTATCTGAAAATCTCCTCTCTCACTGTCATAAAAAATGATAGTAACAAAATTGAATAACAGTACGTAATTGAAAATTTATATATGATTTCAAGATTTTCAGGATAAAAATTATTTCTATTTTTAAGAAGATTCGGTATCTTTGAAATTTTTTTTATTTATTTATTTAAAGATTTTGAGGTACATTTTTGGCATAATGTTAAAGGATATCGAGGAAAAAATGGTTTTATTAAGAAAATGTTCTAATACCTCGGCAATTTTTTTTAAATAATAATTTAAGTAAATTTTAAAATGTATCTCTGGTATTAATTAATCACATAAATTCTATAGAATTTGCGACTTGTTTCCATTGAGAGGATCTCTTAATACGCTTCCCATGTTTTTAAAAGTTAACTAAAAACCTGTCTGGTAAAATGCGGCATGGACCAAGGGGTGTTGTGAACTTGCAACCTCCTTTCGAAGCGCGCTTAGACCCATTACTACTTTTCTGGTGTACACAAACAGCTATTCACAATCATGCATTGTATAGTTTTTTACGAACACTAGCTATGAACTTTTCTCCTCCTGGAGTTGAATTCCTGGAGGGGGAGGGGAGGAGGAGCAAGGAGGGGTGAACTTTTTAAGCACTTTGTCATATTATGAACGTTTCTCCTCCTTTAGTTGAATTTCAGCAGGGGGAGAGGGGGAGCGATGTGGGGGTGAACTTTTTTTTAGTCGTAGCTATTTCGAGAATAAATTTCATTTTAGATGTTTTTTTTAATGGAAATCTCTGGTAAACATAATTTAATAGATAAATTCATTTTAAAGGGAGGTTGTGCGATTTCCGGGTGTATTCAGGGAAAAAAAGTAGTGCAATAGTGAAGCGTAAATTTCAAACTTTTTATGGACCGCCATACGATATATCATTGGAAAGTTTTCGGACCACTGTATCATATTATGAATTTTTCTTCTCCCTTCCCCTATTTGGCCCAGTTAAAGAGGCACTTTTCGAACATTTTTGAAATCATTGCGTTTTTGTCATTTTAGCTCGAATTTTTGTACGGGGACTTACGATATATACTTTATAATACATAAAAATTTCATAAAGAGGGAGGGCAAGGTTCATTCTGCAAGGGGGGACAATAGTTGGGATTCTATGGGGGGCACTTTTCTATATTTTGCTGCGATTTCTTTCGTGATATATCATTGGAAAACTCTGTGACGAATTTTTTATTTTATGTACCTCCCGCTTTCTCCCTCCACTTTACCCCCAAGGGGGGCTCTTTTCTAAATTTAACCAACACCCGTCATGTGATATATTGTTGGAAAGCCTTACGATCATTTATTCATATTATGCACTTTCATTGCTCCTTCACCACTTTGCCCTCCACGGAGTTCGTTTAACATATTCCAGTAGAAAGCCTTCTAATAACGGGTAAATTGTAGAACTTATCTCAAATGATGTACAAAAATCAATAAAAGATTTTGATCACATTTACTATATTTTTAGTTCATGTTCTTGCCATAAGGAGTGCTTTTGATTATTTTTTCTTTGGCTATTTTGATATTAATTGTCGTAAAAATTTGATTTTTGATACTTAAACTTCCTTTACCTTTTCATACCTATTCGCGACTTTTCAACTTTTTGCATCCAAGAAACGCCGTTGCATGACTTTTCTACTATTGTGGTTCCATTATAGCCTCCTTTAGATTTGTTGTTGTTTTTTAAATCCATCTGTTTTCAGTTACCATGTATTTACTAAATTATCCTTTTTAAACATGTAATTACAAAGATTTTAATAATCAATTGTAAAACATCTCGATTGTAGATTCTTGAAATTAATCGATGACTTTATCGATTGTGTTTTGTTACGATTACGACTTTTATCGATTGTTAAATTTTCGAGAATCGACCATCACTAACCCTGACCCACTGGGTGCCGGCCCATAAGTTGTTGACATGAAAAAAGCCTTTAATTAAATCTTTGCCAGATTGGCGATTACAGTCGCCAATCTGGCAAAGATTTAATTAAAGGCTTTTTTCATATACGAGAGGATAGCAAATCTCAGAAACATCGGTGATATGTCCCTTATACATTACATAATACAGGGAACAGCTGATTCACCTCAGAATAAAGTTATATTATTTCTATGCATCGATTTGGCACATTTTAAACAAAAATTGTTAATTCATGAGGAAAACTCCCGATCCACCCGCGATACGAAAACATGCATGTAAAATTACACTCTGAATACTGCACAAGCGTTATTGCCTGAAAACAAAATAAAGTTGTTTTAATTTTGGCTTATCTGATGATGTGTCGACTCACCAAGCCAATAAAAATAGAGGCTCAGAGTGTTTAGAAAGCTCGAAAGATGGACTTAAATCATTCAAATGTAACGAACGGAATTCCGAAATTAAACCTTCAAACCCAAGAACGCCTCTCCCTCAAAAAATCCATGTAGTAAAATGTACATAAACCACAGAAAAATGTGCAAAAATCGCAGACCTAGCAATAGGAACACTCATCGATACTGGCAGCTAAATTACGGCAAGGAAGAAGGATTTTTACCGATTACTCACCCCCCCCCCCCTTCCTTAAACCAAGTAAGTGTACAATTCGCATGATTCGGCAGCGGTGATGTAACACCTATAGAATCTCTCAGCGCAACCATAAACATAGTTGAAAAATGAGTTTAATACAACTGCTTTTGTCATAGATTTCCTACGCATGACTATTCCCTTTATTATCGCAAGGGATGTAATTCCAAAAGATACATTACTTGTGATCAGAACGGTGTACCCTTTAAAAAAAAATCTCTGGAACCTTGATTTATTAACTCTATTAATATTTATGCGAATATAAATGAAGTTGATCTGGAAAACGGACAAGAGAGCTTTATGTCGACTAATATAAGTTCTAGTACCCCAAAGACACTGAGGATGTGTTTTCACACGAAACCTCTATATTCAATGCATATTTTGTTGAAACTGTATCCCATTCAATGGTTGTATCGTGCATCACTCCCCTAAGTTTTCCTATATGAAGAAACAGCCATTCTGTAATCACAGGTCCCGGACAACCCTGTTTCGAAGCAACGGTTTACCGATTGCCTTCGCGAAGACCTAACTGCTAACAAATGGTTATGGCTAAAGTTCTTTATCATTCTTCGTATTCATCTTCCTTTTTATACTCTATTAAGTAGAATCATTAACTGATATGTATAACTCAGATTGACTACCACGCATTTTCAAGATGTGTGTTTTCATTTATTTATAACTGTATCTTATATGTGTCACCCATTGCGTTTTCGTATAAGGGTGATTCTACGATAAGAGGTAATTTGTACGGCAATCCGTTTAAAACAGATTTTTTATTCTATGCTATTTTTTGCAATGAATCGCATCATCTTAATATACTTTATTAAATAATATCATGATTGCATGCCTAATTAAAACACATCTTTCTGAAATTTCTTACAAAGTCTAAAAAAGTCTCAACCCTGGCATGTCCCCTTGCTGTTTTCAATTTAACTTTCAAACTATACATATATTTTTTTCCATCAGATGCTTAACTAAAGTATGTTTAATTGGAATTTAATTATACTTACGTATTATAAAATAAAAAATAAAATAATTTTGTTAATTTCAAATAACTTTTAAAATTAACTTTAGTCCCGCTTTTTTTGTGTATCTACCCTGTCAAATTTCGTTCAGCTGAAACAAATATAAATTCAAGGATGACTATATTGGAAGTAGCGCTTAAGGACATCTATCGGCTTGAAGTTAGCAATACTAAACCCGCAAGCCATTTAAGCGTCGGCATTTTTAGTTTGCGACACGACCGTGCAGTGTAGTGGTTTCGCAAAGTGACCGTGTATCTCCCCTGGTAAGTCATAAAACTTATCATATTCATTTAATTCAATTGCATTTACCGCCCTAATTAAACAATACAGTAATAATTAAAGTGAAATATACAATTAACCTAAAAACTAATTCAGTCAGTTAAAAAATTTGAATTTATCATGAAAATGTCTCTCCCCAGCCGTATTTCCCCTGTCAAGATAACTGCCAGGGGAGAGAGTCACTGACCAGAAAAAGTTATAAGATATGTATAAAGTGACTTTACCTTATATGAAAAGGTAAATAAACGGGACAAAAATCATAATTTAAAGGTTTTGGATAAAACTCAAACTTTTCTTTTTGGCCTTATCCTCTATGTACTTGAAACCTCTTATCGTAGAATCACCCATAAACCTCCACAAGTAGTAGAAATCAAAACAAGAAAGATAAATTATGCAAAATGCATAATAAAACCACCTAATAACTTGAAGAAGTGGGTGTTTATTTATTTCTTCTACCATAATAAACGAAATGTACAGAGTATTTGATTTTATAAATGCTTTGTATATATTTTCCCCTCTCACTGAATGTTATCATATATAGTATATTTTTAGATAAAACTCATTTTTTTCGTATTTTTAAGTCTTTTCCAAATACAATGCTCAGTAAATACATTTCATGATCAAACTTGAATGCTATCATTCACATATTTCTGACATTCTGTGTGATACTCTTTCTTTTTACTCGACTGAACATTACTCACACAAGGAAAAATAATAAAAAACGAAAGCAAAAATTTGTTTACCTGTAAACAAAGCCTCCATGCCGGCTAAGCGTTAAAAAAAAGTTTCTTATAATTTGAAAGTTCTTTTTTATGTACAGCTCATATTCAAAATATTAGAATAATTGAGAAAAAGTAATAAGAAAAAATTATTTGTCATTTATTTATTTTTTATACTAAGTGAATGCAATTAAATTTCTTATATATTAAATCTGGAATGTTTAGATAAGATTTTAACATTTATAAAATATGAAATGCAGCACAATAAATTAGGTATACAGCTTCCTTAAACACACCAGAATATTAGAATGAAATTTAGATTGGTTCAAAATATTAGAATATTTTATTTCACGCAACAATATTACCTTATGAATATGAAGTAAATGGTAGTTAATATTTTGTAGCATCCCCTTTAGCTTTCATAACAGCGTACAATCGATCTTGCATACTATATACAAGGTGTTTACAAACATTTCTATCAATATTAGCCCAAATAGACTTTATACGTGCCACTAACTCAGTTTTACTTGAAGGAGGATTTTCTTGAAGTTTTTTCTTCATTATACACCATAAGTTTTCGATGGGATTAAGATCTGGTGAATTTGGTGGCCAAGGAAGTACCTTAATGTTGCGTTGGCGGAACCAATTCTTAGTTGACACCGAGATATGCGGGGACGCTAGTAGTGGATGAATGAGAGTTCAGCTGCATGCGGTGGCGTGTGGCGGGTGGTGGAAGTGGAACCACCACCACCTCACAGAGAGAGGAGGAGGTCCTCCACCACCACCTGAATGAGAAGCTTATCTGATGGAGAGTGTATTATACTATAGTAGGATGATGGGGAGGGCTTAAAATTGAGGGGGCTTAAATTTTTATGGGTTTGAAACGTAGGAGATTATACTGTAGTAGAGGGTTGGATGTTTGGAGTCTGTTAGAGTATGATGGGATTTTTGAGAGAGAGAGAGGGGAGGGCTTATTTTTTAGGAGGGGCTTAAAATTGAGGGGGGCTTAAATTTTTTTGGGGAGTTTAAATTTAAGTAGAGATTGGAATCAACTTAGAGTAGGAAAGATATTTGAATTCGAAATGGAAAAATGCAGTGGCGCCCTCTATCGGTGGGAATTGGAACCATTAGAATAATATTTACGAAAATAGTAATTTTTTTTTTTTAAATTAAAGTAAGTAATAATAATTTAAATTCATTACCATTCTACATTTTTTAAGACTAGACTCACACAATCTAGAAATATAAAAATAATTTTAAAAATATAATTTTTTTGTGGTCATTAGCTAAGAACTTTGAATTTTCTCAAAATGAATTAAGTCAAATTGATCAAATACAGAGCTCTCATTGCCCAGGCTGAACCACGCGGAGGTTGACCACTTTCAGCCCACACACTCACATTCACACACGCATACACACACACAAATCTAATTTTTTTTCTTCTAAATTTTCATTTAAATTTTTTTTTTTCTTCCAAGTAAAAAATTTTCATTCTGTTTACAAATTTTATTCTGGCATTGGAAAAAAACCCAATTCATTTATTCGATCATTTATTTTTACTCCTTTGATGTATGAATCTTTATTTCATAGTGCCCGTACGCCAGACTTGTTATCCCGTCCGACAATAAAAATCTTTTATCATCAAACGGGCATAAGCATTTCTTATTCTGTTTTACTGTAAATAGTTGGTGATTACCCTGCATTATTCTTGTCTGTGTTTCATATGTGGTTCTGTTTTGTAATAAGCAGGAAACGTAATCATTATGTGTGAGTTTTTTTCTCACAATATTTGTCGCTATCCCTTTCGCTCGTTTCTTCTCTTCTTTGAAGGATTTCAGAGAGTACATTTTGGATTTCAGTCCAACAAACTGAAGGGCTAAATCACCATTAAGTTCATCCTTGAACTTGCCGATTACTTTCTTGTTAACATCTGAATACAGTGAATGATGTTTTGGATAGTCTGAGAAATCAAAAAAGTTTGAATGCTGTTTCAAATCATCATAAATATTTTGCGTTTTAATATGATAACACAACGAGTCGGTGTCCGTAAATAAGAGATTTGCATCCTCTTTATATGTTTTCTTTATGAAATTATAATGAAAGTCATACATTAAAACTTTTGAAAGTTCTAATATACAAAATCCTACGTATGTAGGTCGATTCATAAAAACATTTGGTTTTACTCTTTCCACGGCCACCAACTCATTTCCAAACTGTTTAAAATTTTTGTAGTTGGGAGATGCTACCAGCTTTTGCGCACGAACTTCATTGTTGCATAATGTTATGCATCGTCGTTTGCGCAAATTTTCAATTGTTTTTCCATAAATGGAGTTATTCATCAATTTGAAAAAGTCCTTTTCAAAAGAGGATTTAGCTTTTTTTCTTTTCTCAGTATTAAAATTAATGTAATTTTTAAGCCATGGTGCTTGTCTAAATTTAAGGACTTTGTGAACAGCTGTAAGTTTTAACCCAAGTTGTAAATAAAGTTTTAAATTTCTGTAATGTACGATATAATTTTTTTTATCTTCCAGATTTGGAATTAATTTTGGGGTTCCTTTAAACTTTTTATTTTTTAACAATGATCTGGCATAAGGGGAAAGCATTTCTTCTTTTACGACCAATCTTTCAGGGGCGAGTGGGTATTCATTGTGAAGTTTATGCAAACTAGAAGGATATTTTAAATCGACTTCAAAGATATAGCCCACAGGCGCCTCATCATCTAAAGTTGATATGATTTGTTCATTAAACTGAGTAGCATCCCCCCATTCAAAGCCACCAAAAGGTAGATTTTGGGACATCGACCACCCATACAAATTGTTCGCATCGTAGTACATTATGTAACTGGGGCTTTCATCTGCATTAAATTCTGGTTGAGAGGGGATATTTGCAGTAGCAAAACGATGTGAAATTTGCGAAACACCCCCTCTTACACCATCTTCAATAAACATAAGCATGTTTATGTCAGTAAGCAACTCTAGTTGCATGTCTGTCATTTTGAGACAAGCTTGCCAGGAAAGTCCCGGAGCTGTAAATACATGGCAGGCATCGATTGAATAATATTGTTGACAGAGATGTCTAAAATTTTGAAACACATCAGCCAGAAGTAAAACATCTGTTTTTACATACAAATCATGGTATTGTCCCAAGGTTTTGATGTCAAAACAATCCCAAACATTTTTCGCATGAGCATATTCTTCTGCGCTGATCGATTCTGCAGTCAAACTATTAAAAAATGCTTCAGGTGGAGGAAGCTTCTTTTCATTAAATTTTTCAAAACAGGTGAAATAGTCATAAGGGTAAACCCCTTTTTTTGTAAGTAGATCAAAATTAGTATTTTGAGGGAAATTTTCTCTCAGAACATTAAACTGAGTCGGTTCCATGTTGTTCACTAACTTTTCTAATGACGTCGGTAAAAATTGAAATGAATCAAGAAAAATAAGCTGCACGGGATTTCCGGGTTTAATCAGCTTGAATGTAATATACTTTTCAAGCGTACTGGCTATGACATCAACATAAAACTCTTTAAATTTCCCGAGACTATTCATTATGTGGTGGGCATCGTAGTTTTTTAAGTTGTGGAAAACTACGGGTATGGTTTTCGGTTGTTTAAAATTTAAATTGCAACCCACATGTGCTGCTCCTCGAAATTTAGAAGTAAGGTGATCATGATCGCGTACGCGTTTTTGATTAAGAGGTTTTTTGCAGATGCTGCATTCCTTTGCTTCTCGAAAAGCTTTTTCTTCTGCAGGTGTTAATTTCATCGGTTTTATTTTCATTAATTCCTTTGACAAATTTTCTCTTTCCTGCATAATGTTTGTTAAAAAATCTTCGACCGCATTTTCCCCACGATACACTTTTACGCCTCGATTGTTTAATGTTTTGCCGTCAGGTCCGATGACCACATAAGCATAACCGCAAGGGATATGCTGTGTTTTTTTCTCTGTGAAGGGTTGATTGTTTGAAGGGGATGTGGAATCCAAAGGTATGAGTAAACTTTCAAAATCAGCGTAAATCACATACGCGATCGGATGTTGCATGTGAGTTGCGGTAAATTTTAGTGTGTTGTTTTCTTTCGTTGGCATTTCTATAATCTGTGCAGCTCTTTTTTTACACATCACAGTGTGGTTTTGGAGTAAATCATTTCGAGTAAATGCATGAAAACAGCGGTAACAGAAAAACTGCTTACCATTATGCTGAGTACGGTCACCTAAAAGTCTTGAGAAATCTCGAATCAACACATAATGTTGATTGTTATTTTGTGCGATTAATAATAAATTGATCACATCCTCATCTTCTTTTTCGGATACGTAAATAATAGTTAAGTGTCCTTCTTCATATCCGAAGACATTTATACGAAGATTGTTTTGTGCTTCGACTTGTGGAATTTTTTGATAGGACACTGGATATTGAATATTTTTCATATTTATATCTTTTTCAAAGGGGATGTAATGACTCACACGTTCGGGATTTTGTGTTTTATCTAAATTTAAACGATGTGCCAAAAGACACCAAGTCAGACATTTTTCATCCTGAAAATTTTCGATGTTTAACAATGCTTTTTTATCCTTCAATTTTTTCGGAAGCTGGATGAAACTGCTTCCCCGAAAAGGATTAAATTTCGAAATCATAATTTCGAGATGATTAATTTTTTTCAAAATCCAGTTCGACCCCTTTTGTAAAAATTTTTCATAATGAGCAATGACTTTAGAAAAAGCTTCTTGAAGTTGTTCAGGAATTGTGTCTATAGTATGTTGTTGCACAGTATCACTGTGAAAATAAGTTTGAAGAACTTCAGTTTCTAAATCCGACGAAATTCTTTCCATTAGCACATTACAAATTAAATGCCATTTTATGGAACCTTTTTCTTCAACAGCCTGTTCAATATGCCCGATAATTTCATTTTCATAATTTGTAAAAAATGTTCTTAAATCAAAAGAGTTTTCTTCATCAGGTTCAATGAAAACGGTTTGAAAAGTGTTCAGAGCTTGTGTTTGTTCACGAGGATAAGTGGGTTTAGCGACTCTTCTTTTTTTCACAGAAATAAGGGGTGAATTGATTGGATGTTCTGTTTTCCTATGTTTCTGTAAATTTTGTTTTGAAGAAAATTTTTCGGGACATTCCTGACAAGCGTATTGTGGGTTTTGATGCGATCTGATATGTCTCTGTAAACTATCCTTACGGCTAAATTCCTGCCCGCATGCATTACATATAAATATTCTTCTGTTTTCTTCGTGCGTAATTTTATGACGATTTAATGCATCGAGCCTTACAAAAGTTTTTGTGCAAACATCGCAAGGATGAGTAGCCTAAAAGAGAATTAAAACCAACTTTAATTTTTTAACACTACTTAATCTAACAATCTTTTAAAAATTTTTAAAATCTGTTTAAAAAAAAAAAAAAAAAAAAAAAATGCGAGTTTAATGTGGGAGAGTCGAAAAATTTACACTTAATTTAACAGTTTTTTTAGATAACTTTATCTCTTTTTAAAAAATTAACATACACTAAAATTCGCGACAATCTGAAAAAAATAAATATAATATAATGTACATACCTGATTTGAAGTTTCTCCTTCCTGATGGGTCCTTTCGTGTCTTTTTAAGATATCCTTTCTAGAAAATTCCTTCTGGCATATGTTGCATGTCAGTTCCTAAAATAAATTAAAAAAAAGAAAAAAATGTAAACATTTTCTCTCCTACCCCTATCAAAACATAACCCAACCATTAATTTTTTTTTTTTTTTTTTTTTTTTTTTTACCTTTGTATTATTCATCGGGGCATCGTCATCATTTTCAGAAAGATCCCATTCGGGTTCTGAAATCATCATTTCATTGATGAGATCCTGGTCAATCTAACAATAAAAGGAATTTTTATACTTTTCTAATTAAAAAACTTTTTGAAAAAATTCACGCAAAATTGATTATCACCTACCATCATGTCTGCAGATTGATGTTGTTTTGAAAGGTGCACATTCCGGATGTGTCTTCGCAAACTGTCCGTGCGAGAAAATACTTTCTCGCATTCCGCACAAGTCAATTGCTGAAACAGATAGTCTTAAATTTATTTTCTTAAAATGCTTTCATTAAAAAACTAGCTTAATTTATTTTTGATAAAATATTTCCTGTTATTTTAAAAATTCAAAAAGTAAATGAGAAATAGGTTTCTAAAATATTTCCTGTTCTTTTAATAATTCAAAAAGTAAATAAGACATAGGTTTATAAAATATTTCCGTTAGTTTTTCAATTTAAAAAGTTGATAATAATTCAAAGGATTTAAAAATCCTCCAATAAAAACGAATAAGTTTAAAATAAAAGAAAGTTTGCGAAAAAAAAAAAAAAAAAAAAAATATTTCAAAAGTTTACATTTTAAAAAAAATACATTTCATAAGTTTTTAAAAAAGAAAAATCATAAGTTAATGAAAAGTTGTTTAATAAAATTATTATCGACAGAAATTTAAAATTTATTTTACAAAAGTTAAAATGAGTTTTCTGATTCATATATTATTATTGTAATTCACAGTTAAACATACTAGGTTATGTATAAAAGCAATAGATCTTCTATTTACAGTATGGAAAAATTCAAAAAGTAAATAAGACATAGGTTTATAAAATATTTCCGTTAGTTTTTCAATTTAAAAAGTTGATAATAATTCAAAGGATTTAAAAATAAGTTATTTCAAAAATTCTAAAATAAAAATGAATAAGTTTACATAAAAAAGTTTGCGAAAGAAAGTTTGCGAAAAAAAAAAAAAAAAAAAAATATTTCAAAAGTTTACATTTTAAAAAAATACATTTCATAAGTTTTTAAAAAAGAAAAATCATAAGTTAATGAAAAGTTGTTTAATAAAATTATTATCGACAGAAATTTAAAATTTATTTTACAAAAGTTAAAATGAGTTTTCTGATTCATATATTATTATTGTAATTCACAGTTAAACATACTAGGTTATGTATAAAAGCAATAGATCTTCTATTTACAGTATGGAAAAATTCAAAAAGTAAATAAGACATAGGTTTATAAAATATTTCCGTTAGTTTTTCAATTTAAAAAGTTGATAATAATTCAAAGGATTTAAAAATAAGTTATTTCAAAAATTCTAAAATAAAAATGAATAAGTTTACATAAAAAAGTTTGCGAAAGAAAGTTTGCGGAAAAAAAAAAAAAAAAAAAAATATTTCAAAAGTTTACATTTTAAAAAAATACATTTCATAAGTTTTTAAAAAAGAAAAATCATAAGTTAATCAAAAGTTGTTTAATAAAATTATTATCGACAGAAATTTAAAATTTATTTTACAAAAGTTAAAATGAGTTTTCTGATTTATATATTATTATTTTATTGTCGCATTGTAATTCGCAGTTAAACATACTAGGTTATGTATAAAAGCAATAGATCTTCTATTTACAGTATGGAAAAATTCAAAAAGTAAATAAGACATAGGTCTATAAAATATTTCCGTTAGTTTTTCAATTTAAAAAGTTGATAATAATACAAAGGATTTAAAAATCCTCCAATAAAAACGAATAAGTTTACATAAAAAAGTTTGCGAAAAAAAAAAAAAAAAAAATATATATCACAAGTTGGAACAAATTTCTAAAATAAAAATGAATAAGTTTCACTTACTAAATTTCTTTCCATGTTCGGAAGGCCTGTAATCCTTTCACATTAATCAACAAACTTTGAAGGAATGATAGATGTGAGTCGACGCTTCTTTATTTATATCTTTCTTAATCTCGAAATATTTCATCATCCCTCATGACTCCCCCCTTCTAGAACAATCCAGTAAAATCTGGGATGTTGTTTATTTAAAATAAGTTACTTTCTTAATCTGTATGGTTATTTGATGTCTAAACAATACTCAGAATAACTGTTAGTTGTTTCTCAAACTCTGATGAAAAGAGGCATTATCTCAAAATGTTTAACAAAACATGATATCACAATCAACATTTTCGTATCTTATACTCAGAAAAACTGTTAGTTGTTTCCCAAACTCTAACGAAAATAGGCATTATCTTAAAATGTTTAACAAAACATGATTTCACAATCAGCATTTTCGTATCTTGTTTCTTAAAGATTGAATTAACAAACTTCCTTGTTTTTCGATGGGAGCAAAACAACAAGATAAAGATATCTTAAAATGACTTGTTATCTTAAAACAAATATATTGTTTGCTTGGGGTGATTTCACACGAAACTTTAAAAGTAATTTCCTTTCTTGTTTCTTAAAGATTGAATTAACAAACTTTCATGTTTTTCGATGGGAGCAAAACAACAAGATAAAGATATCTTAAAATGACTTGTTATCTTAAAACAAATATATTGTTTGCTTGGGGTGATTTCACACGAAACTTTAAAAGTAATTTCCTTTTCAGATATTAAAATACTTAATGCTGAAATCAAATTGAATACATCATACTGATTTAAAAATAAATAATAAGAGTTTTTTAATTTATTTTTTTTTTTTTTTTTTTTTTTTTTTCAGTTTAGATACTTTTTATTTCAATTGTAGTTTTTAATAAGAGATTGCTTTTTCCCCAAAATAAAAAGAATTGTAATTAAATAGATTTAAAAATAATTAGACACAGTTTATGTAAAGAAAAAAAAATATACATCAATTTAAAAAAAAATAAACAGTTTATTCAACATTAAAAATATGTACAACACAAGTTTTTCTTTAGATTTGATAAAAATATGTACAACACAAGTTTTTCTTCAGATTTGATATAAGGAATCACAAAATTCTTCAAAAAACTGAGAGTCCATTTTTTGAAAAAAGTCTTTCGTATAAAAGCATGTGCATGATTCACATACATTCTTTGCCAATTTAAAAGTGTTTAAGTGAAATAAGGCAGACTGTTTATATAACTCGAATTTTTCTTTCATTGATACGTTTAAACATTCATGTCGAAAACTAGAATTTAATTCAAAGCGACATCCACTGCATGAATAAACTTTATTAACAGCAGAGGTTAATTCTTGTTCAAGACAACGCAAAAAATGATCTTTAGCAGAATCTTGATTAAAATGCGAAGTACATTTGGAGGGTCTGTTCATTATTACACTACCAATAACCTGTGTTAAAACCAAATCACTCAAAGACTCATTAATTCGAGGTATTAATTCAATTAATTTACAAATTTGATCTTTTGACAAACGAATACCAGAATTTTTTAAGTAAAATCCCGAATCCCCAAGATTAAATAACTGCTGCAAATAGCAATAGTCTGAATCCAAATAAGCAACTAGGAGTTGATTATTTGCGACGAATGTTTCATCGTTCGAATAAAAATGAAAATTATATAATTTTCCACTCAGTTTTTCCCATGATTCTAAATTAAAAATTACACCTTCTTTCGTGGGGTATTTTTGCTGTGTATTCGATTCTTTAAAATTTCTGATATGTAATCGCAAGTAAATCTGATTTTCTAATCTAACTTGAAAAAAAGTCTCCCAGTTTAAATTAAATTCCAATAACACTGGGTCAGGGGCATTTAAATTTCGAAAATGGGTTTCGAACCAATCATTTTCCGGTATTTCTGAATCACGTGGTTGCTTGGGGGTTGATTGTTCAGTGGAAATCACATCGAAATTCATTTTTTGTTTTTTCGAGGGGGAACTGTTTGTAATATGACGAAATGTTAAACTAATTCTCATGTTTTTTATGCTCGAGTCAGGTGGGATTCCATGCGTGAACAACTGATTTGTTGGGGCGTGCATTAGGTAAAGGGAACCATGTTCCAAATTTATACACGTCATCGGTGATTTATTGCTTTTAAATTCGATTTTTCGCGTAGCTCCGAAACTTAAAACTGAAATTGGACAAGCACTATCTAATTCACGTTCATCGTCTTTATGATGTGAAATGTAACTGCTCCCATCGGGATATAAGTTCAAAAGTACATAGTTATACGTACAGCCAGACTGTTTTTCCACCAGATCTCGCAGCTGAAGGATAGGTGGTGTCCACGGGTTAGCACTAATGGTGGTTCCGCTGAAACTGTAACTCACATCTGGATCGCCATAGGCCAGGGCTTGTCTTTTAGGCTTAATATTTCTTCCTCGAATTCGCAACGTCGGTGTGAAAAAGGGTAAAATTTTAAGTTGTTCGAAGAACTCATCAGCCACATCTTTTTGAAGAAAGTCTGAAATATATTGCACGTTCAGTCCGTTTTCGGTGAAGTTAACAGCAGACATCGTTCAGGGTTAGTTAGTCGAAGCAAGATGGGTCAGCAAGTCATGAGAAGATGAGTCACAAAGATCAGCAAGGCACGTGAAGGTTACTCAGTCAAAACAAGATGAGTCAGCAAACGAATGTTCCAGATCAGGCTCCAAGGGACTGTCAGATAACAAGCATCAAGATGCAGCTAGGCAGCGAGCAAAATGTTAGCAATGAAGCAGATTTGTGGTTCTTATATAGTGAATGCTTATCACATATCAGATAAACGATATCACAATCTGATTACTGCTAGCGCCCTCTACGTTGAGCCGCCATTTTTTCTTCAGTTCTCGGTGTACTCTTGTTCGAAGCAGATGTGGGTAAGTAGTACTCTTTTATTTATATGTAAGTGTGAAGTGTAGTTAAAAAAATAGACAAAAAATTTTTAAATATAATATTTTATTTATAAATTTTCCCATTGCATTACATAAGGATCCACTTTTATTTTTTTAGTGGGCATGAGTGATACATGTTTTTTGTTAGAAGATAAATGTCGATTTTTTATAAAACTTTCAGGTACATACATTTCACGAAGAGTTTTTAATAGTTCATTTTGAGCCTTTATTGGAGTTTTTTTATTCACAGAAAACAAAAGATGAAATAAATCAGCTATATTCGATTCTGGGATAGGTTTTCCTTCGAAACTAATTGTTAAATTTTTATCCCATTCGAATTTTCTTGGATGATTTTTTAAAAAGTCCAACAAGGATCGAGCTTGTCTTTTCATAGAAGGTGGTACCGAGGATAAAATCAGGGTCAGTTCATCAGGTTCACTTTTCGGTTCCTCTTCCGGTTCAGAAGTTTCTTTTTCCGTGGGTTTAGGTGGTTTAGACATCCAGGGCGTGTTAAATTCTTGCAAGTCCATTTTACGTTTCAGCAATTCAAAATACTGAATCACTTTTTCATGATCGGGAAGAGTGCTGTTTAATATTTTCGACATGGCAGTATCGAATTCGGACATTTGCTGTTTTGTTGGTACGTGCTTGGAAAGATTCTCTTCCGGCACCAACGCATATTTTTTAGCGAGCTCCATTAATGAGTCCGGTTAATACACTTAAGGCGGCTGGGATTAGAATATTTAAAAACCCACCTCGTTGAATAATAAGTTTTTTCTTGTGAAAAAGAGAACCCTTTTTCGTTCCGATTTTTCGTAAAGTAGTCTTATATTTACTTAAAGACTTTTTCTGTTTTGAAGATACAGGGATATTTCCTTTTAACAGATTCAAACTGCATTCACAGATGGCTTTTACAGAACGGGGTGGTAATTTTTTTAAAAGTTGATTACGTAATGCCGAAGGACACGTTTTAATCAATTCTAAATCACGAAGTTGTTTCTTCGTCAACGTCATAGCGACAACTGAATTAAAAACCAAATGTCTTTCTTTTTAAACCTTGTTTCGGGACATAAACGAACTGTGTTTGACCCGGTAAAATCTGTGTCCTTAAACGTAAACGTTCTTCAGTTTCGTTTCTTAAATCCACCAGTAAATAGGAGAAAGGTTTTTGGGTTGCATCTTCATACACTTCTTGAAAAAATTTACTTTTAGTCGGATACAATTGCCGCCCCAAATGAATAATTTGACTCATATCACGACGATTTTTAAACAAGATCAAATATTGACTGTTCAGGGAAACACCTCTCATTTCTTTGCCTTTATGAAATAGATTTTGCGTGATAAAAATCACACTTATGTTTAAATGGTGGCTACCTACTGTAAAAAGATAAGTCAAGCGATCATCACTTCCACATTGGATCATGAGATCGTCTAAAATAACGAGTGAATTCGTTCCTAAGTATTCAGTATAATTCGAAGGAAATCCCTCAACAAAGGTCACATCCGTCATTTCATCATACAGCTTTTGGTAAATACCATAAAACCAAACCACTTTGTCAGGGGGAGGATTAAACATTTGATTTCTGTCCTTCAGCAAATCTCGTAAAAACCAACTTTTACCCACTCTTGTGGGACCTGCGAGAAGCATTGTACAAGGATGTTGAAAGCGAGGAAACTCCATTTTGTAGGAGCAAACACAAGGAAAGTTACAATCGAAATAAACACAAACACCAAGAAATACAGTTTAAATATCGATTTATTGATAAAAATTCACAGACACACGAAATCGTTTAGCTACAAAATTATAGACTCGTTGGTCGTTACAAATATTTTCAGTTACAAAATGTGATAAAATATGTTTCAAAGTTTTGCCGCGGCATCGTGAATACAAGTAAAATATACAATATTGACCACATACGGCCGTCTTATTACTCTGTAAGGTGAGGGGGTTAAACACCACTCGAGAAAAATGAGATGAAAAGTTCGCAATAGATCCTTGAAAAAAGGCAGGCCCGTTTCCATATGAATCAAAGAATTCCACTTCATCAGGTGAGGGTAAAAAGAATGCCAGCCAGTGACTTCCGGGTTCCGTTGACTTGTCCACATTGCATACAAAACAGGCAGGATAGTGTAGGATTCTCCACGGTAGTTTATCGCTGGGAAAAACATCTAAAAAATACTTTCGAGTTCTTGGATCTCCTGATAAAATCTTCTTGATTTGTAAAGAATCCATCTAGTTGGCAAAGTCACACAAAACGTGTCTTGATTTACTGATTTCCACAATATTTTCAAATTCCGCGTACACCAAAACTGAAATTGTGGTTTTTAAATCTTCAGCAAATTTAATCTCAATTCGTAAATTCCCCTGTTGTTGTAAATTTAGATGGGGACCGTCACACAAATCTGGACTCAGGTCGAAAGCGTATAAGGTGTGTCCCTCTGCATATTCCTCACGTGTCAAATAAATACCAGTGTCATGATTAAATCCCGAAAACAAACGATGATAAGCAGTTATGAAATTATTGTCTTCAAAATTCAATTCTAACCCTTTTGAAGGTATAGGTTGACCGTTCGCATAAACACTTAAAAAGTTGACTTTGTGATGATGAAAGTGAAAAGGGTTCAAATCATATTGTCCATTGATGGAAGCATTTTCTAATAATCCAATAATAATTCGTTTCGGTAAAGGTCCTAAAAATACATTGTCTTGCATAAAAGAACGACTTCCGGTAGATATCGAATAGGTCTTACACAATACACGATCGATGGGATATTTCGCAGAAGTTTTTTCTAAAGCCTTCGCATGACCAAGCAACACACCTGGGCTGACTTTCACTTTACGAACAAACAAGGAAGCGTGTTCTAAAATCACTTTAAAATCCGGATCAGGTTTTGTAGTATCTGAAGGTTTTGCTGCAATTAAGCAAAAGTTGGGTTTACTGCGAACCATTTTAATTTTCAAATCGACCATGTTTAACAACAGTCTATTTTGTTGAAAAATGTCACAATGTAAAGGACCTATCATGTCTAAGGTTTTACTATTTTTCGTCAGTTCATAACGTTTTTTCAATCCGGGGTTTTCATCAGATGTTGGGTCCGTGCATGTTAATTTCTTATCTTTATAGAAACATTCGCATTGCAGTAAACTCTTCTTGGCATCTTCTCCAAAATTCAAAAGTGTCTCGATGTAAGCTCGGTAGGGATAGGTGTTACTGGAAGAGGAAATGACTCTTTCATTCAGGCTCACATCAACTTGGGAAAACAAGGCTTGCAAAAATAAATTCACGGGTGCTACGTGATCATCATCCGTTAAAGCAGATCCATCCGATTTAGTGATTTTCACTTTCGTATACAAATACGACGAGGATAAATCAATATAGTCTTCACCATTACCCGAAATATTAAATTCCACAGGTACCCCATCATGAATATTAGCAAGGGGATGATATTCTACAAAATATCCTTTTTCGATGGCGGTTTGAGTTGGGGGAATTAAAAAGAGATCCAATTCCGTTTTTGCGCAAGCGGCAGAATCTTTATGAATTAGTCCGGACATCCTTAAGCGAAAATATCACTTGTTTTCACTTTCTTAACTTTACGACGACTGACGGTTTTTTTTGGAAGCTTTCTCTTTTTATGTCTGCGACCCGATCCAATCATGGACTTTACCTTGGTGGCTGCTTTATCCGTTAAAGTCTGACCGGCTTCTTTCAACCTCCGCTTGGCGGCTACTTTGACATTCTCACCACGTGACACGTCATTCAACAAATCGAGTCCAGAAGAAAACAGTTGCTTGCCTACGGTTTTGGCTCCCGATTTAAAAAGAGGTACTGCAGCACGAAACAAAGAGCGAAACACTCCATCAAACCCATATCCTTTTTGTAAAGTAGTACCATGATAATAGTTCAAACCACTACCTGACTGATGGGTATAATAATCCTCGAAGGATTTTGCACAACACTGGTAAGGCACAAACATTATGAGAGATACTTTTGACGAAAATGAAGTTTCACGATCAACTTCCCACGTTCGAATGACATTAATCGACCTGTGTGGGTTCTTATAACTGTTTCAATTGTCTGAAAATTCTTTCGAGTCACAGGAATATAGTGCGGTCTGTCAAACACTTCGTGAATCATCTCCCCATCTTGTCCTTTCACGGGGATCACTCTAAGCAACGGTGCAACAGTATCCCCTACGATCTGCGGTTCAACGAGGTCACTATAGATATACATCAATTTAAAATCAGCATGGGGGTCGGCTGCGAAGGGGCTATCAAAATACATTGAAGAACCTGCGAAGGGCTCACCTACATTACCAGGTGGAAACCCTAAACTTTCTGCTAATCCTGAATCAAACTTGATTCTCGCATTTTTTCTCAAAGTCACTCTCACTTTCTTTGAGTTTTTATTAAAGTTGAAAGAAATTTTATTATAAAATTTTTGATAGTTGAGTATTTTAATAATATCGTTGGGGGATTCATAAAATCCGGGAGGGATTCTTGCCTTTTTCACTTCAAATGCTCCTATTTCAAATTCACTTTCATTTCTAGGTCTTCCGTTCGTCCATTCGATATTTTCTCCCAAAACATATTCATATCCGTTAGTAAATTCGGTTATATTATTCCACAAGTGTGGGTAAATCAGTTCTGTCAAACCCACTTCCCACTCTCCTTTCAAGTCTAAGGCGGAAGGTAATCTTGTCACAAAATGAGAAATTTTATTCTCTGGAAAATAATTCAGCGAACTGTCTGAAGGTAACGTCACGTAGAAAGACATGTTTCACAATGAGAACGGAAGGTTAAAAACAGAGGGTTTTATAACGAAAATAAATTAGATGAAGGTATCCACTGATTAAATTTATCGGGGTAACCTTTAAATTTCACTTTATATTCTACATGACCTTTTCGTGTGCGTTTTTCTAAAATCTTTTCGATAGTGTAATCCTCTTTCGGTTGAACTCTTTGAAGTTCTTGCGGGTAAAAGGTTCCTTGAATGGGTTCGTCCATCAAATCTTTAATTCGATACACAGGGGGATCTCTCGCGACACATTCCGTTATCACAAACAATTCTTCGGACCAGTTCGTTTCATAACCTTTTTCAAAAGTTAATTTTTGTTTCGAAACACGTACGATTTCACCCACTTTAAATACACACGGTTTTCTTTCCACATCTTGCATTTTTCCATACAAAGTAAACCACACATCGCTTTCATTCTCAGGTGTTACTTCCACGGGGGCTCTCTTAATGCTGGAATGATACGTATGATTGTAACTCTGCAACAAGGAATCTAACACATCGATAAAATTATAGGTGTGATTATGCGTGAAATATTTCCACATTTTAGTTTTCAAGGTACGATTAAAACGTTCTACCACAGAAGCTTTCGTGTTATTATACGTAGTAAAAAATCGCACACCTTGTTGTTTTAAAAACGTTTGGAAAACTCGGTTCTTGAATTCTTTACCAGCGTCAGACTGAAGAGACTTGGGCTTACGCGTTGCAAAAATGCTTTGAAAGGCTTTCATAATATCCTCACCACGTTTCGTTTTTAACGGAATCGCCCACGCATATTTAGAAAGAATGTCTATACAGGTGAGAATGTAGCGATATCCTCGATTGTGCTTTTGCAGACTGATCATATCCACTAAATCGGTTTGCCATTGTTGATCGATCGAATACACGATCACACGATTGGTCGGAAACTTTCTCCGCACAGGTTTGTGTAGTGTATACGAGTCGACTCCGCTTAACCATTTCTGAATCGTCTTCTTGGACACTTTTCCTTTCGCAGCAGAATATAAAACATTTATACCACCGAAACTTCCCGCGTGACTCGGATTCTGATAAATCTCCTTCATTACAGCAAGAAATTTTATTACGTGAAATATTAATATTCAGTCGCATCATATCGAAAAAGATAAATTTCCGGTTTCATTTAAATTCAGTATAAAATCAACCTTAAACTTTTCATTTCCGGTGAATACATATATCAACGAAAATATAATACACACCGTTATGTACAGACACACCACACTCAACACTTCATCTCTCGAAGTCATTCTTAAAAATGACACCTCTCACACATCACTACTCTCTTTTAACATTTAAAATCTTAACATACAGACATAGTTTCTTGGCTCGATTAGTTAAGTCCTCAACATATCATCGAGCCAAGAGACTATTTTACAAGTTCTAACCTCTTTCAAAACTTTAAAAAAAAAAAAAAATTACTATTTTCGTAAATATTATTCTAATGGTTCCAATTCCCACCGATAGAGGGCGCCACTGCATTTTTCCATTTCATATTCAAATATCTTTCCTACTCTAAGTTGATTCCAATCTCTACTTAAATTTAAACTCCCCAAAAAAAATTTAAGCCCCCCTCAATTTTAAGCCCCTCCTAAAAAATAAGCCCTCCCCTCTCTCTCTCTCAAAAATCCCATCATACTCTAACAGACTCCAAACATCCAACCCTCTACTACAGTATAATCTCCTACGTTTCAAACCCTAAAAAAATTTAAGCCCCCTCAATTTTAAGCCCTCCCCATCATCCTACTATAGTATAATACACTCTCCATCAGATAAGCTTCTCATTCAGGTGGTGGTGGAGGACCTCCTCCTCTCTCTGTGAGGTGGTGGTGGTTCCACTTCCACCACCCGCCACACGCCACCGCATGCAGCTGAACTCTCATTCATCCACTACTGACGCTAAATCTTGTTGAAAGATGAAATCATCTTCAAATAAATCTTCTGATGATGGAATCATGTAATATTCTAAAATTTCTTGATATATCAGAGAATTAACCTTTTCGTAGACGATGCATAATTTTCCAGGTCCTTCTGCACTCATACAACCCCAAACCATGACACTAGCAGCAAATTTTACGGAACGTTTAAGGCATTCTTTATCAAATGCTTCTTGCTTCATTCTCCAAACTCGAATACCTTGATTACCATATGAAACACAAAACATACTTTCATCACTAAATAATATATTTTTCCAATCTTCATTGCTCCATAAACGTCTTGATTTACACCAATTCAATCTTATACACTTTTGTCTTGCAGTCATGAGAGGTTTTGATTTCGGTAGACGAGATTCAAATTTAAATTTATGGAGACGTCTTAATGTTGTCGATGTAGAAACTTCAACTCCTTCTTCTTTCCATTTTCGGTGCAAGAATCTCACACTTTTAAAACGGTTTTTCTTAACTATACGCTTCAGTTTCCTGTCATCTCTAGCAGATGATTTTGGTTTTCGGCCACCATTTCGGCGATTATTTTGAAATTTTCCAATTTTTGAATATTGTGTTTGTATTTTACTAACGCTCGATTACGAACAATGTAAATAATTCGCTATAAAACATTGATTTTTACCGTGCCGATACAAATCAACCATACGAAGTTTAGTAGATTCAGGAATATCACTCACACGGCCCATTTTAAGACGAAAAAGAAACAAACTGCAAAAAAGAATACTGATTTTAAATAAAATAGTCTGAATTTAATCAATGATGCCACCAGTTAAGAATTGGTAATAATTAAAGGAGAATTAATGTGAAATATTCTAATATTTTGAACCACTTGAATAAATATTCTAATATTTTGACTTTTCAAAATAATTTTTTTTTGCAATTAATCTTTTCAAAAATGATATTAAATTTAAGATAACAAGTAAGTTTAATCAACAATAAGTTCTTAATAAAAATATCGTTTGCATATTTTCATTAAAAGACATTAAATTACCAAACGATATTTTCAATTTCTAAAAAAAAGGTAATTATTCTAATATTTTGAATATGAGCTGTACGTTTTTTCCTTAATCAATATCTGTGTTCAACCAAGTGTTAAAAGTGTACTGTACAGATATATTGTGTTTCTTTTTTCTCTAAAGTAAATTTTTAGTCTTTTTGTGGAAATAACAGTTGTTGATTTCAGTGTCTTAAATGCGATTTTTACACCATCATCAGTGATTTATTTATTTTTTGTGATTTTTTTTTTCCTTTTTTTGAGAAAATTACAAAACACCTGCTATGCAGTGATTTTTTTTAGCATAGCAGCTGATGTTTATTTCGTTTGTAAAACAGTGATTTTTTTCGTTTCGCCTTATTTTCTTATGATTGATAGTAAAAGGTAGTACTTGATTTTTTCGTATATTCCTAAGTATCGAAGAAGAAAACAAAACAAAAATAAAGGCTTTAAATCTTGTTTTTAAGACTGTTTTTTTAATGGACATGCCGGACTAACATATTTCTGAGCCGTTCCAGTCTATTAATGCTTTCTCTTTTTTTGTTATTCCTTGAATTTTTTAGCTACTCTAAATTATAGATATGTTATCCATTTTTTTTTCTCAAGCATATATATTTTTAAACAAACTTTTCTTTTCCAGAAGACAAAAGATAATGATTTTTTTATGAAAGACTTTTTTTTAATTATGTTTTTTTAGGGTGTAAAGACGTGCAAAGAAGTATAATTTATTTTTCGTTAAGAGGTTCTTTATTTTTTTCAAGACGTATAGATATTTCTCATTATTTATCTGAAGATGTATCGTTTTCTTTTTCTTTCAGAGAAGAAGTTTTCAATTTTTCTAACATGTAATTTGTTTTTAAAATTGTTATTCCGATATTTTAAAAAAATTCGTTTTTTTTTAGTTAAAATGTTGTTAGTTGATATTTTAAAAAAAGTGAAGAAGATGGTGCTAATAAGACGAGAAGTATACGAAGAAGACTGCTTTTTTTAAATATAATTTTAAGTTATATATTTTTGTTATTGCTGTCTTGTATTTGTCCACGACTCAGTAAGAATTCATTTTTTTTTTAATCTTTCAATCATTTTATTAGTTCTTATAAGATAATTGTTATGCTTGTTATTAAATGTTTCTCTACGTGCGTCTGGGATCGTCCGTCATCAGGGTGCCAGGTATCGCAGGTTGGTAGCTACAAGTGCTCTTAGCACTTTTCCACGAGCCTAACCCTGTGACACACATAATTTTGCCACAAAGAAAAGAAACACTTCAGCAGAATTAAGTGCTAAGAATAAAAATGTAATGTAAGTGCAGAAGAGTGGTTCACGAGCTTTCGGAAAGGCCATACCTCTCAGTCACGGAAGAAACACGATGTAATCCTTATAAATTCATCTAGTAAGCCATAAGTTCTATAATAATCATCCTGGATAATTGTTTGCAACTCATCGCATAGTCAAGATTCTACATTAAATATTATTAGATTTCAACTACAACTTTTCAATACACCCGAAATATTGCCTCTGTACATCATATAAATGCCATAAGCTTGCTTGTGCTTTACATTGTGTCGGTTTTTATATGTCACGTATTCATTAATCGCCCCTGATGAAGATACAGTGCGTGTCAAAGTTTAAGCGCAATAGCAATTTTAAAATAAAACTTTAAATATTCACTTTATTTTAATATCTGTCTTGTATATGTTAATAATATCTATTTTAACACCATATTCATTGAAATTAACTTTTAGGTTTTATTTCAAACCATGCAGTTTAAGAATAGAACAAAAATAGCTGTGTCAAAAGTTTAAGCACAAAATTGTTTTTATGCAAATTTTACAATCTGATGTAATCGGTTTCGCACGCAAACAATTTCTTGGTGTATAAGAAGCAGTCAGTTGAGTTAGTACAAAATGCCTAAGTCGAAAGAATTTTCAGAGGAGGAGGTGATAAAAATATGGAGTGTGAGAGCAAAATGTAAGTCTGTTTCTGAAATTGCAAGTGCATTAAAAAGATCAAAACGAGGTATTCATCAAATTTTGGCTCGTGGTAATGATTTCAAACGAAAATTTCGATCAGGAAGGCCACGAGTGACTAGTTTGAGTCAAGATAGCCGCATCAGAAATTAAGCTTCAACTGGTAATTACTCCCTTTCGCAAATAAAATATGCAGTTGGAGGACAAATATCGAAAAAAACTGTTAAAAGAAGAGTTTTTGAATTCAAATACATCAATTACCGTAAAATGGCTCAATTGTCGTGTCTCAAATGACACCAAAAAAAAGCCAGATTACAATGGGCCAAGGAACACATATCATTTGATGAAAAGTGGCTGAATGTCATATTCAGTGATGTAAAAAATGGAATCTCGATGGCCCTGATGGATTTAAGTAATATTGGCATGATCTCCGCAAAGAACCTAGGAGTGTATTTAGCCGACAATGTAATGGTGGATCTGTAATGACATGGAGGGCTGTTTCTTTCAATTGGCACACATCTATAGCATTCATCAGTGGTCGTGAAAAGTCGTGAAACTACTAAGAGACACTTTCCAATCATTTGCCACCTGCTGCCGAGGTTTAGGGGAGAAAAAATGGTTATTTCAACACGATAATGCTACAATCCATACCTCAAACTCAACTTCATCGTGGCTTAAGTAAAAAAAGTGTCTGTTTTGAAATATCCGTCAATTAGTCCTGATTTAGATCCTATAGAAAAGATGTGGAGCATTCTCATTTATGTAGTTTATCCAAATGGAAAGCAGTATTTATCAGTTATAGATTTAAAAGATGCCATTGAGAACGCTTGGTTTAACCCCTTGAAGGGCACCGGTATATGTTATATACCACTTAATTTTAATTCCCAAATGCCACATTCACACCAGAAATTAGGAATTAACTTTTGTTTCATATAATATACGCGAAGAAAAGCTTTTATTTAGTTTCATATAAATTTGTTTATAAATATCGGTGTCAGTCAGTCATTTTAACAATTTAGCAACAGAACTGCTTTGCCCTTCAAGGGGTTAAAATTGTACCAGAAGCAATACAGAACCTCATTTTATCGATGGAAGACCGTATATTTAAAGTAATTCAGCAGAAAAGAGAAATAATCAAATATTATTTTATTTTATTCTTGTTCTGGTAAAGACACAAAAATTACTGTGCTTAAACTTTTGACACACTCATTTTTGTTGTTTTGATAAATTTTATCATTTAAAATAAATTTTGTGGCATAAACCTGTTAACTATCTTTATAAAACTACAATTTTTAGGTTATGTGACAAGGAAAGTAACTTTCACTCAGTAAAAAAATTTTATTTTGAAATTTTCAGTTGTGCTTAAACTTTTGACGCGCACTGTATAACCCAATGAAATTGAACATTTTACGAGAAACAATGGTTCGAAATCTCAACAGAAGAGGATCCCGTTTTCGGCAGTCATTTTTGCGAATACACTGTAGCGTATAGTTTTTGCCTATAAGTAATGGGTAATTGACGTCAGAGTGGAAAAAAAATTGTTGTAATCCACAGTAATTTCATGCTGATATTTATGACTTCTACTACAGCACCTAGAAAATATAGTGTGGAAATCGGCTATTCCTGTAATGTTTTAAAAAGTGCTAAAAATCTGTATCCCATAAATCTCCAATGATGTTGAATGACAATATATCGATACGAATGCCATCTTGTAGCTCTTTCCAATGTAAACACTTTACTGTCAGGAATTGCATTACTGTAAATATTGTAAATTATAAATATAAGATATTTGGACTATTAAAAGTTAATTTAGTTTGAGAATCTATTTTAAAAAGAGTGTATATCGTTTCTAAATCACTTCAGTAATGAAAGAAAATAATAGTTCAACAGCCGATAGCATAAAAACCTAAGGTATCGAACACAAGAAAAATACCTTTATTTTGTTGAAGAGTAGTAATAAGGGAATCTTATGATCCATGTCTGCCGGAAGCAAAGTTGTGCATAGGCCAAAAATTAATACCACTAGTGGTTTACTCTTAGACTTATCATTGTGTTTGCCGTACAATCATTTCATATCTTTAATTGTACGACAAACACAATGATAAACCTATGATTAATTCATTAGTAGTATTAATTTTTGGCTTACGCACCACTTCACTTCCGGCAGTAATGGATCATTTGATTCCCCATATTACTACTCTTCCATAAAATAAGTTTTTTTCTTGTGCTTGATACCTTAGGTTTTTGTACTGTCAAAGTCGCTTCAAATTTCAGGAGTCTCCATGTTACCACATGGCTGCAGGAGAGTCACTTGGAAAGCGCGCGGCTCCCTTGTGTCAGAGCGTCTTTGATGTCTGAAACGAAGCTAATCGCCAGTAACAGCTTATCAAATGCTTAGAAATCTGAAGATCGTTAAAGTCGTTTCTCGAACGGCCAATAAAATGCTTAGTAAACGGAAAAAAGCAGGCGATTTTTGTCGCTGGAAAATTTTACGTGTAATAGCACTTTTAGAAAGCGCGCGATTCTCTTGCGTTGCAGTTCCTTTGACGCCTGAAACAAAGCGAGTCGCAAATAATAGCCAATCAAATGCTTGGAAATCCAACAATGATAATGCCTTTTCTCGAACAGCCTAATGAAATGCTTAGAAAATGGAAAAACGCAGGCGATTGTTGTCGATTATTGTGCATTTTGTGCTTATCTGTTATTGGTTGCACTTTGTTTGTAGGCAAAGTTGGTAGGTTGACTGATACAATTTAAATTTTTTAATAATTTTCTTTTTATTTATTTAAAAATCATTTATCAGTTGCTTCATACTTTTCGTATTAAATAGAATACTTTTAATAAACCAAGGTTGAGATACCCACACAGGGGGGAGGGGGAGCCGCTCACCTCCCTCCAAACATTCGCAAATGTTTTTACTTCTCAAATTTAAAACTTTTATGTCAAATTTAATTAAAATTTCAATAAAAACTACAATACATTTCCTATTTTTGATAGAATTTGCAAAAGTTACAACTCTAATTTGGAATATTATTAATTTTGTATACAAATAAGAATTATATTACATTTTCTAAGTGCGTTAACTTAGCAAAATTATAAAACGAGTTGGCAAATATGAAAATTTGACTTTGCAATTTAAAGTCTTCTTCCCCACCAATAAAAAGTCTTAGCAATGGCCCTGTATACACATATTACAAGATTGATTTGTAATTAGAGTTGCAAAAAGTCTGTTTATTCGCGGATTTATTTCCAATAGACCCGGTTTATTCCCAAAATACCCGGCTTGTTCCCAAAAAACCCGGGTTATTTCTAAAAAATCTGGTTTATTCCCAGATTTATATCGGTTTTTTTTTTCTAACCTTTGCAACGCTATTTGTAATCTATAATACTGGATGGATTTCAATGGAATTTACACTGTTAGTTAAACAATTTTTCGAAAAAAGTTTTAGTGTGTATATATTTCTTATTTAATGATTGTATATTTTAATACCGTGTGGATAACAGACCAAAATTTATCATAAAATTTAAGAAACAAACGACATCCGAAATTATATTAGTATAAGCAAAACACTTATTTATACTTTCAATAGAAAAATTATAAACATTCTAATCATACTTTATTCATTACAAAACTAGAAGGCAACACCAAATATTTCACCTCTTTAAAAATATGTATGCAGATATTTTTAGTTAAAAAATGTATATCTTTTACATTTTGCTTTTATAATATTTTCCATTTTGATTTTAACACGGTAAAATATCGACGCATGCATTATATTTGCATCCTAATCTGAAAAAAAAATAAATAACATTAAGAAATTATTTTATGCGTATACGGATATTTTCGCAGAATACTTTTTTTATCCATTTGCTTAATATGTATATAAATCCCTTTGGAACGATATTTAGAATATTAGAAGGGTTCAAATATCTCTCTCCGCAAAAATCTCATTTTCTCGTATTTAAATAAGTATTTTATTATTATAATAGAAATACACGGGCTTCTGTATTATTAATATAAAATTTATCTATAATAAAAATGTCTTATTTATTAATAAAAAGCAACCAATACATAAACCGACAGTTGGCTCGCGCAAGTCTCGAACCCGTATCGTCTGCCTGCAAGCTCAGCGTTCTGACCATTCGGCCAACGGGCTTTAATTCATTTGTAACAGATTATCTTTATAATTGGCACCGCAAGTAATTACATCCGTGATCTGTTCTCCATCTGTTATTGAGCGCACAGTTGGCATTTTTGCCTATCCCACCGAAGCTAGTAAAGGGGAGAAAATACGGGCTTCTGATTGGTTGAATAATTTAAAGAACATTTTGTTTTGGTTCATTTTTGAATTTACGTTTTTAATCACTGGTTTTCGTTTGCAAACATTTGGTAGATGGATTTTGAAAAATTACCTTGTGAATTTACGTAGTTTATTAATCGATAAAAAGAAAGATTTTCTACAATTTAGAATTAAAGAAGTTAATGATGACGTTTCTTTAAGGTAAATTAAAAATATTTATAAACTCAATTGTTCTGTATTACTAAAAAAATAATAATAATAAAACTGCTATTTCTAATTACTATTACTATATTAACATGATATGTACATATATATTCATAATTCGAACATCCACATTCAGAAAAATTTATTTACAAACAATAATCACATTTTCTTTTTACGGCGTCAAATGTGCTCTTTTTACAAACCCAATTATTCTATAAATATTTAAAAAAAAAAAAAAATGAAATTGCCATTTCTTATTTTTATTATTATTTTAACTACGTTCATTCATATTCAGAATGATTTATTTACCAACAACAAATGCTCTTTAAATTATTCACCAATCAGAAGCCCGTATTTTCTCCCCTATGCTAGCTTCGGTGGGATCGGCAAAAATGCGCACAGTTGCAGTACCGGTAGCACAGTAGCGACTAGTGAACGGATATCTAGAGTTTCAAAAAGTCGGTTTATTCCCGGGTTTATTTCCAATAGACCAGGTTTATTCCCAGGTTTATTCCCAAAAAACCGAATTATTCCAAAAAATCCCGGGTTTTTTCCAGGTTTATTCCTAAAAACCCGGTTTATACCCGGGTTTAAACCGTGTTTTTTCTAACCTTTGCAACGCTACGGATATCCCGTCCGCGATAGGAACCAACTCCATGTCCGTGGCTCTTGAGCGCGCGTAAAAGCTGAACACCTCCCCATGTAGCGCGCACAAAGTAAGAAACAGGAGGGGAAACTTAATGCGCATGACTCTTCGAAAATACAAAGTGAAATTTTTGTAAATAATGAGGGGGCTGCGATAGGATGTAGGCTGGCTTTTTAGCCGACGCGACGTTCAATATGATTGTATGCCTAAGTTGCATATGTTCGAATTAAAAGATATTTTATTTTATTCGTTTATGTCTCATATTGATATTTCATAAAATAAATTAAGATGGGATATAAATGATGTGTTCCTGGATGTAGACAGGGTATGATAGTCAAAAAAAAGTCGAAGGGAACAAAAAAATAAGTTTATTCCGTGCTCCACAAGTGAGTGATGTTTTTTAGGCTTTAATATAAAGCTATTTGCTTGTAATTATACTTAAATTCAGAATTGAGATACAGTTATTGCGAAATCATTAAAAATGCAGCATAACAGCGCCATTTGTAGGGCGATTTACACAAAATACTAACCAACACTCATCTATTTCCGGGATTACTTAAATCTATAGTTTTATGAACATCCAGGCACTATTTCTTGATGTATGGCTATTCTGGAACTTGTAAATAATGCAGTTTAACAGCTCCACCTGTTGAGCGATATACACCAAAAACTAATCAGATCTAGTTTGTATCGGGGTCTAACAGTATCTAAAGTCTTGTGTAATTCTGTGCAGTTATTCTTGAGATAGAGCTATTGCGATAATCACAAATAATACTCCATAGCATCATCACCATTTATAATTTTTTACGCATTCGATGCGCCCTCCACCCCCCCCCAGGGGGGTACTTTTCTAAATTTCGTAAACACCCGTCATGTGACATATCTTTGGAAAGGCCTTAAACTGCTTCATATTTTGCACGTCCGGTGCGCCATCTCTCCTCTCTGCCCCCTCCAGAGGGGCATTTTCTAAATTTGTATATACACCTATCGTGTGGCATATCGTTTGAAAGAACTGTAACTGCTCATTCCAATTATGCATGTTTGGGGCGCCGCACGCCACTTTGCCCCCCCCCCCCCAAAAGGGAACTTTTTTAATTTTTATCCACCCCTTTCGTGTTGCATATCTTTAGAAAGGTGTGAAACTGCCTTTTCCTATTACGCATGTCTTGTGTGTCCCCCTCCGCTCTGCCCCCAGGGGGGGGCATGTTTTTAATGTCTTTACAACACCAGTCGTGTGACACATCAATTGAGAGGTCTGCAACTGCTTATTCATATTATGGATGTCTTGTGTGCCACCCCCACTCTGTCCCCCCCAGGGGGGCACATTTTTAATTTCTTTACAACACCAGTCGTGTGACACATCATTTGAAAGGTCTGAAATTGCTTATTCATATTATGGATGTCTTGTGTGCCACCCCCCAATCTGCCCCCCAGGGGGGCACATTTTTAATTTCTTTACAACACCAGTCGTGTGACACATCATTTGAAAGGTCTGCAATTGCTGATTCATATTATGGATGTCTTGTGTGTCACCCCCCAGGAGGGCACATTTAAGCTATTGCATAGCATTTATCGCGGGCTTTGAGCGCGGCGACCGAATCCAGAAATTCCATAATGAGGAAATACCCCTAACCCCTCCGACTAACGTCGTTTCATTTCGGCAGACTTCTCATTTATTCAATAAAAGAAAAAAAATTGTTTTCTTATCGGCCATCACGCTCAAAAAGTGTAACTTGAATTAATATCAAAGAAAAAGAAAAAACTTGAATTAATTTCAAAGAAAAAAAACTGCATAAATAAAAAATAAATAAATAATTATAATTGCATAAGTTGATAAAAAATGCTATGCAATAGCTTTACCGAGGCAGTCCCCGAGTGCCACACGTATTGTTTTTTATTATAATATGTGCATTAGTTATTGGGATATAGCTGTTGCATAAATCTTAAAAAATGCAATATAGCAGCGACACCTATTAAGCAAGTTACACCAAAAACTAATCATCATCAATTTATATCAGGGACTACCTAAATATAAATTTTCATTAAAATCCGTGCGTAGTTCTTGAGATACAGCTGTTGCGTAAATCGTAAAAAATACTGCATAACAGCGCCACCTGTTCAGCGATTTACACCAAAAACTGATCAGCATCAATTTATATCAGGGACTACCTAAAACTAAATTTTTATTAGAATTCGTGCGCTAGTTCTTGAGATTCAGCTGTTGCGTAAATCATAAAAAATGAAGCATAGCAGTGCCACCTGTTGAGCGATTTACGCCAAAAACTAATCAGCAATAATTTATATCAGGGTCTTACCTAAATATCAATTTTTATTAAATTCCGTGAATTTTTTCTTGAGATAAGGAACCCACAAAATGTCTGTCACAGACAGATATTTTATAAAAGCATGTTTTTTGGAATCTCTGACCCCTAAAACTTGTACAATCCGTCGAAAACCAGAATTCGAAAATTTATACGAATCCAATACTTTCTTCTTGTAGAGATAGAAAGAAAAAAATTGGTGCTGGTGGAATAAATTTGGTGCTGCTCCCTCAATCTCCTCGACGGGGCGACCCCCCCCCCTCCCCTTCCACATAGGCCTGAATGTCCGGATAGAAAAGATGGGGATTTAAAAGCAAAAATTCCTGAATGAGCTAAGAACAATTTTGATTAATAGATTTATTTTTACTGCACAGTCACAACTAAAAGAAAGAAGCAAAGTAAAACAAAAATACGCGTGGCACTCCGGGAACTGCCGCGGTAAAGCTATTGCATAGCATTTTTTATCAACTTATGCAATTATAGTTACTTCTTTATTTTTTATTTATGCAGTTTTTTTGTCTTTGATATTAATTCAAGTTACACTTTTTGAACGCGATGACCGATAAGAAAACATTTTTTTCTTTTATTGAATAAACGAGAAGTCTGCCGAAGTGCCGAAATGAAATGACGTTCCGGAGTGTTAGGTTTTTTTCTCATTACGGAATTTCTAGATTCGGTCGCCGCGCTCAAAGCCCGCGATAAAAGCTGTGCAATAGCTTAAATGTGCCCCCCTGGGGGGTGACACACAAGACATGCATAATATGAATAAGCAGTTGCAGACCTTTCAAATGATGTGTCACACGACTGGTGTTGTAAAGAAATTAAAAATGTGCCCCCCCCCCTGGAGGGCAGATTAGGGGGGGTGACACACAAGATATCCATAATATGAATAAGCAGTTGCAGACCTTTCAAATGATGTGTCACACGACTTGTGTTGTAAAGAAATTAAAAATGTGCCCCCCTGGGGGGGGCAGAGTGGGGGTGGCACACAAGACATCCATAATATGAATAAGCAGTTGCTCCAAATAATTAAAATAAAAATTTGCTTTAACTCTACATGCATTAATTGCATAAATATCCAAAGTTATGGATTATTAAAATGTTCTAAGGTTATAAAAATTATACGCGAAATTAAAATTTACTCCAAAATATTTTATTAATACTTAATTTCTAAAAATCATAAGTCTATTTGTTTGCGATATTCAACTTACTTACACAAGTCATTTTAATCCGCGATATTCAATGTTTTTAAATGGGGGTCTTTGTTTTTTGTCAGAATTATCTCGTATTTTAAATGGCTTAAAAACGAAAATGAAGCGCCAAATACCTATAAAAAAATATGTATGTTGTGACGAAAACTACAATTAACCAGATTTTCATTTCTACAACCTTCTAAAAATTCAGATTTTTCGTAAATTTGTTTTAAAAAATGACCATTTTTCCCATTGAAAAGCATTGCAGAAGCATCGATCGACAGCCTGCATGCAGCGGTGTCGCGCTTCTTTGCTTCTTACTCCGTGGTAGCGCGTGTAAGATTGGTTCCGAATATTGAAATTTTTTTCTGAGTGAACACAAGTAAGTATTTTTGTTACGAAAACCCTGTTTTGGAGGGATAAAGAAATATATAGTCGTTGATTTTTACCTGCTTTAAACCACAAAAATAATGCGTTAATTGAACTATTTATAATTTTCTTCTAAAGGACCTACTCCATTCAAAATCCTCTGAGCGCTCCACGGCGCGAGCTACACTTCTGAACAGACCCAGGTTACACATTGCGCATGCTTAGTTTCGTAGATCGTATGATGTTTTCATTTTCATTTGTTCAGAATTAAAAGGCCGGTCACATTTGAAGGTTAGTGAACTGTTTATCTTTTATTTCGGGCTGTACCAAAGAAGTGCACAGAAAAAGACTTAATAGAGTAAGAAAGATTTATAAATACTTTTTTCTTGAGCATATATATTTATATATATGAACAAACATACAACCTTTTCTTTATTCAATTTTGTATAATCAAACTTATGTAAATATTGCATCATTTTTTGAAGTTAGATCGACTATTTTGCATCTAAAGTTTCCCGTAAATTTCATGTTTTGGGCTGATTTCTTCATTGCTAGATAACTAATATTTATAAATTTTATGTATCTCTATCGACTTACGTTCATTTAAACGCGTTCAAAATTATATTTTCCTGTTGCTACTGAATTAGATATCGCTAGATAAACCGTGAAAAAAATTACAAATATTTTATGATTGCTCCTACTATCCCCGTAGTTTTACTTAATGTAATTTATTTGATCGTTTGTTTTGTATGCTTTACATACACAGGAAAAGAAATATTTGTAAGAATAAAAGTGTAAAGAAGTATTTGTAGGGTTGCTTACCGTCATTGGATTAACAACTTGTTTGGCTTCGTTGATTACTTTAAATAAAAATTATTTATTTTGATTGCTGATTGTAAGTTGTTAGTTTCACCCACTGATTAAAATTGTATTTGTAAATTTCATTAAATAATTATTGCCGCTATTTTTCTGTTCTAGGTATAACATCTCAAACTTATTGTTTGTACTTCTATATTTATTATTTTATTTATTTCAGATTTGTTGCAATGGAAAAATATTTACCATTAGCTACAGCTGTTGCATTACCTCATGTTGGTGGTTTTGCTGGGTCTCTTATTGTAAGAAATGAAGTTAAGACATGGTATGAAGTAAGTGTGTTGTGATTTTGTCTCAATATTGCTGTTTAAAATGTGCTTAGATATTAAATGGTGTTGTATTTATATGAGCAGATACTATTTCTTGTCCAAGAAAATCTTGAGAATTTTTGTCATTAGTGATATTTGAAATTTATATTTCAGTAACTTCAGATTTTTATATCATGTCCTACCAGAGCTATCAAAACCATAAGTGTATATTTTGAAAAAGTATTTCGGGATTTTTTTTTTTTTTTTTTTTTTTTTTTTTTTTTTATGAAGAGAAAGCAAGTCCCAGATCTGGAACTTGGCATGTGAATACAAGTACTTTCTTTCTACCAGTTCATTAAAAAAAAAAAAAGTTGATAGATTTCCTTGCTAGGAAAACTTCTACTTGTAAATGAACAGATTTTGTAAAAAATCCTAAACTTTATGATAAAATTTCATCAAAAAGGATTTATTTTAGAAAGCTATTTTCTATTACCAGACTTTTAGCCCATTTTATTCTGAACAAATTGCTTTAAACCCTATTTAAATTTGTGAAATAAAAGATGAGATTTACATTTCATCATGTGCAAAAATTGCTGTACACTATGAAACAAAGATGTCTATTTTACAGATTTAAAAAAAAAAAAAAAAAAAAAAAAGTCATTTGAAATTTCCTTCATGTTACAATTGTTCTATGAAAGTTCATATTTTTAAAGAATTTTCAAGTAACCAATGCTGAATCACTTGAAATGGATTGACTCTTGCCTGTTGTTGGTGCTTATACTTTAAAGAAATTACGACAACTAGTGGTGCACAGACTATTGTTTTGGCTGAGTTGCCAAATGCTGAATGCTCAGATGAATATAGAGTGGTAGTGTGTAAGAAAAACAAATATCTATGCACACATAGAAACAGGCTTAGAGATTAACACCGAGGATAAAAGAAAAATGTTAAACAGAGTTGTATATCGGCTAGATGTTCTAAAAAAAGATGTTCTTGGTTCTAAAAAAAGCTAGGGTAAACATTGCAGTTATTGGCCCTAAAAATACAACTTTTCAATCATGAGACTCAGTGTGATTTAATTTTTATTGCTAAAATGAAATGAAAATTTAGTTTAAAATTATCAAAGATGTTATTTTCTGATAATGCATAGATAAAATAACTAAACCCAAAAGTAAATTAAATAAAATATAAACAAATGTAAGACAGAAATCATTAGTTATTGGCACCCTCCAAAAAATCATCTGCATGAATGCAAAGACAAAAGAAATCATTAAACTATTTGCATGTACATTTAATGAATTATATTCAGTGCAATTCATATGAAATTGACTTATTTTGTGAAATTTTTAGTAACAAATGACAGAAAGTATAGAAAATCTACAAAAAAAAATGCCATGACACTTTTTTCTTTTTAACTTCTATCTTTACAAAAAGAAAGTACTGGATTCTTGAAAGTTTTTTACTTCTGGTTTTTTACGCATTGATGTTTTAGGGGTCGGATACCAAAAACTGTTTTTATATGCAACGTCTGTAATACTATATGGTCAAAGGTAACTGGCCACTTGGAATTTTAGACTTTCTTAAATATCTAGAAAAAATACATGAGAAATTTCAGGAAACTTGTTGGTGTGTAAGCATAATAGTCTTTTATTACTGTGAAGATTTTTTACTAAAACTTAATAGGAAACCATCAACAAATTGAAAAAGAACAAATATCTTTTAGATAACCCTGTCAAAACTAAAGTACCAAAAGCATTCAAATTGTAGATTATGATTGGCTTATTGTAATAAACTACATTAATTTTTGTGTGGATAGTATGCATACTTGTAGAGAAATTAAGATTTTTATAAAAAAAATCCCAAATTTTCTTAAGTTTTTTACTTATAATTTGCAGTGTTCTTAATATGAAAAAATGTTCTTTCCAGAAAATATGACAAACATTGTACATAATACCCTGTAATCAGAATTAAAAAAATAACATATTGTATGAAAAATGAGCAAGTTTACTATAGAATTTTTCACTGTGCATGCATGAATGCTATCAAATTTTCATTTGCATATTAGGTTAGCTAAATGTATAGCGTAAATTTTGTGAAAGTCTCAAAAACATACCTTGAAATTTGTGAAAGTGATTGTCGATAGAAAGAGCTCAAAATCCATTATTTCCAAAATGAACTAAAAAAAATGAGTGGTTTTATCCAAATGCAGTAGTACGTGCCATATTATGTATTCTATATTGACACTAATCAATGGATATATGGATACAGCCCCTCATCATTTTGGGAATAACTGATTTTAAGCTTATTCTGTCGACGACAATTTTCAGAATTTTCAAGCTATGTTTTTGAGACTTTCACAAATGTTGCTCTATACATTTAATTAACACAATATGTAGATGAAATTTTGATAGCGTTCATGCATGCACAATGAAAAATTATTTAATAAACCTGCTCATTTTTCTTACAACTTTTTTATTTTTTAATTCTGATTACAGGGTATACTGTACAATGTTGTTTGTCACATTTTCTGAAAAGAAAATTATTTTATATTAAGAACTCTGCAAATTATAGGCAAAAAACTTGGAAAATTTTGGGACCGCTTTTATAAAAATCTTAATTTCTCTACAAGTATACATGCTATCCAAACAAAAATGAACACAGTTTATTACAATAAGCCAGTTAAAATCTACATTTTGAACATTTTTGCTACATTAGTTTTGACAGGGTTATCCAAAAGATATTCATTCTTTTTTAATTTATTGACGATCCTTTATGGAGTTTCAGGATAAAATTTTCATTGAAATGTGTAACCTGTAGTATAATGTTTACACACTTAGAGTTTCAGGATAATTTGTTATGTAATTTTCTAGATATCTAATGAAGTGTCTAAAATCGCAAGTGGCCTGTCACCTTTGGCCATATAGTGTATATGACATAGATTTTGTGATTGCTCTACCTCAAGAACTAATTTATAAAATTAATTAAAAATTTATATTCAGTTAGACCCTGATATAAATTGTTGCTCATCAGTTTTTTGTGTATATTGCTTAATTGCTATTGGTGACACTGCAGAATTTTTCATAATTTCTGCAACAGCTTAGTCATCAGCACTAATGTATGGGTTTTCATCAAACTTCAGATTCAGTTAGTCCTTGGCATGAATTGGCATTTTCTATATTTTGGTGTAAAGTGCTCAACAGATTTTGCTGCTATACTGCATCTGTTATCATTCCCCAATATATCAATCTCCAGAACTAATGCATAGATTTTCATCAAACTTCAGATACAGTTTTTAATATTTGCTGTTTACATTTTGTTGTAAATTGTCCCGCAGATGCTCTGCTACATTTTTCACAATTTCTACAATAGTTCTATCTCATATCAAGAGTTAATGCATAGATTTTCATCAAACATCAGATTCAGTTAGATGTTGCAGATTAAGTTTCGGTGTAAATCAACCAACAAGTAGCGTTGCTTAGCTGATTTTTGCATGATTTACATAAATTTAACAATAGTCATATCTCAAAAACTAATGCAAAGAATTTTATGTTATTAGAATCCAATGATCAGCAAAGATTGCTATTTAATTTTGGCATTGTGATAGTGAATTTTGAACTACTAATTAACATGTATGAGATTGGAAGAATGTTTTGGGATTGAAATATCAGACTAGTTTACATTGTACTAATTTGTTCTCATTTTTGTACCTACTCTACTATTGCAGGATATATTTTTTTTCTTAATTTTTAACAGAACATGACAATTATAAATTAATTTGAACTATTATTGTCACAGTTATCTTAACATTGATTGATATAAAGGTCTAATTCACATGATTCTTCTAACTCTAATTTGCCACTTTCATTTTTACTCTTCTTTAGCAGCTTGTTACACTTTCTTCTTTTTTGCTTCGAACATTTCTTTCCATTTCCTTCTAGTCATTACAAATGGTGCTCAAACCATTTAAAAAAAAAAAAAAAAAATCTTTGGAATATTAGGCCAAAAAATGATATGTAATGATGCTATCATATAATTAGTGATTGTTCATTCTGTTGATCTTATGTCTTATTTTTTTTTGTTCTTTGCTGTATATCTTCTTCACAAAGTTGCATGTAATTCTTTGTTAGAGTGATAGCAAAGATAAATCCATGATAAAGATGGTGTAGTTTCCCTTCTGGCATTTTTATTTCGATTAAGAATTAGAATTGGTAAATCTAATGCAGGCACAGCTAATAAACTAATTGATGTTTATTGAACTTTTTGAAATGCTTCATTTAATAACTTCAGTTTCATTTTCAGTACTGCTACTTATTCTTGCAAACATGTTTTCTCCTAGGATATTTTTAAACACTTTGAAACTTAAAATAGCAATATCTGGAACAATAACCGAAGAGATTTTCCCCGCAGACACATAGCCCCATCAAAAGTATTGTAACTCCATGGATATATCCCACATTTTTAAAAGCTATTTTTTATACAATCTTCTTTAATTGATTTTTGGAAAGCTAGTGCAAAATATTGCTTAGTAAGGATACTATCTAAATTTTTGCTATATCATTCTAAAACGGCTGCCCTCCATACTATTTTTAAACCTTTGAGTATTGTAACATAGCATGGCTTTAGGCTTTTAGTTGAATTTAGATATAATAAAACAAGCATTGCATCCCGTTTTCGGTACAAGTTCTTTGAGTAACATGTAATATAGCTTTTATGGCCATAAAATAAAATCACTGTCATAAAATTTTTCTTAAAGTATAGTATCAATGTATTTGCCATGTACTCAAAGATGGCCTCTGTTACCATCCATTCACTTTTAGATAAACCAACCCCTAAAGAACTTGGCACAGAATGGATAATATTATTCAGCATCTTTTATATTGGTAAATTACCATTGGTGGACATCCAAGTCCAGAAAAGTGAGCATTAACTGTAAGTAAAGATGTTGCTAGTCCTTTATCCATCTCAATGACATCTCTGAAACCTTTAAGTGATAACACTTTCAAGGTTTTAGGGCTCATCTGAAAAACTATTTCCTCAACATTAAAATCTTTGATTGGATCACCCAATGTACCAAAATGATCTTCTTTCAAATGTTTCAATTTGTTGGAACCAGCCTTTCAAATCATTTTCACCAACAACAGTATTTGTCTCTGTAATTTTTTTTATTCTAGAAGTGACAAACATTGATGCCATGTTACAAAGGCATGATACCATCCATCACCAGGAAAATTATCTTAAGTTTTCCACATTTTTACATTGAGAAATTTTTCTGTTGAATATTTATAATGTTTTACGTAGTAGTAAATAATTTTATTTAATTATATTTAGAAGAAAAATATATTTAAATAATAAAAAAAAGATAATCAGTTGATATATTAATTGAAAGTTTGACATGTTAATCACTGAAACAATGTAGTTATTGGCATCTCCATATCAGTAACTTGGTTCGGGGGCCAATAGCTGTTAAAATTTTATATTTCAATTTAAAATGGCTGGTAGATCACTTGAAAGTGTATTACTAAAAATAAAATGCATAAAATACTCATTTGGCATTGGTGCCAATAACTGTATTTATCATTGTTATAGGCAATAATTGGCACCTATGCCAAATAAATACTTGGCAAATTTTAAAACCAATCTGTATTATTTTAGTTATAGGTTTTACATATTTGTCAAAAACAATCAAACTTGGGGAAAAAATTAAAAAGAATGTTCTATTTTTTAATAAAAACCTACAATGTATGCTTAACAAATAATGAAAAACAAGTGACAATTTCAAAAAGGTGTGACACTTCTCTCAACAGAATTTTTTAAAAATATGCACTTGATTTTTAGTCATATTACTCTTGAATTCAGCACCTGATGAATTATAAAGGCTGTAAAAACTACCCTCTGAAACCGCAGTTCAGAAAAAGTTATGCAGATGTCAAGAGGAATAAAAAGCTTAACCCCAAAGTAGTTGAAAAAAAACTGAAAACCAAATTAAACTCCCAAAGAAAAAATTGCACAGGCGGACCCCAAGTTGACGCCACTAGAACTGGTTCAACTTTACCACCTAAGAGAGTTAGGGAATGGAGTTCAAAAAATCTTTGAAATCTTAGATAAAATTAAAACTGAACTTAAAATTGATTCTTTCATAAATCTTGCAAATTATCTTGAAAATCTCTATGGTAACATAGTCACTCAAAAAGATCTTGGTCGTAAAACTTTAGCTTTTATGGACGGCGTTTCTAAAATTCTGCAGAATAAGAGTTAGATTGCTACTCTATCTTTTTCTGAAATTTACTCTAAATTTTATTTTATAATAGGCTTTTAATTGTCAGGATTTTATTTTAATGTAATTGAAAATATGTGGTCCCTGAATTTGGGTCTTTTTTTACCTGTGCCAGGTATTTTGTTTGCTGAACATTTAATTTTAATATTGCATGAATGACCTGACATTGTCATGTGTCGTACTGGAGTTCGCATAAATTGGGTGTTCCGACACTTGATGGACTGTGTTCTAGAAAAAGCGGAAAATGTTTCAAATTCTATTTTTTTTTTTTTTTTTTTTTTTTTCAGCAAAAACCTAAATGAAAATGTTAAGAGCTAGTTCCATTGAATAAATTTATATATTCTCTTTCAAAATTTAAATATTTTTGCTTGAATAACGATAGAAAACTTTGAATTTTATATACTAATGGCCGTTTGCAAAATTTCATTTATTTTTAAGGTTTTAAGAGGGTATGTCCATTACTGGGATGGCTAATTAGTCATTTTTCCAGTAATGGGCACCTCATGTAGGCATTGTTAAAAATACAATTTTAGTGATGTTTTATGATGCACAAAATATTTTGGCTTAACTAAAAACCTAAATAATCAAATTCAATTTTTAAATTACACTTGCCAAAATGTAATAACACAAAAACTTTTATAAATAGCTGTTTGTAAGTTATTTTATGTGGTTAATAAAATTTTAATATTTTATTATTTTTTAATTACATAACTCAGCCTTGTATGTTTTATAATCTGGCAATCAAACCAGTTAGGAAGCAGAAAACAATTCCTTGGCACACACAAACAAGGGCTCTTAGGGATTAATCCCTTCCCTCTTGAGTAAAAACAATTTACAAAAGCTTAAAAATCTACTTTCTGTTTCAAATGTTCCTTATTCCCTTCTGACCCCCCCCCCCCTTAAAAAAGGAATATTAATGAAAATTGTAATCATGAAACTAAATTTGCAGATCAGTGGCCTCAAACATCAGTTCTACAGTTTATTTGGAAGTTATTTTATTTGTATTTAAACTATTCAACTCACAATATCATTTTCTTTCCGATTAATTGTTAAATAAGATAAAAACTATATACTAATATTCAAAACTTACTTAAAACCTTTTAAATCTTCCACTATCTCAATAATTTGATAACAGTAACTGTCTGATATTTAATATTTTAAACTATCCATCTAAAATAATTAAAATATCAATCTTCTGATAATTATAATAAGTTGTGCAAACAGTGAATGATTATCACAAATAATTTATTAATTATTGATATTTTAATCGTCAAATTTATTTGAAAATAATTCTTTTGTTTCATTAGTATGTTTTCATTGAATTCTGGTTCTAAATACAGTCATAAAACAATTATTTTTATTACTCTTTATGGAGTGTCCATTACTGGAACAAATGGTGTTCATTACTGGTGCAGAGGGTGTCTATACCTATAATATCTAAAAATTCATTTAAACTTAATATTTCATTGTCTGAAAATTACCTTCAGAGGTCTTTAGGCTGCTCTTCACTCAGCTCCTGAATCCCATTTGATAATGTTATGTCTTATGGTCATTTGATGCATTCTTTCTATTTAAAATATCGTCTCTGGAAATCTTTTAAAACTTTTCTCTGTACTCTTCTTAAAGGATTTTTTCCCCACAGTTCTGGTTAATTTTATATGAAATGCTAATTTTTTTTCGCTCAATTCATTCATTTTTAATACATAAAATATTAAATTAAGCATATTCTTTAGAAATATTTTGAGAATTAAGGGCGGAAAAAGAAAAAAGACATCCTTTAAGAAAAACACAGAAAACAGAAATAAAAAATATCCTGAGGAGAAATTATAAATATTAGAATGTGTCAAATGCCCTCAAATTTAATATTAACAAGGTTAATTAGGAAATTGAGTGACGAGCTCCCCTTATTACCTGAAGGGTTGCTTAAGAACTATCCCAGCTTAAGAATATCTGTTTGAGGGGTGTATACATTCCTCTCAATTTAGAATTCTTTGAATTTTCTGTTAATGTATTCAAAGATTATCTTTTTTTTTTTTTTCGATAAAAAATATAACTATAAACTTTTTTAACTAAAAGAAATATGCACTATAAACAAATGTGAAAGTAAAAATTGGTGAATTTTGAGTTTGTGACATTTTTCTAATGAAATATATAACTTTCTAACATGTAGATTACAGTTTAGGAAATTTTTATACAATGAGAAAAGTGATTGAAGTACTTATTTAATACTACTTTAAACACAAGAACCAATTATACAGTAAAACTCGTTTAATATATGAATCAAGGTACCAAGGATATTTTGTATTGAGTGAGATTGTATCTTATTAGGATAATTTGACACTTTTTTTTGGGGGGGGGGGGAGAGAGAGACTGCAGATAATTTGCATCTTAAGTATTGTAATATCTTAAACGAATTTCACTGTAATTAACTCTACACACTTAGTGTATATGAGAATTTCTCCCGAAATTTTGTATCTAACAATTATTCTGATTCCTAATGATGAACTGCCTTTGTTTAGTCTATACATGATATTATTTTGAAATAAAAATTATGTAATTTGTGAAATTCTTTTATAGACTTTGAAGCGACCTTCTTGGCGTCCTCCTAATTGGGCCTTTGCACCTGTTTGGACAGCACTGTATACTGGTATGGGAACAGCATCTTACCTTGTGTGGAGAGATGGTGGTGGCTTCGATGGAGAAGCAAGATTACCTCTTATGTTATATGGAACTAGCCTTGCTTTAAATTGGATGTGGACACCAATATTCTTTGGGGCTCATAAGAAAGGCTTAGTAAGTATTTTCATGTAGTTTTAATATTTGATTGTTTTCAGCAGATAAAAAACAGTTGCTTCCAAATTGTTTATTAAATTAAAATCTTGATTATTGAGTAAAATAAAAATAGCACATTGATATTGGCTGGTAGTATAATTTTATTATTCCCTAACACTAACAATACAATAAACATTTTACAAATTACTTTGAAACCTTTCTTGTATATGACACTAGGAAAATATGGATATTTTATAATTTACATAAGTAATGTTTTTTTTTTTACTTTACCTATTGGAAAATCTGCTACTGTTTTTATATAATTTTTCATTTTAATTAAAATTTAAAGAGTTGCAAACATTTTTTGTTGCAAACATTTATGAACATTGTGGCTTCTAAGCTTAATTTAATTTCCTCTAGCAGCCCATTACAGGCTATGGGCCCAGCCGGGATTGAAGCTCAAGACATGCAGAGAAACTAGGCTTTTTTAATTTGTGCTTGTTTTCCTCAGTAAAATAAATTTAAAGTCATGATGTCTTCATCAGGCACCAATTTTTTTTCCATTGATAAATTTTGTCTTCTACAGCACATGGAGAGATGATGTCCATGTTCTTGTAATGGAAATATCTCTGTGAGAATACATGTCTACAAAATTACTGGAGAATAGCGATCCAACAAAGGCTCCTCCACTGTGTACTTGGCAAGAAGAATGAGAACTTATTTAATTCTATACTTGAAAGTCTGTAAAGAATTGAGGCCACTATTATCTGGTATCAAGGATCTGTATGTAGTGTGGCAAGCATTAGAATTACATTTCCATCCAATTAGTCATGCACATAATTATGCATTTTTGCATCAAGGGGAAAGATCATCTCAGAGTCGAGCTGAAACAAGTAATTCCAGTCATTTCATCTTGTTCACTCATTTGTACGTTTGTCTCTAGGAAATTGTGCATCATAATCTCTGGTTCTAGATTCAAATTTAAAAATTCATTTTTAAAAAATCATTAGCTCGACCATGTCGAGTGTCATAATTCAAATAAAACATGTCTAGTGAAGAAGTTTCTAAATTTACAAATATTGAAGCATGTATTTCAATAGTTTCAATTCATAGCAAAAAGTTAAAAAATAAAATAAAAAAAAGTCCGGTCATGGTATCGAACACACAGAGTTCCAAAATTGAAAATTTACAAGTCTGATGTTCTGGCAACTGTACCATTCTGTTGCTTAGAAATGTGGGAAGTTTATTTATTATGTACTAAAGTATCAAAATTGGGTGACTTTGGATGTTGTTTTTTAAGATCCCCTTGCATATTGAGCAAAAGTCACCAGATTCTGTATCTCCAAGTTTCTCCATTCCTTGTTAGATTATGCATTGCATGAGAAAAAGCAGCTCAATTAGTAAAGTTTATGAAAGAGGCATCAGCTTACCTTTTCAGTTCTGTATCAGAAAATATAATTTCTACTTTTATTTGTAGAGGTGTACATACTGATGTAATCTTCTGTATTGATTTCAGGAGAAGTAGATTCAAAGACAGTCTGATGCTGAAAATGATACAATTGCTTTCAAAGAGATTTGGAAAGGGGTGTGTGTGGGGTGGGGGGAGGTTCTTGAGGATAAATATCTTAGATTTTTACTCAAGAAATCCATCCTTGACCACCAAGCAAAAAGACAAAATTGTAATATTGTTTTCTCCTTAATTTTTTTTTTAAATGCTAAAAAAAAATATTTTTTCCAACATTTCTTTTTATTACATATAGGTATTAATGTAAAGTATTAATCCAAAGTATTAATCATAACTTTTTGAAAACTGGATTATATTAATTTAAATGCTGCTACTATTGCAGTGAAACCTGCAACTTAGTGGATAGATATATCAGTTTGGGACAGTGAGAAGGTTAAAAGGCTTCAAAAGTAAATTGCAGAGCATAAATTAAAAACTTTAAAGCAAACCACTATTATTTCAATGTTTGATAATTTAAAATTTGATAAATTTAGTGCAAATGTTATTAATTTTGTATTATCAATTAAATGTGCTTCTAATATTGAATGTAGTTTTTAATGCATAAAAAAGGATTTTGTTTTACTTCTAAATTATTTACAGTGTGATTTCTGTTTCTGTATTTATAGATAATTCTAAATACAGTGGACTCCCTCAAATCCGCACTCCTAAAATCCGCAACTCTCTAAAATCCGCACATATTTTAAGGATGTAAACAATGAAACATTCAGTTCAGATGTAGGTGTAAAATTTGACTTTTTTAGTTTTATATCAATTCCATGTATTTTTTAAATTGTAATTTTTGTTAATGTTATTGAATTCATGTTTTTTCATGAAGAAAGAATAATTTATTTCTGAAAAAATAAAGATATTGCTGATATCATTGGTAATCACAATCTTACCAAACATATTTATGTATTAATCAAGCTTTTATAGTAATTAAGTCAGGCTAAACCTGAAATAAAGCATCATTTATGATCTTGATGTGAATTAGTAATATACCTTTATGAGGCAAATTTCATTGAATAATTTAGGAAAAACATGTTTCATCTCCATAATGAATATTTAATTGTACATTATTGATTATTAATTTGACCTTTGCTTTTAGTATTTTTATCATTTTTTAAAATCTAATTTTTATTATTTTAGTTTATTACTTATTTTAATATTTTAGCATATTGTAAGCATTCATTATACTTTTGATTTCATTATTAATTACATTCAAATTACTTTTAAAAAATGTAAACAAAGCAATGACCAGAAATCCGCAAAATTCTAAAATCTGCAAAACCTCTGGTCCCAAGCTGTGCGGATTTGAGGGAGTCTACTGTATTAGAATGTAAAGGTAAACAAATGACCTTTAATCTACAAAACCTTTGTTTCTGACCTATGTCAATTAGAGAAATCTACTACCGTGAAACCTCCAAATAAGGGACACTCTGAATAAGGGACACCTCTATTTAAGGGATAAAACTTCCGGTCCCAGTCCCTTGGTATAGGACGTGTAATGTATTTACCACTGAATAAGGGACACTCGATTTAAGGGACAGTTGAAAATGAGGTCAAAAGGGACTGGTTTTTGCATTTCAGATAATGAAGTAGTCTATGATGAAAATGAAAATATAATTTCTCTGAATTTAGACAGTCATGTGGATACAGAGGCATGTAACAATTGATGAGCATTTATTCATCCAGAATTCTGATTTAACATCAGTGCATTTACCCCCATTGAAAGTAATGCTGAAAATTTTGAGGATGATTCTGAAAGTGGAAAACAAAAGAAAATTATGAAATAAAAAAATTTACAGAAGTTTTAAGGCTGTTCTCAAATCCAAAACGGCAACTTTTTTGACATAAGTTTAAATTTATTTTTATTCGGAAATGTTTGAAATTAGCAGGTGTTGTTCAGAAACTATGTAATCAAATTGTTTTTTCTGTTCTCTTTTTTTGGGGGAGGGGGGGGGAGCAAACGGGATAGATCTTACAGAAAATATTGCCAAAGTGGGCATTTTGAACTGAATTTCCATGCGAAAGAAGAATAACTACTCAAAAAGGGTGAAAAAGTACTTGATCAAAATCACTTATGATTCAATGGGTATTTTATTTACCAAAAACTAAAATAAAAACACAGTTCCATTCCCTTCAGTTTTATACCTTTCCATTAAAAAATGATTTTGTAAGTGTGTCAAAAAATTTTCTGCTTGTTGAGCACAGCAATTGAGAGTTATTTTGCCTTAAAATACACAAAGCAGTTGAGTACTTTTTTTGTAAATACTGCTGATAATGAAGAGCTAAAATTTATAAGTATGGTAAATGAACACTTGAAAGGTTAGCAGAGAAAAATTGAAATTTGCAAAACAACTACTTTTGATTATTTCAAGTAAAATTCTTTTAAATGTTTTAATAGTTTTTGCATGGAATGAGTTTGCATATAAAATAAAAATCAATAACTCTGGAAATAATTTAATGATTTATTAGTCATTTGAAAATTTCAATTTATTCTCTATTTCTGAAAGATTACCATAACTTATACATTTCAGATACATTTAAACTTCACCTTTAATGATTTTTTATTTTTATATCCTTCTGAACGATTAATTAAAAATAACAGCCAAAACTCTGAATAAGAGACACCTCTATTTAAGGGACAAAAGTTCCGGTCCCAAGTGTGTCCCTTATTTGGAGGTTTCACTGTATATATATATGTGAATCTGTTTCAAAGCAGCAGTTGCAGTATTATGTATTTGAATTGCATATTACTACTAACAAGTCTTTATAGAAAATATCTTTTGCAGTTTTTAAAAATTTTATTATTATAAATATGTTTAAAAGGAATTTCTTTCTAGGCTCTTGCTGAAATTTTGCTGCTCTGGGGAAATATTGGAGCTTGTACTTTTGCGTTTTACTCTATTAACAAGACAGCTTCATATTTGATGATACCCTATTGGGCTTGGGTATCTCTTGCATCAGGTTTGACTTATTGCATTTGGAGAGACAACAAAGATAAAACAGATTAATGCTCAATTTAAAATTCTGAGTTGTATTTTTATATTTAAGACATGAAGTATTTTGTATTTGACTGTCTGTATGAAAAACAATTTAGTATATGCTGAATATGTATATGTATTTATACTTTCCTGTTATATTTCTTGTTAGGCATTTCCTATTTGGTACGAAATTTGTATAATAAAAATATATTTTATTAATCAAAATATTTTGTTTGGTTAGTTTAAGTTGAAAGTGTTTGATATATAGTTATTCTGTAATTCTTTGCAAAATCTACCTGTTTCTAGAAAAATCTTTAAATACCTTCAATATAAAATTATAAATGAAAATGCAGAAACTGACTTTTTTAGAACAAGTTATGTTTCTAAAAAAAGTTGATCTAAGCATTAATAATACAGTTTATGTGAATTATCAATATAACACATCTACATTACTTTTTGCTAAAATATTCAACATTCCACTATCTGCAAGACTGGCTCTTACATCTCTAACCCTCCATCCCCTCTCCCAAAAATACTTTAAATGATACTATACAAAGATTAACTGGAATTGATTGGACAGTGTGAATTTGATTAATGGTAAAAGTTTTGGCAAAATAAAGTGAAGAAACTATTGGTTTGTAAAATTTTACAACTGATTGATTAAATATATTTTTAAACATTTTATTTTTCAATTTAAGTTTTTCATGTAAGATGTTTTTGTCTTATAATCCATATGCTCATAATTTTTTTTTCTGATCTTCTTCTAACAATGATTATAGCATCTTATCTATGAAATTATCTACAGGTACTTTATAGTGAACTTGAACTATTCTTCAATTTTGCTATATTTTTGTGACAGAGGAACTAGTATTTTGTCATCAATTAATGTCTTGTCACTGGAATGTCATTTTCTCTTCTAAATTGAATTTACCTGAAAAACATACATTGCATATTTAACTCTCATCACTACGCTTTATATTGCAAAAACATACAAAGTTACATGCAGCTAGAGACAGAAGGATTTCTAATATTTTGCTATATAGAATAAAATTTGCTTAGAATAAAATCTGCAAATCTTGAATTTTGAGATTTATCCCTGAAGAGGGATAGTTTCCTCTTTTAAATTGTTGTATTGTGCTGCCATCTATTAACAGAAAGTTAAAGCCATTACACTTAGTTATTTAAGACTATAATTATATTGAATATTGAGGTTGAAAATGAAATAATTACCAAATTACAGTAGAGGACCTATTATCCAGATTCATTGGAGCTGAGGGCTTTCTGGACGTTAGAATTTTCCAGATTTTGGTTTCTTCAGAAAATCAACCCTCCCTCCTCTTTCCCTGAAAGTAGGTATTTTTCAAAAACATAAAAGTAACAAACTTAAAACAATCTCATATCGAATATGAAAAGAAACTTGTTTATAATGTTTTTAAGTTATGTAAACAAAAGATATTGCAATATTCAATAACAATGAGAAAATAAAAAAAATTAAATGGATAACCCAATTCTATGTACAAGCTTTACATTTTTTTCTTTTACAGCTGCATAATATTTTGATATAAAAAATTTTGATAGATTATTTTTATAAAATCTTATTTCTTAAATAATTTTGCTTGATGACCATGGTAAGCTGAACATGCTAATTTATTATTTCATTTATCATATAAATTATACTTTAAATTGGAATAATTAGAATAAGTAATTTGACAAGCAAATCTTGAATTTATGTGGTAGTTACATTGCGACATTTTAAAACCATAGCTATATTTTTATGATAAGATAAACTAAATGTGCTAATTTATAGATTTATATGTTAAATTGGAATAATTGGCATAAGTAGTTTGACTAAATAAAAAAAGTCTCATTACAACACATTCCAAGAGAGTAAGCATGCAAATATTCCCAGAAACTATTTGTAACTGATGAAGGTTCTTAATGATTTGCATAAATAAATATTAACTGATTTCATTTCAGAAGCAGTCTTAAACACAATAGAGTGACTTAAAGCTGGTTATCGCATTTTCAATAAGCCGTTATTATCAGATAATTAACAATGATTTCTCTAACCATTTGAGGAAAGAAAGAAAAATATCCCTCTTTAGGGATAAATCCCAAGTTTCAAGATTTGCAGATTTTACTCTAAATCCTACCATTAGGAATTCTGCAGTTGCCAGATGCTAGTTACAAAGGTCATAAAAACTGACCATGATCATAAAAAAATAGGTGTTAGATCAGTAGTTCACTACTCCAACTTTTTAAGTTATTTTTTGCCATGCTCCTCATATCTCTAAAATCACAATACTCTTTTTAATAGCTTATAATTCTCACAGCCATCCTTAATGGTGTGTGGCAGGTGCAACCATTCAGGACCTCACACCTAGAAAGACTTCACCTCCATAGAAAAATATTTAATACAAAATAGCTAAAAGTTTATTCTTTTTGCTCTGAAATATTTATTTCATAATAAAATTTATATCTATATAAATGCTTTTTAAGGTTCCATTCATCTGACAAAACCCTGTTTGTCTCTGTCCTCTGTCTGTTTGTCACAGTCTATACAAAAAAACTGTATAAGTCAGAGACTTCAAAATTTATGTATTTACAGCTTAAAACCTCATGTCACATGACAAATCATGAAATTTTGAACAAGTCTATAATAATTAATATTTTCAATGTCATCTGTTCTTTTTTGCAATTTAAAAAGAGAAACTTAATTTGAACGTTTTGCATGTAGGCACCATGACTTAGAAGAAAAGCATTTTGCTAGTAAACAGAAGATTCTTAGTTTGATCTCTGATGCGGGAACTTGAAATTTTCATCCTAAAATGGTGCAAGACCCCAGACCTCCCTCGAAGTTATGTGCATCGGTTGCTTTAAGAAGACACTCCATCACTCACGAGTGGCGGATCGAAACTCTTGTAAATGGTTCGATCCTTTTGTAATAACCGCACTACATTTATGGAAAGCACTTAATCATGCTAGATCACTTAAGGGTGACAGCCCAAGATAGGGCAAATATGAAGTCAACCTCCTAGGTAGATGTTTGATGTTTCCGAAAGTGGAAAAAAAAAAGTAAAAATTTAAGTCAAAAAATTATATTTTCTTACTTTTTATGAAGTAAACTAATGAAAAAATGTGTCACGTCAAGGAGCTGATGGGTGAAACATGGCCCTTATTTGCCCACCTACTTTACAAAAATATAGTATTAGAAATCATTAAATTGAACACATTTGTCTGAATCAGAGAGGATTAACTAATTTGGGAAAGAAGGCCTTGGAAAAGTTGTTCCACTCATCCTCATTTCCGCTAAGTATGGCTCTGATAACTCTTGTTAGAAAAAGAACTTGTGTTTGCATGCAAGAAGCATTACAGCCAATGACATCTTCAGTCGCTTGGCATTTCACTTTTTTCACAATGAAGCAATGCTTTCAGCAAGAATGTTTTTTTACATAAACACAACAAAGCTATACATATATTTGCCTTTACATGCAGAAAAAAAAAGTTTGATGTTCTCTGCCCAATTCACAATGGTATGAAATAAAGTTGACTTCACAAAATTTATTACATTAGGCATTAAGGTCTGTCTCAAAAGTTTAAGATCAAGCATAAAATGCCAATTTTCAAAGAAATTATAAAAAGTTAGAATGAATAAGATTTTTTATTTGCAGATTTTGCAACATTATTTAAATAAATGATATCAAAAGTAGAAAAAAATAAATTACATAATTGTAAAAAATATAATTAAAAAATGTTAAAATACCTGTCTCAAAAATTTATGCTCCGTGTCAAAAACAACTGGATTTATAATTATTACTTACAAATTATTTTTCCAGATCAGTTCAAATAAATGTGTGTCCATCAAAATTTTTGTTTTTGTAGGGTTTCTGGTGGCAAAGAGTACTATGCTTTCTCAATGGCTTCTTGGAGGTCTTCAATAGAGTCATATTTCTTTCAATTGATGTAAACCTGGCAGGTTAAAATACCCCAGACATTCTCAATCGGGTTTAAGTCTGGACTTAAAGCTGACCAGTGAAGACCTTTAACATTTTTCTGAGAAAGCCAAAGTTCTGTAGAATGTGATATGTGGATTGAGGCATTTTCTTTTTGAAAAGTCCATTCAACATTCCCTTCAATTTAAAGCATATAAATGAAATAGTTGATATTAAAATATATTTCCTCTCTCTTTTTTAACTAGAGTTTTTATATAAATTCAGTAGCTTATGTCATATCATAAACTAAAAATTTTATGGGTAGTCGCTGAAATAATTATATTTTAAGAATATTATGAAAAATGTTTTTAATGAATTACCAAGAAGAAAAAATGTCTAATTTGGATTTAAATTTTAAAGGTATTTACAAAAACCTTTTTAATACTTAAGTCCAAATGTAAGATTATTTTTATATACTATGCTCTTAAATTGTTATTTATCAAAAATAAGTTAAATAAATTGTTCATCTTTGTTGTTTTTTACATTAAAAAAAATACATTTATATATTTAAGTAAAATTTAGCTAAAAGTATTAGAAATTATGTGTTAATATATTTCATTTCATATTTATCTCAAATTCTCCAGAAATAATGTATTATTTTAAGAACATTGCGAAGAATGTTTTAAATTCATTGAAGCAAAAAAGAAATTTAAAATTAAAGAGCCCTGTGTGATGTATTTTTAAAGGATTCGTCAGTAGATGGCACTCACTTATCAATGGGGAGGAGCTTCAGTTTGTTCATTCCTAAGCGTTGTGGTCATGGCAATACAATCTTCCTGTATACCTCTCTCCTATCTATATAATATATATTTTCCTGTCTCCCTTCAGTGCAAAAGTGCACAAACTACCTGGTCGATTGATCCAATATGTGCATGATAGTTAGCATTCCATTATGTTTTAATTTTGGCTTTATTTGATTTAATAAGTGGTGTGATTTTATTTCTTATAATGAGTGCTTCAAAGTCTGTATTTAATACGGATTGGATGGATCCAGATCTACATCTTGATTTTTCTTGTTGGGTTAAAGAAGTGCCAAAAAATCCATTTGCTGCATATTGTAAACTTTGTAAGGGGAGCGTCAGTCTGAGCAACATGGGAAAGCAACCTCTTACAAGTCATGCAAAGAATAAAAAAATAACCCCACGATCAACTTCGTATAAAATATTTGATTTTGTTTCCAAAGAAGGTGTTAAAGAAAATAAAGAGATTAAGAAAGAAAAGAACATTTTGGTTTCTTTGGAACAATCGGTGCCCGTTACTAATGAATAAAAGAAAGGTCTATCCCATTTCGTGATGCAGCAAAATGCATTCAAAGCTCAAATTTTGTGGGCTATGCAGCTTGTTGCACCGCATTCTTCATTTAATTCGTTCAATGACGTTTCTGATATATTGTCATGTTTTCCGACAGTGACATTGCTAAAATGTGTACTTCAGAATCTACAAAAATGTCCTATTTGATTTGTTATAGATTAGCTCCCGTTTTCCTATTTTCTCTACAAAAGCCTGTGAAGAACAAAAAATATGCCATGTGTTTTGATGAAGCATTAAATTGTATTTCTCAAAAATGTCAAGTGGATATACAATATTAGTGTGATTCAACAAATAGAGTGGTATCACGATACTGGAATTCTGTATTTTTAGGTCGGGCCTCAGCTCAGGAACTCTTTGAAAAATTTAAAGAAGTCCTTTCTTATTTGGACACGAAATTGCTTTTGCAAATTAGCATGGATGGGCCAAATGTAAACTTGAAATTCTTAAAGCATGTGAAAGAGGAATTTTTATCCCAAAATGTTTGAGACATTTTAGATTTGACAACTTGTGGACTCCATATTGTCCATGGTGCATTTCAGTATGGCCACAAATGGAAAGTAGATGTTACATTGAGGTAACTTTATTTGGTGTTTAAAGATAGTCTGGATCGACAAGCTAATTTCATTGAAATTACTAACAGTTGTGAATTTCCTCTAAAATGTTGTTCTATCCGATGGGTTGAAAATGTTAGAGTAAGTGAGCGAGCTGTACAAGTTTTTGGCAACATAAAAAAAAGTATGTGGAAAAAACAACTTTGCCTGGAACTTTTACATGTGACATTGCAATGGATGCATGTCGTGATAAATTGATTCTTGCAAAATTTAGCTTCTTTTCATATATTGCTAATATCCTCGAACCTTTTCTTAAAAAAATCCAAACATCTAAGCCCATGATACCTTTCATGTATGAAAATCTTTTTTTGTCTTCTTAGGCAGTTAATGAAAAATATTGTGAAAAACAATGTTATTGAAGAAGAAATTCATTACAGAAGTTATTTTAACTTGATCTGAAATACACTAAAAATCTGACTTTGGAATAGTCACAGCAAGATATTTAAATATCAGTGGAGCTTCTGAATCTGAAAAAGCAGATTTTTTAGCATAATGTTTTCAATTTGTGAAAAGTACTACAGAAAAAATATTTGAAAAAATGTCAAATTTTGCTGTGTTAAAAGCTGCATCTTTAAATTTTATTTTGTTGCAAAATAATGCAATATTGTGTGAAACACGTATGGCACATTTGCTTCAATTTTTGTCTTCAAAAGGACAGATTTCATCTGGATGTTCAAAGCAAACAAAAATCCAGTTTAAAGTATTTCTAGAAAAATTGAAAAATGATTACAAAGAACAAATGGATTCTTTTACTGAGGATGTTCGATTGGATGATTTTTATTGTGTTTTGTTAAAATCAAAAGAATTTGCAGATTTGTGGGATGTAGTGAAATTAGTGCTTATTTTATCTCCTTGTAATGCTACCATGGAAAGTGAATTCAGTATCAAGAAAGATATGCTCGTGGAAAATCTAAAAGAAGATTTTTAAATTGGTTTAAGAACAGTGTACGATGCAGTGAATTTCTATAGAGGTGTTGTAAATGTGCCTCTTACGAAAGATATGCTTCAATATGCAAAATTATTGCACATGAGATATAATGAAGCTTTGGAAAAACAAAGACAAAATGAGGTTAAAGAAAAGGAAAAAGAAAGCAGGAAAAGTATCACAACAAATTAAATTGTTACAGAACAAAAAACTGAACCTAATATCTGAAAAATCTGTAGAAGTAGCAGAAATTGATGCTCAAATAAATGAATTATCAAAAGACAAATAAAATTATCTTATGGTATTTTTTAAGATAAAAAATAAGTGTTGTGTACCAAAGTTATCCTATATTTTATGTGTCCTGTATTTTAATATAAATATTAATTTGAATACATAAAGGAAGTAGCTCTTCTTTTTTATTTCTGCCATTTTTGTGATATGTTCAAGATGATTGGTTTTTAGATAAGACTTTTTAAAATTTTATATTCTTTAAATTATTAGATACAAAGTTTTTACATATTCTAACATTCATTTATAAAGATTTCAAAGTACTTTTTAGCAGAATGTTTGAGTATTGCTTTACTGTTTTTATTATTATTAATGCAAAATGTGGGATTTAATAATAAGTGTAAGAACTTTAAAGGGATTTTTCATTTGCTCATATTATATTATGTATTATATTTGTTTACTTAATTGGGTGATGGTAAATTACAAGATGACTAATTATTATACATACATGCATATACAGTGAAACCTCTTACAACGGTCACTCCGAACACCAGTCATTTTTTAGTGTTACCGAATGTCTTTCATAGAAATAATATTACATGAAACTTCTGAACAACGAATTCTGAACAACAGCCACACCCACAGAATTTTTTCTCTTCAAATATTCTTTATTCTCACATTTTTAAACATTTTCCAGTTTTTTTTGAAGGGGGACGGGAATTTTGACTGCAATTTTGTAGAATTAAAATTGAAATTCAATGAGATTTTTGTAAGTCAATAATCCAAAAATGCAAAACTAATCGTAGATAATGTTAAGTTAAATGACATTTTAAATAGTGCCAGAAAGACCATGAAAGCCAGTGAGTATGTGGTTGTAGATAATGATTTGGCAGTTTTTCCCTACTTTTTATATAATAGGAAAATTACTAAAAAGCAAGATCAGTGGGAATGAAAATGTTGGTGAAAAATAAATCAAGAGTTTAGTATGGAATTATTGTAAAATTGTAGCATAAAATCATATTCAGATTTTCTTTTTAGCTTCACAGAAAGGAAAATTTGTACGCTCACCCAAAATAATAAAGAATTATATAAAAAATCTGAACATTTTTATGCATCTATAGAAAGAGATATAGTACTTTAATAAAAACAAAACAATTACGAATAACTGATTTCTTTAATGTAAAATAATAGTATGCATAATAGCATGTATACATAGGTGTAAAAATAAAATAATTTTTGCAGTTATTTTGATTTTAAAGTAATGTAATTTTGACCTTTTTAAAATGTGAAACCTCTAAATAACGGTAACCTCTGAAGTACGGTTACTTTATCACGTTCCCAGGGGTGGCCATTATTCAGAGATTTTATTGTATTTTAGTACACTCAACATAGAATAAACGGATTGCAGTACAGGGTTGGTTGAATGGGGTTTTCTGGCGCAAGGTCCCCTGTGGGACATGCTGCGCCAATGCAGTACAGGGAATTTTTTTCAAGATTGGAGTGGCAACCCTGATCATGTGAAATTTGGAACTCTTAAATGTTAAATTCCTTTTTGATAGTTGCAAAACGAACTGCAATATGGGTAGTTTAAGCATAAAAAACTAGGCAGAATGAGATATAGAGACATAATTTTTGAAAACTTATATAATATATTAACATATATAAACTGATTTGTGTTAAAATTTGTATTTTTTTTAAATGTATACATTTTATCAATAATTTTTTTTATTGCCTGCATATTTTGTTCTTTATATTGTATAAAGCAACTTATTGTGATTAGAAAGCATAAATTTTTAATTTTAATCTATTAATGTTCTTTTTTTTTTGAGCCTTGTAAAAGCATAATTTTAAAATTGTTCTATTCTTGATCTTTGTGAAGTTTGAATGTGATTTTTTTCATGATTTGATGCAGACATAGAACGGATTCGAAAATTTACATCACATGATGAAGTGTGTGACCTTAATCCATTGGATGAAGATGTACGTAAAACTTCCTTTTTTCTAAAGTTTTTCTTGCTTGCTTCTGTTGATTCACTTTCAGAACGTGATGTTTTTCGATCTCTTAAACCTGTCAGAATTTTATTGTTCCCTGAATTTGTAGTATCAGCAATTCTGGTGCTTGATCCACAACCAAGGCTATTCATGCTTGTCCTGATAGATGTCTTACTGTGTGTCTGATTACTTGATGTATGGTTTAAGAACTAGAATAAAAAAAACTTTAAGTTAACAGTAAAATTGGTTATTGGCAAAATCATTGTTAAAAGAGAGAGGATTGAGTATTTTGTCTGTGTTAAATACAGTTCAGAATTATTTTAGTCTTGCAAAAATTTAGAATTTTGTTTAACAAAAGTAAAATTATATTTCTGGCTGTGCCACTTAATCAGAATTACACTTTAATCAGGATTAGAGTTGCACAATTGAAAATGAGTTTGAAACTGTTCAGAAATGTGATCAGGGTTTTATGTAAGAAAATGAGAACTGAGAATAAAGGAAGTTAATAAATATTATGTGCCTACTAATGATAGCGATGATTAGTTCAATTACTGATTTGTCTTTTGAAATCAGATTGTCGTAACTCGTAGGATATTAAATCATGCATGTCAGATTGCTGGATGCAGCAAAATTAGACTTGTAATGATTTATTTAACACTAGGCCATATATCTGATATTTAGCTGTTTCCTCTACAATATAGCTAAACATTTATCGGATTTGTGCATAACACTCACAATGTCTAGCTAAATTTTTATGTAAGAAAAATTTGGCTTCAAAAAGTTAGTGTTTTACCTCTGTCGAATTGAGCTCAGTCAAGTTAGGCAACCAGGACATTAAATGGAATTCAGTATAATGTTCCTGGAACCAATCGACAACATTTCAAGTCATGTGAAATGCAGCGTTGTCTCCCACAAGCCACAAAGACTCCATTTCCATTTTGGAAGGCAGATAGCATCTAATGGGGCAAATAATATGCAATGATGTTCAGATAGTCCGTGGTGTTTATTGTCTGTTCCGCAAAAACTACAGGTCAGAGGGATGCCCATGAGAATGTTCCCCAAAGTTTAATATGGCCACAAGTGGCCTGTGTATGACTTGTTGTATAAGAGGGAATAAAGTCCACATAAGAAGACGACATACCCAAACACGACCATCTGCCTGTTGAAAGATGAATAGTAATTCATCCACGCTGCAACTCTCTCTATATGTTATATAATCCAGTCTGAAGTTCGTGGCCTAGTGTAGGAGTATTTGGCGATTATGCTTGGTTAACAGGGAGACATGAGTGGGACGTTGGCCCCGTAGTCTCACATTCAACAGTGTGTTCTAAACTATATGCTCTGAAAGAACTCCACATGAACCTATATTGTCTTGGGACGTAAATTGAGCCAGTATCTGGTACTGATTTTGCTTTACAGAGGTGTGTGTGAGGGGAGTCTCTAAAGTCCTTTTTATTTGATAACGTTTGGGCATCCAATGCTATGGCTTCTACTGATGTTTTCGCCGTCATTCACCCACTTTGTACGAGTACTAACATCGATATGTCCCAAAATATATGAGGCGTACAGTTTGAAATTTACTCGTTCAGAATCGTCAGGAGACTGAATTCTGCCCTCTATCAAAGTAGTTTAGATAATCAGTCTTTCTCTCGCACGCAAACATAAGCACAAAAATTATTCCTGAAACTCCCTAGCAGCATTTAAATACCATTCATGCTCGATTATGTGCCTTACACTTCATCCAGGCGAGTTCATTGCAAATATGTGGGGATGGTCATAATGTTTTGGTTCAGGAATGTATATATACATATATATGAATACTGTATATATAATTTTACAGTATTATAAATAAAATATGCAGCTATATTTACTCAGATATAAACTATAAAAGTATGGAAAATATAAAAATAAATAGAAAATTTATAAATTTAACATTGATAAACAGATATATAACAATTATGAATACAGATATTCAATCTGACGGATCTTCTAAGACTTGCCATAAATGAATAGTATATAATGACCTTAATATTTTTTCTGTAGCTAATAATATGGATCCTGGTCCACATATCTAAATATTGAAGAGCTTAACTTGTGAAATTAACTGCCCAAGTTCATCCAGTTATTACTGTTTATCGCATTAAAGGTGGTCAGCTTGAATACAGTGGGCAAATTATTAATTTTCATCAATATATTACAATTTTGTACTTCATTACCTCATTCCATAGATACTATATCAAAGTACATTTTTGGGTACTACTTAATTATCTGGTCGACCAAAAATCTAATGCCAAATTTCAGGATTAAATGCACATAATGGATTATTCTAAATATCATAATACTCGGCATTAAATACAAAACACGTGTTTGTCATGTCATCAAGTGATTTTTAATTCTACTTTTTATTTTCATTTTTATTAATGTTTCACTAATTTGTTTTTTCGTTATTTAAAAAAATTGCTTCAATTTGTATAATTTGGCTAATAGTTTGGCGATTTATATTATCTGATGAAATTGGTCGACGGGATAAACAAGTAGTACCCATTTTTGTTAACGACATGATGGAAAATGTAAAAAATCTTTAAAAAAGAGCTTTTAGTTGAACATTAAAAAAAAGTCACATTTTGCTTTGGAAATATATGTATTTATACCAGTTTAATGTTTAAATAAAAAAAAATTCCAAGGAAATTTTTAGTTATGTGGCTAAATTTACATTTCTAAAATTAAAATGTGCCAAAACATAAAATAGCATTTTTGCTTAAATAAGATGCAAAAATAATAGGTACTACTTGGTTATCTCGTCAACCAATTTCGCCAAATTATACAAATCGCCAAACTATTGGTCTAATTAAACAAATTGACGTAATTTTTTTAACACGTTCGCTTCTGCTTACATGAAGATGTGATGACAGTTAATGCCGCACTGTCGAAGTGGATTTTTCCCAGAAGCCGCTTTACTTTTTATAACAAAAAATCAGCGAAAGATTTTCCTATGCCAGCGTGTGACTGGCTATTGGATATCACCCCAAATCATGCGCTAGCGCATGAGTGGCCCTTTAACGTTGGCGCCATATCACGCTCTGGCGCGTGATCGGCAGCGAATGTGTTAATAACGATCGAACAAATAATTAATAAGAATGCAAATAAAACTTTATATTAAAAATCACTTGATGGCGTAACGAACATGTGATACGAGTTTAATGTTACGTGAATGTGACATTTTTTATCATCATTGGAATTTAATCTTTTAGTTTGGCGGTACCTTTTTATTCGACGGGATAATCAAGTTGTACCAAATAATATAAGAAAAATATTGTTACTTTCAAATAATTATCTATGAAATAATGCTTCGCAAATCCAAACAAAGAATGGCTTTTGCTAGTAGTAGATAATATCAGAAACGAACTGGAACTTGTTAAAGCTAATATAGTTCTGTAGTGGGAGAGTCAACACTTGAGGTGAATGGTTGTGAAGTTAAATGTTGTTTTCTTACTACTTCTACATTTCTCGATGTTAAAGGCTGAGAATTTGATTTTTTAATGATTTCATTGTGTATCCCAATAAAAGTATAACTCTCTAACACATGAAACTACATTATAGTTGTGGTTTTTATCTGCACATTTTATTTATAAAATAAATATTAAAAGTATGTAAATGCTTATCAAACGAACTAATGTGTTCACGAATTTAATTTTCGATATTTATTATGTAACTCCGAACATTTCTTACATCTCGTGATACGTAAGTCGTGCTATGCCTGTATATCATACTATAATCATTACATTGTACTAATCTAAATATTCTGTTTGTAAATTGTGTAAAATGATCCAAACGAATATAAAAGACATATATATAAATATTAATTTCATATAAAGTCCCAAATTTTTGGACATGGGTGATTAATATATATATTTTCTTTCTTAAATATCTGATATCCATACTACCATACATCTGTGTTATATAAGGCTTAAGTTTAAAAAAAAAAAAAAAAAAAAAAAAAAAAAAAAGAGAACATATTTTTATGTGTTTTCTTTATAATAATAATAAAAAAAAAATCAGTTGTTTTAGGAATGCATTTTAAATAAATAAATTCAAAGTAAAATTATAAGAAATTTCGAATCTAAACTTTTCTTATGTACAGCATAAATATTTCATCATAAATCTAACTTACATTGCATAGTCAGATCTCTATTTAACGAACCTCTATTTTGAGAAATTTTCTTTAGAACCGAGACCATTTTACAAATTTCCTTTTAAAACAACCTCAAAATATCGAAGTGCATTCTATTGAAATGAATTTTTGCAATCCCCTCGCTATACCTCGTTTAAGTTCTTAATTAAAAAGATTTTGTAAAAATTGCGCATTTTTATTTAAAGTTAATATGTGAACAAATTTCAGTGTAGAGATATGGTCCCCAAAAGCTTACTTTGAATGACCTTTTTAATAATAGATGTAATTTCTAATTTATTATGCCTGTTATCTTTTTCTATGATTATTTGTGGCAAAATTAGATTGCGTGTGTAGGGAAGGAGAGGATATATTTCTTTTCCCTTTCACTGTGAATATTTCTCGATTTATATTTAATTGCATCAAAAATTGGATAACTGGTTTTAAGTTTCAAAAATCTGAAAAAAAGCCTTTTTTTAATTTAATGAGAAAATAAGCAATTTTAAAAGAACTGGGAGAACATTATTTTCCTGCGAGTATGAGATTTTGAAAATCTGTTGCATAAAGTAATCTTAAATCATATGCTATATTTTTGTAAATGTGGATCATTCACAATCATAAGCTTTAATTTATAGCATTTTATAGTTTTTTTTTTGTTGTTGTTAAATTGTCTTACCAGTATGTATATGTCCTGAAGATTCTTACCTTCATATTTCCTTTCATCTTATTTTCCTTACACGAGAAAAAACTGCTGACTTTATCATTCAGGAGAATGTGGAACAAGAAGATAAACACACCCTAAAACAGAAAAAGAAACATTATTTCCAATCTTATGGACAAACAAAATGATCTTCTTTATTATTGCATTTTATAAATTTAATTACATGGTACTTGTACGTATATGTTTGCTGAAACGATTAACATGTTATAAACTTGCATGTAAATAAGTTAAATTGTTAAAGCTGATGGAAGTTCCCCAAACTTATCTTTAAAAATGTGTTAACTTGTTGTTTTGAATGAAATAGCTACTATTTATAAAGTAACAAATTAGTAAAATAATTTATTTTATTAATTTTGACAGCTCAATGGAATTTATTGACTTCACATTAGTATTTTTACCAACTGTCAGCAACAATTTCATCGAAATTTAATGATGCCACAAATATTATTTTCATGCTTTTATGTAAATGTATTGTTCATCCCATGAGTTATAGCACATATTTAGAAGTAATTTCGCATGTTTTTGCAAATTAGAATATTCACAAGAATAACAAGATAATTTTGGAAACATTATACAGGTTTTTTTCGAAAAGATTGAAATGTAATTTAATTTTTTACCTGTTGGAGATAGGTAGACAAAGTGAATTTCAAAAGTGTTCAAAATAAGGTAAGAATTAAAATTATGTTATGGAAATAGTCTTCCCGTAACTTATTAGACGCTTGTTAAATTTTCACAGGGTCATATAAGTTGCTTCCAGAAAAAAAAAAAAAAAAAAAACTTGCTATGAAAAGTACAAAATTAAAAATTCTGTTCTTCTGTAACCGAATCTCACCGAGTTAAGATACCTTAAAATTTACGAAATTTTGGAGCGTTCTGGCTGCAAAAATTTGTCTCTGTTTTAGTGTCAAAAACTCCGAAATTTTATAAAATCCAAACTATCATACCTAGGTCATAATAATTTTGGTCATAGAAAAATGGAATTTTCACTGTTGTATTTGCTTGTTTATATAACATATAAGCAAGCAAAACTTTAACAAAAATTGCTCTGTACATTTAACTAACACAATATGCAAATGAATTTTTTTTTTTTTTTTTTTTTTTTTTTTTTTTTTTTTTTAAATAGAGATGACGCTTGCGCAGTGAAAATTTATTTAATAAACCTGATCATTTTTCATACAATTATTAATATTTTCCAATTTTGATTACAGTGTTATGTAAAATGTCGTTTCTCATATTTTCTGAAAAGAACATTATTTTTTATTAAGAACTCTGCAAATTATAAGCAAAAAACTTGGCAAAATTCGGGACTGTTTTTATAAAAACCCTAATTTCTCTACGAGTATACTTGCTATCCTCATAAAAATGAACACAGTTTATTACCATAAGCCACTTAATCATAATCTGCAGTTTGAACGCTTTTGTTAGATTAGTTTTGACAGGGTTATTTAAAAGATATTGGTTTTTTTCAATTTGTTGGCGATCCCTTATTGAATTTTCGGAAAAAATCTTCGCGAGAATATATGACCTGTACTATTTTGTTTATACATCTGGAGTTTCAGATTCATTCCGCATGTATATTTCTAGATGTTTAACAAAACGTCTGAAATCGCAAGTGTCTAGATTTTTTTTGCTGAGATTGTAATAAAAAAAAAGACATGTTTCAAGTTTGCACTTTTTTCTTTAACGATTCTTGACTTTTAATAATTTAAAGACGAGAAATAGTAGGGCAAAAAATGTCATCGTGCAGAAAACCGCATTTAAAGTTTCAAACAAAATTTGGCTCTTAATAAAACGTTTAAATTCTTTTTTAAAAATTGTAAGTTTGAAGTAACTCTTTTCTGTAGCTCAAACTTCTGATTCAGTTTCCCCATTTCCACCTCCTTTCTGTACTTTTTAAAGGTCCGTCAGTTATTTAAAACAATGCTTTTCTAACATGCGGATTAAGAACCTTTTATAAATTTAGCTCTCGCAACTTCAGGCTTTTTATCATTCTGGAGAGGCTGTTAAAAATGTCTGTATTCTGGGCTCAGGCTGGGCCAGTACCCGGACGTTTCTTTTTTCTGAAGACTCTCCTGACCGAGCCTAAATTATTTTTCATATTGAAGGGGATTGCTTCCTTCTTCCTAGGTCTGCACGGGACGAAATTTTCAATCCCTGTCTCGACACAACCCGTTTATCACTGTCTTTGGCTGACGTAATATGTACTTAAAATAAGTAAAATTTGGCTCAATCAATTTTTTTACGAAAAACACATAGATTTTAAAATTGCCTTTATTTTACAAAACAACTTTAAAATTTATTTTTTTAAAGAATGCCATGTTCAAAGATAAAAAATTTAAATAGAATAAAACTAGTGAAAAAAATCTGCCTTAAGCATTATCCTGTCTTAAATGGAAAACGTGGTAATCCATACGAAATAAATATAATAATACCGGAGAAAAAATAAACTCCATTTATACCTCCTAAGTAGGGAATTTGTCAATAAATTATTTTTTTTCTTTCCTATGTGATTACTTATTAAAAGGTTTTATTGTATAACATTTTTCAAATGCTCCAACGGATAAAATATGGATTAACAATATTAAAGTATAAATGAAACATTTACATATAAACAGACACTCATTGATAAAATAAATATATATCGGTCTTTAGCGCTTCTTTAATAATAAAAAGTATAAATATGAAAAACAAAAGGCTATAATAAGTATTTTTGGTCAGAACTCTTCCATACAAATTAATTTTTAACCATACCGAAGTAAAAAACTGTAAAAATTCACGGCTGAGCCGGGCTACGATTTAAACTTTTCTCCAGACCCAGCCGGGTTATGATTTTGACGTTTTTTCAGACCGGGCCGAACTTTTTTCACCTATGGATCTGTTCGGTATCGGACTTAGATATTTCGACCCATGCACAACTCCGGTGCAGACTAACAGCATATTTTGATAGCAGGTTTAGTGTTAAATCTGTACGCTGCTTTTTATGTCCATATGAGAGGCACTGTTTTAAATCGACATTTAAAAAAAAAAAAAAAAAAAAAACAGACGATTTGTGAATGATCCTTAATTTGCTTTCTAAATGAGTAAAAAATTCTTCGTTTAAAGGCATGTTTAAGTAACGAATTTTAAAGAATTGTGAATTTTAATATTTCTGTAAGAATTTAGATATGAAAATGTTTTTTTTTTGTTTGTTTGTTCAGTTTAAGAATGATTAAAGAATAATTTCCTAATTAGGAATTTTGCCCAACGGGGGCCTTATAAAAATTTAATTTTCATACTTTTTTGAATGAACCCACTATAGAGTTTCAACATATCTCATCGAATCTTGCATCTTTTTTTAATGAAATTTTGTAATTGGAAGTATTGTAACTAGGGGCAATATTTAAGGAGATAGCTTATTGTTTCGCTAATTATGACTCACCATGTATACGATTGTTGCAGTTAAAAATAAACTTATAAAAATAACATAATTTTTGTTAAAAGAAATCATGAAAAGGAGCAATCTCAAATTTTCACAAAATAAAACATATGTTAAAACGCAATTATTTTAGCCAGTCTGAATCTTAATAAAAATTAACTCAGTCGTAATACTTGTACGATTTTTTATCAAAGAGCAGATGCATATGAAATAAGTTCTCTGGATATCTTAACCCATTAGTGCTTAGCGTCCCTTTTTAGGGACGATTAAAAAAAGGCAAGAAAACACTTTTCACACCAGAAAATAGAAAGATAAATAAGCACTATTTATTGCGAGATAAATTCCTCAATAAATTAAGATACAAGTTATTCTTTTTTAAAAAGTGGATGGGAAACCCAAAATTTCATTTTTATTGAAGAAAATAACTTGGGCATTAATGGGTTAAGCACCTGATATATGACTCCTCAAAGCATGCTCGAGCTTATTTGTATTCAAATGCAGAAAAGTGGCATAAGTCATGTATTTTTAAAGTTTCATAACTCGGTCAATTTTAAAGTTATATGAACGGATTTCTTTTGTCGTACTTGTCAGTGTAGTTCAAAAGTTTAACTAAGCATTACTTGCAGGACATGGGGACAGTATAAAAATTTAACTTTCGTAATTTTAAAGAAATATTTTTACTGTCCAAATCGCTTTTAACTTTTTTAAACCTAATTTAAAACATTTTTGTAACTGGAACTACATGTTTATAACTAATGGTTTAGGAACTAGCTATTGGACATCGTTGAGAGTGGACATGGGCACTCTGTATTTTCTGCTTTTTCTCAAAATGAGATTTTCTACATTTTGCTTTATCGCAAAACATAAATCTAAAAATTATAATTGTAACTTTTTGAAACTTTGGAAAAATACTCTAAAGGAGTATTTTAGGTCATTCATATAATCATAGTAAAATACTATGATTATAGTTATTAATTTTTTCATATTTTAATTGATAGAAGTTATGAATCAATATATGTTTTCCAGATTTTTCTGTATTTTTACATACAGCGTCTATAGCGTTAGCATCTATAATTTTTCAATAACAAAGTTATAGTTATGAATGTGGTTCAATGCCTCAAGAAACAATCATTAGTTGTAATAAAGTTTGCAGAATAAAAATATCTTTATTTAAATTTGAGTTTTGATGTTTGTAATTTTTATGTATGTTTGGAGCTTAAAAAATAAAATATCTAAAATATGCATATTTTTACATGTTATTCACAATTCTAACCTATATTATATAGTATTATGTACATCAATAGGTAATTTTTCAAATATTAAAAAAAATCTCTTCCGAAGATCAGATGTATGAAAAATTCAAGAACTTTACTTTTGTGAGTTTCAATTTACGTATTAGAAAGAAGGGAGAGAAAAAAGTAAATTACCTGTAATCCATTTAATATTGTAAAGATATATGATATAAAATGGAAATTTTCGTTGATGTAAAAGAGTCCTATGAACCAAGTTAGGCCGAGTAAACACATAACTGAAATGGAACCTCGTATCCAACTCCTGAAAAATAATTCAAATTAGTGCTATACTAATTATATTTTTAATGTATTTATAATTTATATCAAGTGACTGAAAAGTCGCAAAAGAAATAAAAATTCAATAATTTGAAAAATATTAAAAATAACACGATGCAGTTTTCATTGAAACGTACAGAAAGATATGGCATTTTTTGAATAACAAAATTTTCTATATCATAATAATTACAACAGCCCTCAACAATGCAATTTCAATTGTTTAGTAGTTTATATAACGACGTAGGAGAGTTCACAGCTGAAGTAGAATTATAAGTGTTCAATATGGCAATTCCATTTATAAGAATAGCTATTACACTTGGCTAAGTGCTCATTAGAGAATCAAAAAGAACTGCTGTAATTCTTTTCATATAATGGCATAAATGACAACAAGGGACAATTCTTAGTTTACTGTATTAACTTTTGATGATAAATGTAGCTATTCCGGTATTATTATTATTATTGCTATAAAAACACCCACGCCTTTCTGTGTACTTAAGTGCACACAGTATCGTGCTACTGATTATACTTTTCGAATTGAATTTGTATATAATTTGAAACTTTTGGATTACCCTATATTTAAAGAATTTTATGTAATAATTTATATAATCAATCTATAAAGGAATAGTGACGAAATTCATGAATAAAAAATAAAAAAAAAATCCGAAAATAACTTGTTTCATTTTAGATTTTAAAATGTCATCCAATATTTTCTTTCAGTTCGTGAGATTTAAACTGAAATTAATTGTTGTAACATTTGGCTCCTTTTTAACTGATGATAGAAATATCTGTAACTTATAAATATTTATACAAGTAGGAGAAAAAATAGGGTTCCAAGTTCAGCAGGAGAAATGACCGGAGGAGGAGAGAGGATTTGGCTCCTTTTAACAGGAAGTGTGTTTTTTGTGTTTAATAGGAGGGTGTGAATAGGTGTATTGTAAGAGGTATTATGAATAGGGGACTGTGCATATATAAACGTTATAATTTTTTTGATAATTTTGGACCCCCTCTCCCCCATCCGATATCATACGTTATCATTCCTCGATCCCCCCCCCCCCCGGGAATGTTATCGTTATCAATGTCTATTTTTTTATCTTTAGAATTTTTTCTCTTTTATTTGGAGTGATATACAACACTGATTACATACTTTATTAATTCAAATGAAGAAATCAATAAAATATCCCTTTATATCATATAACACTTAAAAGAAATTGTTATTATTTAAAAGTATTTTATAATAGTTTTTTGTTAGATAATGCATTAGACAATTATAATGTCTTGTTGCACTTGTCCCGCATAAAAGAGGGAGGGGTGGAGAGATAGAAATTTTTTTCAACAAAAACAAGTGGGCAATATTCTATCTCTTTCTCTATTATTCATTAGAATACGCTAGCTTCATTTCAAATATACTTCAGATAGTTTCTCGAACAGTGATTGTATATGCATACATATATGAAGAAGAAAAAGAATGACAAATATTGGACTATTTCATATTTTAGAATAAAATATTTTTTATAAAAATTGAGTAGTTTTAATAAAACTTTGTATTTTCATAAAAATAGATGAAATACTAAAAATCGAAAACATACAATTTTGAACTGAAAACTAGGTTAAAAGTACAAAAAGAAAATTTTGGTTGGACCAAAAATGATATCGATATCAAAAAACAAACCCCCCCCCCCTAGCGATATCTTACGCTATCGTTTGCCAGACCCCCCCCCCCCCTCAACTCCCTCCTAAAATGATAACGGTATATTTGCACAGCCCCTAGGTGTATTGTAAGAGGTATTGTGAACAGGTGTATTTTAATTTGTTTCATTATCTCTCATTTTTGTTCAATGACAACACTAAATTTTTTCTAATTCGTTGGGAACCGCCTTTAATTTTATTTTGTTAAATACATTACACTTTAATTAGTGGCAATACTTCTTCTAAAGGAAAAAATCTGTATCGAAAATGTTCTAACACCTGTTCATTTTCAAAATAAGAAACTAGAAAACTTAAGGAAAGAAAGTAAAATTATGTGAAAACAATAGGGTCCTCCCAGTCGTACGGTTTGCGTAATAACAGGAAAAATGGGAAGTCCGGTTCAATATTTAGGAGTTCGAACCTCGAATTAAATGGGTAGCTCACCATCTAATTATCCTCAAAGTAGATTCTTTGGGTAGTCTGAGAAATCTAATATGGTTGAAAAACATTTCATCTCATCATATGTATTTTTTGTTTTTTAAAAAAACACATCAAACCAACTTCTAATAGTATAAAAAATTAAAGCAACATCATTAAAGCCGTTCATTTAAAATTCAAACTAAATAATAAAAAGGGATCCTCTTGTCTGATATTACGATTCCAATTTAATCTCACAAGAAAAGGAAAATCTGTTTGTGATGGGACAAATGTGTGTCGCCTCCGCGGAAAAAAAAAAAAAAAAAAAATAGGAATTTTGGAAATAGGAATTTTGTTTCAAACCAATTGGATTTTCGTCATTTTGACTTAAATTATTTTGTCTTAAAATGAATTTTTAAGCTGAGAACACACATCGCGTTGTTTGAATTTTTTGGACTTGGAATTCTATTGCAGATTTTCTTAAAACCAGCTCGGTAAGTTATAAAAAAAAAATAAAAAAAAAAAAGTATTAAGAGCAGTTTACAGTTTATGTAATTAAAATTCTCAAATTTCTGAAAAAGAGGGAGGTGGGAGGCCAAAGGGCTATTATTTAAACTCTGTTGCCACCTTTTTTTACAAAACGATTCAACCTCTTCGGAAAAAATTTCTAAAAAAATCGCTCTTCTACGGCAGACTTCCGGTAGAAAATACACTCTCTTACAATACACATAAGCACACGTTCCTACTATAATACAAAAGAAGTACTTTCGGTTAAGAGGAGCCAAATCCTCCGTCCTTCTCTCTTCATTGCTCCTGCTGATGTCGGAGCCCTATTTCCCTACCTACTTTATATTATATTATTAATTTTTACTTCGCGATATCTCCTTTTATTTTATTTTTATTACGCTAATTTATCGGTATATTCACTGATTTCCTATTCCTTAATAATATCTACCGTTAATTTTATTAAATTCTTCTTAAATTAATTATCTTAATCAGTTTACTCAAATATAAAGCTTTTAGTTTATTCTTAAATTGCCTCATCCTTTTTTGATCAATTTCTACAGGGCGTTTCAAAAATGACCGGTATATTTGAAAAATCAATAAAAACTACGGGCAGGGATAGAAATACACCGTTTGTTGCAATATGCTTGGGACAACAATAAATTTTCAGGCAGACAAGCTTTCGAAATTAGTTACAATTTTCATCAACAGATGGCGCTGCAGTCTGAAAAATCTAAAGTACGATATTTTCCCCATATCCACCATGCGCAGCAATAATATGGCGTAGTCTCTGAACGAAATTACCAGAAACCTTTGTAAAACGTGTCAGGCTGGATGGCTTCCCAAGCAGAAGAGATGTACTACTTCAGTTGTTCAATTGTTTCTGGATTGTGGCGGTACACCTGGTCTTTCAAATCAAAAATCCTCTGTTCTAAGGAATAAACCATTTTTTTTCACATCAAACTTGCAATCTGTGACCAGCACACGCTTGCAGCAGAAAGACGACTTACAGAATGGCAAACTCATAGACTGCGTTTTCTTCTATATCTTTCAAATCGCCTGCAGCGCCACCTGTTATTGAAGATTGTAACTAATTCGAACTGTAATTCGAAAGCTTGTCTGCCTGAAAATTTACTGTTTTCTCAAGCATATTGCAGCAAACGGTATATTTCTATCGCTGCCCGTTTCATATTTATTGATTTTTCAAATATACCTTTCTTTTTTGAAACACCTTGTATTATTTAGTGTGAATTTGAATGTTTTTAAAAGAGCTTTTTCTTTTTACTTATTTTTCTTCCAAGATCTTTCCCGCCCTGAGATATTGGTGTACTTCTCACATTTTTAGCTCATTACACATATTTAAAATTACTTTTTGCAAAATTATTCTCATTGGACCGTTTCGCGTAACGTTGTTGTTCCTTACCATTAAGACGCACGTGACGTCATGATTTATTACCATTACAAGTTTGATCAAAAAAGCAGCAGCATTCGTTGAAAACTCATAATTTGTGCAATTTTCAACTTGTTAAAATCTCACGCTGATTGGAAGTTCCCCTATGTCTACAGATTTCTTCATTCTAAATTTCCTCTAATAGCCACTGGAATTCGTCACAGCAACACCTGAGATTTAACATTAAAGTGGGAACTATTTTAGCTGATGTGTTGATAATAAAGATCAAAAGCTACGAAGATGCCTTAGTTATTTCATGGAGAAACTCCAAGACGAAATTATTCTATTGCCTATTTGACCACCTCGCGACGAGTCGGTGTTCAACGGAATGAGTTTACGCATCACTAAACTTCCGTTTAGTGATGCGCGATTACCATGCATTCGATTGAATGAAGATTTTCTACGATACTACATATATATACATAACTTTAACATGTTAACTTCTCTTTATACGAACTTGGATATTATGAAACGCCGATAATATGTTTAATATAATGTTAAAATTTATGCACGCAAAAACAAAATTTTCAAAAAAAGAGGGCCTCTGCGAAAAATTTAAACAACCTAATAAATATGATTTTATGTTAACAGAAATTTTCGATTTTTATCTAAACTAAACAATGTGCATAAAATTTAAATAAAGCTACAATAAAGTGAAATAATCATATTACTTCATCCGTTTCACTTTTGATTGCTCTCTCTTGATCTTTACACTTGAAGCTGAACGAAGTGTTAAAATAAATACAACAAGGTTAACCTGAAAACATTGAACCAGAATGAATTTTTATTTCAGATAAAATATTATAAGTTATAATTTAGTATTTCTTAAATGTTAGTTTTATTTTAAAGTGTAGTTTAATGATTTATATTCTTAATTAGAAGACGCGAGTGGAGCTTCCCCTAGGTATCCCATGGTAAAATAAACATTGAATAGACTGAAAAAAAGTGCAGTGATGACTCTGATTCCTTTTGTGCCCCATAAATCTTGAAAGTGGAAACTACTGCAACAGGAATCTGTAGACTTTGTGCTCACGAACTATCAAGAGGCTGCTCTCGCAAGTTTGTTAATATAAATATTTTTAAAAAGAATTTTTAGAATTTTTTAAGCTATTGCATAGCTTTTATCACGGGCTTTGAGCGCAGCGACCGAAGCTAGAAATTCCATAACGAGAAAACCTAACACTTCCGTAACGAAAAAAACCTAACACTTCGGCTAACACCGTTTCAGTTCGGCAAACTTCGCACGGTATCCTTCGGTAGACTTCGGCAGACAGTGACGCGGTATTTTTCAGATATTAGGATATCAAGTCTCAAACTTATGTTTCTTATGATCTAATTTTCATAGCGCGGCCAAATTTTGTTTGGTAATTTATTATGAGACAGTGTTAATTTTTGGTGACAGGAGACCCCCCCCCCCCCCAATCGTGAGGGTCGAAAAATTTAAAATGCTTATAACTCGCGATCTAATTTTCGTAGCGCGGCCAAATTTTGTTTGGTAATTTAAAATGAGGCGGTGTTACTTTTTGGTGACGGAGACCCCCCACGGTGAGGGTCGAAAAATTTAAAATGCTTATAACTCACGATCTAATTTTCGTAGCGCGGCCAAATTTTGTTTGGTAATTTATTATGAGACTTAATTTTTGGTGACAGGAGACCCCTCAGGGTGAGGGTCGAAAAATTTAAAATGATTATAACTCGCGATCTAATTTTCGTAGCGCGGCCAAATTTTGTTTGGTAATTTATTATGAGACATTGTTAATTTTTGGTGACAGGAGACCCCCACGGTGAGGGTCGAAAAATTTAAAATGCTTATAACTCGCGATCTAATTTTCGTTGCGCGGCCAAATTTTGTTTGATAATTTATTATGAGACAGTGTTAATTTTTGGTGACAGGAGACCCCCCACGGTGAGCGTCGAAAAATTTAAAATGCTTATAACTCGCGATCTACTTATCGTAGCGCGGCCAAATTTTTTTGGTAATTTATTATGAGACAGTGTTAATTTTTGGTGACAGGAGACCCCCCCCCACCGTGAGGGTCGAAAAATTTAAGATGCTTATAACTCGCGATCTAATTTTTTTAGCGCGACCAAATTTTGTTTGGTAATTTATTAAGCTATTGCATAGCTTTTATCGCGGGATTTGAGCGTGGTGACCGAATCTAGAAATTCCGTAACGAGAAAAATCCTAACACTCCGGCTAACGACGTTTTAGTTCGGCACACTTCGACACGGTATCCTTCGATAGTCTTCGGCAGACATTGACGCAGTATTTTTGCATAAGTTGATAATAAATGCTATGCAATAGCTTTACCGCGGCAGTCCACGAGTGCCACACACATTTTTTTTTAAATATCTTGTTTGCATTTAACTAATTCAAATGATTTTTCTTTTACATTGGGCAGTTAAGGTTGATCTCTACAAAGGCCGTTTTTTACTTTTCGATTTTGCTTACAGTTTTTATTATTATCAGGATACCTTGATTTTCGGAACACAAGATATTTAAAAGAAATTCTCAGATTGGATCAACTTAAGCAAGTAAATATTTTTCGCATGAGTGAAGCAGCCTCTTAACCCCCCCCCCCCAGGTAGGGGGTATGGTGAAGTGTGACACTTTGTAACAAAAAAGAGAAGGGGGGGGGGGCAAATATTGAAAAAAGTGTCATATCATTTATGGACAGCCCCTTGTATTGTTTTTACTTTTGATGAATTCCTAGCGTAACAGAGGGGAAATCACACAAGAATTTTACCATTTAAATAGTTTCTAAACTTTCCAAAGACAAAAATTTTACAAGACTATGTTAATTTATGGAACAGTGCTTAATTAATTAAAAACGATGAAAAAGCTTAATTATTTAATTATAAATTAATTAAAATGGTATGTAACAGAAGGAAAAAAAAACCCAAATTTTTTGACATGCACTACAATTTATATAAAATTCTGTGATTAGGAAATTACAAAAAGAAGTTAAATGTATTTTTTAAGTAAAGACATATCAATCAAAGGTGACGTTTTGATTATTTAATGTTGGAGTTGTAGTACTTGTTTTATTTCAAACGTATGAGCCCATGCTATATCTAGTGTTCACTCTAGAAATAAAAAGGGCATGGTGTTATTCACTAAAAAGGGCACTACTGCAGCAGAAAAGAGCACTTTTTCAAGAAAAAAATTGTTATTGCTTTTAGAAGGAGGAAAAAGAAAGCGACAAAATACATAATTTTTAAAATATGATAAATCTAGTAACATTAATTTTGAATGATTTTATGATATAAAAATTAAAAATATAATTAAATTAAAACATGATTGAATAGTTTCATGTTCTTTTTCTTAAAGAAATGAAAAAATGCTATCATTTTTAGGCGCACAAATTTAGAAATACTACGGAATAAAAAAAAAAAAATATATTTATTAAAAACGTCTGGATAAAACCAGTGGTACATTTTACTACTTTTAAAAAGGCCAGGGTGCATTATGTAAATTTGAAAAAGGGCAGGGTGCAGCACCCTTCAAAAATGGCCTAGAATGAACACTACTATGTTTTTCAGTCCCCTAGACCGACTTAATAATACAACATGCGCATTGTCAGTTTCCTTGTCAATTTCAGTTATTTGGGCAACAAATTCCACCATCCTATTTTTTTAAAAATCTAACAATTGCAAAATTGCCAACTGTAACATCAGGAGTTAACAAATTGTTATTTTCTACAGATTTATTCATACCATCTTTGAAGCAAAACTGTACACCTTCTTCAACAGACACAGATGAATAAGAAATACAATATTTTTGTAGCACTCTAACACAATGAATTCTCCTCAAATTTATTTGATATAGATTTTATACTTGAAACTCTTTCATTAAAGGCAGATTTGTCCCTTTCTACATCCTCTTTTGCACAATAAATAATTTCTACTCCATTGCAAATGGTATCAGCAAATGATTTAGCATCAGATGGTGGAGGAGCCCTTTTTCCCAGACATAATTCCTTGGTACACAGCCCTCATTACAGTACCTTCCACTCCATCAACTGCACTCTTTACATGACTAGTAGCAAAATAATGCCAATTGACTTTAAAGGGTGAGAAAGTAACATTGCAAAGTGTGTATTTCTGTTTGAATTGGGATTATGGCCCATCACTAAAAGTGTCAATTTCTTTTAACACAGGGAATTCCTTTTATAATTTATCAAATAGAATTTCATTGAAAGTGTGGATTGCATATTTGCCATGCTGCATATAGTCACTGGCTATGACATAACTCCTAATTTCTTTTTCTTCCAAGAGATCATCTTTTGGGAACAAGCAACAGCAGTAAAACAAAGAACACTGCTTGTGAATCTAATGTGCTGATTGTATCTCATTGTGTGTAACAAAAGTAAAGTTTTCGCTAAAATCTACTTGTAACACACACTTGGTTGGATTTTATCTAAGCTGCTTAAAATAATTAGATTGTATTGAAAATTAGATTGTGTTAAAATAATTAGATTCGTTCACAACCATGTGTAACAGAGGGGACATTCAGCTGCGTCTCCTCTGTTACATCCCCTCTGTTACGCATGTATTAAAAAAAAAAAATTTGAATATATTTTCAAAATTATCACATAATATTATTACACAAATGATATTTATTGTAAACACTTTTTATTAAATTTAAATCTTTTTTATATATTGAATAAAATAAACTTAAAAAAAATTGTAACAGAGGGGACAAATAAAAATTGTAAATAACTTTATTTTAAAGAAATAAGAAGAAAGTTGTATATGAAGATTATTACTGTAAAATCATGATTAGAAACCATTTAATTTACTATATAAATAAAAAAAAATATACAATCACCATATTTTTAATAACTAACTGATCTTTTAAAAAGTCACATTTTTAACATTATAAATTAAAATCATTAAATACCCATTATTTATCATAAAATTTAAATAAACCATGTATAAATTTCAAAAATAAATGTAAAATCCATTAACTGCAATAAATTGCCTTTAAAATGATGCCAAATACTTGAAGATAACATGAAGTTGAAAAATTCACTACTGGTTTCAGTTGGCATGGAATTCGTCTTTTGTTTTTATGTATAGGAAGTAGTTATAACAGTTAACCCTTAACTGGTGAAATGGGATGTTTTGCATTCCAGAGAAATTTAAATTCTTAAATATTGCCGTTTTACTTTAGTACATGGGCTGTATACTTACAGTACATTTTTAGCTGTTTCTATTAAAGTAAATAACGCAAAATTCATGGGAAATTTTCTTATTTTAATTCACCAAGTTTTGTGGAATACACAAGAAATCAAACTTTGATAAAATCAATATTTCGCAACTAAAGAAACGAAAAGAAAAAATAAATTGAGAAAGCTAACACGTTTCCCAAACCTTAACCAAGTCGACGAAACATAAAAATAGAGATTTCAAAAGAGAATTTAAATCTTATTTATTATTTAAAAATGTCAGTGTATTTGTTTTGTTTTGTCTGTCTCTTATTTATAACAAGTTTTCCATCTTCCTTTTATATATTTTTAGTTAACTTTAACTTCGGAAAACAAAAATGCAGCGAGGAATTCAAGGGATGTCCGGGGGAAATCTCCCCATCAAAAAGGAATTCCAATCGAAATTCCACCAACCTCTTCGCGAAATCCATATTTTCCTCTTCCGTACGGCACAATTCAAGAAGGAGAAAAATGATTCGGAATTAAATGCAATACAAATGTATTATAACTTATACGTTACGCCTTACCGACAAATTTTATTCTCATTATATTGTGATTGCATACTTGCCAACTTCTGACATAACTTCCGTAAAATGAGAGTTTATTTAAACCAGGTTAAATAGGGTTCTAATTGGAAAATATTTTAGATGTATCATTACTCATTTAATTACCTGTTTCTACGTGGAACATTTTAGATATAATTTCTTTGAAAAAAATTCTGGTACGAAACTTGTTTAACCTGGTTTAAATTAACTCACATTTTATAGATGTCAAGTCTTAAGTTGGCAAGTATGTGATTGTGAATCACCTTTATAATCCACGAGCCGCCACTGCTGATAATGCTCAATTGATGATCAGGGGGTAAATATATATGAACACAAACAGATTTTGTATAAGAAACCACGTCGCAATCTACTTATTCATTACAAAATACAGCGTACATAGTCATCAATCTTCTACTTTTTCCCAAGTAAAATGAATATATTCTGAACCAGAAATTTTGCCTAATAAATAAAATAAAATAAATACCACATATAAAGAAGATGCATAATTTTCTAATGCAAAGCATGTTTGACCTGGGGAAGAAAATTAAAGGTGTGAAAGGTCCACTCTGTACGTCTAACGAACTCTGAGCGATGCTCTTCAAAATTCGGAAGGTGCAGTGCACACGATGTAATCTACTTATACTGCATTATCAGCGCTTCTCTTGATGTCATGACATTTCAAAGCAAGAAAGTTATTCTGTTAAAATTTCTTGTCACAGTTGTTCTGTTTTTATTACGTTAAAACAGAAGATCGTTTATTTTGTAATATCTTCATTATTGTACAATTATAAATGAAAATACGAGTTCGGCTAAGAATGACAAATCTACATAGCTGACACACTTTGAAGTCAAGTATGTTTTAAGCAAGAATTTTTTTTTTTTAATAGAATGCACATTTTTTCTGCATGATATTTATTAAGAAATATTTATGTTTCAGAATAAGTTTAATTGACTTGTAATAAAACGAACGTTGTAAGTTCTATACACTGTATCTATTACGTTAAAAACGAATTATGTGTTTTTATTTCACTATTACTCTTAAAATAAGGAACCTAGCTCTTTTAAACTGACGCCTGTTGTGCGTATGCTGTCTAATGGTTATGGCGCAGATTACAGAACGTAAATTGCTAGGTTCAAATTCTGTTTCAGGCATGAGAGTTTGTAAAGGGAGATTCTTTAAACGGAGTTCCCGGTCGGTTTAACCCTTGCTTGCTAATGATGACCGTAGCGCTCCCACCAACCAAACCTCTTATGAGCACGGATATGAGGATCTCATAATAATTTTTGAAATTTCGAATCTTGGATTAATATCAGAGATACGTTTTTGTAATTTTTAATCTCATATTTAATTATGGCAAGAAAATTACTCCGTGGTTCTAAAAAAAATAGACAAAGAGAAATATTGGGATATTGTCTACTAATTAAACTGTTGAAGAAATATTTTTGTTTTGATCTTTACTATGCTTTTTTGCAAAAATTAATTTCAATATTTATTGATTCGCTTGAAATGCCATCTTCCAAATTTGTGTAAAACGTAGATTTTGATCATAGCACAGGATATATGCTAGCATCAACAAATGCGTACAATTACTTATTTTTGATACGCCTATTTGCGAATAATAATCCCCAACATTTGCATATGTTTGCGATTAAATACGGCAAAAAATACTATTCGGAATTAGCAATATTAAAATATAGTGACCATGCTTACGTATGTGGCCCGTGTATGTGACGCTAATAACAGAAGGGCGAAGTTTCAATGACACTAATTTTTTTAAAATGTGATTTCATTTATATTATTTTTAATTTAACATTATTAAAGATTAAATAAACTCTTTGATATGTAAACAATTTATGCAGCTTACCATGGATGATTTTTAAGTATTCTGCATTTTATGTAACTCATTAAGTACATGCGACATAAAGTAATAGTAATTGTAATAATCAAACTTTAAAGAAAAAAAAAAGAGCAACCTTACAAAAATAATAACGCAAACTGGTGCTACAAAACTCCATATAAGACCATATTCATTTTTTGCTGCAGATAGCCAACAACTGAAAATAGATTCAACATATAAAATTTTATATACTATTCTTTTATTTTGTAAAATTTTCAGAAATGTAATAAATATAAATATACAAATAAATTTATAAATCAAATACTAAAAGTAGCAAGTTATTATCTCACAATTTGGATGTACCATATCCCTCTTTTCGTATTCCTGCAGAGATTCCAACAATTATCAAAGGAGTTCCTGCAAATAAAATTAAATGAACTACTTTCTATTTAGCTGTAACATTACGTAATTAAAAAAATATTTAACCACTTCCCTGATATTATTATTTTTTTTAGCTCACAGGCTATCATAGTCTGAGAGCTTATGTGCCCGTCCGTTCTGTATGTACGTTCGTATGTTCGTACGTTCGTACGTGCGTAACGCGATAACTCATGATAAAAATATCGGATCCACTTGAAATTTTGTATATAGGTATATCCTGATAAGGCGCTTCCCTGATTAGTTTTTGGACTTCATTCGATATGTATAAGAGGGGGAACGGGGGGCTCATGCCCCTCCCCTTAATTTCTATAAACGGGATTTTCATGCAGAATTAACAGTTTTCTTTCAAAATTTAAATATAGGATTATTCTGATGAGGCGAGTCTGTGGCTGTTATTAGGTATTCATTGAATAAGTATAAACAGGGGGAACGGGGGTTCTAATGCCCCTCCCCTTAACTTGTATAAATGGATTTTTCAATCAGAATTGTCAGATTTCGTTCAAATCTCTGAATAGTTTTGGAAGTTTAATGGTTAAGTATAAAAGAGGGAAATAACTCCTCTTAAATTATATAAATGCTAAATGGGTTTTTATTAAGAATTATCCGATTTGCTCTGAATTTTGGATATAGATTTTTTAATATGATAAAGCATGTACTTGATAGTTTAGGAGGTTCAATGATTAAGTATAAAAAAGGAGAAAGGGGAGAGCTGTTTCCCCTTCTTAATTTTTTTTTTCGAACGGAATTAACGAAAATACAAGGCTGTAATATACATTTAGTATGCGTAGCCTGTGAGCTCGATGCCATCAGTTTAACTGGGCAATATTCTTTTTATTTTCTCTTAAAATCATATAAATATTTCGTTGTTTATCAACCTACGTTACCATTTATTTAGTGTACTTAGACAGCAAAATAAAAAATAATTTAAAAATTACATTTTAAATTTAATACAGCCATAATTTAAAATAAATAGTTTCACGCAAGGCTACTAAACTTCCTTTTAATTGAGACAATTAATTATAACGTACATTTTAAACATATTACTTATTTTACACCAAAAGTTACCACCAAAAGTGGTGTTTGTTTATATCAGTCGATTGCTAGTGGTTTATTACACCAGTTTATCGGGGCGTTCCTTTACACTACTTTTGGTGGCAACTTAGTTGCCACTATTTGTAATGTAAGGTCACACGAATATTTTTTACAGTGTACATGTAAAAGGTCTAACAATCAATTCACCAATTTAGAAAAATATTCTGAATTTTTAATACACTGTTAAAAATCTGAAATTCACAGATTTATTTTTCCTGAATTTCACAGAAAAAGCCTCTTTACACGACAAAAGGACATTTTCCGATAAAAATCGAAAATGTTCATCATATTTCCTGAAATTATCGAAATGAGCGGAGGTAGAAAGAAATAACGGAGATGCTACGTTATTTACAGCAAATTTATTTTAAATGTTTATAAACTGACATTTTAATGTTACAAGGAAAAAAAAAAAAAATCAACCAAAAAATCCTTTTTTTTTTTTTTTTTTTTTTTTTGCAAGACTCGTATAGCGCTGCTAAATTGCAAGTGGATTGCTTTTTGCCATCGAAATTAAAAGATTATTATATTTCTTAAAAACTTTATAATACCTTCTTTATACCAACACAGCTAGAAAATGTTTGTACTTTTTTTGCAAAAAAATGATGTATTGTACATAATTTGCCATAAAAACTGAATGTTTTTGAATATTTCAAAATTTCAACACAAAAAATGTAGCCTTTTTGTGCAAATTATTTGTATTTTTTAATGCAAATAAGTGCATTTTATTTTTTCAAAAACTGTGCACATTTTTTGCATAAAATAAGTGAATATTTGACTTTTGAAAAATTTGTGCACATATTTTTGAACAAAGTAAGCGTATATTCAAAGCTTGTAAAAATTGTGAATTTTATGAGCTAAATAGTCTGTATAGTGAAACTTCAGCACAAGAGACACTTCGGGAGCGCGAAATTTGTCCACTATTTGGAGTTGTTCACAATTTACAGATAAAAATCTTTAATTATTTCGATTTTAAGAACATAAAAATTTAAGCGTTTGATAAAAATAGGTGTCTGCTATTCAGGAGTTTCCGTTATGAAGGTTTTACTGTGTATTGCAAATTTGCAAAATACAAAAAATAATTTCTAATTTTTAATTTTCTTTTTTTTTGGGGGGGGGGGCGAGGGGTTAAAAGTCTGACGGATTTAACTTTCATTGGAGAATTCTAGAGGGAAAGCCCCTTCCCCCATCTTATAGAAAAATATTTATTTCTTCTTTTTCATAGTAATTAAATATTTTAATTTACTCGAAAAAATAAAATAAAAATCAGTCTTTAAAAAACGGAGAAAAAGAAAAATTCGTCCATTGAAACCTGTGGAGAAAAGTGTTACCGCCACCTTAATTCAAGACAATCTTAAACATCCCATTTTGCATTAGTTTTTAACACATAAACAAAAAAAGAAACAGAACTAAAATTTAATTTTCATAGCAGATTTAGAATACACCCCCACCTCCCAATGGAAAATTTTTAACTGTTCTTCCTCTGAATGTTAAATTATATTAATAAACTTGAAAATTATAAATTTACTATGTCTTTAAAAATCGGAGAAAAATAAGGTTTTGCTAATTTAAATTTTAAAACCTATTTTTTTATTTTATACATATAATTCACTTTTTAAATTTAAAATATAGGTTACTTTTCTCAACGAATCATGCGTGATAAAGCGCAAAAAACATTAGAAAGTTGTAATATCTGTTAAATTCTGTTGTGAAACAATATTTTCCATCTTCCCTTAGCCTAATATCATATAAATATGGATTGAATAGTACATAAAATAAATACACTCGTCGTTTCAGACAACTAGATAATTTTTAAACAACAACAAATCTATTTGGATAGCTACGATTAACGTTATTAAAGTAATAATAATTTTGTTCTAAAAATAGAAAAAAAAATTCGGACCCGAAAGGAATAATATACTAAATTTGCAATAATTGGACTGATTTGTGATGAATTGTATATAATGGAATTAAATTTTTCCTGTAATAATCATACACATACAAAAATAAATACAAACCACTTTACGAAAATTTTTAGCAGACTTACATAATATACGCATAGTTCTCTAAAAGTTGTATAACAATACAACCCTATATGAAATGATCATACATGGAGGGATGAATTTTATTAAAACATTAAAATTGTATATGTTTTCATAAATCAGAACTTTTCTGAAAAATCAATCAATTAGTGAGATTTTTAGATAGAGAAGGTCGAAATTATGAATAATAATAGAATTTAATTTTTAGCAGCATATTCTAAATTAGTGCATATATTACACATTTACAAATATAGTTTTTTTACTTACCGTAGGCAAACAAATAATAGAACTTTACAGAAATATTTGATCCCCTTTGGAATACTAGAATAACCATTCTGTAAAGATGATAGCCTTCAACTAACATCCAGCAAAAGGCTGAAAGTAACCAGTAATGAAGAATACCTGCGATTACAGCACAAACTATCTAGAAAAAATGTCGCAATTTCAGAGAAATTAGCCATGCTACGTAAAATCTAATTTCAATTATTTAAAACTAACTCTCTGAAATTTATAATTTAATAGCTCCTAAACTGTTATATACGATGTTTTCTTTTTAAGGACAACGAAACACAGTTTGTGTAAAAAATATAGTTGTTTTCATATTTTTTAAAGATTTTATTAACACATGTTAGAATTAAATGTAAATATTTGCCTCATTAGACCGATTTGAATGCACCTGAAAAACATAATATGCCTTTGGACCGTTTATAAATACATTTTTTTTACTGATATACAGTGTCTCTCAAAAGTGATGGGACACTTGTGCTTTATAAAAAGAAACTGCAATAAAATAAATAAACAAACATGTGCAAAAATTTTTTGGGTGTGTTTCATATTTAAAGTTAGTAACAATTATTACATAACATACATTTTGTCAAAATATTAAAATATTAATTTAGTAAAAATACAATTGTTCAGAACGGAGCAAAAAATGGCTCACATAAGTGATGGGACACTTACTTTTCCATCAAATATTTATCCAAAAATTCTACTTTTTAAAAGCTTTTAATATTTTGTTGGATTTCCTTTTACTTTTAAAACATGATTTAATCTTTTTGGGATGGATTCGACTAATTTTTTTGTGATTTCTGGAGTGATTTTACCCCCATTCTTCTTGAAGCAGTTGTTTAGTTGTTGTTTTGAAGAAATGGTGTGTTTGCGAATTCTTGATTCCAATTCTTGCCAAATATTCTCTGTGGGATTTAAGTCTGGAGATTGTGGTGGTGTTTTTATTATTTTAGGACAGTTATATAGCAGCCAGAGTCTAACGTTCAGGGACGTGTGCTTGGGGTCATTGTCCTGGTAGAATTTAAAATCGTTATGAAGGTTCAATTTTTGTGCTGAAGATTTCAAATTTTGCTTTAAAATATTAATATACTTGTACTGATCCATTATACTGTCAATAAAAACAAGAGTACCAACTCCAGCAGACAACATACACCCCCATACCATAACTCCTCCTCCACCATGTTTTGCTGTTGGTACCAAGTTCTGTTTGCGAAACTCTTCCCTGGGTTTTCTCCACACCAAGATTCTACCGTCAGAACCAAATATATTAAATTTACTCTCATCAGCAAATACAACTTTATTCCAGTAATCAGAATTCTTATTTATGTTGGATTTTGCGAAAGCTAGTCTGAGTTTTCTATTCTTTTCACTTATGAAGAATTTTTTCCTGGCTACTCTACCGTGATATCCAGCAGATCGAATTACCCTTCTAATAGTCTCAGGATTAACATTTATTCCATAAAATGCTTGTAAATCAGCAGCAACTTTTGAAGCACTATTTCTTGGATTTTTTTAATATTTCGAACGATAATTCGCTTTATTCCATTGGATAGCTTTGATGGTCGACCAGGTCTTCTTTTATCCTGAATCATATGATTCTTTTTATATCGTTTAATGATATTGAAAACTGTTGAACGACTCAAGTTAACTGTTTCAGCAGTTTTTCTAATAGATTTTCCACGTTCAATATGCAAATTAATAACTAATTTTCGAATTTCAGGTGAAGTTTCTTTTCGGTTAGCATCCATGGCTACACAGAGCTAAAAAACACAAAAATTCCAAAACAAACTGGAGAGAAATACTGCAGACGATTTTATAAATTATTGCCAATTGCTTTTAAGTAAAAATAAAACCCCCAAAAATATTTTTATTGCTTATTTCAGACGATTTTTGTTGCATATATAATGGTGTCCATCACTTATGTGAGCTATTTTTTGCTCCGTTCTAAACATTTGTACTTTTATTAAATTAATATTTTAATATTTTGACAAAATGTATGTTATGTAATAATCTTTACTAAATTTAAGTATGAAACACACCCACAAAAAAATGTGTACATGTTTTTTTTTATTTATTTGATTAGTTTCCTTTTGTAAAGCACAAGTGTCCCATCACTTATGTGAGACACAGTATATATATATTTTCAATAATGCATGAAAAACGACACAGTGTAAAATGTATAAGGCTATATTTAATTTCATATTCTGTATTAAATAAGTATTAGGTATAACAACCATTTTCTTTAATAATTTTAAATAGTATGTTTTTAGTAAATCTATGTTTAGTTGATGTATGATTATGTATGATGTTAGTTGATTTTAGTAGATTCTATAAAAGATGATAGAATTTTGAGAAATATTTTGTCAAATGAAAATCATTGGTTTTGGCATAAATATCTCTATAGCTTCATAATGTTGATAGGTTTTCTGTGTTCTTGATATCTGGACTCAATGATGGCCAGCCCACTATTTTTACTTATTTTATAAACACAGTCATATCAGTATGTCTCCAGACCCCTTATTCTACAAAAGTTTTGTCAGAATTCTTACTTCGTTGTTTTATAATTTTTGAACGCATGAAAATTACTTTCTATTTATATATATATTTTTTTCAAATTTTGAATTAATATCATTTTTAGATGCATTCGTAATTATATAAATACGAAGCACACATAGTCGTAGTTCACTCCGTCCGTCCGTCTGTCCGTTTATTCGCATATAACAGAGAAAAAATTACCCAGCTGAATTATTTGAAATTTAAAACATATAATTGTTGTTTAATTTTATTGAGTCATTTCAAATTTTATGAAAATCGAATGCATATTTTAATTACAGGAACAATCAAAAGTATTCAGCTACATTACGGCCAAAGGGAAAAATAGTTTCAAGTGCAATTTAATGATGTTACATTCTTTCGTACCTAATAAATTGATATACATGTATGAAGTATTTTTTTTTTAAATATACATTCTGTACAGTCTATGGTGCAAAGAATATTTTTTTTTATTAATTTACAGTCTCAAAATTATTCCATCACATAATTGTATAGGGGAAAACATTGTTTGAGGCGAGTTTTATTTATATTAAGCTATTTCACATGTTACGAAATTGATATACTTTGCCGAGGTTTTACTACAAGTTATTTCCTGCATAATACAAATCAGATAGTATTTACAGGGATACACAAAAGATTTCAGCTACTATACTGTTTCCGAAGTACTGTATACTATTACACTATGATCTCAATATTTTTAAAACTTCGTTGTTGTACAAACGCACCTCACTTGCTACACTTGATGTTCTATTTCCGACTTGTTTGAAAGTTATTTGTAAACTAACATTGTGATAACATTACTGGGTTTTGATTTTTTAACACTAATGCTTTATTACAATTAGCTTTACTATAATTACTTAAGCATATATGTATTTTTACAAAAAAGGAGAACTATATGATTTAAGAATTATGAGATATGAATTACCTTATTTTTAGTTTTGTCTAAACCAAACATTATTAATCCATTTGATATAAGAAGAGTGAAACTCAAGTTTCCTGTAATTATACTTCGTCTTCCATGAAGAGACCTAAAAAAAACCTTAATTAAATTTTAATTACCAAATAGATAGGGTAATTTACTGTTTTTGAAAATTACTTGAAATACATATAATTGTCATACAAATTCTTACATTTTGCTTCGAAATTGAATGTTAAAGAATAATTAAAGAGAGCATAGTCAATTTTTTTTTTTAACTAGATATGAGTTAAAATTCATGTATTTGTAATTATTAAAGGAAATCAACAGAAAAGTATTTTGATTGAAAAAAAAAAAAAAAAAAAAAAAAAAAAAAACCAAGATTTAAGGAAACAAGGATATTTTCAGCTTGAAAAACACTGTATACTCATATTATTATAATTAAATAAAATATTTAAAATATTTAATAAATGTTGTATTTTTGTGCTAACAACTTGAAAACAAAATGTTAAGATTTCACGACGTATTATTTCCTTTTAGTATTTAGCATTGTATAATTTGTTTTTCAGAATATATATATATTATATGGAAGCAGGACGTTTCGGTCCCGCCGTTTCGGTCGACATTTCGGTCCCGAGACATTTCGGTCCCCAGCCATTTCGGTCCCGATACATTTTGGTCCCTAGTCGTTTCGGTCCCACACTGTAAAAAAAATTCAAGAGGTTACTAAAAATTTTTTAGTAAATTTGTATTCCACAGAATTTTTTAGTAAACATTACAAACTTTTTTTTTACAAGTGAAACAAGCATTTCTTTTGTAAACTGAACAAAAGAATTTTTTTGTATAACTAACTTAAAAATTTTTAGTATGAGCCACCAAGCAAATTTTAGTAATAGCTCCAAAACTATTTTTAATAACTATTACGTGCGCCCGCAGGAGCTTCCTTCGAGCTGCATCCAGACTTCTGAAGCGGAAGATTTTCGACAAAACCGCAATAGATGGCAGCACCAAATTTTGCAGCCTTCTCCGACAGGATTTTCATAATCCCTTTATTAACGAGTACTTACGCTACATACATTCGGGGCGTATTTGGCGGCGGCCAGTATCGAACCCGGGACCTTTTAGCCTGGAGTCTGATACTATAACCACTATGCTATCAAGGCCACACCAAATGAATTTTAGTAATAGCTATTAAAAATATAAAACTTAACTCTATTCGTTGCTAACTTTTTTCTAGTAATTCTTACAGCTTTTCTTGTAACCGACTAAGATTACTAAAAATTTTTTAGTAATTACAAGGATCACTAAAGTTTTTTTAGTAGATCGACCCTTTTTTTTTACAGTGCAAGACATTTCGGTTGCAGAGTTTCTACACATTGCAGAGTTTTTAAAATGAAGGCCATAAAATTTTAGCATAATGCGATTATAAGTGCCCGAAAACCGCACACACGTATAAACTTTTATCAAAATATTATAATTCACACAAATTTTGTATGGTAATCCTAATCATAATTGGTAATCCTAATGATAATTGATAATCCTAATTCTCAAAACAGTAATTTTAATATAAAAATCAAATTAATATTTTATTAAATATATTTATTAATTAATAACATTATTAATTTACATAATGAATTTTACTTTAAAATAAACTTAAGACATAATCCATTTTGTATTCAATACATCATTATATTTCGTAGTAGTAGTTCTAAACAGAAATTTATCTTTTACTTGTTTATTTATTGTGTATTTAAAAATACAGAAATTTAAAACAATTAGTATAGTTAAAAATGAAACTAAAAAATTATTATTTTTTTTTCTGGGAAAGTAGGAGCGAAAAGATAATACAAATAAATGAGCAATAAAATTATTTAAAATATTATTGTATTACATTTTAATATATTAAATAAATTATATGTTATATATTATATTTTTATAATGAATTATATATTATATTTTATGTATAATATTTATATTATTATATTAGTTTTATGTAAATAAAAAAATAATCTTATTAGAATGAAATAGGCCCAGTTTCAATAAAATTAACTCTCAAAAATTGTCTTCATGGCGTGAGAAGTCTTAAAAAATGCAATCAATAAATACCATTATTAAAAAAAAAAAGTTGCGGAGACAAATTTTTAAAAGCAAATCTTTTTTTCATAGCATGCCAAGTTATGAAATCACTATTGCTTTCGCAATGTTAATAATGGAAAGTAACTTATGAAAACAAAATTCATAAAATGCAACTTTGTATTATAAAAATAATAATAAAAATAAAAAAAAATTGTTCTTCAATAAATATATCTCATTTCTGAATTGTCAAAGTAGAAGGTGTAGATGGATGATTAGAGGAAATATGTATATATTATGACTTATAACTGTCTAATTAAATTATTAAAGGCATTTAAAGGTAAACTTATTGAAAGAAAGAAAAATTAAGTACAGTTTTTTTATTATTTAATTAATGCTAATTTAAAGGTTCTAAAAAATGTACGTAAACAGCCAAAAAAAAAATATATATATATATATATAAATATATGGCAGTTTATATAAAATACTTTTTACTTTATAGTAGTTCATAGAAGTTTATATACAGGGTGAGTCATAAATATCGAAACAATATGCTATCTCCTTAAATATTGCCCTTAGACTCATACTTCCAATTGCAAAAATTCATAAAAAATGTGAAATTTTTGATAAGATAAATTCCGACTCCATGGGGGGTCTAGTTGAAAAGTTACGAAAATTAAATTTTTATACGGCCCCCGTAGGACAAAAATTCCAATTAGGAAAACTTTCCTTATTCAGTCTTGAATAAGACACAAAAAGTTGCATCTTCATATATCCAAAATTCGCAAAGTTATAGCCATTTAAAAAATTCATCAGGTTTTAAGGGATTAGACACAAATTGAAATGAGTACAATTAAAAAAACAATGTTACTTTAACAGTTCTAGAAAACGCGTAAAAAATCTATTTCTTGATTTAGAATTTAGAATTTTTTTCTTTTTTTGTGATAGTTGGCCTTATAATTTGCTAAGAAAATCACATTCTAAAATCTCTCATACAATTTATAAAAGTTTCATGTGGTTAGTACTGGTTTAAATGGGACAATCAAAAATCGTTATAACTAATAATATTATTTAACGGATTTCAATTTCTTTTCATTTAATTAAAGATGAAAATCTGATTTTAGTTTTGTTCCAAGGTTTTTTTTATATTAAAACTATTAAAAATTGTTATTGAAAAAATAATATAACTTTTAAAAAATCATTTTTTCAAAAGCAAAAATTTTTTCAAAAGTAAACATTTTTTTCAAATTTGCCGAAACAAAACTAATGTAAAAAAATCAAAAATGACGTGTTTCAAGTTCTTTTTTCTTTTAAAAATTCTTACCATTTAATAATTTAAAGACAAGAAATAGAGGATAAAAAATCCATTATGCAGAAAAACGAAGTGTATTGTTTAAATGTCCGTCAGTTATTTTAAAAAATGCTTTTTCTAAGATGCAGATTAAGTATATATATATATTTTTTTAATTTACCTCTGACAACTTCATGCTTTTTATCGTCCTCCACACTGTAAAAAAAAAAAAGTGTCGATCTACCAAAAAAACTTTAGTGATCCTTGTAATTACTAAACAATTTTTAGTAATCTTAGTCGGTTACTAGAAAATCTGTAAGAATTACTAGAAAAAAGTTAGCAACGAATAAAGTTAATAGTTTTATATTTTTAATAGCTCTTACTAAAACTCAGTTGGTGTGGCCTTGATAGCATAGTGGTTATAGTAACGGACTCCAGGCTAAAAAGTCCCGGGTTCGAAACTTGCCACCGCCAAATACGCCCCGAATGTTTGTAGTGTCTCGTTAATAAAGGGATTATGAAAATCCTGTCGGAGCAGTTAAGAATGTTTAGTGCTGCCATCTATTGCGGTTTTGCCGAAAATCTTCCGCTTCAGAACTCTGGATGCAGGTCGAAGGAAGCTCCTCCGCTTCGGTTGCACGTAATGGTTATTAAAAGTAATTTTGGAGCTATTACTAAAATTTGCTTTGTGGCTCATACTAAAAATTTTTTAGTTAGTTATACAAAAAAATCTTTTGTTCAGTTTACAAAAGAAATGCTTGTTTCACTTGCAAAAAAAAAGTTTGTAATGGTTACTAAAAAATTCTGTGGAATACAAATTTACTAAGAAATTTTTAGTAACCTCTTGAATTTTTTTTTACAGTGCAGAGGATGTTAAAAAATCTGTATTCTGGGCCCAGGTAGGGCCAGGGCCGAGATGTTACTTTTTTCTGAAGACCCGCCAGGCCGGGCCTAGCATACTTTTCATAAAGGATGGGACTTCCTTCAACTTAGGTGCACTCTGGATGGAATTTCCCCGGTCTCGGCAAAACCCGTATTAAAATCACTGTTTCTGACTGACTTAATACGTGCATAAAAAAAATAAAATTCGGCTCAATCGAATTTTTTACGAAAAACACATAGGTTTTAAAATCTTTATTTTACAAAAAAAAAAAAAAAAAAAAAAAAACCTTTAAAATTTATTTTTTAAATAGATTATTCAAAGGCTAAAAAAAAAATTAAATACAATAAAACCAGTGAAAAAAAATCTGCCTATGACGAAATTCCGTCTTAAACGGAAAATATGTTGATCCATGCAAAATAAATGCAATAGTACCTGAAAAGAAAATAAGCTCCAATTACATCTTCTAGGGAGAGCATCTGTCTATAACGTATTTTTTCTTTCCTGTGTGATTCCGTCTTAAAAAGTTTTAGTGTATAACATTTTTCAGAGTCTCCAACGCATGGGATATGGATTAATGATATTAAAATATAAGTGAAACATTTACATATAAATAGAGATTCATTGATAAAATAAATATATTACAGCCTTTGGCGCTTCTTTAATAATAAAAAGTATAAATATAAAAAACTAAAAGCTATAAAAGTACATACACATAGCGTATAGTATATTTGGACATAAAATATACTATACGCTGCTATTTTATGTCCAAAGAAAAAGTGGTATCTTACACCGATTTTTATTAAATTGCAATTTGTGAATGTTCCCTAACAAGCGTTGAAATTGAGTCAGTTTAGAGGCAGGGAAAAGTGGTGTAAGTCAGGAATTTTTGAGGATTTTGGGATTTAATATCTCTGTGGGATTTTTAGATACGGAGATGAAATTTGTTTTGTTCAATTTAGGAATGGATAAGGAATAATTTCCTAATTGGGAATTTTGCCCTACGGGGCCCGTATAAAAATTTAATTTTCGTATTTTTTCAAATAGACCCCCCATGGAGTTGCAACTTATCTTATCAGAAATTTGACCTTTTTTTTTATGAATTTTTGCAATTGGAAGTATGCGTCTAGGGGCAATATTTGAGGAGTTAGCCTATTGTTTCGATATTTATGACTCACCCTGTATAATACTGATACTTATAATTGATAATAAAATTTAAAATATTTATTCTGATTAATAATAATACTACTAAAAGTAAAAGACAATATCCCCTAAATTTATATCACATTGTTTAATCAAACAAAATTTTCAGTTCGCTGACATTTCATTATCACGAGTTATAAAAATTTAAATTTATTGGACTCTTATATTCAACTTTTTATAAAATTTAGGGGAGGGAGTAGGAGAATTAAAAAACTTAAACAAAGGCCCGAATAATGTTGAACTTATACCATTTGGCAGGCCTACAACGATTAAAATCCGACTTATAAGGTAGCGAGCAAAGAAATATTAAGGGCCCGAAATAATCAAGGACTGAAATGGCAAGAGACCAAAGTTGTTGGGGACCGATATGGCCACGGACCGAATTGTCTCGGGAACGAAATGTCTTGGGACCGAATTGTCTCAGGACCGAAATTCCCCGGGACCGAAATGTCACGGGACCGAAATGGCCAGGGACCGAAATGTCTCGGGACCGAAACGGCGGGATCGAAATGGCGTGTACCCATATTATATCCTTTAAGCTTATTATTACTATCTATTTTTTTCTCTGTTTTATTATTATTTTTTTTCTGAGTTAGTAAGATATTAATAATAATGATTTTTTTTCACATACAATACATATGTCACTTTTCACATGTTCGATTTTGTTGATATTGAGCTATGCACAGACACATATTTTCCATGTGACGCCACACATTTTCTCTAAAGTCATGCTACAATTCAAAACTAAAAAGATAAATATGTTTTTGAGAAAATTGAAGTTGTATTTTACCGACTAATAATTATAAGTGAAGTATATTATAATTTTAATTCATAAAGAAAAATCCCATTATTCGTTTATTTCAATCACTGAAAAAGGAAACATTGAAGAAAAAAAAAAGGTTATCACAAGAAATAGCACAAAGTTTGTTTATTTTCTTGTGGAAGGCCACAGATTACGTATATTGTTAATTATTTCTTCAAAAATATAAAATAATTACCTAATTGCTATAAAACAAACTAATGTTAGAATTAGGGAGATACAAGAAAAACCACAGCACACGTATGTCATCCAAGCCAAAATATCATTTTGTTTAACCTGAAAAGAGGATTTTAGTCTTATTAGTATTCACAGTACATTTTGGCATTTTATTTCAATAATTATAACACTAAGATCTGAAGAAGTCTGTATCTAATTTGGGCAGACGAATATCTGTAATTTATTACTTTAAGCGATTTTTATTAATTAACTAAACACAGTCATGTATTGATACGAAAAATGCATTATTTGATCTTAATTTTTTTCTATTGCAGTGAATGGAATAATATGATATATTTTAAAATTAACACAAAACTCATGAAAACTATTACATTTTGCAGTCAAATACTTGTTGCCCTTTTCAAACAAACTTTGTTTTCTTGTACGGAATGAAAAATATTACAAAAATCTTATAATTCTATCAAAAAATGTCAGTAGTGATTTCTCTGAACTAAATTAATAACAAGCAGGAAGCAGGAATTCTGGTTTCTTAGAATTTGGTATCGTTCTCGATGAATCCCCCCCCCCCCTTTAAATATAGGTAGTGCAAAACATATTTTAGTTTTAAGACTTAAAATACACGCTTCAATTTTTTATCCGTTCAGTCACTTTTACCTGTTGAAGAATTCTATATTTACTACCCAGTCTTAAATAATATCTACGTAGAAAAATATCATATATGACGCCACTATCGTGGAATAATAGACAAAGTAAAAGCAATGTTAAAAAATTGACAAATAAATAAATAAATAAATAAATAAATAAATAAAGTTTAATCCCATATTTTGTCAGAAATCATTCATTTATATTTCGTCACAAAAATACGCATTTCAATCACATTTTTTTTCTATTCTTATAAAAAAAATGGCAACAAAATTGTATATGAATTTAATATTTTCTAACTATTTTCTACAGAAATTGAGTACTTCAGTTACTGAAGTAGTATTAAAATCTACAAAATAATTAATCTCTCAAAAACAAATTAAGATGCTATTTTCAAATAAATTGCATTCAAAAATACTTTTTCTTTCCGTATACGAAGGTGTAAAAATTGAAAATGTGCGATGCTTAGAAGTTAATGCAGGAGAGATTGTCAGTATTTAACAATACATCATCTTTGTTTTACGACTGGCTTATGTAACAGAGCGTTATATTTTAGGTATTACACTTTAATTGTTACCCGAAAGAAATAGCATATCGGGGTCTAATAAAATTACTATTATTTAATTAATAAATTTTATTTACGTATTTTTCTAACATTTATGATTGCAACAAATTTAATTTCATTTTATCAATTAGTTGAGTATATCTTGGTAGTTTGCTAAAATGTGTACAGTTTAAGTAAATCTATATATAATTCTTGGAAGTTTTTCTGTAGAAAATTGCTCACACGTTGCATACAAGAATATTTTAAGTTTTAATTGCTTAAAAGGCGTACAGCCAACAGAGTGAAAAAGTGTGCAAGCTACTACTCGAACCCGATTCACCGGTATAGCGCATCGACGTTCTATCAACTGAACCCCATGGAACGATACCCAGCCTGGGGCTTCTCACTATCATATGTCGGCTATGTTATAGATTTATTCAATTTCATCAATGCTGGATTATGTTTAGTTTCGTGTTTACATCAGAGTTGGTGGCTCACGGAAAATTATTCCATTTTGTGTAGCGGTTGTAATCTTGCCAACATATGATAATGAGACGTGCCTGTCCAGGTATCGTCGGTGCGCTATACCGGAAACCTGGTTTCAAGACCTAGCTTGGATCCTTTTTCACTCTGTTGTCTGTACACCTTTTAAGCAATTGAATTTTGAAGTAGTTTGCATATTTGTTGTTCTGAAAATTTCAATTATTCTGGGATGTTTTGAAGATAAGTTTTAACTTAAATAAATAAGCATGTAAATGGATTCGTCAATAAAAGCCAGTAATAAAATAGTTTACAGATCTTGAATTACGTTCTCTTCTTTTTAGTTAAAAATAAATGTTACGTAATTATTAATATCCGCCAAGACTTTAATAAATCTTACATGGTCATTAATATCCATCAAAACAGCAAAGTTGGTTAAATGATCGCACTTGCATACTGTATGAGTATCATTGGACGATTCCAAACTACATCCAGATGCATCCCATTCTCCAAATGCTGACCTAGAAATATGTTATGCATTCTCTATTTATTTCATTTTACATCTATATTCATTTATTAATAAAAATCTCAACAATAATAAAACATTATAAAAATGCGTTTTTGCACACACAAAAAAAAATATATATATATTTCAGTTTTATTTGTTAGAGCATGGGGCATCTTTTTCTCAATATGACTTATATGGCTCAGGGACAGGGACCGTATAAAAATTTAAAGATTTTAACTTTTACAAAAATAAATTTTATATAAAATTTCTCTTATCATTTTACATAAATAGTACTTTTAGTATGATGGAAAGCACGATTTGAAACACATTTTGTTATTGGAAATATAACTCTAAAACTAATGGTTTAGAAATTAGCTACTGTTTAACGATTTGAGTAATCACCATGTCTTCATAATATGTTTTAGCTGCAGCTCAGTGAATTTGAATTTCTTAATCTTAAAAAAAATGTAATTCTTCGTATGAAAAACCGTCGTCTAGAAAGTTTCCAAAATTACTAGATAGATATTGCTAGCTTTTATCAATATAAGTGAAACATCTAAAAAAATCCCCTGGAGTTTAATCATGTTTTATAGTTAGGAAAAAACAGCCTAAAAGAATTTGATACTGAACACATATAACATTTTAAAACTTAATTTTCACATCATTTTAGACTAAAATTATTATATCCCGATATTTTAATGAATATTGTAGATTTAATACATTACTAGCTACGTAGCAATCCTATGTGTTGCATTTGAACTGCATAAATCCTTTCCATTTTTTCTTCTTTTGAGGGTGGGAAAAATAAAACAGATTTAAATGTACATTTTAAAATGATTTATAATATTAGTTTTGTTAATTACAACATTTCGGCCTTTTCAATATAACAATAGAATAACAGAGTTGCCACTATTTTTGTTAAATATAACAAAATTAGGATTAAAAGGTTTTATAAAAAAATATTGATAATTCTGAAATCTAAATTTCCAAATTTCGAAAGTTATTATGACAATGCTTACATCCTTATGAAATACTGGAGTTCTTTTTAGCCCGTAATTCATTGTATTGTATGAGGAATAGATGTGAAATACAAACATATTGTGAGATTTTAAAACATAATAGATTATACATGCTGTTAATTCAAACCTAAATATTTCTAAAATTGAAAATAATATGAAAAAATATCACTACGTTTCATGTAAAACGAATGATTCCTTTTTTTCTTCTATTATTATTCTTTCGTACATTTCCTTTTGCTCTTTCGTTCATAATCTTTCTAAAACAACTATTGTGAAATTTCATCTTTTATGTAACGTATAAAGATGTTCAATAATTAAAACTAACAGTCTATTGAATAGTAATTTGTATTTTCAATAATACTTCATAAAAAATGTATACAAAATGGCATCAGTTGAATACTTTAATTTAGCATTTAACGGACAAACGGTGCAGATTTACGGATTTTACATCTCAATTCTTTAAGACGGACCACCGATTTCGTTCATATTCACATAACATCGCACTACCAACGCAATTTATACGGACATACAGGGTGAGTCATAAATATCGAAACAATAGGCTATCTCCTTAAATATTGCCCCTAGACCCATACTTCCAATTGCAAAAATTCATAAAAAAAGGTGAAATTTTTGATAAGATAAGTTGCAACTCCATGGGGGGTCTATTTGAAAAAGTACGAAAATTAACTTTTTATACAGCCCCCGTAGGATAAAAATTCCAATTAGGGAAACTTTGCTTGTCCAGTCCTGAATAATACACAAAAAGTTGCATCGTCATATCTTAAAAATTCGCGGAGTTATAACCGTTTGAATAATTCATCAGGTTTTAAGGGATTAGACACAAATTGAAATGCGCGCAATTCAAAAGACAATGTTACTTTAACAGTTGTAGGAAACGCGTAAAAAATGAGTTGAATTGAGTCTTTTGAGTTAGAATTTTGATTTTTTTCCTTTTTTCTGATGGTTAGCCATATAATTTGCTAAGAAAATCACATGCTAAAATTTATCATAAAATTTAAAAAGTTTCATAGTGTTAGTACTGGTTTCAATGTGAGAGTTAAAAATCCTTATAACTCCAAACATTATTTATGGGATTTCAATTTCTTTCTATTTAACTAAAAATAAAAATATGATTTTAGTTTTGTTTCGAGGTTTTTGTTTTTCAATATTTATTTTAGAGCTTTAAAAATATTTATTAAAAAAAAAAAAACTTTTAAAAAATCATATTTTCAAAAGTAAATAATTTTTCATTTTTTTAAACAAAACTAATGTAAAATAATTAAAAAATGACATGTTTCAAGTTTGTACTTTATTTCTTTAACAATTCTTAACTTTTAATAATTTAAAGACAAGAAGTAGTCGGAAAAAAAATTCATTATAGAGAAAAGCGAAATGTACTGTGTTACTGCCATTAGTTATTTAAAAGAATGCTTTTCTGAGATGCAGATTAAGTCCTTTTTAAAAAATTACTTCTCTCAACTTCAAGCTTTTTATCGTCCGGTAGAGGCTGTCAAAAAATCTGTATTCTGGGCTCAAGTCAGATCAGGACCGTGACGTTACTTTTTTCTGAAGACTCGCCTATCCGGGTCTAATGTATTTTTCATACCGGAGGGGACTGCTTCCTTTTTCCTAGGCCCCACCAGTGGCCGAGAGGTTCTGACCTCAAACTGGTAGACGGTAGGTGCTGGGTTCGAACCCAATCGCGACCGTCGGCCTAACCGTTCGGCGTTTTCCGTGGTTTTCTTAGAACCTTGCGTAAATACGGGTTAGGTTCCCCTAGAAAGACCCCCAAGGAAGGGCATCCCATCCCTTAGGGCCTATATCCCATAGTGTAGATAATTGGCCGACATACATACAACAACAACAACAACCTTTTTCCTAGACTTGCACTGGACGAAATTTTTAATCACGGTCTCGAACAATCCATAATTAAATCACAGAACTAATACGTACATAAAATAAGTAAAATTTGGTTTAATCAATATTTTTACGAAAACCACATAAATTTTAAAACCGCTTTTATTTTACAAAAAAAAAAAAAAAACTTTAATTTTTTTTTTTTTTTTTTTTTTAAGAATAGTATATTTAAATGCCAAAAAAATAAACAAAATAAAACCAGAGAAAAAAACCTGCCTATGACGGAATTCTGTCTTAAACAGAAAATGTGTTGATGCATGCAAAATAAATACAATAATACCTGAGAATATAATAAACTCCATTTAACCTTCATAGGAAATGCATTTGTCTATTACGTATTTTTTCTTTCCTATGTGATTCCGTCTTAAAAGGTTTTACTGTATAACATTTTTCAAATTCTTCAAAGCACGGGATATGGATTAGCGATAATAAAATATAAGTGAAACATTTACATATAAACATAGATTTATAGATAAAATAAATATATCACAGGCTTTGGAGCCTCTTTAATAATATAAAGTATAAATATAAAAAACGAAATTCTATATTAAATATTTTTGGTCAGAACTCCTGCACGCAAAACAATTTTAAACTATACTGAAGTAAAAAACTATGTAGAAATTCACGGCTGAGCCGGCTATGGTTTAAGCTTTTTTTCCTGGCTGGTCCGGATTATGATTTTAACATTATTTCATGCCGGGCTGAACTTCTTTCCCTATGGGTCGATCTAGGACCGGACCTAAATACTACGATTTATTCAGACTTTCAGTGCTAACGATCAACATGTTTTAGAAACAAGTTTCAATTTTAAATCAATACGCTGCTTTATTATGGCCAAATAAGAGGCACGGTCTTAAACCGATATATAACAACGTTACAATTTGTGGACAATCCCTTATTTGCTTTGAAAATTGATGAAAAACGCTTCGTTTAACCCATTTTCGGCCAAAGGTTCGTATACGAAACATTTCGATAAATATTTTTTTTTAACACTCTGACACATTTTTTTCAAGAATTTTATTTTTCTTCTATTTTTTAAGGCTTTTGAAGACATCCATAAAATATTAGTAATTCAATTGGAGTAAACACATTCTCTTAAAAAATTTTCAAAATACGCTAGAGTTTTAATTTGAAACGCCTTTGACAAATTCGACTTTTTAAAAATATATTATTATTCCAATTAAAATGAATTATATGTTTTTAAAATAGATTAAAGTTGCAAATTCTGTATATGAAATAAGAATAAAACAAAAGTCATAAAAATATTATTCATATTCATATTATTCATTATAAAAAATAATATTTTATATTATTATATAAAATATTATTTCTTACATAAAATATTATTTTTCATGCACGAATCTTTTTTTGTGTCTTAATGTATGTAATTTAATCATATTTCAATAAAAAAAATGCTACATTTTATAAAATTTCTGTGCTTGGCCTAAAATGGGTTAAAGTGGTGTAAGTCACGAATTTTTGAGAATTTTAGATTTTGATATCTCTGTCAGGTTTTCAGATAGGGAGATGAAATTTTTTTTGTTCAATTTAGGAATGGATAAGGAATAATTTCCTAATTGGGAATTTTGCTCTACGGGGGCCGTATAAAAATTTAATTTTCGTATTTTTTCAACTAGACCCCCCATGGAGTTGCAACTTATATTATCAGAAACTTCAACTTTTTTTATGAGTTTTTGCAATTGGAAGTATGGGTCTAGAGGCAATATTTAAGGAGATAGCCTATTGTTTCGATATTTATGACTCACCCTGTATAAGGTCTGTCCAGCAAGTTATCAGATTGAATTTTTCGCACCAAGCAGGTGGCAGAGTATGTGGATGGTACGTGCGGTGGGGGCTGTCAGCTACAGAGTCTGGCAGAAGTTTGTTGGACTTCAGACTTTCTAGTGCACGGATAGCTCGTGAAGCAGATACGTGTTTGAAAACGATGATAGGTTTTAAGAATACACCGGTGTGTCGACAACGATACGCCATAAAGTTTAGTGTGAAACTAAACAAATCGGATACTGAGATGCTTGCCATGTTACAAGAAGCTTATGGGAAGGATTCTTTTTCGTTGCGCAAATATTTAAGTGGCACAAAGCCTTAAAAAAAGGAAAAGAGGACTTCGGTGATGAACAAAAGGGTGAGCATCCATCAAATTTTCGATCGTTAGATAATTTGTCAAAAATTAAAGCGCTTTTGAACTTTGATCTTTGTATGAATATCCGAATGCTTATGGAGACGTCTGGATTACAAAACACGCTGTGCATCAAATCGTTCCGGAACATCCAAATGCTAAATATTTTTGCTAAGCTAGTTCCAACACATCCGTCAAAGTGGCTTAGTTCCTGGCAAAATGCAGCGTCGCAACGCTACCTCAACCATCGAACAGCCCCGATTTGTCCCCGCCGCACAGTGGAGCAAAAAACATTCAAATCTGGCAAAAAATTGAAAAAATGAAATTCTATTTTGAACTACGGACATACGTCATTTTAATAGAGCAGATGCCAGTAAACATCTGCCTATTATTAAAAAGTGCACAACATTATCTTAGTCGCCCTCAAAAAAAAAAAAAAAAAAAAAAAAAAAAAAAAAAAAAAAAAAAAAAAAAATTAACTGCATATTGCACTTTGATAATAAGTGAAAAAAAAAATCAATAACTTTGTTTCAACATTCGTTTGCTAATTGCGCAGTAATAGTTTTAAAATAATATTTTTTGACTATGGAAACTTTGACTACAGGTATGTGATAAAAATTCATTAACTTTCAATTTGTTTTTAATACAATTTTTATAAATATAGTGACGATTAGAACATATAGTGGCGAAATTTATAAAAAAAAAATTAGTGTCTATAAATCTTGAAGGTTTTAGTTATGCGTTAAAGCGAGTTAAGGGATAACTATAATATTTTCTATTAGTTTTGAGTTTTAAACAGATAAAGATTTCAGAAAATCTTGCTCTTTTTTGCTCCTTTTTTAAATTATATGGTCATTTTAATAGTTAACCATCCTCAAATTTTTTTTAGTGTGCGGTTGTGAACCAAACATGATTACATATTATTTTTTATTAAATGCGAATTTAATTACATTATTTATTATAAAACAATGTATTTAACTGAAACTGAACATCATGAAGCGTTTTAAAGATTTTTTTTTGAAAAGTAGTGTGATAAGAAAATGAGTAGTGTGATGTGGTTTAAGAACTTCATAATCAGAGAAACTAAATCAAGTAGCTCTATAAACTTAAAGAAGGAGCTTAATTGTTTTAAATTTTAATGTAAATTCCGATGGGCCTATCGAGACAAAAGAAATGCTTTAGAATTAATAACGAGTGGTTGACAAATCACTTTCATTTCTCGATTTCAAAAACAAACAGAAGCGTGAAGCGTGAATGAAAAGCCAACGTGTCCGTCTTCATATTACGTTTGAAATGTGTTCTGGACGATCAAAATGATTGAGAGTAAAACGGTTACGCGATGTTAGTTCTACATCTCAGTTAGTGCACGTGAAACGTATGAGTTTAAAATCTGAAAGACAGGCAAACAAAAAGTGTGTGCTACTAAGACAGCAGAAATAGTTTTGCTTCTGCTGTCTTTATGCAATGTACATGCATTTTGCCTGAGAAAGATGAATTCATTCCTTCAAACCGAGTAGCTTGTATTCACTTTAAGATGTGTTTGAGAATCTTAAAATTATTAATTGTGTTTGCAAACCAAGTTTTTTTGTATTTTAAATGCGATATTTTGGATGATTTATAAGTATTTAATTTGTGTAAAACTATCTTAAATTCTTGTTTTTAATTAATTTTTGTACAGAAAATATTGAAAAAATGTAAGTTAATTAATAAGCTACGCTATAGCTTATATAAAAGTTTTAAGTTCTACTGTATAAAGTCTAAAAAAGAATATATAAAGTGCATTTTTTGTTCAAAACAAATTTTATTTATTGCCAACTTTGGAGGTTTCTTGCCCTACTGTGCACCGGGCGTTTTCCATTTCCTTCGGTTAACATCCAGCTTAAGAGTTAATTGTTTTGATAACTTAGAGAACAGACAGAAAACGTGACGCGCGTTCTGAACAGAATTCCAGTTGAAGATTTTCAGGCGGCAAAATTGAGTGGCAGAACCGTTGACAACAGTGTATTAATGCACGAGGAGGGTGTTTTGAAGAATATTAAGTGTCCGTAAAATTATCTTAAAATAAATGAGTTTTATCGAATAAATCTCATTATTTTTTGGACAGACCCTGTATGTTTCACAAATGTTACCTTTCTAAAGGTATCTGATAAAAAGTAACTTTCAGAAGCTCTACTTAATAATGGTATTAATCTTGCAGTGCTTTAACCTTTTGCATATTTTTCTTACACTATTTTTTAGAACATCCTGAAACCAGATGTATATGTGAGGACCTGAGTCTTAAAACTCTCTAATCCAAAAACTAAAATTTTAGGAAATCACGAAAAACCTCTGATTGCGTTCATCGGTTTTCATTGCAAACCAAGATTTTATAATGCTTGAAATACACGACAAAACTAGTACAATAGAATCCCGGTTATCCGAAAATCGACTTAACCGGATGACCTTAAAATTCTTTAAAGTCCTTTTTAAATGTGAAAAATGTTATTGTCAACACTATTTTTATCGATGTTAAATGACATCCTTCAACATATTTTGATTTATGATTATTATTTTATTTGTAAGCTCTAAATCAAAACAATTCTGAATCATTTTATACATTGAAATTTGTTGTAATTCTTATTAGCCCTCAAAATTAGAAGTAAAATAAGTAAAAATAAGAACTTTGAAAGCTGTCATTGGGCATTGGTAGAAATAGTGTTACAAAAGCATGCTCTTTATAAAATAAATAAACAGAGTCGACTTACTTATTTGTTCAGCTACATAATTTTGAGCACTTTATTATATAGACACGTACGATTCTTCATTATTTTACAAAGTATGTTCTGATTTTCTTTTGTTTTTCAACTTTGCATAGTTTAAATGTTGCTTTATCACACCACCTTTTAAATGACAACACATCTGATGCTGTTGCATCTTCTTGTTCTTTAACATATCAAAGTGCCGCATCTAAGATCTTAGTTGCTTCACTGTGTGTAATTCTGTACCACATTTACCATAATCCGTAATACATTACCACAAAATTTTTATTACAACGTTGTTTTAAATTACTATCATAGCTTTTAATCAAACAAGTTTTACATTAAGCTTCCCGGTTGCATATTTCAGATGTGTATATTGCTGGGACGATTACTGTTTCTAAACCAATAGGAGACCGTCATTATCACGGTCAAGTACACGCCCACACAGTTTGATTGACAGGAACTCGTGGACAATTGATCGTGTGTGTTTATTGTTTATTTGTACTCGGATTGTTTGAATTTGTACTCGGTAATTAAAAATTAAAGGTACGAAAGAATTTTTTTTTTTTTTTCAAAATGACTGAATTTTATTTACTTCAATTAGAAATTATTCTTCCTCTGATCCTGAAATAAATAAATAAATAAAAATTAAAGTAAGAATTTTGATTATACGGATATTTTCGCAGAATACTTTTTTTCCCATTTGTTTAATATACAGGGTGTATCTAAACTACTGGGCAAAACTTTAAGGAGTGATAGTACACATCAAGACAAATAATATTAAATGGGAAACTAAGGGTCCCAAACGTCTTCCGATGGAGATAGGCGCCATCAAAGTTTAGGGTCCAAAATTTGAAATGATTATAAAAAACGGAAAAATTGGTCGATTCGTTTGCGGTTTTCACGAAAACTATTCTTTATGTCAGTATTGTCTTGAAAATAAATTATAAAGATAAATTTCGAAAAATGCCGATAGAGGGCGCTTTAGACTTTGGAGTAACGAAAAACTATTTTTAACCGTTATTTTTTGCATTTCATTAAACTTTTTTAGAAGTTTAGACATAAACTTAAATTTTGAGTTCAAAATCTGTGGTTAAGTATCGCAAACTGAACTGTGTTCAATTGGAGTGGGTAGGTTCAAATTTCAAATGATTATAAAAAACAGAAAAATTAGTCAATTGATTTGCGGTTTTCACTAAAATTGTTCTTTATATCAGTATTGTCTTGAAAATAAATTATACAGATAAATTTCAAAAAATGTTGATAGAGGGCGCTTTAGACATTGGAGTAACGTACAACTATTTTTTACCGTTATTTTTTGCATCTTATTATTTTTTTAGAAGCTTAGACATAAACTTAAATTTTGAGCTGAAAATCTGAATCGTTGAGAGTGGTTAAGTAGCACAAACTGAACTGTGTTCAATGGGGGTGGGGAGGTTCAAATTTCAAATGATTATAAAAAAAAAAGAAAAATTGGTCGATTCGTTTGCGGTTTTCTCTAAAACCATTCTTTATGTCAGTATTTCCTTGAAAATAAATTTTAAAGATTAATTTCAAAAAATTCCGTTAGAAGGCGCCTTAAATTTTAGAGTAACCAACAACTATATTTAAACGTAATTTCTTTTAAACTAAATAAATGTTTTAAAAGCTTAGACTTAAATTTTGAGCTCAAAATCTGAATCGTTGTAAGTAATTAAGTAACGAAAAATTTAACTGTGTTCGTAGGGTGGGCAGGATAACATTTCAACTCCTGGACACAGTTCAGTTTGCGCTGCTTAATCCCTCCCAACGATTCAGACTTTGAGCTCAAAATTTAAATCTAAGCTTTTGCAAGCATTTAAATAGATACGAAAAATAGCAGTTAAAAATTGTTGTTGGTTACTCCAAAGTTTAAGGCGCCCTCTAACGGAATTTTTTGAAATTTATCTTTAAAATTTTTTTTAAGGAAATACTGACATAAAGAATGGTTTTAGAGAAAACCGCAAACGAATCGACCAATTTTTCCGTTTTGTATAATCATTTGAAATTTGAACCTTCCCACCCCCACTGAACACAGTTCAGTTAGCGCTACTTAACCACTCTCAACGATTCAGATTTTCAGCACAAAATTTAAGTTTATGTCTAAGCTTAAAAAAAAATTAATGAGATGCAAAAAATAACGGTAAAAAATAGTTGTACGTCACTCCAAAGTCTAAAGCGCCCTCTATCGACATTTTTTGAAATTTATCTGTATAATTTATTTTCAAGACAATACTGACTTAAAGAATAATTTTAGTGAAAACCGCAAATCAATTGACCAATTTTTCTGTTTTTTTATAATTATTTGAAATTTGATCCTACCCACTCCCATTGAACACAGTTCAGTTTGCGCTACTTAATCACAGATTTTAAGCTCAAAATTTAAGTTTATGTCTAAACTTCTAAAAAAATTTAATGCGATGCAAAAAATAACGGTAAAAAATAGTTGTTCGTTACTCCAAAGTCTACAGCGCCCTCTATCGACATTTTTTGAAATTTATCTTTATAATTTATTTTCAAGACAATACTGACATAAAGAATAGTTTTCGTGAAAACCGCAAACGAATTGACCATTTTTTCCGTTCTTTATAATCATTTCAAATTTTGGACCCTAAACTTTGATGGCGCCTATCTCCTTCGGAAGACGTTTGGGACCCTTAGTTTCCCATTTAATATTATTTGTCTTGATGTGTAGTATCACTCCTAAAAGTTTTGCCCAGTAGTTTAGATACACCCTGTATATATAAATCATTTTGGAACGATATTTAGAATATTAAAAGGGTTTGAAATATTTTTTTTAATGTCTTATTTATTAATAAAAGACAGCCTCCAATAATTTAAAAAAAAATCACCAACAGACTCTCGGCCCGCGATGGACTCGAACCCATATCCTCCGATTTCAAGCACGACGCTCTAACCATTCAGCCAGTCAGCTCACTTTCATCCGCAACAGATTATCGTTATAATTAGCACCGTCAATTGTCCACGAGTTCCTGTCAATCAAACTGTGTGGGCGTGTACTTGACCGTGATAATGACGCTCTCCTATTGGTTTAGAAACAGTAATCGTCCCAGCAATATACACATCTGAAATATGCTTCCCGGTTATTTGAAGATTCCTATCGAACCCCGGTTAACCGAAAATGCTTTGATCCCATGCTTTTCGGATAACCGGGTTTTTACTGTATTTTTGCAGATTGTAGCGTTTATTCGATAGCAATTTTCTTTGGTTTACTAATAGAGTAGATTAATGGAAAAATCTCAATTTTTCAAATTCTGGATAAGGGGAGTTTTGGAACTAACCAGTCACATATATTTAAAGAAGATAAAAAGGTTCGACAAGAGTTAAACAAACAACAAAAACAAAAAATTAGTTACTTTGAGAAGTTCCAAAATACGCATCGTGGTTTTTCAAAGGTTTGATCTTGCTTTCCTTCTGTTTTTAGATGCTTCAAAGTTATGTAGGCTTTACCTTCAGACAGTGAAATGGACTCGGTAGAATTGCTTAGAGAAAACCCCAACACTTTGGTAGCGATTATTGTTTTATTGTTTGTTCTAAAAATACAACAGAGTTAATTATAATTGGTAAGTTAAATTCAAAATTATGTCAATTGAATTAAAAAAAAATAATGATTTTAAGTGAACCATTAAAAAATAAGTAAATAAACAATGGTTAGCCGAAGCTCAGTATATTCGAAACATTTTGTCTTGAAAGAATAGGATAGATTTAAAATGAGGAAGGTAAAAAGCATGTGTCGATAATAGATCGTAAAATATTTCCTAACGTTATATGAACATTTCATTTTAAGTTTCACGCCGTACGCTATACTGGAAATGTGCTTAGAAACATATCTAGAAAATCTGAAAATGCTCTTATAGGAGGCAAATAATAATGAAACGATAATTTAATGTAATTTTAAATTTATACCTATGAAAACATTCATTTAAAAATGTCATGCGGCATATTCTACTTCAATAATATTTTAAATTTTTTTTTAATTCAAATTTCTGCTATATTAGGTATGCTTTCATTATAAAAAGTAAAAAGCTACCGATTGCAGACGTTTGGAGAAAAGCACTTTCAGAAATTTTTGGTATATTTTCACTGATCATGATCCCCAGACTCCAAAACAACTCTCCGTCCAAATACCCTACGCACCATGTATAATTCAATGAAATTACAATCAATGCTTCTTTTCTACGAGGCACGGTTGTGAGTGCAACCCCGAGAGCAAGCACCATTACTCATTTCTACATTACCAACTAATGGAATATTATGTTCTTAAAATTTGTGTAAGCCCCCCCCCCTTTTCCTATGGAACGAGTAACACCAATTGCGTAATTTGTTCACTCACAATCTAAAATAGCTTTTAATAGCTTTATAGTACTATTTTTTAACTCTTCTCTTTATAAATATTTTTACCCGAATACGCAAAAAGCTTGATATGATTGAGAGCAAAAAACATAAAACAGGGCGTCTAAAATTGACAGTTATCTACAAAGAGTATGTTTTTCTGCATAATTAGATGGTGTATGATTGTTTCGAGCATGGAACAAAGACAGAAGTGCAATTTAGAAATGGCGTACTTTAACTCAAAAAGCATCTGTGTGGAAGGAAGCCTCCATTCTTTTATCATAAGACGTCTCAGAAAGGTGCCTTAGTTCAAATAGCCAATTTTTACTTAACTAATGCATGTAATAATGACTTTCACAGTATTAAGTAGATTTTTCGCCATTTAATTCAACCACTTTGTTCAATGGAATCTGATCCAACAAAGCGGCGAATTCCGAAATACACCAAGACCAAATACCGCAAAATATTAAGTTTGGTTTTGATTCATATAAGCCGTAATTATAGCGATCTTTCTTAGCTATGGGCGAGGTTTTAACCCCCAAACCCCTCCCTTGGCTGCGCTACTGAATCAATGAATGAAAATGTTTAGTTATTTTGTTGTTAAATGAGTATTTGTATTTGTACAGCACACATATGACAATTAATATTATATATGTGCTATACAAATACAAATATCAATTTAATAACAAGCTAACTAAACATTCCCTAATAACTAATATCCTCAAGGATTATATATACTTTAAATATCATATAACTTGAAGAGAGTTAAATATTGTATAATTATAAACGAATTAAATGTTTTATAACTTTAAAAGAATCAAATATTATATATAACTTTAAAAGAATCATACATACCTATGTCCAGCTTTTAAAAAATCTCCAACGTGTTTGTACATAACCCCAACTGCTGATTTATAGTTTTTACAGGGAGAAGACCATGTTTCTACTCTAAAATTTGCAGGTAATGTTATGAAGCTGTTTGCTTTAATACCTTCGGTTTCTTGTGGAAATCTGACTATATCATCCTTTTTATCGGTATTATTGAATATAAATGTCTGTAAATCTAAAAAAAATAGTTTGCTGTAATAGTTAAAAAGGAAAACAATTCAAATTTCATAAAATTTGTTATAATTGTTATGTAACTTGTTTTCTATACATTGTTACTTTTTGTTATACAATAAAATCTTCAAATTAAAGAAAATATTACCATACTAGCTGATCTTCAACAATTATGCTGTAAAATGCGTTTTAATTTGACCCAGATTAACCCGTAACAGGTATGGTGAAATTTTGTTACTCTAAAAGTACGGCGTGGTCTCTCAGGCCGCTTAATGGGAACACGAATAAAAAACCCAATTGACTTGTACAATACTGTTTCTGTACTTAACTTTATGTACAGGACTATTATAATAAATGTTAATCCATAGAAAAATATCTAGTGATAATACTACCGCCCGAAACTAAACTCAATTTCAGTAGCATCTGTAATTAAACCCCAAATTGCAAGTTAAATCGAAATGAGTGCCGGTCTGTGAGACCGGCGATACCAGTTACGGGTTAAGAAAACAAGAAAATTTATTTGATATGTATTTATTTATTTAATTCCATGTTTCTTCGTGGCACTTATTGGATTTTATATATATATAAATATATATATAAACCTCCTCAAAACATGTTTACCTGAATGAAATTACCCACATTTTGGCGGAAGATTACTGGGAGGATTAGCAGGTATGTATTAAATGCACCGAACAAATGAAGTGAAGTAATATTAATAATGAACTTTACTAGTTATTTATCAAATACTTTAAGGACTAAATGCATATAAATTGGGGTTGGGGGGAAACAGATGTCTGATCGATGTGAGAAAGTTGTATATTAAAACCTGTAGAAGATATTTTAAATTGTGAATTTTTAATTGATGAAAACTACTTGAATATGTAAGGAAGAATTATTACATGAAATCGTGATGTACATTAAAAAGTAATTTCCTTTTCAGAAAGATGAGAAGTGGTGGAAAATCGAACATGTGAAATGTAAGATATTCAAATAATATACATTGTTATTATTAATATCCCTTCAGGAAAGAAAAATTAACGCAGAATGTATCTCATTTTGTAAAGAGAGGATATTTACATTTTTAACCGACTTCAAAGAGGAGGTTATGATTTCGACCTGTATGTATTTGTTGTTCACGCATAACTCTTGCAAATATGAACCGATTTTGATAATTCTTTTTTTGTTTGAAAGCGTACGAGGCCCATGTGGTCCCATTCGAATTTCATTAAAATCTGATAATTAGAACTTTTTTAAAAATAAAAACTTTAAATTTCAAATTCATTTTGAAGCAATCGACCAATTAGAAGTGTTCCTTTTGCATGCCTTTATGTTACACTTACATAGACATACGATCTTTTCACTGTTAAAAGTTTGAAGTTTTTTCTGCATCGTCACTCCACCGCTTTTATGGAATATCTCTATTTTGACCAATGAAAATTCACCATAATGCAATGAAGTAATCATTTTCTATAAAAGCGATATATAGACGATAAAGTAAAAGTTTCAAATTTTTAACAGCATTCAAAATGCAAAATCCTAACTGGACGAGGGCCAGGATTCACATAAATTTTGCGCTGTTTGCGAAACGAGATTTATTAACAAGAAAATTTATTTAAAACATTGAAAAATTTGCTAAAATTCAGGCTTCTGATTCGTTAATCTGGTTTCGCTAACAGCGTAAATTCTTCCTGGATTACGGACAAGTTCTCTTATGCAAGAAACCGGAAATATAGCATCTAGGGGATATAGTGTGGAAATCGGCTATCTCAGGGCGTGTTCAGAGCATTTTGCAAAAGTAACCAATGTTACCGACCGATTGTAGGACAATACGAAAGCATATTGTGGCATCAATGAAAACTATTCTGTTGAATTGTAGCTGACGTCACACTTCGCTTTGATTTTCATTTCGTACTTGTCGACAATCGGTAAGTGGTCGGTAAGTAACTGGTAAGTTGTGCTGAACACGTCCTCTGTAACACTTAAAAAAAGCTCTAAAATGTTCTATTCTTTAAATGTGCAACAATGCTAATGGAATTTAAAGATAAAAGCGACATCTGCCGGACATTTTCTAAAAATGCAAGAATTATAGTTAGTCTAGATAATGTATCACGAAAATGCCGCAGATGTCGCTGTGATCGACACTTTGGAATTCAGTAGCATCGTTGCACATTTAAAGGATACAAATTTTTAGCACTGCTTGCATTGTAAAAAAATTGAACCCTTTTGCTGCATCGTCACTCCATCGCTTTTATAGGAAACGATTACTTCGCTGTATTATGGAGCATTCTCATTGGTCAAAACAAAGAAATTCTATAACAGCGATGGAGTAACGATGCAGCAAAAGGGTCAAATTTTTTACAGTGTCGATAGCAGATTTTCACTCCATGTATTCCAGACTCTCTCCTTCGAACAATGAAATGTTCTCAAAAATGAAGGCTTATAATTGATCAATCTTGTTTTGCTTAACAGCGAATAATCCTTCTGCATCCTAACCACTGTTGCAGAGATGCTAGTTTTTTTTTTTAAGTACGAAATCTTAGCTGGAACAATTCTCGTATCCACCAAAGTGAAAGATCCACATCGATCCAGACATGAGAATTCAATATCGAAAAGCTGAAAATTCATCTCTAAAGAGCCTTACACGTTAAAGCAAGAGTGTCTGTGTATCAGGGTGCTTGTTATGCCGGATTCACAAAGTGCTTAAAGTACATTGCTATGTGCTAGATTTACATTTGGACAAATATAAATAACGAAAAATTTTGATAAGCTTACCATTAAAGTTAAGCTAGTTAACTTCTTTCACCTATAAAACGAACTCTTTCAGGCGACTACCGTCAAGTTCTAGAATAAAAATTCTTAAATTTTCTGTACTTAGGAAAACCGCGTTTATCAAAGAACATTCTTAACTTCAAATATTGCTACTTTCATATAGACGCATGTTGAATCATGGTGTGATTTTGATAATATCTTCCTTTTTAGTTTTTATGACTCAAAAGGGTATTTTAATACATACGAACATTTAGAGTTACTTTGCTATGCATTGAATCATAGAAGCAACTTGACGCTCTCTGATTGTGTACGCGTACTTTAAACTGTAAAAAATCTGACCCTTTTGCTGCATCGTCACTACCCCTCTTTTATAGAATATCTCATTTTTGATCCATGAGAATGCTCCATAATAGGCTGAAGTAATCGTTTTCTATATTAGCGGTGAAGGGACGATGCAGCAAAAGGGTCAAATTTTTAACAGTGCACCCTGTTTAAAATATCTTGAAAAAGTACCTCTATTTTTAAAGACTATCTATTTTCTGACCAATGAAAACGCTCCATAGACGTTTTTAGATCGCTCTCATTAGTCAGAAAATAGATAGTCTTTAAAAACAAAGGCAATTTTTCACAATAATTTTAACGTATACTGATGGATTGTCAGCTTTTCAATGCCCATTTGCGAAGTCTGTAGATTTCAATGTGGACCTTAAGGCACTACGCTAGTGTCAAAAAAAGACCCGGATGTTAGTGTAAAGACTATGGGTGTGTTCTTTTCAAATATCTCGCTCAAATTTTAATATATTTACATGATTTTTTTTGCATAGGATAGCCGAGGATGATCTACAACCGGCCTAGTTTTTACTTCTTCGATTTTGCTTATGTATGTTTTATATAATGATAGTTTCTATTTCAGAACCGTTTAAACCGGTTTTGAAATTTAAAATATTTTTTTTTTTTTAAATCTGAAACCAAAATTGAAAAAGTAAAAACTAGGTCGGTTGTGGAATATCCTCAGCTATCCTATGCAAAAAAGATCATGTAAAAATTTTAAAATTTGAGCGAGATATTCGAAAAGAACGCCCCCATAGACTTCACATTATCATCCGGGTCTTTTTCTGTGCCTACAGTCTGTCTCAAAAGTTTAAGCACTCTGCAAATCTGGTTTAAAATAATTGAAGAAGAAAATATTTTATGCTAATTTACAATAAGTACTCAACATTTAATCAAAATTAAATAGAATAAGAGATTTAGGGTAGTTAAAATAAAATATATATTTATTTTTATTTAGTTTTTCTTTTTTTCTTGAAGAAACGCTGTCTCAAAAGTTTAAGCACTTTATGCAAATTTTTTTAGAAACACGGGATTGGTATTGTGTAATGACGTTTTATGACATCATATTGCACTTTTATACAAGTATAAAAGGTGGAGAAATTATTTCCCAATGTTTTAAACATGGCAAAGGGTAAAGAATTCACAAAATGTGAGATTTTGAAAGATTTTAAATTGAAATATCAAAATAAAACTCTTTCTGCAATTGCAAAAGCTTTAAATTGATCAAAGCTATGTATATATCAAGTACTTTCCAGAAATGATAATTTTAAGCGGAAACCAAGATGTAGACGACCACGTATGACGACTGTTCAGATTGATCGGAAAATACGGAGATTGGTATTTAGACAAAATATGTCCCCATACGGCAAATTAAAAATAATCTCAAAGTACAGATGTCCAAAGACACTGTAAATAGACGTATTAAAGCGTGTGATTACATCATGTAAAAGAAATTGGCTCGCAAACCGTCTGTTAAATTACATCACAAACAGGTAAGAATGAACTGGGCTAAAAAAACACATATCCTACGGGGACAAATGGCTTACTGTTTTATTCAGCAATGAGAAAAAGTGGAACTTAGAAGGCCCTGATGGTTGGAACGCGTATTGGCATGAGTTACGCAAGAACCGAAGGACATTTTTAAGCAGGCAGCAAGGCGATAAATCCATTATGGTTTGGGGGGCATTTGGGACATTTGGCAGTCCCCTCTGGTTTTTCTAAAAGGAAGAGAAGATTTAAAAAAGTTTCAAGAGACGCTAAACCTTCATTTGCTTCCATTCGGTGACATTTTGAAAGGTTTTGAATGAACTTTTCTGCAAGACAATGCCTCAATCCACGTATCCCATTCTACAAAACTTTAGATTTTTCAGAAAAATTATAAAGTACTTGACTAGCCAGCCTTAAGTCCAGACTTAAACCCGATTGAGAATGTCTGGAATATATTAACTCGCCATTTTTAGGCAATAGAAAGCAGTATGACTCTATTGAAGAACTCAAAGACGCTAATGAGAAAGCATGGTATTCTTTGTCTCCAGAAACTTCACAAACACTAATAATTTCGACGAAAGCAAGTTTATTTTAACTTATCCGAAAACATGGATAAAAAAATTGTTAGTGAAAGTTCTGTAAAAATTATTAATATGGTTTTTTTTGACATTGTGCATAAACTTTTGAGACAGTTTTTTTTATAACTTTTTTTAATTGTATTTTTTAAAATTATCTAATTTATTTTTTTCTATTTTTGATATCGTTTATTTAAATAATATTGCGAAATATATAAATAAAAAAATGTTATTAATTCTTACTTTTTATAATTATCTGAAAATCGATATTTTATGCTTGTGCTTAAACTTTTGAGACAGACTATAGTGTGCGGCCTTAAAGTTTGCTGGATGCGATAAATTTCCGAAATGTTAAAGCTTAAATGGACAAGTTCTCGCATCCACTAAAGCGGAAATAGGCATCGATACCAATCGACATCCTTAAGTTGTTGAAAAGATGAAAATCCTTTAGTACATATTTTGCTCCGGAGGAAAAAATTATCTCTTACATATCAATGCAAAATAAAGTGCATAGATATGTGTAGCAAAATTATCTTTAGATTCAGATTTGGTTACCGGATTACACACCAGAATGATTTCAGATTTTGTTCATGTAGGATTCCTGGATGTGAATAAGACGACACATGGAGCACAGTATACAATTGATTGAAAAGATTCTGGACAAAAATGAGTCATCAAGGGGGTCCTTGTGGTCGAGTGGTTAAGACACCACGCTGCTAATCTCTTGAGAGCGTAGGAGATTGTGGGTTCGAATCCCACTGGCTACATTGCACACACTCTTTATGTGTAGCTCCCGGTTGTACTTTTCTTGTGTCGTAATATTTCCTTGTGCTATCTTGTCCTTGTATGCCCACGAATTTGTAAAATAATATGGATTATGTATTTATGTCTGTGTAGAAATAAAGGATCATTCGGCGTACAATCGAACTCTACCAGGAAATCATCATCAAATTTTATAATAGAAAATGCCTAGCATTGCGATACATTGTTAAAATTTAACTTTTGCTGCATCGTCACTCCATCCCTTTTATGGAATATCTCATACATACATTGTAAAAAATTTTACCCTTTTGCTGCATCGTCACTCCCCGCTTTTATAAAATATTTGTCTTTTGACCCATGAGAATGCTCCTTGATAGGCTGAAATAATCGTTTTCCATAAAAGCGGTGGAGTGAGTTTCAGATTTTTAACAGTTTAGTTGGGACAAAAGCGTCCGTGAAAAAAGTATTTGGGCATCGAATGCTGTCACTCTCTTATAGATGCAGCCAAGTACAGGTTATGATTTTCGGATTCCTCGTCGAATCATTTCCGATGCCTTTACTGCATTTATAGGAATTAGATTGTTGTAGTTTATCTATTGAATCATAGAGCGATTTTTGTTAAAATCTTTCTTTTTGCTTTTTCTGACTGAAGGGGAAGTACTTTTGACTACACTAGAAAAGCATTTTACTATCATTGATACATGGAGTCATTTTGCTGTTTACTCATATATGGAAGCGCTTTGCCGCGCGTTTATGTGTAAGGACACTTTATTTGAGGCATTGTCACCTTTCGATAACCACTCCCGATGTCCGTACGATTAGATGTTGACTTTAAGATTTCATGAATGCGGTAACTTTTCGCCGTGCCAGATCTGAAGAAGTTACCACATCCAGAAAACCTAAAGATTCACAAAGATACTAACCGATATTGTAAGTGTCTTTTGAAAAGTTGACAATCAAACAGTGACAAGTAAAGCGAATACATCAGAACTCGGCTAAGTTCGTTCATTAGTAATGCGTTGCAAAGGGCCATCATATGTCAGTACACATAATTATGTATCACGGTATAAATAACTAAAAAGTAGGAAATAAATTTAACTTTTTCAAAAAAATGTATAACCGACTCCAAAAAAAAGCGCTGAAAAGAAATTAAATAATTCTATAAAATTCTCTAATGACAAATCGTTATCCAATAACCACACATTGACTATCATGTACCGGTATAAAACGGTTAAATTTTTTAATATATAGAATTTAATATCCACCAAACATAGGTTTTCCAGAGAATATTTTTTACAAGAGATTAATTTACATATTTTTGATTTAATTTTTGAATATATACATATAAAAAGTAAGGAATTACTTTTTGAAGTTGGTGCCAAACTATCTTAAGTATAGTAAGAATTGTGGATATATCATGTCTAGTACCATAAATAAAACGGGGAAATCATTATCGATTATGATTGTTTGGCACCAATTTCAAAAAGTAATTCCTTACTTTTTATATGTATATATTCAAAAATTAAATCAAAAATATGTAAATTAATCTATTGTAAAAAATATTCTCTGGAAAACCTATGTTTGGTGGATATTAAATTCTATATATTAAATTTAACCGTTTTATACCGGTACATGATAGTCAATGTGTGGTTATTGGATAACGATTTGTCATTAGAGAATTTTATAGAATTATTTAATTTCTTTTTTGGAGTCGGTTATACATTTTTTTGAAAAAGTTAAATTTATTTTTTAATTTAGAGTAAATTAAAATTGTTATAACTCAAAATATTATTTGTCGCGTTGAATTTTTTTCTTTTGATTAAATGAAAATGTCTAATTTTCAATTTTGATTCAGCATTTTAAATAATATATATATTTTTTTAAATAGAAGTATTTAAAGTAGCAATATAAAAAAGAGATGCAATTTTTGTAAACAAACCATATTTTTAAAAGTAAATTTTCTGAGCTGAAAACTTCTTTTGGCTTTTTTTTTGAGATGTTAAAAAACTATTGAACTCGCGGGACTATTACCGTAACCGACGGTTATTGACGGTTGCTAACAGTTTAAAAATGAGAAATACTGAAATAAAAACATTTGTTGAAAAAAAGTGCATTTAGTTTTAAACAAAGATGGACTCCTAACGTTTAAATGCTATTTAAAACTTTCAAGGTGATTAACTCCGTCCTGTATAGTTTCAATTTCAGATTTTGTTTAAGTTTTGCCATTCTCAATTTTTTTAATTACTGTTTAAATGCGTTAGTTGATTTAAACCTCATTTTTTATCACGTCAATTTCAAATTTTTCCATTGTGCAGTGACTCAAGGACAGACATTTCGTAAAAACATGTTTTTCGGTATCTCTGAGCCTTAAAACGTGTGAATCCGTCGAAAACCGGAATTCAAAATTTTCATGAATCCAATACTTTCTTCTTGTAAAGATAGAAGAAAGTAAAAATAGGTTTAAAACCATCATAAATTTTGAAGCTGAATAGTAAAAAATAGATTTTTGAAAATATTTCTATGTAATTTATTAAAATATATTTCCAATGATTCCGTTAATAGAAATGTCATTATCGCTATTACTATTTTTGTTAAACTTAATGCCTGCGGCAATAAGTTTTTAAGACACTTTTAATGAGAATTTAATTAATATCACTTAATTTAATAAGACTTTTAATAAGTGTTTAATAAGACGGTCCGGCCAATGAGTCGTGCCAGTTACGAGGTTGGCGCCAATCTCGAGATATTGCAGACATCTAGCATACTCCAAGGAATTTTAAAGTAAAACTCTATACGTTTTTATTTTATATCTAAAAGTTAAAGTATTGTCTTGGATCGACATTTAACAATGCGTAAATTTATGGTCGATCCCTAAATTGTACTGCAAATGAACTGATATCGCTGCGCTCAGAGGTATGCATGAGTGGTGTAAGTCACGAATTTTGGAAAATTTTGGATTTTAATATCTTTCAGGGATTTGTAGATATCGAAATGAATTTTTTTTTTTTTTTTTTTTTTTTTTTTTTTTTTTTTTTTTTTTTTCAATTCAGGAATGGATTAGGAAATTTTTTCAAATTGGAAGTTTTATCCTCTGGGGGCCGTATAAAAATTTAATTTTCGTATTTTTTAAAATAGACCCCCATGGAGTTGCAACTTATCTTATCGAAAAATTCCCCTTTTTTATGAAACTTTGCAATTGGAAGTATGGGTCTAGGGGCAATATTTAAGGAGATAGCCTATTGTTTCGATATTTATGACTCACTCTGTAGATAGATTGTTGTTACAAAAAATCTTTTAAATAACAAGTATTTTTTATAAGATTATATAACACTAAGGGGATGGTCTACGTTCAAATTAAGAATTTATCTTTCTATTTAAAACTTCTATAAATCATTAACGAAGTACATATAACATGTTTTAAAATAAAATAAGTATTTTTTTTTTTTTTTTTTTGCTGTAAATAAACTTAGTAAATATTGCATGAGATATCTATATTAAGAAATGATGCAAAGCCAACGATTATTTTATTTTGGCTCAGCTTTTTAAAACATGTATAACATGTTTTAAAATAAAATAAGTATTTTTTTTTTTTTTTTTTTTGCTGTAAATAAACTTAGTAAATAATGCATGAGATATCTATATTAAGAAATGATGCAAAGCCAACGATTATTTTATTTTGGCTCAGCTTTTTAAAATGTACAAATCTGTACATTTTCTTGATATGCATCAAATACTACTAAAGTACTCAAATACAATTTTTTTACGCATGTTGTGCAAGATTTTTCGATTTTTTTCTTTTGTACTGAATTTAGTGATCTATAACTTCAATAAATAATCCTTGTTTCACGAACGGATGCCCATTTATCTGAAAAATAAAATCATTCACCTGTTGCAATATTATGGTAGTGATTGCAGATAAATTGTTTAGCCTGGGGCATTTTAACTATTGGTTATGTATCTGTACAGTACAGTGATCTGTACAGTATTATGGAGATATTTTAAAGTTACGTAAAATTAAACTAGATTAGTTTACATTGATAGAGTTGTTGATATTACTAGAATTTGTTATTATTCAATTTCATTAGGTTGAAATCAATCTCGGGCTGATTTAATAATTGACTTGATTGATAATTTACGAAAGGAAAATTAAAATCAATCAGAGAGAATTACAGTATTTTATCTTTACGTTTTTTTTCATTTTCAAAGTCTACCCCTTAAAAGGGATTATTGTTGACATCAGCGACCAATAATACTCTGTCTGTGGTTTTCTCCAAGACAACACTCAATCATTCAGAGAAATAAAGGCTAAAAATTTATTGCATAAAACATTAGAGGATTAGCTTATTCTGAATACATTTATTTTGCTCTATCTTTGTTTTATAGTACGAATAAATAAATGGAAATGGCTCAGATCTTACTTTATTCAAATATGAAGGCATCAATGTTTCGTGGATATGGACTGCTATAATGGAAATGAAAGAAGTATTTATGATTATCTTACCAATGTTTTTTTCTGAAACTGTAAACTGAAGTTTTTCGGAAGATATCTTTATGCAACTTAACCTGCTGCCAATAGTTGTGACAAGCTTTAAAATTGTTGATGCTTCTTTCGTTTGTCGGGTCTAAACGAAAATTATCAAAAGAAAGAAATTAAAATCGAGGGGGTTTAAAAAAGATATTGAATTAAACAATATTTTTATAACTTTAACGAACGAAAACGTTCGTTCCATAGATGATAAAGACTTTTAATTATTTGTTTTGTTAAATGAAAAAAAAATTGTTTATTTAAATTTAAATTATGTCGTTCTGACACAATTGTATTAAAACGTCGCATTAAAAAAAGAGTCAAATTTCACTTCTGATTTTAAGAGAGGTTTCTCAATATAAATATAAAAAAATAATGAAATTCGTATTTATAAGAGGAAAAAATAGAAAGAAATTCTTTTTGGATATTCTTTTTAAAACTTTATTAAAAAGTCCTCAAACAAGAAAAGTTGACCAAAGATTTAAACTCGCATTTATTTTTAAAGATTAAGCAATTTTTATTCATCTAATAATAATAATAAAAAAAAAACAAGATCTTTCATTAATGCTTGATTTCACTATTTTTAGTTTGTCTAAATTACTTATAATAGCTACATAGCCATAAAATTGTTTTGATAGAGTTAGACCTCGCTATGTCGACACCCGGTTTTCACGTCACTCCACTTATCACGTCACTCCACTTATCACGTCAGTTTTTCAAAGTCCCGAATTTTCGTATTCGATTTTAATGAAAATAAACTCCAGATTTTACGTCGTAATTTTCAACTTCCGGTTTAGGAAAATTGTCCATTTTTTATAATCCATCTTATAAGCACGAAAATTAAGCGGTAAGAAATGTCTTAGTCAAATTTTTCACAAAAGTATCAAAAATACCTATTGACATAGAAACTTTATTTCAATCGTTTATCTGAATAAATATCCCACGCACTATATCAATGACAGAATCACTGAACGAGAAATTTCTTCATGCGTGTTCTCTATCATCCAAATCACGATTACTCACCCGTTCTGTTTCACACTATTCATTTAGGGAATGTTAAACATTTCATTTCCTCACTTTATTCGTAGTGTTCTGAACTTTTTACAACAAAGGGGCTAGAAAGTCTGTTCATAACTGTTCCAAACATGCTGTTTTCATTCACGTTTATCAGATATCAAGTGTACAGAAGGTAATGAAGAAGACATCCCTTTTCCAAAATTGTTCAAAGTTAGTTTGTTAGATAGTGAAATAGATATAACGGGGATGTACATCGATTTTGATAACGATGTCACCACATCACCGGATGCGTTGATTTCTGAAAGTGTAAAAGAGTAAAAGGGATAAATTTCTTTAGACTCAGCCATCGAAAATGATATTGGAGCTAAAGCAAAGCAAGCCTCCAACTAAAGCATTGCATTGCATTGAAATGACCAGGAATTATCTAATATCCATTTCTGAAGTAACCGAAATTATTCAATATTCATTGTATAATATAGAAATAGAAGTATAGGAAACACACCTAGGGATACACTGATAAAAATTTGCTGCATTTTGCTGCAACGCACTCCCCTGCTTGTATAGAAAACGGTAACTTGGCCGTGAAATGGAGCTTGCTCATTGGTTGGAATAGAGATATTATATACAAGCGGTGGAGTGCGTGCAGCAAAATGCAGAAAATTTTTATCAGTGTACGAGAACCTTAATTCATCGGTATTTCATGTAACAATACAAAAGTAAGCCCCCAGAAATCTGATTATTATTTTTTTCATTTCATTTTTGTATTTATTTTGTTTAATAATAATGTTTTGGTGCTTAAAAATGCAAGAAAAATTGAGAATTTAAAATTGTCTTAAAGTAATTAAAAATACAGAATTTTTATAATACAGAATTTATATTTTTCTCCAACTCCGGTTACACGACACTCCGCTTATGACGACACTTTTTCTGTTCATGAGTGTGTCGGGATAACGAGGTTCGACTGTATTTATAAAAAAGGTTCTTTATATGGATTTAATTCGGAAATAATTTTAAATATACATGGATATTAAAAACCAATAATTAGCTGTTAATGATAAATACATAAATTTTAAAATCGGAAATAAAGTAAAACTGTTTTGTACATTACCATTTTGTACTTATATGGTAAAGTATTTCAACGTGCCGAAAATTGATAGAGTATGTTAGTTAAGCATATGGTATATAGTTACTGCATCCTAGCAAAATACAGGTATGAAAAGGTAAGGCAGATGTGCCTGTAATGAATTTCTTTAAAAATTGTTTTTTAATTAATAGTTATAACAATTATATCCCAATTTTTTGAATATTATATTAATAAATCAACAACATTTAATCGTTTTAGTAGTATCATTTCTTAATATGAATCAAAATTAATTGTAAATAACAGAAATATATCAGAATACTTAAAATGCCAGTTATGGAAAACTTTTGTTCTAGTAATGGATACTCCATAAGAATTAATAATTATTTTGTAATTGCTTTTATGATTATTTTTAGAGCCAGAATTTTATGAGAGTATACTAATGAAACAAAATAGTTATTTTCAAATAAATTTAACAATTAGAATACAAATAATTAATAAAATATACGTGATAATTATTAACTTTGCATCAATTATTGTAATTAATAGAAGATGGATATTTTAATTATATCAGATGGGTAGTTTAAAATACGAAATATCAGGCAATTACATCTATCAAATTATTGAAACAGTGGCGAATTTAAAAGGTAATAATAAAAAAAACGTTCTTTAGTAATATTCGTGTATAGTTCAATTTCACAAATTTTCACTATTAAACTTCCAAAGACTACTTGTTACATTATTCGTAATAATTAATGTAACAAATATGAAAGAAATGATGGATATTTTAATTGATAAATAAAATAATTACAAAATAAAACTGTAGAACTGATGTTTAACGCCACTGAACTGTAGATTTACTGGTCTCGTGATTATTATACCATACATTTATATTAATTTTTTTAAGTCAAAGATGAATAAGCAAACATTTAAGACAGAAAATAGATTTTTAACAACTTCCGCAACTTAATTGTTTTTATTTAAATTGAGAGGGAAAGAGCCCTATGAGCCCCTCTTTGACAAGTGCGCTTAAACAATATTTTCTGCTTCTTACTGGTTTGATTGTCATATTATAAAATATGGAAGGCAGAGTTTAATACATTAAAGAGAAAAGCATTGAAATTTTATTAATCACATAGATTATTTTAAAAGCAGCTATTTTTAAATGTTTTGGTGTAATTACATTTTGGTCATGTAATTTAAAAAAATTAATTTCGATTATTTAGGTTTTCGGTTAAGCCAAAATATTTTATGCACTATAAACATTATTGAAATTGCATTTTTAGCATTGTTTACGCGGAGTGTCCATTACTGAAGATGAATAATTAAGCATCGAAATAGTGGACACTCATCTTAAAGCCTTCAAAATAGGTAAAATTTTATATATGGTTATTAGTATAAAATATTCAAAGATTTCTATTACTACCAAAAGCTGTACAGCTACCTGTGAGCTGTAAATTTCGCGGGAAAATAAAGACTACATAAATTTATTAAATGAAGCCAGCTCTTAGCATGTTCATTAAGATTTTCACTGAAAAACAATGGAACTTCGGAACATAATTTTTTACTGGTTTCATGAAGAGTGTCAACAATAATGCAAAATTATAAAATATGCATAAGGGAATTATGAACAAAATAATGAAAGCTATTTATTTTATTGTTAACTTTTTTATAAACCAGAAACTTTGAAGGGTGTCCTTTACTGACACATCTACCCTATATGGTAATCGGTTATAACGTAAATAATGCTATAAATTCTGAAACAATTTAGAGAGATAGATCCTTACGTAATATATTGTACTATCTTGTGTCAAATAGCATTAAAGATTTTGTTAGTAGTAATTTTCACAATTTTGAATTCTATAAATTTTGCAATATGAATCCTACGTATACATAATTTTATTCAAAATTAGACTGTTTGGTGGCAATATTTCAATATGTCAAGACTTAAATTTTCTTGACTTTTCCTCCTCTTAAATTCGTCTTTTGAGCGGATTCTTTAAGAGGTAATAAATGGCCTCATTGATAAATTTATTTCTAAAAGAACAGCGTAAGTCGATGTTTTCATTCATTTTAAGACTATTTATCCGTATATTTAGCTAGAACTCTTATAAGTAATAGGTAGAAGACAGGACCGTTGTAAAATATATTTCTGTATTTTAAAACCATCTACAACTAGAAATGCAAGTTCAAACAAACATCTGAAAAAGTAAAATCTGTGAACATAAAAAATTGTCGCATTCTGTGAGCCTTTAGAACACAACAAATGTGTACACAGAAATCGAACATTTTTTTAATCACAGTGTTAATTGATTATTAATTATTTAATTATTTAATTATTTAATGTTATTTATATGAATATTATTTAATGTTAATTGGATTTCGCACGTAAAATGTTTTATTTCATTATTAGAAATGCGATTAGCAGATTTTATTAGAAATAGTTACCCTTTGTAGAAAAAAATTGTAAAAAATCAATAAGGTTTTAAAATATTCAAAGCCTTATTGTGAAACGTACTTCATTTAATCCTTCCCAGGCATCTTTTATATCTTCTCTCAGAATATTGCTTATCGACGAAATCATAGTCTTGGAAAAATTATAATAAGTCGGTATTTCTTCACTTTCTGTTGTTTCAAATTCTTCTTCGCCTTTTTGCTCCGTATAAAGCAGAAAAAGTTTGGCTGTTACATTGATTAAAGCGATAATATCACCATGAGACATAGTATTATGCTTCGTTTCTCTTGCGAGTCGAGACGATATTTCTACTGCATCATCACGTTTCTTGATCTAAAAAGGAAATTAAAAATAAAGTTATATAAAATCCAGTAACTGGAAGAGATTGTATGCATTATTTTTTTTCTTCTTAGCAGAACTTAAAATAATTGCAAATTTTGGCATTGTCAGGATGAGATTTATTAAAGCTATTAATTTATTAAAACATCATATTAAATTTAACATTGAAATTTTATAATGAATCAATATTTCTTCTTTTTTATTGCATATTTTAATTTTTTATAAATAACAGCATAAATAGAAAGCTTGTGATTTTATTTTTTCGCAACCTGTTATATCATTTCCTTTTTTTATTGACAGTAACTCTAAAACATTTTATTGAAAGTTACTTAAAAAGAAATGTAAAAAATCCGCAATAAATTTTTTTGTGTCTGAATAAATATGCTAGATTGAATTTCCTTTTTAGTTCTAAAGTAAATTACGTAAATTTGTAAGCTTCTTTTAACTGAAACTTAAACTTTAAAACATGTAGCGTAAAATTTCTAGTCTGAATAAGTATATTAGATTCAAATTCTTTTTCTCTTTAGTAATACATATCACCTAAGTTTGATGTTTGAAACTTAATCTGGAAATATTTACAATATAATGTATTGACTAAATAAGTATGCGATATAGGAATTTCTTGTTTTTCTAAATACAAATTAAAATAAAATGTGCAAAGAGAATTTTGTAGCACTTTCAACATAATTTTTATGAAATTATTTTGTTATCCAACTAACAAATAATAAAGCATGTCTTGTTAGTTATTATTAAAGCTTATTAGTCTTCATCATTTTAATTGCTCCACCAGTAAAAGTATTTTTTTTTAAATCTGAAACAAGTAACTTCAATTTCATTTAACTCAAGTTTTTATATCCAAAATTGTTTTGTTGTGTACTTTTTGAATCAAAAAGAAACATGGCAAATTCCCAATAAAGACTTTTACGAATTCTACAATTATAGTTGGTTTCTATAGGAGAACCTGCATTTATTTTATTTAGCTGATATTTTAAGTCTTGTTTTTTGATTGACATTGTTATAGAACTTACAGAGTCTTCTATATGTTCAATCCATTCATGTTTACATTCTTCTATGTGTGGTTTTTTGGGCCAAAATGTTAAAGTCTTCTCGTTGCACTGCCATTTTGCAGTTCCTAAAAGTAAGCAAATTCTCTTAGTTAGTAATAGTGCTTAAATATTATCTAAATAAAATAAATAGTTGCTAATGCAACTTTATACTGAATGAATTAAAAAAATTACCAGTGAAGAAGGGATACAGTGATACACTGGGGCACATTAGATAAAATTACCGCTCTTAAAAATATTTAATCGAAAAAGCCAGCCAAAATTTGAAATTAATAATTATAACTAATCAGAAATGAAACATATTTTTTACATTAATTTTGTTATTTCTTACTTTAATAGCCTTTAAATCTCCTGAAAGCTATCTTAGTAGTGATTATTCACTCAGCATCGTGCGGAAGGGGGGGGGGGAGGCGGTCGCACCGGGCGCATAAGTTTAGGGGGCGTCAAATTTATACTAACAACATCATTTTTTTTTGGGGGGGGGTAGTGTCAATTTGGGGGAGGGGGAATGCGTCAAATTGAAATTTTGCCCCGGAAGCAATTTTCTCTTTGCACGTCCCTGTATTCACTAAGTGTGTACACTGGAAACTTTTTTTTATTGGCGCGTTCCAATCAACGGTATTTTGTAATTCAATTTTAAATGCTTTGTGTGGTTTGGAGAGCAGTTATTTGCAATATAATTAAAAATGTTTAATGCATTTTAAAATTGAGAAAAACATAAGTTCATTGAGTCACCAGTTTTTTAATAGATGAAATTATAATGCATTTTTCTCATTGATTTTCAAAGTCTAAGTTGAACATAATCAATTTAATCAGTGTTTACTGTATTAGAGTTAGAAAACATAAAATATATCCCTGAAGTAGCATAAATTAATGTTAGATTTATACTTAGCGTTTTCATAAAAAAGGGACAAAATTTAACTTTTGAAATATTAAATTATAGCAAAGAATTTTTGCATCGGTAACAAAGCACGCTGTCAAAAGTATTTCTCTCAAAGCTGAACCTGAATTCTTGTTTATAACTTTAACAATAATGAATTTCTTTTAAAGATGTTATTCTATAATTAAGTTATTTTAATTTAAATTATCATTAGTAGCGTCCACATAGCGATGAATTAGGTTCTCCATATTTCGGAATGTAGATAGATTCCATATAGTGTAATTGAAATAGCATTTGTGCACTTTCATATCTTTACGCAAATCGTATTTCGCAAAAATAAGGTAAAGCTCTTGAAATTATTATTTTTTCTTTAAAACTCCGAATGAATATTCGTATCCAGCAAGAAATATTTACTTTATATTCTTGGCCAAAAAAATGGATTTCGGCACGGCTATCTTAGATAAAACATGATAGAATATCTTCATTTACTCAGTTATATAAGTTTATTTATTCAGTTATAACATCTTTTTTAATTTTAGCATATGTATAATCTGAATAAAAATGGCCAGGTCTCCATAATCAAGACAAAATGTAATCAATTTTGTTCCTAAAATACATTTTCTTATTAAGAGATTCAGATATTATAAAGGTTTTGTAATGTTAAAGAAATTAAAAATGTTACAGTTGATTTATACGAGGGCAATTGGGAAAGTAACCTCCGTTTATGAATTAAAAAAAAACTAATGAAAAGAAACATGTTTTATTACTTACGTATGAAAGACACGTTCTTCAGCTATTTCTCAACATAATTGCCGTATTAATTAAAACAATTATCATAACGGTAAATCAGCTTTGAAATTCCATCGTCACAGACTTCTGCCGCCGGCCTATTCAACTGCGATTATTTTTAAATTCAACTCGCACCACTCCCTACTATTCAGATTTTGAGCTCAAAACTTAAGTCTAAGCTTCCGAAAACATTTAATGAGATGCAAAAAATAACGGCAAAATATAGTTGTTCGTTACTCCAAAGTCTAAAGCGCCCTCTATCGACATTTTTTGAAATTTATCTTTATAATTTATTTTTAAGAAAATACCGACATAAAGAATAGTTTTAGTGAAAATCGCAAATCAATGAACCAATTTTTCCGTTTTTTATAATCATTTGAAATTTGAACCCCCTGAGCACAGTTCAGTTTGTGCTACTTAACCACTCCCTCTTTCAGATTTTGAGCTCAAAATTTAAGTTTGAGTCTAAGCTTACGAAAACATTTAATGAGATGCAAAAAATACCGGCAAAAAATAGTTGTTCGTTACTCCAAAGTCTAAAGCGCCCTCTATCGGTATTTTTTGAAATTTATGTTTATAATTTAATTTCAAGAAAATGCCGACATAAAGAATAATTTTAGTGAAAACCGCAAATCAATCGACCGATTTTTCCGTTTTTTATATTTATTTGAAATTTTGGTCCCTAAACTTTAATGGCGGCTATCTCCTTTGGAAAACGTTTGGGACCCTTGGTCTCCTATTTTATATTGTTTGTCTTGATGTGTACTATCACAACTCTTTTATTGTAAAAAAAATTTGGAAGCACCCTGTGTATATGATTTATATAAAATATTTTTAGAGAAGTTTTAAAAGTTTTTTACAGAATGCTAAATGCGGCTAATGTTAAGCCATTTTATAATTACAGCCATTTTAATTAATTTAAATCATGTAGAGGAAAAAAAGACCAGATTGACTTTCATGAAAAACTTGCCGTTTAATCTGATAAAGCCTTCACTAATTAGGCGGTATGGGATTCCACATCTTTGAAGAAACATTAAAACTGCAATAGCTCAACTTCTGAACTACGAAACATCTGCTGTTAATTATTGTGAAGTTATACTAATACCAAAAATAAGATGTTCATATTATTGTTACTCATTAGCTCTTAAAACAACAATAATGTGTCCGCAGTGTGAAAAACCTATGTGTAAAAGACATCGATGCCCTATGTGCTTAGAGTGTTGCAACAAAAAATCTACTTTAAATATATTTTTTGTATTTATTTGTAATTTCGTGCTTGAAAATAAAGATTACAATGAATAATAGATCTCTGATTTCAATAAAAACTCGTCCTGTACCTACTTTTTAGTATACGCCACTTCAATGCATTCAAGTATTAAAATAACTATACTTTTTGAAGCGAATCAAGAAACGGATTTCACCATCTTTTAAACTGCTTTGTAAGCTTTCCAAAACATTAATTTTCTATATTCTAGTCCATTAGAATCAAGGATACGACACGAAAACGAAAAAAACCTAAAAAATATCTCTTTTCAGCTTTGATGGTATTTTTATCTATTTCACTTGACATCATTTAACATAACATTTTATGCAGAATTGTTTGAGCTTTAATTTAAAAGAAAAAAAAATTCTCTAACTTTACTAGGGACCAAGATATTTGAAAATGAATTGTGTTGGGTACTTTTCACCCTCAATGCCTAAAGAGGTATACCGTTTAGATGTGTGCTTGTCAGGGGTTAAAATACAAGGTTGTTCTTCTTCTTTTTGTGTTCTTCCTTAAACATTATATTTAACCAATTTAGGTAATTATTTTTTAAAATTAATGCAGTTTTTTTGTAGATATGGTGCTCACGCTAGCTATTTTTAAAAATATTCTTATTTTTATATTTTAGTTTTAATTTAAAAAGATTTTCCTGATATTTCTTCGCAAGAGTGATAATTGAGTTCATTACAGAGAAAAATGAAACATTGTGAGTTAAAATGTCTTTACTGATGCCATTCCCTAATTACAATAAAAAACACATAAATTTATTTTAATGAGAAACAGAGTATCGCGTTAATTGTTAACTTGAATCTCGTACAATTATTTTCATTCTGCTGATACCGTGTTTGAGATGATAATCTGAGAGAGAGATGAAATGCTTAATTGAGGGAAAATGACATTAGAATAAACAGTAAATAAGTATTGCCTTTGATAAAATTAAATAATCGACTACAAATGCGTATAAAAGAATAAATTTCTGGGTTTTGCAGGTATTGAGCTTAGAACCTCAAGTAAAGAGTGCGAAAGTCCAGATACAAAATTGTTGCTCCGAACTATATTTATTAATGCTTTATTGGACGTTAAAATAATTTTAAAATAGTTAATATGATTATGAAAAGTACACATGAAAATTTTGAGACAGTGAAATATATGTTATATTTAGAACTGATTGAAGTAAAATTATATTTGTGTCAAATGGCTACAATGTATGATGATTTTACATTCAGTAATATTAAAGATCAAAATGCCAGGTGAGAATGCCAAAATTACTAATCTTTAATACGTGGTACTGATTATTTACAGGAATGAAGTTTAATTTTTCAATTGAAAAGGTAAAATTATGGAAACAGTAGTTTGGTAATTCTAGTTAAAAAAATGTTTTAAGGTTTGGCAGGTAGGACAGTTGTAAGGTTTGAAGGTATGACAAACACTGTAACATTTATACACTCACTTCCGAAAGTTAAGCACGAAGATGTAAAATGCAAAAAAATCAACAAATACTGCTTTGATTGGCACAAAATTCGGCAGGAAAGTAGGATATATATTTATGCATAAAACAAAATCAATAATTATATACAGATATGAAAACAATATTAAATTTTTATAAGTTATCGGATAATGACATACTGGAGACTTAAACAGAATTATGTATAAAGTGAAAATAAACAGCATAAAATAAAAAAAGACATTAATAGGGTATGTGACCCCCCCTCATTTGTATACAAAGTTTACACCTTGTGACCATGCTTTCAATTAGGTGGTCAACCACCGCAGAATTGAGCAATCGCCATTCTTCTTGTAGAGCGTTTCCAGCTCAATAAGAGTGGCTGGAGATGGGAAACGTAAACATACAGCACGGCCGAGAGCATCCCAAAGATTTTCAGTGGGATTAAGGTCAGGAATATGCTGGCCACGCCATACGCGCAATCCCTTCACTCTCAAGGTAGACATCGATGATGCCAGCTCTATGGGGACGTGCGTTATCGTCCATTAAAACAAATGTAGGGCCAACTGCTGCAGCGTACAATCTCACAATGGGTTCTAGGACGTCATCTCGATACCGGATAGCCGTTACAGAACCCTGTTTAAAGATGTGCAGGTCGGTGCGGTATCCTAATGAAATTTCTGCCCACACCATAATGCTTCCGCCTCGGAATGCGTGATGTTCAGTGATGTTTTAGGGCTGATTGCGTATTCCTTGTTCACGCCATATCCTTATACGCTTGTAATCTGGCTGCAGAGCAAATCTTGACTCACCAGTAAACATGACATTGCCCCAGTCAGACACAGTCCAATTGACATGTTCCCGGCACTACTTTAATCGTGTCCCTCTTGATTGGACGGATAGAGGAACACAAACTCGAGGTACCCGGGCGTACAGTCCACTCATATGTAATCTTCGGCGTACAGTAGTTGCAGATATTGCCTTACCAATGGAAGCTGTAAGCATAGATGTCACACATGTGGAGGTCCCTCTGCGATTCCGCTTGGCTACAATAGCAATGTATCGATCTTCCGCGGGGTTTGTAACCCTTGAGTGACCGACTACAGGCCTTCGGACAACTGTCTGTGTGGTTTGTAATTGTTTCCATAAGCGTGAAATTAGAGAATGATGAACGCCGAAGAAAAGAGCAACATCTGTGATCCACTGTCCTGCTTCAATGCGCCCCACAGCACGCCAGCGCTCAGAATCTTCCTTTCGTCTTCTGGAAGTCATAGAAGCACGTATGTATTCAAAACAAATCGTACGAAAGTTTTAAACACCTTCTATCAGCACTTACAATCAACTTCTGTAACCCTTCGTAAAGCTGGCTTCTTATAAGACTGCCCTTTTTGCATATTTCTTGACACGAAAGCGCGATTAGCTGTTACCTAATATATTTGCATACTTCCATCTACCTCTGCAGCGATTTGCATCCTCTTCAATTCTGATTGGCTTCAGGAAATTAGCATTTTCCTCTCAGTGCTTAACTTTTGGAAGTGAGTGTATGTATCATAATTATTTTTCAATTTCTTTTATAAATTCAATCTGACAGTCTTTTTAAACATTTTCATCAGTCGAACTCGACGGATTCCGACTCGCATACAAAAAATATTAATCTCATATATAAAACTTAGATTAGGCATAAGCGTACTTATATTATCAAATATTATATTCACTGATTATATTAATAAATGTTATAAAGAATTGTAAAACGTTAATTTTTAATAAGAATTTTAATTAATATTTGTGAGTTTTCGAACATGAATCAAAGTGCTCTGTGTATGCGTTGTGAAAACAGAAAAAACCCCATAACTTCTTAATGAAAATAGATATCGAATCAGTTTAAAGTTTATATTACTTCTAATAAATGGGCCAAAAGTTTATGCATGACAGATTTTTGATAAAGTTAAAAATGGGCTCAAGGGGCGAAAAAAATAGGGGTTTTAAGAGAAAAAAAATCATAACTTTGTCAATTCTCCAGATATCAAATCCTTCTAAATTTTTTATAAATATTCACAAAAGTATCTAAAACTTTTGTATTTGCAAGTTTTTGATAGGATTAATTCTTAGCCGTAAAAAAATTTAAAAACGAAAATAAAAAGGGGTTTGGAAAAAGAAAAAAATCCATAACTTTGTCAATTCTTAAACTATCAAATCCAATTAAATTTATTTTACATCTTCTCAATAATATCTACAACTTTTATACTGACAAGTTTTTCATAGGACCAATTCGTATAGCAAAAATAAATTAAACAAAAATTGGAGAAAAAACCTCTAATCCAAAATTGCTTACATTCTGAACCGTTTTTTTAAATTTATTTTTTACTTTAAACGCATCCAAATGGCAGATCCTCTTATTTAGGAACTATATAATGTGAAACATTGGCCAGTTTTTTGATAAAGACAGAATATATTTCAAAAAAGGCTGCCAAAAAGGGTATTTTGAACAGAATTTCCCGAAGTGACCGTGATAAGAAATTTGGGGAAGTATTCAAATAACAAAAATTGCGTTTTTTCTGACTAATTTTAAAATCTATTTTTACTCTCAAACGCATCCAATTTACAAGTCCTCTTATTTTGGGACTGTATAATGTGACGCATTGGTCAATTTTTTGATAAAGATAGAATATATTTCAAAAAAGGCTGCCTAAAAGGATATTTTGAACAGAATTTCGAGAAGTTATCGTGATTGAAAATTTTAGGAAGCATTCAAATAACAAATTGCGTTTTTTCTGACTCATTTTTAGGTGCGTTCGTAATTATGTAAATACGTAGCACCTATTGTTGTCGCTCAGTCAGTCCGTCTGTCCGTCTGTCCGCATATAACAACGCAAAAACTACCCAACCGAATCGTTTGAAATTTAAAATACATAATTATTACATAATTTTGTCGAGTCTTTTCAAATTTTATGAAAATCGGATGGATAGATCAATTACAGGGACAATCAAAAGGATTCCGTTACATTACGGTCAATGGGGAAAAAAGTTTCGAATGCATTTTAATCGTTTGAAATTTAAAACGTATATTTATTACATAATTTTGTCGAGTAATTTCAAATGTTATGAAAATCGAATGCATAGATCAATTACAGGGACAATCAAAAGTATTCCGTTACATTACGATCAATGGGGAAAAAGTTTTAAATGCATTTTAATCGTTTGAAATTTAAAACGTATAATTATTACATAATTTTGTCGAGTCATTTCAAATGTTATGAAAATCAGATGCATAGCTTAATTACAGGCACAATCAAAAGTACTCCGTTGCATTACGATCAATGCAAAAAAAAGTTTCAAATGCATTTTAATGGTGTTACACTCATTTGAACATAATAGAATTGGCATGAATCTTTGAAGTATGTACTAAAATATACATTCTGTACAATCTGTGATGCAAAGAATATTTATTATTAAATTACAGGGCCACACAAATGTATTCCACTAAATAATGTTATACGGGAAAACATTGTTTGGGGCGTGTTTTAATTATATTAAACTACTTCACATTTTTCGAATAAGATATACCTTAATGAAGTATAATAAAAATTACTCCCTGCACACAGTAAAAAATGAAGACCCAAATTGGGTTGAAAGATTTCTGGGTATAGGTAATTTTCCTGAAATGGTACAGTAAGAATTCCAAAATGGTAGAGTATTGTTCCCAAAATAGATAACCCAAAATGGTTCAAAACAGAGCAGATCTTTATTAACATTAAATTAATCAAAATTTCTGAGGTATAATGTATATACTATCTAATATATTTTAATTATTTTAATGCCATTAAAAATCAGACTTATTTAAAACGATTTTGTGCTACAAACTGAACTTTCCAAATTGGAACAATTCTGTACCCAGAAATCTTTCAACCCAATTTGGGTTTCATTTTTTACTGTGTGCACATTTACAGGAACACAAAGGTTTCGACCACTGCACTGTATCCAAAGTACGCTCTACTATATCAGCAAGATCTGAATATTTTAAAACTTCGTTATCGTACGAACGCACCTCATTTGCTACGCTTCACGTGCAATTTCCAACTTGTTTAATTCAGTTTTGCTCTCAAACGCATCCAATTGACAGGTTCTCTTATATAGGAGGTTGTATTCAAAATTGATTATTTTATAACTTATTTTTAAATTCAATTTTGCTCTCAAACGCATTCAATTGACAGTCTCTTATTATTTAGGAGCTATATAATGTGTCGTATTAGTCGATTTTTTTAAATAAAGTCGGAATTATTTCAAAATATGTTGTCAAAATGGGCATTTAATCCGAATTTAGCTTAAGATGATTCTGATAAAACCAGTCCTTACAGAAAAATGAAATTAAATTTTTTTCAAAAGAGGACAAATAAAGTTGTTAAACTGGGTTTATCTGTAATTAAATTTATTTTTTGTTGTTGAAATGAGCAATCTCCGAAATCTACCTCCTCCTATAGGGAAATCCGACAAGGATTTTTTTTGTATTTGTGAATCTAAATTATTTAATCAGAAAATAAAACCTTGCTTATTAATAAAATTGAGAATTTCTTAAGTCCAGGCTAGCACATTTTCTTGAATTAGGGCTTGAAATCCTTACAGTATTTATATTATTTGTATCCTTACAGTATTACAGTATTTTGCATCTTTTCGTTTTTTGTTTATTATTATTTAACATAAAATATTTTAAACAAAGCAAATAATATGCAGATAATATTACCGTTGTCCATTGAAGCGTAAGTTGCTTGATTTAAAAGACAAATGAGGACCCCAGAAGCCAAGGGGTATAAGTGACAAAATTGAAAAATATAAACTAAATACATACACGACCTAAAAATATGCTTTTTTCATTTCAGGTAAAGAAATATAAGTGATTTTCTTATTATTTGCTGAGTTATAGAGGCAAACCACTTTTTTCGAAAAACAAACATTGATTAATTATACATTTAAAGAAATATGTACTTTATTTTTTAACAGTTATTGAAATAAGAGTTCAAAGACCAGAATGCAACAAGCAGAAATTTCCTATTTCAATCCACTCAATTGTTATTGATGTTCCAATTTAACGTCAATTATCTTTAAATTCAATTTATTCCAAATCGAAATTTTATCACTTATACCCCTTGGCTTCTGGGGTCCTCAAATAACATCTTGTTATCTGCACGTGCTTAAGAAGCAGCAACATAATATGTATCAATGTGCAACACAAGTGGTGCAATTTGATACAAAATCCTATTAAAAAATCAGTTAACTCCTTTTTTAATTAATTAATTTTTGCAAGAATTCTGTGACAAAATTTATTTTAAATAAGCTACTTAGACTGCGGCTGAACACATCCGAAATAGCTATTTTATCGCTATTATCAATTTTCCTCCTTATTTTGGTATGAAAACAAATGTATTAATGTAAAAAAAGTAAAAAACCATATTAATTGTATGTAAACTCTCCCTGTACACCATTGTTACTACTTGTGTTGACTTACCTGTCATTCCTTTCGGGCATTCCCTTTCCACATGTTCTCCTGCTGCTGTTTCCGGCCAGAAAATTCCGCTCTCATTTATTGCTTTGCACATCCGTGGATTTTTTGTCGTTGAAACAGAAGTCCTGTATTATTAAGAAAAGTAGGGAATATTTAGAAGTTCATATGATTAAATTCAAATTAAGTTTAAATATTTTTAGTTATAGGGTTCCTAATACGAACTGGGCGTCTTTAATAGCTAATAAGAAGTAAACAATGACAGCTATTTTAGTTAGTATGGCACGAGAGCAATGTATGAAGTGGGAACCTAGTATCAAGTGTTGAAAATTCGATCTTGGCTAACATTTTGAACGCCCCTGCTTTTCTTGTACAACTGTTGTTTCATAAACTCGAAATTAACAGCTTATAACTGGATAATGCTGCCACCCATGAGCATAGTTGGAAACAGTTTACTACTAATTACTGACCTCTCATATTGGTTTGTTACCTACAAACTGACTTTCTCTCGCATTAATCTACATTTGAATGATATTATGAATGTAATTATATTTCTAATTAAATTTTACATTTTATCTTAAAAAATAAACATATACATTCAGACCTATATTCAAATATATAGTTAAAAAATCTCAAACAATATTGCGGCTATTTTTATATATAGTATCGCGGGCATTGTATGGGTGATTCTACGATAAGAGGTAATTTGTACGGCAATCCGTTTAAAACAGATTTTTTATTCTATATGTTGCTATTTTTTGCAATGAATCGCATCATCTCAATATACTTTATTAAATAAAATCACGATTAAATGGCTAATTAAAACACGTTTTTCTGAAATTTCTTACAAAGTCTTAAAAAGTCTCTACCCTGGCATGTCCCCTTGCTGGTTTCAATTTAACTTTCAAACAATAATATTTTTTCCATCAGATGCTTAACTAAAGTATGTTTGATTGGAATTTAAGTAATTATACTTACGTATTATAAAATAAAAAATAAAATAATTTTGTTAATTTCAAATAATTTTTAAAATTAACTTTTGTCCTGCTTTTTTTTGTGTATCTACCCTGTCAAATTTCGTTCTGCTGAAACAAATATAAATTCAAGCATGGCTATATCGGAAGTAGCGCTTAAGGACATCTATCGGCTTGAAGTTAGCAATACTAAACGCGCAAGCCATTTAAGCGTCGCCATTTTTAGTTGTTGCGACGCGATCGTGCGGTGTAGTGGTTTCGCACGGTGATCGTGTATCTCCCCTGGTAAGTCATAAAACTTATAATATTCATTTAATTCAATTGCATTTACTGCCCTAATTAAACAATACGGTAATAATTAAAGTGAAACACACAATTAACCCAAAAACTCAGTCAGTTAAAAAATTTTAATTTACATGAAAATGTCTCTCCCCTGCCGTATTTCCCCTGGCAAGATAACTGCCAGGGTAGCGAGTCACTGACCAGAAATAGTTATAAAATATGTATAAATTGACTTGCCCTGATATGAAAAAGTAAATAAACGGGAGAAAAATCATAATTTAAAGGTTTTTGACCAAACTCAAACTTTTCTTTTTGGCCGAATCCTCTATGTTTTTGAAACCTCTTATCGTAGAATCACTCGTATACAAAATGAGTTGCTAAGTCCGACCCAACCTAAACTGTGCGTCCGATCATGTTTGAATAAATTCGGGTTAACTTAAATCTCATTGTTATCAGTATCCCTTATTTTGAAACTCAGTATGACAATGACATATTAATTTTTTTATTCATTTCTTTTTTACTATTTCATCTTCTCTGCAAATTATTATTATTATTATTTAAATATATTATATCTTTATAAAAGAAACACATACATGATACGGTGACTATTTTAAAAGTGTAAAGTAGTCAATTTTAATGAAAGTTAAAACCCATAAAATCAAAAGAGATGAAAACAGGTTAGACAGGCTAACAAATGAATTTTCAATTCTGATAATTGTGATAATGGGATCATCTGCAGACCAACAGCGCCTCCCCTCTCTCCCCACAGACACACATAGCCCTAAAAAAAGGAAAATCGGACCACTCTTTCAAATATTATGCCTGAAAATGCGCATAAAAAAAGAAGATGCATACGAATTGTATAATCTGCTCTGTTTAAAAAGAGTATTAAAAAAAATAATTCCTACAAGATAATATTTAAGCAACTTTGTTATATATCATCTTATTTATAGTTTATAAAAGAATAAAGGCTACAAAATCAAATAACTCTGGTTTAAACAACTTTTGCTTATTAATTGCATTATGAATAAAAATTGAAATATTACTTAGATACTACTGTTGTGTGTGTAGATGAAGACGGTATGGCAGATGCAATAGGTCCTATTTTGTGCGACGGAATTCCAGGTGTCTTCTTTTCAGCAACTGAAATAATTAAACCATTATAAAAGACTCTATGTATTGGATGCATTTTCAAGTGAAAATTCAAAGTAAAAGTACATTCTCTTTTTATGACATAACTATTGTTACAATTGCAGTACAAAAAATAAAATAAAATAAAACGAAAATTTTAATATATTTCTTTAATAATCTTCTTCTAAATGAATTCTTCTTACGAAGACCATCTTGTTAATATTGATAATGACGTCTACATATTAAGCCGTTCCATATATGCAAGGGTCGAAGCAAATAGAACAAATTTCATTGTTCTTTCCAGTATATTTTATCAACAATCTTAAGGGAGACCCGTACCCCATTTTCGGTCAAAAATCATCAAAAGTTCGAAATTTTTTTTAATCTCAGAAAACGATAAAATACATATTTGCGAATATCCATGCAAAATTTCAGAACTCGGGGACACTTGGAACAGGTAGAAAATGAGCTTTTTTAATTGTACTCACTATAGAGTTTAAAGGACTAGCGGCCATTTAAAACGTGTTTTCCTGAAAATGACTGTTTTCATATTTTGCCTAAGTTCAAAGTACTAAGGCTCAGTGGTAAAATGATTTAAAAACAAAGTGTTTATGTTTTTAGAATCTTAAAAAAATTTGCAAGAAAAGTAAGGAGAGATATTTTTTTTTTAACTATTTCTGAAAATTTTACATAAATTGGTAAACATGAAAATTATAACGAATTGAAGGAAATTTACCATGCGTATTTTTTTTCTTTTTTTTTAGCCGAGTAAAATAGAAAATTAAAAATATCTCTCCTTAGTTCTTTTCTATATACTATAACACTATTTAAGATATTTTAGTAATACCAAATATTGAAAATTGAATGAGGAGTAGTAATTTTAAAAAGTGTATTTTTCGACAAAAAAATATCATAAAAATCCCCATAAAAAATATACTTTTTAATAAAAAGTGAATTTTTTTGCTAATTATTCTTTACAAAAAGATTCTTAAGTAGTACACCAAAATTCATTACTTTAAAATCAATAATAAAAAGTTGGGGTTTTTTCTTACGGGTCTCCCTTAAAGAAACAATCTTAAAAGAAATGCATAGGAATATATCATGAAGATTATAGATAAAATAGAACAATAAAATTTGTCCTATGTTCTCTGACTCCTGTACATGAGATCATAGAATATACTGAGTCACAATGGTCAGTCTTCTAAAATAAAAAGATTATTTATTGCAAAGTATTTTAGTCCAATAACGTATGCATAAGTCAAAATTTAATCATGATAGTAAAATTTTGAATTTTTACAAAATTTTCTGATTTTTTTTTTGGATCATCATTTGCTTTTAACATGCACTTAAAAGTAAAAAGCTAATAAATTAAACATTTTTTTTAACTATTAAGCTTACTTAACTAGCTAAGTAACTTAGTTAAAATTTTTTGTGCGTTATGACAAAACTCACTCATGTCAGTTATATCGTCGTAGTATTACTTTATCTATAGACATATTCCGGTAGGAAACGGAGGGATTGCGACAATGACGTTCAGAATTTTTTAAAGCTTAACGGAAGAGCTAGTTTTATTGTTATTGAGTTTTAAGGAATTTTTTGCAATATTTTTAGTTAGTTAGTTTACACGAGCTCAGGAAATCAGTTTTTCCCCTTAACTTAATTGTTGTGTAATAGTTTTTGCTCGTTTGCCATGAGATGAATTCCCGTAATTGGTTCTATTCTATTATGTGCCGGGGATGTGGGTCAGTAGTCCCAGGCTCTTCGGGAAAATGTTTAGTAGTCGTCGTATTATTACTTTACATTCGACTAATTAGGAAAATTACTATAAATTATTTAAAAAAAAATTCGGACGAAGGGAAAAGAGGTTATCTAATTTATACCCTAATTTATACCTTTATATAGAAGAGGTTATAAAATTTATACCCTTTGCGGTAGTTGTCTCCTCAGTTACTGGAGTAGTATCTTTGGGTTCAAACTTCTCTGTCTCATTCGTCAACGTTTGCGTTGTTTGATCCTCTGTTGTCTGTGAATAATTCCCTGTCTCAGGAGTTTCGGGAATAGTAAATTCACAGATTGCGGAATAATGAGCATTTTGATCCTATAATAAAACCAATAGTACCACAATTAAAGAATATACGATCAATATTATAAAGCATTTAAATTTTGGAAAATTGCTATGAATGGCCCGGAAACATTTTTTTTTTTATTTTAACCCCCTGATTACGGCTCGATTTTGACATTTTCCTGAATACTAAAGGATTTTTAGAATTTCGCACTAAAAAAGTAAAAACGGAACCATTATGAGATCACTCGTGTGTCTGTCGGTCAGTCTGTCACAGCCATTTTTCTCATAATCTACGGAGCATGCAAAGTTCAAACTTATCAGAGTTGCTTAATCTATTTATAAATTATTAACTATTCATAAATATTTTTAGTCGAAATTTAAGATGCTAATTAAGTTACTTGAATATAGGGGAGACTGGGGAGGGTTGACTATACGGGAGGCTTGACCCACCCATCAGTTTTTATCGTTAAAAAAGTTTTAGAGTTTTACCAATAAGTTTCAACCAAAGCTGCTGGGTTGCTCAAACAACTCTCCTTGTTTCGCATAAATAACCGAGATAGGTGTGAAAAAATCAATTGTCAAACTAAAACTTGTGTTTTTTAGATATTTTTTGTAAACTTTATTCCGATAAGGTATATCGTCGAAATTTAAATATGTATATTTTAAGTATTGCTGAAATATTGAGGTTCATTCCAAGCATAAAGATTGTATAGTAAGTTAGGCTTAACATAATAGTGTGCTATTTTTTAGATATGGGCTATTTGGGAGGTTTGACCAAATCTACACGAGAGAGGGTTGACCAGATGGTCAAGTCTCCCTTAATCAAGTAGTTTTGGAAATCTTTTTATTATACACAGTACATAATGAAAGATTAATGGTTATAAATAAAAAATAAAGTAAATTTATTCTCTAAAGCTACAGTAAAATAAGTGATGGGAAAGAAAATGTTTAAAATTAATCAAAGAAAGACGTGAAAAATTCCTATATTATCCGCTGCAAGAAAAAAAATAATAAAACATAATTAAGAAAGTTGATAGGAACTTTTTACCATTTAAATATTACTTACATTAGGTAAATCTAAATGGTGAAAATGACAAGGAAGAACTAAAAAGAATGAAAGCAGAAGTCTTAACAATTGTCAATGATAAGATTACAGGGACAAGACATTTTTGCTCAAAAAATGTTCAAATAATTAATTCACAACAGGATTTGCAAACAAACTTATTTGAAAATAATTAAAAGCTTTTTCTTTAGGTATGGTATGTGCTATTTGTGAGTATGAGCATTAAAATTAAGCGTTCCGCTATACCCCAGCAGCAGTTTTAGATAGAGGCATATATTTAGGATAGTTAATTTATTTAAAAAAAACTTAAGCAGGCGCTTTATCTATTTTAGATATTCCCACCAAAGAGGGTTTAATAGGGTGGTCATACTTTTAGGACATTTCGCCATATCTCTGCAGCAGTTTTTGGTAGAGCGCGAAATTCAAGATAGTAAATCTACTAAAAGATAGTTAAACGTAGTGATTTTAGAGCTGTTTTGTCTATTATGTCGTCAACATCGATTTTGAACTGAACAGTGATCAATTATACGAATAAAGCAACAATTATTTCTATTTTATTAGGTATAAGTTATTTTTTTTTAATTTTTACTACAGTCATTTCTTTTGATTCAAGATTCTTTTAAAGAAACCGACAGCATAGCGGGCGAAGGCTGCTAGTTTTCTATATTTTACAGTCATGCTTTTGGATTTATTAACAGAATACGTATGGAGTCTGTTGCGAACTCGCACACTTTCATCTATGGGGTAACTGCAACTAACGCCCCCTTTCATTGCAACAAGAACTGACTAAAAGAATCAGGGCCGACCGGAACAGAACTCCCCCAGAAAAGGATGTTTGGCATCGTCCGGATAACAAGGACAATAGTAATTCTTAAAGAACTTAGTTTTTTTTTAACAGTATAAATTAATGAAATTCTTAAATTAATATTTTAGATGAGCAAGATTAATATGCCTTACATATTGTCCACATGTTGTAATGTTTGAGAATGCGAAGTCTTCACATGAAAATTTGGCAATATACGCATCTTATTCATCACAGAAAAATGTTTTTGATGTTTTTATTGGACATTCTTTGCTTGATGAAGAAAATTTTCTCTTCGTAAGGTAGCTAACAATCAATAGGACATTTGCAGACGTAGGGGGAACTGGGGGACATTGATACATGGGGCACATTGATACACCCCCTCTACTGCTCACAGGGTCATTACAGGAAGTTTCACAACAGCTCCAAAAGATGATGCTAGTGTATTCAACTACATACAGAAAATCTTGGAATGATTCAGTAGTTTGATGAAATGGGACGGATGATTTATTATTTTTGTTGTTCAAAAGTAAATATGAGTTGTACAATTGAAATGCTATTATATAACTGTTCCAGTATTTTCAACCAAAATGAATACTCTCCCTGGTAAGTACAGCTACTCTTTATCAGTTCTTCATTATTTATTGTTAGATATATTGTGAAGTGTTGGATTTGAGACTTATTTTATTCAAAATCGCTGTATGGGGCACATTGATACAGTCTATGACGGGGCACATTGATACAGCCTAAATCCTTTAATAGTTCATATTTTCATTATCTTTTATTATTTTTTTTACCATACACTCCTTAATCCAACCTTTTTTTTCACGAAAATTTTCTAATATTAGTTTTTATTGAAGTGAAATAGCTCTAATTTCTTTATATTAGAACATTTTATAGTATTTTTGAAAACAGAAGACGTAGGAACTTACCCAGCATCTAGTGCTAGTAGAACTAATAAAAGAAAAGGACGCCATTCTGGCAAATCTCGAATTTATATCGATTCTCCAGAGAAAAAAGTATTTTCGACATGCGAAATGTTAAGTAAGAGAAACAAACTGCAGAACAGAAAATGATACTTATATTATAAACAGAATTTTTAATATAATTATCCTTTATTTTCGGTTTATGAACCTATTTATAAACAGAAAAACTGGTAATTTTTTCATCTTTCATAAGAAAGAAGATAATGCTGGGGTTGAAGTGCTAGATATGACAAAGTTACCACAGCCAACAATCAGACAAGAAACAGACAGAACATCAGGTCATAATATATTTAATTTTGATTGCTTTAATATTGCTTAAAAATAAATTGTGGGTGATTTGAATTTTTATAAATAAATATAAAATGGTTTTCTAATTCATTTTCTATGAAAAATATGCATTGGTATTATTTTGTCGTCATTTTTCTCAAACGTATCAATCTGCCCCGGGGATGGGGCACATTGATACAAATGACTTTTTTTGATTTTTTTAAAATTACATGCAAAAATACTATATAAAACAATGATTGTACATTTTTATAACATACTACACAAGTTTTGCTGTCACCTCATGGAAAAAAAACTTGAATTTTCTACTTTCTTGACACCAAAAAAAATCTTAGAAAAAAACTGTATCAATGTACCCCAGTTCCCCCTACAGGTAGAACAATTTTTGCTATTTTTTATTAGAGTAATTTAGATAACATCCTTTAGAATACTATTAATTGACATCCCTGGCGGGATGATGTTTAGCAAAATGTACGGGGTGATTCATAAATATCGAAACAATCGGCTATCTCTTTAAATATTGCCCCTAGACACATACTTCCAATTGCAAAGTTTCATAAAAATGGGTACAAAATTTGATGTGATAAGTTGCAAATCCATGGAGAGTCTATTTGAGAAAATACAAAAATTAAATTTTTATATGGCCCCCGTAGGACTAAATTTCTAATTAAGAAAATTTTTTTTACTCATTCCTGTATCAAAAAAAAAAAAAAAAAAAAAAAAAAAAAAAAAATCATCTTGATATCTACAAATATCACAGAAATATTAAAATCCAAAATTCACAAAATTTGTGAGTTACATACACCATTTAACTAAAAAGCCTGTAAGTGGCGAGTTCTTGACACAATATCAATGGAAGATAGGGATCATTCACAAATTGTATTTTAATAAAAATCGATCTAAGATAGTAATTCTCCTTTGGGCATAAAATAGCAGCGTATAGATTTTACATTAAGGCTGCTTTAAAATATGCTGGTGGTCAGCACTATTGTACGGGTCGAAATATCTAGATCCGGTCCCGAACCGACTTATAGGGAAAAAAAGATTAAATCACAGTGCAGCGCTGCCTTGAATTTGTACATAGATTTTTACTTCGATATGATTAAATTTTGTTTCGTATGAAGGAGTTCTGATCAAAATTACTTAAAATGGCTTTTCGTTTTCCATATTTATAATTTTCATTAGTAAAGAAGCGCCAAAGACTCCGAAATATTTATTTTTTTAGTAAATCTCTATTTATGTGTAAATCTTTCACGTGTCTTTTAATTCATTCCCATGTGTTGGAGACTGAAAAATGCTATACTGTAAACTCTTTTAAGATGGAATCACATAGGAAGGAAAAAAATACGTTATAGACAACTTCCCTTCTTAGGAGGTGTAGATGTAGCAAATTTTTCTCTCAGGTATTATAATATTCATTTCGCATGAATCAACACACTTTCCGTTTAAGACAGGATTCTTTTATAGGCAGTTTTTTTCACTGGTTTTATTGTATTTTATTTTTTTGTCTTTAAATCTACTATTCTTTAAAGAATGAATTTTAAAGTTTTTTTTAAAATAAAATAAAGGCGATTTAAAAATAGATGCATTTTTCGTAAAAATTTCTGGATTGAGCCTAATTTTACTTATTTTATGCACGGATTAAATCAGTCAGAGACGACGATTTTAATGCGGGTTGTGACTGGATAAAAAAATATTTTTTATACTAGAATGATTTGTGTTTTACGATATCTTTTGAAAAGAATAAAATAATTTTTTTAATGCGCACTTCGTGAAGAATTTAAATGGGAATTAATTTGTTTCACAGGGCCTGTTTAAATAAATGTAGTTTTATAATTTTTAGTTCAATATTCATTATATTAAAATTTTGTAATCTGAAAATGAGTTCTCTTTAAGATTTTTTGTATAAAGAATGGGAATTATATCATAAATTTAGAGTTCACAGCTACAAGTTCAATGCCAGTTTGCCTGTGATATACTCGATTTAGCAAATTCATTTTAAGTTGTAACTATTCTATAGACCTTACTTAAATTCAATATACTTTTCTTACTTACTTATATCTCATGCATTTCTCATAACAGCAATTTAATGTTTTTTCCTGAACTTCTGCAGTTTTTTTTATAGATTTTTAATATACATGTATGTTTTACATAAAATTATCAGTTTTTAATTGACACTTCACAAATTATGCTTCAAATTCTAAGTAAAGTAAATAAAATGTTAAATGTATTTAATTATTTAAATGCAATACATATGCTTTTCTCAAATGACATTTCTTTGATGGAAAACATGATGAAAATGGTTGCACCTTAAAATCATACTTTACGTCAGGCAGACGTGAAGCTGGGGACACGGCTAAATATTCACATCTCTTGGCATAGATAGAACCAGTATGAGAAGAACTGCTAGTCTTTTCTTCCAGCCAAGATTGAAATGGTTCTTCTGATGAAACCCAGCGTGTGATTAATTTTGTACCACTGGAAGAACCTTTTGGACATCTTGTGCCGCTTGTCCAAACTGTTTTCGGTTTTTCTAGATATATAAAAAGAAAAAAAAAATGCTTCAAAATAAGAATTTATTATTTCAGATATTGGAAATAACGTCATACTGATAAGTTATAGTGCAATAATTTTACTTCTATTATATAAGTCAATACGGAACATTCAAACGCGTTGATGGTACTGAATATTAAGATTTTTCTGTGTTTACTTTTCTGCTGTATTATTTTTAAAGTTTTAGAAAATATAAATATGCATATTGAAAGCAGTATCTGGATATTAAATCCTGCTGCATTTTAAACTAAAAGAAAGTACAGAAAGTAATGAGACTGATTCCATAAAGTTCTTTTTTTTTTTTTTTTTTTTTTTTTTTAAGGATAATTTTATAAATATTCAATACTTTTCAAATTAGCCTCTTCTTGTATTAATACACCGTGGCCAATTACTCATCCACCCATTTATGTCCATCTGGAAGAATTCAACTGGAATGCTGTTTGGAATGTGCGTTAGGTTTATCTGAATGTTTGCCAGATTGTCAAAATGATGATCATTTAAACTGGATTTTAACCGAAGGAATAGAAAAAAGTCCGCCTGTGACCTATCGGGGCAATACGGTGGTTGGGGAAGCGTTGTGACTCTGTGTTTTGCAAGAACCGAGTCACTTTGAAGAATGTGTTGGAACCATCTTGGCACAAATTTTCCACATTTGAAGTTATTTCGTTAGGATCTGATGCACAATCGTATTTGTAAGTCCCAACACGTCTCCGCAAACATTCCGACATTCATCCGACGCACGGAATGGTATTTAGTCCGAAAACATGACCAAAAATGATTATTTTAAAAATCGGTTTTCAATCCTGTATTATTATTCCTCAAAAAGTTGAGTAGTTACTGCATATAAATCCAAAACGTGCAAGGTGCTTTCGCGAAATAACGTGCCACGCGATCAATCGGTAGTTGTCATTTCCCTACAGCGGTCGGGTGCGATTTTTCGATAGTTTCAGATTTAAGTGTTTTATTTAAAATCTCTTGTAGTTATGTGTCTAAGCAATTTAATGGATGCTGTTGTGATAAATTATTCTGAACCTGGTATGTACTTTATACACGCTGCGTTTACCTATTAAATATCCAGCTATTTTTTTTTTATCATTATATTTGACAGCTTAGGTCAAATAAACAGTGACATACATAATTATCTATACCTCTATTAAGTGAAGTTTGTTTCTTTGTAGGGGATAATCTTTGGAACTACCGAACGATTTCAATAGTAATGGTATCAAAATGATGATGTTTGCCCAGGTTCAAAATAGGCTATATCGCATGTCGATGCCACTAACACAAAGGGGTTGCAGGAGCAAAAAAAGTTCTTATAATTCGACTTTTGTGGTACTGAAGGGCCTAGAAACATGAAATTTGGCATGCTAATGACTTATAAAATGTAAATTATCTCTGAGGATACTTCCTGAAAAATACAAAAATTAAAAGGGGTAAAAATGCACGAATAGTGATCTGAAAACTTTCTAAATTGCGATTTCTATTCAATCTCAGGAAGTACCTAACCGATTCCAAAAATGATGATGACAGACTTTGATATAGGTTATATCTTATGTTAATGCCATTACACTAAAATAGGGTGTAGGAGCAAAAACTGTTCAAAAATGCGTTTTTTGTCTTAAAAGCATAGATTCATGAAATTTGGCATGATAGATACTTAATAGATATAAGTAACCTCTAACAAAATTTCTTTAAAAAAATCGAAATTTAAAAATGATAAAAAGTGCAAAAAGCATTCTAAAAATATTTTAAATGTCGATTTGTGAGCTATCCCAGAAAGTATTAAACTGATTTCAAAATTAATGATTGGAAATTAATGCAAACAGCCCTTGCCTTAATATATAATATATTTTAAGATGGTGTCAAAACCATCTAGAGGTTGCAGGTGCAATGTTTTTGCGTTTTAAATCAATAACATAGCACTGCTGGTTTTTTTCTTCATAAACACAACAAAATATGGACTGCAAATGCATTTTATTTCACATCAAAATATGCGAGCCACTGCGCTGTTTACAACATTCTATTCTTTTGACCTTTCAAAATAATAATAATTGCTGAGTGTTGCTACACATGAAAAGAAAGATAAAGAAACTTACATTGATTCGAAAAAAATGAGTTCATGGAACATAAAAGTTTAAGCTCGTTACGGACGATTTTTACCTAACAAGCAAGGACATTTTAAATTGCTATTTTTGTGATTATGCAATGGATAACAACTTGAAGTTAGACCTGGTAGATATTTATTAGATAAAAGTGAACTTTAAGAATATTTCCTAAAGCATTCAAAATTTAAAATGAGTGAAAATTGGTTGAAAACGTTCTAAATTACGATTTGTAAGAAATCCCATGAACTGCGAAACCAATTTAAAAAGTAATGGTTGGAAATTGATGATGATAATATTTGCTCCGACATAGGCTCTATTTTATGAAGCGTCATTACTACCTAGGGCTTATCGGAGCAAGACACATTCTAAATTATGATTTTTGTAATACTATAGGGACTATCATCGTAAAATTTGGCATGGAAAGATAATAAAGTTGTAATATTTTTGCTTACAATTTTGTATCCCTAAAATTTTGATTTATTGTTAAACACTTAAATAAAGATATAATCTTTAGCTTAAAAGCTTTGTTTTATTCAAATTTTTCAGACGAATTTAGTAAGTACAGTCGAGTCTCCCTATAACGAAACTCCATACATCGAATTTCTCTATATAACGAAATTTTAGTAGGAACGGTCCCCTTTTCGCATGATTACATTAAAAACAGTCTCTATATAGTGAATTATCTATCTCCATATAACGAATTTTTCATAAATTGGTCTTAATTTATTCAGTTTTAAAAAGCTTCGAAATCATATGGAATCAATTTTCCATCACTTATTTTTGATTTATCGTCAGTGCTGTTTTTTTTTAATTACTTCTCTCCTTGTTCTTTAAATCCAACGAATTCATCCCACCTCCCACACACCTTTCCACATAACAGTGCCAATTGGATTGATACACATGTAAGAGAGGAATCAATGAGAGGCACATAAGAGAGGCCTTCAAATGAAGGGAAATGTAACTACAATTTTTCATTCCTTTCTAAAATTTGAGCATGTTTTTGAGAGCGTAACAACTTTAAAATCAAAGCAATAAAAAATTACAGATTTCTTCGTCTGAAATTAATGCAAGTCTTCCTTATTTGATTTTTATTAATCTTTCAAAAAATGTCTGTTCTCTTTTTTGAAACGGCTTAAATAATTAAGAAAAAAAATTTTAGGTTAATATTTATTTTTAAACATTCCAAATTTTTAATTCAAAAGATCAAAATTAATATTTGTTCAAGTTTCACATATTAAATACGATTTATAACATCATTTTCTATACATCGAATTTTTCTATATGACGAATTTTTTACTGGAACGGTAGATTTCGTTATATAGAGACTCGACTGTAGTTGTAATATTGAACTCCATGTGATGGGGCACCATTGAACAAAAAAGCTGGGCACCATTGAACATCTAAAACTATGAAGTAAAGAGTTGTTGATGTATCTAAATATTATAATTTTTGGATTTTTTCTATGTGAAAAGAGGCTAATTAAAAATATCAAAGAACATGAACTTATATTGTTAACAATCCCTCCTTAATGCACACATGTATTACAATCTCTGGATGTATCAGCGATGGGAAGTTTCAAATCTAAATTGATAATGGCATTCATTTATTTGGTAATTACAAATCCCGGATATACAATAATGATTCATGATTCGGCAGATTTGTCTAACAAAGCCTATACTCATTCATTTACTCTTTCCCAAATATTATTTTTGGTTTTCGTGCTAGATAAAACAAAATTTAAGTCAGGTTTTTTCATAAAAGAGTGAATGAAAAATTTTATTTTTCCAGAAGCACGAGATATCATATTGGTGTATTTTAAGGATATTGCAAAAAAGTTTTCACACCCAAACATAACTGAAGGGACATTCTACGTTGTTTCAACAATGATTTTGACAGTAACTTTGATGGATTTAAGTTTGGTTAAATAATAGAAAAATTATTAGTTTCAATAAAATATAGTTATTTAATTTTATTCATATTACTTTATATTTTTGAAACAAATGCAGTTTTTTATGAAAACTCTCACTATTTTCATATTTTATCCATTTGTTCAAAAGTACCCCTACATGGGGCAGGTTTGAACAGAAATTTTTCAGCTTTCAAAATCCTCACAACATTTTTGATTTATATGGAAAACTTTTAATTTCTGGTTCATATGAAGAAGAAATGCATTGATCTTATTATGTAATTCTTAAAACGCGAAAAATATAATTCAAATAAGAAATGTATTGATTTTTTTTTTTAATTGTTCGAACGTGTCTCCCTCTCTCCTATACTTAATTATGTGAAATGCAAAAAATAATTATTCTGAAACAGTTTAGAATTTTTTTTTTCTGAGAAACTGTTGTTCTATTTATTTAAGCCATAACTCTTTTACTGTATTTATAAATGAATCGATAGTGTTAAATTTCTTCCATCATTGAACATACTTTGGCCTTGACTCGTAATATTTTATATTTAATTAATAAGTTTATAATTTTTTGTTATAAAAATTGCTAGGCGGAGGTGCACCAGCTTTAGAAAATTCTTGTCGATGCTACATAGTCCAGAGGGGGCTTTTAGATTGAGCAACATTCAATTTATGTTATATTATTGTAATATGTTATTTGCAAAGATAAATTCACATAAATAAATAGTCCTATTTAAATAGTAAAAATGTATGAATTGCACAAATTTAAAACTCCATAGAAAAGTTCATTCTTGTATTTATTTGTGTTTTAAAGATTTGGTCCTTAGAAATCAAAATTCGAATTCAGATATTTGAATAAGCAGACTTTCTCACAATCAAACAGAAGGGTTTTTTATATACTACTACACTTCAACTAATTTTCAGTAACCAAAAAAAGAAAAAGAAATAAAAGTATACCAGAATTCCTTTCTTCATTGCCAAGCCTATTTTAAGAATACATGTTTTTTTATCAATTATAAAAATATTTCTAAAAGTCCATAAATTTTAATCAATAACTTTTCACTTAGTGAAACTAATGTTTTAATGAAACTAGTATTTTAGATGAATCGATATTAATTTTAGTGGAAGTGTGATATTTTTGAAAAACTCCTTAAATGCATGTCATAGATTATGTTTAGGATCGTTATCCTTGAACAAAAATGAACAATATTTTTCTTCCTTGTCAGCTTGCTTTTTCCCTATTTTTTTGCAATTTTCATACTTTTTAAGGGCTTAGTCCCATAGAAAACAAAATGACAGAACACCTTAATCATCCATTTAAATATCCTCAAAGTTATACTATTTAGAATTTTAAAATCACAGGTCTGTTGGTTACTAAAAAAAATAAAAAAAGTGTATATGTATACAAGGTGGCCCTAATTAAACTGACGGCTCTCAGAGTGTTCTGTAGCGCGATCTAATTGCGAGAATGACGCCAAATTTTGTATGAAGATTAAACAAGACGGGGGACGAAGGATTCGGCGAAAAAAAAAATAGTTTAAAAAATCAACGCTTTTGGAGTATGTGGCGCTGTGTATTGAAAAAGAGATTTTCAAAAAAGAAGAATCAATACTGAAATAAAATTAACGTTTATTTTGCACATTCAACTCAGATTCGATGTGGCCATCGTTTTTGTGTACCACATATTGCATTCTGTGCGCAGCATTTACAACAGCAGAGAAAAACATGTCTTCAGAACATCTCCCGTACAGTTCGCGATATGTTATCCGTCAACGCAGCCATGTCCTGGACACCTCCGTGATAGACCTTGGACTTTAAGTTAACCCATAGCCAAAAGTCACAGGGTGTAAGATCGGGTGACCGAGGTGGCCATGCAGCTGTAAAACAGCAACTAATGATTCTTTCTGTTGTGAATTTCAGTCGTAGCAGCTACTGTACCCGCTAAGCAATATGTGGAGGTGCTTCATCTTGCATGAAAATGATTTTCTCCTGGCGAAGTCATTGTTTAAGTGCCGTAACAACAAAGTTGTTCAGCATTTCGTGACACTTGTCTCCGGGATCAGAACAAGCTACAGGTCTTGTCGGAATAATGTTCTCATAGAAGAATGGACCTATATGATCTTGATCATATCTGCTGTGAAAGCACACCAAACAGTTATCGTTGGTGAATGTAAAAGAATTTCCTTGAATGCTCTTGGTGACTTGTTATCGGAAATTCGTCAGTTCTGGGTATTTACAGTACCATTCAGGTAAAAATGGGCCTCCTCTCCCCGTAAGATTTTTCACAGCCAAGCATCATCCAATTCCATTTTGACAAGAAAAGTGAGAGCAAACGTCAATTGCTTATCATGCTCGATGTGACGTAACTCTTGTACATGGCTAATCTTGTACGGATAGAAATAGGTAATCTTTCGTAGGATTTTCCTTACCGTACAATAAGGCATATCCAGATTCCGAGCTATCCTAAGAGCGTTGGAAGTGGTAGCAATATTGTCTGTGCTCTGTCGACAATCGCCGTTGCCACTTCTTTCATTGTATCCTGTGATGCGGGTTTTCGTCCTCTGCCTTACTGAACATTTAGAGAATATGTTTTCTCAAACTTCTCAACCATTGCTTTTAAACCATTAACTGACAAAGGATTGTTACCTTTACGTCTTTTTTTGTGGATTTCTAAAAGCAAAAAGTGCGGCTGGCTCATTGCACTGGTTGAAATAAAAGTATTTGACTAGTAGGGCTCGCTCGACTAATGAAGGAGATATTATGAAAGATAGCTTTCAATGAAATTGCTTCTAACAGTAGCACTTTACTTTTAAAGCCGAACAAGCTGGCAATGGGCCAAAAGATGTAACGTGAAAATTTAATAAAGAACTTCTGCTGCTGCTGTTGCTTTCTTTGGGGCTTTGCAAGTGAAATTGCAGATAAAGAAACTTTAGCAGAGTTTATGTAATTTTTTAGCTTTTTATAAATTGTTACAATTTTGATCTTGGATTAAATTGCTAAATTCATTAAATAAACGGTAATTTTATTTCAGTATTGATTCTTCATTTTTTGAAACTCTCTTTTTCAAATACACAGCGCCACATATTCCCCTTGTGGTGACTTTTGGAACTATTTTTTTTCGCAGAATTCTTCGTCCCCTGTCTTCCTTAATCTTCTTACAAAGTTTGGTGCCATTTTCGCAATTAGGTTGCCCTACAGAACATTCTGAGTACCGCCAGTTTAATTATGGCCACCTTGTACTTTATTCAGAAATGAAGCGTAAAAACATTTTGCAATTTTAAACAATACTTAAATCTGCACAAATTTTGAATTTCAGTTCGCAATGCTTATTAGTATCCTTGTTTTATCCGCAAAAGTAATATATATGATTCATTTTACCCGACTTATAAGTTTCTATATCATTATTGATATAATTGTAATATCGAAGTGAAACATGAATGTTTATTGGCCATGTTTATTTTCCAAGTAATTATGAGATGACGACATAAAATTTTAACAATTTCCCATGAAGATAATATTGGTAAAAAATGCGAAATAGACACATTTTTTAATAAAAAGTAAATATTGGTATCTGAAAAAAACGCTTCAATACAGTAATGTATACGTTTACTCAATACTAGTAATAAACTCAGTACATTTGTAATATTTCCGTATAAGAATTCATTATGTGCATACTTGATATTGAGTTACTACTAAATATTTTTAAGTAAAAATTTTGAGAAATTCAGTTTTAAATTAGTTATTGCTTGCATTATATTGGAGGCGTTCAATAAATGGAAGGAGACACCTATGTATCGGACAATGGTAGCGAAGTATACAAGGATAAGCAAACTTTTGAAAATTTTTCTCTCGGGCGGAACCCCGAGAGAAAAATTTTTGCAGGTCTGGAGCTTCAAATGGTGAACGTGCGTCCTGAACACTAGAGCTGAGCGTTGACACAAACATGGCGACTTCCATGCTTTTAAGTATTTGTACGTCTGTAAAATTCAAATATCAGTATTTTTCAAAAGTTTTCTTTGACATCATTAATCTAAACAAAACCAAGTGAAAAAAAGGAAATCTTATTGGTATTCAAATTAAAGGCACCATACAAATGCTGAATAAAATCAACCTAGTTCAGCCTTCATTTTTGTTTCAGCGCTCAGACCTGACCTAATATTAAGGTGGTCGTGGTGCGCAGTTGGATGACATCAGCAGAAAAAGCTCAGTCAGTTAGGCGCATCATTATGTCAATAGAGCATTATGTTTTCAATGATAATAAAATGACTACTTTTCGTCAATTACATTGAACGTAAAATCATGGTTTTTGCACATTGTTATAGAGAAACATTGACCTCTTTGTGGCAGACGAAAAATTCAAAGGGAACAGGAAAACTTTTCGATGGCATTGTTCACTTTTAAACCAATTCTTGCTCATACATAGTTAAAGGCAACTAAAAATCTCCTTCAAAGATTCAAGTGTGGTGTCTTCAATCCCCCCTTTTCTGTTTATAGACTAATACCCTGTTCACACCACAAACATAAGATATCTTAAGATCGCCGTGCTTGAAGTGGACCCTCCCTGAATTGGATACCTGTTCACATTGAAAAACTTACCTAAGATATCTCAGCGAATGTCACTGTATCTCTGAACTGAACAAATGTAACGTATGCGCATGCGCTTGAAATAAAGTCGGCCACAACAGCCAATCAGTAAAAGCGAAGCTTTATAGCCAATGAGAGTTAGTGGTTGTTCCTGTATCTAGCCCGACCGAGTTGAAACTCTCTGAGAGAGTTCCAGGCCTGAGATATTTTAACTATCCGTAGTGTGAACAGGGTATCACCCTACAAACATTTTACTTTGCTTTTTTGCGGTGTTTGGTGAATTGAAGAATTGTGAGTGTTCAATGCTTCAGTCGGATGATGATGGAAATGAAACGGTTTGTAAATGATCCCATGAAAAACCACATGAATTTTATGAGAACGATATTATTTGGGTTCTCGGTGACATGGATACCTTAAAAATTACGGTAAATATTTTGAGTTAAAATTTTCGTTCTACTGTAATACAATTGACTCGTTATTTAATCAACGTCTCTAATAAAATAATGTTGATATACCTCTAGGCTATTCTAAGCAAGGCAGAAGATTAATTTATATTAATGAGAAACCATTTAGTAAGAATATTTATTCGAAATCGTCTACTTACCTCTTACAGGAACAGATGGATTTTGTAGCATTGTCCAAAATACTCGAAGGTCTGCTTCATTTTTAATTCGAAAGATATCAACTATGTATGGCCACTCAGGATATTGACTTTGGCACCTTTGCCTAACTGATGCCCAGCTAGATGCTGACCATTGTACTATGTAACAAGAATTGCTGATGCAGGTGTTTTCTTTGCAACAAGTTTCCCACTTGTGTCTCAGATCTTTTTTTTCTAAAAAATAAGATGTTTTCGGATAATAAATGAAAAAAAAATACATAATTTTTTTAATGAATTTAATGAAATAATATTTAACATGAAAAACAGTGCGGTAAAAATTAAAGGTTTTAGGCGTCGTTTAAACGATCACAAAATAATAGACTGAGTAATTAGAAATATCAAAAATTAATATTTCTGAGAATAATTAAAAGTCCAAACTATATTTTTAATGTTAGTATCTTAAAATCGATAATTTAGCTACGTTAGAAACAAACTTAAAAAAACTAAATTCCACAGATTTAAGGTTATCAACTTAATCTTTAACTAATCTTATCGCTTTTCTTGAGCCATAGTATTATCACTAGAAACGTCTGTATAAGTAAGTTTTAGTCATAAAAACCCTGTACTTAAAATTTAGTGCAAAAACAGTATCTTATGAGTTAGTTGAAATGTTTATTCATCTTTCGATCAAGCGATCTCAAAGACAATTTACAGCAGCTATGCAAAAATTTGCTTGACAGCAATAAAGGAAAAAAAGAGTCAATGGAGAAAGGGGTTTCGGGATTCCCTTGACGTAATAAAAAGTTTTCATTGAAAATAAACAATCTTTCAGTATCATTGTACAACCATATTTCGAATTACAATTAGCATATTAACTGAAACTGCCTATAAACCTGTAAGTGGAGTCATGGAATCCAACTATACACGTTCTTTTTTTCTCAAGTAACATATTTTGAACCAGAAATAATCATATTTAATAAGTAAAATCGAATATAAAAAAAATAATCATATCGATACGATACACATTTTACGAAATTAATTTCTTGGTTTAAAGCATATTTTTTGAGTGTTAAAAAAAAAAAAAAAAAAAAAAAAAAAAAAAAAAAAAAAAAAAGCTGTGAATTTGAATTTTAAATGTTACAGTAATGGAGCAGGTATTGAGTTGACACTGGTAAATTCTAGTAGAATTTTTCGTCTTACTGTAGGACAGAAATTTTGAGAAATTTTTAAGTTGAAGAATACAATAAAAAATTACTGGTGACAATTGCGCAACTCCTGATGCTAAATAAATTGGGTTCAAAATAAAATGTTGATTTTCAGAGCTGATTGTGGGAACATCTGTAAATTTACATGTCAGAAATATAAACAATATTCATAATTCATTGTTATGTATGGTGTAGTGGTGTATTTTTGTCGTCCGATTATCTACACTAGGGATATAGGACCAAGGGGAGTGCCCTTCGTGGGGGTCTTTCTAAGGGAACCTAACCCGTATTTACGCAAGGTTCGAAGAAAACCACGAAAACTCCGAACGGTTAGGCCGACAGCCGCGATTGGGTTCGAACCCAGCACCTGCCGTCTACCAGTTGAGAGGTCCTAACCTCTCGGCCACTGGTGGGGCCCATTGTTATGTATGGAGACCCTTTTTTTCTTTTTTATTTTCGAGATGAAATGCAAAATGTTGTTGATAATGATAAAAACGCGTCAAGAAACTGGCGTCATACAATTAAGTTTTTTGAACTTTGTATAAAAACAGTACAGTATATTTTTTTCTATGTTTTTATCATTTGATGCTCTTACTTATCATTTTTTATGATATTCTTATGCATAGTGCTTATGCCATAATAGAAATTAATGACTTAATCTTTTTGCTTGGCTGAGACGCCTTATTAAGTCCCTTTAAGCACTACACCCAATAAGTGTAGGCTATTTTACTTAAAAATTCAGATTATTTAATAAAAATAGCCTCTTAAGAAATTTTCTACATTTGAAAGGAGAGGACTTGAGCCCATGGGCTCAGTTTCTTAAATCTAGTTGGAATATATGAAAGAGCTTTTTTCTTGAGTTTTCTAGTCTACGAGATATTGAATGCTTTAGTATTATAATCACACAAAAAAATCATCACATTAGGATGATAATTTCAGAGATAATAATAAAAACAAGTAGGTAAGTATAATCATAAATCGCAAAGAGGATTTCGTTTAATATTTCTTTCGAAACAACTTAACTTTTAATCAATAAAACCAAATTATTAATTTATAATTATTAAATTCTTACATAGATGGTAGCACCAATAATTTTAATTTTAGAAGGAAGTTATTTATTTCAATCAAATTACATAAATAAAATTCAAAATTCCAATTTTTTGAAAATCCGAAATTTAAAAATGTAGCAGAGATATAAATAAAATTTTTAATTTCAAAAAAAAAAAAAAAAAAAAAAAAAAAAAAAACTTTTCAATTTGAAAAAAATACAAAATTTTTTGTTATTAAATCCATCGAAATATGAAAATTTCAACTTCCTGAAACGAGCGGGAATCGAACTAAGAACCTCCTGTTCACAAACGAGATGCTTTACTTCCAAGCTACGAAGTCCATTAGGTGAATGTTGAAATTGAGGTTCTGGTCTAAAATTTAAAATCGCAAAAATGAATGGATGACATTGGAAAAAGTAATTTAAATAAAATAATCGACTTTTTCAAAATTTTATGTTTTGTCGTGTGACAAGAGTTATTCAGCTGTATACTCAAAATTTGAAGTATATACAGCTCTGACTTATACAGTTTTTGTGTACGGAATTTGTGATAGACAGACAGACAGAGAGCAGGGAAAGAATAGAATTTCGTCTGATGAACAAAACCTAAAGATTAAACATTAGAAGCTTTAAACTATTGACATTTATATTTTAAAATCTTTTCATCCACATTAATTGAAATTTCGTTTCTAGGCATAGTTCGAACTGAGGATATTGTCAAAATTGTCTGTTGCCATAAAGACAAAGTTTGGTCTTGTTTTGTTTTGTAGATGACCCAGTAAGCAAATTTTATATGGAACGTTTAAAAATAGACATTATTTCCAATCGTTTGGTACAAATAACTTTCTTCTGTTAAAATTAGTTGCTGAGTTATTAAGGGTGTTAATTTTTTTCTCTTTTTCTGGACAGTTCAATAATGTCTGCCCTAATAAGTAAAACAAATTATTTTTGAAAAATTATTATAAATGCTTTTGTTGTTTCCAGTTAGGTACAAGTTAAAACGTTTATCCGTTATAAAAATTAATTATAGCATCATTGTAAATTTTGTTGTTTTCGTCTCTTACAACCAGTATTTCTCTCCACCCTATCCACTCTGCCACTGCTGATAAGAAACATGGTAGTAAAGTTCTTTACAGATAAGTTATCAAAATCTTAAAAAATGATTTATCAACTTTACTCATGTGATTATATATATTTTTTTATACTTTCTTTTCAAGTTTTGTTTATTACAAGAATAAATGAATTATGAGTGACGCATTTTTCATTAAATTTCACAAAAATACAAGAAAATGTACATAGATTGTTTAAAGGTGCGTAAAACATAATGTAAAATTATTTAAAATTATATTAAAATCCTTTTAGTATCCAAAAGCTAACAATTGATACTTATTCGGTCCTCGTGAGTAAAAAAACATTGAGTTTGAAGTTAATTTTTTTTTCTTTAATTGATGAGGACCGCATTAATGTCGGTTTAAAATATTTTGATTTTAAAAGGACTTTAATGTATTTTAAAATGATTTGATATGATGCTTTATGCATCTTTAGCATGGCAATGTACCGGGTGTCCAGTAAATGACTGACCCATTTTAAAATTAAATAACAAAAAAACGGTTTGAGATAAAAATGCGCGGTTTGCGGTATTGCTATTAGAATATCAATAAATTTTGAATACGCACTTCCTTCAAATAGTTCTAATTTCGGCCAAAAGATGGCGCTGGCGGCATCAGACTACAGAAGTACCGCCTGTTTTCTTGTTCTCAAGCTGATGATCTTTCCGGCTCATTTTCCCGAGTCGAATCTGAGTCGAAATGTTGAATCGACTCTCCACTCAACTGCAGAAATAGGGTTTGTTGATTGGAAAGAGATTTAAAATAACATTTAAGATTGAACGGGGTCTATTGTAACAATCTATGTCTATTGCTGTCTCCTCAGACAAATATCAAGGGGAACTACAAAAACTAGTTTAAAATTACTGTAAAACATCTCCAAAGATGTGTCAATCTATGAATAAATATTTATGACAAGCAAACGTTTGTTAAAAAATCCTAGAAATATTTGTAACAATTCCAGAAAAATTTAAATTAATTTAAAAGATGTTCTTTAGTGTTTCAAAATTCACTTCGGAATATGTCATTTTAACCGCTTAACTGATACTCTTTTTACGTATATATAGAAACATATTTATGTAAATATGATTTATTATCTTTTTTAAATTATGTATAAAAAAACCAATGTTCAATTTATTTTTCAATATTAATATTTATAAAATTGAACTAAAATAAGTAGACATTCAGTTTTATCTGTTAACTAAAATACCTATGGCCCCACCAGTGGGTGATAGATTCTGACGTTTCAACTGGTAGACGGCAGTGCTGGGTTCGAACCCAATCGCGTCTGTCGGCATAACCGTTCAGAATTTTCCGTGGTTTTCTTCGAACCTTGGATTTTCTTGTGTAAATACGGGTTAGGTGCCCTTACAGAGACACCCACGCAGGGCATACCCTCACCATCCCCTCATCATTCTGACCTATATCCCACGTGTATATAATCGGCCGACATTAAATAAACCAAACCAAACTAAAATATCTATAGGCAATTTTATGGCAAAACATATTTACGGAAACTTTTTACTGAAATAAAGTTTCGTTTCTTTTTCTTCTAGTTTTTTTTTTTTTTTTTTTTTTTTTTTTTTTTTTAATATGGCGTGAGACAAAAGCTGTTGAAAATATTTCAGAAGCCAATGCAGAATCCACTGTCCCGATCCTTTCTTTCATTTACTATCTCCCGATTCTACTTTTTTCTCCTGTTGGATTCGATGGTTGAAATACGAATCGGTTTTAAAAGCCTAGATTACAAATTTTGAAGCTATATTTGTGTAATGCAATACCGAATAACAATAAAAAAGCAATAAACATCAAATTGATGCTCTTAGCACAATATCAAGTTTAAATTACATATTTCCCTCCTATATGGGGGGGGGGGGGGGAAAATATATTTCAGGTTCTATGATGCTTTTTGTAATAAAGTTTTGGAGAGGGATGACTTACAGGCTATAAAAAAAGATACGTCTTCCTTTTTTCTTTTTAAATATCTGTACATTTTAGCGTAGATACGTTTCCTGCGGGGGGTGGGTAGGGGGAGGCGAGATGTGTGCAAAAGACATCTTAAAATCTCTCACGGCTTTCGTAATAAAATTTTTGGATACGTTAAATGACAAAATATGAATATAAAGTAGGGATACATTCGGTTTTCGGAAAAAATAATAATATTTTGTTTTAGGCAGGTTTTTGCCTTAGCAGATAGTTTTGTATGTTTCTTTCTACTTCGTGATCAATAAATTTTTATGTCTAAAACAGGATTTATTGTAGACGGATTCCTTTATAGTAAGAGTTAGAAAATTTTAATGTGCCAATTTATAAGTTTTCTTAGACAGGAGACTTGGCAACGCTATTTGCATATCATTGTTTTAAAATTTTAACTAGTTTGCCCGTACAACATACCGGCAATTATAGTTTGCTTCTTCCATCACTTAAAGCTTTCTGACACTACTAAAAATTTTAAATGCAATTTCATACTATTTAATAGAAGAAATATTTAAATTAAATATTACGATTATTTTAGCTTTAAAAAAGCGGCGTTTATCCCATATTTTCATTTTATTGAATGTAAAAAAGCGTATCAGTTAAGCGGTTAAAATAACATATTCCGAAGATAATTTTGAAACACTAAAGAACGTCTTTTAAATTAATTTAAATTTTTCTAAAACGTTTCTTTAATAAATGTTTTCTTGTCATAAATATTTATTTATAAATTGAAACACCGTTGGAGATGTTTTACAGTAATTTTAAAATAGTTTTTATAGTTTCCCGTGATATTTGTCTGAGGAGGTTACAATAGACATAGATTGTTACAATAGACCCCGTTCAGTCTTAAATGTTATTTTAAATCTCGTTTCAATCAACAAATCCTATTTCTGTAGTTGAGTGGAGAGTCGATTCAACATTTCGACTCAGATTCGACTCGGGAAAATGAGCCGGAAAGATCATCAGCTTGAGAACAAGAAAACAGGCGGTATTTCTGCAGTCTGATGCCGCCAGCGCCATCTTTTGGCAAAAATTAGAACTATTTGAAGGAAGTGCGCATTAAAAATTTATTGATATTCTAATAACAATACCGCAAACCGCACATTTTTATCTCAAACCGTTTTTTTATTATTTAATTTTAAAATGGGTCAGTCATTTATTGGACACCCGGTATGTACATTTACTTGTATTTTTATGAATTTAAATTATTAATCAATGTGAATTTCGCACTGCATTTTAAGTCTTATTGGCGCATTTTTCTATGAACATTTTACGCGTAAGTTATCTGCAAACTTTCAAATGACTCCAGTTTAGATTGAAACATTATATGGATGAAAAGATGCTTAGTTTCAAAAGGAGGATTTTATTTCATACGAAAAAATATTTGATTTCCAAAAATATGTTGTGTAATTTTTTAGCTTATTTTCTGCACAAAAATACGTATGAAAATTAAAAATCCCTCTGAATTTCATTTATCTATAAAGTTTATTTACAATCTTTATGCTATTTTATTATTATTTTCATAATACCTGCAAAGTATCCCACAAATTTAATTTAATACATATAAATTTCTCACAATTTTAGCATACTAATCGGTACAAAGTTAGAAAAAAAATCCAACAGGAAATAAATAAAAATGCTTTATTAATATGCACACCAGGAACAAATATAGAACATAAAACCATGCAACAAAAGCTTGGAGACGTTTAAAAATGTGAAATTACTTTAAGGATACTAGTTATTCAGTTTTTTATATTCTTATACTTAAAATATCTCCCCAGGAAATTAATATTTTTAGCTTCTTATTTTGATGATCTCTTCTTACAGGATGTCACTTTTTTCCTAGTTCTAAAATATTTCTAAAATCTATGATTAATTTAATTAGTTATACTTTAAAAACTGCTGAACTGGGAATAAAATTTTAACACTTCATATAAAATTAAGCGTAGATTTTAGAAATATTTGATAACTAAGAAAAAAAGTGACATCCTTTAAGAAGAGACCACCGAAAGACAAAGTTAAAAATTTATCACATCTGTCCCATGCTCACATGTGCCTCACTCTCCCCTGTTTTATATTAATAATAATCAAGTATGTCATCGTAACCAATAAATAAATAGATAAAATAGTTAGTAACCGTCAGCGGAATTTTTAAAACCAACACTACATATATGCTAAATCTTCGACTTTTTAATTCCACTATTTTCAAATTGAAACTTTACTCTTGTTTAATGATAGAAATTCAAGATTAAATACGACCATTATTGTTATTCCGAAGCAATGGTACTTGAAAATCTACTGATCTGGTAGCAATGCAAATGCATCACTATTATGAACTACACTTTAATCCTGTATTATAATAATACTAAAGAAACTTGAATTTCGCTATGATGATTATTATAACAGGTAAAGACTGAAAATCTGAATTGCTATTTATAGGCACATACTCTTTTAGCACTTATATTTCCCCATTAAAATAAATTAGTGCTTAACAACAGTATAACGATACATTTTATGAAAATTCGGGTTTTTTTAAAGCTTACATTACAATACGTGAATTTTAAATATGATAAAAAATAAATGAATATGTGAACTAAATGAACAAAAATTTATTATAACTACGAGGATTTATTTACAAGTTTGGAAAAGGTTAATTGAAATATACCTAAACCATGTTTTTTACCTAAACCATGTTTGTTTTGCTTTGTCAAATTTTTTGAAAAATTGGTATTACAACAGTAAAGTATCCAATACATATATTTTATAGCATAAATATTAATTTATGCTCTGACATAAATTAATATTTTCCTGTGATAGTAACAATAGTATTATTTTTATAAACATTTATTTGTAAAACATTTTGAATATATCTGCCGTATAGAAATAAGCTTTAGTTTTATTTAAAATAATAACCGATATTGATGTTTTTGATTGTGGGAAGAAGACGCGATTAGTATAATGTTGAAAATTAAGCATATATTTGTATTTATATGTCGGTCAGTTATCTATACCGTGGGATATAGGCCCTAAGGGGTGAGGTGCCCTCCGTGGGAGTCTTTCTAAGGGAACTAACCCGTATTTGCGCAAGGAAGTCCAAGGTTCGAAGAAAACCAAGGAAAACTCCGAACGGTTAGGCCGACGGTCCCGATTGGGTTCGAACCCAGCACCTACCGTCTACCAGTTTGGAGGTCAGAACCTCCCGGCCACTGGGGGGGGGGGGGGGGCTTGAAAATTAAGCATCCAACAGAATTTCTTATTTTGATATATTCAACTTAAAAGGGAACTTACAATATATATTTAGTCACGTGGAAAATTTAATAAAATAAAAGATTAGATATTCGATTTTTACACAAATTAATATAACAGTTAAAATTATGATTATTAGAAACTGCAACATTTATTTTTAAAGCATTCGCTAAGTTTTACTTTTGATATTTAACTTTTACTGTTTTTACATTATAAGTCTACATATAATTTTTACATTCCTTTAAAAAGTGAATAAATATTTGGGAATAGATGACCTTATATGAATCTGTATTTTCTGCTTATCATTTACAGTATGATTTATTAAAAAGATAAACCTATTCATAAATAATCTCTTGAGATAAAATGTTATCTTTACCTTCAGCAAGAATTTCTAAGTGTCACAGTGTAATAATATTTCTAAATTCCATGCGTTAGAAAAAAAAAAAAAAAAAAAAAAAAAAAAAAAACGCGGAAGTTAACACACAAATTTTTTTGCCCTATAGAAAAATTTTCAAAAAGTTATTTCAGATTGAAAAGTTTCTCTACGTTTATCTTTGTTTTATTAAAATACGAAAAAAAAACTGCTATAAAGGAAGGGTTTTAAAAAAATGAGATTAATCTTACCATTATTTTATTGTGATAATGTAACGATAAATTTGAGTGAAATAAAAGTTTTATAGGTTCTCGCTGGAAATGTTTACAAATGTATACAAAAACATACGTAAGCGTAATGGTTTTCATGGAGTTGCGTGTTTATTTTTGATTATCGAAATTGTTTAATAACATATTATAAAAACAAAGAAAACAAAACCAAACAGTAATTATATAATAATACATGAACATTAATTTGCAGGGTCGTCTCAAAGCATCCGGGAGTCTTGGATCCAAAAGACTGTTATTTTAGAGGGCGACGTATTTGACACATATTTGATTAAAAATTACAGTCACCCTTTTATGCGCTTCTCGTTATATGCGTGTCTCAGTTATACGCGGATTTCCTATAGAAGAATAGGAAAATAATGATAGCGCTATAAGCGCCTTTTTGAAATGTCTCTCTCAGTTGCACCTGGGAAACGAGCGCAATTTACAATATCTAACTTAAATGCATTGTTTTAGTCTATAAATTTTTTTTATGCATGTTTCATGGTCGAAAGACTGTTCTTCAAAGTGACTGAGAAGGTGAGAAGTTGTAATTCGGCTTTTCACGCTTTCCCTTTAGTTCTAATGGTTCCTTCTTATCTTTCTCTTTTATTTTTATCAAACCCCGTACGCGTTTCCTTTCCTCCTTGCCTTTACGTTGGCATTTGAATTTTTTTTTTTTCAATAAAGATGAGCAAAAAAAAAAAAAAAAAAAAAAAAAAACAGTTTCGTTCAAAATGAAACTAATATAAGCAGCTGAAAATGATCTTAAATTGTCAAAAAAATGTTTAGCTGGAAAATTTGAATTGCCAGTATGAACGCTTAGAAGAGTTTTAAAGAACAAAGACTCGGACAAAAAAATGAACAGTGAATGTTCTACATAAGCGAGGAAACGATCAAAAATACAGAATGGAAAAGGTATAGCCGAGTTTCTTAGTAAAATATGCCCTTGAGTCAACCACACAGAGTCCTACATGAATCGATTGCACATAAAAAGAAATTCATTTCTTTCCAGTTTCAAGTTTGTATCTCAAGACCACGGGGGGGGGGGGGGGGTTATGATCCTAAATGCCTGTTTTGGAAAAGAGCTTATTGTGACGAAACTACTCAGCGGATTTCAACGAAAGAAATAGGAGATGTATAAAACTCCCATACTAATATTTGATATTTTTTTCAGATTTTTTTAAAAAGAAAAGAACAAGTTTTCTAGCATTTTTCTTGTTTTTAAATGAACATTTTAATTAAAAATCTATTTAAATATTTAAGTGACCACCTTAATTTTTATGCATAAAATACTACAAGGTATGACTTATATTCGGTATCAATTTTAACGTTCTACGTATGGTGGTTACATTATACCTTTGGTATCTTACATTGAAAGAAAAAGCGATGTACTCAAAAATTAATAAATCTATGTACTCATATCGAATTGAATATATTTGTATGAAGAACAAAAAACTTCTTAAACACGTCTTGAATTCGCAAAGCCTTTCGAAAGAAATGTGTCTTTCTTCGTCAGGCGCAATGAAGACGTGCGTCTACTATGAAAGCAGTGGCACGACTGAAATGAAACGTTGGGAAAAGTGATAAGCTGAACAAACAGCCAATAGGAAAGCAGAAGGCAACAGTCAATCATGGATAAGTATAATCAAAACGGATACAGTGAAGAAGGCTAAGGAGGCAGCAAAAAAAGAAAAAAATGATGCGATATATATAACTATGTATCGACAATAATTTTCAAAATTTTCAAGCTATGCTTTTGAGACTTTCACAAAAATTGCTCTGTACGTTTACACATTATATTTTGACATATTACGCGCATGTGCAATAAAACATTATTTATTAAACCTGCTCATTTTTCCTACAATTTTTATTATTTTTTAATTTTGATTACAATGTATTGTGTGTAATGATGTTTGTTATATTTTCTGAAAAGAATATTTTTTACATTGATCTCTGCAAATTATAAACAAAAAATTTGGCAAAATTTGCGATTGTTTTAAAAAACCTGAATTTCTCTGGGAGTATACATGTTATCCTCATAAAAATGAACATAATTTATTAAAATAAGCTACTTAATCATTAATGTACAATTTGAACGGTTTTGCAACATTAGTGTTATTCAAAATATATTCTTTTTTCATTTTGTTGATGATCCCCTATGGTATTTTGGGAAAAGAATTTTTGCTGAAATATATAACCTGAACTATTTTGTTTACATACCATTAGTTTCAAGATATTTTCTCATGTATTTTTCTAGACTTGTAACAAAACATCTAAATTCACAAGTGACCGCTCACCTTTGTCCGTATAGTGTATCTTGTAAAAATGTTGAATGAATCAATTGCATAAATTTGCACATTTCTTCAAAAATATACGCTAGAGGTCCTTTATTTTCTCTTGCTTTGGCACAGAAAAGTTTTAAGTTCTTGAAAGTTAAAGTTGAGCTACCGTGTTTTAATCAAGGGAATTTTAACACATCTAATCTGACGCTCTCACTATTCCACTCCATCAAGCTGCAATTTGGAAGAAACAACTTCTATTTCATAGACAGTTTTTTAGAAGAATCTATTGCCTTCCTTTAATAGGAGCCTTTAAATTTGGTAACATCATCATTGTATGTAGTATTCGGCCTTCTCTTCTGCATATAAATCTTCGGAGTGATTGAACGAATCCTTCAATTCAACGACTGTACACAAGTTCAAAATGTACTGTTCTGTATATTGAACACGTATTACCCTGTATACTGCACATGTAAAAAGTAGAAACTAAAATTTTGACCTTTGCTTTACGAAAAAATAAACGAATAGATCAGTTTCAACAACTTCAAATACTTTAGAATCTCGAACTCGATCTGGAGTTAAATGAATAATGAGTTTAGTATATGGTTTTGCAGACTACTTTTAATATATGTAACAATTAGGCACTTGATTTGTAATTTTGTATCTAGAAGAAATTATTCATATTTTTTTCTTAAAAATGATAGAACTCTTTGAAGTCCAGCACGACAGCTCTTTTAATGACATTCTTATATCAGACAATTGACTACATGAATTTTTCATGGTTTGAAAATAAAATATGTGAATGAATACACGTAATCTCTTTCTATTATCTTTGTTTTCTTTCTCAACAATCCTTATTGGTCTTTCAAACCTTTAATCTTTTTATTGCAACAGCAAATCTCCAAAACTTTCCGATTGTTTTCTAAACAAAAATATCTTTTCCCCTCTTCTTTCAGTTCGGTGGACATTTCTGTTGGAAAATATATATTTCTATTTCTGGACTCCAATATGAATTTCTTCACTCAACATATGATATTTTTGAATCTACCGAATTTGGAAATTCTACTGTATATGTCAAATTCATGTGAATTAGGACATGTAAAAGTAGCTACTGCAGTTTTCTCCTTTTCTGTCATTACCAATTCTTCGTTAAGCTTTATTTTTAACTGTGATCTATATTCTTCCGAAAACTTCAACCATTCTGCTGCATCTCACATTCTGCACTTGTTTAAGTTTACATCCGCGGAGATAGATAAGCAGGGTTGAGGTGACCAGGTAAAAAATTCCACAGTTAAGATTCAGAAATTAAAAAAACTTCTCAAATTCTGTTGTCCAGAAACATTTCCATTAATCATTTCTTGGAATCCAAGCGAGAACAGTCGAAGAGTCGGTCCAGTACTTTATTCGTATGGAAATACTATTAAACACTGTGAAAGCAAAGTTTGTCAATCTCACTCCTAAAACACATGTAAAGAGCTCTAAACATGGAATGGTTGTACTTTTCTTTGGTGCAGGACAGTGGCGTAGCTAGGGTGGAGGTCCAAACACTCTGGATATCATTAATTGTGTAAAGCTTCTTTCGCCTTTTCCAATCAGAGAATATTTTGCTATTAATCAAAGAGAAAAAAAAATTACAATGTAACTGGTATTCAGAGCATTTGGATACCCACCCTGGCTACGCCACTGGTTCAGGATGAGACTTAGCTCATAAACAAAATACACTTGTACAAAAACTCTGTCCTTATCTTCACAAAGCAAGAAAACTGCTGTTTCATAAGCTCTGTTACTCGCATCACAAATTCATGAATAGACCAGTTTTCTTTAAAATTTTAACCTACAGGTTTCCTCACGTTATTTAAATATTTGAGCTCACTGTACAATGTTTGAAAGCTATTCCGTGTTTATCTGGAATATCTTAGTCTAATTTCGTTAACCAAGCTTCTTGAATTATTAGTTTCGCTGGCAACAATCCCGGGGCTAAAAAAATAATTGGTTCAAAAATCCCCTGAGTTATGGCTAATATATTTATTTTAGAGAGATTTTCTATTTAAACAATAAATCTATGGGCAATCTTCAAACTATTTTCTATTATATCCCATTTTCATCCTAAAACCGGAACTGTGTTAGTTACATCTTTTTTGAGCAATTCTCTCTTGTTAAAGAAACGGTCTTCTTTATAATTGGTCCAAATCCTCACATTCTTAGTTCCATTTTCAAGTCAGTCATGATTTGTGTAGATTTTGAAATGAAAAATTTTAGTTCAGTCACACCGTTTACTGAAGTCATGCTGTTACCTACGTAATATGATTAACTTGATAGATACGAGCAATCGGTATACATGCCGTTAAGCTGTTATGAGTTCTTGATTATTCTCACCAGTAAATTTTTATGGTAAATTTTGCCTTATTTAATCCAATCATTTCCCGATTCAATTAGATAAAAAATTCTGTTTTGAAAAACCGTTGATGAAAGATTAAAAATTTTCTAAACAATTCTTGACCCAAAAGGGTATAAGTGTCTTTACTATCTGTTTATGTTCTTCATAAAAATTACTCGAATTATATCTCGTAACTGCAAAAAGTAAAAATGGAGTACAAGTGATTACAAAAACTACTCGGTTGTGTTGATAAACCTGAAACTTGTCAGTCTTTTTCACCACAAAAAATTTGCAAGAAATGACGGTCTGAGTATTTTACCTTAATTTGAAGAAATTATCTTCTTATACCCGCTACTAGTCCGATAACTTTCCTACGAAATCTTATTAACGGCGGAGGAATTTTTTCATTGAGCTTTGGTCCTTTAAATAGAAAATCGTTTAAAGAAGGTGACCACCCTACGTTACACGATGAATCAGGGAACTGTTCTAAAATTAGTATTAAGTTTATCTGGTTTGATGATGCGATAATGAGATAAGAAATGCCCTGAAATATTTTGTGTTTCATTATAGAATTTAATAATGACACCTTCTTCTTCAAATTAACAGAAAACGTTAGCATATTTTTGAAATCTTTTCATCAGTTTTAAATTCTTCGTTGAACTTATTAATCTTCGTTCATCCATATGTCTATTCGAAGGAGTCTCTCATTTGCCGTTTATCCAAGGAAGACCTACAATAGAGTGACCTTGACAATTTCTACCAATTTCTTTTATAAAAATGCCACGAGGGAATTTTTCTTCTTCTGTAGGCAAAGTGTGACTGGGATCTGTTTTGCCAATTGTCTTTAATTTCCATAATTCTGGAATATTGAACTCTTTTAATACTTGTTTCGTTATCAGCATATTGCCATGATTTAAAGATGCATTTTCTAAACGACTACAAGGCGTTCATCCAAGCTTTGTTTATTTTGCTGTAAGACCGCTCTTTTTAGCTGTTTCACTAGACCTGTGAGACGTTACCCATAGTTATTACTTCCTATCGAAATTTCAATTTTTAGACCTCTTGTTCCTGTATCTTTGATACATAGCTTACTTTCTCTAAACGTTTTAGGAACGCTTTCGGTATGCGAGAGATATTAATGCAAATTATATTTTGATCTCAAATTTCCAAGACTTCTTTAGTTTATTTCCGTCTGCCGGGAACACTTGACTCAATTTGGGATTTACTGTGAAACGAGGCTTCTGTTTTTGTACCACCAAATAATGTGTGTTCAATAGCTTCAGAAAAAATGGGATGTACATTTTAGTTCTTTATCTGTACTTTTAAAAATATACCTGTTTGGTTACTCCCAATTTAATAGTGCTCTTACTTCTTTGTTATTCGACCTTTATTTACTATTACCTAAGCAGTAAAAGCTCTTCACCAAAAATTCTGATTAATTACACAATTAATTACCAATCTCTAAGGAAGAATTTCGAAGAAAATAAAAATAAATTATTACTTTCACTTTAAAATTATCCAATTCAAAACCGGAACAATATTTAATTAAAAAATATCGATTACTTTTATGAAGGAAATCGGATATTGTAAAACGTATTGATAATTTCTTTTTTACACTTGAAAAAAGATTATAAATCTCTGCTTATCAACCAAATTCCTATATTAAGTGGTTTATCACTGTGTATATGTGACGTGATGGAAAAAACGATTTCTTCTTTTCTATTTTTAATCTATCATTAAAAACGATATCACTTGAACTGTGGATCTGAAATTCTACATACATATGAAAAAAGAATAGGGCTGTAAATCAGCATTAAAAAACTATAAAACCATACTAATCTAAAATATCTAAAATATTTAAATCCAGCGATTATAAAAGTGTTAGAAACACACGTTTTTAAAATAAATGATTTCCATACTAATGAAACAAAGACCTTTGTCCGTTAGTCCTTGTCCAGGTGCATGCGTGTGTGTGTACGGTACACTCTATAGCCATTAATCATCGGACACTTTCAAATTTAAATATTTTCCGAGTATTTAAAAATATATTTGTCGGGTTCTTCTGGAACTTCAGGTTTGTAAAGAATATGTTTGTTTTCAAATTTAACAACATCGATTTGATAAGGAGGATAATTAGAGGACCAACAAAAAATCAAAGAATATTTGGGATCACCATGAACATTAAAATGCATGAAGTAATCTATCACTGCAGAATACAAATATATAGCTATCGAACCACAGGCTCGCTTATTTTTGTAAAAATATCACGTATATTCATGAAGATACAGCGATTTTTCAAATGGTATTTAAAAATTAGTCTTTTAAATTGATACTTTTCTGTTATTTCGTGGATTATAATTTTGTAGATAAACTTATGTACTTTTAATTTTAATTTTATGTTTGTTTCCCGTATCGTATCACAAATTGCATTTTACTTTAATTTTCAATTAAGATGTTTCTTTTGAAGATCTAGGAGATTTATGCAATATCGCGCATTTCACAAATGTATTATATATTTATAATATTTTAAATATCAAAGGTTTCTGAAATTATTATGGATTTTATTTTTTAAATAATTTTGCTTAAATAGTGATGAACTGTGTTACTAAATTTACTGTATTAGCTATGTTAAACTAAAATAATTACGTCTTGAAATTGGAATGTTAAATTGGTGAGCTACAATTACAGAAAAATGAACCAATCAATGTTAAATGTAAATGTCTGTTATTTAGGCATAAATCGAACAAAAATCTATGTTATTTCAGTACTTTTTGTTTTATATGACGCTGCATAAAACCAAAATATGGCGCACATGCATATTGTCCATAAATATATTTTTGTAATATTCATTATTGATTAATAATGCGATTATTAAAAAAATATAAACATATTTTTTCCACCTCTGTCAGGAATACCCATAATCGAATGAATCTCCAACCTAGCGAATATAATTTTTCTTGTACTTTTTACCGTAAGTTGTCAAATTATCAGTAGATATGTAAAAGCAGCAAATTTAAGAGGCCATACTTAAGTTTAAAACTGAAAATATGCCCTCTAATATGTTATGTTTGTTAAATGCAGTGAGTAAATGATATATATAATAAAATGAAAGTCCTTAAACAAACTTTTAGAGGTGATGGAACATACTAAAATAAATATTCTTTGTAAAGGATACTAGGTTTATAATGCATTTTTTCAGCAAAAAATACAGGTTGTCCCACTCTAATCGTAACACAACCATTATTCACAATTTTATTCGAATAAAAGATATTTTAACAAATTTTTATTCAGAACTACTTTGCTTTATGTGAAATGAAATGACACTGCGTGCTGGAAATACAAGAAGAAAAGTTCTGGAAGTATGAAGCATTTCTAGTACTGAGGCCGTATGCGATGTTAATAACATTTGAAAATAGGAGGCGTTTAATTCAATGTTACTTGGATATAAAAATTTCCCTATAAAAATTCTTACTCTTGTTAATAAATTATATTTTTATTACTTTTTTAACACCTTTATCCACAATATATAATGCAAATTCTAAAATGCATTTCTCAGTATCAACACTAATCCCCAAACACAATTTTACAACTCATATCGAGAGTGTTTTTATAGATAAGGTAATGCAAATATAAATTCAGGTGAGTACGACTTTACAAATCGAAGGGAATTAAGAAGTACAAGGCTTCATTTTGAGATTTCCCAAGTTTGCATAAAAATAAACATATACATACTGTACATCAGAAGACATTCACTGTTGTAACAGGATTGTACATAATGATCAAAAGGAACTTTGGTGCAAAAAGCTTCATTCTGTGGCATTTAAAATTGTAGCAATAACAATATATATGTTTTTTATCTTCTTTTTTATTATTCAAACAATAAGAAATAGCATTTCTAATGTAAAATTTTCATTTATAATTCAATTTATAATTCAGTTTTTAAGTCATTAGAGACATATTATTGAAAAGTTTTAATATTTCTTAGGTATTAAAACTAACTACAATGAAAGTAATTATTAAACTGTTGCTTTTTAAATTTCACGCCGACATGTGTTTTGCTATGAAATAAAACAAAATATAACTCGAACTTCATGAGTATGAAGAAACAGAATATTGAACAGAATATGAACATTAAACAAATACGCTTATTTTAATCATTTGGCGTCCAGACCTGTACATATGTGTATATATGTACCGCATTTTAGTACAAATTTATATTGTTTTATTCGGATATGACGTACACATGCCTCAAGTAGTTGTCTACGATAACATAATGACTGCACAGTTTACGTCATGGATGTCAAGGGGTTACCAACTTTGATCTCCAAAGTGAAAACGAAATTAGTATAATTGAATTTATAAATATGACTCTATCTATCTGACTCATGTGCAGAAAAAACTCAATATTTTTTTGGTTTCCAGAAGTTTATTGTAGAAAATCTTCATGTATTTATTTTAAGTAAGTAAGAAATCGTAGAAATATTGTATTGAGTAAGTGTTTTAAAATATGAACTGCTGTAAGCTTTGGGTTAAATATTAAATCATAACTTGATAACAACGGAAAGTATGTCTTTGTTTTATTTGACGTTAAATCATGTTGCCTCGGTAAAATACCAAAGAATGAAAAGAACAAATGACTTTTTGAAATATTAATATGTCTGTTGAAATCGGTGCCTTTATAAATTTTTTCTTCGAATTAAATTTTTCCTCTGTTTAAAAAAATTCAATTAATTATTACAATAACAGCAGATTTGATTAAAATAATAACAATCTTCCATTCATTATTCCCCCCTTCCCCCCCAAAATAGTATCTGTTTTAGCTTTTTAGCAATAATTGGGAAACAAATTAAATCATACGTCATAAAATGTCCTTAATATTTTTCTTCTAAAACAGTTCAAAGTTGGGAAAAAAATTTTGTAGAAAGAAGATGCGGGTCGAGGTTTATTATAAAAGATTTCACATAATAGACATAAATAAACAAGATGGTACCGGGAACATAATATATTTTTGAAAGAATTTTAAATATATATATATATATTAAGTTAAAATGCCTATAAAATCTTAAGTGACTTTTGCTCCAATTTTTGTTCAAAATTTTATTTATATTTATGCTGAAATTAAATAATGGTACATTGTTAAGTTAAAATTACGACTATTGTTTTTTTAGGTTTTCTTTCTGTAACGCTAATATTTAATTATGTTCAATTTTCTAGAAATATAAAAAGTAAAATTCCTAAATCAACTTGTTAATGATAAGAAAATTTTTTATGTACACTGCTCAAAATAATTAAAGGATATTTGAAGTTTTATATAAAATAAAGATATAAACGAAATTTTTAAAATATAATAGAAGAAAAGAATCACAAATGCAAATTTTTCTGGTTTTCAAACTGTGGAGTATGCAAATTTTGAGTTCGACGTCAAAAACGTCGCTTCAGCGGCAGCGAATGAAATTTGACTTTCAACTGGATAAAAGAGAATGAAGACAAGGATGATCGGCATTCAATGATTGCTTTGTTTCGATGAGTACGATGTCTCAGCGAGGTCATTTGACAGATTTAGAAGCTTGGAGAATTGTTGGTAGGTTAGAAGGGGGCCAAACTCAAGCAGAAGTAGCGCAAGCCATTGGAGTGTCACAAAGTGTCATTTCCAGGATCTAATACCGTTTTTTGGAGAGTGGATGTGCAGGCCGAAGACAGGGCAAGGTCGTAGACGGACAACAACACCCAATGAAGATCGGTATTTAGCGTTAACAGCTCGGAGACACCGAAACATGAACGCTACTCTTCTCCAACAACACCTTCGCTCGGCTACAGGCACCACGATTTCAACTCAGACTGTCCGAAACCGACTCCATGCTGTAGGTCTGTATGCTCGCCGACCGATGGTATGTGTTAGATTAACATCAAGGCATCGCCGCGACCGCAGGGAGTGGGCAAACGAGCATGTCAACTGGAGGAGAAATGAATTGAGCAATATTCTGTTTTCTGACGAGTCCCGTTTTTCTGTTAATCCGGATAATTGGCATATTTTCATCTGGAGGGACAGTGGCAGTAGGAATAATCCTGCGTTCGTGCACAAAAGTGTCAGATTTGGCGGTGGAGGAGTGTTGGTGTATGGTGGCATCTCCATTGACGGGCGCACTGACTTCTACATCATTCGAGATGGAGCTCTGACTGGTCGCCGATATAGGGATGAGATCCTCAGGCCTATTGTAGTCCCTTACGCTGCAGCAATCGGAGATAACTTCATTTTAATGGGCGATAACTGCAGGCCACATCGTGCAAACCTGGTGGAGGATTTCCTTTTCGAGGAAGGAATCGTTCGAATGGAATGGCCAGCGTGTTCTCCAGACATGAATCCAATCGAGCACATTTGGGACGCTCTAGGAAGACGAGTTTCTGGCCGCCAACAACCCCCACAAACTCTCCAAGAACTGGAAAGAGCTCTTCTGGAAGAGTGGGGCAGAATACCCCAACTCGTCATTAATAGCCTCATTGAATCCATGCCTCAAAGGTGTTCAACGTTGCTGGCCGCCCGTGGAAACCATACCCCCTACTGAAAATGATTTTCTTTGAAGAAAACACCTTTTTTTATTCTTTTTTTCTCATATGCACAAATTGTGTTTTTTTCCTTTTGTACACAAATGCGCAATAAAATGCGTTTTTTTCTGCCAAACATGTGTAATTTATTCTCATATAACCTACTATGTCTGTCGACCATGTATCAATCAGCTAAAAAGTTTCCCAGATACAAAATCCACCTAAAACTGCAATATCCTTTAATTGTTTTGAGCAGTGTAGTTCTAACTTTTTAGCGATATTAAATTCTGTTTTCTATTGCATAATTATCAACTTTAATCAAATTTAAACTTAGAAAGAAAAACCATAAAATAACGATTTCTTATTCATTGCTTAAAATAATCTTTATTTAAAAGACGTTATTTATTTAATCATTTAATTTATTTAGTCATTTATTGTACACTTCTTAATTGTAAACATGCCTATAAATTCATAATACTAGAAAAAACTGCAACGTGAAGCAAGTAATAACAACCTCAGAAAATTGAATTTCATAAATGCGAAAAAATATCCCTTTTCACAAGTACTTCATTTAAGCTAACATTATTGAAGAATTACTTTTTATTTTTTTATTTTTATAACGGTGGTGTCATTATTGATGTAGCTTAATAATATCCAAAACAGAAAAAAATGAAATCCGATTATTTACAATTTATGAACTTTCTGTTTGACAGAAGAACTGCTTCGCAGCATAAAAACCAATAAATCTGTTCTTCTTTTTATAAAGCATAACTAATTTTGATAACAAAGATCTATACTGGCAAAGGAATTTGTTCATGCTTAATAGGCTTTAGCGGGTTTTTTTCTCTCTTTTTTTAATGACTACAGATTTTTCATCTTCAAGTTTATTATTTTAGCTATTTTACAAATTTTCTTCTACATCTCATATAACTTTTAATCATAAATTTAATTATCTTTTATTAGATGACTCTTCGATTATAAGATGCTATCGATTCATTTTTAACTTTTATAAGCTACTTTTGGAAATGTATTTTCCAAATAAATACTGAGACTTATTCATTTTTTTGAAACATTTAAAAAGAAAAATAACAAGTAGAAAAAAAAATCTCACATAACTAAAAGGAAAGAACAAACTGTTTAATTAAGTGACGGATCTGAAGAAAGTTTAACTGTTCTCGAACATTTCTTTTAAGATTGACTTACTCCAGCCTTTTTAGGAGCCTCTTAGGAGGAGGACTTACTCCAGCCTTTTTTCTCCAGTTTGTTTATCCGCATATAACAACGAAAAAACTACCCAATCAAACATTTTGAAATTTAAAACATACAATTATTACAGTATTTTGTGGAGTAATTTCAAGTTTTATGAAAATCGGATGTGTAGTTCAATTACAGGGACAATCAAAAGTATTCCGTTACATTACGGACAATTGGGAAGAACTAGTATCAAGTGCATTTTAATGATGTTATACTCTTTCGAACATAATACAATTCATATGCATCTATGAGATATATATTAAAATATACATTCTGTGCAATCTGTGGTGCAAAGAATATATTTATTAATATATAGGGCCACACAAAAGTATTTTATTACATAATGGTATATTTCTAAACATAGTCTGGGGTGCGTTTTAATTACATTGAACTGTTTAACATTTTATGAAATTGATATACGTTGCTGAGGTTTAGTACAAGTTCACTCCTGTATAATAGGAAGCATTAGTATTTACAGGGACACACAAAATATTTCTGATACTGTTTTGTATCCGAAGTACTGTATATTTTAAAAACTATACTATTGTACGAACGCACGACATTGCTACGTCTGACGTGCAATTTCCAATTTGTTGTTTTTAACATTATTAGAAGAAAATAAATAGAAAATAAATAGAAAGTTTTGAGAATAATAAAAATATAAAATCATCAAAATAGTCATGAAAGTTTTTATTAAACTTAGTTTTACGTTACATTTTATACTAAAAAAGTAAAATATTCCTTTTTATACGACTGCTTACAAAAGATTTTAAAACAATCTGACTGAAGAAAAACCCGTATGGCGCGTAAAAACTAGACTATATTGCTTAAAAGCTATTTAATTATTGATTTAAAAAAATTATATAAAAATGTGCTTTAGATTTACTTTTTGATAGCTATTTTGCAGATGAAAACTAAAAGTTAACAATGTAATAAATTGAATTTACATTTTAAATAATTTCTGTCCAAACACGTATGTTGTACATACATTTTAAGATGTGCTATGATACTAATATCTTATCATGGTATTCATATTAAAAACATTATCTGTTATTCAAGATCTTTTATTAATTCTAAATAATTCTAATTATCTTTATACTTTTACATATTTATTAATTTATAACATAAGCCTTACCTTTATCAGATAATTTAGAGTAATTTATGCTTGAAGAAACAATTATAATTTGCGTAATTGCATATATGGTGAAAAGGCACTTAAACATATTTTTTCAGATGAGTACTGTTGCAAATACCCATGAGTACATTAACTGTGAACTTTCTAAAGACTGTTTAATCCTTTCTCTTCACTTTAAATGCTCCTGATGCTTGTTCTTCTAATGTCAACAAAGGAATGCAATTGCGGTAAGAACATTTATCTCCAGAGAGATCAAAGTCTGATACAAAGTTACCTGTAAGTGTTGTTACAATAGTCATGCATATTCAAAGAAATGTTCCAGGAGCGTTTGGAAAAAGGTAATTTAGTACAGTATCCTTGTAACAATATTATTGACATTCGCAGCTGTGAGACACACAACATATATTCCAATAAAATAATTAGAAGGACAAAATGTGTATAGAAGTATTTTCCTTGAATATTAAACTACAAGTAATAAAAAACAATTAAGTTTCCCAATATGTATATTTATTTATGTAGCATATTTAAGGTATCCTAATACAATTGTTTATACAAAATTTTTTATGGGTTTTTCCTATTTTATATCACAGTGTCTTACTTATTTCAGATTTATCTCCCATAAATCCAGTTTTTAACACTATGGTCTATTATAAAGAACGTTAATTATGTTTATATGTACTATATAAGTTACTTTTTATGAAAGTAAATTATTTTTAAGCGAACAATTTAATTAACCAAAAACTAGAAATAAAACTCTAAATAAGGGTTTTTTTTTTTTGTCAACTTGAATGCTATGCCCCATTATTTCTTATAGTTAAATCTTACGTATTTATTCGTCTAATTTTACAACTGTACATTTAACACTTTCCAACAAAGTTGAAAACTGTTTATGCTTTCGGTTTGTCTGTCCTTCTGGCCGGATGGCCATCTGTCCGCACTCTAACTCTCGTAAATATACTCCGATTGCCACGAAATTCTGAAGTTTACCCTAGCATGAACCCTATTGAAAATGAAGTTTCTACCATGATTAGTTTATTTACAGGAACAGCCAAAAACCTTTCCATTACATTACGGCCTAAGGGGAAAAATCGTTTCAAATGAATTTTAAAGATGTTACACTCTGTCAAACATATTCAAATTTATATACATCTATGAAGTGTACTAAAATATGCATTTTGTAAAGTACGTATGTAAAGAATTGCTATTATTCATTTACAGGGCCACACAAAAGAATTCCATTACATAATAACAAGTAAGAAAAATCATGCGTTAAGCATAGATTATGAAGCACTTTCCAACACTTCTTGAAATCTTTAACAAAACTTCGTTAATTAGGGAAATAAGGGTGTATAGCCAAATATGTGTTCCAATACTTTTGTACAGCCCACTATTTGATCTGTCAGTTGATATACATATTATATAATGGGAAAATTTAGTTTAGCAAGAAAAATGCTTAAAATTTCTTTCTGAGCAATTTGTACTAATAAATGGGAAACATATTTGAAAACTTTTGTTCAGCCCTGTAGTTTACCTTGTACCTTTATTACACGTCAGTAAGAAGCTAAAATTCATTTTAAACTAAAGCACTCTTAAAACAACTGAAATCACATTGTTATAAATTATCATTCATAAGTGTCCATGTACAGAATTCTTGCGTGGCCCATCATTTTAAACATTTCTTTGTAAATTGAATGCAGTTCAGCGTAAAAATATATACCTTATTTAAGAACCACCTTTAAGTAATTCACGCTCATACTCAGTAACGTTAGCGAGCTCTTTTGGATAGCCCTGTATATCAACTATAACATTTATACACACCCTTATAATGTACAAAGATTTAGTGAAACTTAAATGCGTATATCATAATTAAAATGTATTACATCCATCCATGAGCCATCATCGGAAACATATACAGTCCGTCGGAAGGAATATACGATTTGAAATATTTTGTATGCCCCTGTAAATGCAATGTACTTCATATTATGCAAGACAGTATCGTATAATTTATATTAAGCTTCATTGACATATATCAATTTTGTTACACATGAAACAGTTTAATATATTTTTTAAATATCGCACACTATTCCCCCCCCCCTTTACCATTATCCAATGGAATTCTTTTGTTTGGCCCTATTGTATATTTTAGTGCACCGCTTAAATGCATGTTTGACAGGGTGTAACATCTTTAAAATGCCTTTGAAACGATTTTCCCCCATAGGCCATAATGTAATGGAAAAATTTTGACTCTCCCTGTAAATAAACTAATCATGGTAGAAACTTCATTTTCAAGGGTTCGTGCCAGGGTAAACGTTAGTAACATAAAAAAAAATTCAGGGCAATTTGAGTATATTTACAAGAGTTAGAGCACAGACGGATAGACTGACAGACGGACCGACGAACAGACAAACCGAATGCATAAGCAATTTTCAAACAATGCATAAGCACTTTTCAAACTTTTCTAAAGTGTTATAAATGTTAAAATTCATTTGAAACGATTTTTCCCCATAGGCCGTAATGTAACTGAAAACTTTTGACTGTCCCTGTAGATAAATTAATCATGGTAGAAGCTTCATTTTCAATAGGGTTCGTGCTAGGGTAACCTAAATAACGTCCAAAAATTTCATGGCAATCCGAGTATATTTACGAGAGTTAGAGCGCGGCCAGACGGCCAGACAAACCGAATGCATATGCTAATAATAAAGGGGGGGGGATCGTTTGCACGCATTTTAATTATGGTAAGCGATTTCATGTATAATCAAACTGATATACGTCGCTGAGGCTTAATATGAGTTATTTCATGCATAATACGAAGTGAATAGCATTTACAGGAAAATACAAAAGATTTCATAATAAGGAAAGTACAATATACAGGAAAATACAATAGTATATTCGACACGAAGTACATTATATTATGGATGATGGCTGTGGGATGGATGAAATGCATTTTTAATTGTGATATGAGCTTTAAGTTTCACTAAATGTATGCAGATTATATGGTGTATATAATTGCTACTAGTTACATAATTTAGATATACAGGGTTACATAAAATATCTCGGAAAGGTTACTGAATATAAGCGTAATTTACTTAAAGGTGGTCTTGAAATGAGTTATGCATTTTTATGTTTAACTGCATTAAGTTTACTAAGAAATGTTTGTAGAATATAGATAAAATGATATACAGGGTCACGCAAGGAACAGGATACATGGTCGCCTTTGGATGATAATTTCTGGAAATGTGATTTAAATAGTTTAAAGAGTACTTTTGCTTGAATTAAATTTTAGCAAAATGCTTTCGTATATTAAAGGTACTATGTAAACTACAGGGCTGAACAAAAGTTTTCAAGTATGATTCCATCTATTAGTATAAATTGCAGAAAAAAAATTTTCAACCAGTTAGGCGATTTTTTTTTTTTTTTTTTTTGTTAAATGAAATTTTTCCATAATAAAGTCTATATATCAACCGGCAGATTAAATACAGGGCTGTTCAAAAGTATTGGAATATATATTTAACTATGGACAGTAATATCTTCCCAGCAAACATAGAGCTTTCGGTAAACAATCGGCCCACAGCCGCTTTGCCGTTAACGACGCGACGGTATCGGCAGGATACCAGCTGCCGTGCCGGTTCCGTAACTTTTTCGACACGCCGGGCGATTGTCGCCTGATAGAGAGGCGCACAGCCGGTCCGGTATCAGTGGACGACAGCTAATCATGCGAATACCGGCCGCAGCCAGCATACATTCTGAAAAAAAAAAAATCAGCATTGATGGATTCACGCTCATAATTGATGGAATGGATTCACGCTCATAATTGATGGAATGGATCACACTCATAGTATCATCACTCCTACCAGGAGTGAAAAACGCACTCCTCTAGAAAGAATGAATAATCGATGTTCCGAAAGAGTGATTATTGACCCCTATTGAAAGTGAGTATCGACTCCGCAGGAGTGACTATTCACTCTTTCAAAGACTCAACAATTTCTACTTTTACTGAGAGGTTGGGCATATTTTGAGTCTACTATAAAATGCTTATTAACTCAGGAGGGGTGAATAGTCACTCCTTTTTATTTAGAGTGTACATATTTTATGAAGCTGCAACATTTAATTCTTAAATATTAGAATAAAACAATAAAACCAGGAAATATGCTGAAGGTCTCTTCTCTCAATATTTACTATAAAATTAAATATAATGGCCATAAATTTCATGTTTCTAAATCTTTTTTCCCTTATAATTCATGGTACATTTTTAATACTTAACACTTTTTACCGGGTGTCCCAAAAATGACTGATGGTTTTTAAAGTTCAATAACTTGCAAACGGTGACAGCTATTTAAAACTTTTTTGCAGGAGGGTTATGTATAATGTCAGGAGTTTTTTACCGTAACGTTTGATTTTAGTTCGAATTTCAAACAATAGATGGCGCTGACAACGATTGAAGGACAGGTGATCAGTGCTGAGTGAAGTGAGTTTTGGCGTCAGTCTGGGCTTCAATTGCCGTCAGCGCCATCTATTGTTTGAAATTCGAATCAAAATCAAAAGTTACGGTAAAAAAAAACTCCTGACATTATACATAACCTTCCTGCAAAAATTTTTTAAATAGCTGTCACCGTTTGCAAGTTATTGAAATTTAAAATCCATCAGTCATTTTTGGGACACCCGGGTATATGCGTCATTTGTAAATTAACGGTATTTTTATGAAATAATTTTATAATATAAATTACTCGTAATATTTTAAAAGTCATGTGTGTTTGATTTTCATTTTTATTTTAAAAAATGGCATCACCATAATTTATTAATTCAAAAAATTCGATCTTCCCTTTTTTTTTTTCATTTTTACACTTATCTTTTATGTGTGTGTGTGATTCATTACCTAAAGGGAAAATTTAATCACTCAGTCCTCATCAATACTTTTTTTTCAGATAATCTTGGATTTGTAGAATAGTTTTTATAACACTGTAATTATGCAATTCAGACATTCCTCTCACCTTTCATATACGTAAGTTTCAATTATATTGAGAATTATAATTAAATATTGCTCATTTTATAGTTTTCCATTTGTCATCCCTTTATAGTGAATTTTTCTATCTACGATAGCCCGAACATTGTAAGGTATCCTGGGGTAATAACGCCACGTTAAGGTTCTACCAATTTTCACGGCTTAGTTTTAGATTGTATTTTTCAAACAAATATAGGATTTGGTACAGCAACTCATTGACTACCTATATAAAAAGATAATTTAACAGATGTGTATTCATAAAATGCAATGGCGTGATTTCTTGACCAATGCCATTTGGCGTTATTACCCACCTATATGGGAAATAACACCATGCAAACTAAACTATAAAATAAGATGGAGATTGCCCAATTCTAAAAATCAAAACGCTACAGCTCTAGAAATTGACAAATTGCATTCCAAGTTATTTTGGAAATGTTCAATTTTTTTGTGAAAATGTATGAAAAAGAAGGAGAGGGAGGGGGAGGTAAAAGAATATCAGATTCTAAGCTCATTTTTGCTTTAAAAGGACCGCCTAGGTATAATTATTAAAAACATTGCACGGTTTTAACTGTGTTTATTTGAATCAGCATTTATATTCCCATACATGCATTCTATGCGATAGAAAATATTCAATTTTCGCGAAAGTGAAAGAAAAAGGAGTGTGGGGGAGCTTCAACAGAATATAACATCCTGTGCCTCCCTTTGCTTAAAAAGACCCGCTTAAGTATAAGAAAAATTGCATGATTCAAACCATTTATAATGTAATATTTTAATCATGTGAAATTTTATAATAACTACAGTTATATGAAATAAATATTTTTGTTAATACTATTATAGTATTCTTGTAAATAGTTTTTAACCCATAACTCCACATTATTGCTGATTCTTTAAACCTAAAGTTAAATTGTCGGCGTTATTTAAAACATGCTTTAATATTTTTTTAATTAATTAAATAAGATTTTTGATAAAAAAAATATTATCCCAATGAGATCTCTTATTAAATTTTATACATGATTCATGTGGTTATATATTATTATCTCTATATTAGCAACAAAATTAACCTCTAACTGCTGTTAGCAATCTCACTGAACGCTGTTTCCCCCTCCCCCCCCTTCCCCAAATTTTAGAGTTTAACTTCAATTTTCCAGTTTAACTATAGCTACAACTAAAATTCTCTTTCGTTTGGAGTCCTTGTACTATTGTTAGAAATATGTGAATAGATTAAATTTAATTAGAATAAATTCTGTACAAAAAGTTTAGTGCAAGAACAGTATTCTATGATTTTTAATCATTGATCGCCGTTTAACCTTTAACTAATGTTACCGGACTCACAAATCACTGTTTTAATTTTTAGAGTTTAACTTGTATTTTTCAGTTTAACTACAAACACTACCGAAATTTTGTTTCATTTGGAACTTTAGTACTATCACCAGAGACTTTTAAATAAGTGAATATTAAGTATAATAGTTTTGTAAAAAAGTTTAGTACAAAAACACAATCTTATGAGTTATTCTTGCCTTTTATTCATCTTTCAATCTTGCGTCTCATAAACCATTTAACATTAGTTACGTTACAATTTCTGTCACATCGGATACAGGTTAAATTTGCAAAAATTTGAAAAACCGAACGCTGAGAAAGCGGATAGTTAAAATTTAGAACTCAATTGAACAATCCAATGAAAATTTAATAGAAACCTGATTTTGAAGATGTTCGAATTAGAATATAGAAAACAATTTGATATAGTTTTATTTATACGAGTTTAAAATTATTTTTTACATTAGTATTAAAAAAACAAAATAGAGAGATTAGTTTTGGGTATTGGATCCCCTCCCCTTAATCTTGCCATTTCAACAATGATAATAATGCTTTTCCATACTAATAATTAAACCCCTTTCGGATGTAGTTCAGTTACTGTTGGAAATCAACTGGGGTAATAACGCCAAGGACTGGCGTTATTACCCCGCTATCCTTATTGCGCAGTACATTTTAAACTACAAATTATCTCGAGAAGATATCCAAAATCTTCTACAAAGTAAGTTTGAAAGTACATGAAATGCGCTACAAATTTATGTAATAAACAAAGTTTTTCTGGATAAAAAATATAGTCTTCACATCACAAAACGTATCTCGCAAATTTTAGATCAAGCGTTAATTTTAGTTGCTTGTAAAAGCAATAAGAACTACAAATGGAACAAATTAAGTTTAACCTTTTTTTGTGATTTATATCACTCAAAATCCTTCTGCGCAAAGCACATGGGTGTCATTTACTGGATTATTTCATAATTATGCATAATATTAGCACTAGCGTTATTACCCTGCCTGGCGTTATTACACCAGAACACCTTATTTTTCAGCTTTTTATAATTCATGCATGGATAAAATCATACATGTTTTGCAAAATGTATAGAAATTTTTGCTTCGTATTTGTACTATACATTTCACAGTTTTTCCAATATTTTCATTTTTAGATAATTTATCCAAAACTTTGAATAATTAAACTGTGATACATTTGGACAATTTATCACAAGCAAATATAAATTTCATATTTCATACCCCTCCATTTGTATATGGTGAATTATAATTTCGTTTATACATATGTATGTATTACATGTACGAATACAGTCGAGTCTCTCTAAAACGGAACTCCATACATCGAATTTCTCTATATAACGAATATTTAGTAACGGTCCCCTTTTCGCATGATTACATTAAAAACAGTCTCTATATAGTGAATTATCTATCTCCATATAACGAATTTTTCATAAATTGGTCTTAATTTATTCAGTTTTAAAAAGCTTCGAAATCATATGGAATCAATTTTCCATCACTTATTTTTGATTTATCGTCAGTGCTGAGTTTTTTTTAAATATTACTTCTCTCCTTGTTCTTTAAATCCAACGAATTCATCCCACCTCCCGAACACCTTTCCACATCCTTCTCAAAACAGAGTCAATTGGATTGATACACCCGTAAGAGATGAATCAATGAGAGGCACATAAGAGAGGCCTTCAAATGGAGGAAAAACCTTTGAAAAAAATTGAGCCTTTTTTTTCTTTTGAAAGCGTAAAAATTAAAAAAAAAAAAAAAAAAACAGATTTTACAGATTTCTTTGTCTGAAATTAATGCAAGTCTTCCTTTTTTTTATTTTCATTAAGCTTTCAAATAAATGTCTGTTCTCTTTTTTGAAGCAACTTAAATAATTAAGAAATAAAATGTTAGGTTAATATTTACTTTTAAATATTTCAAATTCTTAATTCAAAAGATCAAAAATAATATTTGTTCAAATTTCACACATTAAATACGATTTTTAAAATCATTCTCGATACATCGAATTTCTCTATATAACGATTTTTTTATTGGAACGGTGAATTTCGTTATATAGAGACTCGACTGTATTTCATTAATTCTTTGGTATTTTTAGTTATTCCTAGTTCTGATATATATATGTTTACATCAGATCACATTCTTATATATATATGAAGATTTAGGTTGAATGCCAAGAATTCTCCAATTCATTTTCCAAAAAAAAAAAGGACGTTTTGTGTAATTTTTGTAATTTAATCTAATGATCCATGTCTGCCGGAAGTGAAGTGGTGCATCGGCCCAAAATTTATACCATTAGTGGTTGACTCGTATACTACATTCCTCGTATACTTCATTTTTATCATTGTGTTTTCCTGTTCCCAGTTCTCCATGCGTCCATGTTATTGCAGGACAAACACAATGATAAATCTACGAGTCAACAGCTGATGGTATTAATTTTTGGCTTATGGACCACTTTACTTTTGGCAGACATGGATCATTAAATTCCCCTATGAGTACACGACTATAAAATAAAGGTTTTTTCTCTTTTGGCTTACTTTAGGTTTATTGTGCTGTCAACTCTTGGACTATCAGTTTTCATATTGAAAAGAATTTCAGAATTTTGGCAATAGTTGCCAACCAAAGTAATTTAATGTTCAAAAAATAGTCTTTGTTTCATGCAGATAGTTGAAAAAGATTTGGAAAAATCAATTATGAAATGTTTTCAGCATAAAAAGTTTAACGCGTTCGCTGCCGCTTACGTGGAGTCGTGATGACAGTTAATGCCGCACTGTAGAAGTGAGTTTTTCACACAAGCCGATTTACTTTTTATAACAAAGAATCAGTGAAAGATTTTCCCGCGCCAGCGCGTGACTGGCTATTGAAACATAACCCCTTATCACGCGATGGCGCGTGAGAAGCCTCTTAACGTTGGCGCCATATCACGCGATGGCGCGTTAGCGGCAGCGAACGTGTTAATTTTTAGAAAAGCTTTGTAAGATTTTCTCATAAAATATATCATAGAAATTTAAGTAAGTACGTTTTAAATATTGCAGAAATATTGAACTTCTATTTCAGGAATTAAGATTGTACAGTAAATTAGAATTAACATAACCATGTGCAATTTTTTAAAAGGTGGCATGTGAGGGGGCTTGATTCAATCAATGTGAGGGAGGGTTGACCATCGAAAAAAACTATTATTTTTGGAAATTATATTATGCACTTTACATAATGAAGGGATAATGGTTACATTACAAAAATAATGTAAGTTTATTCTGTAAAGCTACAATAAAATGGAGTGATAAAAAAATGTAAAAAAAAAAAAATGATTAAAGGAAGATGTGGAAAATTACTATCGAAGCAATAGGAAAAATTTAATGTAATACAAATGGAGAAGTTGATAGGAACTTTTATTTCATTTAAATAATATCTATAGTAAGTATATAAAAAAAAAAAGGCTAGAAAGAATGAAAGTTTTATCCTTAAGAAATGTTAAGTGTTCAATCCCCTGCAAAATAACATAACATTTGTTAATACGCTTTAGGAAGGTATGTAGATAAATATAAACAAGATGAACACAATGAGATAAAGCCAACGTATGTGGCAGCTAGTTTCTCCAGGTAAAGTGTCACAAAAAGTAATTGTTTAAAATGAAATTTTTCTCCTGTGTCTTGAATTACGTGTAAGCAGGTTTGTTTATACATCACATTTCACCAAGTAATTTTTAGTAACAATAAAAGCCTATAGCAATCAGTTTTTTAAGTTTTTTAAAACTGACTTTATTTCCCTCAACAAAGATTTCAATACAAAATAAAGTGGCCCAAGCTTCCCATTTGTGAGGATGTTTGTCTCATTATTTTCTCGTGATTAAAATCAATCATTTGTCAAGTTTCTTATATATGACACTTACGTGGTAATTTTATTTTGATAGCTGATTTTATAACTAATAAAATTATACATTAAATTTTATTCTTGGTTTAATATTAAAAAAAATAAAAAAATAATTTTGTAAAAGTGGGTCAACTTTCTCTAGCCTCCTCTGCATGATATTGCTTAGTGCAGATTTTTTTTCACTTTAACTGTGAATATGAGTGAAAAAATGTGGTTAATTTATATGAAGTTAAACCCCTTTAGCTGCAAACTACTGAATATAATCAAAGAAAAAATTTTCCCTTTCAGTTTTTGCACATAAAATCTAAACTGGTTATAGTGAACCACTGAGCTTAGTTAACTGAAATTCAGTGGAGGTTTGTTATAGAAAGGTGCGTCTGTATTTAGATTTTGAAGTACCTATTGCATGCATTCAATCTCTAGACACTTTCATTAACATTTGTGTCAGGTTTCTAACGCTAATAATCGGTAACTATTTAGAATTACTGCTATATGATAGTATATTCTTTACTTATACATTATTCGTATCATTTTTTGTGTACTTGGGGGTTTTAAGGTAACATTTTTTTTCTTATTTTGAAGTTAATCTGAGATGCTATAATTAAATAATATTGTATATACAGATCCCATTGTATCAATGAATGAAAATGCTTTTTCTAAACAAGAACGTACATCACAGATAAGGAAACAATGATGTCCCGGGTATCTGGTTGCGGGAGTAATTCAAGATAACAGAGAATCAGGAATTTTGTCCTGTTTTCTTTTTGGTTCTCTCGGGATGATCGAGACAATTCTATACGTAGACGTGCAAACTGTCGCATACTGTCTGGAGACGCATACTGTCTTTTTTTCTTCGGATTGTTATCGGGTTATGTCTTAATAAGCCTAAACATCATGGTTGTAACCAGTTTTGCCATTCTTCTTTTTGTGACTGTTTCTTATATATAATTTACTTTACTGCTTAATAATTTATTATGGTGTATAAATCGTCTGCTGATTCAAACAATTGTACGGTAAACAGCCATTTTATTTTTGTTTTGAAAGCAAATTAAAGCCATAATAAAATTTTAAATATAATACATTAAGATTTAAAAAATGATTAAAAAAACTCCTAGAAAAGCCTCATATATTTTTTTTGCTGCAGCACAGCTAACCACACTTACATTCTAATGTACCAAGTACCAACAATCTGACGTACAGCAGCTGTGATTAAAAATCCTCATTTAAACTGACATTTTGCCGGTCTATGTATTTTAAAGGTCTTTAGAAAAAACAGTCACTTTTAAATTGGTTTCTTTTATCCTGTCCCAACTTTGTTAATTATTTCTACAAAATTTTTATGCAACCCACCAACAGTTAGGAAGTAAAGGGAAAAAAACTGAAAAAAGGCGATTTTTTATGAGAACGAGTGCTGGATATTAATTAATTACTCAATAATTATAATTTTGAAATTTTGAATATCAGGTACATCAGGACAGATTTTGGACAGCTCTCAAAAAATTTTTGAACCTCATACGTGCCGTAGATTTTGCTAGCCATCGCAGACGCACACACACATACACACACAGAGACAGACAGAGCGTTTTGTTCTTTTATTAGTATAGATTAAAAAATAATATTTATACCATTAATTGAAAAATTTGTTAATGCTAAAATTTACAAAATACGCCATAACAGCTGTAACAGCTAAACGACCGCGTAATACGGAAATCTATTATAACACTTTTCAAAATATTTGAAAAAAGTTCATGAGTTTAGTTTATCTGGCCGTTTATCTGTGCTAACTCTCGGATTGGCTTGAAATGTTTGCATGTTATTCATGTTTACTGTAGTACGAGCGCTATTCAAAATGATGTGTGCAGCATTTATAGTTAATTTACAGGACAGTCAATCATTTTCGGTAACATCGCGTTCAATGAGAAAAATCGTTTCAAGTGCTTTATAATGATATTATACATTTTCAAATTTAATTAAAATTATGTGCATTTATGAAGTGAACTAAAATATATATTCTGTAGAATTTGGAGGGCAAATAATTCATTATTAATTTACAGAGCCCTCTATACTACTATGTATAGTAGTATAGAGGGGGGACTATTTACAGGGTAATTTAACTATATGAAGCTATTTCAAATATAACGAAATTGACACATGCTACTTATGTTTATTAGAAGTTACTTCCTGTAGATTATGAAGTGCATAATATTTGCAGGGACACAAAAGGTTTTGAATACAGTACTGTAAGAACGAAGTACTTTACACTATCGATATCTACTGGAAATGCATTTTCAGTCAATTATGTGCTTTTTAAAAATTTTTAACTAAATTTTTTAATCTACGCGGTGTATATAAATGCTATAGATGTATAGGGCTGCGCAAAAATTCTTAAGAATTACGAATACTTTTGAGTATGAGCGAAAATTGTTTAAAGATGGTTTTTAATTGAGCTATGCATTTTCATTCTGAACTACTTAGTACTCAAGGAGATGTTTCTAGAATATAGATAAAACAATATACAAGGTCACGCACAGAATTTGATATATGACCGTCTATGAGAATATGTGTTTCAGCAGTTTTTTGCTGGATTATATTTTTGCTAACTATTTAGCTTGTATATAAAGGCAGTATGTAAAATACAAAGCTGCACAAAAGTTTTCAAAGTACGTTTCCGTCTATTTTCATAAACTACTGATAAGGAATTTTCAACCTATTGGACATTTTCTTACTAAAATAAATTTTCGTACACTATATGGAATTAGTACCAATCTAAATAAAACAGAGATCCACACAAGAAACTGGAGTACATATTTGGCTACCGGCGGCAACTTTTGAAATCAGTTTTTCAAGCTAGTTATGTGTTTCCTAGAAATTTTTTCTTAGGTATCTTATTTATATAAATAACGAAGTTTTGTTAAAGTATTTCTGAGAGTGTTGTATAGTGTTTCATAATCTAGGCTTAACGTATGATTTTTCTTTCTTTTTTAATAAAAATCAAGTGGTTATTTTTGTTATTTGGCAACAATTAGTTGCACAAAGATCTTTATGAAGCCATCTTTTCTTGAAGATGAACGCAATTCCTCCATCTAGCAATGACTTTAAATTAATTATATTGTTTATTCTATTGCACTTTTTTATCACAATATCTACTCAAAAGATAAAAACTTGATCAATTATTGATTCACGAAAAATAAGAAAATTCATTCACTCTCAATTTTAGCGTTAAAATGTATAAAGATAATTTTTTCACACAAATTGATATACACGAGGGGGTTCAAAACTATTTGTCAAAAATGTAAAGGCAGATAGAGGGGATCTAAATAAGTAAATTTCATACGGGAATGTGGGTGTGGATATGCAGCGTTGTGAGAGTGATGTGTTGAGTTCGATGAATGAAAGAGCTTCACTGACTTGAATGGTCATTCCCTCAGGTATTTCGAGCAACATGCATCTTTACACCAATACGGAGATTTCCGACATGTATTTTATGTATGGGTCTGCACCAGGAAAAGCCTCAAACACACTGCACGTCTACCAGCTCTCAAGCATGTTGAAGGACTATCCTCTACTATGTGTTATATTGTTTCGTCCAGAGGTAGGATTCTGCAATATCTTCCAGTATCCGCATTATGCCTCGAAGCATAAAACAATCTATTCGCACTTCCATGAAAACTCCCCATGAAAAGGCTCAAATGTTTGGCGTTAAAGCAGATTCCTATCAGGGAATCGTTCCGTGTACATCTTCTGATCAGCCGTTGCATTTCCTTGCACAGCCCCATATACTGAGTGCATGTCAGAAAGCTCTGCATTCGTGTAACAACGCACGTTGCTCGAAATCTGTGCAGAGTATGACTATTCTAACCAGTGAGGTGATTTTATCCACTGAACTCAACAGCGCCCTCTATTGCCTCAACGCTGGATTTCTGAACCTATACTTCTCATTCCTACACGAAATTTGCTTATTTAGGTCCTCTCAACCTGCCTTTATATTTTTGACATTTGTTCTGAACCCCCCTGTATGTTTTTTTAAATATATTACAATAAAATTTAAGTATTTAAGTTGCTTATAATGAAGTGTTTAACTATTGAAATTGTGAATTAAAAATGTATGAAGTGTTCTTATGTATTAACCTATAACCTGATATAAAAAGGAAATTTAATCGATATTTAAAAAGCAAACGTTTATGTTTTATTAATCACATTTTAAGTGCATGTAAAGTTCTGAATTTAGTATAACCGAGCAAACGGGAAAGAAAGTGCCACAAATTTAGAATTGTTTTTTAAAGTTTAAATAATTTAATCATCTCTCATTACTGCATACATCATAATGTGTTCTGAAAAGTATGATTTTAAAATAATGTGCTTGGGAATCATCTTGAAAAAGAATATAGCTGAAAATGCTCGTTTGAGGGACAAAAATCTCTATTTTCAGATTTTAATTTTGCACTTAGGTTCGTGGAAACTCATGTAAAATATAGAAAGCCATCCACGTCATGAATAATTTTTCAAATTCTTAATTTCCTAAGATACAAAAATTTGTATCGATGTATCATATATAGGACCCATATATGACTTGACCCATATATGACATCCTACTTTATAGAAAATATTAAATAAGTACAGAAAAATAAGTTTGGAAATGTGGCATCACACCATTCTTTAGACAACTTTCATCCAACACTCTGCCGCCCCCCTATTAAACTTGCCCCCATTTTTTACTGGTTAAAATTTACTTTTTTTTTAATGTTTAATAATACAGTAGTAGTAAACCAATATTGGATATTTTGGTTAAATTTGCGATCAATATTACATTAATAGGGAATATTTTCAATGAAATATAAATGCTGCAAGCCAAAGGTTATAAATGAGAAAATAGAAAAATATTTACTAAGTGCACAGATCACCTGGAAATATACTTCTTTCTTTTCATATAATGAAATATAAGTAATTTTCTAATTATGTGCTGCGTTCTAGAGATCAACTAATAAATATCAATATTAATTATAAATCTAAAGAAAATTGTATTCTACTTTTTTCACTGTCATTGAAATAAGATTACAAAGACCAAAATAAATAAAAGTAGCAGTTTTCTATTGCAATTTAGTCAGTTATTATCGATGTTCAAATTTAATGTCAAATGACTTTGAAGTCAATTTACTCCAAATCGAATTTTTGTCACTTGTACCCCTTGACTTCTGAGGACCTCAAATACGGTTTAAGTATTTTACTTTGAAAGTATTTGGAAATAAATTGCAATTTTTATGAAATATTGGCTTTGCATTGAAAATATTTTCAATCATATGCCAATAATGGTGAAAATTTGTTTTAAATGGAACAAGTAAAATTGAGAAATATTTCTTGACAATATTGGTGCACTATTGGCAAAATGTATACACCTCAATGGAGGGGAAACATTCAGGATTATACTGGCCAAGTTATAGTCAATATCGGCAATTATATAGTCAACATAAACAATATTGAAACTTTTTTTTTGTCACGACGATTCTTTGTGTTGCTCGTTCCAATTTTTATTATACCAAATCAATTGGTATAGCCGTAGGAATAAAGAAGTAAACACTCCCTACTAACTCCTCCACAAATTATCGTAGAAGTATAGTCTACTTTTAAATGATTGAAAATAAAATTCGTCTAGGGAGCCATCTACATATTAAAACGAACCATAACTTCGTTTTTTTTTTTTTTTTTTTTTCAGTAGCAATACCCATTTTTAACAAGATATTTCAAATCTTCGGTTCCAACTATACCTAGACACCAAATTTCAAGTTTTTGATTTATAAGTTTTTGAATTATAAAAATTCAAGTTTTAGTGCTTCTAATGTTAAATTAAATTTTCATATTTTTATCAACATCGCCTGAAATTATACTCATAATGGGCTAACTTTTTATGTAGCAATAAAACTGCAATACCCAAACATAAATATATTTAATTTGCATTTTTTATAATTTTACGATATGTATTAGGAAATTAATATTTGAAAAAATTAGGAATTGCAACCTACAATTTTTTTATGTATTTAGATTTATTAAGTCCTGAATCTATGAAAATTCAAACTTTCGAATTTTTTTCCAACTAGTTTTCAAATTATGCTTAAAAAACTAGAAAATTATGGTTTAAGGAGCCGTCTACGACAGAAGTGACCAGATATTTTGAAACATTTAATGCTGTCCTGCAATGTAAGCAGCCTTCAAAGACTGCTTGAGTGGCTCCTAAGATGCCTTGATGAAGAAGAGGTTTCCCTCGGTCAACAATGGAGTACCGAAGTTCAATTTGGATACAATCCCTAAAATATGCTCGTTTTAAAATAATTTCTCGGAAACTTATACGAATTGCTTGAAAATTTGCTTTAAAGCTAATTAAATGGGGTAAAGTTCATTTATGTTGTCAGAATGTGTTAAAACAACAAAGTTAGGATTCATTTAAATATATAGATGACCCCCTACGCAAATTTTATATGCATCATTTAAAAGCAGACTTTGTTTCCAATCACTTGGTACCAGTAACTTTATTGTGCAATAATTTTTTATAGAGTTAGTAGGGGTTGTTTCCCCCCGTTTTTCACATAAAAACTGTGGTATTAAACAAAATAATTTTGATTTATGAGGAAAATTAAATACAGAGTATCAAAATTCATTCAAAAAATGAATGCCCTTTTCTCAGTAATTTCAGAAAAAATTGTAATGTAGATAACATTTTCATAAAATGTATCAAGATAAACTGAACATAAATAAAGTGAAAGGTTTTTAATGTAGAGGAATAAATTATGAATACACAAATGACATGAAATTGTGCACGTCTTTAATTTATTTCCACTTTAAAATGAACATAAAATGTGAAAATGATTATAAACAATTAATTATGACAATGAGATCGCTTCAACGTCCTAGAATGTGACTTTTAATCCTCTGCTATTATATTAATATTTGAAAGAATTTATTTTTTAATAGAACAAAAAGTATACCATTAAACTTTAATAGAAAGATTACAATTCAAAAAGCATGTAAAAAATATCAATTTTTAATAATTAAGCATTTTTCTCAAACAGATAAAAAAAACAATATTTTTTAATGAATATTATATATTCTTTTAAGATAAAGGTTAGCAAACTTTAAAATAGCATGTAATAATACATTTAAAACAATTTGAGATGCATTATATACTCATACCTGCTTCTGACGCTTTATTTTAAAGAATTATTTTCTATATTTCTCTCTGTGTGTCTCACTCTTTCTTAAACACGCGTATGGGTTTTAGCAAGTAACACATCACTAACTTGAAGTTTTATCGAAATGTCGTAAGTGATTGAATTCAGTGATCTAATCGGCATTCTGCATCACAGCTATGAAATATTCTTAGCTGGGGCAACTGGATCCACGAGATAACTGGGTCATAGGTTATTTTATAAAAAAACTGTAGATGAATTTTAAGTTTATCGTAAACATTTCACCCCCATTTCTACTTCTTAAAACAATGTGTATTAATTCAATAATAACTCTGCTTTTTCTCTGACAGGTTACCGAAAATTTAGGCTTCGTTATTTAAAAAAAAAAAAAAAAAAAAAAAAAAAAACGTCAATTTGTTTTAAATTCTTCGGTTTCTTATTAAAATACGGCAATTAGTTTTAATAAAAAAATTTTTAAGTCTGTGCATATAAATACATTATTATTATTGGGTATTTATACATTTTTACTTCATGTTGCAAATGTCAGGCAGGTGTTCCAACTACCCCATAAATTTTTCATGAATGGGGTAACTGGGATATGGATTAGAGGTATATGAACCATGTAGAATTCAATTACCTCAAAAGTTATGGATACGTTTTTGGAGTTTCTCTTACTATGGAAAATTAGTTTCTCCATTTTTTTTTTTTTTTTTTTTTTTTTTTTTTGTTGGCTTTAAAGAAAATTATATATTATTAAAATTATATAAGAAAAAATAATAAAAAGCATTCAGCGGGCATTAAACCAAATTTTTTAAGTGAGATAGCTAAACTTCGAAATTTTACGATACAGATGAAGAGGGGTAGATAAGACAAAGTGACATTAAAAAACTGTCGAAAACAATAAAAGATAGTTTTGTTTGATATAAAGACATGTTTACATACCCCACAGATTTATTGGACTTATATTGAACTTGGTTAAGGTAAATAAAAAGGATAATCAAATACTTAAATAATTACGTCTCCTTTTGTGCATAGATTTATCTTGTTTTTTTCCCCCTTAAATACCCATGTAACTATTATAGTTATTATGACACTAAAGTACATGTACTTAATTCTTATGTTTTTTTGTATAAATAAATTTAATAATTTTACATTTGGTGTTTTTTAGACTCCTTCAGAAGAAATGTTTCCCTTACAACGCTCTTTAGTTAATATATAATTTTTGTGATCTACAAGGTTTAATTTTTTAAGTGATTTACATTCTATTAAACAGGACTTGATATCTCATAATAAAACATAACATCAAAGATATGTGGAACATAGACCCACTTGGTCTAGTTGACCCTTAAAAATTAGGTTATTGGACCTATGAAAAAATAGAAATGAAATATACATATATATATATACAGGGTGTTTCGCTACCAGACCGACAAACTTTGAGGGATAATAGTAGACATGAAGACAAACATTATTAACCATGGGGCGCAAATGTCTTCTGTAAAAGCTAGGGGCTATTAAAGTTTAAGGTCTAAAACTTCAAACAATGATAAAAAACGGAAAAAAGGGTCGATTTGTTTGCGGTTTTCACTAAAATCATTCTTTATATAACGATTTTTGTAGAAAAAAATTTTAAAGGTTACGTTCAAAAATTGTCGATAGAGGGCGCTTTAGACTTTAGAGTAAAGAACAACTACTTTTTACCGTTATTTTGTGCATGGGGTTGAAATTATTCTAAACTTTAGACTTTAACTTAAATTTTAAGCCCAAAATCGAAAACATTGGGATCGGGTAACTAGCGAAAATTAAACACTGAACAGAGAGGGTGATTTTAAACACTCATAAACATTGGACAAACTAATCGATTTTGTTGCGGTTTGCGTGAAAGTCATTCCCTTGGTAATTATTTTATTCAAAATGACGTGCAGCTTTGGTATACTGATTTTTTGATAGAGGGCGCTTCCGACACATCTCTGAGATTTCAATGGTATTACTCATGGGTGTTTTACTACCAGACCAACATACTTCCGGGAAGTGTTAGGTATAAAAAGACGACTCGGAATCACATAGGAAAGCAACGTTGGAGATGCCTTTTTTGCAAGTTACGGTTAAAAGAAGCAGAGAAAAAAGCAACAGAAACATCTGAGAAAAAGCAACACGTTAATGTGACAGAAAATAATTTATTTAAAGGTTTTACTAGATAAGATGTTCGAAATTATGACCAGAAGTAGTCCGGCGAGTTTGACAGCAACGGTAGATGGCGCTGTGATTTCTTTGCGGTAGACGGCGTTAAATGGTAATGCGTATGAATAGCGACAGTGATTATTCACGAACCGTTTCCAAAGGTAGCAGAATGAAGTATTTGAACGATGAACAACACGATGGGGCTCCTCCACATTTTGCCAATGACGTTTGCCGACACTTCAAAGTTACATATGGACAGCTGCTGATATGTCGTGGTGTTCCGGTTCATTGGCATGCCAAATCGCCGAACCTATCATGTATTGACTTCTTCTGCTGGAGTCAAATGAAAAGTTGGGTGTATGAGATTCCCGTACCATCAGTTGAAGACCTCGCAGCTGGTATTTCTGTAGCTACCAGAAAGCTATCAGAAATGCCAGGAATCTTTCAAAGCGTTAGGAATTCCATGCGACGCCGCTGTTAAGCATGCCGGACTACTTCTGGTCGTAATTTCGAACACCTTTTGTTGTAAAACATTTAAATACTCTGCTTTCTGTAACATTAACGTGTTGCTCTTTCTCTGCTGTTTCTGTTACTTTTTTCTCTGCTTCCTTTAACCGTAACTGGCAAAAAAGGCATTTTCAACGTTAAATTCCTATATGATTTCGAGTCGTCTTTGCTTCCCTAACACTTCCTTGAAGTATGTTGATCTGGTAGTAAAACACCCTGGAGTAATGCCACTGAAATGTCGGAGATGTGTCGGCAGCGCCCTCTATCAAAATATGAGGAAACCAAAGCTGTACGTCATTTTGAATAAATTAATTACCAAGGGAATGACCTACACGCAAACCGCAATAAAATCGATTTGTTTGTCAAATATTTATGAGCGTTAAAATTACCCCCTCTGTTCACAGTTAAATTTTCTCTAGTTACCAGATCGCAATGTTTCCGATTTTGGGCTTAAAATTTAAGTTACATTTTAAACTTTAGAATAATTTCAACCCCATGCACAAAATAACGGTAAAAAATAGCTGTCCATTACTCTAAAGTCTAAAGCGCCCTCTATCGACAATTTTTGAACGTAACCTTTAAAAAAATTTTCTAAAGAAATCGTGATATAAAGAATGATTTTAGTGAAAACCGCAAACGAATCGACCCTTTTTTCCGTTTTTTATCATTGTTTGAAATTTTGGACCTTAAACTTTAATGGCCCCTAACTCCTATAGAAAACGTTTGCGTCCCATGGTTTCCTATTTAATAATGTTTGTCTTCATGTCTTCTATCATCCCTCAAAGTTTGTCGGTCTGGTAGCGAACCACCCTGTATATTCATTTTTAGGCATTAAAATGCAAATTTGAAAATATTTGTCTGCAACAGTGGACCTAATTAAGTACTTTTAGAAAGATTTGGATATTAATTAGATTAAACATTAAATTTTGGAAGTTGAACTGTCAAAATCTCTAGAGTCACATTGTAAAGTCATGGCTCAGTTGCCTCAATGTAACCTTATAACTAATATGTATCACGGATGCAAACATTTATCATGCTCATTTTTTAAACATTGGTTAAATATTTTTCTTATGTTTTTAAATGGTATCTATCCACTTAATTCTTAAAGATTTGAAAATGTGTTTTCAATATATTTCAATCATTTATATATTTGAATCATATATATATTATATAGTTGCTACTTTTCAAAAGATTTTTATGAGAATTGTGATAAGGAAAGTATTACACATTTTCACAAATTTATGTGTGAGAATTTACATGGCCTAAAATATAAATACAGGTATTTTATGATGAATTTTTAATTTTTTTAATAGTTGCCATTTTTTATTCAGCTTAAACTTATGATTCAGATTGTATAACTTAAAATTTTCTATACGTCACCTAAATATAGAAAAAAAATCAATTATAGTTAGATATTGTGAAACCTGCCTAATATGATTATTTTTGGATTTCATCAAATTAGTTACTTTATGAATATGGTTACTTAATCTTTCGCCCAACAGCGTCCCGTACAATATTTTTATTATTTTAGCACCAGTAATTCCAAGTAAAAATAATTTTCTATTTTAATCTCAGATGTTCTGCGATTAAATAAAGCGAAATCTACCGTTAAAACATACTGGGAATAAAAACTGAGGCTTGTACGCACCCTGTGCATCACATACGCTCTATCTCGTTGCGAAGAAATTATATGGAGAAAATATAGTATGATCTACCTGATATGATCATATTTGAAATTGGCAAAACGTACTCTTTTAATTATGTGATCTCCCTACAAATAGATCACTTTATAAGTTTACGCCGTTTTAATCTCTACCGTAAATAAAAACTGTCAAATGATTAATTTTAGTACGTCTATTTTTGAAATAATTTGAAGAGGATTAAAAGTCAACTACAATGATAAGATAATGGAACAAGACAAAATTTTAGCTATGAACAAGGTAAATAATGAAATATGGCAAATATCTATACAGAAAAAAACAGATAAATAAATAACAGTGGCGCATTTCCATTCATATATCTATGATGAACATACTCAAAAAAATTTCGACGATATAAAAAATATAAAACAGTGCATTTTTCTTAATTACAGTAGAGTAAATTACAAAAAATTGCCACAGTAACAGAAACAAGTTATAATCATAATTCAGACTGAGTTTATCTTACATTTTTTATTTGAAATTGTTCTAAAAGTAGCCAAGTCTTTTTCAAAGTAAAATGAGTTCTTGTAAAATTTCTTTGTTATAGTGTAGTTGTATTATAGAAACTGTTCATAAATGTATACCACAGATCCATTTTCATGAGAGAGTCTAGCTACCAATGGACTACTGGCGTTGCGTGAAAATATATATTATGAAACATTTTAACATAAAAATTATGACAGCTATTGATGATAAGCCCAGTTAAATGAATAATAGTATGAAGTTGGTATCATCTAGCTTAAATCCCATTCTTCTAATATTTTCTCTAACTCATACTTCAAGGCTCGGAATGGTGGACGATTTTCGGGAAGCTAAATAAAAAAAAAATGTCAATATTAGTAGAAATAATGATTTATATATAATTTATACAGATTGTATTTATATTTCAGTTGTCATACATTTATTCAATCAATATCAATTATGTAAGAGATTCACATACAATACCGGTTCTTTGGGGAGTTTACAATCACTTTACCACCAGTATTTTCGTAAATTAAATTTCTTCTTGTTTAATCGAAAAACATTCCACGATTAAATACGGTCAAAATCAATGTGTATAAATTCAATGATCTAAATTCAACAATTCATATGGATTCAATATGTATTCAATTGTAATAAAAAAAATGGAACCTCTTACTGTTGATGAACAGCTACTGTTCGGACAGAAGTCGAAATGGGAGATCGTCTAGTATGCAGGGTGGTCACAAAAATACTTCTCCGATATATGAAAATCTAGCAGCCTAATCGATCAAACAATTTATAAGAAACTTTAGATGCACCTATTTGAAATTGTGCACTCGAGATCGTGAGGATTTAAAGCAACAGAGTTCTCACATTTACGGTCACAATGAAAAAATATCGAAATTTTCGAATAGCAACACCCAATTTTATCTTGCGTAAACTCATCGGCGCATTAGAAAAACATAGATGGCGTTGGAATGATACACGTACAATGAAAATTGCCAGCGTAAATTACTTGAAAAAATGACCATTGCGAGGAACGGAGACAGCTTTTCAAGACATGCTTTTCAATAGCCGTTTTTTTTTAATCTCTTGTGAACTGAGTAATGTTGTACGATTTGTTTAAAATGAGTTTTTGTAGTTGTGCTTCTGCGCACAAAGTGAAAATAAAAGTGCAATCATTTGTTTTAGTGATAAATATTACGTTACATGGGGAACTAATTAGGATTGAGTGCTACAATGTTACACCTGCAAGTTTAGCCATACGTGTATCGTTTCAACGCCATTTATGATTAATCAATAGACTGATGAATTTGCGCATGAAAAAAATGGGTGTTGTCATTCGAAAATGTCGAAGTTTTTTAATGTAACCGTAACCATGAAAGCTCTATTGTTTTAAATCATCACGATCTCTAGCGCATACCTTCAAATAACTAAATCTGAAATTTCCTTTCGCTTGGTTGAGTGGTTAGATCACTAGAAGTACATATATCGAGGAAGATTTTCATGACCACCCTGTATTTGAAAATCATGTAATAAAGCACGGCTAAAACATTATCGTTATTGCCAAACTGTTGATCACGCGACAGTTTAGATGGCTGATTATGATGCTGTATGTCTCTTTTATTACCTGCGACACAGACGCATGAGAAATGCACGCAAAGTAAGAAAGATGGACTGTTTTAAAATAAGGCGTAAATTATAATGATTTTTAGACTGAAAAGCTCAGTTTAGAAATATCGAAATACAAAACTAGGTGAAAAGCAATGTAAAATGTATTGGCATCATTATAAGTTTAAATTATATAAAGAAGGCGAATGAAAAAAAAAAAACATTAAAATATGAAATGATCAGACAAATTATTGGTAAGTTTAAGGTTAAGAATGTTTGTATATAATTTTAACGAGAAAAAACACAGCAGCAATAAATTAAAATATTTATAAAAAATGTATAAGAAAAGAAATTTGATACATGCTTAGGAAAATCTGTCATTTAAGAATACATTATATATTTATTTTAAGAGTATATAACACGCAGTGAAGAACTATAGATAAAACCTGTATAAGGTACCCTGGGGTAATAACGCCACGTTAAGGTTCTAGCAATTTTCACGGCTCAGTTTTAGATTGTATTTTTCAAACAAATATATGATTTGATACAACAACTCATTGACTATCTATATAAAAAAATAATTTAACAGATATGTATTCATAAAATTTAATGGCGTGATTTCTTGACTAATGCTATTTGGCGTTATTACCCACCTATATGTGTAATAAAGCCATGCAAACAAAACTATGAAATAAGATGGAATAATTGCATGTAGATTGCCCAATTCTAAAAATACAAACTTAGAAATTGACAAATTGCATTATAAGCTATTGAAAAAGTTCATTTTTTTGTGAAAGTGTAAGAAAAATAAAGGTGTGGTGTGTGTGGGGGGGGGAGAGGATGAGGCAAAAGAATATCAGACCGTGAGCTTCTTTTTACTTAAAAAGGACCGCTTAAATAGAATTATTAGAAACATTGCACAGTTTTAACTGTGTTTATTTGAATCAGTATTTAGGATGTAGCTCGGCCACTGTAGGGAATCAACCGGGGTATTAATGCCAAGTATTGGCGTTATTACACCGTTATAGTTATTGCGCTGTATATTTTAAATTACAAATTATCTCGAGAAGATATCCAAAATCTTCAACAACATTTTGAAAGTCCATGAAATGTACTTCAAATTTATGTAATTAACAAAGTATTTCCGGATAAAAAACATAGTCTTCGCATCACAAAACGCATCTCGCAAATTTTAGATTAAGCGTTAATTTTAGTTGCTTGTAAAACCAATAAGACCTAAAAATGAAACAAATTAACTTGAAGCTGTTTTTTGCGATTTATATGACTCAAAACCCTTCTGCGCAGAGCACATGGGTGTCATTTACCAGATTATTTCATAATTATGAATAATATTAGCACTTGGCGTTACTACCCCGCCTAGCGTTATTACACTAGACCACCTTATAAAACAAATTTTAAAGGTTTTCCAAACATTTCATAGAGAAGATGGGCTGCTGAATGAAAATAATTATAAAAAATACTCAAGAAAATTGCTGCATCAATAAAATCTTTATATGAGGCAAGCTTTGATGTTCTCTCATTTTTAAGTTTTTTACATTTTAATTTAAGGTCGCTAGCTATTCAGATTCCGAATTCCCTTTACTAATTCGACGTCTATGGGAATGGGAAAAATTCGTACATTTTAAATATCTCCTCGCGAAATTAATGTATTTAACAGATTTTTTCTTTGTATTCTCTTTAAAATATGTCTCTTTATTTGTTAGTTATTGATATATTTCTGAAATCTATGATTAAATTAATATTTTATGTATTAAAAACTGGGGAGCTTAGATGAAGATTTTAACACTTCATGTAAAATTAAGTAATATATATATATTAGAAATTTTGAGAACTATGGAAAAGGAGACATACTTTACGAAGAGTATATTGAAAAAAAAAAATTAAAAATATTAACTTCTCGTAGAGATATTTTAAATATACGAATGCTTCAAACGCCCATAGACTTAATATTACTGAGGGAAATTTGGAGGCTGTGTGACTAGCAGTATTTAAGTTTATATTCTGCCCTTCTAATAAATAAATGACTTCTACTGTTGAGGCACACAATATAAAATGTTTCTTAATCTGCGAAAATGTAAAATAACTACGAATGAAAATATGCAATAAAATCTTCTCAGTTACACATGATTCCGAAAAGCGTTCTTTATCATTAGAAACATCAGAAATCATTATTTTTTCGAGATTTGAAAAATTATATATAAACACGAAATTTTTTTTATTGCCACATAAAAATTGCCTGATAAAATGAAAGTATTGTTGACATAAAAAAAAGTTGTATGTTCCGATTTACACGATTGCAACCCTTCTGGTCATCTGAAAGAAAATTAAAACAAAGATTTTTAATCAGTAAGAACGTCATTATAGCCCTACCCAAGAGAAATTGAAAAAAAAATTGTGGCTGTCTGAAGAAAAGGCTTTTTTCGACTCTTTCATAATTTTTTATTTTTTAAAACAGTAAAAAAAGATACAAAAATAATAGGTGCAATAGAAAGTTATCAATTAAAAAATTGCAACAAAATTTGAAGTAAAACGATTAAATAGAACGTTAGTTAATAAGATATCATATCAACCAAGTTGAAAAGAAAAATACTTCTGAGAAAAACGCAGTAAAGTACATGTAAAAAATAATTGATGTATAGTTATAAAAGCATAGTGCTGATTTAAAATATTTACAAATTGTTCCATTAGTGATGAGTCAAGTCGTTACAATACCTAAAATGGTCGGGGTTGCATGAAATTGTCTACTTGTATTGTTAGATTTCCTCCGGCGTGACGGAATCAGTTGTTGAGTCAATGAAATAGCTGTAAGTACGCAAATTATTGGAATTTTAAATTTATCACTCGGGGATATTTTTTTAAAGGTTTAAAATTTAAGAATTCGATAAATAAAATTAAACAATATAACGACATTATATTTTATGAATACATATTTACTAAAATATTGTGCTTGTATAAATAGTCAATAAGATGCTATTTAAAATTCTATTTTTGCTTAAAAAATTATCTAAGACTAAGCAAGGAAAATTGGTAGAACCTAACTTTGGTGTTATTACTCTAGGATACCTCACAAAATTTTAAATAGTTTACATCATCAGTTTCTATAACAGCTTCAGCGATCCCTTCTTTTGCAAAATCCAATGTCAACTAATGAGGAAATTTAAACGGATGAAAGCTTATTATCTAATATAATTATCAAAATGCAGTTTTCTCTGTCAAAAGGTTGACGTTCTTTATCGGTACATTGATATCGACACACCGCATTAACAGAATCCTTTTCCTTAAGTGCAAATATTTAATTTAAAAAAATTAAAGGCAAAATTAGTAGTCTTCTTAAAAATACATAATATTTAAGAAGTTAATTGTTAAAAGACTTAATATAGTAGGAATCGAACATCTTCTCGATCATGGCGAAAACAGCATTTTATTAATTATATCAGACAGTGAGTGGTAACTTGTTAAAATTTTCTAATTGATAATGTATGGATTTCGCGATAGGAGAAGATCCCTAAAACATCAGTTTTGAATAGTATTGTTATCAATAGTGTGTTTTTATGATAAAAAATGCATTTCTGTTTTTAGCTTTTCGTACTTAAAAAGTGAAAACGAAACCACTATAAGTTTACTCCTGTGTCTGTCTGTCACAGTTATTTTACTGGTAAACTATGGTTAAACGTCGGAAATTTAAATTGGTGGAAATAATAAAGACTAATGACCCACACATTTACAGATTTTAAAACATTCACAAATAGGAAAATGAAGATAGGCTAATTAAGTTCCTTGAAAAAAAATCTTTTCTTTGTATATCGTGTAAAAGCTTTTGTAACGCTGAATTCAAAAACACATTTCTTTTAATTTTAGGTATTACATTTTAAAAGACATCGTCGAGAATGTAGAGCACACTCCATCTTTTTCTGACTTTACTGAAACTAAAATTATAAAAAAATTAGAGGTAGCAGACATTAATGCAAAGATTGCAGGAAAACTATAGTGATTATCCTAGGTCATATTGTTTTTGAGAAAAGATAATTTTTCCATTACACACAAATTCCGATTTACGGGTATTCAGCAAAAGTATTGAGGTGCGCTGGAGATACTGATCGTTACAAAATTATAAAAGCATTTTTAATAAGGGTTTTGAAAAAAAATCGTAGGAAAAGGCAAAATTTTAACCCTTATAGATACGGACATTTTGGGCATAAATAATGACAAAGGTGGCGTACTCCATGTACTATCGACTTATAAAGCCTAGATAACAACTTTTAATGATGTATTTGTGTAACGCAATCCCCAGTACAAGTACAACAGAAATAAATGGAAATTTGTTGAAAACAGACTAATTTAGCTAAAATCAACTCCTTAGAGATTAGCCACGATGCCATGATACTTCAGAATACTTGATGCCATGATGCTCAGAATACTTCATTATTTTCCTTAGTTATTTTTAGGTGCGTTCGTAATTATGTAAATATGTAGCACCTATTGTTGTCGCTCAATCCATCCGTCTGTCTGTCCGTCTGTCTGTCTGTCCGTCCGTCCGCTTATAACAACGCAAAAACTACCCAACCGAATCGTTTGAAATTTAAAATACATAATTATGACATAATTTTGTCGAGTCATTTCAAATTTCATGAAAATCGGATGGATAGATCAATTACAGGGACAATCAAAAGGATTCCGTTACATTACGGTGAATGGGGGAAAAAGTTTCAAATGCATTTTAATCGTTTGAAATTTAAAACGTATATTTATTACATAATTTTGTCGAGTCATTTCAAATTTTATGAAAATCGGATGCATTGATCAATTACAGGGACAATCAAAAGGATTCCGTTACATTACGGTCAATGGGGAGAAAAGTTTCAAATGCATTTTAATCGTTTGAAATTTAAAACGTATATTTATTACATAATTTTGTCGAGTCATTTCAAATTTTATGAAAATCGTATGGATAGATCAATTACAGAGACAATCAAAAGGATTCTGTTAGATTACGGTCAATGGGGAAAAAAGTTTCAAATGCATTTTAATCGTTTGAAATTTAAAACGTATATTTATTACATAATTTTGTTGAGTCATTTCAAATGTTATGAAAATCGGATGCATTGATCAATTACAGGGACAATCAAAAGTATTCCGTTACATTACGGTCAATGGGGAAAAAAGTTTCAAATGCATTTTAATGGTGTTACACTCATTTGAATATAACAGAATTGACATGAATCTATGAAATATGTACTAAAAAATACATTTTGTACAATCTGTGATGCAAAGAATATTTATTATTAAATTACAGGGCCACACAAATGTATTCCACTAAATAATGTTATACGGGGAAACATTGTTTGGGGGGGGGGGGTTAATTATATTAAACTACTTCACATTTTATGAATAAGATATACGTTAATGAAGTATAATAAAAATTATTCCCTGCATATTTACAGGAACACAAAGATTTCGACCACTATACTGTATCCAAAGTACGCTCTACTATATCAGCAAGATCTGAATATTTTAAAACTTCGTTATCAACGAACGCACCTCATTTGCTACGCTTTACGTGCAATTTCCAACTTGTTTATTTTTTCAATTCAATTAGAGTAAGTTTTATGTTTTGAAAAATCGGTGGTAAAAGATTAAAATTTAAGCAAAAGGCTCTCGTCTCCAAGGGGTTAACGTCATTTTTTTTTTTTTTTTTTTTTTTTTTTTTTTTTTTTTGTTAAAATTTAACTTTTAGATTTCCCACCGCTTTTAAAAGAAGAGTAATTTTATGTTATTTTATTAAGTTAATTGTCTTGTGAAAGGGAGTATATATTTATCTTCATATTTACTGGTATGAAAAACACTTTCTTACTACTAAGTCTAGTACTCTAAAGATAGACCACTAGTTGTTAATGAATTAATCAAATAAATACTACGGTATTCACGACTAGTTTGAATTCAGTGGATCTCACAATAGACCTCTCATGTTTTCAAGAATTATTTAACAGAAGAATGGCCTTGAGTGGTCATTTTTACTGCTTTTTGACTGCATTTTGACCATATGAATAAATTTCGGTTCAAACTAGAATTAAAATTTTATTATTAAAAAGCAAAGAAGAAAAACGTTAAATGAAAGAATTAAACTATTTTAAATAAAAATTCAGCTATGAAGTATTTTTATAAAGCTTGGCTAAAATATTCGCCCTTTTTTGCGATTAAATCTATCTAGAAAAACGTGGCACGGACCATGGCGGTGTTGCAGTTTTGCTACATACTTTCTAAGCACATTTAGCACAATGCCAAGTTTAAACTTTTATTTAAACAAGGTTTTTGTTTTAGCTGTGCTGTAAAAATAAAAGATTATTACTATGATGGATTTAGTTTCATGAAATACCAAGCTAAGTTTAAATATGCGCTACTTTTATCTTCAATACCGAATAAAATTCGTCTTAAACATATTAGGATAAGATTAAAAAAAGAGTTATACAGAATAGCGATATTTTATATTATTTAGGCTTTCTATCTCTTTGAAATTACATAGTATACCTATTCATACTTTTCTAGTACATACAGCTATACCTATCCCTACGTTGTATATTTTTTTTACAAACTCTTATTATTCTTTTAGCAAAGATTTCTTTCAATTATCCAATACAGCTAATAGTTGTTATATATATTGTACGGAATCCTATGAGCGCGAGTAATACTAGCACTGGACCGTTTATTTACTTATATGGGAATAATTTTTACTTTTTACACAAGCATTTGAAAAAAATTTTAACAGAAGATGCATAGAAATATCCACATTTTATCTCAGTGAAGCCTTAATTTTAATACATAAATTAATTAATTATTATAATAATAAATGTCACGTTGTATGGGCTTTAACAATCTACTGCACCATATACCATATCTCGTACATACCTAAAAACAGTATAAATTTAATTATGTGCCATGAATTTGGCCGATATGATCTCTATTCCTGATCATAAACAAGCCAAAGAACGGAATAACATTTATTTTGTCCATGTCAGATAACAACACTAGACAAAAAAAAAAAAAAAAATAGCATTTGTTCTTCGGAAACAAAAGAAATTTCGATCAAGCTATTAAGCTAATATTTACTTTTTTCTAAATACTTAAAATTATTAATATAAAAAAAGTTGCAGATAAAACTAATTTATGCAAGCTCATTTAATATTAAAAGATAGCAATACAATATTTTTAATCCATAATTGTGTACACATGGCACGCACCATAAAATATTCATTCCCAATTTTTTGCTCAAAATTTGAAATTTAATTTTTCTTTATAATTTTTCTTTATTATTTATCTTATTACTAGATAGAAATATCGATTTCAAATACTTTTTTCCTAAAAATATAAAAATTCGTGTAGTAAAGGGTAAATTAATGATGTGAAAATTTGGCATTAAATATTTTTAGCCACTGGTTTGTTTATCTAAAGTAAAACACCCTATGCCAGTCCAATAATTTCAGAAAATTGGTTCGGTTACATATAACAAAATTATTTCCATCACAGCAGCCGACAATAAGTTTCAAATATACTTGCTTTTTAAAGATAAAGTAAAATATAAAAACATGAAACTGACAAGTCTACTTTTAATTATATTCTACAATTTATTTATTATCTAAATTTCAATGATCTCTATTCCTATAATAAAATTAATACTCAAAATTTATATGAATAAAATTAACCATACCTCTTCCCAGCATGATTTCATTATAGTATATACTTCCCATGGGCAAGCGCGAGGAACATCCAACCTTTGGCCTCTTTGAACCTGTTCAACAACCTCTGCGTTTGTTGCTCGGCCATACGGAACTTTACCACAAGTAAATATTTCCCACATTAGAACACCTAAAATTTAATTATGTACATACTTTAACACTATATGAATAACAAAAACAAAAATCTATCTTAAAATTATGTGTAATGAAGTGTTAATATGGTGAGACAAATTCAACTTTACCGTATGCCCATACATCAGATTTGCTACTAAATCTTGTATAACCTAGAACTTCGGGAGGAGCCCATTTAATAGGAAATTTTGCTCCACCTGAACTTGTATATTCATCGTCGATGACATATCTATGAAAATGAATATTTTAAATCATTTCATGGACACATAGTTTTTTCAATATATAAAGAACAACAGTTCAAGTAAGAAATATATTAGATTAAAAATGAGCATTTTTTGGGCGGATAAAATATGAAATAAGGTACCCTGGGATAATAACGCCACGTTAAGGTTCTACCAATTTTCACGGCTCAGTTTTAGATTGTATTTTTCAAACAAATATATGATTTGATACAGCAACTCATTGACTATCTATATAAAATAAAATTAACAGATATGTATTCATAAAATGTAATGGCGTGATTTCTTGACTAATGCTATTTGGCGTTAGTACCCACCTATATGGGTAATAACGCCATGCAAACAAAACTATGAAATAAGACGGAATAATTGCATGTAGATTGCCCAATTCTAAAAATACAAACTTAGAAATTTACAAATTGCATTATAAGCTATTGAAAATGTTCATTTTTTTTTGTGAAAGTATAGGAAAAATAAAGGTGTGGTGTGTGTGGGGGGGGGGGGAGGATGAGACAAAAAAATATCAGACCGTGAGCTTCTTTTTGTTTAAAAAGGACCGCTTAAATAGAATTATTAGAAACATTGCACAGTTTTAACTGTGTTTAGTTGAATCAGTATTTAGGATGTAGCTCGGCCACTGTAGGGAATCAACCGGGGTATTAATGCCAAGGATTGGCGTTATTACACCGTTATAGTTATTGCGCTGTATATTTTAAACTACAAATTATCTCGAGAAGATATCCAAAATCTTCAACAACATTTTGAAAGTCCATTAAATGTACTACAAATTTATGTAATTAACAAAGTATTTCCGGATAAAAAAAAATAGTCTTCACATCACAAAACGTGTCTCGCAAATTTTAGATCAAGCGTTAATTTTAGTTGCTTGTAAAAACAATGAGACCTAAAAATGAAACAAATTAACGTGAAGCTGTTTTTTTGCGATTTATATGACTCAAAACCCTTCTGCGCAGAGCACATGGGTGTCATTTACCAGATTATTTCATAATTATGCATAATATTAGCACTTGGCGTTATTACTCCGCCTGGCGTTATTACACCAGACCACCTTAGTATGAAAAATAAAACAAAACTTGAATCTGGATCTATAACCAAAACTTTTTTCTTTTAAAAGCAGAAATAGATGAATGAATGAATGATTAAAAGAACTAGCACCAACTTGATGGATTCCTTTGTGTCTTCTTGTATAAGATATTTACAAATGTACTCATTTCAGTATTGGTATCTTTCATACATTTCCCATCTAAGCTTGATAGATCGAAAGGTATTTTTTTTTATTTAAAAGCCTATTTTAGGCAATTGAAATGAGTCTATTATTATAATTGTAATTACCATATAATATTTGATATTTTTGAAGTTCTTTAATGAAAAAATGCTTCTTTTAAATTTTCATTTAAAAATTTGAAATAAGAAAAATTGAGGGTGAACACGCACACAAACAAATACATCAGAAAGAAAATGTGGCTTTCTTTTGTATTTTAACACATAATTATTTAAAATATTTATATTTGCAACTCAGGAGCAGAAATTTTATTAACCAAAAATCATGTAAAAATTCATTCAAAGAATATTTAAACAAATACAGGGTGTCCCCTCTCAACGGTGGCCAATGGCTAATTTCTAAACTGTTGGTCATAGACATATAGTTCCAATTGCAAAAATGCTTTAAAAAAGGTAAAGAATTATTTTTTAAGCGATTTAGGTCAAAAAAATGTTTTACTAAAAAATTACGAAAATTAAATTTTTATACGGTCCCTCGGTCCTATAAGTGATATTTAGAAAAATTTTACCACTACTCTAACAAGTAAGACAAAAAAAGTCCCATTCCTCTGCGATCAAAATTGACCGAGTTATAGCTGTTCAAAGTTGAAGCATATTTTTTGCTGCAAAATAGGGATCAGTCACAAATTTATTGGAAATAAAAATAAACATCGGATAGAAAATTTAACTTTAAACATTGAGAGTAAAAACATTTTTTACAATGTTGTTTCTGAATTTTTGTTGACATTTACATGTTAAAGTAATATATGCAATTTGTGCTACAAATATAAGTAAAAAAATAACAGAAATTTTGTTAAAATAAACTATGAAAAGCAACAGTCACAAATCGTTACAAAATGATACATATTTAAAGCTCTATTAGATTACTCAACCTAATAGAATTTGATGTAGTCCTATAAAATAAATAAATGGAACGCACCTAAAATCGTATTAATATTACATTGTCATCGGATTTAAATAAGATATGGGAATTGAACCTCAATCAGATATTTGGAAGTGAGTTAAAATTTGAATTAAAATTTTGAACTAGGAAAATTTACATACGAAAACTATGAATAAAATAAAAGCTTATCAAAATAACATACCTTTTTAAAATAAAATCACGAAAAGAATGAGCTTCATTTGCTTGCAAAATAAAACATACGTAAAAATACAATTAAGGATATGAATTTCAAAACTCGACTTATCGCTTTTTGATTTCTCTATCAGTCTATACAAACCTCCTCTATTGTAACAATGCAATCTCAAAATTTATAATGAAAACCAATAGATGCATTTAAAGTTTTTTTTGCTATTTCCCAAAATTTGATTGTTTCGATAAAGAGAATTTCGAAATTCATGTCTTCAGTTATTTTAATAACCAATCTAGAAGTTAATTATTTATAATTAGCACTACCGTAAAACTTATACGGTGACAGCGCCTTCAGTTAAATAGCTCATTTAAAACATTTTGTAATTGGAACTATATGTCTGTGACAAATAGTTTAGGAAGTAGCCTTTTAACAGCGTTGGAAATCGACTCCCTTTATAATACTTTAAGCACTTAGTGTACGTTCCCTTAAAGCTCAGTCGATCTCATCCGTTTTCAGCTATAGAAAAGTGGTTTAAGTCATGAAATTTAAAGTTTCATAACTCGGTCAATTTTAATGTTACATGAATGGAACCTTTTCTGTATTACTTGCTAGAGTGTTGAAAAAATTTTACTAAATATCACTTATAGGACCGGGGGACCTTATAAAAATTTAATTTTCGTAATTTTTTAATAAAACATTTTTTTGGCCAAAATCGCTTTAAAAACAATTCTTTGCCTTTATTAAAGCATTTTTGCAATTGGAACTATATGTCTATGACCAACGGTTTAGAAATTAGCCATTGGCCACCGTTGAGAGGGGACACCCTGTATATTTTTGTTAAATCTTGCTGTAGGTGTAATATTAATCGTATGAAAGAATTTATATTTAAATTTTCGTAATTTATTAATGAAAATGAATTGCTTTTAAAGATAGTAATTTTAAAACTTTTGGACATTACGGGATATACTCGGGATTCCCGCATTATAGAACGTACTACCCTGAGTACAGAATATAGATGGATTTAAAATTTTATTGAAAAATAATTGATTTTAATATTTAATAACTACATTTTTCAGATTGCCCAACAATTGTACAAAAAATTATGTCAAAAATATCAATTATGCAATTAAATAATAAAGTTTTTTAATTTACTGAAAACGGTAAAATAGTAGCGCTCAAAAGTATTTTGACACCATTATATTTACTCTATTTCGTTTAATATGAAAATATAAAAGAAAATATATTTCCTATAATTAAGAACAATATGGATGCAATTGTTCAAATGTATCAAGTTTAACTTTTATGTTTACATTTGGCATCACCGAAGAAATATGACTCCTGCTCAGCTCTAAGCATTTTGACAGTTATTTTCCATTTAAGTTTTGAAAGCTTTAATTGTCCTATAGTTTTGATTAGTGTTTATATAGACTTATTGTGATTATTTTTAAAAAATAAAATGCAAATAATATTCTAGTGATTTTAGAAAAGCCGCTGCAAAAGCATTTAAGCAAGGAAAGGACGTACGCAGAAGTTGCTCGTTTTTTTAACTTGTCTCGGCAGCTGGTTAGTACATGGACTAAAATTTTTAGTCAACGAAAATCCATCGAAAAGTAGCCAACCGAAAGAACAACTTTCAATGTTGACCGTGTTAAAAAAAAAAAAAAAAAAAACTATCTGCAAGTGGTTGGCGTAAGTCGGCTGGAGTAATAAAAAATGAATTGAAAGAAATTTGCGGCATAGACATACACGTTTGAACTGTTAAACGACACCTAAATCTCTATGGGGTTTACATGGCCGAAGACCAGAAAAAAGTCTTTGATATCCGCTATGATTTGTAAGGCTAAACTTACTTTCACAAAACGATAAATCGTAGACAAGTGTAGATTGGTCCAATTTTTTGTGGTTCGATGAAAACACGTTTAATTTAGGGTCTTCTTCTGGAATCAAGTACGTTGTATGTCGTAAAATGAATAAACATGATGTTCGATGTAAATATCCACAGTCAAACGTGAAGATGGCAATGGTTTTAGAGTTGTTTTTCTCGCATCAGAGTTGAACCCCTAGTTCGAATTGAGGAGAATACAGATCGGTTCATGTGTGCTGATAAATTAAAAGTAATATGCTACCATATGGTAAAAAATATCTCTGATAAATGACATTCTCAACAAGATAATGACCCGAAACACAAATCCAAGTACCTAAGGGATTTTATGAAACGCAGAAAAGTCAGGGTTCTAGAGTGGCAAAGTTTATAGTGATTAAGCCCCCACAGAACATCTGTGAGAAAAGTTAGTTCGTAGAGGAAGATGCCGAAATTATTCAAACAAGGAAGTTTTACGAAGCTCTTAAAAATGAGTGGGACCGAATTACTTATAGTCCAAGAGCCGACAGCACTCTGTTATCAAGCACAAGAAAAAAAAAAAAAAAAAAAAAAAAAAAAAAAAAAAAAAAAAAAAACCTTATTTTATGGAAGAGTAGTGGGAAGGGAATGTAATGATTCATGTCTGTCGGAAGTGAAGTGGTGCATAAGCCAAAAATTAATACCACTATTGGCTCACTCGGAGGTTTATCATTGTGATTTCCTGCTCCAAGTTTTCTATGTTTTCATACCTTTGATATTAAAACAAACACAATGATAAAGTTACTAGTAAACCACTAGTGGTATTAATTTTTGGCTTGTGCACCACTTCACTTCCGGCAGACACGGATCATTACATTCCGCTACGACTGCTCTTCCATAAATTAAAGGGTTTTTTTCTTCTGCTCGATAACATAGGTTTTTGTGCTGTCGGCTCTTGTATTATTAAGATCGGATACAAAAGTTATTCGACTCGATGGGTGGCGTTGTGAGACTGTCATAAAGACCAGAGGATATGCTATTAAATATTGACCGACACATTACCGTATTTGATTATTATTGTGTTAAAACGATTTTTTATTACAATGTCAAAATATTTTTGGTTTATTACTTTTCTGAATTTTCATGGGTTCTGAATTTTCTGAATTTTCTAGCACATTGTAATTAATTTACTAAAATTGCGTAAAACATTGTATATGGTTAAATAAAATAAATGACTGATGTTTTGTATTTTATTATTGTTTATGTCTAAGTCAATTATTATCTTTGTCAAAATATTTTTGAGAGCTACTGTATTTTTACATCAGCCACATGCCAGTAGTTAAATGCAAAGAAAATTTCCACTAGTTACAGTAACTTTTTTTATTCTGATTTTTTTCAATGATGTATTTGGTTCGACTACACATCTTTTAAGGTTGTTTTCTTTCTTTCTTTATTTATATATATATTAGTGAAGTATTTAAAATTTCGTTATGGAATATTATCCGAGAACAAATGCTAAGCTATTTACATTATTTGAAATTTAAACGTATCAATCTTTTGCAAAAGGGTTAATTTAATTAATTAGATAAAAAATTACCCTTGAAAATTATTTCAAAAATCATAAATTGTGAAATTGCATTTGGAAGAACATTTTTTTTATATTTAACGTGTAAAAATTGAAATCGTGTGATGTTTAAAAGTTAAAAATTTATTGGGCAGGGGTTGCCACCGTCATTATTCCATCAGCGTAACTCACAGATATGTTGTTGCTTTGCAATATAGATTTCATTAAGTAAAAGGAAAATAAATAAAAGTTGTTCATTATATATTTTAATCTTGTTAATTGAAATATACAATTTGTGCTTGCAAAGTTACATAAACAAAAACAACAAAAAAAACTTTATATTGTTAAATAGTGTAATTAAAATAATTACACTATAACTTGCAAAGTTTCACAGGCAGTAGTGTACTCAAGGTAATAAATACATTATCACATTGATTATTTATTTTAGCGTAATTATTTTAATGCAGGCAAAATTACAAAGGCAATTATGTACTCATAATATTTCTGATTCTCACCTTGCCAAACCAAAATCTGCAACTTTGACTACGCTGCCTTCTCCGACAAGACAATTTCTAGCTGCTAAATCACGATGAATATAGTTATGCTGCTCCAAATAAGCCATACCACTACATACTTGAATGCACATATCTAACAAAACAGAAGCCTTTGATGCTAGCCTTGTTTCGTTTTTTCTTAAATACTTTAGTAAGGAACCTGTGAATGAAAAGAATAAAATTCTTTTCACAATGAAAAATATATATTTGCAAAATTAGTCTGATTTATATTTTAGGCAATAACATTCAACATCTCAATATTTTATTACTCTGTACATATGAATAAAGTAAAATTTAGTACAAACATTTATATTTTCTGGAAAAATTGCTGTCTTAATTATTGGAATGAAGCTTATGAGAATATCTGGTTTCAAAAATGTAGGTATTTATCGATATACTTTGATGAATGAAATATATTCTTTTAAATTAATAAGATATATTTAAAATAGGACAATGATTCCAAACAATGTTATAACAATATATAGAGTGAGTCATAAATATCGAAACAATAGGCTATCTCTTTAAATATTGCCCCTAAACCCATTCTTCCAATTGCAAAAATTCATAAAAAAGATGAAATTTTTGATAAGATAAGATGCAAACATATCGGCAAAGTTTTTTATGACCACCCTGTATAGTGGTGGACAAAAAATTGCGTCACCTGTGAAAAAACGGAAGTGTGCAAATAACATATTTTATAAGAAGGGGGGAGGATTGTACTTTGTGCTTATATATAACTAAATAAATAAACAACGTTAAAGAGCACAAATGTTATAAAATAAAAGATGTTAAAAGCATACTGCTGTTTCGGGACTTCTAAAGTCCCATCATCAGTGCTAAAAAAGTGTAAAACATAAAAGAAAGTCACATCGTTAAATAAAATAAAATGAAACCGTGCATCTGAGCTCGCCTCTAAGCGAACTGACCATGAAAAGTCGCAAAGCAACAGTAAAAGTAAACTGGCACGCGCACTCAGAAGGAGACCAATCATATGTCTCTTCCCACTAGACGAGTCCAAATCAAGGAGAAAAGGAGGGGGGGGGAGTGATATTACAGGAATGGAAACCAGACACCAGAAAATCTTGGAGTACTTTTATTTCATTAACCAAATTACTAGAGTTTTTCCATATATGAAAAGCTCCCCAAATGTCTAAATCATAAATAGATGAACAATATTGTATTATTGAGGCTTCGGAAAATTTAAAATTGTGACTATTGGACCAGCAATGGTTTTTGGAACGTTTTATTTCGCAATTTTTAACTTTAGCACTGTGTTCTCCCACACTTTTTTCAAGGCACGCTTCGTCTGACCGATGTGCATTTTATCGCATTCGCAAGAAATCTTATAAATACCCCAATGTGATAAATCATCTATTGGATCTTTGAGATTTGAGAATTGTATTTTATTCAAAGGAGTAGAGGTTATTTTAAAGTCAAATTTTGGCAAAATTTTAAAAAATCAGTCATCAAATTTCTAAAATTTTGTCAAAATTTGTTCTCAAATCTCAAAGATTCAATAGATGATTTATCACATTGGGGTATTTATAAGATTTCTTGCGAATGCGATAAAATGTACAACGTCCTGACGAAGCGTGCCTTGAAAAAACGTGTGGGAGAACACAGTGCTAACGTTAAAAATTTTGAAATAAAACGTTCCGCTATCGCCAACCATTGCTGGTCCAATAGTCACAATTTTAAATTTTCCGAAGCCTCAATAATACAATATTGTTCATCTATTTATGATTTAGACTTTTGGGAAGCTTTTCATATATGGAAAAACTCTAGTAATTTGGTTAATGACATGTCCAGTACTCCAAGATTTTCTGATGTCTGGTTTCCATTCCTGTAATATCACTCCCCCTCCCCCCTCCTTTTCTCCTTGATTTGGACTCGTCTAGTGGGAAGAGACATATGATTGGTCTCCTTCTGAGTGTGGATGCCAGTTTACTTTTTACTGTTGCTTTGCGACGTTTCATGGTCAATTTGACTTAGCGGCGAGCTCAGATGCATGTTTTCATTTTATTTTATTTAACGATGTGACTTTCTTTTACGTTTTACACTTTTTTAGCACTGATGATGGGACTTTAGAAGTCCCGAAACAGCTGTATGCTTTTAACATCTTTTATTTTATAACATTTGTTCTCTTTAACGTTGTTTATATATTTAGTAACATATTTTATGTTTGTATTTTATGTATTGATGGTAGTATTACATTAGAATAAACTTGTATTTTTAATTTGCCATAAACATTAGATTCTTAAAACGCATAATTGGACTGAGTAACTATTAAAAGGGAAAATTCCACTATTTTGTCACAACATGGAACAAAATATTTAACCACAAATGCAGTAGATAATAACAAAATGCCACATAACTGAGTCATGTTACATGATTCTTGATGTAGTCATACTTAAAAGGATCACTTTAATGCATTTTAGATGTTATACGAGCGGCGTTTACAGCTTGAAGAGGTCTGGTGCTAAAATCAAATTCTGGATACAATGGGGGTCCGATTTTATGGAAAAAAGCCTAATGTTTTCCTTTGGTTTCCTTTAGGTAGCGTGTTTGTTTTTATCAATTTTAGCTCTCATTACAAGTCAAAAAATTTGATTAAGATCAGGACTATTGTCAGGTCAGTTCATAACTTGAATACTTGATTTTTTTTCAGATAAGCGTGCACTGAAGTGAATAAATAGGAGGAAAATCGTTTTATTAATTTATGTCATGTTGTGGAGATAAAAATTTGCATGTGACACAAGAAAGTTCTTTTTTGAATAAATTATGATCAACTTACCAGTTTCGCGGTTTGATAAAGTATTAAGTGTTGTTAAAAAATGCAATTTCCTGCACTTTGAAATTATTTTAAATGTAACTGATTTTAAACAATCATTTACGATTCAATGATACAATCATTACTTAAAACTGGTGTTAAGTAATAATTTGGGGATGGGATGACTAAAATTATTACTTAACATCAGTTATTACTGGTATTTTAAAGTAGTGTTTAAAGTCAGTTACTTAACTCTTTATGACCCAAAAAAAACACGATCGTGCGAGTTAGAATTTTTTTTTAATTGTTTCTTAAGAATTGTATGTAATAAAAACCCAAATCAAACGATCATTCTGATTTCCAGAAAGAGTAAAATATCATTTTTTATCAACTGATAGCGGTTATAGTACATATTTATTTTACTTTCAGCTGGCATGACTAACTTTGTTCACAATCGCATTGGGTCTTAAAGGGTAATAACAAACTTGTAAACACATGAATTGTAAGCTATTTTAACGCGCAGGAAAGAGCATTTTTTAACACGACATTTTCTCTGTCATATGGCGAAATTGGTAAGCAGAATGTAATTTATTTATAAATTATTTTACTGTATGATTTGCAAGTTTTTATTTCCAAAACTTAAAATAAATTAATAAAGTAATTTTCCATCCATTTTCTCACTTTTTGTGCAAGCCTATGTAAAGGTATCTGGTATTAAAGCTATGGACCGACCTGAGAATAACCCTGATTTGAATACAGTTCAAAATTTTTCGCTTGTAATGAGTTCCAAAATTATTAAACAGAAATTGAGCACTAAGATTAGACTAAAGGAAATCAATATTATTCGGATTTTGTACCTTGAAATTGGGCACCATTATATCCAGAAATTGATTTTTTCCATACTGGACTTTTGGGAGGTTGTCAGCGCCGCTCGCGGAAAATCTAAAATGTATCAAAGTGATTATGAACACATCAACATTCCTGTAACTTGACTCAATTATGTGAAATTTATTATTATCTATTACATTTGTGGTTAAATACTTTGTTCCATGTTTTGATAAAATAACGCATTTTCCCCTTTCAGAAGTTATTTAGCATTATTATGCATTTTATGAAACTATATTTTTTTAAGTAATAGTACAAGTATAATTTAATGCAATAACTTCAACTTTACATAAAAAACAAGCATGAATTATGACATTTGTCACTTTTCCGTTTTTTTTTACTTTTGATGCAGTTTATTTGTTCCCAACTGTAGCATATGATTTCAATAGCTAAATGAAATGACTTTTTTTGTTTACAATAGTTATGTAAAAGATGACATTAACTTACCATGTTTCATATATTCAGTAACTATACATATCAATCTATGTTTAGTACAGACTCCATATAGCTGCACTAGGTGAGGATGTTGAAGTTTTCTAAAGAAGAAAGTTAAATTTAAATTATTGAGGCCAAAATGATCAATCTACATTTAGATGTAAAAAAAAAATGCTTCTATAAGTAATATTTTGATGAGAAATGTGGACGCTATTGAAAGACTTAAATAAGTTGTTTTGTGATAATTAGAAAAATATCTAATGCTTCTTTAAAGATGAAATCAACTATGTGTAAAATATGTTTAAGTACTTACGTCATTACTTTAGCTTCATCAATGAAGTCATCTTCCGACATCGTTCCTTCTTTCATCATTTTCACAGCAACATCTATATGACCTCGCCATTTTCCTTTTCTTACAACCTAAAACAATTAAATTTATAAAAAATGAACACTTTTCTTTTTACAAAAAAACTACTCATTAGTAAGCTATTCATTAATATAATGCGAGTAATATTAACTAGTAGAATATTTTATTATTTAAATATGTTTTATAATTAATACTTACACCAAACTGGCCACTTCCAAGTTCTTCTAAAAGTGTAATTTCTGATGCATCTATTTCCCATTTATCTATAAATTAACACAATATATTAATCATGAAATATGCTTAATATAAAATTATTTAAAAAGCTACGTTGCTTTTGTCATCTTAATACTTTTTAATATCAGACTTAATTTTTTTTTATGCTGATATTCCCTATTTTCAGGACCTAGCTTCAACACCTTTTAGGCACAACGTCATTTTTAAACTTCTTTAGAAGATTCAAAATAAAAACCTTAATTTCCCACTATTTTGAAATCAAGTACGTTGAATGAATACATATTTTATACTTCGAACATACTTCAGTCTATTAAGCAACTCTTTGATATCACATACTGTCCAGAAATAGATGGATAAACCTTAAATTTAATAATTCATTAACTGTAATAAATATAAATATGAAATAAGTGAGGCGTTTATTAGGTTAGTTTACAATTTTTAATACAGTAACTTTAAAAGCTGTTAAAAGTTTTGTCAATAAATGGCCTTGCAATATCAAACTGTAGTATCACACATACTAACATGTAAAGTTTTATCAAAAGACATCCAATCGAGAAAAAGCGAGAAGAAGCGAGAAAAAATCCCGTTTCACACAACGGTCGATGTAAGCACAGGAATGTTTTATAACTGAACAGTCGTCAATGGGGAAAACGCTACCGCTCAGTCGTGTGCCCATTTGTTATTTTTAATTATTATAGCTCCTATATGAAATGATTATCGGTTTTCCCCATACACTGTTAAAAAAATCTTAAATTAACGGATATATTTTTCCTGAATTTCACATAAGGAGACACTTTTCACAAGAAAAGGGTATTAAAAATCAGAAAACTCCACCATATTTCCTAAAAATAAAAATAAATGGATGGAAATAGAAACAAAAAACGGAGACACTCCGTTGTCTGTGGGTCTCTATGACCGAGTGGTCAAGGCGCCCCGACACTAATTGCCTGCGATTATAGATTGTGGGTTCGAATCCCACTGGCGCCCTGAAATATTCAAAACATAAAAAATCCCTTTTAAATTACTTTTTTCTGTTTTTTTTTCTCTTATTCTTATTAAAGAAATCTTTTAACTAATTAGCCCCAATAAATAAATAAATAAATAGGTGGTGTGCGACAATTTCAAAGTGCATAACATTATTTTTGTAAAAAATGAAAAGAAAATTTTCATTTATTCATTCAAAAAAAATTACAGTAATTTTTAACTGTGATTTTTTTAAAAATCAAATTAGTTAAAAAATTAAAATTGATTTAAAAATAATAAGTATTATGCATCGGTCTAAAATAAAATAAACCGTTTACGAATATTCTAACGATTGTATTTGAAAGCAAATCTTTTAAAAGTATAACAAATTTTCCCACTAACTCATAAAAGACATATTTTCTACAAACGGGCACCAGCGGCTTTGGCTCAGTCAGTAAGGACTTATTCCGCTGTCAAATGTTCTCGAGTTCGATCCCCAAGACGACTTGAAGTAAATTATGCAAGAAATTTAAATTAAGTTAAATAATATAGCTGTGCAAAATCATCTGGAAAATTCGAATACTTTGACGATTCATCAATTGAAAAATTTAAATTAAATTATTATCATTAAAAATCAAACCTTGTAACGGAAAGCTACCGCTTCTTCAAACGGAGTTTTCCTTTCTCCCAAAACGGAAAATCTACTAACGGAATAGTAAATATCTGGCAACTTTGCTGCTAGTAGTTTTACCGTGAATTCACAGGATTTTTTTTTAACAGTGTATTCATAAAATCTCCATCCTCTCTTACTGTGATTAGCGGTTGAACATGCAACGCCAACTTTCATTCACGTGGTGTACATTTTGAAACTGGTACTTCTTTCCCATGGCATTTTCATACATTGTTTTCTTTTTCTCTTGGTAATCCACAACAAGAATGGCGCTTTAAAGTTTGCGGTAGTTTCCAAGTGCGCTTGTGCCTTTGCGTTTCATTTACGACCATGCATTCTATGACGAAATTTGTTTGTTTCGGTGCACAATACTACCCCTTAAAAATTATCCCAACTTTTTTAATTACCCTTTACAAATATAGAAATATAAGAAAAATTGAAAACAATGTTAGATAAAAGAACAGATAAATTGTAACTTTTCTCACCATGACTTAGACCAGCAGTTGTAGGAATACATGCTACATGACTACTAGGAGTCTGCTTTAACCGAGTCGCTAATCCTGCGCTGTTGTGTTTATGATAGTATATGAGTTCTTCTATTGAAGGAAATGCATGCTTCTCTGATAAATAATATTCACCTTTGGCATTTGTTTTGATATGATAATGTTTAACATGTGGTTGAGACCTGAAAGTAATATAATAGTACCAAAATTATATCATGTACATTAATTCTATGAAGAAAATTATTCATCCAAAATGCAAATTTGATAACCTTTGTGATAACATGTCAGTGAGTACCGCAAATTTTGATTCATACTTTTTATACTATTTGAAACAACATTTTATTTGCACTATACACTTACATCAGCCCTATCTTATAAAACTGCCCTTATGCCAAACAATGTTCTTGGGCGAATTATTAATACTTACAGTAATGTTATTCCTATAACAAAAAGGTTTAAAGATCTTCACTTCAGATTAAAAGCATTGCTACATTAGTAATATAAATAATCTTTTTAAACGCTAGCAACAAACTATGTTATACATTTTAACGGATTCCAAAGAAAAGGAAAAAAAAATTAATTCGACGTGTGTGTACTTTTAATGTATGTTCACCCATTACTACGAAACTACGTGACCGATCCATGTAATTTTTTTTTTTTTTTTTTTTTTTTTTTTTTGTAAAGAGAAAAATTCTCGAATTGATCTCATTTAAATGTCATCGAAATTGGTTCTGTACTTTTTTAAAAAAATAACAAAATGCAATAAATAAATAAATGAGTAAATATCTTTAAAATATTTCACTTTCAACTATTTTCATTAAATGACGCAGTAATATATATATATGACGAGAAAGATGTTTTCTTCATGTGGCCTTTTTTAAGGATTGTTGAAGGGAAAACTAAAAAAGTAATGTTTTAATCGTTAAAAATTTTTATGACGTAAACAATGTATAAGAAAAAACTACTCGTTGGAGGCTACCGTAATAGTTACTCATCATGGATAAGCATAATATAAAATATTAAATTAAAACATGTGTGAACTATTTATAAAATGCATTGAAACTTCAAAATAAAATTTAAATTATATATCGACAAATTTTATAAATTGCCAAACTACTCGCAAAATTATACACATTTTAATCATTTTTATTTTAAATAGCGAAACAAAAAAAATGGTAAAATATTTAAAAAACATAAATAAAACGTCCAATTAAAAATGATTTCATAACGTAACAAACACGTGTAACGAGTTTAATATCAAGTGAATATGACATTTACGATAAGCCCGTAATGGCATCTAATCTTATAATTTGGCGGTTATTTTCTGGTCGACGGGATATCAAGTAGTATGTAAATGCTTAATATAAACATATTTTTAACGCCCAAAATTATAATCATATTAATTAAAAATTTACTGCGTTGGATTAAGCACCTCATTTTTAATTAAAATATCTTTGAATTGAAATTTGAATGAAATACAAAATCATGAAAAAGAGTGTGGAAAATATGATTACAAATATCTCGGCAACTAATTATCGGATTAATTTCTTTTTTTTAATGCAAAATTTATGATTTTTTAATGTGTTTAGGTATGTGCGAGCTGTAGAAAACGGTGCAATGAAGGGTTAAGAAGTTGAGTAGAATCCAACCCATCCACCAGAAAAAAATAAACCCATTTCGAACAATAGAATTCAATCCGAACTTATCCTAAAAAAAGTTCAGTTTAGCCGGATCTGATTAAAACCATCATTCTGGTTTAATTTAGTTTGCCCTACCCGATACAGGATTTTGTCCAAAACGCGATCTGAGCCCGGCAAAAAAAATTTAATATTCCATATTTTCAATCTGAACCCGAAATACTTCATAGTAATAATAAATAATAATACATAATAATAAATAATAATAATAATACATGTAATAATAAATAATAAAAAATAATACATGTAATTATAAATAATAATAATACATGTAAATAATACATATACATATTGTAATGCAACTGTGCAAAAGTAGTGTACAATTATACCTCTAGTATTGATTTTACTTTTAAGTAAAAAGTTCAGTATATACATGTACTCATTAATATTCAAACGCATATTTTTTCATTTTATTTTTGTAAATTATTTTGAGAAATCTATTCATCTTGAATCAATGAATCAAGAATAATAAGTGTCAACATCCAACCAGATTCTGAAACAATTAAAATCAACTCGACTCGAATCTTACCCGCAACGACATAGATAAAACTCTATTTGCTCCAGACCGCTAGTCGGGTTCAGTTCAGTTCAGTTTGCCCGGCCCAGTGCAGCACTCAACTTGCCATGCAACCAGACCTCGACAATATAATTTTCGTCCTCCGTATTCTTAACCCAACCCGACATATTTCAAACCAAGCGAACCGTAAATCCACAATCAGTAAAATTGGCCCAAAATTTAGTATAGTTTTAAAAAATAGCATAAATCATAATTTCAGGATAAATTTTATCTTTTATATTGAAAAATAAACATGTAAAAAATGATCCATGTATAAAATATATAAATTTTTATGTGAAGGAATTTGGACTTTTTTTCTGAAAATCGCGTTCACCTGAACCCAACCTGCAAAAATCAAAGTTCAATCAGTAATCGATTCATATCCGTCAGAATTAGTTTAGTCAATCCGACTTTCAAATAAAAAAAATTATCTCCAATTCCATCCAAACTGACAGGGCCGAAATTCAAATTATTTCCCCCCGATAACATTCAATTTTTACTCCGACGGGAGGGAGGGGGCAGGTATGCCCGACGGGAAGGGACGTGTGTCCTCTGGACCCCTATTGGCGACGCGCTTGAGAATATGTAAAAGTATTGGTGTTATAAAAATAAGCTTTTAAAGTCCGTTATTGGGATTGGCCACTACTGATACCATTTTTCCATGATCGTAGTACACTAAAAAAAATCTGTAATCCTACAAATGTAAAGTTGTCGTATCTGTATGTTTGCTAACATTTTATTTGTACATTATACAAGAAAATATGTAAATGTACAAAACTAATTTTTGTAAAGTTACAGAAATCTGTAACTTGTATTAACATGTATTAATATGCATAAGATAGAAGAAAGTTTTGGGGTTTCCACATCCGACTAGTTATATTTTATAGCTATGTACTGTCATTAATTACAGTTTTTGAGTACATCCATTTCTTTCAAACGTTTGAAGCAAAGTATTTGATTGTAAATTTTACTAACACATTCCTTTTATTTATGTCTATTTTATTTTATACTTTTTATACTCGGGGCATTCCTTTGTAAATGATATATTTGCCTACTCATTTAGGCTAGAATCTATACCCTAGCTACCTAACTTTGCTATCACAACTAGCGTCTTATAATGAGCTATGAATATTTAAAATATAGCTTTAAGCTTTCTAAATAGAATACAAGGCATTCAGAAGTATGACTTTTCTCAAGTGGGATTCATATCTAGATTGTACATAGTTATCGAAAGGTTATAGTTAGCGAAAATCTTGAAAAAAAGAAATTTTTTAATTAAGTTAAAAAAGTAATTTAAAAAATTTTAATAATGCATATTTTTAAATATGACTTTTATACTAACAAGGTAGAACCCGTCGAATTTCGACAAAAGAAAATATTTAAAAGGGAGCTGTTTCATTGATTTATAATAAACCTATAAAATTAGTTATATTAAAAAATGCACTTAAAAGTAAGTCTAACTCTTAAACAAATGATACTTAACGTCAAATTAGCAAAATACTATTTCTATAAAACTCAGTTGTAGAAATTGTTAATTTAAATTTTAATCGTACATGTAAGCAGTAAAAAATAATAAAGAGCTGTTATTATGATAAGATTATGAAATTAGGTACTTATGCTAGTATTCCAAAATGAAAAAAAGCAAAATTTATTCCACTTTGACTCAATCATAGAATTTATTTCCCGTTATATCTAAATCCGGCATCATTTTCATCATATCAAAATTTACAAATGCCCATTTCGTATATGTATTCACCTTTTCCAGAAAAAAATCGTATTTTAATTTGATCATTTGATTCAAAACTTGCAGTCTCAATGCTATTAGCTGAAACAGATATTAAACTGTTGATATTCTTTTACGTGTAAATCAAATTTTCATAATGAGATCAAAAGTCACCGGGTTTTATAATAGAAGATATTTAAATTTCCTTTTTTTTCACTTTTAATGAGAAAATGGCAACATAAAGATACAGTAATCAATTTCTTTGCTTTTTTCATTTGCTTTTAATAGAAATGGAGTAATCCTGTTGCCACAATTAGTTATTACGTATTAAAAACTACTAAAAAAATTATGTGTCGAAAACAAATTAAGATACAGCTTTCAAATAAATTTCATTTAAAAGTACATTTTTTTCCCTACACGATGGTGTAAAAATTGAAAATGTATGATATTTGGAAGTACAAAAATTTGTAGTAGCAAAAATTGTAATACCGTAGTTTTATTTAAAATTTGAAAGTGTTGCCATTCGTAAAATGACGTATGCGTTACGCACAGATACGTTTGGCCTTTATAATATAGATATTCTAACGAAGAAATATTTGTTTGTATGGGTTAATCTATGGAACAACTAACCCATTTCAAAAATAGTGTTGGCAAAATGATGGTGACAGATTGTACATTACCATAGGCTATATTTCATAAAAGTATGTCAGCCCCAGCGGAATGCAGGAGCAAAAACTTTCTAAAATGCATGCTTTTATAATTTTGATGGATAAAAAAATTAGAATTTTGGCTTGATGTTCTCTAAAACAGTTTCTAAAGAATTCAAAAAGAATTTAAATGCCGAGAAAACTTTTTTTTATAGAATTACGTACAAAATTATGTCTATAGAATTGTTAAGAATATAAAAAATATTTTTGACATGGCTGTTAGTTTTTAATTGCAAATGGACGCACAAAATAGTTTATTTAGTGAAATATATGCTGAAAAAGTTCTAAAACTCCCATTTTCACACAGTTCGGAAAGAAAAGGGAATAGGCAATCGGAGAGAGTGTATTTCGTTCCGACATCGTAAAGATAGAACAAGCTGCAAAAAAGCAAGAAATGGAATAAACAATAAGCACTGCAACAAAATAAGTAAAAGAAAAAGAAAGAGCTGAAAAACGGGAAAAAAAGAATCCGAAATGGTCAACAAAAAAGTTAACTCAAGATCAACAATGAAACCCCCTAAATTCCAGGGCGAAACCCTGCAAAAATATTCAAAACTAGTCGGATGTGGCAATCTCAAAACTTTGTTCTATCGCATACATGTTAATGCTTCAAAATTTTCTATCACACTGCCAAAATTAAATGACAATCTATGTCCATCATGAGGATTCTAAAGATATGAAATTTCGGGCATTAGTTTTTGAGCTATGACTATCGCTAAAATCGTGTAAATCCTACGAAATTCAGCTTAGTAATGCCACCTGTTGGCCAATTAACAAACTAATTGTGTCAACGTCTAACTAAATCCTGTGTTGGATAAAAAATCGTGCATTAGTTCTTGAGATAGTGCGCTATCGCGGAAATCTTTAAAAAATGTGTCATAGCAGTGTCATTCACACCAAAACGTATAAAAATTCAATTCATATCAAGGACTAATTGAATCTGAAGTTTGTGAGATTCCGTGAATTAATTCTGGAGATAGAACTATTTCGGAAATCGAAAATTAATGCAGCATAGCAGAGCCACCTCTTGAGCGATTTACTCCAAATTACAAAAAATGTAAATTGACAAAAACTAACCAAATCTGAAGTTTAATGAAAATCCGTGTCTTAGTTCTGGTTATGGCTACATATAACATTATCAATTTAAGAGAGAGGGGGATCTGGCACATGTCATCGATAGATATGTCTAGGAGGAAGGGGGTTTGTCTCTTAATATAGTTATCATTTTTGACCCAATAAAAATTCTCTTTTTATTTGTAACATAGTCTTTATATCAAAATAGTATCTTATATTTTTTAGACTGTTTTTATCTATTTTTATGCAAATGCAATGTTGTTATTAAAATCATTAAATGATTATGAAATTGTTTAATTCAAAAATATGGAATACCCCAACACTTAGCATTACTATTTGGCAGTACTATTCTACTGTCATACATGCATGTATATATTAATTCGCTGTTCAACAAACTATATGCAAAGTTATGTTTGAAACGATATTTGTGTTTACTAGTAAATAAATGAGAAAGAATATTGGTCACCTCTTTTGTTGATAAGAAGTTCTTTCTGCCTCGTCCCGTGGGATATTAATTCTAAAAAGGCATTATTATTGTTAGCTATTTTTAAATATTTTTAAATAGTAACTATTTCTGTTATTTTATATATAAAGTTATATTTGATTGACGTCTCATCATTTGATTCAATATAGTAAGCGAAAAATAAATGTAACCATATTTATATATCACTCCAAACAAAAGAAAAAAATCCAATAATCAAAGGAATTATTAGATATTAATAAAGATATCATTACAGAGGGAGTTGCTGTTCTGGAAGGTTAACGTTTGATATCGTAAGGGGGGGGGAGGAAGTCCAAAATTACTAAAACGTTGATAACGTTATATATATATGTACAGCCTCAAAAGGGGAAATTGTGGTTTTTGTTCATGAGGGGTAGAACATGCTTCCTGAATAATGTAACGAAAATTTCACACTTTGGAAATTTGTCGTTTCTATTTTTGCTTTCTTCTATGTTAACAAGAAAAAAGTATTGGATTCATGAAAATTTTCGAAATCAAGTTTCTGACGGATTTACACGTTTTAGGGGCCAGATTCCAAAAAACATGTTTTACAAAATGTCTGTCTGTATGTGACAAAAACACTATGGGTGCTCTATCTCAAGAGCTACTGGACGGAATTGCACAAAACTTTAAATTCTATTTGGCCTTGATATATAGTAGATCTGATTACTTTTTGGTGTATGTCGCTTAACAGGTGTCGCTGCAATTCTGCATTTTTCAGAATTTGTACAACAGGCATATCTCAATAACTAGTGCATGGATTTTCATAAAACTTTAGATTTAGCTAGTACTTGATATAACATGCTGCTGACTGCGTTTTGGTGCAAATCTCTCAACAGGTGGCGCTGCCATGGTGCATTATTTGTGGGTATCGTAATAGCTCTATTTAAGAACCAATGCACAAAATTTTCTAAAACTTCAGATTCAATTAGTCCTTGATATAGATTAGTGTTGTTAGATTTTTTTTGTAAGTCAAGCTACAGATGACACTGTCATGCTGCATTTTTCAGGATTCAAGAATAAATATATCTCAGGAATTAATGCATGGATTTTCCTCAAAAAGGGGATTCTGTTAGTACCTGATAAAAAATTGATCCTGATTAATTTTTGGTGTATATCCCACAATATGTGGCACAGTTATGCAGTTTTTTTTAAGATTTTGCAATAACTGTATCTCAAAAATTAATTCACGGATTTTCAACAAACTTTAGATTTGTTATAAGTTGATAGAGTTTGTTGCTGACTAGAATAGGTTTAAACCATCTAACCGGTGGTGCTGCTATGCTACATTTTTCAGGAAGATAATACTTCCTAAAATGCATATGAGAGAAGAAAGTTTATCGATTGTCACATATGACTAGTTTATTTATATAGCTAAGATGCTGTTTTGCTGTGATATTCTGTAGCAACTTTTAGGTAGATTTCGTATGAATTACTACCTATTGCGGTCACTCCTATCTTGGAATTTATGAAAATAATTTTGCAGATCTACACTAATCATGACCCCTAGACCCCAAAACTAACATCAGTAAAAACGTTTATCAGTCTATCTATCTGTCTGTCTATATATCACTTTTTATGGACACGATAACTTCTATAATTCTTCTTAAATCTCCTCCAAACTGATACATAAAATCAAGGGGCATAAAATCTCGAACAAGTTCGCTAATGGCCAGAATCGTACAAATGGGGTGGAAATAGGAAGGGTTTTTGGGAAATCGAAAAAAAATCCCATACCTTCTTAATGGAAAAAGATATCAAATTAGTTAAAGTTTATGTTACTTCTAAAAAATGTACCAAAAGTTTATGCATGACAGGTATTTGATAAAGTTAAAAATGGGCACAAGGGGCAAAAATTGGATTTTTAGGAGAAAAAAAAATCATAACTTCGTCAATTTTCAACGTATCAAATCCAATTATTTTTTTTTTTATAAATGCTATTAATATTACCTAAAATTATTGCATTTACAAATTTTTGATAGTACCTACTATTATTGGGGAAAAAGGTTAAAAAAAAAGGGGGGGGGGAGAAAAAATCCATAACATCGTCAATTCTTAAGATATGGAATCCGATTAAATTTATCTTACATCTTCTCAATAATATCCACAACTTTTATACTGACAAGTTTTTTATAGGACCAATACTTATAGCAAAAATAAAAAAATTTCAAATCCAAACTGCTTGTATTCTAACTCATTTCTAAATTCATGTTTTATTTTAAAGGCATCCAAATGACAGGTTTTCTTATTCTGGAACTATATAATGTGACGTATTGACCAGTTTTTTGATACAGACAGAATATATTTCAAAAAATGCTCCCAAAAGGGGCATTTTCAATAGAATTTCCCGAAGAAATCATGATTGAAAAATTGATGAAGTACTCAAAATAACATATTGCTTATTTTCTGACTCATTTTTAAATACATTTTTGCTTTCAAACGCATCCAACTGACAGGTTCTCTTATTTAGGAACTGTATATAGCGTCGTATTGATCGCTATTTTGATAAAGGCAGAATGTATTTTTAAAAAATGCTGTCAAAGAGTGCATTTTGACCGGATTTTCCCGAAGCGAACGTGATTGAAGATTGAGGATATATTCAAATAACAAATTCCTTATTTTCTGACTCATTTTAAAATTCAATTTTGCTCTCAAACGCATTCAATTGACAGTTTCTCTTACATAGGAACTATATAATGCGTCGTATTGGTCAAGTCAGAATATATTTAAAAAAAATGCTGTCAAAGTGGGCATTTTGAACCGATTTTACTTATGAAGATTCTGATAAAACCAGCTCTTAGAGAAAAATGAAATTAAAAATTCTTCAATGGCTGCCAAATAAAATTGTTAAACTGTATTTATCTGTAATTATATTTTATTTTTTATTGTTGAAATAAGCACTTAACTTCAAAATCTATCTCCGCCTATAGGCCATGCGGACAAAGTTTTTTTTTTTTTTTTTTTTTTTTTTTTTGAAATCGATTTTGGTATTTTTATTTAATAACGATAATAAATAATAAATATTATCTAAATGGAAGTTCAATAACAATTATCATTTTAATATTATCTGCAGTCATTTTAATTTCTCAAAATATGGTGGATTTATTATTTAACATTAGATGTATTGAAAGTAATTCATGTACTTTTGGATGTTTTAAATAGAAATGATCAATAATTAATCTATCACTTATTATAGGATGTACCCAATATCTTCTGTGTATGTATATTTTTTCTAATTTCTTGAATAATTGATACAAAATTACAGAATATTTTATTTCCTGCAAAAGATCCAACTTATGTAAATTAAAAACATCGAATTGAACAATTTCTATTATAACTAGAGACAAGATCGTATGCATATTTTGACGGGAACGTGACGTTCGTGTGAATGTACAGGGCCGTAACTACCGCCGGGGCGACCGGGGCACTGCCCCGGGGCCTCCAAGCCCGAGGGGCCCCAAACTGATGGTTAAAAAAAAGATAATGATTTTAGTTTCTAGTCTTATTTCCTATATAACGCCCAGCACCTAGCTAAAAAATAATAATAAAAGAGAAATCAAAATGCTAGAGTAAATGTTTTTGCATGTTTACTCCATATGCTTTGCATGCAAAAGCAGCTCTAGAGAAGACAGCAGAATGTCGAGGCGAATGTGCCATGTCGGCATGTTTGCCGATCCCACCGAAGCTAGTATAAGGAAGAAAACATGGGCTTCTGACCGGTTGAATAATATAAAAAAAACATCTAAAAGAGTCTAGGAAATCTTTCTTCTTAATAGATAAAATCGAAAAAAAATATCAAAATCTATCTTTCAAAAAGTTTTTAAACAGAAATGTATGATTGTTACATAAACTCAAAAATGAACCCAAACAAAATACTCTTTAAAGTATTCAACCAATCAAAAGTTTATATTTTCTCCCCTATGCTAGTTTCAGTGAGATCGGCAAAACTTGCTTTGCCGCCAGGTACCTGCCGAGTAGCGTTGTCCAATTTTACATTTTTTTAGTCATTTTTGAGTTGTGTATTCTGTGCTTTGTATACTGTGTATGTTTAAACAGCGGCGTGCGAAAAAAAACTGCACCCGCGGCAAAGTTTCACTTTGCCCCAGGCGCGAGGGGTCTCACTAGTTTGCCCCGGGGCCCCCAAGTTTCTAGTTACGGCCCTGTGAATGTAGTTGCGCAGATGTTTATTTTTCATTCGAAAACCAAAGCGTCAAAAAAATCTCTCGTCTGACATTAACCTAAAAGCAGAGTATCTTCAAATACTGGTTTATATGATATTTTAAGCATTCTTACAGATCGATTCAGTACAGAGACGAAAATTGACGAAAATTTTAACTATTTTTAAAATTATTGTATTAAAAAATTACGAACTTTCTTAAAAATGGGTCACCTATTTTCTCTTTGTATCTATTGTAATTAGTTTATTATTGAAATTTGAAAAGAACTCCTTTTTGTGGTATCAGATACAATATTCCCTAATAGCCCGCTTTTCAAATACTAATATTTTATCTTTTAAAGAATAATTTTTATATTTTCTTTAAAAAAAAAAAAAATGTAAATGTTATTGAAATTTATCACGAAATTTTTCCTAATAAAATATTGTTTATTTTTATTGAAATAAGAATCATTTGGGATCTCTGACATATACTTACTTCACAAGCTTTTAAAGCTTGGATTTTGAGAAACAGCGATGCGAAATAATTTAACCCTATGTTAGACGCGCAGGTGGCATATGTCAAACAATGGCATTTGTAAAATTTGTGTTTTGTATTGTCTTTCTCGAAATTCCTTCCTTTTCTTTATAACCGTATTGTTCGTAAGTCTTTGTAATTTTTTAATATAAATATTGAATGTGAATTTTTTTAAAGAAATAAAGCAACTATCTAAGTACAAAAACAGCCTATTGAAAATGTGTGACATACGTCACTCACGTGACTAAATGCATAGCAAATATTCGCGCGTCTGATGCAGCTTAAGAGGACACAGTACCTTTGAAATCACCTTTTCAATTTTAAATAATATTGGTGGTAGCAGAATGCTTAATACTAAAAATTATTTAATTTTTTTTTTTTTTATTGAAACAGACCGGTTTTGCCAAATCAGTTTTACCAAAATTTAAATTTTATTTTCAAAAAATGTTACTTTTTGAAAATTTCTACTACTTTTATAAATATGAATATTTTGGCTTCGGCTCATTTTTTCTAAATTCATTAGAATATACTACATAAAACTGTGTATGGATTTTTAGATGTATGGGATTTTACATTTAATATGATTTTTTTTTCTCTCGTGTACATCAGAAAATGAAAGAAATTTAACGAATTCTCAATTTAAATATTAAAAATAAAAACTATAAACCTGAATGTTAAATCCACACACAAAAATAAATACCCCATACGGAAATAACATACATAAAAAGGAAAAGGTACAAAAAATTTCAAACCTGTATCCAAATTAACAAAAAAGCCTTAGTATTTAATCGAACAAGCAAATTATAAAAATAAGAACACGGTGAAAAATAAGTTTAAAATTTTCATTTTTAAGAGTAATTGCGCTGGTTCTATTTACAAAATTTATAATATCTCGCGGTATAAATGTCGTATACGTTAAAATGAGGTGTCAAAATATTCACAATAAAGAAGTTTCCAGTTAATATTTAAAACAGAAAATCGATATTTTGACCAATTTCAAGGTACTGTATCCCTTAATCGTTTAAATGCCAATGTTCCCAAATGGGAACATTGCATTATTTGTAATGCAAAACATATATTTTCCAACATAATAACGATGTCCTTATTTTTCCTATAAAATATAAGGTTGTTTCGAACTTTTGAAAAAAAAAATTTATTTTAAGCATTTTTCGCAGGTATTAACGAATATGTAAATTCATTAATTTGCATAAAAAATATATTATTTGCTTTTATCGTTTTCTCTATATTACTTACATTTGAGCAGTAGAAATCTAAATGTTTTTGGAATTCGAGAAAATACTCGACAACAATGTACAATAGCATATAGTGGAAAATAATTTGTTGTATTTGCATAGGTTGTCAATCAATAATAATGTTACAAAATGTGAACACTGAAATGAAAACAACCAAAAGAACTGCAGAAATATATTTTTTTGGTATTTTCTAAATTTGTATGCATAAATTAAAACATTTTGTAATGCAGGAAAAACAAAATTATTATTACGAGGTGTAACCCGTTGAAATTCGACGAAAGAAAATGTTTATGAAGGAACTGTTTCATTGACTTACCGGGTGTCCAGTAAATAACTGACCCATTTTGAACTTAAATAACAAATAAACGGTTTGAGATAATAATGCGCGGTTTGCGGTATTGTTATTAGAAAATTAATAAATTTTTAAACATGTACTTTGTTAATATAGTTCAAATTTCGGACAAAAAAATATCGCGCTGGCGGTAACAGGCTGTTTGAATAGAGATATGACTCTAATTTTCATAAATATGAGATTTTCGGCTGAATCTGAATCTATATGTTGTCGAATCTGAATCTATATGTTGAATCGACTCTCGAATCAGCTTCAGAAATAGGGTACGTTGGTTGGAAAGTGATTTAAAATAATATTTATGATTGAACCATCTGTATTATACATCGCCTGCTCAGTCTTGAGACTGAGATATTGTTTTAAATATTATTATATTACATTAACAAAGTGCATATTTTAAAATTTATTTATATTCTAATAACAATACAGCAAGCCGCGCATTTTTATCTCAAACAGCTTTTTTGTTATTTACATTCAAAATGGGTCAGTCATTTACTGGACACCCGGTATGATAAATCTACAAAGTTAGTTACAGTAAAAAATGCATTTACTATTGGTTTTTCAAACTGTCATACACATATTATTTTAACCTAAAGTTAACAAAATAATATTTCTATGAAACTCAGTTGTCCGAATTATTAAATTTAAATTTTAATCGTAATGTAAGCAGTAAAATATAATAAAATATATTATTATGACGAAGTTATTAATTAAGGCTCTTATGTTTGGTATTCCAAAATAAAAAAAAAAAAAAAATTGCAAAATTTATTCCACTTTGACTTAATCATAGAATTTTCTCCTCGTGAAATCTAAATCCGACATGTGAAAAGGCAAAGGTTAATGAAAAGCAACACAAAAATACAGTAATCTGCTTTTTTTTGGCTTTTTCCCCTTTTGATTTTAATAGAAATGGAGTTCTTCTGTTGCCACCATTAGAAAAACTCTATAAAAAACTACTAAAAAATTAATATCTCAAAAATAAATTAAGGTATAGTTTTCAAACAAATTGCATTTAAAAGCGCATTTTTTTCCCTGTACGATGATGTAAAAAATGAAAATGTGGGATGTTTAGAAATTAAAAAAAATTCCAATAGCAAAAATTGCAAAACCGAAATTTCATTTCAAATTTCAAGTTGCTATTCGCAAAATGACGTATGCGTTACGCACAGATACGTTTGGCCTTTATAATATAGATATTGCGATATTAATTCGGCGTGTAAACGGTTAAGAGTGTTTTAATTCGAATTTAAAATTAACGTAGCTAGGAAGAAAGAGATATTTTTAACTTTGTTTTCATATACTTACACTCTAGTATAAAGAGATAATGTAAAAAGGCCTTTTGAAGAAGAGTTTCTCACAACGAAAGTGCCTTCTTTATTTTCTCTTTTCAAGAGAACTTCGGATCTTTGCCGCGACATATCACCAACGTACCAACTGTAAATAACAAAAATGAATATGGAAAATATATATAAATAAGAAACTTTTACCAATAATATTTATAATAATCATTTCAATATCTTGAATACGATAGCATCAGTTATTAAAACAATTAAAACTGTATTCATTAGCGCGCCGTTAGTGCACAGTTCAAAATTTATCATAGGAGTAACAAAGAATACTCGAATTTATTAACCCTTTATACTATTAATAATATATGCCTTTTCATCAAATTTTATTTTGTCTTAACAATTATTTAAATACTTTCTACATATAGAAATGATAGTATATGGCTATGCCTTTCTTATTATGACTTCATTTATGTTTTGACATTTAGCAATAATAATAATAATAAATATTTTCTCAATTTTTCCCCATTAGCGATTCCTTTACTTTATATACATATATTTCAGTTTTTAAATAAAAAATATAAGTATCTTTTCTGAATCAATCATGTGTGATTAAACGCACAAAAACATTAGAAAGTGGTAATACCCTCTCAAATTCTCTTGTAATACATTATTTTCCAAACGTCTGCAAAAACTCTTCCTTAGTCTATTTTCATATCAAAATACATTGAATAGTACACAAAATAAGTACATCCGTCCGATTTTGGATAATGAGATGATATTTAATCTTTAATAAGGGTATTTGGATAGCTACGATTACCGTTATTAAAATAAAAGTAATTTTGTTCTTAAAATGGAAAAAAAATTCAGACCCGAAAGGGTTATGCATTCACTAGTCCCCTCAACATTAGGAAATCCTAAGAAAATTTACAGTAACAAAAGATAAACTGAAATAAACACATTTTAGATGAACATAATATTTTAATAAATAAATTATTAATATTTAAAAGTATTTATTATAATTTTAACAATTTTTAGATGGGTTCTTTAAGCAGGGTGAAAATGGCTTAATTTAGTCCTTTATTAAGTTTATGAGTATTGGTAAAATTAATTTTAGTCTTTCTCAAAAACACGTTGCATAATCAAGCCTCCTTAAATAGAAAAAACTCTGCTTATAACTAAGTATATATCTTAGACTTTAACTACAGAATTTTTTATGATTTTATTTGCATAATTTGTTTACCTTTACGTTACAATATCGAATAAATGTTTTATTTACTTTAAATTACCTTCCAGTATTTTATTTTCAGCAAATTAAATTTTGTTGGAAGATTTTTCCATAAATATTACAAACCTAATGTTCAGAAATTAACAAATGTTTGCAAAACAAATGTTTGCTACTAAAACTGATTAATCTTCAACAGGTAGGTCCGACGACTAAAAATAATACTGAAATGACGATGACTAATATGAAGTGACGATGACGATGACATTGATGTTGACGATCAGTAACTAATAATATTAACGATGACTATTAAAAATATTGATGATGACGACTATGAATACTGGCAAATTTCTTTGAATTTTTGTATTAGCTTGTAGTAATTTAAATATTGATTTAAATCATTTGGAGTAGCTAAAGCAAACATAATTTAATATTAAATTATATTTTATTTAAAATATACAAATTTCTAATTCAACAAATAATTGGAAATGTGGTAATTTTTTCTGCTAGACATTTTGCCTGATATTTATTCAGATTTGACTAGTACTCATTCATTTCAAATAAACATAATAATTCAGGAGGCAGTAAAATTTATTACTTAATCATTTCGATGCAAGATGAACTTCAAGTATTACAGCTGAAAATTTTCCAAGTGGGTGAAAAAAAGTCCGGGCCAGGACTCGAACCAGGGATGTATTGGCTGAAGCCGACAATGTTCTTCCATCTGAGACATCCCGGACGAATGCTGGAGGACTATTTCACCCAAATAACCTTCACAATCATACAATCTCGTCTTATACTTTGGATCAGCTCAATAGAATAAGTCAAAGGTTAATATATGGAATTGCAGAAAATGTTGCATACGAAATTATATCAGATTAATTTATAATACGATTAATAAATCGGTAAATGAATTATTAGAGATGTAAATTTTCCAAGTGGGTGAAAACATTCCGGGCCAGGATTCGAACTAGGGATGTATTGGCTGAATTTCATCCAATTGATTAATTGTGATATAGATTAATCTAATATAATTTCACATGCAGCGTTTTCTGCAGTTCCATATAATAACCTTGAATTTATTCTGTTGAGCTGATCCAAGGTATGAGAACGGGTTGTATGATCGTTAAGGTTATTTGGGTGAAATAGTTTTCCAGTGCTCGTCCAAGGTGGCTCAGTTAAAAGAGCATTGGCAGCTTCAGCCAATACATCCCTGGTTCGAATCCTCGCCCGGACTTTTTTCGACCACTTGGAAAATTTACACCTGTAATAATTCATTTACAGATTGATCGTGTAATAAATTAATCTAAGAATTTCAAATACGTATTTGTTTACTTAATCAAGAAAACAGCCGGGCCAATGAAATAATTATACGTAGTATTCTTTTGAGGTACCGGGTCTGTTATGCAGAAAGCATAATGGGGAGAGTTCGGATTATCCCACAGCTAGGATGATCGCTATAGATTATCAAAAATTAAATGCAATTACGCAGTCTTTCCTGTTCCCAATTTCGATTTCAGATAAAACTTTATCTAATAGCTCGACTACAAATCATCCCCACTTTGTATTTAAACTTAGTGTATTTTAGAATTGAGATGAAGTCCGAGGATATTGTGCAGACCCTTTTTTATTACGAATAATGGTTGTTTTCCTTTAACCCCTTCGCGACGAGAGCCATTTGCTTAACTTTTAATATTTTAGCACCGGTTTTTTAAAACAGAAAATTTTCTGTAATGGAATCGCAAAATGCTTTGAATAAATAAATTAAACTTTACAATAAAAAATAACTCGTGAGAATAATGAAGTTTTATGAGTATAAGTGGTAAGTATACCGGTTGTTCGTCACAAAAGAGTTAATAACTTTTGGTTTATTTGATGCACCATCCACGTTTCAGAATGACATGAAAAAGAACCTTAGACCTTTATTAAATAAGGGAATCTTGGTCTATTCTGATAATATTATTGTCACAGCGCATAATTTGACGATCTAGGTGAGTAAAATTATTTCGTTGAAGTTTAATAAGTTGTGTCGATTCTTTTAATGTGTCCCTAATAAAGTACTTAAATAGTGATATACAGTTGGTTTATTTAACAATATCTCAAAATAAAAATGTAATGAATTATAAAAAATTGCTTTACTTATTTTACTATTAAGTAAATAACAATTTAATGAACACGCGTAAATTAAAAATTTTTTTATTTTTGTGTACTCAGAAGTCAAAATTCTCTAGAAATTTGAGTAGTCATAATGGAAAGAAATTTTTTTAAATTAAATCACATTATAAAAAACGTATGTTTTGTGAGACCCTGTAAAAAATAAATTCTACAAAAATTATTTTCGGTTGAAAAAATGCTGTTCTGTGAATAAATAACCTAATTTACAAACGTAAGTTAATTTATTTTTTTATTTTTGTTTACTCAGAAGTCAAAATTGCTGTAGAAATTTGAGTAGGCATACTGAAAAGAACATCTTTTAAATAAAATCATATTAAAAAGAATGTATGTTTTGTGAGAACCTGTAAAAAAATTAAATTCTACCTAAATTATTTTCGGGTGAAAAAATACTGTTGTGTGAATAAATAACCTAATTATTATTCAATTTGAAATATATTTTCTTATTATATTTGCTTATAGAGGTAATGCATCCGAATTCAATCGAATGCAATCCCCTTTTCTAAATTTAATAGAAAACGAAACGCCATAAAATATTAGCAATTGCAATACAAACCTGTGTTGCCTAAGTCCTCCAGACGATTTTTCTTCCACATAGTTGCTTGGTATATACCCAATCTCCCTAAAACAAAGTAAAAATATTGAATTAACTTAAGATATAATTTAATTTCAATAGAATGGAATTGCTGAAAAATTCCAAAACGACTAACTAAATTTAAAATTTAATAATTTATTAAATGTAAAGAAAAATAAGTGAAATGAATAACCTTTTTGTGATGTAGATGGTAAATTTTATAAAAAATATTATACTAACTATTTTATTTTTTACACAATAAAGGATGCTGCTTTTTCATATTTTGTAAGAATGTTCAAGTTGTCTGTAAAACTCCATAAAGCTTTCCAACATAGATGAAAAGTGTTTATGATTTCGGTTTGTTTGTCTGTCCATCTATGTGTGCTCTGTAAAGATACTAAACGTTCATGGATTACCATAAAAATGATGCATGTTAATGATGCTTGTAATAAGTCATTACATATTCAAAATGGCGTGTGTATAATTAATAATTCTTGCACAAGTATAGACAAAAAAATCCCGTTACACTATAAATTATTTGTAGTGCATTTTAATGTTACCTTACTTTAAAAATAATTAAATTGCTATACGTTACTGAGATGCAATCAACAAGGTTTCTCTGAATGAATTATGTCCGCCAGATTTTTCCAGCGTAGCTCAGCTGGCACAGTATAACCATTTAAGCAAAAAACTGGTTCGATTTCTGGCTTGGACACTTTTATTTAGTTGGAAATTTATATTTAGTTTGATTTATTTGCCAATTAAAATAACTGTGTTAAAATAAATAAAGTTAATTGCGTATTCAAATTTTTCTTGACGTTCCATTACTTGCGATTTATTGTGTTGAGTTGATTCAGATACCAGACAAGACGCAATAATCAACTAGGTTCTCTGGGTGGATTGCGTCCGCCAAATTTCTCCTGGAGAGGAAAATTGGCAAAACATTGGCTGTTTAAGCTAAAAGGTCCCAATTTCGAATCTTGGATTCTGGACACCTTTTCACTCATTTGGGAAATTATATTTCGGGGATTTATTTACAAATTAAAATAACTGTATATGGATAGAAAACCAACGCTTAGAAACGCACAAAAATAGCAAACATCCATTTCGAATCTACCATTGAGATTTTTCATCGGTGCAAGACATGGTGAGCTAGATAAAGCAAAGCTGAACAAAGAAACAGAGAAACGCAGCCTTATATGCCTACGTGAGCGATCCCCCCCCCCCCCCAAAAAAAAAGCAACCAATGAGAATAAAGCAGCATGGACAATGGGATTGACAAGTAGAGACATCTACCGGAAAAGAAACAAAACAAAACTGAGGGGGGGGGGGGGGGAAGCAAATTAAAGGCTTTCAAATGCTTGAAAAATAAAGTGTACTTGATAAGTCATTAACTAATGAGTGAGAATTTTTAATGACGTGGTAACCTTCCCAAATATTAAGATCAAGAGAAGAAAGACACTTTTGCTTGATGGTGGCTGAAGAAAAATTGAACCCATGTTGTGAAGACTAACAATGTTGAGCAATAGAAGAGCGTTTATGCTCTTGATTTTTAATGTACCTTTTATGCCCCTTTAAACGAAATCTAAGAGCAGGTTTAGTCAGACCAATTTAAGAAAGACCACATTGGCAAGAAATTTGATAAATACTACAGTTATCTAAAAGATCAATGGCTTGCTTAAGATTTGAAGAAGCAATTTTATTAACAGGAGAAAAAAACATTGAAATCGAAACTTTTTAAAATTTTAGCAACTTGTTGACTGATTTTAAGAAAAAATGGTAAAACAACTAAAGTATTAGAATTGGAATTAAAATTCTTTTCAGAATGGACGGATTTCGTCTATTTTCTATGAATGGAATCAATAATATTAGGGGAATAACAACAATCAACAGCAATAACTTTTAGATAATTAAGTTCCTCACTGAGTAACTGAGACTTTAAACAAATATTGGAAGCCCGGAAAACAAAAGTTTTAAAAGCCGCGAGATTTTGTTTAAGGGAATGAGAAGAATATCTGTAAGATGGAAGACTGACCGCAAAAGGTTTGCGAAGACAGTAGTCTGAAAATTATTTTCATTACGAATAACAAAAACATCCAGGAAAGAAAGGCAATTGTTGGATTTAACTTCAAAAGAAAATTGAATGTAAGAATCAATGGAATTCATAAGAGAGAGAATATGATTAATGCGGCTTTTAAAACTTTTCTTCCCGCGCTTTTAATATTTGTTCAATTCCTCAGTTATTCAGTGATGAACTTAATTATCTAAATGCTTTTGCTGTTGATCGTAGTTAATCCCCTAATATAGATTCCATTCATAGAAAATTCACGAAATCCGACCATTTTGAAAATAATTTTAATTCCAACACTAATACTTTAGTTGTTTTACCATTTTTTCTCTAAAATCAGTCAGCAAGTTGTTAAAATTTTAAGAAGGTTCGATTTAAATATTATTTTTTCTTCTGTTAATAAAATTGCTTTTTCAAATCTTAAACACCCCATTGATCGCTCAGATAACTGGCGTATTTACCAATTTTCTTGTCAATGTGGTCTTTCTTATATTGGTCAGACTAAACGGGCTTTTTGATTTCGTTTAAATCAGCAAAAAAGGTATGTTAAAAATCAAAAGGTTAAACGCTCTTCTATTTCTCAACATTGTTAGTCTTTACAACTTATAGTGTGTCCCACCTAAATAAAGCCACCATGATTTTGCACCGTAATTCGACTGGAAACAAAACCATGTGAACGAAACAAATATATTAAGAAAGTCTATATAGAAATGTATATTTACAAGGGATAATTCACTCCCTGCTCCACTTAGTCAGGAAAAAAATGAATGTATAAAAAAGGTGGGAGAAAAAAGTGTCCCGCGAAATAAAGCCACTACAGTTAATGGCCAATATATCCGCCATGTTTATACATAACATGAAATATATGATGTGGATTATTGTTTACTAATCCTTGGAATACATTAACATCAATATTATCCACGGCCTCAATAATGGTGGCCTTCAGTTCTGCCTCAAACATGAATTGCCTGCCATTGACATTTAAAGCTCTACTGAGGATACCCCCCACACATTTTTTTGGAGATTTAGATGAAGGAACAGGGCAGGCCGTTCCATCACATGACTTTAATGGTCCAAAAACCATTCCTAAGAGGATTTTTCAAAGGTTTTGGAACGTATCGAGTGCACCTTATTTAACCGACTTCCAAAAAGGAGAGGAGGTTATCAATTCAACGCGTATGTATTTTTTTTATGTATGTTCACCGATTACTCTTAAACTATGCAACCGATTTCTGTTATTTTTGTTTTAAACGAAAGAGAATGGTTTCAAATTGGTACCACTTCCGTTTCATCGAAATTGGTTCAGTACTTTTTTAGTAATTAGGCAAAAACTAATAAAATTATAGATTTCTCGCTAATCAAAACTGTTTAATAAATTCGCTGAACGGAGTGCAGACAGAATGGCCGAGCGGTTAAAGGCAGCAGATTTAAGCTCTATTTCTCGAAAGAGAGCGTGAGTTAGAACCCCACTACTGACATAATTTGCATCCATGTATAATTTACAATATTTTTTTCCGTATTACAATTTTTATTATTAACCGGCTACAGAAAAAGAAGAGGAAGTTATCCATTCGACGCGTATGTATTTTTTTTTTTTACCGACATCAGAAAAGGAGAGGAGGTTATCAATTCGACGCGTATGTATTTTTTTTTATGTATGTTCACCGATTGTTCCGAAACTATGCAACCGATTTCTGTTATTTTTGTTTTAAACGAAAGAGAATGTTTTCGAATTGGTACCACTTCTGTTTCATCGAAATTGGTTCAGTACTTTTTTAGTAATTAGGCAAAAATTAATAAAATTAGTGACTTTTTGTTAATTAAAAATGTTGAATAAGTTCGCTGACCGTAGTACCGACAGAATGGCTGAGCGGTCTAAGGCGCCAGATTTAAGCTCTGATTCTCGAAAGAAATCGTGGGCTCGAACCCCACTCATGACATACATGTATACAATAATCTTTTCCGTATTATAAATTTTTACAAATTAAATACTAATTATGCTATTAAGAATATTTTGTATTTAATCGTTAGCACAGAGTATCAGAGATCTTTTTATCAGTGAAAAGTACTAAAATAATAGACTTGCGAAAAGTAACATAACGTTGAATAAGTTCGCCGAGTAAATTGCAGTCAAGATAGCCGAGCGTTCTAAGGCGTCTGATTTAAGCTCTGGTTCTCGAAAGAGATCGTGGGTTTGAACCCCATTGCTCACATACGTGTATAATATACAGTATTTCTTTGCGTATTATAATTCTTTTAACCGACTTAAAAAAAAAGGAGAGGAGGTTATCATCAATTCGACGCGTATGTATTTTTTTCTTATGTATGTCCACCGATTACACCGAAATTATTTAACTCATTAAACTAGTATTTGTGTTAAATGAAAGTGGTTACTCTGGAATTGGTATCACTTGCATTTCATCGAAATTGGTTAAGTACTTTTTTAGTAATTAGGCAAAAACTAATAAAATTAATGATTTCTCGCAAATTAAAAGTAACATGGACGTTGAATAAGTTTGCCGAGCAAATTGCAGTCAGAATGGCCGAGCGGTCTAAGGCGCATGATTTAAATTCTGATTCTCGAAAGAAAGCGTGGGTTCGAACCCTACTCCTGACATACAAGTATACAGTAATTTTTTCCGTATTATTAGCCTCCGATGCTAATTCTTTCAGACAAGCTAAAAATGTCGTGTCATCAGCCCTGAATTTTCTACTGATCCGATTTTGATAATTATTTTTTTTTAAATGAAAGCTATTTATTTGTAGTTGTGCCCATTTTAGCTATTTTTTAATTTATTTCTATTTTTATATTTTATTTTTAATTTTAAATGTTTTTTTACGATATTTCTTCAAAATGGTGGCAACTTAGTTTAGCTTTTTTCTCGATAATAAAAATGTATTTTCCATTATTACTTTCCACAAGTCAGAAACTTTATTTCATCAGTGAACATGTCCTCGCATTTAAAAGAAAAAAGTTAATTGTTTTCGTAAAATTTAACCACAATAAAATGATTGCATATAATTATGCACTAATTGAGGTAAAAAAAAATATATTTACTGAGAAATAATATTAATAATGTAAATAAAATAACAGAAAATAATTTATGATAAAAATTAATGTCTAAAGCAAAGTAAGAAATATTTCAAATGAGGAAAATGATGGCATTCAGCAACCAGATAAAATGAATTTACAATATTATTACGGACTTTTTTTCATATTACTAATAACAGTAACTTTTATAAAAAAAACATTTGAAGAGAAAATGACGTCACTATTTAAAACATCGCATTTTTACACAAAACGATATTACATTTCAATATTTCTTTTCATTATGGACACTGAGATTGAGATTTTACTTTCAGATGACTTCAGTTAGGGAAAATAATGTCATAATAAAAATAAGATTAGTTTTTTTTTTTTAAATAAATTTATTTTTCTGTAGTGCATATAAAATAAAATTTCTGGCTTTCGCCGGCACTCAGATTACAATTTTAACTGAAGATGTGCAAATATTTGCATGCAAAATTGTAACTGGAAAACTTGACATAAGTTTGGAAATATTTTTATCATATATTGATTCAATAATGTAATTACTTTTGCTTTTTTTTAAAGCCAAATCGATCGGGTCTTTTAAACATTTCATTCGTCGAATTCGACGAGATTCCACTCGTAATTTTTATACGTATATTTTACAAATTAAATACAAAAATTATTAACCGAATTCAAAGAACGAGGAGGAGATTAATAATTAGACGCGCATGTATTTTTTTATATACAGGGTGTCCGAAAAGTCTGGAAACGGCCGAATAACTCGAGAAATACATATGAGATTGAAAAACGTAAATATACGTGTTAAATATTTTTAAATAAGCTACTCTGTGATACCAAATTTGACCTTCGAAACCAAACCCCTGGGGGTCAGAGGGGGTCCAACTTTGAAATCTTAAATTATAACCCCCATTTTTTATTGCAGATTCGGATTCTACGGACAAAAATACGTAACTTTTGTATTTGATGTTTATTTCAAATCTTCGTTTATCATGGTGTAATCAAGCATATTAAATCGATACATATTCCCGCTTTTCCAACAGGATTTTCCCTAATCGAAACTGATTGGGCGGAATTTTTGACGTCAAATTCCTCGTCTTTTGTAGGAATAGCGTTTCCTGAAAATCACCCGTGATGATTATTTCAATAGTGCTACACTGTTAAAAAATTGACCCATTTGCTGCAGCGTCACTCCACAGCTATTATAGAATATCTCTTTTGTGACCAATGACAATGCTCCATAACACAGTAAAGTAATCGTTTTCTATAAAAGCGGTGGAGTGACGATGCAGCAAAAGGGTAAATTTTTTTACAGTGTACTTTACTGTGTAATGGAACATTCTCATTGGTCATGAAAGAGATATTCTATAAAAGCTGTGGAGTGACGCTACAGCAAATGGATCAGATTTTTAATTGTGTAGCACTACCGAAATAATCGGCACGGGTGATTTTCAGGAAACGCTATTATTGCAAAAGACGAGGAATTTGATGTCATAAATTCTCCCCAATTAGTTTCGATTAGGGAAAATCCCATTGGGAAAGCCGAGATATGTATCGATTTAATATGCTCAATTACACCGTGATAAACGAGGATTCGAAATAAACATCAAATACAAAAGTTACGTATTTTTGTCCGTAGAATCCGAATCTGCAATAAAAAATGGGGGTTATAATTTAAGATTTCAAAGTTGGACCCCCTCTGACCCCCAGGGGGTCGGTTACGAAGGTCAAATTTGGTATCGCTGAGTAGCTTATTTAAAAATATTTAACACGTATATTTACGTTTTTCAATCTCATATGTTTTTTTCGAGTTATTCGACCGTTTCCAGACTTTTCGGACACCCTGTATATGTTCACCGATTACTCCAAAACTATCCATCCGATTTATATGGATTTTGATTTATTGAAAGAGGTTGCTCTCGAATTGGTACCACTTCCATTTCATCAAAATTGATTCAGTACTTTTTAGTAACTAAGCAAAAACTAACAAAATTAGTGATTTCCCGCAAATTAATATTGATTGTTGTCACCGTTCTCTCAATCATAAACTAATATAAAAAAACTAAAAAGTGAAAAATAAACTTTTTTACCAAAAATAGAACCGACTTCAAAAACTACTGCAAAGTAAAAAATAATTTTTTACAGAAAATTTTAATAAGAAATTAAACAGAGAGCATTGTATTTACCATGCGTTTTGTTGAATTTATGTACTTTCAATTGATTTTTCGGAGTCGGTGCCAGCCAAGCCAAGTTCACAATTAAAGCTAAGTTTCTAATATTGAATAATTATATTTAACTTGGCTTGGCTGGCACTGGCTCCAAAAAATCAATTTAGTGTACATAAATCCAACAAAACGTATGGTAAATACAATGCTCTCTGTTTAATTTCTTATTAATTATTCTGTAAAAAAATTATTTTTTACTTTGCAGTAGTATTTGAAGTCGGTTCTATTTTTGGTAAAAAAGTTTATTTCAAGTATTTGAAAATCTTTTATTTAATGCTCTTTTTTTCTCAGTTTTGTTCGTTCTCCGATAGATGTCCACCCAGTTGTTCATGCTGCTTTCTTCTCATTGGTTGCTTTTCTTTTGGCGGGATCTCTCCCGTAGCGGGTGGGTATATAAGCCTGCGTTTCTTTGTCTCTTAGCTCAGCTTTGCTTTTTCTAGCCCACTTGAGACTTGCACTGATGAAGAATCTCGATAGTAGATTCAAAACGATTGTTTGCTATCTTTCCATGCATTATTTGTGCATATCTAATGGTTGGTTTTCTATCCTTATACATTTTTACACAAAGACTTTCTTTGCTATTATTTATAAAATAACTGTGTTAAGCTGTATAAATTCTGCAGATCTCATACAGGGTTATACAAAAGATTTCATAGCATTGTCAACGAGTGTAAATTCCTTAAAGTGTATTTAAAACCTTTTTTGCGATGAAATATATTTCAGTATGCTTTAAAATTGCATATAATGTAAATAAATTCACAAACAAATGTGTGCAAAAGAATTTTTGGCACACTGCCATCTATTAATGTTAAATGCTAAGACAGTGTTTCTCTAGTATTAGGCATTTTCTAACAGAATTGAATTTAGTATAAAATAAAATAAGTCCGCACAAAAAATGGGAGGTAACATGCAAGGCTTCACAAAGAATTCTAGTGTATTTCCATCTGTGGACGATAATTGCCAGTTGTGAGATTTCTATGCAGGGTGATTTACATGTATCGAAACAAAAGGCTATCTCCTCAAATATTTTTCCTAGGCACTTGTTTCCATTTTCAGAGTTTCATAAAAAGAGTGCTATATTTCGTGAGATAAGTTAAAACTCTACGGGGAGTCTATTTGAGAAAATACAAAAATTAAATTTCATACGGCCCCCGTAGGGTAAAATTTTCCTTATCCATTTTTGAATTAAACTAAAAAATTCCATCTTGATATCTGCAAAATTCAGAGATACGGCTGTTTAAATTATTCGATTATATGTCTCCCGATTTTTTAAAATATTGATATTAAAAATATAAATTTATAAAATGATGTAACTTATTTTTTTAAATCATATTTTTTTAAAACAAAATACATTTTTTTAGTTTGCCGAAACAAATGCAACGCAAAGTAATAAAACAAGTAAGAACAATCATGCGTTAAGCATAGATTATGAAGCATTTTCCAACACTTACTGAAATTTTTGACAAAACTTCGTTATTTAAGGAAATAAAAGAAGGAAAAGTTACTGTCTATAGCAAAATATGTATACAAATATTTTTGAACAACCCTGTATTTGATTTGTCGTTTGATATAAATACTATATAGTGGGGAAATTTAGTTTAGCAAGAAAACGCATCACAAGTTGAAATATCTCTTTAACCCTTTCAGGCACGGGCAAAATCTGTTAGTAAAATAGGAAATTATCGACTGACACCGGAATTCACAAACGATTTTTTTAGATATCTTGAAACCCCTAATTTTAGTTTTTATTGTAAAAGCAAAATTTTACTAAAATATTATTGATGCCATTTGCAAGTTTGGAATAAATATTAGGTATCCCAGACCGGGCTCAGTGTGCCGGAAAGGATTAAGCAATTTATACTAATAGATGGAAACTTATTTGTTTATTTTTGTTGAGCCCTGTGCTTCATTATCTTTTTACCTAGTACCTTTATCTCGCATCAGTATTAAGCTAAAAACAACATTTCGCATTTAGTTCAAATTAAAACACTCTTAAAAATACTTAAATCTCATTCAGCGAGTTCTCCGGGGTTAAACACGTTTTATTAAATACCTTGATTAATTAAACTCTTTATCATCTATAAAACACTACCTTCAGTTGCATGTTTCTTATTAAATTACAGTGATAAAAATATTCATTATTTCTTCATCAAAAATTCTCCTTGAAGCTAATTAAATTTAGTTGAATTAGTCCAATAAAATTAATCCTAAACTGTTTTGGGTACCGTAATACTAAAATATATTTGATTTCATCAAATCTTTAGACGGAAACTGTGTGTTTAATTTTACAAAGAAAAGTTGTCTTAATATAGATAGAATTAAAACAATTTAAATTTTAACAAAATGTGATTTTCTTCGAATGGAAATCAGTTTATGATTTTAATATGCCTTACCCGTATTTATTTTTGGCTTGCCACCAATGCTCACGGGAATCATCTAAAACTTCGTATTCTTCACCCTGAAACAAAAGAAAACATGCTGGTTATATTTAAATAAATAAAAAAAAAAAAAAAAAAAAAAAAAAGCATTTTTTTTGTAAATTTATTGCTCAATTTTTAGCGGTAGGATTTTGGATTAATCTATTTAGGATAATATACTCTGTCCGCTGAGTATCTTTGTGTTTACCTGTTGGTAGAACAAAAAGCGTCAACTAATAAACTTTGAAAGAATTTCATCTGAGTTCCTATTATTGCACAGAAAGAATACGAAATTCTTGGAGACAAACTACGACGTGCTAGAAACTACGTGAAAGATTTATGAGTTAAAAAATATTTTTCTGCTTCATGAATTATAAGCCCGTTTATACCCATTATATCTATCCATAGGGTCAATTCATGTGAAATAACAAGCATTCAGGTTATTTAAAAATTGGGAAGTATTAATTTCAAACAAAAATTGGTAGCTAATATTTTTATGTTAATATTGTCATGAGAAATTTGTAGATTGTTTTTCCTTTACTTGATCATGCCATGTTTATCAATGATCATTTCATTATCTTTGATATAAGGTATGTTTTTTATGATTAATGTAATTTAGTTTTAATTTAATATATCTTTCAAACTTCTAATCTTTTAAAGATAAACAAGCCCACTTTGAACGAGAAATTTTTCGTAATAAAATCAAAGAAATACTACAATAAAAAAGTTACAATATAGAATAATTTTATTAAATAAATTTTATGTTACTATTTATGTTTTTTGATTTGAATAAACTGGAAGATTAGCAGTTGTGGTTTATTAAATATTAATTTTATTATACGTTTTGGTTGAAATGTTAATGGTCAGTATAAATGGGATTTAAGAAAAGATGGAGAAGTGTGTTAATTCTTAAATATGCAAGTTAAAAATACGACACGTAAAAATTATTCAGATTCGTTAAAGTCTGATTCCGTTATAATTAAACATTTAAAATAATTACTTAAATTATGTGTAACACTGTCGCCCGAGGTGGAGTCATGGAATCCAATGAACGTTTGTATATCGATGGAGAATAATTAATGTATAAATATCTGGCAGATATAAAGCGCAAACAACAGGGAGTCTTGACAAAATAAGTCGGAAAGTGTTTGCTACATTTTATAATCCGATATTTTTTTATTCGTGGCAAACGGCTACATAATCCGTTCGGTAGCATTCTGTATCTGAGATTTTTCTATACTGAGATCAAATCCCACTCGAACTTATTTTTCGTAACGAAACTTTTTATTTATTACTTTCAAATCACAATACATAAAATATGCATGATAGTTGAAATTTATTTAAAGTATAAATTAAATGTATGTGTTTGTAGCATATAAGTGCATTTTTAACAAACAAAATTTACATGTTTATATATATAGAAGTAGGCATATTTATAAGTCTGTAGACCAGAAGTATTTTCTTGTTATTTTAAAGTATTTAAAATTATTTCTGTGGTTTGCTACCTTTTTTTTTTTACAGAAAAATAAATTAAAATACGTGAACAAATATATTATTTTAATTTCGTTTCCTCATACAAATACTTCAAATATTTCCAGTTTTATTATAATTATCCAGACTTTATATTTTAATATTATTATTTTTTAAATTTTAGATACTTGATTTTTAATTAGAATAAGCGTCTGCGTAGTAATTTTTTTTAATGCAGTTTAATTATATAAACACAATTTTAACTCCAAGTCTTTTTTTTTCATATTTATATATTTAATGAAAGATAAAAATAAATAATAATAAAGGAATTGAACCTAAGAAAATGGTAATAGGAACTTTTATAGACCATAAATTTTATTCACTGTTATTTACATAAATAAGCTACTATTTTTCACAGTCAAATAAATGAAAATAGATTAAAAAACTATAACACGTTGTTTAAATTTTTATATTGTAATTTTTCGATTATCGCAATAATGTATAAAAGTATCGCTTTTTAATAAATAGCATTCAAACTTTTGAATTTTTTAAATCTTGTATTCTTATGCTTATAGTTATAATAATTGTCTAAGTGCTTAAAAATAAATTCGAAAAAGATATTGAATTGCTGAAAAAAAAATATTACGTATGGCAATAATTACAAAATCAAAAGTTCGAAAAAAAAAATTCATATTAAGAATTACAAATAATAATAATAATAATAATAATAATAATAATAATAATAATAATAATAATAATAATAATAATAATAATAATAATAATAATAATAATAACAATAATATTCGAAATATTTTATAATGAAACAAATTAAAATAATACAATTATTCACGAATTTATATCAAGAATTTTAATTTATTTCTCTGTGATAGCTAGTAGACTATTCATTGAAATAACTGTAAATAATTTTAAATTTAAAAAAATGTGTCCTACAAACACATGAGTTGGACTCTATTTTTTTCATAAAATATTAAAACATGAAAAATTTCATAGTTAATAATGCATTCATATGGTAAAAAACATAAATTTAATTTATATTTCTCGTAAAGTTATATTATTACGCACATTTTTTTAGTTGCGGATAGAAAATATAATGCAGATGAAAATTTTCGTTCCAAAAAATAAGTCCGAGTGGGATTCGATCTCATGAAGAAAAAACTCAAGTTCAACCAGCTACCGAACAGGCTACGGAATAAACTGCCAGCAAGGAAATTTATGGGATTGTAAACTGTAGCATAAACTTTTTAATTTATTTTCTCAAGGCTCCCTGACGGATGATCTCAGGACCTCATGGATGTCATATTTGTATACTAACTATATTCTATCGACATAGAAACGTTTATCCCATTCGGTGACTTCAACCTTGGGCGTCCTCTAGTTAGAAACATCATAGCGATTGAATATATGTGATGATATTGGTTATCTATACTTAATACATATTTTATTGCAACTTTAGGTTATTTGAAAAAGTAGAGAAAAATACGGCATAGTCTGTTACTAATAAAAATTTGTAAAAGTTTACCGTAAAGTAAGCCCCCCAAGGAATTTCTAATAATTTTAAGGGAGGCTTTGTGGTCGGTAGCGGCAGCTGCTGCCACACCCTGGGTTCCTGGCTCGAATCCGGGTACGGACATGGATGGTGTGTTGTCCCTTTGAAGTGTAATAAAATATATGCAATGGATATGTGTAATAAAAATTGTTCTGTATTGTCTCTGTTTCTGTGTATAATGGATCAATCGAGGTGACAGCCATAGCAGCTATAGGCCTCAAAGCACTGTCAATCCAAAATTCAAAGGGAGGCTTTTAATTGCAACTTTTGTGAATTTGAGAACGAAAGTGGGAGAATTGGGGAATATATTTGGAGTTTATAAATTTCCCAGGATTTATATAATTTTCAAATTATATAAGAAGAGGGGCTTACATTTCAAAGGACCACACTTTTGGTACTTTATGGTATATTTATGCAGATAACTGTCATTTTCAGAACATTTCTTATTTTCAAATTTGTTCCGAATTCGAATCAGAAAAAGATCTGCATATTGACCAGTCCAATTCAAACTATTTCTTGTCATTTATTATTTAATGTATGTTACAAATTACGCAGGCGAAAACAATTTCATAAAATTTAAAGAATTTCATTTAAATGGGCTAAATTAATGCTATCAGACTTGTAATTTTAGACGTTTTGTTGAATATCTAGAAAAATATATGAGACAATATCCAAAAACTTCAAGCATATAAACAGTAGACATAGTGTATATCTCCGAAGATTTCTTTTTCGCGAAACCCCATAGGAAGCCGTCAACAAATTGAAGAAAAACGAATACATTTTGGGTAATCCTGTAATAAGTAATTTCGAAAAAGCATAGAAACTGTAGCATATGATTAGGAGGCATCTTGTAATAAACTGTGTTTATTTTTACGGGAATAGCAAGTATACTCGTTGAGAAATTAAGGTTTTTATAAAAACAATCTCATATTTCTCTAAGTGTTTTGCTTATATTTTCTTGAATTCTAAATATAAGAGAATGTTCTTTTGAGGAATCATGATAAACGACATTGTACACAATACACTGCAAAGAGAATTAAAAAATAATAAATATTGGATGAAAAATGAGCAGGTTTACTAAATAATTTTCATTGATTATGCACGAATGCAATAGAAATAGAATGTGCATAACCTCTTCAGACCTGATTTGTCCTATAAGATATATAGATTTACTTTTTTATAAGTACATTTATGAAAGAAAAAAGAGAAATGATGTGAATAGAGCCTATCGCATAACAGAACTAAACGAAATAGCAATTTGCTTCTCATGGCTTTTTTTTTAGCGTTCTATGTGTTATATAACAAGTAGGAAATTAGATGTCAAGCGTAGTAAATGCGTTCATACTATAACAAATTTTTAAAAATATTCAGATCTTGGTGTAATAGTGTACAATACTTCGGATACAGTATGGTGGAAGAAATATTTTGTGTGTCTCTGTAAATACTATCTGCTTTTTATTATACAGGAAGTAACTTATAGTAAACTGCAACAACGTATATCAATTTTATAAAATTGAAAAAAAAAAGTTTAATATAATTAAAACGCATTCCAAACAATATTTCCCCCTTATACCATTATGTAATGGAAACATTTGTGTGGCCCTGTAAATTAATAAGATATATTCTTTGCACCACAGATTGTATGGAATGTATATTTTTAGTAGTACTTCATAGGCACATATCAATTTTATTATGTTCGAAATAATGTAACATCATTAAAGTGCACACGAAACTATTTTTCCCATTGACCGAAATGTTATAGAATGCTTTTGATTGTCGCTGTAATTAAACTATTCATCCGATTTTCAAAAAACTATAAATGACTTAACAAAATCATGCAATAGTTATGTATTTAAGATTTAAAACGATTCGGTTGGGTAGTTTTTGCTCTGTTAAATGCGGACGTATGGACAGACAGACGACTATACGTGCTACGTATTAACATAATTACGAACGCACTTAATAATGGCTTACAGTAAAAATATATGAAAATACGAAAATGAAAACGTAAATAGTTTTAATGTGCGTTTAGATACCATTTGTAAAGTTAATTAGCAATAAAAAACTAATTAATATGCTTTTATTTTATATGTTTACAATGTCTTTGCTATGCAAAACTTAGAATTAAAAAAAAACATAAGAAGTTGTCAAAATATGTAATTTTTGAGTGCCCATGTCTCATAAAAATTTATATACAAAAAGTAAATTATCCTTTTTTCGCTATTCAATCCTTCTTCGTTATCAGTTTGTTAATATAAATCCATAATTTAGCTAAATGCATAGAACGATTTTTCTGAAAGTTTAAAAAACATACAGCTTGAAAATTTTGGAAGTGATCGTCGATAGAATGTGATCGAAATCCATTCTTCTCAAAATGAAGCGAAAATATGAGAGGCTATATCCAAAATTAGTATATGTTATTTAATATTGTACTATACTATGTTTGGATATAGCCCCTAATCTTTTTGTTTCCTTCTGGGAACAGCAGATTTTGATCTTATTCTATCGACGATCACTTTTATAATTTTCAAGCTATGTTTTTAAGACTTTCACAAGCGTTGCTCTATGCATTTAGTTAATACATTATGAACATTATATTTTGAGCTCATTTGTATGTCACTTTTCCGGAAATTAAATTTTGAAGTACCCAAATTTCCGGTCTATAATCCGCGGGTCAAATAATCCAATTTGGAATAAAAAAATTTATCTAATTGAAGTCAAATTTTTAAGAAGTTGATATTTATCAAATAATTTTTTCGGGGTCAAACATGATTTTTTGATCCATGAATTACAGTCTGGAAATTACAGTATATCTTTAGGATTGCTTGTACTGAGATATAAAATTTAATAATTAGATAAGGAAATTGATGGATTACTAAACTGATTACACGACAATTCTTAAAAATGTTTTTCAAATTTACATTTCAAAATAAATACATTAATTATGTACATCCAAATAATATAAGAGAGATTAAATCTTCTTTCAGTTACATTCTGAAGAAAAACGGCAGCAACATAATTCCCCTAAAAATATACTATTATTTTAACTGAGAGCAAAAAAAAAAAAAAAAAAAAAAAAAAAATTAAAATAACTCTTATCTATCATTAATGTTTCAGCTTTTAAATAGTATGAAAGTTTTTTATAAAACAATTCTAACCTTTAACTCTCTCACAGATTGCGGATGATTATGAAAAATTTGACCTAATATTTTATTCCTTTTCGTCTTCTCTTTTCTTATCTTTTAAAAAAAGCTTTGTTCTATGATAAAGAAGGGATCGTGTATTCGCTTTTCATGGGTTTTTGAATCATTAAATTCATTTTCTAATATTGTTATATATTTTTTATTACTAAATATTTTAACAAGTTCTTATACTTTTGTTCATTTAAGATTTGATTATTTTGTGCGCAGTGCTAAATACTTGTCTGCATAAAAGAACACAATTTTTAAAAATATATACTTAAGAAATATTTTGAGATAAATCTAGAAGTTTGGTAAATCTTTCTTGTGCATTTTTTTAACATAGTCATAACTAGTTCTTGATGAATTCTTTATAGAATTAATCTAAATTAGCAAATCAAAATCAGAATTAAGCAAGTCGAAAAAAATGCAATATATAAACATAAGAAAATACCATATGTCAATTAAATTGTTTTTTAATTATATCTCTTTAACTATTGAATTATTGAGTGTTTATGCCCTACAGAAAAATGGTGACACTATGTTGTTTCAGTTAAGAATTTGACAACTCCTTCCATCTTTACACAACTGATGTTTTCAACCCTCTCATCGTTCAAAGGTATTTCATTTATATTTTTTTTTAAGTCGGAACAATAGATGGACTAAAAAAATTCATTAACTTAATCTGTGACAAGATAAAAACAAAATCATAGGCTGAAATGATATTCGAGAATTTAACTATGTGAAGTATATACAGAAAATATAAAAATATGTGGAATAATTTTCAATTGTACCGTAGAGATTTAAAAAAAATCGTACACTCAGAAATGAATACTTTTAAACGTACGTTGCTTTTAACAGCACTATTGTTTGTACTCTGTCAATTCTCCTATAGTAGACTGCGTATAGACCAAGTACTACAGCCAATTCTCAATAATCCCAAATTATTTCTCTGAGTATTCTTTTTCAAAGACTCTGCGCTCAGTTACGACCTTTCATATTGTTCATCAAAGATGTATCAAGAAGTGCTCAAAATCAATAAACGAAATTTTCCTCATAGTGTATGTAAAATGGGTTTTTTTAAATGACTGATGACCATGCCCCAAAATTTGGAAAAGACTGCGTTTTGGCATTAGAAATAAAGCTCCGATGCGTTTCTTCAAAATAAAGTTAATTTAAGATTTTTTTTGGGGGGGAGGAGGGGGAAGGAGCATTTATGAATTCAGGTAGGATGAAAATCAAAATATTTTTTAAAAAGTGCACTGGGGTGTGGTTTCTAATTACAATTTCTCACTTCTTATGTTGCGTCTCAGGTAACTCGATTTCTTACCAGAATTTATAATAAACTAGCAAAAGCCATGCTTTGTTTGGATTCGCGAAGTATTATGCTATCAGATAAATATTTGAAAGTAATAATATATTTTTTCAATTACTTTTGCAACTTACTTTTGCATTAAGCAAAAATGTAATTTAAAGTTTCGGGGCATTTTAATTTAAAAATGTATTTCAACCAAATAACTATGAATTTCCTTATATTCACTGAAATAAAATACGACTTCTTTGTTACATCGTCATTCCACTGCTTGTATAGAAAACGGTTACTTCAGGCTAACATGGAACATTCTCAGTGACCAAAAGAATGATATTCTATAAAAGCGGGGGAGTGACGATGCAGCAAAATAGTCATATTTTTTACAGTGTTGTTTATTTATAATATAAGACTGGTATAAATAAAAATATTTTCGAAGTAGAATTATACAAAATATTAATTAATTTTATTTGTTTACAATTCTTTTATTGCCACTTCACAAAAACATATTATAATTCTTTTAAAATTCATAAATATCGTCTGCTTAAATGATTTCACAAAATAAGAATAAATTGTGTATTTGAATTCCTAACACAGAAAAATACTTTTATAATTGAATGTTAATAAGAGAATTTTCACACATTTTAATTCATTAAAAATGCTATAATTTTTCTAAAAAAAAGTATTTTATACATTTTATAAAAGAAATCATGAAACTAAGTTCAAAGGAATGAGCATAGTTTGAAAATCTGAAAGCAGTTTTTGAGATATTTTGTCAGAATAATGAAAATATATTTTATTTATTTATTTATTTAATGATGATTCTAGCTATAATCACTGACCCCATGATTTAAGTTTTTCTTCTGAAAACGTACATGTTTCACGTTTTATTTGAAAAAATGCGTTCGTAATGGAAAAACATCTAAAATAAATTAATTAAAATAATAATTCATTGAAAAGTATTTCTGTAAAAAAAAAATAATATTCTGCAAATCTACAGATCATAATTTATATTTGTGTTTAATTTCAAGTCAAAATACTGCACAGTTTTTTTGTAAAGTGTACGACAAAGTGTCATTTGAGTGGCCTAGTAGAGGATTCTCTTCGCTCATCCTAATAAAATGAAACTTACTTCTGGTTAGCACTTACTTGACTTTTTTTTCAATAAAATTTCCGGTTTGAAAAAGACTTAACTAAGCCGCGGCATATACGCGAGGAAATACAGTATTTATTTTTATATTCTGCATTGAATTACACAATCCACAAGTCTATAGATATCTTTTTACAAAGTTACACAACATTTTATGAGTACAAAGTCGAAAATTATGCATTATGCATATAAAACGGTTTTTTACAGTAATAGCCATTTACAAAAATTTTGGAAAAACATCATTTTAGCACTAGAACTAAAAATCTGACAAGTCTAAATAAAATTGGTTTACTCTAGGAGTTTTTTTTTGTTTTTTTTTGGGGGGGGGGGTGGAACGCAAGTGAGAGGAGACATTTTAACTCGGGATGGAGAATAGAATTCAACTTTTTTAAAAAATTAGGTCAAGTAGGATATCGTTTGATATGTATTTTTAAAGTTTTATACAGAATAACGTCATCCGCTATTAGATACAATTATGGATTACAAAGTTATGGTAGATTTATGATTCTTTCAAATTGCGGATGGTATCATTAGATTCAGAATTAAAAAATATATTAATGAAAGATCTTTAATTGACAAATTAAAAATAAATAAATAAACAGAGTAAAACAACTTTTTTGGGTGGAGGACTCATTGGATCTACATTTCTAGTGATAAAACTATGTCTTATACAAATTTTCGTGGATGGTCATCGGTTGTTACATTTTACTCAATTTTTGGTCTCCTTTGCTTGTACTACTAGAGGGAACGATAAACACGTCAAAGCCCTTCTACATTATTATCACGCCTCTTAAGTGCGGCAAAAGACTGACCACATCAAACTACACCCCTCCCCCCCCCCCAAAAAAAAAAAAAAATTGTGGCATTGGTGCATTAGAACCTTGAACACACTATTCTACTGATTTACGTTACCGAGTAATGACGCTTTTATTGGCTTTTCCACTGAATATATGTTTTAACCCCTTGCGGCGCGGTGGTATATCTATGAATTTATTTAATTTTAATCCCAAAATGCCACATTAACACCGTAATTTCGGGAAAAAAACGGGTTATTGAATTTGTGAAATATAGCTTTTTCCTATTAACAAATAAAGTTGTTTTCAAATTCCAGTGTCAGTCATTAATCTCAACACTTAAGCAATGAATTTGCCTTGCGCCGCAAAGGGTTAAACAAGCGTTTTTTAACTATCAAAACTGATGTAATATTAATTTTATATTATTTTATGTGCACTAAAATTTAGCTATATGTATTGCACTAGTTATTCAAGTAATATTTAACCACGTATTACTTTTGCAACATCCGTTATTGATTTTTCTTAATTAATTGCATGCGTTCGCATGTATGTAAAATCATTGAAGATGATTATCGATTTATTGAGCTAATTAGTATATTGCGTGTTTGATATGTTAGTTGTGTGAATTAGCTGAATCTTCAATAACATAGTTATGGCGATAAAAAGAATGGTACAACAGCGTTTCTAATGCAGAAACAGTTTTGAGTAATTTATCGAAGTGTAACATATTTTTAAAAGTTGTGATCTAGTTTAAGGTGACTGGCCAAATTTCCTTCGGTAATGTTAAGTCTATGGGCATTTGATGCATTCTTATGTTCAAAATATCTCCTCAGGAAATTGATACTTTCCCTTTTTTCAGGTTCTCTTCTTATAGAATTTTCTTTTTTTTTTCTTAGTTGTCAAACATATCTAAAATTTATGCTCAATTCAATGTTTTATGTTTTAAATACTGGCGAGCTGGAAATAAAATTTTAGTACTTCTAAATTATGCATAGATTATGCTAAATTAAAAAAAAAATTAAAATTCTAAATTATGCATAGATTTTAGAAATATTTTGAAAGCTATGAAAAAAAAGACGCATCATTTTAAAAAATACGCAGAAAAAATAAGGTAAAAATATTAATTTCCCGAGCAGATAGCTTGTGTATAAAAATGCATCAAACACCCATAGACTTAACATTACGGAGGAGAATTCGGCCACTGAGTGATCAGCAGCAAGATTTTAAGTAGAATAAGGTTCTTATTATTTTGAATAAAATTCATAAAAAATGTAAACACCTACATAAATAAAATTATAAATCAACAAAAAATATTAAAATTCCTTCAATCTCTTAATCATCATAGTAGTGTTATCGTATAAGCTGTTAGAAAAAAACCTATTTGTGAACGAATCCTTACTATTGATAACTTCAAGCTAAAATCCGTTTTACTTTATAGTTAAGCAGCAGCTAGTTATTAATCTATTAAACATACTCATTTAGAGTTTCAACAGTAATTCAAATATGGTAAAGATTTGTTTGAGAAGCGATTACTGTCCATAAATGAATATCTCAATAACAAGAGAATTTTAATTTTTATACGTATTGCAAGTTATTTTTAGCATAAAATAACGAATAGATTTAACCAAAGGAAAAGGTAGACCGTATAAAAATTCGAATTTCTTATTTTTTTAAACGTTTTCATTGGCCCAAATTACTTTAAAATTTTTCTTTACCTAATTTAAAACATTTTTGTAACTGGAACTGCATGTCTATGACTAACGGTTTAGGAATTAGTCATTGACCACCGTTGAGAGTAGACACTCTGTATAACATGTAGCTCACTAAAAAAGCTGTATAAGAAACAAATTGCTAATTTGTTTAATTCTATTCTGCTATCTATTAGCTTCCATTCACACTGATGTCTCTTTTTTTAATGTTGTTTATGTCAATGAAAAAAAATATATATATATGTATATCTTATAGGATACATTAGGTCTAAAAAGGATAAAATATTTATTTTTTTAAAGTTGCAAATTTGAAATATTTATACGGTTCTATAAATTATATTTAAAAACACTTATTACATGGTCTAACAAATAAAACAATAAAAATTCTTTTTATCTTATGACTAAAACTTACGGAGTTACACAGCTTTTTTATGACACTAAAACGATTATATGTTTTTTAGAAACGAACTTTATTATAAGGTACCCTGGGGTAATAATGTCACGTTAAGGTTCTACCAATTTTCACGGCTCAGTTTTAGATTGTATTTTTCAAACAAATATATGATTTGATACAGCAACTCATTGACTATCTACATAAAAAAAATAATTTAACAGATATGCATTCATAAAATGTAATGGCGTGATTTCTTGAAAAATGCTATTTGGCGTTATTACCCACCTATATGGGTAATAACGCCATGCAAACAAAACTATGAAATAAGATGGAATAATTGCATGTAGATTGCCCAATTCTAAAAATACAAACTCTACAAACTTAGAAATTGACAAATTGCATTCTAAGCTATTGCAAATGTTCAATTTTTTGTGAAAGTGTAAGAAAAATAAAGGTGTGGTGTGGGGGGAGGTGAGGCAAAAGAATATCAGACCGTGAGCTTCTTTCTGCTTAAAAAGGACCGCTTAAATAGAATTATTAGAAACATTGCACAATTTTAACTGTGTTTATTTGAATCAGTACTTAGGATGTAGCTCGGCCACTGTAGGGAATCAACCGGGGTATTAATGCCAAGGATTGGCGTTATTACCCCGTTATAGTTATTGCGCTGTACATTTTAAATTACAAATTATCTCGAGAAGATATCCAAAATCTTCAACAACATTTTGAAAGTCCATGAAACGTACTACAAATTTATGTAATTAACAAAGTATTTCCGGATAAAAAAAAAAGGTCTTCACATCACAAAACGTACCTCGCAAATTTTAGATCAAGCGTTAATTTTAGTTGCTTGTAAAAACAATAAGACCTAAAAATAAAACAAATTAACTTGAAGCTGTTTTTTGCGATTTATATGACTCAAAACCCTTCTGCGCAGAGCACATGGGTGTCATTTACCAGATTATTTCATAACTATGCATAATATAGCACTTGGCGTTATTACCCCGCCTGGCGTTATTACACCAGACCACCTTACTAGACAAGATGGTCCAAATAAAACTGAGCAGAAGACGAGTAAAGAAAATTAAGAAATACGTAGACATGAATTTAATGCGTTCTAGAATAAATTTATTAAAATTCCCCCAAGATTGTTGAAGTAAAAAAACCCAAATCACCCAGAAGATCAAAATTGCGTAATTTTACATTTTCATGTAAAGCAAATCTTAATGCACCACCCTATGTTTTAAATGAACTAACCTAAACTTTACATTTTCACGATAATTTCATTTTATTAAGTTTTTAAATGAACATTAAAAATGCAAATTTTGAAAAAGATAAAATAAAAGGAATTCCTTTTGAAAATATTTTCTTAGTAAACATATGTTACTCTTTTTACGCAAGCAAATCTGTATGTGTCTTTTTCTACGTGTGAGTGGATTCGTCAAATTTCAGCTGGAGAATTCTCAATGATAGTGATAAAAGAACAGCATCTAAAAGAATTTAAGAGGCTTCAAACGTTATGAAATCGTTTAAGCTTGAGATTTCGAAAATTAAAAAATAATAATTGTTTGTACATGATTGATACTGTCTAAACTTCTACCAGAAACAATCTCGCATTTGCTTCAAAATATATTCTGAATTCTGTTGCGATATTTAGCTGCGATTATAGTTTTTTCAATTGCAATATTTAACTGCAATTATAGTTCCTCAGTCCTGATGTCACTTTGAGGCGAGACTAAAAAACACCATTTAAATTAATTTAAATGCTTCTGGATTTGTTAAAATTACATCTAGACCTTTTTAATAAATATGAGCATATTAATCCCATCGTTATTTAGGCCGATGCATCTTTTCAGATGTCTTATAATAATTTGAAACTTATTTTTGTAGTCCTACGTAATATTTATCTCAGTGGGATAAATATCTAAAATTTCATTGCATTGCTTAGAAAAGATTGGTGCTTAACATTTTGTTTAATATATTTAAATATATTTGTCGGTATTTGGAAATATTTTACTATTAATAATTGGGATTGTTTATCTTTACCACTTAAGAAAAATTATCTTTCTTGTGCCCATGAACGACTTCTTAAAAATGTTTTAATCAGGAGTGTAGTCTTAAAAATAACAGGAGATGTACACTTTAAGCAGAGGGTATACGCTCAAAGCAGAGGTTACACCCTAGAGTGTGTATACTATACACTCTAAAAAATAAATGTGTAAATTGGCCAATTTTACCCATGGATATGTGTAAATTTGTAAATTTACACACCTGTCGTAAAATTTACACATTTTTTCTCGGAAATTTACCTATTTTTATGTGTATTTATCTTATGAAAGTAAGTGTGTAATTTGTTATCACTTGAAAAACTCAGACAAGTGTGTAAAACTTTGAAAATGCCATTATTTACACGAATTTGTGATTTATTCTAATTTAAACATAATTATATGTACGCAGATAAGTGTGTAATTTTTTTTAAATGAATACTTGACTTAAAAATTACACATTTTGAGGAAAAAATTACCTGTTTTTATGTGCACCTAAATTGAGAAATGAAATGTGCAATATGTTATCGCTTTATAAACTCAAACAAATGTGTAAATGTTGAAAAATGCCTGAAATTACACAAATGGTGTGTTAGACATAATTACAAGCAGAGAATATTCGAAAAATCCGTTTTGTTTTTGTTTTCGGCCCAAAATCTGAGTTCGGCCGAAAATTCGGTTTCGTTTTCGTTTTCGGTCCAATATTTGTATTTTCCGAAAATTCGATTTCGTTTTCGGCCCAAAATCTGAATTTCACCGAAAATTCGGCTTCGGTTTCGTTTTTGGCCCAAAATTTGAGTTTCTCCGAAAACTCGTTATCGGCGGAAATGCTGTTAGAAATTCGGCTGGATCGAAACTCGGCCGAAACTATCTGAATTCTAGAAATCTTCTTTCTTCCATTGGAAATTTTTGACATGACTTGTTGATTGAGCTGTTTCCGCTCAGATGAGAAACTCTTTATTTAATGTTATGAATAAAGTTTATTGTTTATAATTATCGACCATAGCTGATTCATGACGTGAAATCAAATTAAACAAACATCCTCCTACATACGACGCTCTTCACCTGCTCCTGCTGCACGCTTAATAGTAATAGAAAATTTTTAGTTTAAAACCGCAGATGTTTCCATTGCTATTTCTAAAAGTTCTAACATTCTATGTTGTTGATGAATTAATTACATTTTATTTTACATGCAAATAAAAAGTTTTGTTCAAAGTAGAGATGTGCACGCATCCGGGCTTGGCTGACGATATGAATCAGAATTTTCAAATGGGCCGTTAAACAAAATAAACGGGTTTGGGCCAATAAAAAAAATATTTAGCGGTCCTACCGGCCGACATAAAAATTTAAACCAAGCCGATAAAATATTAGCTACTTTCAAAGAATTTGTTTTTTATCAGAATAAATATAAACCTGCGTCACGAGCTGATGCTTGATAAATAACATTAATGAAGAAATGTAACATGTCCACCGAAGAGACTGGCATCGGACATGGTGTCTGTTTAGATTTTTTCAGCACACTTGTGCGGTATTGAGATCAGATTTGCATTTTTGTATTACATAGTGGAGATGGGCCGGAACTGAACGTAGCTGTTCCCAGGATGTGTGGGGCAAGCAATATGTTTTGTAAAAATATTAGTAGTGATAATGAACTTCTGTTTACGGAATCTTTGGAAATGTACCTTAAAATGTTTTTAAGGGTGTATTCGAAAAAACGGTTTTCCATCTTCAACAGCTCGAAATTTTCCGATACAATTTCAGACACATTTTTAAAAGTAGAAACATGAAACTTGCTGAGGGGATTCTTGAAGGGACGTACGTGGTGCCGTGTGATGTTATTTTGTTCTCAATCCATTAGAATTTGAGTTATAAACAATTACCTTCTCAGTATGACCCTTTTTTTCGTTCACAAACCTCCCGCTTCAGAAAAATCGGTTCGAAATGCCGTTTTTGATAGCTTTTTTTTTTGCAATATTCTCTGCATTTATCAGAGTATCGACGATTACTACACCTTGTGTACTTTCTAAATAGGAGAATTTGAAAGTTTGGTGCATTTGAGAGCAAAAATGAATTCAAAAATAAATCGGAAAATAAGCAGTTTGAATCGAAATACACCCTTAATTCCCTGCTCAACGTGAAACTTTGACACATATTCCGACTAATATTATTTAACAGTAAAGACTTAAAATTGACAAGCTTGACTATTAAAGGAATTTGGAATCGATAGCGTTTTCTATTTTTAATAGATAAATTATTTTTCGACAAATAAGAGTTTCTTATCGTGGCTTCAGGTTTTTCTCCTTTTCGTGATGTTGCTTTCGGAAATTCAATTCAAACGTTATCTTTTGCACAATTTTTTCAAAGCTACATTGCCTTTATCAAAAAATGGATAACGCCATTCGATTACATTATTTATTTATGAAAACACCTGTCTTATGGGTTCCAAAAAAATATGAGTTCATAAATGTGTCAGAAAGTAGCTCTTTGGGGTTTAAAAGTAGCCTTAGTAAAAGAAAGATAAATATTTTCCCAAATCTTCTATTTATAAAAGAGTTTTAAAAATTATGTTTTTAGCATTCATTTTTTTCTTTTATTCAAAGCAATATTAATTTTTTATGAATTTTTATTTGAATGTTGAAACGTCCAAGAAATCTAAGTAATCGTTACTGTTGTATTGTGTATTTTCCATCGTAATTTTAAAATATACGTTAAATTTATCCCATAGATATGTATGCAGTATTCTTTAAAAGAATATTATTTGTATTTTAAGAAAAATCTGAATTTTTTGTAGAAATTGAGTTGGGCCATTAACTGTGAAAATCTGAATGGGCCGGGCCGGGTTCAGGTCGAACTTATATAATTTTTACACCGTACTGAGCTGGACCCAGGGCCTGAAAATTCCGGCCCTTGCAGACTTTTAGGTTAAAGACACAGAGATTCCGCCAACTTGGGCACAAAAGATAGATTTTTCAAACAAGGACGCTATTTCAAAGCATTCGTAAAGAGGCGAGGGAGTGGCAAAGTTTTTTCGGGAGGAAGTAGCACTTATTCATTTAAGCATACGGCTTATCTATATTTAAATCTCCATTAAACTAATAATAATTATCAAACGGTTATTTTTTTTAAATAACAACTTACTTATAGTTAATTTTCTAAAAAAAACTTTTAAGCAATTTATTTTAATTACTTTTAATGAGAAATATTAAATAACTGAAAAAATGTGTATATTCAAAAATTAAATATTCACTATTGATTTGTTCTTCATTATTAATTGCATTATTAATTAATTATTAATAAATATATATGAGTATTGATTGTCAATAGCAAAAGCAAATATAAAAGTTATATTATTATTTACATTTTGCTTTTGCTTGAACTTGTGCACATTTATACATGTTTATGTATGTTTGTTAAAAATGTGCCTCTAATACACACATAATTAATTAATAATTATGTGTATTTATGTGTACTTATGTGTACTTAAAAAATGAACATTTTCGTTTTCGGCCGAAAATTGAAAGATTACCGAAATTCGATTTCGGTTTCATTTTCGGTCTTACAGACCTGTTTCGGTCGATCCTTTTTATAAGTATATAAATCTGAAAAAAAAAACTGAAACGAAATAAACCGAACACGAAACGAAACAATTTTTTTCACTTCAAGCAACAAATATAATTTAGTGTTTGTTGGCTAATATTCCACAATGAAATAATAAAAAAAACTTCAGTAAAAACACGTACCTATATAAAACAAAAATTTAATAGACATGTAATTGAACTAAGCACATAAATTACTAAAATATTAGAATTAAAAAAAATTGCAGCCAGCAAAATCTATGATTTCTCAACTATTGCCTCTTGGTATGATTCCTAGCTTATTTTTAGGAACAAATTTTGCATTTGCGATGGAAGATACAGAGCGTACTTTTCAAATTTAGAAATATTTTGAATTATTGTCTATTAAAATCATTTTTAACTATTCTAAATTTAAACATTGTTTAATTTGGTATGCGATCTATATCAGTATAGTTATCGTTACAATTGACAAAAAGCTTAAACTTTTTTGAAATAAATCGAAAAAAGGCATAAAAAATGTCTTAATATAAGAAATTTTAAATTAAAAAGTCTTCACCACATAAAGAAACAAAAATAATTCACCACATAAAGAACAGAAGAAAACATCTGCCATGTGCCTAGATAAAGAACTCGAAAACTGCAGAGAATTATCAAATATAAATAAATGAATAAAAAACAACACCGTTTATTTAGTCTTTGGAATACGCGGAGAACATTTGCAGAGAACAAAAATAGCCATTTTATGCGCGTATAGCCTCAGTCTGGATTTAAAAATCTTACCAAAAAATTCGTTGGAGTCATTCCATGCGTACTTTTGATGAAATATGTATCCGAGAAATGTACAATTGCTCTGGGCATGGTTAAAAATATTTATGCCAGTGTTATTGTACTTATTATCGGAACATTTATTAGATCTACAAACATCAAGGCTTACATCAGAAAAGGAAAAACGAAGTCATTGAAAAATAGGTATGAAGAAATATTTTCCCTGTTTGCTTTTCTTTGAATTATAACTATTTTATTAAAATAAATAACTGTCTTTCGACAACTAAAATCAGATGATAAAAATCAATTATTTAAATTACTTCTTTTAAAAATAAGATTTGTTTACCTGTAGACTATCAAACGTTAAAATCGCATATTTTCTGAAATTTTAAAATTATGTGGAAAAATATTGTAACCACAGTTTATCATAATTAGCAAATATTTAAAGGTATTTAAATTACTAAATAAAAAACTTTCTTTTAAAATAAAATTGTTTGCAAATTTAATTTTTAAATTTTGCATTAAATAATGACATGAAAATACTTTTATAAGGGAAAGTTGGTATTCTTTCCAGTTTTAAATTTGTAAATTTATAATATTGATGTGAAGCATATACTTTTCTGCTTATTGTAAATATGAAAAATTATTACTATTTGCTATTTATTCTTTTATTTATTTATTTTTGTATATATTCTTAAAATGATGCCTTTCTAGCATCCGAATAAATATTTGAAATTTAAACATCTAATAGCATTTGAAATAATTCTTTGATTTAAAAATTGTCTGTTGCTTATCATAATGTTTGCTATAAAGTTAACCAGTTTTCTTAGTTTTGCATGCTATAGATTTCTCAATTTTATTTCTACTGATATCAAATGAAAATTAACGGATTTCGATTCATGGTTTTTCATTTACGATTTTTAGATTGAAGCAATTAAAAATCGTTTTTAATTCATTGAAAACATTCATAAACTACAAACAAAATAAACAAAAATAAAAATGTTAATTAAATTAATTTCATTACCCTGTTTATAGTTTAAAGAATACAAAAAATACTGTATAGTACAAGAGATTAGATTTTTATGTAAAATTTATTTTGATAATGCTTTGAACATTTAAGCAGCAATGTTTCTTATATAATTTTAAACCTTAAAAAAATCTATTACAAATATTGCACCTAATTTTCACATAGATTGATAAAAAATAATTCTTTATCAAATTTAACACAATTATTATAATTGGTAAATAAATCACACAAATTGCCAATTTTCAACATAGTCCAAAAGCGTATAGGCCTGAAATTGAATCGGAGAGCTTTGTGAGAGCTTGCAATGTTCTGCCAATTGAGCTATCCAGGATAAATCTGGAAGACACAATTCAGCCAAAGAACTGCAGATATATAATAAATAATACTAGACTGGCAGCTTACTCCAAAGGTCCCTAGTTCTTGTCCTGCCCTAGATGCTTTTTCACCTATTTGGTAAAATTACATTATAATTCTTTTTGAACGTTATTATTTAGAACTAGTAGTTATCTGTAGAGCTTCTTAGAGCTTCTGGTGATAAATTTGGATGCCAAATTGAACAAAAGATTGGGTATGTAATATGTGACTATAACATTGCTAACAAAGCGTAGAACCAACATAGTGAAAATTATCCAAGTCGGGGATCGAACCCATAATCCTTGAAATAGCTCTCCAAGTGCTCTACCATTTAATCTACGATGAAGATGGCCAGCTTGTCAATTCTCACTCACATTTTGTTGGAAAGGCTGCAACTGCAGCACAAGATAATAACGTCTACATGAGCACACAAACTTGTGGCATAACATGAGACACAGATCAGCCCAGCATCAGTGAATACATATTTAATTATAATAATTTTTTAATTATTTATCAGCAGTGAAATTACGCTTGAAATAATTGAATATTTAATATGTGATTGTCACATTACTAACAAAGCGTAGAACCAAAATAGTGAAAAATGTCAAACCTGGGATCAAACCCGGAACCTCTGGAATAGCGCTCCAAGTGCTCTCAGCTCCAAGAGCACTTGAAGCCCTATTCGGAGCTTTCTCCCTTTTAATATTTATGATATTATCAGAGTTATAATGGACCTGGCAATACACATCTAACCAGCCACATACATCCTTGATACAGGAAAGCAAAAAATCATGCGTCAAACATAGATTATAAAGCACTTTCCAATACATTCAGAATAATGCAACAAAACTGCACTTAAGAAAAATAAATAAAATATTATGTCTAGGTCCACCATATGGAAATGTATAACTCATTTTAAAATAGAATTTCAGCTGTTCCTATTCATCATGGAAAAATTATCCGAATTTTTTAGCAGCCCTCTATATGATATAGAGATTTATATCTATTAATAACATGCATTTCAAAATTTAGTTCATTAAAGAAATACATATATTTGGGTGATTCTCAAAATACGAGACGTTTTCAAAATTTAAATCTTAAAAAAATTACTGTTAGCAAAATTTCTGAAAAAAAATAGGTGTTGTTAATATAGTATTAGGTATACTTTACATGTAGTCAGCAGAGCTAAATATTTAAAAATTAACTTTAAAAAAAATAATTAGTATTTTTTGAGCCATGCTAATGACAAAACAAATTGCATGGAATAAATATATTAAGAAATTTATTTTCTTCCTGTTTAAATATTTTTTTCTATATTTATTAGCCTTCCTTTTCAGCAAATGGTTTCCATTTTTACATATATACATACAAGGAGAATAAAAACATTACCAAAGAGCAAACTTTGTTTACATGAGCAACATTCTGACACTAACAACGTAAGAAGCTGTCTTATTGATTTTCTGACAGATTTAATGCATATTTTAGGGATAATAAATGTAATACGTAAATTCATATGTAAAATTAAACTTTATAAAGGATATAATATAAGCACTGGTTACATTTATGCACATAGAAGTTTTTAGCATGGACAGAAAAACCATGCTAATGACACTGATATTTGTCCATGCTAATGACAAATTTTAATTTAAATAAGATTATGAACCATAATATAATCACAATGCAGTAGTCCTTTCTGGGTCTTTTTAAAACACAAAAGTTCTATGCAAATAAGTAAAATAAAAATTTTAACTATAAAATAAACATGAAAATTATTATCAATTCTAATGACATGCAATTGATGTACACCCCTAATATTCAACTTCTATTCTTAAAATACAATACATACTTCTATTTTCAGGCTGGGATAAAATGGATATTTGTTGCCATGGGGAAACTTTATATTTTCAAACTATTGTCATATGTAAAAATGAAAATTTGATTAATAACTAGCTGTTATAGTATGACCTTGTTTTGAAAATAGAATATGGAGGACAAACTTTAATTCCCTTTTTAGATACTATAATTTTATTTTTAAAAAGAAATTTATTGGATAAATCCTCTCCTTGATTAATTTAAAGAAAGAATAACATTTGTCTTATTTTATAAACATGATATTAACTCTTGAAAAATGCTAGTATACACTAAGCACAGCTGCTGTGGACATCCATGCTAATGACATTTTGAACATTTATTCTGTTATTTTAAGGTGTCTTTAACTAAAAAGTGAGTAATTCTTGAGTGCAAAATATGAATAATATTAAGACAAACATATCTAAATATAAAAACACAAGACAGAAAACCTCTCAATTTTTTTGTATGCCGGAAGACATAAATTGTCCCCTATTTTGAGAATCACCCATTTCAGAAAATTCTCCTTCAGCAATTTTTTAATAATAAGGAGAATGGTAGGCGAATACTTTTTGTGAAGCCCTAATTATGAAGTATAATATATATATATGTATATATATATATATATACAGAGTAATATGCAAAAAACTAATTAAATTTAAAAGTCCATACTGAATTTTAAAACGTACTCTCTAGCATTTATTAAGCAAAGATAACTATAATCTATACAATAATGCAAAATAGTGTAATCAATTCCTTTTGTTTGTCCCTGTAAATTAGTGAAAAATGCTATGAATGCTCTGTTTTAACGTGATCTGAGTTATATCAGCTTCAATATATTTGTAATAGCAAAATGTCATTAAAATACTCTCAAAACGATTTTCTACATGTACTATAATGTAATCGAATTCTTTTGAGTGTCCCTGTAAATGAAATATTAATCATACATACTTAATATCCAATACGAAACATGCTTTCGTGACCTTAAATAAGCTTTATCAATTGCGTGAAAATTATAGGAGTTAGAGCATCGACAGACGGACTGGCAAACCGAATGCATAAGCACTTTTCAACATTTTTGGAGAGTGCTAAAAAAGAACATAAAAATATCACATTATAGGGAAACTAGAGTAGATGCGGTGCTGTGTAATATATACAATTAATGATCATTTTTTTTTCTTTTAAATTGGATATTAAGATATATTATTGGTTTAAATGTATAATGTTCAAATTTATTGCTTTAAATGTGTAATTTCATAAATATTTATGTAATTTTTGCAACCTGTTATTAAACTTATTTTTTAATAATAATAAAAATGTTTTTAAGTATTATTTTACTACTTGTAAATTCTGACGTAAAGTGAATTTATCCAAATGATACCTTTTAAAAGATTTTATTCGTGTTTTTTTTTTTTTTTTTGTGATTTTTATTAGGGAGATAATTAAAAATTATTTTTTAATACATTGAAGACATTTTTATGCGTATTACATTCAAAAACTATTGATAGCATAAACAAAAAAATAAAAATAAAAAAATTTTAAATGTGTAATTTGATATCCGTAGAAATAGTACAATATACTAGTAGACAGAAAAAGGTCAAAAGTTTCAAAATATCAAATTACAGAAACAGAAAGATTTGCTAGTTTCCATTTTTTATTTTATTTTAATAGTATGAAAAATTATTGTACATTTTAGAATCGAAATAGTTTGAATTTTTTTAGATGCATTGCATTATAATCGTATATTTCATTCATAGTAATTAGTATCATACAATTAATGTAGATAAAATATAATTACTTAATATCGGTTTTACTTTTTATTTTTTAATATTTTTTATAGCTGTTGTGTAATAAAGGATAACTAGTGACTTAAGGTTCAAAATGCACATTAAATTGCTAAATTAATTTCATTTTTGTCAATAGTAAATTAATAATCTTTAAATTCAGGCAATTAATAATCTTTATTATTTAAATGATACAAAAAGTATTATGTATAATTCAGTGGATTATATTTTTATATAAATTTTATTTTGATAATACTTTGCACATTTAAGCAGAAATATTTCTTTAGTAATTTTAACTCTTAAAAAATACTGTTACAAAAATTGCTCTTAAAATTTACGTAGTTTGATTTAATATATATATATTACTTTTAACACAGTTATTATAATTGGTAAGTAAATCACACGCCTTGCGAATTTTTCCAGCAGAATTAAAAAGTGTATAGGTGTGGGTTCGAACCGGGAGACTTTTGTGAGAGTTGCCGATGCTCTACCAGTTGAGCTACTATCCTGGATAAATCTGGCAGACACAAATCAGCCAAAGAACTAGAGTTACATACTAAGTATAGTTAACTAATACCAGACTGACAACATGAATTAAAGATCTGTGATTCGAATCCTGCCCTGGATGCTTTTTCACCCATTTGGTAAAATTACATTAAAGAAAAATTTTTCTTGAACGTTATTGGTTAGAAGTAGTAACTATCTGTAGTGCTTTACATGTGTGCTGATAACTTTGAAAGTTAAAGTGAGCAAAAGTTTTCAAAGAGAATACAAAATAAATTTAACACACACAAAAAATTGTAATAATTTATTGAAAAAGAAATAAATTGTGTAGTTTTATTTTACATGGCAACAAGTGAAAAGAAAAAAATAGTATTTCGTCCGTTATAAATACAATTAAATTTATGCCATTTTCAGAATATGGAGAAAAAATGTACATGTAAGAGAAGGTTATGAATTTATTAAACACAACACAAGTTGTTATAATTGTAAGGTTGTGTGAAGAAATTTTAATTTTTAACTTAATTTAGAAGACAGTCTCCACGCTGTCTATATTCAAATTAACATCCCTGTTCCTAAATTACAATTCGGATTACAAAACATTTCTAACATAAAGGTAATAGATTATAATTTGAGCCGACCCTGTTTCTTGTAAATTAAGTGTATAATGATTTGCGGTCTTGCTTTAAGTCTATAAATCTGGTAGAAAGAAAAGACATGTCAAGCATATGAGTTTGGATTTAATGAAATTGTATTTTGCGATCATAAAAGCATTTTTTTTCAATTCACACATCAAAGCATAACATAATATAAAGCTATGTACACAAAACTTTGTGTATTTTATATATTACACAAAAATACGTGCTTTGCATGTTGCGCATACATATATGTAAAAACAGAATATTACATACAAATCAGTGTATTCTGTATATAACACAAACATATGTGTAATTTGCATATGACACAGCATTATGTGTATTTTCTTATTACACAAAAACATATGTAAAAACAGAATATTACACAGATATATGTGTAAAAATAGTACTCAGAAATACGTGTATTTTAGTGCAATTCACCCATTAAAGTGTGTATTTCAAGAGTTATCAGATAACTTTTACACATTTGGACTTATCATCAAATTACTCATTAAAATGTGTATTTTCAAATTTACACATTAGGCGTGTATTTTGTCAATTTACACACAAATTTACACATGTAGACATGTCGTTTTTGTATCATCGATTTACACATTTTTGTGTGTAAATTTACACATTTTTTTTTAGAGTGTAGCTTTCTTGAAAAACATAGGATAAAAGGTGTTCCTTTTAAAAATCCAGAAAATATATGGCATATACCCTCCACTACATTACCGGTTTTAAGGTAGATTTCAATCGAATTTTGACTCAAGCTTTACTGAATTTAGATATTTTAAAACAAAAAATGTTTTATTTGTTTTAGAGAAAGTTTATCCTAATAAATATATGAATGTATAAATGTGGAAATGTGTTAAATACGCAAATAAGGTTTAAATAATATTAATGAATAGTTGTTAAATATATAATGTGAGAAATTTTTCTTCTTGGAATACTGCTACATTTAATTGAGTTTCTATTCAATCAAACCAAAAAGCAACTCTCGTTTCGTAGAGTCTGCAATTAATTACAAATAATAAGATCGTTGCGCATTCCCATTATTGTTCTGTCTGGATTATCTACCCATTACAGACTAATTCAAGAAACTTGTTCCTCTTTCATCTTCTTTATAAGCTATGTTTAACTACCCTCAATGACACACGAAATAGAGCGAAACGGTTCTTATGAGAAGAGTAGTTACTGTTAATAAGTTTTACAAAAATTATACAGAGAGGAAACTTTTTAAAATTCATCACATAACTAATGAGATTTAACGTGCTAGTGCATGGTAATAATGATAGTATCGATAAATTTATCACTTTTTCTTCATACCTTTTTGCATGGGAACAACTTTACATGCTTGTTCGAAGTCTTTTTCATAGATATGCTAGAATGATAATGTTAACAAGGTAATGGGTAAAAAAAGTTGATATTATTCACGGCAAGAATATTATATGTAAATTTTTTAAATATGGGATGAGATGAGGCACAGCCATAGTGACTATCGAAGTTCTTTAGTGGTAAAATGTAAACATTCATAAAATTTATCAAGAAAACTTTTCATGAAGCTTATGTCAATATTACTTGGAAACGTACAAACTACTTTTTGTTGCATAAAGAAATACTGCTGTATAGTCATTAAGTTAAATTTTCTATGAAACAAATTGTAATAATTTAACCTACGACAGTGATAAAGAAATGAATGCATCATAAACCATTTATAGAAGTCATTACATTTTATTGGTAATTGACAGAATAATTATTTTTAATGCTTGAAAGATTTTACATAACATAACACAAAAAATATTTTTTATGAAGATAGGAGATTTGTGCCCTATTTTTTAATTAAGAAAGTGAGTTTAAAAAACTTGTCTTTTCCCCAAATTTTAAAAATCGAGTTTTTTCTATCAAGCTATTCTATTTTTGAACTTGCATCGAAGAAATACAGCAATCTAAAAGAAAAAAAAACTGCTTTTGTCATGCACTTTGGCATTGTAAAATCTTTGTTTACAATGAAAAACAGTGGATGCAGTCAAATGTTTTACTCGATTTCCCAAAATTTAATTTTATGGATAAGGTGAGTTTTGAAACTTTCGCGGCCATTAATTAGTTTAATGATGAAATTGGGGGAAGGGGGGGTACTTGTTTATCTCCGTTACATATCACATTTAGTTTCCCTTATTAAAATTTTAATTTTTTTAATGTGATTAGTAGAGTGCATTATCCATTTAATAAGGTAACATTTTACTTAAAAAATCCTTTGTATATAATTTTTACATTAAAAATACTTTCTTAGTTACGCTTTTAATATCTATCACAACATACAACATAATTCAAGCAAAAACATTCCCTGCAATAGTTTCCGGAATATAGTAGCATTTGCTACCTAATAAAGATATTTAGAGGCAGGAAGCATCCATTTTCAGTTACACTTGTTAAGTGTGAAAGCGGACATTATAATCTGGACCTAATTTAAAATTATTCTCATTTAATTAAAAAATGTCCAACTTTAAATATTGTATTCATGATATAAAAAGTAGTAAGCACCATGTATTTTATAAAAACGAATTTTAAATTCATATACATTAATTTCTGAGATTTTATTTTAAATTTCATAAATTACCGTCAATCAGGGTATCTTTGCTGTACTTTTATGAAACTCTGATCCATTCTGTCATGGTGAAATCTTGACCAATTATTTCCAATGACCTACCAAACTCACACTATCTCTGCTATCTAGTATATTTTGCGATCAAAACTTTGCCGTTAACTCAAGTAATGTAGCAGATTTAGTCTTTTTTTTCTTTTTTGGCCCAAAGTTACCCTTATTGACTGTACTTTATACGAATTTGTAGAACAAAATTTTAGGTATTTGTATTCATCCGTAGATGCATCAACCGTTGGCCATTGCAGCATTATTAAAGAAATTAACCCCTATACCTTTATAAAATAAATCTAACTGCAAAATAATGAAGAGACTGCACGACTACATATATAAATTTGAAAAGGTCAAAATGTAGACATTAATGTAAGCTTTTAGGTTTAAGTTTCTTTATCGACATTTGAACTCTCAAAATGTAGCGTCTTTTCTAAAATTATTCATGTTTCTAATTCAAAATATTTGGATTTGTTTTACCCACTGAAAGTTGGGCAATATTAAGTTATATATTCTACAGAAGTAAGAATTTTTTTATACTACTGTATAAAAATAAAACTTTTTAAATATAGTACTTCTTTTATTTATATGGACAAAGTTTTTTAGTATACATATTTTTAGTAGTTTACTGATGTCCAGAAGAATTGTAGATTTCAATATATCATTGTTTTCTACAAAAGTTTGCAAACTAAAGATAATTAGATGACTGGGCGACATAAAAGTGAATTGCAAAGAAGTTGGATTGTGAGAATGGCTGACTATTTTAATTTGATGTTACAAATAGGATTGATTCATTGATCATATGCCGCCTATATGCATATTTTCTCTTCTGTGTTGGTGGAATTAATGTGTTAATATTTGGTTTTATCATAAGCCAGGCACTCTTTACACGACGTTGTCCAGACGTCTACTGCCACTCTGTAAACTAAACTTAGATACGCCAGAGAACATTACATTGCTCCACTGTATTGCAAATCATACTACGAGGTCTCTGTATCATTGAACCGATCACGCCTGTAACAAGAGGTACATAAAGACCATGCTGAGTATATTATCTGTATACAGTTTATCTCGAAACTAGCATTTAACTATGGTTCACTCTTGCTAGACATTGTTTGGTTTTGCCGGGTCACATATCGGTCATTTGATGGTTTTTTATGATCGTACAATATTTTACAGAACTTCTAATAGCAATTGCTATTGAAATGCGGCATTGTCACAGTTTAGAAATTGTATATTGGTAGATATCAACAACTACGGCAACATTCACATGATATCAGCCAGACCATCATATCGATAACACGACCGCGCGGAAATTCGTCCATTTGGTAAGTAATTAATTTATCAAAAATCATGATCGAAATCACCACTAGAAACAATTACAAATTTTTAAAAATTCCATTCTCATAATCCGAATTTTTTGCAATTTACACTTTTGTCATCGAATCTTCTGAAATGACTGATATGATTTTTTTTTTATCATAATTACTCCTTGTTTGTATACATTTTCTTTAATACGATATGAATTTTGAATCTTCTCCAACAAAAGCTTTTTTGAGCAACCAAGGATTTATTGAAATATGCTATTATTTATGGCTGAGTCCATACATATATATACAGGATAAGTCATAATTATCGAAACAATAGGCTATCTCCTTAAATATCGCCCTTAGGTACATACTTCCAATTGCAAAATTTCTTTTTAAAAAAGTGCAAAATATACTGACATAAGTTTTAAATCCATAAGGGGTCTATTTCAAAAAATACGAAAATTAAATTTTTATACGGACCCCGAAAGGTAAAAATTTACAATTAGGAAATCTTTTCTTATGCAGTCCTGAATTAAGCACAAAAAATTGCACCTTTACATCTGCAAAACTCACATAGTCATAGCTGTTTAAGTAATTCATCAGGTTTTAAGGGATTAGACAAATTGAAAAGCCCGCAATTCAAGAAACAAAGTTACTTTAACAGTTCTAGGAAACATGTAAAAAATATATCTATTGAGATAGAATTTTGATTTTTTTCTCTTCTTTTGTGATGGTTAACCATATAATTTGCAAACAAAATCATACCCTAAAATTTCTCGTTAAGTTTATAAAAATGTCAAATGATTGGTACTTTTTTTAAGTGAGATAATTTAAAATCATTATCAATTGAAATTCATCAAATTTAATTTTTAAAAATTTAATTAAAGGGGAAAATATAAGTTTAGTTTTGTTTCAGGTTTTTTTTCTATAAGAATTGTACAAATTTCAAAAATATTTATTTACGAATAATATAATTTATTTTTCAAAAAATTATATTTTCCAAAGTAAATATTTTTTTTCCATTGCTGAAATAAAATTAATGTAAAATAATCAAAAACACTTATTTCAATTTTGCACCTTTTTTACTTTAACGATTCTTGACTTTTAATTATTTAAAGACGAGAAAGCATGGGAAAAAAGCACACCATGCAGAAAAACGCATTTAAAGCTTGTAACAAAGATTAGCTCCGAATAAAATGTTTGAATGCTACACTATATTGCCATTGATTATGGGACACTTGCGATTTTTGACATTTCACTATATATCTAGAAAAATACATGAGGAATCATCTCGAAACTCTTAATGTATAAATATAATAGTATAAGTCATACATCTCCGTGAAGATTTTTTCCCGAAACTCCAAAGGGGACCGTCAACAAATTAAAAAAGAATGAATATCTTTTGAATAACCCTGTCAAAACTAATGTAGCAAAAGCGCTCAAACTCTAGATTTTGATTGAATGCCTTATTGTAATAAGCCTTGTTCATTTTTATGAAAATAGCATGCATACTCGCAGAGTAATTAAGGTTTTTATAAAAATGATCCCAAATTTTTCCAAGTTTTTTCCTTATAATTGTATAAAAAATGAGTTGGTTTACTAAATAATTTTTTACTGCGCATGCGTCAACGATATCAAAATTTCATTTGCATATTATGTTAGCTAAATGTATAGAGCAACTTTTGTGAAAGTCACAAAATCATAACTTGAAAATTCTGACAATAATCGTCAATTGAATAAGTCGAAAATCCGTTATTCTCAAAATGAAGCAAAAACAAGAGGGGTTGTATCCATATATTCATTGATTAGTGTCAATTTAGAATACACAATATGGGATGTACTACTGCATTTGGATAAAATCCCTCATTTTTTTTGCTTCATTTTGGAAACAACGGATTTTGTCCTTTTTCTATAGACGATTACTTTCAGAATTTTCAAGCTATGATTTTGAGACTTTTACAAAAGTTGCTCTATACATTTAGCTAACATAATATGCAAATGAAATTTTGATATCTTTGAAGCATGCGCAGTAAAAAATTATGTAGTAAACCTACTCATTTTTCATACAATTTTTATTATTTTTTAATTCTGATTACAGGGTACTGTGTGCAATGTTGTTTGTCATATTTTCTGAAAAAAATATTATTTTATATTAAGAACTCTGAAAATTATAATGGAAAAACTTGGACAAATTTGGGACCATTTTTATAAAAACCTTAATTACTCTGCGAGTGTGCATGCTATTTGCATAAAAATGAACGCAGTATATTACAATAAGGCATTCAATCATAATCTAGAGTTTGAGCGCTTTTGCAACATTAGTTTTGACAGGGTTATTCAAAAGATATTCATTCTTTTTTAATTTGTTGACGGTCCCCTATGGCGTTTCGGTAAAAAATCTTCACGGAGATGTATGACGTACACTATTATATTTATATACTAAAAGTTTCGAGATGATTCCTCGTGTATTTTTCTAGATATTTAGTAAAATGTCTAAAATCGCAAGTGTCCCATAATCAATGGCAATATAGTGTACATTAAAAATTGCATTTGAAATGTATCTTCTTTCTGCAGCTAAGATTAGCTTTTGTCGTTTCCATTTCCTTTCTGTACTATTTAAATATCCGTCAGTAATTTAAAACAATCCTTTTTCTAATATGCGGATAAGGATTTTTTTTCATAATTTTAGCTCTCACAGCTGCAAGCTTTTAATCGTGCTGGAAAAGCTGTTAAAAAAAGGTCTGCATTCTGGCCCTGGCTGGGCCCTATCAAATTAAATTGAAAATAATTTAGCAAATAGTTCCTAAAATATTATTTTTTAAATCCTATAAATATTAAGGAAATACTTTGTTTGTTACTCGTAAATTGTAGGGGTCTTAACAGGATAGAGAAAGTGACCTTCGCAACAATAGAAAAAAATTCACACATGTTTTTGGAAACCTATTTATTCTTTCATAAACGTAAACAATTTTTTCATTATTTATAAAGTTAATTTAATATAGAATTTCTATTTATCCATTTAATATACAGACAAAAATTTTATTTGTATATGAAAAACAATACATATACAGATAAACCACCAAATAAAGGACACTCCGAATAACGGACACCTCTATTTAAGGGACAAAATTTCCAGTCCCATAGGTGTCCCTCATTCGGAGGTTTCACTGTGTATATATATATATATATATATATATATATATATATATATATATATATATATACAGGATGTCCAGCAAATAAGACCCTCACTTCAAAATTAAATTTCTCAAACACAAAGACAAATAGAATTATGCGGTTCACGGTTTGTTTATTACGTAAACTGTAAAAATGTTATACAGAAATTTTGAACGGGGAATATTTTTAAACGATTGTGTTTTGATTGCAAAGAATGCTTGACTTGACATTTTTCTTGTTTTAAATTGCTTGCAGAGAATGCGTTTTTTGGCGTACCGTGCCATATTTCAATGATTTTTGGAACAAAATATTTGGGATTTCTAAAATTCGAAAAATTTAGTTCCAAAAATCTTTAAAATATGGCACTATACGTCTAAAAACTCTTTCCCTCGAAGCAATCTAAAACAAGAAAAATGTCAAGTCCAGAATTCTTTGTAAAAAGAATATAATATTTTTAAAATGTTCACAGTTCGAAAGTTCTGTATAACATTTTTACTGCTTACCAAATAAAGAAACCGTTTACAGCATAATTTCATCGATCTTTGTTTTTGAGAAAATTTTGAAACGAGAGTCTTATTTTGCTGTACACCCTGTATATATACATATATATATAATGCTTATGTATGTATAAACAATAATTAAAGGTCATCAGGTTTGTTTTCACAGTTGTTTATATAATTGGGGTAAAATTGTTTTTTTTAGCCCAAATTGCGCCAAGCATTTTTAAAAGCGCCAAGGTCCCTTAAACAAACAAATACGGTTTATTTATAGCCTATAATAAGAAATCATTTTAAAAAATAAAATAAGAATAAATATTTCTGCTTTTTCTTTTTTCATTATATAGTAAATTTCCTCTATTTTATTTTCATTTCTTCGAAATAAGCTTGTTTTGTACTGAAAGTTTTTCGAATTTTAGATTGTAGTGATTTTCTTAAGCGAATACCCTTTATATGTAGGTCAACTAAATCACCACCGACTTATTAAATTCACCTAACAAAAGGATAAAAAATCACTAAACTTTTGTTCTTGACCAGCAGAGTTTGACCTTTTAGTAGAATTTTCCACGTCAACGATGGTGGTCGTTTTGGTCCGTTGATAAGAAATAAGCAGACCATGAACGAGCGAATATTCTTCAAAGTTAATGCGAAAATGGCTAATGTGTGTGTGTGTGTATTTTCTGCATGAAAAAGAAACAAAATTACAATGGGGGAGTAAAAAAAGAAAACTTTCGCAGTTCTCAAAAAAAATATATTTCGCCGCTCATTAATGTGAAAATTTCAGACGCATTTTCCCTCTCTTTTTAAGCATAAAAACAAGATACTTGGATGTGGATTATTGAAGTGTTTTGTAATCGAACAGATCTCGCTTTTCCGATAAATATATTACACCTTGAGTTATAATCAATTGTTGTCTCGAAATGACACTTTTTTCTTTCGTGGGCAATAACGTTGGAAAGTTGTTTGAAAATGTTCATTTTCACAACATTTTGTAATTCTGCCTTTACCGGAAAAAAGGGTTCGATAAAAAAATTTTCTGATGAAGAGCAGCCTCCAAATCCACGTGTTTACGAATTAAAATGAATTAGAAATGTATTAGGAAGTAGCCCGTTTGGATTTAATAAAACCTTAAAAAGCTTTTTTATCTTGGGAAAAGTTAAGTAAGGTGGTGTGGGGTAATAACGCCAGGCGGGGTAATAACGCCAAGTGCTAATATTTTGCATAATTATGAAATAATCGGGTAAATGACACCCATGTGCTCTGCGCAGAAGGGTTTTGAGTCATATAAATCGCAAAAAACAGCTTCAAGTTAATTTGTTTCATTTTTAGGTCTTATTGTTTTTACAAGCAACTAAAATTAACGCTTGCTCTAAAATTTGCGAGATACGTTTTGTGATGTGAAGACTATCTTTTTATCCGGAAATACTTTGTTAATTACTAAATTTTTAGTACATTTCATGGACTTTCAAAATATTGTTGAAGATTTTGGATATCTTCTCGAGATAATTTGTAATTTAAAATGTACAGCGCAATAACTATAACGGGGTAATAACGCCAATCCTTGGCATTAATATCCCGGTTGATTCCCTACAGTGGCCGAGCTACATCCTAAATACTAATTCAAATAAACACAGTTAAAACTGTGCAATGTTTCTGATAATTCTATTTAAGCGGTCCTTTTTAAGCAAAAAGAAGCTCACAGTCTGATATTCTTTTGCCTCATCCCCCCCCCCCCACACCACAATTTTATTTTTCTTATACTTTCACAAAAAATTGAACATTTTCAATAGCTTAGAATGCAATTTGTCAATTTCTAAGTTTTAGAGTTTGTATTTTTAGAATTGGGCAATCTACATGCAATTATTCCATCTTATTTCATAGTTTCGTTTGCATGGCGTTATTACCCATATAGGTGGGTAATAACGCCAAATAGCATTGGTCAAGAAATCACGCCATTACGTTTTATGAATACATATCTGTTAAATTATTTTTTTTATATAGATAGTCAATGAGTTGCTGTATCGAATCATATATTTGTTTGAAAAATACAAACTAAAACTCAGCCGTGAAAATTGGCCGAACCTTAACGTGGCGTTATTACCCCAGGGTACCTTAATTTAAAAAGGACAAATACAACTGGGAAATCAATGAAAAACAGACAATATTTATGTTTCATTTTTTCAGCAATCACTGAACATACTTATTTTTATTTTTATGTTTCTGCAATTGTAATTAACTACATTTTCATCATTTTCTTTTCTAGAAAATCAGATCTGGTTAACAATGTTAATAAAAAAAAAAAAAAAAAAAAAAAATATCGAAACGGTAGCTACATGTGGTAGTGGTACAGGGTGTCCACTCTCAACGGTGGCCGATGGCTGATTCCTAAACGTTACTTATATATATACTAGAAGACAGCCCGTCAAAATGACGTGTTTGCATTTTTAAAAGGATGATAAAAAATTACAACTGTGGTCAATCAGCCACTTTAGGCTTAAACAATTTTTGAAAATACAGCGATTAAACATGGAGAAAAAAATCTATATAAAAAAAAGAAAATTTTAACAGAAATTTGCATTTAAAACTATAACAAAACTGTCTGGTGGATGATGGGGTTTGTAATGAACAAATCGTAAATACATAAATTTTAAAAGAATAAAGTAAGGCAAAAAAATCAATTATAAAAGATTATATTGTGAAACTACAGCCAAAAAATATCGAGAAATACCTAAATATCTAAAATGTATAAAAAATTTCCTATTTTGGCCCATTTTTTAGCTAATACTTAAAAGAAAACACTCTATAACTCGCTCTATAAAATCGAAAAGAAATGTCAACAATAAAGAGTAAACAATAAACGTGTTCAGGAGATACACGCGCTTCGCGAGCAAGCTCAGGAGTTTTTACGGAGTACTATTCCGCTGTAAGATCCACTCCACGTACCTGACTCCTGAGCGTGCGCGCTCAGCGCGCATAGATCCCGAACTCGTCCGCTCTTTCCCTCGCTCTTTCCTGAGTCGTGATGTTACAAAGGAGTCATTCTAAAGATTCAATCACGGAATTTGTCATTCTTGAAGTTGAGTTTTGGTTACCCCACAGTTGACTGTGGGCGTTAAAGTCTCCCAGAATAATGTAAGGAGTAGGGAGTTGATGTAGGAGATGATCAATATTTGCTGATTGAATAGATTGATTAGTTGGTTAGTAAATCGTACAGATAGTTATAAGTCTGTTAATATGTGCACGGACTGCAACTGCTTGTATGTTAGTATTTAAATTTATATTCGAATGGGGCAAATTACGCGATATAAATAGAGCCACTCCACCAGTGGCCCTGTCACTACCAGTAAAGTCTTTTCTGTAGGTTGTATAATTGCGTAGTTTCGCAATATCGTTTGGTTTTAAATTACTTTCCTGAAGAGCCAAGCAGAGTGGTTGATGGTCTGACAGAATATCACGGATTTCATCATATTTGTTGCGATAGCCACGGCAGTTCCACGATATAATATTACTCATTAATGGGGTAATTTTAAATTTTTTGTCAGGCACAGATTCTTCGAATACAATATTTTCATCATCATCCGAGTCATCGCAGTATAACTCGGCATCCATAGCCTCATCCGTGTAATGCTTCAGTTGTTTGGGATGTTTAATGTTTTTGATTACTGAACTGATACCAGATTTTTGCCTCCCCTTCCCCACAGTCTTCCATTGTAGAGAGACTGGAGTTGCGGTTTTCTTTTTAGTTGTTTGTATTGGGGGGTTTTTTAGGTTCTGTTTTCTGGGGATATCAGGTTTCTGTGGTATGGTGGTATTCGTGGTAGCTTTTGTTTTAGTTTGGGATTGAGATAACTTATTAGATAGAGCTGTTAAGTTCTGATGTTTCTACTCTATGTCATTTATTTTTGCTGGTTCAGAGGATGGTGTGTTGGTCGATTGTGTTACGGTAGATTTATCGCGTGGATATGAGACATCAGTTTGTGTAGCCATGTGTCTTACGGATGTTGATTGCTTCTTGAGTAAGCTGGAGAAGGTAATTCCGACAGATGGGGTTCTATTTTCAACAAGTTTACGGGCATCAGGATAGGACAAATTCCGAGTGATTTTTATAGTAACTATTTCTTTTTCACGGTTCCAGTTAGGGCACTTGCGGGAATATGCTGTATGATTTCCTTTACAATTAACGCAGCATTCGGATTTTTCACATGAGGTATTGTCATGGCCGACCTCTGCACAACGTGCACAGGTGAGAGATCCACGACAGTTTGTTTTAGTATGTCCGTAACGCTGGCATTTAAAGCAACGGGCGGGGTTTGGTATGTATGGTCGGACTCGACAGCTTAGATATCCTGCTTTAATTCTAGGTGGTAAAGTAGTGCTATTGAAGGTTAGAATAATATGTTTAGTGGGAATTATCTGCTCATTTTTACGGATGGTGATGCGGCGTACATCTATGATATTTTGGTCTTTTAAATTTTCTAAAAGTTCATCTTTGGTGGAGAATAAAAGATCAGGTTCAGATATTACTCCGCGGCTTGTATTTAAAGTTCTATGTACTTGTACGGAAACAGAAAAGGTGCCTATTGTAGTGCAGTTTGAGAGAAATTGTGATTGTTTTGTTGTAGGAACCTCAACCAGCAAATCGCCAGATTGTAATTTTTTCAGAGAATGACCATCTCCCAAAACAGACTGGAAAGTTTTTGCTATCAGAAATGGGGAAGTTTTTTTAAACGAGCAATCAGAGTGGCTATCAGTACGTTTTACAATGAAAAAGCGAGTAAATGAAGAAGACAGTGCAGTTTGTTGCTCTCCACTAGGGAGAGAAGTAGAAGGAAAAGAAGTGATTCCATCCATATTTAAAAAATAATAAAATTCAGACCCCGGCCGCACCACCCTCTCCCGAGCCCTACAAGGGGATGCACATTCGTGCACCAGTGCTAACCAGGGCCCATACGGTCACAAGGCAACCCTATGTCAGTCTCCACCCTTAACGAGATGACTAGTAGTTGCTCTATCACTTGATCCCTAAAGCCAGTGACAAAAGCCAGCTGACCAGCCGATTGATGCATACGGGACCAAATGCACCTCCCGTCTACCTGAAGCAGAGGCCAAAGCAGTGTGTTGGTTTCCCTCAACTGCCAGGATCCCCCTTTCCAGGGACACGGGTCGCCACGCACGGCCAACACGTGGGTGGTTTACAATTCTCCATGAGTCGATATACAGGATGTATCGGCTCATACAGAATTGCCCTCACCTCCGAAGAGGAAACCGCAATGAGAGTGAAACAAAGGGGAAAGGAAGACCAGAGGAGTAAGAGGAAAAGGAAAGGAGAAAGATCACTCAGGTGCCCCGGGGTTGTGAAGCCCGTGAATACCTAAAGAAGGTATCCCCCTGGGGGAGATTCAGTATAAAGGATTTCCTTTTGATATGATATCTCTAAGAATGGAAACAGAGCCAAGGATTGATAGATAAAAGATCTTTTTTAAAAAAGTAGAGACTTACATTTTTAGTTTTTAAAGTCTGTTTTTCAATTTCACCGCCTATGTACCATTTATGAGACATCATTGCATATTTTTTTTTTAACTTTACTATATGTAAGATGCATACTTTTTTTATAAAGACCGACATGTATGTCTTATAGGTAGTAAAGTTTTTAAAAATATGCAATAATGTTGAATACTAGGTATATAAATGTATATATACCATACAAGTGTTATAGTTTATAATGTCAGTTAAGTATCGAGTTAGAGAATTTAAGTTATTCCTTTTTTTAAGCCTTTGCATTTTTGTATGCAGATTATGTGGTCCCCAAATTTGTATAAATTTAGTGCATAAATTTTACCACCTATAAGTGCCGTTTTTTTTTTTTTTTTTTTTTTTTTTGCACATTTTTATATATTTATTATCATTATTTTTTAAAGGATTGGTGTAATCGATATCTAAAACTTATATGTACGCGCCAATGACATTTATGAAATTAAAATGCCTAAGAATCGATAGTGTAGTAATGAATGCAAACCAAACTATAAATATAAGTTAAATGAAAGCTCATACCAATATGTACATCACTTTGTGGTAGAGGATAGCTTAGATTCCTTTAGCTTAATTAAGGTGTAGAAATAATCTTTAACATTTGAAATCTTACCTTTATAAGTGAAAGATCTCCTTCTTCAATGGCTTGAAATGGATATAAAGCTATAACCGTCTTCACACAGTTGGTTTTCATCTGAAAATATAGATGATTTGTGTGAAATTATTTCAAGCAGTAGCTTTAACCATCAAATACAGTAATTTGAAATATTTTTATTAGAAAACAAAAAGTTCAGATAACCAAAATTTAAAAAATATATATTCAAGAAATCTAGACACTATGTTTGAATGCACGAATTACGATTTAATTTTAAATTGAAAACTGATTTCACTATCGTCTATACAGAGCACATTTAGAAAATCAATTCTTCACGATCATATTTAATTTCTGTATGTATGTATTATGCTGTATATTTACAGCTAATATATTCATAAATTCATATATTCTCCCCGGATATAAAAAAGAGGGGGATATTCCGTTCATTCCTAAGCCCGTATGCATATTGGGTCTATTAATAATAAATCCGAATTTATTTTTACTATAAAAAAATCAAAATTTCTATAAATTAATGTTTCAAATTTAATTCTAAAATAAATGAAAGTTTTCGAATTTTAAAATAAATAATTACTTTTCTCATATTTTTATCCCATATTATTACTAAAGTATAAAGATCCCAGCCACGATTTCATTAAAGACAAATCTTCCCAAAATTAATTTCAAAATTAAAAGCTTTTTAAAGAAATTGATCAAGCTATCTATACCCAACTAAAACAAACATATTTATTCGAAGCGGTACACTGCTGTGCAAGCATAGCTCAGGGCAAGCGTGCTCGCCGATAATGCTGTGATAGCTGGTTCGAATCCATCGTTGGTCACTTTTGCTTTTTCCTATTTATGGATATTTTATCTCTTGTAACGGAGGGATAAAAAACGGATATTCGTCATTTCACAGAAATATGCTGGCAGAACTGCTGCCAGTAGAATTTGCGTGATTTCAAGAAAGTTTCTTGAGAGTGTATAGTCGTCGTCTGTATAGTCGTCGTTGTTATCTGTTTGAACTTGATATAAATAATTCGGAGCATTTTTCTTTAGTCTTTATCTCAAAAAATGGCTTATATATAAAAGTTTGGATTTCTAAAGTGGGTAACATTTTGAAAAAGCTATTTGCCTGCGACAGCACTCCGATATATCAACTGATTTCGATGGGAGTGAGCATGTGCTCAGGACTTACTAAGATCTTGATTAAGCTCATTGGTTAATTTCACGCATCATGTTGTTTTAAATGGCAGGCACTTCATTATATCGCCGAATTTGGCTATCAAATATAAATCGCTTTAAATAAAACCAGCTTGTATAAAATTGATTAATTTCTCTTAACTCGAATTCTTATTCAGTACTGACAAGAACAAGTATTGAATCTTCTATTATCGTATTCCACTAATTTAAGTTTTGTATCGTTGAATAATATAACTTGATTTTTTCTAAAATTAAAGAATATGAAAGCTACCTCTTCCTCCCGGAACTGGTTCCACCAGTGGCCGCGAGGTTCTGACCTCCAAACTTGTAGACTGTAGGTGCTGGGTTCGAACCCAATCGCGACAGTCGGCTTAACTGTTCGTAGTTTTGCGTGGTTTTCTTCGAACCTTGCATAAATACGGGTTAGGTTCCCTTAGAAAGACCCCCACGGAAGGCATCCCACCCCATAGGGCCTATATCCCATAGTGTAGATAATTGGCCGAGATAAATACAAACAAACAATCTTCCCGGTACTGGCCGGAAGGACTTTTAAAATTCTAATTCACACCAATTTTTCAAAAAAAAAAAAAAAAAAAAAAAATTACAAGCATTTTGATAACGTTTGCAAGAAAAATATATTACAAAATATCTTTTAAAAAATAGCGATGAGAAAAGAATATAAAAATAGTCGCCTATGGCAACCCTGCGCATGTATTTTTTTATTTTAATCTTTCCACCAGAAATGTAAATGTTATCCGAATTGCGTGTCATTTCAATGAAGTATTTTATGTGGAAAATTAGAACGAGCACCTTTGCAGAATTAGGAAAAGGTCTTTATTGCAAATTTTCTGGATGTTTATGAGATTCTGTTTTATTCGTTTAAAACGCCGCCTGTGGAATTATGTTTTTTTTATTTTAGATTAATTTAGATGACTCCAAAAATGCATATTCTTTTTAAAACTGTGTAAAATTTATTGTAATACGTTGATTATTTTTGTATTTTTTAAGTTGCTATGTAAAGTAATGTGGTGATTGAAAGAACCATTCGCTTACGGAATAAGTTTCTACTCGATGAAATAGATAAAAAGATGAAAATATATTAATGTAGCTAACAACATGGTATGTTGCTCATATATTCTGTTTAAAAATGGAGAAAATAATTATAAAATTTATTTAAGATAATTCTCAAAGTTCCTTTGCCAATTCAAAATACTTTTGCATGTGAAAAATAAACTTTATAAAAACGAATATAATCGTGTCAGATTTTATATCATGCAAAAAGAATTAGCAAGTAACTTCGTAGGGTTTTAATCTTATATTTCAGTATTTACTGTAATAGATGATACAGCAGTCAATGTGCAACAACAGACATTTTATTAACATTATTATGTATTTTGTATGTAGGTATTATAACAAATAGAAATGTAACAAATGCAGTTCATTAATAAATATTTATTTAATACGTGATTACCATATTGCTAGCTAAGTGTAGAACCAGCAAAGCGAAAAATGTCCAAGCTGGGGATCGAACCCGGAACCCGTGGATTAACGCTCCAAGTACTGTACCATTTAAGATACGAGTACGATGCCTAGTCTGGCATTTCTCACTCACATTTGTTGATAAGGCTACAACTGCAGCACAATGTTTAAAACGTCTACATGGGCACACAAACTTGTGGCGTAACATGAGACACAAATAAACCCAGCATCTTTAAATACATACATAATTATAATTAATTTTTCAATTAATTATTAGCAGCGAAATTACGCTTGAAATTATTGAATATTTAATAAGTGATTATCACATTCCTAGCAAATTGTAGAACCAACTGATCGAAAAATGTCCAAGCCGGGTATCGAAATTGGAACTGTTAGAATAGCGTTCAAAGTGGTTGCCCAGATTGGCATTTCTCTCTCACATTTGTCGGTGAGACGGCAACTGCTCATAACCGATTGAAAAAATTAATTATAATTAAATATGCATTCAAAATCAATTACAATTAAATATGTATTTATTTGTGTCTCACTTTATACCACAGGTTTATGTCCTCATGTTGTTTTCCATCTTGTGCTGCAGTTATAAAAAATCCTTGTTGAAGTATGGAATACACAAATCACTAGAAGTTAAAGTTCAAAAGCCTGGTGCTCTGGCAACGTCTCACTTTATACCACAGGTTTATGTCCTCATGTTGTTTTCCATCTTGTGCTGCAGTTATAAAAAATCCTTGTCGAAGTATGGAATACACAAATCACTAGAAGTTAAAGTTCAAAAGCCTGGTGCTCTGGCAACTATACCATCTGACCGCTTATAAATGTTCGTAATTTATCCAATTATGTAATAAAGTGTCAAAACTGGGTGATTTTCGGGCTTGAATTTTAAAGGTCCCCTTGCATATTGCGCTTTATCCTTGTGATATGATCAACAAACTATATTGTTATCATTACATCACATTCTATATGCCAAAACTTTTGTCCTCTACTTGGATATTGGTGAATAAAACTAAAAATAACGACATTCACTGCATATTTGTAATTTTCAGTGCTATTTTCCTAAAGTTTAAATAATATTTAAAATCACGCTGTATGCACATTTAAATTAAAACAAAAACAGTTTACCATAAAAAGCAGAAACCCACTTTTCAATCATTTTCTTTCTATGCAATTTTTTAAGATTAAAACTTTTTTTCAAACTTTTTTCAAATAACGAAATTAAAGACCAATTTCGTTGTTAAATTGCAACACAAAAACTGTGGTACCCAATTTACCTGCAATTTCTTCTGTTTTTTTCTTTCCAACAGTGACACTTTCGTGAATGTATATCAATAAATTACATAAAAGACAAACTTAATTATTTTATAACAATGTCAAAAACATACGTACAAAATGTGACATAACAATTACCTGATTATATGTTACATCTTGTTGTAATAATCCATGCAGCATTTTGAAAATTCCGAAAACATTTTGCTTACTCATGCGTAAAAATAAAGCAGATCTAAGCCATGTTTCTGAATCTCTACATGCTTTGCATATTCTAGACACGCAAAAATCACTTTCTACTCATCAAGTAGATAATTAGAACGGAGATACATAGAGGAGACCGGAACCTCAATATCTAAGCACGCGAAACTAATTGTAACACAGAATATGCCATTTGTTTTTCTTTACAAACGTTTTTGTGTTTTTAAAGATATTGTAATGATATAGTGAAAAAAAATTACGTTAGTCTTTGATATTCACGCCGTAGAAAATAATTTCTTATCCCTAATAAATATACAGGATGGACATTAATTATTTTTGTTAAGTAAAATACATCGATCAGCGGATTTGTGAGATTTGCGACATTGAATACATCAGGCAGTCAACATAGCGTCTAGCTCATTCATCGCAACTAAGGTTTAAGCATTATTTGAAACCATATATGTACATAATTACGATCTGTCATTAAGCTGCTATTTTACAAAAAGAATATTTATTCACGACATTGGCCAATTAATTTGAATCCACACTGTTTAAAATACCAGAAATGCAAATTTAAAATTATGAATACATCTAGTGCATCAAAGTAAACTTGAGAAAAGAGATCTCCCTAGTAGCAAATTGTTGTTCAACATTAGCTGTAGCTAGATATTCGGCTGAACAATTTATCGAAAATTCAAAATTCTTTTTTTACGAACAACATCAATTTTGTTCAACTTCCTCGAATTTTTATTAAAATACGATAAGTACATTTATTAAACAATCACTTTTATTTAGATATTAGATATATAAATAATTTTATATTATTAATAATTTTATTATTAATAACAATTTAATATTATTTATTTAACATTATATAATTTAATATTATTATTAATTTAATTTAATAATTTAATATTATTAACATGTTACTTACTCATCATACTAAAAAATTTTTGATTATTTATTTTTATTTTGAGGAGTGTCTGTGAAAAACAATAAAAAAACAAATTTTTAATAAAGAATGAAGTCGAACGGATAATTAGTTGCCGAGATATTTGTAATACTATTTTCCATACTCTTCGATTTTTCATGACCCTGTATTTCATTCATCTTCATATTTCAAATGTAAGGCCAGTGTTCCAGTTACCCCATAATATTTTTTAAGAATGGGGTAGTTGGGGCATGTATCAGGGGTAACAAGGACATGTGGGATCCAGTTATCCCAATGTTAATAAATACTTTTTGTACTACGGAAAATTAATTTCTCCATTGTTTTTATGCTTGCAATAAATAATATTATGTAATATATATTATTAAAATTACATAAAAGCATGTCTGTTGGTATGAAACCAAATTTCTTAAGTGAGATAGCTAAACCTCGATATTTCATGACATAGATGAAAATAGGTACGTATGGCAAAGGGAATTTATTAGAAAATAATCGAAACCAATAAAAATAGTTCTGTTCGATATAAAATCATATTTACATTCTCCAGAGATTTATTGAACTTATCGAACTTCCATTGGGGTGAATAAAAAAAGGAATCAGATATTTAAGTACTGACGTACCATATTCACATTCGTAGATTTATCTTATCCCCCCCCCCCAAAAAAAAAAAAAATTCCCATGTAACTTTTATACTTATTACATATACTAAAGTACGTATGAACTTACTTAATATATTTGAGTATAAGTAAATCTAAAAATTTCACATTTGGTATTATTTAGACATCTTGACAGCAAATGTTTTCTTTAAAACTCTTTCTAGTTGATATTGAATTTACATGATCCACATAGTTTAAATTTTAGGTTATTTACACTTTTTCAACAGGACCTGACACCCCATATTAAAATAGTCCTTCCGGCAGTGCCGGGAGGAAGAGGTAGCTTTCATATACTTATATATTTATTTATTTATTTTAAATTAAGTTATATTATTCAAAAATACTAAGATCAAATTAGTAGAACCTGATTATGAACTGGGTCGAAATCTTAATTCAGGTGCACGTGCGCACTCATATTGAAATCGATTAATATATATATGCGATAACTCAGCCATTTTTTAAGATTCAGACGAAACAAAAAAATACTCTGGAATCTTTGTATCAAGGTCAAATGCATAAAAGAAAAATCTTTTTCAATTTCTCACTTTCTTGTACCTAATTTTAAATTTTAAAATTTATAAAAAAATTTGAAATGGCCGCCATTTTGTAATAAAATGGCGGATAGAACTGAGTATCGAACTCGATTCAGGCCTCAGTATATACTATGTACACACCAAGTTACATCCAAATCGATTCATAAATACGCGTGTTATCACGTGACAAAAATCAGATCGTTTCAAAATGTCAGCCATAATAAAAATTCAAAGTGCTATAACTCAATCATTTTTTAAGATACAGACAAAATAAAAAGTGTTCTGGAATCGATGTTTTAGGTTCTAACACGTAAAAGAAAATTATTTTTTAACTTTTAATTTTTTCGCATTTAATTTTAAATTTTAAATTTTTTTAAAAATTTAAAATGGCCGCCATTTTGAAACAAAATGTCGGATGATGCTGGCCAACGAACTCGGTTGAGACATTTGTATGTACTATGTACATACCAAGTTTCATTCAAATCGGTTCATAAATACGTTAGTTATCGCATGACAAAAATCAGATATATATATATATATATATATATATATATATATATATATATATATATATATATATATATATATATATATATATATATATATATATCAACATTTGAACGGAGGGTGGTTTTGGGGTCTGGGGGTCATGATCGGTGAAAATATACTAAAATTTTCCGGAAGTGCTTTCCTCCGGACGGGGTAGTTTTTTACTTTTTGTAATGAAAGCTACCTAAAAAAGCCGTGATAAACATAGACCCGCATGGTTCAGTTACCCCATTATTATGGGGCAACTGGACCCATGAAAAAAGAAAGATTAATGTATATATTTTTTATTTTTAGACATTGAAATGTAATTTTAAAAATTTCTGTCTGAAAGAGTGAACCTAATTGAAAACATTTACAAAGGTTCATAGTTTAATTCAAGTGAATATTAGCTTTTGGAAGCTGATTTACCAGTCTCCGTATCAAATTGTAAAATCATGGCCCAGTTGCACCATGTAACCTTATTCGGATCTTTAAAAAACTGCATGAGAATATACTAGTGGTACTAAAGTATAATTTAAGCAAAAAATTTGAAAATCTATATTTTCGTCATTTTTCGCATAATCTCGGGTACCGAATCGCTTAGTAAGAGTTTTAATTAAAGCACTGTACCACTATTATCCTTTGTTTAACCTTTAAATGTTGTGAACAAAATGGTAACGTTAGTTTGAAGCGGTCTGTGAGCCCACAAAATCGAAAGATGGATAAAAGACAGGATTTACTCATAGGATGGAGCTTTTGTACTAAACTTTTTGTACAAGACTATTATAATAAACATTCACCCATTTAAAAGTCTTGGTGAGAGTGCTAAAGTTTCAAACGGAACATAATTTCGGTAATGCTTGTAGTTAAATTGAAAATTACAAGTTCGGTCTCACAGACCCCTGCTTTTTTCAATTTTCGTAGTTTATTAAGAAACGTTGGAGGTGCCTTTCGTATTAGAAATATAAAAGCATTTTTTATAATAATTTTTGGAAAAAAAAAATTGTTGGTAATCAACCGAGATATGAACCTTTAAAGTTACGGAACGTTTTGGATATACATATTGAAAGGGGCGGCATACTCTATGTACCAACGGCTTTTAATGCCTAGATAACAAGTTTTAATGGCATGTGTTTGTAATGAAATATTTATTAGCAATACAAAGGCAATAAACGTCAAACTGTTCAAAACAGTCTAATTTAATTAGAATCAATCACATAAATACTATGCGCTTCGAGACTACATTCTGTTGGGTGTAGATCGCTGAATACGTCTTCTTTGTCTGTAAAAGTTAAAATTATATCTGGAAAAACGGACCAAGAAGGCTTTACAAAATTTTGACCTTTTTCCTTAGAGCGCTGAGCACAATGGCAAGTTTAAACTTTGAAGAAGGGTTTTGCTTCAGCTGCACCATAAAAAGAAAATTTTACTACTACGCTAAATTTTGTTTCATTAAATGCTAAATGAACTACAAATATGCACTACTTTTATAGTTAGTACCAAATAAAGTTCATCAAATGAAAAAAAAATACATCAGGATAAGACTGAGAAAATGTTATATAGAATAGATAGATGCCATATTATTTAGGCTTCACATATCACTTTGAATTTTTATGGTACACTCATTGATACTTTTCTAGTAACAGCTATACCCCATTCTACATTGTACAGGTTTTACAAAATCTTGTTATTCTTTCAGCAAAAGTTTTTTAAATAGTACAGTTAAAAATTAATATATTTACTGTATAAAACCCTCTGAGCACGAGTAATATTCGCACTTAACTGTTTATTTTAGAATAAATAAACAGACATTCCGAAAAATCTCCGAAACAAAAATTTAGCCTATGTCATATTTACCCTTCTTTTCACATAGCTGCCAACTTACCGATAATTTACATAAAATTGTTTCGACGTGACCTAGGTCAAATGAGTGAGTTTCACGCCGGAAAAAATATGTAATAAATAAATTTATACAAAGAACACAGTGAACAAAGATATAATATAGTAAATGAATTTTCTAATTTCAAATATGTTTATTTACTGCAGAAGATATCGGTATAGTTTTACGGAAATTATTGGTAAGTTGACAAGCATGTTTTCAGGATTCGGGTTAAAATAATTTTAATTACTTTTAGAAAAATTCACTGCCCTGAATTTTAATGATGGATGACGACAAATACAAAATGAAAATAGGAACTGAGACTATTTGTTTTACGTTGGGCGTAAGCTCATTTAAAATTCAAGAGATGGCACATTTTAGCCATTGTAGGGAAGGTGGTACTCAAACACAGTTTATTTACACACAAACGTCTGCTTTCGTTCGCCCTGGCTTTCGTCTTACAATTGCATGGGCGAATCTGTTTTCAATGAAAACGGTATCTTGCAATAGTCACGTTTTAGGTCGAAAAAGAATTTACGTCAGAGGTCATCTTAAATAGAAATGTAAAGCACACATTCCAAGATATTTTGCAGTTTAATGTTTGTAAGTAACAATGATACTGTTTATTTACTGAAGAAGAAAGACAAACATTTGTTAAACTTCTATTTCCCTGCATCAGTTAAACCTAAATTTATAAGAAGGTTATTTTTTCTTTATTTACAAGGTAAGTGGGGATACATACTTTCCATAAATTTTGAGTTTTAACGAGCACACTGGTTTAAACATATGTAACTATTAACTAAATTGTTGTATTAGAACCTTAGTCAAGTGTCACCATATCAATCAACATTCTATCAAATTTTAAAAACGGATAATTTCGTGAGAAAATGCAGTTCTAAAAAACATTGCTCTGCGTAACTTTTTTCCACTTGTTTGACTAAAAAAACACGCTGTGGTGGGGTAAAAATACGCAGTGTATTCCCCCCTCCCCCCATTACTGTGGGGTTTATGCTTATTTTCCACTAAAATCAATGAGTTAATTAAAAACCTGTTATATGAAACCTTGTTTCTGTACTAAACTTTATATACAGGACCTATTATAATTAAAAGTTGCCTATTAAATAGTCTATAGTGCTAATGATAGACACCTATCGAAATTAATAGCTATAGTTAAACTGGAATTTATAGTAAATTTCATTAGTACCTATAGTTAAATTGAAAATTACAAGTTAAACTGTGAAAAAATAAAAGGAATATTGCCCAGTTAAACTGATGGCATTAAGCTCACAGGCTAAGCATACTAATTGTACATTACAGCCTTATATTTTCAAGAATTAATTCCGTTCGAAAAAAAATTAAGGAGGGAAAACAACTCCCCCCTTTCCCTTTTTAATACTTAATCATTGAACCCCTTAAACTAATCAGGGACATGCTTTATCATATAAAAAATCTATATCCAAAATTCAGAGCAAATCGAAAAATTCTTAATAAAAATTCATTTATATAATTTAAGCGTAGTTACCCCCCCCCCTCTTTTATACTTAATCATTAAACTTCCAAAACTATTCAGAGATTTCAACAAAATCTGATAATTCTGCATGAAAAACCAATTTATATAAATTGACGGGAGGGGCATTAGAACCTCCGTTCCCCCTCTTTATACTTATCCAATGAACACCTAATACCAATCATGGAGGAGCCTCATTAGAATGATCCTTTTCTAAATTTTGAACAAAAACTGATAATTTTGCATGAAAAACCCATATTTATATCAATTAAGGGGAGGGGCATGAGCCCCCCATTCCCCCTCTTTCACATATCGAATAAACTCCAGAAACTAATCAGGGAAGCGCCTTAACAGGATATACCTATATACAAAGTTTCAAGTGTATCGGGTATTTTTAACATGAGTTATCGCGTTACGCACGCACGCACACACGAACGAACGAACGCACATATATACACAACGGGCGGGCACATAAGCTCTCAGGCTATGATAGCCTGTGAGCTAAAAAACACCGGTCTGTATAATTGCAAACAAAACTGCTCTGACGAAAATGTTTGTTTAAATACTATGAGTGGTCTCCAAGACAGCTTGATGGTAGATCGATAAAAAAAAAGTTCGTCTGACTGATAAGATATTGTTTCTGCACTAAACTTTATATAAAGGAATATATAATTAAATTTCCCTTATTCAGAAGTATCTAGCGATACTATCAAGTTTCCAAATGAATCAAAATAAACTATGTATCATGAATAGTTAAACTGAATATTACAAGTTAAACTGTGATAACTGGATATAAAAGCGTATGTCAGACTTTTAACAGGAATTAAAAATTAAGGCTCAAAATAAAAGCATTTGATGAAACAAAAATATTGTTTTTTAAAAGTAGGTAGTTAGAAACCCTACGTTCTATATTTAAAAAAACTTAACCAGAAAAGGTAATAAAGTAGTTAATTAGCTGATAGTAGTTAAGTAGCTATTTACTTCATATTGCAATACTAACTTCAAAAAAGTATAAAACTTTCAACAACGTAATTTTGGAAAGTTCTGCATCTAGGTAAAATGATGGGACAAATGCCAGCATCTTAAATTTGTGCGCATCTTTGTCCCAAGATGGATGCCTGTTTTTATTCCATTCTACAATATTTTGCTTAATCGGCTACCTGCACTTTTAAACAAAAGCAATCTGAGTAAATATTTTCCGCATTCTGAAAATTTCGCCCGTCGGTTTTAAATAATTAAGAAAAATTGTCAATTAGTTTATCAAACTATCATAAAGACAATTTGAAGATTTTCTGGATAATATAATAATCTTCGTAACTATCATCGACAGTGAATTTCAATTACCAAAGCTCAATTAACACTTTCTAAGTAATGTACAGAAATATGTATTAGAAAAAAATAAAGAATTTTTTTCTAATTACCTATACACAAATCTTAAAATTTAATTACCTACATACAAAGATAAAAAAAAATGTACTCCGTTAATAGGCATATTTCTATCATATATTTGTATATATTCTGCCAAACACTACATAAATGCTCTATAAAACCTATTTCAAACACACAGTAGATATTAATTTTATTAATATATAATATGAATTATTATTTTTCATACTTTAATTCTTTTTTCTCCAGTGGTACTTTAAGGAATCATTAAAAGTTAACAGGTTTCTCAGGTAATCAGTACAGTAAACAATAGTATTGTTACTAACCCATTTACCTTCCAGGATTCCTTCCCCTAGCACTTGGCTCCCGAAATTTTCAAATTGACCTAATCGACGCAGGGACTCAAGGGACCCTGTGCGGTCCGAAGAGATTCGGGAGCACCAATCAAGTCCACTGCACCAGAACCGTACAGGTTGACCTCAAATACGCAGAGACTCAAGGGACTCTGCACGGTCCGACACCGTTCTGGACCCCCTCCCCCCTCTAGTGGGCTAACGCCGCTCAGGCTTTCAAGTTGACCTCATTGACGCAGGGACCCACGGGACCCTGTGCGCTCCGAAGAGCAATGGGAAGCAACCTACTAGCCCACCTACCCCGAACCGCACACGTTGACCTCATCGGCGCAAAGACTCAAGGGACTCTGTGCGGTCCGAAACGTGTTCGGGTTTTTTTTATCTTTTTTTCGTTTTTTTCCCTTGTTTTTTTTTTCTAGTGACAGTAAGCCTCTTTATTAGGTGCATTTGGACTCTCTCCGCACGAGCTACCGGACCCGCTCCAATCGGACAGCCCATAAAGCACTTTTTTTGGGTACGGTAGAAAGGCGGGATCTCGTCACCACCAGCAGCGATTCGACTGCCTTGCATTTCGGCCCAAAAATTCTCCCTTCTCTGGCACTACTTAGCATTTCGGCCATTTTAGTTTTGGTTATTTAATTTTCTAAATCTCCCACAAAATTGTCCCCCCCTGTTGTCTGCTAAGGACATGCCACCGTCTCGGATCAAAAAATTTTAGCTCCAGCCCCTTTCACCTGGCACGGCAGGTGGGAGTGATGTGCGGCGCCAAACTCAGTACTTTCTCAAAGGCAATAAACTACTAAGTCCAGCAACCGTTAGCCACAATCAGCCGACCTCGGCACTTGTCTACGTAGATCGCCCCTAATCTGCCGACTAAAATTCCATCATGTACGCTAATGGTGCCTGGTTCATGTAAAATCCGTCGTAGGTGCAAAGTCCTCCGAGTTACCTGTGAATTATACCTCTGGAGGTGCCTTGTCAGGTGAAGGTCTCGTCATCTGAGCAAGGCTCTAAATTACAAGACCATCTTGTGAAGCCATTTGCAGTTCAAACAACAGGATGTACCTTTAATTAACAGGCGAAACAATGTATGCTCAACGACAAGCAAGTACTGCAGAAATGATGGCACACGAAGCAAAGTTTATTGCCGCTTCGCGGCAATCCGATACCAGGTATCTAATCCGTTAAGCTGGGATAACTCGGCAGGAAGGGGCCTGATCATCGGTTAGAAAGAAAGGAATCATTAAAAAGAATGTGTTCGAAAATTCATTTAACTCATTGATTGGCACTAATATAATTTACAAACAGCTATAGATACTTTATTATATTCCAAAAGAATTATTTGTTGTACAAAACAAAAAAATAGACAATTTCTTTTCTAATTATAACTGTTTAGATTTCTTGAAAGACATACAGAAAAGTTTCAATTCTGAAAGAAAAAAGAAAAGAAAAACAAACAAAAAATCTAAAATGCATGTTTGTACTTTTTTCCAATATGATCAAATACTAAAATCAATATTTTAAACAAATTATTCAAGAATAATTGTAACTATTCCCCAAGACCCCTAGAAATACGGGTTTAGTATTTTTAATGCAAAAATTTTCTAAAATTTATTCAATGTTTGTTCAAATTTCCTAATGCACTTTGAAAAATTTAGGAAAAATGCATAATTTTCATTAACCCTGAAAAAAGTAGCAGTTTCTGAGACAATTAAAAGCGGTTAAATCTTTCAGTTTAGCCTTTAACACATGGGACAGAAATTACCACATAAATACTGTGAAGCGGTCAGTGAGACCTCTCCATCAAAATATGAATAAATGGCGCGATTAACTCAAAAAGATGGTGTTTTTGTACTAAACTTTTTTGTTCCAAATGAAACAAAATTTACAATAGTGTTTGGAGTTAAGCTGAAAATTGCATGCCAAGCTATAAAAATTGATAAAAGGAGTAGTCTTTGAGACCGGTAACATCAGTTAAAGATTAACATTAGATGCTACATATATTTTGTTTCATTTGGAGTTTTAATGCTATCACTAGAGACTGCTGAATAATAATTAGTTAATTTTTATTATAATAATTATGTACACATATATTGGTACCTATCTGTAAATCGTCTTTATTCATGTTTCGGACAAGCTGTCTCAGAGACCGCTCTCGGTATCTACGACAATTTCTATGACGATAGTTAAGGCCCCACAATAGCCACTGAAAAAGCGTCTGAAATAGCCACTGAAATCTATGGGAGCGTTCTTTTCAAATATCTAGCTCAAATTTTAATATTTTTGCATGATTTGTTTTGCATAGGATAGTTGAGAACGATCTACAACCGGCCTAGTTTTAACTTTTTTGATTTTGCTTATATATTTTTTATATTATGATAGTTTAAATTTCAAAACCGGTTTCAACCGGTTTTGAAATTTAAAGTAATTTTTTTAAAAAAAAATCTGGAACCGAAATTGAAAAGTAAAAACTAGGCCGGTTGTGGATTGTCCTCAGCTTTCCTATGCAAAAAAAAAAAAAAATCCTGTACAAATATTAAAATTTGAGCGAGATATTTGGAAAGAACGCCCCCATAGACTACCCCCATTAACATTATCATCCGGGTATTTTTCTGTGACTAGTGTTGCGCCTTAACCGTTAAATACTCTTAGCGGTCTCATATGATGCTTTCATCTCTTCAATATTGAGAATTTAACTTATTATTTATGCTTTAACTATAGGCACTTGAGAAACATCGCTTGCAGCCCTAGTACTCATAGTAATCGCTTCCATTATTGCCAGAGACTTCTGAGTAGACAATTTTTAAAATAGTCCTGTGCATAAAATATAGTACAGAAAATGTATTCTCTGAGTAAATAGTCTTTTATTCATCTTTCGATCAAGTAATCTCCCAAACTGTTCACGGAAATCATACAATAACTTTTGTCACAGAGAATTAATTCACAATTTTGACATATAGATAACTGCAAAAAATTAAGCCAGAAAAAACTAAAAACAAAATGTAATTATGAGTGATTGTTTTTTTTACGTAGTTGTCAAAAACATATTAATATATTTAAATTTTCTCTTTATTAAAAAATTTATTAAAAACATATACCTCAAAGTGCCGTTATAACGATAATTTGGTATGTCTTAAAACTTTCTTTACTATTCTTTGAAAAATATTCTTTTTGTATTACAAGTATTAGGTAAACCTGTTTAAGATTTTTCTTTTACCTTGTGAAACAGAATCAGAAAGTAGTCGGACAACCCCCATACCGAGAGGATCAAGTTTTATTGAGGACAAAATGCATCCGTTTCTTAATCCGGCGAAATTTTACTTTTAAATACTGACATGATCATGCAGCGATCTTAGGGTCATAAGGGAAATTTCCTTTCTCTTTCCTTTTAGTTATTTTCCGACTGTTTGTTACCGAAACAAAACGTGTACTTAAAAGAGAAGACAACACTTGCGAAACCCTATAGAAATCAGCTGGTAGGCTATCTTTTTCTCGGAATTTCCTGGCGCGATTTAAGAAAAACATTTTCTTCGAGTTATAATTAACTACATTTTGATTGTTCGGCTTTTCTGAAAAATATTAACTATTTTAGTAACATCAATTAAAAAACAAATCTGTATTATATTTATTTAGGATAGCCTGGGGTAATTTTCAGAAAAAAATAATACTTTTGAAATTACTCAGAAATCGATGATTATTTTTTTTAACTTTCTCGTAGTATACTCTACTCATCCCTAGCTTAGTGATTATTCTGTAGTACTTTCAGGTATCATTAATAACCGATAAAAATTTAACCCTTTCGGGTATGATTTTTTTTTTCAATTTCTAGAGAAAATTAATTTTACGTTAATAACGTTAACACTAGCTCTCCAAATAGATTAATTGGTGTTTAACGAATATTTCATTGTCTGAAAAATAATGAATATTGTTGTTTCGCGTACTTTTCATTTAATATTTATATGACAATAGGTTAAGGGAAAAGTTTTGGACATGTTTGAAAAATATTGTATTACAATAAGATTTAACTTATATTGCAAAATTCTAATACTTTTTGCGCTTTATTACACATGTTTATTTCCGGAAAGTAACATTTATTTTAAATTTAAAGAGTGAAATACATGTTTAAAATAAAAGAATCTTAAACTACGCAAAGAGAATTAAGCAATTAATAATAATAATAATTAATATCATTATAACTAAATGGCTAAACCTAAATGAGTCATATAGTAAACGCATAGACATATATTAACATTACTACAAATAATAGCAAAAGTATTTCTTAAAACAATACTCCATTAAAAGGCATGTACTATTAATAGTGCACCAGACCCAAAAGGGTTAATAAAATGTTGTCTGAAAATTACCCTCATGTTTTGGGAATATTACCAGACAGCTATTTGTAGACTATTTAAGGGGCTGATTTGAACACCAACTACGGTAATTAACAGACACCAATGTCAAATGTTATATCAAAAAGAGGGGAATTTATTAGACGATTCTGAAGACTGAAATCGGACATGAAAATACAACTGTAATAGTTCACCTGATATCTATATTTTCGTAAATAAAAGTATACTTTATGGTACTTTTACATACAAATAATTTCGCTATAGTAGCAATATCTGTTTTTTCATAAATGTATGTAAATCAGTAAAGAAATTTGGAATTTTTGAACAATTTTGAAGGCTTCAAAAAAACCCAAATTAAATAAAAACATAAACTCGGCACCAATTTCGTTTCAAAACAAATTATTTTAGTAGCCTAACCTGCTTTTTCTCACTACAAGAAAATTTTTACACAGTACTAATTCCGACAGGCCTAATTATTTTAGTTTCCCTTGATAGTAAGACAACATTCTAAATTTCGATATTGCACAGTTATTTCATAATTCTATAGCCTTTTTCATAGAAAGAATCAACAGATCTAGACTTTATAGGTCCAAAGAACAAAAGAATTTGATAGCAACTTCAACATGATCTTTCTTTCGCTACCAATATCGATTTCCTCCAAGACAATTTTAAAATTTCATCTCATCTTCCAACAAATTTTTCTTATCATGATTTTTGCGGAATAGATAGAATATTTGTCCATAATATACTGCATTTATATTTGATTCTGAAATGGATTTCAGATGAAATGCTATTCATACCCAATTTCAAAAGTAACCTTTTGGAAATACCAAAAATATTTTAGCCTAAACTTCACCCAGTATTTTAACTAATGTGTGTATGGCCTTCAAAAATTATATTTTAATATGGAACCCTCGAAAAGTCACTTTCAAACAATTTACCGTATAGAATTACGCAAAATACATTTTGTAACAGATATTAGTGTCTGAAAATTATCCTCATGATTCTGAAAAACTACATTTTTATTTAATTTTCTCCGAGGTCCAAATAAATGCAATTTCTTTGTTTACAAAAAGATAAAATATCTTAGTATCCAATCACGAAGTAGCATTTGTGCTAGTGGTGCTACACCCGAGAAATTGACATTTGAATTCAAACAAATAGTTAAGCAGTAATTTTTTTTTTTTTTACTATGTACGGAGAAAAACGAACGATTTTAGGGAAATTGTACTGGTAATCTGGATGCCAGTACAATTTAATGTTTTTTTAACGGAAAAATTTCCATAAATTCCAAAAAAGTTTTCTGGTTTTTTTTCGTTTTTTCTTCTGGAATTTACGGAGAATTTTCTGTTAAGAAACTGTTGTCCCGATTACCAGTACAATTTCGTCCACCAATCGTCCTTTTTTGTACAGTGAATGCATTTATGAAACCAATTTTGTATTAGACAGAGTGAGCTGCTAGACTTATCGAAATAGAAAAATAGTTGATTTAAATGAAAATAAATCTTTTGACTTGATTTTGATTGCTGTTCGAATATTACCGTTAAGTACTCCAGATTCCACTGGTTTGAAAATTATCCCAGTCTAACCTATATATATATACATATTTGCGAAACTGCATTTATTATTTTAATTTCTTGACAATTAAAGTTTAGCGTATATTGAATATATAATACATATAATCAAATATTGTCATATATCTATATAACTTTTTTAATCTTATCCTAATACGTTTTTATGAACTTAATTCGGTGTTCACAATGAAAGTAGTACATATATAAACTACGCTTGGAATTTCATAAAACTGAATTCAGTGAATAATAAACTTTTCGTTTTAGAGTGCCGCTAAAACAAAACCCTTGTTCAAAATTTTAATTTGGCATTATACTAAATGCGCTTTGAAAGGAGGTCTCAAAGTTGTGACGCCGACTTGATTCATGCTTCGTTTTTCCAAATAGGTTTTCTATTTAACTTTCTAAGTTACAGGAGGCATATTGAGTGGTTCACTTAATACAAACAAGTCGAAAATCCCATGATATTTATATAATTAATTCTAATTAAATTAGTCTGTTTAAACAAAATTTTCGTTTATTGTTTTTATAGAGCTATTGGATTTAGCAGTTTCGGTTTCAGTTAGGTGGGATGGCCTACCAAATGGCTTAACCCTTTCCGGCGCAGGCGAATTCTGCTCTTAAAATAAGAAATTGTCGATTGACACCGGAATTTAAAATCGACTTTTATAGAAATTAAGAATTCCCAAATTCAGTCTTTCATTGTAAAAGCGAAATTTCTATAACATATTCTTGGTGCCATTTGCAAGTTTGGAATTAAAATTAGGTGTTGCCGGCATGGTAACACTGCGCCGGAAAGGGTTACGTTCAACAAGCCACACCTAGCATTGTGAAACAACTATGCTAAAACCCCAACCATGTACTAAGACAGAAATGCTAAAAGGAAAGGAGAATCTCCGTAGATATACAGAGTTAGGAGAGACCAGGGGCGCTATTGAATAGCCCCCAGACCACCGTCAAAAATATATTAGATAACAAATGAAAGAATATAATTTAAACACAATGACAACGCGTAGCCCTAGCTATTCAGTGCGTGCTCAAAAAGTAAACATAATTGAAGAATTCTTCAGAGTGATAAATACAAAATTATATGTACAATATAAATAATTAAGATAAACCTATGAGCATATACATAACCAGAAGTTGCAATAATCATATTTCTAACTTAAATAATACTTAATGATGATAAATTTTCTTAGCTCTCAAAAAAATAAAATAGTAATAGGTTAAGACAATTTAGAGATAATTGAATGGAATAAATAAAATAAACAGAATAATATAAATAAGAGTAATAAAATAATAACAACAAGATGATAATGTAAAACTTGTTAAGTTATTTTGCTAATGATAATTTAGTAGATTAGAGTTCTATTTAAAAATGTTCTTATGATATTCTAAATGTCCTCATCATCTATTAAATCCAATGGTGGCATTTGAAAAAGCCCTTGATTTCTTTCCAATAATGTTATACGGTCTATAATTTTTTGAACTAGTACAGGTTGTTTTAATATCAATTGAAACCATGATGAAAGGAATATATTTTGAGATCGTCTAAGATGATAAGTTGAAGTTAAAGAGCACTCAGTTACATAATGCAAAGAGGAGCCTATTTTTCCTCAGGTACATCTTGGGGAGTATGTCTTTCCGATTTTAAAAGGGTACTGCGGGAAAGGTCCATGGTTTGACGCTAACAAATATAAATTTCTATGTGATAACAACAGATTTTCAGAAATTGTTGGTATTAATTGAAAAGCTAATCTCCCTCTGCCATCTGTGTTCCATATATTTTGCCAGTCACGTATAAGTTTTAGTTTTAATTGGCGCTTTAAATATGATGATGGAAAGGGAATAAATTCTTGTTTTGTGTCTAAATCTGTTATTGCTGCTTTCGCAATAAAATTAAAAATTTTTATCTAAATAACAATTTTTAATTGTTATTCAGATAACAATTAAATAAAAACTAACAATTAAATAAAATTAATAAATTGTTTAAAAATTGTTATCATTAAAAATTGTTACCTATATTTTAAAAGCTGATTGTACACAGAGTGTGCCACGCCCGTTATTATGTATGCCCAAACAATCAGTGTCTTTATGGGTTAATATCTCGATTAATTACATACAATTTTTTTCTAAAAACATTATAAATAATACTTTTATACTTCTGCTACTGTAGGTACTTTCAGCGTTCCTTAACACCTTCGCTGAATTTCTTAAAATCCAAATTTGTGTGTAACAGGAAAATGCGCTTTTCTCAAAAACTATATGACTTAGAATTTTCCTGGAAGGTTTAAATTAATGTATACTACCTCTAATTTTTTCATAATTTTAAATTCAATTTGGAAATAGGTGGGGAAAGGACATATTTTTACACTATATTTTCGACGCGTCACTGGAAATATACTTCCTGAAATTTAAAAAAAAGTATTTTAGAGTTTTGCAAACGAAAACTTTCACACAACAGACAAAGAAAAGATTTTTTTTTCAAGTACCTTAACCCTCTGGATCCCAAACCGTCCGAGAACGTCTGAGATATTTTGAAATATTTTAATTCGTATATCTTCATTCCCACAAGAAAATTAAAACAGCAATATCTGCTTTAATTAATAGCAGAACATTCCGTATTTAAATAAAGCGAAATTAGCCATTGAATTTTTCTGGTGTAAAATCAGATTTTCTGAACTACATAATTTCTAGAACGTGTTCTATCATGGGAATTAAAGGGTTGATTAGCACCTCAGCTCTTAAGTCTTAAATATATTTGTGAATATTAAATAAGCTGAAAATATGTGGGTGAATAGTCTTTATTACTTCCCCAATTTGAGGATTCTACGTTCCATAGTTTACGAATACAATGATTGTGACAGACAGATGGACAGACAGACACAGGAGTGATCTTTTAATAGTTAAGTTTTCACTTTTTAAGTACGGAACCCTAAAAATGAAAAAAAAGGATATAATTATTTTTAAAAATTGGCTTTTAAGAAATAAAATAGCTATTCATGTTTTGTACTTCAGAGGTCATGTTTTCTTTTCAATCACACCCAGAAAAAGGAATTGATTAAAACTACAAAACATGTTTTCTTGAATACATTTTGGTTGTTTTAAGCGAGTTTTTTAGTTAAAGTAAAAGATCGGTTTTGCTGCTCAGACAAAAAAATATTGTTAACATTCTTATAAAATTTTAACAAAATTTCATCAATTTTATTCGAGTCTTACTAAAGTCTTGTATTTTCAATTTGTAATTCCAACAAAATTTTGTTGCTTTTGCAAAATTTAAATTGGTGTGCAGCAGCCATAACTCTCTCACGTAATTTTGTTTAATTCACTTATATAGCTATAAAGGATTAAAAATAAATAAATAAATAAATAAAAATCAACAATATTTTTTGATTATTCAAACAAAATTTTCATTGACCCATATTTAAATGAAAAAATTTGTTGGACCAAACAAATTTTTGTTGGTTCAAAAAAAAAAAAAAAAAATTTCTGGGTGCAGTCATTATCCTTTATGTTGTTTCAACTTTTAACTCAGTTTGAAGACAAAGTCTTTAAAGCATTGTGTTTCCTTATTAATCAGAGAAAGATTAATTCAAAATTATTTTTTTTTCATTTTTATTTGAAGATTAAACTAAAAATATTTCATTATCTTCTATACCAGGTGTGCGTATAATGAAAATCTATTATGAAGCGGATATAAAAACATATTATGAAGCGATATGAAATTATAAAAAGAGGCCAATATGACGATTTTGAATTTTTTTAAAAATGTATATATATAAAGAAAACTTTCATTTCATGAATTGCACTCTAATATTAAAGAAAATAAAAGAAATGGCACCATAGTAAATTACAAATAATAATCAAAAGAATCCGAATACATATTCATAGTTTTAATTTCATGACCTGTAAAATTTCCATAAAATAAAAAGATAAATTTATACATACTCTATTTTAAACTATACATTGTCGTAAACATCCGGGAAAGCAATTTACATAAATTCAAACTTAAGTTATTTAAGTATCATATTTTCAAAAGCAAATCAAAAGCAAAATTGAGGAAAATAATTTATTTTCTTTAAATTAGTAGAATGTTCTTTTTTATAAAGAACCATAATATTCTAGTTGGATAAATGTAAGAAAGAAAAAGATAAATAGTTTTTGCAATTAAAAATGCAATCTTCTGTTCGACTGAGTACATTAAAAAAATGTTTTTAGTAATCTAAAAGATAATTTTTCATTATCTAGAAATTGGAAAAGACGTTTTTGTAGAAAATAGTTCACCGTACCCTAGAAACGTAGAAACCGAGGTCATGAAATACGATTTATTTCAATGATTTAGAGCCCTACCGCCTCCCTCCCAACCACCCTTCGCGCTGCATATGCTTATGATTTTGTTCAAAATGACTCTGTTTTGCTGTTAGGAAGATTCATGTTCAAACAGAATATTTTTCTTCAACTTTTTTCTTTAAAGTCTCAATAGAAATTGATAGAAAATTCAGATTCTTTTCCGTTTTCCGCCCAAAATCTCAGTTTTGCCGAAAATTTCGTTTCTTCCTTCGAAAACTTTCAACATTACTCATTAATATGAATTGCACCAGCTCAATTCTTATGGCTATAAATTTCACTGTTTGTAATTTCTCAGTTGTCATGGGCTTAAGACATGAGTGCAAATTATAAAGTAAGCAATTCATACATCATTAAACTTTTTCATGCACGCATTAAGAGCTACAGACTTATGACACAGTATTTTTTTTAAACTTTGGAACTGCAGAAGTGTTTCGAATACTCTTTGAGATAGACAAATTTCTAGCATACCAAAGGATCATTTACAAATGTCGTTATAAAAGATAAATTGAGCTGTGTATACTTAAACTAATTAAATTAATAAAAATCTTTAATTAAGTGAAAATTATGTAATTAGAAAATCTTTTTGTGACAGGTGTTGAATTAATTACATGTTATTTTCTATGAAAATAAAAAGATTTTGTCTAAAATAAATCGAGCCAACTTGGGCTACACGCATAATTAATTAATAATTATGAATATTTAATAAATATGTATAATTAACTAATAACTATGCATATTTAATAAAAATGTATAATTAATAATTAATTATGTATATTTTATTTATGTATGTCCCAATTTAAATATGTTTCTTTTTTAAACTTTTTCATTTTTGGCCGAAGATAGAAAGATCACCGAAATTTGGTTTCGGTCTTAAAAACCTGGTTTAGTCAGTCCTGAAACCTCATTACTTAAATAAACACCTTTCCATTTATTTTATTTTGCATATATATATAGGGGAAAGTCCGATAAAACCGGGACCCTAATGTTTTTCTTTTTATTATTGTGGACTATGTGAACAAAACGGTCAAAATTTGTATTAAAACCATAAATTGATTCCTTACGAAGAAGAAAAGTGTTCATTCAATCGCGAACAATAGCAATTAAGATCATAATAACACTTTTTTTTTTTAAGTGTGCAACATCCCGGTTTTGTCCGACCTGGTCGGACAAAACCGGGAACTTGGAAAACATAATTAAAAGCACATTGTAACTTTGCAATATTACTATTTATTAAAGAAAAATTTGCTGAAATTGTCATATTATACTCATAGAATGTGAATCTATATTAAATATATGTTCTGTTTTATGAGTTAAAAATATTAGGCACAAAAATCACAAATGAAAATTCGATCTTATTCAACTGCATTGCTGCACGCTTCATGCGAGCACTCTTTGGAGTGAAATCATGGTATACAACTCCCCTTAGGTTTAGCTTCTTCATATAAGCCGTTACAAAAGATGCATGTTTCACTTTTATCCTTCTCCTTGTTTGATGTCATTTTTTTTTCTTTAGCCACTTATTTTTTTCAGTTCAGTTTTTTTACATTTTTTCTGTCATCTTGAAAAGTTTTTCTTCATGGCTAAGTTCTTCTTATCTTTCTATTTCATCCTTTCTGTTTTTTCTCGTTCGAGTTCTAATTTGTAGGGGGTTGAAGTAAGAATAGCTGTTTTCCCTCGCCACTTGTCGGAATTCCCGATGGTCTTAGGGTCCGTTTGTACTAGAATAGGCAATATATCCTTTGGTGAGACAGCAAAAGGACGCCTGATATCTCTGTCCAGGTTTTGAGAAGACGTAACAGGTTACATAGCAACCAGAAAGTCCACATCGTCGTCTTCTACAGGAACTGGAACCTTCGAAGTCGGCGTTGGCTGCTTTCCTATAGACCCATTCTGTTTCTCCACCTGAGGCTAATAGTTTTCTACAGGCAGGTCTATATCAGGATCTTGTTTTTGGTCAGGCAATTTTTGAGATTCAGCCAAGGGATTATTTTCCTTTTCTATGGGCCTCTCAGATGATGAAAATCGATGATTTCCTCTATGATTCCTCAACTGTATGATTTCCTGTATTTTTTTCAACTTAATTTGGAATATAAAAGACTAAAAACAGTTTTCCATATTACAACTTAATTTAAATAATATTTTTTGTATTTTAAACAAGTTTTTTCTATTTCAATCCCACAAATAAATGAGCTGTCCGAAACAGGAAACTTCCCTGTTATGTCCGACAATCTGCATCCCGGTTTTGTCCGACCACGTCATTTTGACGAAATGTTACTCTAGCATTGTTCAGGCAATTCACAGACACCAATACAAAACGTTAAAACAACGAGTAAATTATAGGCTACCATACGTTACATTCAACTAAATTAAATCTTTAGGTATTTAGGATTTGTAACGTGACATTGAAGACGTCGAATTTTTTAATTTTTCAAGCGAAACTTTAAAAAAATCATCACTGCGAAATGAGTTGGCTTACACAACTTCTGCTTACTAGGAGTTGACACGCTGCTTGCCTAGAAGTTATTCTAGAAGTTTCCGCTGAAAACCTCCACAAATAAAGCCATAAAGCCTGGTTCTCTGTTTTATCCACCTACCCGGTTTTATCCAACTTTCCCCTATACACTGTATGTCCAAAGATGACAAGCCACATGCAATTTTAGACATTTTGTTAAATATCTAGAAATATACGTGGAATTATCCTGAAACTCTAAGTGTGTAAACATAATAGTACAGGTCACACATTTCTGTGAAGATTTTCCCCCGAAACTCTATAGGGGATCGTTAACAAATTGAAAAAGAACGAACATCTTTTGGATAACCCTGTCAAAACTAATGTAGCAAAAGCGCTCAAACTGTGGATTATGATTAAGTGGCTTATTGTAATATACTGTGTTTATTTTTATGTGGATAGTATGTATACTCGTAGAGAGATTAAATTTTTTATAAAAACAGTCCCAAATTTTTCCAAGTTTTTTGCTTATAATTTGCAGAGTTCTTAATATAAAATAATGTTCTTTTCTGAAAATATGACAAACAAAGTTGTGCACAATACCCTGTCATCACAATTAAAAAATAATAAAAATTGTATGAAAAATGAGCAGGTTTAATAAATATTTTTTTCATTGCACATGTGTCAATGATATCAAAATTTCATTTGCATATTGTGTTAGCTAAATGTATGGAGCAATTTCTGAAAAAGTTTCAAAAACATAGCTTGAAAATTCTGAAAGTGATCGTCTCTAGAATCAACTCAAAATCCGTTATTCCCAAAATGAAGCAAAAACAATTAGGGGTTTTATCCAAATATAGTATTACGTGCCATATTGTGCATTCTATATTGCCACTAATCAATGGATATAGGGATATAACCCCTCATCTTTTTGCCTCACTAGAAATATTTAAATTTAAATTTAGGAATATTTAAATAGTTATACATAGAAATTTTTGAAAACATTTCTCTTTTAATAAATGAGTACCTTAAAATACTAAAAGTTAGAGCTATTTCTGTAGCTGCATATTACTAGCAAATCTCCTAAGGAATGAATTTAGAAACTTAGTTAAGCTAGCAGGGATAACAAAGAATTTTATAGCAAAGGTCTCGGTGTCCCACCCAAGATTAAGACACTTTTTAAAACCTTCATTGTTTTCGAGCCCTTCACGACACAAAATGAGCGCTGGAAAGTATCGCGTGATTTTGGAGACAATGGAAAACTTCAGAAGTTGTTCCTGTACGGTGACCCATTTTTGTGGTGCTTTATTATCCTCTCGCATTATGTATTTTGTTTACGAAGTCAACTGAGCTGTAAAGTATTTAAAATGTTTATGTAGTAGTTTAATCACTGTTAACAAGAAATCGTGGGTTATTATAACTGTTTTTTATATTTCCCCATCATGTAATCTTAAGTTAAGAGATTCAGTTTAAGCAAAACAAGAGCAGTACGGTATAATCTGGCGACAAACTCATCACGTTTTATTTTTAGTAAAAAATTACCTATGCTTTGTTTTAAAGCTTAAACCACATTTAATGTTTGAAAAATTTTCGCGCATGGTTTAGAACAATAAAAAAACGGTAATTTTACTAGTAGTTGAGCTGTCAGTAAATTTTCTCTATGCTTTACTTGTTGTAAAAAAATTTTCAAATTATCTAGACCTATATTTAACTGTTCATGTTCACTAATTTCTGACGCAATCATAAAATTGCTCAAATTATATATGTGTTGTTCCCTATTGAAAATACGATTTTCATATTTATTTATTTATATTATTTGTACATTTTGGGTATTTTTTTTATTCATCTTCTGCGCTAACATACAGGGTTTCATAATGATACAAATACTTTTATGCTATCTTTGCAAAATTGTATAAATAATTATCAGGATACTATTCTCGAGACAAATACAGCAATTTTATGTAACACATAACTAAAAAAATATCAAATTTTAAATTCCTTGAAAATATGAATTATCTAAAAAAACTGGTGCTGCAAAATGATTGTGAATTGATAGAAATTATCACAAAACGAGAAGGGAAACTGTACACGAATAATAAATGACACTCCGAGAAGATAAAACCGAAGTATGGAAATTAGTTTAGAAGTTAAAGATTCTTCGTAGACTACAAAATTTCTAAATCTGATTGCATACTGTGTTCTAAAAGGTATGGGTCATAAAAACGCTTTAAGTGGTTTTGAGAAAGGGAAAAATTGTGGCTTTTAAGGATCAGGGCCAAAGCTATCGCAAAAAAAACAAATATCTCCATTTGTAGTATTAAATTTTTGTTGATTAAAAAAGCGTTATGGAGCAAAGAAGTCTCCGAGACGTCCGTCAAAATTGTCCAGAACTGAAACAAGTTAAAATATCATACAGTAAGTATAGATTATGATACACTTTCCAACACTTCCAAAAAAATTTTAAAAACATCGTTATTTAGGGGGAAAAGTGTTACTGTCCATAGCCATATATGTATTCCATTACTTTTGAACAGCTCTGTATTTTATCAGCCGGTTAATATATATATTACATATTGGAGGAATTGCGTTTTAGAAAGAAAACGCCTACCAGGTTGAAATTTCTCTTTCAGCAATTTATACTAATAGATGGAAATATGTTTGAATACTTTTTTTCAGCCCTGTTGTTTACCTAGTACCTTTTTTAACACACCAGTACTTAGCTGCATTTAGTTTAAACAAAAACATTCTTAAAACTATTGAAATCCCATTTCCAGAAATTATCCTCCAAAAACGGCCGTGTATCCAATTCTTTGCGTGACTCTGTATATCATTTTATCTATATTCTACTAACACTTCTCACTAAACAAAATGCAGTTTAGCGTAAAAATACATAACTTATTTAAAACCCAGCTTTAAGTAATTTACGCTTATACTCAGTAACCTTTATGCGGTCTTTTGTATAGGCCTGTATATCAACTAGAGCATTTATACACGCCATATAATATGCATAAATTTAATAAAACTTAATATATCATAATTAAAAATGCGTTTCATCCATCCGTTAGCTATCATCGATAATATACAGTACTTCGGATAGAATATACTATTTGAAATCCTTTGTGTGTCCTTTTAATGCTAGGTACTTCGTTTCATGCGTGAAATAACTGATATCAAGCCTCAGTGTCGTATATTAGTTTTGTTAAACATGAAATAATTCAATATAATTAATATCTATTGCAAAATTTTCTCCTTTTATCATTATATAATGGAATTCTTTTGTAACTATTCTTTTCCCCACATAATTTACAGAATGCATATTTTAGTGCATTTCGTAAATGCATATAAATTTTAATACGTTTGACATGGTGTAACAGCTTTAAAATTCATTTGAAACGATTTTTCCAAATATGCCGTAATGTAACAGAAAACTTTTGATTTTCCCTGTAAATAAAATAATCATGTTAGAAGCTTCATTTGAAATAGGGTTTGTGCTAAGGTAAATGAATTTCCAAAAAAAAATATATTTCCTATGATTCAAAAATTTTAAGGCAATCCGAGTATATTTACGAAAGTTAGAGCGCATATAGACGGCCAGACGGACAGACTGACAAACAAACGGAAATCATAAACACATCTCTACTTTGTTGGAAAGTGTTAAAAGTGCCATCATAAATAAAATGAGCAATGGAGAAACAAATTTAGGGGAACTTTCAAGCGATCCACTGGTAGTAGTGCCTGAAAGAACCTTGTCCAGAGTAGTCAAGAACTCTAGGAAGATGAAGTACAAGAAACGAAGTCCAAGTATGACTAAAATTCATCAGCAGAATCGCCTGGATTGGGTGAAAGATCATATGACCTGGAAGTTAGAATATGAAAGAATATTTTTTTTTTCCGATGAAAAAAAAAAAATCAATTTCTATGGTCGAGATGGTGTTTCTTATTATTAGCACAGTCTGCGCAAGAAACCAGAATATGAAATTAAATTTTTATACGGTCCCCCGGTCTAAAGACCGGGGGACCGTATAAAAATTTAATTTTCGTGATTTTTTAATAAAAATTTTTTGACCTAAATCGTTTAAAAAACAATTCTTTAGCTTTTTTAAAAGCATTTTTGCAACTGAAACTATATGTCTAAGTCTAACGGTTTAGAAATTAGACATTGGCCACCGTTGAGAGTGAACACCCTGTATACTGTTCATGTTAGATAATTACATTTCCACGTATATATACATATAATGCATTTCTCTAGAAATACGCTATTACATTAAAATATTATATTTATTTTATGTGTAGGTATGTTTAGAGACGCGAATTGCACAGATGGCACAGGGTGGCAATTACTAAATTACTTAGTTACGACACTTTGACTAAGTTTATATATCTATACAGGATTAATGATTTATTTAATGCTATAAAATAAGCAATCCTGATCTTTTACAAATATGCAATACATTCGAAATTATTGACGTTTAATCAGGGCGAGAATCATTTGTTTATAAATCGACCACGTTCCTGTTGTTATTAAAAATGTCAAACACAAACCGAGCAATCTATACCTAACAAATCATAAACGTGTATTTCAAAGTAGAAGAAAATATTTCAGTTTGTTGTAAAATAAATATATTCATAAGAATTTGAAAAACCTGTCGCAGGTCACCCGAAAATAAGTTTTTTTGAATAAATAAGCATTTTTCATTTGAGTTTCAAATTTTTTTTCTAAACCATAGACATAATTAAGTGAAACATTATCCTATTGTGTGAAAAAAAAAAAAAAAAAAAAAAAAAAAAAAAAAAACAGTACAAAGTATGGTTTAAAAATATGATCATCATCTTTCCACATGATAATACAGAGTTTCAAATTTAGCGTTAATTGATGCTCTATATATTCTCCAGCATCTTCGTTTTTATGTTTTGGGGATCTAAATCGGTCAACTTTTTTCGACGCTCTTCAAGAATATTACCAGACATCAGTTGGCGTTTGTGCGTGTCAAATCCCTTTATCAATCTTAAACTTCAAACTACATGTTTTTCGTTTGAAAAACTTCATATAATTAACTTATTTACAAAAGGAACAATCTAAATTTTGAATTCTTTTATAAATATTTTGCTCCCTTTAACGATGCGTGAAACATAAAGTTAGCAGATTGTTAAGCCTACTCAGTATAGTCACAATTTGTCCAAATACAGAATACAAGTCAAGTGGGTGTAGTACTGATTATATACCAAATACCCAGATCACCGTTAGTTGTTCCTTTATTGCGTTTTTTTTTTATATACAAATTTTATTTCGTGAAATAAATACTATTCATAGGGAAATGCAGGGAGGCGGAGACCGTGACAAAAATTACAATTACTATGCATAGGCGTTTAGTAAATTTCTGACCTTCATGAAATCCCAAATTCTCGTCACATCGAGTTTTTATTTCATAACTGATTATTTTCAGTGACAACTGTTATCAGAGATTAATTGAGCTCTAGCTGTTATCTCTCTAACAAAGTAAACTTTCCTTCATTAAGACTGCCATCGAATTAATGGAAACAATTATTTCAGTTTAATGACTATGACATAGAAATATAAAAAAATTCCATTTTTATTCTACATTTAATATTATGTACAGGAAAAGGATTTCATTACATTAATTAATACTAATATAATCGGAATGCTATGTAATGATATATTGTCACTTAAATCGCATACATTAGAATTAACTCCTTTTTATATCATAGCTTATTTCTCAGATTTCTTCCTTCAGTATTTATTTAGTTTATTCTCAATAACCTTTATTCCCGTTTCGGAAAAAAACCCATAAAACTAGAGGTAGTTTCGCATATAGGATTATAAGCAAATAAATTGCTCTACTACCTTATGTATAATTAATTTTCATGTTTAGAATTGTGCATGATATTTAATGGCATTCATAGAAGTACAGGAGAGCATAAATTGTTGAGCGTATTTCAAAGCTCTATAGAACAAAAACAAATTATTGTACTAATCTGTTTAATATATCATTTAAAAGCACGTTTTAAATAGTCTTATTTTACATATTCAAGAAGATGTACATGAGCGCCATGATTCATTTTCACACCAAACGTCGCGGAGCATCTCAACCATTATTCCTCCAATAACCTCAGTGATTTGTCGTTTTAGTTCATTAGTATTATGAACATTTGTTGCGTACACCCGGTCTTTGACAAACACCAAAAGAAAGAAATCTAGGGATGTTATGTCTGGTGACCGTGGAGGTCAGGAAATTGGTCCACATCGATCAGTCAATCATTTGGCAAATGTTTTTTGCTGGTTTGTCTTTAATAAGGTTACTCTAATGTATGATGCACCATGTTGCTGGAAATAAACTTGTGGCCGAAAAACAATCTGTTTAAATCGCTTTCACATTCGAACAACAGTAGTGCTTGTAACACTCATTTGTTTTTGTTTTATAGAACTTTGAAAGGCGCTCAATAATTTATACTCATCCTATACTTTAACTTTATCTCAGCGTTTGTTTCAAATAACCAAAATATCTTAGCAATATTAATATGATTCTATAAATAAACCAGAATAGCTTGTGTGTGTTTAAAACCTATAGATATTTAAAGATATTTTGAGGCTTAAAAGTGCTTCTCAGGTGGACTTCAAAAGCATTTATTTAAAAGCACAAGCGGAAACATTTAAGCTCTTACATAGCCACATTTATAACACTAGACAGAGCGATTCAAAATATACATAAAGCCGATTATCTCTTAAACTGCAAATGATAGAAGTACAATTCCAGTTACCAAAAGTATGAAAATCCAAATGCAGATTTCAGATTTAGCATTTGTTTCACAAGGGGCTAAGTGCATATTGAAATACAATTTTTTATATATATAACAGTTTTTTCCTATCATTTATAGTATTAAGAAAAATGTAAATCTACATCAAAAAACGATACAAACAATTCTCCTTTTTTTCGACTTTTTGGTGTTTCCTACACTAAGAACATTTCTTTTGAATTCGATGGCATAAAGTATTAAAAATTTATTAAATTCAAGGTATTATAATTTGCTAAGTTTTAGTCGTAAAATACTCTTTTATATTCTTCTTAGGGGCAGGTTAGTATTTTTCTAAATACAAATTACAGTAGAAAGGAACATTTATAAATAATAATTTTTGCATTTTGTTATGTATACAGCTCCCTGTAAAACTGATTCCTTATTTAAAAGCTAAACTTGATTTGCATAATTATGTAATTGGAAGGATGTTTCATCAGTATTTTAAGGTATAATCGTCACTGTATATTTATCGAATCTTCTGTTATATGCGATCTAACATGCTGTGTACTTTTTAATATTAAAAATCATTAAATAAAAAGTTTTTAAAATCATATTGATGAAATCTGTCTTAATTTTTTTTATTAATTAAGAGGGAAATAATCATTAAAAATCTGATCATCATCATAACGGCCTGTAAACGTGTTTTAAATATTAATCTTGAAATTAAACTGCTCTTCAAAATGCAAAATGTCATTTAAATAAATTAAAAGAAATGGAAAAATTGTAATTCGCGTGTGTAAACAAAAAGCAGAGAAAAAAAATAAACAGTAATGAAAAAATTTCCTAATACACGGAAATAGAAAATAGAACTTACAGAAATCGGTCAAATTTGAAAACAAAATTGATGACAGTAAAAGAAGGATAATATAAATACAATATAGAGAAATCGGCTTAAAAAGGTAAAAGGGAAGCAAAAAAAATCCGCTTAAAAACACAATAAAGAAAATTGTTTAAAATAAACTACATTATAACAATCTTTTTAACTCAAAATGAATTTCTCTAAAGTAGGTAATACAGAAAGTTGATTATAGAATGTGCAGATTAGTTTTATTTTTTAAATATAGCAAAAATTTTGTTTCACATAAAAATTGTGATACCGTTAAATATCATTGATTATGTATATTTATGTATTTACCTTGATAGAAAAAAAAAGTCTACAAGCTTTTTTTTTTTTTTTTACATTCCAAGAAAAATCTTATTTAATATTTTCCCCCTTTGCATTAACCCTTTAAGCTCTGGAGTGTGAATTTAATCCCAGTTAATTTTAATACCCAAATGTCATATTGGCATCGGCAGATTCGTCTAAATTTATACTAAAATAGATTTTTTTCTCGCATATATAATAAACAGGAATTTTTGTTTGCAAAATAATTGTACCGGTGTGACATTTGGGTATTTTGAAGTTCATCCGCCAGAGCTTAAAACGTTAATGCTTGAAAATTAATTTCATTGTGAAATAAATTAAAGGGATATTGAAATTTATTTCTTTTTTACCTGTGATTTTATTTATTCTACGGTTATTGTAAATGAGTGCAGAAATTACAGAATATATTAAAAAGAGAACATTGATTTTTTTTCCTATTATGCCTATGACTATTATGAGGTGATTGATAGATGTAGACAAAAATACTTTTTTGTCTTTTCTTCTGCAAACACTCACATTATAAAAATATATATATCGATATTGGGCAACCTTGCTCCAAAAGTACCGCAACTCAGATATTGGTTTTTGAATTATGGCTGTCACTCTATTTGGTTTTTAAGCTTCTAACGATGGCATAGGTGCGAGGTAGTGCACTGAAAATCCAGCCACGAGGTAGCAGTTGTATTTGTAAGATGGCCATTAACCCTTCCACAGTCCTTAAACAGTTTTTCGCATTACCTGAAAAACAGAGCTTTTTGAGCTATGGCACTCTTGAAGCAAGAATGCGATATGAGCCATTAGCTATCATAATGTTGATAGAAACAGAATGAAAGTTTAATCTAAAGTATTTCCAGGTATGTACTCAAGAATTATATGAAAAGCAGCAGTTAAACAATTCAACAGTTGCAGTCTAACAGTTGCGGTTAGAGTCACTACTTTTCGAATGGCAAATCCTAATTTTTTATTGAAATAGAATTTTCATAGTGAAAAACCATAAAAAGCATTGAAATGTTACCTGTAGCAGTAAAATCGCTGTCGTTCGAAACGAAGCAAAAAAAAAAGAGTACAACTGTGGCACTCATCAGAGCACGACTTTCTTTTCTAAATGCGTCAAGTGTGACATTGTGTCTTCAGCTCCGATTCCAGCCCATTGAATCTCTCTCGAAACGAGAAGTAGATACCAAGATACGCAAATTCCCTGGTTCGATATAAGACACAGCCATGACACTGTCGCAATAACAAGGGGATGTCCCGAGATTAACGATAAAATATGCGGCGACCTTTTATGAATTGATAGAGTAATAAACAGTCAATAAATGATTATAATACAGTGATAAAGAATAATATTCAGAGGAGTATTACAAAACAACTTCCAAAATACGCAATTATAACGCTTTAGTACATAATGGAATAACATACACATTACTGAGCAGTCGAATGGTACATTTGGCAGAACGCAAAACTCCTACTTTTTCTCTGACAAAGCTCTGTAGATTCAGTACTCGAAAAAGATTTTCTTATTTTCAAGTAGACAAAATAGTACTTAATTATTTTCGAACCGCGATTAATTTATAGGTAATCATTAAATGTAATACAAATTGCAACATTTAAACATGGAAAAAATAAAATAAAAGGAATATAATCTAAATTTCTAGAAACAAAATAGAATCATCAGGCCCAAAAATACTTTGGTACTACAAATAAAGTGTGTGGTTTCATCTTTTTATTAGCCATGAAAAAGCAAAATAATACGAATTTGGGGCTACCAACACACATAAACCCAGAAAAAATTGGAGAAAATATTCAGATAAAATTTTAATTTAAGATTAAATTGGATAGAAAAAGAAAAATCATATCAAACATTAAAGATCCATTTTAAAAGATGCACGAAAAAAGCATATTGGCATGATTATATGGAACTGTTGCAAAAAAAAAGGGATATTTTAAAAATAATGGACCGAGGAGTATATCCGTATACATAAGATATGAATTTCAATGTCAGCACACACTACAGCGCAGCCAAAATCTACGTTATTGTCGAATAAAATACTGTACTGTCGCCATCTTTTAAGAAATTAGCAAAATAAATATCATAGGACAAAATGAAATATATCAAATTAATTATATATTTATTTTTGTAAAATGAATTATATATTTATTGGATGATGTCATAATGCATATACTCTCTGTAGATATATAAATTAAATTTAAAATATTTTATTAAATGAATAATATTATCAGCAATAATATGTAATTGATTTATTAAGTATTAATAATACGTAAAATGAGATGGGTGAATCATTGATTAATGAAATTCACATAATTAAATTACCAAACTGTTAAATATCAATAATTAAAACATTCTTACATCATATCCAAATTACTTAACTAAATGCACAATATAATGATAATATTAAGAGTGTCTAAATGAAAAAGTGCGAAAGGTTTTAAAAAACGAAACCGGTTGAAATTTAAATATGCCGCTTTGGGATTACTAGTCACACATCGATGGACGCGATTAGTATATCCAGCATGGTTGTGCGCATGCGTGGGCAACCGCTTATGATGATAGGGAGAAGCAGGCAGTTAAATGCTCCGTCCAACGGACGTGGCAATGCGTATGAGGACATCATGACTTTCCCATTGCAAAATATGATGATTGGGGGGCAGCGAGGTGTTATCAGATTTTACGCTGCACCAGGCTTTAATGAGACAGTTCTATTTAAACACTATGTAGCTGTACAAGGTGTCTACTGTCAAAGGTAGTCAATGACTAATTTTTAAACCATTACTCATAGACATACAGTTCCAATTACAAAAATGTTTTGAATGAAGTAAAAAAAAATATTTTAAAAGCGATTTGGGTTAATAAAAACATTTCTTAAAAAATTAAAAAATTTAAATTTGCATACGGTTTTTTGGTCTTATAAGTTATATTTAGTAAAGTTTTCCTGTTACACTTACAAGTAAATGAAAAAAAAAAAAATCCCGTTATTTTACAATTAAAACTGATCAAGTAATAGCTGTTTAAATTTGGAGCATATTTTTTGTTACTAATTAGGGATTATTCACAAACTAAGCAGAAATAAAATTTCTTCATAAATATTAAAAAAATGGTTAAGAGTAAAATTAATATTGCAATGCACTTTTGAAATTTCCATCGTTTTGACATATGAATGCAAAAGAAACAATTTTTTATAAACATATAAAGGAAATAAACAGATTTTTTTAAATAAAATGATGAAAATTAAGTGCCTACAAAATGATACATATTTTTAAATGTTATTAGATAACACTATCCTGCAAAAGTTGAGTTAAATCATGTTTTTTAGCTTCTGATTATTGAATTATATGCATTCTGTACCGCTTAATCTGAAATTGACCTACACATTTTACTACTACTTAAAGATTCTTTGCAAATCATAAATTTTAAAGTTAAAAAAGAAAAAAATAGCCAAAATTTAAAAAATCTAGATGTTTTTAACTTTTGATAATTGTTTTTTGTGCATTTTTTACCTCTGAAATCGAAAATGAATTTCATTTTTAATCATCGCGTAAATTTTCGCTTTATTTTAATTTTAACATTTATGATTTACAAAATAAAATTTCGACTTTATGACCTAAAAATAAAAGTCATCATCAGATTCAGAGCTAAAAAGTACGCAAAAATCGAATATCAAAAGTTAAAAAACAAAGGCACTTTCTCTATTTTATAGTATCCGATTTTTGTTATTTTTTTAACGGTGACAATTTATGATTTACGAAAAATCCTGGCATGATGGTTAAGAATTAGTGTAATTTTCGGTTTCAGCGATAAAAAAAATACATGAAAGCCAAAAAACATAAACACTGTCGTCTTATGTTATCTAATCTAAAACGTTTTCTTAAACTTCATGGCAATAATTTATCTAAATATTTTGAGCTGCCCTGTAAAATAAGTATAAAAGGTAACCACATACTATTAGATTGTCATAGGATTTATGTCAGTATGTCAAATTTAATCTCGTTCGGATATTTGAAAGGGAATTAAAGTTCGAGTGCATATTCTGAACTGAAAAATTATACATAAGATCGTTGAAGTTAAACTTATAAAAATAAAATAATGTTTGTTAAAAGTAATCATGAAAGGAAACAGTCTCAAACCCTTACAGAATAAAACATACGTTAAAATGCAATTATTTTAGATAATCTGAAACTTAATAAAAGTTATCTCTTTAGTTATAACAGATGTCACAAATTTTCCAAATGGGTGAAAAAAGCCCGAACCAAGAATTGAACCAGGGATGTATTGGCTGAAGCCGCCAATGGTCTTCCAGCTGAGCTATCCCGGACGAATTTTGGAGAATTAATTCACCCAACCAACCTTAACGATCACACAATCTAATCTGATACTTTGAATCAGCTCAACAGAATAAATCGAAGATTAATACACAGTGCCCAGGAAATAAGACCCCGATTTCAAAACTAAATTTCTCAAAAAACAAAGATCGATAGAAATATGCGGTAAACGATTTGTTTGTTAGGTAAGTGGTAAAAATGCTATACAGAAGTTTTGATCGGTGAATATTTTGAAAAGATTGTAATCTGATTGCAAAGAATACCTAACTTGACATTTTTCTTCTTTTAAATTGCTTGCAGAGGAACGAGTTTTTCGACGTACACTGCTATATTTTAATGATTTTTCGAACTAATTTTTTGGAATTTCAAAATTTCAAAAATTTAATTCCAAAAATCGTAAAAACGTGGCATTACACGCTGAAAAACTCGTTTTCTGCAAACAATCTGAAACAAGAAATATGTCAAGTCAATTATATTTTGCAATCAGAATACAATCTTTTCAAAACATTAACTGATTGAAACTTCTGTATAACATTTTTACAGCTTACCTAATAAACAAACTGTCAGCATAATCCTATCGATCTTTATTTTTGAGAAATTTAATTTTGAAATGAGGGTCTTATTCGCTGAACACCCTGTACATGGAACTGCAGAAAACGCTGCATAAGAAATTATATTAGATTGATTTATAGCACGATTATTCAATCGATAAATGAATTATAACAGATTTTCAAAGTGAGTGAAAATCATTTTTTTGTTTCGGACAGAATAAAAACAACTTTTTTAACGACCGGACGGATCGATTCAAAATAACAACCGGGACTTGTCGATGATGAGAATTAACTGAAGCAGCTAGATAGCTAAAAAGTTAAACGGACCGGTTAAAAAACTATATGGCCAAACTAAACAGACAAAATTTGAAAATTTTCAATTGATCCTTATAAGACAAGAACAACTATAAGTGTGCTGCATGAACCGATTTTAGTTTTGACAACAACAATAAAGAAATTTGATATTTCCAGCTTACGAACCAATTGTTGAATGAGTTTTTGATTTTCGGATAAATCTATATTACACATTGCTTTGGCAAATTCCACATTTGTCCACTTTAGCGATCTGCATCGGGCCATGATCTGGTCATCTTTATTTCAATTTACCCAAGCTGGTCTTAAAAATGTTTTGAGATACTTGTGGCCAGGACGAGTCAGACTGGAAATTTATTTTACATTTTATTTATTCAATATAATTTATTTTGTAAAAATAATACTGATATTGTACATTTGTTAGCTAAGGTTTTGATAATTTGCTTTTCTTTAATACAGGAAAAAAATTAATCTAGTTTTAAAATAATGCAACTTCAAAATTGAGATGTCTTAATCTTCTTTTATCTAAGTTTTTAATTTTTTAATGTGTCTGTATTTATATATTTAATAGTCTAATTATCATAGATGTTGCTATTTTGCTTTCCATGGCTTGCGGACATAACCTTAAGGGAAATGCAAAATATTTGCACATATATGCATATCCATATATTCATTAAAAGAATCTTAACAGGGCTGCCTCAGACGACTATTTTTATATTCTATTCGTATCACCATTTTTAAAAAATACATTTTTAATTATATTTCTCTTGCAAATTTTGTCAAAGCTTATTTAAAATAATTTTGTTTTGAAAAAGCCGGTAAATAGAATTTTTAAAAGGTCGAAAAGGTAGAATTTAAAAAAATAGTCATCTGTGGCAGGCCTGTCTTAATTGTACGCTAAAAAATGTTAGCATTCTTTGTAAATATTGAATCAGGCCTGGCGTGGTTTCAGTAAATTTTTCACGGTCCGGTCTGTTTACTGTGAAAATATAAACTTGTCGGCCGGGTCGAAATAGCCTTCATTCGGTTTGGACAGTGTTCGGACTTGAGAATTTTTGCTCGTGCAGACCTTTAACCCCTTAACTGGTTAATTCTTTTCCGTTCAGTAAATTGAAAATAGCGGATTCACTTCACAATTATTTAAATAAAATATATGTAAAATTTAGTCTAAACATTTCCGCCTTTCAATAGTATGAAAATTTTCTTAAGAATAATAGTGGTGTCAAAAAGCTTTAAATGATTCAATAAGCAAATTAGTCTTCCCGAACGGCGTTCGGCCAAACCATTTAAGGGGTTAATATAATCATATAACTTTAATATCAGACATTGGGTATATATATCTATCTATCTCTCTCTATATATATATATGTGTGTGTGTGTGTATAATATATATTAAGTCACCTGTTTTTACGATAATTTAGGTTTTTTGTCATCTTTATTATTTTAAAAACGCTTGTAAAGTTAAAGGAAAATCTATGCGAGAATAAACAAAATTATAAAACAACGTAATATGAAAAAAGCTGTTCCAAGGCTTCTGCTTCAAAAGCCTTGAAACAACTGCATGCTTCCATACTACTTTCTATTCCTCCATAATTTAACTTGTTTTCATTCACATATGTGTAGTTGATTACAGATTAAATAATAATTGTAATTCTTGTGGCTTCTCAACTTCTTTTAATTAGGATAACTGAAATGGCTTTATTTAAGAAGTAAACTATTAAGACTGACAAGACATCGGTGCTAACTTTCAGGATTTCGCGAGTTTTGAACCATCAAAATGTTTAGCTTGAAAAACGTGCCTGCGTCATTTCCAGTATTCTCATTTTCTAAAATATTACCCTTATAAAGAATTCTAAAAAGTTACATGAAATTTTTTAGTGAAACTAGGCAGCCATACAAAATTTAATATCTCAAATAACTTGTATCTAAAATTAAGAGGATATTTCCGGTGCCTGCATAACATGTTATTTTTTATCTTAAAAAATTGCAACTCTTTTATAAAGATGACAATTACATTCTAAGAAAAATATATCTAACTTCGTAAATTAATTCAATTTGATGTATGTATCTAAAATATAATATTGTTTCCTAATTACCACGTAGAATTTTGCCACATTCTTCTCCTTAATGCACATTTATTCTTTCGGTTACGATATTTTGGTCAAATTCTTGTTTGTTTATGGTAAAACGGAAGTTTTGAAACATAAAAAGGCTTAATATATACATTAAAGGTCGTACGTTTAGCATCAAAACTTTTTATAGTATTAGTAATATAGTTGTTATAGTATAATGCAGTATACTAATTTCTTACAAAAGGAAATTTCCATTTGTTCCGTACATATAACCAATGGTCGTATGTGTCCTAAAATTTCAAGTCAGGAAACTCTTCGGTGCCAGTATTTTTTTACAGAATATCTCTTCTTCTATGAGTCGAAATGTTGAGCGTTTAATCGACATTTATTTTTCTACAAAAAAAAATGTACTGATATTTGTCTTAAAATATTCCCTGTAGCATACGACCCCTGGTCTACTGATGATAAACTGGAAGTTAATAATTGATGTAGTTGATGGAATGTTTTAGTATCAACTAAACATTTAATGACTTTAAAACCTTTTATGAAGTCCGCCGTGTCACTTAATACAACATATTTAACTCAAAACCTTGAGAATTTTAAATAAATATTTTATGCAGTTTTTTAACACATATATTCTGTTATTTACTTGAAAGACTTTCTTATAAAAATGACACCAATTCAGACCAGAAGTCAGTGTGCTGCGTAAAAATATGACAAGTTTAGAATCACGACAAAAAAAAGTTGCAAGATCGATATTGCTTGGATCGAGCGTAGTTTTTGTGTTGAATTTTCAGTAGGTTTTTTGTACGGGAATCAGAGTAACTTTCCTTTTAAAAATCCTTTCCTAGGATCTCAGGCTACATTGATACCTGGGTCATTCCATACAAAATGAGCAAATCAGGTGTGGCTGGTATTTCTCAGATTTTATTGAAAATCATCATTTAAGTAGATCGTATTCATTTAAGAAACAATGCAAAGTAGTAGATTTCAGACTTGTTTATTTCAGTATAAAAATTTACATTAAATGTTGATACAAAATCCAAGTTTTGTGTACATGCTTGAAATTTTAAGTTTGATTATTAGGCTTAGGAACGGAAATACTGTATTAAAAATTATTTACACTTAAGAATGAAAAATAAGTAACGGACTAGCGTAACTTAGTAATTATGTTTTTATTCTGAAATTTAAAAATAAAAAATGATTGAGAAATTTGTGGAAAAAATTAAATATTTTAATTACTTGTCTTAAAACGGACACCTTTTACAGCTTCAATTTCTTTGACGTTATAGCTAATGTATTTAATAGGTATGTATTTAATACATCTAAGTTTTCATTCTTGCCTTTTTATTTGCCCCAAAAGTAAATGGCAGTGCACATCATTTTTCAGAACAAATTCTGCAATATTTTTAAAAACGCGCGTGATTTTAAAGACAAATAATCCACTGAATGTCAAGAATATTACTATTTTGAACCCATTTTTGTTATGGTAGTAATCAAAAGTTAATCTTCAATTTTTTATAATATATCATAGACTTATTGATCCTTATGACTGTGCAATATTGTTAATGTCGTACCTTTCCTTTATTTATTTTTTACGGATACATAAGAGGAAAAATTATGATTTTGTATCATTTTTTAAGGTTTCTATATATTTTTTTCAAGATGAAAGAAATAAATGAATCTTTTAAACTTGGAGAATTCGATTTTCATATGTAATACTACATCAGGCATGAATTTCACAGATGATTTTTAATTCCTTTAATTTTTATAGCGGTTCTAAATTTTTAAAAATTTTTCAATATTTACAGCCAATTTAAGATTTATCATGATATAACCAGATTATTATTACTGAATATAAAGATAGATTTTCAGAGATTACAGTAAAATGAAAAAAATCATTTTTGTTAAGCAGTTTTCAAGATACAGAACTTCAAATTTTCGACGATTGCACGCATGCCATTCTTTATCACAAGTTTTTTAAATGTCCAAAACAGCTAAAATAATTTATTTTTCGTCAGGATATTTTGCAGATCTACATTTGAATATAAATTGAACATGTGTATTAAATTTTATTAAAAATCGGCTCCTATGCAGTCACGGCTTTTTTTTTTTTTTTTTTTACATTTTTGCTCATTTTACATGGGATGACCCACCTTCCAATGACCAATGCAGAGTTCTTGAATTTTTACGCAAGTCGCGATTCTTGCGTTTTCTTCTTTTCGGATTCGATGAGTCGATTCAGGAATGCATAGATGGATTAGCAAGAGTGAACTTGGTTTAACAAAGTTCTTACAAAGGCAAAGGTTTACATATCAAGCAAATATTCGGAAATGGGGAAAGCCCGACAGGGCAATACGATGAATACAAATAGAAATATATATATTAAAAACAAAATATAAAACAACAATTAAAATAAGTTTATACATTATAATAAGAAAAAAGAAGGCGAATTAGTACCTGTGCCAAATGCAAGGGCTGGATGACATTATCAGAATTAGCAATAAATAAATAATAAAGTTGCCAGGAAAATAAAAGGCAATTTTGAATTTAGAAATCCTGCAGCAATGCGCATTAAGGTGGCTCACGCCTCCTTCTTTTGAAAGGGGGTGCGAAGTCGTCATCTCGACTTAGGATGACAAGCGGTCTTTTACGACAGCTAGAGCTGTTTATATTGTACTGTCTAATGGACCGCAACGAAACCTTTGAAAGCGGCAAAGCTTAATAATAGCCTCCTTACGAAAATGTCCCGAAATCAGCACCAGAAAATACCATACAGTGTAGCAATTCTATTACTTTAAATATGTAGAAAATGTAATTACTGTTATGACATTGTATGAAAAAAAAAAAAAAAAAAAAAACATTAAACACTTTATGCAATGCAAATATTTTACTTTGCTTTAAAAAGTTCAAGTACTGGATTTGTACTTTTAAAAAAATTTATAATTCACCTTTACTATATTATTTTGCTTGCAAATGGTCAGAAAATAAACATTATCCCTTTTGAAATATGACAACTTTAAAAATTCAATGTGATTTTTGAAACACTGCGCTAAAATTCATTGGTACAGCTGTAAAAACGCTCAAATGAAGAATGACCGAGAATGTCTAATTCATAAACAAGAATAATTCTACAAAAAAGTTTAAAAAGTAAATAAAAATGGAAAAAATGGAAAATTTCATTACATTTGTTATTTATTTATTTATTTTTATATAGAAGGAGAAACTAAAATAAAACTCATTGTCTGATTTAATTTTTTTAAAAGAATTCGAGCTTTACTCACTCGAATTTTCTCGGAGTAATATTAATTTGAACTAACAAAAGTTGCTTTGGGGTAATAAGGGAAGAGGTTGATAAGTGTGCTAAATCCTATTAAATACAGAGATATAATGCCCATAAAACGAATAATTACTCTGAAACACATTCTACAGAAGCTGCCTTGATATAGAAGAAATGAGTATGAAAATTCATTCATGATTCAGGGAACCTGTCCATTATGTTACCACAGAAAACGATGTGCTTTCTTTTTTTAACAAAACGTTTCTGAGGGGAAAAAAAAGAAATAAAGATTGTTATTTGGAAATTTCTGAAAGGGTGATTATGTTAATTTTTTTTTTTTTTTAAAGATTGCATTCGAATATTTATGATTGGTTCTCTTTCAAAAGCTTTCTGGTGTCAACTTCAACAAATGCGGTAGGATTTTTGAAACTCTGCACTAAAACTTATTGGTACAGCTGTAAAAATGCTTAAATAATATACGAGAATATTTAATTCATAAACAAAAATAATTCTACAAAAAAGTTTAAAAACTCAATAAAAATGGAAAAATGGCAAATTTCATTATATTTTGTATTGTTTTATTTTTTCTTTAAATAAAGCAGAAACTGAAATAAGACATGTTATAAACATTTTCTGGTTTAATTTTTATTTTCTTAAGAATTTAATCGCTATCTTGCTTCTGGATGATAAGGGAAGACGTTAGTAAGTGTACTAACACCTATTAAATACAGAGTTTTAATGCCCATAAATGAATAATTACTCTGAAACTTATTGCACAAAAGCTGCTTTGATATAGCAGAACCGAATATGAAAATTTAGTATATCCTTATAGCTACCCATGATTCAGTGAATCTTTCCACTATATCTTCAGAAAAACTAACCGTAAACTTCAGAAAACAATACTTTTTTTTTATTTTTTACAAAACGTTTCTGAGAAAAAAAGACAATTCGCAAGTTTTGGAAAGCGCGGTTATCTTAATTTTTGAAACCATTGCTTTCCGATATTTCTGATTCTCCTTCGAAAGCTGTCTTAAGACGAGGTAAAGTTTCTTAAAATCGTGGGTAATTATGACTTTTTGTAAATGCTTCGCTCTTGTTAGAATAACATTTAACAGATGTTAAATTAATCGTGTGTGAAGATTGTGGAAAACGATGTTAAATAACACTAGAAAATAATGCTATTCTATCATTAAAAAAACGATGATGTTTTCATTATTTATTAAATTTAACCCCTGGAGGGGCTATGGGATATATTATATCACACATACCAATAATGAAGATCGCACCAAAAAAAATTATTAAGTTTTACTTTTCTAACTTTGGAGGGAAATAGTCGTAAAATTGCTGTTCCTTATTTTGAAGCAAAACTTTTCCAAATTTCCGGAGGGAATTATACATTACAGAAACGCAATTGCTTGCCTTTCAAAGAGTTAAATGAAAATATTTATAAAAGTATTTTGCAACATATGTTCTTGAGAAGAACAATTTAACTAAAATATTATGTTAATAGCTAACTTATAAATCTAATCATTCCTGCTGCATATATAAATATCGGTACATACCGGGTGTCCCAAAAGTCACTGATGGATTTAAAAAATTCAATGATTTGCAAATGGTAACAGATATTTTTTAAAAAATCTTGCAGGAGGTTTATGCATGATGCCACTAGTTTTATGCTGCGATTCATGGTTTTAGGTACAAATAGCATCGATAGAAGAGCTGCAAAAAACAAACACTAAATCCAGGTAAGATTTTTTTTAGCCCCTCTCTTCTTCCACATGCGAATAAAGAAGATTAAAATGTATTGAATAGATGCCGAAGTGCAAAAAATCAAGTCTGGAATGAGCTCCAATCGCTGTCAGCGTCATGTATTATTTGAAATTCGAACTAAAATCAAGAATCACACTAAAAAAGCTCCTTACATCATACATAACCCTCCTGCTAGAATTTTTTAAATATCTGTCACCGTTTGAAAGTTATTGAATTTTAAAAGCCATCAGTCATTTTTGGGACACCCAGTACATTCTTTCTTCTTATCCAGTTTATAATATTTTTGCTAATAAATCCATGTAAAAAATAACTGTTATTAAATTCAGTATAAAAAAGTAATTTAAATGAAGACATTTCATAAGGTATGAAGGCTTTATTTCATGAAGGTATTTTCATAATCTTCTATTCTGATTAATAAAGTTTTAATCAAAATTACATTTTAACACGATGAAACGCTCTCTATGGTTATTAATATATGCATGCAGATAGTGCAACAAAACATCTTAGCTCCAAGCATTTTAAAAGCTTGGATCTCTAGTTTTGTTTGCGATTATACCATTTAAGTGGTTTATGTTTATGTTCTTGAGAAAACGGAAAGGCCATTAAAAGTGAGTACATCAATGAATTTCAAAAAATGATATCACTATTTTTTCTAAATTATCAAAATGAGGCGATTATTATCTCTAAATTATTAAAATGACATGACTATAACTCTAAATTATTAAAATGACGTTATCAGCATTATTGTCGCCAAATCAAAGGAAAATTAGAAATAGTAATTCCGATATATATTTCACCTTTCGAGATCATTAATTTGAAGAATTACTTACACTTTTAATGTAGTAATAGACTATCTTACTGTAAAAAATGTATACTTTAATATATTTGTGGTTTGTTTATGATTATAGATTTAAGTGGTTTATGTTTATGCTCTTGAGAAAACGAAAAAGGCCGTTAACAATGAGTACATCAATGAATATCAAAAAATGACATGACTATTTTCTCTAAGCTATTAAAATGAGGTGACTATTTTCTCTAAGTTATTAAAATGAGGTGATTATTATCTCTAAATTATTAAAACGACATAACATTAACTCTAAATTATTAAAATGGCATTATCTGCGTTGTTATCGGCAAATCAAGGAAAAAATTAGCGATATATATTTCACCTTTCGAGATCATTAATTTGAAGAATTACTTACATTTTAAACGTAGTAACAGAATATCTTATTGTAAAAAATGTATAATTTAATATATTTGTGAACTAGGGAACAATAGTCCTTAGTTAGACAAGAAATGTAATTCGGTAAAACTAAAATTTCAATACCTGATAATGTATTATCTATATAATATAAGATAAATACACAAATTAGAATCCCAATACGCGTTTTACTTCATGTGGGGTGTTTTGAATAACGTTTCCGCTTTCTTCTTTAACAGTAAAAATATCACACCCACTAATAAATAAATTACGCTGCCAATCAGCATTATTACTTACAGTTTCAAATTTATAGAAATTTTTTCATAACGTTTTAGTAAATGTCTTCATTATTTCTTAACATTAGACAAATGAATTCATTCAAAGAATTATTTATTTTTTCTATTTCTTGATTTTAATCATAAACAGACACTGGGAAAACTAAAAAATTATAATCAAGTAATGTTGGGGAAAAAATGAAAAAATAACATTTAGAAATACAGTATTCCACCAAATGTTTCATTTGTGAAAGCGGAAAATGTAGTTGCAAACTACAAGCGAAAATAAAGCTAAATAAAAGACCTACTTAAAATTATTTCTCACAGTTTATAAACTAGTATCAATGCATCGACTGCGTTAATTTCTAGATCTATATTATCGAAGTAATATCTTGTTCACATATAGGAATTATTTCAAAAACTTACTAATAATATGCGATAACCTTGGCTGATACTAGATTATTAAAGAACCTCTTTCTAGATACAAAATAGATTAGAAATAAATTTATGATGATATTTTAATTAAAATTTTCAAATGAATACGTACCTTACTCCGACTGTAAAGGATGTGATATCCTTTATAAGGAATAATATCCTTCATAGGGGAACATGCGTAAACATAAACACGATATAATCACAATATGCTTTTGAAACGTGTTGGCAAACGGCAAAAACACAACGCGTAGACGGGAGACCTACATTTCTAGATGGCTAGGATAACTTACGACAGGTTATTTTCTTGATTTGGGGTTACCGAAAAGAATTTTTAAAGACTTGGCGTTCTTCTCCTCTTTATAACAAGTTGAAGAAAGCGCCAAATACGAAGAAAAGATCTGCATTCAGGTGTGACAACTCAGCCGCACAGAAATAAAAATCCGAAAAAAAAATATTTGGAACACAAAAGCGGGAAAAAATAAGCTTTCAAAGTGAATATTGTTTCTCTCTTCCATCAACAAAAAAAAAATTTATTTGTGAATAATCACAATTTTTCAAATTATCTGACACAATTCACACTCCGCCAGGATCATAATAAGGCTCAGTCAGATTTTCAAATTTCCCTCTCTAAATATTAATCTACATGGACATGGGATGCTTTCGTATTTTTCTAATTTCTTGTTAGAGCATTAAAAAATATATTTCCTTTTTTCTGTATATCATTCCTAGAAGATGTCTCTTTGTTTCTCATTTTATAAACAATGTTTCCTAAGATGAGCGCACCAGTAATTATGCACAAAGACACGAAGTAATAGAAAATAATGATTAAACATATTAATTTTGGTTGGTAGAAAATGCATATAGCTTTCATTGAAATGCATTGTTATAATTGTAACTGAAATAGTTATTAGATATAAAAATAGATTAATTATAAAAAATTTCACAAATCTTCAAATAGAAACTCCTATATTTAGGGGGATTATCACAGTATGATGACTTTAAAAAAATGACAAGTGCAATTTCATTCCTCTGGCTCATTATTTGAAGCATGGTCTTCATTTATGTTATTCTTTCTTTATGAAAATTAGTTTATTCTTCTTACAATTTAAAACGATTTATATAATTTTTAGAGATTGGTCAACATCAACTGTACAAGATATTGACCAATATAGAAAAATCTGAATTTTTGTATATTTTTCAAAATTACCATTCAGAACCAGAAGGAGGATAAAACTTTTTACTTTAATTGCATTGTTACGTTACTTTTGGATAGAAAGAAGGGATTTATGGAAAGGTTAAAAAGTGTACACTGTGAAAAAAAAATCTGCATTTTACAACAAAAGGTTCTGGCACTCCGGCTACCAAACACAGATCACATACAGTAAAATTTAGAACCTGCTGCTTTTAAGAGTGCTATAAGATTTCTAAAAATTGGGTAAAGACGCATTGCTATTTGCTCCGTACTACACGTGGCGGAAAGAATTCAATTTTTACTACGGTGCTTGAAAAATTACAACAGTAAGTGCAGGAAAAATCAAAACATTTATTTAAAATGTAGTTATTTATTAAATTCCCTTGGACAGTTACTCATAAAATCTGTTAGTTTATCCAGTAGTTTAGTTTTTTCAAATAAGATTTAAGTATTTATAATCCCAAATATACATTATTTGTGCGTGTAAGCATGAAGACAATTGTTAGTTTCTATATTCTAGGAATAACGTCTCTTTCAAATTAAATCCTGCCATGCAAACAAACTGGTTTGGATAAAATCAAATAAGAAGTTAATATAAATTTATAATAATTTTTTCTTCGTGAACATGCAAAATTTGAATGCAGATGTAGAAGAGTAAGCCAAAGAATTTCTAAAGTTTTCTGAAGAGAACTTGACATTTGCAATTATTGAGAAAAGAAAGGAAAAAAGAAAAATTCAGAAAAATGCTAGAAGGTGCAATATTTCTCATTCTACTTTAATAAATAAAATTAAAAAAACCAAATTCCTGAATTTGGTGGATCTTCAAAAATTCTTGCATTTGCAGCATAAACACATTCTATGCAACTAATGAAATTCAAATATAAAAATAAATTTGCAATACAAAAAATAATTATTTTTTAAACTGCCCTAGAAAAAAGTATGGTAATGGTTACCCAATCTCATTTCATGAAACTAAAGCTCAATACATCTCTCAACAATTTGTTAAAACTTCATTATCCTTAAATTATATAAATAGATGCAGAAAATATTAACCACGCATGAACTCAGTTTAATAAGACCTCAATTAGCAAATGTCATACTCACTTACCGTGTTTTTCATGAGTGGTCATTCTCATCACTTCATTTCGTGAATCACATGACCGATTTTCTATATGATATTATTTGACATAAAACCGCTACTGTGTACCACGCCAGAGGTCCAGAGTTTGACTCCGGTCTCGATTAGGTTCACTCAACCTTTCTTTCCTTTGGGGTCGTTAAAATCATTGCCGAGCTTATTTTTGGACTAAATACTAACTACCTGACCATGATATTTGTTCTTTAGCACCTCACATCAAATGGTCAAGAGAACAGTGTTAGATCCTGTAGATCACGATACTTAATGGATGGTAGCGCCGCAGTCTTAGTTTAAGATTTATCATTTAACTTAACAGCTATAATACTAAAAAAAATAATTGTTAGTCTATCATATTTATACAATTTCCTATTTTATCAGCATAGTGATATTTTTACATTTATTTTAAAATTAATTGAGATAAATTATATCTTATAAGTAATTAACATGCCAAATCTTATGTTTCTAGGCACTTCAGCAACACAAAAATCGTATTTTTAGAACGTGTTTTGCTCCTGTACCCCCTTCGAGTTAGTCCTATAAGCGCATAGCATGTATCCTATGCTTGATTCGGGTGAAAATCATTTTGGTACCATTATTTTTTAAATCTGTTCGATAGTTCCGCAGATTACCTCCAAATAAGCAAACTTTTTCTATTTATAATATAGTAGGGTCAATCCATTTCAAGTGGTCCAGAAAATATTTTTTTGGTCGCTCGACCATTTTTAAAAAATTTGAAATTTTTGTACAACAACCCTAACATGACGGAAGTTCAAAATGACCGTTATTTTAATTTTACTTTTTTTTGTTTGTGCATGGCGGCCATCTTTGTTTCATCGTGTTCAGCGATTTTCTGAGATACTAGGATACACAAAATTGTAAATATCTCGTCTTTTATTTTACCAATTGAAATGAGGTTTGCAACATTTTGTTTAGAATAAAATAGGCTAAATGTACGGTGGTAGAATAATTTTGAAAAACAAATTTTTACAGGTGAAATTTTAGCACAAAATTTAAGATTTTTTACAAAATCTATCCGTTTGCAAAAGGAAATTTTTCATGCAAGGAAAACTGTCAACCTTACATAGTTTTTTATACAAATAGTTCAAACGTGCGTGTACTCATACACCAAGTCCCAGATCTGGGAGTTGATTTCTCTTCGCAAAAAAATTCCGAAATTCGTCAAAAATTTCAAAAATCGCACTTTTTAGGCTTTGATATCTCTGGTGGGGCACGAGATAAAAATCTAAAATTCTGGCCTTTGATAATATTTTATAGTAGTGTTATGCACAAAAAATTTCAAGAAGGAGATTTGACTACAAGCTGAGATATGGCATGGTCAATATGTAAAAACAATACTTGTAAACTATTGTAGCCTACTATGTGTTTGTTCATACCTACAAAATGTTACACTAATGGTTGATGATACAAAGTTAAAAAAATCATCTTTAAATTCTGTTTAAATCGTGATTTAAATAATTCAGAATGTATGCTAAGCCAATGCATTATTTGTCCAGATGAACAAAACCTACTAGAAATGCTATTCGGCTCCGAATATGGCTCCGAAAATATTTTGGTTGATTGACCGTTTTTAAATAATCTGAAATTTTTTTGTACAACAACCCTAATATGAGGGAAGTTCAAAATGACTATTATTTTAATTTTAATATTTTTCATTTGAGCATGGTGGCCATCTATGTTTCATCGTGTGCAGCTATTTCCTCACATTGAAGTTTGATATCTCTTGTGTGGCGCGAGATAAAAATCTGGAATTTTGGCTTTTGATAGTATTTTATGGTAGTATTATGCACAAAAAATTTCAACAAGGAGATTTGACTATAAGCTGAGATACGGTAATTAAAAATGTTAAGAAATGCTATTACGAGTACATTAGGAGAAATGAGATTAGTCTCTTTTATTACAATATTTACACAGAAAATATCGTTTGTTAAAAACAGTTTAATAGTAAATGTTTAATTTACAAAGATACTATATATACTCAACAAAGAGCTTAACACTATTTACGAGAGATGTTATGAGTTCGACCAGGTACTGTTGTCAGTCCATCAGGCTGTTCTTTCTCAAAATTTTATTTGAAGCCACCCAAGTCTTGTCATCCCTTGCTAATTTGAATGAAATTCTCTAGGTTTAATAACTGAAACCATGTCAACTCGATCAGTTGCAACCCATTGTCTGTAATTTACTTTTTCTGAAATGTGTTCCGAGTAAAATTGTTGCAATAGCATTTCTAGTAGGTTTGTTCATCTGGACAAATAGTGTATTGGCTTAGCATACATCCTGAATTGTTTAAATCACACAGAAGCATTTGAAGAAGATATTTGTAATTAACATTTAACTTTGTACCATAAATCATTAATTTAAAATTTTGGAGGTATGAACAATTACATAGTAGATTACAATAGTTTGGCAGTATTGTTTTCACATATTGTCCATGTCATATCCCAACTTGTAGTCAAATCACATTCTTGAAATTTTTTGTACATAACACTACTACACAATACTATCAAAGGCCAGAATTTCAGATTTTTATCTCGTGCCCCACTAGAGATATCAAAGCCTAAAAAGTGCAATTTTTGAAATTTTTGACGAATTTCGGAATTTTTTCGCAAAGAGAAATCAACTCCCAGATATGGGACTTGGCGTATGAGTACACGCACTTTTGGCCTATTTGTAGAAAAAATTGTGTAAGGTTGACAGTTTTCCTTGCAAGATAAATTGTCTCTTGCAAACGGGTAGATTTTGGAAAAAATCTTAAATTTTGTGCTAAAATTTCACTTATAAAATTTTTTTTTTCAAAATTATTCTACCACCGTACATTTAGCCTATTTTATTCTAAACAAAGTGCTGCAAACCCCATTTCAATTGGGAAAATAAAAGACGAGATATTTACAATTTTGTGTATCCTAGTATCTGAGAAAATCACTGCTCACGATGAAAGAAAGATGGTCGCCATGAACAAACAAAAAATAGTAAAATTAAAATAACGATAATTTTGAACTTTCATCATGTTAGGGTTGTTGTACAAAAAATTTCAGATTTTTTGAAAATGGTCGAGCGACCAGTGCTGGACCGCTTGAAATGGATTGACCGGTATAGACAACAGCCCATTTCTGTTGTGAATAAATTTATTAATTAAAATTGATTCTCATAGTACCCAGTCGACTTTAAAACAAGAAATATAAAAATTAACACAGGACATCGAAAAACAAGATCCCCATAGCACTGAAAGACCAAACTGTTTATTAGATAAAAATCATTAAATTAAAATGAAATTTACCCTAAAAAATCGCTTATTAATGAAATGACGGAGCTAAATAAACATAATAATTTTACTTGTGTATAGATATTATAGCAAACGATTAAGTTTAATAAATTTGTTAATTTTTTTTTTCGTATGAACATGTGTTATAGACAAGGTATCCAATAAGACTTTTTTATTTCCTTAACTTTAAAGTTAATCTTAGCAAATGGCATTCACCTCAGGGCGGGTGATAAAATATCAACAATCCTTGTACGTAGGGACTAGAGATCTGCACGGGCAAAAATTTCCAGGCCCGAGGCCGGCCCGGCCAAAAAGGAAGGCCGGAAAGTTAAAATTTCGGCCCGATCTCGGCTCGGCCCAGAAAAAAGTTAAAAATTCGGCCCGAGTGAATTTCTACAGAACATTGATCTTTACTCCTACGGAAGAGTTCAGACCAAAAAAAAACTATCTCAGTCTTCATTTTTTTCATATTTATAATTTCCATTTACGCAGAAGTGTCGCAGGCTGCGATATTTATGCTTTTAATGAACCTTTGTTTATTGTGTGTAAATGTTTCAGTTATCATTAGTATTATTAATCCATATTCCATGTAATGGAGACATAAAAATCTAAAAAATGGTTTATGGTAAAAGTAAAATCTTCTAAGACGGAATTGCATTGGAAAAAAAAAATACGTTCCCCTCTTAGCAGATGTAAATGTTTAATATATTTTTTTCTTGCGTTTAGTTTAAAAGAAATTTGCAGTTTTCAGTTTAAAAGAAACTTCCGTATAAACATGTTTTTTTTTTCATGTGTTTAACTCTATTTTAATAAGCCTAGTAATCTACGATTATTTAAAAAGAATAAATTCTAATGTTTGATTATAGAATAATGACGGCTTAAAAGTATATGCCTTTTTTGCAAAAATTTTTGATCCAAGCCAAGTTTTACTGATTTATGAACAGACTTGGTCACGTCGAGAAAAGGATTTTCATACGGGATGATTCAACAGGAACTGATTATTTTGGTCTGTGAAGACTAGGAAGAATAAGATCCGTTTCGTCTTCGTACGGAAAAAATAGGTTAGGCCTGGTCCGATACTCCAGGGGGAAAATTAAGGCCCGAGCCCGCTCGCTAATTTCCGTTTACTCAAGGATACAGCGCTTGGCGAAATTCAAGGTGTGCCAAATGCTATTCCACCCATCAGTCACTCCTCTTCCGAGATTCCTTGATAACATCGTACAGTGTCGCCATCTACTGAAAAAATGTATTATACAAATAATTTATTTGAAAAGAAAAATAATAATAAATTTAATGGAATTTTTTTTATATATACGACCAAATATTAATTAAATATAAACGAGTAACTTGTTGTGTTAACTTAATTTGTAAATTTTAATGTATATTTCTTTACATTTCTTATAGTATTTCAGTTTATAATGAATAATATAATAATGAAAAAAAAAAAAAGAGAGCTGTTATTGTATTCGGATAAATTACATGATAATAGCTAAAAATAAATTTTATTTTGTTTAATTTGTTTTCTTGTTAAGTATCAATTCAAGAACTTTATAAGAAAATACTGAGATCTGTTATATCAAATTTTTATTTATTTATTTATTTTACTAATGTGATATAAATCACCAAGTATAGCAATGCACTAAGATTGATAAATTAAAACTTCTTAATGTTGGAAATATATATGAATATATTCATAAATATCAACATATGTGCATAGTATGTATGAACTTATACATTCATACATGTCTGCTTAAATATTATGTATGTGTATATTATATAGTTGTTATATAGTTAGGTCACTTAATTATATAGTTAGAAAATGTACATAATTTCGATATCATCTGTTCCGATCTATTCAGATTTAGATGTTGTACAAATATATCATTAACGTTGATAACATATAAAAAAAAAAAAAGTATAGTTTCCAGATTCTAAGAATCATCAAAAAAGTATATATTTCAATTAATAATAAATTGTGTTAAAATTAAAATATTTTTTATACTTGGAAATTTTTCATTTGAAATAAAATATGTTTAGGAATTTACACCAACTTTTGTGACACTGATTTAATGCACCCTTCCTATTCATAAATTGATAAGTCTAAACTAAATATACATGCATATACTGATTGAATTTGTACAAAGTACAAATACAAAACAAAGATCACGTTTTATATAAAAAAAAAACCCACCTTAAAAGTTTTTATCTAATATAGATTGTTTTTTTTTGTTTTTTTTTTAATATTTAATATCTTACTAGACACTGAAAATTGAAGAGAACTAATAACAAATCACTAAACGAAAACATTAAAAACATTAATTATCTGTTTAAATGATAATACTTATTAATATTAGTTATATATGTAATAATTAATAATGTTAATTAATATAATTTTATAATTATATATATATATATATATGTATATATATTAATATTAATTAATAAATAGTTAATATTAGTTATATATATTTAAATATTGATAATTTTTTAAAAGAAAAACTTAAATTATGTTTGTGGAAGATTAAAGATTTTCCTTTTTTTTCTTAATTTATTATCATTAATTAAGTACATAGAAATATTAAAATTTGAATATTTATAATTAATATTTTTATGTTTCACTACTTTATAATTGTAAATGAAACAGTAATTAGTAAAATAAATACTAATAAATATTATATAAGGTGGTCTGGGGTAATAACGCCAGGCGGGGTAATAACGCCAAGTGCTAATATTTTGCATAATTATGAAATAATCTGGTAAATGACATCCATGTGCTCTGCGCAGAAGGGTTTTGAGTCATATAAATCGCAAAAAAACAGCTTTAAATTAATTTGTTTCATTTTTAGGTCTTATTGTTTTTACAAGCAGCTAAAATTACCGCTTGATCTAAAATTTGTGAGATACGTTTTGTGATGTGAAGACTACTTCTTTTATCCGGAAATATTATGTTAATTACATAAATTTGTAGTACATTTCATGGACTTTCAAAATGTTGTGGAAGATTTTGGATATCTTCTCGAGATAATTTGTAATTTAAAATGTACAGCGCAATAACTATAACGGGGTAATAACGCCAATCCTTAGCATTAATACCCCGGTTGATTCCCTACAGTGGCCTAGCTACATCCTAAATACTGATTCAAATAAACACAGTTAAAACTGTGCAATGTTTCGAATAATTCTATTTAAGCGGTCCTTTTTAAGCAAAAAGAAGCTCACGGTCTGATATTCTTTTGCATCATCCTCTCCCCCCACAAACAACACACCTTTATTTTTCTTACACTTTCACAAAAAATTGAACATTTTCAATAGCTTAGAATGCAATTTATCAATTTCTAAGTTTGTAGAGTTTGTATTTTTAGAATTGGGCAATCTACATGCAATTATTCCATCTTATTTCATAGTTTTGTTTGTATGGCGTTATTACCCATATAGGTGGATAATAACGCCAAATAGCATTGGTCAAGAAATCACGCCATTACATTTTATGAATACATATCTGTTAAATTATTTTTTTTATACCGATAGTCCATGAGTTGCTGTATCAAATCATATATTTGTTTGAAAAATACAATCTAAAACTGAGCCGTGAAAATTGCTAGAACCTTAACGTGGCGTTATTACCCCAGGGTACCTTATATATATATATATATATATATATTGTGTGTGTGTGTGTATGAATGATGCCTCATTTTAAAACATAAGAACTTTAATAAATTGGTTTTACTAATTTGATATTCATCTCTTACAACACGGTGGTAGCATAACTAAAATAAAAATATTTTTTTATTTTATTTTAATAATTATTGTATTTTAAATTATATTTATTTAATTATTAAAAAGCAGAATTTAAAAACTTATATTAATTATTTAAATTTATTTCAAATTAAACTTTATGTAATTAAATTTTAAATTAAATTTTATAACTTAATTGTAATTAAAATTTAATTGTCTAATTGACAATAAAACTAATACAAAGTAACTGAGTTTTGTAACATTCTTTATTGATTACTTAAATAAAAATCAAAACAAAAATCTACAAGAGCAAGGACACAACTCGCAATCTTATAATTGCAAGCTTTCTGCTTTAACCACCTCGCTATGCCTCTGATACTCTACAACAGCTTCCAAGTGCCTCATATACGATAACATTGTAAGTAAAATGTCTGAAGCAGCCATGATGCGCGAGAAAATGCGTAGATGCTAGTCAAAACATTTGGCACACCTTGAATTTCGCCAAGCGCTGTATCCTTGAGTAAACGGAAATTAGCAGCCCACTCCGGCCCGAATACCGTTAATGAATCCGACCCGTGCAGATCTGTAGTATGGACACTCTTGTCTTGTAGCGCGAGAGAAGCCTCTCCATATCAAACAGCCCGGTGAAGGACCCACTTTCGATGAATGTAATCTAGACGGAGCTTAACGGGCTGAAAATTTTCTTTACTGGGCATCCTATATCTGCAAATAGGAGAGACTGCGACACACGTGAACAGTTCACATAAATACAGATTTTTCTCATAACTTGTTAATTTCTATGAACAAAAACTACTGCATATAATAAAAAAAACATTCTTATACACATATTAATTTTCCTTTATATCAACTTTATAGTTCCTAATACCTTTTTAATAGTTTCTTAAATTCAAAAAATTGCCCCATCAGCGGAGTAGTTGTGAGCACACGTGAGGCACATGTGAACACAGAAAAATATCCTTTGACATGTTTTATTCCGTTATTTGTTAGTCGTCATAATCTTCAGGTATGTTATCTGTTGAATTCCCTACAGAGAAAAAAATGTGTATAAATTTATCTAGTTTCTATGTTATATGTTTAAGCACATGATTATAAAAGGAAAATAGGTAGATTGGGTAAGGGGGAGGAGCATTAGATGATTAATTATTGTTGCAATAAATTAAAATAAAAATTAAAGAAGTAAATTTGAAAAAAAAAATAAAGTTTTAAATTTTGCTTAGGCGAGTGGGTGGGGGGGGGGGTTGTTCTGGGAAGCATTTAGATAATAGGTGACATTGCCTGAAATTTAAATCAAAGCGAGAAAGAAAAGAAATTTTAATGATTTAGATAAAAATTCATGAATTCGGTTCTAATTGAGATATGGACGCGAATTTTCAGAAATATGATAGTAGTTTTTTTTCTACTTCCAGCCGTGAAAATTTCGAGTTTCTGCGATACATAAAAAAAAAGTTACATGCGCGTAAAAAATCTCCTAGTAGGCTCCTACACGTGGTACGTAAACTCTAACAACTATTACAGACAGCGGTCGCCGAAAAAATAAATTAAATCGTAAAAAAAATGAATTTTAACTCGATTTTAAAGGATTTTCCAAGTTTTTATGAATCGATAGAAATATTTTTTAGACTTTCGGAAACCATATTTCATTTGGTGCTCTCTCGTACGATTTGCGAATTCGTGACGTTTCTAGAACGTAAGTTATCGCTCTTGAAAAAAGATGCCAGTACATAAGATCGGTTAAATTCACACCTGCTTTTAATTCTGCGTGGATAAATGGTTCGCTGTGGTTTTGGAAAAAAATAAGCTTAAGAGGATTAAAAAATGAGGTTTTTAATTAATTTCTTCGCTAATTACCGTCGGATTTTGTCAAGACCAGAAACTCGAACAACCCCAAAATTTTATTATTTTTTTTATACATTTCACGACTCCGAGTGTCCGGTGCAAAAAAATTTCCGGCGTCTCAAAAATTTGCACATCATGACAAAAAAACGAACGAACAGACGTATACGAAATTAGCAGTATTGATTTAACAAAAGATTATCAGCCCCGTATTTGCCTTATTTATTTCTAAATTAATGATAAAGAAGGATGTTTTAATGATTACAAAATCTCGATTATCCCCCCCCCCAAAAAAAAAACACATTCACACACAAATTTAACTTATTTTGCTTTTGAAACAAGGCGAGGGGGGGGGGAAGTGCTTACCGTTGGGATTTGATGGTAGTTATCAGTTTAAAAAATTACTTTCTTAAGATATTATTCATATCTATCTTCATTCAAAGCATCATATGCATAGCTATTTTATAGAAGAAAATAACTCATCAATACAAGTTGGGGAAAAATGAAAAAGAACTGCTTAGTAGATTATTGCATAACATTACTGCATTTTATAAAACGTTAAATTTATTTAAATTATAATTGGACGTAAACGAGGCTGTTGCTTTTATGTACTTTATGACACATGTTTTTGTGGAAGCTTCAATAGAAATTCGAATGTAGTTTGACGAGAATTTATCTATTCCAGAAAAGTTATAGATATTGTAGCTGGTTTTATTTTCTTATGAATTTACCTGAAAGGAAAATAATCACAGAATGATTATTAGAGCACTTATGAACTCTTCATATTTGCCCCCAACTAGTCTATTCCTATGTGCCCCACATGGCCACTAGAGTTGAATTGACAAATTAATAGCATTTCTCAATTTTAGAAGAAATTTTTTATTAATAATATTTATTAATATTCATAGTATATGTTAAAACATTAAAATTCAAATAAATGAATAAATAAATAAAATTATTCGCTTAACAAGTTCGTAACTGAGATTTTACTTTAGAGATTTGTAAAGTTTTTTAGCTACTAAGGACAAATGAAACGTCAAAGTTCTTCAAGAAATTTTCACCACATGCCTACAGGTATTATCATCGTTGTATTTTTTTTTCAAATAAAACATATAATAACTACTGAAAACTTGCGACGTTCAGATCTTCCTTTCGTTCCCATGTAGCCCAGTTTCCCCAAAATGTTGAAATCTTAATCTTTTATTCTTCATTAGTTTGTAAATTATTGATTTTCTAAAAGTCTTCTAACTTCCGGATCACTTGGTCCTTCGAAATTTTCAATACGATATACTTGTTATTTATATTGTTTTGAAACATACACAGACACAGAGAGAAGAAAAAAAAGGTTAATTATTTACTGGCGCAGCCTGATTAACTAGTAATGCAATCTCATTTTCCATCTTAATCTGTAAATAATTGAAATTGTAGAAAAAACGATAATTTTTTTTCTGATTTGTAATCCCTATATACTTCGTATTACGTACAAGAAAAAATGTGTCAATAATTGTAATAGAAAAAATAAAAGTTGAAAATTTTGCCACGAAATGGTCAATTACTAGTGCCCTCACCTTACTTAGTTTTATTTTAAGTATTAAAATTGTATCATAGCTTGTTAATTTCTCTAAGTTTTTAACACTTAAAATATAAAATAAAGTCTATAATTTAATCAAATGTTGCAAAATAAACCACTAAGAGACATCTTGTAGAAACTTTTTCTCATCAGAATGTTTCAATTTTCTGAAGAGAAATTTGGAAGATACGGATGCATTCATGCAAATAGGTTTAGCATCCGAGAAGGAATTTTTAGCTCTGACTGATAGTGAGGTTTAATTTATTCGAGAACTGTAGGGATTATTTTCGTGAGGATGGGTGACTGTAATATTTAACCTGTATTCATTTATCTGTTTTAACAGACTTCAAAGTAGAAGGTTATGATTTCGACCTGTATATATTTCTTGCTAACTCATTACTTCTTTAAATATGAACCGATTTTCATAATTCTTTTTTCTTGTTTGAAAGTATGAGACACCCATGTGGTCCCATTTAATTTCATTAAATTCTGATGATTATAACTTTTTTAAAATAAAAACTTGAAAAATTCAAATTCTTTTTGAAGCAATCGTTTAATTAAAAGCGTTAATTTTTCAGGCAATCACTCTTACACAGATACGAGATCTTTTTTCTTCAAAGTGCGAAGTCTGGGCTGAAAAAAGATCGGGATCTAGATAGATTTTGTGAAGTTAGCGAAAGCAGATTTATCAATAAGAAAATTTACACTATTAGAAATCTACAGCTATAGCCGCATAATCGCTCCACTGTTTGTATAGGAAATCTTTACTTTGACCCATGAAAATGCTCCATACATAGTAAACTGTTTTGTTGAAGTTGTTTAGTATTTTTTTATAAAGTATATTTTATTCTTTATTGAATACTTGACGTACTTTTCTTAACATTTTGTTTATATTTCATTAATCATTCTGTTTATTTATTTGCTGATCTAACTTTTTCTTTTAAAATTTATGCTTAGTTTAGAAAGGAAAAATACATAGCCAAATATTGTTTCTCTCATGTTATTAATCTGTTTTTATTTAAAATTATTCAGCTGTGAGAAGCTATAATAATTTTCTAATGACAAAATAGATATGATGATATTCTTATTCTGTTTTTATTGACCTATTGCAAAAGTAGCATTTAATATCAGTTAATATGCAATAATAAAATGCAATACATGGTATAAATCCACAAATAAGTTTTTAAATTTTTTAAAAATTGCACTAACGTTATTAATAAAATGCGTTTTAGGTATTTTTGTTTTTTATAAAACGTCTGAATTTTAAGTGTTTGTATTTTTTTTTTACTTTAAATACATAAAAAGCAAATAAATTACAATTGCGATGCTTCAAATCCGGGAGACTGAATGAATTGAGGCTCTCTGGCCCAAGATGCTATTGCCGCTACTCAATACCAATTCCCTAACTAGATTAACGCTTCAAGTAATGAAGCACGGAATTAAATAAGGTTTTATTTTTAGGGCATTTTCAGGTATTTTATTTTATTTTATTAATAATGCACATAAACACAAATAATATTTGTCATTAAATTGTACTTTGATCTAAATGTATGAATATTTTTATATGAAAATGTTTATATTTTAATCAATTTAAGCTCTTATAACATTTACTAAGTACGGCGTGCACAATGCATCAGAGTATGTAATTGAGCTCTCAATAGTAATATGAAACAAATAAAATTGCACAGTTTCTTAAAGTACATTAGTTATAAACCTCCAGTTTAAAGTCCATTTTTAAAACTAATATTTCATTTTCAAAACTATTTAAAAAGTCAAAATAGTTAACAATTTAAATTTTTCGAAAGTTTTTCTTGTAATTAAAAATTTCTAATTCAATTTTCAAGAAATGAAACGTTTATAGCTTGAACGGTTTAAGCTTGATAAGGTGCATGAAATAAAAAAAACTTGTTTCAAGAAAAAATTTTTTAAAAATTTGTTCAACCTTTTAGTCAGTGTGGTTGGTTGGTTGGTTGGTTGGTTGGTTGGTTGTATTGATTTTTATGGCACAAAATCCCTTAAGGGACATGCTACGCCAATCAAGGAGTAAAAAGTAACAAATATGAAATTAGCACATAAACACAAATAACACACAAACAACAATGGAAAAGGTATCTGGATGGGGTATCCCATCCAGATGTCAAATATGGAATACAAACATATGAAGGATATAAAACCTAAATCTCTAAATAAAAGCTAGTCTGTTTTAAAAAATCAGAGTGCCCCATGAGATGTTTCCCCAATTAGGTTTGTCAAGATAGGTGATGAAGAGTTAAAATGGATTCTATACAAGTGCCAGAGGCCCGGACAGTCAGTTAGAACATGGTGAATAGTCAGGTAATCAAAATGATAGTGAGGACACATGGGTGCATCCTCCCGAAGTAAAAGATGCTTATGAGTGATTCTTGAATCTCCAACTCTCAGACGAGTCAGAATAACAACGGATTTCCTAGGATATATAGTAGGCCAGGTCATAATTGTTGGTTTTACATGATGCAGTTTATTGCTGTATTCCATTTCCCATTGCTGTATTCCATTTCCCAACTTTGTTGCCAGTTATTCTGAATAAAATGATTGATAAGTAGTTTAACGTCTGAGAGTGGGACAGTATGATACAATGGCTGTCAGTGTGACACCAGTTAGTAACAACCAATCCCTTAAAAAGGTTGGCATGTCTTAAATATTGGATACAATAAAAAACGGTTTTAGGAGCATATTCTAAAGTCTTTAAATATTCAAAAATATGGTAAATATATACATAATTTATTTTTTTTAAGTTTTCCGAGAGAATTTTTTGGCAAATTAAAACCGAAAATTACGACATTGAGGTGGTCCGAAGTACAAAATTTCACAATTTTTTATAATTATTTTTTACTCATCTTTCCTCCTCAGAATGCATATTTATACTTGTATTTTTCAAATAATTTATTTTTTTAATGAAAAATTTCTTAGCCGTATTTAAAATTTGTTAAATTTCTAAAAGATAGAACTCATTTACATACTTTTTTTTTTTGAGTTTTGTAGTTTAATAGAAAAGAATAAATCTTTGGAATTTACGAAAATACTTATTTTAAATTTTCTGTAACTTTAAATATATGTGTCTTTGTCTTAATATTTTCTATTGTGATCATCATTTTCAAAGTTTTCCCTTATAAATAAAAATCTAGAAGACAACTTAAAGAAAATGTAGTTGAAAAATACTGTACAAAATGCCATTACTTTATTGAAATATACAGAGAGAGATTCGTTAAAACTTTAAAAATTTATTAGAAGAGAAAATGCTAAAAAATTGTGGTTTGGTTGGTTTGGAAGGGGAGGGGGTAGAAGACGATCGGATTTGTTTTAATAACAAAAATGTCGTAGTTTAAAAAGTTACCAGTAGATGGCACTGACATGCATAATTTGAAGCAAGTTTATGCAGAGCAAGCTGTCAATAAAATGCTTCGATACCAGCAATAACTTTATAATATACCATATCAAGCATTGTTAATTAATCTCTGTTCCAGGAACTTGAAATCAGCAACCGAAGCATTGCAAAATTTTGCATGGCAAAAGGTCTAAAGACAAGAAAAGAGCCCATTTCATGTACTGGTGTACCAAATCTTGTCAGACGCTTCAAAAACGGGACCATAAGTCTAATTTGTACAAATCTGCTTCACATTACACATACCAGAGCCCTTTATTGGTATCTTTTTTAACCACAACTTATTTAGTAATAAAAATATCCGATCTTCTTCTAATCCCATTCCTACAAATTAAATTTTTTAGAGCCATTTGTTCATTTTAATGAATTTAAAGGCATAACCTGTGTATATAAAAAATTAAATATCTCAAATCTTGAAAATATACTTCTGGGATTATTGGATTTAAATTCTGAATAAAGACCCGGTAACTAAGTTCAGCTCAAAAAAGGTTAAATTTTTTGAAATAATTAACATACATACATATATATAAATTGTACCATTGTGTTCTAGATACTTTAGAAAAAAATTTTTATCTAAGAAAGTAGAAATGCTAAATTTCGATTGCAATATGCACCGGGCAGCATCAATTGTCGATGTACCGCCGGTTGTAATGTGATAATAGTTTTCCAAGATAGTTGAAAAGTATGGCTTCGGCTCGTTTCTCTGTCTTTTCGTCCGCACTGCGCACTATAAATATCATAAATATGCTTGTATCATACGCAATTGATGTCTTATTTAAATTTAGTATGGAATGTTCCCTGTTGCAAACGAAACGTGTATCATTTCCAGTTCATATGCAGGGACGCTTTAAAAAATCCGGATGCCTTATATGGTCTAATGCGCCATAATTGTTTGAATCATATTTTAAGGATGTTGTTATATTTAAAATGTTTGCATTGTTGATATGCACCATAATATGTTTTCTGCAGAAACTGGCGTGAGTAGCATTTAACGTCCATTTACAGTGCACTCAAAATTTTTGATTACATTTTTAAAGGCATTGATTGTGTGAAGTACGTTTGAGAGGTGATAAATTATCTCGAACAAAAAAATCTATCTTGTTATTGAGGTACACGATAATATATTCCTTATCAGAAATGAGTCATCTAACATTTAGTGTTCTTTCACAGAGGCCACAAAGAAGAATTCAGATGCATTGCCGATAATTGGTGCTAGAGAGTTTTCAGTAAGAGAGTTTTCAGTTCCGTTAAGTGATTTAAAATTTGCCATAAAATTTGTACAATATGTGTAAATGTAAATTCTATAAATCATACACAAAACTACTCAAAATAATTCCATCATATAACCTTTTATATACGGGAATATCTAAAAGTGTGTTCTCAACTGTTTTGAACAGTTGCAGTTTATTTAAATTTTATTAGACTATGGAATGTGTCTTTAACACAAATATTCTCAAATACATGGCTGCATAAAAGAATTTGAATATATTCCCGTGAATGGATGCTAATAGGAGATCTGTGTTTTCAGTTGTGTTCCCCGTTATCCAGATGAATTAAATTTGGCTATGAGGTCTGAATATAAAAATATGTTCATCATATACAGACTTGCACAAGAGATTTCAAATTCTGTATCGGCTTTGGATGGTAATTGCTGAAAATTAGCTTTCAACTGTGCATTTACTTGTTTATTTAGAAATTTCTTCTCAAAGTTATTTATTTAGATATTTTTTTAACAAAATAAAAAAGTAGGGAAAATATCTTGAAAATTGGAACGCATAGAAGGGTTTAAAAAATCAATAATGGATATCTTTTTTCAGAAAGTTTTTTTTTTTTTAAATATTTATTAAATTTGTGGTACAGAGTACTTAAAAAAATTCCTTTTGGAATAATGTAAATAATACGAAGTAAATTTTTAAAAGCTCACTGCTCCATAAAATTACTATTGATGATGAATTATAGAAGATACAAATCTCATTCGAATAGTAGCTTTTGCATATCTCTGCTGCAATATGTAGTTAAATATTATGTAGATTTGATTTTTTACCAACTGCATGTAATTATTCTATGTAAATTACTGACCTTTTACTTGTTCTTTGTAACCTTTATTGGTTTATTATTATTATTTACAAATCAAAGTATTTTACAAATTACGTGTTCTTCGTTGCGCCTTACACACAGTTAAATAAATAAATTGAAAAGAACTAAAATGTATCAGACACCAAATGTTTCTTTTGGAAATAAATACTATGCTGCCAGGTTAAATCTTATAATAAAAATAAGCTCTGATCATATTTTACAGAGATATTTCAAGTTTGAAGATAAATAGCCAAAAATGAATCCTTCCCGTTACTTTCAGGATGAAATAAGGTAGTAAAAGCTAAGTAATCCAACCAGTTCTGAACAGCCAAATAATAGACAGCATGGCTATTTAAGTAAACGGTTCAGAAGGGATGTTTATTTTTGTTCATCTTCTGAGTTTCCACCAAATCACCCAAAACAGGTCTACATAATTAATGACTACTTAGTTAAACTTCTTTTCAGCATGACGCACATTATTAAATAGGTACTTAAAAAAACGCATGAAAACTAGATGAAGTTTTTTTATTTCTTACATTTCTGTAGTTTCAAACAAAATGAATATCATATTAGAGGACCATATAACAAATGAATTTCTAATTCGTAATGAAACAGATTTATATATAACTTCAACATGACAGAAATTAACATTAAGTGCCAGACATTTTTTCAGATATTTGAAGAAGTTCATTATAATACAGTAGATCTCCTATTTAGTGCGATCGGATATACCACAGATACAGTTATAACGAGAAGAAAAACAGGCTTCTCAATTAAGAAAATGTTAGTTTAAGTGCGTTTTCTACTTTTAAAAATGTATTCTTTTAAATTTTACAAAAATTGGCGTAGTTTACATACATGAGATGGCAGTCCACAGTCCCAATAGCAGTTTTCCCCCTTTAAGAATCAAAACAATTTAAGTAGGAAACCAAAAATGCTCTTGACTTCTAATTTTTTTTCTATGTGGCATTTACCGCTTTATTTTTTCTTCTGTCTGAATACAATCTTTTGAATAATAAAGGATTCTCTAATTTTAATGAAAAAACTCATGAAAATAAACGGTCAAGGGCGAGCATTACTAGTGCTAAGAGACTTCCTTACAATAAATACATAAATTATTAACTGCATTATTAAAAATATTGTTGCTAAAAGAATAAAAAGACTTTGTAAAAATCTGTACAGTGTAGAGTCGAGTACAGCTGTATATATTAGAAAAGTTTGAATGTCTATGTCAAAAAAGTTCAAAGTGATATGATGCTTAAATGATATCAAATATTGATATTTTAATCTTATCCTAATCAATTTTTTTAAGTAGTGAATATACTGACTTAAATTGGCATTTCATAAAACTACATTCAGTGTAGTAATAATATTTTTTTTTTTTACAGTGTAGCTAAAACGAAAGCCTTGCTCAAAGTTTAAATTGACATTGTGCTAAGCTCGCTTTGAAAAGAGGCCGCAAAATTGCAACGCCGCCTTTTTTCCTGCCGCGTTTTCCCAGTTAGGTTTTTAATTAACTTTTAAACGCACGAAAGGCGTATTGAGAGATCAACTCAATGCAAACAAGTCGCGAATGTAATGAATTCTTATTAAATTATTTGTTGTACATTTTGACGTTTATTGCTTTTATACTACTATTGGGCATTGCTCTACGCAAATATCATTAAAAGTTGTTATCTAGACTTTTAAAGCCAATGGTATAGTTGTGGAGAAAAAAAGTAAACACCCCCTACTAACTATGCAACAAATAATCGTAGAATAACGTTACTAGTACCAAATGATTGGAAATAAAGTCTACATTTAAATGATGTATATAAAATTTGTTTATTGGACCATTTGCAAATTAAAACCAGCCCAAACTTCGTATTTGTCAATGATAAAATCCAGTTTTAAAAAGATATTTTAAATTTTCGATTTTAAACTATATCTAAAAACGAGATTTCATGTCATTTATATAGTACGTTTTTGAAGTATAAACATTTAAAATTTAGAGCTCCTAATGCTACTTTAAACTTGTAATTGGGCTCTTTACCAATATTCTTATATAGATTTCGAGATCAGCACGCCAATGCCTAATTTTTCAGTTAAGAGTAAGTATAAGAGTAAGAGTAAGTAGTCTCATCGAAGACAGCATAATAATTTTTTATGCAATATTTTTATCATTATTATTGTTGGCGTTTTCTGCAATTTCCTATCATACTTGGGTGTCTCAACAAATGTCTGAAATTATGTAATTGAATATGAAAGCATACAGACGTTAAGAATATCAGTCAACATATACAAACATAAATATCACATTCAATCCAATGAAGACATCACTTATGATATCGAAGAATCCCTCTTTTCAAAGTACTGTCTTATGATCTCGTTTCAAAATGATTCTGATTGCGTTTGGATAAAAAAAAAAAAAATACTTTTACATAAAAATGGCAACATTTAACTTATCATGGATTTAAACTAATCCTAAAATTGAATATATTCAAGCGACATTCTGCCCTAATTTAATATTCATGGATCTCCTATTTTAAATTGTTTATGAACAATTATCCTGAAAGTGATATCACAATTGTGTGATTTGTATTACTTTAATAAAATAAAAGAGGACCATCTTGAAGGGAATATTCTCAATGCTATTGTCTGATATCATAAATATGTATCGAGATACAACAGCAAATCCGAACACTAAACTACTCTCATCGCTAGGACAAATTACATATTCTGATATAATCAGTGCGGTTCACTGAGCTTCATCATAGATTTCATTATGCAGTGCAATAGTGTAGATATGGATGGTGTCAACCCCTTCTTTAACCCTTTCCATTACATAACAAATAAGTAGAACTAGTGAAACGGGTCACGTAAATTCTAGGAATCACCGACCATTTTTCAGTTATGATGCACGTTTCACAGGGTATTTTCATAAGCCAACAGATCGGAGACTTAACTGATAGCAAAAGATAGCATGTATCATGCATATACGACATATTAAAAGTGACGTTTCGGTGTCGTGTTTGTCGGTTGATATGAAGTTAACTTTCTTTTGTCGAAATTACATTTCCGTTCACAATGAATTTTATATTACAGAAATCTTACTCTAATTATTCGAATTAATCGTATTTCATTACATTGCATATATCATATAAATTTTATCTTGTTTTTCAGAACGCTAGTTTTTATTTTTTATGACAATTTTACTTTTAATTTTTAAAGGACAGTTTCATCTTGCTAAGAGAGTGGGAAATTACCACCACAACTAACTAGTGATTTTGTTTCAAATTATATGGTTAACCATCAGAAGAAATAAAAAAAATAAAATCAAAACTCAATAAATATTTTTTCACATGTTTCCCAGTAATATTTTTCCTTTAATTAAATGCATTTAAATTTGTGCCTAATCCCTTAAAACATGATTATTTAAACGGTCATATCTCTGGGGATTTTGCAGATATCAAGATGCAAGATGTTTAACTTAGAAATGGATAATGATATTTTTTCTAATTGCAATGTTTACCCTATTGGTAGCGCATAAAAAACTAAAACTTGTCAAAAGTAGCCAGATAAAATTGTCAAACTGGTATAATCTTGATTTAGTTTTTGTTGGTGAAATTATAACCTAACTTCTAAATCTACCTGCGCCTGTAGGCCGAGCCGGTAAGGATTTTTTAATAGATTAAAAAGAGTAACCCAGTTTTATTTTATAAAGCTGTATTAATGTACGATTTTAGAAATATGCTGTTTAATCTATTCTATTTGGATAAATCTTGGTTAAGATTGCAAAACATTATCCGAGCAGATTTTACTTTATTTGCATAAAACAGAGCTAATTTTAGCTTGAGGATTTTTCTTTCTCTTTATTCTTAAATAAAAACATTTTAAAAAGCATTTTGGCGCATTAGGAAATTCTTAACCTCTTCTTAACGCTATTACTAATAAATAATAGCGTTCCACTGATTTTCTTTATATCACGAAGAATTTATTTAAAACTCGGGGATAAAAACCAATTAACCTAATCGGTTTAGAATTCTTCGTATCTAAAAATTTACTTAAGCTTCATAATCGATTTTTTGTATAACCTTTAATTACACTTTGGATTATAAAGAGTTTATTAAGAGATAGGATAAAGAAGGATAATAATAAGATAAACCTTAAATAATTTACTGTATGTGGAATCCCATTGTTGATTTATTCTGATCAATATATTTAAACTTACGTCAATGAATTATTATTCTGGTGCTTTTTTTAAAAGCTTAGAAAAAATTAAGCATTTAAAACTTACTGCTGTGCCTTGATTTTATACCGATTCATTTTTTTATTTATATGTTACAACCCCTTAATTAAACATGTAACCGCATAATAAATTCAGTATCTAATAAATTGAAATACATTTTATAGAATTTATTGATCCTTAACCAACGTGAACCCAAACATGGTAAAATAAAATCGATTATACTTAGAATTAATGGTTTTTCAGAGCTTTATGTTTTCACGTAAAATTTTCAATATTTTTCTATCGATGAAATTTTATTATTACTTCAATACTGTTTCATAAAAAAATCTGATAATGTAATATTTTACGGCATGAAGTAGAGTGAATATTTTTGATTTAAGTGGCATAAGGCAAACTGAAAGATGCATCAAGCTTTTATTTTATTATTGTGGTTGTTGTATGGGTTAATCAACTTTTGTAAAATTAGAGGGATACAAATAATAAAATTCTGCAAATTAAATTATATAAAGATATTACTTGTGTCATACATACATTTGAGCAGTTGTTACATGATTACATTAACGAGTGAGTTTGATTTATGAAACTACTATCACGATGGACAAAACAGAGCATTTTACATGGGGTACAGAGTCTTAACTATCTGTTAAGGTTCTTTTAAACCATTACTAAAGCTTGTTGTGGATCCATCGAATTTCGAATAAACCAAAGTAAAATCTATTTAAAACTTCATTATGATATTTTCGTTACAGTTAAAATTATTAATCAAAATTCGAATTGGAGAGAGACACCCTATGTATTTAAAGACAGCGAGTGGTTTGCCATACTTCCCAACATGAGCTCTGTAGCAAAACTGTCTTGACTTGCACTTTGATTTCTAGAACAAAAAAAGTGTGACTGAGAGTATTTTTGTGATGATCCTTTATTGATATCTACTTTCAGTTTAATTAACGTTAATAGAATTCCACTCCATAAATGTCATCTGATACAAACAATGATTGAGAAAATTGTAATCTTAATACCGTTCAATTTATAGTTTTCAACTGAATCTATACAAATAAAAGAAAGTCTTGCTCTGTATGTTTATATGCCATGATTTGGAAACTGCCGCACGTATAAGGATAAAAATTTGGTTGCGAATAATGAAATTCCTTTTTTGATGCATCTGAGACTCAGAACCCCACTAGAAAAAATCTGAAGAAAATCTTGAGAAAATTTCTGTAGAAAATCTGTAGGGAATTGATTCATTTTTTTAAAAAATCTGCTGATATTTCTAAGGGTATCTTATAAAAATCTGCAGATAGTTTTGAGGTAAAATTACATCTTCAAAAACTTTTCAGATTTCTGCAGAATTTCTGAAGAAAGAGTATATTTCTACAGATAATCTCAAGATTATTTTTAGTGGGGAAGTTTCATTTTTTGATAATTAGTCGAGATATGAATTAAAAATGACAATTAACTCTTATCAAAACTCCTCTCTTTCACTCCGTGCCAGAAAAAAATGTTCGCTACATTTGAATTGATATTGCTTTGAGGCTTATAGCTGCTATGGTTGTCGCCTCGATTGATCCATTATACGCAGAAACAATACAGAACAATTTTTTTAATTACACATATCCATTACATATATTTTATTACACTACAAAGGGACAACACACCATCCATGTCCGTACCCGGATTCGAACCAGGACCCCTCGGTGTAGCAGCAGCTGCCGCTACTGACCTCGCCACTGGGACAACAAATGTTCGCTAGAACCTGATTATGCATCGGGAGGAAATGAAGATCCGAACGTGCGGTTTTCTTTGTGTTTTATCCTAAATAGGCCAAATCCCTCGGTATAGTTAAATTTTGAAGATATATTCGAAAATATCGCACTCTTATTCTCAAATGCTGCAATCTATTAAAAGATATCGCTGTTAACCTTCTGTAAACATTTTCAAAAAAGTTCGTTTTTCAGAAAAACGTTTTCCCTATTATGGAAAAGCCCCTCTAGGGCACGATTTTGGAAGTACTGACAAGCCGAAAGTATGCTATTAAAACTGAAGCCTTTTTCTAATATGCAGTGCAATCGATTTTTAAAAATATAAATTTTGACCTTTTCAAAAACACCGGCAAGTGTAGGTCATATAGTCAGAGACACGTATTTTAAATATTAAAGAAAAATATTGATAACCTTTAAAAATTTCAAAGAATTCGGACAACGATAACTATTTTTTTTAATTATGAAACGACCCAACGGACAAAAAAAAAAATGCTGTATCGAGCCTTTATACCACTATAGTTCAAAACTTTTTCTTGTTTTTTTTTTTTTTTTATTATTAAAAAATATAAATTAAGACAAAACCGAGTTAAATATATAAAATCATACAAATCCGTGGTTCAATGAAAGTAATTATAACCGGCCAGGGGAACCTAGCGGGTCAGCTTGCAAAAAATACATAATTAATTCAATCGAATGAATAACGTAATAAAAGAAATTTTCTGCGTAAAATTCCATTTTAAAACTTTAAATTCTAATATAGAATAGAAATTTGATGTTCAGTGAGTTGATGAAATCGAGAAAAAACGTTTTTATTTCTTTCTTTTAATGAAAAAATTTTTAACGATAAAATTTCTGAGAAATGCATGTTATACATTAGCATGTTTCTATAATCGCCCAGAAAAAAAATGGAAAAACAAATCATACTAATTCCGCTGGTTCCGTAGATTAAATATATGAATTATTAACTGTATTAAAAAAATCGTTTCTAAAGAATAACAAGACTTTGTTAAAACCTATATAACCTAAGGTAGTATTTAAACAAATTAGGGTCTTTTACATTGTGTTTATACAAGATGAGTATGAATGGATGTATCATAAAAGTTCAAAGAAATATGAAGCCTAAATAATATCAAATATCCTCCTCAGACCTAAGACGATTATTACATGGGACTACAAAAATCGGTTTGCTGAGTAAGGATGCATGAGTCTATATATCGATGCTTCTAATATAATTTTTTATCTACTTAATTCGGTACTGACAATAAAAGCAATGCATATTTAAGGGGTCAAGTAACTTTGAAAGTGGGACATTGCATGAAAATAAGACCCTAATATGGATTGCTATAACTCTAGCTCTGAATAACTTTTCGCATTGAAAATTTAAATACACATTAAAAGAGTTATATGTTAATCGTTAATCTTCTTTAAAAAGTCTAGATGCACATAAACATTTTTTTTTAATTTCATTTAAAATTTCATGATTTTTAATAAACGTATTCATCTTATATATTCTGTGCGCATTATTTTTCATAACTGATCTGTCACAGTTAATCCAATTTTTTTTATAGAGTACAGATATAATATATGTTTAAAATGACTCTCACTGGAGAAAATATAATCATAAGTATTTGAGAAAAAAATTTATACTAAAAAAAATCCGAAATTTTTAAAATTATTTTTGTATAAAAATAGACATAATTTCTATATTTTTATTTTGATAAATATAATAATAGGTCATATTGTATATCAATAAGGTTCATAATATCATTTAAAATTTAATAAAATTCTATCCTGCTTTTTCTTAAAAATCATGTGCGCAGTGACTCAAATCAATGTTTTGAGAAAATTTACTTTAAATATGTCATTGTACCTTGATAGTAATAAGAGTGCTCAAACTGTTTTCGTCATAACTTCTCTTCAAAAGGGAAATTTTTCCAGGCAATCACAATCGATAATGGTCATCACCATTTTAGTTATGGTACTAGGCACAATATGTTCACACTTCAAAAAGTAATTCATTACTTTTTATATGTATATATGCATTAATTAAATCATAAATATGTAAATTCATCTCTTATGAAAAAAAATTCCCTCGAAAATCTATGTTTGGTGGATATTAAACTCTATACATTAAATTAAACCGATTTTATGCCGGTACCTGATATCCGATGAGTGGTTAATGGACAATGTTTCGTCATTAGAGAATTTTAAAGAGTTACACTGGTTTCCAAAAATTAAGGAAAAATCACAAAAATAGCGATAATTCAAAATATTACATGTAGATTTTAATGAAACTCAGCCACAATATACAACACATAGTAAGGTATAAAATAACATGAAAAGAAATTACTAGACAATTATGGTGTTTCAAAAAATAGCTTAATTATAAAATTAACAAAATTAATTTGCCAGTTTGGTATAGGAAAAGTACCTTTAATATGCCGTATGATCACCCCTAGTAGCAATACAGCACATACAGGGATGTGTCATACTGTCAATTATGCGGTCGATGAGTTCACTGGGAAGTAAGAGCCATTGCTCTTCCAAAGCAGTTGTAAGCGTGACAAGCATCAGAGGAGGGGATTGAGAGTAGCGACACGTCTCCCTAAGGCATCCCAAACATGCTCGATGGCATCCAAGTCCGGTGATTGAGCTGACCATTCCATGTACTGAATTGTCTGGGGCTGAAGATGATCTTTCACGATGCGAGCCCTGTGCGGTCTAGCGTTGTCGTCCTGTAACAGGAAATCATTACCTATTGCACCGGCATAAGGTCGCACATAAGCATCAAGGATGTCATCTCTATAGACGTGAGCATTCACGGTTCCATGTGGAAAGGCATGGAGGTCTGTGCGTCCACCCAAAGAGATATCACCCCAAACGCAGACACTGCCTCCTCCGTATGAATCTCTTTCACGAATGTTTGGTGGATGATAGCGTGTTTCCTGTTCTCTCCAAATCAAACAACACCTACTATCGCTTTGGAGGCTAAACCGGGACTCATCCGTGAAGAGAACACGCCTCCATTGTTCAACCATCCAGTGGACATGTTGACGTGGCCACATCAAACGTTTCCTCCGGTGACGTGAGGTGAGCAGCACACAAATTGCTGGTCGCCTCGCTTAAAGTCCACCTTCGTGAAGCCTTCTACGCACAGTAGACATTGACACCAACCTTCCAGTGGCTGCAGCAAGGCAGGATCTAAGGTGAGATGGGGTTGCGGTTCTATTCCTTTGTACACATAACCGCAAATATCGGTCATCGGCGCTTGTCGAAACCCTTGGCCGTCCTTTGCTGAACCTTCTTGAACACGAACCAGTGGTTTGAAATTGTTACCAAAGCCTATTAACCACCGAAGAACTCACATTTAGCCACCTAGCCACCTCTGCCTGACTTTGTCCTGCCTCCAATCTCCCAATAACTCTAAATCTCAGTTCTGCTGGCAAATGATGCCTCGAGGTCATTGTAATGAATTGGCTATCCTAGATTTATAATATCACTATCACAGCGACAACTGAAGCCTTACTCTCTAACGTGCATTTTTATGTGCCTCACGGATGACGCAATGCGATTGCAGCGCCACTAATTTGCATTTGGTATTTTTATTCAGCATCTTTCATTTAACAATATATCCAAATTTCATACGGATTGCTTTCTTTTTGAACGAGTTATCGCTATTTTTGTGATTTTTCCTTAATTTTTGGAAACCAGTGTATTTAATTCTTTTTAGCGCTTTTTTTTTAAAGTGGGTTGATAGTTTTTATTTCAAAAAAATTATTTTATTTCCTACTTTTTAGCTATTTATACCGTAATACATAATTATGTGCACTGACATATGATGGCTCTTTGCAATGCATTGACTAATGGAAAAACTTTGCTGTATTCAATTTTCTGGTCACTTTCCTGTTTGATTGTCAGCTTTTTGAAACCACTTACAATGTCGGTTAGTATCATTGTGGATCTTTTGGTTTTTCGGATGAAGTAACGTGTTCAGACAAGATCTTGCACTTCAAAAAGTTACCGCATTCATCAAACCTCAAAGCCCACATCGATTCTTAAGGACCTCGGAAATGGGTATCAAAAAGCTGACAATCCATCAAGTGTCATTACACATCAGAGAGTGGGAAAGTGCTTTCATATATAAATTCACAGCAAAACGAACACATATATCAATGTTTGTTAAAATGCTTTTCTTGTATAGTCAAAAGCACTCTTCCTTCAATCAGAAAAAGCAAAAAGAAAGATTTTACCAAAAATCTAGCTATTCTTGAATAGATAAACAATACAATCTAATTCCCATAAAAATAGCAATGACATTGGAAATAAGCGGTGATGATTGGATGAGGAATCCGAAACTGATGACCTAAACCTAGCTGCTTCTATGGGAAAGTGATAAAATTTGATGCCCAGACAGTTCTTTGACAGGCGCTTTTGTCTAAAGTATAGCAGTGCTAGGCATTTTCTACTACAGAACTTGATGATAGTCACCTGAAATAATTCGATTGTACGTGTGTGAGAAGTTAACAAGACTGACTATAAAAGCTGGCTCAAAGTAAATGCTTACTAACTCGCTTTTGTCTAGAATCGCTTCAATCTAATACTATACCCTGTATTTCGTCATTTTCATATCGAGGAATCCTACCTGAACAAAATCTAAAATCATTTTGATATTTAATCTGGTAGCCAAATCTGAATCTACAGACAATGTCGCTACACAGAACAATGCGTTTTATTGTGTACTGACTTATGGAGATATTTTTTCCCTCCGAAACAACATATTGTACCGTATACATTCATGTATAAGTCGAAGAATTTTAGACAAAATATGAGAGTTGGAAAAGGACGAGTTATACACGAGTTAGTAAAAAAATATATAAATTTTTCCCAGGTAATTCGCGAACTGGCAAAACTTCACATTATGGGCCTAGGTCGGAGAAATAGATAGCGGTCAATGGTCATTTCCTTGCGATTGATAAAAAAAATCAACAATAATGCCCCTGTAATTGTTCATTAAAACTCATTTTCTTTGGGATAGAATTTCATTTCGATGGAGGGGCATTCCTTCCAACATTCAAATCTCGTTTTTAAGAGAGTTCATCTTGAGAATGCTTCTAGATTATCTCTTTTAAAAGTCCTACAATACAAAGAAGTAATATACAGGGTGGTCATAAAAAAACTTTGCCGATATATGAAGCTCTAGCGGCCAGTCCGTTCGACCGATCGAGGTGAAATTTCAGATATAGCTATTCAGAGGTATGAGCTCGAGATTCTGTGAACGGCAACAAAATGGCGCTCACGGTTACGGTTATAGTTACAGAAACTCGAAAATTTCCAATGGCAACACCCATCTTTTTCATCGCAAAATGTTCAACGCATGTCAAAACCCTAAAGAGCGTTGGAACCGTACGTGTATCGCAAGAAATGGACACGTTATGCACGCACAAAAAACTGTTTTGCGAATCCCCCCCCCCCATAAAAAACACGATTGGGGCGCACGGAGGAAATTTGCATATGACACAGAATCAGTACACTAATCTCTGATTACAACACAGATCGGAGAAAAGAAAACTTTTTTTGATTACACATTTTCCACATGGGTGCCATCACAGGCTATTACACATTGCATGGTGGCGACTGTAGACAATACAGCCGAACGTTACATGGCATGAAGGATGTTTGCAATCTCACGTTTGATAGAATCTTTCAAATCCGGCAAAGTTTGCTGATTGCACTTGTACACTCTAGATTTTAGATATCCCCAGAACCTGAAATCCATAGAAGTGAAGTTGAGGGGTCGCGGAGGCCATTGACGTTACTAGTTAAGGTGAAATGTGCGTCGTCCGTTCATAATATGCGAAGAGGCCGATCGTTATCTCCATCATATTGGATAAGAAATTCATTAACGAAGTCTATATGTTGTTGATAGTCTCTCACTTCCAACATCTGGGCGCGCTGGTACCGGTAAGGAAACATGCGGATTATACAGCGCAGTAACTTTAAGATCATTCTTTTCGGTATATCAAAAACACGAGATGCATCTTTTATAGATTGCATACGTCCTCTGGTCACTATGTGATGCACTTCCATAACAGTAGCCTCAGGAACAGTTGGTCGTCCGGATCGGGACTATCACATGTGCAGCCAGTTTTTTCGAATATCATTACTAAATCACGAAGAGCTTGTGAAATGCATAGTCCACGTATTTGGCGATGGTTTTGACAGTAAACGCGCCAGGTTTTCGCAGCATTCATCTGATTTTGATAATAGTTTTACCAACTCACCACGAACGAAGTTATTTTGTTGGCATCTGCGAGCTCCGACTGAAGAACTAACATTCCCACCCCACTTTTTATCCGTTTTCTACCCTGACTATCTGGCAAACGACGTTCCGTGATTGGTGTTTTGTCTCTGTCATATTCAAATTTTCTTCGTGCGCCTTGGTCATGTTTTATGGGGTCGTTCGTAGAGCTGATTTTGTGCAAGCATAACGCGTCCGTTTATTGCAATAACCATACCGTTCTAACGCTCTTTAGGGTTTTCGCATGCGCTGAGTATTTTTCGATGAAAAAAAATGCGTGTTGACATTGGAAATTTTCGAGTTTCTTTAACTATAACCGTAACCATTAGTGCCATTTTGTTGCCGTTCACAGAATCTCGAGCTCATACTATATCTGAAACATATCTGAATAGCTAAATCGGAAATTTCAACCCGATCGGTTGAGCGGACTGGCCACTAGAGCTCCATATATAGGCAAAGTTTTTTTTTATGACCACCCTGTATTTTAGAGTCTAAGAAGCTGTTTACCCTTGTAAATAAAGCTTGAACATATTTTTGAAAGATTTTTTTTCTTTTCAATTATCATAAATTGATGTGAATAGGTTTCAAAATGGCTTAAGATTTTTCGGTTTGACATAATTATACATTTTTAAAACCTTGAATTTTTTTTTAAGTCTGATTAGAAACAGAAAAAATATTTACTAATTTAATGAACGTTTATTAATTTTTACATCCTTAATTACAAATCGTTTTTCAACATGCTACCCGACTTAGACACGAAAATGCATTTTATTTCGAAATTTTGCGTAGGAATTGAGGGGGGGGGGGTCAACCTTTACACGAGTATATACGGTAGCTTATAAATATATAGAAAAAGTTTAAATAAGTAAACAGTTTACTGAAATATAAATCTAAAACAGGCGCAGATCCACGGGGGGGGGGCGATCGGGGCGATCGCCCCCCCCCCCAAACCAATGTTGAATTTAGACTATTTTCCGGAAGCGAAATTTTAAAATGGAGGGCCAAAATCATAGTCCGGTGAAATCCAAGCGCATTATTGGTCATTGATCCGCGTCCTTTACAGAGAATAATCTCTGAGTGGTAGGGGAAATGTCGCCTTACTCGTTTTTCCGAGAAAAAATCGTAACGGCAATTTTGAAGTAAATCTGATCTGTTTTCATTTATAATCAAAATTTTTCACTCTCGTTCTATAAAATGTCATCAAAATATCTTAACTGAGTTAATTTCGATGGTTTATCGTAAATAAGAACAGACGGTAACAATCGCTTGAAAATTACTTTACCCCTCCTTCTTTTTCAAATGCAGAAACAAATTCGTGATTTTCAGCCTTTCCACACGACCAATGAGGTGTCTGGATTTTACTTGACTGTGAATTTGGCCCTCCTTTTTAAAATTTCGCTTTCCGGAAGGAATTTCTGCGACTCCGTCGGAGACATTCTATTGTTCCGGAAAAAACGCGAATTTCATTAAAATGTCGCTAAAAAGCGCTAATTTTGTCAAAGTGTGGCGTAAAAAGAGCGAATTTCGACAAAAGATCGCGGAAAAAGCACGAATTTTGTAAAATGTCGTGAAAAAAAAAAAAAAGAATTTCGACAGAGGATCGCTAAAAAAACGCGAATTTTGACACAAGATTGCTGAAAGCGTGTGTTTTGTCAAAGTGTCGCGGAAAAAGCTCAAATTTCATGAAAAGGTCGAAGAAAAAGCACGAATTTTGTCAAATGTTTGCAAAAAAACGTTAATTTTGTCAAAGTATCGCGGAAAAAGAGCATATTTCGTCAGAAGGTCTTGGAAAACGCGCTAAAGTGTTAAAAGCGCTAATTTTTTCAAAGGATTGGAAAAAGGGAAGGCAAAGTATCGAGGAAAATATACTAATTTCGACATAGGATCGCTGAAACAGCGCGAACTTCGACATAGGATTGCTGAAAAAGCGCTAATTTTATCAAAGTATCGTGAAAAAGCGCAAATTTCGTCAAATTATTACGGAAAAAGCGCGAATTTCGTCAAAGGGTCGCGGAAAAAACGCGAGTTTTGACAGAGGATCCCGTAAAAAACGCGAACTTCGACATAGGATCGCTAAAAAGACGCGATTTTTGTTAGTGTCGTGTAAAAAGTTCGAATTTCGTCAAAAGTTCACGGAAAGAGCGCTACATTTTTCAAAAGGTTGCGAAAATGGAAGGCAAAGGAACTCGGAAAAAGTACGAATTTCGACGTAGGATAGCTGAAAAACTGTGAACTTCGACATAGGATTGTTGAAAAAGCGCCAATTTTGTCAAAGTATCGCGGAAAAGCGCAAATTTCGTCACATGATCATGGAAAAAGCGCGAATTTCGTCAAAGGGTCGAGAAAAAAGCGCGAATTTTGACAGAGGATCGCGAAAAAACGCGAACTTTGACGTAGGATCGCTGAAAAGCACGTATTTCGACATAAGATCGCTGTAAAAGCGCGATTTTGTTAAAGTTTCACGCAAAAAGCTCGAATTTCGTCTAAAGTTAGCTACTTTTTTCAAAGGGTTGCAAAAAAAGTGCTACTTTGTCAAAGTATTGCGGAAAAGAGCGAATTTCGTAAAAAGGTCACAGAAAAGTGTGAATTTCGACATAGGATCGCTGAAAAAGTACGAACTTCGACATAAGATTGCTGAAAAAATGCTAATTTTGTCAAAGTACGTGAAAAAGTGCGAATTTTGTCAAAGAGTCGCGGAAAAAACGCGAATTTTGACAGAGGATCGCGTAAAAACGCGAACTTCGACATTGGATAGCTGAAAAGAGTGTATTTCGACATAGGATCGCTGGAAAAGCGCGAGTTTTGTGAAAGTGTTTTGGAAGAAATTTCATTTTCGTCAAAAAGTCGCGGAAAAATGAGCTACTTTTTTCAAAGGATTGCAAAAAATTGCTAATATTGTCAAAGTATCGCAGAAAAGAGCCAATTTCGTCAAAGGATCGCGGAAAAACCCCGAATTTTCACAGAGTATCGCGGGGGAAAACGTGAAATTCGTCAAAAATGCCAAAAAATGCGAATTCCGTCAAAGAGTCGCGAAAAGAGAGCGAATTCTGTCAAAAGATCGCGGAAAAAGTGTATTTCGTCAGAAGATCGCGGAAAACCATATCATTTGATCATTCATTTAATAATAACTGTACAAGGAATGATTTCATGAACAGGAATTATGACTATGTTGATTCTATGTTTCTTAGTATCGCCCCCCCCCCCCAAAAAAACCGATCCTCTGGATCTGCCCCTGATCTAAAAAATAAGTTAGATACTTCTTTATTTTTCAATTGTTATAAATGTATATATAGGGTAAGATCCCCAGTAATTGGCATGCACCAATGATTGGCATATCCTACAAACATGTCCTAAAATAAGATTTATATCCAGTCTTTTAAAAATGCAAGACCATATACTAGTTATATGCTCATTTACTTTAAAGATTATTACTTTGATTTATACTACTAGATGACAATAGTGCCTAGAAAAGAGAAACAATTATAGTTTTATCAAATTAGCCATTTTTGTTGCAAATGCTTCTTCTCTCTCTTAAGAAAAGCATGCTTTTCAATTCATTAGTATCTGATTTATAGTATATTTTAAATTTTAATTGACAACAGTTTTGTTTAGTTGAAAGGGTTACTTTAATTGTGTAAAAGTATTTTTGACACAAATATTTGGATTTCTGAATTAATGATAGATGCCAATTAATGGTGCTTTAATTTTGCTAGTTCCAAGTAATTGGCACCTATTCCAATTACAAGGGAATAGCAAGATTTGAGATTAAACCACTTATTTCGGCAGTACTTTTAAAGTTATAACTAATTTTGTTTATCATTTGTTTTTATTTGAAAATATGAAATATTATCAGTAATTGGAATCCATTAAAGCTTCATATGACAATTACTGGGGACAGCATGACAATTACTGGGTATTAATATAAGTATATTGTATTGTTTTAAAGTGTTCACATTTCAGACTAATATGCTGATTTCTTACTCTCAAAAACTTGAAATATGGCATCTTCATCTACAGTAAATTCATTTAAAGCGATTAAACCCAACGCAAAATATAAAGTTCTTTTTATATATAAACATGTGCCAATTACTGGATCACAAGGTATCATACATTGGTGCTCTAGGTGCCAATTACTGGTGACTACAGCACATTTTTATAAATATATTTTTATAAAAATACTTTTTAAAAATGTTTGCATTTAATGGGCAAAATAGATGCACAGATATGCATTCTTTGATTTTAAAATATTTGCAAATAAATATTTTATTTCTTGACTGAAATTAAACTGTGAATAAACTGAAGTAAGTTTGAAGACAAATTCTTAATGTGCCATAATTACTAGGGATGTTACCGTATATCGTGATGATTTACTGATGTCTACGTAATTTATTTAAAAATAATCAGTTCTTGTACATTTATTTTGGATATTTATTTTGTATTATCAGAATTTTGTTTTGTTGATGTTCAATTGTAAGATGACAGTTGAATAATAAGTATAAAAATGTTTTGAAATATGCTTTTTCTTTTAATTTAATTTCCTAAAAATGTTGTTGTGAATTTGTGGTTTATTCTCACTTTGATGTTAACTAATAGTTTTGATCATGATTGACAATGTATTAGAGTTCAAATATTGTGATTAAAAACTACTTGGATGTGTAATCTCAAATCTTTCTTCTATCTCATACATTTTAATATTTAAAAAAATAGTTACAAATATTAATACTTCAAGTGGCAATACTTATAAATTTTACATTACAAATGTTAATATTTTGGTTCATTTCTATGGATAACTTGATGCGCTTTTCAATTGTATAATAATGAAAATTTTTGAAAAAAATGCTATTACGATAACCCTTTCGGGCTGAATATATCTAAATTGAAAGAGAAAACGATTACCATATAGCCAAAAACATACACAATTTTTTTTAAGTCTATGTAATAACTCCATACACTTTTCGATGGAACAATAAGGAAACTGGCATAAATATCGCTATTACAGCTCTCCCTTCCGACGTAATATTCGAAATCGACAGAGGACCCGGTGGCCATAGCCAAAAACATGCAAAAAAATTTGGTTGAATTCTATGCATAACGTCATACTGCTGTCGATAATACAATGGTAATACACGGGCAGCAGACATTTTGTATAAACAAATTTTGGGAATCTTTGACTCTTAAAACTTATAAATTCGTCGAAAACTGGATGTAGAAAAAAATGTGGTTATAATAATTTCTTTTATCTTCAATAAAACCCATACTTATGTACGTGCTATTTTGAAATTCGACTTGAATTTACAAATTGTGCAACAAAAAAAGTGTAACAACTTCACAAGAGGTTACATGTATCAGGGAGGGGGAGGGAGTATATAAATTAACTAAATCCACTGTATCTCCTTTATGTTCTGATTCTTATAGGTTTTACACATTTTTTAACACTTTCACAGCTGTAAGCAGAGTTAAGTACTATTGGATTATGTTATATTTAAATAAAAAGAATATTGCCCAGTTAAACTGATGGCATTGAGCTCACAGGTTACGCATACTAATTGTACATTACAGCCTTGTATTTTCGTTAATTCCGTTCGAAAAAAAAATTAGAAGGGGAAACAGCTCTCCCCTTTCTCCTTTTTTATACTTAATCAGTGAACTTCCTAAACTATCAAGTACATGCTTTATCATATTAAAAAATCTATATCCAAAATTCAGAGCAACTCGGATAATTCTTAATAAAAACCCATTTAGCATTTATATAATTTAAGAGGAGTTATTCCCCTCTTTTATACTTAACCATTAAACTTCCAAAACTATTCAGAGATTTGAACGAAATCTGACAATTCTGATTGAAAAATCCATTTATGCAAGTTAAAGGGAGGGGCATTAGAACCCCCGTTCCCCCTGTTTATATTTATTCAATGAACACCTAATAACAACCACGGTATCGCCTCATCCGAATGATCCTATATCTAAATTTTGAACGAAAACTGTTAATTCTGCATGAAAATCCCGTTTATATCAATTAAGGGGGGGGGGGCTGAGCCCCCAGTTCCCCCTGTTTATACTTATTCAATGAACACATAATAACAGTCACGGAATGGCCTCATCAGAATGATCCTACTCTCTTAAAACGAAAGAGTGGATTTGGCTGCTCAAGAAAGAGTTCTAATTTATTGGATCGTGAATGAGTTGATTTTTAACCGATTCAGTCATCTTGGTTTGATTTTTTCTCTTTTTAATCCACTCATACAGCTTTAAAACTAAACAACTCAATAATGAAACAGCTCTTTTGCCGCGCGGATTTTCGCCGCTGACTCGTCATGTGACCTTGCAAGATAAGATGGAGACTTCCGCCTCGCTTCCGCCGTTCGCTAAACAATTTGCTGAAAATGCCTTTTTTACGAAGTAAGTAATTTTTATATAAATATTTTATTTTAATTATGCTTTCGTTTAATAAATTTCCCTTCTCTTTTTCACAGACTAAAATTCATAACAGTATCATACCTTGAAATTAAAATGTCGTGTCACGCGGTAATATTGAGGATGTGTTTAATGCATTTCTATATTAATAATTGGTGTTACAGTGCTGCTACAAAACTTTCGTACTTTAATAAAATAAATTAGCATATTTAATCAGAGTAAAAATTGTTAATGCAATGTAAATATCTCGTTATTTAATTGCCTTGTATTAAAGTTTTGTAATTATTATATCTTTATTCATAGAAATTTATCAAAACATTGTATTTACTTCTTGTTTGCAGTGTCTTAGTAAAAACGTGCTCCGGATTACATATATATTTATATATAGAGGCTACATATATGGCATAATACGTAGTTTTTGTACACATTTCTAAGATTTTTTTTTCATTCTTAATGTTGAACTTGTGTTACTGTTTTGTTTGGCAATGTTTCATACTGTTATTGGGCAAAATTATTGCATGCATGGTCTGTATTATAATAATCTGCTTAATATTTATAAGTTGTTACATAATGCATGCAGAAATAATAGTTTTCTTGTGCCTGCTTCCCAGGTAGCTTTAAATGAGAATTTATAAATAAAACGAAAACAGTGAACAAAAGTTTCTTTCTATACTGGTAAATAAAAGTATTATTTCCTAAATATTATGCAACGATATCAAAAAGAAAATCCTCTTTCTCTTTAGAAAATACCTTGTAATATCATTGCTTTCCCTTTCCCTTAACATTTTTTATGCATAGCCCAGTGGTAGAATTGATTTTTAAAAAAAGTTACTGGTCCCAAAGACCAGTACGCATGTAAGTTTACTGGTCAGAAATAGTCATCAGTAGCCCGCTACATAAAATTCTACAAAATACTTTTAACCGTCCCCCCCCCCCTCTTCACACACACACTCCTAACTAGAATGTAAAATAAACCAAACTTCCTTTGCAGTTATACAAAATTTTTGGCATAATAAAATGGAAAATTACTATTTTATAAAAAAGTATGTAGTATGTAAACGAAAACTATAAAATTGTGTATTTTATTTCCGATCATTTATTTAACAGATAGTAAGGATTAATGCAATATTTTCTTATAATTATTTTTTTAAGTAATATTTTATGGTTTGTGTTTGGTACGGTTTTCTCAGTCAGGAAAATTTATTTACTTGTCAGAGATGAAGTGGGTGTGCAGTGGTGTAGCTAGGATGGGTGACATCCCGGACAGATGTAAAAGGTGTCAAGCCCCCCCCCCCTCCCTCCTCCTCCTTTCCAATCTGTCATATTTTTTCAATCTCAATTCTACATTCTTATAAAAAATAACCTTACCATTCCTTATTTACCTTTTGTCCTTCTGCATAAAAAAAACCGCAGAAGTGAATCATCACTCGACCCATAGTCTGCATAAGTCAATGCCGTGTCTATACGTAGAAGAAAATTCTTTCTTTTAAAGTTTGCTTTTGTTACCTATCGTTGAATAGGTTGGTTTTTGTTCCCTGGTGCATATCTTATTTAAGACACATCATTCTGTATAAAACTTTACTTTAGCAACTTTACTTTATTGATAAAAATAGAGATTGGATTATAAACTGTAACTTCATTTTAAAATGATTTAAATTAAATATTTACAATGAATTTATGTAAAATATAAAAGAAATTAAAATTTAATTTAAACAGTATTAGCAAACTGTCTTATGTTATAAGAATAAAGTGCTGTATACCGTGAAGCATTGGTACTCTGAAAATCTTTATAACTAATCTTTTAATTACTAATAATAAACATTTGAAAATAGTCTGATAAATAAAATATTCTTCTCCATAGCTATCTAAATAATAAATTTCAAATACTTCTTGAGATTTTGTTTCTTGAATGACAATTTGAAGTCAACATTTTTGGTCATAGATTCAGCAGATAACTAACAGGGGGGGGGGGGGGGAATCACTATTATTAAAATGCTATAAGTAGCATCCAATATTTGAAAACTCTCTTATTCGACTTCATATTTTGATTTTAATGCTTAATATAACCTCCCCAATTAAGATTGGGGATTTCTTTTACAGCTTGAAATCTTATGGATTGTGTTATGTTACTGCGTTAAATAATCTGCAGTTTTAAAAAAATTAAGATATTTTCTATTAAATATTGAATATTTTTAATCTATTTTATATTAGATCAATTCATATGTTCGAAGCTTTTTCTAAAGAGAAATAAATATATTCACCAATGCAGACTGATTTTAATCCTATACCCAAAAAATGATCTAAACCTGCTACATCCAATGCTTATTGCTGATATAAAGTGTTAAAAATAGAAGTTATTTATATTCAATAATCTGACATACATAAATTATTAAGAAAAATTATTAAGAAAAAAAGAAAATGTCATTATATTTCTTCTGAAAAAAACAATTTTTTTTTAAAGAAAAAAACCAGTTGGTTTAAACTAAACCGTTGTTTAAACCAAAAGGAGTAAACAGTTGTTTAAACCATAGTTAAAACCAATTGGTTTAAACCGTGCCAACCCTGGTCTAATTGTTGTAGGTTCTATCTTGTATTATATAAATATGCAAATATATAGAAAAACAACTAAAAATCCACAAAAACCTGTATTGGTTGGGTATTTGCCAGCGCTGATACATTTTAAAAGTAGCAACAAAGGTGAATTTTCAACAATATTTTATAATGTTGCTTTAAGAACTTTCATTTTAAATTTGTTTTTAAAATGGTGATTTATTTTAAGATTGTATCAGAAGTAACACCATGATTTAAACAAGCGGATAAGTGTAATCGCACAGGATTTATTTATTCTATTTCCATTTTATTCATGATTGGCTGAATTTTCAGTAGTGTAATATTTATAAAGCTAAAATTTTTAGTGTATGGTTCATTTTTTGTTTAGACTATGGATGGGAAATTTTATAAAACATTTAATCTGAAAGCTGCAAAATATTTTAATATGTTCATAATCATTCTTTAACATTACATTTATTGCTATTTAACTTAATTTCAATATTTTCTTTTAACACAGGAAGATGGTGATTTCATTGAGGAGTCAAATTCAACAATCTTATTTAATCTCAAGGATCTTCAACAAAGTGTCTATTTTGCCTAAGATTTTAAAAGTTGGACAAACCAGTGGACAGATTACAATATACTCTTTATGTATTTAATGTTTAATGCAAATGGACTGTTATATTTATAAAGGTCCTGTTAACGATGTTATTGAGACTTGTTTATCAGATGTTGGAAAGAATTGTTATCAATTAATGTTAGATTTATTTTGCTCTTGCTAAATAAAATGTTTTTGTTGTTAAATAAAATTAGTTTTTTTTTTCTTTCTTGCAACATTCTAAATTGCACATTTGGCTCTAACTTTTGACGTAAAATGCTGCAGTCTTATGCTTTTATATTTATTTAAAAGTTAGTTGATTTAAGAAACATTGAATAAAATCAAAAATTAAAAGATTAATTAAGAAGAAACAAGTTATTCTTGAATATAAATTCAAGTTTTAACAAATGTTTTAAATGATATAAAGAATAATTGCACATGGTCAATAAATCCATTTCTCAGTTATTTCTGCATTTAACTTTTGTACTACAATATTTAGTGGAAGGTTCTTCATACAATAAAATAATTGTCCATAATCAAAATTTTAGCTATACAAATTTTTTAATGGCATTCCTCCACATTTCCCAATTGCAATGTGCTTATATAAATGCTATGGGTAACAATTATTTTATCTAAGATTTCAAAGCCATTTCAGATTTCAAATTAAACAATTAAAATATTTTTTTAAAATTTAGTCAGTTTAAGAAATATAAGATTTTGATTGAGATTTAAATCGAGGAAGAATTACAACAAGGTATCATGGGTTGATATTTATCCATTTAAAATATTTTCAATTTCATTTATTTAAACCCTGCGCTGGCCGTGTGTGTGGGGGGGGATACTTTTTTAAATTTAGGTTTTATGATTTTTAATACTTTCTTTTTCAAAACTGGTTCTGAAACTCGTATTAATATTTAAAAAAAAATAACCAAAATTACAAAAGTAAAAACTAACCCACTTACAGATCATCCTCAAATATTCTATGCCCCCCCCCCCTCCAAAAAAATGTAAACATTTTAAAATCCAAACACGATATTTGAAAATAACTTCTGCATAGGATTATCTAAACTCTTAAGGGGAACAACCAGCTTCTGACATTGTGGTGCTGAAGTTGAGTCGTTTGGCTGATATAAAGTTTATTTTTTCAATATTTTTTTAGTAAGATGCCTAAGATTGGTTTATTTGATTGAAATCGTAAATTTTTAATAAAAAAATAATTGTTATTTACAATTAAATCATAAGCTAATGAAAAAATTAAAATTGTATATAAGCATATCTGAAGCTATAAGTATCATTGGAAAATATGTAAACTTGAAATTGCCCAAGAAAAGAAAGGAAAAATCCCATTAGCACCACAGCATCAGAAGCTGATATTCTGTTTAATGTTGTTCGGGTGCTGTTGTACAGTTATGCAAATTTAGGCAGTTTGCATGAATAAGTGTTTTCAAATTTGCAATTTTGAGATCACCAGTATTTTTAATTTAATGAATATATGTACTTTTAAATTTAACGAAAGAAAATACTGATGTTAAAAATTCCTAATTTGACAGAATAATAAAAAATCATGTAAGCTCTATTTAATTTTGTATAACGATTCAATTGCCTGTTCCCCTAAATTGACATAGGAAACAGTTTCATTGAATTAGAAAGAAAAAAAATGTTTTTATGATTCATTAGATAACTTTCAGTCATGTAAATTAGAAGGTTTTAAGTCTTGTTAATTAAAGACTTGGAAGAAATATTGGAGAATCCATGTTACAGTTTTCCAATCTCTCTCTCTCTCTCTCTCTCTCTCTCTATATATATATATATATATATATATATATATATATACCCTTGTAATGTCAATAAACAGAAATTTAAATCCGAAATGAGAATTTAATTGCAACACTTGAAAATGTGGCAATAATTCCATGTTATATTGAATTTCATTGATAAAAAATAATCGAGGATTACTGAATTTAGTTTTAAATGATGCGATTTTATTTAGACGATTTAGAAATCACTTGAAGATTTTTGTAATTTTAAGCAATTTTGCTTTTCTTAAGAGTGAATTTATTCAATTCTACAAATTCAAGGAGTTTTGGATTAACTCTTAAATGAGTTGATTTCATTCATGTATGAATTGGTTACAAATCGCCTAAGTGCTACTGGATGAAATCAAAAATGACAACATTTCACTCCAACTTGAATTGATAACAAATCGCTCAAGTGCTACTGGATTTGCCTTAAATTATTTCACTTCACTCAAATACGAGTTGGCTGCAGCTAACTCAAGTGCTACTCGATTTAATCCTAAAGACTTCATTTCACTCAAGTATGATTTGGTTACAAATCGCTCAAGTGCTGCGATATTCAATCTTAAATGACTTCATTTCGCTCAAGTATGACTTGATTACAAATCACTTAAATACTACTGGAATTAACCTTTATTGATTTGATTTCACTCAAGTATGAGTAAAATAGAGATCACTCAATCATGAGTTGATTAAAAACAACTCATTCACTTGAGTTGTTTCAGCTCTTCTTGAGAAGGTTCCTTTCAACATGGGAAAAGAGTGGATTTCAGCTCAACTTGAGTTATTTCAGCTTTTTCGTTTTAAGAGAGTATATCTAAATTTTGGACAAAAACTGTTAATTCTGCATGAAAAACTCGTTTATATCAATTAAGTTGAGGGGTATGAGCCCCCCGTTCCCCCTGTTTATACTTATTCACTGAACACCTAATAACAGCCACGGTATCGCCTCATCCGAATGATCCTATATCTAAATTTTGAACGAAAACTGTTAATTCTGCATGAAAATCCCGTTTATATCAATTAAGGGGGGGGGGGGCATGAGCCCCCCGTTCCCCCTGTTTATACTTATTCAATGAACACATAATAACAGTCACGGAATCGCCTCATCAGAATGATCCTATATCTAAATTTTGGACAAAAACTGTTAATTCTGCATGAAAAACCCATTTATATCCATTAAGGGGAGGGGCATGAGCCCCCCGTTCCCCCTCTTATATATATCGAATGAACTCCAAAAACTAATCAGGGAAGCGCCTTATCAGGCTATACCTATATACAAAATTTCAAGTGGATCCGATATTTTTATCATGAGTTATCGCGTTACGCACGAACGCACATACATACAGAACGGACGGGCACATAAGCTCTCAGGCTATGATAACCTGTGAGCTAAAAATACGAAACTTCATTTTCCTCTTCTGTGAAATTTACTTCAGTTGAGATCTGCAATTTTTCTTACGAGTGTGTGATATATGCTAATACTTTTTGGGAATATTGCTTCATATTTTTTTATTTATTTCAAAAAATTGCCTGTCCGTATACGTTTGAGATAAAGTATAATAACCAAAAATCCTCCAGAAAAAGTAAGGCTAATTAACACACTAATTAACTCTGTCGTGTTGATAGATATTTTAAGGCTGTTTTAGAAACTTGGTGAAATATTATATTTGCATAACTATTTTACCATAGTAAAATAAAATTTCTTCAGTTCTTACTAGCAAAAAATCCATATCGATATTATATATTAATTATATGTAGAACGATGTAGAACTTGATAGAGAAAATTATTATAACTATAAAAACATATCATTAGGATTCATTAAAACAAACAAATAAGCACAGATATATTATTACTGTATAAATCATGAACATCTAAACATGTGTTGACGTTAATTGATAGGATAGCTTACTTATCATCGAAGTAGTTTTACTAACATATCCAAATTTTGAGTAGCCTTTTAAGGCACAAAATACATTTGCCAGGTACATTTAACTTTCAGCCTAGTCATTTATGGATGCAATAAACCTATATTTAAATAATAATGATTGACATTATCTCCTAGTGTCATCAGCTTAAATCTTTCTACAACAACCATTTTCAAAAATTTGTTGAACCAAGCGAGATATTTTGTTTTGGCTGCTTGAAATAATGTGAACGCCATTAATTTTCCAGACAGACACATTAAAAGAAGAAAAACAAGAAGATACTGTAGAAGTGGGCGTATTGCAACGTATTTTACTGAAATGTTTTGTGTAGGAGGTGTATTACGCTTTTGGGTGGAATGTCTCAACAAAAAGGAAGCGGAAACTATGTTATGAAGTTAAATTGATGAACTTCAGCAGAGTTTTGACAGGCCATCTTTAGATAAAGAATATTCAACTTATGCTGCAAAATTTAACGGTGACTTACTTTGAGAGAAAAAAACACTATATTTATAACATAAAATATTTTTCAATTTCTTCGTAATTTTTACAGGCAATAGATATTTTTTGTCATCCTCAAAACTAAAAAATACATCCAATTACATACGATTTTCATTATTCATCAAGAAAGTCACGTTGGTTAAAGTACCAAAAAATGAAATGTATTTTACTCAGTTTGAGGATATATGGGAACGGCTATTGTTACTTTTGTGACCGTCAGAGAAAATGTTCGTGAATACTTCCAATTTTTTTAATAAAAAATATATTTAGGATAAATTTGATGCAAACAATTAAAAATATGCGTACTTTATTGACATAAACGATATGCATTTTATAGTAAAAAGCATTTTACTACTGTAGATAATAAATTAAAATTTGTTACTCTCGTGACCACAAAATCATGCAATATCGAAAAATTGTGATCGCAAAAATCCTGTGAGTTATATAAGAATACAGAAATAAAATTTACGTAATGTAGCAGAGTAGTTACACAGCAGAGTATTTACTTTTTAAAAAGAACTAATCATTGAACCAGGGGCCTCGCTAAGGGGGGGGGGGGACAGGGGGAGCCTCCCCCCCAAACTTTTTCACATGCTGTTACAGTTGGCAAATTAGATCAAAACTTTAATAAAGACTATAATGCATTTTCTATTTCTGATAGATTTGACGAAAGTTATCAATATAATTAGAAATATTACTAAGCTTTTTAGAAATAAAAACTATATTACATTTTCAAATTGTGATAACTTGGTAAAATTATGAAACTAATTGGCAAACACCGAGAACTATTTATGTTTGGGTTTCACTGAGTTGGCAAATACTGAATTTTGACTTGGCGATTTAAGGCTTTTCCCCCACCACTAAAAAGTCTCCACGAGGGCCCTGCATTGAATTCATCTCATTACAAAAGAATTAGTTACATTTGATTTCGCAAAATGCTAATTGTTACGCTTGTGACAGTTAGTCCATAAAGAAATTTTAGCAAACATTCATTTTAAATACTAAAAAAACAATTACATCATGTTTTGGCTTATGTTTCACACAGAACAGCTTGTTATGCTGTTTAAAGTTAAAAATAACCTAAAAGAATGCAAAAATTTCAAAACTAGACTTTATAAAATCTTCAAGATTTTATCAATCTGGGAACATTAATGTCAATCACAATTTGATTTTTTTATTATTAAATAATGTGGTTATCGCATTCAAAGTTGAGAATTGCTTCTTATCTTCATAACTCTAAGTACGTTATTTGATAATCATCATTTATTAATACATTCCTTCCGTTGGAATTTTACGTAGGAAAACATTTTCAGAATGAGTTAAATTGTCTTAATAAATAGTCTAAGAATTTAATTTTTCCACCTGAGCAAAAAAATGTCCAACCCAGATCCTTGGCTTGCATTGCCAATGCTCTATCACCAATGGCAGCCAAGGATCTGGGTTCGAGCCCTGGGTTAGTCCTTTTTTCGCTAAATCGGAAAAAATAAATTCGTATAATAATTTTACCAATTAGTATGACTGTGTTAAAAATAACAGTAAATAGCATAAGATTTTACTTTATACTAAATAAGAACTGAAAATACAGTCGCTGCTGGATTTGAACAGTGGTAAAAATTTTCGTATCAAAATTTCGTCTCAGCATAAAAATGAATATCTTTCAGGAAAATCTACTTATATAACGACTCTTGTAAAACTGGTTATTACTATTATTTGCATTATTGCATTACAAAAAAAAATTGTGTACAAGTTCGAATGAATGTGTGCCCCAGAAATGGATTTAGATATTATTTAGTTGCTTTCAGAATTCTTATACATAATCAGAAACGGTTTCTACAAAGGTTACTTTTCCGAAACGTTTATCAATATTTTGATATTGATAGTAACTTATAAAAATTTCTGTATCATGGACTTCAATTTTAAAAGACTCTTCGTTGTTATCTTTGCAAATTAATCATTTTGAAATCATACGTTCTAATTATAATGTATCATAGCAGACAAAGACACACACAGGGTGTTAAATGCAAGAAATGCATCAATAACTGTCTTATGAATTGCTTGAATGTTTTAGGGACAACGACAAATGTAGATATTCTAAGGAATAATTTTCTATTGTTTTTTGAAACTAGGCCTTAAAGCTGCAAATAAATTAAATGTTTAATCTAGAAAAAATTATTCAAACAAAAAAGTATTCCTTTAGCAAATATCATCGAGGATTGATGAAATTGTGTGACCTTTTTAACGCCTAACTTATGTAAATTTAGCTGAAGAATGATCTCTTCTTATATCTTCATCGACATAAAATTCTCCAAAGCTGTGGAGTCATACTTTTTTAAATTACAGAATATGAGGTTAGCTAGTTATCTGCTTTTTCCATTCTCCTCCTGGAGCTTTTACTGTCTTTTAAACATTTCTTCACTTTATCATACTGTTTTTTTTTTTTTTTTTTTCTCATTTTAACATATTCAATTTCATTCTTAGTTTTTCTGTATAATTTTTGCCCCTAACAAATTTTGTATAAGAAGTAATATTTAAATCTTTTCTTTAAAATATACTATCAGAATCCTGACTATAAGCGTTATTATAAGAAACTCTGTAGATCATACAGCAGAATTTAGTAAACGAAGCTTTACAAGAATTACAATAGATCTGATCAAAGACCATGTGCTTCAAAACAAAAGAAAGCCCATAAAATTAACACGAGTTGAATTTGCTTAATCTAGCTTTAATAGTTTGATATGATTATTTTATAATCTTAAGTAATAATAAAAAATAAAATAAATCCATTAAAACAAAATAAAAATACGAGTTAAGATATTTTATCTTGTTTAAAAAATACAAAATATTCTTTATTATCCCTAAAACAATTTCCAAATTGTTTTGATGACGGAGAAAACAACTGAACTTCAAGCATTGTGAGTTGTTTTTTTTTTTTTTTTTTTTTTTTTTGTAAAGCAATTTTATGACAAACTATGAACAAAAATGTTATGTGTTACTCTTGTGACAACATCCCAGATCCTATTCCATATAAAATATAAAATAAAATATTTTATGTAAAATCTGTTTCATAGCTCCAAATCAGAGAATTTGAAATTTTGGGTAAAAGTTTTAAGCAGTTTTTATAAAATTAAAACTTTTATATGTTTTCCGTTACTCTTATGATGTTTAATTATCAACTATTAAATAAAGTCAAAACTGCATTTCATACCTTAGCTAAAAGTTTTATCTATTTGTAAATCTGACAGATGTAATAATAGCTTGTTATTTTCAATGCATAATAAATTCATTTAATGAAAAAAAATTTTAAATACAAATCAATAAGTGCCCTTTTATACTTCATTGTGAATGAGTTTTAATACTGTCAGTTTCCCACTTTTCTCTGTATAAAATTAAAATTTGTAAATTCATAAACAACAACGCTTTAAATTGATACATCACATATATATTTCTGATTTCAAAAAAATTTCTTCTGCCATGGACATTCCAATGTCATAGAAAAGCCTAATTCGAGATCTGGGTGTAATTGTTAATTGTGTTGCTTTTAAAATATTCTAAATTAAGATTAAACTGATTTTGAAAAAAAGTTTCTCAGATAATTAGATCTAGATAAAATTCACTGACGAGCTTCTTTCCATTAGCTTTGGATGGTTTTAGCCTGAGAAACAAATGACAGGGAGACAATTTCGATTTCGAATTACAGTTGCGAAATTAATGCAGATATCTTATTCTAATATCATCTTACGCATTAATTTAACCCTTTCCGGCACGGGCAAAATCTGTACTAATATGAGAAATTATCGACTGACACCCGAATTCACGAAAGAATTTTTTAAATATTTTGAATGCTTTAATTTAAGGTTTTATTCTAAAAGCTAAATTTTAGTAAAATATTACTGGTGCCGTTTGCAAGTTTGGAATTAAAATTAGGTATCCCAGACCGGGCACACTGTGCCGGAAAGGGTTAAAGCATAGAAAGAGTATACAAAGTCGAAGACTGAGATTAGTGTGAGACTTTGTATATTGATAGACAACAATCAAATGAAAATATAAGATGCATAAAGCACGTTATACAAGGTGTTTAGATCCAACAAGATAGGTAGGTGCTGACTTTGATTTTCAACTTTTATTAGCCGAACAAACTCTTATTTTTTGCCGAGAAAATATTCATCAATTTGATTCTTTATTGAAAAAATATGCATATAATAATTTTAATAAAAGAAAAATATAAATGAAACAAATGTGTTTACCCACGAACACACACACACACATATATATATATATATATATATATATATATATAGCATAAATTGTGAAGTTTTATATAATTATAGATTTAATGAAAAGTTTAAAAAATACACAGGATGTATTTCTTTAATTCACAAAACTTTGCCTTTATTTAAAATTATATTTAATCATTTACACAGTTAAAAATTTAAATTTTCCATAGTTTTAATAAGTTAGACATATTTAAAGTATTCTCTCTTAATTATTTTTTTACATTACTCTAATTTTTTACTATTATAAGATATTTTTAAATTTGCTTTAAATTTTGAATAGATGTTTTTTATACCTTAGATTCTTATGTTTAAAATTATTTTAATATCTAAATATTACTTCTTTATAGAAATTGAAAAAATTGCATAAGAACTGTTCGTACACTGTAAAAAAAAAAAAAATCTGCAAAGGTACTAAACCTTTTCTAGGAAACTGGGATTCCAAGAACTTTTCCTGTAACGGTAACAGCAAAAATTCAAGTTTCAGAATCGATTACATGAATTTTTCCAGTTATCGTTACATGAAAAGTTCTTGGAATCCCAGTTTCCTAGAAAATGTTTAGTACCTTCACAGATTTTTTTACAGTGTATGAATTGAGGAGACAGTTATTTTACACTCTCAATTCTTTTATCAAAAACAAAAAAATATATCCATCAAGTTTTCGCAAACCCAAAGGGATAAAAAGAGATTTGTCAATTTTTTAGAGAAATTTCCGTCTTTTGCATAGAAAATTTCAGAAAATCTTCATTCTATCAGGAAAATTTTCTACGTAAAATCGTTGTTTCTACTGAAAAATGTAATAGTTAGATTTTCCGGAAACACTATGCGATTTGTCGAAAATGCAGCTTTAGATTACAGAATTCCAGGTAATTTTTACGTTAGGTTGCAGAATTTTCTATTTTTAGGATTAAAATGGGTAAATCAAACCAGTATTGTTCGTGTTTTAACTAAAGAGCCGTGGTGGGTGATTTACCGATTCTACCTAGCCAAAATTATTTTGGGCCACAATATAGTCGCACCGGCATGAAGTTGAAAAATTTTACTGATATTCACTATGGAATGCTTGATATCACAAAATGAAGAGTGTAGCAGTCATAATTTCTTTACAAGGACATTCAAAAAAGAATTTTTTTTTCATTACTTCCCATGGAAAAGATCGTTTGCGGTGGGTTTTAAGGATGTTTCATAATTTCAAACACAATGAAATTTAATATGAATATATATGAAGTACACTACAATATGATTGCTATAGAATACGGTATGGATAGCATTTATCAATCATTTACAGGGGCACTAAAACAATTACGTTACATAACAGTCTATAGAGAAAAATTGTTTATGGTGTTATTTGTTCATATTACACTTTTTCAAACGTATTTAAAAACTATGTATGTCTCCCAGGTGCGCTATAAAATGTCAACTATATTTTCTAGAGGGTATGGAAGTTAAAGTGATAAAACTATTTTTGCGTTATTATAATAATGAATCATACATAATATTTTTTTTTTCAAAATTCTATTAGATTCTATTAGATTTTTTTTTCTAAAATTCTATAACTGACGATTTTTTTCAAAAACCACTATCAACAGGGCTTTTATACACTGTAAAAAAAAAAAAAAAAAATCTGTAAAGGTACTAAACATTTTCGAGGAAACTGGGATTCCAAGAAACTTTCATGTAACGATAACAGGAAAAATCCATGTAACCGATTCTAAAACTTGAGTTTTTGTTGTTACCGTTACAGGAAAAGTCCTTGGAATCCCAGTTTCCTAGATAAAGTATAGTACCTTTGCAGATTTTTTTTTACAGTATACTTCTGCTACGATAGTTACCTCCAGCGCTCCTCAACTCTTTTACTAATTGCCACCAAATTGAAATTTGTATGTAACAAAAAAAAATGCGCTTTTCTTAGAAGCTATTCGACTTAGGGTAATCGCTATAGTTTTCTTCAAGGTTTAAATCTAAAGAAACTTCTGCATGGTTACCTCTAATTTTTCATAATTTTAGTTTCATTAGATTCAGATTTAGATGGGGGTATATATTTTTGCTCTACATTTTCGTCGATATCTCTGAAAAAATAATATCTAACATAAAAAGTAATGCATTTTTGAGTTCAGTGCTATGAAAGTTTTCACACAATACCCTACTCTATATCCAAGGATTTTTTTTCCAGTAACTTAATTAGCCCCTCTACATTTTTCCTAAATATATTTGTGAATGTTTAATAATCTGAATGCATTTGGGTTAGTAGTCTTTATTACTTCCCCAGATTTGAATTTTTCATGTTCCATAGTTTACGAGTAAAATGGCTATGACAGGTACACTGTAAAAAAAAATCTGCAAAGGTACTAAACCTTTTCTAGGAAACTGGGATTTCAAGAACTTTTCCTGTAACGGTAACAGCAAAAATTCAAGTTTCAGAATCGATTACATGAATTTTTCCTGTTATCGTTACATGAAAAGTTCTTGGAATCCCAGTTTCCTAGAAAAGGTTTAGTACCTTCACAGATTTTTTTTTACAGTGTAGACAAAGATAAGAGTGATCTTACAATAGTTCTTTTTTTCACTTTTTAAGCACGGAACCCTATAAAGAACAATTATCTTCGCAACAATTTGAAAAATTGAAACAAAGAAGTTCACCTTTTTTTTATCAGCCTTATAATTACTCTTGTCCACGTAATTTTTACTGCCCTTTTTTCAAACATTATTTGAGGGATCGTCCAATAAAATTCAATTTTCTATATTTAACTTATATGGTATATCGGATTTTATTTCCAGGGAATGTCGATCTCAATGCATACAGTAAAAATTCCTTTTTAAATTCTAGAAACTGTTTCATTGTGGCAAGTAAATCTTTTATTTATTTTTTCCATATAATAGTATAATATGTTTCAGTAATTTCAAACGCATTTATATTTAAATATTTTGGAAAAAAATAGTTTTTTAAACGCTGAAATGAACGCGTAAATACGAGAATTGCACAAATGCTAGTATGGAGATATCGTTAATGGCCGTTCCACCTTTTAGTGCAAAATTAAGTGTCTCAACCATTGTCCGAAAGAGAGCGGCTGAAATCTGAGATATTCTGTTTCCTAGAATATACGAACTAACCCTGCTTTCCCCTGCATGTGGCTTTGTTTGTTTAACTTCAGTTTATTCTTTATAATTATAATACTTACTCTTCGTCAACTATCTAGTTTTTTTTTTTTTTCAATAATTCCCTGTTTATTGAATAAAGCATTTCTTTTTTGTACAGGCTCAGCTACAAACTGCATCTCATAATGAAATTTAACAATTTTTATCATCATTTTTATAGAATTGTAGAATAAAATAAAATAACATCCTTCCTCTTAATGCCTGCCTGTAGTATTTGTTTGTATCGCAGTTTTTCAGATAATTTCGCATTTATTTGTATTAAAGAGATGTTAAGGTGCAAATACAAATTATTAATGAATCTCCTATTATATCTTTTTTTCACATCTTAATTTTATCATTTAAATTTAATTTTTATTGTTGTAATTTTAATACATTTTACATGTGGTTCTACAATCTTGTATCTGAATCCGTATATATTTTCTATCTTATCTATTAGCAACTTAGTCTTATCTATTCTCTAATTCTAACTCTATCTAAAATCTTTAACTCTATCTTATCTATTAGCAACGCCAATAAAAGTTAGGTAAACAATAAACCAACCAATCCAATGACATTATAAACTGCGTGCTAATTTTTAATTGTAACATGCTATAAAATACATATAAATATTTATTTCTCTTAACTGAGAAAAAAAACTCTATTGTAAAACTCTGTAACTCTGTTGAATTTTAAGAAAAAATAAACATTCCCAAAAATACTTTATTAGAAACATCACTGGCATCCCACAGTGCTTCAGAAAGCAAAATCTAAATTTCAAGATAAAATATGCATAAACATATCGCGCTTCGGAAAATTTTGATAAAAGTTAGAACTTAATTTTTGCTATATAGAGTTTAAATACAGAAATTCTGTTAAGACATGAATATGATGCTCTACTTTACAATTGCATTCTACTATTTGAAAACACTCAGTTGCTATAAAAGAATCAAACTGCACTACAATGCATTCTCGTATATGTGGATTATGGAAAATTAAATCATGGAGGAGAAAAAAATATAGAATACGATGTGAATGTTTTGTTTGTTCATTTTCATATTAGCTTAGTATCCTTGGAGGCGTATAACATTTTTTTTAATATATCTGCTTCACATCTCATTTAAGGTCATATCCGCCCCCTTTACTTTATTTGTTTTCAAACGCCTCAACCGTGTCACATACTGTGTCAGGTTAGGTATTTCTTCTACCTACAAGCTATTCCTCATTTGGAAAAGGTTGTATTTAGCTACATCCGTAGCAAATGAAGAAAAGATTTAAAATATCACGAATGAGATGATTATTATTGTTTCAAATGAAACATTAGGTTATAATGTTCGTATCATTGATTTTCCTTTCATATTTTCTTATTTCCCTTTTCTTTACTTTTTTCATTCAGAAAAAGCAAAATACAGTCTGAATGCAGCGATCCAATTAAAATAGGTTAATTACATATATGACATTAAAGTTTAAATATTTTTTAAATATATACTCTTTTTTCGCATTATAAGTAATTTTGTCCCATCAAAATTTATTGCTTTCTACTTTTCTACCTTAAAAATTAATTATTTATTACTTCCGTTTTTTGACGGATTTACACTTGTTAGTGATCACAAATCCCCAAAAATACTCTTAAGAGCGAAAACATTATTACCACCAATCTAATAACGTGTTCTCCCACATTTGACCCGCAAAAGAAGTGCAAACTGCCTTCGCATGGATGCCACAAGTTCTTGGAAGATAATCGGAGGTAAATTGCATTAATTGTGCTAGCATATCCGAGATATTCCGAAATGATTGTTTTTGAGCTCTGGGCTGCCATCGAATGAGATCCGAAATGTACATTCTCGTATTAAGATCCGTTGAGTTAGACAACCGGAACGTTAACTGGAATTCAGTATTATGTTTCTGGAACCAATCAAGCACAATTCGAGTCATGTGACATGGAGCGTTGTCTTGCATAAAGATTCAATTTTCATTTAAGAAGACAGATAACATGTAATGGTGCAGATGATCTGTGGTGTTGTCAGATAGTCCGTGACGTTTATGGTCTCTTCCACAACAGCCATAGCTCTCAATGATGTCCATAAAAACGTTCCTCAAAGCTTAATATCGTCACAACTGGCTTGATTATGACTTGTTGTATAAAGGAGAGTAACAGTTCGCAAAGAAAACGGCGTACCCAAACATTGCCATTGATGTATTGAAGGATGAATCGTGTTTCATCTGATGAGGCAACTCTCTCCCTGTGTTCCATAGTCTAGGCATGAAGTTTCCGGGCCTAGTGTAGGAGTATTTGGCGATGCTTCTTTGTAAATAGGGGTACATGAGTAGGACATTAGTCTCGTAGTCTCACATTCAACAGTGTCATCTCAAGCATGTGCTCCGAAAGAATTCCACTTGAGCCTATATTGTTTTTAGATCCCAAAGAATTCCACTTGAGCCTATATTGTTTTTAGATCCCAAAGAATTCCACTTGAACCTATATTGTCTTCAGATGTAAACTAACCGAGTTTTTGGTGCCGATTTTGCTTTACTAATAGAGAGGGGTGAGGGTCTCCATCGTTCTTTTTATTTGATTAAGCCTAGGCATCTAACACGATAGTTTCTACTCGTGGTTTCAACATCATTCATCCACTTTATACGGCTACTAACAACGGTATGTCTCGAACAAACAATGAGATGTGCAGTTGAGAAGTTACTCGTTCTGAGTCGACTCAATTCTACTCAATTCAACCTCTATCAAAAATCTTAGATTAGCATCCTAGCAAGCAGATGTAAGCGCAAAAATAATTCCAGAGACTCCTTAGCAGCATTTTATACTGTACAAAAAAAGATGTAAATCTACAAAAGTAGTTTTTGTAAAGCTGCATCTATATGTAGCTTTACAAAAAAATCTACAAAAATTACAGTATCTTACTAAAAATTTTATCTGTAACCCGGGTTGCAATTACATAGAAAGTTCTATAGGAATTCCAGTTTTCTAAAAAATGTCTTAGTAACTTTACAGATTTTTTGATTTACAGTGTTAAAGTGCACATGAATTTTTGTTGCTGCCCTTACATAAAACGTTCTTGGAATCTCAATATCCTAGAAAAATTCTTGTAACTTTGCAGAACTTTTTACAGTGTAGCGTGACTAACATTCGCATCTAGCTAAACCGGCGATTCTCAAGAACCTGACATACATCACATTAACTAAAAATATTTATTTTATTAAAGATTATGAATGAGGGGTCTATGAATGAGATTAACTCGGTTTTACTCCAATTAGTAAAATAAAGCAGAAATTTAAAATAAAAAACTTTTTTTTTTAAATATTAACATATATGAGAAAGAAGAAAGTTTTGTGATTGGCACATTCGACTAATTTAAAAATCAGGATAAGCGTCCACGGCAGGCACGAAATTCTAAAAGTATAATAAAGCTTTGAATACCACTATTTTCACAGAGAAATAGTTGCCCTATTTAATTACAGTAATACTGTGATTAAATAATGTTGTGCGAAAATAGTGCTAATCCAATTTAATTATATTTTTCCCGCAATCCTGTGCACATCATACATGAATTTCAAATTGGAATGGCCTGAAAATATATGATCAGAGATAAGTAACCGTTGAACGGCAATTTTTTATTTACGTTTATGAAACCATGAAAACTATAATGAATGTTACGTAACTTTAGTGCTAACGGCTAGATTTTAATATGTTAAAATCTCCCCTGGAAGTTTTTCTCTTACATTGTAAAACAAGTAAGAAAAATCATGCGTTAAGCATAGATTATGAAGCACTTTCCAACACTTAATGAAATCTTTAACAAAACTTTGTTATTTAGGGAAATAATAGTGTACAGCCAAATATACCCAAATATGTATTCCAGTACATTAGAAAAGCCCTGTATTTCATATGTCAGTTCATATAATAGGAAAATTTAGCTTAGCAAGAAAATACCCAGTAGCTTGAAATTTCTTTTTCAACAATTCATACTATTAGATGGAAACATACTTGAATACTTTTGTTCAGCCCTGTAGTTTACATTATACCTTTATTACACGTCAGCATTAGGCTAAAAGTTATTGTAAACTAAAACACTTTTAAAACAACTGAAATCACATTCTCATAAATCATCATTCATAGGGTCCATGTACCGAATTCTTTGCGTGGCCCTGTATATCCTTTTATCTATATTCTGCAAACATTTCTCAGTAAATTGAATGCAGCTCAGCGTAAAAATGCATAGCTTATTTAAGAACCACGTTTAAATAATTTACGCTCATATTCAGTAACGTTGGTGAGCTCTTTTGGGTAGCCCTGTATATGAACTATAACATTTATACACACCATATAATGTGCATATATTTAGCGAAATATAAACGCGAATATCATAATTAAAATGCATTTCATCCCTCCATCAGCCATCAATCGGCACATATACGGTACTTCGGAAAGAATATACTATTTGAAATCTTTTGTATGGCCCTGTAAATGCTATGTACTTCATATTATGCAAGACAGTAGCGTATAATTTATATTAAGCTTCAGTGACATATATCAATTTTATTATACATGAAAAAGCTTAATATATTTAAAATATGTCACACACAATTCCCCCTTTTACCATTATCTAATGGAATTCTTTTGTGTGGCCCTGTAAATGAATAATAGCTATATTTTCACCTTATATTTTATAGAATGCATATTTTAAGATGTTTGACAGGGTATAACATCTTTAAAATTCCTTTGAAGCGATTTTTCCCCCATAGGCCGTAATGTAATAGTAGACTTTTGATTCGCCCTGTAGATAAACTAATCATGGTAGAAACTTCATTTTCGATAGGACTTGTGCTAGGGTAAACGTCAATAACGTCCTAAAATTTCATGGCCATCCGAGTATATTAACGATTTTTCCCCATAGGCCATAATGTAATGGGAAACTTTTGATTCTCTCTGTAGATAAACTAATCATAGTAGATACTTCATTTTCAGTAGGGTTCGTGCTAGGGTAAACCTCAATAACGTCCTAAAATTTCATGGCGATCCGAGTATATTAACGATTTTTCCCCATAGGCCGTAATGTAATGGGAAACTTTTGATTCTCTCTGTAGATAAACTAATCATGGTAGATACTTCATTTTCAATAGGGTTCGTGCTAGGGTAAACCTCAATAACGTATAAAAATTTCATAGCAATCCGAGTATATTTACGGGAGTTAGAGCGCGGACAGACGGACAGACGGACAGACAAACCGAATGCATAAGCACTTTTCAACTTTGTTGGAAAGTGCTAAAAAAAGTGTAAAGTTATTAAAACTTTTCTAGTAAATTGGAATTCCTAAAACTTTATGTAACGGCGATAGCAAAAATTCTAGTAACACATACAAGATTGCACTGTAAACCAGAGGATCTGTAGGGTAACAAAAAATTGTTTAGGAAACTGGAATGCCTAGAGAATTTTATGCAACTGAAACCAACTTTTTTAATTAAAAAAAAGACAAAAATTTTAAAAACATTGAGAAAAAAAATTCAAAAACTTATGTATAAAAATTAAAAGAATTAACCCTGCAGCATTTACGCATACTGAGAAACAAGCAATTTTCAAAATTTGCTGTTGGTACATTGCAACAGATTATCTTTCTGTTTTGTTGTTTAAACAGATGTATGAGGTGAAATTAAACAAAAATTTTAAATAAGGTACCCTGGGGTAATAACGCCAAGTGCTTATATTTTGCATAATTATGAAATAATCAAGTAAATGACACCCATGTGCTTTGCGCAAAAGGGTTTTGAGTCATATAAATCGCAAAAAACAGCTTGAAGTTAATTTGTTTCATTTTTAGGTCTTATTGTTTTTCAAAACAACTAAAATTAACGCTTGATCTAAAATTTACGAGATACGTTTTGTAATGTGAAGACTATTTTTTTTATCCGGAAATACTTTGTTAATTACATAAATTTGTAGTACATTTCATGGACTTTCAGAATGTTGTTGAAGATTTTGGATATCTTCTCGAGATAATTTGTAATTTAAAATGTACAGCGCAATAACTATAACGGGGTAATAACGCCAATCCTTGGCATTAATACCCAGGTTGATTCCCTACAGTGGCCGAACTTCATCCTAAATACTGATTCAAATAAACACAGTTAAAACTGTGCAATGTTTCTAATAATTCTACTTAAGCGGTCCTTTTTAAGCAAAAAGAAGCTCACGGTCTGTATTCTTTTGCCTCATCCTCCCCCTCCCACACACACACCACACTTTTATTTTTCTTACACTTTCACAAAAAAATGAACATTTTCAATAGCTTAGAATGCAATTTGTCTATTTCTAAGTTTGTAGAGTTTGTATTTTTAGAATTGGGCAATCTACATGCAATTATTCCATCTTATTTCATAGTTTTGTTTGCATGGCGTTATTACCCATATAGGTGGGTAATAACGCCAAATAGCATTGGTCAAGAAATCACACCATAACTTTTTATGAATACATATCTATTAAATTATTTTTTTTATATAGATAGTCAATGGGTGGGTGTATTTTTTCGGCCGATTATCTACGCTATGGGATATAGGCCCTATGGGGTGGGTTGCCCTCCGTGGGGGTCTTTCTAAGGGAACCTAACCCGTATTTACGCAAGGTTCGAAGAAAACCACGGAAAAGTTCAAACGGTTAGGCCGACGGTCACGATTGGGTTCGAACCCAGCACCTACCGTCTACCAGTTTGGAGGTCAGAACCTCGCGGCCACTGGTGGGGCCAGATAGTCAATGAGTTGCTGTATCAAATCATATATTTGTTTGAAAAATACAATCTAAAACTAAGCCGTGAAAATTGGTAGAACCTTAACGTGGCGTTATTACCCCAGGGTACCTTATCTAAAATACAAAATACTTCTTTGTATTTTTCCTTTTGTTGAGTTGATCTGTATATTAATGAATGCTTTTAAACTATAGCTTATACTAACAAATTATATGTATAACTTTTTGTAATAGTAATGTTATATGAGATACAATTTCTAAAATAATACTAAAATAAATTAATTCCATCTTAAATATGCATAGCCGGACAAAGAAAGGGTAGAAGGTACATTGCTTACTATTTAATCACTAATTATCGCAGGAAGCAAAAGCTATCATGCAATTGGGGATTGTGACTTCTATAATTCTTTGCGATTATGGCAGGTTTACAGAAATTCTATTGAAACAGAAAGAAACAGTTTAAATACAGTGGTAATACCAAAATTTTAGAATATGGATATTTATTATTATTATTATTATTATTCAAGTCACTATTCATTCTGTGAAGAAGCTCAGAAATTATATAAAAGTAAAATATTGACATTCAATTAATTTTTAATATTTTTATTCATATTTTCTGTAACTTGTTTTTTATCTTCTCTTTTCTGTGGTGTTTTTATCAAGTGCTTCAAAGACAAGCACATGATTTTCACTTATATATTTTTTTAATTTTATGTAAAATATATGAATTAATAAAATTAATATTCTAAAATATTAAGATTTATACTTAACCCATAAATATTTTAAGAGTATATTTAATTTTTAGAGACTTACAATATGTGTATACAAAATTTCAGCTAAAACAGCTTTTTAGCTATGGCTAAAAACCGTCACAACAGTAGATTGAGAGATCATATTGCAAAAATTATTAAAATATTCTATAAATCGATGTAATTGAGATCTCAATTATTTTACGGAATTCTTAGCATTTTTATATCAATAATAATTAGACAGCGGATTGAATGCATTTACATATTTTAAGATTTTTTATTAGTAAAGCATATAAACGCACCTAAAATTTTATAAAATTTTATAAAATTGCATTTAAATGCATCCGTTTAACATTTAACTCAGTTTGGAATAAATTCTTTAATTCTTTTCAAGACTATATCTAGACTTTTTTTACCTTTCATTCGACATTTTGTTTTGCATATACGACTAGAACTCCTAAGAGGGAATATTACGGGAACTTTTTATACGACTAAACAAGATCAATATAGATCAAGTCATTTGGTTATAATGCTTTCCAACTTTTTCCTTTGCAAAGTATCGGCAATTTAGCGACATGCAACATGGTGTATGTTTTTAAATGCTACAGTATTTTATGCACAGAATTTAGGTTCCATAAGAAATATTGTAAATACTTTTGATAGTTGTCTCTCCTGCGAAATATATGCTGAATGATTGCACTTTTCAGAAAAATCTTTGTAAGATAGAAACCCATTTTATTTTTCTCATTCTAGCCATCAAAAAACTAGACTAAAGATACTTATGTTAAATTATATTGTTTGTGAAATAAATAGAGTGTATAGTGCAGATTTGCATACATATTTTGACAACTTTTAAGTTTATACAATCCGCAGTCAGTTAAGGACATTTTCAAATTATTCGCATTAATAAAATTCGCATTTATTCTTAAATTTAGACTAAAAAGTTTTGCTCTTGAGACCGTCCCCAGAATTAGCCCTTTTTTATATTGAACAGCTCTGGAATTATTCAGAGAAAATTCGTGAAAATGCATATTTAAGCTACCTTCAATATCAACATGTATCTTCTGACGTAAAAATTAAGTGTTTTTAAAATGGAATTTAAACCACTAATGAACACATACAAGTCTAAACCAAGGTTTCGATTCGGCCCCTTATTAATTATAGTCAGCCCATAACCACTCAATATTTTTTTTAAGTTGTTCCTATTTCAATAAGAAGAATGCCTTGAGCTATGTATACAACAGTAGAAATTATTATGGTAAAACTATTTAAAACATTTTTTAAACTCTCTAAGAACAATACTTTTTAAAATTATTTAAATTAAAAAGGAAACTATTAGGATATAATCGTTCTATATTAAATTCATTTGTCAAAAACAATGAATTCAATTCATTAACGAACAAATTATCCACTTGTGATTTATTTATGATAACTAACAATGAAAATACGCGCATGTGATTGCAAATGCATTCATTGCGAAATAAATTTATTGAATCATCGACAATGTAATATACATTTTTTGATATCTTATTTATATCTGGTCCTCCAAAACTTAGTTTTTTTTTTTTTTCATTTATTTTAAAAAACTTTTTATTAATTCATTATCCTAAATGACAGATCGCCAGGATGTATGCGTATTTAAAATTCATGTAGAGTGGAAACATTATACAAAAAAGATTGATAAGAATTCTAAATTAATTACTTTTAAAAGGAACGAGGAAGCTTTTTCTCTTACTTTTTTCTCCTTTAAGAGAAAGTATGTTTGTCTTCAAAGAACGGCATATAGATTAGAAATTAACGTACACCTTTTTGTTATTCGATTATTTTAGAATGTTGTTTCTGCAAAATTTTCACTTTAACAAAGGTAAAGTTAAAAAAAAAAACGTTAAAAGCTTTTTTCATATTTAGAATAAAAATATAACTAATAAGTATATAATATCAATGCAATTAATAATATAATATATATATATATATATATAATGTTACATGCGCTTAGAAATATATCTCGTCTTGTATGCATTGTCATGTAAAAGCTTTAAAATTTCAATGGCGAGAATGAATTTTAATTCTTTTTTTTAAAGTAATTGTCATTTTTAAATATTGGGCAATAAATTTAATTTCACATAACTACAAAACATAAACAATGAAAAAAATAATATGTCTTAAAGCGGTCGTCTATGTTTGTAAAAGAATAAGTTATTATAACTATCTAAACATTCAGTTTTAATAATACAAACAGTCTCAAATCTTAACATATTCGTTTAAAATTTCATTTACTTTTCATGTTATAAACTAATTGAAAATATTACTAGAATAAATTAATAATTATTGCAATGCATATTTAGTATGTCGCAAACTACAGTTTCACACAAAATGTTTGCTAATAATTTCATTTATATTTTTCATTTTACAAGTGGCTATGCTAAACCTGTAACAACTGTGTTTCAGTTTTAAATGTTATAGCAATATACCTCTGCCGCAAATATTTAAATTTATATATATATATATCTTTTATTTCAATAAAAAATGTATTTTTAAATAAGTATAAGCTTATCATTTTAGGCTCTCGAAATCATGTTTTTTTTTCTTTTAGTATTATTATTATTATTATTATTATTATTACTATTATTATTATTATTATTATTTACTATTCTCATAAACTCAAAACAAAGTTAACTATTCATTTCCAAAATGGAATACATTTCTGATGATTATTGCATAAGAATCGAATAATGGCGAACAATCTTCTTAATACTTTATTTTTTTCATTAAAATACTACGAAAGATTATAATTACTTTAAAATTTACAATTATTTCAAAACACAGATTATTAAATACTAAAGTCTTTGAAAAATGGATTGCATGTGGAATACCAAATCTTTGGATAGTTTTGTGGTGTAAATAACTAGCTAAATTGTCAATAAAAACAGCCAAAATATTTTAATATACTGAATTAATTTTTTACCTCTTTTTTATTGATGATTTATTACTCGGAGATATAACTTAAAATACGATTTGTAAGAAACATACTATAGATTACTTTTGTGTATTTTAAAACACTATGTATCCTCTTCACACTGTAAAAAATATCAGATGTTTCTGAATATGTAAAAATGTACTGTAATCAAAACGAAAATATACAGTGACCTCTTCTAACTCACCTAAGGTTTCGAAAAACGTTCCTTTACCTCTAAAAATCCCAGAAAGTTATTTGTTTTCGAAATTTAAATAAGAATTTATAAAAATTAATTTTTATTAGCTGCCCGTTCATTTCGGAAACGTTTCTAAGTAGCTTTTACAGTACAATAATCACTTTTCTCAAATCAAAATATCACTTATTCGGATTCTATCAATTCTCAAGTAAACATTTTCAGCTGCATAACTGATTTTGTGCATGCAATTGTAGCAAAATAATGTCAATTTTCATATTAATGTTAATACTGTTAATATTGTATGTTCGTCTATTAAACGTGCTCTCTGAAGATCGAAATATTTTCGTATGAATTGGTAGCATCCGAAAAAAAAGATATTTTGATTTGAGAAAAGTGATTATTGTACTGCAAAAGCTACTTAGAAACGTTTCCGAAATGAACGGCCAGCAAATAAAAATTACTTTTTATAAATGTCTCTTTAAATTTCGAAAACAAATAGCTTTCTGGGATTTTTAAAGGTAAAAGAACGGTTTTAGAAACCTTAGGTGAGTTAGAAGAGGTTAACTGTATATTTTCGTTTTTGATTACAGTGCATTTTTATATATTCAGAAACATCTGACATTTTTTACAGTGCAGGTCCCAAGGTTTATTTATGTACTTTTTTAAATTTCAGTTATGGATTTGTATTAACAAACTAATAACTAAGAAAGACTGAATAGAGAAACAAATTAAATTTTATTTTTTGTACAGAAAATTTGATAATACATAAGGATTCAAAAAGAACACTTTTTTACAATTTCTTACGGTTTTTTTTATTTTATTTTACTTTTTTGCAATACAAAAACATTGAAAAACATAAAATAAATACATGTTTAATAATTTTTTATTGCTAATGGACTCTACAAATGATATCTTTAGATACAGTAAAATTATTTACGTTTTCATTTTAGTACATTTCCTACATTTCTGTTGCATGCCATTTTTATATAACTCGTAGCTCGCTAAAAAAAGGTATAAGAAACAAATTGCTATATTGTTCAGTTCTGCTATCTGTTAGGCTCCATTCACATCAATCTCTCTTTTTTTAACATTATTTACATACGTGAAAAGAATTGTAAAGATGCGTATCCTGTAGGATACATCACGTTTGAAGAGGTTATTCTTATGATATTCTCTGTAGAAATTACAATACGGAAAATACAAGAGAATTGGTGTACAGGACTCAAAAAATCATATTTTTCTTTTTCTTCTCATCTTACAATGTTCAAAATTATAGTAAAAGGCAAAAAAAAAAAAAAAAAGTAGTAAGGGTGATCAAATGCGTCAGTAAAAGTATTAAAATATTGACTAAAATATGTAAATGCTCACATTACTCTACAAAAGCGAAAACATGGCCATCTTGAAGTCCTTGACTCTCGTATCGAAAATTTACAAGGTCGTTTCGAAATTCTTCTTCAGGCTATTTTGAAGATTCCAATGACCTATCAGAGCAGTATCATCAGGGCAAATGCCAAGGTTTTTAGTAGCCAGTTCAGGGCACATTAAACAACGCGTAACAATCACCTAAATGTTTTTAGTAAATTTACTTATTAAGGTATTAATTTTGTGTCACATTAAAACATCTTACATTTAATTAAATTTAAGATTTGATTAAAATTAAATTTAGTATTATATATATATATATATACAGGGTGAGCAAAAAGTCCGTAAAAACTTTAAAAATTCATAAAAACCGAAAAAATAACCGAAATGAAAAACGGTTTGCAGGGTTAGCATCCATAGATCACGGGGATTTTTTTAAGACAGAAATAAAAAATAATTCAAAAAACAGCCGACAGATGGCGCTGGTACTTGCGATTTCCGCGGAAATATGCAAATGAATCGGTTATAAGAGCTTGCGCTCCTAATCCACAACTAGTTCACCGTTGTGAGCCGTGAACTTGATCAAGGATGCTCACTGCGAAGGACAAAGCTTTGTCGGTGAAGTTAATTTACATGAACAAGGAATCAGCGACTATTGCTTTGCGTAAATTCCGATTTCAAAAGGATTTGAGGACGGGAAAGGGGCCTTTAACAGCGGCAGGCCTCATAAAGCTTGTTCGGCGGTTTGAGGAAACATTCTGTTCTTTATTTGGGTATCTATTCTTTTATTTGAGTACGTCAGCGCCACCTATTGGCTGTTTTTTGAATTTTTTTTCATGTCTTAAAAAAATCCCCGTGAGCTATAGATACTAACCCTGCAAAACGTTTTTCATTTCGGTTATTTTTTCGGTTTTTATGAATTTTTAAAGTTTTTACGGACTTTTTGCTCACCTTGTATATACACTCTGATATCATCCTTTCAACGTCTGAAGGATTCCTGCCATAATTTTTTTAATGTCTGAAAAATAGATTGACTTGAATTTTCCTTTGCGGTTTAGCGCTAAAACACTTATCATATTTCTTCATCTTAGATAATTTAAAAAAAAAATCTAATGAAAATATTTGTCTATAGTCAAGTTACGTTGATTTCAGCAATCGGTAAATTGCGGAATACCGTAATTTCGCACGTATACATCGCACCTCGGATAAGTCGATTTCCTCCCAGAATTTATTTTAAATAAAATGTGACTTACTTTTGCTTAGCATTTATTTGACTTCTTTTTTACAATAAAATTTCCGGTATGAAAAAGACTTACTGAGCCGTGGCGTATACGCGCGAAATTACGGTAATTAAAAATATTTACATCGTTCATAATTTAGTTTGAATGCTCCTTTAGACAATGAAAATCAATCTGATTTAGTCTGAATAGTGAAATAATATTGTTTTAAAATTTAAACATAACATAACAGCGGTGAATTTGAAAATTAAAAATTAATATTTTATCTCAAAAAAGTAGGTGTATTTAACTTTTAAATCGTCTTCTAAACATTTAAAAACTTTTACTTTGCAATTTTGTAATCATTGAAATATACGAGTAACAATTCCTGGGTGCAAATTCCTTATTTAAATAGTTATCACAGAAATTGATAATTATTAAAAAACTATCAAAATGTGTCTCGTTTAATTTTTATATTAAACCATTTGTTAATTAACGTTTAAACTTACGAATAAAACTTTTATTGTACTATGTACATTTTTCAGCATTTTTGTGCATGGAAAATTAAGTGAAATAAAAATTAGACTTTCTAACGAATAATACCGTTAAAAAAAAGATTATGAATAAGTAAAAAAAAAGAGTCAAATTAAGATTTTAAACAACCACTAGGTCCACTTCCACCCCACCCCCAGTTCCCATTATCTTTTCTGTGTACGCGCTGTAAAATGTCGCACAAGTAAGTACATATACTTTTATTACACCGTGGTTACGCTGTTAGAGATATAAAATATTTCATAAGAAGAAGAAGCAACATGTTAAAAAAAACACTTATACAGAGTGATTCTAATTTTTTTTTTTTTTTTTTTTTTTTTTTACAATAAAAGAGGGGTGATAGTACAGATCAAGACAAACAATATTAAATAGGAGACCAAGGGTCCAAAACGTTTTCCAAAGGAGATAGCCGCCATTAAAGCTTAGGGGCCAAAATTTCAAATAAACATAAAAATCGGAAAAATCGGTCAATTGATTTGCGGTTTTCACTAAAATTATTCTTTATGTTGGTATTTTCTTAAAAATAAATTATAAAAATAATTTTTTAAAAATGTCGATAGAGGGTGCCTTAGACTTTGGAGTAACGAGCAACTATTTTTTGAAGGTATTTTTTGCATCTCATTAAATGTTTTCGTAAGCATAAACTCAAACTTAAATTTTGAGCTCAAAATCTGAAAGCTGGCAGTAGTTAAATAGCACAAATTGAACTGTGATTAGAGGGTTCAAATTTCAAATGATTTTAAAAAACGGAAAAATTGGTTCTTTGATTTGTGGTTTTCACTAAAATTATTCCTTATGTTGGTATTTTCTTAAAAATAAATTATAAAAATATTTTTTTAAAAAATGTCGATAGAGGGGGCTTTAGACTTTGGAGTAACGAACAACTATTTTTTGCCGTTATTTTTTGCATCTCATTAAATGATTTCGGAAGCTTAGACTTAAATTTTGAGTTCAAAATCTGAATAGTAGGGAGTGGTTAAGTAGCACAAACTGAACTGTGTTTAAGGGGGCGGGGCATGTTCAAATTTAAAATAATTATACATAGAAAATGGAAAAATTGTTCGACTCCGTTTAAAATTGTTCTTTGCGGTTTAAAATAAAATATTCTTTAAGTGAGTATCTTCTTCAAAATAAATTTTAAAGATAAATTTCAAAAAATTCCGTCAGAGGGCGCCTTAAACTTCAGAGTAACCAACAATTCATTTTAACCATTATTTTTTAGTTCTAATTTAATGCTTTCAAAAGCTTTTTAAATGTTTTCGGAAGCTTAGATTTAAACTTAAATTTTAAGCTCAAATTCTGAATCGTTATGAGGTGTTAAGAAGCGCAAACTGAAGTGTGTTCAGAAGTTGAAATTTAACCCTCCTTCCTCCTCGAACCCAATTCAATTTTTGGATACTTAACAACTCCCAACGATTCAGAATTTGAGCCTAAATTTTAAGTCTATGCATTTGAAAGCATTTAATGAGATTAAAAAAATAACAGTTGTACGCTACTCCAAATAGTTGTACGCTACTCCAAAGTCTAAGGCGCCATCTATCGGCATCTTGTGAAATTTATCTTTAAAATTTATTTTCAAGAAATTGCAGATTTAAAAATTAGTTTTAGCGAAAACCGCAAACGAATCGACCAATTTTTCCATTTTTTACAATCATTTGAATTTTGAACCCTCTGAACACATCTAAGTTTGTCTATTTAACCACTCCCAGCTATTCAGATTTTGAACTCAAAATTTAAGTTCAAGTCTAAGCTTACGAAAGCATTTAGTAAGATGCAAAAAATAACGCCAAAAAAAGAGTTGTTCGTTACTCCAAAGTCTAGAACGCCCTCTATCGGCATTTTTTGAAATTTATCTTCATAATTTATTTTTACGAAAATACCTAAATAAAGAATAGTTTTAGTGAAAACCGCAAATCAATCGACCAATTTTTCCGTTTTTTATAATCATTTAAAATTTGAACCCTCTGAACACAGTTCAATTTGTGCTATTTAACTACTTCAGCTTTCAGATTTTGAGTTCAAAATTTAAGTTTGAGTTTATGCTTACGAAATCATTTAATGAGGTGCAAAAAATACCGGCAAAAAATAGTTGTTCTTTACTCCAAAGTCTAAAGCGCGCCCTATCGGCATTTTTGAAATTTATCTTTATAATTTAATTTCAAGAAAATGCCGATAAATCAATCGACCGATTTTTCCGTTTTTTATGTTTATTTGAAATTTTGGTCCCTAAACTTTAATGGCGGTTATCTCCTTTGGAAAACTTTTTGGACCCTTGGTCTCCTATTTAATATTGTTTGTCTTGATGTGTACTATCACCCCTCTTTTATTGTAAAAAAAATTTAGAATCACCCTGTACATGTCAGTAAAAATAAATAAATTTTTATTTTACTTACATGTGTAAGAATAAAGAATAAGAAATATACCAATTTTCGAAAAATGTATTAAGGCAATAGCGCTGTAAGGTTAATTATCCCTTTAATTAACGTATAAAATGTACATATATGCAGACATAACACCAATTTTACTAGGGTAATTTCAAAATATATGTTTAATTATTTATATTAATAAAGTAAACTTTTTATACTTTAGTCAGTAATATATAGATTCGATTTTTTTTTTTACTTTTATGACTTTATCGCAAATGATTCTTTCCTGAATGGTTGCAATAGAAATGTAAAATGTAAAAAAGTTTAGATTTAACCCTTGAGCTCTGGCGGGTAAATTTCTTCAAAATTCCAAATGTTACATTGGCACCAGTATTTTGCAAAGGAAAAAATCGGTTTACGATATGCACGTCAAAATGCAATAAATCTTTTCCAAATAACTTTGGTCGAATATTCTGGCGCCAATGGGATATTTCGGAATTAAAATTATGTGGTAGAAAATTCAACTATCAGAGCTCAAAGGATTATAGGGTAGTTTCGAAAGAATAGTTCAACAAAAGTTAATTTGTCTTGCTTAACCCTTTAATTCTTAGTGCCCGTGATATTCACGGGCTGAGATCTTCACACCTTTTATTCAGAATCGCTTGATTACCACCAGCTTTATAAAATAGTATAGTTATCTTTATTATGATATCATTTTGCTTGTCAGTAAATAAGGTGAATATTTTTTTTTTTCGAAAAAGAGATGGCAATAACCAATCTCAATTTTTAAACCGTAAATTAATGTGACCGTTAAGGGGTTAGAATTTTTTTACTTCTCCCTAAATTACCTTCTCTGGTCTTAAAAGAATAAGATAGAATTTTTGTAAATCAAAAAGTGTACATATATCTTCTTTCATATATATTTTGTTTAGCATGTATACTCGCATACAAATCTACTACAAATTCCAGTGTAATATCAGACTGCATGCCAGTATTTTAAAAAGTTATGTTTTTTAATTAACTTCATAAGGTATTCTGGTATTTGCAAAAGTATTCTGGTAATAAATTATGCAGTGATATTTTTTTAATACTGGTATTCAGTCTGTTATTCTACTCGAATTTAGAGTCAGCTTATGCGAGTATATGCAATAATTATTTTATTTAATCACAGAAATTTCTACTTTTAGAGTAAAGTACTTCTGTTTACATAATTAATTGCAAAGTTATGAATTTACAAGGATAAAAATCCAAATTCCGTAAATTTAAATTGTATTTAAACAAACGTTTCTTCTGAAATATCTTAATTCTAATATAATTAATTATCTTGGAAATAAGTGTGTAATAAAAGTGACATTTTCCGCATAAAGAGAAAATTGGAGCATCTAAATTATCTGTGTAGTTATTTTCATAAAAAATGCATGAAGTTCATAAATAGATCTTCTAAAGCATTTATTTCATATATATAGATTTCATTTTAAATTTAAAAAAAAAAAAGAATAATGCATAAGAATAAATTAAAATTTCATAAAATGTTAAACGATTTTCCTCTATTAGAATTCCTTTTAGCCATAATATGGGCTAATTTTCTGCATATATAAATAATCAGTTATTACAATTACTATTTAAATAATGAAAGTTTCAGATCACGCAAAATTTATTTACGCAAACTCAATTTCGTTTTCCAAAATTTTCGAAATTAAAACTAAATCTATATTCGTGTTTCATCGACAAATTTTGAACATTTTTCAAAATTGAAAAAAACCACTGCTTTTGAACAATTAATTTCTACAATATGATTCAGACCCATTGCTATTTTATATTGGTATACGCTATTATTTAAAATCTTTATTTTAACTTACATAAAAGAAAAAAAAATCAGAAACTTATATTTAGGAAAGTTCATGTAAACTTATAGTTTACCCACGACTCTGAAATCCTTTTCCTTTACATTTATTCATAGACGGTAAGAAAGATACAAATGTAATATTTATAAGTGAAAATGTGGTTTTTAATTTTCCTTTCTTCTGATATATATATGTGTGTGTGTGTGTGTGTGTGTGTGTGTGTGTGTGTGTGTGTGTGTGTGTGTGTGTGTGTGTGTGTGTAGGGGAGAAGGGGCACGTTTTAACTGGAGGCACCTTTGAACACTCTAAACATTTTCCGTCAAAATGAATTGTTTTTTAAAAATGTATATGGCAATTCATTAATACTGCTTCATTGCAATAAATATACAAAGCTGCACCATTTTGTATGAACAGTAGTGTCTAAGCAAGGTATGTATTTTTCTCTCTCTTGAATCTAAACTTAAGGAAATAAAGTTGTAAGATTTTGTTTACAGTTTTGTATCCCCAAAACTTTAATTTATTGCTAGATAGTTAAATAAAAAAATTAACTTTAGTTTATATGCTTTGTTTTATCCAAATTCTTCAGCCAAATTGAGAAAATTGTTGTAATGTTGAACTCCGTGTGATGGTGCACCTTTGAACAGCGAAAAAACACCGAATAAATTGGTGATAAAAAATAATTGAAAGCATTTAAAGAGAACGTTTTAAACAACGAAGTAAAGAGTTGTTGATGCATCTAAATGTTATTATTTCTGATTTTTTTTTTTTTTTAATCTGAAAAGAGGTTAATTAAATATATCAAAGAACACGGACTTATATTGATAACAATTCTCCTTACTGCACACATAGATTCCAACCTCTAGATGTATCAGTGATGGGAAGTTTAAAATCTAAATTGATGTTGGCACTCATTTATTTGATAATTGCAAATCCTGGATTCACAATAATGATTCATGATTTAGCAGGTTTGTCTAAACCTTTACTTTTCCAAACATTATTTTTGGCTTTCGTAGCGGGTAAAACGGAATTTTATGTGAGGTTTCTTTATAAAAAGAGTTAATGAAAAATTTTAATTTTCCAGAAACATTAGATATAACACTGGAGTATTTCAAGGATATTGTAAAAAAATTTTCACTACCAAACACAACTAGAAAAACATTCTGTGTTTTTTCAACAATGAGTTTTGACATTAAATTTGACGGATTTCAGTTTGGTTAAGTAATAAAAAAATTAGTAATTTCAAAATAATGTAGTTATTTAATTTTATTTATGTTACTTTATATTTCTGAATCATATACAGTTCTTTATGAAAACTCTCAATATTTTTAGATTTTATTCATTTGTTCAATGGTGCCCCTTACTTGTTCAACGGTACCCCTACATGGGGCAGATTTGAACAGAAATCTTTAAACTTTTAAAATACTCACAACTTATTTAATTTACTTGGAAAACTTTTAATTTCTGGTTCATATGATAAAGAAATGCATTGCTTTTATTATGAGATACTTAAAATGTAATAAATATAAATCAAATAAGAAATGTGTTGATTTTCTGAAAAATGTTTAAACGTGTCCCCCTCTCCTCTATGTATAATGAAATGTCGTAAAGAGAAATATTGAAATAAAATCAAAACTTACGCGGATAAACAATCCAAAACGAATGTAAAACTAACATCCCTATTATAAAACTAAAATATTCGCTCCTAAAATTCAATATCCGCACACATTACTTTTTTTTTATTAAAAAATATCATTAAACCGTTTCAAAAGCACATTATTTTATAAAAATAGAAATTAAATTAATAAAATATAAACGATAACACTGATTAGAAAAAAGAAAGATATTTTAATATATTTTCAAAATTACTGTACATATTTTGATTTCAGTACGTGTGAATATTTTTATCAAAAGTATTAATTCATATTTTAATAAGTATACATTAGTCATAATTTCTATTTACTAGAATTAATAACGATAGGCATAATAGGAGCTATAGAAACGTATCCCATCGGGATAATCACATTTACGACTAGTTGACAAGCTCTGAAAAGAATCTCATGTAGCGTTAATGTCACTTCCCTTGCATCGGCATTGATATAAAGAAACATGAGAAATAAATTTCTGCAATAAAAATGAAAGAGCTTTTGGATTTTTTCAAAGCTATAAAGCTAGGCATAGAATTTCTTGAAAATGTTATATAGCCTTACGTATTAATCAAATGCATGAAGTATGGCTGCTGGTACATTATCACTGAAAAAATATGTATTACTGGACAATGTTATCGATCACAGTTTCTTGATAAAGAATGTTTTAAATAAATATTATATCTACATTCGTTTATTTATCAGCAAGAGCCATTATTCTGTCATAAGCATTAAATTGTTTTTTCTATAAATTTTGAAAATTAAAAGACAAAATATCGTTTTAATCAAATACATATTGTTACAATTCCGCAAAAAGTGGAAATGACCGTCATAACTATATTATTCTATAGTTATAGTTTTAGCTATATGGTTATACATTATATTATCATTATGTTATAAATATTATGTTATATTATTTTGTTGTGATTTATTGTCCAATTAAAATTATTATTATTATTGTATAATTGAAATATACAATTGAAATTGTAATATCAGTTATAATTATAGGTTTATAAATATATGTTACATAATTATCATAAAGATTTTTTTTTTTACTTTGTAAAAGATTTCTATTTGTAAACAATGTTCATGCTCGAAAATAACTCCTATTAAAATTTATAAAATATTAATAAAGTAAAATGGGAGATAATGTAGAACAAAATATTAAAGATATGTATAATCTAACTTTAAATTTATCAAAATTTTTATGACACAATTGATTTTTGACGGTTAAAGTAAAATAAATTTACTGTTATCAGCACCATGAAGCATGATTCGAAGCTTCTTCAGCAAGCATTGTATTTCTAAAATTTTGTTATCAGTAAATAAACATGTAAAAAAATTATGCAACTAGCCCATTACTGCATTTATATCAAAGAAAGTAAGGCATATTAAGTTACAAATGTATTTTTAGAAAAAATTCTAAATAGTCTTATTTCATACTTTCTTAATTACAGAAAAATTAAAAGTAGATCGAAAAACTGATTTGTAAAAAGCACCGGTACTAAAATTCCTCATATATAGCCAAGTGTTTTAAGTAAAAGATAAAAAAAAGGTGCAATTTTTTCTAAAAGTATATTTGAGAAAAGTTTCAAAACAAATGTTGGGTTTTACTTCATTTGGAAAAATAAGCGTTAATTTCCTTTAAGTACAATTTTTATTGAAATAATGTATTTTACAAAGTAAAAATTTATTTATTTATTCAAATGTCTTTTCAGTAGGTTTAAAAATTGAATTACTAAATTTTATTAATCGAAGACCTTTTTTTTTTCAATGATATTAAATATTTACGTGATTTCAAATGGGTAATTTTATTAAACGTACCAGGGATTTTCATTTATTTCGATGTGGAGCGAAGGAGTCAAAATCCCGACTAATAAAGCTAAAAGTGCCTAACACCTGTTGCAAACATAATGATAATATCCTATGATAACATAATGATAATATCCTAAAAATTCAAATAAAAAAAGTGAAGCAATTTACTTACTAATGATACTTACATAATGATAATATCCTATGATAACATAATGATAATATCCTAAAAATTCAAATAAAAAAAGTGAAGCAATTTACTTACAATTGGAGATCTTACAGCCCTTATTCGTTTTGATGTCCAGAGTCTGGCCATTGCAGGCACATGTTTCACAACAAAAGATAAAACCATATTCAATGAGTTGAATAAATTATTCCTTATGAATGATTTTACCTTGAATATCGATTTTAAAGATTTACAGTCATCTCAAGCGGTACTAAGGGAAAAACCCGTTAATCCAGCGAATCCGAGTTTCTCCGGTGAAGCACCCTAACGCTGAATCCTGAGTGTCATGCCCGACTAGAGGTCGACTTGGAGAAAGTTATTGACGAGTCTTCCGTCAGAAGCCGCAAAAGTGAATTTCTGGGCGTTTGTTAAAGCATTCCAGCATCAGAAGGAACTTGCACGGCAACTTTTGTACCGAAGTCGAGTTCAAGGGTGGGGGTTCAACATGGGGTGTATCGACACGCGCCATTCATTTTTATTGTCTTGTTCGTTTTTTATTACTTTCTTAAAACCTGTTATGACTTTTACAAGAATCTTCGTCTAAAATAATTGACATCAATAGGTACCTATGCATAATAATATTTCTTACTCTTCTTCCTACCACAAATTCATTGCTTTATTTAAAAAAATAAAAATATAATCAGTGTTTCCACATACAAGAAACTTTACCATAGCATAATGATACCACAATTGGTTGACCATTTGTTTTCTGCTTCCCCGTAATACATTTTCATATTGTGGAACACGCGTGCCTAACTACATGTAAAAGACAGCGAAGGTGAGCGACCTCCCCAGAAGCTTCAACATGCTCCCCAAGAATATTAGTTAAGTACTGCAAGGAAACCCACCACACAGGCAATTTTTTAAATAAATATTTTCGATACTTTCACATTGAACAAATTTTATTCTCTTGTATGTTACCACAATTAAATTACTATTTGTTTAGAAGAAAATGTTTGACGTAAACTCCATAATATATTTTCACAATGTGTAAAAACATGTGATTCATTAGGTAAAATTCAGAAGAGGTAAGCGACCCTCTGAACGCACTTCACAAAATTATAAGAAAAGTATTGCTAGGAAACTACCATAGGGACATTTCCTTGTATAACAATTTCAATATTTTGACATAGAACAAACTTTATTCTTTTGTGTTAGCATAATTAATATAAGCTATCCTGGGTTAATAACGCCACGTTAAGGTTCTACCAATTTTCACGGCTTAGTTTTGGATTGTATTTTTCAAACAAATATAGGAATTAATACAGCAACGTATTGACTATTTACATAAACAAATAATTTCATAGATATGTATTCATAAAATGCCGTGGCGTGATTTCTTGACAAATGCTATTTGGCGTTATTACGTACCTACGTGGGTAATAACGCCATACAAACAAACTTATAAAATAAGATGGAATAATCCCATGTAGATTGCCCAATTCTGAAAATACAAACTTTAGAGCTCTAGAAACTGGCAAATTACATTCTATGTGATAGAAAATGGTCAGTTTTTTGTGAAAGTGTAAGAAAAAGAAGGAAAGAGGAGAGGGAGAGAAAGGCAAAAGAATATCAGACAATGCGCTTCTTTTTGCTTAAAAAAGGCCGTTTAAATAGAATTATTAGAAGCATTGCACGGTTTTAACTGTTTTTATCTAAATCAGTATTTATGTTTCCATATATGCATTCTATAAGATAGAAAATATTCATTTTTTGTGAAAGTGAAAGAAAAAGGAGATAGGGGGAGCTTCAACAAAACACCCTGATCTTATCTTTGCTTAAAAACTTACACTTAAATATAATTATAAGGAACATTGCACGGTTTTATCCATTTTTATGTAATATTTTTAACTTGTGAAATTTTATAACTGGAGTTATGTGTAATAAATATTTTGTTAACACTGTCATAGAAATCTTGTAAATATTTTTAAACCGTAAACTCCATATTGATGTGAATTAGCGCAAACCTAAAGTTAAAAAGTCGGCATGATATAAAACATACTTTAATAAATCTGTATTTCATTAATTAAAATAAGAGTTTTCTAAAAATCATTATCGCTATGAGATCCCTTATTAATTTTATACATAATTCATGTAATTATATTTAATTATCTCTATACTAGAAGATAGCCCGTCAAAATGACGTGTTTGCATTTTTAAGGGATGATAAAAAATTACAACTGTGGTCAATCATAGCCACTTTAGGCTGAAACAATTTCGATAAATACAGCCATTAAACTTGAAAAGGGAAAATCTAACAAAAAAAAAAAAAAAAAAAAAAAAAAAAAAAAAAAAAAAAAAAATCAACAGAAATCTGCATTTAAAACTATAGCAAAACTATCTGGTAAATGGGGGTGGGGATTATAATGAAATTTAAAACGCACCCGCGGTTTGCTTAAATAAAAAGTTTTAATTAAATAGTGTTTTTGAAATCGCGAAAAGATTTCAAAGCGAAGTAAAATGTAGTGACGTCATTTACAGCTCCCACTGTAAATCTGACCACTGAGAACGCTCCATTACGACTATGGAACGGTTTCATTGGTCAGAAAATAGATTGCCTTTAAAATCGGAGGTAACTTTTCACAATGTTTTTTATAGATTTGAAATTCTCAAGAGTCATTCACGGCTGTAAAGAAAAAAAAATTAAAGCAACCCGAATATAAAAATTTTAACAATATTGCACTTAAAACGCACCTTCGCTTTCCTTTAATAAAACGTTTTAATTAAATATACACTGTAAAAAATTTGACTCGTTTGCTACAGCGTCACTCCACCGCTTTTATAGAAAATGGTTACTTTACTGCGTTATGGAGCATTCTCATTGGTCATAAAAGAGATATTCTATAAAAGCTGTGGAGTGCCGCTGCAGCAAATGGGTCAAATTTTTAACAGTGTACTTTTTGAAATCGTGGAAAGATTTCAAAGAGAAGTAAAATGTAGTGACGTCATTTACAGCTCGCGCTGTAAATCTGACCAATGAGAAAGCTCCATTACGACTATGAAACGTTTTCATTGGTGAATGAGTTTTTTTTTCTCTTTGATAGGTTGACCCCGGAATTGTTATACACAGAGGGGTTTTATATATATAATTAGCAACAGAATTAACATTTAACCGATGTTAGTAATCTCCTTAAAAGCTGTTTTTTTTTTCACATTTCAGAGTTAAACTAGTACTTTCCAATTTAACTATAGCTACAACTGAAATTCTATTTCGTTTGCAGTTCTCGTACTATTGTTAGAAGTATTTGAATAGATTAAATTTAATTAGAATTAATCCAGTGCAAAAAGTTTAGTGTGAAACAGTAATCTTTGAGTTTTAATCATCGTAGATTGCATTTTAACCTTTAATAATTGTTACCAGTCTCACAGACCACTGCTTTTTTAAATTTTTGTAGCTTAAATTTGTAAAATTTTGAAAAACAGAACGCTGAGAAAGCAGACAGTTAAAATTAAAAAAGCAATTAAATAATCAAGTGGGTTCTAATAATCGGGTTCTAATAGAAGCCTGATTTTGAAAATGTTGGAATTAAAATATCAAAAACATTTTGATATAGTTTTATTAAGATTTTAAAATTGTTTTTACATTAGTATTTAAAAAAAATCAGTTTTAGGTATTGAAGTTCCCTTAATCTAACCATTTCAACAATGACAATAATGCTGTCTCGTACATAAAGTAAAAAATAGGGCCCTCTTCGGATGTAGTTCAAACACTGTAAGTAATCAAACAGGGGTAATAACACCAAGTAATGACGTTATTACCCCGGCTTACCTATTGTGCAGTACATTTCAAACTACAAAAAATCTTACGAACATATCCAAAATCGTCTACAACATTTTGAAATATATGAAATGCATTACAAATTTATGTAATAATTATAGTTTTCCTGATAAATATATAGTTTTCACATTACAGAATTTACCTCGCAAATTTTAGATCAAGCGTTAATTTTACTTGTTTCTAAAAGGGATAAGACCTACAAATGCAACAAATTAACTTTAAGCTGTTGTTTGTTTCTGTAAACAGTATAGCGCACAGCATACAGAGAATCCACTCTCAACGGAGGTCAATGGCTAATTCCTTAACCGTTGGTCGTAGAGGTGCAGTTCCAAATACTAAATTATTCTAAATGAGGCAAAAAGTTATTTTAAAATCGATTTTGATCAATAAAAACATTTCTTTAAAAAATGCAAAATTTAATTTTTTATGTGGTACCCCTTTCCTATAAATTTAATTTGTAAATTTTCCCTGTTACACTGACAATTGAGATAAAAAATATTCCCGTTATTCTTCGATTAATATTGACCGGGTAATAGCTGTTTAAAATTGGAGCATATTATTTGCTACAAATTAGGGGCCATTCACAAATTTAGTAGAAATGTAATTTCGTTATAAATATTTTTTAAAAATAGGTTGAAAGAAAAATTAAAATTGCAATATAAATTTAAATATTTAACCATTCTAAAATATTAATGCAAAATATACAAAATGTAATAAACATGCAAGGGAAAAAAACACAATTGTTTTCGATGAACTAATGAAAATTAGCATCCTGAATTGTTTACAAAAAAAAATCAGATTTTAAAATGTTATTAAATTAAACTAGCCTGCAAAAGGTGGGTTGGGTCATGTTTTTTAGCTTTTGATAACTGATTCTTATGTATACTGTACCTCTGAAACCAAAATTGACTTTCATTTTTTACCATCATCTAAAGATATCGTAAATGTTGAAGTTAAAGAAATAACAAAAATTTGATACCATAAAAGAGATGTTGTTGATGTTCAAAGTGAAAATTGAACATCTTCACCCACCTTATCGGACCCTTCAGCTGTTTAGCTGTAAAAATTCTAGCATCAATCAAAAAATTGAATAAAATATTGAATCAAATAAAATTAAATTAAATTAAAGAAGTTTTGCATCTGTTTTATAATATCAGATTTTCGCTACATTTTAAATTTGCCATCTACGATTTGCAAAAAAAATTCTTACGTGATGGTTAAAAGTGACGGTCATTTTTAGATTTAGTGCTAAAAATACATAAATATCAATTATCAAGAGTTAAAAAACACAGCCAATTCCTTTGTTTTATACTATCCGAGTTTTATTTTTTAACTCTGACAATTTATCATTGCGAAAAATTCTGACATGATGGTTAAAATTAAGTTAATTTTCGGATTCAGTAATAAATAAGTAAGAAAAATCATGCGTTAAACATAGATTATGAAACACTTTCCAACAGTTTCTGAAATCATTAACAAAACTTCGTTGTCCGGGGAAATAAAGGTTATACTGTCCATAACCAAATATGTATTCCAATACTTTTGAACAGCCCTGTATTTGATTTGTTGGTTGATATATATACTATATAATGGAAAAATTTAGTTTAGCAAAAAACGCCTAGCTGCCCTAATAGCATGCATGGTCACAGTGACGTCACTGTGAGTCACTTTGGTCACATCGCATCTGTGACCAAAATGCCACCACTCAGTGACGTCACATTGTGACTAAGATGTGACTTTCTTAAAAATCTTTAGAAATTTATAAGTACCCTTCAAAACATGTTATTTACTTTAAAAAACATGTTTCTAGCAATTTAAATATCGTCGCTTTTGTCACAGTTTCGTCACAATGTTAATGTCAAATTAGTCACAAATGACACATTTTTCACAAATTTGTCACATTGTGACCACTTTGTGAAACGTCACAAAAGAGCTCTAAAACGGCCAAAACGACTTCACATTTTAGTCACTGTGACTTCACATCGACGTCACGTGACGTCACATCGACAATCCATGGTCACAAAGTCACAATTTAACTTCACAACGACGTTGCAGTGACGTCACCGTGTCTTACGGGTGGTTGAAATTTTTCTTTTAGCAATTTATACTAATAGATAGAAACTTATTTCAATACTTTTGTTCAGCCCAGTAGTTTAACTAGTATCTTTATTACACAAAAATATTTTGATAAAATTTAATTCAAACAAAAATATTCTTTAAAATACTTAAATCACATTTCGCAGAAATTATCATTCATAGTCGAACCCGTATCCAGTTCTTTGCGTGACCCTGTATATCATTTTATCTATATTCTACAAACATTGCTAAATGCATTTCAAAGTTAAAAATGCAAAATTTATTTAAAAACCATATTTAAGCATGTTATACTCATATTTAGTAACCTTTCCGAGATCTTTTGTGTAACCCTGTATATCTAAATTGAATAACTATTAGCATTTATACACACCATATAATGTGTATATATTTAGTGAAAAGCACATATCGTAATTAAAAATGCATTTCATCCATCGAATAGTCATCATCCATGAATATTATCATTAATAAATAGCAAATACCATTTGAAATTTTTTGTGTGTCCCTGTAAATACTAATGCACTTCGTATTATGCGTGAAATAACTCATATTAAGTCTCAGCGACGTATACCAATTTGATCGTATATGAAACCGTTCACCATAATTAAAATATGTCGCGAACAATTTCCTTCTTTATTATTATGTATTAAAATTATTTTGTGTAGCCCTGTAAATGAATAATAACTATTCTTTTAACTACATACTTTACAAAATGCATATTTTAGTACACTTCGTCTACGAAGTGCACAAATTTATTTGCCTCTAGGCAAAGAAATTTGAATATGTTTTACCGGGTGTAATATCTTTAAAATTTATTTGAAACGATTTTTCCCCCATAGGCCCTAATGTAACGGAAGACTTTTGACTGCCCCTGTAAACAAATTAATCATGGTAGAAACTTCATTTTCAATAGGATTTGTGCTAGGGTAAACTTCAAGAACGTCTAAAAATTTCATGGCAATCCGAGTATATTTACGAGAGTTACAGCGTGGACAGACGGACAGACAAACTGAATGCGTAAACACTTTTCAACTTTGTTGGAAAGTGTTAATAAAAATGCATAATAGGTAAAAAACATAACCATAACAATCTTATGATATCTAATTTACAATTTTTCTTAAACTTCTTGGCATTAATCTGTTCAAAATGCTGCGTGTTATGTAAATGTTTTGTAAGATAGGTACATAAATGCATGATGATCCCCCAAAATCATAATAATATTATATTTTCATCGGATTTACGTAAAATTTCATCTCGATCGGATATTTGAAAATGAGTTAAAGTTCGAGAACAAATTTTGAACTACAAAATCATATACAGTCACCGCAAAAAAGTCTTGACATGTGATTTTAGACGTTTTGTTAAATATCTAGAAATATACATAAGGAATTATTCTAAAACCCCAGGTGTGTAAACAAAATAGTACACCTCATATATTTTCGCGAAGAGTTTTCCCCGAAATCCAACAGAGGACCGTCAACAAATTGAAAAAGAAAGAAGATCTTTTGGAACACCCTGTCAAAACTAATGAAACAAACGATTTCCAACTGCAGATTATTATTACGTGGCTTATTTTAATAAACTGTGTTCATTTTTATGAATATAGCCTGTAAACTCGTAGAGAAATTAAGGTTTTTATAAAAACAGCCCCAAATTTTTCCAAGTTTTTTGCTTATAATTTGCAGAGTTCTTAATATAAAATAATGTTCTATTCTGAAAATATGACAAACAACATTGTACACAATACCCTGCCTTCAGAATTTAAAAATAATAAAAATTGTATGAAAAATGAGTAGGTTTACTAAATATTTTTTTAGTGCGCATGCGTCAACGCTATTAAAATTTCATTTACATATTATGTTAGTTAAATGTATAGAGCAACTTTTGTGAAAGTCTCAAAAACATAGCTTAAAAATTCTGAAAATTATCGTCGATAGAATGATATCAAGCTCCGTTATTCCCTAAATGAAGCAAAAAGATGAGAGTCTGTATCCATATTCCATTGATTAGTGCCTACACAATATTGCACGTACAACTGGGGTCAATCCATTTCAAGCGGTCCAGCAGTGGTCGCTCGACCATTTTCAAAAAATCTGAAATTTTTGTACCACAACCCTAACATGACGGAAGTTCAAAATGATCGTTATTTTAATTTTACTATTTTTGGTTTGTGCATGGCGGCCATCTTTGTTTCATCGTGTGCAGCGATTTTCTCAGATACTAGGATACACAAAATTGTAAATATCTCGTCTTTTATTTTCCCAACTAGCTGACCCGCCCGGCGTTGTCCGGGTCCGTATTAACAACATTAAACGAACTTGAAATTTGTATGATTTTATCATTAACTCGTTACATGCAGAAATGCATTGTCTGAAATACGTAGCCACTGATTGTGTGAAAATCGGTTTTAAAAACAACTAATATTAAGCTCTAAAAATACTCAAAATGAGCAATGAAAAACGCGGGAGGGAATATGTATCCAACGATTGCATGATTTTCGTGTAAAAAAGTTGATATTTACCCGTAAAAATCACTGTTAAGTCACGTAACTAATTATTATTTTCACATACAAATCCCAAGTGAAATATTTTGAATTTCAAACTAATTATATCACTCTTAAATCCGACCATTCCATGAATGAAATTGATACACGATGGTAGCTAAAAGGTTGGTATATAGTACTATAATTTCAGAGCTATTTTACAAAAGTAAGGGTTATTTTTAATCAAATCTTGCGTATAGGTTCACTCTGTGTATAAATTCCTAAGCTTAAACTTTTATACCGTAACCGGAACCTGTCTGTAACCTAACAGCGACTTAACAGTACCCTACCGTAAATTAAATATAACAGAAATGTAACCTAGCCTAAATGTATTCACTTTATTGTAACATATCCTTATTCTAACCATAACATAAATGCAATTTAACTTTAACCTAACTTTAACCTAAATAATATAATAGAAAAAAAACATTTAAAAAAATTACTATTTCTTCGTAAAATATGCTTCAGCTGTAATTCGTTTCTTTCAATTCGTTTTATTAATACAAAATTCCTTCCTCGTGCTTTTCTTTGAGACATTAAAATTTCAGCGATAAATGGTTTAATATTGCAAACCACGGAGTAAGACACTTCTTACTCCGTGTTGCAAACCTTTTTTCGGTTTACTTCGCCTCCACCTATCTTTTTCTCCATGGTGTACAGCAGCTGTGATTAAAAAAAAAAAAAAATCCTCATTTAAACTGACAGTTTGCCAGTCTATGAATTTTAAAGGTCTGTCCCAGGTTTTTTAATTGTTTCTGCGAAACTTTTATGCAACCAATCAACCATAGGAAAATGAAATGGAAAAAAAGCGAAAAAAGGCGATTTTTTTATGAGAGTGAGCTTTGGAATTTAATTTATTAGTCAGTTAATAAATAGAATTTTGAAATTCTGAGCTTCAGGTGCATCAGGAGAGACATTGGGCTACTCTCAAAAAAATTTTGAGCTTCGTACGTGCTGTAGATTTTGCTAGCCATCGCAGACACACAGACACACACACACACAGACACACACACACACAGACAGACAGAGCGTTTTGTTCTTTTATTAGTATAGATTGAAATGGGGTTTGCAGCATTTTGTTTAGAATAAAATAGGCTAAATGTACGGTGGTAGAATAATTTTGAAAAAAAAAATTTTATAAGTGAAATTTTAGCACAAAATTTAAGATATTTTCCAAAATCTATCCGTTTGCAAAAGGAAATTTTTCATGCAAGGAAAACTGTCAACCTTACATAGTTTTTTATACAAATAGTTCAAACGTGCGTGTACTCATACACCAAGTCCCAGATCTGGGAGTTGATTTCTCTTCGCAAAAAAATTCCGAAATTCGTCAAAAATTTCAGAAATCGCACTTTTTAGGCTTTGATATCTCTGGTGGGGCACGAGATAAAAATCTAAAATTCTGGCCTTTGATAATATCTTATAGTAGTGTTATGCGCAAAAAATTTCAAGAAGGAGATTTGACTACAAGCTGAGATATGACATGGACAATATGTGAAAACAATACTGCCAAACTATTGTAACCTACTATGTAATTGTTCATACCTCCAAAATTTTAAATTAATGCTTTATGGTACAAAATTAAATGTTAATTACAAATATCTTCTTCAAATGCTTCTGTGTGATTTAAACAATTCAGAATGTATGCTAAGCCAATACACTATTTTTCCAGATGAACAAACCTACTAGAAATGCTATTGGAACAATTTTAGTCGGAACACATTTCAGAAAAAGTAAATTACAGACAATGGGTTGCAACTGATCGAGTTGACATGGTTTCAATTATTAAACATAGAGAATTTCATTCCAGTTAACAAGGGATGACAAGACTTGGGTGGCTTCAAATAAAATTTTGAGAAAGAACAGCCTGATGAACTGACAACAGTAACTGGTCGAACTCATAACATCGCTCGTAAATCGTGTTAAGCTCATAGGCGTAGAGTTTTCAAAATTATTCGAGGGTCTCCGTCAGCAGCGTAGCCAGTGAGGAAAGAGGGGGAGAGTCTGCACCCCCTTGGAACCAGGAACTTTATTCATCATGGATACAAAAACAGAAATGATTTCTAAGATGAAATTGCAAGGAATTAGAAAGAATTCCATTTTATATAGTTTCCGCCTTATAGAGGTATGCACGGGCCGGAATTTTGAGGCCCGGACAAAATTCCGGCCCGTGCAGACCTCTATAAGGCGGAAACTATATAAAATGGAATTCTTTCTAATTCCTTGCAATTTCATCTTAGAAATCATCTCTGTTTTTGGTCCCGATACAATATACAAATTAAAAAGCCTGATCCGGCCCAACTTCATTTTTACAAAAAATTCCGTTTTTTCTTGACCTATAATTAAGATTCTTGTAATGAGTAATACATACCTATTTATGTCCTTAGAAGAAAAAAGAAAGAAAAAAAAATCGTGGAGAGTGCTCATACATTATGGTGAAGTTTCTATGGAAGTTTTCTTGGGTTATTTTCGCCGTTTTTAAAGAATAAAGGTAAACGACGAATTTAGGAAAAGAAATTTTTTCCTGAAAAACACTGTACACTGAAAAAATTAATAAATTATTATAAATTCCAACTTTTTTCTGTATCGGTTAGCGTAAAAAAATATAGCCCATCTAAAGAAATTATAGGAGGGGCCCGAGCCCCATGGGTCCATATAATTCTACGCCTATGGTTAAGCTCTTTGTTGAGAATATATAGTATCTTTGTAAATTGAACATTTATTATTAAACTGTTTTCAACAAACGATATTTTCTGTGTAAATATTGTAATAAAAGAGACTAATCTCATTTCTCCTAATGTACTCGTAATAGCATTTCTTAACATTTTTTAATCACCGTATCTCAGCTTATAGTCAAATCTCCTTCTTGAAATTTTTTGTGCATAACACTACCATAAAATACTATCAAAAGCCAAAATTCCAGATTTTTATCTCGCGCCACACAAGAGATATCAAACTTCAATGTGGGGAAATAGCTGCACACGATGAAACAAAGATGGCCACCATGCTCAAACGAAAAATATTAAAATTAAAATAATAGTCATTTTGAACTTCCCTCATATTAGGGTTGTTGTACAAAAATATTTCAGATTATTTAAAAACAGTCAATCAACCAAAATATTTTCGGGGCCATTGAAATGGACGAATAGCATTTCTAGTAGGTTTTGTTCATCTGGACAAATAATGCATTGGCTTAGCATACATTCTGAATTATTTAAATCACGATTTAAACAGAATTTGAAGATGATCTTTGTAACTTTGCATCATCAACCATTAGTTTAACATTTTGTAGGTATGAACAAACACATAGTACACTGTAAAAAAAAAGGGTCGATCTACTAAAAAAACTTTAGTGATCCTTGTAATTCCTAAAAAAATTTTAGTAATCTTACTCGGTTACAAGAAAATCTGTAAGAATTACTAGAAAAAAGTTAGCAACGAAGAGAGTTAATAGTTTTATATTTTTAATAACTATTACTAAAACTCACTTGCTGTGGCCTTGATAGCATAGTGGTTATAGTAACGGACTCCAGACTAAAAGGTCCCGGGTTTAATACTGGCCACAGCCAAATACGCCCCGAATGTATGTAATGTAAGTACTCGTTAGTAAAGGGATTATGAAAATCCTGTCGGAGCTGTTAGCAACGTTTGGTGCTGCCATCTATTGCAGTTTTGCCGAAAATCTTCCGCTTCAGAAGTCTGGATGCAGCTCGAAGGAACCTCCTGCCCTTCGATCGCACGTAATGGTTATTAAAAATAATTTTGGAGCGATTACTAAAATTTGCTTGGTGGCTCATACTAAAAATTTTTAAGTTAGTTATACAAAAAATTCTTTTGTTCAGTTTACAAAAGAAATGTTTGTTTCACTTGCAAAAAAAAAGTTTGTAATGGTTACTAAAATATTATGTGGAATACAAATTTACTAGAAAATTTTTAGTAACCTCTTGAATTTTTTTTACAGTGTAGGTTACAATAGTTTAGAAGTATTGTTTTTACATATTGACCATGCCATATCGCAGCTTGTAGTCAAATCTCCTTCTTGAAAGTTTTTGTGCACAACACTACTATAAAATATTATCAAAGGCCAGAATTTTAGATTTTTATCTCGTGTCCCACCAGAGATATCAAAGCCTAAAAAGTGCAATTTTTGAAATTTTTGACAAATTTCGGAATTTTTTTCGCGAAGAGAAATCAACTACCAGATCTGGGACTTGGTGTATGAGTACACGAACTTTTGACCTATATGTAGAAAAAATTGTGTAAGGTTGACAGTTTTCCTTGCATGAAAAATTTCCTCTTGCAAACGGATAGATTTTGTAAAAAATCTTAAATTTTGTGCTAAAATTTCACTTGTAAAAATTTATTTTTCAAAATTATTCTACCACCGTACATTTTCCTATTTTATTTTGAACAAAATGCTGCAAACCCCATTTCAATTGGGAAAATAAAAGACGAGATTTTTGCAATTTTGTGTATCCTAGTATCTGAGAAAATCGTTGAACACGATGAAACAAAGATGGCCGCCATGCACAAACAAAAAATAGTAAAATTAAAATAACGGTTATTTTGAACTTCCGTCATGTTAGGGTTGTTGAACAAAAAATTTCAGATTTTTTAAAAATGGTCGAGCGACCAAAAAAATATTTTCTGGACCACTTGAAATGGATCGACCCAACTATATTTGGATAAAAACCCTGATTTTTTTGCTTCCTTTCGGGAATAACGGATTTTGAGTTGATTCTATAGACGATCATTTTTAGAATTTTTAAGATATGTTTTTGAAACTGTCACAGAAGTTTCTCTATACATTTACCTAACACAATATGTAAATGAAATTTTGATATCGTTGAAGCATGCGCAATGAAAAATTATTTACATAACCTACTCATTTTTTATACAATTTTTATCATTTTTAAATTCTGATGGCAGGGTATTGTGTAAAATGTTTTTTGTCATATTTTCAGAAACGAACATTATTTTATATTAAGAACTTTGCAAATTATAAGCAAAAAACTTGGAAAAATTTAGGACGGTTTTTATAAAAACCTTAATTTCTCTATGAGTACACATGCTATCCTTATAAAAATAAACGCAGTATATTACAATAAGCCACTTAATCATAATTTGCAGTTTGAATGCTTTTGTTAAATTAGCTTTGACAGGGTTATCCAAAAGATCTTCGTTCTTTTTAAATTTGTTAACGGTCCCCTGTTGGATTTCGGGGGAAAACTCTTCACGAAAATATATGACGCGTACTATTTTGTTTACACACCTGTAGTTTCACAATAATTCATTATGTATATTTCTAGATATTTAACAAAATGTCTAAAATCGTAAGTGTCAAGATTTTTTCTGCGGTGACTGTACATTAGATCGTTAAAGTTAAAAAAATAACTTAAAAAAATAACATAATTTTTGCTAAAAGAAATCATGAAAAGAAACGATCCTAAATCCTTACAAAATAAAACCTATGTTACATTACAATTATTTTAGCTAATCTCAAACTTTATAAATGTCAACTCAATCGTAAAATAAGCACATTTTTTTTTCAAAGCGCAGATAAATATGAAATAAGATCTTCGAATACTTTAAGCACCTGGCATATGACCCCTCTAAGTAGGCCGAACTCATTTCTGTTGAGATGTAGAAAAGTGGTACAAGTCATGAATTTTTAGAGTTTAATATCTGGGGCAATTTTAGGGCTATATGAACGGAACTTTGTTTTACTTGTCAGCGTAATAGGCAATTTTTTCTAAATATAATTTATAGAACCGGAGAACCGTATAAAAACTTAAATTTCGTAATTTAAAAAAAAAATTATTTCCCCAAATTGCTTTTTAAATAATTCTTTACCTCATTCAAAACATTTTTGTAACTGGAACTATATGTGTATGACTAACGGTTAAGGAATTAGCCATTGGCCAACGTTGAGAGTAAACACCCAGTATTAGGGTGGAGCGAAAAAAATTATTATTTTTTAAATCAAAAACAGATAGGTGCCAAAAGTTGCCTTTATACTAGTACATTAACTGCGTGAAATTTTACCGCTGAAAAAAAACGGCTTGAGTGTGCGCTTTTGCTCTAAAAATCGAAATTTTGGGTAAAATTTGGCATTTTTTAACAATTTAAAAAAAAAATTAAAAATTTCCTGCAGAGCTCGTAATTATTTAAAAGTGTTATTATTTACCTTTATATTTATCTGCTTAACATATTTAAACTATAAAAAAATATCTTTAGTCTGTATAATTGGAGCAAATCTGACAAACTTTTGGTAAAAAATCAGCGTTACCTCTCTATTGAAGCATACAACGAATTGTTGTTTTGAATGCATTTCTTACCTAGCTGCTTTCAAAACTACCCTGGATATAACTCGTGGAAGCGGCTGCATTTCAATTCCCATCCGAACTTCTAGGCCCAGTGTTTTATTTATGTATTTAATTGTTATTTTTTCCCTCGATGACGGGCATAAGTTTTCTATGTATCAAGTTAGTTTACCTCTTCTTTGTATTCACTGTATTTGGATGCTGCTAGTGTGCCCTGCTGCACGTATATTTTTATACTTTGTATAACAGAAGAGAAACTAAATAATGTTCTTATGTATGTTGTTAATTGATCCTATTCAGCAGTCTATTATCTTCATTAAAACTCCATGCAATTAATACATTATGATTCGAAGTTCTGTTAACACAGCATTTTTTCAATCAATTACATTTTATATATAATGATTTGCCTAAAAATTGATTGTATGAATTCGATTTCTAGTATGCCGTCATTTACTGTACTTATTACATTGAATATATGCTGAGAAGCTAGCTGTTTAATATTATGACGATCGTCACAAAGGATTGCAAACAAAATTTACATGTAAAGCAACAATATTTCTAAAGAAGTTTTAGTATTTGTTTTATGTCGTTTATTGTATTGTTTCGTAGTCGAAAATTTTCCAATACGTTTTTAGACCCATACTTTAAGTGTGTATTTACAGGGGTGCACAACCTTTGGCCCGCGGTCCACAAAAATACCACTATTTTTATGCAGAATAATTTTCCTTATAGTAACGACAGAAACTTGGCTATTAAAGAAAAGAAACTACACTTCTCAAATATTCTGGTGTGAAACGATTTTCTGGTAAAAGGGTTGTGCATCACTGGTGTATTACATTTCGTATAAAACATCCTGCAGTATAAACTTGGATTAGATATTTTGTGAGTGAAACTATAGACTCTGATTGTCTTTTGTGTGAGATGTTTTTTTAAATTCCTATTCTCCAGTTCTGAGAAATAGCTTTCCTTATGAAGTAGCTTTGCAATGTCCGGCAGAAATTTCTAGTCTGTTCTGAGTATCTTTTTCTCAATTTAAAAAAAAATCAAAATTATTCTTTATGTTATAAAAAATTGCAATAGGAAGTGAATAGTACGTAGACAAAGATTTTTCCAAAGAAGAAATTCACTGTGGAGTTGAAGTAGCATATGATCCATTATTATACACATTTCTAAGTTTACCCCATGCAAAATGGTCCACGGCGACAAATAGAATTCTTCTAATTTTAAATGAGTATTTATTGTCGATTAGAGTCTGTACATTTCCTCAAGAAGTACTATGCATTATAAGTTTATGCCCAAGACATTTCACCATCAAATGTTGTCCACTTATAAAAAAAAGGGGGGGATCTAAAAGTTAATGGCAAATTACCTGGCTACGAAAACACTTAGGAAATGGCATAAACTAATGCAAAAAAAGTTATTAACAACAACGGTTGCTGTGCACATGATCCATTATTACACACATTTCTAAGTTTACCCCATGCAAAATGGTCCACGACGACAAATAGAAATCTCCTAATTGCCGAAACGTCAGTGATGGCTTACTTTGGAGACACGAAATTTTTTTGTGTCTGTCTGTCTGTCAGTCTGTCTGTTCCGCGATAACTTCCGTAAAAAGCATCCGATTGGCTTGAAATTAAGTGGGTATGTTAGTGAGACAATGGGATTAAGCTGTATAGTTTTTTGTAAGATTTGGTTCATTCGTTTGGAAAATATAGAATATTTTATTTTGCGCAATAATGCTTCTCTATGGCAAATCCAATGATTTCCATTTTTTTTTCTTGAGAGAAAATGTCACATTATGATAAATGGATGCTGAAATTTACCGGTTAAATTATTCCTATTGTTTTGAAATTTTGTCTATTCATTTGTCAGATTTTTAAAATTATTGCTGTAAATTTTGGAGATTTTTTATAAATGTATTCCAATAATATAAACGAATTTGTTTTAGAGACTTCCTTATTTCAAATGTTTTTATTTCATTTTCTTTATTTTCTCTTAATGGTTGCTAAGAAACCATTCATCCTAATCCTTATTTTTATAATGTTATAAATTTGAATGCGTGTAATTATTGAACGCGAAAATTTAAATGAAGTCAACGTTAAAACTGATGAAATAATGTCTTTGTATCTTTGTGTATAACTATAACATAGCCCAGAAAAGAACATAGGCTATGTTTTATTGATTTTATTCACATATTTTCCTTAATAAGTCAAATTTTCCTTCTTTTTCATGAAGAATCAATAGCGATCTTTTAATTAAAATTTAACCAATTTCCTTTATCGTTGCCAAAAAAAAAATTTCAAAAGCTGGAATAATTTGTCAGCGGCAATAAGTTTCAATTGAGCAAGTTCCATTCGAAAAACTAAACTAAGAAAAAATAAATATGACGTCAGAATTAATATAAAAATAAATATAGTACTTTGTTAAATATTAAACACGGAAATTTGTTTCGTTAATAAGAATTTTTCTGACAAAAATGGAGGCATAATTAGAAGTAAAAGAAATAAAAAAAAATATATTTTTAACAAATATTTCAATTGATAAAATTTGACGTCATAATTGAAATAAAACAGGTATTTTATAGTAGTCGTTAAAAATATAAGAAACATGGATAACAATAACTCATAAATAATGACGTGATTGTCGAAACTTCAGTGAAGGCTTATTTTGGCGACACAAAATTTATTGTTTTACCCCTGTGAGTCTGTTCTGTCTGTCTGGCCGCGATATCTGCCACAAAATGCAATCAAAACTTCTTTTCTTTCGGAAACAAAATTGTAAAACCCTAGATTACTGAGTTTACACTTTCAAAAGTTCCTGATACATCAGATTTAGGTGTGGACAGGTATGTAGAAGTATGAGGATAATGTAAAATGCTTATTAAAACTGTTACTTATCCTTATAAATCAAAATGCATGAAGAAATGCAAGATATACGATAACCATTAGCAAATTGATAGAAAGTTACAAATATAAGTTTAATGAGACTACGGGGGGTTCAGGGGGGGGCGGAGCCTCCCTGAAGAAATCTACTATGTTATAATAAAAAAACAAAAATGATAGATCATGAAAAATTCAGAATATCCTAGCGTAACTAAATCTTTAATTTAACGCTTTTGTTCGCTGAAAACTTCTTGTTCTTATTTGATTCTTATAAATAATTACGTAATTCGAAAATTTTAAATTACAGTTTCCAGGAAGTTGAATATTACCCAAAGTGTGTTTTAAAAAAGAAATTATGTGAAAAGCTGACGTTGAGGCTCTTGATCTGCAGATTTACTAGTTTTAAATGAGTACTTGTTGTCGATTAGAGTCTGTACATTTCCTCAAGAAGTACAATGCATTATACGTTTATTCCCAGGACAGGTCACCATCAAATGTTGTCCACTTATAAGAAAAAGGGATCTAAAAAATAATGGGAAATTACCTGGCTACGAAAACACTTAAGAAATGGCATAAACCTAATGCAAAAAAAGTTATTAATAACAAAGGTTGCTCTGCACATGCAGAACAAATTCTCATTGCAATTTTCTCTGACGATCACCATCACATTAAACAGCCCTCATAGCATGCATGGTCACAGTGACGTCACAATGACGTCACTTTGGTCACATCACATCTGTGACCAAAATGTCACCACTCATTTGACGTCACATTGTGACTGAGATGTGACTTTCTTAAAAATCTTTAGAAAATTAGAAATATTCTTCAAAACATGTCATTTACTTTAAAAAACATGTTTCTGGCAGTTTTAATGTTGTCGCTTTGTCACAGTTTCGTCACAATGTTAATGTCAAAGTAGTCACAAATGACACATTTTTCACAAATTTGTCACACCGTGACTTCACAAAGTGGTCACAATGTGATGCCACAAACGAGCTCTAAAACGGCCATAACGACTTCACATTTTTGTCACTGTGACTTCACATCGACGTCAGGTGACGTCACATCGACAATCGATGGTCACAAAGTCACATTGTGACTTCACAACGACATCGCAGTGACGTCATCATGCCTTACGGGAGTTCCCTTCTTAAGAGCCCACAATAGTCACAGGAAAAGTACAGAAAAAGACCCGGATGACCATGTAAAGTCTATGGGAGCGTTCTTTTCTAATATCTCATTCAAATTTTAATATTTTGACATGATTTTTTTTGCATAAAATAGTTCAGGACGATCCACAACCGGGCTAGTTTTTACTTTTTCGATTTTGGTTATATATTTTTTATATTATGATAGTTTCAGTTTCAGAACCGGTTTAAACCGGTTTTGAAAATTAAAGTAATTTTTTAAAAAAAATCTAAAACCAAAATCGAAAAAGTAAAAACTAGCCCGGTTGTGGATCGTCCTGAACTATTTTATGCAAAAAAAATCATGTCAAAATATTAAAATTTGAATGAGATATTAGAAAAGAACGCTCCCATAGACTTTACATGGTCATCCGGGTCTTTTTCTGTACTTTTCCTGTGACTATTGTGGGCTCTTAAGAGCCCACAATAGTCACAGAAAAATTACTCAAAAAGACCCGGATGACCATGTAAAGTCTATGGGAGCGTTCTTTTCTAATATCTCGCTCAAATTTTAATATTTTTGCATGATTTTTTTGCACAAGATAGCTGAGGGCAATCCACAACCGGGCTAGTTTTTACTTTTTCGATTTTGGTTATATATTTTTTATATTATGATAGTTTCAGTTTCAGAATCGGTTTAAACCGGTTTCGAAAGTTAAAGTAATTTTTTAAAGAAAATCTGAAACAAAAATTGAAAAAGTAAAAGCTAGCCCGGTTGTGGATTGCCCTCAGCTATCTTGTGCAAAAAAATCATGTAAAAATATTAAAATTTGAGCGAGAATATCTCGCTCAAATTTTAATATTTTTACATGATTTTTTTGCATAGGCTAGCTTAGGACGATCTACAACCGGGCTAGTTTTTACTTTTTCGATTTTGCTCATATATTTTTTATATTATGATAGTTTCAATTTCAGAACCGGTTTAAACCGGTTTTGAAAGTTAAAATATTTTTTTTTAAATCTGAAACCAAAATCGAAAAAGTAAAAACTAGCCCGGTTGTAGATCGTCCGAAGCTAGCCTATGCAAAAAAAATCATGTAAAAACATTAAAATTTGAGCGAGATATTAGAAAAGAACGCTCCCATAGACTTTACATGGTCATCCGGGTCTTTTTGAGTAATTTTTCTGTGACTATTGTGGGCTCTTAAGAGCCCACAATAGTCACAGAAAAATTGCACAAGATAGCTGAGGGCAATCCACAACCGGGCTAGTTTTTACTTTTTCAATTTTTGTTTCAGATTTTCTTTAAAAAATTACTTTAACTTTCGAAACCGGTTTAAACCGGTTCTGAAACTGAAACTATCGTAATATAAAAAATATATAACCAAAATCGAAAAAGTAAAAACTAGCCCGGTTGTGGATTGCCCTCAGCTATCTTGTGCAAAAAAATCATGCAAAAATATTAAAATTTGAGCGAGATATTAGAAAAGAACGTTCCCATAGACTTTACATGGTCATCCGGGTCTTTTTCTGTACTTTTTCTGTGACTATTGTGGGCTCTTAAGAGCACACACTAGTCACGCGGTAAAAGCCGAGCGCTAATGTAAAGTGTTTGGGGGCGTTCTTTTCTAATATTTCGTTCAAATTTTAATATTTGTACATGATTTTTTTGCACAAGATAGCTGAGGACGACCCACAACCGGCCTAGTTTTTACTTTTTCAGTTTTCGTTTCAGATTTTCTTTAAAAAATTACTTTAACTTACGAAACCGGTTTAAACCGGTTCTGAAAATGAAACTATCGTATTATAAAAAATATATAAGCAAAATCAAAAAAGTAAAAACTAGGCCGGTTGTGAATCGTTCTCAGCTATCTTGTGCAAAAAAATCATTTAAAAATATTAAAATTTCAGCGAGATATTAGAAAAGAACGCTCCCATAGACTTTACATTATCATCCGGGTCTTTTTGAGTACTTTTTCTGTGACTATTGTGGGCTCTTAAGAGCACACACTAGTCACACGCCAAGGCAAATCAAGATGGCGACGCGCTTTTTCAGCGGATTCAAAGGATGGGCTAAAATTACAATGATTGACATGCAATCATCCAATTAGCAAATAGGATGCTCTTAACCAATTATCTGAGACGATTTTTCTTTTCAAAGGTGTGCAGTTCTAGCCGATTTCATGTTTAAAGGATTTTTTTCAACTGATTTCCCATTACTTTGGGTAAATACAATGATGTCGAGTTTCAAAAGAATTCCAATTTGTTTACGATTAGCGTTCCAAAATTAAAACGGTTTGATTTTCAGAAAATAAACGAATGATTAATTTAGATAGATTACTATAAAATAAAAACTTTTTTATTTACTTAACGCAATTACAAAAAAATAAAAATAAAAAATTAATATTGAATGAGGGGAGGGGGTGAATATCAGGTACAAATAGTTTAAATAACTATTTTTTTTCTTTTTCTTTTCTTTTTTTTTTTTTTTTTTTTTTTTTTTGGTAAGGGAAAGGGATTTTTTTAAAAGATACTATACTTTTCAAGATACATATATAAGATAAATAGCACTGAAGGTTAAAATAAATACTTCATAAAATTATGAGAAAAATATTTAGTTTAATTTAAGTATTTAAACATTGTTTATTTTTTGCGGAGAGGCAAGTAGCAAGGGAGAACAGGAAACAAGACCGGATCTTGAGAGTCCTCAGGGGGGGGGGGGGCGATTTTAGAAATTTGGAAACTCCAGTCTGATGCACGGGTCGGAACTCTTTTTTTTTTTTTTTTTTTTTTTTTTTTTTTTTTTTTTTTTTTAACGCAGGTCGTGTATTGTCTAATTTTTGCCGTGGTTCGGGTTTCCGTCCGGTTGGCTTCCATTTTTATGGTCCTAGTCGGGTTAATTTCTACTTGGGTCGTGTTTATGTCCTGTTCACTTCTACTCTTTGGTGCCGTTCGAGTTAATTTCTGATTTTTTGCTTTTGGGTCGGGTTTGGATCCGGTCGATTACTACATTTTGTTATTGGTACGGTTGACTTTAATATTTTAGCTGTGCTTATAGCGCATTTGGGGCAGTTTGACATACAGTTCTGATTTGGGGCAGTTTAGGATTTGATTTTTATTTTTGCGAGAAGGGTTTGGATTGACCGGAGTTGATTGGGGCGAGTCCTTTGATAAAACTTTCGTTCTTTTTCGCAATTTTGGGACGAAATGAGCGTCTGTTTCACGATCCTTTGTAGAAATTCGTGTTTTCTCCGCAATCATTTCACAAAATTCGATATCCGGTTCGCTTCTATTTTTTGCTGCTGGTCGAGTTAATTTTATTTTTTGTTGTGGGTCAGGTTAACTTCTACTGTTTACTGCGGGTCAAGTTAATTTCTGATTTTTTGCTTCGGGTTGGGTCTGAGTCCGGTTAACAACTATATTTTGCTATTAGTCGGGTTGACTTTTACTTTTTAGCTGCGCTTAGCGCATCGGACAGATTGTCATACATTTCGGATTTGAGTCAGTTACAGATTCGGTTTTTACTCTTGCGAGAATGCTTGACCCAGTTTTGATCGTTATCCTCTGACGAAATTTGCTTTTTTCCGTGAAAATGATCCTTCGAAGAAATTCAGATCAAAGACATGTCGAACGTTTCGGCTCACGGGACGCGGTCGGGCCAATAAAGTTTTTCATACAATCTAGATCAGTGACGGACCGGATATTTAGCTTTTATTCCGGGGCGAGTTACGACTTGGAAATTTTGTCCAACGCAAATTTCTAGAAAAAAAGAAATCGAGACCAGGCTCGGTCTGGAAGAAAAAGAAGCCTGTCCCCACCTGAATCTCCAAAAAAAGCAAGTTGAGGACATGACCCGATTCAAAATGAGAGAACACCTTATCCATTTCAAGTCTCGTGGAATTACACTGGCGCGACCCGTGCCAGCCCGTGACGGACTCGAGTTTTGTCCCACGTTATTTATCGTGAGGATGCATAATGTTACTTTGTAAACCCTTTTATTAGCCCAAGGGGGTAGGGGATTTCGCCCCCTCTCCCCGCACATTAGAACCGCTACCGCATACGAGCTGTGTCGATTCCAGATCGAGCGTTTAACCTTTATACTGGACGGAGCCTGGGCTTGAAAATTTTGGCCCGTGTATACCTCTAGTATAGGAAGAAAGTCTACGCCAGATCTGACCTGGAGAAAACAGTGAGGCTCGATCCAGCTCTGCAGAAAAAAATAAGACCCGACCGATTCGATTCTGGAAGTGTGAAGACCTGACTCAGTCCCAGGATAATAAATTAAAGTTGGCGCAACCCAACCCGGGTCGCGCCGGTCTCGAGTTTTAGTTGAGTAACTTTTTTTTTTGTGCGGGCATCTGATGTCGTACCGCAGTTCCTTTATTAGATTTAAGGTAGGGGCGATCGGCCCATCGACCTCCCCCCCCCCCCCGTAGATCCGCCATTGACAGGAAATAGAAATTTTGAAGAAAGGAGAAATAGGTGTCAATCCCAGCCTAGTCGTTTATAGACATTATACACAATTTATTATTGTTAGTAGTAACAAATGTGACAGAAAAAGTGTTGCAAATTTTAAAAACTTTGTGTGATATTAGGTCAATAGGGCAAAATATTTTGTCAAAATTTCAAGTGGAAGAAAATTTAGATTTTTAATGATTTTTACAAGCATTATATAAATACCGCAAGAAGCTCTAACAATTTTTAATTTTGAGTGCTGACATAGCAGTAAAGTCGATAGGAAAGGGGGGCTGGGGGTCTGAAAACTATTTTTTAAATGATAGTCAGTTAAGAATGGTTTTTGTATTGATCCGATATATTGTATTGATTCATTTTTTTATGGATTTGCTCAACCCAGCCGAAAACTCGGGTAATTTAGGTATTTAAGTTTAGTGGTTCAATTCTGAGCTAATAGGAAGGAAATAATTGCGAAAAGTTTTGAAGATTTACTTGTACATTAATGGATATTGACAATATTTTTCGTAAATATCTCTCTAAAGATATTTTACTTTTAGAAATGCACAAACACAAAACGCAAAAAACGTAAACATGTGTTTTCTGTAGAATTTAATGCATATCTATCGCTTTATTTTTAACACTTTCCTACTTAGCTAAAAAGATTTAGTTAATATTATAGTAAACAGAGAGTTAAAACTAGCACAAACACATTTAAAGACTGAATTATCTGTGCAGAAGGAGGATTTCAGGTTTTAATTATTTTTTTATTAAAATACGGAGAGAAAAAAAGAAAGAATTTAATTTTGTAAGTTGAGAAAGGGGGGAGGGTAGAGGGAAAAACGGATTTTTTTTTGGGGGGGGGGTAGTAGCAGAGTTTTATAGATGACAGCTTATTTACCTACTTGAACATTTATTAATATGACAAAAAATGTAAATTAAAGTGTTTTAGAGATTTTTTATTTTGTGTACCTCGAAAGAACGAAGGGAAGGGGAGGTATACAACTATATTGTATGGGTTGTTTACGATCAATTATTTATTTTAAGAATAAAATATACATAAACCTGTGAATGGGGGGATGCAGGGAGTTTATTAGATGACTTACCTTATTTACATGACTAAATATTAATAAATAGTATTAAAAAATAATAAACAGAAAGACGAAATTTTGTATGCTTGGGAAGAAGAGATGGGGAGAAAATGTCAATTTTGGTAAGTGAGGGGTAAAATTATATGATTGTTTATTTATTATTACAATAAAAGTTTTAGAAAAATCAAGGACTTTTAAGGTTTAAAATTTGTGAGCTGAGGAAAAAAAAAGAAATAAGCACATTATTTATTTATTTTCGTGTGTGGAGGGGGGGGGAGATGTTTACTAGATGATTTATTATTTATTTGCCTTTCAAAATATTTATAAATCGGTTTAAAAAAATAATAAAAGTCGGAAAGATTTAAAGAACTAAATTTTTTGCACTTAATGGAAGAGAATGATAAATCCTAATTTCAATCATGGGGGGGGGGGGAGAATTTTTGTGATTGATTGTTTATTTTTATAATAAAGTGACTTACAGTTGGCAAAAAAAGTATTTGTACACTTCATTTTTTTAAATTATAATGAAATTAAACAAAAGATTTAAGCAAAAAATACTGTAATACATTAATTTAATGCATTATAATATTATAGAAGCAAAAACAAAATTAAACGAATCGATTTTTTACATTATAATAAATAAATATACAAAAATATAATGCAAAAAAAGTATTTGTACACTATATTTATGTAATATAATTAATGAAAATTTAGTAAAATTATACAAATTAATATTTTGTGCGAATTCATTTAGCGTTTATGACTACTTCTAGATGGTGTGACATTGATTCCACCAACTTTTTTGTATCGGTCTGGTTAATGTTATTCCATGACACAATAAGAGCTTCTTTAAAACTGTTTTTTACCAATACATATTTTTTTTTCGGATTTTTGCATCCAATAGCATCTGCAAATTTTCTATTGGATTCAAGTCTAGAGATTTTAGAAGAGTTACCAGTCGTCTTGGAGTATTGTCGTAAGCATGTGCTGGTGATCACAGCAGTATGCTTTAGTCGTTATCCTGCAGAAAGTGAAAAGCTTCCTCTATGCATAATTTCTTGGCACAGTTTAATAAATTATGGCGCGACACATCAATGTATGTTAAACCTGTCTTTCCATTGTCAATAAATTTTAAATGTCCTGCTCCATTAGAAGCTATGCACCCCAAAAGTATAATATTCCCCCCAACATGCTTGATAATTTGAAGTATACGTTTTGGATCTAGAACAGTTTTATTTTTACGCCAATTTTTTCGAATGCTTGATGGTAAGATAATTCCGAATTTTCCCTCATCAGAAAAAATTACTGCTTTCCAAAAATCCAATGATTTACTTCTGTATGCGAAAGCGAATACTATGCGTTTTCGCCTATTTGTTTTGCTGATGAATGGATTTTTCCTTGAGGTTCTTCCTTTTAAATCTGCATTGAGAAGAATATTTTTTATTGTTTGAGGTATTACTCTGATGCGAGAAGATGTCGCAAGGTCTCCAGCAAATTTTTGAACCGAACGCATAGGATTTTTTAAAGCTTTTTTAACAACACTCCTTTTTTCCCTCATTGTTAGTTTGCTAAGAAGTCCTGGTTTTCATTGAATTTCGATGCTTTTAATTTATTCGTAGTTTCTCACTATACATCCAATAGTTGTAAATGGTAATTTAATAGCTTTTACAAATTCTTGTTGCGAATTTAAATTTTTATTACGCTCAATTATAGGATTTCATATATCTAGAGGTACCTCTCTAGTTTTAGGTTCTATTCTCAATTACTTCAAGTGCAAATTAAATTAAATGTCAGACAAATATAGTATGAAGTAAAAAATTATTAACAGCTTCTGTATAAGTAGTCCTTTGAACCATAAACACTATAAAACACAGTACATATCAGGATGGAGAAATGTACAAATACTTTTTTTGCAAGAAATTTTTAAACTTTTCCTATTAGAAAATTATTTTGCATCTTTATCGAAATTTTCTGTTGTGTAATTTAAAACACACGGTAAACAGACTGTATTAAAACCATTTTTGACAAAATATCTGTTTTTATTTAGTTAAAAATTAAAAATTTTAGAGTGTACAAATACTTTTTTTGCCAACTGTATATGCTACAGATATGAGTATTGTGGGGATAGACTACAAAACGGCGAAGTGATATTTTCGGAAGGTACAATTTAGAAGATTTTGACAGGTTCAAAAGGCGAAGCGAAATTTTGATATAAAGGGAGGCCAAGGGCGGATCTTGAGAGTCCTGAAGGTAGGGGGGGAATTTTAGAAATTTGGATACTCCAGTCTGATGCACGGGTTGGAGCTCTTTTTTTTTATGTCGGACTTGTTTCGTCTTCTTTTTTGCTGTAGGTCGGGTTTGGGTCCGGTTGGCTTCCATGTTTTGCTCCTGTCTGTGTTAATTTCTACTTGGGTCGATTGGGTCCGGTTGACTTCTATTCTTTGCTGCTGTTCGCGTTAATTTCTGATTTTTTGTTTATTGGTCGGATTTGGGTCTGTTCGACTACTACATTTTATTGTTTATCTGGTTGACTTTTACTTTTTACCAGTGCTTAGCGCATTTGGGACAGTTTAGGATTTGGTTTCTACTTCATCGAGGAGGGTTCGAGTTGACCCGAATTGATTGGGGTGAGTCCTTTGGTGAAATTTTCGTTCTTTTTCGCAATTTTTGTACAAAATGTGCGTATGTTTCACGACACGATCCTTTGAAGAAATTCGTGTTTTCTCCGCGATCATTTTACAAAATGTGCTGTCCGGTTCTCTTCTATTTTTTTGCTGCTGGTCGGGTTAAATTTTTACTTTTTGTTGTATGTTGCGTTTGGATCCGGTTAGCTTCTACTGTTTGCTACAAACACGTGGTGTTACGCACGGCAAACACGTGGCTGGTTTAAAATTCTGCATCGATATACAGAGTGATATAGTCTCATACAAAATTGCCCTCACCTCCGAGAAATACCAGAACGAGAGTGGAACAAAGAAAAAAGGAAGAAAAGAGAAATCAGAGGAAAAAGTTCGTATTATTCATAAAAGTTTTCATTTATGTAATTGTTGGAGATTTCTGAGGAGGAAAAAATGAGTTTATTTATTTATTTATTAAATTTGCAGGATGCAGGGAATTTATTAGATGGCTTACCTTACATGACTAAAGATTGACAAATACGTCTAAAAACAAAATAAAGATATTTAAAGACTAAGTTTTATGTGCTTGGTAAGGAGAAATAGAGGGAAAAGATCAATTTTGTGGGGTTAAGAGTAAAACTAATTATTTATTATTAGAGTAAAATTTTAGAAAAATCAATGACTTTAAAGGTTTAAAATTTGTGAGCTGGAGGGGGGGGGGGAGAAACAAACAGATTTATTAATTTTTTTTTTGGTGTGTGTCGGGGGGATGGAGAAGCTTATTAGATGACTTACTTTTATTTGCCTTTCAAAATATTAACAAATAGGCTTAAAACATAATAAGATGTGAGAAAGTTTCAATGAATAAATTTTAGACATTTACTAATAGGATGAGAGGGAAAAATCTCATTTTCAGTTAGTGGGGAGGAGTTTTTGTGATCTATTTTTTATTGTTACAACAAAGTGGCTATATTCTGTAAACATGGATACAGTGAGACAGACAGCAAAACGGCGAAGTGATACTTCTGGAAACGGTAATATTGAAAGCTGTGATGAGAGCAATAGGCGTTAACGAAATTTTGATATAAGAGGGGGGGGGGGGAGGGTGATATAGATTATTTTCTCTAAATCAGAATTTCAGAGAGCTCGTATTTTCATCTTCAATTTATAAATAATAAAAAACTTAAATATTTTTAAGGACTTTTTTCAAATTCTGCGTAAAACTAAGTTTTTTTACGAAGCAAAAATTACTTTTGAAAAATTAAACACTTTTTAAAAAATTGAAGAAACATAAGAAACGTGTAGGATCACTAAAAATTATTCCGATACATTATGGTCTATGTAGATAAATCATTTGCGGTGTTTTAAGGAGCGTCATACTAATTTAAAAGTAATGAAATTCATATACATTACTGATGTACTCTGGAAGACAATTATAAAAAAAATATGATATGTATAGCACTTACAGTATACACACAGAGGATCTCCATATTAATCCATTATATTATGGTCTAAAAATATTTCGCGATGTATTGTTGTAATAATGTTACTCTTTTACAAATAATGAAATTTATACGAACTTCTGAAATGGACTTAACAATTCTTGCTGTATAATATTTGGTGAAAAGCATTTACCATTCAATTACAGAGTTATACAAAAGAATTCCGTTGTAAAAAGCTCTTCGGAGAAAAACTGTTCCTAGCGTATTTAAATTATGTTCACTACTTTGAACATGAAATGCAGTGAAATGCTGTTTCGTGTATACTCTCTGTTAAAAAGAATTTCCATAAAAACATTCCATTTGTATACATAATCAAATTAAACCTGTGAAATTGGTCATCTGTTCCCCATCGATCCCGCTTTCTTTATCACTTAGAGTCTCTTTTTTTTCACTATTGGTTTTTTTTTTTTTCAAAGGAAGACACCGCATACTCAGTCTAGCTTTATTAATGTTACAGTGTTTTACGGTTAAGTTTTCTTTCAAAATTTATTATCCATTGCAGAACAATGTAATAATTCCTACGAACCATCTATCGACATATAAAAAGCTAAAGTGTGATTCAATATCAAGATTTTAATATGATGAATACCAGAAGCGATGGTGCGACCCCCCCCCCCCCCATTTGAGCCCAATGAAGGGTCTGCAAAATGGTATGAGATGTCTACAGGATAAATGAAACGTGTTTAAGATTGAGAACGGGGCGACCTGATCGGACTCGACGAAGCTGTCGCAGCCCGGGTAGGGCCGTGCCAGTTTTAACTCATGAGACTAGGACTTGGTTAGATCTAGAGATTTGCACCAGCCCGTATAAGACTGGCAAAAAAATTTAACAGATCTGCCGGCTTGTTATAAAGATTTCGGCAAAAACGTTAAAATGAGAACTGTTTTCAATGAATATAGGTTTAACGACCATAAGTATAAATGTGCGTCACAAGTAGATACTAGTTTGACAACATCAATACATAAATGTAACTTGCACAGCGTAGAGATCGGCATCGGACATTTGCTTTGTGTCTAAACGGGTTTAATAATTTTTTGGCAAACTGGAGACGTTCCAAGATCAGGTTTGTACTGTTTTTCTACATATAGTTGGGATAAGTCAGAACTAGACTTAAAGATGTATTCGAAAAAACGCTTTTCCACCTTCAACTGCTCGAAATTTTCAGATACAATTTCAGGCACATTTTTAAAAGTAGAAACATGAAACTTGCTGAGGGGATTCTTAAAGGGGCGTATGAGGTGCCGTGTGATGTCTTTTTACGCTCAAATCATTAGAATTTGAGTTATAAACAATTACCTTATTACTATGACCCTTTTTTACGTTCACAGATCTGCCGCTAGGGAAAAATCGGTTCAAAATGCCATTTTTGATTGCTTTTTTTGCAACATTTTCTGCATTTATCCAAGAATCGACAATCACGGCACCTTGCGTACTTTCCAAATAAGAGATTTTGAAAGTTTGGTGTATTTGAGAGCAATAATGAATTCAAAAATAAATCGGAAAATAAGCAGTCTGAATCGAAATACACCCTTAATTGTTCGTAAGACGTGTAGGGCAGACAATATATATGTGAAAGGAATAAAGAATTTCTGTTAACGTACTTTTTGGAAATATAGTCCTTGGTGTTTCTTAAATTCATTTCTCAACAACACGAAAGTTTGACACATTTTCTGACTAATTTTTAACTGTAAAGGCACAAAATTGACAAGCCTGACTATTGAAGGGATTTGCAATCGAATAGCATATTCCGTTTTTGGTTAATAAGATATTTGTATATACTTGTTGAGGTATAAGAGATTCTTGTCATGCGGTTTCAGATTTTTCTCCTTTCGCATGTTGTCGTTTCCGGAAATTCGATTCAAAACACTAATTTTCACAATATTTTCATAAATACTGTGAAAATTAGCGTTTTGTATAGCGTGCTGTGCGTTGTGTATCAGAGTGTTGCGCATTGTATTTGCTTGTATCAAAAAATGGACAACGCCATTCCATTACATTGTTTCTGAATAAAAACACCTGTTAATCTCATGTGTTTCCGAAAAGAAATGAAATCAGAAAAGCATAAAAAATAGCTCCTCTAAATTTGAAAAAATCTTTGATAAAATGATAAAGAAGAATTTTCATAAATCTACTTTTTATTACACAGCTTCAAAAGTTATGATAATTTTAACTTTTTTTCTTTTATTCTAAACCATATTAATTTTCTAATGAATCTTTATTTGAATGTTGAAAGGCTAAGACCTAAGTAATCATTAATGTTCTTATTGTGCATTATCTGTAAAATTTTGTGTAAAATCATCCAATAAATATGAATGTAGTAATCTTAAAAAAACTTAATTGTATGATAAATATCTGATTTTTTTTTCTCGAAATAATAGAAATTGTGTCGGGTCAGATCGGGCCTGGATTGATTTCACTGATTTCTGTACGGGCCGGGCTGGGCCGGGCCAGGCCTAGAAATGTAAACGTGCGGGCCGGGCTCGGACCGAATTTCTGAATTTTATACCGGGGCGGGCCAAAATAACATTCATTCGGTCCGGGCCGGGAGGAGACTGGATATTCTGGAGTCAGGTCTTCACTCTTTCGGAAACCGTTCCGAGTTCGGATCTTACTTTTTTCTGCAAAACTTGACCACACTTTATTTTTTCTTCCACTTCAGGCCTGGCGTGGACTTCGTTCTTCTAGAGGTCTGCCCGAACCTAAATTTTCATGCCCAGGCTCCAAAAGCAATTTAATTTTAACCCAACCCAAGCTCGCTAGATAAATATATAAATAAAAAAAAATCTGACCCAATACTAAATAATCTGATACAAAACAGATCAACAAATCCAAAATGAAACAAAGTCAATCTGTATATGAAGGGAATTGTGAAAAAGTATCCCATTTAATTATATCAATAATTTTTATTTTTGCTCAAGTAGAAAAATGAACATAGATATAATGTACTCTTAAATATTCAAACATATAGTTTTTCATATGAAAAATTGTCTTATCTTTTGAAAAATCCAGTCATCAACCAGTTTATACCAGATTCGAATTTGTCAAAAGCTAAAAGAAAAAATGTCCCGAATCCGAAACGTTTAAAGTCAACCCGACTCATAATGTATCAATCCGAACCCAAAAATTACAAATTATGTCAAATCGAGTCCTTACCCGAACATCTGAAACTGAAATGAAAGAAAACGAATTCATGTATTTTAATAGAATTATAAAATATAATTTACATCTTTAACTTGAATACTAAAATTTGTATAGAAGAAAATCTAGTATATGCTCTCTAGTGCAAAACCTATTTCTAAGTCAGACTACTCAAATCGGGTCCATAGCAAAGAAGTACAAATCTACCGGCTTACTGTAAAAAAGTGAAAACAAGTTTAATGTAGATTTTGCCATTGCAGAATTCAGTTTCGCCTCCGATTATTCGCCTCCGACTTCATTTTTTTTGTGTTTATCAATATAATAGCGTGAACGGCTTGAAATACCCAATTGATTAGTATTTTCTCTCTGAGACATTGGAATTGCGGAATAATAAAGAGATACAATTTGACGTGCTACTTCTTCATTGACTAGATACATCAAAAACTGATTTTTTCTTTAGTTTAAACGCTTTTTTTATAGACTCTGAGAAAAAGGAAATGCATTTTAACAATACAATTGTATGAATGTCTCGTTTTAACGGCCAGATTACGAAATTAGTCGTTGGGGGCCACCGTAATACTTACCCATCATGGATATGCATTATATAATATGTGAAAATAAAATATGTGAAAACTATTTATAAAATGCATTGCAATTCCAAAACAAAATTTAAACGTATATTTAAATATTTAAAGGAAACATCCTTATAACTCCAAAAACAATAATCACATTAATTAACAGTTTACTGCATCAGATTAAGCGTCTCATTTCCAATTAAAACATATCTTTGAATTGAAATTTGAGGAAAATACAGGATCATGAGAAATCGAAGAATGTAGAAAACAGGATTACAAATATCTCGGCAACTATTAATCCGACCGACTTCTTTCTTGTTGCAAAATTTGTGTTATCTTATTGCCTTTTACGTCTTTTTCTTAAAAAAAAAAAAAAAAAAAAAAAAAAAAAAAAAATCGAAAATTTTTATATACATTTCATGAGAACGAAATTTTTGAGAGTCCAAAAAAAAAGTTCCGTATAATCGAGGTTACTGATATTAAATAGGCTTCGTCCTATTCATTCTTACTAAGTACATACAAAATTTTAAGTCTCTATCTTCATTTGTTCGTGAGATAGAGCATTTACAGGCACACAAACGGATGGCAATTTTTTTTTCTAAAAATTTGTTTTTTGGAATCTCCAGTATCTGAAACGTGTAAATCCGTCAATTTTTTTTTCGATTTTCAAAACGATTGCAAGACTTACCCTACACTACGTATGATAGGTAAGTAAAAGTTTGACACGACACTTTTTAGCTTGTCTGAAAGAAAAAGCATCGGAGGCTAATAACCCTACTCGCAGCTTAAAATAAAAATCCCTTAATCAAACTTTCTAATCAACTCGAATCCCCACCTTGTTCTTTGCGCAGCATACCCTAAAATAACTTTGCGCCATAAAACCCCATTCAACCAACCAATCAATGAACCCGAGTGCGACTCTGAGAAGTGAAATTTTATCCGGAACAGAACCGAATTTGAAAAAAAAATGTACATCAAACTGACCCAAACTCTACCCACAGGAAAAAGTTCAAGCCGATTCAAACACGACTCACAGCAAAATTCCCGAACCTCCAAATTTTTAAATCGATTATTTTGACCCGAAAACAATGCGCAGATAAAAAGTAGATTTCCACTCGATCCGCAAGAAAAATTCAAAAATCAACTCCACCAATAGAAAAAAAGTAGAAGTCAATTTGACCGAAACCAAACCAGCGTCAATAAAATAGTAATCAACCCCCCCCCACCACCACCACCACCACCCACACACACACACAAAAAAAAGAAGTGAACTAAACTCAAAACTGACCAGCAGCAACAAAGAAAGAGAACCGGACCCAAACCCAACCCGCAGCAACAAAGTAGAATATAACAAGACTCGCAGCAAAAAAAGTAGGATTTAACCCGAACAACGAGAAAAATGAAGTAAATCGGACCGAAACCCAATCCGCAACGTAAAAAAATTAGCCCCGAGTCTATCCACAATGAAAAAATTTGTCCCGACCCGAATCGCAAGTCCGATTGAAATCTCCAAATTTCTGAAATGCCCCCCCCCCCTTTTTTTTTTTTTTTTTTTTTTTTTTTTTTTGAGGAATTTCCAGATCTAACCTTGTACCAGGACAAACAAAAATTGCTAAAGACAGCGAAATCATCTAAAAAATTTACAATGTTGTATTGAATTGTCACTCATTAAATATGTATACGAGCTTGTAGAGTTTGTAAATATCTCGACAAATCTTGTCCACGATACATTGTATGTTTTAAAAAATGTAAAAACCTTCTGCTCGACAGATGCTGCATTTGTTAAACGTCGACAAAAAACTCCAAAGAAGAAACAATTCTGAAAAGTATTATAAAATAAAATTTGCTGAATAGCACACTTTATAAAAATGCTATATTTTGCCTTACAGTTTTATTATTTTTACTTTTATATTATGATAAATAATGAAAAATTCCCTGTCTTTGCAAATATACCTTTATGTTATATTAAAATAAAATGTATCACGCAGGATAAATTTTCTATTTTTAACAACTGTTAAAAGTGTATCGTTTTCCTTAAAAGTATTAAATATTAAAAAATATTTCTTTAAAGATTCAAACAAGTTGATCAACAATTTTAAAGTTACTAATCTTTAAAATTTTCTAACTTTAATTTCTGCTTATTTTTGATGAAAACTGTTTTTCGAACTTAAAATGCTTATTTTTTTATTGCTTTACTTAATAATACTGCACTGAAATCGGGCTGCCTAGTGTCGTATAGTACCAAAAACAAGCACAGGGGCGTTTGAAGAGAAAATTGCGCCCGGCGCACAGTTTCAATTTGGCGCCCCCTCCCCCAAATTTTTCTTGTAACAGCCCAAGAATGATGTTGATAGTATAAATGTGGCGCCATCCTCCTCTCTTCCGATGGCGCGATGTTGAATAAACCTCCTCCAAATGTACCTCCACAGTGCCGTGCGAAAAAGAGGGGTACGAAGGGGGTGGTTGCCCGGGTGCAGAAATTTAGGGGGCGCCAAATTTTTATTACCAACGTCATTTTTAGTCGGTCACAAGAAAAAGTTCAGGGAATGGGGCGCCAAACTGAACTTTACTCCTGGCGCAGTTTTCTCTTTGCACACCCCTGCCCCCCTGTCTCATATATTTTGCAAGCGGTATAAGGAAATTTATAAATTCCAAATATAGCCCCGTGTCTTTTTAATACTACCTATGTATTTCACAAAAGTTCCAATTATAAGCATCCTTTAAAATTATTAGAATTTCCTTTCTGCTAGAAAGGAGCTTACTGTAATTTGTATCAAATCTACTTTTTTGTATGCACTTGAAAAAAAAAATATATATATACAAATGAAGTGTATAATTTCCTTCTTTTGAAGTTAGTTATAACTTAAAAATAGCTTTAGTTTTATAAAAACAAAAAATTAGAAGTCATTGATTTTTTTAAGACTATTTTAGTTAAAATTTATCAATAATTGTAGAAAAAATAAACCCAAAGTTTGAAATAAGGGGATGTTATTTTAACACGTAAAGCTAAACCAATAACAGAAAGGAAATACAAGGAAAGGAAAAAAATTACTTTCATTTGCTAAAATGGATTGGTGTTAACCAATCAAATTTTCAATAAAGGGCAAGAGAGGAGGAGACTGGCTGAGGCGGAGCGCATATAATTAAAACGCGTTTTCTCATGCATTTTTGAACAAAATCTTTCCGAATTTTGCTCAGAATAATTGCAGTAGAAATATGGAAAGCATATCATTGGAAAGCTTAAACACTAATATTACGTGAAGCGTTTTTGATTTTTTCTGAATTTTGCTGAAATAGATTTTATAAGACTAAAAAGGACACAACACCTCGAATTTCACTGAATCCAAAATTTAGAGGGTCCTCAGAATTAAACTACAACGAAAATCAGAAAAGTACAAACTAGCCCGGTAATAGAATGTCCTCAGCTATCCTGTGAAAAAAAAATCATTTAAAAATATTGAAAATTAAGCGAGATATTCGAAAAGATTGCGCCCATAGACTTTACATTAGCGGTCGGCTTTTACCGCGTGACTAGTGTGTGCTCTTAACACATAAGAAATGCAAAAGTAGAATTCAACGAAAGGAAAATTCTCTGTGACTGGATTTAGGTCCCGTTCTGATAGCGGGATGTATATCAGTGGGACGTTAATCAGGATTTCGTGAAAAGTGAAATGCACAAGCACTGGATTTATATCCCACTTTCTTGTGACGTCAAAATGACGTAGTGGGACCTTAATCAGGCGCCTCTAAATGATGGCATACTTATAGTTGAAATACCTGAAATCATCTTTGAAGCAGATCATTACGTAAAAAATATAATTGACTGACAAAAAATTGTGGTAACAGAACTTCCAATCACTATTCATCAACTGAATGTAAGTTTGATAAAGATAATAGATGACCGAATAGATCCCTTTAATAATATTCCCGTACATTATTCTGCTTGTCTTTTTTTTTTTTTTTTTTTTTTTTTTTTTTGTATAAGCTGTAAAAATATTCATGAAGATAGTCATAGCAGCATGTGGACACAAAGAACAGATAAACTAGGTGGGTGCATCGAAAACATGCCTAATTTTAATAAAGGAAATCACAAATATATAAATAAAACACTGTACGAAGGTGATCGAGTAGTTCGGATGTGTGGGTTTTGAAATATAGCCATCTCCACGACGTATGTCTAGTATAGTTTTGAAAACAAGAGCTGTATTAAAAACAACAATTCGCTATATGTCCCAATAGAGTGGTAATGCCGTTTTCTTACTAAAAGTTGTCTGTTTTGCTCCATCTATACGGAATAAAGATATTGTTTTATAGTTTAATTATATTAAGTAATTAATAAAAAAGGTTTAAATAGAATTTTTAAATAATGACCAGCTCTGTAGGAATTTTTAAAAAAATTTGAAAAAATGTCAAATTTTACCCCATATTTCGACTTTTGGAGCAAAAGCGCTCACTCGACATTTTTTTCAGCGGTAAAATTTCACGCAGTTGATGTACTAGTATAAAGGCAACTTTTGGCTCCTACCCGTTTTTTATTAACAAAAAAAAAAAAAAAAAAAAAAAAAAATATTGCTCCACCCCACCCTGTATATTTCCGTAAAGAGTTTTTCCCGAAACCCATGAGACCGTCAACAAATTGAAAAAGAACGAATATCTTTTGGATAACCCTATAAAAAATAGTGTAGCAAAAGTGCTCAAAACTATAGATTAATATTAAATAGCTTATTGTAATAAACTGTGTTCATTTTTAAGAGGATAATATGTATACTCGTAGAGAAATTAAGATTTTTATAAAAAAGGCATCCCAACTTTCGCAAAGTTTTTTTGTTTATAATTTGCAGAGTTCTTAATATAAAAAAATGTTATTTTCAGAAAAAATACAAAACAACATCGTACACAACATCCTGCAATCGGAATTAAAAAGTGATAAATAATGTATAAAAAATGAACACGTTTACTAAGTAATGTTTCATTGCGCATGCATAAATGCAATCAAAATATAATGTGGGTGATGTGTTTGCTAAATGAATAGAGAAGCTTTTGTGAAAGTCTCATAAGCATAGCTTGAATATCATGGTCGATAAAATAAACTTAGAATTCGTTGTTCCCAAAAAGAAGCAAAAAGATAAGTGGCTGTATCCAAATATGGTAGTACGCGCAATATCGTGCATGCTATATAAAAAATAATCAATGGATATATAAATACAGCCATGTGCAATGTTGTTTGTCATATTTTATGAAAAGAACATCTTTATATATTAAAAATTGCAAATTATAAGCATAACTTGGCAAAATCTGGGACTCTTTTTATAAAAGCCTTAATTTCTCTACGAGTATACATACTATCCTCATAAAAATATACACAGTTTATTAATTAAGCCACTTAATCATAATCTACAGTTTGAACGCTTTTGCTCTTTAGTTTTTACATGGTTATCTAAAAAAAAATGTTTGCCCTTTTTCAATTTCTTGACGATCCCCTATGTGGAGTTTTACTAAAGTCTCCGCCGAAATATGTGAGCTGTATAATTCTGTATACTTACCTGGAGTTTCAGGATAATTTTGCATGCATTTTTTCTAAATATTTAACAAAATGTCTAAAATCGCAAGTGACTGGTCACCTTTGGCCACATATTGTATCTAGCTCATGCATGAAATATGTAAAATATTTATGCAATTTTGTGTACGGAGACCAAATGTAAATGTTTTGTTCTGCAGGTAAAATCAGCGAGATTTAAATTACTACTCGACTGTTGATGACTTAACTGCAAAATTTCTAATGAGGGCAACTCAACTTCATATGTAGTGGAATGACATTTTGAGTTGTAAAATAAAGTTAGCGTAATTTTTTTTTTCGAGCACCTTCGTCGTTCCAAGCCCAAGCTCGCACTCTGATTGGTTGTTGCTCTCGGCACTGTTTTCATGTAACTTGGCGATAATTATACTTGGCGTAGCGATAGATGCTTCCGTCGAAAGTTTGATTTCCTTCCGAGCCGAGTACAAAGTAACTTTTCTCTTGCAGCATTGGATTGGATGGAACGTGTCTTACTGAAAGCTGTACTCTTTAAAAGTTTTTACACACAAGAGCACAAGACCACGAGGATAAGAATGAAGGAAGAATAAGAATGAATAGGTTAGGTTTTAGGTTTACTTGTTCACTTACGAGCGAAGTATTTTTCGCCAAATATGGTTATCGCCAAGTTACGTGAAAATAGTGCCAAGAGCAACAACCAATCAGTGTGCGAGCTTGGGCTTGGAACGACGAAGGTGCTCGGGAAAAAAATTTTCGCATAAAGTTAACCCTTCGGACTCCGGTGCCTCTTACACAAATTTTATTCGATTAGCACCACTTTTTTAAAAGAACTTTCCTTGAAGAAGACAATTACAAAAATTCTCTGATTAAATAAGGAAAATTTTATTTTCCTTTATTACTGGTGCCAAAAACAAACTTTGGAAGGAAAGATGATGTCTCCGCAGAGGAGACAACGGAGTGGTAAGGGTTAAAGCAATTACCCTGAAGCTATTTTCAAACAAAAAATGGATTTTTCAATTTTCAAATGACTTTTATTGATTAAAAGATATAAAAAATATATCTGAAACATTTTTTTTACATATTTTATTCTTCTGTTTTTGATTTTCTTATTATATGATGGAATGACATTTTTTGTAACCATCTTTCTAACCTGTTACTTAAAACTGAAAACTTTTGTGGTATAAGCAATACAAAATTTAATTTAGAGCAACCTATCGCAACTAAGGTTGAACTTATTAGATGTTATTTAACGTGACGGAATGACTGAAAGATGCTTAAACATCTTTTTAGTTGAATAATTTCATAATTGTTTATTATCCAGAATTATTCTAAGAAATTACATTACATAATTATTCACATTTGATAGTTTTTTCAAAAACATATGGAGCACGATTACCTACTGTCGGCTGAATACAACACAAGACTTTATTTTGCATGCATTATTACTAAGAAAATGGCTTTAAGACTATTGTAAACCATTAAATGCTATGCAACATGGATTCGTTTATTTTAAAAAATGCGAAATAAGCAGTAATTTCCTCAATTTTCCTAAGTGTTCTTCAAGAATATTATTTATACACAAATGCAAGTACTTTATTTTTCAGTCATTATAAACATAAAATAATCAAATGGTGCAATGTATTTAAAACTGCATCAAACAATATATGAAAAAAATGAAAACATTAAGAGGAAGATAAATTTACATTCGGTTACTGGGGTAATAAACAGAATAAAAAATAAATAGCGTATGCAGATTGGACAGTTCTTATTGAACGGTATCTTATGAATTTATTTGAAATCGAGGGGGGAAAAATCCATGTCTGGATCTACCCATTATCCATTTATTAATAAACTGATAATTGTTAAATATTTTGAAAAAAAAATTTAAAAAGTTTCGTGTATTTATTCACAACAAATTAGGAAATAAAATTTGTACAACGCAATCGAATATGTTTAGTTTAAAATTAAAGGCACTTTCTTAATAACATCTAAATATTTGATTAAATAGTTTACCTAATCCTAATAAAAATGCATATTTCAATATATTTCATTGCAACATTTAAAATGTTTTATGCTTCAATACTTAATATTATAGCTTTTTATGTTGGTTCTCAAAGAAAAGCTACAACAGCAGGTGTTTGAATACCATCTTAGATAAAATAACTACCAGAGTTTATTAGTAAGTAACATAAAACAACAATTTTATTTTAACCAGTATGATTTTTATGAAACTTGAAACTTACGCAGCCCATGACGTTACTAATTAACATTAAATTAAACTTGACGTTGTGCGAAGAGAGAGAGATTATTTACTTTTCAAATTTTGTATTAAATACCAAATAAGGTACCCTGGGGTAATAACGCCACGTTAAGATTCTACCAATTTTCACGGCTCAGTTTTAGTTTGTATTTTTCAAACAAATATATGATTTGATACAGCAACTCATTGACTATCTATATAAAAAAAAACAATTTAACAGATATGTATTCATAAAATGTAATGGCGTGATTTCTTGACCAATGCTATTTGGCGTTATTACCCATATAGATGGGTAATAACGCCATGCAAACAAAACTATGAAATAAGATGGAATAATTGCATGTAGATTGCCCAATTCTAAAAATACAAACTCTACAAACTTAGAAATTGACAAATTGCATTCTAAGCTATTGAAAATGTTCAATTTTTTGTGAAAGTGTAAGAAAAATAAAGGTGGTGTGTGTGGGGGGGGAGGGGGGAGGATGAGGCAAAAGAATATCAGACCGTGAGCTTCTTTTTGCTTAAAAAGGACCGTTTAATTATAATTATTAGAAACATTGCACAGTTTTAACTGTGTCTATTTGAATCAGTATTTAGGATGTATCTCGGCCACTGTAGGGAATCAACCGGGGTATTAATGCCAAGGATTGGCGTTATTACCCCGTTATAGTTATTGCGTTGTACATTTTAAATTACAAATTATCTCGAGAAGATATCCAAAATCTTCAACAACATTTTGAAAGTCCATGAAATGTACTACAAATTTGTGTAATTAACAAAATATTTCCGGATAAAAAAAATAGTCTTCACATCACAAAACGTATCTCGCACATTTTAGATCAAGTGTTAATTTTAGTTGCTTGTAAAAACAATAAGACCTAAAAATGAAACAAATTAACTTAAAGCTGTTTTTTGCGATTTATATGACTCAAAACCCTTCTCCGCAGAGCACATGGGTGTCATTTACCAGATTATTTCATAATTATGCAAAATATTAGCACTTGGCGTTATTACCCCGCCTGGGGTTATTACATCAGAGCACCTTAATTCAAAATTCTGAAATGCTTTATAGTTATACAGAACAGATTCACTAAAAAAATATATTTTCGCAATTCAACACAGCATATACAGTGAGCAAAATAAAATATTTGCACACCAGGTAAATTTGTTGTAGCATATGTATAAATAAATAAAAAGCAACTAAGAATTAAAAATACCAACACTTTTACAAAACAAATAAACTTATTTAATATCTGACTTAATAATTATATTTAAAATATGAAAACATAAAAAAGTAGCATTTGTACTGCCAAAAAAATATTTGCACACTAGCAATAAAAAAAGAACTGGAAGAATTATTTATAAGTTAAAAACAGTGCTAATATTTAATATGCATGCCCTTTGCTTCAATTAAAGCTTGTAATCGTCATTGATTCTATTAATTTGTGATATGTTTCACTGCTGATGTGTAGCCATTTTTCCCTAAGGGTTTGTTTATGTTCTGATTTGTTAGAAATTTTCTTTTTCCTTATTTTCACATCCAAGATATGCTATAAATTTTCAATCGGATTGAGGTCTGGTGATTGTGGTGGCGTTTTCAATTGATTTTTTACATTATAAAGCAAAAATAACCTCGTAATATATGCAGTGTGTTTCGGATCGTTATCCTGTTGGAAATAATATAAATTAGGAATTCCTAATTTCAGAGCACTATTATATAAATGATCTCGCAATATATTAATATATTGTTTAGCATTCATATTGCCTTCAATAACGGTCATTTCGCCAACTCAACTGAAAGACATGCATCCCCAAATCATTACATGACCACCGCCATGTTTTACAGTTGGTTTCAAGTTTTTAATTTGAAGAAAAGTATTTGGCTTTCGCCATACAGTTTTCTTACCATCTGAACCAAAAATATTGAAATTGCTTTCATCGGAAAATAAATAAGTTTTCCAAAACTCTAGTGATTTTCTGACATAAGCTTTTACAAATTCAAATCTTTTCACCCTATTTATTTCACTAATAAAATGGTTTTTTTTTCGGGGGGCTCTTCCTCGAATATTTACATCATGAAGAATATTTCTAATTGATTGTGGTGTAACTATTGTTCCCGACTTTGAAGCGACATCTACTGTCAATTCTCGAGCACTTAGAAAAGGGTTTTTTGAAGATTCTTTTATGATGGCTCTCCTTTGCCTGGTATTTAGCTTTCTTGGACGCCCAGTTCGCGACTTATTTATTGTCGAACCACTTTCTGTTTTCTTCTTAATTACATAACGAGCACCAGAAAAGTTTAGATTTAATTTTTTACCTATTCCACGGTAACTTAATCCAGAATTGTTAAGAAATATAATCTTCTCACGGGTAGCAACAGACAGTTCACACGTTTTCGGCGCCATTAGAACAAAAACTCCCCAGAATCCCTGCACCAGTTTATACATTACGTGACTTTAAAGTGCGAGGCTAATGAACTGCGGGACTGATGTGCTAAACATTTGCATAATGTTCTCATTTAATGCCTTTTTTAACAGTCAATGCTTCGTGTGCAAATACCTTTTAGGTATGAGAAAATATTAATTATATATATTATATATTATATTAAATTATATATTACTGTTTAAGGAAAATGGGTAGTTATTTTTATTTTCTTCTTATTTAAATAAATGAATAATTAAGAGAATAGTATCAAATTTGCTTTCTATTGTTACTTATACAAAAAATCGTCTGCGTGCAAGAACTTTTTTTGCTCACTGTAAATACCACTTCGAAACTATAAATATTATTGAAACTACGCAAATCTCAAATAAACTTTATTAAAACAATCAAGATTAACTTGTTATCACGGACTTTTCTCAACTGCAGCGGCTTTAATGCTAACAATTCTCTTCCAGGAAAAAATCCAAAAATATAACTCTTCAGGTGATGCTGCAGCTGATAGTCCTTAGTAAGAGAGTACGTTGCAAAAATCCATCTCACTCAAAAAGATTATTTTATCATCGTCAAACAACTACGTGCAACATTGATTAACTTAAATTTACAAATGACAAAATAGTACAATCGTCAGTGCAATTTATCAATCATTTTCACCCATTTGATAATTAAAGCTTGAGATAAGGAAAGAGTAGATAATTCATGCACTCGAGTTCGCTTCTTTCTGCATGAATATGTCTAAATACAAGAAATAAAATGCAATTGGTCAAGATAACGTAGAACAAAGGGAATCACCAACAAATTTTTGTTGACTTTGAGTTTGAGTGAACAATGCTTTGAGGTCTATAGCTACAAATGGCTGTTACCTCGAATTTGTTGACTTGATTCACTTTTCTTATTGAACTCGTCCAGGAGAATGTTGCCAAGCTCTCGAATATGATTTGTCATGGGACGTGTTCAGCGCAACTTACCAAAGTCACCAATGTTACCGACCGATTGTAGGACAGTACGAAAGCGAATTGTGGCACCAATGAAAACTATCCTGTTGAATTGTAGCTGACGTCACACTTCGCCTTGATTTTCATTTCGTACTTGTCTACAATCAGTAAGTAACCGGTAAGTGACCGGTTAGTTGTGCTGAACACACCCATAGTTTCAACAAAACCTTTAGTGTGAGCATGCGTCTTGCGCGTATATCATCAATCTAATAGAGGCAATTTATACGAGTTATACCCTGTTCGCACTGGGATAGTTGAGTCACTTAACTTTAAGTCACTTAAATTTTTTGAAGCGGGATACCCGGAATTAGGCTTCACCTGTTCGCACTTGCTAAATATTTTAAGTGACTTAACTTGGCCAAAATGGCATCTGGGCATGCGCATAAGTTCTGAAATTTGTAACTGCAACTCCTAACTGCGTTTTTATTTACATAGCAATTACCCTGCCATATTTCAATTAAAAATTAATTTTGTTATCCTCCCAATTTATTTTGCTGGAAGAAATAACAGGTTCAACATTTTCCATTTTTGACCTTTGATTACAAAAAAAAAAAAAAAAAAAAAAAAAAAAAAAAAAATCCCACAAACGCACGTGTTAAGCAATTGGGATAAACAAATAACAGTTTGAAATAATTTATAATTGTTTTTAGGACTCAACTCCAGTAATTTAATAATCAGAATTAAATATTCTAAAATTCAGAATATTCAGAAGGCACATTTCCACTCAACTCATAGTTAAGAGCCCACAATAGTCACAGAAAAATTACTCAAAAAGACCCGGATGACCATGTAAAGTCTATGGGAGCGTTCTTTTCTAATATCTCGCTCAAATTTTAATATTTTTGCATGATTTTTTTGCACAAGATAGCTGAGGGCAATCCACAACCGGGCTAGTTTTTACTTTTTCAATTTTTGTTTCAGATTTTCTTTAAAAAATTACTTTAACTTTCGAAACCGGTTTAAACCGGTTCTGAAACTGAAACTATCGTAATATAAAAAATATATAACCAAAATCGAAAAAGTAAAAACTAGCCCGGTTGTGGATTGCCCTCAGCTATCTTGTGCAAAAAAATCATGCAAAAATATTAAAATTTGAGCGAGATATTAGAAAAGAACGCTCCCATAGACTTTACATGATCATCCGGGTCTTTTTGTGTACTTTTTCTGTGACTATTGTGGGCTCTTAAGCGAGTTGCAGAAACTTGCTTAAGCAAGAATCTTGATTCCGGGTACGACCGTTTCAAAAAACTTCAAGTTAAGTGACTTAACTTTCTCAGTGCGAACAGGGTATTAGCATGCAGAAGCAATACAATCGCATTCCAAACGAGGCGCCTTCAGAGTACCTTTATGGACAGCATAATGAACGTCTCTGTCCAAATATTTCTAATTTTCGAAATTGTCCTCCAATGTTAGGCATGACATTTTTGGATTGGAGAAAAGGGGGGATGCAAAACTATGTACATATTCATAGAAAAAATTTTGCTTTTTGTATGTTTATCTAATACTATTCATAAATAAATATAGTGGTTAAGAAATGATTTATATTAATAAATTTTAATAAATATTTACACATTTTGAAGTTCAAAATCTAAATGTATATTCTGAAATGTTAAACTTATGTCACATTTGTAAATATTGTTCTGATTTAAGCCAACCAAATAATCAAATAATAAATGCAGAACAGGATTATTTACTCTAAGATATTTTATTTTATCTGTGTTTATTTTTTCAAGATTGTTCTATAAGGTTAATTTTAGGAGATAAAAATAGTCTTTTGGTATAATTGTGTTTTACCAATCTGTATAAAGATTGTAGCTAAAAAGAAAATAGTAAATCATCAGATACTGATGATAAATGCTCTTTATGATTAACATTTTTCTATTCATAAATATCCACGCCAAAATAATAAATCGCCATTCGTGTTCAAAACAGTAATTGGTGTAATCTTATTGGATACAAAATAATAATAATAATAGTAAATATTTTTTTAATGCAAAATTGTAATTTATTATACATTAATTAAATACATAAATCAGGTTCGTGAATTTGATCACTGAGATATTTACGATGAAAGTTTTATTTTCTTTGATGTATTATATTTACTTAAAAAATATATAGTATTGTATAAATATACAATACACATATTCTGTATGTGAATGTAATATGAAGAAAAGAGGGTGCATAATAATTGTTACAGGGCTTGGCAGCTTATTTTGTGCTTTAAAAGTAATTCATTAGGTGAGTTGAAGAACGAATTTATAAAATATCATTATTTGCGCCTTGACATTCTATAAATATGCACTTTTAGCATAATACATTTTCTTTTGCAGTGTCTTTTTTTTAGCGACTAGCTATTAAAATGTATAATTGTCTAACAAGGGGACCATCAGACATGATGCGTACAGATTTCTATGATTTTAAAGTATGTTAGGGATCATACCACTAATTATTCTGATGAAAGTGTTTCTTCAAATGGTTCTTATTTTTTAAGAAATAGGGGACAAATTTCAGTGTATATTTCCAATACCCATTAGTACTGCTTTTCAATGAATTTGTGGCGCAGCGGTAATGTGCAACCTTACAGACCAAGAAGTTGTGGATTTAATACCACTTTGGAGCATTTCTTTTTTATTTTTATATTTTTAACACATCACAAACTTTAAGCGGAATTCGGAATTATACAGCATTGAACTTTTTTATATTTTCTTAATAAAATATATTTACATTTGCGAATTTTTCATGAAAGTTTATCTCTGCAATTTTTAAACTAATATTTCTAATGACAAGATTAATTTATACCTAGAACTTTTTTATTAACTAACAAATATGATATTTCCTTAAAATTTAATAATTTACATGAATATGTACTGTAATTATTAGAAAAAGTTCTTGTATAATTTTCTATGTAATCAAAATTTGTGGCTAAAACTGCCTTTAATTTCAATTTAATTTAATCATTTGAGCTCTGATGGTAAAATTTTCTACCACTTAGTTTTAATTCCGAAATGTCACACTGGCACCGGAATATTCGACCAGATTTATTATAAAAAGTTTTAATGCATTTTTTTTTTTTCGTGTATATCGTAAACCGAATTTTTCCTTTGCAAAGTACTGGTGCCAATGTGACATTTGGAATTTTGAAGACTTTTACCCATTAGAGTTCAAAGGGTTAAGTATTATTGATAAATATCATGTTTTGAAATTTAAGGACATAAGTCACTTGAAAGTAAGTTGATTTTAGAAAATTTAATAAATTTAAAGCTGACTATTTTCAATAATTTTGTGTGGTAACAGACTTGACAATTTGCCTACAATCTAAAATTAAAATAGTATTTACATATTAAATTATAGAGCACGACCAATTACTTTTTCATGTACGTTAAACATTTCCATAACACCTGTCTCCATTTTTAAAAGAAATTATTAAATTTGAAAAATAAAAATAAAATTCCGAAATGTAAGCGGATGGTGAAAATGGCCCATATACTTCTTTTAGATAGTTTTCATAGCAGATTGTCGAATTTTTATTTCATAAGGAACTACAAAATGTTAGATTATTTAGACCACATTGAAAAAAGGAATGCGATAGGGGGTTAAAAATAGATATTCACGCTGAAACTATTTTGCTAATATTTCTTTTCATTTGGCTACTTTTTTATATTTCTTATTTACCAAATCACTAGTGTTAGTCAAAAGCTAGTGAGAACCATGCCCACATCCAAAGTGAAAAAAAAAAATCATTCCATGTTTTAATGCAATTCTGGAAATGTAGTTTACAATAACATCTCTAATTTCAATTTTAGTTTTTAGGCAAAAACAATTAACGTACTTATACTCATTAATATTAAAATAAATACTTTTTTAATATTTTCTTTTGGAAAATCTCAAATTGATGCATAAAAATCAAAACTCAACTCCAATCCAAAGCTTATAGCCCACCTGACTTGCAAAAAAAAGTTACAACTTGATTTGTGGGTCAGTTTATTTAATAAGCTAACCTGGTATCATTTAAAAACTAATCTGCATTCGGGTTGGAATCAAGAAGTGTTGGGGGAAAATCGGGTTACCTGATCCAATACAGGACTCTAAATTGAGTATTTTGTATACAAAAACAAAATTTTATAATAAATTTTTCCCTAACGACTTCATATGCTATAGTTGTAAAAAAATTCTACAAAAATTCTACTGAAGATAATATAACATTTAAAAATTTTTAGAACATAATTTTAAATTAATAAATTAATTTTTTTAAAAAAGCATTTTCCCTTTAGCTGATAGCAAGAAATAAACTGACAAAAATTCTTCATTGTCACAATTGTTTGTGAATAATGGAAACAATGAAGTTAATTATGCACCAAACCACACTTTTCAAAGTGTGCTGTGAAACTGCAATGACTAGATTTTTTAAATACTTAAAAGTAGGAATATAAATTAGAGCTGAATATTTTTTTTAAATATATTCTTTTATCATTTAATAGTTCCATATTAAATTATGAGTATATTTTGAGAAAACAGTTAAGAAATCCTGAATACATAGGCTAAATTATTCTTTCCATTCCAAAAAAGAAGCAGAACAAAAATCATCGTGCCTTGCCTCCAATGAGAATCCAAGGGGATGGTCACGAGGGTCATGACCCCCCCCCCCCCTAAACAAAGAAAGTTTTTGAGGAAATATTAAAAATGAAATGTATATTGAATTTTTTCCAATATATCCCTTGCTTAACAATGAGAATCTTTCTGAATATTTAAAGCTGTACTTAAATCCACAGTAGGTAATTTCTGACATATCCATGAAGTATTTTTTTAAATCTTAGATGCAAGATTCATTTATTCAGAGCAAATGTGACTGATTAACGTTTTCCGTTTTTCAATAAAGCCAAAGAATCTTTCGCGAAATCTCCGTGAACTGTAGAATTTTGAATTGATTTTCAGGCCGGTGACAGCCAATTGCTCCCGCATAACGGCTTTTTGTAACTGTTAAGTCCTAAAAATTTGCATAAAAGGCTCAATTTCTTGAATGGCTGTTTGATTTTATATGAAAATGGAAAAATCTACAATTCCTTGACATCTAAATAAAATGTATATATTTGTATTTTTACGAATACTTATGCAACTTTTTGTTACAAATTAAAATAATTTCAAAAAGTATCAGGAATTTGGCTCTTTTGGATGTGGAGACAATCTTCAATATAAAAATTGCTTATTAAGAGACGTGACCCCCTCTAAAAGGAGGGCTGGATTTGCCTTTTGTGTGCCTCTAACACATTCATTAATCCACTTAGATTAAAATTATTAAATATAAATAAAATTTAATGAACCTTCACCAATTGCGATACATGCCATATTAATGTATTGTAATAGAAATTTATTGAAAATACGTGAATTTCAATATGAAATAAGAGATGGTTTTCAAAATAAACATTGAATGAATGTATGAATATATATATTATTTGTATTTCTCCCTATTTTTTTAGGCAGAGTGGGGTGGAGGGGTTTCTCATTCTCCTTAACATGCATGTGACCCAAAATTTGAAAATGATAAACGAACATTTTGTTATTTTTTGAAATTGATAATTTTGATGTTTGCAAACTAAGCTACAATTATTCTTTCATTTTTGTTAGTATCACTCTGGTATTTTTGTACTATTGTATAGTGTGACTTCAGAAATATTGTCGAGTACCATATAAAAATAAATGATGAAATATTTATTTAGTTAAGTTACCTGTAGTAATTAACAATGACTAATATGATTTTATTAAACTGAATTAGGAAGATTGTAATAAACTACAGCATTCATATTTGAGTGTTTTAATAATAAGCAGTAAATAGCAATAATTTTGTAAAAGATAAAACGCAGATTCAATCTTTATCACACCCCTCTTAAAAAAAGGGATATATTATAAAATGTAAAACACGTAATTTAAATAGCGAGATTTGTTGATAATTAAATTTAAATACAAATTAATAAATCAATTATAATTTAAAAATTAAGATATTAGTTTTGAATCTAAGTACAGAGAATTCGGAAATTTTGTATGTCTAGTAACTTGAACCGATAAAAATTTTAATATCTTCAAAATAATGCAGACGGGACAGTGTTAATGTTTGACGTTTGAAGGGGGGTGCTCTGAGAATTTTAGTGGCAAGGATGTTCCCTCGACTGATAAAAAAAAAGTGTTAATGCTTATTTACTGTATTGTCATTTGATATTTAGACAGTTAATTGCTTTGGGGCCTACAGAAACCATGGCTTTCGTCTCAAATGATTCACATAGAAACAACGACAAGTCAGTACATTTTTTTTCTTGTATTCATTACATATTTTTATTGAGCGCGTTCATGGGCCGCAATCTCGGTTACGCAGGGTTATCCATGGGAAACCCGAAACGTTCAGAGACCGACATCACATGCATTTTTCCGCGTTCCACCTAGCTTTCTGCGCCGCATATTTCAGATGTGTATATTGCTGGGACGATTACTGTTTCTAAACCAATAGGAGAGCGTCATTATCACGGTCAAGTACACGCCCACACAGTTTGATTGACAGGAACTCGTGGACAATTGACGGTGCCAATTATAACGATAATCTGTTGCGGATGAAAGTGAGCTGACTGGCTGAATGGTTAGAGCGTCGAGCTTGAAACGGGAGGATATGGGTTCGAGTCCATCGCGGGCCGAGAGTGCGTTGGTGATTTTTTTTTTTTTTTAATTATTGGAGGCTGTCTTTTATTAATAAATAAGACATTTAAAAAATATATTTCAAACCCTTTTAATATTCTAAATATCGTTCCAAAATGATTTATATATATATTAAACAAATGGGAAAAAAGTATTCTGCGAAAATATCCGTATAAGCAAAATTCTTACTTTAATTTTTATTTATTTATTTATTTATTTATTTCAGGATCAGAGGAAGTATAATTTCTAATTGAAGTAAATAAAATTCAGTCATTTTGAAAAAAAAAATTCTTTCGTACCTTTAATTTTTAATTACCGAGTACAAATTCAAACAATCCGAGTACAAATAAATAATAAACACACACGATCAATTGTCCACGAGTTCCTGTCCATCAAACTGTGTGGGCGTGTACTTGACCGTGATAATGACAGTCTCCTATTGGTTTAGAAACAGTAATCGTCTCAGCAATATACACATCTGAAATATGCTTCTGCGCCAGAAATTACTCAGACTTCGAGTAACTCACAATACCTGTGAAATTTTGTTGGGTAAAGTGATCACGTGGTTGGGAAATCTGTTTTGTTTTCATTTGATAGCTTAACTGTGACTGTTAAACAGAATATCTACACCGCTAATTGCTTGCGAGCATAGGAGGTTGTGGGTTGGAATCCCGCTGGCTACGTTGCACGCACTTTTTGCATGGAGCTCTCGATTGTAAAATTTCCTTGCTCTATCTCGTCCCTGTACACATAAAAATTGTCTTTTGGAGCACTTTCTCTTCTAAGAAGAGTGATAATTGAGAAAATATAATACTCTTCTCACCTGAGGAATATCTATTTGTACTATCAAAGTCCAGCTGCCGCCATGTTTTTTAATGTAAATAAAAAATACCCGTAACATTTCCCGAAAGCGTACAGAGCCGTTTTAAACCAACTTACACCGAGAAACCAGCATAACGCCGTTTCCCAATTTTCCGAGTAATTACCTTTTCTGTCTCTGAATGCGCTCATTATAAAAAAGGGACAGCACGCATCTATGGGCGTGTTCAGCACAACTTACCGATAACTTACCGGTCACTTACCGATTGTAGACAAGTACGAAATGAAAATCAAGGCGAAGTGTGACGTCAGCTACAATTCAACAGGATAGTTTTCATTGGTGCCACAATTCGCTTTCGTACTGCCCTACAATCGGTCGGTAACATTGGTTACTTTGGTAAGTTGCGCTGAACACGCCGTATGTCTCACCAGGATTCAAACCTGACCCCTCGGCATGGTAGTAGCTGCAGATAATGATCATGCCACTGGGGCGACATTGTATTGTTTATTGGGTTCCAGCAATCTCACTACCGGGAATAAGCAATAATAGTCATTCAAAGAGTGATTCATTCTCTGGATCAACAGACAGTCCTACTACGCTTGCGCAGAAGATTTCCGGACATACAATAGAGATCCGGCAGCCGGGAAAATAACGACAGCCTACTATTTTCCTAGTATGCGCAGTTTCCTACAGTGCTCAGCAAAAGTTTAGACACTGGTGTTATTTAACCTTTAAATAAAAAATAAACACTCTTGAGTTTTACAAATAGCTATACTTATTTTTAAATGTATTTTAAATATTTTAATATAAAAATAATGGTTATAATATAAGATAATATTTAATTTAACTGAAAAAAGTAAAATTTGCATATTGCAAAAGTTTAGACATTTTTTGATTTTTTGCCGACTGTTCATGGAAAAATGCAAATTTCTAAGTTATGATGTCACATGTCTGAAGTATATAAGTATACCTCGATATACCATCAGTTTGTGAAAATGCCGCGAGCTAAAAATATTCAGTTAAATGTGGTAATTGAAGTAGGTAAGCTGGAAAGAGAAGATTGTTGCAGAAATTTCAACTAGTGGATCCAGACAGCAATAGCTCCCTACGAAGACTATCACCGAGGCGAAAAATCCGGAGCTAAAAATGTTGTATAAATGGGAAAATCCGGAGCTAAAAAATTCTGCATAGATTGAAAAATGCGGAATTAAAAACTTTGAATAAATCGAAAAATCCGAAGTTAAAAATTTTGAATAAATCGAAAAATCCGGAACTGGAAATACTGTATAAATGTAAAAATCCGCAGCTAAAAATGTTGTATAAATGGGAAAATCCGGAGCTAAAAATGTATAAATCGACACTCGATTCGCCTGTTTACTTGGCAATTCTTTTTAAAGCTGTACTGCCAGTCCTGATTTCCACTTTTGCACTAAATGAGCATGTGAAGTAAATCTCCATAGGGAGCTATTGCTGTCTCGATCCGCCTGTGAAATTTCAGCAGAATTGAATCGTTTAAAGTGGTCTGTCTCTGAAGTATATTCTAAAGGTGACTCCTTCAAAAACAAAACATAAATCTGGAAGACCTTGTGTGACCAGAAAATGAAATGACAAAAGGATCCAAAAACTGGCATTTATACAAATGATGATTGCTAGTCAAATTAAAAGTAAGTCAGGACTTTCTGTGTCGAAGGATATGATTCGTAGATGAATTAAAGAAAGAAGTAAATCAATTTACATAAAAATGATAAAACAATCAGCTTTAAAATCTCACTACAAATTGGCAAAAATGCAATGAACTTACAAACAAACGTCATATGGACCCATATAGTAAGCTATGATATTCAGTAATGAAAAAAAGTGGAATTTGAATGGCCCAAACGGATGGGCATACTATTGGCTATTTCTTGTGTTTAGGTCAAAAGTTAAGCATGTTTGACCTTGGTTCGACCAATGAAAACGCACCTAGTAATTGTAATAACTTCTGCCAATTATTATTATTTTTTTTTTCTTTTTAAGCTTATTTTGGGAAAAAATTTGGGTTTAAATTAATTAGACACTTTTTTATAGTGGAAAATTGAAAGTTGGAAATTTACTTGAAAACAGCTCTATTATTTTGCATAATTTCAGATTTCTTGGGACATTTGTGTTTTGTCTTATATGAAAAAGTAAAATTTATCCGAATTTTAAATATCTTTGACTGAGATTACGGTGCCTTACTTAAGATCGACGCAGAGACTTATGATGTAAACAAAGCATAAATGGTATTGCGGTGCCTCACGATCTTACACTGTTTAAATTTGACCCATTTGCTGCAGCGACACTCCACAGCTTTTATAGAATATTTCTTTAATGACCAATTAGAATGATCCATAACACAGTAAAGTAAATGTTTTCTATAAAAGTAGTGGAGTGATGCTACAGGAAATGGGTCATATTTTTAACAGTGTAAAGATTAAACAGAAATGGAAGCGCACGCAACCATAGCAAATGTAACTACGACGAAAGGGCAGCTGACGTCACTGTGGGCAAAATTACTATGGATCCACAGTAATTACCAACCCGTCTTTAAGACTCCTAATGTACACAAGAAATCAAGGCGATCTGATTGGTCTGATTTGTCTGCGATTAAAAGCTCTGTTCTATGATTGGTCAGTAGAAGAAAGTGTTTGTTTGATTGAAGAAAGTGTTTGTTTGTAAACATGCCCTTTCCTTATTGGCTGAGAGCAAGAAGACTTACGCCGAAACGCGAAGACTTAAGCTGAGGCCAAGTAAAGATCGGTCGCAGGAACGCCCATCCTACGATCAAGTGTAAGTTTAAGATAGCGAGGCACCCTAATCCCAGCCTTATACCGTATTCGCACTGAGATAGTTGAGTCACTTAACTTTAAGTCACTTAGATTTTTTGAAGCGGGATACCCGGAATTAGGCTTCACCTGTTCGCACTTGCTAAATCAATGACCTACGATACCTAGACACCACAATGGCAACCTTTTCTTAGGCCTTCCTTCAGGTGACGGAGGGCAGATTTAGAGCGCCAAACCGGTTTTTCTCCCTCCGAAACTCATATTATTATGTCTTGAGTTGACCGCACTTCTGTTTCTCTAAAGAGAGAACGTGAAATCTGAAAACTGCAAATAAAGCGATCGCCGCCAAAAAACAGCATCTTTTCGCCAAAGATGTTGGATTCGTAACCATGCCGAGAGAACAATGGGATGTGCCGTCTACACTGATAAAAATTTGCTGCATTTTGCTACAACGCACTCCCCTGCTTGTATAGAAAACGGTAACTTGGCCGTGAAATGGAGCTTGCTCATTGGTTGGAATAGAGATATTATATACAAGCGGTGGAGTGCGTTGCAGCAAAATGCAGCAAATTTTTATCAGTGTACGTATATTAGAAAGTCAATATGCTAAATATTGTAAGTGACTCATTGACGTCTAATAACTGAACTAAGAAATGGCAACCTTTTTTGAATCCAACGTTACCTCCCCACCAGCACGTGATGGTGGGCGCGAATGCACGCCAAACCGGTTTCTCCCGCCGATCCCATCAGCCACCAAGACCTATTTCGTCTGCGTAGCGTTCTTTTATTATGAGAATAAATGCAGAAAATTGCCAAGAAGGGATAATCGCCAAAAAAGACACCCTTTTGGCAAGGAAAACTCTCGCCAAATCTGGGCCATTCCAGCTTCAAGTATTTCCGAAGAGAACAAAGGGATCCGTTATCTAGTTGTTATTTCTGATCTATGAAGTGACTTAAGTTGGCCAAACTGACATCTGGGCGAGCATCTGGGCATGCGCATAAGTTCTGAAATTTGTAACTGCAACTTCTAACTGCTTTTTTGTTTACACAGTAGGGGAACTTGGGGCAAAATGAAATAGAGGGGCAAAGTGAAATGGTTAAATATTTAATCTGTATACAGTGCTACCTATCTGCAGATATTTGCATTATGTTATTTCACATCTAGTTGCTTGCTGTCAGACATCAGTGATCTCATGAGATCAGTATATATGATGTTAGAGGCAATTATTCAAATTTGATGATCATATTGTAATATTATTAGGTAAGAAAATAACATTTTATGAATTCTACACTGATAAAATTCTCATAATTATTATTGTAAGTTTAAATTAGATTCTTCTGCTGTCTAGTGAAGTATTTGTTTATTTAATATTTGGCCTATTTTTGGTTTGAAATTTTTATAAAAAAATTTTACTACATGCGGGGCAAAGTGAAAAAGAATTTTAGTGATGGGGAAAACTGAAATATTTTATTTCACTTTGCTCCTAAAACATAAATATAATTTTAAAAATGTAAGATAACTTTGTTTACATATTTAGGTGTATATAATGGTAAGAACATACATGAGAAAAACAGAGCAACAATCCTAGTCTGAAGCATCAATGGGTGCTACTGTTGAGGCAGTAACAGGTACTGACCAGATGAGTCTTAATTCAGCAGCTAAACAATTTGGAATATCAGTGGTTACACTGTACAGAAGAGTTAAAAGAGTAAAAGAAGATGGAGATGTTTCAGAAGCTTCTAAAAAAGGCTTTGGGAGATATAGGAGAACCATTTGCAATAAAAGTTGCTCAATCATCTGACATAAATGAGGCTGGATCAAGCAAAATAAATGCATCTCCTACAATGGAAATTTAAAAACAACCCATGTTTCTCCGAGAGATATATTGCCTATTCCTGTTGCCAAACACAGTGTCAAGTGTTCAAATAAAAAACATGGTAAAACTATGGTTTTAACCTCAAGTCCTGCACTGAAGAATTTACAAGAGCAAAAGAAACTGACGACTGATACTACGACTGCTTCAACTTGTAAGCCAAAGATAGCTAAGAGCTTATTTGCAGCATCTTAAGGTTCTAACAGAAAGAAAAAGTGACACATTAAAAAACATGAATATACAGATTCATCCACATCATCAGTAGAATCTGATATTTGTGATGATAACAGTGAGACAGAAGATGAATTTCAGGCCCAGGAAGATGACTTCACTGAAGACAAGGGTGAAGTTCAGCTTTTCACAGAAAAAGTGGGATTCAGTGAAATAAATAATGAGAATTTTCTCTTGATTGAGTTGAACTCAAATAAAGGTCTGGATACTAAAAAGCAGTTTATTAGTAAAGTGTTTTCGTTTCCCTCACAAGATGGACCACATTTTCTTGCAGTTAAGTTCATGCGTCCATACGGACTGAAAAGGATTTTTCTGTGTTGCTTATAACTGATGATACAAGTCTTGTATACATACAGAAACACTGGGAAATTTGTGTAAAGTGAAAGAACTAAGACATGGATAAATTAGTTTCTTATGCAGATTAGCATAATTGTCAAACAACTGCAAAAAGTCATTTATAGAAGGGATCTTTTTTATATTTCACTTTGCCCCATTAACAATATCACTTTGCCCCAGGTACGGGGCAAAGTGATAATTTTCTACTACTTTGTTATATCCTTAATACACCACAGAAATTCAAAAATAAAAATTTGAAAATAATTAATTTCATAAGTCAAGGGTATTATAAATTACGTAGTGTAAAATTTCAAACAAATTTTCTGTTTATTCATTTTGAAAATTGCAATTATTTTTAAGAATTTCTCTTTACACCAAGTTCCCCTAATTATCCTGCCATATTTCAATTAAAAAATTAATTTCGTCATGCTCCCAATTTATTTTGCGGGAGGAAATAACAGGTTCAACATTTTCCATTTTTGACCTTTGATTACAAAAAAAACCCCCCACAAACACACGTGTTAAGCAATTGGGGTGACAAATAACAATTTGAAATAATTTGTAATTATTTGTAGGACTCAACTCCAGTAATTTAATAAGGAAAGGACATGTTTACAAACAAACACTTCTGTCAACCAATCTACCGCTACATTTTTTGTCATAGCGATCATTGTAGGAATCATCTTGACGACGTAGCCCAATCATATCATACTTACTTATACATTGACAAATTTAGACCAATCAAATTCCCGGAGCTCATATGTACAGTGTCAGTCGTTAAAGAACGGACAGGTTTTTCTACACTGATAAAAAATTTGCTGCATTTTGGTGCAACGCACTCCACCGCTTGTATATAATATCTCTATTCCAACCAATGAGAAAGCGGCAATGATTTCACGGCCAAGTTACCGTTTTCTATACAAGTAGGGGAGTGCGTTGCAGCAAATTTTTATCAGTGTACACTGTTAAAAATCTGCTGCATTTTGCTGCAACGCACTCCCCTGCTTGTATAGAAAACGGTTACTTGGCCGTGAAATGGCGCTTTCTCATTGGTTGGAATAGAGATATTACATACAAGTGGTGGAGGGCGTTGCAGCAAAATGCAGCAGATTTTTAACAGTGTACCTTATCCACAGTGACGTCAGCTGCCCTTTCCTTATAATCAGAATTAAATATTCTAAAATTCAGAAATAATAATTAAATATTCAGAAGGCATATTTCCACTGAACTCATAGTTAAGAGAGCAAGCTCACTTATACCCTGTTCACACTATGGTTAGTTAAGGTATCTCAGGCCTGGAACTCTCTCAGAGAGTTCCACAAACTCTCTCAGAGAGTTTCAACTCTCTCGAGAGTTTCAACTCTCAACCTGTATCTAAAAACAGGAACAACCACTCACTCTCATTGACTATAAAGCTCCGCTTTTACTGATTGGCTGTTGTGGCCGTCTGTATTTCAAGCGCATGCGCATACGCTACATTTGTTCAGTTCAGAGATACAGTGACATTCGCTGAGATATCTTAGGTAATACCCTGTTCACACTATGGATAGTTAAGATATCTCAGGCCTGGAACGCTCTCAGAGAGTTTCACAAACTCTCTCAGAGAGTTTCAACTCTCTCGGGCTAGATACAGGAACAACCACTCGCTCTCATTGGCAATAAAGCTTCGCTTTTACTAATTGGCTGTTGTGGGCGTCTTTATTTCAAGCGCATGCGCATACGTTACCTTTATTCAGTTCAGAGATACAGTGACATTCGCTGAGATATCTTAGGTAAGTTTTTCAATGTGAACAGGCATCCAATTCCGGGAGGGTCCACTTCAAACACGGCGATCTTAAGATATCTTATGTTTGTGGTGTGAACAGGGTATTAAGCAAGTTGAGCAGGTTTCAGAAACTTGCTCAAGCAAGAATCTTGATTCCGGGTACGACCGCTTCAAAAAACTTCGAGTTAAGTGACTTAACTTTCTCAGTGCGAACAGGGAACTTGCAATCAGCTGATAGCCATTGTATTTTAAGTGGAGGTCAGGGTACTTCCACCAATCAGAACTGTCTATTTCTAGTATGTGACCTCCAGTATGACGTCAATTGCAACTGCCCTAATCTGCACTTGAGCATTAGTTAAAAATTGTCCTGTACCATTAAATTTCTCATATACGTAGACGTCAAATCCCATTGTTATCTCGGCATGGTTTCGAATCCAACATCTTTGGCGAAAAGATGCTGTTTTTTGGCGGTGATCGCTTTATTGGCAACTTTCAGATTTCACAAAGAGAAAAGAAGAAGTGCGGTCCAATTCAAGACAAACATCAAACATAGCAATATGAGTTTCGGCGGTAAGGTGGGGGGTGCTAAATCTGCCATCTGCCCTCCGTCACGTGACTGAAGGCAGACATGTCGGCCTACGGGTGTGTACCGAAGGCTGCGAGCAGCGCCTCCACAGGCTAATTTCAGAAATTTAGAGAAAATTGACTTTCAACTATCTGGCAACACTGTTTTATGTTAGTAAACATTCCTTACAGAGTTATTTTTTGACGTGTTACAGTGTTAAGGGACCGGCATGTTTTTGATGCTGTGTTCAGTTTAAAAAAAAACTAATGGAATGTATTAGGTACCCATAATTAAAAGAAAATGAAGTATTTTGAGGTCTTCATCTTGTTAATCTACTGTTCTATTAGCATAACCTGCTTAGATAATGGTCTGGCACGAACGCCGCCAATGGGTTGGCTAGCTTGGGAACGATTTATGTGTAACACTAAATGTGACACAGATCCGGATAACTGCATAAGGTTGTATTGATTTTCTTATTTATTTTATGTTCATTTCCAATTATTTTGTTTAAACAAAAATAAATTATTCTTAGCATGACTTTAAGATTTTTCTCAAATTCGAACTAGCTTTTTTTTTTATATATTTTTGTTTTCAAGCGCATGTAAGGGTCAGGTATTCCTATTTAGAAAGTAGGTAATAGAACAGATTATCCTATTTTTAGGTATATACACTAGATTCTTTCATAAAAGGGTATTCATTTTGTCGTTTGTAACCTAAGTGCAGAACGCGACAGCGCCCAAAAAGAAGATTCTCATGATGCAAGGATTACTTATACACGGTAGGCAGGTATTTGAAAACACAAATTATAGATGAAATATCACTTGAAATATCCTTTTGACTAAATTAGCATGACCCTTTGACGAAATTCATATTTTTTCCCCACGGTGCATTGTTGAAATTTGCATGCTTTACACTATTCTGTTACAATTTGTATTTATTAAGCAATCGTTTGGCGAATTTTGCATTCATTAAGCGATCCAAAAGCGATACTGTTCCGTATTTTCCAAAAATGATAGGTTTTTGGTTCCAAATAAATAAATAAATAAATAAAGAATCGTCATCAATCCAGAAATTTAGACAAAAAAAAATACCACGAATTTCGACAAATCGTCACCCAAAAAAACCAATTTCGCAAATCATTCGCAGAAAAATTGTAAAATATCGTAAGAGGTTAGCAGAGAAAACGCAAATTTCGTCAGATAATTGTAAAAAAACTCAAATTTTGTCTGACGATCGTAAAAAACCCCCATTAATTTCGTGAAACAATAGCGAAAGAAAAACACAAATTTCATCAAAGATTTGCAAAAAAACGCAGATTTCGGGTAGGGATCACTCACAGAAAAAACAAAAATGTCGTCAAAACTGCAAAAAAACACAAATCGCGAAAAATCCACGAATCTTGTCACAGAATTGCGAAAAATCCGCAAATTTCAAAAGACTGTGAAAAATCCACAAATTTCGTCAAAAAAGTGAAAAATTCATAAATTTTATAAAAAAAATCTAAAAAGTCTGATAATTTCGTCCAAAGATTGCGAAAAAAAATGCAAACTTCGTCAAAGGGCCAGGGAAAAAATAGAGTCAAAAGTAAATCCCCCCCCCCCCTTTTCTCAGAATCTGCTGTAACTTTTCAGAAAATTTGCTGCAAATTTCAAAAAAGTTTTTACTCAGAATCACCCTTGAAGTACTCTTTGACAAATTTGGCGTTTTCCTGTTATCCATTGAAGAAATTTGCGTTTTCTTACGATCTTCTAATGAAATTAACATTTATTTTGAGATTCTTTCATGAAATTCACGTTTTTTAAGCGGCATGTTGATAAATTTGGGTTCATATGCAGGGACGTGCAAAAAGAAAACTGCGCTCAGGGCAACGTTTTAATTTAGTGTTCTTTTTCTACTTACCGACCAAAAATGATATTGGTAGTTGAAAATTGGCGTCCCTGAATTTCTGTGCCCGGCCCTTCACTCCCCTGCCTCCTTTCACATGACGCAGTTTATATGGCAATCCTTTCACAAAATTCACATTAATTCCATGATCCTTTCACGAAATTCATATTTATTCCGTGATGCTTTCATGAAATTCGTGTTTATTCTGCAATCATTTTACGAAATTTGCGTTTATTTCATGATCCTTTCACAAAATACTTGTTTATTTCACGCTCCTTTCACGAAATAATTGTTTATTCCGTGATTTTTTTAAAAGAAATTTGTGTTTTATCAAGATCTTTTAAGGAAAGTCGAGTTTTTTTTCACGATTCTTTGAGAAAATTGGCGTTTTTATCGAGATAATCTAACAAAATTTTCTGCGAACGATTGATAAAATTGTGAAACTATGCAATTCAGCTTGATTCAAAAGCTATGAAAAATCTGCAATTAGCCCGGAAATTCGGACATAACTATCCAAATTTCTGTGTTGATAAATGATGTTTCATAACTTTTGAATCAAATGCATTAATTTTTTGGAAAATTAGAAATGAAATTACTCTGTTCTCGTGATGGTAAATCGCACGAAACTTGTCAATCGATTGCAGGGTAAGAAATGCGAAATTTGACGATTGGTTGCGGAAAAATAGCGTGAATTCCAACAGATTTTTGCAGCAAAAAAAACTCAAAATATGTCATTCAGTCTCACAAAATTCGCAAAAAAAAGTTAGTAAACGTGGGTAGTTAATCATAGTTTCAAAATGCAAAATTTTTCTGAAAATTCATGATTATTTTTATGGGCGGGAGCCTCTTGCCTACGATATTTTTTTGGGCGGGATTTCAAAATTTCCGGTGCAAATCCCGTAAAGGGCAAAATTAGCACTAGCCACCAGCCACAGGGCCAGTACATGAGAAAAAGTGGCCAGTGAAAAATTGTCTATCAGTGGCCAATTTTTTACAATGAGAGAATACAATTTATTTATATTTCATCAGAGATTCTACTTTATTTAGGTTTCAATATATTTATATGAACATATTTACTTGGGCTGTTCAGTTTTAGATAATTACTTATAGAAACTTTACTGCTTAATAACTTTAAATAAAAAAGTGGTCACTAGTTTAAACAATGTGGCCACTTGAAAAACTACTCTTACTGGCCAGTGGCCAGTAATGAAATTTCCCAATTGGGTCATTCCACATGAATTCAACCAATGGGTGTTGCATCATAGTCACAGATTTTTTTTTAATTTTTATCATAGACAGACATAGTACTGAAACCCTCAAATCTGAAATTTAAAAGTAATTTTCACAATATTGGCCGAGATATGGCCATTTGAAAACTGGCCATTTTTACAAAATGGCGGCCATCTTGGAATTGTATCACTATCTAAATATGGCCATAACTTGACAACTAATGGCTCAAAGTTTATATATCTGGTACCAATTTGAAGCTATTTGTACAAAGAATGAATATTTTACATCAAAATAATAATAAATTTTCATTTTTTTACTTTTTATTATGTGCAAAGTGAAAATTTCACCCCAAAAAAGGGCAGATTGTAATGGCTCATAAAAAAAATGAATCATCATGAATTTTTCTGAAACTTGGTAAAAACGTTGCTCCATCTGTGTGCTTTAAATAAAAAAAAATTGGAAAGGTAAAATTTGTTGTTTTAAAATAAATGGTTTTTTACAGATAAGGTGTCATTAACCAAATAATGATATTTTTAGAATCTGTGAGCATTCCTGATTCAAAAAATAATGGTTAAAATAAAATTTTCTAACATCTAAATTAATGTAAAAGTATAATCAAAACCTCATTTGTACTAATTTTGTAGAAATCTGCCTCCAGCCCCCTCCCCCCCCTCCCCCCCAAAAAAAAAAAAAAAATTAGACAATTCAAAAAATTTTACACTGAAAAAGATAAGAAAATAATTAAGGAATATAATGTATAATTATAAAATACCTATAAATGCAGTGCATATATATATGATAATTTACTTCACATATAGGGGCGAGTGGGGTGGAATGGGACAGTAGGTTTTTCTCTTTAAGTATCATTCTAAATATTTCATCAATCACACATTAGGTGAAGTAATGGTACCCCAATCTTCAGTTGAAAAAAGTAGCTGATTTACATAAGCTTGCAATTATATAAAGAAAAAGATTATTTGAAAAATGAAAAGTAAATTTAGTTCATATACTTTTTACGCTTTCTGTATAATGATTTGATTATGCATAGATGTAACAGTTTCTCTATATATGGAACATTATACTGTAAAATTAGAGAGGTAAAATTTGTTGTTTTAAAAATGGTTTTCTACATATAAGATGTCATTGACCCAAATAATGATTATTTTAAAATCTGTAAGTATTCTTAATTTAAGAAATATTGGTTAAAATGAAATTTTCTAGCATCTAAATTAAAGTATTGTGTTTATATTATATAATTCAATAAAGAAATATCAATTTGCAGTTATTTACACTAAATATTTATTTTTACAGTACTTTTTATTTCATTTCATTCAAAATTTTTGTAACTTTAGTCTGCAAATAACCAAGTTTCCTCTTTGAGCTACACCTATTCATTTTTATTGGCGATAACTCTAACATTTCACAGCTTTTGTTTAATTGTTCCATTACTACTGTGGGTTCATTAAATTCTGGATCAGAGATGCTTTTCATGTCAACAATAGAAATCATCTTATTTATTGATGAATAGCAGGAAGTACATAATTTTTTTCCTGGAATGAGGATGTCTGGATTTGTCATAGACATATCTAAAGAAATTGTTTTCAGTGATTTTGCTCTGTTACTATTTGGATGTTTATTAAATGGATCACAACACTGTCTCTGATTTAAACTATAAAATTTTAGAAATTTATCCTTGTGAACCTTGCATATATTCGCATGCAAAAAACTTTTTTCATCTGGGATTATATAATGTAACCTTTTTTTTAATAAATGTAGATCCTGTGGGGATAATTGAAGAACAGAAATAACATCAGTACTCAGAGAAACATTGAGTTTTTCACATACAAAACACTCCATCTCCACTGTATAATAAGTACAAAATAATTATTGTATGTCTAAATACACTTCATTGAAAACTTTAGAAGTGGTATATGGTATTTAAAAGGAATTACTCAAGTTTCTTGGACATTATGATGCAAGATTACATCATACTTTAATTATAGCCAATTAAGAAGCAGATGAAGTAAAGCAGCAATCTTTTCTTTAAATTGCATCAGCTCATATAGAACATGATGCAAGATAGCTTCATACTTTGATTATAGCCAAGTAAGAAGCAGATGAAGGTACAGTAGCAATCTTTTCTTTAAATTGCATCAGCTTATATAGAACATGATGCAATATTACATCAGCTTATAGAAACATAATGAAATTTTTACATCATGTTTTGAATTCAAAATTTAAAATTTTGAATTCATGTTTTGATTCTTGAAATAATCTTTTTCTTTATATAATTGCAAGCTTGTGTAAATTAGCTACTTTTTTCAACTGAAGATTGGGGTACCATTACTTCATCTAATATGTGATTGATGAAATATTTAGAATGATACATAAAGAGAAAAACCTACTGTCCCATTCTACCCCACTTGCCCCTATATGTGAAGTAAATCACCATATGTATGCATTGCATTTATAGGTATTTTATAATTATACATTATATTCCTTAATTATTATCTTATCTTTTTCAGTGTAAAATTTTTTGAATTGTCTAATTTTTTTTTTTTTTTTTGGGGGGGGGAGGGGGGCTGGAGGCAGATTTCTACAAAATTAGTACAAATGAGGTTTTGATTATACTTTTACATTAATTTAGATGTTAGAAAATTTTATTTTAACCATTATTTTTTGAATCAGGAATGCTCACAGATTCTAAAAATATCATTATTTGGTTAATGACACCTTATCTGTAAAAAACCATTTATTTTAAAACAACAAATTTTACCTTTCCAATTTTTTTTTTATTTAAAGCACACAGATGGAGCAACGTTTTTACCAAGTTTCAGAAAAATTCATGATGATTCATTTTTTTTATGAGCCATTACAATCTGCCCTTTTTTGGGGTGAAATTTTCACTTTGCACATAATAAAAAGTAAAAAAATGAAAATTTATTATTGTTTTGATGTAAAATATTCATTCTTTGTACAAATAGCTTCAAATTGGTACCAGATATATAAACTTTGAGCCATTAGTTGTCAAGTTATGGCCATATTTAGATAGTGATACAATTCCAAGATGGCCGCCATTTTGTAAAAATGGCCAGTTTTCAAATGGCCATATCTCGGCCAATATTGTGAAAATTACTTTTAAATTTCAGATTTGAGGGTTTCAGTACTATGTCTGTCTATGATAAAAATTTAAAAAAAATCTGTGACTATGATGCAACAAGTTTTCCTTAAATTGGTTGATTTCACGTGGAATGACCCAATTTTGCCCTATAGAATCCCGCCATCCCGCCCTAAAATTCAAGCCCTGTCTAGATTTAACAGCAATATTTTAGTAGAAGGCATGAGTTCTAAAATTAAATTGAAGAAATCAGTTGATGACTGAACAATAACTTTGTTAGAATTACTCATTGTTTTTTGTCATACAACAGATTTTATTCTTCCGCCAACCCCATCATACAACCACTTTACCATGTGAGGTTGCAAAATATTTCCAGTACCATTCACCCCCATATTTATATGAGAATATATATATGAAGAACCTTTGCCATATATTTGTTTTTAAATTCCGAAGATGGGTCATCAGTATAAATCATAAAAGGAATTTTCTCACTTTCTAAAAAGCTTTCTTCACTTTTAATTATTGTTTTGAATAATAATTTCAAAAAAGCCTAGTGTCTTTACCATTATCTTTAGTGTCTGAGCCAGAAAAAAGAAAAATAATTTAAAAAAAAATTAAATATTTTTTTAATACAAATGAGCTGTATATTTTTTAATAAACATTTTTAATATTGCACTGGATTTTACATAGGTGACTGGTACTTGATATTTCTGGTGACTGATACTATTTCTAGTGATTCTTATGTTTGTAATTCAATATGATATCAAAATAAGAAGGCATATCGGAAATTCAATAAGAAGTCACATGAAAGTGCTATGTGTGTGACAATATTTAAGTCCCTATTTATATGTTTTATATGTATTCAGTTTATGAAAAAGTTATGTTGCATCATTTATGTACAATGCTACTTTATAATCTCTTATATTTTCTTTTTATCAATTTAACTTTGGAAGGAAAACAAACTTTATTAGGTTAAGTGTTATGTGTGTGACTAAAATAAATGATATGTATAATTTGCATAATTATTAGTTAATTAAATGACCTAATTGAATAAATTTATACCACACAAGTTTAAAAAGTATCTATTTTATTGATATACAGCAAAAATTTTCAATTTATGTCTGATGTTTAAGAGAAAATAACTTTGGAATTTATACAATCAAAACTTTTTTTATTATTGATTTTTTAATTCTTGAAATCTCTGATTAAAATATAATTTAAAAAATTTTTAAAATGAAAACTGACATCTAAGTAAGAAGGAGCATACAGTCTTCTATCTAAAAAAAAATTGCTTTTTATATTTTGAGAATTTATTTTTCGACTCTGTCAGGACCACGTTTCATGGAATCACCCAAGTATAAATTTATTTCTGAAAAAAATTAAGATATTGCTGATATCACTCATAAACACAAACCTTTTGCAAAATATATTTATGTATTAATAAAGTTTTTTTTATTATTAAGTCTGGCTAAACCTGAAATAAACCTTCCTTATTTTACGATTTTGATGTGAATTAGTAATGTATCTATGAAGCAAGTTTCATTGAATAATTTAGGTTTCATTGAATAATTTTTAATAATTAAATTTCATCTTTATAATGAATATTTAATCATATATTTTTTATTATTTACTTCACCTTTGCTTTTAATATATTAATCATCTTAAATATTAGGGGAGAGTGTTGTAGTTTTGGACGCTTGTACCTCGGGACATTGACAATTGCTAAAAAACTATTTTAAACAATGAACTTTTGTTTATGTCTAATAGTGACCTATAACCAACTAATTTCATCATAGTAATAGACAATATCAGAAGCAATAAATAAATGACTTGGAGAAAAAAGAAAATTTCACTACTCCAAAGTAAATAGTTTCCTCCATTCAAATTTCATTTTTTAACTATGTACTTTTACAAGAAGTCGATTGCAACTTATTTTTTTATAAAAGTGAAGATTTTTAAATGTTTTGGCTATGAGAAAATAATGATAGTGCTTCTAGATTTATCTTCGTTTTCATTTTATCTAAACCATGTGACGATTGTACCTTGGGATAAGTAAACTATGTTGTACCTTGGGACATTGCAACAAATGTGAGGTTTGTAATAATATACATAATAAATATATTTTTATTACTTTTTTTTACAGAAAATTCTACAAAACATGGGAAATACAGTAGAGAAAACAACTCAACTTCATTTTATATATATTTTTATAATGACTGAACTTTGCGAATATAAATCTGGTAATTCCCAATAAACTTTTATCTTTCCATGCGATGCAATGTTCTAAAGAGCACATGTTCTGATATGTATTTTTCTGAATTTTGAATCAATTTTAAAGGTACATTTATGTAGTATCCTATGTTGTTAATCATGGATACCATAATAGCCAATAGTTCCATTTTTAACAATAGAGAAATGTTTTTATAATATATATATATATATTATAATAAATTTTTTAATATCCCTGAAGGTTGATTTTTTTCACTTTGCAAAATAATCATGCATGTCTGATGTTTTGATCAAATGCTTGTAATAGATTTTTTTGTATAATTTGACACTTGCAAATGTATTACACACAGTATTTTTTGTGTGTAATACATTATGCTTCAATATGTTATTTGAATGTTTCTCCTCTCTTATAGTGAAAATCTTTTTATGGAGATGGCAGACAGGTTTGTATTTGATGGTTATAAAGATGCTGGTTATGAATATGTAAATATTGACGACTGTTGGATGGATACTAAGCGAGACAAAAATGGAGATATGGTTCCTGATCCTATTAGATTTCCCCGAGGAATTAAATTTTTAGCAGATTTTGTAAGTACTCTTCTTTTCTAATAAACAGATTATCTAATTACTGTTCTTTATCAGCTTAACTTTAAATGCAAAAGATAAAAATTAATGCATATCAAGGTAATATACAGGGTGTATCTAAACTCTTGGGCAAAACTTTAAGGGGTGTTAGTAGTACACATCAAGACAAACAATATTAAATGGGAAACTAAGGGTCCCAAACGTCTTCCGAAGGAGATAGGCACCATTAAAGTTTAGGGTCCAAAATTTCAAATAAACATAAAAAACGGAAAAATTGGTCGATTGATTTGCGATTTATACTAAAGGTATTCTTTATGTCGTATTTTCTTGAAAATAAATTATAAAGATAAATGTTTAAAAATTTCCATATAGGGCGCTTTAGACTTTAGAGTAATGAACAACTACTTTTTGCCGTTATTTTTTGCATATCATTAAATATTTTCAGAAGCTTAGACTTAAATTTTGAGCTCAAAATCTGAATAGTTAGAAGTGTATAAAAACATTTCATATTTATTCACTTAGAACAGGTGTCACAAATAAAAATTAAATTAAAAAGTTGACATGTTTCGGTTCATTCATAAAAACCCTATTCATAACACATAAAATCAGTAGAAAACTAAATGACACTGGATATAAATATAATTTAAAAAAACCCAAAACAAAACATTGTGCCCCCTATGATCGTGAATAGCCATTGCCACCGCGGCATATAAATATAATAAATTTTTATCATATATTCCATTTTCTGCGTATTCACCCTTTGGGTATAAGTTTTCTACATTCCGGTTCATGGTTAATCGTGCGTTTATTATTTGTTCTGATGAATTTTTGTATGAGGAGTTAATTCCATTTTCTGCATATTCACCCTTTGGGTATAAGTTTTCTACATTCCGGTTCATGGTTAATCGTGCGTTTATTATTTGTTCTGATGAATTTTTGTATGAGGAGTTGAATTATATTTTTAATATTGCTAAGTTGAATGGTTACAAAAAGGATAAAATTAATAAATTGGTTAAAAATTATAGGGATAAAAATAATTCTCAGGTTAATTGTAATTTGGTTGATAATGCATGTGAGAAGGGGGAAGAGATTGGGGTTAAAAGACTATAGTTTCCTTATATAAAGGGTAATTTTGAGAGGTTTAAAGCTAAATTAAAAAAGTTTAAAATAGAATTAGTTGCTAAGCCACCTCCTAAGTTAAAACATCTTCTATACAGAGCTTTTGATCCGGTTCCACAGGATGATCTAGCAGGGTGTATGAAATTCCATATGAGAATGAAGGGGTGATATTAATTTTTATATCGGTATGACAGGTAGAAAGTTTGGAGTTAGAAAGAAAGAGCATGAATGTGACATAAAATTTGGTAGGGATAAGACTGCGTTATCAAGATTGTTTTTAAAGAGGGGGATTAAAATTTGTTTTAAAGATAGTAGATTAGTGTTCATTTCAAGTTTATTCTGAAAATTAATCATCCGTGAATCCATAGAGATATATTCTAGGATGGATATGGTTTGTAATGATTCTTATTCTTATGACATTCCGAGTTTGTGGTTAGAATTACTTAATAAATATTTAAAGGTTGAGTCTAATAGGGGGAGCCGCGGTGGCATTGACTATTCACGATCATAGAGGGCGCAATATTTTGTGTTTTGGGTTTTTTAAATTACCTTTATATCCAGAGTCATTTAGTTTTTCTACTTTTATTAATATTAATTTTATACATATTAAATTTAATATATGATCAAAATTTATTATATTTATATGCCGCAGTGGCAATGGCTATTCACGATCATAGGGGGCGCAATGTTTTGTTTTGGTTTTTTTAAATTATATTTATATCCAGTGTCATTTAGTTTTCTACTGATTTTATGTGTTATGAATACGGTTCTTATGAATGAACCGAAACATGTCAACTTTTTAATTTAATTTTTATTTGTGACACCTGTTCTAAGTAAATAAATATGAAATGTTTTTATATGTGAATGAAAAAGATGAAGTGATTTTGTTTTAGTTTTTAGTTTTGAAAAAACGAAAGCTAACAACAGTTTTAGTTAGAAGTGGTTAAGTAGCACAAACTGAACTGTGTTCAGATATTCAAATTTCAAATGATTATAAAAAACGGAAAAATTGGTTGATTTGTTTGTTGTTTTTGTTAAAACTACTCTTTAAATCAGTATTTTTTTCAAAATAAATTTTAAAGATAAATTTCAAAAAGTGCGGATAGAGGGCGCTTTAGACTTTGGAGTAACGAACAGCTATTTTTTACGGTTATTTCTTGCATCTCATTAAATTTTTTTAGAAGCTTAAACATAAACTTAAATTTTGAGCTCAAAATCTGAATTGTTGGGATTGGTTAAGTAGCACAGACTGAACTGTGTTCTGTCAGGAAAAAATCGTTATTTTCCCCCTTTTATTCTTATCACTCCACTCAACCTATTCCATCCAAACCTGTTTCCTTCAGCATATCTCATTCAACTAATCTTTTATAATCTTTAATTATATTTACAGTTATCTTTAAATAAACCCTGGATTAAATACTCTTTTACTTTTATATATTTCAGTTTCAATAGTTTAAACTTCTAATTTAAATACATTCAATATCTTTATTTCAGTATTTAAATTTAACTCTATTTTTAAATAAAATAAATATCTTTATTTTTACCTTAAGTAACTAATGTGTAACTAAATCCCTTAAGCATCGATGTTTACTTAACACACTTGTCTCCCGGTATTTGTTTTTCCTTCCATTCAGTAGGCTCACTGGCAAACATCGCCACGGCAATATTGTTATCTGGTAAGTTACAATGACTGGTGACAAGTGGTGTAACATATCTGACGGCATGTGCCTTTTTAGTGTGGACGGTCGGCATTGGTCCGTTTTCCCAGGTAACTTCCAGAAGCCACAGGTGGCGTATGATGTCGTCATTGGAGATGACGTAAGTGGGCTTTGACGTAGCTATTTATAGCAGAAGGATGGAACGGGGAGTTGCCTTTTAGATTAGCTTAGTTTCGTTTTGGTGTACCGTGAGTTTTTCGTCCTTCATGTTTATTTCTTTTAGATTGTGAAAAAATTACCGATGCAATGTGTGGAGAAATACTAGGCTGCTGTAAAATAGATGTGATATGGATTATGAGAGTGTTTGAATATTAAGGAGATAGGAAGCCAACGACATTGGGATGAAGGAGTGTTTAAAATCATTTTTTACAGTTGGACTGTTAGTGTTATTCTTGGAAATCCCAGAATGAGTAATTCTCCTGGAGGGTGAAAATAGCCTTGTCACCAACAACATGTTTTTAAACAGTTTCTTTTTAATTAAATTTCTTTTGAATTGAAATAGATTATTTTTATCTTGTGTTTTCTTCTCATCTTTCAAAAAGATATAGTTTTCTTTATTATCCCAGATATTTTGTCTGACCGAATATAAATCTAGCCTGCTTGTCCCTTTTTAAAAATGTTTTTCTTTCATGCTGTAGTGTTGTTGACTGGATCGAAAGGAACCAGCGGATATTTATTTCGGTTTTGATGCTACGTATCGACTACAGCAATAGTGGTCTTAGACCTGAGCTTTCTGGAGTTAAGCGTGCTGGGTACTGAGAGTTGTTGTAGGTTGGTGGCACTGAAATTCTTTTTACAACTTTTTGAGAAACTTTAAAGACGGATTTTTGCTACCAGTTTCTGATAAGATCTTTTTACTACAGTATGGGAATTCAATTTTTTTTAAAATCTTTTCTCTTTCTCCAAATAATGTCCCAGATGGCAGTGAAAGGATAATTTGGGGAACATCTCTAGTGGCAGTGGAGATGTTGTTGGAAAGCATTCCTAGTGGCAGTGTGGGCTTTGAGAAATTTTTCATAATTTAGTTTGGCTAGCCTGAATGTGGAATCTTTGGGGGAGGAGATAACATAGATATAGTAGAACTTAATTTTAATTTAATTGAGTTTAATATAAGTTGGTATAGAAATATTAATTGGATATATTTGAATTTAAATACTGTTTAATTTTAATTGAAAAATTAAGTGGTTTTATTAATGTAAGGTTTAAATTATAATAGATGGCTAATTGGTGCTCTGGTTAATTTCATTTGAATAAACATTATGATCTTTATTTTATGTGTATTAAAGGAATTAAGTAATATGAGTATATACAATTGGTTTTTAATCTTGATTTTTTTATTCCACTATGTTTTTATTTAAATTAGATTAAATAAAATTTGTTATTTGTTCATAAACCTGTTTGATTATTTTTCTTCTAAATACACTTCTTAAACTACGTGGGCATACTTTACAGCTAAGACGCTCTACTAGTGTATTTGCTCTGCTGTGTAAGTCTTCTTAATAACCATCCTTGACTTCAAGGACAACATGTTCAAGGGAGGGGGGATTAAAATTTCAAATGATTATAAAAACTGGAAAAGTTAGTCGACTCGTTTGCCATTTTCACTAAAACTATTCTTTATGTCCATATTTTCTTAAAATTAAATTAAAAACATTTTTTTAGAGGGCGCTTTATACTTAAGAGTAACAAACAACTATTTTTAACTGTTACTTTTTGTATCTAATTAAATACTTGCAAAAGCTTGGACTTAAATTTTGAGTTCAATTCTGAATTGTTGGGAAAGGTTAAGAAGCACAATTTAAACTGTATTCAGGAGTTGAAATTTAACCCTCCCCCCCACCTTGAACACAGTTCAAATTTGCACTATTAATTATTCCCAACGATTCAGATTTTAAGCTCAAATTTTAAGTCTAAGCATTTAATGAGATTAAAAAACAATGATTAAAAATAGTTGTATGTTACTCCAGAGTCTAAGCTGCCCTCTATTGGCATTTTTTTAAAATGATGTAGATTCATTCAAATTGCAATGGAATCTAAATGTATAGGAAATGGGTCATTCCACATGAAATCAACCAATTTAAAGAAAACTTGTTGCATCATAGTCACAGATTTTTTAAATTTTTTTTATCATAGACAGACATAGTAGTGAAACCCTAAAATCTGAAATTTAAAAGTAATATTTGCAATATTGGCTGAGATATAGACATTTGAAAACTGACCATTTTTACTAAATGGCGGCCATCTTGGAATTTCATCAGTGTCTAAAAGTGCCCATAACTTGACAACTAATGGCTCAAATTTTACATATCTGGTACCAATTTGAAGCTATTTGTACAAAGAATGCATATTTTACATCAAAACAATAGTAAATTTTCATTTATTTACTTTTTATTATGTGCAAACTGAAAATATCACTCAAAAAAAGGCCGATTGTAATTGCCCATAAAAAAAATGAATCATCATGAATTTTTTTTAAACTTGGTAAAAACATTGCTCTATGTGTATGCTTTAAACAATAAAAAAATTGGAAAGGTAAAATCTGTTGTTTAAAAGTAAATGATTTTTTACACTTAAGGTGTCACTAACCAAATAATCCTCATTTTAGAATCTGTAAGTATTCCTAATTTAAGAAATAATGGTAAAAATAAAATTTTCTAACATTTAAATTAGTATATTGTGAGTATATTATATAATTCAATAAAAAATATCAATTTGCAGCTATTTATACTAAATATTCATATAAGCCACATAATATTTTCCCCTGAAATATTGGAGAAATACTAGCTGTAAATCACAGTTGAATTCATTCACTTGTGTAATTTAAATAAAATAAAATAAAAACTATATAAATTTGACCACATAAATTTCATTTTTTAAGTGAAAAAAAAAATGTCTTAAATACGCTCTATGTATAGGGGAGAGTGGGGAGGAATGGGATACTTTTTACAAAAATTTGAAAATCATTTTTGTTTGACACAAAAACAAAAATTTCGTTTTGAATACAAAATAAAACACTTTTTAATGTTCTTGAGCAATATAGCTAAACAATTTTATAATTAAAGAAATTGTAAATTTCAAAATGTGCCCCATACCTCCCCACTAACAGGCAGGAATGAGACAACTATAAAACAATATATTATACGAAACAAATTATTCTAGAGTTGGCTATATTTACAATCTAACAAAGATTATAGGTTGATAAAGTCTGTGCTACAACATCAAATTCCAGTATCTTCATCAATAGAAGGATAATTCAGGATTGTTAGAGATTATAATCACTCATTCAGTTTATTTATATTTTGAAGTAAATGAATATATTTTCAATGCTATAATTACAATGCTACTCTTTAAAAGTGTTTGCATATTACCAATTTATACTCATCTTATTAAAAAGTAAGAATTAGACATGTTCCATTCCCCCTCCCCCCCCTTTCCTTGCATGTCCCATTATTCTCTCTATCTTCTTTTATTATAAACAGAAATACTGCTTTTACGCATAATTTAAATTATAGTTGTTAATATACAATATAATGTTCTATAAATAGGAGAACTATTACATCTATGCATAAACAAATCATTAATATACAGAAAGCACAAAAAGTATATGAAGTAAATTTACTTTTGATTCTTGAAATAATCTTTTCTTTATACAACTGCAAGCTTATGTCAACCAGCTACTTTTTTCAACTGAAGATTGGAATACTATTGCTTCATGTAATGTGTGATTGATGAAATTTTCAGAATGATACATAAAGAGAAAAACCTACTGTCCCATTCTACCCCACTCTCCTCTATATGTAACATAAATCCGCATTTATATGTATTGCATTTACAAGTATTTTATAATTATACATTATATTCCTTAATTATTTCCTTATATTTTTCAGTGTAAAAGTTTTTCCAATAGTATAAATTTTTTGGGGAGGAGGGTGGGGTTGAGGGAGAATTCCTACAAAATTAGTGCAAAAGAATTTTTGAATATACATTTACATTAATTTAGATTTTAGAAAATTTTATTTTAACCATTATTTTTTAGCTCACAGGCTATCATAGCCTGAGAGCTTATGTGCCCGTCCGTTCTGTATGTATGTGCGTAACGCGATAACTCATGATAAAAATATCGGATCCACTTGAAATTTTGTATGTAGGTATATCCCGACAAGGCGCTTCCCTGATTAGTTTTTGGAGTTCATTCGATATGTATAAGAGGGGGAACGGGGGGCTCATGCCCCCCGTTAGTTGATATAAATGGGATTTTCATGCAGAATTAAGTTTTCGTTCAAAATTTAGATTAGGATCATTCTGATGAGGCGATTCCGTGACTGTTATTAGGTGTTCATTGAATAAGTATAAATAGGGGGAACAGGGGCTCTAATGCCCCCCCCCCCCCCTGTTAGTTGATATAAATGGGATTTTCATGCAGAATTAAGTTTTCGTTCAAAATTTAGATTAGGATCATTCTGATGAGACGATTCCGTGACTGTTATTAGGTGTTCATTGAATAAGTATAAATAGGGGGAACAGGGGTTCTAATGCCCCCCCCGTTAGTTGATATAAATGGGATTTTCATGCAGAATTAAGTGTTCGTTCAAAATTTAGATTAGGATCATTCAGATGAGGCGATTCAGTGACTGTTATTAGGTGTTCATTGTATAAGTATAAATAGGGGGAACAGGGGTTCTAATGCCCCCCCCCCTTAATTTATATAAATGGGTTTTTCAAGCAGAATTTTCAGATTTCGTTCAAATCTCTGAATAGTTTTGGAAGTTTAATGGTTAAGTATAAAAGAGGGGGATAACTCCTTTTAAATTATATAAATGCTAAATGGGTTTTTATTAAGAATTATCTAATTTGCTCTGAATTTTGGATATAGATTTTTTATATGATAAAGCATGTCTTTGATAGTATAGGAGTTTCAATGATTAAGTATAAAAAAAGAGGAAAGAAGAGAGCTGTTTCCCTTTCTTAATTTTTTAACGGAATTAACCCTTGAAAATATAAGGCTTTAATGTACAATTAGTATTTGTAGCCTGTGAGCTCAATGCCATCAGTTTAACTGGGCAGTATCCTTTATTAAATTAGGAATACTTACAGATATTAAAATGATGATTATTTGGTTAGTGACACCTTAAGTGTAAAAAATCATTTATTTTTAAACAACAGATTTTACCTTTCCAATTTTTTTATTATTTAAAGCATACACATGGAGCAATGTTTTTACCAAGTTTCAAAAAAATTCATGATGATTCATTTTTTTATGGGCAATTACAATTGGCCCTTTTTTGGTGATATTTTCAGTTTGCACATAATAAAAAGTAAATAAATGAAAATTTACTATTGTTTTGATGTAAAATATGCATTCTTTGTACAAACAGCTTCAAATTGGTACCAGATATGTAAAATTTGAGCCATTAGTTGTCAAGTTATGGGCACTTTTAGACACTGATGAAATTCCAAGTTGGCCACCATTTAGTAAAAATGGTCAGTTTTCAAATGTCTATATCTCAGCAAATATTGCGGATATTACTTTTAAATTTCAGATTTGAGGGTTTCATTACTATGTCTGTCTATGATAAAAAATTAAAAAAAATCTGTGACTATGATGCAACACCCATTGGTTGAATTCATATGGAATGACCCAAATGTGTTTGTGGAAGGCTTAGTAAGAAGACGTAGACTTAACAATAACAAGTTTAATGAAGAATCGTAATATACAATGAAATTTCAGCAAACTATGCCGAATAACAAAAAGTTTAAAAACATAATAATTCAAATTTAAAACTTGAGCAGCATCTTATTTAAACAGTAGCCTAAGCTACATCATTGTCATGAGAAGGCGAAACAGACCAGCTGATTTCAAACAGACGATGACTTCATTAAACATACATAATGATTAGTGAAGAACAAATCTGTGCTTCTTCATTTTATACCAGTCTGTTATGAAAATCTACATATCTTCTGGAATAGCTAAGTTGCCATTATCCAAAGTGAAAAACTTCTGAAAGTACATGCAAAAACTACGTACGTGAAACACCATTGGCTCACAAACTATGACACAGTTGCACCAATTAAGTTTACAAAATTCAATTTTAAAAGTACATCATCTATTTCGAAAAACCATTGCCTACCATTTTGGTGGAGGCCATACAAGGATTTATTTAATTTACAAACTTTACCTTCATCACCAATGAAACCCTCCAGCTGCTGCATATAAATTACTTTATCTAAATCTGCATATAAATAAGCATTATTATAATGTACATTTAACCATTTAAAAAAGCATACAAAAATAGTGAAAAACAGTCTTATAATTAAAAAACTAACAACCGGACTAAAAACCTCATCATAGCTTAAACCTTTTATTTGACTAAGTCCCTGTGCTACAAGGCACGCTTTAAATCTCACAATTTCATATTTTTCATTTTTCTTAACTGTGTAAACCCATCTATTGCCTAAAATTTGAGTATCTTTAAATGGTTCAAGAAGATCCCACACTTTGCGGTCATACATGACCTGCATTTCTTGGTTCATTGCTTCTTCCCACTCCGATGCTTCAGGTGTTTTTAAAGCCTCTTTGTAATTTTTAGGGATTTTTATTTCAATTAAATTTACTTCAGAATTTGAAAATTTTGAAACTTTACCGGTTTGAGTATTATGTCTATTAAAATGAAGAAAATCATAATCGTATTTAATATTGTTATCTGCACAGTATTCAATTGTATCATTTAACCTTTTACATGCCAATGTTCCAAAAATAGAACATCAATTTCAAAATTCTGCAAAAAATATATTTTTATTCGCATTGCTTTGTAAAAATTAGTGTTTGTACAGAAAGTATGAATTAATTTTTTGGCGTCAATATTTCATTGAAACAATTAATCATGTCTAAGGGAAAAAAGTGTATTTTAGGCTTTTTTTTAGATTTTTCGTTGGACAAAATTCACAAATTCATATAAAATTCAAAATTTAACAAATATTTTTATAACTAAGTTTGATCAAGTGAAAATAATCATTTTATTGGTAGAACACAAGTTTTTTAAAAAAAAGTTGGTTTTATATTGTTTCTTTTAGATAAGAAATTCGCATGTTCCAAAAATGGAACATTGGCATGTAAAGGTATATTTTTTAACTTGATAAAATTCTTTGGTTGCAATACATGTAACTACTGATAAAAAGATTCCAAATACGAGGTGGTTTAGTAAGTGTCGACAAAATATGTTTATGACTTTGATACACTTTCTTTTACCCCCATTCCACACCCTGACCCTTACACCCCCCCCCCCCTTGTCTCTCTCATACACTCGTTCTCCTGAAATGGATCTGAAGTGGATTACTCACAACTGACGGTTTAAACATGCCTGTTTGTTGGTAGTTAGACATTGTTTATGACTAAAATAATTTAGAATGTAACAGGTGACTTTAGAAAACAGCGTGATAAGGAATTTTTATTATTTCACTTTACTCTATGATTATTTTCAGTTAGTTATGATACATCAGACAGACGAGTTGTCTTTTTCAAATCTGATTCGAACAGAAAAAAAAGCACGATATATATATATATATATATATATATTTTTTTTTTTTTTTTTTTTTTTTTTTTAATGAATTATCAGATGATTCTGAAGAAGAATGCATTGCCATTTGTCAATTAAATTATATTATGCCATCAATACAAGAACAATGTGCTGTAAACCAAAAGAACACTACAAAAAATGTTTTGAGTGTGAAAAAAGACTACATGCGAAATGATTTCCTAACTACCATCAACAATAGATTAAATGTAGGACACAAAAATTAAAGACAATATACATATATAAATATTTTTAAAAAGTTTTTGGCATGTTTTTTTCTCATTTATATTTTTTAGACCTTGATTTATTTGATTATTTTTCTGTGAATTGTAGTACAGACATTTTTATTATTGTTATTATTTTCTTGTATCGTTTTGTACATATTTATTTTTTTTTAAACTTTTGATAAATAATTGTAAATCTGCTTTCATACAGTAATTACTGTCCGTCATATATGTAATAATATTTTTTTTTAAGTAAGCAATAAAACTTTTTTGTATAAGCTTTATTCTACTATTTTTGCTGGAATACTTGTTGGAATCCTGAGTCAAACGAAAGCTAGGCAGGCAAAGCCCGGCTATTTACTTTCTTAACCTCTGTTATTATTGACAAATGCTTATACATTACTTATAATTGTAAAAAAATTGCACAGAAATAAAGATTTTAATTTAAATGTCGTTAATCGTATTTTATGAAAACATGTGAAAAAACTAAGTATTTCTCACCAATGTTCCATTTTTGGAACATGTTAGAAATCATACACAAAATTTTTTTTGGGGGAAAAAAATTTACTCATAGTGCTTATGTTTGAGTTATAATAGGATTTTTACCAATAAATAGTTTGTGCTACTTTTCGATTATAGTGCGGCATTTAAAAGGTTTAAAGATCTTAATCTAACTTTAGTTCCCTCAATTCCATAATAGATATCAGTCCTGGGCTCATTTTTTCTAGGTACTGCAGTTCTAATCCAATTAATGGATTTACAAGGAATTTGATCTGAATCATTTAAATTTTGACTAGTTTTTACTGGACTGACTTGACCTTTAAATTTAGATAAGCTATCACTTCTACTTTCTGACTCTATTAGGTCATCAATCATAGGAAAGATATCACCATCTTCTGGGAAATTTAAATAAGAAAAAGCTCAAAAATTTTGTTTTGAATTTACTATGTCAACCCCCCTTTTACTTTCATCAAATCTAATATTTATTGTTTTAATTATTCGCTGCTCATCTAAATCCCAGATAAGGTAACTTTTAGTCAATTGTGCATAACCGCACATAATTCCAAGTTTTGCTCTATTATCGAGCTCTTTCCTTTTCTGCTTCAGTATACCTACGTAGGCTAAACAGCCAAATTTCTTTATATGAGCAACTGACAGCTTTCTACCAGAAAACAACTCTGTAGGAGTTTCTTAAAGCCCTTATGACAAACCCTGTTCCACACGTATGTGAAATAACAGAGCTTCAGCCCAAAATTTCTGTGATAAGCCACTTGAATTTAAAAGAGTTTTGACACCATCAAGGGCAGTTAAATTAAAACGTTCCACAGAACTGTTCATCTCAGGTTAATACAGGTTTGTTTTCTCATGGGAAATACCCTGACTTTCTAGAAATTTATCAAACTTTTCATTGCAAAATTCTAGACCCCCATCTGTCCTAACAGAGACTATTTTCTTGTCCAAGAACCTTTCGGCTCTTTTTTGAAATCTCAGAAAAGTTTCAAAAGTGTCAGATTTATTTTTAAGGGTAAAAGCAGTTACTTTTCTAGAAAAGTCATCGATAATGGATAAAAAATACAGACTTCCGCCATGAGATGAAACAGGTAAAGGGCCACAGAGGTCCATATGCAGCCGCTGGAGGGAGACATTAGAATGAATTTGACCTATTGGTTTAAAGGAAACTCTTTTTGATTTAGCTAGTTTACATGAAATACAATGATCGGTCAACCTTGACAGCATTGGAAGCCCATTAACACAATTTAGTTTACTGGTGTTCACCAAATATTCACTGTTAATGTGACAAAATCTATTATGCCATAATTCATTAACATTAAATTTATCTACTTGATTAGCTGAAAAGTTGACCCAATTGTTATTTTCACTACGCTTAGTTACATAATTTGAAGGCTTTAAAAAATATGAATCATTTTTATGTAAAGCATAAAAAAGCTCGTTTCCTTCTTTATCATAACCATGCACTTTTCCATTTTTACCCACAAAATTTATCCCCAACCTTTCAAGTTTAACACCAGACAATAAATTTCTTCTTAAGTTAGGACTGTATAAAACATCTTTTTAAATAATACGATTAAATTTACCATTTTTACAATGTATCTAAAACTGAACTGTTCCTTTACCTTCAACTGGACATTCTTTCTCCCCAACTGCGAGAGACATGTGCAAGTCAGATACTGGCTCAAAAGTGAAAAATAAATTTCGATTGCTACAAAAATGTGCTGTAGCGTCCATGTCAAAAACCCATTGGGTATTTCTGAAGCCCAGATCTGATGAATTCGCCTCGCACAGTTCGGGAGAAATTTCAATTAAACTTCATTCCAGCTCAGAAAAGGTACAGTTAAAAAGATGTTTACATTTAACATTACTTGTTTCCAAAGGCCCTGAAATTTTTTTATTTTTAACATTACTTTTAAAACTAGTTTCAGAACTTTTAGACTTATTAAAATTACTTTTAGAATTATCAAAATTACTTTTATCATTAGCTTCATTACTGAATTTACTCAATTTAAATTTACAATTAGAAATTAAATGTCCATAATTTTTACAAAAATAACAAGGACCAATTTTACTTTTACTTTTTCCAAAACCTTTGGATTTAAATTTACCTGGAGAATATTTCACAGGCGACTCGCTTGCAAAAGCCAAATTAGAAAGGTCTCGCTGGGACAACTTCAGCCGGTTCTGCTCCAGTAACAATTCAGCCTTGATTTTGTCGGGCTCCATCTGTAAATTGCTTGTACGGTTGCCTGGAACTCCTCTGGAAGGCTCCAGATCAACTGATAACCGTGGTAGAGCAGCTGTAACGCATGTCCCACTTTACGAAGACGTTCAGCTGACTGCTTTACTCGGCATGAAAAAAGTCCCAAGATCTCACCTGGTTTATATCTGGTATTAAAAAAACATCAAAGAGCTGGATTACTCTCGCTCTGGTATTGGATTGGAAGTGGTCGTATAAAAATTTCCAAGCAGTTGCACCATCTGTTGTACTTGAAACCAGGGACTTAAATTCAGGGCTTATAGAGACTGGTAGATGATAGTATAGGCACAATTTTTTGCTAAGATTTTTATCTTGTTTGTCTCTCCATGTTAAATCAGACACAGCAGCAACAAAATCTTTAGCAGCAGATACTTCTTTACTGTCATTGTTTACAGGTGTACCTGTTTTAACTTCCTCAGACTTCTCAATGAACTGGCATGCTCCATAGTATAGCAATAGAACCTTTACTTCATGTTTCTAACTTTCCCAGTTGGCGCCGGTCAGCAGGGTTATATTCTGGTTAATCTCGATCAGCCCCCTTCTTTTATTGACAGCAACACCAACTTTGCGAAAAAAAAATCTATACAGCAACTTCGGCAAATAAAAGTTTTATGCAGCAACACTAATTTCGGCAAAAAGAAAAAGTTCTATGCAATCAGTAAGCAGAAAGTCCTCAGGAAAAACAGGAAACATTTTTATCTTCATTTCCACATAAAAAGCTTAAACTTTGGGGTGATGAGCCTGGGCTCATAACCCACTGATGTAGATTCATTCAAATTGCAGTGGAATCTAAATGTATAGGAAATGTATTTGTGGAAGGCTTAGTAAGAAGACGTAGACTTAACAACAACAAGTTTAATGAAGAATCATAATATACAATAAAATTTCAGCAAACTATGCTGAATAACAAAAAGTTTAAAAACATTAATAATTCAAATTTAAAACTTGAGCAGCATTATATTTAAACAGTAGCCTAAGCTACATCGCCGTCATGAGAAGGCGAAACAGACCAGCTGATTTCAAACAGACGATAACTTCGTTAAACATACATAACAATTAGTGAAGAACAAATCTGCACTTCTTCATTTTATACCAGTCTGTTATGAAAATCTACATATCTTCTAGAATAGATAAGTTGCCATTATCCAAAGTGAAAAATTTCTGAAAGTACATGTAAAAACTACGTACGTGAAGCACCATTTGCTCACGAACTATGACGTCAAACATCGACCGTGGCAAGCCGTGAATGGCAATTCACAGTGATCCAGAATCGCAGCAGATGTAGCGTGATAGGATCACTTATTTACTTGAGAACGATGAGTGACGCAATGGCACCGACCGTACTTTTCAAAACAGTAATTTAGACTTGGGGATGGTAAAAACACAGGTATGTCATGACAAATAAATTTAAATAAACTTCTGAATTAAATACATGACATAATAATAAATTTATCTTTAAAATTTATTTTAAAGAAAATACTGGTTTAAAGAGTAGTTTTAGTGAAAACTGCAAATGAATCGACCGATTTTTCTGTTTTTTATAATCATTTCAAAGTTGAAGCCCCCCCCCCCTCTGAACACGGTTCAGTTTGCGCAACTTAACCACTTTAAACTATTCAAATTTTGAGCACAAAATTTATGTATAAGCTTTTGCAAGTATTTAATGAGGTTAAAAAAATAACAGTTAAGAATAGTTGTACATTATTTCAAAGTCTAAGGTGCCCTCTATCGGCATTTTTTGAAATTTATCTTTAAAATTTATTTTTAAGAAAATACTGATTTAAAGAATAGTTTAGAGAAAACCACAAATGAATTGAACAATTTTTCCTTTTTTTTTATAATCATTTGAAATTTAAACCCATGTGCTACTTAACCACTCTCAACTTTTCAGATTTTGAGATCAAAATTTAAGTCTAAGCTTCCAAAAACTTTTAATGAGATTAAAAAAATAACGGCAAAACATAATTTTTCGTTACTTCAAAGTCTAAAGCGCCCTCTATCGGCATTTAAAAAAAAATTTCTTTATAATTTATTTTCAAGAAAATACTAAAACATAAAGAACAGTTTTAGAGAACTGCAAATCAATTGACCAATTTTTCTGTTTTTTATGATTATTTGAAATTTTGGACCCTAAACTTCAATGGCACTTATCTCCCTCGGAAAACATTTGGGACCCTTAGTTCCCTATTTAATAATGTTTGTCTTGATGTGTACTATCACCCCTTAAAGTTTTGTCAAAGAGTTTAGATTCACCCTGTATTTACTAACTCTATATGGCCAATGATGTCTAGTCACTTGGGATTATTTTAGATATTTTGTTAAACATCTACAAAAATATTCAAGTAACTATCCTGAAACTTCAGACGTGTAACCAGCATAGGGGAGACCGGGGCACAATGGACCACTTTTGTTAATTTTGACTGTTTACTCTTAAAATATTCACTTAAAAAAAAAAAAAAAAAAAAAAAAAAAAAATCAAATGCATGCATATTGTCTATACATTAAAGTTTAGATTACATCCACTCAAAAATAACAATTATGCATATTTTTTTATATTTATTTTTAAATAGCAAGTGACAAAATGGACCATTGTATCCCAAACTAAGGGTACAATGGTCCACAGCATGAGGTTCTATGGACCATGTGTAATTCTAACAAAATATATAAGTAGAGTACATTTTTTAATAATAAGAAACATAGAACACATCATGATTTGTTTATTCATGTCTTAACTTCATAGATATAATGTAAAATTAATGATTATTAAAGTTAGCAATCGATATATCAAAAAATATTTGTGTCACAGAAATTCTGCTGCTTTCTTGTGAAGCATTAGAATCTGGAAGAATCATTACAATATCTTAAACATTTACAAGAGATTTATAAACAATATTGGAAAAAATAAATACATTTTGATTTGATTTTCAGCACATGAATAACACAAAAGCAGAATCATCATTTTTTTTCTATAACTAAATCAACAAAATTAATCAGTTTTTTATTATTTTTTTTTATTTTATCAAAAAATTAAGCGAATTGTAATTAATAACTTTTATTTCATGACTAAAATTAACATCATTCTGTGAATTTTTATCATCATTATTAAATATAGATATTCTCAGAATCACTCAAACTTTTTGATACTTTTTTCCTTTGAAATATATTGTAGGTATTCAATGTTATAGTTCTCTGTAGTAGAAGCCAACATTTTTACTAAATTCTTTAGTGACATTTATTTCTTCCATTTTCTATTATCTTTCTTCTTTGCTTCTTCTTCAATAAACTTTTTCAATGATGTTTTCAGGGGGAATTTCTGATGCACCTTTCTTTTGTTATTTGTTGTTTTGCGCAAACAAGCTAAGGACGTAACTCAAAAGGGGATATTTTTAACTACTAATCATTTTCAACCATTGAATGCAATATGCTTAGTTTTGATCAGAGTGCTTGTGCTTGGTAGGTCTGCATCCGGTACAGTTTGATTAGTCACATATGCTGATTGACTACTATACTCACACAACTAAATTAACATATGCCTGATAAAATAATTTTAATTTTCATGTCTATTTTACATCATCAGTAAAAATGTTTAAATATTACAATATTGTCCCCCCTTTTAATTAATTTTACCTCATTTAGCAATTTATTTATAATTTTCAAATACAAATTACTAGGTAGATATTTTTTAGAGCCGTACCGAGTACTCGGTAAATGCTCGGTACTCGGCCAATTTGCCGATTACTCAGTACTTAGCCAAATTGTGGATGAGTACTCGGCCAATACCGATCAGTTGTAAGAATTTCATTTTTTAAGCATATGAATTTATAAGTGATCTATAAAACGTTATTTGAATATCAATGTATAATATATGCAGTAATTCATAAAACTATTTACTCGGTATTTTACAATATGTCTGCAAAATATAGAAAATGTTAGAAACAAAAACCCTCATAAAATAACTCCAGATTAAAATTTAATTTCCGATTTATACAAATAAAAATAAATACTTTTTTGATATGTAGGAAAAAAGAAAAGACTATTATTTTGGATAAAGAAACTGAAAATACAATAAAAAATTAAATATTAAATTTAGTATTTCAAATTATGGTGCAAAAACACCAAACGTTCTACATTATCAGTGGACAGGGCATTTCTTTCACTACTATAAATTTAGCCTGCCTCTGAAAATATATGTTCAGAATAAACAGTTGTTGAAGGTGCACATAAGAATTTTTTTGCAAAATTGCACATAATCAAAGTTTCTCCCCCCCCCCCCCCCACCATGCAAATGGAGTGTCAGTTTTACATAAGTCTTCTGTTAAGAAAGCGTGTATCTCTTTTGGTACCATTTCTTCATGTGAAGATTTTAAACTAGTACTAGTGCCACAATCTTTTTGCTCATTCGCAATTTCCTCAAAACATTGCCAGAAAATAGATTAACTTTTTGCTGGCATCTTCTGTTTTAGTTCGTCTACATTAGTATTCTCATGATGTATTTTTTGTACAGACGATTACAAAAAAGGGTAATAATACACAACAATATAATAACAATAAGGTACAGACAGTTACAGAATAAATATGAAATGTTTTGCATTATTCAATGAATTATTATAGTAACCAATAAACATTTTTATTTTTGATAGACAGATTTCAGTGGTCTGAATAAATTGGAGGGTTAAAGAATTAGAATGTTTTAATTTTATATTGGTCAAAATTGTACTTGTTATGTATCAATTCTCCTTTTTTATTAGTTTTGAACTGCTAAAAATTGTCTTTAAAAGGTGCACAAATAAATTTCAAATTTAATGAGTTAACTTATATATGCTATATATGTACATTATATATATGTACACACAGATATATTTTTATATATCTACACCTAAGCTCACATTATGCACACATCAGTGTTTTTTTTCTTATTACACAACAACTCGGTACACCACTAATATTTTTTTCCTTTTTTTCTCATTATACTTTTTCATTGAAATCTAATTTAATGTTGATACATGTTTGTAAAAGTGCAAGAATTCAAAATTAACTGAATGTTTTCTAAAAAGAGCAAATAAGGTGGAAAAAAAAAATAATAAAATATTTGGCTTTTGGTGTTTAATTTGGATTAATTTTGAAATTTTAAAAGATATACTATGTAGATAATATTTCAAAATATTATATAGATAATGTTTAACTGCATTACACAACATAAATCATTAGTTAATTTCCACGCAAAAAATAAAATAATCTATAAATTCTTAATTTCACATATAATGTTTAATTTTAAAATACATAGAATACTGAACTGGGGTACAATGGACCATGGTCCATTGTACTCCAACTTCTGGTGGTCCATTGTACCCCATATGTGACTTTGACAAAAAATTGATAAAAAAAAAAGAAATTTTATATTCAATTATTTTAGTTACAATAAATGTAATAATATACTGTCTTACCTTTTTATTGTACTGATCAATGTCTTCGAAATTACAAATCTTTAATGAAAAAAATAACGTATGTTTCACTGTAAATATTTACTTCTTCCTGTCTCAAATCAACTATCAAGAATAAAATGATTAAAATGTCAACTATGCACATGGTTTTAAATTTCTATTCACCTCTGCAGGTCTGCCATATATGTACCAAAATACCAAGCATTCAAAAACAGAAATAATATCAAAAATAGGGAGTGGACCATTATACCCCATGGTTCTTTGTACCCTGGTCTAGTGGTCACCCCTACTAGACATCATATATTTCAATGAAGATTTTTTTCCCAAAACAGTATAGAGGACTGTCAATAAATTGAAGAAAAACAAATATCTTTTTAACCGACTTCAAAAAAGGAGAGGAGGTTATCAATTCAATGCGTATGTATTTTTTGTTTTATGTATGTTCACTGATTACTCTGAAACTATCCAACCGATTAATTTGGTTTAGGGTGTTAAATAAAAGAAGATGCTCTCAAATTGGTACCACTTCTGTTTCATAGAAATTGGTTCAGTACTATTTTAGTAATTAGGCAAAAACTAATATAATTAGTGATTCTTTGCTAATTAAAAGTGTTGAATAAGTTTGCTGAACAGAGTGCAGACAAAACCACTCCTGACATGCATGTATACAATAATCTTTTCCTTATTATAATTTTTACAAATTAAATACTAATTTTTCTATTAAGAATATTTTGTATTTAACCGTTCGCACAGAGTATCAGAGATCTTTTATCGATTCAATACTTTATCAGTGAAAAAGTACTAAAATAATAGACTTGCGAAAAGTAACATGACTTTGAATAATGTACCCGAATAAATTACAGTCAGGATAACCTAGCAGTCTAAGGCGGCTGATTTTACTTTTGGTTCTCGAAAGGGAGTGTGGGTTCGAACTCCACTCCTGACATACGTGCATAATATACAGTGTTTTTATCGTATTATAATTTTTTAAGAGACTTAAAAAAAGGACAGGAGATTGTCATCAATTCGACACGTATGTATTTTTTTTATGCATGTTCACCGATTAAACCGAAACTATCCAATAGATTAAACTAGTATTTGTGTTAAATGAAAGAGGTTACTCTCGAATTGGTACTACTTCCATTTCATCAAAATTGGTTAAGTACTTTTTTAGTAATTATGCAAAAACTAATAAAATTAGTGATTTATCGCAAATTAAAAGTAACATGGACGTTGAATAAGTTCCCAGATCCGAATACCGCCAGGATGGCCGAACGGTCAAAGGCACCTGATTTAAACTCTGGTTCTCGAATGAAATTGTGGGCTCGAACCCCACTGCTGACATATGTGTGTACAATAATCTTTTCCATATTATAATTTATAACCGACTTCTAGAAAGGAGGTGGAAGTTATCAATTCGACGTGTATGTATTTTTTTTCTATGTATGTTCAGTGATTACTCCGAAACTATCCAAATGAATAATTTGGTTTTTGTGTTAAATGAAAGAGGTTATTCTCGAAGTGGTACCACTTCCATTTCTTCGAAATTGGTTCTAAACTTTTTTAGTAATTAGGCAAAAACTAATAAAATTAGTGATTTCTCTCAAATTGAAAGTAACATGCACGTTGAATAAGCTAGTGGTATTTGTGCAGTCTGGATGGCCGAGCGGTCTAATACGCCAGATTTAAGCTCTGGTTCTCGAAAGAGAGTGTGGGTTCAAAGCTCACTCCTGACATAGGTGTGTAAATTGTGTTACTACTAAATTGCAATACTACATTTGGATAAAATGCCTCATTTTGGGAACAACGGATTTTGTGGTTATTCTATAGACGATTACTTTCACAATTTTCAAGCTATGATTTTGAGACTTTCACAAAAGTTGCTCAATACATTTAGCTAACACAATATGCAAACGAAATTTTGATATCATTGATGCATGCGCAGTGAAAAATTATTTGGTAAACCTACTCATTTATTATACAGTTTTGATTATTTTTTTTATTCAGATTACAGGATATTGTGTGCAATATTTGTCATAATTTCAAAAAAGAATGTTACTTTATAGTAAGAACTCTGCAAATTATAAGCAAAAAACTTGGCAATACATGCTATTTGCATAAAAATGAACACAGTTTATTACAATAAGCTACTTCATCAAAATCTACAGTTTGAGCGCTTTTGCTACATTAGTTTTCACAGGGTTATCCAAAAGATATTCATTCTTTTTTAATTGGTTGATGGTTCGCTATGGAGTTTCGGGAAAAAATCTTCACAGAAATGTATGATTTGTACTATTATACACTAAGAGTTTTGAGATAATCCTCATGTATTTTTCTAGATATTTAACAAAATGTCTAAAATCCCAAGTGGATGATCATCAATAGCCATGTAGTGTATGTTCACCAATTACTGCGAAACTATCCAACTGATTAATTTGTTTTTTGTGTTAAATGAAAGAAGTTCCTCCCGAATTGGTACCACTCCCATTTCATCGAATTTGGTTCAGTACTTTTTCAGTAATTAGGCAAAAACTAATAAAATTAGTGATCAGGAAGGCCGAGCTGTCTAAGGTGCCAGATTTAAGCTTTGGATCTCAAAAGGGGGCGTGGATTCGAGCCCCACCCCTGACATAATTTACATCCATGTACAATTTACAACAATTTTTTCCGTGTTATAATTTTTATGAACCAACTTCATAAAAGAAGGAGGAGATTATCAATTCAACGCGTATGTGTGTGTGTGTATATATATATATATTATGTATGTTCACTGATTACTCTAAAACTATCCAACCGATTAATTTGGTTTTTGTGTTAAATTAAAGAAATTACTCGAATTGGTACCACTTTCATTTCATCGAAACTGGTTCAGTACTTTTCTAGTATTCAGGCAAAAACTAATAAAATTAGGAATTTCTTGCAAATTAAAAGTAACATGAACAATGAATAAGCTCGCCGAATGGAGTGCAGTCAGGAAGGTAGACATGCAGTCAGATGGCTGTGCGGTCAAAGGCACAAGATTTAAGCTCTGGTTCTAGAAAGAGAGCGTGGGTTCGAACCCCGACCTGACATACGTATATAGTTTACAATATTTTATTTCCGTATTGTAATTTTTATTAACCGACTTCGAAAAATTGTTAACTTTTAACTAAAAACAGAAAAATAAACTTTTCTACCAAAAATTGAACCGACTTAAGGGAGACCCGTAAGAAAAAAACCCAAAATTTTTATTATTGATTTTAAAGTAATGAATTTTGGTGTACTACTTAAAAATCTTTTTGTAAAGAATAATTAGCAAAAAAATTCACTTTTTATTAAAAAGTATATTTTTTATGGGGATTTTTGATTTTTTTTTTTTGTCGAAAAATACACTTTTTAAAATTACTACTCCTCATTCAATTTTCAATATTTTGGTATTACTAAAATTTCTTAAATAGTGTTATAGTATATAGAAAGGAACTAAGGCGAGATATTTTTAATTTTCTATTTTAATCGGCTTTAAAAAAAATACGCATGGTAAATTTCCTTAAATTCGTTATAATTTTCATGTTTACCAATTTATGTAAAATTTTCAGAAATAGTTAAAAAAAAATATCTCTCCATACTTTTGTTGCAAAATTTTTTTAAGATTCTAAAAACATAAACACTTTGTTTCTAAATCATTTTACCACTGAGCCTTAGTACTTTGAACTTTTAGGCAAAATATGAAAAAAGTCATTTTCAGGAAAACACGTTTTAAATGGCCGCTATCCTTTAACACTAGAACTACCAAGACCATAATTTTGATGGTTTTCAAATTTCATGCTTAAAAATTTGATATAAATTATAGCGAGTTCCAAAATTTTATGATACGACTTTTAATGAAACATAAGAATATTTAAATATTCCTATTTAATTTCCTCTCACCCATTTTAATTTCCGTAATCAGTATGACCTATACCTATTTATACCAAGACCCGTCAAATTGACGGCTTTGGCAATTAACAAACTCATCCCAAAATGGTGCGGACTTCCCCATTTTTCACATGGACTAGTCCTTTCACCCATGCACAGTCTGCTCCAGGCTTCGTATCAAACGTATCAGTAACTGGTAAATGTAATTAAGACGCGATCATTATCAATTGTATTTCTAATGTGATAACGTTCTTAGTGAAAAGTGCAGTCTGTGAATAGTGTAATATGTGTAAACCATAATCTCGGAAAAAGTATGAATATATTTTTATGAAAAAAAAAACATTAGTTTTTTGTAAATTCTAGTCAAAAGTGAAATGATTTCGAGAAAAAAAAATTATTCGAAGAATACAAAGAACTCACTAGTATAAATGAAGACTGTTCGGACACTAATTCAAGTAATAATAATAACTCTGAAAATTCTGGAGATGAAATTGAAGTATGAGATATTGAAGAAAGTGAAGAAGAAGAATATGAAAGTGAACATACAGGGAGAGAAGATGAAATTACTCAAATGAGCCACAAACGCAGAAAGCGATTGTGAATAAGTTCAGATACAGAATCGGTCAGCCAAACAGAAACTGAACAAAGGCAGGAAAAAGAAATTGCTCTCGACGGTACTGAATGGGAAGAAGTAGGGAATGGTTGTGTTGGTAGACTCCCATCACACATGATATTCAAGGATACTTCAGGCCCACCCAGTTATATGAAGTGAAACATTATGATTGGTAATGTTAGCAGTGCATTTAGACTTATAACTGATAATCGAATGATGAAGGACATAAAAACTTGCACTGAGCTTGACGCCAGAAATATTTTACAGAAGGACGATTGGAAAATTACTATTGAAGAATTGTATGCTTTTGTAGCTATTTTGTATGCTCAAGGAGCCTATGAAACAAGAAATTTGAAATTATCCTATTTGTGGTCAGAAAAATGGGGACCTTCTTTCTTTCGCGAATCTATGAGTAGAAATAGATTTTTAGAAATTATGAGATTCATTCTTTTTGACAAAAAAAAGTAAGAGGAGTGTTCGCTTACGAACAGACAAATTTGGATTAGCTTCGGAAATTTGGCAGTCCTTTATTGATAACAGCCAAGTTTGTAACAAACCAGATAAGAATATAAACGTAGATGAACAATTGTTTCCCACAAAGGCAAGATGCAGATTTCTGCAATATATGCCCAAAAAACCAGACAAATTCGGATTAAATTTTGGTTAGCGACGTGCGAAGAAAATATCTTATAAATGGCTGTCCCTATTTAGGCAAATACGAACATAGACCATCAGGAGTACCTTTGAATGAATTTGTAGTTTTGGATCTTGTAAAAAACTACGTAAATTGTGGGAGGAATATAACAACGGATAATTTTTTACAAGTATGCAGTTAGCAAAAAAGCTACTGGAAAAAAAAGTCTTTTTGGAACTATACGAGCAAATAAAAGAGAATTGCCGAAAATAGCTAAAGTTAGAAAATATAACATGGCTCTTTTCTCCACAAAATTCTACAAATCAAATGATATTGTTTCAACAGTTTACAAAAGTAAGCTTCGTAAAAAAGTACTACTTCTTAGCTCAAAACATAAATCTGTAAAAATTGCTTCTATTCAAAAACAAATTCCTGCAACTGTGTCATTTTACAATGAAACTAAATTTGGAGTAGACATAGTTGACCAAATGGCCCACAAATATAGCATAAAAGCAGGGTCAAGCAGATGTTCTTTGCAGGTATTTTATAATACTTTGGACTTGAAAGCAATCAATGCGTGGATTTTATATAAAGAGACTTGTTATAAAAATATAACTAGAAAACAATTTTTATTTCAACTATCCGAAGAATTCTCCAGTGAATATAGGTGTTGCAGAAAAGAAGCTTCCTCCCAAAAACAAGAACGGAAATCAATGGATTGTGTTCTAGAAAATTCACAAAATATTCCTTATGATCGCAAATCTTGCCAAATAGGCCAGTCAAATTGTCATAAATAGATGCAAAAATTCTGCTAGAAGATTTTATGTTTTTAAACTGTTTCTCGGGATGCTAGTAACAAGAATTAATGGTTTTCCAACAAAATATCTCGAGGCTAAACTTTTTAGAGCCAAAAAACAACAAAATTTTCGGACTTTTTTCAGTTTTTTGCCTATAACTCGAAAATTATAGATTTTTGTGTAAAATACTCAATTACAAAGAGAAAGAGCATTAAATTCTCTACAAATTTCATTATAAAATTGTTTTTCTAAAGCTATTATGAAGCGCTCTACAGCTTTCTGAAAATGACCCTTTTTTTCTAAGTTTGCGGAAATATCGCAAAATTGGATATTTGTCACCATTTTTCATTATTTTATCCTCTTTAATGTATCTCACTAATATTACAGGCATTTGAATTGTAACAATCATGATTAATTATAACGATAACGTTGTAAAATAATTAAGAACATTGTAACCTTTTTAATATTTAGAGCTTAAGTGGAGAATATTAATATCAGGTATATAACTGGATGTAAATAAAAAATACTTACGATGAAATTTTTCATGTATTTAATAACGTCTAGAACGCTTTCGGGTTAATGAAAATGGTTCTTTAACCTCAGCTTGAGGAGCAAATGAGCAGGTTTCTGTTTCTTGTTCTTTAATAGCCTTGATATTCTTTGAGCAAGCCGCGACATCAGCTACCTGACTGTGAAAGTCCTCATCATTGCTAGGTTTTGATAGTTTCCCAGGCATCATATTCGCCATCCTCTTCTTCTGGATAAATAATGTGTTTGACATTTTCGCAGTTGATCCCGTTACGATTTTTACAAATTGCCAAACATTTGAGTCCTGATTTTTGACAAGAACATGCTTTGCTGCACCCCTTTTTATGGCTACATGACAGAACATAGAGCAAGGATTCAGATGCTGGGTCTTTGCACATTTGAAATGACTGAAAGAGACCGTCCGATCTGTGCCTTCATGATTTCTTGATGGGTAGAATCTGGTTTATTGAACACGCAGGCTATTTCTTCAAGCTGATCATGTTTTTCAAAATTTTACAAAGGTTTGACTATCCTTGTCCAAAAAGAGCGAATGTTGTAGCGCATCAGCTTATTGCATGAGTGAAAGGAACATTGTTGTAGTTGTATTTCTGTGACATGGTTGAAAACCATTTGGTTTCGATGTTACCTATTCCTGGTTTTTGGAAAAACAGATTTTTGTGTTGATAGTCCAAGCTTGTAATGATCACGAGAAGATCAATGTCTTCTCCAACAATTACAACACTTTCAAAAGATTTGGCTCTTGAAATGGCTGAGATAACGATCATGATATCAGTTTCTTTTTCTGCCTGGTCAACTTGAATTTGGTTGTTTTGAAATTCTATTTTAAGCAATGAGATGAAGCGGCTCTTGTTTCTGTCAATGGCGAGAAACTTGTCTTGAGGGACTCTGTGCAGCATTTCTGCTGCAACAACGACTTCAGGAGAAGCATGCATTCTAGATCGACATATTCTTTCTGCACTTTTCATACCATTTTGTTCTCCCTCAGATGGATATCTATCAAACACAATCGCTACCTGTGATCCAAATTTTTTCTGGTGATAACAAATATAACTTTTAACAATAAATTTAAAGGAAACACCTCCCCCAACTCTTTCGTAATTTTCACATAGAGTTTTCAAAATTTCTGCTGCTTCTGCCTGCTTTTCTTAAAAATTTTAATTCTCATCCATTAATAGGTGTATTTAATTTTCATAGCTAGCGATGTAAGAAATTTTTCTGGAATGAGAGGCGAGAAAGGTCATTTCCTGTAAAGTTAAAAAAAAGTGACATTTTTAAAAAGCCCTAACGCGCTTAGTTTCTATTACCATTTCCATTAACCCGAAAGCGTTCTAGACGTTATTAAATACATGAAAAATGTCATCGTAAGTATTTTTAACTTACATTCCGTTAAATACCGAATATTAATGTTCTCCACTTAAGCTCTAAATACCAAAAAAAGTTACAATGTTCTTAATTATTTTGCAATGTTAATGTTGTAATTAATCATGATTGCTATAATTCAAATGTCTGTAATATTATTGAAATACATTAAAGAGGATAAAATAATGAAAAATGGTGTCAAATATCCATTTTTGCGATATTTCCGCAAAATTAGAAAAAAAGGGTCATTTTCAGAAAGCTGTAGCGCGCTTCGTAATAGATTTAGAAAAACAATTTTATAATGAAATTTGTAGAGAATTTAATACTCTTTCTTTTTGTAAATAAGTATTGTACACAAAAAATCTATAATTTTCGAGTTATAGGCAAAAAACGGAAAAAGTCCGAAAATTTTGTTGTTTTTTAGCTCCAAAAAGTTTAGCCTCGAGATATTTTGTTGGAAAACCATTAATTCTTGTTACTAGCATCCCCATAAACACTTTAAAAACATAAAATCTTCTAGCAGAATTTTTGCATCTATCGGCCCTTTTTTCTGACAATTTGACTGGCCTAAAATTCGATTATGCAACAAAAACAAAGCTATTTATGCTTGCAATGTATGCAACAAATATGTTTATGGTAAGTGTTCATCTAAGATAACATGTACTAAGATAACATGCAAAATATGTGTCTCATAATTATTTCATTCATATCAAATGTGCTATACTATAAATGCAAATAGAAACTGTTTTTTATTAATAATTAATGAATTAATACAATAAATGTTATTTTTGTTAAATTATATATATTTTTTTATATACATTAACTAAGTCAAATATCTTTGTGGAAAGTGTTTATCTAAGATAAGAGACACTTGTAAAATATCTACCTTATAATTATTTCGTGTATATCAAATGTGATATACTGTAAATACAAAAAGAAGCTGTTTTTGTTTAATTTCTTTACATTTATCATTAATGAATTATTGCATGAAATATTGTTTTGTTAAATTACATTCTTTTATTTACATTAACTAAGTTTAATATGTTCGTTGCAAGTGTTAATCTAAGATAACATGTAAAATATGTCCCTCATAGTTATTTCATGCATAGCAAATGTACTATAAATTCAGATAGAAACTGTTTTTTTATTGAATATTTATTGATAATTAATGAATTGTCATATTAAATGATGTTTTTGTTAAATTATATATTTTTATTTACATTAACTAAGTCAAAAGTTACAATGAAAGCCGTAATCAAAAATCCGTCAATTTGACGGATGCTTTAAAACTAGGTATGTATGAAACACCGGTAGTTCTAGTGTTACCGGTAGTTCTAGTGTTAAACTCTATAGTGAGTACAATTAAAAAAGCTCATTTTCTACCTGTTTCAAGTGTCCCTGAGTTCTGAAATTTTGCATAGATATTCGCAAATATGTATTTTATCGTTTTCTGGGATAAAAAAATTTTTAAACTTTTGATGATTTTTGGCCGAAAATGGGGTTCAGCTCTCTCTTAAAAACTACTGTAAAGTGAAAAATAATTTTTTTAGATTATAGTAATAAGAAATTAAATTAAGAGCCTAGTATTCACCATGCGTATTATTATATTTATGTACATTAATTTGATTTTTTGGAGTCGGTGCCAGCCAAGCCAATTTCAAAATTAAAATTAAGTATCCAATCAAATCGTAAAAGAATAAGGTTAAATTTTTTAACTAAATATTAAATCGTAAAAAAATCCATAGATACTTGGATGTGTGGCTATCAGGGTTGGCATGATTTAAATAGACTGATTTAAATCAAGATTTAAATCTAGATTTAAATCAACTGATTTTTTTAAAAAAATCATTTGATTTAAATCAATTTTTTGCAATATCACATGAATGCTCATATCAAAGGAAAATTTTGGGTAAAAAGTTAGAAAATGTATTAGATAATGATAGAATTACAAAATTTAAAGCAAGATATGGGATTCTGATATGAATAAGCTATTAATGGCTGTCATTTTGCTGGAGTTTTATTAAGTCCCTCTGTTTTAAATCAAAATGAAATTTCACTGAGTGTAGGGGAAAATAATGAAAGTTTGGCATTCATTAAAGACGATTGTTTAAATCTTCTCCCCACTGTAGTACATTTTCAAGCAAAAAATGGCCCATTCCAAAATTCACCATTGCTTGAAAAAAAAGTTTCTGATATTATGACAGATTATGATTGCTGGAAGTCCTTTTATGTAATGGGAGGTAAAGAGAGAATCAGCAAAATTGAAATTGAATTTATTTACCAAATAACAATAGCCGTGCTTTATCTGCTGGAGTAGAAAGACAATTTTCTTCTTTTGGACTAGTTCATTCAAGCCTTCATAATAAATTAGTAGACAAAGCTTCTAAATTAGTGTTTTTGTTCAAACAATTAAATCCCTGATTTTTTCCTATTTGCTTAAAAGTATTGAATTAATTATGATTTTTATCACTTAATAAATAGCTTGCATTAAATGAACACACTAGACTCCCTCAAATCCGCACAGCTTTGGACCAGAGGTTGTGTGGATTTCTGGTCATAGGTTTGTTTACATTTTTTAAACAGTAATTTGATAGTAATTAATAATGCAATTGAAATTATAATGAATGCTTATAACATAGCAAAACATTAAAACAATTATGTAAGGTAATAAACTAAAAAAATAAAAATTTTGATAATTAAGAATGATTAAAATATTGAAAGCAGCAAAGATGAAGTAAATAATCAATAATGTATAACTAAATATTTATTATAAAGATGAGATGCATTTTTTTATTCAATGAAACTTGCCCCATAAAGGTGCACTACTAATTCACATCAAAATCATAAAATAAAGACGTTTTATTTCAGGTTTAACCAAACTCAATAATAAAAAAAGCTTGATGAATGTATAAATGCATTTTGAAAAAAGATTGTGATCACCACTGATATTAGCAATATCTTGAATTTTTTCAGAAATAAATTTATTCTTCCTTCATGAAAAGCATGAATTTAGTAATATTAATGAAAGTTACAGATTAAAATATATATAGAATTGATATAAAAATAAAAAGTCAAATTTTGTCCCTATACCTGACCTGAAAGCTTCATTGTTTACATCTGTAAAATATGCACAGATTTTAGAGACTTGTGGCTATTAGCGCTGCAGATTTGAGGGAGTCTACTGTATTTAATTTGTTTTTTAAATTTTACCATTTTCTATTCATTTACTGCATATTTAAATTTGTTTCTTATTTAGTATGCACAATTCAATTACAAAATAATAGAATGGCTTTAGATTAAAGCCTAGATGTTTAATTTTTAGTACCAATCAGTAACTAGAATATAATATTTTCTTAACTGTTTAATTATTTCTTATATTATTTTTATAAATTATAAGTATTATTTATTCTTTTTTAGTTATTTATTATAAAAACTGCTCCATGTATTGTAAAAACATAAAAACACAGTAATTAAATATAGAATTCTAAAAAAATCAAATATATCCGATTTAAATCAAAAAAATCTAATTTAAATCAAATAAATCCGATTTTTTTGATTTTTTTAAAAAAATCATGATTTTTTTCCAACCCTGGTGGCTATTGAAAATTATATGTAACTTGGCTTGGCTGGCACTGACTCCAAAAAAACAAATTAATGTACATAAATATAATAATACGCATGGTAAATACTAGGCTCTTAATTTAATTTCTTATTACTGTTATCTAAAAAATTTTTTTTTCACTTTACAGTAGTTTTTGAAATCGGTTCAATTTTTGGTAGAAAAGTTTTGGATATCCTTGTAAAAATTAATGTTGGAAAAGCTGTGAATCTGTATCACATGAAAAGGAGGTTTCTTGTAATAAGCTGTGTTAATTTTTTATGAGGATAGCATGTATACTCATGAAGAAAGTAAGGTTTTTAATAAACACAATCTCAAATTTCACCAAATATTTTGTGCATAATTTGAGGAGTTCTGAATATGAAAGAATGTTCTTTTCGAGAATAATGATAAATGACATTGTGCATGATACACTGCAATCAGAATTAAAAAATAATAAATATTGGTTGAAAAATGAGAAGGTTTAGTAGATAATGTTTCACTGCCCATGTGTAAATGCAATCAAAATAAATTTGCATAATTTATTAGCTAAATTTGTTGAGCAACTTTTGTGAAATTCTCATAAACGTAGGTTGAAATTTTTGCAAGTGATTATCGATAGAAGAAGTTCGAAGTATGTTGTTCCCAAAAAGATGAGGGACCATATCCAAATATACTAGTACATGCAATATTGTGTATGCTTTATTGGCATTGTGGCGCCTTGACCATAACTGATTTTTGCAATCGTTTTATAACTTTTATCACCGTTACTCCGGAACCTCTCCACTCCACTCGAGCTTCACAAGAATTCCTGGAACAAGAATTTTATCTAAGTTGTGCTAATTTCTCATCTCAGTAAAAAACTGTATTTAATGTTAAATCTCAGCGATGTATTATTTTATTGTAATAATTGTTTTAGTAAAACAATGTGTGTGTTTACGTGTGGACTAGTGCTTCAGCATTAATCAATGGATATGTGAATACAGTCCCTCATCTTTTTGCTTCCTTTTGTAAACAACAAATTTCGAGCTTATTCTATTGATGATCACTTTCAGAATTTTCAAGCTATGTTTTTGAGACTTTTTCAAAGGTTGCTCAATACATTATACATGTTATATTTTGACTGCATTCACACATGTACAGTGAAACATTGTTTAGTAAACCTGTTCATTTGTTATCCAATATTTATTATTTTTCAATTCTGATTGCTGGATTTTATATACAATGCATTTTGTTATGATTCCTGAAAATAACATTATTTTTTTTATATTAAGAACTCTGCAAATTATAAGCAAAAAACTTGGTAAAATTTGGGATTGTTTTAATAAAATCTTTAATTTCTCCACAAGTATATGAGCTATCCTCATAAAAATGAACACAGTTTATTACAAGAAGCTTTTGTTATGTGGAGCCTTTACAACGGGAGTTCACAGCATTTTGACAAAATTACTTAGATTCAAGCTAATCATTTATTAGAATGATTTATGTGTCAAAACACCAATAAATCCTGGCATCCAAAATCCATACAACAGGCGTAAACGTATAGTGGTTAATGTACAAAGCATTGTTAAAAGATTGATTTAATATTTAACTCTTAACTTTATATTTATTTATTATTTAATAAGATATTCTTTAAATAATATTTCAACAAAATGAAAAATAAGTAAAATTTGAACACTCACCCCAATTGTGATACAAGTAGAAAGCAGATAAACAAAGCAAAAGTTGTACTTGAACAAAAATAAATTTTATTGAAACATATTGTGAACAAAGATGATCAGAATCCTGATAATTTACAAAGCCCACTTTTATTTATTTTATTTACCAGTAAATTTCAATCATTTAATTTGATAATAATATTCATTGAATACTGTGTTTATGAATTAGTGATTAGTCCTCTGCCAGATTATAAGTTCCATCAAAGATGTTATACAGTATTTCTAAACTGATACCGGAGTCATATTCGCTAGGTGAAGATCATTGGAAGCACAATCCTTAATTCAATATGTCCAAGAAATCGTGATATTGTAACTATTGTAGATGGCATCTGAATAGTCAATCTCAGCTGAAGACCAAACATTAAATCGTCGTTCAATTAGCTGACCGCTAGTTGCATCCACCGAAAGCAAATTAAAGATGTTGGTTAATTTAACTATTCCCGCTAAGGTTTGTTTTGAGGGAATAATGCTGGTATATCTGATGTGAAGATAGGTGTACTGCTAGACTGTAGTAGGCATCATTTCAGAACTACAAGGGGAATACTATCCGGGTCGTTTAACCAACGGTAATGCTCTCCGGATGTTTATTCAATAGCCATCTTTCTTGAAGCAAGTAGATCCTTTTTTGTCATGAAGTTAGAGAACTTATTATATATCATGAAAATTTGCTAGAAATTAAAACATTATTACTTCAGTATTTAAAATGCATTTTCATAAATGGGAGATGCACGCTAGGCCTTAAGGCCTAACGGCAAAATTATCTCCGAAACTTTCTTGCATCTTCAATCGACCGAAGTTACTATTAGACTGAGAGAAAATTGGAAATGGCACCACCGAAAGTGACTACGATCTCCGCACGCTGAGCCAATCAAAAAAAGGGGAAAAGGGAGCTTGTTGAATGCAGAGAAATTTTAGGGCGAGTTAGGGCGAAAAATAACATCGAGTGGCAACATGAAACAAGCGGGATTTTAAGGGACGCTACAGTTTCCTAGAAAAGGGTGATTCAGGAGATCAGAATTTCCGTTCCGCAACAAGATGATGATCTGAAAATGCACGGGAGAATAATGGCGGTGTTGAATTGAAAGAAAAAATGGCATGCGTAATTTTAAAGAGAGAAAAATCTAGAAAAATATTACGACACATATCTGGTTAAATAGTGGCTTAATCTTGCTGAAATTTTACCAGAGTATTAAGAAAAAATAGATTTATTGATTGAATATAGATTTAAACATGAAAATTAAAAATAAAGATTTTAGATTTTATATATTTAGAACTTAGTAAATATTGCAAAGAAAACGACATCGCGAACCTTTAAAAATAAAAGCAAAGTAAGCAGATTGCTAAAAGTAAATATTATTGATTAAATTAATGGATATTTATGGGATTATTAGATCGCGATTGAATTTTAAATTTTGTTAACTTTAATGAATAAAATATAAATATTTATTTTATGCAAATTAGATCTAAATTTTGAATCGGAAATGTTATGTAAGGTTTATATAACATAACAGCTTTCTAATCATATGTTATAGTTTCAATGCTTTTGCAACATTAAGTTTTACAGGGTTATCTAACAGTTATTCATTTTTCTATTGATTATCCCTCATGGGGTTTCAGAAAAAAGTCTTCACGGAAGTATATTGTGTTTGCTATGCTGTTTACAAGTCTTAAGTTTCAGGAATTTCTCCTGTATTTTTCTAGATATTTAGCAAAATGTCTAAAATCGCAAGTGGCTGGTCATTATTGGCCATATAGTGTACATGCATGTCACACAGATTTCACACTTAATTAACATTTATGCATCAATTAACATTTTTTGTTGAAAACTTGGTTTTATAGCAGAACCAATTTTCAGTAGAATCAAACAACCATTTGATTACCAGTTTTTATGACAAAATATTAGTTTAATTTCCAAATTTGACTATACATACATAGTACTGTAATTTCCGGCCTATAATCTGCAGATTGTCTGTTAAAAAACCTGAAAATTTTCAAGTGTGGATTATCTACCAGTGCAGATTATCTGCTGAAATTTTTTTAGCCGAATTTCATCAAATATATCCAGTTTTTACCAGCAGTTATAAAATCAAAATGTAAACAGTCAGGGTTGTTATGATTTTGACCAGCCAAAAAAAACCCACTTGATTGCTATAGAGATATAATGTATATTACATATATAATACAGTAGACTTCTTCAAATCCATACTCCTAAAGTATGCAACTCTCTAAAATCCGCACATATTTTACAGATGTAAACAATAAACATTCAGTTCAGATGTAGGTGCAAAATTTGACTTTTTTAGTTTTTTATCAATTCTATATATTTTTCAATTTGTAATTTTTTGTTAAGGTTATTCAATTCATGTTTTTCCATGAAGAAAGAATAATTTATTTCTGAAAAAATAAAGATATTGCTGATATTATTAGTAATCACAACTTACCAAATATATTTATGTAATAATCAAGCTTTTTTAGTTAAGTTTGGCTAAACCTGAAATAAAGCTTCATTATTTTATGATCTTGATGTAAATTAATAATGTAGCTTTATGAGGCAAGGATCATTGAATAATTTAGGAAAAACACATTTCATCTTTATAATGAATATTTAATTGTACATTATTGATTATTAATTTGACCTTTGCTTTTAGTATTTTTATCATTTTAAAAAATATCTAAATTTTTATTATTTTAGTTTATTGCTTATTTTAATATTTTAGTATATTGTAAGCATTCATTATACTTTTGATTTCATTATTAATTATATTCAAATTACTTTTTAAGAAATGTAAACAAAGCAATGACCAGAAATCTGCAAAATTCTAAAATCTGCAAAACCTCTGGTCTCAAGCTGTGCGGATTTGAGGGAGTCTACTTATATTTCTTAATATCAGTACACCACTCATAAAGTTTATAACTATCACCACCCACCCCAAAGAAAAGAAATGTCCTAATTATACCCATGACAATTTTTAAAAGAAATACTTGTTAAACAAATTTTTTCCCATTAAAAAATACTTTGATGTATAATCCATTCTATGTTACACAATAGAAACTCATAACAAAATACCATATATGCTGAGAATCCTAATTTAATTATGTAGACATGTAGAATTAGTTGGCTTTTTCTATTAATTAGTAATAATAAAAAATACTTACTTTACAAGAAATATTTTTTCCAGTACAGTGAATTTTCTTATATCCAGTTTCAATTGCATAAAACTTTGCTTAATTAAATATAAACTACCACAGCATACATTTAATGATAGTTTTATTATTAATATTATTACTAATAATCAATTTATCTAAAAGCAAAGCATAATTTTGATTACTGTCATTGATTTATATATATTTGTAATCAATTAGCTACTTTAAATTTAGTAATAAGTATATATTTTTTTTCAAACATTCTGAACCACCTCCCATAATCCCCAAAACCCTGAAAAATCACAGTGGGTTGGTTTTTTTTTACCCCCCCCCCCCCTGGGTATTTAACAACCCTCTAACACACAACTGTCTGTTGTTGACCGTTAATTGAGTTGATTGTGATTGGTTCATATATGGCATACATGTACTAGGGTAACATCCCCAGTAATTGGCATGCACCAGTGATTGGCACTTCCTACAAACATGTCCTAAAATAAGATTTATATCAAGTCTTTTAAAAATGCAAGACCATATACCAGTTATATGCTCATTTACGTTAAAGATTATAACTTTGATTAATGCTACTAGATGACAATAGTGCCTAGGAAAGAGAAACAATTATGGCTTGTATGAAATTAGCCATTTTTGTTGCAAATGCTTCTTCTTTGGTTTAAGGAAGGCATGCTATTCAATTCATTATTATATGATTTGTAATGTATTTTAAATTTTTATTGACAACAGTTTTGTTTAGATAAAAAGGGTAACTTAAATTGTGTAAAAGTATTTTCAACACAAATATTTGGATTTCTGAATTAATGATAGATGCCAATTAATGGTGCTTCAATTTTGCTAGTTCCAAGTAATTGACACCTATTCCAATTACAAGGAATTCGCAAGGAATTTGAGATTAAACCACTTATTTTGGAAGTACTTTTAAAGTTATAGACTAATTTTGTTTATCATTTGTTTTTATTTGAAAATATGAAATATTATCAGTAATTGGAATCCATTAAAGCTTCATATGACAATTACTGGGGACAGCATGACAATTACTGGGGACAGCATGACAATTACTGGGTATTAATATAAGTATATTGTATTGTTTTAAAGTGTTCACATTTCAGACTAATATGCTGATTTCTTACTCTCAAAAACCTGAAATATGGCATCTTCATCTACAGTAAATTCATTTAAAGTGATTAAACCCAATGCAAAATGTAAAGTTTTTTTTAAATATAAACTTGTGCCAATTACTGGATCACAAGGTGTCATACATTGGTGCTCTAGGTGCCAATTACTGGTGATTTCAGCAACTTTTTATAAATGTATTTTTATAAAAATACTTTTTCAATATTTTTTTTGCTTTTAGTAGGCAAAATAGATGCACAGATATGCATTCTTTGATTTTAAAATATTTCCAAGTAAATATCTTATTTCTTTGTAATGAAAATTGAAGTAAGTTTAAAGACAAATTCTTAAAGTGCCAATTACTGGGGATGTTACCCTAGTAGGAGTGGCATCCGATTTTTAGGTTACATTTTCTTAGCCTTTTAGCAACATGTTTCTATGAACAACAAACATTTCTCAATTCATCTCATTCGAAAATTGCAATCTCAATCATTATACTCAAAGAACTATAAAGCAATAATTTTATACAGTAAAAATTATCCTGCCAACTGAATTACAAATACTTCCAAATGACCAACAATGCAATAATTATTAATTCAATTAAATATCAATCATCGTAATCAGTAAAACTGATGTAGATCGCAAATTCGTTTCATAACTTGCATTGATATGAAATCAAAATAATGTATGAAAGAAAATGTATTATTTAATACTGCGAAATTTAAATTGGATGTTATTTAAAAAAAAGGAATATGATGAAAAGATTTAAAAACAGCAATTGTTATAGAATTATTTGTATTCACAAGGCATTCAACGTTTTAAACATAAGATTCAATGAAAATAATATTTGTATTTTTAAATTGCAGTTATAATTATTATTTTTTAATTATTTTATTACAATTATCATTTGAATACAGCAACCAAATAAATAGGGTGGTTTATTAGTACTACATTCAAATGTTGAAAACAATGAGTAACCCTCGTATAGTCCGGCAGGTTAAATGACAGTGTGGATTACCTGCTAAATTTATTTTATAAAGGCTAAAAATTGCAGTTGCAGATTATACGCTGCCACAGATTATAGGCCAAAAATTACGATATAATATTTTATTATACTATGTATATACATATAATTTATCTGAACTGTTATTTTTTGTTTTTTAGCCATAATGGTTTTTTTATTTTATCTTTTAGATGCATGAAAGAGGTTTAAAATTAGGTATCTATCAAGATTTTGGTACTCATACTTGTATGGGATATCCAGGAATCATAGACCATATGCTTCAGGATGCAAAAAAGTTTGCTGAATGGGATGTTGATATGTTAAAACTTGATGGCTGTAATTCAGCAATTGCTGAATTAGATTGGGGTAAGTTTTTTCTTCATTTTACATGTTGTGTGTTTTAATGATTTGTGACACTTTTTTTTCAGTTGTTAATTTAAGGCTTGCAAAGTTTGTTAAAAATGCTGAAATCACCATTCTTCAAACATCAACCCTTCCCTAAGTGATTTATCAGTTGAAGGAATTGCACCATTAACTTCCACGTTAATGGTGCAATAATGTTGATATGTTAAAACATAATGTTGGTGCAATAATGTTGATATGTTAAAACTTGATGGCTGTAATTCAGCAATTGCTGAATTAGATTGGGGTAAGTTTTTTCTTCATTTTACATGTTGTGTGTTTTAATGATTTGTGACACTTTTTTTTCAGTTGTTAATTTAAGGCTTGCAAAGTTTGTTAAAAATGCTGAAATCAAAATTCTTCAAACATCAACCCTTCCCTAAGTGATTTATCAGTTGAAGGAATTGCACCATTAACTTCCACAAGCACTTCAATGGGTTTCAGCTGCTCTTCTCTTTAAATTAAAGCAGAAAACTTAAACCTCCCACAAGTGTTCCTTTCTTAATGCAAAATTTAACATATTCAGCATACTGAAAAAAAAATAAAATGTATGAAACTCAAAGCAATATAAATTGAATATTATTGACTGATGTCTAACCTTACTGAAATCAGCTGTCATTATACTGCAGCTTACATTCAGAAAAACCATCTTTTGAAAACATTATTTCATCCTAGTAAGTATCATAAAAGTAGATTTTTAACCTATTTCATTGTGAATAACTGTAATAGAAACAAAATATTTATTTGTTGTTAGGTTTATTTTGAAAGGTACTATCACAACTCCATTTCATTTATCTAAAAGTATTACTGTTTCATAGATAATGCAGAAAAAAGGAAAAATATGTTTTATATTACTGATGTACTTACTAATACTACATTATTATTGTAATTACATTAATTATGTAATGTGTTATTTGGTTAAAAAAAAATAATTTATAATATTTCAGTAGCACAGCCAAGAACTTCTAAAAGGAGATAATTTTAATCATTTTTTTTTTTTTTTTTTTTTTTCATGAAATTAACACTCTCTGTATTTGACATACACTAACCCTTTCATGGTTATGAACATGCATATGAGCTCAAAATATTTTATTTCTAAATGATAAGAATTGACATTAGTAGGACATTGACAAGTCTTATCACTTTAACATTTCTCAATATTAAAGTTCAAATTTCAGTTTAAGTTAAAATTATTAATATTATCCAATGTTAAAATTTAAAAATTAAATGAAAATTAATTAAAGTAATTCAATGTTAAAGTTATACTTAAATTTATCAATAGAAAAGTTCAATAATAAAGTTTATTTATAATAAGTCCCATTTTATTTAATTGTGCTTTTGTCTAAAATATATAATATCTTTATTAAAGTTCTATTTAAAACATAATTTATTTTGCTAATCTTTTATACAAATATATATCTAATAAAATATTCCTTTTTATTCATTTGAAATACATAATATAAAACAAAGTGAACAGTTTGGAATGCTTGGAACTTTACTAACTACAAACTTCAGATTTTTCCAGGCATTGGGTCATAAAAAATATTGTTGTTCTAATAAACAGAAAAATAAATTCCATTACTGTAGACTCCCTCAAATTCGCACACCTTGGGACAAGAGGTTATTCGGAATTTAGTTTTTGTGCATTTCTGGTCATGGGTTTGTTTAAATTTTTTAAACAGTAATTTGAATGTAATTAAAATTATAACGAATGCTTACAATATAGTAAAATATTAAAAAAATTAAGTAAAGTAATAAACTAAAATATTAAAAGCAAAGGTGAAGTAAATAATCAATAATGTATAATTAAATATTCATTATAAAGATGAAATGCATTTTTTCTAAATTATTCAATAAAAATTACTGCATTGAGGAGCACTAACTAATTCACATGAAAATCATAAAATAAAGAAGTTTTATTTAAGGTTTAGCCAGACTTAATAATAAAAAAACTTGATTAATGCATAAATATATTTGACAAAATGATTGTCATTACTAGTAATATCAGCAATATTTGAGCTTTTTCAGAAATAAATTTATTTTTTCTTCATGAAAAAGCACAATTTAGTAATATTAATGAAAAATACAAATTAAAATATCTATAGAATTCAGGGCTCGAAAAATAGTGTTCCCGGGGAACCCAGAAATTATTTCTGGGAACGTATTTTTTCTCAACCAGGTTCCCGGCCGGGAACCTAACAAGTCGCCGTGTCTGTGATGAATTTTTATTCCCCGATGGACTACGGCGATTTTCCGAAGGGGAAACAGTTGGAGAAAGAACGCGTTTAGCACGCGTCGCATACACTCCAGCCTTGCATTTCCGTGTCTCTGAGTGTGAAAAGAGATGATTTCTCTTTACTCCCTTTCTCTCCCTCTCTGCTTTGATTCTGCGCGAACTAGTTGCGCCCTCGTTCACAGTGGAACATGGAGCTAAGAAGATATGTCGCGTGAAGTGGAAGATGTTGTATTTTTTCTTGTGTAGTATTTTACGTTTTAAAAATCTAGCAACAGTGATTGACTTAATACTCCGAGGTTTATCTTCAAAGTTTCTGAGTACATGTTTTTTATCGCATGTAGACGGCTGACTTGTTGAATTTTAAACATGGTTTTTTTTCATATTAGAAATGGATATTGTAACATTTTTCCGAAAGAGTGCAATTAAAAAAGAGATTGAGAAAGTTCAAGATAATGTCACAGCTTGCTGTAGCAGTGAAAAGATTGCTGATGCTATGGAAAAAAAAAATTGCAAGCCGGAAAATAAAATGAAACAGAAGCAAGACGAAAACTATGACCAAAAAAAAAGAATTCGTCTTGTTCAGTGCAGCTGGAAGCAAGAATTCCCTTGATTGGAGATGAATGAAGATAGAAGTGCCATGTGGTGTTCTGTGTGTAAAAAACATCCAAAAATCGCAGACCAACACAGTGCTTTTATATCGGAAACAGGTGTAACATCAAGTGCGATTCATTTAAAATCCGTAAGGAACCATAATAATTCACGCAAGCACAAAGATTGTGATAATGCAGAACTAGCTGCAAAAAATCCTCTGGCTACTCCATTGGCTCAATGTTTTGTTCGTTTAAGTGATGAACAACTTAAGATCATGACATCCCTTTTTAACGCTGCGTATTTTTGTGCGAAAGAAGAATTGTCTTTCACAAAATATGAATCGATTTGTCACTTAATGGAAAAAAATGGTCTGAAGCTTGGATCAAATTATATGAATGACAAACAAGCAAAAAACTTTACTCACCATATTGCCGTAGTTGAAGAAAATATGCTAAAAGAACACCTTCTCCAGGCAAGGTTTTTTACAATTATGGCAGATGGGTCAACTGATGTAAGTCAAACAGAAGAAGAGATAGTTTATATTCGTACTGTGAAAAATTGAATTCCAGTTACAAATTTTGTTGGATTAATAGAAGTAGAGAGTGGAAATGCTCCAGGCCTACTATCTGCAATAAAACTTGGGGTAGGAAAATTTGAAATTGATGATAAGAATCTAAAGGAGAAACTTGTGTGTCTAAACATGGATGGTGCAGCCGTTAACCTAGGATGCAAAGCTGGTGTAAGCACCCTTTTACAAAAAGACATTCCGCATCTTCTTGTAGTACATTGCATCGCTCACAAATTAGAGTTAAGTGTGATAGATTCTGTTGCTAGTTGTACATATTTAAAAATCTTTGACCAAACGGTGAAAGGCATTATAAAATTTTATCAGTGTTCTCCTAAACAAAAAAGGGAGCTGAAAGAAATAGCTACTTTTCTAGATTCTGTTGAGCAAAATATGGGCCTAATTAAACAAATTCGCTGGATTTCCAGCAATAAACAGGCGCTCCTAGCAATAGAAAAAAATTGGAGCTTAATTTTGATTCACCTAGAAGATGTCGCATCTCGAAAACATGATAATAAAGCTGCAAAGGTAAAAGGTTATTTAAAAGAACTAAAAAGTTCAAGATTTTTACAATTTTTGTACCACATGTTGGATGTGTTGGAAATAATCAGTCCACTTTCGAAGGCATTTCAAAGTAATGATGTTTTGATTATGGAGGTGATGAAAAATGTGGAAACTACTTTATTGCGATTGAAAGAAATTGAGTTTGATTCTGGTGAGCATGTAAAGGGATCCAAATCCATGGTATCCGATAATCATACTTACAAAAATGTTCAAATTTTGGGGGATTTAGACACAGAATTAGTTGGAATAAATAACTTAATCAAAGATGTGTCGTCAAACATTAGCAAGAGATTCAGTGAGTTTGAGAAGAAGCCATTGCCCCTGTTTACCGTTTTCGATTGCTACAGTTGGCCAATAGAAGGCAAAGATTTAGCTTTATTTGGTAGGAAAGAAATAAATGAACTAGCACAATATTTTTCAGCCATTTTGACAAATGAAGAAAGAAAAAAATGGGAGAAGAATGGACTGCATTAAAAGTTAAAGTTAACCATTTCAGGTGTAACAATAAGAGAGCAAATTGTATAGAAATTTATACATCTGTTTTAAAAAACTGTACAGAAGATATCAAAAACATTTCACTGCTTATTGAAATAATGTTCTGCATGTCACCAAGTACTGCTGTTTGTGAGAGAGGATTTTCGACAATGAACAGAATTAAAACTTCAACAAGGAATTCTCTAGAACCCAAAACGTTAAATGATCTGATGAGGATTGCCATTGGTGGACCTTCTATTGACTTATTTGATCCATCTTCTGCGATAGAAAATTGGCTTACAAATACAAGAGATACACACCATGTATCTGGACATGCCTGTTAATATCAAAAGTACAGCTCTGACTTTTTCTGAAATTGTTTTTAAATTATTATATAAGATATTCAGAGGAACTTTCTTTGCTGTTTGCTTAAATTTTAAACATTGTAAGATAGTTAAACATCATTGTAATATATAGATATAATATAAAAATATATTTAAATATGATATTTTTTTAATTTGGATCTACACATTCACCATTTACTCCATTCAAACATTAAAGGTGGTAAGTAAAGTTCAACATTTTCTTATTTGTGATGCAATTGTTTTTTATATCATTTGAAGTAATTTTTTTCTTAGTTTTGAAAGTGAAGATTTTAAGAAAAGTATATATATGTTATCTGTTAAAAAGATTTAATTTTTAATAGCTATGCATCAAACTCTCTGCAATATAATTGAAATTGAAGTGGGCGAGATCAAATCTTTAGCATGTCGTAAAAATGACAATTTAAAAAATAAATATTGTGTGTATATATTGTATTAATCAAGAAGGCTTTTATAAGCTTTGAAAGTGAAGATTTAGGAAAAGTATTGTTTTTATATATTATAAAATGTAATTTTTAATAATGATGCATCAAATCATGTGCAATATTATATAATTTTAACCGGAGGGGGGGGGGAATCAAATCTTTAGCATGCATAATAAATCTGAAAATTTTAAAATTTAATATTGTATGTATATATATTTATGTATATCTTATAATTACATTCTCTTCAATTTGTTCTATTTATGTTTGAATAATTGGTAAATGCAATATGTAATGCAGAATCTTAGTGGGCAAAATTTCCCTTTAAAAGTATACATCTATAGGAATATGAAAGGAGGGGGAAGAGTATGTTTTTGAATAGAGAACAGTCAAGACATTGATAAACCATAAAAGTAAAATTTTTATTTATTATTCAGAACTGTGTCTATGTAACACAATATCTTTATCCATTAAGATCTAGATTTATTGAAAAAAAAATATATATATATGAACGCGTAAATTTTCTTGGGAACCTACACTTTTCATCTGAGAACCTATACTTTTCATGTAGGTTCCCAGCTGGGAACCTTAAAATTTTTAGAATTTTCAAGCCCTGGAATTTATATAAAAATAAAAAAGTCAATTTTTGTTCCTACATCTGTATTGAAAGTTTCATTGTTTACATCTGTAAATTATGTGCAAATTTTATAGGATTGCAGATTTGAGAGAGTCTACTGTATTTAAAAAGACAAAATATGACATTCATACATTAAAAATTGCATATAATAACTGTTATACTGAATTAGACAATAACTTTTATTAAATAAATTATAACAAAATTTAAAGTAAAACAAAAATATTTATTTAAGGGAACATGCAATTTCAGAACAAATTATAATGTATTTAACTATTGAACATTTCTGTTATTTGCACTGTTAAATATTCAACATGAGTTAATCATTAAGAAATTTTTCTTTTATTCTATACATAGGTGGGTCATTCCATGTAAAATGAGCAAAAATGTTAAAAAAAAAAAAAACTGCGGCTGCATAGGAGTTAGTTTTAATAAAATTTGATACACATGTTCAACTCATATACAAATGTAACTCTGCAAAATAGCTTGACGAAAAAATAAATTATTTTAGGTGTTTTGGACATTTAAAAAACTTGATATAGAATGACATACTTTCAATCATCAAAGGTTGCAAGTTTGAAGTCCTGTATCTTGTAAACTATTTAACAAAAATGAATTTTCTTTTTATAATATTTTAATCTCTGAAAATCAGTAATTTAAATTTTTTGATTAATAATAATCTGGTAATACCATAATTAATCTTAAATTGCCTGTAAATATTGAAAATTTTTAAATTAAAAAAAATTAGAACTTTTATAAAAATCAAAAGTTTTAAAAAATCTGTGAAATTGATGCCTGATGTTGTATTACATATGCAGATCGAGTTCTTCAAGTTTGAATGTTGTTATTTATTTTCTTCATCTTCAAAAAAACTTTTAAAGAAATTACAAAATCGCAATTTTTCCTCTTATTTATCCTCAAAAAATAAATAAAAGAAAGGTCTGACATTAATAATATTGCATTGCCATAAGGATTAATAAGTCCAAAATACACTAAAAAAAATTGATATTGTTTTTCTGATTCCTAACATAACAAAAATGGGTTCAAAAAAGTAATATTTGTGACATTCTATGGAATATCAGTCATTGAAATTGTGTGCTTTTCTTAAAATATTGCAGAATTTCTTCTGAAAAAAGATGTATACTGCCATCTTCTTTTGCTATGTGATTTTAGGATTAAGTAAATTATTTATTCTAGAGAATCTTTTTTTTTCTTTTACTCAAATTTAAAATAGTTTTGAGGCAAAAATAAACTGAAAACAAGAATAAAATTTTATATAATTAAAATATACACTTTTATTTATAATATCAAATAATTTAATGGCTTTGAAATTGTAAGAAATTTGTAACTCTGTTATAAAGGGTATCTAGTTTTTTAATTCTTATTATGAACGTGATTTGGTTTCTCTTGGTCTCATCTAAACTTTTTCATTTTTTTAAACTACAGCTTTTACAAAAATGATATGAAGTCTCATTAGTAAATGTAAATATTTCATAAAAAAAAAATTAGAGGGAAGTCGCATCTTATTTTAATGAAAGCGGCAATAAGCTAAAGGTGATTATCATTCAAGAAAATCAGATAATGTGAGTTGTTTTCTTTTATTTTAATATTTTCTGATGTTTATATAATCTGCCAAAGTTTCTCCTCCCAAAATCTCATCTTTAAAGTTTAAATAAATGGTTTTAACAGTGCTGCTGTAAAAAATGGACTCCTGTTTACATGACGGCCTTGCCAGGTATGTCACAAATGGCACCCAACGGGATTTCAAATTCTGAGAAATTCAAAATAGTGTTATGAATAGAGTCAAATCTCATTTCAAACTGCATGATACTTTTAATGACCAGTTTGCCAAGCCTACTTAGATTGTACCTCAAGTATATTTTACTGGTGAAGGTGATGTCAAAGACTTTGTACAAAGATTGAGAATTATATCAGTTTTCATAATATACCTGTTAAAAATAAATAAGTAGTGCTCAAATGCTCATTTAAAAGTGCAGCTCTTCTATGGCTGGAAAATACAGGTAAATTTTTAATTAGAGATGATACAAAATGGTATGAGGAAACCTTGTCAGAGCTTCAGATAGCATTTCTGGACACTGAGGATAAAAGTGAGTTATGACGGGAATTCTGTTGTCATCAGCAAAATATATATGAAAGAGCAACTGAATTCTATTTTTAAAAAACTAGATCTAAAGAATAAATTAGGACTAGATGTAACATTTGATTGACTTGTGGATATTATTTTGCCTCCTTTTTAATGTTCAAATTCAAGAATATATTTAATTGGGAGACCCAAAAAGTTCAGCAGAATTGCATCAACTTTTATTGAAGTATGAATCTCGTCACGGCTTGGACCATGGTGAAATGTGTGACCCTCGACTGAGATTCTACGGCAATAACTCATTTAGATATGAAGGTGTTGAGCAAGAAATACACAATGCTTATCAAAGTAGTAGTATTAAAAATCATATGGGCGTAATATCTCTAATGCTTGTTATAGAGGTAATGGAACTTATAGAAATACTGATTGTAATGCCAATTTAGGAAATTATGATATTCTGTACAAAGATGAGAATTTTGTGATAGAGATGTTCCTGCTTCATGATTAAGGCAAATTTCTAGCTGTTCAGATCAGGAGAACTAGTAAGTGACTGTAGGTTGGGAGGCATTCAGTCTCAGGTTAAGCACGAAAAACCTTCTGTCTGTTTGAATAGTGTTATAATTAACCCTGTAGAGTTGCCTGAATTGTTATATATTATTATATTAAATGGTGTTGTAATGAAACGTTTATTTAACACAGGGGCAGAGCCCTGTTTTATCTCATGATTTTTATAAAAAATATTTTTGATTCAAAAAATGGGAGTTTTCAAACTTGGTTGTCCATTCTGCACAAGGATCAGTTTATATTAATAAAGGTACTGTGGAAATGGTAGTGGAGATTCGGTCAGTAAAAACATGTTGGGAGTTTTGTGTTCTTGATGGCTTAAAACCAGATTGCATATTAGGAATAGATTATATGAGAGAGTAATTAGTTTAGATTTATTTTTTTAAGCAATCTTTGGTCATAAATAATAAGGAAAATACATGCAAGGAAAACTCAACATCAGCATTGTTTGATTTAGAAGATTGTGGTTTGGGTGAAGTTGAAAAGGGGGAGTTAAAGTAATTTTTGGAGGAGTTTAGTGAAGTGTTTTTGGATAATTCAGGGTTGACACTCATAGCTTGCCATGAAATTAATATTGGTTCAGCAGCACATGTTGTTAGTAAACCATATCATTATGATAAAGTGAAACAAAATATAATAGATCATCATACAACAAAAATGCTTGCAGATGATATTATAATACCTATAGAATTTCCTTTTGCATCTCCAGTTATATTATGTCAAAAATATAACAGTAAGAGTATAGATGACCCAGGTGATTCACTGTAGATTATAGGAAATTAAATTCAATTACTCAATAACCAATTGCAGTGATTGACGATATTTTGGTAAACATGAATAGCACAAATTGTATGTCTACGTTGGATTTAACTTCAGGTTACTTTCAAATTGCTATGAACCCTGAAGATATTCCTAAAACAGCTTTCATAACTCAAAATGGATGTTTTGCTTTTAAATGAATGAGTTTCGATTTATTGGGAGCTCCTTCAACGTTCCAAAAATCGATGAATACAATCCTTAAACCTTTAATAGGTAAAGGTGTCTTGGTCTATCTGGATGATATAATAGTAATCAGTGCTACATTTATGGAGCATTTAAGATTGTTGTGACAAGATTTTACATTGTTATGGAATGCAGGACTAACAGTTAAACTGAAAAAATGTAAATTTTTGCGAAAAGAAATAAAATACTTAGGCATATGTATTACACAAGATGGAATTGAAATTGATAAACTGAAAACGGAGGTTCGTTGCTCCCTCCTAAGAATTGTAAGCAGATAGTTATATTTTTGGGAATGGTAGCTTGGATCTCTAAATTTATTCCCTGGTTTTCAGAAATGTGCGAACCTTTATACACTTTAAAAAGAAAATGAGTAAGATTTGTGTGGTCATCAGAGGCTCAGAGGTCTTTTGAATCATTAAAGGAGGCATTGGTTTCTCCCCCAGTTTTGGCTCATCCTGATTATTCATTGCAGTTTGAATTGTACTGTGATGCTAGTCCAGTAGGTATAGGAGCAATGTTAGCTCAAAAGGGAAGATCGATAGTATTTACATCAAGAATTTTGAATTCAGCTGAGCATAACTATTCAATTACAGAAAGGGAGTGTTTGGCAGTGATTCAGGCTTTAAATAAATTTCATTGTTTTTCCACACAGATACTGGTGAAGGTTGTTATGGATTATTTGGCATTAACAAAGTTAACTAATGAAAAGGGTTTGTCGTCTGATATGGTTAGATGGTGTTTGTTGTTGGCTGAGTATAATATGGTTATTAAACATAGGGCAGGGAAGGAAAATTCAGCAGCTGATGCATTGTCTTGAAAACCTCAGGAGTTTGAAATAGTGGAAGAAATAAAACTTGAAGCATTTCATTAATTTCATGATCTGTTTGAGGACATTGATTTTTGGAATAAACCATTCCCTTACTAATTGGTAAAGAAGATATAGGAAAATTATAATCATTGAAATGGGAACATACTTCTATGTATTTTAACTGGTGGATATATATGTTACCACCTATTTCCGCAAAATCTATTCCGAGTAATATTTTGGTTTTTTTTCAAAATCTTTGTCAAAATGCTTCATAAGGAGATTAACTGTTTTGTCAATATATTTCTTTTCTTTACCTTGGATTACAAAATCATCAACATACAGTAGTAACACAATATTATCTTTAAATGTATAAACACAATTACTCCATTTTAATTTTACAAAATCTAAGCTGATTAAAACCCTGTGCAACTCAAAAAACCATACACGGCCGCTTTGATGCAAGCCATAAATTGCCCTGTGCAGGCAACAAGCTAAATTTTCTTTTCCTTTTTGAACAAAACCCGGGGGTTGTTTCATGTAAACTTCTTCTGATAATGGAGCGTATAAGTAAGCTCCTTTTACGTCACATTGCAAATGGGTCCATTCCTGACCAGAAACTAAGGCTGAAAAGAAAAACCTTATTAAACTAAAATTTATTACGGGATTGAATGTCTCATCGTATGTTTCCCCTTTTATTTGTTTGTAACCTTGTGCAACCAATCTGGCCTGGTACCTTGCAATTTTTCCAGTTTCGTCATGCTTTATTATATATACCCATCTTCACCCACAAGTGGTTGTATTCCCTCTGATAATTACTTGTCTCTTTTGCATTATGGCTATTTCATCCCCCATTGCATCTTTCCATTGTTCCCACTGTGGTGATTTGAGTGCCTGTTTATATGTGTTAGGTATGGTTAAGTTGGCTAGTCATATATCAGCTTGGCTATTTTCTGAGATTTGATCATAGGTTGGTTTATAACTGGGACTATAACTCGAACTACCTGTGACACTTTGGACTATACCTTCATATTTATCAGATCCTTTGAAACTAAACAGACATGGCTCAAATTTTATACCATTTTGCAAACAATAATGGGCAATTCCATGGTGACTGACGTTACATTTTGAGATAGTTTCTTAATCTTATATATTTTTTCTACGGTTAAATATTTTTTAAATTTTTTGAAAATTGTATGATCTATACATAAAATCATAACATAATATTATTATGAAAAAAAGAAAATGGATGTAAACAAAATATTTTGCCATTTAGCCAAGAAAATTAAAATGTGACTGAAGTTACATAAAAAGGACATGAAGTAAAACATCCTTTTTTTTATTTTGAAATTCTCCTTCCTCTATCAATAATAATAATGATAATGTTTCATTTACTGAGTTATAAAATACTTCTAATTAATAGGAAACAAAAACAAATTTGCATGCAAAAACATATAAATAATGGTAAATGAGAAAAAATGACCCGTGACTGATGTTACACTTTTTATGTGACTGATGTTACTCATCCAAACTGCTTAAAAAACAAAGATTTTTATTGCATCTAACATACAAAATAGGTAATATAAAAGAAATTATTCAAATATAAAGCATGCTATTGAATTTAAAATAACCACGAGCATTCATATCATTGGGTATGTAAAGTTTCCATATTACTTGCTCTTGTTGATAAAAGACTTCATCAATTTGCAAAGGTCACTTCCAATAATTTCCAGTTTGGATCATAGTGTTGGCAAGATATTCTTTATCAGCAATAGACTTTTCTTCACCAGGAAGAAGTTTTCTCTGTCATAATCTACTTTAACCAATCTCCAACTGATACTATGGAACTGACTGATTTGTCTGTGTTGAAGTGATTGGTTTCAATGCAGGGCTTGAAATTTAATTTTTCGACGGAGGGGAGTCTCCCTACCAACATTTATAAATGGAGGGGAGTTTGGCTGTTTGGGAGGGAGAAAATATTTTTAAAATCCGCCATTATTTTATGTGCTATTTAAAGAATTACCAGAATACAGACATAAAAAAATATCACTGAAGCAATTTTTATCAACAATTCACAATAATTATATGCGAAATGTTTAAAAAAAACTTTTGTACTGTTTAGTTTTTACTGGTGGTAAATTCTCTCTCGGTGCTAATTATTTTTGTCACAGGTCTAATTATTATTTTAATAATAATTAATAAAACTTCTAATTAATTTAATAAATTTATATTTATAATTAATGATTAATAATTATAATGTTATTTTTCTGTATTTTAAATGTGCAAGATACAAATTTAATCATAAAATAATACTTATTTGAGTGTAGAAGGTAAGAAGTATCACTATTGTTTGCATTTCTTTAAAAAAGGGGCAAGTCAAATTCATCGAAAAAGATTTTCTTAAAAAATGAATACTTTGTTGAGTAAAGTGATACTTTTTGTTTAATATATGGCTGCTCTCAGGAATGGCGCTCACTCAGAAAGATTTGGAGCTGTCAAAAACTGATTTTAGAGTAGCAAAGAAAAAAATATATATTGAAGCAGGAAAATTAGTTTGTTGAACAGAAAAATGAACTCCCCGTTATATTATTTTGGGGGGGGGGAGGAGGAAGGAGGGAGAGGTTCCCTTTGATGAACGTTGCATTTTTTCGCTATCTTTTGATAAAATCTGTCTTTTTTTCGGGATTTTTTGACGAAATTTGCCGTTTTTTCGTGAATTTTCTGAGAAAAATTGAAGTTTTTTCGCGATCTTTGGATGAAATCTGATGTTTTATCGCGATTTTTTTACGAAAATTGCCGTTTTTAACGATATTTTCGGAAATTTGTTGTTTATAGTGAATCTTTTGTCGAAATTTGTCGTTTCTTGCGATTTTTGGACGAAATTTGATGTTTTTTCGTGAATTTTCTGAGGAAATTTGCCGTTTTTTCGTGATCTTTTGATGAAATCTGATGTTTTATCGCGATTTTTTTTTCGAAAATTGCCGTTTTTCGTGATATTTTGGAGAAATTTGGCATTTATAGTGAATCTTTTGTTGAAATTTGTCGTTTTTCGCGATTTTTGGACGAAATTTGACGTTTTTTAGCAACCTTTTTGAAAAAAACTGCCGTTTTACAGAATTCTGTGACGAAATTAGGTATTCGTTCGTGAATCTTTTGAAAAAATTTGCCGGAAATTAGTTGTTTTTTCGCGATCTTTTAACAATATTTGCTGTTTTTAAGCAAACTTTTACGAAATCATACGTCTTGTGAAACGTATAAGAGCTGTTTCTTTTGTGTGTCATCTTCGATCTTTTGAGTAATTTACGCGCGATAGCGCGTCCGCGGCATCACCGTTTCATAATTTTTGGAATTGAATGCGTTCTTTTTTTTTTGTGGGGGCGGGGAGGAGTGAAAATTCCGAACAGAATCACCTCTATTCGGCCGCGGAAAATACAACGAAACTCGCCAAATCATTGCAGGAAAAAAATTGCAAAATTTGTCAATCAGTCGCGGAAAAAATCGTGATTTTCAATGATTTTTCGCTGTAAAATAACTCGCAAAATGTGTCAATTTCTCGCACGAAAATATCATAAAATTCACAAAACGGTCGTGGGAGTTGATCATAGTTTCAAAATGCAAAATTTTTTGGGCGGGAGCCTCCCGTCCACGTTATTCTTTTGGGCGGGATTTCGAAATTTTGGGCGCGAATCCCGCCATCCCGCCCTGAAATTCAAGCCCTGCAATGCATCAGAAAATCACTGTCTTTCAGTTTTTCCATGGACTATTTCAAAGAAATGACTGAGTTTTATCCCTTCAATTGAAGTTGCATTTGAAAAGAATTTTTTTTTTAATTTCATGATTTTATATTGTTATTCTAGGCAAAATTTCTTACTTTAACATTTGAAACTGTTGCAGTAGATGCTGTGCTACAACTCTCATAAAACACTGTAACAAAATCTTTTGTTATTAAATGGAAGCTTTTGGTTTTAGTATCAGGTGGACAACTGTAGATGCTATCTTTATTTCTATTTGAAACAGTCATTTTAAGACAACTTTTCTTCTCCTAAGGAGTAGATGGCAAGCTATGTTTCACACAGGTTGTGGCTTTTCCAAAGTATTAGAGTTTTTAAAAGAATAATTTAAATTCTGAGAAATATGTGATACTTTGTTTCAATTTTCTTCACTTTTCAACTTTTTTCTTAGAATTTCTTTTCTAATGTCATATCTATTTTCTTTCATTTCCTTTCTTATTCATTTTTGTACTAATTTTGGTAATTTTGACAGACTGTCTTCTCTTTTCTATTTATTTTATTTTATTTTTATTTATTTTTTTTAATTCTTCATCCCTTTTTTTTCCAATTTTAAGTTTTGTCTCCATATTTTCTGTCTTTCTGCTGTAGCCATGGCCATTTTAAATAATATTCCTTGGAAATGAGATATGAAAAAGAACAAAAAATAAGTACGACTGATGTTACATTTCGTGACTGACATTACAATGTGACTGATGTTACACATCTATATATTAAAAGGAAAGCCAGAAAAAGTCAGCATAGTTTTAAATTCGTCTCTACGCATCGACATTTGCGCCGATATCTGAGAACGTGAACCAATCAGAGAAGAGTACTTACTCTCTGAAAACACCTACTTCCAGCTTCCAGCAAGCGGTAAATATGGGATTGCATTATCACTGTTGAATGAAAATGAATGCGAAAAGAAGGATTTCTTTTTCTTTTCATAATTTTATTGTTCTTGGTTAATATAATGATCTTCATTTTTTGGAAAAACATTTTTTTTTTCAGTTTCTCACTTTATGTAAGTTATTTTATTTCCATTTCTATTCCATTTTTAGCCAGCAAACATAGTTTAGGCTTAATGTAGCTTAAACGATTTTTTTTTTCGACAGTTTCCGGTGAAATTGAAACATTCAATAGTTAATGATTACAGTTTTTATTTATTTTCTTGCCGATTAAGCATTTTCTGAATTGTAATTTTCAAATTTGTATTAAGTATGTGTAAAAAAACCAGGTTAGATATCACTTTTTTTTTGTTTGTTTTGTTTTTTGAAGGGAGAAAAAAGCAGGGATTTTTGACCGATGTTATTGACTTTATGGATATAAACATATTCGCAAATCATTATTTATTTTGTGCTTCATTTTCTTATAATACTCATGTCAAGAAAACTGTGATTTTTTAAATATATATATATATATATATGCGATATCTGTATAACATCTGTGATTTTTTCCCCCTTAAAATTTCATTTTTGAGCTAACTTATAATGTTTAGGAAATATTTACATTACATTATTTTCGCCGAAGAATGTTGAATTGCATATGAAATGAAAAAAAGCCCAGTTTTAAACAGCTTTGTAAATCAATAATATTTATTTAATGTTTAACTTTTTTTGTCTTGAGTTGACTCAAAGTTCCCTTTAAAAAAAAAAAAAAAAATCCTTTTTTTAATAGTGTTCCTGTGACGAAATTTGCTGAATTTTTTTTTTTTTTTTCAGGGGGGGGGGGGACAGAGAGGAGAATATTTTGATGAAATTTGCTATGTATATATATATATATTTTCAATCTCTTGATCTCTTAATAGTTTTTCCAAAAATATGAAGATCATTATAATCAACGAAGAAAAATAAAATTATCACAAGAGATCCCTCTTTTTGCATAGCATTCATTCGTGATAATGCAGACCTTATGTACCATATTTACTGCTACTCTTTTTTTTATTATTATTATTTGGCCAAATTTGCATTTTTTGTAGTACCTAGACAAATTTTATGTATTTTCATGATCTTTTGACAAAATTCATGTCTTTTATGATACTAGGACAAAATTATTTGTTTTCTCAGGGATTTTCGGTAAAATTTGTCGTTTTTTCTCGCTGTCTTTCAATGTAATTTGCTGTTTTATCGAATTCATCCTTTTTTCATGATTTTTTTGTGAAATTTGTTGGGTTTTTTTTTCGTTATTTTTAGAAATTTGTCATATATTCGCTTTTTTTCTGCAAAATTTATCTTTTTTGTGATCTTTTGATGAAATGTGCCTCTTGTTTTCATCTTTTGACAAAATGTGTTTTTTTCTCACAATCTGTTTACCAGTATTTGCGTTTTTTGAAGTACCTAGACAAATTTTATGTATTTTCATGATCTTTTGATGAAATTCATGTCTTTTATGATACCAGGAAAAAAATATTTGTTTTCTCAGGGATTTTCTGTGAAATTTGGCGTTTTTTCTCGCTGTCTTTCGATGTAATTTGCCGTTTTATTGAATTTATCCTTTTTTGTGACCTTTTTTTGTAAAATTTTTCGTTTTTTTTAATTTTTAGAAATTTGTCTTTTTTTTTTTTTTTTTTTTTTTTTTTTTGCAAAATTTACCCTTTTTGTGATCTTTTGATGAAATGTGCCTCTTTTTTTCATCTTTTGACAAAATGTGTTGTTTTATCACAATCTGTTTACCAATATTTGCGCTTTTTAAGTACCTAAAGAAATTTTATGTATTTTCGTGATCTTTTGACAAAATTCATGTCTTTTATGATACTAGGACAAAATTATTTGTTTCTCAGGGATTTTCGGTAAAATTTGTCGTTTTTTTCTCGCTGTCTTTCAATGTAATTTGCCGTTTTATCAAATTTATGCTTTTTTCGTGATTTTTTTTGTGAGATTTGTCGTTTTTTTCGTTATTTTCAGAAATTTGTCATATTTTCTCTTTTTTTTCTTTGCAAAAATTACCTGTTTTGCGATCTTTTTATGAAATGTGCCTTTTTTTTCATCTTTTGACAAAATGTGTTGTTTTCTCACAATCTGTTTACCAATATATGCATTTTTTGAAGTACCTAGACAAATTAAAAATATTTTCACGATCTTTTCACAAAATTCACATCTTTTATGGTACCAGGACAAAATTATTTGTTTTCTCAGGGATTTTCGGTGAAATTTGTCGTTTTTATTCTCGCTATCTTTCGATGTAATTTGCCGATTTATTGAATTTATGCTTTTTTCGTGAAATTTGTCATTTTTTTCGTTATTTTCAGAAATTTGTCATAATTTCGCTTTTTTTTTTGCAAAAATTACCTGTTTTGCGATCTTTTGATAAAATGTGCCTCTTTTTTTCATCTTTTGACAAAATGTGTTGTTTTCTCACAATCTGTTTACCAATATTTGTGTTTTTTTGAAGTACCTAGACAAATTTAAAGTATTTTCAAGATCTTTTGACGAAATTCACATCTTTTATGGTACCAGGACAAAATTATTTGTTTTCTCAGGGATTTTTGGTGAAATTTGTTGTTTTTTTCTCGCTATCTTTCGATGTAATTTGCTGTTTTATCAAATTTATGCTTTTTTCGTGATTTTTTTTTGTAAGATTTGTCGTTTTTTTCGTTATTTTCAGAAATTTGTCAAATTTTCGCTTTTTTTCTTTCCAAAAATTACCTGTTTTGCGATCTTTTGATAAAATGTGCCTCTTTTTTTCATCTTTTGACAAAATGTGTTGTTTTCTCACAATCTGTTTACCAATATTTGTGTTTTTTTGAAGTACCTCGACAAATTTAAAGTATTTTCAAGATCTTTTGACGAAATTCACATCTTTTATGGTACCAGGACAAAATTATTTGTTTTCTCAGGGATTTTTGGTAAAATTTGTTGTTTTTTTCTCGCTATCTTTCGATGTAATTTGCTGTTTTATCAAATTTATGCTTTTTTCGTGATTTTTTTTGTAAGATTTGTCGTTTTTTCGTTATTTTCAGAAATTTGTCAAATTTTCGCTTTTTTTCTTTCCAAAAATTACCTGTTTTGCGATCTTTTGATAAAATGTGCCTCTTTTTTTCATCTTTTGACAAAATGTGTTGTTTTCTCACAATCTGTTTACCAATATTTGTGTTTTTTTGAAGTACCTAGACAAATTTAAAGTATTTTCAAGATCTTTTGACGAAATTCACATCTTTTATGGTACCAGGACAAAATTATTTGTTTTCTCAGGGATTTTTGGTGAAATTTGTTGTTTTTTTCTCGCTATCTTTTGATGTAATTTGCTGTTTTATCAAATTTATGCTTTTTTCATGATTTTTTTTTGTAAGATTTGTCGTTTTTTTTTGTTATTTTCAGAAATTTGTCAAATTTTCGCTTTTTTTCTTTCCAAAAATTACCTGTTTTGCGATCTTTTGATAAAATGTGCCTCTTTTTTTCATCTTTTGACAAAATGTGTTGTTTTCTCACAATCTGTTTACCAATATTTGCGTTTTTTTTGAAGTACCTAGACAAATTTAAAGTATTTTCAAGATCTTTTGATGAAATTCACATCTTTTATGGTACCAGGACAAAATTTTTTGTTTTCTCGGGGATTTTCGGTGAAATTTGTCATTTTTTCTCACGATCTTTCGATGTAATTTGCTGTTTTATCGAATTTATCCTTTTTTCGTGATTTTTGTTTGCAAAATTGTTGTTCTTTGTTATTTTTTTAAGAAATTTGTCGTTTTTTTCCACTATTTTTAGCTAAATTTACCTTTTTTTGTGATTACCTGGATAAATTTTATGTGCTTTTTGAGATCTTTGGGCGAAATTCACGTCTTTTATGATAACTGGATGAAATTCATCATCTTGAGGTCTTTCGGTAAAGTTTATCGTTTTTTTCGAGTTCTTTCGATGAAAGTTGTCATGTTGTCATGATTTTTCAATGTAATTTGCCGTTTATTGAAGATCTTTTTGCAAAATTTATCTTTTTTGTGATTATTTGTTAAAATTTGCTTTTTTTTCAATCTTTTGACGAAAATTGTTGTTTACTCACAATCATTTGTCGAAATTTGTTGTTTTCTCACATTTTTTTTCATAATATGTTTACAAATTTGCCATTCTTTAGGGATTTTTTTGTCAAAATTTGCCTTTTTTTTAAAAAATTTTTCATGAAAATTGCCATTTTTTAGACGTTTTGGCAAAATTTTTATTTTTGTGCAATACTTTTGCGAAATTTGTTTTATTTGGGATACCTAGACATTTTTTTTTTTTCAGTTTTTTGACAAATTTTTTAGAGATCTTTTGAAGAAATTTGTTGTTTTTTGCAATCTGTTGACGAAATTTGCTGTTTTATTTTTCCACATCTATTTATAAAATTTCCGGGCGATGTTTTTTTTTTTTTTGGGTGGGGGGGAGGTATTTTGATGAAATTTGCTATTTTTTGTAATTATTTGCCAAAATTTGCATTTTTTATGGTACCTAGACAAACTTTGGTACATAGCAAATGATTTCTAGCATTTTTTAAGTGTTTTTTTTTTGGGGGGGGGGGGATTTTGACGAAATTTTCTATTTTTGTGATTATTTGCCAAAATTTGCATTTTTTATGGTACTTAGACAAACTTTGGTACATAGCAAATGATTTCTAGCATTTTTTTTTTTTTTTAAACTTTAACAGTTGAAAAATCTTCAAGCATTTTCAAGAGTCTGTTACGTGTGTCGCAGCATTGCACCAATTCTGCGCCCGGGATCATGTCATGTTGGTGTTAAGTTGGTAAATGGAAAAGCATATTGAAATTTTTAATAAATATTAATCTTTAAAAAAAGAAATTTCTTTAAAAATTTTTTTATAGTGGCAAAATACTTTTTTTTCTTTGATTCTTTCATATTGTTGCCGTCAAGTTTTGATGGATTTCACCTAGCCAGAATAAATATTATCATTAATTTTTTTAATATGTGAAATTTACATGTATTTTTGATTTATGAAAAGGTAATAGAAAAGTAGTTGAAAATGCAAATGTTTATTTGTTGAATGGGGTGGGTAATGTAACAACAAATCAACCACTGAGAGGATCATTGTTATAGTTGTTGCTAAATGGCAAACTATAAATTCCGTCTTATTTTGCTGCGAAGTAAGTGAAGTATGTATATTTTGTATGAAATAAGTAATGACAGTAATTTATGATTTATTCATGTCATATACAATTTATTGGTGTTGTATTTATAAATGGAAAATTATCAAATGAGAGAGATTCTAATTCCATGACAGCATGTTTGAATGTAACTCAGCCAATTGCGGGTCATTTGCCTGGATGTAAAATGCAGGTTTTTCTTTTATTTATTGAAATTTTTGCTGAAGATTAGTCGTTAAAAAATCCTTTAATAGCTGGAAAATACCTTTTTCTTTCTTCGGTGCCGTCAAGTTTTGACGGGTTCCATCTAGTTTTAAATATGTTTAAAGTTATATATTTATGTTATACCCCATATAAGTTATTAACATTCTTAATAACTTTACAAAGAAGGAGAATATATCTTATTACACTTTATAGTTTAAAATATTTTGAGTAATAGAAACAATTGTACATTTTTGTGACTGATGTTACACAGATTTTAGGCTTAATTTATAAGTGCTAAATAGAAACAAAATAAAATAAATTTAAGCTTATTTATTAATTATTTACTCTTATAATATGTTAATAAATATTAATGAATAGTAAAAAGTATTTATATAATTGATTTGTATGCAAAAGTTGACTTTGATTCTCCTTATAAAACTGTTCTTCACATAAGTAAACAATGATGCCACAATTATTTTAGAAAAAATATATAAAATAATATTTTTATTAAATTTTAACACAATGAATAAGAAAATACACACTTTTTATTAGGATATGAGAACAAGGTGGTATTCATATGATATTTATTTTTTCAATGTGTTGTCCTCAGTAGCATGGAATTGCCCTAATCCCTTACATCTTTTAGTGATCTTAATTTGTCTTTTTTGCCTTGTTCATAGTAATAAACATCTGTTCGTCCCCCTATTAGTCTAGTTTTAGTTTTCCTTATCCAAACAGCTTCCCTTAATGTTCATGTTTGCTCTTCACCTTCTTCCTCCTTTTCAGAAGAATGATCTGTAAAATGTGGAGGTTCTTCTAAGTTTTCATTATAAGGGTCAATTTGAGGATTAGTAGGGTTTAAAATGTAAGTAGGATCCAGTTCGTCTCCATTGCGCTTTTCTGAAACATCAAAAGGATCATTTAGGAATATGTTGGACCTTGTTCCGCATTGTTATGGTATTTTAGAATAGTGGCTTCTTCATTAAATGGCACGTTTATTGTTTCAATTATCTTATTTGAATCAGGAAGAAAGATTCTATAGCCTTTTGTAGACATACCATAACCCACCATTACACCCTTTTTTGCTTTTGGATCAAATTTTGACTTTCTTAGTTGTTTTGGGATACCTACATATGCATCTGTACCAAATGGTTTTAAGTGACAAACCGAAGTTTTTCTTTTACAATAAAGTTCAAATAGTGTTTTGTTTTGGGATTTATGGCATACCCTGCATTGCTTTCTGAATGCCAGTGTATTATAAAATCTCATCAGAAATTAAAATGATGTTATACCATTTATTTATTTATATTTTAAATAAAATATTACTATAGAAAATTCTTATCACAGAAAGTGCAATTTTAATTGGTTTTATTTATCAGTTATTTTCAAGTTATTATATCAGACAATTTCACTTTGTCTGTCAGTTATGTTTTAATTTTCATGTTCATGATTTGTATCTGGTTATTTATAGTTTAAAAGTGTATATCTTTGATCTTATAATATTTTATTTTTATAGGATACATTACTATGGGAAAATATATAAAGATCTTCAAGAAACCAATTTTATACTCTTGCAGTTGGCCTTATTATCAGCTAGTACATCATGTTGATGTAAGAATTACTTTACAATTTCTATTTTTGTAGTATTTTATTTATATGATGATTATGTTTTCATTTTGTTTCCTCAAATAATTTAGCTGTTTCTATTGTGACAGTAAACTGTTTTTGAAGTATACCATAAAGAAAGTTGTTTTCCTGTAAAGATTTTATTTAATTTTATGATTTGAAAGGATTTAAAAAAAAATTAGTAATAAAACCACTTCACCATTAGTCTTGAGATAAATCATGGGTAAAAGAACTATTTGCCCATACTTGTCACTGGTGAAGTGGTTAAAGTAATCCCTTTATCCTTTTAATTTTTAAAATTATGTGAAAAAGTATTATAATCTAAGATAGATATAATTTGTAGTTGTCAAAAACTCAAAACAATATAACATAAAACAAAGACATAGAAATGTGCCGCTAAACTGCAATGGCATGCTTGCAGGGTGGCTAAATACTTACCAAAAAAATAAACAAAACTAAAGTTCAAATTTAAAACCAAAACAACTTAACCTTTACGGAGGGGCTGTGACAGCATCTGTCCGGGCTTACATGTATTCTCAGGTAGACACTGAGAGAGCCCCTCCGTAAAGGTTAATAAATCTTAATTTAATGAGATATTTAATTACAAAACTTAATCTTAAAACATTACACACAGATTTTATTTTGAAGAATCTCAAATTTAGAAAATATTTACAAGAATTAAATTTAGACAGACACTCAATTATATTTACATTATTTACAAAAAAAAAAAAAACATGCATATATATACAGAGAAATAGAGAAATAATCATACTAGAACGCAAAACAAACTCACTTAAAATATATGAATCTAAATCCTCAATCCTCAACTGTTTTACTAGAACATGGCCTGTTGGAGCAGCAGAAGTTAATCTGAACAAATGTAAAAAACACAAACTTTTAAATATCTAAATCATAAACGCAGCTGGACCTTTTTTTTTGTATTCTCAACTGAAACTCATACTATATAAAATTAATGGGTCATTCCATGTCAAATCAACGAGGCTCACAACCTGACCATCTCCAATTTTTGTGAAATTCATAGGATTGAATCTACTCATGTAATAACGCAATAAAATATTTTTTTCGGATTTTTTTTCAGCTTTTTTTTCGGGGCAGAGGTCCATGAAAAAACGAAAAACACTTAAAAAATGGGGTGTTGATAGTTACAAAAATGCAATTTTCTCAACTCCTATGAGAGGTATAGAGTTTATCTTGGTGTTGTTTTGAAGGTCTTTGTATGGGCTTTCATATGATGTATCACTCGACAAGATTTATAAAAATTAATATTTCAAGGTCACCGAATGTTATCTTTGACCTTGAAAATTTTAAAAAGTCCATTTTTGAAAAATCTGGAAAAAATATATTTTTTTCTTACTAATGTAACATACCAATTGTAAAAATTTCATGTTGGGATGGCTATGGGATCACATTAAAAAAAATATCTTTGGATCATTCCATATCACTTCATCCAGACCATGAAGAAATTCATAGTCTCAGAGTTAGATAAAAAATTTTGTACTTGTTTCTTTTATCACCTTTATTAACAATCTAAAATAGTACTTCAAGATCTCAAGTAATTTTTGCGAAAAAAAAAATATATAAATAAACAGAAAAGTTGCACAAATAGCACTTCAAAAAATTTGTATTTAAAAAGCATTCTTTCAGAAAAAAAAAAGTAGTTTTACTATTTTTCAACATATCAAGTTGAAATTTGCATTAAAATGTACACAAAAAGGATGGAGAAATAAGAAAAAAAAATGTTTGATGATTATATTTTAATTTAAGACCCCTGAAATTGTCTAAAATTTGTTTTTATAAAAAAAATTTGTAAGAAAAATGATTTTTAAATCTCATTTTTTGAAAAAGGCATTGCAGCTAATTAATATTTTTTTTAAATTATACATAAATCCATAAACTAAAAGACTGAAAAAAAAAAGACTTCTTGAATACAAACATATTATATTTATCACAAACCAAAAAATAAATAATAAAAATAAATGCTTGCATTTGGTTGAAAAAAGCAACTGTATACAAATGGCTTTGGAAATCCCCCCCCCCAAAAAAAATAAATAAATAAAAAATAAAGTAATTGTTTGTATTAGAAGCAATCATTTGAAAAAATACATTACTACTTCTATTTATCTTACTTTGATTTAAAAAAATTGATATCATATGATAATTTTAAATAATTTAGATTTAATATGACTTAGTGTTTGTGTAGCATAGTGTGTAGTTAATGTATAGCAAATTTGTATATATAAATTCAAACAAAATATTAAATCTGCTTTAAACAAATTTGTAAAACAGACTTTTTGAGTACTAATATATTTATTTTAATCAAAGCCTGGCTTGAAAGAAAGTTAAGAGGGGGAAGTGGGGGGAGGAGGGTAGGCATAACCATGACTACAGGCTCCTAATGTATCTTGTCTTAGTTAAATCATCTGCTGATTGATATGGTATCAACAAATAATCTATACACATAACAAAATTATTATTTTTTTGGGGGGGGGGAGTGTCCTGAAATTTGGGGCTTAGACTTTGCATGTCTAAGAAGATATTAGACTGTTTTTGGTCCACAAATCAATATTTTTAACGGTCAGTATTTAGGAAAGTTATTGTTATCAATATTCATTTTATTTTTTCAATGCCTTTTTCTTTCTTTCCTTTCTTTTCTTTTTTTTTTTTTAAGTTGAAAAATTTTGTTCACATTCAAAACAAAGCACTGGCATTAGATACTTTTATATAAAAATGCTCTAATATATTTTCAATTTTAACAAAAATCATGTTTAATTTCTTTATTTTTTTACAGCAAATTTAAAATAAACATATATTTTTCATAAAAAACTTTTTTTTAATAATATCTTTTAATTTTTTAAAATTTTGTACAATAAGAATTACTTTGAGATTAAGTATGTTGTTTCTGTGTAAGAAAATTTTGTTTTTAAGCAACACTGAAATATTAGTTCCCCATATGGCTGAATCATATAGGGCCATCTGGTTTTGTTCTAGGGAGACAAACTTGACATAAGTCCCTCCCCTGTGAAGGGGTTGGTTGATGAAAGGTGGGGGAGTGTGACCTTGTAAGAGACCAGGCCAGTTTCTTAGATCTTAATGTAGAGTACAAACTTAAATTCTTCATTGTCAATACTGTTATATAGCAAACCTTAGTAATATTTTATTTTGCTTGTTGCTTTGAACCTGCTTTAAAAGTGGACACTCCTGATAGTTTCTTTTAAGTTTGAGAAGTGCAACAATTTCTTTTGTTGATATATATATTTTAAAACATTAAATGTTTTGAATCTACTTTAGTTTTAGTATAAATTAAAAATCGGTAGCCATGGAGCAATCTACTTCTGGGACAGCTTCTAAGAAATTGAATTGTTGTAATCCATTTGAAAAGGAAAATCATAATGCTTATAAGAAAAATTTGAGAACAGTTAACAAAATTCTGGTAGAAAAATTTAGTTTTCTTAAAAAAGATGATAAAATTTGTGATAAATGTAGAAAACAGTTGGGAGCATCAGAAAAAATGACAGGGAAAAGAATATTGGAGGAATCTAGTTCTGATGAAGAATTTGAACAAGTGGAGGATAAATTATGCACCCCAGAAAAAGATGAAGCTGTTAGTGCCCTGAACAAGAGTTTGATTGCTTTAAGTGAATCACCTATTCAGAAAAAAAGGTTACATGAAAAGAAATACCCTCATCAAAAGCTTACAAAAGCAACGGAGGTGTTTAAAAGCAAAATATTTAATATATGCCCATCTTCGACACAGGACTCTACTGCTCTTTCCCCGGACAGTGAAATTATCAAACAATTAAAGGAAAAGTTTAGAAGTACAGATGACAAGTCTATCAAAATGCAAATTCTGACAACTCTTCCCAAAAGCTGGACTTTGAAAGATATACAAGATGAATTTGAAGTATCTGACTATACTGCTCGGAAAGCTAAAAGCCTGGTACAAGAAAAAGGTGTCATGTCATGTCCAGATCCTAAACCAGGTAGGACGTTAGATGCAGAAACAGCAAAAAAAGTTACTGATATGTATGAGAGTGAAGAAATTAGTCGAATGATGCCAGGGATTTTGTTTCTGTTAAAGTTAATGGAAGACGTGAGCATATCCAGAAACAGCTTATATTATGCAATCTTCGAGAAGCTTTCGCATTGTTCAAAGAGAGGTATGGAACCCTGAAAATAGGATTTTCAAAGTTTTGTGAGCTCAGACCCAAGCATTGTGTTCTTGCAGGTGCAAGTGGAACCCACAGTGTTTGTGTTTGTACAACACACCAGAACGCAAAACTTATAATGATGCAATGTAAGCTGAAAGAGTTATTTGAAGGTGACAGTCCAATCAACTCTTACAAAGATGTCATAAAATATGTAATATGTGATAATCCAACTGAAGCTTGCTACTTTGGAGATTGCAAAAACTGCCCTGGGTTTGAAGAAGTTAAGGAAAGGTTTGAAGAAGCATTTGAGCTCAACTGTATTGAAACCATTACATACAGACAATGGATACAAATCGAAAATAGAACAACTTTAGAGATGTTAGTTAAATCTACTGAAGAATTTCTTAACATATTTTTTGATAAACTTCCAAAACTTCTTCGCCATTCATTTATTGCTAGCCAGCAGACAAGTTATCTCACACATCGGAAACAGTGTTTGAAAGAAGGTGAATATCTGATAATCTGTGACTTTGCAGAGAACTATGCTTTTATTCTACAAGATGCAGCCCAAGGATTTCATTGGAATAATGCACAATCTACAATCCACCCCTTTGTAATCTATTTCAACGATTCAAAAACAAAAATGTTGATGAATATTTCATTTGTTATAATTTCTGATTGCCTCCTGCATAATACAATAGCAGTTCACCTTTTTCAAAGGCATCTTATTGGTTTTCTGCAGTCTTATTTTACTGCAAAACCAAATGTTATCTATTACTTTAGTGATGGTGCTGGCGGTCAATATAAAAACAAACTCAATTTTTTAAACCTCTGTTTGCATGAATCAGACTTCGGGATCAAAGCAGAATGGCATTTTTTTGCTACATCACATGGCAAAAGTGCATGCGATGGTGTTGGCGGGACTATTAAAAGACTTGCAGCAAAAGCCAGTCTCCAAATGATAAATAATAATCAAATAATGACTCCACGGCATTTGTATGATTGGGCAAATGAAAACATTAAATCAATTCATTTTCAGTATAGCACAATTGCTGAACATAAAGCAGAAGAAGAAACATTAAAACACAGAGTAACTGCAGCAAGACCAATTCCAGGAACGCAAAAACTACACTCTTTTGTTCCACTTGATAGGAATTTCATGCAAGTAAAAACATTTTCGTTTTCTAATAGCTCAAGAACAGAAAGCACAACAACTTCTGAGGGTGAACTTGAATTCTCAGAAATGGTTGGATTTCTGATTTGCAAATATGATGAACATTGGTGGTTAGGGTGTGTTATAGACTCTGATGATGAAAATCAAACCATCAAGATGAAGTTTTTACACCCGCATGGACCATCACCATCCTTCCACTATCCTGATGTTGACGATATTTTGAATGTAAACAGCAAACATATTATATCGAAAGTTGACCCTACAGTAAATCCAACAGGTAGAGTTTACAGCCTTTCAAAAGAAGAAGTGGACAATGCGAATCAAAAGCTGTTAAGAATCAGAAATTAAGAATTTTCTAGGCCAAAGCCCTGATCTTCGTTAATCCTTCACTGCATGGTGTGCCACATCTGGCACAAACACTATAGTTCTCATTATATGCCATGAATTTGGCCAATAGGATCACTGTAACTGATCAAGAACAGTCCAAAGAACGAAATAACCCTTATTTTTCCATGTCAAATGGCTGCATTTGACAAAATAACAATAATATTTTTTGTTATTGGGGAAAAAGATCAACCTATTAAGCATTTTACTTTTATTATTTTTACTTGCTATTTTACTTTTATTATTTTTACTGAATACTTAATAATATAAATATTACGAAAGTTGCAGGATGTTAAGCTGATAAAATTTAAGCCCATTTAATTGCAAAATATTGTAATAGAATATTTAAAAACCCTAACTGTGTTTACAGGGTACACTCCATAAAATATCAAATTTTACCTAAAAATTTTTAAATTAATTTTTCTTACTATTTTTCCCATTTATTAAATCAATATATAGATTTCAAATCTTAAAAAATCTCATATTTAAAATTTTACATTTCAATTTCTTAATTTTTTTCTTATAAAAGTAGAAAAAAAATCATGCAGTGAAGGGTTAAATGTATTAAACAGTAATATGAATTAAAACAATAACTTGTTTATTTCCTTTTGTACAATGCTATATTATGTATATATGCTTCAATTCATATTATATATTTTAAACTGTAGAAATTAAAAACACATAATGAGGATAAATATTTATTTTTTGGTGTACATCAAAATATTTATTTCGATATTATTTTAAATGAAAGGTATTAAAATAACATTTGCCTATAACTTTTTTAAAAACACTCCTGTTGCTGAAAGATAGAGAAACAGTGATTTTTGTAGTTTGTCTGGATAACTTCAATCAAATAGCAAGGATTAGAATGACCACAACACAAGACTACAAATGACAGTTACCTATAGTGTAAGTTACTTCTGATTTAATTTTTATGTGATCCCATTGCCATCCCAATATGAAATTTTTACAGAATGTCTGTCACATTAGGAAGTAAAAAATATATATTTTTTAGATTTTTCAAAAATGGACTTTTTAAAATTTTCAAGGTCAAAGACAATTTTTGATGACCTTGAAATATTAAGTTTAATAAATCCAGTCAAGTGATATGTCATATGAAAGCCCACACTAAGACCTTCAAAGCAACACCAAGATAAACTCCATATCTATCATAGGAGTTGAGAAAATTGTATTTTTGTAACTACCAGAATGTCATTTTTTACGTGTTTTCCACTTTTTCATGAAGCCCTCCCCTCCCAAAAAAGGCTGCAAAAAATCTACAAAAAATATTTTATTGCATCTTTTCATGAGTAGAACCAAACCTGCAAATTTCATTAAAATTGCTTGATGTCAATCTCAAAAGTATATTTTTCTTCGTTGATTTGACATGGAATGACCCTAATATGTAATCAAGGATATAATAAATATCCTCATCGCAGCGAAAGATGGCCCAGAAATTTTAAAATCTGAGCCCCCCTTTTTTTTTTCTCATAAAATGCTCAAAAACATATTACCAAAGAACTTTTGATATTACCTCCCGTGTCGCTGAAAACCAACCATCAACTGCTCTTGCTTCACCCTCTACTCTGTTACGTCACAACGTCAGGTGACAAAAGGTAGAGAGAGATTTTCATTGTGTCAGCTGAAAGTAGCGCGAATTCTAAAAGCCCATTTTCCAACATCGTCCCACCTTGATTTTCTTAAAATCAATTATTTCCCATTTAACACTAAACAATTTTGATACTAAAAATTAAAGTTAAAAATAGTAGGAACTAAATTAAAATATAGTACATGAATTATATAAAAATTTGAATTAGAGTTCTGATTAACAAAATAAATCAAATAAATTTAATATAGGAGGACCAATTACACTGTTTGATAATATAACAAATAATAAAATCAGCTCATCAGTGTATACTAGATGTTAAAAATTTTTTATTAAAATTCATGTACTACTTACAAGTAAAGCAGAGTTGATTTCCTACAGTATTGTATTATGTGAACTGTGTAACGTGTTAGTTTTTTATCTTCTAATGTTTCCCTGATGATGAACAAGTTTTATTGTTCGAAACTGTAGGAAATCAACTCTGCTTTACTTGTAAGTAGTACATGAATTTTAATAAAAAAATTTTAACATCTAGTATACACTGATGAGCTGATTTTATTATTTGTTATAAATCAAATAGAAGTCATTATTTACAGTCTTAAATATTACTTCTTACGTGGTTTAATTAACCTTCCATATCTGGATCTATTTTCCGGTGCCAAGGTAAGCACAGGATCTCCAGCAGTTGACACTTCCAGTGGGTAAAGTTTTTGAATTGGTTGTGTCACACAACCGTTTTTAGTTTTTACCTGTACTATTCTGGAAGCACCATCCCTACTATTGTATATTTTCACAATTTTGCCCATGGGCCACAACATACGTTTCTTTTTTCAAGTTCAATGAGGACAATGTCCCCCACTTTAAGTTCTTGGCATTTAACATTGGCTTTTTGAACAAGTTGTCCCAAATATTCTTTGCGGAAACGATTTCTCAGTTCTTGTTGCAAACTGTTGACATACCTCACACGTACGTTCAATTTATTGGAATCGATAATATCTAAATCAGGCACTCCCACTTGTCTTGCATCTTGCAAAAACAAGGAGGGTGTCAAAGGTATGAGCTCATCAGAATCATCCAAAACATATGTCAGTGGATGACTGTTTATTATGGCTTCAACATCGCAAAGGATCGTTAAAAGCTCTTCAAAATTTACTGATGATTTACCTAAAATTTGCACTAGTAAAGTGTTAATTGAGAGAATAAGTCGCTCCCCCCCCCCCCACCACCACCACCAGGCTGCAGTAGGGGGATTGAACTTCCACTTGATTGGATAGCATTCAGATTCAGTGATTTTCTTCCAATCAAGACTTTTCAATGCATTGTCTGTTCCTCTGAAATTGGTTCCGTTGTCTGAGTACACAACTGACTGATTTCCTCGTCTGGCGATGAATCTTCGAAAAGCTTGGAGGAATTATTCCGTGCTAAGTGCCGTGAGAGGTTCAAGGTGAATTGCTCTCTATACTGCACAGGTGAACAATACGATCCAGGCTTTTCCCTTTGGCTTTAAAAGTAGAGGGCCACAAAGATCAGTTCCGGTTACTTCAAAGACAGCATCATCCCTTACTCTGTCAAAGAGTAAATGTATCGGTGGTGTAGTTAAAGGTTTAGAAGTGAATCTTTTGCATACTACACAACGGTTTATGCTAGATTTTATATTTCTCTATGATGAAATAATCCAGTATTTCTGTCTTAATTTAGCAGCCAATATCTGCACACTAGCATGACAGTACTTTATATGATATTATCTAATTAGGCATTCAGTTAAGTAATGCTTGGTCAGAAGAATTGGACATAAAGATAGTTCTCATCTCGTTCAATGATTTTAGTTTTCACACGAAGAACATCGTCATCACCACGCACAACCAGCAGACCATGAATGAAATTTTCCTTCTCGTGAAAATACCTTTTTTGCTCTATGCCCCATAGAATTATCTCAGCTTTAGTTTTTTCTTCCAATGTTAGGGTATTAGTATCATAGGAAGGTTTCTTTCTCAGTTTATTCACAAATCGCAACATCCAGCAGAAAATTCTGACAATTTTGGAAAAACTGGAAAAATGCTCATACCCCTCAGGCCTTTCTATTTTCATGTTTAAGTTAACAATTTTTGGTCTTTTTAATTCTGATGCGATTAATTCTTCATCTGGGGAAAAATTAAATCTAGGCCACTCCTCGGGAGTTGCTTTCAGAAAATCAGGACCTTCCCACCGACTGCATCGCAACAAATGTTGGGGAGTACAGCCACGAGAAGCTATATCAGCTGGATTAATTTTTCCTGGGATGTGTCAGCATTCTTTCTTAGACCAACTTCGAATTTTCTTTACTCTATTCACAAAGACAACCCAGTTTTCTTCTCGTTGAATCCAGCAAAGAGCTACAGTTGCATCCGTCCAGAAGTAGATTGGAACTTCCTCGAACAACAAAGCATTAGAAACGTATTTGGCTAAACGATCTCCTAAAGCACAAGCTAATAACTCTAATCGTGGAATTGTCCCTTTCTTCAATGGAAATACACTCGATTTGGCTGCCACGAACCTCACATAAACATCTTCATCACTTCTTAAAAATATAACGGTGGCATAGGCGCTTTTACTAGCATTGCAAAATACATGAAGGAACCAAGTATCTATTTTTACATAACCTATGCGATGAGGAAATTTAAGTTGGGAAATACAAGTCAAACCTTGGTACCACATTAAGAACCAATTCTTTAATTCATCTGGCAAAGGTAAGTTCCAATTTGCCTTAGTTGCCCAAGCTTCTTGAAGTATTAATTTTGCATGTACTGGCACAATGAACCCCAGAGAGTCAAAAACAGAATATACTATAGATAGCAATTTTCTTTTTGATAAATCTGATGATATTTGCTCAGTTTTGAATGGAATGGAAAAATTGTCATTTATTCGGTCCCACTGAAGACCTAAAACAGGACAGACAGGATCAGTGTTCTGTGAAGAGAACTTTTCACTTTCAAGACCAAATGTCCACATACACAGATCCATTTTGGCATAATGTCGGTTGCTTGGTTCTTAAATATTTCAAGTTCCGCACTCGTATCCACTGAGGTTACGCAGTTATCAACATAAGATGAATTTGAGAGCTTCAGGGCAACATCTTCAAATTTTTAGGGCATATTTTAAAGATGAAATGAGATTACTGCTGCCAACAGGTATGGGCTACTGGTAATCCCAAAAACAACCCTTTTATGTCGGAATTCAGAAATTTTATTATTTTCCCACCAAAGAAATGTTAGATAATTTTGGTTTTCCCGCTTTATTGCCAATTTGTAACAGCGCTTGCCTAATATCAGAAGTTTTCTCTCCTTATATCAGAAGCCTCTTCTCTAAACCTCATTAGAAGTGCTGGAATTTCTTCTATGAGATTTGGACCTTTTACCAAACAATCATTTAGCGACAGCGAGTTATCCTATTTGCACGAGGCATCAAAAATGGGCCTAATTTTACTAGTTAAACTATCTAATTTAGTAACTGGATGATGTGGCAAATAATGTCCCTTTTCATTCTTTTCAGATTCTGGAATCTTTTATATTACGTCTTCAGACAGCCATTCCTTCAATATCTTATCGTATTCTTCAAAATTGTTCAATTTTTCTAATTTATGAGTAGTAGCAAAAAGCCTTTTTTCTGCAATATGCTGATTAGAGGCAATGTAAGGTGGAAATTTTTGAACCCAAGGCAAGCTTACACAATATCTCCCATCTTCATTTCTATGAAGCCCCTTCAAAAACTGTTCCTCAGCTAATTGATCTTCCACCATTTTGGAAAACGTTTGTGCTTCATCTGCAATGCCAATTGTTTCTGAACTCCACATATCAGAAACTTTCATGTTTTGAACATGTCGATTAGTTACTAACATGGATTGGGTACCCTCAAAACTCTGAACATTTAATCCTGTTGGCTCTCCACATAAAGTCCAACCCAATTTAGTCTTAATAGCTGTTAAACCCTCATTAAGTTGAATTACATCACCCATAAGAATTTGTCCATAAATATTACTACCTATCAAAATTTCTGTTTGCGGGTAACTTTCATCCACATCTGAAATCTAAATTCTATGCGTTTTTAATTCCTTTAATAAAGGACCTTTAGAGATGTGTGGTATCTCTCCACAAATTTTTTTCTGATCTAGAAAGCAGAACTGATATTCAGTATGTCTCCCTACAGGACTTAATATCATAGAATATCGTTTATGATTTTTAGACTTAATTCTTGTCCCTCCAAACAGAGAATGGGTTAAATTCTCAGAGGAAAGGCATTCTAATTTTAAAGCTTTGGCTGTAGATTTCAGCACATATGACCTTTGAGATCCGCAATCCAGAAGACACCTGACCTATGACACTTGACACTACCTCCACCATTAATGTCATAAGGAGGACTTCTTTCATACATGAAGGTGTAGACATAGTAGCTTTTACTGTAGTCAAACCTTTTGCACTAGTCGTACTCTCATTCCTTTTCTCTTGAATCTCGGGACACAAAATTATGGAAAGCGATCGCTTGCACAGGTGACATTGTATGAATAATTTACAATCCCTAGCAAAATGGCCAGACTTAAGACAGCGTAGGCAGCACTTTAATTCTCTTAATTTATCTAACCTTTCCTTTGGGGATAGCGACCAAACCGAAAAACATTCTTTACTTTCATGATTTTTCCCCCAAAATATGCATTTTTGCTCCTTGGTTGCTACCAAACTTGCAGCACTCACGGGAGATTTTTTATTTTTGAATTTGATCTCTTTAGGGCATTCATCACGTGAAGGAGGAGAAATTTCAAACCCTGACTGTGCAAGTTTGACTCTGTTCCCCCTCAACTTCTTTCCGCAAAAATTCTAAAGGATTCGAAAGACGCGGTCCCTTGTCACTAAATAGAACACTTCTCTGCCATACCCTAATCATTTCAGCCGATAAACATGATTCAACCATGAGATATAGCCAAGCCGTATTGGAGTCTTGGTGTACACCTAAAGACTGAAGAGCTCTGAGATGAGACTCAATTTTATCAAACAATGACACCAGAGGTAACTTATCTTTACCTTGTGAACGTACATTTTGGATAATTAATTTTAACAACTCTCTGACATACATCTCAGTTAAAATTTCTTTGTTACCAAAACGTTCCTCAAACGCAGAAATGACTTTCAGATAATTTTTCGCAGTTAAGGAATAACTCTCAATTAACTCATAAGCTCGAGTCCCCGGTAACATTGATTGGGCTAAATAATGAAATTTGTCAACATCATCCAGACTCTTATCCTTGTGGATTTTCTTAAATTGACCCCAGAATGAGAGATAACTTAACAGTTGACCGTCGAATTTTTTAATTTGGATTTTCAGCAATTTGTACCGTTTTTCATTACATGCATTTGCACTACTATCAACATTAGAGCTCACACTAATTTTAATGTCCAAATTATCCATTTTTTCTTTAATTCGGCGACTCAGCCGATTGTAAATTCATTGGTATATTCCTCGCAACTTATAGCTTCAGTTTCTAGATTTTGGTCAGTAACATTAGCTGCTATCATTAAATCTAACATTTCCGAATCATAAGATTTTAATTCCTCAATTATTGATTTTAATTTCACAAATTTATCATCTAAAACGGATTTATCCAGTTGTTTCTTTTCTAATTCATCCTTTAAAACCTTAGCTGTTCTCGTGAAAGTGCTACGTGCTGTCGCATGTTTTTTCTTTAGTGTGTCAATAGTCCTTGAATGATATATAAATGAAAATACACTCAAAATCTCAATTTATAAACTTATCAGTATTTGGAAATATTACTCATAAATTTTCATAGATTCTAAACTCAACAATCACAATATTATATTTCTAAATTAAAACAATAAATAAAAATTAACCACACTCATGACCTATAAACACGAAAGTATACTCAAAATTTAAATATTGTATGCGACATAAATTATTTTCCTTCCAAATAACGATTATCAAATGGTATAATTATTTCTCAAAAAACAAAGTCAAAAGTCTTCATTAAACTCAAAAATCCTGTCGCGGACGCCATTTTCTATGTCAAAAACTCAAAACAATATAACATAAAACAAAGACATAGAAATGTGCCGCTAAACTGCAATGGCGTGCTTGCAGGGCGGCTAAATACTTACCAAAAAAATAAACAAAACTAAAGTTCAAATTTAAAACCAAAACAACTTAATAAATCTTAATTTAATGAGATATTTAATTACAAAACTTAATCTTAAAACATTACACACAGATTTTATTTTGAAGAATCTCAAATTTAGAAAATATTTACAAGAATTAAATTTAGACAGACACTCAATTATATTAACATTATTTACAAAAAAAAATCCATACATATATATACAAAGAAATAGAGAAATAATCATACTAGAACGCAAAACAAACTCACTTAAAATATGTGAATCTAAATCCTCAATCCTCAACTGTTTTACTAGCACATGGCCTGTTAGAGCAGCAGAATTTAATCCGAACAAGTGTTAAAAACACAAACTTTTAAATATCTAAATCATAAACGCAGCTGGACCTTTTTTTTTTTTTTTTTTGTATTCTCAACTGAAACTCATATTATGTAAAATTAATATGTAATCAAGGATATAAATATCCTCATTGCAGTGAAAGATGGCCGAGAAATTTAAAAATCTGAGCCCTTTTTCTTTTCTCATAAAATGCTCAAAAACATATTACCAAAGAACTTTTGATATTACTTCCCGTGTCGCTGAAAACCAACCATCAACTGCTCTTGCTTCAACCTCTACTCTGTTACATCACAATGTCAGGTGACAAAGGGTAGAGTTAGATTTTCATTGTGTCAGCTGAAAGTAGTGCAAATTCTAAAAGCCCATCTTCCAACAGTAGTGTTTCTTAATATAGTTAGTCTATGAAAGAAGTTTTTAAAAAAAATAATAAATAAAAAAAAAATCTTAAGCTTGTAAACACAGTTAGCTTAAATGCATGTGAGTAGTAAAGTTATATCAGACATAAAAGTAATTTAATTTATAATTGATTTTTAATTTTAAACTTATTGTAATTCACATTGTTATAACTTTATTTTGACTAATAAAGTTTTTCACACCATTATGAAAATTGAGCACAGCAAACATAAATTTCTGTAGGTAAAAAAATGATTATATTATTTTTCATTCACTTTTGCAAATAAACATATAACAAAAAATTAGAATTAAAAAAGAATGAAACAATTATAACATTTAAGCAATAGCTATTGGAAACAGAAGGCATTTTGAAAAAGTCCTTCCAGCAGTGCCGGAAGAGGCAGCTTTCATATACTTATATATTTATTCATTTATTTTAAATTAAGTTATATTATTCAAAAATACTAAGCTCAAATTAGTGGAACCTGATTATGAGCTTGGTCAAAATCTTAATTCAGGTGCACATGCACACTCATATTGAAATCGATTAATATATACGAGTGCTGTCGCGGGCAAATTGATTTTTTTAAAAATGTCACACACGTTAGAAATTCAAACTGCTCAGGCATTTTTTAAGTTAAAGACTAAGCAAAAAATACTCCTGAATTCATTATTAAGATAAATAGTTTAAAAAGAACCTTTTTTCAATTTCTGATTTTTTGTTTGTACATCATTATACATTTAAAAGATTTTTGACAAACTTAAATGGCTGCCATTTTGAAACAGGAGGATGGAAGAAGTTGGACAGGGAACGTGGTCAAGGCATTGCTATGTACTATATGCACACGGAGTTATGTCCAAATCAGTTTATAAATATACGCATAATAGCGGGACAAATTTCAGTCCGTTTTTTAAGATATAGATGAAACAAAAAATGCTCTGGAATCCTTGTATCAAGGTCAAACTTACAAAAGAAAAATCTTTTTCAATTTCTTACTTTTTTGCACCTAATTTAAAAATTAAAAAAAAAATTAATATTCTGCCATTTTGAAACAAGATGGAGGATGGATTTGGCCAACAAATTCGGTCCAAACATTGGTATGTACTATGTACGTACCAAGTTTCATCCAAATCGGTTTATAAATATGCATGTTATCACATGACGAAAATCAGATCATTTCAAGATATGAGCAACACTAGAAATTAAAAATGCGATAACTCAGTCAATTTTTAGGATACAAACAAAACAAAAAATGCTCTGGAATCTTTGTATCAAGGTTAAATGCATAAAAGAAAAATCTTTTTCAATTTCTCAATTCCTTGTACCTAATTTTAAATTTTTTAAATTTTTTAAATGGCCACCATTTTGAAATAAGATGGCGGATGGAACTGAGTATCGAACTAGATTCAGGCTTCAGTATATACTATGTACGCACCAATTTACATCCAAATCGATTCATAAATACGTGTGTTATCATGTGACAAAAATCATATCCTTTCAAAACATCAGCCATAAGAAAAATTCAAAGTGCTATAACTCTATCATTTTTTAAGATATAGACAAAATACAAAGTGTTCTGGAATCGTTGCTTTAAGTTCTAATATGTAAAAGAAAAATATTTTTCAACTTTTAATTTTTTTACACTTAATTTTAAATTTTAATTATTTTTTTAATTTAAATGGCCGCCATTTTGAAACAAGATGGCAGATGATGCTGGTCAATGAACTTGGTCGAAACATTTGTATGTACTATGTACATACCAAGTTTCATTCAAATCGGTTCATAAATACGCGTGTTATCACGTGACAAAAATCAGATCGTTTCAAAATGTCAGCCATAAGAAAAATTCAAAGTGCTATAATTCAATCATTTTTTAAGATATGGACAAAACAAAAAGTGTTCTGGAATTGTTGTTTTAAGTTCTAACACGTAAAAGAAAAATATTTTCAACTTTTAATTTTTTCGCATTGAATTTTAAATAAATTTTTTTTTTTACATTTAAAATGGCCGCCATTTTGAAACAAAATGGCAGATGATGCTGACCAGCAAACTCGGTCAAGACATATGTATGTACTATGTACATATCAAGTTTCATTCAAATCAATTCATAAATACGTTAGTTATCGCATGACAAAAATCAGATATATATATATATGTGTATATATATATATATGGGCTGTTTAATAGCCTCTGCTTATCAATCAGGAGAAGACCCTTTAATTGCCTTCTAGGAGGACTTAAAGGAATCGACTGGGAGCAGAGACTTAATGTCCAATCCGCACCTTCCATCGGTACAGCCTGTTAGTACTCTTGTCTAGTGCAAGGGGAACGAACGCGGATGGGCTTCCTCCAACCCGCTTGGCCAGCGTGGAGGGATTTGGCCACAACCCCCCCTTATTTTACCATGAATTCACAAAACAAATCACGGCCCTCAGTTCCCGGTAGTCTGCATGTTCCTGGTTACGGCCGCGATCAGACAGACATGAAGACAGAGGGTGCTAAGAATCACCGGGCTCGGCTTGGCTGCCATAAGTTGATGACCTTGGCTACGTACAATGGACGATCCCTATCTTCTGAAAACCGTTTACAGGAACTTGAAGAAGAGTTAGATAAGATCAACTGGGACATTTTAGGATTATGTGAAGTAAGAAGAAAAGGCGAAGAAAAGATTGATCTTTCCAGCGGACATGTTTTATACTACAGAGGTACAGAAGATGGAAGAACAAGTGGTGTAGGATTTCTGATTCATAAAAGGTGGAAGAATCACATTGTAGAATATGATAGTGCATCAGATAGAGTTGCAAGATTAGTAATACAAGTGTCCAAAAGATACAAGCTGCAAATTACCCAAGTTTATGCACCAACAATAAGTTATTCTGATGAAGAAATTGAAGATTTTTATGAAGAAGTAGCTTCAATGCATCAAAAGGGAAATTGCTACATAAAATTAATAATGGGAGATTGGAATGCTAGAATTGGAGAGAAGAAGAAAGGTGAATTATCTGTAGGAAATCATGGATATGGTATGCGAGATGAAAGAGGAAACAGATTGATTGAGTTTGCAGAATGTGAACAGATGTATATCATGAATTCATTTTTCAAGAAAAAGCCACAAAGAAAATGGACATGGCGTTGTGCAAATGGCTCAACAAGTGAAATCGACTACATCTTGACCAATAAAAAGTATCTTATTCAGGACTGCAGCGTTCTCAATAACTTCAATACAGGAAGCGATCACAGATTGGTTAGATGCAAACTGCTGTTAAATACTAAAGTGGAAAGAATGAAGCTTTTGCTACACTCAAAGAAATCAATCGATATTATAAACCTCCAGAAACATAAAGAAGAATTTCATTTGGAACTTCAAAACCGTTTCCAAGTACTTCAATCAACTTTAGAAGAAGAGCAAGATGTTACAATAGTGAACAAGAAGCTAACCAATACTCTACAAGAAATTGCTAAGAAGATAGCCGGTGATGCACAAGTAAAACAAACAAAGAAAATAACAGAAGAAACAAGAAGATTAATGAAAAAACGCAGAGAATTTAAAATGAAGAAAAATGATCCTAAATCAAGAGTTGAATATGCTGAATTATGTAAAACAGTAAGAAAATGTGTTACAGAAGATATCAGAAAATTTAACTGTGACCTTGTTAAAAAAGTTCTGGAAGATAACAAAAGTTTAAAGTCAGCTAAGCGCAAGTTATGTGTTGGAAGAAAAGGCATTTTTGCACTGAAGAGAGCAGATGGAACAATCACCAAAATCAGCAACGAAATAGTACACATTGTTGAGAAATTCTATAATGATCTATATAAATGTGAAGATCAGAGGGATATCAACGTACACGATCAACGAGAAATCTTAACAGAAACTGAAGAGATAATCCCAGTGATGACAGATGAAGTTTTACAAGCTATTAGATTTATGAAAAAAGGTAAATGCCCTGGAGAAGATGGAATTACATCTGACCTTATCAAAGAAGCAGGAGAAGAATTTGCAAAAAGGCTATCTTTACTATTTTCCAAATGTCTCAAAAACTCAGATGTACCAGAAGATTGGAATAATGCTGTGATGATACTACTTTACAAGAAAGGAGAGAAGGAAAACATTAAAATCTGGGGGAGACCTACATCCAGCAGTGGATCGAAAACGGTTGATGATGATGATGATGATGATATATATATATATATATATATATATATATATATATATATATATATATATATATGTCAACATTTAAACGGAGGGTAGTTTTGGGGTCTGGGGGTCATGATCGGGGAAAATATACCAAAATTTTCTGGAAGTGCTTTCTTCCAGAAGGCTGCAATAGGTAGTTTTTTACTTTTTGTAATGAAAGCTACCTAAAAGGGTAAAAATGCATAACATCACAAGAGCTAGTTCAGTAGAAGTTGAGAGAATATTCTACTTTTGTGCTTGTACACAGCAAATAAAGAAATCTGTTAGGGATGAGAAAGGAAGCAAATCCTCTTTTTCTCCTTTTCTGAAATATGAATCACTAAATGCGGATAAAGTGCGCTGTTTGAATAATACTGCTAATGCAGTAAAACCTCCCTAATGAACACTCCCGAATAGCAGACACCTCCATTAAGCAGACAGTTTTTCAATTCTCACTTCCAAAACCTAGATTTTTGTATGTTTGACCTCTGAATTGTTATGCATCTATGCATTTTAAAGCTTAAATAAATATTTAAAAACTTTCATAAAGTTAAAATTAAACATTTACTTTTATTGATGCATATTATTTTTCACATTCTCTCAAGCAAGTTTATTTACATATATGAAATAGCTATCTTGTGTGTTGTTTATGAGCTTTAGACGAGAGTGCATCTCTGAGTAATTGCCAGTAGCTGTGATTTTGAGATCACATCATTCGCTGTGATTAAGCCAATCTTTTGATGTCATACTTCATAGCCAATAGTATTTTGGATGTGTATTTAAGGTGAAAGTTTGTAATGAGATTGACAACGGATTTATGAAAACAACTATTCGAATTGTGTATAAAAAGTCTGCAATGTGCAGGATCATTTGCCTTGCTTATATACATGCTTTCTTTATTCGTATTATGTAGCTGTATCATTCATCATATTATTTAGTTTGTTTTAAGGCCCTACTTCAGTAACGCTTCGAGATAGAACGGCTAATGTTATTTCAATGGAAGAAATTTATAGCTTTCATTCCTTTGCATTTTGCTCAAGTTTGATAATTTTAGTAGTTTTGAAAACCTATACGTTTAAACTATGCACGCCATTTTCAAATTTTATTTATTTTTTTAATTTTAAGGCGATACAAGTGCGTTATTTTATAGTCTTTATAATTTACCTTTAATGTCTTATTACGAAAAATCTGTTTGACATTTTAAAATTTGGTAAAACGGCGTGCATAGTTCAATTATTAAGCTTTCAGAAAATGTTTTTTATTTTGATTAAAAAAAATTTTAAATCTATAATAAATGCATAAAAAGTTAAAATACTTTGATTTAAAATAGTCGAAAATGCTATTAAACTCCGCCTCAAAATGGGAAACCCCTTAAAACACATTAGGGGGAAAGAGGATATGAGTTTACTCTCCAGGGAGCCTACAGGGACTTAGGTGTGAAATTTTGCCTTTGGCTATAAGTAAAATGTTGTTTGCTGCTTGTAAGATAAAAAAACAAAACTTTACTGAGTTCACGATATTTTACGCAGGAAATTTGATTTATTATGAGCTCCAGAAATGATGTAAATAGATGTTGATTTCAAAAAGTTTATTTAACTAGGCATGTAATCTAAAATATATTTAAAAAGCATTATTGTTTTCGATTAAAAACAGATTTACCATTGTTATAACTTTTTGTTCTTATTTTTTTAAGTTTAATTTCCCAAAAGATTTTTTAATTGCGTACAACATAAAAAAGAAAAAGGTTGTTGTTTCTCAAAACATACTCTGCACTCGACAAAGGGGTGGAGGGCAGAAAGAAAATTACAAGGGGAGTGACATTAAAAATGAATAGATATATGCACAAATAAATATATTTGTATTCAATATTTTTTTATCATTTTTTAGACAAATTCTATCATTTTTATTAGTTTAAATGTTTCTTTTCATAAATATTAAAAATTTGCGGCATACCCACTCTAGACAATTATTACGCAATTGCAATTCATTATTAAATTGGATAACTCTAATTTAAAATATAGAAATGTATTTATTTTGACACTTTTATCGAAAATTATGACTAATTTACAATCGTTTAGCAAGTATATTCCATTGCGGTAAAATTCACATCCATAAATGATATATCTATGCTTTATTGTATAAAAATTATCTTTCCATTCTTTTCCCCTTTGAGAAAGATAATCAAATAATTTTTAAAATTCTTATAATATTTTGATTAAAGAAAAAGCATGTATTCCAATGCCTGTCCTAGCCTAACTGATCTAAATTTTAGAAGAACCCATGCTATTGTCACGCAAAAAGACCCAATCAATTATGCTAATCCTATGGAAGAAATTTATGAAGATACTATATTTGCATTTCAGTAATTTATTTAGGTACTATTCTGTTATCCCGTCGATCGATTTCGTCAAATTATAGAAATCTCCAAACTAATAGCCGAATTATACATATTGACATAATTTTTATTTTAAATAAAAAAAAAAACAAATAATTAGTAGAATACTTATAAAAATACAAATAAAAAGTCGAAAAAAAATCACTTAATGACATTTGAATTGACATTCACGATCATACATTAGCATTTAATCTTATAATTTGGCAATAGTATTTTGGTCGACGGGATAACAGAGTAGTACCTTTATTTATTTATTATTATTATTATTATTATTATTATTATTATTTTCACTTGGAATAGCTGACGATGATTTGTATAAAGGCTGTTTTTTACTTTTTTCGACATTGACTGCAAATTTTTAAATGACGTTGCTATTACTTTTGAAAACGGTTCCGGAAATGAAAGTGCTCTGTAAACAAACTCAAAAAAGTAGGAAAAGGGCCTTTGTACAGATCACTATAAGCTATTAATAAAAAAAAATACATAAAAAATATTAAAATGCAGACAAGATATCTTTATAAATTTCTTCTATATACAGCAAGCGGGTTGTTTCGCTTTTCAGTAGCCTTTTGAAACATAAGTTTAAAAAATTTAAAAAAATACAACACGACCTTTGTAAGACTTATCTTAGCTATTCAATGCAAAAAAATAAATAAATAAATTATTAAATAAAAAATCATTTAAAAATATTAAAACGAAAACCAGATATATTTATAAATTTCTATCTTAGGATTATCACAAGTTAGTGAATTGTTTCGCTTGACTGAGGTATCCTGTTTAATATATCAGTAAAATAAATTGAAAAAGTAAAAAATGGCTTATATCCTAATCGATATCAGCTAACCAAAGTAAAAAAAAAAATAATAATTTAGGAATATTAAAACATTCGAAAAACCTTTATAAATTTCCTTCATAAGAATAGCATTATAGTGAAGGCATTGTATCGATTGACTGCAGTAGTCTCTACAAAATAGAAAAAAGTAGAAAACGGCATTTGTACAGTTCAACTTGAGCTATCCAAAGCAGACAAAAAAAGCACTTAAAAATATTGAAATGCAAATGAGATATCTTTATAAATTTCTATCATAAGTTTATCAAAAACCAGTGCTTTGTTTCACTTGAGTGGAGTAGCCTGTTTAAAGTACAAGTTAGTAAAATCAAAAAAGTAAAAAATGGCCTTTCTATGAATTGATCTCAGCTATAAAATTCATTTAAAAATATTAAAACGCAGAAGACTTAGATTTATAAATTTCTACCTTAAGATCATCATAAGGTAGTGGACTGATTTGCATGACTGAAGTATCCTGTTTAAAGTACCCATAAAATAAATTGAAAAACTAGAAAATGGTCTTTCTAATCAGTTATCCAATGTAAAAAAAATCATTTAGAAATGTTAAAACACAGACGAAAAACCTTCATAAATTTCCCTCACAGGAATAGCATTGTAGCGAAGGCGTTGTATCGATTGATTGTTGTAGCCTCTTCAAAATAAACTAAATAAAAAAAACAGAAAATGGCCTTTGTACAGTTCAACCTCAGCTGTTCAAAGCAGAAAAAAAAATCACTTAAAATATTGAAATGGAAATGAGATACCTTTATAAATTTCTATCGTAAGTTTATCATAAACAAGTGCTATGTTTCACATGAATGCAGTAGCCTGTTTAAAGTACAAGTTAGTAAAATCAAAAAAGTAGAAGACAGCCTTTGTATGAATTGATCTCAGCTGTACAATGTAAAAAACATTTAAAAATATTAAAACGCAGAATAGACACATTTATAAATTTCTATCTTAGGTTCATCATAAGGTAGTAAACTGATTCGCATGACTGAATTTATACTGTTTAAAATGCCCATAAAATAAATCGAAAAACTAGACAAACGCCTTTGTACTAATCAATATCAGCTAACCAATGTAAAAAGTCTTTTAGAAATATTCAAACGAAAAAACTTTATAAATTTCTTTCATAGGATTAGTGGTATAGCGAAGCCGTTCTTTTGTTTTACTGTAGTAGCCTCTTAAAAATAAACAAAAATCGAAAAAGTAATAAACGACCTTTGTGCAGATCAACTTCAGCTATCCAAAGCAGAAAAAATCACTTAAAAATATTGAAATGCAAATGAGATACCTTTATAAATTTCTATCATAAGATTATCATAAACGAATGCTTTGTTTCACTTGAATGAAGGAGCCTGTTTAAAGTACAAGTTAGTACAATCAAAAAAGTAGAAAACGGCCTTTGTACGAATTAATCACAGCTACTCAATGCAAAAATAAATAAATAAATAATTTTGAAATATTTTGAAAGTGTTGTTTCATTTTATTGCAGTAGTCTCTTAATATCGAAAAAGTAGAAAATGGCTTTTGTACAGATCAACGTCAGCTATCCAATGCAGGAAAAAAAAAATCAATTAAAAACGTTGAAATTCAGATGAGTTATCTTTATAAATTTAAATCATAAGATTATGAACGACTGGATTGTTTCACTTGAATGAATCAGCCGAGTTAACAAAGTTATATATATATATAACGGTGTTTGTACTGATAGATCTCAGCTGTACAATTCAAAAAAATAAATAAGTAAAATAAAATTAAATTAAAATAACAATATTAAAATGCAGACCAGATGTATTTATAAATTTCTACCTTAGGATTATCATAAGTTAGTGAATTGTTTCGCTTGACTGAAGTATCCTGTTAAAATATCCATAAAATAAATCGAAAAAGAAGAAAACGGCCTTTGTACGAATCAATATGAGCTATCCAATATAAAAAAATCATTTAAAAATATTAAAATGCAGACGAAAAACCTTTATAAATTTCTTTCATAGGATTTTGCATTATAGTGGAGATCTTGTTTCGTTTGACTGCAGTAGCCTCTTTAAAATAAACAAAATCGAAAAAGTAGAAAATGGCCTTTGTACAGATCAACATCAGCTATCCAAAACAAATAAAAATCACTTATAAATATTGAAATGCAGATGAGAAATCTGTAGCAAGACCTGAATATTTTAAAAACTTTGTTACAGTACGAACGCACCTTATTTGCTGCACTTTACGTGCAATTTTCAATTTGATAAGATTGTATCTGACAAATAATGAGCTACACGGAAAGAATTGTCTTGTTGAAACAACATAATTTTAATTACTATTGCCCCCCAAATTTTTTTTTGTTGAAATGACCAAATTATCAACAAAATTTTGTTGAATTAACAAAATTATTTGGTTAGTCCAACCACAATTTGGTCATTCCAACCAAAATATTTTGTAGGAGCAATATTAATCAACATTTTGTTGTTTCAACAAAGTAGTTCTTTCTGTGTATTCCAACGGTTCACGAGATATTTAAAATTGATAATAAAGTCCTAAAATTTTATAGTTTTTTAGAAAGACTAAATTTAGCCATACTAAATTTTGTTGGAAAAGATGTTTTTTCCATGCTGGCCTCAGTATAAACAAATAAAGAAAAGTGTTCTCACTAAAAATAACTGTAACAAAATCAAACAAGTAAGAAAAATCATGCCTTAAGCATAGATTATGAAGCACTTTCCAAAACTTACTGAAATCATTAACAAAACTTCATTATTTAGAGAAATAATGTGTTACTGTCCATAGCCAAATATGTATTCCAATGCTTTTGAACAGCTATGTACTTGATACGTCAGTTGATATATATATACTATATAATGAGTAAATTTAGTTTTGCAAGAAAATGCCTATCTGCTTGAAAATTTTCTTTCAGCAATTTATACTAATAGATGGAAACATACTTGAATACTTTTGTTCAGCCCTGTAGTTTATCTAGTACCTTTATTACATGAAAGTATTTTGCTAAAATTTACTTCATATGAAAATACTCTTTAAACTGCTTAAATTACATTTCCAGAAATTACTATTCACAGGCGACTCTGTATACAGTTTTTTGCTTGACCCTATATATCATTTTATCTATATTCTACAAACATTTCTTAGTAAACTACATGCATTTCAACATAAAAATGCATCACTTATTTAAAAACCACATTTAAGTAAATTACGCTTATATTCAGTAACCTTTCCGAGCTCTTACGTGTAGCCCTGTATATCTAAATTGTGTAACTATTAGCATTTATATACACCATATAATGCACATATACTTAGTAAAACTTAAAAGCGCATATCATATTTGAAAATGCATTTCATCCATCCACCAGCTAAAATCTATGATATACAGTACTTGAGATAGAATACACTGCTTGAAATATTTTGTGTGTCCTTGCAAATACTATGGACTTCATATTAAGCTTAAAATAACTCATGTTAAGCCTCAGCAACATATATCAATTTGATTACACATGAAATCATTTATCATAATTAAAATACTTTGCAAACAATTTCCTTCTTTATTATTATGTAATGGGATTTTTTTGTGTGGTTCTGTAAAAGAGTAATAACTATTCTTTTCACTGCATACTTTACAGAATACATACTTCAGTGAAATTTGTTGATGCATATAAATTTCAATATGTTTGATAGGGTGTAACATCTTTAAAATTCATTTGAAATGATTTTTCCCCATGGGACATAATGTAATGGAAAACTTTTGACTGACCCTGTAAATAAACTAATCATGGTACAGACTTCCTTTTCCATAGGTTTTGTGCTAGGGCAAACGTCAATAACATCCAAAAATTTCATGGCAATCCGAACATATTTACGAGAGTTAGAGCGCAGCCAAAGTCCATACGTCCAGACAAACCAAAAGCATAAGCACTTTTCAACTTTGTTAGAAATGCTAAAAAGCAGAAAATTACCTCTGTACAGATTGATGTTAGCTATCCAATGCGAATTAAACCATATAAAAATATTGAAATGCAACTGAAAAGAGGCTTCTTTAAACAAACGTCAATCAAACTCATATAAAGATATCTCGGTAGCACTTAGTTCTTTTTTTTTATGTTCTTTTTTTGCATTGAATAGTTAAAATTGATTTGTAGACAGGCTGTTTTTATCTTTTTAATTTCGATTGCAGTTTTTTTTTTTTGGGGGGGGGGGGGTATTTTATTTTTGAAACCAATCCAAAAATGAAAGTGTCCTCACTTAAAATATCTGTAAATAAAATCGAAAAAGCAAAAAACGTCCTTTATATTGTATTGATTGACCTCAGCTATCCAGTGCAATAAATAAATAAACAAAATAAATAAATGAAAAAAAAATAAAAATAAAACATTAAAATGCCGACAAGATATGTTGCAATTGTAAGAGTAACACTTGCAAGTGGGTTGTTTCGCTTGATTGAATAAGCCAATATCTGTAAACAAAAAATCTAAAATGTAATAAACAGCCTTTGTGTAGATCAATCTCAACTATCCTATGCAAAATAAATAAATAACATTGAAATGCAATCGAGAAGAGGCTACTTCAACGAAGCGAAAAAAACCATTCGCTAATGCTAATAATATGGGAGAAATTTATAAAGATATCTCGGTTGCATTTCAATATTTTTAATTGATTTTTTGTGTATGATTGCTGAGATAGATCTGTACAAATGCCATTTTGTACTGTTTCAATTTTGATTGAAGAATTTTTTTGGAAGATGCTTTCACTTTCTAAGCGGGTTCCGAAAAGGAAAGTGGCTCGACTAAAAATATCTATAAACAAAATCAAATAAGCAATAAATGGCTTACAGAACGATCTCAGCCATTCAATGAAAACAATCATTTAAATATATTGAAATGTAACTGAGAAGTGACTGCTTCAGTCAAGTGAAAAAAACCCATATTTTAATGCTAATTTTATGGACGAAATTTATAAAGATATCGCAGTTGCATTTCAATATTTTTTTTCCGTATTGGATTGGAGACTTTCATTTTTCGAACCAGTTTTAAAATAAAATCCCTGTCGGCTGGGCCTATAGGAGGAGGTAGATTTCGAAGAGTGCTCATTTCAACAAATATATATATATATATATGATTAGAGATAAACCCAGTTTAATAACTTCATTTGGCCGTTAATGAAAAATTTTTAATTTCAGTTTTCTGCAAAAACTGATTTTATCAGAATCATCTTAAGAAAAATTCAGCTCAAATGTCCATTATGACAACATATTTTGAAATAGATTCTAAATTTATTAAAAAATTGACCAAAACAGTACATTATACAGTTCCTAAATAACAAAAAACTGTCAGTTGAAAGCATTTGAGAAAAAAATTGAATTTAAAAATGAGTCATAAAATAACCTATTTGTTGTTTGAATACATCCTTAATTCTTTAATCATGATTGCTTCGGAAAATTTTGTGCGAAATACTGACTTTGACAGCATTTTAAAAAATATATTCTATCTTTATCAAAAAACTGGCCAATGCGTCACAGTATATAGTTCCTTAATAAGAGGATCTGTAAATTGGATGCATTTGAGAGCGAAAAGGGATTTTAAAATGAGTCATAAAAAACGCAATTTGCTATGTGAAAACTTCCTTAAATTTTCAAATCACGAAGACTTCGGGAAATTCTGTTCAAAATACCCTTTTTGGTAGCCTTTTTCAAAATATATTCTGTCTTTATCAAAAAACCGATCAATGCATCACATTATATAGTTCCTAAATAAGAGGATCTGTAAATTGGATGCATTTGAGAGCAAAAATGGATTTAAAAACGAGTCAGAAAAAAACGCATTTTCTTATTTGAGCACGTCCTTAAATTTTCAGTCACGATGATTTCTGAAAATTCTGTTCAAAATACCCTTTTTGGTAGCCTTTTTTGAAATATATTCCGTCTTTATCAAAAAATTGACCAATGCATCACATTATATAGTTCCTAAATAAGAGGATCTGTAAATTGGATGCGTTTGAGAACAAAAATGGATTTAAAAACGAGTCAGAAAAAAAACGCAATTTCTTATTTGAATACTTCCTTCAATTTTCAATCCCGATGACTTTTGGAAATTCTGTTCAAAATACCCTTTTTAGTGGCCTTTTTTGAAATATATTCTGTCTTTATCAGAAAATTGACCAATGCGTCACTTTATACAGTTTCTAAATAAGAGGATCTACCATTTGGATGCGTTTAAAATCAAAAATGAATTTAAAAATGAGTCAGAATATAAGCCGTTTGGATTTGAGGTTTTTTCTCCAACTCCTATTTTTGTTTAATTTCTTTTTGCTATACGAATTGGTCCTATGAAAAACTTGTCAATATAAAAGTTGTAGATATTTTTGAGAAGATGTAAAATAAATTTAATCAGATTTGATATCTTAAAAATTGACGGAGTTATAGATTTTTCTCTTTTTTTCAGCGCCCTTTTTCTTTTCGTTTTTAATTTTTTTCATCGATAAAAGTTGGTCCTATCAAAAACTTGTAAATACAAAAGTTTTAGATAATTTTAAGAACATTTATAAAAAATTTAGTTGGACTTGATATCTTGAAAATTGACGAAGTTATGAATTTTTTTCTCTCAAAATCCCTGTTTTTTTTGCCCCTTGAGCCCACTTCTAAATTTATCAAAAATCTGTCATGTATATACTTTTGGCCCATTTTTAAGAAGTAATATAAACTTTAAACCGATTCGATATCTACTTTAATTAAGAAGTTATGGCATTTTTTCGGTTTTCACAAAAACGCTCCCTATTCAGACCCCCTTGGTCCGATTTTGCCCATTAACGAACTCAGCCAAGATTTTATCCCCATTGATTTTATGTACCAGTTTGGTGGAGATTGGTGAAGAATTATAGAAGTTATCGTGTCCATAAAAAAGTGAGATATATATATATATAGATAGATAGATAGATATATAAACTGGTGCGATTGCAATAGGTAGTATTTCTTATGAAATCTACCTAAAACAAAGAATTTCCCATGAAAATATTCTGTAATCAAAATCGAAAAAGTAAAAAATAGAAAATTAAAAAACAGTCTTTGTACAGAACTTTATCCTCTTTAATAATCTATTTGACATCTATCATTATCTATGGCTATGTGTCTCGAGATATTTAGAAATAATAAAAAGTTCCAACATTTTGTAGTTTTTTTTTGGCCACAGAAAACAGGGCTGCATAGTCAGTAAAAAAAAAGGCCGATTTTTATTTCAGAAATTTTAATGCCTTTGACGCCAACTCCGACTCCAAACTCCTAATTAATATACTAGTGGTGTTTTTGTTTAAAATTATAAGGAACGCATGAAAAATACGGCAAAATTTTTAAATGTTCGGTTTTAATTCATTTCTTAAGACTTTGACAGAATATATATATATATATATATATATATATATATATATATAAATTCCGTTTTACTAATTTTTCAATTTTGTGACCCACAAATAAAAAAAATTCAACTATCGAAAGCTAAAGAATAAAACAAAATAGAAATTTCACTATTTCGGATCCGTGTACTCGAAAAGAGGAAATGTTTACAATTTTGTTGTTAATTTGTGTCCTCTAGAGCAAAAAATTTTCGATGGAAAGAAAATAAATAAATAAATAAATAAATAAAAAGATGAAAATTTTAGTAGCCTGGAAATAATTTGGAATCTACCAGAGCTTTTCATTAAACGGCTTTCATCTACTGTGTATGCCGAACAGTCTATTGGTAATCTTTAAGTTATGTATGATAGTATGATAGTATGATATAATCCAATAATAATAATAATAATAATAATAATAATAATAATAATAATAATAATAATAATAATAATAATTTTTTATGGATTTAAAATTACATATAAATGGTTTAATTTCACTTCAAACTGACAAACACAAAAGATCGGAGTCAACTTGTTTTAAAACGGCTCCGACTGTTTTGATCAAACATGAGCCTGAAGAACTTTGCCAATAACCATTTCCCTGGGACTATCAGGGCAGTAAAAAGGTGCGACAGTTAATCTACGTTTTCTATTTGCTAATGACTTTTTACCAGCAGGGGATTGAATCCCTTTTATTTTTCGCCTGGAGGGAAAGGATGTCGTGAGATGACCCTTTTTCTTGGCAATTACAAGCTTGGGAAATATCATTGGTCTTTTAAAGTGTCAATCTTTGTGTTTAGGATACGCCTTACGGTGGCGACTCGGATAGGCTCAAGAGAGAATTTCGAGTTTCGATTTCAGTGAAGTAGGCTCTTAAGTTTATGATGCTGTAATATTATTTTATGCATTGTAAATTTCATCTAATCTAATCTTTAATAAATTGTCTTAAATGGAACTGTTGTTTTAAATTAAGTCTTCCACACACCCACTGCACATTCTGCTCAATCCATAAATTAAATGGCTGACAGGACATTCTGAATAACGGACAGTAATTTTGCAATAAATGATGAAAAATTATTTTTTAAGATTAAAAAAAGAGAAAAAAAAGTAAAATCCTTTAAATTTATCTGGGCAATTTGTTGCAAATTTTGTGATTTGCTTGGCGAAATTCCCCTCCAGTGTCCCGCATTTAATTCAGGGGATGACCCATGAGGGATATTCTCTCCTGGAGCATTGGAATGCTCCCTTTCCACCCCCTCCCCCCTGGAAGTTTTTAAATTTTGTGCTTTTAATGGTCAAAAAGTACAATTTACACCCATCCTCTTTCTGGAATTCTGTAATATCTCACATCCCAGAAAAAAAAAAAAAAAATCTCTCATTAAACTCTGCCTAAAACATCTCTCCTTGAAAGATTAGAATTTTCAGCTTGATTAATGTCTAGAAGTAATAATTTCTTGATTATCATAATTCCATAGTCACACATCATTTTCTGTTTCATTTTAAATGCGCATAAGATAACTTCGTTTACAAGCATCGGGATAGATAATGCAATGACTGGTATTTTTGTCAGTGGTGTTGCATTCGGGGGGGGGGGGGTTATGCCCCTGGTGTCACCCTCTAAGGGGTGACACCCAATCTTTATTTGTAAATATATATTTATAATCTTATAAGATTTTGGAAAAGGAATTCTGAAATAAAATGAAATTTTTAGTGCACAATGCAATGGAGTTAGTTTTCTTTTTTTTTAATAATGTGAAATTTTATAGAGAATGATGTTTTAAATAGGACATGTACCAAGAAACAAAAACCTACTGATCCAATGAGTGGGTAGTAAAAGAAAATTTTAAAAGACTAAATTTTCTTCGTCATATAGACACCACATTGACTTACGCAGACTATGGGTTTAATGATGAATGAATCCTGTTTTTTTTTTTTTTTTTTTTTTAAAGCAGGAGGATGAAAAGTAAATAAGGAATGGTATGGTCATTTGTTATAACAACATAGAATTATGATTGAAAAAATATGATGGATCGGGAGGGGGAGGATGACACCATTTACATCCGCCCCAGGTGTCACCCATACTAGCTACGCCACTGATTTTTGTTTCATTATACCCATACTTAAACAATTTTTTCGATAATATTTCACCGTGTAAAGAAACAAAAAAAAAAAAAAAAAAAAAAAAAATCCTTTTAGTAGGGCTTGTTTATAAAATAAGTCCTTTATTAAATTGCATCATTACATAACATAGAAAAGAGAAATCAGAGACGTAGCATGGTACCATAGTATCTGAGCAACAGAAAAGCAATAACTGAAAATATAACATATTATTCTATTTATTTAATTTTATGCTTTTTATAAAACAAAGAAAAAGTTACTTTATTTTCTTTCTTTTTTTCTTGGGGGGAAGGGGGGAATGGCATACTGACTTTTTGAGAGCAATAAATAAAAGTGCCAAGAATGCAACCAGAGCTGGGGAAAAAGGCTGTTTCATACTGTCAAGTACTGTTTGATTCTTGTTTATAATCAATATTTGGAGAACGGCCTCTAAAAGAAAACAATTTTAAAAGGAAAATTTGAAATTGTGTTTCTGAGAAAAATAAATTTAATTTACGGGTACATGCAGCAAGTTTTAAAACGAGTAAAACACAGGTGGGAGATATTGTACGAAGTAAAGATGAAATAAAAAATTTGTGGTTTAACTCTGACAAGAACACCAAAAATATGAAATCAAAGAAGACTAATTCAATTGAAATTTTTCTATAATTCTGAATTGTTTTACTTTAATTGGTTCGAAAAACATTCCTATCAGTGGGCATTTGATTCAAGAAAATTCTTTAAAAGTCTCTAAAGAACTCTTATTACACAATTTTATGGCTTCCAGTTGGTGGCTTGAAAAATTCTGACATGGGCACAACATTTCTTCTAAAAAAATATGTAGCGAAGCAAAATCTATAGATCTAATTGTTCTCAAACCCAAAAAGTAAACTTCATAAAATAAGTTTTAATTCATTTTTGTTCGGAAATGCATGAAACTTGCAGGTGATGATGTTTGGAAATTGTTTAACATGTTCGCTGCCACTTACATGAAGATGTGATGATAGTTAATGCCGCAATGTAGAAGTGGGTTTTTCCCAGGAGCCGATTTACTTTTTATGACAAAGAATCAGTGAAAGATTTTCCCCCTGCCAGAGCGTGACTGGCTATTGGGCATCACCTCACATCATTTGGTGCGTGAGTGGCCCTTTAACGTTGGCACCATATCACGCGCGTGTTAATCTCACTCATATTCAATTTTTTTTTGTAAACACAATAGATATATCAGGAAATACTTTCAAAGTTGGCGTTTTGAGCAAAATTTCCCAATGAAAGCTGAAAAACCAGTCAACAGATGAAAAACACTATGTCACGTGATTAAAAATTATTATAACTCAGTAGACAATTTATGGATCAAAAAATCGAAAACAGAGTAAGATTCCAAATCACTTCCTTATAGTCAGACTTTTCCATTTTATATCTTTCTGTTACAAAATGAATTGGTGAATGTGTCAAAACTTTTTGTGCTTATTGATTAGAGCAGTAAAGAAAAGCCTTAAAGAAGTGGAGGATTGGCATGAATGCCTGCAATCAATTTGTGAAGGTTAGGAGAAACATTTTCAAAGCCGGTGAAACCAAACTCTTTTTCAGATATTTTTCAAATAAGACACATTTTAAAAGGGATGACTGTATCAGTGGAAAAATGTCAAAAGAACAACTCACTATTTTATGATGTTGCAATGTGTTTAGAGAAATTTCAAATACCTCTTATTTTTGTAAAATCTCTGAAACCCAGGTTTTTCCCCAACGAACACTCAATTTGATAAATTTTCTATTGTGTGAAGAGCAAATAAGAAAGCATGGATGACCAGTCCTTTAATGGTCAAATGTTAACTTCCTTTGATAATGGGATGAAAAAATAAGAAAGAAAAGCTCTCTTGTTTTTGGACAATAAAAGTTTTTATCCATTTAAAATTTAGATCAACACATTTTTTTTTTTTTTTTTTTTTTTTTTTTTTTTTTTTTTTTTTACATAGTATGTTAGTATTTGAATAGAAATGAACCTTTTCTATGTATTTTTATCATTTTATGTTTACATTTAAATATTTATTAGTTCAGTTTATTAAACAAATGTTCTTTAGTTTTTTTTTTTTTTTTTTTTTTTACAGCCAAATTATGAATTGATTTCTTCCCATTGTAACTTATGGCGGAATTATCATGATATACATGATTCTTGGAAAAGTATCGAGAACACAATAAATTTTTTTGGAGATAATCAAGAAGTGATATTTCCCTTTATTGGTCCTGGTAAATGGGCTGATCCTGATATGGTAAGTTGGTTTTGTTGATGAATTTATATGGTAAGTTGAATTTCTGTTTACAATCTTATGCTTTATTTTGAAACTAAATGTAAATTTTCATAATCCCATATTAGTCATGTGCAGGTCAAAAGTATCTAATTATCTCTAATTTTACTGAAAAACTTAATATTTTCATCCATATCTTCCCATTTAAAAAATTTTGATGGTTGTGGATGAAAAAATCCATTCCAGGGAATAGCTCAATCATTACACTCTGAAAATCTATGAGCATACACAGGAGGTTTTTGTATGCTTTAAGCTGATTATATTCTAGTTTATAAACTTACTTTTTTCATTGGAAAAAACATGTAAAAATTCAATTGCTTAGCGTAAATCTGAGTTACGCTGAATGCTTTATGTAGTGATTAGGTTATAAAAAATGAAGTAATAAAATTATAACCATAAAAGATGGACTAACTCACAGGATTAGTTACTTTTCCACAGGGCAGTTTCTTTCTATCCACCAAAAATTCTAACTTAAGGTATAATCTTAAGCTATAATCTCTTTCAATGACAATAAACATCTATCTGTAGAACTTCAAGGAAGTTGAATCTTGAATAGCATTCAATTTTATAAAAAAAAAAAAAAAAAAATGTATTAAAATTAATTTTTTTGATCTGCAAGTTTTCCAATCTTCATTTTTGGGACCCTTTTTTCTATTTAGTTATTCTCACATTTTTTACATTTCATATGAGATACTGCCCCCCCCCCCCCTAGAGGTCTGACCCAATTCCCCTGAAACTTTTTGTCTGTCAAAACATTTTCACCTTCTCAGTACAAAATTTCAAAATTGAGTCTTCGACTCATTTTTTGGACTGACATCTTCATATTTTGGGGCTTGGGTCCTTTTTTAAGCATTTACTCAATCTTTTGTAAATTTCTTTAAAATATTACTCTGTGAATAATTCATACCATGTGCTTAATTTTAACTAATTGTAGATGTAAAACGCTAAATACTAAGATATTTTGACATATTTTCATGTTAGGGCCCTAATTTTAACTGCCAGTTGTCCTCTTTTGAGCCCCTTATTACAGCTCCATTAAAAATGTTTCAATTTACTAGCTTTTTTTCCCCTAACATTTTCTTAGGTCCTCCAGCTACTACATGAAAGTAAAAAAAAAAAAAAACTTCAGCTGCCACCAATTTTGAATTAATCACCTTGGGGCCTTTAGTGTAGCATCTTTAAAAACGTTCCAAATTGCTTTCAATTTTCTTTAACATAGTTTTAGGCTGGGATTACGGTGCCTCGCTCTGTCTTATCTTACGCTCAATCGTAGGATGGGCGTTCCTGCAATCGATCGTAACTTCGTATTACGGTGCCTCAGCGTAAGTCTCGCACTTAAGCGTAAGTCCTCTTGCTCTCAGCCAATCAGAGGTCGTAGCCACTTTTGTTGTGGTTGCGCTCGCATCCATTTGTGTTGAAACTTACGACAGCTTTCGAGCTGCCTTAAGTTACACCAATACCGTTTGCGCTTTGTTTACATCGTAAGTCTCTACGTCGATCTTAAGTGAGGCACCGTAATATCGCCCTTAGTGTACTCACTTCTTTTATAACTACTAAAAAATATTCTCTTACTCAACTACATGCCAAATAAGTCCCTTGTCTCTTGGGGCCCAGTACAGAGTTATTTGAAGTTTTTGTAGCATAAATTGTTATTAAACTGACCCCTCTTAATCAAATCTTCATTTTTGAAACCATTTTTTCATTAAGTTATTCTCACGTTCCTATATTCCACCCTGTGTTTCTATAGTCCCGTAGGGCCCACTTCAGGGCTCTTTTTTTTTTTTAAATTCGCCATGCATATTTTATCCCCTCATTTTCTGGAAGTCACTAATGTCCCTGAAACTAGGTTCATTCAAAAGATATAAAATCTTACAAACTTCAGTTTTATTTAAGGTTATTATGACTAGCCCCGGGCAATATCGGTGGTTGGCTAGTTTTGTAATAAATGAGTATCCAACTATATCAAACAGCCAGAAGAGACTAAGTAAGAAAAAAATTAGTAAACAGCATCAGGGATGCCACGGACGCGCTAAAGCACATAAAATATGCAAAAAAAGGAGCTTACGCGTCCCGCGAGACGCTTAATTTTCGTCAAAAAATCGCAAAAATGGCAAATTTCGTTAAAAAATCGCGAAATAACGAATAATTTCCGACAAATTCCGTCAAAAAATTCGCAAAAAATAGCTAATTTTGTTACAAAATCTCGAAAAAAGCCAGATTTCCTCCAAAAATCGTAATAAAACGGGAATTTTTCTCAAAAAATTCGCGAAAAACGGAAATTTTCATCAAAAAATCGTGATAAAACGCTAACTTTCGGCAAAAGATTGTAAAAAACCGGGACAGTTCGTCAAAAGATCACGAAAAAACGGCACTTTTCTTCAAAGAATCGCAAAAAAGGCAAGTTTTATTAAAAAATCGCGAAATAACGAACAATTTCCGGCAAATTTCGTCAAAAGATTCGCGAAAAACGACAAATTTTGTCCAAAAATCGCTATAAAACGGCAAATTTTGTCAAAAAATTCGCGAAAAACGGAAATTTTTATAAACAAAATCGTGATAAAACGGGAGCTTTCGTCAAAAGATGGCAAAAAACTGGCACATTTCGTCAAAAGATCGCGATAAAACGGCAAATTTTGTCAAAAGATTCGCAAAAAAGAACAATTTTCATTAAAAAATCGTGATAAAACGGTAACTTTCGTCAAAAGATCGCGAAAAACCGACACATTTCGTCAAAAAATCGCGAAAAAACGGCAAATTTCGTCAAAAAATCGCTTTAAAACTCAACTTTCGTCAAAGACGCAAGAAAAAAAAGTTAATGCCAGGATATATTTTTTTCTGTTCCAAAAACTAACTTTCCTGCTTCCAAATTATTTTATTTTATTTTATTTTATTTATTTATTTATTTTTGCTGCTCCAAAAACAGATTTTCCTGCTTCACAATCTGTTTTTGATTGTTTCAAATCTTTGAGTGAACATAACTCCTGAAAACACCCATTCATTAAACAAAAAATACCTCTTTACTCAACAAAAGTGTTCTTTTTTGAGGAAAAATTTCTTTTTCAATAAATCAGTTTTGCCCCTTTTTAAAAGGAATGCGAACAATAGTGATACTTATTATCTTCTACACTCAAAAAAGCATTTTTTTATAATTTAATTTATACCTTGCACATTTATAAAAAAAAAATTCTCTTAATAGTTTTTTAAAAATTAATATTGGCTTTAATTATATATACATCATTATTAAAACAATAATTATTGCTTTTATTTTTTCTTTTGCAAATGTACAAGTTAAATTTTTGCGGCTAAACATATGACTTATTATTAGTGGGGACCCGCTTTTGTAAAAAAAAGACCCAGAATTTTAGAAGTCCTGGGTCCCCGGGACCCTGCAACCTATACTAGTTTACAGGGGGTTTTTTTATTAAAATCCATTCATATCTTCTGGTACCCCAAGCGCCCCAAAAATAATTAAAAATTGAGTTTTTTATGATTTTTTTTATATTTTTTTATTTTATTATTTTTTCTTAATTACTTTTGGCACGGGCTGCAAAAGCTATCTTTTATCTGTCTTAGCTTACATATTTTTTAAAAATAAAATTCATTCATATCTTCCGGTGCCCCAAATGCCCCAAAAATAGTTTAAAATTGAAATTTTCTTGAAAAAAATTTTGTTTGTTTTATTTCATTTTTATGTTATTTTATTTTACTTTTTGAAATTCATTTGGCACTGGGTTGGAAAGTTGTTATTACAATACTACATAACTCTGGAGTTCCGATATATTTTTTAAAATCAAAATCCATTCACATCTTTGATGCACCAATTACAATTAAAAACTGAAATTTTTACAAAAAAGTATTAAGAATTATAATTTACGAAAAATATTTACAAATTTTGAAAACAGTTTAATTAATAATGTATAAGGTTATAAATAACATTAATTTTACAATAATAAGCAATATATAAATTTAAAAATCAAAGCATTAAATCATAAAAATTACAAAAATCGAACTTACATAGAGAAAAGTTTTACATTCTTCAATTTGGAAATTTACATATTTTTAAAGCGTGTAATCTTTTTTGGTATCAAAGTGTTTTATATGGCTTTTTGATTTTATTCTATTCAATATAAAACCGTGTCTCTTTTCTTGTCCAGATACAGTTTCTGATGCCTCAGACACTAGTCGAATGCATATTGCAACCCCTTGGGTATGGCATGGATATTTTGACCATTCATTCATTTTTACAACTTTTATCATATTCTCAATTTCTTTGCAAGGCACATTCATCAAAAGAGGTGGTTCAAAACGTCCAACTCGTTCCCAGTCAATAAGTTCAAAATAATCTTTCGCTTTGAAGTTTATTTGGGGTACTTTGAAAATTCTCACTTCTGGTGATTTTTCTCAAATTAGCTTTTGCATTGCTAAAGATCTGATATGCTCTGTTTTATCTGTGAGCATTGACAATAGCAAATTTTCAGGGTGGCCAAAAAAAAAAAAAAAACTATTTCGTTGAATAACAGCATCTACGATCTTTCTTAAATTGGGCTCCTAATATCTAGAATATGTGATAAGTTTCCAAATATCATGTGCTCCTACAGTTATGGATGGCTTTGTTTTGATATGAAACCATACGGGTACATATACCTTCATAATATATGTTGTAAGAGTAATGAGATTATCAGAAGGATTTTCTGTAGCCACTTAGAACCTTAAAATTCTACACGCAGTTGTTAGCCATCTTGAGTGATAAACTGGACCAGGTTTCATTAATGCCAGATCAGAACCACATTCACCACATGATATTGCTATGCAAATATCATATAAATATTGCTGGTCATTGCTGAGAACTCTTCTATCTATGTTGTCTTCCAAATAATAAAGTATAAAAAGTTTATTTTTATACATTTAATAAATTACGATTAACGATTTCTCATCCTCTCGATCTACGTTTTACATTAGATAAATTATTCTTTAACTGTTATTTTTACTTGTATGCTTTAACTCAAAATTTGCATGAAACTCTATTTTCGGCAAATAATTAAAAGTTTTGGGGCATTGGAAGAAATTTATCAAAGTCGAAAATTATTTAGATGCATGCTAATATACTATAAATGCATCTTTTTTATCCCGCTGATAAAATAATTTAAAATAAATTAAAAAAAAAACAAAAATTATACATTTTTATAAAATTTCAATTTTTTTACTATTTTGAGGGCGCTTGAGGGCACCGGAAGATATGGATGGATTTAAATTTAAAAAAAGATTGAACTAATATATATATAAGGCAACTTTCGCAACCTATGCCAAAAATAATTTTAAAAATATTAAGAAGCGAAAAAAAATCATAAAATGTATAAGAATTTAAATTTTTTACTATTTTTGAGGCATTTGGGGCACCGGAAGATATGAATGGATTTCAATAAAAAAACATATGTGAATTAGTATGCATAAAAGGCAACTTTTGCACCCCGCGCCGATTCGATTATCCGAATTTCGATCCACCCTAATAAACATCTTTCCTACCTGCAGTTTTTCCTGATTTTTTGGTTATCACCACCCTTTTCCAGTCTGCAATAGATGAGGGGAATACATTTTCACTTTCCTCAGTGTCCTCGGGGAAAATTTCCTAAAATTTTAACATTTATCAAATTTTTACTTTCTTCCCCTTTCATTTTTACTCTTTCCTCCAATTTAAAGTAAGGGTTTTCCTCATCAATTCTAACATGTTTAGTTTCATCAACTAATGTGGTCCCAGGATACCAGATTCGGTATCCTAAAGTGCTTGAAGCATATCCAACCATAACCCCCTTTTTGGCCCTCCTCTCTAGTTTATTTCTGTATCTGCTAGGTATATTAACGTAGGCTGTACTACCAATAGGAATAGTTTTAAAATGCCTGACTGAAAAAGGTTTACCTCGCCAAACATTCAATGGGGCTTTTCCTTTCAACTTATTATGAGGGAATCTATTTTTTAGATAATTTTGTGTATTCACCAATTCTGCCCACAATTCCGGTGGTAAATTTCCTTGCTGTAGTTGAGACCTAACCCCTTCCATAATGCTTCCATTATAGCATTCTGAAATGCCGTTCATTTCCGACGAATGTGCATTCGTAAATTCACACTTAATACCCTCTTCTCTGAGGAAATTCTCAAATTCATCAGAGTTAAATTCACCCCCACGATCAGTTCTAAGTCGTTTTATCTTTTTACTCGTCTAAATGCTTGGCTTTTATGGCTCAAAAAGTACACAAATGCATACTGCGAAAAGTCATCAATTATCGTTAAGAAATATCTAGCACCACTTCAGGGATTGAACTGGGGCAGGTCCCCAAATGTCTGAATGACAAAGTTCAAGAATTTCTGATGAATTTATGTCCCTTTCCTGAAAACTTGCCCACTTACTTCTTGAATAATTACAAGATTCACATTCTTTTGCCACACCAGATAGTTTTTCTAAACCAAAGACATTTCCCGATTTAGCAAATTCTAATAAAGCCCTACAATTTTGGTGCCCATAATGCAAGTGCCAATTAACTATGTTATTTTTAACCATATGCACACCTGCAGATTCTTTCTTACAATTTGCATAAATAGAATAAAACTTATTCTGTAAAGGTACATTTAAAATTTGATCATTAGTTTCATCAATTATTATAGCTTGATTACGATTAAAATTAACATTTAAATTTTGAAGACACAGGCATCTTATGGAAATCAAATTCCGAGACATATCTGGGGCATAGTAAACATTCTTAAGAACTAAATTAAAAGGAACAGTACCTGAATTTATCAACAAATTTATATTACCAACACCGGCAATCTTGGCAGTACCCTTGGCAGTGACTGCTTGGCTCTTTAATTCTCGGAAGTCCTGGAAAACAGCTCTTTCTCTACAGAAGTGGTCAGTAGCTGCTGAATCCAGCACGAATTCCAAGTCTAAGTCCTGGCTCATCATTGCTGAGGCGAAATGGCCTTGATTGGAAAACTGACTGCTTCTCTGTCTAGCTTGGGAACAATTTAGGATCTGAAATTTACTCTACAGTTCTTTTTTAAATGTCCTGGCTTATCACATGAGTAACAGCATCTCATTCTATTCCGATGCACTGATAGTAAAGCTTGATTTCTTGGAGACTCTGGAAACTTTGATTTTTGCCGGTCAAATTCTGCAAGTAGTTGTTTACAGACTTCTTCCACTGTGAACTTGCTGTCAGGTAGGCAATATATTTGGATGACCAGATTTTCATAGGATTCAGGCAAATGTTCTAGAATCTGGTTGGTAATTTCATCTGGAGGAACTTCCTTCCCAGCAGCTTGTAAATCCTTTGCACTTTCTAATACCCTGTTAATATATGTGGCCATTGATTCAGAAGATTTATATTTAATACTCATGAAGTTCCTTCGCAATGTTGCTATTCTAGCTCAACTACATGGCTCAAAAACATTCTTTAATAACACCCAGACTTCTGATGGGGATTTTGCATCATATATGATGCTTTCAAGACTTTCTTCCACACTCAGACATAAGATGGCTAGGGCCTTATTTTCTTTTGCAACAGTAGCACCATCCTTTACCACAGTTTCTTTTGCAGTTTCTTTCGAAATTTCTCCAGCCACTTTATCAGAAGTAAATTCAGCTAAATTCTGGCTGATCAAATACAAATTCACATTGAACTTCCTTGATTTAAAATTTTCTCTTTAATTTTGGAAAGGCAAATGAAGAAAAGTTCATTTCATTCACTGAAGCCATCTTTTATGACCCAGAGCAGAGCAGGACTAACCATGCTCTGCTACCAGTCTGTTGGGTCTGCTCTAGGTTTCAGTTGTGCCTAAATGTAATTTCTGGTGTATACTGGGTGTCCAAAGCCATACTTTAAGGGAGCAAATTGTTGAACTTGGACAAGTTTATTAATTCAATAACAAAGTAACAAATGGTTAATAAAGACAATTAAAACAATCTTCTAACTTCAAACACTGCATGGGATGGCTGGAATCATGGTTAAAAAAAAAAAGGGTGACTAAAAACATGACTGTTCCTGACAGCATAAGAATCCTAATAAACATCAGCCAAATCAGAGCTATGCTAAAGTCTGCCAAATGCATTTTCATTTCCCATGCTGCCTATTCAGTGCATTACAAGTGACTGCATACCTAGAAAAAAATCTCCTATTTTAAATACAAAAGAAAAGAGGTTAAAATACACAGTTAAATATTAATATGCAAATTTAATTAGTAAGGGAGAAGCTGCAAAACCAATTAACTGCAGGTTAACTGGCATGAAGAGATTTTCATACCACTCACACATTCAACCATGAATAAAACCAACTATTTCCAAAATGTCAACACAGCAAACTGTAATGTTGCATGAGAGGCTTAGTTAAAGTACATACTTTGTACTACAGCAAATAAAGTCCAGCTTCCTTTTAGTAAGTAATTAATATTCAAAAACAATATATTGAAACTTTAAATAGGGGGAACTGGGGGACATTGATACAGCTTTTTTCAAAAAAAATTTTTGGTGTCTAGAAAGCAGAAATTGCAAGTTATTTTTCTATGTGATGTCAGCAAAACCTGTGTAGTGTGTTACAAAAATGTACAATCGTTGTTTTATATATTATTTTTGCATATAATTTAAAAAAAATAAAAAAAATTAATTGGTATCAAAGTGCACCATCCCCGGGGCAGATTGATACACTTTGAAACGTCTGGGAAAAATGGAGACAAAATAACACCAATGCATATTTTTTACAGAAAAATTGTTAGCAAACCATTTTATATATATTTATAGACATTAAAATCGCACACAATTTATTTGTAAGCGATATTAAAGTTATCAAAATGAAATGTATAATAACCTGATGTTCTGGCTGTTCCTTGTCTCTTTGTTGGCTGTGGTAACTTTGTCACATCTGGCACTTTAACCCCAGAATTCTCTTCTTTCTTAGGAAAGGTGAAAGAATTACCAGGTTTTCTGTTTATAAATCAGTTTAAAAACAGAAAATAAAGGATAATTATATTAAAAATTATGTTTATAATATAATAATCATGTACTGTTCTGCAGTTTGTTTCTCTTACTTAACATTTCTCATGTCGATAATACTTTTTTCTCTGGAGAATCGATATAAATTTGAGATTTGCCAGGCTGCGGTCCATTTCTTTTGTTAATTCTACTAGCACTAGATATTGTGTAAGTTTGTACGTCTTCTGTTTGCAAAAATACTATAAAATGTTTTAATATAAAGAAATTAGAACTATTTCACTTCAATAGAAACTAATAGTAGAAATTTTTGACGAAAAATGGTTGAATTAAGGAGTGTATGGTAAAAATAAAAATAAAAGGTAATGAAAAATGAACTAGAAAAGGATTTAGGTTGTATCAATGTGCCCCGACAAAGACTGTATCATTGTGCCCCATGCAGCCATTTTAAATAAAATGAGTCGCAAATCCAACACATCATAATTTATCTAACAATAAAGAATGAGGAACTGATAAAGATTAGCATTACTTGCCAGGGAGGGTATTCTTTTAGGTTGAAAATACTGGAACAGTTGTATAATACCATTTCAATTGTACAACTCAAATTTACTTTTGACCTACAAAAACAATTAATCACCCATCCCATTTCATCAAACTATTGAATCATTCCAAAACTTTCTGTATGTTGTTAATTTCACTAGTATCGGTTTTTGGAGCTGTTGTGAAACTTCCTGTAATGACCCTGTGTGCTGTACAGGGGGTGTATCAATGTGCCCCAAGTATCAATGTACCCCAGTTCCCCCTACATATTTAAATAAACTTCAAAACATTTTAACAACTTTAAACAAGTCATTGAAACTTTAGTTTCTTTGAAAAATATTAAGTGTTATTGGTTGAGCAGAGAAATTGGGAAAACTAACTGGGAAAATATTTAAATACTTTTTATACTAATAAACTTAATTGAAACTTTATATATTTTAAACTTAAGCCAACAGTTTGCCCCACTCAACCAAGAAAATTCAATGAAATCAAGTCCGGTTCCTATGTAACCAGACTCCATTTTTCATAGAACATCAGATTACTTCTTAAAATCAGCATTATGCTATATTTAAAATTAAGAAATATTTTATACATATTCATGCAAATATTTTGCATACCCGACCTAACGCATTCCCGTACTTTTACTAACCCAACCCATACTTCAGTAGGGGCCCGATCCAACACATCATTCAATTCTGCACCAAGTGATTGAAATAAATATAACTTTAAAATATTAATGGAATAAGTATTTATTAAATATTTACAATATCGCCAAATATTTTTTTTAATGACCAGAAAATAAAACATATTCAATTGTATTGTTAAAATATCTTGTATTTAAGAAACAGCACAGTGGTGGTATTTTTGTTTTCTCTTAGTAATCATTCTGAGGATAAATACTTTCAAAGCAAAATCTTCTAATTGAAATCTATATTTATTGCTTTGAGATTGTGACAGCTGAAATGTACTGCAGAGCGATAGAAGAGGTGGGGGAAAAACAGAAGGCAGCTTTGGGATTGCATGTGTTATCTTTTCGTTGTTAGCATGAATCATATAATGTTTATAATCCTTATCACTCCACGTGCAGAGAAATAATAAAAGTAGATCATCATGAAATTTCTTGCAGATAGACTGCTTAGAATTAAATAAAAGTTTTGTTTTTGAAAATTTTATTATTCTAATAAAACACACATACACATAAATAATGGCTGCATTCATTTTAAGTCATTTTTAATTATAATTTCATTAATTATTGGTGTATTCATTAATATTTAGCGAAATTAAATAGCGTTTCTCAGTTTTTGATTAAAAAAAACCCATTTAAAAATGTGAGATGTTGATTTTTTGAACTGCATTTTTAGATGAGGTATTCAAGGTCATCTCCAAATAGCAGTTGCTTTTAACCTAAGATATGATACATTTATTGAAAATGGAAAAATGCATTAGATTTCAAATCACTTTGTTAGATATGCCTGCAGATTCCATGCTTTTCCATTTAAAAATAAGTTTAAATTACCAGATCTTGATGAATTATTGTGCGAGTTTTCTTTTTAATCCCCCCCCCCCTCCTTCTTAAAAAAAGTACCTGTATTTTCAATTTACAGATTCTTTTAGAAAAGATTAAAATGAGAAATTTTATTTCTTATTTAATTGATGAAATGGGATGTGCTAACATTATTTTATTTGTACATAGTGCTAAATATTGATACATTTATTATCTTTTGTAAATAATTTTAATATATAGCACAGTGAAAATAAATGTCATTTTATCTCGTTCAACCACACTATTTAAAATACTTTAGTTAAAGTTGATATTCTGCTAATGCCCAATCGATCTCAATGCTGTACAGTATAAGAAAAGTTTATGCAATTTTAACGGGATTTTTCTTTTAAGTATTATTTATAAGTAATAAATAATTTTGAATATCATACTTACGTTATCTATTTCAAATTTTAAAATTTCATATTTATGTGCTTGTGGTTTCTAAAATTCAATTTAATTTTTTTGTTGCTATATAATTCATGATATACAAAGAAAATATTGTAGTTTATCACCCACCTCATGTGCTGGAATTTAAGTAGCAGATTTTACACAATTTTAGTGTATTTTTTCGTTTTTATATTATTTAAATAATCTTATTAATTTCGAATGTTGCATTTAACCCCTTAACGCGCAGTGTTGCTGGGTCGGCAACACCTAAAGTTCCCCCTGTTTAGAGACACAAAAACTCCGTGAATATTTCAAAAACTACTCTAATGGCTACTTTAAATCTTTCTTATGAGTACTAGATAGCAGCACCACAGAGATCAAACTCTACTGTTTTTAAATTATAGGTAAAATGTTTTACTGTAATACATGCTTCACAGCAATGCTTTTCTCACTGCGCTTATCAATGCTTTACTTATGGGAGGTTACCACTTCGGCAACAGCTGTATAATTAAAATGGTTAGTGCAATCTTTACAAAACAATACCTGTGTACTCCTCTAGGCCTAAATAGATTGCCTAATTTTTTTTCTTTAAATTCCAACTTTAAAGAGTAGTGTGCCAGAAAGGGTTAAATTATTAATTTCTAATTAATAATTTCATTTTTATGTTTTCTTAATGCAGCTTGTTAATGTGTTTTTGTCTAGCACGTCAATCGCGATTACCGCAGAAATTTCACCTGCGACGTTTACGACCGTTTTCTTAATTTTTTTTGAGCAATTTTTTGTGATATGGTGTTTTTTCCAGAAATTACAGTGTTTTTTTCATAATGTTGAAAGAATCATATTTTCTGAAGCTTTAAAACAAAATACAAAGAAAACAACATTACAATTTTTCCCATTTGCAAGCACTCAGAAGGTTTACTGTCAGTTGGCCCTTCTGGGGCCCCCTGTTATAGCTCCCTTAAAAAGGTTCCGATTCACTAGCTTTTTTTTTCTAAGAGCTTCTTAGATTCTCCAGCTACTACATGAAAGAAAAAAATTCTCAGACTTCAACGGCCTCCAATTTTGAATATTAATCGTTTTTTTGGGGCCCTTGGTATAGCTGCTTTAAAAATGATCCAAATTGCTTATAATTTTATTTAACATAGTTTTAGCATCCTCCCAATATTTAATTATCTACAAAAAAAGGTTTTATACTCAACTTTATAATTAATTTTTTAACATGTGAAATAAATTCCCCTTGAAGTTTTTGTAATAATAAATTGTTAATAAATTGCTTCCTCTTAATTTGAACTTCACTTTTAAGAGTCTTTTATCCATTTAGATAATTTCAAGTTTTGACATTCCATATAAGACACTGTGGCCCCCTATGGGATCATAGGGCCCAGCCCACTACTAGACAAGTAAGTTGGATTAAGCAATAAGCCAACTGAAGCCCGGTAAAGGACCCCTTAAAGTTTTTGTACCATAAATTGCTATTAAATTGACCCCTCTTAATTCACTCTTTATTTTTGAAACCCTTTTTCTGTTTAGTTATTCCCAATTTCTTGCATTCCATTTAAGACCCTGAGAATCCCTCTCGTCCCATCGGGCCCAGTTCAATACCCTTGAATTTTTGTTGCTTTGCATATTTACATAATGGTCCAAATAACTAGCTTTTTTTTTTTCCTCCAACAAGTTCTTAGATCCTCCAACTACTACATAAACAAATATATATATAATTAATAGGGTGCCGAGCGATCGGGAAAACCTGGAGAACCGGGAAATGTCAGGGAATTTTGTATGTCTGAAAAAGTCAGGGAAATATCAGGAAATTTGCTGATTCTGTATTTATTGTCAGAGAATTTTTTTTTTTTTAATGAAAAAAAAAATGTTGCATCTGAAAAATCAGAATTTGGATGAAAATTTAAATATATTTTTGCGAGTGATATAAAAAAAACCCCGATAGGTAAACACGTTTTCCATAAAACCTATCCTACAGTGCAAACCGGATATTTTCAAACAAAAAGCAAAGCCCCTTTGCATCTATTTTTCCCTGCCACACGCCATTGTCATAGCAACTCTTTACCACCGGGAGAAAGACACCCTGCTACCTTATGATCATCGCTTAGTCCTCCGATTGGCTGAACCAGTTTCTTTGTGTTGCTTGCCATTTTTGTTTTTTCCGTAGATATTTTGATTTAGAGACAGAACCAAAGATCTTAGAGGAAAAGATGTGAAGGCTTCATAGGCGTAACATAAATCCACAGCTGTCAGTGAAACAGTGCAAACAGCTTAGCTTGGCAATAGAAGTCTCATACAGGGGCGAAAGATAAGACGCATTCACTTGGCATGCTTTGGCATTATCACCAGTAGTGATAATTATCAAAATGTGGAGTAATGATGTGGTCATTTCTGCCCACCTTGATCCCTACGAAAGCAGTCTGTGCCCCCTCCCTCTCCATCCCTTTTCGTGGAGGAAGCTGAGTTAGGTCAAAATTTATACAATACGTTACAAAAGACTAGATAAATATGTCTATTGTTATGTTAGCTTTCGAGTGAAAGCGGAACTTTCGATATATAAAATTTATTATTTCACAAGTTCGGCATCACTGAAGACTTTTCATTTGTATGTGTTAATCGGCTATCTATTTGCAATATAGAAAATATATCACAACTAACAAATCATATTAAAAAATCTCCCACAATCTTTAAGTCTCAAGACGAACAGCCAAAAAGAAATGGCGTTTTGAATTCTCGAAGGAGGTTTACTAGAAAAATATTTGGCGAATCGGTGGATGCAAAGAACTAGCTTATGATTGGATCTCCCGCTTTGAGCATGTTTCCTAGCAGTGCTGTTTGCACTGTTTCAGTTAGTTACGGTTTCCAAAGCCTTCATATCTTTCCCTCTAAGTTCTTTGACAGAACAGCGTGCTCGAAGTGTCATCGGTGAAAAAATACTGTATTATGTCTAAACAGACATTTTTTCAAGATGATTGGTTGTCTGATCCTGCTTTTAATTTATGGCTTGAAGAAATGCCGGAAAATAATAAGATTGCCAAATGCAAACTTTGCTATAAAACTTTTGAACTGAGTAATATGGGCCATCGTGCTGTTTCAAGTCACATTGAGGGAGAAAAGCACCAAAAAAAAGTTGCAGCAAAAATTGTAAGTAAAAAAAGGCACCATTTTCAAGTTTCATAAAATCGGAACATTCATCTTCTGTTGACGGTGCAGCAGTCACTGAAAATCAATTGAACACGATCGACAAAGATCTAATGACTACTGCATGTTCTAGTGTTTCAGTAAGTAAGCCTACTTGTTTGGAAAAAAAGGCTAGTGGAATGAAATCATTCCTAATAAATGATTCCATTACAAAATCTGAAATATTCTGGACAGTTGAAACTGTTATGATGCACACATCATTATGGACTGCTGGTCGGGATGCTTTATTATTTAAAACTATTTTCCTGGATAGTAATATTGAACAAAAAATACAACTGCAGCGTGACAAAGTGGGATACCTGTTAGCATATGGAATTGCACCTTTTTTTCAAAAAGAACTGTCAGAAAAGTTAATGTGAGTTCTTGATGGTTGGATTTGACGAATTTCTCAATAAAGTGGCTCAGAAGCAACAAATGGATATTAATGTTCATTTTTGGGATGAAGAAAAACAACAAGTGTGCACGCGATATCTAAATTTGTTTTTCTTAAGTCACACAAGAGCACTTGATCTTCTGGATGCGTTCAAAGATGGAGTAAAAACTATTGATTTAAAAAAAATTTCTACAGATATCGATGGATGGCCCTAATGTCAATCTGAAGTTTTTGAGAGATTTAAAAGCTGATTTAAATACAAACTTAGAAGAAAAGAAACTTTTGGATTTAGGTAGCTGTGGACTCCATACACTGTAAGTACTATTTAACAATATTTTATTTCTAACATTCCTGATTAAAGAACTAAATAAATGTAAAACAGACATTTATTGACTACCGTAAACTCTGGCGTATTAATGTAGATGTACAATTTAAGAATCATAAGAATAAATTTTAGGTATATTCGCCATATAATGCGCACCTGTAAATTTTGATCATATTTTTGGTATTAAAGTATTGTGCATTAAATGCCGGATTTTACAATAGTTAAAATTTTATTTCAAAAAAGAAATTATTTTATTCAATATTTTTAGTTATGTTGTTTTCGATTGTAATCTTCTGACAAGTGCGGTATAACGTGGAACTGTCGCTGCTCTATTTCCTTCTTGGACTAACATTCTGATTTTTTCTGGAATTAACCCTTTACTGCATGGTATGCCACATCTAGCGCATACCTAAAAACACTAATTTTCATTATGTGGCAAAGATGTTTTTTGTAACGGATAAAGAACAATCCAAAGAATGGAATAACACTTCTTTTGTCCATTTCAAATAGTTGCATATTACAAAAAAAATAAAATTTGTCCTTCGGGGAAAAAAAAAAAAAAAAAAAGATGAAGCTATTAAGGCAAAGTTTACTTATATTACTTTTACTGAATACTTAAAAATATTAATATAAAGAAGGTTGCAAAATGTTAAGTAGATAAATTTAATTAATTTAAGTCCATTTAATTGCAAAATATAGCAATACAATATTTAAAAATCCTAATTGTGTACATAGTGTGCAGGCCATAAAATATCAATTTTTGCTGATTCCCCCCCCCCCCCAATTTTTAGACCGATATATAGATTTTAAATAAAAATAGAAAAAAACATGCAGTGAAGGGTTAAACTGACGTTTATAATATTCATTCTTTTTCCATCTACTGCATGATTGAAAATATTCATTCATAAACTTATTTTATTAGAATCTATGTGTTAAAAAGAAATAAAATTAAGCATATTTTTAGGTTTCATACTGAGTAGCAATGTTTGTGTTTTTAAATTTCTACTAAAACTCTGTAACTTACAATTATTGAAAAGGAAAAAAATAATAATTTAATATTTTCATAAAATCTATTAAAAAGAAATTAGAAATTAATATGGTTAGATTTGTAATTAAAAGAAACTTTCCAAGTTTATTTTTACTCTTTGTTACATAGTAGAACACGTGAATTTTTCAGAAGCAAAAAAAAAAAAAAATTGGTTACTCATTTTTTGAAAGGTACTAAACAATGCATGGAAAATTGTAGTTTCCGTATAGACAGGTTTTTCAAATAGGTTGGTTCAACTCAGTGGCGTAGCTAAGGAGGGGAAAGGGGGGCGTCTGCCCCGGGCGCCGAGGCCTAGGGGCGCCAAATTGAGAGAAATTGTTCTATATCTATATTGGGTTGGGGGTGCAAAATTTCTTGCTCGCCCCGGGCGCAAAAAAACATAGCTACGCTACTGGTTCAATTCATTGTATATGATTTGGTGGATATGATAGTGTCATTTTTACTACAACATCAAACTTTTTCTATTTCGGTTTTAGGCACTGTGCATTCATATCTTCTATGCAAGAAACAGGATGGCAAATTGTGCCTTTTCTACGGGCATTATACAATTTGTTTAAGGATAGTCATGCTCGCAGAGCCCTTTTTACTAGTGTCACCAAATCATCTATCTTTCCAAAAAAGTTTTGTGCTGTGTGGTGGTTACAAAATGCCAATGTTGCTCGGAGGGCTATTGAGCTTATTCCTAATTTAATTTTATTTGTTGATGAAGTGGAAAAAACTAAAATTATTGCATCACAAAGTTATGAAATAGTGTCAAAAGCTGTTTTTGACCCACTGCTTCCTGCAAAGCTTGAATTTTTCAAGGGTCTAGCTTCTGATATTGAGCCCTTCTTAGAAAAATTCTAGAGTGATGAGCCGTTAGTGCCATTTTTATATGAAGAATTATGTGCACACTAATGAACAAATCAGTAGATTTGTGAAGCCTGGAGTGATTGAAGAAATCACATCACTAAAGGATCTAAAAATTCCTGAAAAAAATTTTCTTTCTGCTGGAGAAATAGATATAGGTATTGCTATAAAAAGTACAATATTAAAAGCCAACAAAAAGATGGGGAAAATGAAAGATTCAGATGTATTGCACTTTAGAGTAAGCTGATTAAATTTGTTAGCATTGATTAAATTTGTCAACAAAATGTTAAAAAAATCTCCTAGTCACCTACGGCTCACAAAAGCTGTATTCTGTATTGATCCAAATGCTGCAGTATATTCAAAAATAAGAAAAATTAGAATGGAATCTTTATTAACGATTTTCTTGGATAATAAGTGGATCCCTAGCTCTATTGTTGGATAGAGTCATGCAAGAATATAATAATTTGTGTGACAAACCTAATGTTATTCCAATCTTAAAAAATTACAATAGACAAACACAAATTGACAGTTTTTGGATGCAATTAATTGCAGAAAACGATTCATGTGCACATTTGTCAAATGTGATTAAACTTGTTTGCACTATGTCCTGTAGCAATGCAAATTTAGAAAGGGGATTTTCAATAAATTCTGAATGTATAGTAGAAAATATGAGAGAAGAATTGTTGGTGGCTAGGCGAATTGTGTATGATACAATTTCGTCCATAGGTGGCATATACAATTTTAAAATTGAAAAACCTCTAATACATGCTGCCAGGAATTCCTCTTCTTTATATTTGAAAGTGTCAAAACAAAACCAAAAAGAAAAAAAAAAGATGAAGAAAAGTGCCTTCGACTAAAAAATAAAAGACTTGCCGAAATGAATGTGAAGGAAATAGAACGAAAAAAGGTAAAAATATTAGAAGAGGCTCAGATTCAGGCAAATCTCCTGAATGAAGAGATTAAGATGCTCTCTAAAATTTAAGAAAATAATATTAAAATTATACATAGTGTATATATATTACAAGAAACTGTATTTTTTATATTTTTATTTTAGCTAGTTTAATATCAGAATGTATAATTTGTCATGTGAATAAAGGTCTGTCTAGAAAGAAGATTTTTGAGATATGCTGTTTGTATATGTAAGTATTATCTTAAATTTTTTAATCCATTTCGGATTTTATTGAGCACTTGTTAATAAGAAACTATCTGCAGGTTATTTTACAATTATTTAAAAGATTAAATTTGGTGTTTGGTTTTGCAGTATATTAATTTTCTAGAGAATTAATATTGCAGGTTGACTTTTTTCTAAGGCGGATATTATTGTGCAGATCATTTATTGTGTTATTTTATTCATAGTATTTTTTTTTCTGCAGTAAAAACATTATTGAATTTGGATGTGTTGTATGTAAAATGTATTTTAACGGTCTAGCCAAGAAAACTTAAGAAAAAAGGTCGGGGAATTTGTCAATGGAAAATCACTAGCCACCCTGTTAGTTATCACCCTTTTTGAATAATAATCACCTTCTTGGGGCTGTTGGTGCAGTTTTTTATAAAAATGATTTGAATCACATGCAATTTTCTTTAACATCTTTCTAGCATCAGCCAATTATTTTAAAAACTACTAAAAAATAGCTTTATACTCTATTACATGCTAGTTAAGTCCCTAGCACCTTGGGGATACCTGGCACCTTAAAGTTTATGCACCATAAATAGTTAATAATTTGTGCCTTTTTAATCCATCTTCATTTTTGGAACTCTTTTTTCCATTTAGTTATTTTAATGTTTCTACACTTCAGTTAAAAGCCTGGGGCACCCTAAAATCCCATAAGGCTTGATCTGGGGTCCTTTGAACTTTTTGTGCAGCATTAATTTTTCATCACCTTATTTTCTCACATTCTGAATAAAAAGTTTTAAAGTTGAGTTTTGGATCCTTCTCTGCAGACCATCACATTTACACTTTTAATGGGACACTAGGATCCTCTTTTAATAATTTTTTTTATTTTTTATTTCTTTAAAATTTTATTCTAATGATTAATTCATACCTATGCTTAATTTTGACTAATTGAAGTTTTAAAAACTAAATAATGCTAAGAACTAAACCATTTAACATGTTTTCATATTAGTGCCCTACTCTTTACTATCAGCTGGCCCCCTTTGAGTCCTTTGTCCACAACTCCCTTAAAAATGATCTGATTCACAAGTTTTTTTTTTCCTAACAGCTTTTTAAGTATTCCAATTATTGCATGAACGACAGAAGTATTTCTCAGATTTCAGTTATCCCCAATTTTGTACATTAATCTCCTTCTTTGGGCCTTTTTTGCAGCTTTTTGAAGAATGATCTTATTATATTACAATTTTCTGTAACATAGTTTTAATGTCCTGTAGCTACTTTAAAACTATCAACTATATACCAATTAAGATCTTGTGCCCAAAGACTTGGTCCTTTTTCTTACCACAGCTACAACTTTTTTAAACATTAATCTCCTTTTTGGACAAAAACATACAGGGTGATTCATAAAAGATGGGCAGAACTTTAAGGGGTTATAGTACACTTAAAGACAAATAATATTAAATAGGAGACTAAGGGTCCCAGACGTATTCCCAAGGAGATAGGGGGCATTAAAGTTTAGGGTCCGAAATTTCAAATGATTATAAAAAACGGAAAAATTGGTAGATTCGTTTGCGGTTTTTGCAAAAAATTTTCTTTATGCCAGTATTTTCTTGAAATAAAATTTTAAAGTTCAATTTCAAAAAATGCCGATAGGGGGCGCTTTAGACTTTGGAGTAACAAACAACTATTTTTTAACGTTATTTTTTGTATTTCTTTAAATGATTTCGAAAGCTTAGACTTAAACTTAAATTTTGATCTAAAAATCTGAGTCCTAACGAGTAGTTAAGTAGCGTAAACTGAAATTTGAAATTTGAAACCCTTCTCCCCCCAGAACAAAAATCAGTTATTCCCGATCTTTGTGTTGTAGATTAGGCTCTAACTACTGCCGCGTTTTGCTAAAATTATTCTTTATGTCAGTATTTTCTTGAAAATAAATTTTAAAGAAAATTTTCAAAAAATTCCGATAGAGGGCGCTTTAGACTTTGGAGTAACGAACAACTATTTTATACCGTTATTTTTTGTGTTTCATTAAATGCTTTCTAAAGCTTAGACTTAAATTTTCAGCCCAAAATCTGAATCGTTAGATGTGGTTAAGTTTCTGGGGAGAGGGGTTTGAAATTTCTACTCCTGAGCGCAGTTCAGTTTACCATGTCCACACATTGTGTGCTGTGATACGAGGTAAAAAGACACAAATTAGGATTATGTTACCAAAGCATATTTATTAACATGTAATTACAATAAATGTTCAAAATTGTGACCACCAGAGGTTATGCACGCAGAACAACGGCGAAGAATGGAACGACGAACATTCGCGAAAACATCAGGCTTTTCGAGCACTTCCCCTACAGCGGCGGAAAGTCTGCCGACCAGTTCCTCGGGGGATTCAATGGGTGTCTCATACATAAGAGCCTTCAATTGTCCCCAAAAAAAGAAATCGAGGGGTGAAAGATCTGGCGAGCGAGCAGGCCAAGCAACAGGACCACCTCGACCAATCCATCTGTTCGGAAATGTGATGTCCAGATAGTTGTGGACGTCTCGTACGTAATGGGCTGGCGCTCCATCGTGCTGGAACCACATGACCCGCCGGATGCGTGGAGGAACAACGTTTAACAGGTCTGGCAGCACATGTTGCAGAAATGTGAGGTATGTTTTACCGTTGAGGCGTTCAGGAAGAAGGTACGGTCCGATTAGGTGGTTTCCGAGGATTCCTGCCCAAACATTGATGGAAAAGCGTCTCTGATGAGCATGTGGATACGTAGCATGTGAATTGACATCCGCCCATACATGTGCATTGTGTGTGTTAAATGTACCTTCACGTGTGAAGGTACATTCATCGGTGAAAAGCACAGTTCGTCCAAAATGTGGATTTAGCGCGTTCTGCTGCAGAAACCAGCGGGCGAATTCAATACGATTTGGATAATCCCCTGGAGACAGTTTCTGGAATCGTTGCACATGAAACGGGAGCAAATGTTCATCCTTCAGTACCCTCCAAGTCATGGACTGTGAGGTATCCACCTGCCTAGCCACTGTTCGTGTACTTGTACTTGGCTGCGCCGCTACTACATCCAAAATGGCTTCTGCAACAACTACTGATTCGTCCTTTTTTGCACGACCTGCATTCGACCGGGAAGCGAGAAATGATCCCGTCTCACACAACTGTAACTGTCTGTGCAAGCGCTCGAAAGTTTTGCGGTTAGGCAACCACCTGTTGGGAAATCGCTCTCCGTACATTCGTTGTGCCTCTGCACCATTTCCATCTGCCGCTCCGTAAATTAAATGCATCTCAGCCTTTTCCTTATTCGTGAAGGGCACCATCTTCCGATTCATTACTACAGCGACTTACACTTGACTCACCGTTCAGTAATTTTTATGCCTGAATCGTATCGAAATTTTGCATACGTGTTCTTCTTCTTCCCCATTTGACATTTGCATACTTTCTGTCTCCTTCTTCACCCAGTGACTAGCGTCAGGAATGGAGCTTTAACGTTTGCATAAGCGACGTTTCCAACTGTGCCAGTGCCTTTATGAATGAATTCCGACTATGCAGTCCTTGACGAAAGTTGTATTTTTGCCTCGTATCACAGCACAGAATCGTTGGGCATGGTTAAGTAGTGCAAACTGAACTATGTTCAGAAGTTGAAATTTGAACCCCCTCTCCTCGCTACTGAACCACGCTCAGCGATTCAGATTTTGAGCTGAAAATTTAAGTCTAAGCTTTAGAAAGCATTTAATGAGACACAAAAAATAACGGTATAAAATAGTTGTTCGTTACTCCAAAGTCTAAAGCGCCCTCTATCGGAATTTTTTGAAAATTTTCTTTAAAATTTATTTTCAAGAAAATACTGACATAAAGAATAATTTTAGCAAAACGCGGCAGTAGTTAGAGCCTAATCTACAACACAAAGATCGGGAATAACTGATTTTTGTTCTGGGGGGAGAAGGGTTTCAAATTTCAAATTTCAGTTTACGCTACTTAACTACTCGTTAGGACTCAGATTTTTAGATCAAAATTTAAGTTTAAGTCTAAGCTTTCGAAATCATTTAAAGAAATACAAAAAATAACGTTAAAAAATAGTTGTTTGTTACTCCAAAGTCTAAAGCGCCCCCTATCGGCATTTTTTGAAATTGAACTTTAAAATTTTATTTCAAGAAAATACTGGCATAAAGAAAATTTTTAGCAAAAACCGCAAACGAATCGACCAATTTTTCCATTTTTTATAATCATTTGAAATTTCGGACCCTAAACTTTAATGCCCCCTATCTCCTTGGGAATACGTCTGGGACCCTTAGTCTCCTATTTAATATTATTTGTCTTTAAGTGTACTATAACCCCTTAAAGTTCTGCCCATCTTTTATGAATCACCCTGTATGTTTACTCAATACAGACATAAATTAAAAATTGCCTTACTTTAAAAGTATCTTTGGTTTAAAGTTTTCATTCATTTATTAAATATCAGTCTTAATGTTAAAATTAATTTGTAAAAAACACATAATGTAAGCACCTTCAACTGCTTAAGGAAGCTTTCTTTGAGTTCTAAGGGCTTCATTTCAATGCGATTTAGTTCAAACAACTTAGATGACAATTCAGATACTTTTTGTATTATGAAATTTTCACTTAGACTCAAACAACTAACAATTTCGAATATTATTGGTGCATTCTTTTTTTTGGATATTATAAGCTTGATTGTTACTTCCAGTGCATGTTATTTCAGTTGTGGGGACCCAGATCCCAGGTTTTTTTGGAAAGAGGATCGTTAACAATGCCGTGGAAATCGACAAAGTTCCTGAAGCTTGGTTCATTTAAAAGATTTTCAAAAGGTATAAAATCATACAAAATTGAGTGTTGTTTAATATTATTATAATGGGCTCTGGACAACACCAGGTGGGTCAGCTAGTATCTGTTAAATATACATATATATGTATATACATAATTTTGCTTTTGGCTTCTATTAAATTTTTCCCCTGAGAATTCTATATTAATCTATGTGTATAACTTGCACATTGTGCTTAAATTGGTATAGTAATTTGACAACTGACAATCCATAGATGAAAATATGGAAATAGAGATCTAGGTAAATATAATCTCTAACTAATCTTAACTGTGTAGCATATACACAAAAAAATTCAAGAAATGGTAGCAGGATAGTAACTAAAATATTTTTGTAAAAAATGAAACTTTATTTTTGTTTTAACTTGAACATTTTATTTCAGATTATGATTGGTAATCGTCATCTTACTCTTGGCCAGTCTCGTATACAAATGGCAGTATGGTCAATGATCCCAGCACCTCTTTTGATGTCGAATGACTTAAGAAAAATTTCTGCTGGAGCTAAAAAAATTCTCTTGAATAAGGATGTAATAGCTGTCAATCAAGATTATTTAGGAATATCTGGAAGACGTATATATAAGGTAATTTTTCTGTTTTGAAATTGATTGCCTATATACTATTTCCTTTAATGATTAGGTTCATTTGACAAATGAAATTAATCATGCATCTCTTCTTTCAAATTGCAGATTGAAAAATTTTATTCAATAAGTCAAAATTTTAAAATGTTCAGTCAGATTTTAAAACACGGTTGAATCTCTATTATACAATGAAATACATTGTTAAGTCAAAAAATTCATCATATAGAAAAGTTTTTTGTATTGAGAATGATGAAGAAATTTTCATTTAGTGAAAATTTTGAAAAAAAAAATGCTTTTGAACTGTTTAATTTAGATTTTGAAATGTTTAATGCTAAATATGAATTTTATTTATTATTTATTTAAACAGATTCAAACAGAAAATAAACGTTTATTTGAAAGCATAGTAAAGAAATGCATAAAGGAAACTCACCTTTATCTTAGTTGAAGAAATCTGTAATTTTTTGTTTTTCAACTTCAAAACTTTTGCACTTGTAAATACTTTCATATTTTAAAAAGGAATGCAGATTTGAATGGGGAACATTTTCTTCTTTTTGAAGTCCTGCTTTTGCAATATGAAAAGCATTTATCATTTCACTTCGTGATGGTTTTTGTTTTTCTTGTTTTAAGTTTTCATTTTCATATCCCTTGGTTTTTTCACCAGCATTGATCACAGTGCTGTTTAATATGTCATTATCTGTGAAATATTCACCCAACAATGAGACTGACATCCACCTCCAAAAACTCTGAGATCTAGCTACATTTTCTTTGATGCTTCGTTTCTTTTTTTTTTTTTCCATTTCTCTTTTTAATATATTATCATCACCATCATTGTAATCAACAAAATCCTCTTGTTAAAAAAAGCTGGCCTTTTTAATACAATTGTAAATCATTCTTTCAGTGACATTGAATCTCCAAGCTTTGTAAAGTTCCTCAATACTCTGTCAAATGTTAATGATATCTTGGATGGAATCATTTTTTCATTACTCCCAAGCCCAGTGTGGAATAGGATAGTGAAAAAAAAAATGATTTAGATGTTTTCAGTATGTCTTGCTTGTTTCATGTGTGAGACAGATCATTGTCAATAATCAAAGCATTTTTTCAACTTTTATTCTCATTTATGTGTCAAGATCTTTGAACAATTTTTCAAAAATTTTATTTGTCATCCATGACTTTTTTACAACAATCACAGTATACTTCTAATAACTTCATTAAACAAAGAAGAGATTTTACTTTTAGCTGTGACCAACATCTTTAAATTTTCTTTCCCTGTCATGTTAGTGTGCAACAGGACAGTAATCTTTTGTTTTATATGTTTTGCTTCCAAAACATTTGTCTTCTTTTAACACAAGAGTTTTGTTTAGAAGGCACTTGTAAAAAAACCCTGGTCTCATCGGCATTGAAAATTCTTGTAGAAAAACATTCTTTCAGAATTTCTGGTGCCTTAAGTTTCCAGTTCTTGCATATTGTCACCAAAGCATCCATACTTCTGCCATAGACATTTTTCTGGACAGTTTTCCATGTATCTTCTTGAATTTTTCGAGTCAACCAATGCTGAAGGGGAATTAAGGATGCTCAAGAATTGAAGTATATTCTACAGTTTTTTCTAAAATTATTGGTATTGAAATTCTAATCTCTTATCCCTGTAATTAAGTTAAGCATTAGGGTGGGCCGAAAAAAACTTTTTTTCGATTTTCGATTATGGCGGGTGCGGAAAAGTGGCCACTGGTGGCACTCAGTTCATACACAAAATTTGAGATTTTTTGGACATTTCCTTACCCTGCCGCAAACGGCTTGAAGTTTTGCAAAAATGCTCATTTTTGAAATTTTTTCGAAAAAAATTTAAAAATGTTAAATAAAATTTATTTTGGTTGTATTTACTTGAAAAGGCGTATTTAATGTACCAATTGTTAAATAAGATCTGATCATGCATTATTTAATATCTATGTGTATTATAACTTAGGCTATTTTTATAGCTTTTTCGCGTATAATAGGCAAAAGTTGTATTTGTTTGAATCGATCGTTAGTTTCTGTATTATTTATGTTCCTTGGTCTTCTTTATATATTTTCTATGTATCAAACGTCATACATTTGGGGAAAAGAGAGCATTATACTTCAAAAACAAATCTGTAAGGTGAGAAAGTGGTGAAGCAGGACTCTAAGCGAGCGCAATGACTAATTTAATACTCAGGGAGTGAAGGACGAAATAGTTGAGAGCCAAAATGCGATAAAGGATTCTTATTATTTATCCTTGCTAAGTTACCTGCGGCATTTGTTCAGTGTTTACGTGAAACCCTTTTGTGGTGATATCCAGTGCTTTTTGAGTCGTTTAATGTGCCATTATAGTGTATTGTGCGTTTTATTACAACGAGCTTAGAAATGGCTAGTATAAAAGGCCATGACAATGCAAAGACACGTGATAGTGTGAAAAGTAACTCTTTGGGGACATCATGCATATTGAAAGAATTGCAATTGCCAACTTATGCTGATAATCATGCGCCACTAATACTGGTTGCTTCACCTTGTAGAAGTTGTGACTGCAGAGAATACGGATCTCGTCATCGAGAGTCAGAAGAGAGAAGTAGAAACTTGGAAAGAAGATACAGGCAGAAGAAGTTATTGAAAGAAGGAAAATTAAAAGCATATTTTTTGATGGTAGAAAGGATAAAAGTATATTCAGAGGAAAAAAAGAACAAGCGGCACTGTCGAAGGAAAGGCGAGGAACACACCACGGTGTTGTTTGAACCTGGTTAGGAATACTCGGATCACTTGATACCTTGTTCCGGTCACGGAAAAGAAATAGCAAAATCATTATACAATCTTCCAAGTCACCACAAGTTAGACTTTTCTGAACTGACGAGGTATCAAGGTAACGGAACGAGGTATCAAATGACACAAGTATTCCTAACCAGGTTCAAACAACACGGTGATGTGTTCCTCGCCTTTTATCTCGATGGTGCTGCTTGTTATTTTTCTTCCTCTGAATATATTTTTATTCTTTCTACCATCAAAAAATATGCTTTTATTTTTCCTTCTTTCAATAGCTTCTTCTGCCTGTATATTCTTTCCAAGTTTCTATTTCTCTCTTCTGACTTTGTTTTTATCGATGACGAGATTAGTATTCTCTGCTGTCACAACTTCTACATGGTAAAGCAACCAGTATTAGTGACGCATGATTATCAGCATAAGTTGGCAATTGCAATTCTTTCAATATGCATGATGCCCCCAAAGAGTTACTTTTCATGCTATCGCGTGTCTTTGCATTGTCATGGCCCTTTATACTAGCCATTTCTAAGCTCGTTGTAATAAAACGCACAATACACTATAATGGCACATTAAACGACCCAAAAAGCACTGCATATCAATACAAAAGGGTTTCACGTTAATACTGAACAAATGTCGCAGGTAACTGAGCAAGGCTAAATAATAAGAATCCTTTATCGCATTTTGGTTCTCAACTATTTCGTTCTTCACTCCCTCAGTATTACGACGAGTCATTGCGCTTGCTTAGAGTCCTGCTTCACCACTTTCTCACCTTCCAGATTTGTTTTTGAAATATACTGCTGTCTTTTCTTCAAATATATGACGTTTGATACATAGAAAATATATAAAGAAGATCAAGGAACATAAATAATACAGAAACTAACGATCGATTCAAACAAATACAACTTTTGCCTATTATACGCGAAAAAGCTATAAAAATAGCCTAAGTTATAATACACATAGATATTAAATAATGCATGATCAGATCTTATTTAAACAATTGGTACATTAAATACGCCTTTTCAAGTAAATACAACCAAAATAAATTTTATTTAACATTTTTAAATTTTTTTCGAAAAAATTTCAAAAATGAGCATTTTTGCAAAACTTCAAGCCGTTTGCGGCAGGGTAAGGAAATGTCCTAAAAATCTCAAATTTTGTGTATGAACTGAGTGCCACCAGTGGCCACTTTTCCGCACCCGCCATAATCGAAAATCGAAAAAAAGTTTTTTTCGGCCCACCCTATTAAGCATTGCTTCATCTAAGTCCGCATACTGGGATCGTTTACATGCTAGGCCAAAGTCTTATATTTTTTAGGTGATTGACTCCTGATATTTTCATGATTGTCCACATAGTGTTTACCATAATCTCAAACATTTTTGCCACAATCTTTTTATTCAGTCTTTTATTGACTATTTTCAAAATCTTCACTTTATCAGAGAGAGTTATGCTTAATCTTAGAATTTTTTGCAGATGCAACAGAAGATCAGTCCACAAAAAAGATGTTTAGTAAAACTTCTTTATTCAAATCACCTCTCACACAAAAAAATGCTCAGAGTTGCTGCAAACAACAAACATCCACTCTAAACTGTAACAGTAATGAGAGTTAATTTCAGTAGATGAAAATGTGCTGGAAAAGATGATCCTTTCTTCAATTGCCACCCTGATTCCATTCTTATCTCTGCCCTGCTATCCAAACCAAGAAACATATAACATTTTTAAGGTAACAATGGAATAGTTTTATCTTTTAGAACACCTTGTGACAATTGCAAACCGATCCTGCTAGAAATATTTTCAATCTTTTCCAAATATGCTTGCTAATCTTGTTGAAACAAATTCAGATGTGACTATGCAAAAATTTAATAGATACTGCATCAAGAAGGATATTTCTTCGGCAATAGAAGTGCCAAATAATGCCTTTTTTGGACATAAATAAGAAGGTTGAAATATGCAGCTATGAAATATATAAACCAGAAAACAGCAAAGAAAAATAGATTCCACAAACAATTTGAAATGTTTTCTGAGCATACAAAGGAATGTTTCTAAAAATAAATTGTTGTATGGAAAAATAATTTCATGGTATGGGAATTAATTTTAATGTAATCATGGAAAAATTGACCGTTCCTATTAAAAATTCATTATATAGAGAAATTTCTTATATGGAGTTTTGTTATAGGAAGACTCGACTGTACATCAATATTGGTAAAGATGCTTGAATGTGGTTTTGGAAAAGTATGAGATGGGAGGATACTGAGCATGGACAACTGCCGACAGGCTTATGAAAACAGACAAGATTAGAAAATAAATTAATGATTTTGAAAAGGAAGCCATAGCCTGCTTTTCCAGACATTTCTCCTTTTAGTACTTTCTTAAATTTTTTATTTTTTTTATGTGCAACATATGTTTTAGTAAATAAAGTCATAATATGTAAATGGTCATCCATTAGAGAAAGTTTAGGCCCACATGGTAGAGATGGATATTATTTAATGGATTAGGATAAATAACAATGTCATTGTTGTATAGTTCATTATTTAGTAACAGATTAATGAAAAATCTCTGTTAAATTTAGAATGTGATAGCAGGAAAATGTTTAAAAAAAAGAGTTAAAACAGTCTTTTCTGAGAAGAACACATTAAAATTATAATAAAAATAAAATTTCTAAAATTTCTAGAAGAAATTTTATAATCACTAGTGATGAGAAATAGAGTTACTTTTAGTTAACATGTTATGATGTTACATACTTGCACACATAACAGGTTCCAACAATCTGTTATTTTTATAACATATATTTAATGGTAGGCTGTCAACTGAAAGAAGAAAAGAGAATAGAGAGAGCAAGAAGAGAGCTTAAAAAATGTACCTAAAAAAGTCTGATTTTAAATACTTATGAGCTCTTGTTACAACACACAGATGAAAAAGAATGAATAAAGCTTAGTAGCTGGGATGCAATTTTGTAATTAACCAATCACACTTCAATTTTTGAGAAAATTCTGACCATTCATTGACTGGAACATAATATAATACATATTTTACTATCTATTTTTTATTATTTGTTAAAGTTTTTGTCAATTGTTTATAATTTGACAGTTATTTTATTGCAAGTAATCAGTATGAAGCAAAGATCATTTTAAATCTGAGAGTGATAAATCACAGACAGTTGGTAAAACTTTACCTGCTAAGTATGGTTTAGTAAGATGTATTACTGAGAGAAAAATATCCCTTCAATTCAGTGCTGGTAAAACTTCTTACCAAGGCATCCATATGACCCCCTTTTTGTAAAAAAAAGTCATTACTCAGCTGTCAGTTTCTGCTCTCCCTGTGAAAATTTCACACCCATATATCAATGGTCAATTCTTTGACAGAGAAAAACAATCATTTGGTGAAGATTTCTTTCATTTTGACAATAGATTATGAACAATAGATTTGAAAAGAGAAGCACATTTTGCTAGAATTTAAGAAGAACTTAGAATTTTCCTTGATAATTTAAATTTTTAACCTCAAACTAACTTAATGGTGAGTATTCACTTCAATGAAAAATATCATCTGTACTTACTGAAAAACTTTACATGTATTTTGTTTAAATGCCTTCTAATTAATACCTATATTGACATCATATGCAGGAATTAGTTAAGGCCCCTGTTCCCTCGCTCAAGGAAATGCTTGCTAGCTAATGCTATTCCTATGGGGAAGCATTTTTCTAATAACTCTTTCGCATTTTGACATTTTTGAATAATTTTTTTTTTTTTTTTTTTTTTTTGCATTGGATAGCTGAGGTGCATGCCGACAGCGCATCTTTTTTACTTTCTCGATTTTGGTTTTCTGATATCTTTTACAAAGTTAGTTTCACTTTCAAAACCGGTTTCGAAACTCAAAGTGCTTTTTAAAAAATATATCTGCAACCAAAATCGAAAAAGTAAAAAAGGTGCTCTGTCGGCATGCACCTCAGCTATCCAATGCAAAAAAAAAAATTATTCAAAAATGTCAAAATGCAAAAGAGTTATTAGAAAAATGCTTCCCCATAGGAATAGCATTAGCTCGCAAGCGTTTCTTCGAGCGAGAACAGGGGCCTTAAGGTAAGCTAGGGCAACTGGAGCCATACGCTTTTTTATAAAAAAAACATTGATGATTTTTAACTATTCTTTTTTAAAAACAATGTCAATTTCATTGAACTTTTTCATCTTTTTATTAAAATTGGGTAAGTATTTTTACTAAGCAATCACTTTTTTTTTAAAGACTAGAGATACAAATACATTATTATTATTATTAGGTATCTATACATTTTTACTTCAGTTTCAAACGTAAGGCCAGTGTTCCAGTTACCTGATAAATTTTTCAACAATGGGTTAGCTGAAATATGGCTCAGGGGTACCTGGACCATGTAAGATTCAATTACCTCAACAGTTATAAATAACATTTTGGAGTTTCTTTTACTATCAGTAATTAATTTCTCTATTATTGTTTAATGGCAGTTAAAGAAATTATGCAATATACTATTAAACTTACACAATAAAAATTTTAAAATAGCCTCTCAGCAGGTATTAATCTAAAATTTAAAATAGTAGAATAATTCTGTTTAATATAAAACTATCATTCATCAGAGATTTATTGGACTTATATCAAACATTCATTCAGATAATTAAAAAGGATAATGAAATACTTAGATACTTATGTTCCCATTTGTTCATAGATTTATGTTTTTTTTCCTGAAATACCCATGTAACTTTTATACTTATTATCTATACTAAAGTACATATATAATTGCTTAACTCTTATGTTTTTCGCATAAATAATTCTAAATTTACATTTAGTGCTTTTTTTAACCACCTTGATAGCAAAGGTTTCCCTTATGCTCTTTTGTTGATATATAATTTAAACAATCTATCTGGTTTAAAATTTTTAAAGTTATTTACATTTTTTCAAACAGGACTGGATATCCTATATTTAAAAAAAATCAAAGGTGCGTGGAACATAGATCTTCTTTGTTCAATTACCCGATAAAAATTGAGTTTTCTGGGCAACTGGACCCATGAAAAAAGAGATGAGTTATATATGTATTTTTATTTTTAAACATTAAAATGTAATTTTGAAAATATTTGTCTGCAAGAGTGTAGCTAGTAGAACATATTTTGGACATAGAGATTCAGACATACATTAAACTTTAGTTTTTGGAAGCTGAATTGCTAGAATCTTTGGAGTCACATTGTAAAATCATGGCCCAGTTGCCCTGTGTATCCTCATATGTTGTAAAAATAGCAGGTTGTTGGAACATGTTATTTGTGCAAGAATGAACGATGGAACCTGTTAACCAAAATTAACAATATTTACCATCTCTACTACGCAGTGAAAGAGGGAGGGGGGGGGGTAGGTTAACATGTTCAAAGCTGCCATTTAACTATAGTCTTTTTCACTAACAGAAACGGTTGTTTTTCTTTGAAGATCACATAGTTAGAACTGTGTTTCTATCATAACACATGGTAGATTTTTCAATTGCTTACATTTTTTCACATTGCAGTTGAAGGTTGTTTCAGATCACAGAAAAGACTAATCTATTGCACAAACAAATATGCCCCCCTAGGGAATACCTTCTTTAGGTATTAGGTTTCATATACCCAGCACCTAAGTGATCTTTCTCTTTTCCTTTCCTCTTATCATTCTTTCTCCTTTGTTTAACTCTTGTTGTGGTTTCTGCTTCTGAGATAAGGGCGATTCTGCATGAGCCGATATCATCCTGTATATCGGTTTATGGAGAATAGTGAACCACCCACCTGTTTAACGTGCGTGAAGACTCATGTCCCTGGAAAGGGGGATCCTGGCAGTTAAGGGAAACCAACACACTGCTTTGGCCTCTGGTACAGGCAGATGAGAAATGCATATTGGTCCTGTATGCATCAATTGGCTGATCAGTTAACTTTTGTCACTGGCTTTAGGGATCAAGTGATTGAACAATTACTAGTCATCTTGGTAAGGGTGGAGACTGACATAGGATTGTCTTGTGACTGTATAGGCCATGGTTAGAAGTGATGCATGAATGTGCATTCCCTTGTTGGGCTCAGTGGTGGGTGGTGCAGCCAGGGTCCAAATTATTTTTTCTCCTACTATAGTTCTACTGAATTTCAGTCTCAATGAGAATATTACATTGGGATTTTTTTATATTGCCATAACCAATGAAATATAATGTTAAATTTAATAAATTTCAGTAAACAAATAAAACAGGGTTTTTAGAATTATAGTGATGATTTATGTTTCAATTAATGTTATCAAAATTACATTGATAAATGTTTGATATCACTCAAAATCCCAGTAACATTTTGCTAAAAAATCCCTACTAATAAAATAATTTTTTGTGCAGAGAAATACTGCAAAATCTAAAGTATTAAATTAAAGCAAGAAAAACAAATTCTGCAATGAATCATGAAATATTCTGCTGTGAATCCAATCATAATTTTTACAAAAATATACAAAATGAATCAAAATGATTGTCCAAGATTATAAATATTAATAACTTCATTATAAACAATGATAGTGAGAAAACATTTGAACATAATATAAAAGCAAGTTCGTTGTATAATTTGTTGACTTTATAGTTTGTCTATTTGTTCTGTACGATTTTCTTTGATTACAGAGGTAATGACCCAATAGTAATGTATTTCATTTCATTCCAGATATTTTGAAGCATTTTTAGAATTCCATACTTATAAAGGGGCAACAGAACCATTATAAGATCACTCATGTGTCTGTCTGTCCATCTGTCACAGCCATTGTACTCATAAACTATAAAACCTAGAAGGCTCAAATTGGGGGAAGTAATAATGACTATTAACACACATATTTACTGATTATTAAACATTTACAAATATATTTAGGAAGTGCGTATGGGGCTAATTAAGTTACATGAAGAAAAAACCTTTCCCTTGTATATCGTGTGGGGTATTTTATGAAAGCTTTTGTTATGCTGATCTAAAAATTGTATGTTATTTTAATTTGTGGCATTATATTTTCACAGATATATTCAAAAATATAGTGCAAAAATATGTCCCCCCTCCCATCTATTTCTGAATCTACAGAAATTAAAATTATGAAAAGAACTGAGATGATAGATGTTACTTTAAACCTTGCAGGAAAACTATAGCAATTACACTAGATTGCATAGTTTTTGAGAAAAACCCATTTTTCTGCCATACACATTTCGATTTGAGGGCAAGGGCAGTTGCCCTGGGCACAGAAATTTAGGGGGTGCGTAATTTATACTACAAATGTCATTTTTTGGCCTGTCACAAGAAACAAATGTGGGAGGGGGTGCCAAATTGAAACTTTGCCCTGGGCGCAGTTTTCTCTTTGCACAGTCCCTGAGTATAAAAGCATTTTGAAAAAATTCATTTGTAATTAGCTGAGATATTAACCCTTAAAGACAGGGACGGTTTGAACATAAATAATGGCATCGTGTCATACTCTGCATACTATCATTTTTAGAGCTTAGATAACAACTTTTTGTAATATATTTGTGTAGTGCAATATCTAGTAGCAGTATAAAAGCAATAAAATTCATATTGTTGCAAACATACTTATTTAATTAGAATTAATCACATAAATCAAGGTTCATATGCATAAGAAATTAAAAAAAAATCCTTTTAGTATCAGGCAGGATTTTTTGAAAAAGTATTAATTGCCTTATTTAATGCAAAAAGTTCCTTTCTTCGGATATAGCAGCCACTACATTATGAAATTTTTGGTATTAAAATGTCTAATTTTTTAAAATTCCTTATGCATGCAAACCCTTCATAAATACTATGACTTCGCAATTAGATTACATTGAATGGATCTCTCATTATGACTCTTGTGTAATTAAAAGTTAATTAAATACCAGCAGGAAAACACATCGCAGACCAAAGCGGCTTTGCAAATTAGCAAACTCTTTTCTACACAAACTCCTTTAGCACAGTTTTAAATTTAAACACTGAACAACGGTTTTGTGTTAGCTACCCTGGAAAAAGAAAAGGTTATGACTACACTGAATTTTGTTTTATGAAATGTTAAAGGAATTTTAAATATGCACTATCTTTTATTCTCAGTACCGAGATAAGCTCTTTAATAGATAAAGATAAGATTTTTTTTTTTTTTAAAAAAGAGTTATACAGAACAGCAATATTTGATAGAATTTAGGCTTCATATCTCCTTGAACATTTATGATATACCCATTCATACTTTTCTAGTACATATAGCTATAACTAACCCTATTTTGAATAATTTTTTATAAAGTCTTATTATTCTATTAGTAACAATTTTCTTTTAATAATACAGTTAACTCCTTTATGATGAGAACACTTTGCTTAATTTTTAATCTTTACTGATTTTTTAAAACAGAATTTTCTGCACTTGAATCATAAAATGCTTTATTTCAATAGGATAAACTTTACTATAAAAAATAAGTGGTGGTAATAATGAAGGACTATGATAATTTTAAGTGGCACATATAACAATCGCTCATCCCCAAGCAGTCAATAATATGTATGTTTATTGTGCAGTACCCTCTGAGGACGAGCAATACTCACACTTGACCATTTATTTTTGTAGTCAGTGATGCATCTCATCTATTTTAAGTTATGACGTGAGCCATATCTGTAATATATCCAAATAACTGCCTTTAGTATTTGTCTCAGAGGAAAAAAAATGACTATAACATTCTGTTTTACAATAACGGAGAAAACATTGATTTTAGATGATTATGTGTAATAGGGTGGAGCAAAAAATTTTTTTTTTTTGAAAATCAAAAACGGGTAGGTGCCAAAAGTTGCCTTTATACTAGTACATCAACTGCATGAAATTTTACCACTGAAAAAAAATGGCTTGAGTCTGTGCTTTTGCTCCAAAAATCGAAATTTTGGGTAAAATTTGTCATTTTTTGACATTTTTTCAAAAAAATTAAAAAATTCCTACAGAGCTAGTTAGTATTTAAAAGTGTTGCTTAGACCTTTATATTTATCTGCTTAACATATTTAAACTATAAAACAATATGTTTATTCCCTATAGCTGGAGCAAAACAGTCAACTTTTAGTAAGAAAACAGCATTACCACTCTATTGGGTCATACAACGAATTGTTGTTTTTAATACAGCTCTTGTTTTCAAAACTACCTTGGACATGCGTCGTGGAGGTGGCTATATTTCCTATACCACCCGGCCCAACTATTCGATCATCTTAGTACAGTGTTTTATTTATACATTGATTTGTGATTTTCTTTATAAAAATTTTACATGTTTTCGATGCTTCCACCTTGTTCATCTGTTCTTTGCATCCACATGCTGCTGTAACTATCTTCAGGTATATTTTTACAGTTTATACAAAAAAATGACAAGCAGAGTAATGCACGGGAATCTATTAAAGGGATCTATTCGGCCATCTATTATATTTATCAAACTTACATTCAGTTGATGAATAGTGATTGGAAGTTCTGTTACCACAACATTTTTTCAGTCAATTGTATTTTTTTTTACGTAATGATTTGCTTCAAAGATGATTTCAGATATTTCAACTATAAGTATGCCATCATTTATTCTACTTTTGCATTTTTTATATGTTGAGAAGCGAGCTGTTTAACGTGATGGTGATCATCAGCGAGAATTGCAATGAAAATTTGTTCTCCATGTGTAAAGCAACCGCTGTTGTAAATAACTTTTTTTGCATTAGTTTTATGCCGTTTTCTAAGTGTTTTCGTGTCCAAGTAATTTCCTATTAACTTTTAGATCCTCTTTTTATGAGTGGACAACATTTGATGGTGAAATGTCCTGGGCATAAACATATAATGCATAGTACTTTATGAGGGAATGTACGGATTCTAATCGACTATAAGTGCTCATTTAAAATTAGGAGAATTTTATTTGTCACTGTGAACCATTTTGCATATCTTAAGCTTAGAATTGTGTATAATATTGAATCATTCGCTACTTCAACTCCAGTGAATTTCCTCTGCGCCAGTTATTAGAGAAGTCGATATAAAACGTTCTACATGGATTCACTGGATCAATAAGGAAAATCTTTGTCTACGTACTATTCACTTCCTATTGCATTTTTTTTTTTTTTTTTTTTTTTTTTTTTTTTTAATAAAACAGAATAATTTTGAAAAATTATTTTCTCAAATTGAGAAAAAGATACTCAGAACAGACTAGAAATTTCTGTCAGAGATTGCAAAGCTAATTCATAAGGAAAGCTATTTCTCAGAAAGAATGGGGAATAGGAGTTTAGAAAACACCTCACACAAAAGACAGCTCATAAAGTTAATAAAATTTTCCACTTTATATGAGCACAGATTGGCAATCAGCATTTATATGTTCACTCACAAAATGCATAATCCAAGTTTATATCGCGGGATGTTTTATACCAAATGTACTACATACCTAAATAATAGATCTAAAATCTTATTAGAAATTACTAGACTATGGAACAACACAGGAAACGACATAAAGCATACTAAAACTTCTTTAGAAATATTGTTGTTTTATACACAAATTTTGTTTGCAATCCTCTGTGACGATCGTCATAATATTAAGCAGCCAGCTTCTCAAAATATATTCAATGTAATAAGTACAATAAATGATGACATACTAAAAATTGAATTCATACAATCAATTTTTAGGAAAATCATTATATATAAAATGTAATTGATTGAAAAAATGCTGTGGTAACAGAACTTCCAATCATAATGTATTAATTGCATGAAAATTTAATGAAGATAATAGACTGCTGAATATGTTCAACTAAGAACATACCCAATACATTTCTCAGCTTCTCTTCTGTTATACATGGTATAAAAATATACGTGCAGCAGGTCACACCAGCTGTCCAAATCATCCAAAGTCAGTGAATACAAAGAAGAGATAAATTACTTTGATATATAGAAAACTTATACTCGTCTTCGGGAAAAAAGTAACAATTCAATATATAAATAAAACACTGAGCCTAGATGATTGGGTGGTTGAGACGGGTGGGATAATGTAACCATCTCTAATGAGTTATATACACAGTAGTTTTGAAAGCAGCTAGGTAAGAAATGCATTTAAAAGAACATTTCGTTGTATGCTCCAATAGAGAGGTTAACGCTGATTTTTCACAAAAAGTTGTCAGATTTGCTCCAATTATACAGACTACAGATATTGTTTTATAGTTTAAATATGTTAAGCAGATAAATATAAAGGTCTAAGCAACACTTTTAAATACTAACCAGCTCCGTAGGAATTTTTTAATTTTTTTCAAAAAATGTCAAAAAATGACAAATTTTACTCAAACATTCGATTTTTGGAGCAAAAGCGCAGACTCAAGCCATTTTTTTTTCAGCGGTAAAATTTCACGCAGTTAATGTACTAGTATAAAGGCAACTTTTGGCACCTACCCATTTTTGATTTTCAAAAAAAAAAAAAAATTTCGCTCCACCCTAATGTGTAATAAAGGCAAATCATTCATAAGATAAGTAAGCTTCGAATTTTCTTTTGTAATGTGCCCTGGTGTTTTCTTCCTATTGTTGTTTACAACAAAGTTATTGTTATTTATAGTTAATGTAATAATTTTAATTGACCCTGCACAATTTTTTGTACTAATTTTTTGTACTAAAGTAGTAGATATAAAGCAATATTTATTTTGGTGATTATTTGTTATTTCCTGAAAGCATTTTCTTGATGTTATAATTCTAATAAATTTGAATGGTACAAATTAAAAAGACATTATGAATATGTTACTAAAGTTTGAGATTTAAATAATTATGTTAAGTCACATAAAGATTGCATTTGATTAAAATTATTTTAATTTACAGGAAAACATGGTAGAAATTTGGAAAAGGAAGATATCACCAACATCTGAAACATATTTTTCACTTGCTTTTTTATTTATAAATAAGCAAGCTTCTATGAAAGCTGTGATAACATTCCCTATTTGTAAGTTAGATCTTTGTTACAAGCAACGATATAATGCTACAGAATTATTTGAAGGCAAATATCTTGGAGAGGTAAGAGGAAATTCCTCTTTGAAGATAAAAATACGTCCTATGGATGCTGTACTCGTACGTTTAGAAATTTTAACATGAAATTTACAAAGAATTTTTCCTACTACAGTTGCAATTTTGTATTTAAAGTATTAAGGACAGCAATAACTATTCCATTTATACATAATGAAATGCAAAAAGTATTTTTGTGCATATTTATATAAAAAGTATTCTGTGCAGCATTCTGAGCAAGAAGTGCCTGCATTCTATTTTCATTAAATAATGAAAGCTTTATCACCACGGAAAGTTATTTATATTGTTTTTGTACCTAGCCTTTTTTTTTTTTTGAGAAATATTATTTATTATTTGTTGTATATAACACGAAACTTGCATTTCTGAAGACTGTGATATTTTTCAATACATAAGAGAAATTGCAATAGTATTAAATTGTTATCTGTTTTATATGACATACATATTCATTCAAAACTTTTATATCTGTTGTTCAAATTTGACAATTCAAGGCTTTAAAAAATATATTTTATATACATTTGATAAAGATATGTGTGTATTATATGTTATGTGCTGCATTTTGAAATTTCTCGAAGCACTACGTTTTCCTTTTTTTTTTATGTATTAAGACGTGAGACTAAATGAGATTTCATGTAATGTTGTTTTATGCACTATATTGTTGAATATTGAAATGTTAAAAATAATAATAAATTTTATATGCATTGTTAGTGATATATTAGTATTTGAAGTTTTGAATGATTCTGTTATTTTAACATTTCTGTTAGCTGCAAATGCTTCTTTTATTAAGCATTGAGATATGACATTTAATTAAGATTTCATTTCATTTCACTCATATTTTGTGATGATATATATGTGTTAAAATTTTGAGTTATTACATGTCATTATATTTTGAGTTATATTAAAATTTCTTTCAGCTTCAAATGCTTGAGACTAAGATATAAGATGTTATTTTCTTTTGTTTTTGTACTTGTTATAAATTAGGGTTTATCTATTCAGTAATTATCTATTATATGGTGGCAATATAGAAAATAGAAATATTTTACTGGTTATTTTTAAACACAAATATCACAAAACTGACTTCTGTGTCATTTGTTACATTGCATAATTGAAAAAAAAAAAAAAAAAAAAAAAAAAAAAAGGCCTAGTATTATCATTTTTTGTAATGTATATTTATGTATTAAATAATTTTGCATTATTGCACTAAAAAAATTTTATTTTGAAATTCTTTCAAAACTTGAAATGTGGAAACACTACTAAAAAGCAAATTGTTTTATTCGTCATAAGAAATTATTTTCATTAGTCTTATTAAGAAAATAATTTCCTTATTTTATTCTATTAAAAGAAACTTACTTCAAAAAAATTTTGGTGTAGAATTGTTTTAATATTTATGAATACATATTGAATTTTAAGGCATTTAATGATGTTATTCTCTTTGTTGCTTATTTTATTTTGACATTCTCGTAGCATTTCAAATAAAGTAACATAACTAAAATGCAAGTTGTTTATTTATCATAAGAAAACTTTATTGGATTAAAAACAATTCAATTAAAACAAATTTTAATATAGTGTAGGCTGTTTTATGAATAAATATTGATTTTGAAGTCATTTGTGACAGTATTCTTTTTATCATTTATTTTATTTTTGACATTATTTTAGCATCTGAAATGAGGTAACATTGCAGAAAAGAAAGTTGTTTATTCACCATAAGAAATTATTTTTGTTTGGCTTATACAGAAAATAATTTTCTTAGTTTAATTAGCAACTCAATTAACTTTTTTAATATTGTATTGTCAGTTTTACAAATATATATTGATTTTTAAAGCATTTGTTACATTACTTTCTTTGTCCTTTATTTTATTTTTTAACGCAACATTAATATAAACAAATTTATATCTCATTGGAAATTATATTCATTAGGTTTATACTGAAAATAATTTTCTTATTCTATTACATTAATAACAACTTATTTATGAATAAATAATGTACTATAGACAGTTTGATAAATACATATTAATTTTTAATGCATTGATAACATTTATTTTTGATATTCCTTTAACATTTGAAATAAGCTAACATTACTGTAAAGAAAGTTATTTATTCATCATTAGAAATTATTTTCATTAGGCTTAATAGAAAATTTTTCTTATTTTATGGTATTAAAAGCAAAGTAGTTGAATTTTTTTAAATATAGTTTAGTCCATTTTATGAATGCATATTGATTTTTAAGGCATTTATTCTTTTTATTGATTATTTTTAATATTTGAAATAAATAGACTTTACTGAAAGAAAATTATTTAATTCTAACAAGAAGTTATTTTCATTATTTTTTTACAGAAAATAAATGAAAATCAACTTAATTTAAAAAAAATGTTAATATGGTATATTCAGTTTTATGAATACATGTTGATTTTTTAAGGCATTTATGACTTTTTTCTCTCTTATTTATTTTATTTTCTAAAATCTTTTTAAGAATTGAAATAGAATAATATTACTAGCAAGCTAGTTATTTACTTTTATAAGAAATTATTTTCATTAGGCTTATATAGAAAATATATAATTTTTTTAAATTAAAAGAAACTTAATTTAAAAAAAATACAGTATAGTCATGATTATGAATGCATATTGATTTGTGATGTTAGCCTCTTTATTTTTTTGACATTGTTTTAATAAAATTTAGAATAAGTAGACATTACTAAAAAGCAGTTTTATTTGTTACAAGAAACTATTTTCATTAGTTTTTTGAATTAGTTTTTTATGAATACATGTTGATTTTTTAAGGCATTTATGACTTTTTTCTCTCTTATTTATTTTATTTTCTAAAATCTTTTTAAGAATTGAAATAGAATAATATTACTAGCAAGCTAGTTATTTACTTTTATAAGAAATTATTTTCATTAGGCTTATATAGAAAATATATAATTTTTTTTAAATTAAAAGAAACTTAATTTAAAAAAAATACAGTATAGTCATGATTATGAATGCATATTGATTTGTGATGTTAGCCTCTTTATTTTTTTGACATTGTTTTAATAAAATTTAGAATAAGTAGACATTACTAAAAAGCAGTTTTATTTGTTACAAGAAACTATTTTCATTAGTTTTTTATAGAAAATTAAATTGTCAGTTTATATATATATGAAAATTAAAGTTTTGTATTCATACCTTTTATGGTAAAACCTGCTTTATAAAAACTGTCTTCTCTATAATATGTATTGTTTTTTCTAAATAAAAAATAATTAAAATGTCACTACTCTTTTTATAACTTAAACTTTTCTGCAAAATGCTCAATACTTTCAATTTTATAGATTAATTAGGGTGAAAGGGTATCTGGGAAATCACAATCTCCATTATGGACATTTAAAATATTTTATTCATATCCAATGATTCATGTGTTGAAATATTTTAACCACTGTATATGTTCAAATGCAATCAAATGTACAAGAATTTAATTCACTAGAAAACACAGTAACATGTCAATGTACATCAAAGAGGTGTTTAGAATTGACATTTAAGCTGCACATGTGCAGAAACTATGAATGTAGCTGAAGTTTTACTTTACTTTCCTGTATGCAAATTATAGAGACATAATTGCAAAAGAAAATTCAAATTAGACTGCAATATATGACTTATTTTATTTTGAAAACGCTATAGCCTTTAGATATTCAGAGTTTTCATAATATACACTGTGTTGCAACTTTTTTGACATTTCTTTGGTAGTGTTTTAAAATTTTCATTAAGAAACCTCTTGAAAAATAAACAAAAAATTGTTTAATTGAGTTGGCAATCTAATGCATGCCAATTTTTGACAAAAGTCTTAAATAATTAAAATTTAAAAAAAATGCATAATTAGAAAATATTATATTTGAAAACAAAGTTTTTCCTTTTAAAAATACTTAACTTTTTTCTTTATATTTTTCTTTAATCTATCTAAATCTAATTTAATGTGTAGCAAGTGTGTGTATGTATATGTTATAATAAATTGTAAGTGTGCAATATTTAATTTCAATTGATATTCAATGTTACACAAATCACATTACACCTGGTTACACTTTTTATTATAATGATTATTTTATGTATACTGTATCTACAATATAACACCAAGTGAAAGTAGTGGAGAAAATACCAAATTTCCTGTATAAAATTATATATCTTAAATGCTTAAAGATGAAAATAGCTTTCTTACTTTAATAACTTTTAGATAAAATTATGATACAAAATTTCGTGCTCTAAATTGAAATTCTATTTTCCAAAGGGAATCTCTAGTTGTATATTGATAATTTAAGGTTCTGAGTTTTATTTAATATTAATGGAATTGTCATATCTTTTCAATTTAGATTATGATTAAAAGCATACTTTATGATTACTTAAAAGAAATATTTAGTCATATTTAAGTTTTGAAATTTGGAAAATCTTTAGAACTATTTTGCTAAATTTATAAAATCACAAATGATAGATTGATATTAAGCTAATTATTATTAATTTAGCGAATTGAAGTAATAATAAGTTTTCTAGTGTTATTAACTGCATATTTAGTTTGATATAAATTTAAAATCTTACAAAACTACTTCATGTACAATCCCTTTTCTTTTATGAGTTTTTCAGTCTCATCCTTGATCTATAATACTTTAAACTAGTTTTCAGTGCTTGTCACATTAAAAACCCAAATTTTATTATAAAATATGTTTTCATTGTATTTATCTTACTTTGATTACATTTTAGCTAGATATTAGTAATAGCTAGTTCTTCAACTTATTCTTAACCACTTAACCGGCGAAGGGTATGGGGAAACAGTGCTTTAACCTCCGACTTATCTCGGGGCAGCCGTTGAAGTGGTTAATGTACAGGGTTAGTGAAATTAAACTTCTGTTATTCACAGGGCCCTGGAGGCCATTCCATTAGTGCAAAGAGAAGGATATTTAGACAACAGATACTTTGGAGGATGCGCTCTAGATTTGCAAAATAATAAATAATAGTTTAAAAATTGCCACTAGATGGCGCTACGAGGTGTAGTGTGAAGAGATGTCAAACTGAGAACCCAAAATACTGAAGGACTATAGTGGTCCTACACAAAAAGAACACATTAAGGACAATACCACAATCAAAATATTGCATTTACAATGTTTTACAGCAAAAACATTGCTGTAACTGGCATTAGTACTTACAAATGAATGTCCTAAAACATCTTCAGTATGCAAACCATTATGTTCAACAACCCATTTCATTCCAAAAAACGTACTTTCTACCATTGAAAGGAAAGAATCAACATGGATGAATTTGGCAGCAAATACTGTTCTTCAAACTAGACACGGTTGAAATGTTTTCTGTCTAAAATCCCTTTAACAACAAGTGAAATGATGTGAGATTGGTTGATGATGGAGGTTAAGCTGTTGGGATGCATTGTGGCTGGTCAAGCATTCATTATTGAAGGAATTGAATTCTGATGTGCAATGGGGCTCCATCTTGCATGAATATTGTTTCTTGTAAGTAGCTTTGTTGCTGGATAATAGGAATTTCTTAGTTCTGTAAAATGCCACAATGTTATTGTGCATTAACAGAACAGGCGGTAAGCCTTACAAGGAGAGGGCCAACTTTCATAATCACAGACTTTGATTATTTTAACATATGTTGTAGGGCAGAGACCCCTTAGCCTCAGGTTCAATGGATTTTATACAACGTTCTTCAGTTCTTGAGAAACAGAGGGGGGGGGGGATCTAATATTATGACACAATTTATGTACTAACTTTGAAATGCAAGGGCATGGTTGATCGTGGCTCAGCTGGCGTAGAGTTTGCCAGCTGACCAGTGGACCTGAGATTGATGCTTGCTTGCGTTGTTTGTTTTTACATTTTTTGTTTCATAATTTATACTTTAATCATCTGTATTAAAAATCTTAATGTTGTACCTTATAGTCTAAGAGCTAGCAACGTCAAAAATCACGTCATTTTATCAAGGCTCATTTTTTAATATGTTTTTCTCTTTTATGGTAGAATACGTTTGCAAGCAGTCTGGCAGTCGGGAGACGTTGCGTTTACATGTGGCAGAAGGGGTTATGCAGGTCAAAAAGCTTCAAAATAACGTCATTTTATCAAGGCTCATTTTTTTATATGTTTTTCCCTTTTATGGTAGAATACGTTTGCAAGCGGCTGGCAGTCGGGAGACGTTGCGTTTACCTGTGGCAGAAGGGGTTATGCAGGTCAAAAAACTTCAAAATCACATCATTTTATCAAGGCTCATTTTTTAATATGTTTTTATCAAGCTTAAAATTACAAGATATTACTCCTTGGATAGACTCTATCCTATAATTAATTTTCCAGACACAAATTCGGTTGCAAAGTTAATGCCAGGCAGCTTTAAATATGGCAACGAAAGTGCCTGTTCCTAAAGTGGTTTATAATTTAAAAATTATAAGACCTCTTTACGTCATTTTATCAAGCTTAAAAATTACAAGATATTACTCTTTGGATAGCAGACAACCTACAATTAATTTGCCAGAAAAAAATTCAGTTGCAAAGTTAATGCCAGACGGCTTTAAATATGGCAATGAAAATGCCTGTTCCAAGAGTGGTTTATAATTTAAAAATTATAAGACCTCTTTACGTCATTTTATCAAGCTTAAAAATTACAAGATATTGCTTTTTGGATAGCAGACAACCAACAATTAATTTGCCAGACACAAATTCGGTTGCAAAGTTAATGCCAGACGGCTTTAAATATGGCAACGAAAGTGCCTTTTCCTAAAGTGGTTTATAGTTTAAAAATTATAAGGCCTCTTTATGTCATTTTATCTAGCTTAAGAATTACAATATGTTACTCTTTGAATAGCAGAATACCTATAATTAATTTGCCAGATACAAATTCGGTTGCAATGTTAATGCCAGACGGTTTTAAATATGGCAACGAAAGTGCCTGTTCCAAGAATGGTTTATGATTTAAAAATTATAAGACCTCTTTACATCATTTTATCAAGCTTAAAAATTACAAGATATTGCTCTTTGGATAACATACAACCAGTAATTAATTAATTAATTAATTATTAATTGGCATTATAATTTTAAAATTATAAACCACTCTTGGAACAGGCACTTTTGTTGCCATATTTAAAGCCGTCTGGCATTAACTTTTCAACCAAATTTGTGTCTGGCAAATTAATTATAGGTATTCTGCTATCCAAATAGTAATATCTTGTAATTTTTAAGCTTGATAAAATGACGTAAAGAGGTCTTACATTTTTTAAATTATAAACCACTTTAGGAACAGGCACTTTCGTAGACCATATTTAAAGCCGTCTGGCATTAATTTTGCAACCGAATTTGTGTCTGGAAAATTAATTGTAGGTTGTCTGCTACCAAGGATTAATATCTTGTAATTTTTAAGCTTGATAAAATGACGTAATGAGGTCTTATAATTTTTAAATTATAAAACACTTTAGGAACGGCACTTTCGTTGCCATATTTAAAGCCATCTGGCATTAACTTTGCAACCGAATTTCTGTCTGGCAAATTAACTGTAGGTTGTCTGCTATCCAAAGAGTAATATCTTGTAATTTTTAAGCTTGATAAAATGACGTAAAGAGGTCTTATAATTTTTAAATTATAAACCACTTGAGGAACAGGCACTTTTGTTGCCATATTTAAAGCCGTCTGGTATTAACTTTGCAACTGAATTTGTGTCTGGCAAATTAATTGTAGGTTGTCTGCTATCCAAAGAGTAATATTTTGTAATTTTTAAGCTTGATAAAATGACGTAAAGGGGTCTTATAATTTTTAAATTATAAACCCCTTTAGGAACAGGCACTTTCATTGCCATATTTAAAGCCGTCTGGCATTAACTTTGCAAGAGAATTTGTGTCTGGCAAATTAATTGTAGGTTGTCTGCTATCCGAAGTGTAATATCTTGTAATTTTTAAGCTTGATAAAAACATATTAAAAAATGAGCCTTGATAAAATGACGTGATTTTGAAGTTTTTTGACCTGCATAACCCCTTCTGCCCCATGTAAACACAACGTCTCCCGACTGCCAGACCGCTTGCAAACGTATTCTACCATAAAAGGGAAAAACATATAAAAAAATGAGCCTTGATAAAATGACGTTATTTTGAAGCTTTTTGACCTGCATAACCCCTTCTGCCACATGTAAACGCAACGTCTGCCGACTGCCCGACTGCTTGCAAACGTATTCTACCATAAAAGGGAAAAACATATTAAAAAATGAACCTTGATAAAATGACGTGATTTTGAAGCTTTTTGACCTGCATAACCCCTTCTGCCACAGGTAAACGCAACGTCTCCCAACTGCCAGACCGTTAGCAAACGTATTCTACGATAAAAGGGAAAAACATATTAAAAAATGAGCCTTGATAAAATCAGGTGACAAAAATGTTGCTAGCTCTTAGACTATTAACTACAATGGTAGAATATTTCTTACATTTAAGGGATTTTTTTTTAATTCAATTTGTTATTGAATAACAGAAAATCCAAAATTTGTTGTGATGCCATCTATTTATAATAAAATAAAACATATTAAAGTAAAAATAAAAGCAAAAAGAAAATAAATATTAAGCAAAATAAGAAAGCAGCAAAATATTTCAAAGAGCAATCATGCATTTTATGATATTTAAAAATCTTTAATATGCAAAAAGTAGGTTGTAATTTAATTCTTATGCTTATTTTTAATATAATTATTTTGATTAATTTAAAAACGGAGCAATTTTATCATCGTATTGATGTCCCTTTTTAAAGTAATATATGTGTGATGTTTCTTTAAAATCACAAATTGACACTGTTGTTCAGTGTCATTGTATTAATAAAGAATGTTATGAAATACATTTTGAAAAGGATTTTTTTTTTTAAATCAGTTTTGCATTTATTTATATTTTATACAACTATTTAGTTATAAAAAAAAAGTAAATAAGTTAAAATTAGAATTGTTATACATTATAATTTTAATTGACAATGAGATTATTTAATTATAATTACAAGTATATTTATGAAACAAAAAAAGAAGAAACAAAGGAGCACATCCTGGCTTTGAACCCAGACCCACTGGATGATTGATAATTGCTTATCTGACTCAGCTATGACCACATAACTCTTTCTTTTAAAAGTAGGGTATTTCAGTTGTATCATTATATTATACCCCCCTTCCCATTTCTCATGAACTAAGGAGCATTATATAAAATCCATTGAACCTGAGGCTAAGGGTTATCTGCCTTACAACATATATTAAAATAATCATAATCTGTAATTATCAAAATTGGCCTTCTCCTTGTTAGAGGGGTCACTTCTTAAAAAAAATATGGTCTGATAAAGAATGGAGCAGTGAATTGGAACCATACAATCATTTTTGTATCCTGCAAGGGTTTGGCATTCCCTCTGTGGACATTTTCTCATGCCCACATTCACAAAATATGGGTACTTGTCCATTAAGGTAAAAGGCATTCAAAGGCTTTGTCCATTCACAGAATGTTCCATGGCTAAGAATCACCAACTGCCATTCTCATGAGAAATTGTAGCGGGATTGTTTCGAGAGTGTCCAGGTCATGCCATTCCAATTGCTTAACAGCTTGACTCTTATACAGGTAAAAATTTAGAACTTTATGCATGATATGTCAGATTGTGGAGTAGGGCGCATCAAGGTACATGAAATCTAACAGTGACTGTTCGTGAGGCGATTCAGTGCATGCTTTCATGCCTCTGTAGAAATATCCTTTACGATGGTGTTAGTGACCATTTTCTTCCCGGCAAAATGCTGGTTGTCTTGCTTGTTGTAATTACACCATGTCTCTGACAGTATAATATGACATTGGTCTACTTCAATGTTTCTTCAGAATGAGGAACTCTCTCGGAGCTCCTGCTCTCTTCCGTAATGTAACCATACTGCAATGCTAATCTGTCTGTGGTTATTCCTTTTATTGTGCATGACATTTGTATATGTTGTTGAAATGTGCTGTCCAACTGCATCACCTGGTAGCGATTTTTTTAACTAAACATTTTTATTTTGAAAATCTTGAGCGCATCTTCTGAAATCTGTGTTTACTTAATATTTTCTCTTTGGACTAGTAGAACGTTCTCTATGGCCCTTTGAGTAGCGGAAGTTTAATTTCGCTAACCCTGTATTTGAATGGGGGAAGATTGCTACATTGGTCGTATCCCGGTATGTATAACATTTATTCATTATCCTGATGAGTCAGGCCCGATACCGAAACATGCTGCATTTGTTTTTCTAATTTTTATGTAGCTTTCATAACAAAAAGTAAAAAGCTACCTATTGTAGCCATCCAGAGGAAAGCACTTCTGGAGAATTTTGGTGTATTTTCACCGATCATGACCCCCAAACCCCAAAGCCACTCTCCGTTCAAATGTTGACATATATATATCTGATCTTTGTCATGCTGTAACTATCGTATTTAAGAAACCGATTTGAATGAAACTTGGTATGTACATAGTACATACAAATGTCTCGACCGAGTTCATTGGCCTGCATCATCCGCCATCTTGTTCCAAAATGGCGGCCATTTAAATTAAAAAAAATAATTAAAATTTAAAATTAAGTGCAAAAAAATTAAAAGTTGAAAAATATTTTTCTTTTATGTGTTAGACCTTAAAACAAACATTCCAGAGCACTCTTTATTTCATCTATATCTCAAAAAATGACTGAGTTATAACACTTTGAACTTCTAGCGTGGCTGACATTTTGAAACGATCTGATTTTTGTCACGTGATAACACACATATTTTTGAACCAATTTGGATGTAATTGGGTGTGTACATAGTACATACTAAGGCCTGGACCGAGTTCATTAGCCAGTTCCATCCTCCATCTTGTTTCAAAATGGCTGCCATTTTTTAAAAATTAAATTCTAAATTAGGTACAAAAAAGTAAGAAATTGAAAAAGATTTTTCTTTTGTTTGTTTAACCTTGATACAAATATTCCAGAGCATTTTTTGTTTTGTTTGTATCTTAATAAATGGCTGAGTTATAGCACTATGAATTTCTAGTGTTGCTCACATTTTAAAATGATCTGATTTTCGTCATGTGATAACAACTGTATTTTTAAACCGATTTGGATGTAACTATGTGTGTACATAGTATATACCAAAGCCTGGGCCAAGTTCATTGGACAGTTCCTTCTGCCATCTTGTTCCAAGATGGTGAATTATTAATTTGTTTTAAATTAAATTTTAAAATTAGGTACAAAAAATAAGTATTTGAAAAATACTTATTTTGAAAAATTTAAAAATTGTATTTTTCTTTTGTGTGTTTAATGTTGATACAAAGATTCCAGAGTATTTTTTGTCTCATCTATATCTTAAAAAATGGCTGAGTTATGGCACTTTCAATTTCTAGTATGGTTGACATTTTGAAACTGTCTGAATTTTGCCATGTGATAATACACATATTTATAAACCAATTTGGCTATAACTGTGTGTACATACTACATATCAGTGTCTTGACCAAGTTCATTGGCCAACTTCATCCACCATCTTTTATCAAAATGGCAGCCCTTTAAGTTTGTCAAAAATCTTTTAAATGTATAATGATATACAAACAAAAAATTAGAAATTGAAGAAAGGTTCTTTCTGGAGTGTTTGATCTTAATACATGAATTCTGGAGTATTTTTAGTTTTATCTTTATCTTAAAATATGCCTGAGATATAGCAGTTTGAATTTTAAGTGTGGGTGACATTTCTTTTAAGATCAATTTGCCTGCGACAACACTCATATATGTTAATCCATTGGTCGATTTAGAAAAAAAAAGTTGCATAGCAGTAACTGCTATACAAAGTCAGTTTTGAATAGCAGTTAGACACTTTTGTATAGCAAGTAAAAAATAGCTAACGTAACTTGTAAATCTTGAAAATTTACAAACAAATTTTACCACAAATTACTTACAAATTGAGATTTACTTCTATGAGCAAAGCCATAATTAGCGAGTAACAGTGATTCAGTAATCAATCACAGAGTCAGGGCGGGAATAAATCATGTGTTTACTGAGAAAAATGTGCCCAGCAATGGCGTCTTGCTGTACTTCCATTGTAAATAAACACTTGGGGAGAGTGAAAACACAACGTATGTCGTGTAAAAACATCTTTAAATATTAACTTTAAGTGTAGATGACATAACAAAGGGTGTAGGAAATATGCATCTCAATGATTGCGATTTAATGCATTTCTTGGATCGCATTTTAGTTAAATTTGAATCGCAAATTGCGGTGCGATACCGCTTAAATCGAACCCTGCGTTAATCAATTTCGATGTGAGTATGCATGTGCACATAAATTAAGATTTCGACCAAGCTCATTGCTTTGTAATATCCATAATGTTGTTTTAAAATGGCATGCACTTCATGATATTGTGTAATTTGTTGACCTTATCAATTGCTTAAAATAAAATCAGCTTGAATCAGCTATATGACTAATTTCAATAAATTTCCATTAATATTCAGTATTGACAAAAACTAGTATTCAATCTTATATAAAAGAGTTCCATTAATTTGAGCTTTGTATGTTTGAATACTATAACTTCATTTAAAATAAGTAAAGTATATGAAAGCTACCTTTTCCTCCTGGTACTGCTGGGAAGACTTTTTATTTTATGAATATACTTGTATTTATATTTAATAACCTCATTTTGTGCATCAATTATTACTTTTAAAAATAAAAAATTAGATGATTTTGTTTTTCGTAACTAAATCATTGTACAAAACATGAAACTGGTAATTCTTTTTAAATCACCTTTTAAATGTATTTCATATGGTCTTTATTGATGCAATGATATTGACTAATTGTGTCAATTCATGATTTTAAAGAAACAATAAAATATTATAAAATATAAACTAGAGCATGGATTTTCATAAAACTTTAGATTTAGTTAGTACTTGATATAAAAAGATGCTCATTAAGTTTTGGTGCAAATCGCTCAACAAGTGGCGATGCCATGGTGCATTAATTGTGATTATTGCAATAGCTCTATCTCAAGAAAAAATCCATGGAATTGCACAAAATTTTAGATTCTGTTAGATCTTCAAATAAACTAGAACTGATTAGTTTTTGGTGTATATCGCTCAACAGGTGGTGCTGCTATGCTCCATTATTTGCAGTTTTACCACAATAGCCATATAATAAGAACTAGTACATGGATTTTCATAGAGTTTTGTATCTAGTTAGTACTTGATATAACATGGTGCTGATTATGTTTTGGTGCAAATTGCCCAACATATGGCACTGCCATGGTGCATTATTCTTGATTATCGCAATAGCTCTATCGCAAGAACTAATGCACAAAATTTTCTAAAACTTCAGATTCAGTTAGGTTCTGATATAGATTAGTGTTGTTTAGTTGTATGTGTAAATCGCCCAACAGATGGCACTGCTATGCTGCGGTTTACACAATTTTGCAATAAATATATCTCAAGAACTAATGCATGGATTTTCATCAAACTTCAGATTCGGTTAGTACCTGATAAAAAATTGATCCTGATTAGTTTTTAGCATGCATAACTCAACATGTGGCACTGTTATGCAGTTTTTTAAAGATTTTGCAATAGCTCTACCTAAAAAACTAATGCACAGATTTTTCTTCAAACTTCAGATTCAGTTACAAGTTGACATAAGTTGTTGTTGACTAGATTTTGATTTAAACCACTTAACCTGTGGCACTACTACACTCCATTTTTCAGGAAGTATTAACATGCATAAGATAGAAGAAAGTTTTGGGATTGCCACATCTGACTAGTTTTAATTGATTTTGTCCAAAAATATCAGTCATTAAAATAGAACAGTTTTTTGTATGATTTTAGTGTAGTTCCCTGTTGGAAACATAAAAGTTTAATGAATTAGTGCAACTCATTTCTTATCTAAACTAGTGATAAAAATATATATTATTTCAATGATCAGAGCAAATAATGAATAGAAATTTTAGAAAAATTAAAAAACAAACAAAAAAATTAGTTGGCATGTGTGTGGCTAGTAGGATTGCAAGCAGTGAAAATGTTTTTAAACGCTTGGAAGGTAAAAGTAAAGATAATTTAGTAAAATTATTTACTGATTATTTTATTTTTCAAATGCTTCAAATTATAATAATTAATGTTTTATAAGACGTTTTTAGATGCAGGTACATTTTAATTTATGTTTATTCATAGTTTTCTACTGCTTCAGACTAACATTACGCTATCAGTAATAAAAATGAAGAGAAGAAAAGAAATTCTTGTTATTTTTGTGGCATTCCCAATTGAAATTCTGAATTGTGAATGCTTAATATGCTAGAGAAAGTCATTTTTTATTTCAACAATACAATTCATTTTACCTTCTATAATTGGGATAATAATATGCGATTTCAGAAGTACATCAATTTTGTAAGAAAGAGCAAATGATAATGCTAGAAAAATTATATCAAATTATTTATTGGCATTAGCGTACAAAAAGGAGAGGGGGTGAGCTCCCTCTAATGGATGAAAAATTAAGAAAAAGAAAAATACAAACAGAATGTGAACTACAAACACAAGCAGGAAGTAGGAATTCTACTTTTACATAATTAAATGTCACTTCCAATGAGAAAAAAAATGTAATTTTTCATTTTTTTAAAAATATGTATAAGCAATAGAAACTCCAGCCTTCATTCCTTTTTAATTTCAATCAATTCTACCTTACTTTATACTACATCATAACTGTAAATAATTTTTTACATGCCAAATTTCATTCCTTCATTCAAAAATATTATGCCAATGGTGGTATGTCCTTGCGTCGTATAATGCTTTGTGTTTGTTGTAATTTGTGATGTGACATATGACATTATCATAGAATAATACATAAAACAAACTAAAAGTGATGTCATAAACTAGACAAAAAAGTTAGCTATCTAATTATCCATATATCTTCATTTTTTTGTTACATTAATATGGATATTTAAAATTAAATACAGTTTGGTAAAGTTCCATATTTTATCAGAAATCATTAATTTATATATATTTTTTCAGAATAGCAAATTTTTTTTAATTATTTCTTTTTCAGTTGTTATGAAATAATGGCACCACAAAGTATAGTAATCTGTGGTCTTACCTATGTTTTCTACAGAAATTGAGTACTTCAGTTGTCATCATTACAGTAATGGCATTAAATTCAACCAAAAAAAAAAAAGAAAAAAAATCTTAAAAAAAATTGAAATGCAGTTTTTAAACAAGATGCAGTTAAAAGCACTCTTTTCCTCCTATACGAATGTGTAAGATTTGAAAACGTGCTATGTTTACATGTTAATACTAGTCAAGTGTAGCAAGCCCAAAACTTTCTTCTATCCCCTACATGTAAATACTTCAAAATCACTACCACAGAGCTAAAATTAAATGACAATCTATGATCATGGTGACGATTCTAAAGAAGTGAAATTCCGTGCATTAGTTCTTGAAACAGGGCTATTGCGAATATCAGGAAAAATGGAACATAAAAGCGCCATTTGTTGGGCGAATAATATCAAACATAGACAGCAATAACATTACCAGAATCGGAAGTTTGATGAAAAAATTTGTGCATTAGTTCTTGAAATAGAGCTATATAAGAATCGGAAAATTCAACAAAGCAGCGCCACTAGTTATTGACCCGCCAAAACATAAACAGAACTAGTTCTTTAGATTCCTAAAACTTTAGATTTACTACCATGTCATAGACTAACTGAATCTGAAGTTTGTTAGAAATTCAAGCATTAGTTATTGAGATATAGTAAATCATAAGAAATGGAACATAGCAACGCCACCTATTCAATTATTTACACCAAAACACTAATCAGCATCCATTCATATTAGAGACTTCCTGGATATAAATTTTTATTAAATTCCGTGCACTAGTTCTTGAGATAGAGCGCCCACAAAATTTATGTCACATACTGACAGAGTCACAGACTCACACAGATATTTTGTAAAAACATATTTTTTTTAATCTCTGACCCCTAAAACCTGTAAATCCATCAAAAACTAGAATTCAAAAATTTTCATGCATCCAATACTTTCTTCTTATTAAGATAGAAGAAAGTAAAATTTGCACTAGATATTATCAGTATTTAACCGCATAATAATACACCTGCTTCATTTTACAGCTCTTATGAAAGGTAATGTTGTTATTCTTTTAAATGACGATACTTTAGTTGTTGCCTAAAAGAAATAACATATCGGAGGCTGACGAAATGCTGTTTGTGTTTTTCATTGAAAATTGACTGATTTGCTATTGCACAATTGACTGTAATTGTATGGTAATAAAGTTTTTTCTTTAATTTATCTCATTAAAAACTTAAACCAAAATTATAAATTTATTATTTTTTCACTAATTCTAATTAACATAATTAGTAAGTATTTTCAATTCTCTACTGCATGGTATTGTGTAAGGGCATTAGATCATATAAAGAACCCTTTAAAACGTGCTTGAAAAATTAAAGTACATTTTATGAGACAGGGTCTTGTATCTTGCTTTCCCTATATACATACATGCCAATATATATGTATATATATATTTTTTCTTTTTTTACAATTTTTTATAGGATTTTTATGCATTATTTGTTGTGACCATCAAAACAATGTCTATATTTCCATTAATCTGAGTAAGAAATGAGTTGCCCTAATTCATTAAACTTTCATATTCTTGATTGGAAACTTCATCAATATCAGACAAAAAAAAATTCTTTATTTTACAATTAACATTTTTGGACAAAAACAGTAAAAAACTAGTCAGATGCGATAATTCCAAATCTTATGCATGTTAATATTTCCTGAAAAATGCAGCATAGCAACGCCACCAGTTTAAACCAAAATCGGGTCAGAAACAACTTATGTCAACTTATAACTGAATCTGAAGTTTGACAAAAATCCTCACATTAGTTTTTGAGAAAGAGCTGTTGCGAAACCTTTAAAAAAATCTGCATAACAGTGCCATATGTTGGGTGATGTACACCAAAAACTAATCAATACTAACAAGTACTAACTGAATCTGAAGTTTGATGAAAAGTTCTTGAGACACATTTACTGCAAACATGTGAAAATTGCAGCATATGAGTGCCATCTGTAGGGCGATTTACACCAAAAACTAAACAACACTAATCTATATCAGAGGCTAACAGAATCTTTAGTTTTTAAAAAAATTGTGCTTTATTTTCTTGAGATAGAGATATTGCGATAATCACAAAAATGCACCATGGCAGCTTCACCTGTTGAGCGATTTGCTCCTAAACTTAATCAGCACCATGTTACATCAAGTAGTAACTAAATATAAAGTTTTATGAAATTCCATGCACTTGTTCTTGAGATATGGCTTTTGTCGAAATTATAAATAATGCAGCATAGCAGCGCCAGCTGTTGACAGCTATACACCAAACACAAATCAGATCTAGTTTATATCAAGGTGTCACAGAATCTAAAGTTATGTAAAATTCTGTGCATTAGTTCTTGAGATTGAGCTATTGCAATAGTCACGAATAATGCACCATGGCAGCGCCACCTGTGAAGCGATTTGCACCAAAACGTAATCAGCACCATATTATATCAAGTAATAACTAAATCTACTGTTTTAGGGAAATCTATGCATTTGTTCTTTATGATATGGCTATTGTGAATAATGCAGTATAGCAGTGCCACCTGTTGAGCGATGTACACGAAAAGCTAATCAGATATAGTTTATATCAAGGTGTAACAGAATCTATGGTTTTGTAAAATTCCGTGCATTAGTTCTTGAGATAGAGCGCCCACAAAATTTTGTCATATACAGACAGACTCACAGACATACATTTTGTAAAAATGTTTTTCCGGTTTTCTGACTCCTAAAATGCGTAAATTCGTCGAAAACCAGATTTCGAAAATTTTCATGAATCCAATACTTTTTTCTCGTAAAGATAAAAGAAAGTAAAAACATATATACAGTAGACTCCCTTAAATCCGCGTCCCTAAAATCCGCGAACGCCAGAAATCCGCGCATTTTTTCAGATGTAAACAATGAAATTAAAGATGGCGCTGAAGTCAGCGGTTAACGCAATACAAATAATTCTTTAAATATATACATTTTTTTAAAATTTAATTTAACTTCTTCCTTTTTTTAATGTCTTTCAATATAAATTCTGCAGTGTTAAGTAATACATTTCTTGGACGCACAGTGATCGATATTTAATCGAATTAATCATTATAGTAACGTAGTTGCAGCGTAATATAACTTTCAATGGTCGTTCGGTAATGTTTGCAATTCGCGTAGCAGAATAATTTTTGTTATATAAAAGTATTATTTTAATAGTTCTATTACTATTTTTGTATCCCTGCTAGTTATGAAACGAATTTGAGATCTACACCCGGTTTACTAATTACGATGATCGATATTTAATCGAAATAATCATTATCGTATCGTGGTTTTAGCATAATATATCTTTCAGTACTAATTATCTGTGTTTATAATTCGAGGTGTGGGATAATTTTTGCTGTGTAAAATGAATATTTTTTAATTAATCAAGCTTTTTTTGTTTATTAACAAAGGCAAATATTTTTCTTTATAAATAAGATTGATTTTTTCTCATCATTATTTATATTTAGTATTGAATCTGAATTATTCACTTTATTTTAATATTTTTCTAAAATTTTATTTTACTTAAATTTTTTTGTAATAGTAACTTGCTTTTTAACTATTTATTTAATTAATTTACTTAATTATTTTAATGTTTCAATTTATTATATGCATTGATTACAATGCTTAACTACCAATCAAATTAATGTTTCAAAAATTTAAACAAATCAATGACCAGAAATCTGCAAAATTCTAAAATCCGCACAACCTCCGGTCCCAAGCTTTGCGGATTTGAGGGAGTCTACTGTACTGTATATATTTTTTAAATATATTACTTTATATATTTTTATATGCCTGTATCTAAAATCGACCTTTAACATTTTATTTATAATTTGCTTTATCTTTTACAAAAATTATGATCATTTTTTTGCTACAATCAATTGATGCTACGACGAATTGATGCTGCAACAAATTGATGCTGCGACGACTTGACGGCACTATGAATTGTTCCTCGATGAATTTTGCGTAAAGGATTGACGCGGCACCATTTCATTCTATAATACTTGGGTTACTGAAATACACACATATATGGTTCATTCTGCAAAATTTAGTGATAAAAATTGCATTTGAAAAGTTGTGATTTCACATTCTGAATAGTATTTGGTACTATAATTGTAGCTTATTGTATTGAAAATATGGTAGGGGTATCTGCAAAAAATCAGTAATTTTCTTTTCAATACTTACAAGAAATCTATATTATAAAAGCCAAACATACCTGTGCGTAACGCATATGTCATTTTGCGAATGACAGTATTTTGAAATTTGAAATGAAATTTTGGTTTTCAAATTTTTGCTTCTTCAAACTTTGTAACTTCTAAACATCGCACATTATCAGTCTTTACACCATCATATAGGAATAAAAATGTACTTTTAAAAGCAGCTTGTATAAAAGCTGTATCTCAAGTTATTTTTGAGATATTAATTTTTTTATAGTTTTTAATATCTATTTTGTAATTGCGGCTGGCAACAGAAGCACCCTACTTCTTTGAAAAGTAAAGGGGAAAAAATGATTACATGATGGTTACTTTTTGTTGGAATTTTCTTATAGAATCTGAAATTAAAACACAAGCTATGTGAAAAGTATTGTCTGTTATAAAATTCAATGAATTTTTGGGTTATTTCATTTTGATTTATCAATTAAATGATTTTTAGCTTACTCTAAACAAGGGCTGCCACTTGGTCCCTATTTCCCTAAAAGGTCCCTATTTTTTAACTTGGTCCCTAAAAGTCCCTATTTTCACTAAGAGGTCCCTAAAAGTCCCCTTTTTTATCTATACTGTGTCCAAGTTAATTTTTTCCGTACATTTTACCAAAATTTATCAAGAAAATTTACTTTAAAAAAAATTAATATTGTAGATGATAGCACATAACTGATCACAGTGGAAGAAATGGGAAAATTGTAGTGAAAAAACCCTGCAATTTTAGTCAAAGAGTCTTGAAAAAAAAACCTACAATTTTGTTCAAAAAATCTCGAGAAAACGCTTTTAATGGCAATAGTTCGTGAGAAAAATTTGATTTTTTTCAAAAGATCGCTAGAGAAACGCGATTTTTGCTTAAGATCGCGAGAAAAACGTGATTTTCGTCTAGGGATCGTGAATAAATGCTATTTCCATAAGGAAATTTTCGCCAAATGACCAGGGAAAAACTGCGATTTTCGTCTTAAGATTGAAAATAAACACGATTTTTATCAAAAGATTGCGAGAAAAACATGATTCTTGTCAAAACATCGCAAGAAAAGTGCGGTTTTCATCCAAAGATTGCGAAAAAAGCACTATTTTTTCTAAAGATTGTGAGAAAAACACATTTTTCATCAAAAAATCGTGAAAAAACCCCCAATTTTATTTAAAAATCTCAAGAAAACATGTTTATTGTCAAAAGATCACGAGAAAAATGCGATTTTTATCAAAAGATTGTTAGAAAATGCTATTTTCGTCTTAAGATCGCAAGAAAACGCGATTTTTGCCAAAAAATTGCAAGGAAAACGAGACTTTTACCAAAATATCTTGAAGTAAATGTAATTTTCGTCAAAAGATCACCAGAAAAAGGTGATTTCATCAGCGGCGTAGCTAGGATGGGTGACACCCGGGGTGGATGTAAATGGTGTCACCCCCTAGCAATCATGGTTTCAGCCCCCCTCCTCTTCATATCCATCATATTTTTTCAATCACAATTCTACGTTATTATAAGAAGTAACCATGCCATTCCTTATTTATCTTTTGTCCTCCTGTATATATATATATATGTATATATATATATATATATATAATAAATAGGTGCGGTTTATCATTCAACCCATAGATCGCATAAGTCAATGTGGTGTTTATATGTAGAAGAAAATTCTTCCTTTTAAAATTTGCTTTAGCTACCCATTCATTGGACAGGTAGGTTTTTGTTCCCTGGTGCATGTCTTATTTAGGTACATCATTCTGTATAAAATTCCACATTCTTAAAGAAAAAAAAAACTAATTCTATTGCGTCATGTGCTAAAAATTTTATTACAGAGTTTTTTCTCCAAAATCTTATAGGATTATATGTATATATTTGCAAATAAAGATTGGATGTCACCCCTTGTAGGGTGACACCCGAGGCGGACCGCCCCCTCCGCCCCCCTGTAGCTACGCCACTGGATTTCGTCAAAAGATCGCGAAAAAAATGGGATTTTCGTGTAAAGATCGCGAGAAAAAAAAAAACAATTTTTATCAAAAGATTGCGAAAAGAACCCAATTTTCGTCTAACGATAGCAAAAAAAAAAAAGAAAAAAAAAACACTATTTCTGTCTAAAGATTGCTGAAAAAATTCAAATTTTATCAAAGAATTTAAAATAAAAAGTTTTTAAAAACTTTTGCATTAAAAGATCATGAGAAAAGTGGTATTTTCCCCCTAAGTATCGAAGAGAAAATGCAAATTCCATCAAAGCATTACCCCCCCCCCCAAAAAAAAAAAACCTGGGAATGCCGTTGAAAAAATGTATAATTAATGCAGGGAAGGATTTCCTCTCTCCCTCTTTGCTGTAATTTTTCATAAAATTTGCCGTGAATTTCAGGGTTGTTTAGAACTTTGAATGTCTTTTGCTACAGAAACTCATTTCATTTGAATTTATTACAAAAAAATCATTTATAAGTTATAAATGATTTTTTTGTAATAAATTCAAGGTTATAATAACCTTTATTTCAATTATGTTTGTGTTCGTAAATGCAAATTATATAAGTGATGATGATTCTGAAAATAATTGTAATAAGTGTTAAATATTGCTGGAAAAAACAAAAGTGTACTATTCCTGAAACCAGTATTTTAATCCTAAAGTGTGCTAAAAATTTCTGAAATAGTCAGGAATGAACTTTAAATAGTTTACTTATGTTATAGTTTTTACAATGTTGATGTCTGTGTTGATACATATGTTAATGTATTAAAACATGTGTCAATATATTTACATATAAATGAAATTTCCTATAAAATTGCTATATTTTCTTCAAAAAAATTCCTATATTTCCTATAATATTTTTGAAAAAAGTCACTTATAGGCCTGATAGATGCGATGCGTCTGATTTTATTATTTTAGTGTATAACTATTTGTTGAATGCCTAAGAGGGACTGCTCAGACAAGAAAGCCTTGTCTGTAGAGCATAGTATCCCTCCCGGTCGCCTTTATTAAGGTCTAAAAAAAAAAAAAAAAAAAAAAGGTTACATTATTTTTTGGTTACAATAAAATACAGATATAATTTACATGGTAAAACTCATCCGCTGGAGCACAGACTGCCCCCTCGCGACAGGGAGCGGCAGAGAAAAAGATGAAATTATGGTGCACTATCCGCTGGGGCCCGTATCCCTTCTTGATAAAAAACTGTGAGGTGGGATGGAGAACTCTCGATCTGCTGCTATACTACAGAAAGACAGACCGCTATGTGATTAGAATGGAAATGAACATTAAGTAGTTATAAATATTTCTTAATTTGGCAAGCAACGCTGGTCGAGATAACACCCCTTGTAGCCAGGATTTAGGGGGAGAAGGGGGATATCTGAGATGCCAAGCTTTAGTCAGAGTACAGTGATAGTAGGTATGATCTGGGGATCCCACTTCGCCACATTCACAGAGTTGTGAAGAGGCGCAATGGAATTTCTTTAAATATTGTTTAAAGGGTCCATGACCAGTGAGGAAGGCTGTGGTGGGTGGAGAAAGGAAATAAAGCTCTCTAGATACTTTTGGGATGAGGTTGTAGGTATGGCGTCCCTTGTCTGACTCGTGCCATCTAGTCTGCCAGGCGGGTAAGATTCTTCCTTTTAGGACTCGTTTGACATGGGAGAAAGGCACTGGGAGTTCAATTTCTATTGTTGGATTTTCTGTCGCTGCCTTGGCCAAAGCATCAGCCCGTTCATTGCCCTCAATGCCAATGTGAGCCGAGACGTGACCAAGGGAAGTTTTATTGACTAAGATCAATAATTGTTGTTTGATTTTTAGGACTATGGGGTGTTTAGTACGATGAGAAAAAATGGCTTGCAAGCTGGACAAACTATCACTGTAAACCCTGATGAAGGAGTAGGATTGTCCAGAGATCCATTCCAGTGCCCGCAGGATTGCAAATAGCTCCGCTTGAAATACGGAGTTAAAGTCACCAATCCTGCAGGCCCACTGATGGGTTACCTCGCCGCCACTCATGACACAGAAAGCTGATGCCACGCCTGATTCGGTTCGGGATCCATCTGTGTATATAGTTGGATCTCTGGTTGGTTTGTAAGAATGCTTTTCCAAGTTTACTTGTAAATGCGATGTCTCCCTCGCAGGATGCAGGATCCAGCTGCTGACTTTCCGTTGTATCTCTATGTTTGGAAAATGGACTTGTTGTGTTGTGTCGTGTTGGAGATGCAAGATCTTGGTTCTTAGATATTCAAATTCAAGTGTAATTGTAATGGGAGGGATCCCTGTTATAACTGCAAGGGCCTCCGAGGAGATCGTTTTGTATCCTCTGCTCATCTGGAGCAGGAATATCCTTTGAATGGATGTTAGTTTATCCTTCACCTGTTTGGTGAGGCTGCCTCCCCAGATACCCACGCAGTAAAAGATGATCCGTTCCACTATTGAATGGTACCAAACTTTGAGCATTTGGGGTTTAATGCCCCAAGTTTTAGCTGTTAATTTGCGTGAATTGTTATGGAGTTTTACGAGTTTCTCTCTGATGTTCTTAATGTGTTCCGTCCAGCTCATATGTTTATCTATTGTGAGGCCTAGAAGTGTTAATTTCTGTACATGTTTAACCGATTGTCCACAGATTCTCATCGTGGGTGGACGTTGAAGATCGCGTGGTTTTGCAAATGTTAGCTCTTGTGATTTGCCTGTGGAGAGCTGGAGGTGTAGGCTAGTCAGCAGCTGGTGGAAGAGGGGGAGAGCCCGAGCTGCTTCTCTTTCAAGGTCAACACGAACACGGCCCGAGAAGACAAAGCTGAAATCATCAGCAAAGGCATATAGGAGGAACCCGTGTTTTTCTAGCTCTTTAAGAATTACATTAGCTATTAGTAGCCAGAGAATAGGGCCTAAGCATGATCCCTGCGGGCAGCCCTTTTGAAGATTGTGGTATGATGAGCCAGAGCCCCAGTTAACAATTATTCTCCGTTCTGATAAATATGAGCAGATGGTTCCAGCTATGTTACCCGGACAGCCAATTTCAATTAACTGGAGTAGTATATCCCGCCACTCTACATTGTCGAAAGCACCCTTTATGTCTAAGGAGACCAGGGAAGTGTAGTTTCCAGCATCTATGCTTAAGGCGCAGGAGGACAGAATATCATTCAAAGCTTTTTCGCAAGATCTGCCTTCTCTGAACCCATATTGTCTGTGATGGAGGATATTGTTTGTTTCCAGAAAATGAACCAATCTCTTAACTAAAAGTTTCTCTAGTAATTTTCCTAAGGTCGGTAAGAGGCAGATTGGCCTGTAGGAGGTGGGTTCAGAGGGGTCCTTCCCTTGCTTCTGGAAGTATACTACTTCCCCTTGCCTCAGAGTGAGCGGGAAGTAATTAGAATTTAAACAAAGATTTGCCCAACGAATAAATATCTTAGGGATAATTTTGAAAGTTAATTTTAAGATTCTAGAATCTATACAGTCTGGACCCGGTGCTTTAGAATCGACTAGACTGTGCAGTGCTGAAGACAGTTCTGCTTTGGTGAAGGGAAGGTCATGGGGAGCATTAAAGAGAAGGTCTGAATTATCTGTGCTGGGGTATGCTGAGGGGCCGAAAATTTCTTTAGTTAGATGTTCAAGATTGGATTGTTTGGATGACTTATGTGAGGGCAGTTCAAGCCTGATCTCATCGGGTTTAAAAAACTTTCCCTTGAAAAATTTCTGAGCAGTGCCATGAGGATCTGTCTGGTTGCTGCAAAACTTCCGCCATGCCGCATTCTTGGCATCCAGAATACTGCGCTTATATTTTGCTGACAATTTTTTATAATTTTCTGCCAGAGAACGAAAGTATTCTGTGTCTTCTCCGTCACTTTTGAGTACTCTTAATTTTTTTCGCATTGCGGTGAGTTGGTTACGTTTGGTTCTGAGATCTGCTGTCCAGTAGGAAAAAGTAGCTGATCTCTGTGTGTTTTTATATCTGAAAGATGCTTTTGCTGCTTTTTGCATTGTTTCGATGAGAACTTTAGTTAAGGTGTTTAAGGAGTCTGTATCTGTTGCATCTTGCAGGTGTTGGTTGAGGAGGGGTTTGTGTGTTTTAATAACTTGTGTGAATTTACGCAAATTCCCCCTAGAGGTATTGAATCGGCGTCTTTCTGTGTATTCTGGTGTAATTTCAAAGCCGAAAGAGATATATTTGTGATCTGAGTCACTGTGAACATCTGATACGTGCCAATTCCTTATTTTGCTATGGGCAAGTGGATTTACCAAAGTATGATCCGGAAATCCTTTGGCCAATACTATGCCTTTGCTATTGGTTTTGACGAACGTGTGAACTTTGTTATCTATATTGGCTATCGCTAGGTTGTGTTTTACCAGATGTTCAATGAGAGATTCCCCCCGCGAGTTTTGTTGCTCATAGCCCCAAAGGGGTGACTGGGCGTTAAAGTCCCCGCTGCAGATGAAATATCTCCTGTGCGTTATTAGGTGTTCCCACTCCTCGAGGGTTTCCTCAAAGTCTAGCCTGGGAGCTGCATACGTCGTGCCAACAATCAGATGGCCCTCCTTTGCCGTAATCGTTATAAAAACACAGTGATCTCCCGTGTATAGGTGAGAATATGTTATGTTAGTGTTCCGAACGACCAGGTGTGCCGTACCCATTTTTGATGAGAAGACTGGCCAGGATAGCGGAATGCCCGGAACTTTGCCTTCTTGATAATAAGCGTCTTGCAGCAAAGCTACGTCCGCATTGACACCGATCAGAAAGTCCTTTAGCGATTCATTGGCTGTTTTACAGTGATTTAAATTAACTTGAATAAATTTTATACTACCAAATGGTTTTTTTGATATTTTGTTCGTCTGAGTATGTGAATGGGGTGATGAGGGATCCTGCGAGGTAGCCATCACCATAGATAAAGAGACAAATAATAATAATAATAAAGATAAACTAAAATTGAAGGGGAAATTAAGAATATTTTTAAGCAGATTTAAGAATTAATACTTCCTACCTCTGCGGTCTGCCTTCTGGGATTGTAGGAAGTGCTCGAAGGCTACCTCCTGGGGTGGCAGAGGCCAATGGTTGAAAAGTGGGAGACCTGGTCCTTCCCAGGGCACTCCCCAAGACTGGAAAGGTAGTTGAAAGGGGCTCTTTGGCTGCGTGTTGCAGGGATCCTCCTGTGGGTTAAGATCATTGGTGATTGATGATCTTCTCTTGGGAGCGAAGATGGCATCCAGACGATCTCTCTCCTGCTGGTAGGCCAGCTTGAAAACAGGGCAAGAGTGATCAGAGGCTTTGTGACCTGTGTTGTGGTGAGTGCCATTTTCCTTATTGCTATATACGCAATTCACGCACTGCGGCCGGCCTTCACATACCTTTGGATCGTGCTTTTGAGCACAGACTGGGCAGAAGGTGCTATTTTTGCAGAATTTGGTGGGATGATTGAAGTCCTGGCAGTTTCTGCAGCGCTGCACCGAGGTATGCGGCCTCAGCCTGCAGAACTTGAGACCAATCGTTAGGCCATTTTCTTGGACTATGGTTTTCCCCAAGGCTCTCGGAAGTACTAAGATCCAATCTTTGGTTTCTGGATTTCTCTTTGACTGTTGGGATGCCAAGAAGACTATCTCGTCTTCATAAGCTTTAAAATTTGTCAGAATGGCTTCTTTGATCTGATTATCAGTATAATGATAGGGAACTCCCAGCAAGATCATTTTATATGTGGGTACTGACTGGGAGACTACATTCACTTCTCTATTTAGGGTCTGGTTTTTTTGCAGCTCATTCTTTAGATTGGCGGCATCTGCTATGGATTTACATACTATCTCAAGATGGTTCTTCCTGACTAAGACTTTACTGACAGAATTTGCTGTGCAAGTTCTGTCCTTTGTTAGGAGAGATTGTACCTCCTGACCACTCTGCCTGTTGATTCCCTTGACGATGATTGTCCGCTTGTATACCCTATCCAATCCTGGAGACTGGGTTCTTTTTGGCTTATTAACGCGGCTACCAGACGTGAATTGTTTGTTCAAGACTACCTGTGAATCTTCCCTCTCAGCTTGGTGCTGCACTAATTCTGCAGAAGGATCGGCTCGTTCAGTACGACCTAACAAAGCCCTGTTCATAACTTCTTCAAGGTCTTGAACTTTAGGCAAACTGTCCAATCTCATTTCTATTTCATTTTTCAGGTACTCCAAAGTATTTTTCAGTTCTAGAGTAGCGCGCTCTTGGTGTGCATGGCTGAAATCCTGAGCTTCGTTGAGCTTTTTGAGGTTGTTTAAAGTTGACAGGTTTTCTTCCGCTATAGGTGTCATCTTGTTGAAAATAGTAAGGATCTCTATCAATTTCTTCTTAGTCTCCTTATCTTGCGAGAAGTTTTTTATTAGAGGATTTAGAAGACCTTTACCAAGTTCAATTAAGTCGATCATTCCTGCGTCATCCATGTTTAGACTGTTCAAAGAGCTGATGCTTTGGGAACGCATCGAGCTTGCTCTTAAGGTTGGTGCCATATTTTTTGACTTGCGTTGCTTATATTATTTTTCTCAAAATACTTCTCGGAATAGGTAGAACTTTTGTTAAATCCCTGCAGATTATTTCCAGAATATTTTTTTTTTTTCCTTCCAATGACGGTAGGTGCTAGAGAGAGAGGGATTTATATATATATGTATATATAATATAATTTTTTTTTTAAACGATATTTTTAATGCTGCGTTTAATTGCTAATTTCAAAAATTCAATATGCAAAATACCAGGCATCGTCAGAGCCCTTCACATGTCTCGTTGAAAGAAAGGAATATAGAGAGTTTATAGCAAAAACCGGTGAACTTGTCCACCGTAAATGGCTAAGATAAAAAGTTATAAGTCAAATTAAAAAAAAAAAAAAAAAAAAAAAAAAAAAAAAAAACGAATGAATAATTTTGATTAGATTTTTGGAATAAAGAGGGGAAATATTAATGAAAGTGGTCTAAACAAAGAATGTAATGTAATAGCTAATATATAGTAGGCATGAAAAATAGTGCTGCTAAGAAAGAATAATTTTTTTTTTTTTTTTTTTTTTTTTTTTTAGTTTGTTTCTGTGCTTATTGTTGTCAACCCCTGCCCTTGACATTCTCAAAACCAATGGACATATATATCAGTTTGAGAAATATGTAATGGAGTAACTTGGATAAAAACACTATTTAAAACACAGAAATATACATTCTTAATTACATTTAAAAATGTTTAATTTTTTTTTTCTCTTTCTCCGCCATAGCAAATACAGAAATAAGAGCAATTAGTAAGTTGTATTGGTGTGCCATGTACTAAACAGTATTAATAAACTATGGGAGTAGTGCAGTAATTGGAACAAGGAAGGATTTCCTTTGAGCTCACCTGTAGGTGAAGTTTTAATTGCTGTATTTGAGATGATGAATCTTCAGGCACATGTGGTAATTATGGCCATAAATGGGGAGGAGGGGGAGGATGGGGATGAAAGTTGGCTAATGTTAATGCTCTCTTAAAGACCAAAAGTTTAATATGCGACATGCCCGTAACTAGGGAAAATTTTTGAAAAATAGAGTTTAACCCTTTATGGGGCCGAGGCGTGACCCAGAATAGTAGGAGATGGATTTTGATGGTAGATTTGTCATGTATGAGTCCGAAGCTTTCATTAGACATGCTACATTAAAATTTGAAAACCTGCCCCCCCGGGGGCGGTTCCCTTGTAGTAACCGAAAATATTTGTCAGCCAGAAAAATATCTGTGACGAGAAAGCCCTGCTAAAATATTTCTCCACGCTGTAGCTCCCATAGAAAAAAAGTTATAGGCTTTTAAAGTTTGAAAAGAAGTGAAGAAATGAGCTAAAAATAGTGAGTGACCAATAGGGTGGGTCTACAGCCCTGGGGGTGAGATTTAATTTAAATTTTATAGTTGGAAGTGATAGACAAGAAAATGAGCGAAATTTTAAGGTGTATGTTGGGGGGGGTGCATGTACCCCCCCACCGAGGAACTGCCCCTCAAAGACAGGACATAAAAGTTTGCGTCTTAGCACCCATTTCTCCAATAAAAGATGAAAATTTAATAAATTATGGTGGTTCGAAGACCCCAACAACCCTTTAAGCCCTTAGAAGACAGAAATAAATACATAGAGATAACTATGTGTTAATTTAAGACAAACTAAATAAATAAATACAAGGAAAACTGATGAAGGGAAAACTACTGGCTGTAAAGGCTTACCGCAGAACTGTAGACCAGCAGGAATACTACTTATGGTCCATGTATAATAAAGGTTCGTTAATTATAGATACAGCCCACATGGCAACACCATGCAATATATACCTCTACATCACCTAACATTTGATAACAAAAAATACTAATAATAATAAAAAAAAAAAGACGTCTGAAAACAGATGGCAACATTAAATTATACACTATTACAAACTAAGTACATTTAAAAAAAAAAAATGTTTAAAACTGATCACTTAATTCTGCAACGGACCCAAAAGCCCGTCTGAGAAGAAGCTACCAATTCCTCAACTTGTGCAAAACTTGGGCGGGAAGAGCAAGACCCAAGCGTCATATTGAGAGACAAAAAAAAAACAGAAATAAACACTTAAAGAAAACACTCATTTAATACACTTAACATATTTACAAAGCAATAAAAAGTATGGCGGAGCAAAAACCAAACATTTATGTACACACACATATCTATCACTAGATGTTAAAAGCAGTTTTAATTTAATTAATAATTTTTTGAAAAAAAAAAAAATAAAATTACTCCCTATGTTATTCCTATGGAGATCACATAAGTAAATTCAAGCATAGATTGCAAAAACAACACTTTATCAAAAATTTATTTTTATATCTTAAAATTAATTTATTGATTTCGGGTTTGCGGCGGAGCAAAGTTAAATGTTTAAATTAGAAGTAAAAGGCAATTATTTAGTGACTTAACTTTAATTTAATTTATTAAAAGCTTGTTAAAAAATGTAAACAAAGTAGTTTTACCAATGATTTCAGTTTAGTGCACCCGCCATTACGCAAACAAGTTAATTTAAAAGACTACAAAACATAGTAAAAAACAATGAAAACTTAGAATAACTTATTCTTAAACATAGATGAGGCTTCCATGTACAATGCATAAACCATTTTATGTAATTTTAAGTTTATATAACTTATATAAATTGCACATTAAAACTGACAACTTAAATGATAGCATAGGAAGGGATTGACAACACTTTATAAAACACTCATAACTTTAATATCAAGTTAAACGGGAAAATAGACCATCGTTTAAAAAGTTCAAAAAAGTACTGGTAATCGTAATTAAATGTCCGGATACTATCATACTTAAGCGTTTGTTAATTATAAGCACAGAAAGATATCGGTGTAGCTGCAATGGCTGGTTGTCTGGGGACGAGATTAAGAGAAAAGCTTAAAATTTTAAATAAAAATATCTCGGCAACCACTGCACCGATTTTAATCCGGTCTATACCAAAATGATCAGCAGCACTTTAGGAAAAGAATGAGACATGATATAAGGCTCTGGCTTACCTGGTTCCTAAGCTTTTAGCCTTCCATTGCGAGCTATCGAAAACACGACTTACTCTACAAATTTTAAACAATATATCTCAGTGTATAACTATTATAATGACTGGCCATCCAGGTGGGAAGATTTTAGTTTTATACAGGAAAAACTGAGTGTTCCTGCACATAGATTTGTGAAACATGTGCCAAGCAGATGGTTAACTCTGGAACCTGCAGCAAATTGGTTCTTAGAACAATGAAATTTTCTCCATGAGTATTTCTTAAAATATATTCCATCTAGAAAAGAACAAAGGACACTAAATACAGTCAGCTACAAAAAAAATTGTTGTATATTTGAAGGAGAAAACAATGAATGTCAGTTACTGTTTATTGTATCTAGTGCCAAACTATTTATTCAGTTTACTGCATTTTTCCAAAGGGAAGTAAGATCCTCTGATCCACTTAGTGTATGATGAAATAAAATGCCTTATCATTAAAGTCTCAGTGCGTATTTGCAAACAGTCAGCCATTAAATCTTTCAAGAATGATGTCAGTCAAGATCCCTTTGAGAGTAAAAATTTAATCTCTCCAAGAGATATTGTTTTTAATGAAGAATTGCAAAAAGAGTTTTTGCAATTATTTGAAAAAGATAAAAGTTATGGTTTAAGTGATGTGCAACGTCATTATATAGCTTCTGGTAAATATCTTTACGATAAGGATATATTGCAAAATTAAAATTTGAAATACCTCAGTTTAGAGGTCGGCACGGGCCGGAATTTCAAGGCCCGGGCCCGGTCCGGCCCGTAGGAAAATTTTTTCGGCCCGCCCCGGCCCGTTGTAAAACTCAAAAGTTCGGCCCGTTACAATTTCTACGATTTCTAAAAAATTCAGATTTTTATCATATAATTAAGATTTTTTTAAAGAGTACTGCATACATATCTATGGAATGATTTTACAGTATATTTTACAGGAAATACACATTAGTAACATTAATGATTACTAAGATTCTTAGGCTTTCAAGATTCAAATAAAAATTCATTAAAAAATTAATATGGCTTAGAAAAAAAAAAGAAAAAAGAAAGTTAAAAACATCGTAACTTTTGAAGCTGTTTAATAAAAGAAGATTTATAAAAATATTTCTATATCATTTTATTAAAGATTTTAAATCCAAATTCATACGTTAATTCAAAGAAACTCTTTTCTGATACATTTCTAAATTCATTTTTTTTTCAGAAATGCATAAGATTAGCAGGTGTCTATTCAGAAACTATATGAAGAATATACAGGGTGTCCCTAAACAAATGGTATATACGCTAGGGGGTGATAGAACACATCAAGATGAGTAATAGTAAATAGGAAACCAAGGGTCCCAAACGTTTTCGAAAGGAGATATCCGCCATTAAAGTTTGGGGTCCAAAATTTCAAATACACATAAAAAACGGAAAAACTGATCGATTGATTTGCGGTTTTCACTAAAATTATTCTTTAAGTTGGTATTTTCATGAAAATAAATTATAAAGATAAATTCGAAAAATGCCGATACAGGGCGCTTTAGACTTTGAAGTAATGAAAAACTATTTTTTGCCGTGATTTTTTGCATCTCATTAAATGGTTGCGTAAGCTTAGACTTAAACTTAAATTTTGAGCTCAAAATCTGAATAGTTGGAAGCGGTTAAGTAGCACAAACTTAACTGTGTTTAGAGGGTTTAAATTTCAAATGATTATAAAAAACGGGAAAATTGGTCGATTGATTTGTGGTTTTCACTAAAACTATTCTTTATGTCGGTATTTTATTGAAAATGAATTATAAAGATAAATTTCAAAAAATGCCGATAGAGGGCGCTTTAAACTTTGGAGTAACGAACAACTACTTTTTACGCTATTTTTTGCATTTGATTAAATGTTTTCGTAAACTTAGACTTAAACTTAAATTTTGAGCTCAAAATCTGAATATTTGGAAGAGGTTAAGTAGTACAAACTGAATTGTGTTCAGAGGGTTTAAATTTCAAATGATAATAAAAAACGGAAAAATTGGTCGATTCGTTTGCGGTTTAAAATAAAACTATTCTTTAAGTCAGTAACTTCTTAAAAATGAATTTTAAAGATAAATTTCAAAAAATTCCGTTAGAGAGTGCCTTAAACTTTAGAGTAACCAACAGCAAATTTTAATCGTTATTTTTTGTATCTAATTAAATGCTTTCCAAAACTTGTTAAATGTTTTCGAAATCTTAGATTTAAACTTAAAGTTTGAACTCAAATTCTCCATCGTTGGGAGGGGTTAAGAAGCGCAAACTGAAGTGTGTTCAGGAGTTGGAATTTAACCCCCCCCCCCTTTGAACCAGTTCACTTTTGCGCTACTTAAACCCTCACAACGACTCAGAGTTTGATCTCAAAATTTAAATCTAAGCATTTGAAAGCATTTAATGAGATTTAAAAAAATAATGGTTAAAAATAGTTGTACGCTACTCCAATGTCTAAGGCGCCCTCTATCGTCATTTTGTGAAATTTATTTTTAAAATTTATTCTCAAGAAAACACTGATTTAAAGAGTAGTTTTAGCAAAACCGCAAACGAATCGACTAATTTTTCCATCTTTTTATGGTTTTCCGTTTCGTTTAATATTTAAATCCTCTGAACACAGTTCAGTTTGTGCTACTTAACCACACACAACACATCAGATTTTGAGCTAAAAATTTAAGTTTAAATCTAAGCCTACGAAACCATTTAAAGAGATGCAAAAAATAACGGCAAAAATAGTATTAGGATGGATTATTTCGTTAATCCAAAGTCTAAAGCACCCTCTATCGGCATTTTCAGAATTTTTTTTTTTTTGTAATTCATTTTCAATAAAATACCGACATAAAGAATAGTTTTAGTGAAAACCGCAAATCAATCGACCAGTTTTTCCGTTTTTTATAATCATTTGAAATTTAAACCCTCTGAACACAGTTAAGTTTGTGCTACTTAACCGCTTCCAACTATTCAGATTTTGAGCTCAAAATTTAAGTCTAAGCATACGAAATCATTTAATGAGATGTAAAATATCACGGCAAAAAATAGTTTTTCATTACTTCAAAGTCTAAAGCGCCCTCTATCGGCATTTTTCAAAATTTATCTTTATAGTTTATTTTCAAGAATATACCAACATAAAGAATAATTTTAGTGAAACCGCAAATCAATCGACCAATTTTTCCGTTTTTTATGTGTATTTGAAATTTTGGACCCCAAACTTTAATGGCGGCTATCTCCTTTGGAAAACGTTTGGGACCCTTGGTTTCCTATTTACTATTACTCGTCTTGATGTGTTCTATCACCCCCTAGCGTATATACCATTTGTTTAGGGACACCCTGTATATATATATATATATATATATATATATATATATATATATATATATATATATATATATATATATATCAGAAAGAATGGCGTTATCCATTTTTTGATACAAGTAATTTAAGAACACTGCAAGCAAATAAAATATTGTCATAGTTAGCGATTTGAATAGAATTTCCAGAAGCGATAGCATGGGAAGGGAGAAAAACCTGCAATCATTTGAGAAACTAGTGTATCTCAACAAGGTTATACAAGTATTTTATTTTCCAAAAATGAAAAACGCGATTCGATTCCAAATCCCTTCAATAGTCAGGCTTATCACTTTTATATTTTTACAATTAAAAATTAACGTAAAAATATGTCAAACTTTCGCATTATTGAAAAATTAATTTAAAAACCATTAAGAAGCATATATCAAAAGATTAAGCTAACATAAGTTCTTTATCACTGTTCATAATTTTACAAATTATGTTGTCTGCTCTACAGATCTTGAGAACAATTGTCTTCTTTCGGTCCGGCAAGTCTATATGTAGAAAAATAATGCCTTGATCTCCAATTTTGATCTTGGACCTGCACGAGTCAGTTTAAAAAATATTAAAACGGGTTACACACAATGTAACTGTCCGATGCCGATCTCTACACTGCACAAGTTACATTTTTATATTGATGCTGTCAAACTAGTATGGCTCGTGACACACTATTTATTACCGTTATATTTATTCTCGTTAAAACCATTTTCGTTGAAAATAGGTTTATATTTTATCGGTTATGTTAAAATCTTCAAAACGGGCCGGTAGGCCCGAAATTTTTTATATCGGCCCGGCCCGGCCCGCGGGCCGGGCCCGTGCACACCTCTATCTCAGTTGCTTAACACTAGAACCGCGGGAAAATTCATTCAAATTTTAGAAAAGCATTTCTCACCGGGATTTTTATTTTAAACTGTATAAGTTATTTATTGAAAATATTTTTGCTCAGCATACATCTAACGTTTTTTTTATAAAGGATTTTCTGGTTCGAATAGACCTCTCACTTTGTGATACGGGTCAAAATGACCCGTCCCCGCGGTTCTAGTGTTAAACCCAGAATTCAAAAGTACTCCAAGAAGTTTTTAAAATATTGCTAAACTAGCACAAAAATTGCCTATAAACATTGAAATTGATGCCCTCTTAGATGAATGGAAAATTTGCAAGCTCAGTCAAGAAGAATCTGAAGTAAACAGGATTGATTCATTTTGGGCTACTTCTATTAACGCAAAAGAGGAAAATGAAGGATTAAAATATCAAAATCTCTGTCTTTATTTTGAAGAGTAGCCTCAGTTTGTATCATGGCAGTGCAGACGTAGAACGAGGATTTTCGCTTTCACATCAAATTCTTTCCGAAGACCGGGCCTCTATGAAAGAATGGATGCTAAATGCTAGGCTAAACATAGCAGATGCTTTAAGACATCATTATAAAAACCATGCAGCTCTAGTACCAGTAACAAGTAAAATGATAAAAAAGGTTAATATTGCATATCAAAATTATCAGAGTTACCTAGAAAATGAAAAGAGAGAAAAAGAAAAAAAAAAAAGTTCAACTTGAAGGGGAAAAAGCTACAGAAGAGGAAGAAATCAGAAAAAAAAGAAGCTGAAAAAGATAAAAGTACAATTGTAGTTCTTGAAAAAAAGTTGGAAGATTTAAACAAAAATGTGAATGTAGAAGTAACTGTATTGGACAGATTGATCGATGAAGGCAATGAAAGGTTAAAAATTGCTTTAGAAAAAGGAAATTTAACTGAAGCTAAAGTGGTTAAAATTTGATTGCAGCTGGTATAACAGCTAACAAGAAACTGAAAGTAAAAAAGGATAAAGCTGATAGCTTGTCTAGAGTTATAAATATAAAAGAAAAAATAATTTAATTACAAATTTTGTGAGTAACAAACCTAAAGAAGGTAATTTAAGAAATTTGTAAATATTATATTTGAATAAAAAAAAAGTTTTAAAAAATTGGCTTTTATTTGTTAAAAATTGTATTTGATTTGTATAAATATGTTTATTTTTCAGGTCCCTAAAAGGTCCCTATTTCAGACTTTTGGTCCCTAAAAAGTCCCTAATTTTTAATCATTAGGTCCCTAAGTCCCTACTATTTTGTACCAAAGTTGCTGGCAGTCCTGTAAACTTACTTTACGCACGATACAACACTTTTTCTTTACATAAATGTATTTTAAAGAAGAGTTCTGTGATTTATTTTCTCCGCTTTTAGACAATCATATCAAATAGTTAAAATAATGCAAATTTTTTAATCCATGTGTAAAATCATTCTCCGAATTTCGAAAAAGAAATAAAAAAAGTGAACGAGTTCCTTTAAAACATGGAGCTATAAAAAAAAGCAGGTATTTTAATTCTTAAAACTGAAATGTATTTTGTAGAAGCTCCTCATTTTTACCGCAGCTACTCTGAAATTCTTCAGAAATGAAAATACTTTATTTTTGCAATCGAAATCGCACACTGATAAGATGCAATGTTTTACTAAAAAGTAGATATCTTTATTGAAGGCCATAACATATGATGTGTATGGTCTGATTGGAAGTCTTTGTCTAAAAAAATAGCAATTATATTACAGAACTTGAAGATTCTCCCTGGATGAATTCACTTCGCCGAGTAAGATAAGCAAAAAAGATCTTGACAATAATTTGAGGTTGAAAATGTCAATTTCCTCAAGTTTTAGTCCAAAAGTCTCTCGAAAAATTTTTTTTATTGCTATTCTTTAAGACATTCTACAATAACTTTATTAAAATAACATAATTTGCTTAATTTAATTCTTCATAATTTTATGTAATCTTTATACATAAAACACATTTTGGTCATTTGCCCTGAGCATTCTACTGAACCAAATTTACTAATATACAGGGTGAGTCATAAATATCGAAACAATAGGCTATCTCCTTAAATATTACCCCTAGACCCATACTTCCAATTGCAAAAATTCATAAAAAAGGTGAAGTTTCTGATAAGATAAGTTGCAACTCCATTGGGGAGGGAGGGGGGTCTATTTGAAAAAATACGAAAATTAAGTTTTTATATGGCCCACGTAGCGCAAAATTCCCAATTAGGAGATTATTCCTTATCCATTACTAAATTGAACAAAAAAAATTCATCTAAATATCTAAAAACCTAACAGATGTGTTAAAATCCGAAATTCTCCCAAATTCGTGACTTACACCACTTTACCATGCCTGTAAACGAAGATTTTCTCACTGATTTTCAAAACAAGTGAGGGATCGTCCATAAATTGTCGATTATTAAATATCGGTTTAATACAGTGCCTCTCATTTGGACATAACAAAGCAGCGTATTGAATTAAATCTAAACTTGTTTTCAAAATATGCAGGTAGTCTGCACTGGAAATCTGCATAGATCAAAATATATAGGTCAGGTCCCAAACCGACCCATAGGGTAAAAAGTTCGGCGCGGCCTTAAAAAATGTTAACATCATAACCCGGACCGGTCTGGAAAATAGTTTAAATCATATCCCGGTCCAGCCGCAAATTTCTACATAGTTTTTTGCTTCGGCGTGGGAAAAAATTGTTTTATATGGAAGGAGTTCTGACTAAAAATTCCTTTTATAGCTTTTCGTTTTTTATATTTATACTTTTTATTATTAAAGAAGTGCCGGCTGTAATATATTTATTTTATCAATGAATCTATATTTATATGTAAATGTTTCACTTATATTTTAATATCGTTAATCCATATCCTATGCGTTGGAGTATTTGAAAAATGTTATACAGAAAAACCTTTTAAGGGGACGGAATCACATAGGAAAGAAAAAATACGTTATAGACTGATGCCCTCCCTATAGGAGATGTAATTGGAGTTTATTTTTTTCTCAGATACTATTGTATTTGTTTTGCATGAATCAACATATTTCCCGTTTAAAACAGAATTCCGTCATAGGGAGTTTTGTTTCACTGGTTTTATTGTACTTAATTTTTTCGCCTTTGAAAACCTTATATAAAAAAATGAATTTTAAAGTTTTTTTTCTTACTTTTGTAAAATAAAGATTTAAAAATCTATGTGTTTTTCGTAAAAATTTCGATTGAGCTGAATTTTATTTATTTTATGCTCGTATTAAGTCAGTCAGAGACAGTGATTTTAATACGGAATTTATAGAGACTGGGATTGAAAATTTCATCCAGTGTGGACCTAGGAAGAAAGAAGCAGTCCCCTCCTTTATGAAAATTACGCTAGGCCCGACCTGGCGAGTCTTCAGACAAAAGTAACATCTCGGTCTTGGCCCGCCTGGGCCCAGAATACAGATTTTTTAACATCCTCTTCAGGAAAAAAGACTTAATCTGCATTTTAGAAGAAGCATTTTTTTTAAATAACTGACGGAGATTTAAACAATACATTTCGTTTTTCTGCATGATGAATTTTTTCCCCACTATTTCTTGTCTTTAAATTACTAAATGTTAAGAATTTTTAACACTAGAACCGCGGGGACGGGTCATTTTGACCCGTATCACAAAGAGAGAGGTCAATTCGAACCAGAAAATCCTTTATAAAAAAAATTAGATGTATGTTAAGCAAAAATATTTTCAATAAATAACTTATACAGTTTAAAATAAAAATCCCGGTGAGAAATGCTTTTCTAAAATTTGAATGAATTCTCCAGCGGTTCTAGTGTTAAAAAAAAAAAAAAAGAACTTGAAACACGTCACTTTTAATTTTTTTTTTTTTTTACATTAGTTTTGTTTCAGCAAATTTGAAGAAATATTTACTTTTGAAAATATGATTTTTTTAAAAGTTATATTAATTTTTCAATAAATATTTTCAATAGTTTTAAAATTAATATAAAAAAAAATCCTGGAACAAAACTAAAATCAGATTTTCATCTTTAATTAAATGGGAAGGAATTGAAATTCGATAAATAATGTTACGAGTTATAAAGATTTTTGATTGTTCCATTTAAACCAGTACTAACTTCATGAAACTTTTATAAATTGTATGAGAAATTTTAGGATGTGATTTTCTTAGCAAATTATAAGGCTAGCCATCACAAAAAAAGAAAAAAATCAAAATTCTAACTCAAAAAATAGATTTTTTACGCGTTTCCTAGAACTGTTTAAGTAACATTTTTTTTTTCTTTTGAATTGCGCACATTTCAATTTGTGTCTAATTGCTTGAAACCTAATGAATTTTTTAAACGGCTATAACTTTTAAACTGCTATAATATTGCGAGTTATGGAGATATGAAAATGCAACTTTTTGTGCCTGTTTCAGGACTGAATAAGGAAAGTTTTCCTAATTGGAATTTTTACCCTACGGGGGCCGTATAAAAATTTAATTTTCGTAATTTTTCAACTAGACCCTTTATGGAAACGCAATGTATCTTATCAAAAATTTCAAGTTTTTTTTTTTATGAATTTTTGTAATTGGAAGTATGGGTCTAAAGGCAATATTTAAGGAGATAGCCTATTGTTTCGATATTTATGACTCACCCTGTATATATATATATATATATATATATATATATATATATACTAAAAAAACTGTTCGGTTGTTAATTTACCTGCGCTAACTTTTTTTTCTTAATATCACCATTTTTATATTCTAATTTTAAAAGAATTTTATGACGTTTCCTTCAAATAATGGTTATAATTACATAGCAATCATTATTGCAAGAAAGAGAAAAATAATTAATTTTACTTATCAGTAATCATGTCATCTCCTGATAAAAATGAAAAAAAAAATTATGGTTTAAATTTTATTGTATATGGTTTAGCGGCGCCAGATCCCATTAGGGACATGCTGAGTCAAAATAAATGAACGGAAAATGGCTTACTGCTTTTGAAAACCCGCATTTTTCCTTATAAAGTTTCCACATTTATTTTTCTGCATGCCTTCTGATACTATGTTTGAGGCACTAAGCGAAAAGTATGTGAATATGACGTCTTATTTAACAGAAAATAATCCTTTTCCTAGATAAAACTAAACATTTTAACACAAATGCATCTAATAAGCATAAACTACGGCAATTTTTACTCTCCGGTATTAGGTAGATTTCGTATGAAATACTACCTATTGCATTCTCTCCCATGTTGGAATTTCTGAAAAATTTTTGCGGATCTACACGAATCATGACTCCTAGACCCCAAAACCACCATCAGTAAAAAAGTTTATATATCTATCTATCTATCTATCTATCTATCGGTGTATATCACTTTCTTCTAGACACGATAACTTCCATAATTATGCTCAGATCTTCTTCAAACTTTTACATAAAATCAAGGAGCCTAAAATCTCGGTCGAGTTCGTTAATGGGCAAAATCGGACCAAGGGGGTGGAAATAGGGAGGGTTTTTGTGAAAACAGAAAAAACGCGATAACTTCTTAATTAAAATAGATATCGAATCAGTTTAAAGTTTATATTACTTCTAAACAATGGGCAAAAAGTTTATGCATGACAGATTTTTGATAAAGTTAAAAATGGGCTCAAGGGGCGAAAAAAACAGGGTTTTTGGGAGAAAAAAAATCATAACTTCGTCAATTCTCAAGACATCAAATCCAACTAAATTTTATATAAATGTACTCAATATTATCTAAAACTTTTGTATTTACAAGTTTTTGATAGGACCAATTTTTACCGATGAAAAAAATTAAAAACGAAAAGAAAAAGGGGGGAGGAAAACGAAAAAAACCCATAACATACTCAATTCTTAAGCAATCAAATCTAATTAAATTTATTTTACATCTTCACAATAAGATCTACAACTTTTATATTGATAAGTTTTTCATAGAACCAATTCTTATAGCAAAAATAAATTAAACAAAAATAGGAGTTGGAGAAAAAAGCTTAAATCCAAACTGCTTATATTCTGACTCATTTTAAAATTCATTTTTGATTTTAAACGCATCCAAATGACAGATCCTCTTATTTAGGAACTATATAATGCGACGTATTGGCCAATTTTTTGATAAAAACAGAATATATTTTTAAAAAGGCTGCCAAAAAAGGTATTTTGAACAGATTTCCTGAAATTATCGTCATTAAAAATTGATTAAGTATAACAAATTGCGTTTTTTCTGAGTCATTTTTAAATTCATTTTTGTTCTCAAACCCATCCAATTTACAGGTCCTATTATTTAGGAACTATATAATGCGACGTATTGGCCAGTTTTTTGATAAAGGCAGAATATATTTTTAAAAAGACTGCCAAAAAGGGTATTTTGAACAAAATTTCACGAAGTTAGCATGATTGAAATTTGAGGAAATTTTAAAAATTGCGTTTTTACCGAGTCATTTTTAAATCTTTTTTTGTTCTCAAACGCATCCAATTTACAGGTTCTCTTATTTAGGAACTATATTATGTGACGGAGTGGCCAGTTTTTTGATAAAGGCAGAATATATTTCAAAAAAAGGCTGCCAAAATGGGCACTTCGTACAAAATTTCCCAAAGCGATCATGATTAATGAACTGTGGGTATTCAAATAACAAATTGGTTATTTTATGACTCATTTTTAAATCCAATTTTGCTCTGAAACGCATTCAAATGACAGTTTTTTGTTACTTAGGAACTATATAATGTGCGTATTCTTCGATTTTTTTATAAAGGGTGAATATATATATTTTTAAAAGCTGTCAAAGTAAGCACTTCGCAAAAAAATTTCCCAAAGCGATCATGATAAAAGAATTGAGGTTGTATTCAAATAACAAATTGTTTATTTTATGACTCATTTTTAAATTCAATTTTGCTCTCAAACGCATTCAATTGACAGTTTTTTGTTATTTAGGAACTGTGTAATGTGCCGTATTGGTCAGATTTTTGATAAAGGCTAAATATATATTTAAAAAAATCTGTCAAAGTGGGCACTTCGTACAAAATTTCTCAAAGTAATCTTGATTAAAGAATTGTGGATGTATGAAAATAATAAATTGGTTATTTTATGACTCATTTTTAAATTCAATTTTGCTGTCAAACGAATTTAATTAACAGTTTTTTTGTTATTTAGGAACTATATAATGAGCATATTGGTCAATTTTTTTTTAATAAAATAAGAATATAATTCAAAATATGTTGCCAAAACGGGCATTTGAGTAGAATTTCGTTTAAGAGGATTTTGATAAAACCAGTTCATACAGAAAAATGAAATTAAAAATTTTTAAAAGCGGTTGAATAAAGTAGTTAAACTGGGTTATCTCTAATCATTTTTTTTATTTTTATTTATTTATTTATTTATTTATTCATTTTTGAGATGAAAACTTTACGAAATCTACCTCCGCCTATAGGCCAAGCCGAAAGGGATTTTCTGAGATTAGAATCTTAATTTAAGAGTGCGACTGAACACATGCAAATATGTTATTGAAAATCTTGACTTCAAGTTTTCTGTTAAAAGTACCAGTTTTTAAAAAATGGTGAATGCTGATTTAGATTTGCGTATTTAAATTCTGAGAAGGTAAAAATGGTTTCAATGATGATTTCATAGGAGAAAATATCTATGATCGTATCACAGTGGAATAAATTTTGCATTTTTTCGTTCCAAAATACCAAGCGTAAGAGCCTCAAATGATAAATTCATCACAGTGATTAATCTTTGTTATATTTTAATGATTATATATACATTAAAGTTAAAAGTGATGAATTTAGACAACTGAATTTTATAAAAAATAGTAATTTGTTCCTTTGGGTTGAAATAAAATTTGTTGGAGAGCTAGACTAGCCAATGTAAGGTGCATTTTTTACTGTAACTATTTTTAAAGTTTTATTATAAATCAATGAAGCAGTTCCTATTTAAACATTTTCTTTCATTGAAATTCGACGGGTTCTACCTTGTACTTATCAAGTAGAAAACATGTCTTGAGTCATGATGCTTACTTCATTCTGATACAAGGCTGTCCCTTTTGTCTTTTTTTTTTTTTTTTTTTTCATACTAAGTTTTATATCCCGTACATTACTGAATGTAATGTATATTTGCGACTCTTATGCAACAACAGTGATACTTCAAGTTATTTTTTTACTTATCTTGCTTGTTTTTTCCATACACCCTAAAAACTAAATGTGTAAACTAGTCAAATTTACACATTTACATGTGTAAATTTCTAAAGTTAACATTTGTCATGAAAATTACACACTTTTAAAAAATTGTACCTGTTTTTATGTGTATTTTAGCTCATAAAACTAAGTATGTAATTTGTTAACACTCGATAAACGCAATTAAAAGTGTAAATGTAGATAAATGTCTGAATTTGCACGAATTGGTGCGTTATTGTAATTTACACATAATGATATACAGGGTGTCCACTCTCAACGGTGGCCAATGGCTAATTTCTAAACTGTTAGTTATAGACATATAGTTCCAATTTCAAAAATGTTTTAAAAAAGGCAAAAAATTGTTTTTTAAGCAATTTAGGTCAAAAAGTTTTTTTACTAAAAAATTACGAAAATGAAATTTTTATACGGTCCTTCGGTCCTATAAATGATATTTAGTAAAATTTTTCCATCACTCTGACAAGCAATACAAAAAAGGTCCCATTCATCTGACACTAAAGTTGACCGATTTATGAAACTTTAAATTTCATGACTTAAACCACTTTTTTGTGACTGAAAACGGATGAGATGCACTGAGCTTTAAGGGAACGTACGCTAAGTGCTTAAAGTATCATAAAAATCGTCCCTTGATGATGCTGTCTAATGGTTAATTCCTAAACCATATGTCACAGACATATAGTTCAAAAATGTTTTAAATGAGGTAAAGAAATATTTTTAAAGCGATTTAATAGAACTTGTAGCCACCATGTAAGTTTTTCGGTAGCGTTAATTTTCTTTAATTAACTTCTAGATTGTTTAAAATATTTGAAGACGTGAGTTTCAAAATTCTCTTTAGCGAGAAAATAAAATTTTAGTAAATCGCAAAGTACCTTTAAATGCGTCTAGTGGTTTTCATTATAAATTTAGATATTGTAGTATTATATTAGTGCAGATTGGTATAGACTGATAGAGAAAACAAAAACGATAAGGCAAGTCTTGAAATTAACATCCTCAATTGTATTTTTACATCTGTTATATTTTGTGAAGAAATGAAGCTGTTTCTTTTCATAATTTTATTTTAAACAAATTTTTTTTTTTTTTTTTTTTTTTTTTTTTTTTTATAAGCTTTTATTTTACTTGTGAATTTCTTATGTATGTTTACCTAGCTTAAAATTTGTATTCAAATTTTAACACACTTCCAAATATCTGATTGAGGTCCAATTTCAAACTTATTTATATCGAATGACAATATAATATTAATACGATGTTAGGTGAGTATCATTTATTTATTTTATAGGAGTACACCAAATTCTATTATGTTAAGTAATCTAATCGAATTTAAATACGTATCAAATTGCGTAATTAATACGTATCATATTGCATTATACGTAAAAAACTGTGACTGTTGCATTTCATAATTTAAGAAATTTTCTGTTATATTTTTAATTATATTTTTAGTACAAGTTGTATATTTTGCTCTAATATGTAAACATCAACGTAAATTTAAAAATAATATTGTAAAAATTATTTTACTCTCAATGTTAATATTAAATTTTACATCTTACGTTTACTTTTATTTCCAGTAAATTTGTGACTGACCTCTATTTTGTAGCAAAAAAGATGCTCCAACTTTAAACAGCTATTACTCGGTCAGTTTTAATCGCAGAGGAACGGGACTTTTTTGTCTAACTTGTTAGAGTTGTGGTAAAAACTTACTAAATATCACTTACATGACCTGGAGACCGTATAAAAATTTAATTTTCCTAAATTTTTACTATTTTTTTTTTAAACCTAAATCGCTTAAAAACAAATATTTGTCTTTTTAAAATCATTTTTGCAACTGGGACTATATGTCTATAACTAACAGTTTAGAAATTAGCCATTAGTCACCGTTGAGAGTGGACACCCTGTATATACAGATAACTGTGTAAATTTCTAAAATTAGCCACCCTTGATAAAAACTGAACAACATGAAAATTGTTTCAACATGAAATTATTTTTACCTTAAAAATTATTTGACATAAAAAAGCATTTTTTGAAATTGTATTTCGTCGTCAACCGGGATAAATCGTCAAATAAATATAATGTTCATTATTTTTTTACGGACGTTCTATCATGGTTCAGCCGAATTTTTTTTATAAACATATGTATCCACATGAGAAGAACATACTGTAGTTTTTTGAGAAATTTACGAGTATTCCCGTACGGAGACCTTCCTTGTCGGCCAAAAAATTTTTACAAAAAATGCACACATTTTTTAATCTACATTATTTTGCAATAAAAACTTTAAAATTAATTTTTTTTAAAGTAGATTTAAAGGAAAAAGAATAAAATAAAACCAGTGAAATCAAATTTGACTATGACGCAATCCTGTCTTAAACTGAAAAGATCCATGCAAAGTAAATATAAAAATACCAGAAAAGAAATAGAATAAAACCAAGAAATATAATATAAAGAAAAAATAATATATAAAGAGATACATCCTAAGAAATGAACTTGTCTGTAACTCATTTTTTTAATTTCCCATCAGATTCATATTAAATGATTTTACTGTATAGCAAACGATATTAACCGTTTAGACACCGAACTAATATCGCAATGTAATAATAATTTTGTTTTTCCTATATTACAGCTTCAAATGTTTTAATTTCTGCATACAAATTTAGAAAATATCAAAAAATGTATTTCTGCAGTTCTTTTTGGCTGTTTTCATTTCGGTGTTCGCATTTTGGAACGAGATTATTGACGGACAACCTATGTAAATATAACAAATTATTTTCCGCTATATGCTATTGTACATTCTTCTTGAATGTTTTCTCGAATTCCAAAAACATTTAGATTCCTAACCGTCAAATGTACGTAATATAGAGAAAACGATAAAAGCAAATAATATACTTTTTATGCAAATTAATGAATTTGCATATTCCTTAATGCCTGTGGTAAATGCTTAAACATAAATATTTTCATTTCAAAAGTTGATATCAACCTTATATTTTATAGGAAAAATAAGGACATCGTTATTATGTTGGAAAATGTATGTTTTGTATAACAAATAATGCAATGTTCCCATTTGGGAACATTGACGTTAAAACGGTTAACCCCTTGGGAACGAGCGACACGAATACGCAAAAAGGCTTAAGAATCCTTGTTTATTACCACCGGTAAAATTATACTGTAAAATTTTCCTTTTTCAATCGGAGCATTTTCTCGATTCAAGAAGGAACAAATTTCTGTATTTTAAAACCGGTGTCAAAGCATTAAAAATTTCGGTAAAAGAAGGGGTTAAGGAAAAGTTAAACAGTTACGTATCAATAGAGATTCATTAATAAAACAAATATATCGTAGCTTTTGCATTTCTTTAAAAGTAAAAATTACAAAAATGAAAAAGGAAAAAAGCTATAAATATTTTTGGTCCAAACTCACTCATACGAAACAATTTTTTACCATATCAGTATAATAAACTATGCAGAAATTCGGTTAAGCCAGGACGGGCTATGATTTTAACTTTTTTCAAGCCGGGCCGACGTTTTTTCTATGGGTGGGTTCGGGAGTGGAACTAGGTATTTCGACCCATGCAGACCTCTAATGCAGACTACCAGCATATTTTGAAAGCAGGTTTAACGTAAATTCTGTACTCAGCTTTTTTATGTCCAACTGAGATGCACTGTGTTAAATCGACATTTAGTAATGGATAATTTGTTAATGATCCCTATCTTCCTTTCGAAATGAGTCAAAAACATTTTGTTTAGAGACATGGTTAAGTGGTGTAAGTCATGAATTTTGGATAGCTTTGAAGTTTAATATCTTTGTGAATTTTTTAGATATGGAGATGATTTTTTTTGTTCAATTCAGGAATGGATAGGGAATAATATCATAACTGGGAATAATATCCTAACTAGAAATTTATTTTTTCAAATAGACCCCCCCCCCCCCCCATGGATGTGCATTTTGCACCTTTTTTATGAAACTCTGCAATCGGAAGTATGTGCTTTGAGGCAATATTTAAGATGATATTTTTTCGATAATTATGACTCACCCTGTATACTTCATGTATCCCCACCCCATCTGTGATTATTATTCATGGCATTTTTCATAGATTAACTAGGCTATTTCCTTTTACCAGTGTTCACGAAGCACTTATATGAAATGCAGTAAAATTTCAGATTAATGAAAAAAAATCTATATTCAAATAGTATTTTTGCCATTTATAAATACAGTTAAAACTTTAATTTCCAGTGTGTAAGGGGGAGATATTGTATAAACATTTCTGAAAAAAGTCTTTAAAATATTAAAAACAACATGAGCTGCTACAGTTGTATTAAGTGACGAAAACTGTTTATTTTTTGTTTTGTTTAATTTTTTTCAGCTTTTACACTGTTTTCAAATTTGTTTCAGCTTTTACACTGTAATGTGAAATCCAGATTACAGAAGTTCCGTGCTTAAATTGTTACTATATGATTTTACGATTCCACACCATCTCTAATATCAGAAAGATGAAGTGTAATAACTATAATTTCAATTGATCCTGTATTATTTAAAAAAAAAAAGGTCCTTCCGGCCAGTACCGGGGAGAAGAGGTAGCTTTCATATACCTTACTAAAAAAAAAAAAAAAAAAAAAAAAAAAAAAAAAAAATCACATTATTCAACCATACAAGGCTCAAATTAGTGGAACACGATAATAAAACATTCAATCAAACATTCATCAAACAATTTTGTCAAAACTAACTATAAATGGGAATATCGAGAAATTAATCAACTTTATACAAGCGAGTTTTGTTTAAAGCAATTTATATTTGATCGCCAAATTCGGAGATATAATGAAGTGTCTGACATTTTAAAAGTACATTATCGGTGAAATTAACCAAAGAGCTTGATCAGATCTTAGTAAGTCCTGTGCACATGCTCACTCACATCGAAATCTTTTGATAAATGCGAGGGCTGTTGCAAGAAATAGATTTTTTAAAAGGCCACTCACTTTAGAAATTGAAACTGTTATACATAAGCCATTTTTTAAGATAAAGACAAAACAAAAAATGCTCCTTAAACCTTGTATTAAGATCAAACACTTAAAAAAACTTTTTTTCTATTTTTATTTATTTATTTTATACATTATTATAAATTAAAAAGTTATTTGACAATTTTAAATGGCCGCCATTTTAAAACAAGATAGCAGATAAAATTGACCAACGAGCTTGGTCAAGACATCAAAACATTGGTTTGTTCTATGTACACACTAAGTTACATCCAAATCGTTTCATAAATGTACATATTATCGCATGACAAAATCAGATCATTTCAAAATGTCAGCCACACTAGAAATTCAAAGTGCTACAATTCAGCCATTGTTTAATACATAGACAAAACAAAAAGCTTCGAACTCTTTGTATCAAGGTCAAACACATAAAAGTAAAATCTTTTTTAACTTCTAATTTTTGTGCACCTTATTTTAAATTAAATTTTTTATAAATAATTTAAATGGCTGCCATTTTGAAACAAGATGGTTTTGAAACTGGCGAACGAACTCCGTTCAGAAATCTGTCTATACTATGTACAATCCAAGTTGCATCAAAATCGGTTCATAAATATGTGTGTTATCACGTGACAAAATTCAGACCGTTTCAAAATGTCAACCACACTAGAAATTACAAAGTTCTATACTACAGACAATTTTTAAGATATAGACAAAACAAAAAATGCTCTGGAATCTTTGTATCAAGGTCAAACACACAGAAGAAAAATATTTTTCAATTTCTATTTTTTATGCTTAATTTTAAATTTAAATTGAAACAATTAAATGGCTGCCATTTTGAAACAAAATGGCGGATGATGCTGGCTAACGAAGTCGGTCGAGACATTAGTATGTACTATATACATACAAAGTTAAATCCAAGTCGGTTCATAAATACGATAGTTACAGCATGACAAAGATCAGATATTATAATAATAGTTATATATTTTTTCTATTATTATTCTTTTTTTCTTTCCAATATGTATATATTGGAACTGTAATATCCAATATATACATATTGGATGTACATATTGGATATTACCTATAACCTTAACTGTATCCCATCTCTTTAACTGATCGTAAAATGAGTTTGCAGATTTGTAATTATTTTTTTCAACTCGTTGGCGACTTTGTACATTGTAAATTTTTCTCATTTTTATATCTACTTTTAATGGTCTAACAATTTGGGCTAATCGATTTCTTAATATGATTCATACTGTATATGGGATTTTATATCTCCCTTTTTTCACTTGCATTTTTTGATTTCGATTAAAATCATGCTTTAGGATTTTTTCCTGATTTCTACCTCAGAAATTAAACGTAATTGTTGTGTCTACGTGGCATTGCGATAACGAGCCACGTACCACAATCTCCAATTTTATTTGTATTTGTTCCAATATTGCTAATTCCATTTGATTGTCTTGACATGTTTAAGTTTGTTATATTGGGTTATTCTATATTCATTGTGGATGTTGAACTGTAATATTATGTAATATATATATATATTTATTTATTTATATATATATATATATATATATACATATACATACATACATACACAGGGGATCCAGCAAATAAGAACCTGGTTTCAAAATTAAATTTCTCAAAAACAAAGTTAGATAGAATTATGCAATAAACGGTTTCTTTATTAGGTAAGCCGTAAAAATGTTTTACATAAGTTTCGATCTGTGAATAAAGTGTTCTGGTGTAATAACGCCAGGTGGGGTAATAACGCCAAGTGCTGATATTACGCTTAATTATGAAATAATTCGGTAAATGGCACCTGTGGGCTCTGCTCAGAAGGACTCTGAGCTATATAAAACACAAACAACAGCTTAGAGTTAATTTGTTCCATTTGTACGCTTTATCGCTTTTTGAAGCAACTAAAATTAACGCTCGATCTAAAATTTGCGAGGAAAGTTGCATAATGTGAAGACTATGTATTTATCAGGGAATACTTTGTTTATTACATAAAATTTTAGTGCATTTCATGTACTTTCAAAATGTCGTACACTGTTAAAAATCTTGTTCTAGTTTGAACCAAAAAAGTTTGTTTTTTGGTGCTCAATAGCTGCCACCATAAGATGGTGAAATCTCGTACCAACATTTGGAACTTCCTAGTTCAACCTCGTCCCAAGTATTGGAGGCCCCACCAGTGGCCGAGAGGTTCGGACCTCTCAACTGGTAGATGGCAGGTGCTGGGTTCGAACCCAATCGCGGCTGTCGGCCTAACCGTTCGGAGTTTTCCGTGGTTTTCTTCGAACTTTGCGTAAATACGGGTTAGGTTCCCTTAGAAAGACCCCCACGGAGGGCACTTCTCCTGGTCCTATATCCCATTAGCGTAGATAATCGGACGACAAAAATCAACCAACCAACCCAAGTATTGGAACTATGCTTCAATGTGAGCTCCAAATTTTGGCTCAAGATTTCACCATCTTACGGTGGCAGATATTGAGCACCAAAAAACAAACTTTTTTGGTTCAAACTAGAACAAGATATTTAACAGTGTAGAAGATTTTGGATATTTTCGCGAGATAGTTTGCAGTTTAAATATACTGCGCAACAAGTATACCGGGGTAATAACGCCTTTCCTTTGCATTCCATGTGTGCATTCTATTACATAAAATGCATACATGGAAACATAAACACTGATTTAGCTAAGCACATACAAAAACGTGCAATGTTTATAATAATTCTGTATAAGCGGTCCTTTTAAGCAAGAATCAGCTCAGAGTCTGATTTTTTTTTTTGCCTCCCCCCTCTTCTTATTTTCTTACATTTTCACACAAAAAAATAACATTTTCTATCGTTTAGAGTGCAATTTGTCAATTTCTAGGGCGATAAAGTTTGTATTTTCAAACTTGGGCAATCTGTATAAGATTAATCCATCTTATTTCATAGTATTGTTTGCATGGCGTCATTACCCGCCTATGTGAGTAATAATGCCAAATATCAGTGGTCAAGAAATCATGCCATTACATTTTATGATTACATATCTGTAAAATTATTTTTTTATATATAGATAGCCAATGAATTCTGTATCAAATCCCATATTTGTTTGAAAAATACAATCTAAAACTAAGCCGTGAAAATTGGTAGAACATTAACGTGGCGTTATAACCCCAGGATACCTTATTTTGAAAAGATTGCGTTCTGATTGCAAAGAATGATCGTCTTGACATTTTTCTTGTCTTAGCTTGCTTGCAGAGAAAAAGTTTTTTGGCGTGCAATACCATATTTTTATGATTTTTGTAACAAAATTTTTGGAATTTCTGAATTTCAAAACATTTAGTTCGAAAAATCGTTAAAATATGGCACTGTATACCGAAAAATCTCGTTCTCTGCAAGCAATCTAAAATAAGAGAAATGTCAAGTCAAACATTCTTTGCAATCAGAACACAATCTTTTCAAAATATTCACTGTTGGAAACTTTTGTGTAACATTTTTACATTTCATCTAATAAATTAACCGTTTACCGCATAATTCTACTGATCTTTGTTTTTGAAAAATTTAATTTTGAAATCAGGGTCTTATTATCAGGGCTGGACACCCTGTATATGAATAAATAAATAAATATATATACATCAGCATTTGAACGGAGGGTGGTTTTGGGGTCTGGGAGTCATGATCGTTGAAAATATAACCAAATTTTTTCGGAAGTTTAACTTTTTACTTTTTGTAATGAAAGCTACCTAATAAGTATACCGATGAAAAAAAATTAGTAACCTTTATATTTAAAGTAAATTTAAAAAATACATTGTGGGTACTCTGTTTCTGGTCGTTAAACAAAACTACTAGAAAGGACAATATATCTAGAATATGCCATTGGAAAACATTTAGTTCACAATTTACACATACGAAAGTATAAAGGTAAAGAACAAAAATTCTATCTGTTTGGAATATTGCATAAAAATCTATGTGTTTTGAATATTATACAAAGCGTCTTTTGCTTAGAATCAAGAAATGTGAGTAAGAATAGAATATTGCACAAAAATATGGGTATTTTGCATATTATACAAATACATACGTATTTTACAATTTACACAAAGAACTGCGTAAGTTGCATATAACGCAAAAATGTATGTTTTTGCACAATAAACAAAAATGTGTGTAATGGCAGAAGATTACACAGATAAATGTGTAAAAAGATTAGACATATATAAGTTGTGCAATTTGCACATTAAAGTGATCAAGAGTGATCTTCAAGAGTAATCAGATAAATTTACACATTTATTTTTATCATTAAATTACACATTAAAATGTTTATTTTGAAATTTACACATTACGAGTGTATTTTGGCAGTTTACACACAACTTTACACATATGTACAAATCGTTTTTGTATCATCGATGTACCTGTTTTTATGTGTAAATTTACACATTACACATACTTAGAATGTAATAGTGAATCACTCACACATGCGGTTGATGAATGACTTCGACATTTCCGCATATCATCTATTTTTGTACGGTTCAATTACCATTAAATTTTGAAAAGTTGAGAAAATGTACATAAAAGATTTGTTTTTCTGTTGTTTACGTTATATTTTTTTAAACACATCTTATTAAATGTCTTATGCAAGTTATATATAACTTCTAGCAGCAGTAGATTGCATATCACATCACATCTATATCAAAGTTTGATAATCAAAGTTATTAATTGAGAAGTAACGGTACCTATAAAATGTTCATTTACAACCCTTGTCAAAAAGTTTCCGATCTTTACATCAACACTACCGTCTTTTGTAAGAAAAGAATATTTATTCTCACTGCATAAAAATGAAACGACTATTAGCGGTAATACATTTGTGTTACATATAATGAACAACAATATGCAATAAAGAAAAATCACCATATAACAATTTATAAACAGAAAAATTGTGATTGAAATTTAGGCACCAAAGAAAAAATTATCCGATCATGCTTTGATTTGGAAAAAAATAACCGATCACTGTAATTATATATTTCGAAAATCCACCTTTATTTCGGATGACAGTCGAAATTGTTAGTGGACTGGACTCATTAAGAGTTTTACACTCATTGGGAGCAAATTCACTCCACCATTCCCTTATAGCTTTACGTAAGTTCTATGGCATTTGTAATTCATCGAAAATTGATTTTTCTTTTTAATATATTTCACATGTTTTCGATGGGATTAAAATCCGGACTATTGGGCAGTCACGTCATGGTTTGAATTGATATATTACCTACATTTTGTAGAAATTTCTTCATTGATTTGGTGCGTTGGGGAGCTAATTGTCATCTTGAAATAAGAAGTTATTTTGATTTCTGAACTATTGATCGATGCTGGGAATCAAAAAATCCACTAAAATGTCAATGTAAACTTCAAAGCTTACTTTACGTAACACAATACCCAACTTGCCGATGCCTTGTGATGTTATACAACTCCAAACTGCAAATGCAGGTGAAAATTTAGTCTTCGTATTGATGCACTTATCATTGAACTTTTCACCAACTCTCCTCCAAACAAATGTTCCACAGTCATCACTTTTACCGATAGATATGCGAAATTCATTGCTAAAAATAACTTTATTTCACGTATCAAATGGCTAGTGCATATGTTTTTACACCATTGCAGGCTCTATTTTCTATGCTTCTTTATCATGTAAGATTTTGTTTTAATTTTACAAGATTTAAATCTTGCTACATTTAGATGATTACGTACTGCGGTCACATGCCTTTACGTTATACTTAGACCATTCGGAATCAAGTTGTTTTGAGGTTGCTCGCCGCTTTCTTTTTGATATTTTCACAAGTTTTCTTTTCCTTCCTAGGTATTGATATTCGTGGTCGTCCACTTCGAGGTAAATTTTCCACGCTATTAGTAAACTGATATTTTTTCCAAATATCGCATACTGTACTTTGAGCACAATTTCATAAATCAGCCACTTTCCATTGTGAATTTACTTCTTCTAATAATTAAATCATGCGGATTTTTAAATCGCGAGACAGGTTTTTCACACGAGTCATTTTCCAGCACTTCAGAGCTGCTTTTGATCTCGCAACTGGAAGATTTCTTCTTTTAAATAGGATTCATATATCATACGCATGCGCAGGCACTCTAATCTATCTTCAATATGCAAGTTTCAAACTTTTTTACTCAGTGATCGATTACTATTTTCCAACTTCGATCTTGATCGGATATTTTTTTCTGACGAGGAAACATTTTTGCCTGCATTATAATTATAAATTATATGATTGCAATATTGAATTCCCTTTTTATTTATATTTTAACATTCATTCTTTTATTTGGCATATTGCAAAATGTTCCTATGCTCTTGAAACGCGAAGTATACGCTTCGAAATACAAAACTCATAAACTTGATAACAGTGATCAGAAACTTTTTGCCAAGGATTGTACATCATGTGCGAAAAAAAGGCATAAATGGGTTCTAATGAAAGAAAATGCCTATGATTCCATGCAACCGTATAACCGGCCCCTGATTACAGCAAACTTTTTTTTTGTGGTCTCACTTTTTTGTAATATGATTTGTCTGTATAATACAATGTATAACTTTTACTGCAGAAAGAATATTCTTTTTTGTAAATTACAGTGATAAATATATGAAAAGAATAAAAAGCTACAGCTTGTTTTATGTATTTTGCATGAATTTTTCTTTATAATAATTTCGCTTTTCTACTTAGGCCAAGGCATTCTAATAATAAAAATATTACAAGTTTACGATTTTTCCCTGAACACCCATTGGTGCCAGAAGAACGAAATTTCAAAAGGGGCTAGATTTGAAATTTAAAGTGTCTGTTGTCCATAGCCTAGGATTTGTGGGTTTTTTAACTGGACCAAAACAACGTTTCTCAATTAATCATCAGGCTGAAAGTCCAGAGCTGCTTTTCTTGGACCTGCATTTCTGAAAATGGAGAATATAAATATCAAGTAAAATAAATTAATGATTGATTGTTAAATCTCCAAGCAGGAAAATTTGTAAACATATCAACATACAATGCACTACTGAAGGTTAACGATGAAATAATATTTATCTAATAGTTCTTTTTTTGTTGTTGGGAGTGAGGGTGGGGACTTAAAACAATTCGAAATTGAAAAAAAAAAAAAAAAAAAAAAAAAAAAAAAGAAAAAGAAAAAGAAAGAAAGAAACCTATGAGAGGGAAATCTTTCCTTCTCAATAACCCATTAAAAATAATTTTTTTAATATAGTGTTGGCCGGCTGACGAATACAGTGTGTATATAGGGTGAGTCATAAATGTCGAAACAATAGGCTATCTCCTTAAATAGTGCCCCTAGTTCCGTACTTCCATTTGCAAAAATTCATAAAAAAAGGTGAAATTTTTGATAAGATAAGTTGCAACTCCATGGGGGGGGGGGGTCTATTTGAAAAATTACGAAAATAAAATTTTTATACGGCCCCAGTAGGATAAAAATTCCAATTAGGAAAACTTTCCACATCAAATTCTGAATTAGACACAAAAAATTGCATCTTCATATCTTAAAATCTCGCAGAGATATAGCCGTTTAAATAATTAATCAGGTTTTAAGGGATTAGACACAAATTGAATTGCGCGCAATTCAAGAAACAATGTTACTTTAACAGTTCTAGGAAACAAGTAAAAAACTATCTTTTGAGTTAGAATTTTATTTATTTATTCTTTTTTTGTGATGGTTAGTCATATAATTTGCTAAGAAAATCACATCCTAAAATTTCTCATAAAATTTATCAAAATTTCAAATGATTACTGCAAGTTTAAGTGGGATAATTTAAAACAGTTATGAATCGAAACATTATTTATCAGATTTCAATTTCTTTCCATGTAATCAAAGAAAAAAACCTGATTTTAGTTTTGTTTCAGAGTTTTTTTTTTTTTTTTTTTTTTTTTTGCAATATTAATTTTAAAACTATTAAAAATATTTATTTCAAAAATGATATAACTTTAAATAATCACATTTTCAAAAGTAAATATTTTTTTCAAATTTGCCGAAACAAAACTAATGTAAAATAATAAAAAAGCATTTTTTATAAAGTACTTTTTTTCTTTAACAATTCTTGACTTTTAATAATTTAAAGACGAGAAATAGTGGGGGAAAATCTCATCTAGCAGAAAAAATAATTTAAAGTTTTACATAAAGTTTGGCTCCTAAAAAATATTTAAATGCTTTTTAAAGAATTTAAAGAGTAAAATAACTCTTTTTTTTTTTTTTTTTTGTCATTCAAACTTCAGATTTAGCTTAACTTTTCTCATTTTCTTCTCCTTTCTGTACTATTTAAATGTCCGTAAGTTATTTTAAACAACTCTTTTTCTAAGATGCAGATTAAGACTTTTTTTAAAAAATTTAGTTCTTACAATTTCAGACATTTTATCGTCCTTTTACAGGCTGTTAAAAAATCTATATTTTGGACCCAGGCCGGGCCAGAACAAAGACATTACTTTTTTCTGAAGACTCACTTGGCCGAGCCTAACGTCTTTTTTCATAACGGAGGGGACTGATTCCTTTTTTTCTTGGTGTGCGCTGGATGAAATCTTTAACCTCGGTCTTGACACAGCCCGTATTAAGATCACTGTCTCTGACTGACCTAATACGTACATAAAATAAGTAAAATTTGGCTTAATGAAAATTTTTACGAAAAGCACATAGATTATAAAATCACCTTTATACACATAATACAGAAAAAAAATTAAATTCATTTTTTTAATGAATAGTACATTCAAAGGCTAAAAAATGAAAAACAATAAAACCAGTGAAAAAATCTGCCTATGACGGAATCCTGTCTTAAACGGAAAATGTATTGATCCATAAAAATAAAAATATGAGAAAAAAATAAACTCCATTTACATCTTATAAGTAGGCCATTTGTCTATAACGTATATTTTCTTTCCTATGTGATTCCGTCATAAAAGGTTTTACTGTATAACGTTATTCAAAGTCTCCAACGCATGGAAAATGGATTAACGGTATTAAAATATAAGTGAAACATTTACATATAAATACGGATTCATTGATAAAATAAATATATCACAGCCTTTAGCACTTATTTAATAATAAAAATTATAAATATGAAAACCGAAAGGCTATAATAAAAATTTTTGTTCAAAACTCCTCCATACGACACAATTTTTAACCATACTGAAGTAAAAAAAAAAACTATGTAGAAATTCACAGCTGAGCAGGGCTATGATTTAAACTTTTTTCCAGATCGGTCCGAGCTATGATTTTAAGAATTTTACAGGCGGCCGAACTTTTCCCCCTGTGGGTCGGTTTGGGACCGGAGCTAGATATACAGACCCATGCAGACCTCCAGTGCGAACTACAAAGTTTAGCTTTAAACCAATACGCTACTTTTTTATATCCAAATAAGAGGCACTGTCATAAATCGATTTTTAATAACGGGCAATTTGTGGACAACCCCTCACTTGCTTCCGAATTGAGAGAAAAACTCTTCATTTTCAGGTATGGTTAAGTGGTCTAAGTCACGAATTTTGGAGAATTTTGGATTTTAATACCTATTTTAGGTTTTTAGGTACGGAGATGAAAATTTTTTTGTCCAATTTAGGAATGTATAAGGAATAATTTCCTAATTGGGAATTTTGCTCTACGGGAGCCGTATAAAAATTTAGTTTTCGTATTTTTTCAAAAAGACCCCCCCCCCCCCCGATGGAGTTGAAACTGATCTTATAAAAAATTTCACCTTTTTTATGAATTTTTGCAATTGGAAGTATGGGTCTAAGGGCAATATTTAAAGAGATAGCCTATTGTTTCGATATTTATGACTCACCCTGTATATGCCAGAAATGTAAAGGACGGTAGAAGGGACCTTAGTAAGAAGGTTTCATATAGAAATGTGGGATTGGGGCAGTAGAGGGCACTGCTGAGTTCGGCGGATAAAAGCATATTGCTGACTTGAATCGTCATTCCCCGCACTGATTTCGGGCAACATGTATCGTTACACCGATGCATAACTTGCCGATATGCATTTCATGTATGTGGTTACGCAAGAAACTGACACACAAAATTTATGTCTATAAAGTTTTTATTTATTTATTTATTTATTTATTTATTTACTTCAATAATCCCTTTCTATATATCCAATAAAATTTAGGTATTTGTAGAAAAAAATGCAAGAATTGCATTTATTAACTTGCGATACTACAACCTACTTAAAATTACTGTTTCTTGGAAATGTACGCTATAGTTAAAAGTGACATAATGTATTATTTACACTTATAAATACATCGAACAATGTAAGAATTATAGAAATATTTATTAATTTTTAAATACATATTATATATAGCTTGACAAAATAAAAAATAGACAATCACAACAAAAATTATACACATTGATGTTGCAATGCGTGAGATGTTGCAATGTGTGCAATGTGTCCCTGGATAATCCAGCTTTGTTTAAAATAAATAAATAATAAATGTTTTAAAAATTATCGTGAAAACATCTGTAATAATTCTAAAGCGAAGATTTTGCTGCCTTTATTAAAAATGTCAGTGTTTATTTGAGAAAATAATGATGATATTTATACAAAAAAAAAAAAAAAAAAAAAAAAAAAAAAAAAGAATTGTTATAGACGATCTATTGTTATTTTTTTATATTATCTTATAAAACACATATATGTATTGTGTGTACAGAGCACACACATGACGAATTTTGACTATGTGTGCTACAACTCAGTGTACATTTGCCTCGATAAAAATAAGAGAGAAAATCTGAATTCTGGATAGATTAAGGGGACACAGTACCTTTGAAACAATCTCTTCAATTTTGCATAATACTGTAATGTATGGGGTGACACAATAATTATTACTAAAAATTAAATAAAAAAAATTCTTTAGTTTGTTAGTAGTAAAAAAATTATTACCTATTTTACTAAAATAATAAAAAAAAAGAACTTTTTAAAATCCCTACTACTTTTTTAAATATGAATAATTTTGCTTCGATTTTTCTCCCACATTCATTATGGATTTTTAGATGTGTGAGATTTTACATTTAATTTTTTTTCTCTTGTGTATGTAAAAAAAAATGAAGAAAATTCAACAAACTCTCAATTTAAATACATATTTTTTTAAAATAACTATAAACTTGAATGTTAAATCCATGAACAAAATTATTAAATACACCATGGAGAACAAGTTAAAAAAAATCAAATTTCTATCTAAATTAGTAAAAAAGGCCGTAGTATTTTTCGAACAAGCAAGTTGTAAAACTATGAACCTGGAGAAAAATAAGTTTATAGTTTTTATTTGTATGGGTAATTTCGCTGGATCTATTAACAAAACTTATAAGATCTCACGATACAATATTCGCATAGGTAAAAATGTGGTGTAAAAATATTTACAATTAAAGAAGTTTCAGAAGTTTTCTGAATATTAAAAAAACAAAATCGATATTTTGACCAATTTTAAGGTACTGTGTCTCCTTAAAAAACAGTTTATAATTTTATGTGCATATTATAGTAGATCTGCATTCTGTGTTGTGTAAAATTTGACTAACCTACCGTTACATCACTTTAAAATTTAAGTCAAATAGACATGCTAATACAATATACAATTTTCTTGAAAAAATAAAAATATGACAAAAATTATCTTTATTTTAAGCTATATAAACAAAATTAGAGTATATGTATTTAACAGACATCTTTTGGAAATTATATAAATTTAGAATTTGTTTGAGCTTGATAAAATTAACTGCAATAACTTGCGAGAGAAATCTATGAGAAATTAAAATTATTGAAGAATGATTGTGGTTTGAAATAACATCACGTATTTTTCAAAAAAAAAAAAAAAAAAAAAAAAATTATTACGATTGTGCTAATTGTTAAAAAAATCCCTAATTCATTTTTTATTATTCTGTTATTTGTTAACTGAAGGTTAATTGAATTTCGGATACACTATTTTATAAAGTATGTTCAAGAACAAGAAATACCAATAAAAATGAAAACAAGAAAAATTATTAAATAATTATATCTATTAAAAAAAGAGAGAGAGAGAGAGAGAGATTTTGCATGTAATTTAGTATAATTTCCACAAAGTTATTCAGCAAAGGATATTAAATACAACAAATCTTCACCCAACGATATCTTACGCCATTAATGTTTTATACTGCAACCTGTACCAATGGTCGCTTATTTTTTTGCAGGCGAGAACTAGAGTACTGTTTCTTCTAACAAAATTTTTAAAAGCATACTATTTAAATTTTTAAAACTGCAATTTCGTACTATAAACATGGAAAAAGAGGAAACTTGGTACATAAAAATAAACTAAAACATAACTTCACTAAATCAGACATATGATGATTAAATAAATATATTACAAAATCAAACAAATTGTATGGTAATATATGATTTATATTTTCTGGTGGCTTATATAAACTGAATGACATTACTTAATATGATCCTTATATGTGTTTTTTTCTTTTTTTTCCTGATTCATATTATTCTCTTCTTTTTAATTTCTTGAAATTATAAATATTTGCCTAGCAATTGTATGTTCGTTAATTAAAAGTTTTCTTTTCAGTCTAAGTTTTTTTGTGTATTTAATGTTTGAATATAGGAGATCTATCAATCAGTCTGTAAAGTAAAAAAAGTGTAGACAGTTTATTCGAAGACATTTGGTCTACACGCACTTAATGTTATTTCATCGAACATTTTCTAAATGACACCCGCACGCATGAGCAAACTAGAAGCGCGGCAAACTCTCCTAATCACCAAGTAAAGAAGCCGCTGATAGATGATCGAAGCAATTGACCATTATATTTGCTATATTTTTTTGGAAAAAAGAAGTGAATTCGTGTTGTTCAAAGCAGCAGTTTTTACGGATGGAGTTACTTAATTGATTTTGAGCATCTAATGTTTTGGCATTGTTGGAAACCATGTGACCAGACAAGAATCCTGGCGATTAGAATGGTAAATATAAGTTAATTATTTATTCATAATCTAAATTAAACTTTGTGGTCATTAGACGATACGACAGTGATGTCAAAATCAGATAAGAAAATTCCATTGTTGAAAAATAGCAAAACGTGCTCAAAGCGAAATTCTTTAAAAAATATTCTGCTCTACATTGATGATTACGTAATTTGAAATTGCTATACTAATATAAGTGATTTCCTTTCACAACCAAGAGAATATTTTTCTTCAGTGTTCCCTTATTAGCAATTAGTTCTTAAAATATACAGTCTGATTAAAATGGTACTATCCCCCCCCCCTCCGACTAATTAGGGCTAAAGTAATCACGAAGAAACTTTTTACGTACATTTGAGAATAACGGCTACTTCTTAATGTCGTAATGCCATACAAAATTCCGTTTTGGAAGTCGTCTTTAACACTAGAACCGCGGCGATGGGTCATTTTGACCCGTACCAAACGAATAAGTGTCGATTGAAACCAGAAATTTCTTCACAGAACAAGTTATTTAAGTTCCGAATTAGAATACTTTAAACAAACAAGTTAAATGGTTTAATTAAAAAATCTGGTGCGAGATATTTTTATGAAATTTCAATAGAATTTCCCGCGGTTCTAGTGTTAATTAAAATATAAACTATTTTTTGTTTTTCTATACCAGTACTCCTATATAACAAGACTGGTCTTAATTTACCTTTAAATTTTAAACTTATCGTCTAATTTTTTTTTTACTAAATGTATTTAAAATTTTGTGCTCAGACGATAGAATTAAAAATTATACGTATATTTTTCATTATTTAGGTAAGTCCAACTGCTTTATGCATTCCAGTTAAAAAATATTTTATAAAGATTTTTAGAAATTTTATTAGCGAAATAAAATTTATTAAAATGTTTTTGCGACCATCTTTTAAACCAAAAGACAGTTATTTGAAAAAAAAAAATATATATATATATATATATTATAAGGTGATTTTAATTACACTTTTACATTTAATATACTCTACATATATTTTGAGAACAGTAACAAACTAATACATTAAACTCATCTTTGTTGTAGTATGTTTCAGAATTCTCTCTTAGACATATTGAAAATTTTGAACAAAATTTTAAAGCATGGAACAGTTTAAAGATGTGAAGACTGCGAAATTTTTGTTTTGAGATAAATACATTTGAAATATATTGTAATATGTTATTTTCATTATTTGCATTAAAGAAATATGAAAACATACCTTTCGCAAAAAACATGGCACACACATTTTCTTTTTAAAATTTTAAAAATGTAATTAAAAAAATCGTATTTTCGATCAACTTTTTTACATTTCAAAACTTTTTGATCCATTAAAGTACGTTTAAATAAATACGTCCTAAAAATATAATTTTATTTTATTATTTATTTGTACAGTTGTAGAGCTAAGTAACTGAAAACTCAGGTATTTTTTATGCATAATTTTTGTATTGTTATGCTATAAAATATACATTTTGAACTTAATATAAAAAAAACAACTATCAGCTATGAACATATTACATTTGATTCATATAAAAACTCCCTATATGTTTATGCAAATTTTTATCTTTCCTCCCAGCAGTTGTGTTTAAAAATAGATTATCTCATATTAAGTCAGCGTTTACTAACTGCTTCCCCTCCCATATTCATATTAGCGAAATCTCAAGATTTTTTAGGACTACACTTTTTGCATAGAAATACAGAGGGTTGTTCACATATTTTTGCACCTATATTGACTTCAATTTAAATAATAAAAAAATAAAAACCCTATACAATCCCTACATGACCCCAACTCGAAATGAGATTTTTAATATAGCTTGCATCATTAAAAGTAACCCTTGCTTTAAAACGTCGCTAGAAAATAAACTTTTCCACCAAAAATTGAACCGACTTCAAAAACTACTGCAAAGTGAAAAATAGTTTTTGACTGCGCTCCAATCGGCGAGCTTATTCAAAGCCCATATGTTACTTTTAATTTGCGAAAAATCACCAATTTTATTAGTTTTTGCCTAATTACTAAAAATGTACTGAACCAATTTCAATGAAATGGAAGTGGTATCATTTAGAGAGTAGCCTCTTTTATTTAACACCAAAACCAAATTAATCGGTTGGATAGTTTCGGAATAATCGGTGAACATACATAGAAAAAAATACACACGCGTCGAATTGATAACTTCCTCTTCCTTTCATGAAGTCGGTTAATAATAAACATTATAATCGACGGTTATAATAAAAATTATTATATGGGAAATATATTGTAAATTATGCATGGATGTATATTATGTAAGGAGTGGGGTTAGAACTCACATTCTCTTTCAAGAACCAGAGCTTAAATCTGGTGCCTTAGATCGCTCGGTCATCCTGACTGCGCTCCAGTCGGCGAGCTTATTCAAAGTCCATGTTAATTTTAATTTGCGAAAAATCACCAATTTTATTAGTTTTTGCCTAATTACTAAAAATGTACTGAACCAATTTCAATGAAATGGAAGTGGTACCAATTCGAGAGTAGCCTCTTTATTTAACACAAAAGCCAAATTAATAGGTTGGATAGTTTCGGAGTAATCGGTGAACATACATAGAAAAAAATAGATACGCGTCGAATTGATAACTTCCTCTTCCTTTTCTGAAGCGGGTTAATAATAAAAATTGTAATACGGAAAAAATTATTGTAAATTATACATGGATGTAAATTATGGCAAGGGTGGGGTTCGAACCCATGCTCTCTTTTTCGAGAACCAGAGCTTAAATATGGCGCCTTAGACCGTTCGGCGAACGTATTCAACACTTTTAATTAGCGAAAAATCACTTATTTCATTAGCTTTTGCCTAATTACTAAAAAGTACTGAACCAATTTCGATGAAACGGAAGTGGTACCAATTCGAGAGCATCCTCTTTCATTTAAAACAAAAATAACAGAAATAGGTTGCATAGTTTACTAGTAATAGGTGAACATACATAAAAAAATACATACCCGTTGAATTGATAACCTCCTTTCCTTTTTTGAAGTCGGTTAATAAGCAATGGATCTAAAAGATATGTGCTTGAGCTTTAAAAAGAGAAATAATCTTATTCTACCATTAATAAAAATGTGAAAAGCATGGTTTTAATATTTGTAAACGCAAAAGAAGTAAGAAAAATTATGCGTTAAGCATACATTATGAAACACATTCCAACGCTTCCTGAAATCTTTAACAAAACTTCGTTATTTAGGGAAATAAGGTGTTACTTTCCATAGCCAAAAATGTATTCTAGTACTTATGAACAGCCCTGTATTTGATCTGTCGATTGATGTATACTACATAATGGGGAAATTTAGTTTAGAAAGAAAACGCCTAATAGGTTGAAATTTCCTTTTCAGTAATTGATACTAATAGACGGAAACATACTTGAATACTTTTGTTCAGCCCTGTAGTTTACCTAATACCTGAATTGCATGACAGTATTAAGTTAAAATTTAATTCAAACTAAAATATTTTTAAAAGTATTGAAATCACATTTCTAGAAATTATCATCCGTAGGCGACCATGTATCCAAGTCTTTTGCGTGACCCTGTATATCACTTTATTTACATTCTACAAGCATTTCTTAGTGAACTAAGTGCAGTTCAACGTAAAACTGCATAACTTATTTAAAGAATACTTTTACGTAAATTACGCTCATATTCAGTAAGCTTTACGAGCTCTTTTGTATAACCCTGTATATCTAAATTGTTTAACTATAGCATTTATACACATCGTATATTATGCATACATTTAGTGAAACTTAAAAGCACATATCATAACTAAAAATCCATTTCATCCATCTAACAGCCATCATCGATAATATATAGAATATATTATTTGAAATCTTTTGCGTGTCGTTGTAAATGCTATGCACCCCATATTATGTATGAAATACATAACAAAAGTTACAATAACAAAAGTTTTAAGCATCTCTATACGAACTGTAAAGATAACAATAAAATGTGATGTAAAGGTAATCCAAACAAACAAGAACAAAAACATGCAACAGCCATAAATTATATGATGATTGGTTTTTTATAAAAAAAAATCCAATCGTCGAATGAGCAATAACAAAAATTTTAAGCATCTCTATACGAACTGCAAAGATAACAATAAAATGTGATGTAAAGGTAATTAAAACAGATAAGAACAAAAACATGCAACAGCCATAAATTATATGATGATTGGTTTTTTATAAAACAAGTAAGAAAAATCCTGCGTTATGCATAGATTATGAAGCACTTTCCAACACTTCATGAAATCTTTAATAAAACTTCGTTAATTCGGGAAATAAGGGTATATAGCCTAATATGTATTCCAATATTTTTGAATAGCCCTTTATTTGATCTGTCAGTTGATATACATGTTATAAAATGAAAATTTTAAGTTTAGCAAGAAAAAAGCTTAAAATTCCTTTTTGAGCAATTTGTACTAATAAATGGGAAACATACTTGAAAACTTTTGTTCAGTCTTGTAGTTTACCTTGTACCTTTATTATACGTCGGTAAGAAGCTAAAATTCATTTTAAACTTAAACACTCTTAAAACAACTGAAATCACATTGTTATAAATTATCATGCATAGGTGTCCATGAACACAATTCTTTGCGTGGTCCTGTATATCTTTTAATTTATATTCTGGAAACATTTCTTTGTAAATTGAATGCAGTTTAGCGTAAAAATGTATACCTTATTTAAGAACCACCATTAAGTAATTTACGCTCATACTGTGTAACGTTGGCAAGCTCTTTTGGATAGTCCTGTATATCAACTGTAACATTTATACACACCCTTATAATGTACAAAGATTTGGTGAAACTTAAATGCGTATATCATAATTAAAATGTATTACATCCATCCATCAGCCATCATCGGAAACATATACAGTCCATCGGAAAGAATGTAAGGTACCCTGGGGTAATAACGCCACGTTAAGGTTCTACCAATTTTCACGGCTCAGTTTTAGTTTGTATTTTTCAAATAAATACATAATTTGATACAGCAACTCATTGACTATCTATATAAAAAAAATAATTTAACAGATATGTATTCATAAAATGTAATGGCGTGATTTCTTGACCAATGCTATTCGGCGTTATTACCCACCTATATGGGTAATAACGCCATGTAAACAAAACTATGAAATAAAATGGAATAATTGCATGTAGATTGCCCAATTCTAAAAATACAAACTCTACAAACTTAGAAATTGACAAATTGCATTCTAAGATATTGAAAATGTTCAATTTTTTGTGAAAGTGTAAGAAAAATAAAGTTGTGGTGTGTGTGTGTGTGTGGGGGGGGGGGGGGATGAGGCAAAAGAATACCAGACCGTGAGCTTCTTTTTGCTTAAAAAGGACCGCTTAAATAGAATTATTAGAAACATTGCACAGTTTTAACTGTGTTTATTTGAATCAGTATTTAGGATGTAGCTCGGCCACTGTAGGGAATGAACCGGGATACTAATGCCAAGGATTGGCGTTATTACCCCGTTATAGTTATTGCGCTGTACATTTTAAATTACAAATTATCTCGAGAAGACATCCAAAATCTTCAAAAACATTTTGAAAGTCCATGAAATGTACTACAAATTTGTGTAATTAACAAAGTATTTCCGGATAAAAAAAAACAGTCTTCACATCACAAAACGTATCTCGCAAGTTTTAGATTAAGCGTTAATTTTAGTTGCTTGTAAAAACAATAAGACCTAAAAACGAAACAAATTAACTTGAAGCTGTTTTTTGCGATTTATATGACTCAAAACCCTTCTGCGCAGAGCACATGGGTGTCATTCACCAGATTATTTCATAATAATGCGAAATATTAGCACTTGGCGTTATTACCCCAGGGTACCTTACTATTTGAAATCGTTTGTGTGTCCCTGTAAATGCAATGTACTTCATATTATGCAAGAAAGTATCGTATAATTTATATTAAGCCTCAGTGACATATATCAATTTTGTTATACTGAAACTGTTTAATATATTTTAAAAAATGACGCACACTATTCACCCCCCCCCTTTACCATTATCGAATGGAATTCTTTTGTGTGGCCCTGTAAAGGAATAATAGCTATATTTTCACCGCACACTTTATAGAATGCATATTTTAGTGCACCTCTTATATGCATGTAAATTTTAATATGTTTGACAGGGTTTAACATCTTTAGAAAGCCTTTGGAATGATTTTTAACCATAGGCCATAATGTAACGGAAAATTTTGGACTCTCCCTGTAAATAAACTAATCATGGTAGAAATTTAATTTTCAGTAGGGTTCGTGCTAGGGTAAACGTCAACAACATACAAAAATTTCAGGGCAATTTGAGTATATTTACAGGTGTTAGAGCGAGGACAAACGGATAGACTGACAGACAGACAGACGGACAGACAAACCGAATGCATAAGCACTTTTCAAACTTTTGGAAAGTGTTATAAATGTTAAAATTCATTTGAAACGATTTTTTCCCAAAGGCCGTAATGTAATGGGAAACTTTTGATTGTCCCTGTAAATAAATTAATCATGGTAGAAACTTCATTTTCAATAGGGTTCGTGCTAGGGTAAACCTAAATAACGTCAAAAACTTTCATGGCAATCCGAGTATATTTACGAGAGTTAGAGCGCGGACAGACGGCCAGACAAACCGAATGCATAAGCACTTTTCAACTTTGTTGGAAAGTACTAATAAAAAATCCAATCATCGAATGAGCAATAACAAAAATTTTAAGCATCTCTATACGAACTGTAAAGATAACAAAAAAATGTGATGTAAAGGTAATCAGAACAGACAAGGACAAAAACATGCAACAACCATAAATTATAAAACACTAACATAATATTAAGAAATTTAAACTTTTCGTACAATAAAATGAGATAAATTAATAGGAACATAAAAACAGATAACATGGCAATGTGTTTGAATTTTTTGGTACAGCCTCGGATAGGACTGATGCACAAACCCTTATTAACTCAAAATTAGGTAAGTTTAAAAATGCATACAATAGCGGTAAACGCATGTTTATCATAAACTTATATATCTGTAGTCCTGAAACCGAATTTTTTGTGTGTCTCTGTAAAGTTACGATGCGTGCTATGCGCAACATAATACATGAAAAACAATGCTGTAGTTCATTGCAGATATTAAATTATGTTTGAAGTACCGTAACATCAATAAAATACAACTTAAACATTTTCCCCCATATATTTTAATGCAATGGAATTCTTTTGTGGGACTCTGTAAAGGAACTATCTACGCTACTTCTTTTACTTTCCGGAGAAAGCTTTTTGTAGTCCATATCGATGCATATCATTCCCATGATGTTTGAAATATCGTAATATTATTTTATAATACGAAAAAAGGTCTTGTGTGTATCTGTCTATGTATGTAAATTTTATCTTTAAACAACAGTGACGCGTTTGACTAAATTTTGCTCCATACCGTTTTCGGGCAAGAGAAGAACTATGGCTGGGTCACATATTCGAGAAAATTCAATTAGTGGGTCATTATTGATGAGGGTTAATTTAATTATACCTGAAACACGGGTCAATCGATTTTGACCAAATTTTGTGCTTAAGACGCAACTCTAGTCATTGAAAAGGATCCGGATGATAATGTTAAGTCTATCGGGGAATTCTTTTCATATATCTCTCTTAAATTTTAACATTTTTACATGATATTTTTTTGTGTAAGATAGCTGAGGATGATTTACAGCCGGGCTAATTTTTATTTTTTTCAATTTTGGTTATGTATATTTTTATATTAGAATAGTTTCAATTTCAGAACCGGTTCTAACCGGTTTTCAAAGTTAGAGTAATTAAAAAAAATAAATCTGAATCCAAAACTGAAACAGTAAAATCTAGCCCGGTTGTAGATCATCCTCAGCTATCTTATAAAAAAAAATCATGTAAAAATACTAAAATTTGAGCGGGATATTTGAAAAGAACGCTCCCATAGACTTTACATTATCATCCGGGTCTTTTTCAGTGACTATTGTTGGTCCTTAAGGCCCCACACTATGAAATGAGTCGTTGTGTGAGAAATATGAGTAGAAATAAGAAATATGAGTAGTTGTGTGAAATAATTATTATCTGCGCATGCGCGAACGATAAAAACGATCTTTAATATAATTTAATAGTCAATTCTATGGAATAACTCATTAAAAAAATCCAATCAAATATCGTGAAAATTCATAAACATATTGTTATAGTAAGCTTTTTTTTTTGCTCTCTAAAAACAGCTGAATGATAAGGGATTCTCCACAAACTGACATTTTTTATTAAAATAGTTTTTTTAAAATAGTATTTAATGAATACAATATCCAATACAATATTGCTGCTAATAAGTATTTTGACACCTGTGATAGAAAAGAAAAAGATCTTTTATTCACATTCAGGGGAAAACTAAGACGGGAGGGGGGGGGGAAGGGTATGTTCCCCGGGCGCATTTGCGAAAGGGTGTTAAATGTAGATTCTGTTTGGCAATTTTTTTCATATCTATGTTTAGCATGATATTGTTAAAATCGTCCTACCTGGGGCATGCCAAAGCATAGAAGAATCTAATGATGATGGCATAAAGATCCTGTTTAAAGCAGATTTTTTTCTCCTATTTGGTTTCACGATTTTAAGGTATCATTTTTTACAAAGCAGATTACATTGTTCAGTATTACATATTTTAAGTTTTAATTTAGAGTCGGCTCTTAATAAATTAGAAAAATTTTCTTTGTAAATATACATTGCGAAAGAGGGGGGGGTTCGCCAAAATCCACGTTTGCCTCGAAAGAAAAAAAAAGGCTGGTTTCGGCCCGGTTCACATTTTAATAGTTTCTAGACCCTCCACGAGAGGCAATTACAGCTGCGACTCTCCTGGGCATGCTTTCTACTAGTAATTGTAATACATGTAATGGTATTTTATTCCACTCGGTTTGTACAAGACAGGTAAGTTATTTCGCTGATTTTAACCCCTTGGGGACGAGCGACACGTATACGTGCCACAAAAAGGCCTAAGAATCCTTGTTTATCCCTACCAGTAGAATTTTACTGTAAAAATCACTTTATTTAATGGGAGCATTTTTTCGATTTAACAAGGCAAGTATTTTTGTTTTTTAAAACCGGTGACAAAACATTAAAAATTTTGTAAAATGCTCCCGTCGCGAAGGGGTTAAACGGATGTCGCACGCCTTAATTCGACGAACCAACTCATCCCAGAGGTTCTCTATTGGGTTCACTTCTGGGCTCTGGGCAGGCCAGTCGAGTTGATTCACTCAATTTTAAGCATACCAATTCATGCTGGACCTCGCTACATGACAGCTGGCGTTGTCATCCTGGAAGTAACATGGGTCCGATCCGTAGTACTGCCACAACGTAGGAAGTACACTGTTATCCAGGGGCCTCCGCGGCGGAGTGGTCAAAGCACCACGCCGCTAATCGCCTTCAAGCGTAGGAGGTTCGGGGTTCGAATCCCACTGGCTCCATTGCACATACTCTTTGTGGGGAGCTCCCGGTTGTATATATCTTGTGCTGTAGAATTTCCTTGTGCCATCTCGTCCCTGTAATATTGACGATGATTTATAAACAGGCTTCATGTCGAGCACACAAATCAGATGTATGTTGGTCAATAATAAAAAAACTGTTATCCAATCTACTGCAGTGGGCATCGGCATTGGGCTTACCATGAATTGGGACCAAGGGTCCTACTCCAAACCAAGAAAAACATCCCCAGAACATAATTCCCTCTCCGTCGAACTTAACTGTGGGTAGAATGCATTCTGGTAGGAGGCGTTCTCCAGGCAGATCCAGACCCTACCATCAGAACGATAGAGTTTGAACCTTGATTCATCACTCCAGAGAACCTGTTTTCACTGTAGTACGGTCCATTGCTGGCGTGCTTTGCACCAACTTAACTGAGCTGCGCGGTTGGATTTGGTGATTAAAAGCTTATGAGCAGCAGCACGACCATAAAAATTAAGCAGATGAGCTTCCTTGCGGATGATATTCATAGAAAAAACACATCCTGCAGCTTGTTGAAACTCTTGGTGTATGTGTCGCACTGGTTGGTTACGGTTTTTCCGAATTTCTCTGGACAGAACCCGTTGGTCTCTATCTCTCAGTTTCGGGGGTGTACCCACTCTGGCCACATTCTGACAATCACCGCTCAGCTTCCATTTCCGAATCACATAGGCCACAGTCCCACAGTCGATTTGGCGTAATTAAGCTCTCTAGATATATCGATTAAAGATCGGGCATTTTTGTGGTGCCCGATGATGACACCTTTCTCAAAATCAGACAGCTCTGTTGTTAGTGGCATCTTACATGCGATTCATGTCAGTGTTGTTTCCGACAACGTATTTAACAGTGGAGAGCGTGACGTATATCAGGATCACAGATATCGGCATTTGCATAAGAGTCCAAATACTTATTGGCAAATAGTGTATCAATGCAGTGTTGCCAGATGGGCTACTTATTTTAAATTCAGATTCATGATTGGCACCACTTTTTTGAAATAGTAAAATGCGTCTTATTTAATGACATATTAATAAAGGCGAAAACAAGCGGAATTTTGTCGTTTCGAAATAGTGGTGCGAATCAAGAAATCTGAATTTTAAAAAAGTAGCCCACTGGCAATACTGTATCAATGTGTAGATTTGGAATAAATACTTCGATTTTTATAATTATTTTTATTCTGGAATAGGTTTGTTCTGATAACTACCCAAGAAGAAGTAAATCATCAATAAAAAACGAAAACAAAAGATTTGACAATTTGCGTAAAATCTATTTTTCAGCTGCTTTCAGAAACCAATTGAAAATCAGTTCACTCCTATCTCCGATATCTTTCTGAATTTCCACGAAATTTGATTGGATTTTTTTAATGAGTAGCTCCATAGAGTCGAATATTAAATTATGTAAAAGGATAAGTGTTATCGTTCGCACATACGCAGATTAAAAAAATATTTCATACAACTACTCATATTTTAGAAAATATTTAATATATTTATATTTCAATTGCATTTTATTGTTTCTACCACATTTTGTGAATCTTTCTGAAGCTGGCGTTAAATTTGGTTGAAAAATCCTGCATGATCTAAAGAAAAAACATACTAGAATTTTTTGAACTTAAAAAAAACAAAATCGTTATATTTCCATGAATATAAGTGCTAATTTTAGAAAAATTGATGGCCAAATTTTACAATATCCACATGTATTTATATTATGCAGCAATAACTCTTTTAATGCATTTCAATGTACAAGCTGTTCCCAAATATTTCTATTATTGTTTGATTTTTGTCGCCCTCCTAATTTTCCTGCTTATCAATTCTGCTTATCTTTGATAAACATGAGGTTAAACATAAGCTTTATAATCCTGAAATTTCAGAAGAATCCTGCTAGAATATTTTTTAAATATTCGACAAAATGTCTAAAGTTGAAAGCGTCCAAATACTTAGTGGTAGATAGTGCAATACTAAACTACGTAATCTGCTTTGTCAAATATTGATTCATTAAAGTCTTGAAGCCGAATCGAAAAAAATTCCGCTTTAATGATCCTTATGTCATCATCCTTTGAGGCAAACGTGGATTTTGGGGAACCGCCCTCCCCCTCCTTCGCAAAGTATATTTACAAAGATAATTTCTCTAATTTATTAATAGCCCACTTATTTTAAAACTTAACATGTATAATGCTGAACAACGTAATCTGCTTTTTTAAAAATTCATACCTTAAAATCATGAAACCGAATCAGGGGAAAAAAAAAATCTGCTTTATACAGGATCTTTGGGCCATCATCATTAGATTCTTCTATGTTTTGGCATACCCCAGATAGGATGATTTTAACAATATCATGCTAAACATAGACATGAAAAAATCGCCAAACAAAATGTACATTTGGCACCCTTTCGCCCTGGCACCCGGGGCACATGCCCTTCTTCCCCCTCCCCCCTCTCTTAGTTTTGGCCTTGAATGTGAATAAAAGCTCTTTTTCTTTTCTATCACAGGTGTCAAGATACTTACTAGCAGCAATATTGTATTAGATATTACATTAATTAAATATTAATTTTTTCTAAAAGTCAGTTAATAAAAAATGTCAATTTGTGGAGAATCTCTTATCATTCAGCAGTTTTTAGAGAGTAAAGTAAAAACAGCTTACTATAATAATGATATCTTTTTGAATATTCACGACATTTGATTGGATTTTTTTTATGTGTTATTCCATAGAATTGACTATTAAATGATGTAAAAATTCGTTTTTATCGTTCGCGCATGCGCAGATAAAAATTATCTTATACAACTACTCATATTTCATAAAATATTTAATATATCTATATTACAATTGCGCTATATTTTTTCTACTACATTTTGTCAATTTTTCTGAAATTCGTGTTAAATTTAGTCAAAAACCGTACATGATATAAACAGAAATATACCAGAATTTTTTTAATTTTTCAAAAAAATCGCTCTTTATCCATCAATACACATGCTATTCTTACAAAAATCATTGTACATGTTGTACAGTTTTCACATATTTGTATTCCGCAGCGATAAATCGTTCCGTGCAATTTCATGTAAGGGTTATCCCAAATATTTCTATTATTCTTTGATTTTTTGTCGGCCCCCTAATTGCCCTTCTTATCAAATGGATGTTGATAAATATGAGGTCAAACATAATCTTTATAATCCTGAATTTCCAGAAGAATCCGACAAGTACATTTTTAAATATTTGACAAAATGTCGAAAATTGAAAGTGGCCAAATACTTATTGGTAGATATTATATATGCATTTTATACACTTAGAAATAATATTTTAGGTATTGTCCAAATTTTTAAAAGTTAGATTCAAAGTTAACCATTAAAATTAATCATTAAATTATATTAATCGATTTAATTAATATAACTATGCAATTATTCATACACATGTGCCAATTCAACATCCAGTATAAAATGTATTATTGCAATTTAGCAGATGACTCCCCCCTTCCTCTCAGTTTTTTAAAATAATCATTGCGTATTATCTATATCTGTACTCTAACATCTTCCCACCCACTCATCCTATTTATATATTTTTATATTTATTTTGCATTTTTAATTTTTTATTATTTTACTTATGTTTTTGTATTTTTTATACATTTTTTACGCAGTGTGTTAATTATTTTTAAGTTTATATAATGACTAATTGTATATATATATATTTTCTTTATTATCTAAACACTTTCTAAAAACTCAAAAATTTTTTATAAGTTTATAATGTTTTTATGATGCGTTTAGTTTTCCTGCTAAAATGTTTATATCTAGTGAATGAAAGGCTGCAAATGAATACCAAAGCTGCATGCATGATTTAAGTTAGCAATCAGAATAAACGCTGAAATAAATTCCAAAAACGGATTTCTTTGAAAGGATAAATAATATTATTTAAAACCGAATATGTACTTTTTTAAAATCCCTTCACCATTAGTAGGTGTTGTGAAACAATGTTTTTTCTCTCGACTTATCTAGGGGCAAACGCTAAATGGGCTAAACCTATATGCACGTTTGTTATGCGTGCATGATTTGTTTTTTGCTATTTATTGAAAAATCCGGATAAAAATGTTAAATATTTCGAAAAAAATATGAAAAGGGAGAATTAGGTAAAATATTTTTGAAAGGGTTGATATTAATACTATTTCTAACAGGTCAGGGCTTCAGAGAAAAGGAATGTAAATAAGATGTAGTATATTTGGTATTTTTCATATTTTGACTTCCGAAGCCAATGCATACTTAATAATCGCACAAATGAAAGCGAAAATCACGAACGTGACTTACAGAAGCGAGCAACAGAAAGTTAATATTTTTTAAACTGATTGGTGGCATCCGAGTTGAAAATGAAGGCTGATGTGTTTAGGCATTTTTGATTTTTTTCATATTTATATTTACGAAACAGCAGAAAAAATGGATTGTGGTCAAAACTCAGTTTCCTAAAAGAATTTTTTTTCAAATGGCCAATATTATCTTTCAAAACGGATTTCTAAATTATAAAGGAAAATGTAAATGCGGCACGATGATTTTTAAAGAATGCAGAAGTCGCAAAATATACTGAAACGATTCTTGGGAAACATTTTTTTTAAAGGTTAACATTGATATTTTTTGAGTGTATTGCTGCGTTTTAAACGAAAAGTACGATTTTTAATTTCGGATAACCAATTTTCCTCATTTCAGTTAGTTAAACAGATGCAGGCTTCGAAACACGGGGAATAAAAACATGAACTGGACTTTTTTTTTTTTTTTTGAATGAGTTAGTATTAATATTTTTTCAAATCACTTGCCCCATTAGAAAAGCTTGAAGAACGTCAAACAGCTTACATACAAGTGAGCAGCTTACATGTGAATGCAGCTTCGTGCTTTATACAATTTCGTATTTTAAATGGTTAAGTATTAAAGCTGTTCTAAAATCAAGGACAACTTTATGACATAAGTTCTAGTTTATTTTTGTTCGGAAATGCATGAAGCTAGTTGATGTTGTTGTTTAAAAACTGTGTAATCAACTTTTTTTTTTTTTTTTTTTTTTGAAAACGCAACAGATCTTTCAGTAAATATTGTCAAAATGGGCGTCTTGAACCTATATTCCGCGCGAGAAAAGAATAACCACCCAAGGAATGGTAAAAAAGTCTTTATCATGAGATCAAAATCGCCTATAAATCGGTAAGTAATTATGTATTTATCAAAAAATGGAAAACACAGTTCGATTCCAAATCACTTCCATAATCAGGCCTTCGAATTTCACATCTTTCCGTTAAATATTAATTTGTAAATCTGTCAAAATTTTTTGAGCTTGTTGAGCAGAGGAGTTGAGAACAATCTTAAGGATAATTGTCAGGAATATCTTCTCCTATGCTGCTTATGATGCATTCTAAAAGACAGAGCAGTTTATTTGCTAAGACAATGATTTTTTTTTATTTTTTTTTTTTGGGGGGGGGGGGGACGAAAGATAAGACTCATGTCTTTAAAAATGGTACAATTTTATGGATGAAATGTATCACCGTTTTTTTTTTTAATTTAATTAAAAAATTTTCTATGTTTCCAATAGACATCAACAGATGACGATATGGGTGCTGCTGGTTTTCCGTATGGATTAAAATAACACCGATCTTATCGTTTTTATGTGTTTCCTTTTTTGTATGTTGTCATTACCTCTCTCATAAATCGAAAAAGGGATACATTTTAGACTATATTACATAAAATATCCTTCAACAAGTCTTTTTGTTTTAAAGAAATGTTGTTTTATTCGTGCAGAACATGCAAAAAATCAAGAAAAGTATTTTAAATCCATCAAGCCTATGACTTCCCTTACTCGGCTACAGGCCAGAGATGTCCCCCCCCTCCCCCCTTTCTTAAAAAATAAATTGAAAAGACGAAAGCTATTATTTTATTTAAGGATAACTTTATAAATGCTTTTTAGTGTTTCATAACGTTATTTTTTATATATCCATGTAGTTTTTTATTGTAATACAAAGAAAAAGCAAGCTTAGTTAATGCCTCTTTTTAAGAGCTTTACTAAACGTCTTTCTCTCTAAAAAGATGTTACATTAGAAAATATTCAGACTAAAATTAACCACTTTCTTTTAAATTTATTTAAATGAATTTGACTAAATTGCTTTTAATATATGATTCTTCAAACTTTAGTTTCATCTGTCATATAAATATGTTTATTTATTATTATTATTATTTAAATATTGTTAGTAATGTTTAATTTAATATTTATTTTCCTCAATGTAAATGTGTTATTTTATACAGTATTTCTTTATAAAACTAATTATTATAAAATTATTGACTATTATGTGTATTATTTATGTAAAGTTTTACAAATAACACGTGAACTATATAATTATTTTTGAGAATGGAAAACTCATACGTTACCTTTATAATTTATAATTTAATATGTATAGATCCCTTCACAGTATGATTTTCTTTTTTTTATTAAAATATAAATTACAGTCTAAATGAAAAATATAAACATAAATAACAACCTAAATAAAAAATGTAAATAAAACAATTTTTGTACGAAAATAAATATTTAAAGTAATATTCACGGTTATTTATTTAAACTTGCATGCTTTCACATTAGATTATTTTAAAAAGGATGTAAGACATTCTGATGATATTCTAAACTTCCCCTGCCCTCCTCGTTTGTTTTGTGATTAGAAAAAACAAATGAAAAAATTTGAAAGTGAAGGCGATCATTTTATTATTACTTTCTTCTATCTTTACAAGAAGAAAGTATTGGATTCGAAATTTTTTTTAGAAATCCTATTTTGACGGATTTACACGTTTTAAGAGTCAGAGAATAAAAAAAACATGTTTTTACAAAATATCTGTCTGTGAGTCTGGCTGTCATTCTGTCACTTTGTCACTCTGTATGTGACAAAAAGTTTGTGAGCTTCTATCTCAAGAACTAATGCACGGAATTTCACAAAATGTCCGATTAAGTTATATCTTTATATAAAATAGAGCTGATTGGTTTTTGCTGTATATTGCATTACAGATGGTGCCAGGGCCGTAAATATAAACTTGGGGGCCCCGGCGCAAAACCTCCGGGGGGGCCCAGGGAGGGCAAATTGAAACTTTGCCCCAGGCATAGTTTCTTTTCTCGCACACCGTTGTTTAAATGTACATAGTATGATAAGCCCAAAAATTACTAAAAAATGTAGAATTGGACAACTCTACTCGGCAGGCACTTGGCGGCGACGCCATTTTTGCCGATCCCACTGAAGTTAGCATAGGGAAGAAAATACGGACTTCTGATTGGTTGAATACTTTAAAGAGCATTTTATTTAGGTTCATTTTTGAGTATATGTAACTTAATCATGCGTTTCTGTTGATAGTTTTGTTTTCGATTTTATGTATTTATTAATAGACTAGTTGACCCATCCGGCATTGCCCGGGGCACGTTATGATAACTTTAAGCAAACAATTAACACTTTAGATCTACAATTAGTCAAAATTAAGCATATGATATGAATTATTCGTTAAATAATATTTTAAAGAAATGCATAAAAAATGAGTAAATGCTTTAAAAAAGACCTTTGGACCTCAATAAAAACATCAGGGTGTAGGTCCTGAAATAAGAATCCAAAATTCAACTTTAAATTTATGCATTGAGAAGGTTTGATAATAAGTGGGTGAAATATGCATGGAGAACAAAAATTTCAAGGTGCCTGAGCCGAGACCATAGGGAGTCTCAAGCTTTTAAATGGAATGTAAGAACATGGGAATAACTAAGTGAAAAAATAGTTCCAAAAATGAAGATTGGATTAAGAGAGGGCAGTTTAATAGCAATTTATGGTACAAAATCTTCAAGGTTAATATATTTTTTGTAGTTATTAAAGTAATGGGAGGACGCTAAACAATGTGAAAGAAAATTGCAAACAATCCGGATCATTTTTAAAGAAATTGCACCAACGGCTCCAAGAACGCGATTAATATTCAAAATTGGTGGTAGCTAGACTATGGCGGTTTCTTAGTAGCTGATGGATTTAAGAAGTTGTTTAAAAAAAGTAGTTAATTGAACCATTTTAAAGGGATTTATATAAGGGCCCAAAAGGACAACTGACAGTTAAAAAGAGGGCCCTAACAGGAAAACATGTTAAAATATGTTAGTACTTAGCTGTTTAGATCTACTATTAGTCAAAATTAATCACAGGATATGAATTATTCATTTTAATAATACTTCATCGAAATGCACAAATTGATTCGGAAAATGTTTAAAAAAAGGGTCCTAGCCGCGGATGAAAATATGAGAATCTTGTCCCTGAAAGAAGAGTCCTAGACTCAAATTTAAAAATTTTGCACTGAGAAGGGGATAAATTTAAAGAGTGAACTATGTTTGCCTCACAAAATGTTCAGGGACCCTAGACTGATCCCTATGATTCCAAAGGAGGCGAAAGTGTCTTATATGGAATGTCAAAACATTAAAATATCTAAATGAATAAAGAATCCTAAAAATGAAGATCGGATTAAAAGGAAACAATTTATTAACAATTTATTATTACAAAAACTTCAATGGGCCCCAAGGGGCCAGGAATTTATTTTGCATGTAGTTGGGTATAAAGATATTTTTTGTAGTTATTAAAATGATGGAAAGACGCTATAACTATGTTAAATAAAATTGAAAGCAATTTGGTTCATGCTTAAAGAAGCTGCATCAAGGGCCTCAAGAAAGCAATTGACAAACAAAATTAATGGTAGCTGAAGTCTGAGAAATTATTTTGTCGTTCATGTAACAGGTAGAGAGAGGACATAAAAAATTGATAGAAAAAAAAGCTAGTGAATTGGACCATTTTTAAGGGAGCTATAATATTGGGCTCTGTAGGGACCAACTGACAGTTAAAACCAGGGCCCTAATATGAAACCATGTTAAAATATTTTAGTACATAGCGCTTTAGATCTTTAATTAGTCAAAATTAAGCATATAGTAGGAACTATTCTTTGGAATGATATAATTTTTTAAATGCACGAATTGATTGGGCAAATGTTTAAAAAGGGGCCCTAGGGTCCGAATAAAAATATCAGGTTTTCTGGATTGGTCCTGAAAGAAGAGTCCCAGGCAACTTTAAAATTTTGCACTAAGAAGATCAGAAATATAGGAAGTGAAATATGTTTATTTCACAAAATGTTGAGGGGCCCTGGGCTGGACCCTATGATTCCACAGGGGAACACAGTGTCTTGTATAGAATGTCAAAACATTAAAATATCTAAATGAATAAATAGTGCTAAAAATGAAGATCAGATTAAAAGGAAGCAATTTATTGACAATTTATTATTACAAAAATTCAAGGGGGCCTGTACCGGGCCCCAAAGGGCCAGGAAATTATTTCGCATGTAATTGGGTATAACAATATTTGTGTAGTTATTAAAATAATGGGAAGAAGCTAAAACTACGTTGAATAAAATTGAAAGCAAATTGGATCATTTTTAAAGAAGCTGCACCAAGGACTCCAAGAAAGCGATTAATATTCATAAATAGTGGTAGCTGAAGTCTAAAATTTTTTTTGTTGTTGTTTATGTGGACCTAAAAAGTTGTTAAAAAAAAGCTAGTGAATCCGACCATTTTTAAGGGAGCTATGATAGAGGGCCCCACAGGGGCCCACTGACAAATACAACCAGGGCCCTAACATGAAAACATGTTAAAATGTTTTAGTACATAACGCTTTAGACCTTTAATTAGTCAAAATTAAACATAGAGTATGAATTATTTGCAAGAATAATATTTGTCCAAGATTCAGCTTTAAAAATTTGCACTAAGAAGGTGAGAAATTTAGGGAGTGAAAAATGTTTAGCGCACAAAAAGATCAAGGGACCCTGGGTCGGCCCTATGATTATCTAGGGGGCCCCAGTGTCTTATATGGAATGTAAAAATTTGAAAATATCTAAATGGAACAGGTATCCCAAAAATGAAGATCGAAATTAATGGAAGCAATTTATTAACAATTTACTATCACAAAGACTAAAATGGGCCTTAAAACGGGCCCCAAAAGTCCAAGGTCATCACTGAAGAGTAAAAAGGCGAAAATATCTAAAAGGAGAAAGGTACCTCAAAACGGAAAAGATTAGACAAAAAGGAGTCAAGCTATTAACATTTTGGCGCATAAAAATTGTAAGGGGCCCAGGCCCCTGGCCCTTAAAATATTAACAGTATGAGCCTCAGGTGCATCAGGACCTGTCTTGGATTATCTTCACCTAAAATTTCAGACTTCTATGTGCGGTAGATTTTGCTAACCATCGCAGTCACACACTCACACACACATACGCAGACATACTCAAACAGAACGTTTTGTTAACTTATTAGTATAGATAAGAAGAAAGATTTTCTAGAATTTTTTAGATGCTTTTTATATTATTCAGTCGATTAGAAGTCCATATTTTCTTCCTTGTACTAGCTTCGGTGGGATCAGCAAACATGCTGGCGCGACATGACACATTCGACTCGACTTTTTGCTGTCTGCTGTAGAACTCCTTTTGCATGCGAAGCGTAAGGAGTGTATTGACAGACAAGCAAAAACATCTATTCTAGCACTTTGATTTTTTTTTATTATTAACTTTTAGGTATGTGCTGGGCATTTTATAGGAACTTAGACTAGAAATTAAAATCAATAGTTTTTTTAACCATCAGTTTGGGGCCCCTCAGGCTTGGGGGCCCCGGGGCAGTGCCCCGGCGGCAGTTACGGCCCTGGATGGTGCTGATTATGCTGCCTTTTTGACGATTTCCCCAATAGCGATACCTCAAAAACTAATTGGAGGATTTCATAAAACTTCAGATTCTGTAAGTCCCTGATGTAATATGGTTATGATTATTTTTTGGTGTAAATAGTCCAACAGGTGGCGCTGTTATGCGGCCTTATTCATGATTATCGCAATAGCTCTGTCCCAGGAACTAGTGGACGGATTTTCATAAAGCTTCAGATTCCACTTATATTAAAATAGCTTTACTAAAGGACGAATTTATTCACACAAAAGTAAAAACGCTTAAAATTTTAAATAAACTACACAACTGACGAGTTTTGGCCACCCAGTGGCCTTCTTCAGGGGTTTCTCAGTTGTAGATTTTATTTAATGTTTTAAGTGTTTTTACTTTTTGTATGTATAAATAGGTCTTTTAGTAAATGATTTTTAATATAACTGAATTAATTTTTTGACTTATTGATCCTTTAGCTTAATAAAAACAGATTCCGCTAGTCCTTGATGTAACATGGTACTGATTACCTTTTGGTATAAATCGCCCATCAGGTGGCGCTGATGTACGGCATTATTCATGATTATCAAAATTGCTCTATCTCAGGAACTAATGCAGGGATTTTCATTAAACTTCAGATTCTGTTAGTTTCTGATATAAATTAGAATTCTTTAGTTTTTGGAATGAATCAACAGGTGGCATTTCTATCCCTTTTTTTTATATAAAATTTCTACAATGATTCTATCTCAAAAACACGGATGTTCATCAAACTTAGAACTTGACATAAGTTGTTGCTGATTAGATTTTGGTGCAAATCGCCTATCCGGTTACGCTGCTATACTTCATTTTTATGGAAGTATTAGCATGTATGAGACAGAAGTAAGATTTGGGATTGTCACATCTGACTAGTTTTTACTTAGACTCATCTGACTGACTAATTAAGAATAATACAACTGCATTTTTTTAACACTAGAACAGCCGGATTTTGGACTTACCTAAAACCGCCATTCGGGATCAATTTGACCCGCATAAGAAATTTAAGCCATATCAAAATAAAAATGTTTTTTCTTGATAAATGATGTTTAAATTGATAAATATAATTTTTTTTTGAAGATTTTATAATTTTTCCTTTTTATTTATTTAGTTGTTAGAGTACGTATATGCCCATTTTTACTTTTTTTTCAAATGACGGTATATAAATGACAATATATAATTCAATATATTTTATTAAACAATACCCCTCAATATAGTTAATTATATATATATAATAATATATATATATCATAATATAATAATATTACACAAAAAGTGATAAGAAAAGAAACAAAAGTTACAAATGCAAATAATGTAAATAAGCACACAATATGCTTCAAAGTGAGAAAAAAAAAAAAATCCAGAATAAGCATATAAATGTGTTTAAAAATTGCTTAGACATCAGCTTAAAAACAGAAATATGCGCGCTAGACTGTGAAAGCAACACATTTACCATTTTTTTAAAAATTAGTTTCTGACATCCCTTACAGTTTACATAAGTTTTATTTTATTCCTTGCAATGTTAAAGACACATTTCTTTTTCTTCAGAGACTGTACTTGATCTATTTGGAGGAGATGACAACATATGATGCCAAATTTATGCGGGTTATTTGCCATGTATTGGATAAATCTGCACCTTGATTTACATGTCAATAAATGTTCAACAATTGTTATTTCTTCTCCAGGATTGCAACACAAATAACAATTTACAATCAGGTTATACCAGGTTTCAGAAGCGAGAGCAAATTTAGCTGTGGCAGGTGCTTCGCCTTGTTACTTCGCACATCGAATCTGAAGTACCCAATGATTTTACAGGTTCGGCCGGGTGGGGACAGTTTTTAAAAAAATATGCGTCGGCCGGAATGATTTTACAGAAAGGATTGCGTGACATTGTCTCTTTGAACACAGATAGTCCCCAACTTTTGTTCCATAAATCATCTGCACACAGTTTTGAATAACCTAGTGTAAAACGGGCATATAAGAGGGCAAAAAAAGCACCGAGTTCTACAATAGAAACATACAAGTTGCTATCAATTCCAAGCTGACGTAGTTCTTCAGCAATTGTGCATGTTTGAACAGCATTGCTGCAATCACCATCAAAAGCCAGGCTGAAGTTGTATTTGTCCCAATGTTACGACGAGCAAACGATGTTATTCCACTTGCAATTTTTACAATATTTCGTGTTGGTGTGCAATCTGTAGTGGAAGTAGGGCTGATAAGGCTCATCAGAATCCAAAGAATATCATTTGATGATGTGTACTTTTTGCGACTGTTGCCAGCAGAAATGTTAGGTATGTTATTGTCTCGTCCTTGTCCACGTGAGCTTCCAGATCCGCAAGAAACAAGGGAAATCATTTTGGTAGAATTTTGTACGGCATCACTGTTACTGCTATCAGAATACGACGCATTCTGTAAATTTACATTACGCCAGCGCTGCTAGGATGCCTGCATATTTTATGATAGAGTCGAAATGCTTAGAAGAATCCTCCTAACTGAAGGCGAGCACGCAATAGAGAGATGTCTACTTCCCTTCCCCCTGCATCGCTATGTGTCATCCAAACAAAGCAAAACTGGAGTTTACTTTTCTGTTTTTAGTAATCGCAATAAGAAATGTGTTTCCCCCTGTGCAGTAAGCAAAAACGGGATATCGGGAATTCAAAAACAGACTTTAACTGGAAAATTTATCATTTTTCTTATGGGGGTCAAAATGACAACTGTTGGCTGTTTTAGGTATTTCTATGATTTATGTATTTCTATGATTATTTTCTTTAATAATTAATGTAGAAAGATGAAGAATTGCCACAGTATGCTTGATAGTATTTTAGAAAAACTAAAAAAAAAATATGAGCTGCGGCGTTCGCTTACATGTCGAAATAAAGCATTAGAAATTGAAAAAAAAAGTGAAATGATCCCAACGGCGCTTCTAGTGTTAAAGTAAATAAAGAAATAAATAACAATTCTGTGACTGACTGGGCTAAAATTTAGACAGACATATATTAAAGTCACTACAACTAAAAACCGGCATTAACATTTTTTCTTCTTTGCGTTACAGTTGTTAAAAACTGCATAGATATCTGAAAAAAATAAGATTTTTTTTGGTAAACAATGAAAAGCGTTCATAAAACTTACTTGTGAATAAAAATAGCTAATAGATACTATTTTATTTTCTTCTCTCTTTACAACAAGAAAGTATTGGATTCCAGGAAATTTCCGAAATCCGTTTTTCGATGAATTTAGACGTTTTAGAAGGTCCTGAACACAATTTGATGGTTTTTAGAAAATGTCTATTCGTGAATCTCTCACGCTCTCTCTCTCAAGAACTAATGCACGGAATTTCACAAAACTTTATATTCTGTTAGACCTTAATATACACTTGAGCTGATTAATTTTTGGTGTATATCACTCAATAGGTGGCTCTGCTATGGAGCATTATTCACAATTTCCACAATAGCTCTCTAAAGAACTAATGCACGCATTTTCATAAAACTTTAGATTAAGTTAGTCCTTAATATAATTTGGTGCTAATAACATTTTGGTCCAAATCATTTAACAGGTGGTTTTGATATGCTGTATTATTCATGATTATCGCAATAGCTCTATCTCAAAAATTAATGCACGAATTTTCACCAAACTTTAGATCCCATTAGTCTCTGATACAGATTAGTGTTATTTAGTTTTTGGTGTAAATTGCCCAACTGGTGGCGCGGCTATGCTGCAGTATTTCACGATTTCGCAATAGCTGTATCCCAAGAACTAATACATGAGATTTCATCAAGCTTCAGATTCAGTTAGTACCTGATAAAAATTGATCCTGCTTAGTTTTTGTTGTACATCACCCAAAAGTGGCTCTGCTATGCAAAAATATTTAAGATTTCCGTAATAGCTCTATCTCTGAAACTTATGCATGGATTTTCAATAAACTGCAGTTTCAGTTAGAAATTCACATAAGTTGTTGCTGACTAGATTTTGATGGAAGTATTAACATGTATGAGATAGAAGAAAGTTTTGAGATTGCCTCAGTTGATTAGTTTTGTTTATAAATTTTATCCAGTTTTTTATGCATTTAATGTTGGCAAACTGTACTTAATCTTTTAATATGCCAAACGAAAATAATCGTTTATTCTTTCTTCTTAAACGATGTTAACACTGTTAACGAGCAGCGGACGAATTTCGTTTGAACTTTGAAAATGAAAACCAAAGAATTTTTCGCAACCCTGATGGACCTTGTCCATTCAAGTTTTGGGAATGCAAAAAGCGGCATTTCCTCATTTTTACTTTCTTCTATCTTCAATAGAAGAAAGTATTGTAATAGAAATTTTTTCGAATTCGGGTTTTCGACGGATTTACACGTTTTATTGATCAGAGATTCCAAAAAACATGCTTTTACAAAATGTCTGTCTGTCTGTGTGTCTGCCCTTATATCGCCATTCTACCATCAAAAAGTGTATGAAAATATGCATAGAATTGAACCAAATATTTTATGAATGTTTCCGGCTGTGACAAGAAGGTCCTTCTTCCTTTTTCGAAATATTCCGCAGGAAGGGGGCGCTGCAATAGTTATTTTTGTGCCGTTTTCAGTATTGTACCGACTAAAAGTGTATGAAGTTATGCATCGAATTAAACCAAATTTTTTTGTAAGTGTATGGCTATGACTAGCGTTGCAAAGGTTAGAAAAAACCCGGTTTAAACCCAGGAATAAACCTGGAAAAAACCCGGGATTTTTTGGAATAATTCGGTTTTTTGGGAATAAACCTGGGAATAAACCTGGTCTATTGGAAATAAACCCGGGAATAAACCGACTTTTTGCAACTCTAGCTATGACTAGTTGGACCTCCTTGAATATGAAAAAATCCGCTGGAAAGAGGAGCTGCAATAGCGATGTTTGTGCCATTTTCAATATTGTACCACCTAAAAGAGTATGAAGTTATGCATAGAATTAAACGAAATTTTTTGTGTAAGTGTTTGGCTATGGCTAGTAGGTCGGCCCTGAATTTGAAAGAAATCCGCTGGAAGGGGATGCTAGAATCCCGATGTCTGTGCCATTATTATTACTTTACCATAAAAAAAGTGTATGAAGTTATGCATAGAAGTGAACTAAAATTTTTGTGTATGAGTAATTTTGGGTATGGCAAGTAGGACCTCACTGAATTTGAAAAAAATCTGCCTATCATTCTATTGTCCATTGGCTCGTGCAGAGACGGAAACTCGTTTTTACTCCGATTAGTTGACTGAAGCAGAAATTTAAGATGAAAATCAAAGTTGGTATAGTATTGAATTAAAATTATTAAAGCATTAACATGTGTAACTATTTTTTAAAATATTAAAATGTACGTATGAAATAGAAGAAAGTTTTGGGATTGACACATCCAATTAGTTTTTTCTTTGTACGATCTTTGCGTCATCTTTCAGCAGAAACTATTTACCGAAGTGTCTGTTCTTGTTGCCGGAGAGGGAGGGAGGGGCGATTTAGCAGTGGGTTTACCGTAGATGATTTGTCCCACGAGAAGAATATCTCCGTGGTTTAATTTTTCTCGAATGAATCACAAAAGAGAATGACTCGCTAAGCGTCTCAGACTTAGGCCTGGGTTTCAGCTTATTGTCTATGCCTTACGCTACATTTGTTTTTAACTCGATTTCTTAAATGGTTCTGCGCAAATCATTAAAAATTTTTCAGCTTTGAATCTTTTGTAAAAAATATTGAGCAGAAGCTACTTCAGGTAGAATGGATTTGTATTTATGCAGATAAGTTTTCTCTAACAGATTTCAAATCGAAATTAAGCCTAACATGGCTCCATCTTATCGGATACTTATGGGATATATCATCATCATCACCATCATCATTATTATCAACTGTTTTCGATCCACTGCTGGATGTAGGTCTCCCCCAGATTTTTCCAATGTTTTCTGTCTAGTGCTTTCGTCATCCAATTTACACCAGTCACTTTTCTAATTTCGTCACTCCATCTTACTTGTGGTCGTCTTCTTGGTTGCTTTACATCTCTGGGATACCACTGTAGTATATTTGTGCTCCATCTATTGTCTTGTCTTCTTGCAATGTGCCCAGCCCATTTCCATTTTAGCTGTTTGATTCTTTCAAGGATGTCAAAAACTTTTGTCTCATTTCTTATCCAGGTTATCCTCTTTCTGTCTCTTCTAGTTATGCCTTACATACATCTTTCCATACTTCTCTGTGTAGTTTGTATCATCTGGTTTGTTAGTGCCCATGTTTCTGTTCCGTAAGTTAATGCAGGTAAAATACATTGATTAAATACTTTTCTTTTCAAACAAAGAGACATATTACTCTTCAGAATAATATTGTACTTCCCAAAAGCACTCCACCCATTTCTTATTCTTCTATTGATTTCATTCATGATACTATTATCCGATGATATTTCCTGTTCTAGGTACACATAACTTTGCACTTCTTTAATCTCAGTGTTCTTGTAGATAATTTTCTTTTTTGATGTAAATGAATTAAACATAACCTTAGTTTTTTCTAAATTTATTTTTAATCCCACATTGATGCTAGCTTCTGCAAGATCTTTTAGCATAATTTCCAATTCTTCAGGACTGTTACTGAAAATTACAATGTTGTCAGCGAACCAGAGATGACTTAAATATTCTCCATTTATTCTAATCCCTTTGTTTTCCCAATCCAGTTTCTTGAAGGTATTTTTTAAGACAGCATTAAAAAGCTTAGGTAAAATGGTGTCTCCTTGTCTTACTCCTCTTCCGAGCTTGATCTTCGTTTTTCCTTTATCTAAACGGATGGTTGCTGTTGCTTTCTTGTAAATCTTTATGATATTGATGTAAGGTTTGTCAATACCAATGTCCTCCAGAGATTCTACCACTGCTGATGTGTAGACGGAATCAAATGCCTTTTCATAATCAATAAAGGCAAGGACGAGAGGTAAATTATATTCTTTATGTTTTTATATGAGTTCCCTTACTGTTTGGATATGATCCATTGTGCTGAATCCACTTCGGAATCCTGCTTGTTCTCTAGGTTGAGCTGAGTCCAGAGCTGATTCAAGTATTGACGTTAAAACTTTGGTGAAAATTTTATAAATCACTGACAGTAAGCTGATTGGACGGTAATTTTTAATGTTTTCTTTCTAACCTTTCTTGTAAAGTAGCACCATCACAGCATTATTCCAATCTTCTGGTACATTTTACTTCTTAAGACATTTGGAAAACAGTAAGGATAGTCTTTTTGCAAAATCTTCTCCTGCTTCTTTGATAAGGTCAATTGGAATTCCATCTTCTCCTGGGCATTTACCTTTTTTCATAAATCTAATAGCTTGTAAAACTTCATCTGTCATCACTGGGATTATCCCTCCAGTTTGTGTTAAGATTTCTCGTTCATCATGCTTGTTGATTTCCCTCTGATCTTCATATTCATATAGATCATTATAGAATTTCTCAACAATGTGTACTATTTCGTTGCTGATTTTGGTGATTGTTCCATCTGCTCTCTTCAGTGCAAAAATACTTTTCCTTCCAACACACAACTTGCGCTTAGCTGATTTTAAACTTTTGTTATCTTCCAGAATTTTTTTAACAAGATCACAGTTAAATTTTCTGATATCGTATGTAATGCATTTTCTTTCTGTTTTACATAATTCAGCATATTCAACTCTTGATTTAGGATAATTTTTCTTCATTTTAAATTCACTGCGTTTTTTATCAATCGTCTTGTTTCTCTGTTATTTTCTTAGTCTGTTTTATTTGTGCATCACCGGCTATCTTCTTTGCAATTTCTTGTAGAGTATTGGTTAGCTTCTTGTTTACTGTTGTAACATCTTGCTCTTCTTCTAAAGTTGATTGAAGTATTTGGAAACGGTTTTGAAGTTCCAAATGAAATTCTTCTTTATGTTTCTGGAGGTTTATAATATCGATCGATTTCTTTGAGTGTTGCAAAAGCTTCATTCTTCCCACTTTAGTATTTAACAGCAGTTTGCATCTAACCAATCTGTGATCACTTCCTGTATTGAAGTTATTGAGAACGCTGCAGTCTTAAATAAGATACTTTTTGTTGGTCAAGATGTAGTCGATTTCACTTGTTGAGCCATTTGCACAACCCCATGTCCATTTTCTTTGTGGCTTTTTCTTGGAAAATGAATTCATGATATACATCCGTTCACATTCTGCAAACTTAATCATTCTGTTTCCTCTTTCATCTCGCATACCATATCCATGATTTCCTACAGATAATTCACCGTTCTTTTTCTCTCCAATTCTAGCATTCCAGTTTCCCATTATTAATTTGATGTAGCAATTTCCCTTTTGATGCATTGAAGCTACTTCTTCATAGAAATCTTCAATTTCTTCATCAGAATAACTTATTGTTAGTGCATAAACTTGGGTAATTTGTAGCTTGTATCTTTTGGAAATTTGTATTATTAATCTTGCAACTCTATCTGACGTACTATCATATTCTACAATGTGATTCTTTCACCTTTTATGAATCAAAAATCCTACACCACTTGTTCTCCCATCTTCTGTGCCTCTGTAGTATAAAACATGTCCGCTGGCAAGATCAATCTTTTCTTTTCCTTTCCTTCTTACTTCACATAATCCTAAAATGTCCCAGTTGATCCTATCTAACTCTTCTTCAAGTTCCTGTAAATGGTTTTCAGAAGAAAGGGTTCGTCCATTGTATGCAGCCAAGGTCATCAACTTATGGTAGCCAAGCCGAGCCCGTGATTCTTAGCACCCTCTGTCTTCATGTCTATCTGACCGCTGCCGTAACCAGGAACATGCAGACTACCGAGTACTGAGGGCCGTGAGTTGTTTTGTGAATTAATGGTAAAATAAGGGGGGTTGTGGCTAGCGTTGCAAAGGTTAGAAAAAACCCGGTTTAAACCCGGGAATAAACCGGGTTTTTAGGAATAAACCTGGAAAAAACCCGGGATTTTTTGGAATAATTCGGTTTTTTGGGAATAAACCTGGAAATAAACCTGGTCTATTAGAAATAAACCCGGGAATAAACCGACTTTTTGCAACTCTAGTTGTGGCCAAATCCCTCCACGCTGGCCAAGCGGGTTGGAGGAAGCCCATCCGCGTTCGTTCCCCTTGCCATAGACAAGAGTACTAACAGGCTGTACCGATGGAAGGTGCGGATTGGACATTAAGTCTCTGCTCCCAGTCGATTCCTTTAAGTCCTCCTAGAAGGCAATTAAAGGGTCTTCTCCTGATTGATAAGCAGAGGCTATTAAACAGGCCTTATCGGATATATATATATATATATATATATATATATATATATATATATATATATATATATATATATATATATATACCCTCATAGCATGCATGGTCACAGTGACGTCACTGTGAGTCAGTTTGGTCACATCACATCCGTGACGAAAATGTCACCACTCAGTGACGTCACATTGTGTCACTTACTTAAAAAATTTTAGAAAATTACAAATATTAATAAAATAAAAAAGGAATAAAAAAAGGAAGTTTAAACTGGTGTTCGCGGGTTCGAAAACAACAAAGCCTGAGTGAGGCGACTGGTCAAATTTTTCAGAGTTTTCCTTGTACCCAAACGATAATTTTGGTCTCCTTTTCTTTAAACGTCCGCCCTTAAGGCATCCCATTCCTTCTATTGCAATAGGGACAAAACTAGTCGATACTTAACAAAATCTCTCTCTCTCTCTCTCAACAGAATTTCTAAAGTTATAAGTAGTTATTCCCGTGAATACATGAATATATAAAAATGATGCTGAAAAGATGACATCTAAGGATGTTGGCAAAAATTATTTGAATTACTTTCTACTTATGTGCAATACGAACTTTTGTTAATTCACTAATTTTTTGTAAACTTTGTTTATTCACTATGCCTAATACCAATGAAAGTAAAATTAAGGATATTTTAAGAAACGAAATTTTTTGAAACGGCAAACATGATCGGTGTTAGTAATTGAAGTTTAGCGATATACTGATTGGAGGAAACAAACATTAATTCACCTTTTCTGTGAGTATGAAGGGCGTGGTTCTAATGATAAATGAATTTTAATAATTTAAGGTAAATAAATCTTAAGAATAAAGATATTTTACTGAATAGCTAAGTGGTGTCTTGTCTTTGTTTATCTTTTAACATTTACTTGGATTATTGGAAGAACAAAATTGTATATCTGTTGAATGCTTCCAAAATATTGGAAAAATTTATATTTCTTGATTGAAACTCAGCCTGTTTTTTTCCCTCGTGAAAATGATACTACCTATGTACTAATATCTAATAATAATGTTTCCATTTTTGGTAAAACAATTTAAAATTAGGAGAATTAATATGAGAATATTTCATGACATCTATTCCTTTTCTTCACAAGTACTAATAAACATGACACTTAGTTCTGAGTCATTAAAGCTTTCTTGTTGTAGATGACAGAAAGCTATATACATCGTTAAAAATTTGCAGCTTTTGCTGCATAGTCATCCCAATGCTTCTAAAGGAATCGGTTAATTGATTATACTATAGAGCAATTTCATTGGTCAGAATAGAGATTCTTTAAAAACTGTGGAATGACTATCCAGGAGATGTTAGGGATTTTTAACAATGTAGATGACAGCTTTAATCAAAGTTATCAATTTAGTCTGTATTTCTCTTTAATAAATACCGTAAAATATTGTCACAACAAATTTTTGGGGGCCACAGATTAAGTTTTTTAATGTGGAATTCTTATAGGGCGGATTTAAAAAATTAAATTTAGATACACATTAACCCTTTGAGGGGGAAGCAATTGCGTTCGAGTAATTGTGAACTCCCTCCGGAAATTTGTAAAAAAGTTATATCAAAAAGAGGAAAAGCAATTTCACGACTGTTTTCCAACAAAGTTAGAAAAGTGAAATTTAATAACATTTTTCTGGTGTAAATCTTCATCAATCGTAGGTGGTATTTAATATATACCGCTGCCCCTTAAGGGGTTAGGTAAAATTATATAGGTTTAGAAAAGTTATAATAATATTCTGTAATATCTAAATAAAAACTAACTATACAGTATATGACAACGAATCTATTTGTTATAAGTATTAAATTAATTAAATTTCAAGACTTTAGCAGCGATTATAAAGAAATTATAATTTATATGATATGCCTGAAAGTTGAAGAATACACACAAATACATACCATCAATATAGATTTTAATAATCATTATTATATAAAAAAAAACTCTTTTCTCTATTTAAAACAATTTTCTCAACGCAAAATCTTCAATATTAATATCTTCTATTTTTCATATAAATCCATTGTGCCTAAATGGAATAATCCATAAATGTGATAATGTTATTTTACTTAAAATCCTAAAGCAAGAATCATACGTAAATACTGTATAAAGAAGCATCCGTTATTAAAGAACAAAACCCGAAATATACTTCTGCATTTAAAACTTTATCTTTAAAAGAAATTTCGAATCAAATATATATCGTCTCCGTGTTTCGTAAATGCGACAAAATCTCCCGAAAGTGCTCATTGTTTTTCGTTTTTAACTTTGAAAATCAAATAAACTTCTGAACGTTAAACTACGTTGGCCCTGTTTTGTGAAATGACATCGACCAATCAGAAGTCTGCATTTTTGAGAACAGCAAAGACACGCAAGCTTCTGATTGGATTGTCCCGTTTCGCTAAACAGTGAAAAATATATCTGAATTCCAGCCGTTTTCTTTTTCAGTTATCTGAACAATTAAACTCAAGAAAAGGACTCTAGTTTTCTAAGTAAAATTTAAAATCGACTACGGGTTTGGGAAGCTTTTCTTTCCACTTGTGCTTAACCTCTTCAGTCCCTGAGTACCCAAATGGGTACATCAGTTTTGTCCCATTTTATTAATGATACTGAAAAATAAATGAAATTTCGATATAAGAATAATATGTTTCGAATTCTAAGATTCGAGCTAATAAAAATAAAACAAAAATCTCGCTCTGAAGTCAAACGAGAGAAGAAATAATTCAGTAATAATTAAAAATACTGTAATAATCGCCAGTAGCGAAGAGGTTAAATGCCATACAAAGATAGACGTAAATGCATAGGCGAGATGATGGAGATAAAAGGGCTGTGCATATATGTAACGTTATCATTTTAAGAGGAAGGGAAAGGGATGGGTCTGGCATATGGTATCGTTAATATCTCTATGGGGAGGGGATATTTGTCTTTTGATATCGATATAATTTTTGATCCAACCAAATCTTCTCTTTTTATTTGTAACGTGATCTTTAGATTAAAATAGTATGCTTTCTTTTTTTTTAGTCTGATATCTGTTTTTATGAAAATACAGAGTTATTATTAAAACACTATATTATTATAAATTATTTTATTCTCAAACATAGAATACTTATGACATTCCTATTCTTCTTCATATATGTATACATGTATAATCACGGTTCAAGAAACCATATGTGAAATATCTTTGAAATGAAGCTTGTGTATACTAATAAATAAAACAGAAAGAGAAAGAATTTTGTTCACTTGTTTTGTTCATAAAAATTTCTATCTGCGTCCCACCCTTTCTCCGTACGGGGGAATTGCACCAAGATTTTATAACTGTTGAATCCATAATGCAACAAAAAGCTATTATAAAATATTTTTAAATAGTAACTATTTTTTTTAAGTGTTATTTGACCTGTCTTCCTTTGAATCAATAAAGTGTGCAAAAATAAATGTAATCAGTTTTGTGTGTCCCTCCCTACAAAAGAAATAAATTCAGAAGATCGAAAAATTTTACATATTGATAACGAAATCATTACTCGGAGGAGGGGGTTCTAGGGATGATAACTTTTAATATTAGAAGAGGAGGAGACAAGTTTAACATAATTAAATAATTCCCACCCCCCTGTACCATTATGTAACAGGATTCTTTTTTGTGACTCTGCAAACTGATGATATTATTTGAACCACATATTCTGCCGAATGACTATTTTAGTGTAGGGGAAGATGGGGATACTTGAGCCACTTTTTTAATTTTAATTTTTTTAAAATTTCTTAGAACAAAATAAAATATTGAAAATGAAAATTTGATAATTTTTCTTCAACTTAAAACCACTTTCAATTAATTTTGAACTATTTTTCTATGTCTAATTAATTTTTACATCGTGGCTAAAGTATCCCCATGGAGGGGATACCTGAGCCATGGTGAAGGGATACTTGAGCCACTACGAAAAAATACCTACAAAAGTAATATTTTTTTGCTTTATTTTTGCACAAATATTTTACAGAATGATAAATTATAATGCATAAAGTCCTTCAAAACCAATTGAGATTAGAATTCAGATGTTTCAACTCTTTGGCAACATGAATGAAGAACAAATTCAGAATGGTTGTAAAACCACACATCTTTTTTCTTTTACCTACATGGTAACTCAGTAGTGCCCTCTGTTGGGGACAACAGAAGTCGTTTCTTTGATTTTAAAAAAAGTTACAGTAACAGAGGTTACAATTTCAATATAAAATATTAATCTTAATATGTTATATTAAAAAATAAATATTTAATATGTTGGACCTAACTAATTAAAGTATTAGAGATTATTTTACATTTATCTAGACATGCTATTTTGTTAATAGAAATGAAAAATAAAATGGATATTTTCATTTAAAAAATACATTTTTAAACATTTTTTTTCTAAGTCATTATTAGAAAAAAAAAATATGCTCCCTTTTATCCAGAAAAAAATCTATTATTGAATATTAGGACGTAATTTTATTTTTTGTTTATTTTACCCATGTCTAATTACCTAGTGGGGATGGTTGAGCCATGGCTCAAGTATCCCCAATCTCACTGGCTCAAGTATCCCCATTACCACTATTTTTGTTTATCAGAGTTTTTCTAAGTAAAGCATGCAGCTATTTGAGCTATTTTAGATTCAGAATACAATTGAGATTATACTTATTAAATTTATATGTATTGTTGCAACTTTAAACGAAACTTTGATAACAAAAAAATAAAAAAACCACGCACCTAAATATTTACTTTAGATAGGGAAAAACAGCTATTAATCACCATTCTTTCAAAATGGTTCCAAGGTATGTGATTTCTTTTTTACATGTTCAGAACAATAAATATGTTACCATATTGCCAGTTTTAGAAAGAAAAATTAACCAACTGTAGAAATAATAGGGGTGGCTCAAGATTCCCCTAGTCTCAAGTATCCCCACTCTCCCCTACTTCGTAAATGCATAGCAATTTTATTATATTTGAGTGGGTGTAACATCCTTCAAATTTATTTGAAATGATTTTTTCCCTTTAACCATAATGCAACGGAATCCTTTTAACTGACCATGTACGTAAACTAAATATACTACAAATTTCATTTGAAATAGGGAACGTGCTAAGATAAACGTCAGTAACATATAAAAATTTCAGGGCAATCGGAGTATATTTACGGGAATTAGAGCGCGGACAGGCAAACTGATGCCATAAACACTATTCAACTTTGTTGTAAAATGTTTAAAATCTCATATTGCGAAAATGTGAATACTTGATCATTGTTTTCTTTTTCAGAATTCTATTTTTTTCGCATAATTGTTAAGCCAATTCAAAATTAAAAGTAATTACTGTGTATATGTTTCTGTTAGACTTAATATCTAGTTGTTCCAGTTTCGTTGTTGAAATTATAAATGTACTATACTGTCAGTGCGCGCTTGTATTTTTATACATACGCCTGACATTTATTTATTTTACATGAGACCTCCTCCAGGCATTTATTTCGAGAAATGTGTTTAATGAAATATATTTTTATAACTTATGTTTTATAAAAATAATTTAGTGTTATTTATGGCAGCATCGTGATTTCATTTAAAAGTTACATGAGGAATGTATTCATAAAATGTATTTTGATAAAAACAAAACTCTCTTGATGTTATAAATTAATTGATACATTTGTTTTGCACCAAATGCTTCAGTTTTATTTAAACTTAGCTTTCTGCCGAATATATTTAGCAAAAAAAAAAAAAAAAAAAAAAAAAAAAAAAATAATAATAATAATAATAAAGATTTAATTATTTTAACGAAAAAATTGAGAAATATTTTAATGACTTAAAAAAATCAATTGAGATCACAGGCCGCGCAAAGTATTAATTCGTATGAAGCATCTACCTTCTTTGTTTCACTAAACCAATAGCTTATAAAATTATCGAATCAAATGTTACGCGGCTGTTGAAATCCAGAAACAAAAAAATAAGCGAACAATATTGTATATTTTATTTATTGGTTACACCTAAACATTTTTAAGTGAAAACCGTTGAAGTGGTGCAATAGTTACTATTTTTCAATAAAAAGTTTTGGATTTAATTGCTGAAGTACAAAACATTGATTTTTAAACATGTGTGTCATCTTTATTCTATGCAACTATAGTAGCCAAAAGGTGTACACTTATAAAGAATATATATCTATAAGTATCTATATATATTCTATATAACTAGTTGCCCTTGGCGACCAGTTTGGTCTCCTTTAAATGCATGCTAAGCATGAAATCATATTGCTTTTATTCATTATTATTTTAATTGCTCATTTTTTTGTTACATTAGAAGATTCTGCTAAAGAATTAGGCACAGATGTCATAGGCGCACCACATTGCCGCAATTGCAACAAAAAGGCAATTATATGCCTCACATTATAACCAGGCTATTGTCGTTTATACCTTAATAAACTGTTTATTTACTTTTACTTTCTTTTTTAAAGTGATATAAATTGTTTTGTTCTATAATTATTAACTAAACTTTTTTTATATTTATTATTATTTCCTTTTTAAAATAATAGAAAATAGTTTAAAAATATATATGTAACTGGTATTGAAAACGATATTTTGCCAAATTGGCTCCAGAAAAAAAATCGCACCAATGTGGTGTGTATCTGACATCTGTGCCGATAAATTAAGAACTTGGTATTTTCATGTTAATCTGGCTCGCCAATTATTGTTACTGTGGCCTTTTTTTGTATTTCATTAGATTCATTTAAAATATAATAATATAATCCTTTCACTCATTTCATTTATTATACATAACTTTACTATGAAACTAAAAAAATTAAAATTCATGATTTTTATTTATTTTTTAAGCCAAAAGAATAGAAAATAAAAATAAAATAACGATATTTTGAAGCTCCATAATTGCAGCGAAGGAACAAAATATAAATAGACCCAATTTACCTATCAGTAAGATGTGTTTCATTTGAGTGTTGCCATTAAGCAATTAACCGAAAATTTTGTGCCACATACGTTATCGTAATATATGTATAGATATATAACCATTGTACAATAGGGCGGAGCGTAAAAACCTTTTTTTCGAAATTCTTTTTTCCCTAGCGTGGAAAAGTTGTGGAGTGATATCACTAACATGCTCACAAAACTTCACAACAATCAATAAATATCTTCCGGTTCCACTTTTGGGTCGAAATATGCAATTTTAGCCGAAAATGTAAATTTTCACATTTTAGCAATATTTTTTTATTTTCGATTTTTTCTTCGCCCTAGTGCGGAAAAGTTGATAGAATATATAAGGAACATAAGTCCAAAATATTAAAGTAAATAAAAAATATCTTCCGGTTCCACTTTGGAGTTTAAATATGGGAAATTTATCGAAGATGATGCAATTTTTCACATTTTAGTGATTTTTTTTTTTTTTTAAGTTTTTCTATTCCCGCTGGCACAGAAAAGTTAAAAAAATATATAATAGAAACATAGGAGAAAAACTTTAAAATAATCAATAAATATCTTCCGGTTTCTCTTTCGGCATCTAACATGTCAAAGTCGCTAAAAATTATGTTAATTTTCTCTTCGGAGGGGTTTTTGTCTTATCAATTTTCTCTTCTCGTTGGCGCGGAAAATTCGGAAAATCATATAAGGCACATAAGCGTAAAAATTTAACGTAATTAATAAATATCTTCTGGTTTGACTTTTATTACTTAAACTGGCAAATACATGGTATTAATGTACACAAAAATCATACATCAATCGAATTAAAAGCGATCTGAGAGAAATTCATTTAACAAGTTCAGATTTTTGTTCGTTTATTGTAGTGTTACTGTTGGTTTAATTCTCTGTTCGTGATAGGTTCGCACTACTGCCTCATCGAAGACTGAGTTATTTAAATCTTTTAGCCTTGTTGATGAACAACTGTTTCACGATCTTAGTGATAAACCTTTAATATCATTGCAATCAAACATAAATACTATAAGTATATCACGAATAATCCGTCGTCCTGCCATAGCGAGAATTTGAGACATAATGGGAGTGTCCGACCGAGTTGCAATATTAGTAACAGACGCACTTCTTGAAGACTTAGGAGTTGTGACACACGACGACATGTCCAATGTTATAGACAGGCATAACACAAGAAGAGAAAGAAATAAATATCGCATGAAATGCCAAATCCAAGATTAGAGTTTCATATCCACCAATACCTTGAAAAGATTGTATTTTGACCGTCGAAAAGATCAAACTTTAATTCAGAGGAATATTGAGGAGGGGGAAGATATTTATTTATGATTCAAAAGATTTTTACTCTTGTTTCTTGCATATTCTTCGAACATTTCGTGCCAGCTGGAATAGAAAAACAAAAAATGAAAAAATGACTAAAATGTGAAAATTTTTATCATTTTTGACAAATTTCCTATATTTACAAGGGCGGCGCCAGAGGGGGGACCGGGGGGGAGTACGCCCCCCCCCCATCGGGGTCAAAATTCGATGTCGTTTGGAAAAATATTTTGACTTTTGAAATTCGTCCCCATCAAATTGGAGTTTATTTATTATTATTTTTTTTTTCAATTAAACTCAGGTTGACTAAACTAAGTCTTTTGGGTACAAGTCGATTTCTGACTGAATATTGCCGATCTAAAAAAAATAATAATTAATTAAAAATAAATAAAAAACGAATTCCTTAAAATAAAATTCTATATATTAGATGACTACACAGGATGATACATGAATGACTCCGTAATGTATATTTTTTAACAAAAAAGATTAAATTTATACTAAAGTTCTGTCGGGGAGGGGGGGGGGGGTCTTGGATGACAAGTAGAATGCTGCATCGGTTCTGGCAAACTGAACCTGACATGACTCGCAATTTGGATCGGATCGGGTTGAACCTAACCTTTTGTCGTTGTGGGTCGGATTCCAGTTGTGTTAACTTTAATTGTTTCAGATCCGGGTTAGATGTTGACACTTATGGTTCTTGATTCAAGATCGATATCTCAAACAAATTTACAAAATTTATTTTAAATTGAAAGATTATATATTGAATGTTAATGAATTTATATATACTGATTTTTTACTTAAAAGTTAAAACTTATGCTGGAGATATAGTTGTAGATATATTTTTACATAATTGCATTACAGTATAGATATATTTTTTCATCAGTTACGGTTGGGGTCTAGTAGAGGTTGAAATATTTCGAGTTCAGATAGAAATGTGGATACAGTGTCTCACATAAGTGATGGGACACTTGTGCTTTACAAAAGGAAACTAATCAAATAAATTTAAAAAGTATGTACACATTTTTTTGTGGGTGTGTTTCATACTTAAATTTAGTAAAGATTATTACATAACATACATTTTGTCAAAATATTAAAATATTAATTTAATAAAAATACAAATGTTTAGAACGGAGTAAAAAATAGCTCACATAAGTGATGGGACACCATTATATATGCAACAAAAATCGTCTGAAATAAGCAATAAAAATATTTTTTGGGGTTTTATTTTTACTTAAAAGCAATTGCCAATAATTTATAAAATCGTCTGCAGTATTTCTCTCCAGTTTGTTTTGGAATTTTTGTGTTTTTTAGCTCTGTGTAGCCATGAATGCTAAACGAAAAGAAATTTCGCCTGAAATTCGAAAATTAGTTATTAATTTGCATATTGAACGAACGTGGAAAATCTATTAGAAAAACTGCTGAAACAGTTAACTTGAGTCGTTCAACAGTTTTCAATATCATTAAACGATATAAAAATAATCATATGATTCAGGATAAAAGAAGACCTGGCCGACCATCAAAGCTATCCAATGGAATAAAGCGAATTATCGTTCGAAATATTAAAAAAAATCCAAGAAATAGTGCTTCAAAAGTTGCTGCTGATTTACAAGCATTATATGAAATAATTGTTAACCCTGAGACTATTAGAAGGGTAATTCGATCTGCTGGATATCACAGTAGAGTAGCCAGGAAAAAATTCTTCGTAAGTGAAAAGAATAGAAAACTCAGACTAGCTTTTGCAAAATCCAACATAAATAAGAATTCTGATTACTGGAATAAAGTTATATTTGCTGATGAGAGTAAATTTAATATATTTGGTTCTGACGGTAGAATCTTGGTGTGGAGAAAACATAGGGAAGAATTTCGCAAACAGAACTTGGTACCAACAGTAAAACATGGTGGAGGAGGAGTTATGGTATGGGGGTGTATGTCGTCCGCTGAAGTTGGTAATCTTGTTTTTATTGACAATATAATGGATCAGTACAAGTATATTGATATTTTAAAGCAAAATTTGAAATCTTCAGCACGAAAATTGAACCTTCATAACGATTTTAAATTCTACCAGGACAATGACCCCAAGCACACTGCTCTGAACGTTAGACTCTGGCTGCTATATAACTGTCCTGAAATAATAAAAACACCACCACAATCTCCAGACTTAAATCCCATAGAGAATATTTGGCAAGAATTGGAATCAAGAATTCGCAAACACACCATTTTTTCAAAACAACAACTAAAATCGGTGCTTCAAGAAGAATGGGGTAAAATCACTCCAGAAATTACAAAAAAATTAGTCGAATCCATCCCAAAAAGATTAAATCATGTTTTAAAAGTAAAAGGAAATCCAACAAAATATTAAAACCTTTTAAAAAGTAAAATTTTTGGATAAATATTTGATGGAAAAGTAAGTGTCCCATCACTTGTGTGAGCCATTTTTTGCTCCGTTCTGAACAATTGTATTTTTACTAAATTAATATTTTAATATTTTGACAAAATGTATGTTATGTAATAATTGTTACTAACTTTAAATATGAAACACACCCAAAAAATTTTTGCACATGTTTGTTTATTTATTTTATTGCAGTTTCTTTTTATAAATCACGTGTCCCATCACTTTTGTGAGACACTGTAATGTCGGGCTCAGATCGCGTTTCGGGTCCTCGATCACCTTGGGAAATTAAACCCAACTCGACTGGCGATTTGAGTCGGATCTGGCTAAAGTTACATTTTTTCGGAAAGATACGGATTGACTTCTATTTTTCGAGTCGGTGTTAGTTTTAATTGTTTTAGCGTATGGGTTCGATTCTACCTCATTTCTCAAAAGTATCGCCAAAATAAATTTTAAAATGTAAAATTGTATTATTTGAATGTCAATGAGTGCATATATAGATACATTAATTTTTCTACATAAAATATATAACTGATATTAGAGGTATTATAGTAGAATATTTTTCCATTATTGCTTTACAAGATAGAATTTTATTTTCCAATTTTCTCTTGCATTACGAATTCGGATTAGGTTCGAATTGAATACTTTTAGGTCGAAGTTTTTCGAGTTCGGGTCATCTACTTTTTAAAAACTGGTTCAGGTTGTATGGATATAGAATTAACTAGTTCAGGTCGGGTTTAAACCAATCCGAGAAGGACTCTATGCTCGCAAAATAATCCGTGAATTGAACTATTTTTATCTTGATTATATTCCGTTAAAACAGAAAAAATTACTTTAAATTTTGCTTTCATGCGGTTCAATTTTTGCTATTTTTACCCCTCCCCCCCCCCCCCCCGCCGCAAAAAATACAGAAAAAACAACAATTACTTGATATACGCATTCGTAAAGCAACATGTTCGTCAATTTACATGGGTGTTCTGGCAGCTCTGCTGCTTAGTCCTTTTTCGTATTAGAAACAGAATTTATAAATCCGTTTTATCTAAATATATGTAAAAAACAAAAATCTAAGATCAAAATTTTCGAAGAATGTCCAATCAGAAGGTAGAAATTGCTTAAAATAATAGAAAAGTTTCTTCAAATCACAGGGATATTTCGGCATTGTCGCGACGGGCTCAGAGCGATAAATTTTGGCCCACGCAGACCTTCTAACCCGCGGTTAGACCTACTGTATAACCCGTGGTTCGGATCGGTGATATATTTTTAATTGCGGGTCGCTTTTTGCTGATATTAAAATAACGCACTTTTAAATATCCGACTATTTTACAAGTTTTCACTTCATTTACATTTATCTTTTGTTTTTCATTTGGGAATTTTGTATTTAAGTTTTTGTTTTAGCTTTAAATTAAGAGCAATTTTTGCATTCGATCAATATACCACTCTGAAACAAAATTGAAATTGAAGATGTTTTCTCCTTGTTTTTATTATCACTACTATATTTAAAAAATATATTTTTTAATTTACACATTTTCTCGAAAATACAGAAAATTCATCAATCTAAATGCTAAAACTACCTGAAATCCTCCAATATCTAAAGTTGCATTTTTGTTGAATCAAAAGACTGTTCAGTTTACTGAGCAGCAACACTTTGCCCTAGATTTTTCTATTCGAAACTGATTTTTTACGTATCTCTATTTGCTCGCAAAATAATGAAAAGTTCGTGAGCCGAATCTCAAAATTTTTTGAAATTCTACAATGAAAACACCAACATTTCTTCAAGTAATAGAAAAATTCATTCCAATAACATGTGCGTTCCGGCAACTTATTGTCTCTATATTTTATTTTTGGCGAAATGTTTCTTACGAGTGTATGGAATAATTACATTTTCTCAAAAGTGACAAAAATAGAAAATAAGGAAAAAAGTAAAACGCGGTATTTATAAAATAATATTAGGTACATATTTCAAAAATTGTAGTTCGACTAATTAATTTCACTCCGGCAAATACATTAAATTCAAATAAAGAAAACTAATATTTAGCATAGAAATGTGTTCAGATGGAAGAAAAAGGATATGAAGAAATTTCAATTTTATATAAGTATGCTATTTCTTTTAGGTAGCTTTCATTACAAAAAGTAAAAATCTACCTATTGCAGCCGTCTGGAGGAAAGCACTTCCAGAAAATTTTGGTATATTTTCACCGATCATGACCCCCAGACCCCAAAACCACCCTCCGTACAAATGTTGATTTATATATATGTAATAAAATAAAAAAAATTGCGCCATTTTTGTTCTCTTTTAATTCTAAAATTAATTCTAAATTTGTGGAACATTTGGTGTTGCTTTAATTCTAAATTTGTGAAACATATTTCAATCTTAGTTTCGTAATGTATTAACTTGTAACAGCTAAAATTATTTTTCTTATTTTATTTATTAATAAATTATTGCTTGCTTCTCAAAACGGCGGGAGGTATTTCGTAACCTTTTTACTTTCTGGAATATTCCCGGGATTTTAATTTATTTTTTATTTAACATCGCGTGACAGGTGTTAATACGCGTTGCTAAAGGGCTTGTTACTTCCGAGGAAAAAATATAGTTCCTGCCGAGGACTGCCTGCTAAGACCAATCAGAATTGATCATTTTTTTTCGTTGAGACTCGAGTTCATCCTAATTGGATTTTTTAAATGATTGACGCGGAGTAGGAGGGTTGTCGTGAGTTTGTCGTGAAAATGTCCCATAGTCATTTGGTTTTTTAGGAGCGTTAGAATGGATTCGCCCTTTAAACTACCAAGACGCACGTTTCATTTCTCCGCTGAATTAGAATATCTGATGATGTGGACTAGATAACGAAAGTTGTAGTGTCGATGTGTGCTAGGGTGATTGCGGGGAAGAGTTTATCAATTTTATGAGTTCATCAATAAAGAACTTGAAGACTGATGGTGTTTGTTTTTATAATGGGGAAATACCCCAATGAAATTCTTCCACTGCTCGCCAACTGACGGAGCGACTACTCTGCTCGTGCTGAGAATTCCTAGAATTTATGCAACATAGTTTTATTTTCGTCAAGTTCAACATATATTTATAACATATATAAGGTACCCTGGGGTAATAGCGCCACGTTAAGGTTCTACCAATTTTCACGGCTCAGTTTTAGATTGTATTTTTCAAACAAATATAGGATTTGATACAACAACTCATTGACTATCTATATAAAAAAAATAATTTAACAGATATGTATTCATAAAATGTAATGGCCTGATTTCTGGACCAATGCCATTTGGCGTTATTACCCACCTATATGGGTAATAACGCCATGCAAACAAAACTATCAAATAAGATGGAATAATGGCATGTAGATTGCCCAATTCTAAAAATACAAACTCTATAAACTTAGAAATTGACAAACTGCATTCTAAGCTATTGAAAATGTTCAATTTTTTGTGAAATTGTAAGAAAAATAAAGGTGTGGTGTTTGGGGGGGGGGGGGGAGGAGCCAAAAGAATATCAGACCGTGAGCTTCTTTTTGCTTAAAAAGGACCGTTTAAACTGAATTATTAGAAACATTGCACAGTTTTAACTGTGTTTATTTGAATCAGCATTTAGGACGTAGCTCGGCCACTATTGGGAATCAACCGGGGTATTAATGCCAAGGATTGGCGTTATTACCCCGTTATAGTTATTGCGCAGTGCATTTTAAACTACAAATTATCTCGAGAAGATATCCAAAATCTTCTACAACATTTTGAAAGTACACGAAAAGCACTACAAATTTATGTAATAAACAAAGTATTTCCGGATAAAAAAAATAGTCTTCACATCACAAAATGTATCTTGCAAATTTTAGATCAAGCGTTAATTTTAATTACTTGTAAAAGAAATAAGACCTACAAATGGAACAAATTAACTTGAAGCTGTTTTTTTGCGATTTATATGACTCAAAACCCTTCTGCGCAGAGCACATGGGTGTCATTTACCAGATTATTTCATAATTATGCAAAATATTAGCACATGGCGTTATTACCCCGACTGGCGTTATTACCCCAGGGTACCTTATATAACTATAATATATATATATATATATACAGGGTGATTCCAAATTTTTTTTACAATAACAGAGGGGTGATAGTATACATCAAGACAAACAATATTAAATAGGAGACCAAGGGTCCCAAACGTTTTCCAAAGGAGATAGCCACCATTAAAATTTAGGCGCCAAAATTTCAAATAAACGTAAAAAAAACGGAAAAATTGGTCGGTTGATTTCCGGTTTTCACTAAAATTATTCTTTTTGTCGGCATTTTCTTGAAATTAAATTATAAAGATAAATTTCAAAAATGCCGATAGGGGCAGGGCCGTAGCCAGAGGGGGGTCAGGTCGGGCTTTGCCCGACCTGGAAAAAGTTTTGCCCGACCTAGCGCAAAACTCCATATTGAATTTCTAAGAAAACAAAGGAAAAAAAACATTAAATATATATTTTTTCTAGTTTTTAGTCAAAATGAAATTCGACATTTCGGTCACTCAGAATCCGATAATTTTATCACTCTGTATTTCCTTTTAAAAAACTTTTTTGTAATACAACAATGAAATTTCCGTTTTCTTCCTTCATGCCAATTTTCTCCTTCTACCCCTAAATTTAGTTTTTAGTCTGGAAACAGCAGAAAAGCTTTTTTCTCTCTCTCTTAGACCATTGTCAAAAATTGAGGCGTTCTGGATTCCCCGCTTTTTCGTTTTGTAGGAATTATTCCACACCGCTCCAAATTGAACAAATCTGGATTAGCTTATTAGCTAAAGATTCGTCACTTTGTATAACTGTCACCATACGAAATTTATCGTTAGAAGGCTGGCTGAAGCCAGGGGATTTTGAAATTACGGTGAACTAGTTTACAATATTGTTTCCTTTACAGTTAGTCGTCTATTTCATGTAAACTTAATCTGATTACAAAAAATAACAAATGTCACGCATTAGGACTTTTCTCTCTCTTTTGTTATGCTTACTTGTTTGCTTTGGAAGAGGGTCCTTTTAAAAACCCAATACGCTTTTTGATGTCTTTTTTTTCTTCTCACCATTCATGAACATATAAAAGAATAATAAAAATATGTGAAGCCAATGAACAAACACAAAAATTATAGGTGCTATTCACCATAAAGAAATGTAATTACTATGAAAAATTATCATTTATCAATATAACTCCCATCAAATTTCGTATTTATATATTTCGTATTTAAATAATATAAATTTAAATTTCAAATAAGAAATTTACAGAATTATTTTTTTAATATACATGTATGTCTTATTTTTTTCATTCTTTTGTGAGATTTTACAAGTAGCAATTAGTGAAGGAAATTATTACCATGTTGCATGTATTTCGCTTTAAATGAATTTTATATGGCGTAATATAAATAATTTTTATCTTAAAGTAAAAACATCTTCAAGGAATGACATAATATCAATCAATAGTAAAATAAGGAAGGAAAGGAAAAATGTAACTGTATAATTTAATTAACATTAACTTTGATTTTATGATAAAATGTTTTCTCTTTCATAAAATGTTACTATTTAATTTTTTTTAAAAGGGATTCAAGCGCAGATATCCATAGAATATGGTACAAGTAGGTTAAAAAAAACTCATACATTTTCCTGCATAAAATAAATAAATAAATAAATAAATATCAGCTAATTAACAGCATAACAAATTAAATCTTTCATGAACATTGACTCCAGGTAGTTGGGAGTACATAGAAATAAAAGAACCTTTAGAAATCGCTATAGAATTTTTTACAAGGGATACTCCCCTTCCCCATGTGAAAATATAAAGTACATAATAATAGATCTGTCCCTTCATTTCTTCGATTCTCTCCCATTTCACTAAAATTTTAAAAAGTTGGTGCTTCTGAGATAAAACAATTATTATTTCAAATTTAAATAATACAATATGTTAGGTTACTCAAACAATTTTACAAATCGAAATTTATTACTTACTGACACATTCATAAAGTCATTTTTATTCTTAAATTCAAAAATATTACAGGTGTTTTTGTTAAGAGACGAAGAATGGTATTTCTGCACTTTTTCTTAAAAGTAAAAACAATTTTCAGAGTAGTCGTCTAAGTTGCCATTGTAAGCCAATTTTTGCAAGTAGACAGTTTGATAAAAACCATCATAAGATAAATATCAATTGAAACTCAAAGTGTAATGTATTTATTGAAAACTGAAAAATAGCAATTCCAAATCACTTAAGTAATTGGCTGTTATTTATTGTTAAATACGATAGCGCAAATTTGTAAAAAAAAAAAAAAAATTGGTTGCCTGTAAAGTCGGTATACGGGCGAAAGTTTTACGTGACAACGACTTTGAGTTGTAAAATAATTTTAATGTGAATATTCATTCGTATAGTAGGAAGAAGGATGAAATAATAGTAACAATTTAAAACATTTATTTATACAAAGAATTATATTTAAAACATTAATTTATACAAAGAATCTCGCACTGAATTTCATATTAACAAAATTTTATTTTTACCTTTACACATACATACGTATTTATATACAAATATACATACAATAACTTGCAATACATTTGCGTACAATGAAAAAGCGTTTACTACAACTTAATTTGTTCCTATGTGAGTGATTTTGTTGAGGATAGGGCGATGATAGGAGAAATATGAAATGAAAGGAAGTGTTTCTGCTGTAATGTGCCTAGAAAATGTCAAGTCAATGGTTGTTCCTTTTAACGTAGTAGACTTAGACATATCTGATACGCAATCAAGATTAAACGTATCTTTAATGAATTTGAGAAATGTGTTTATATTTAGACACAGAAAACCGTCATTATCGGTTCACTTTTCTCTTAACTTTTTCCGGTCACTTGTGGGACCATTTTCTGAACGTGAATGTGAATTCGCTGCAAGGAAGGGGAGGTGATATTAACAAAATTTTATTTTTACCTTTACACATACATACGTATTTATATACAAATATACATACAATAACTTGCAATACACTGTGTTTGTTAAACACATTTTACTTCATGTTTATTGATGTCAAATGTTGAATTTTGTAAACAGCATATTAAAGAATTTTTCAATGAGCAGAATATAACTAAAGTAAAATGGCTTTCACTAATCACATATCATTAGTTTTCCATAATATACCACCGAATTACGAAATAAACTACACTTATTTTCTTTGTACTTTATACTAATAACTAATACATAACGTATTTCGTCTTAGTTTGATACTATCTAAAATTCCTATTAAGCACCGCCCCTTCCTTGCAGCGAATTCACATTCACGTTCAGAAAATGGTCCCACAAGTGACCGGAAAAAGTTAAGAGAAAAGTGAGCGCGTATCGTGAGCGGAGCGTAACGTAACGTAGCGCAGTTTCTTGAAGTGTCTCCCGGCAAACCAATTTACAAGACGTTGTCACGTCAAAAAATTCGTATATTCGGTCCTGAAAAATAGAGACGTTTGATTGAAATAGTGGGTCGTTCGGAAAGTCGTGTTCGTTTGGAAAAATTAATTAGTACCGAAAAAGTCTATCATTTAATTATTAGATATAGTTTCCGATATCTAATATATAGTAAGTAATGGGCAAAATTTTCCGGTACGAACTGATTTTCCCAAACAGGCACAACTTTCCGAAAGACCCAATATATGATTAGAGAGAGAGATAACGATGCATATGCAGAGCTGCCAACTTCTACGCCTATTTAAATCATATAAACATGTATGGAACCACAAAAATGTTTTAGTAAAATATATGTGAAATATATTCAATGATATGCATTTGAGCACATATTGTTAATCATTTACAAAAATTTCAGCTTTTAACATGTTTATTTGAATTTAAATAAGCGTAGTAGTTGGCAGCCATGCATATGCTTTTGTTCCATGCTATAATTTATAACAGAAATAAACACTGTTTTTACAGCGCGTTTTGTGCTTAAAAGTATTCTCAAATATAAAATGTTGATAAATATATATGTATCCAATGTATGTGTGTGCGTTTGTATAGAAAATTTCTTTTCGCTCCCCTACATATTTGAGTTGTCCTAACTCTGCATTATTAATTATTAAAAATAAATGCATAATACATTAAATCATTTATTTATGGAATTAATTTCATTTTTTATTAAATGTCACACTTTGAAATATAAGGGATTTTTGAATAAATACCTTCCAGGATGATAGTAAACTAAAATTAAGTTAGAAATGCCCAATTTGATAACCTTTTTAAAATTATGTGTTTTTATAGAATTTTTGAAAGTGTTGTTTGATTTCAATGCTACAACAAAAGTTTACTCTACAGTAAAATTGTTAATTTCCGTTACAGAACTGCAATTTGTCCTCTTACAAACAGGTACAAGAGGAAAGTTTTAATTCGTGTTATTGTATTAAGAATTTGTGGTATAATTTATCGTAGTGTTAACAATATTTTCATAAATTTTGTGTCAATTTAATATTTTTTCATAAAAATCCATTTAAAAAGTTTATGAAAATACTGTGTTTTTAAGCTTTTTTTAATGTTTCCTATAATTTACGTTTTTTCAAAATTTTACAGACTAACAGATAATAAAACATGCATTAGAGTTTAAAAGATTTAATCTATTGTAAAAATTAGAACTCTGAATTTGACGCCCCTTGCAAGGTTTTTTTTCCCTTCATTTTATCGCATTTGTAATTAAGATTATACAATTTTAAACTAGCTTCCTAGAGATTTGACCGCTAACAAATTGCCTGTTTAAGGATCACCAAAGCAGCCGAATTGTTTAACACTCTTTGGTACTATGCTATTCAGTGACTTTCTTTCATTCACTGGAACACATACCGTCTGTGGTCTGAAATTGTGCTTTTTCCTTTGAAATATTTTTTAACCTTCCGTCTACCAGACGGGTCCATTGGACCCGACAGCAATATTTCTGGTGTCAATGGTAAAATGAGAAATTGTCGATTGACACCGGAATTTATAAAGGACTTGTCTAGATATTACGAATTCCTTAATTTAAGCTTTCATTGTAAAAGCAAAATTATATTAAAATATTACTGGTGCCATTTGCAAGTTTGGAATTAAAATTAGGTGTTGCCGTAGATAAATGGGTGTTTTGTCTGGTAGACGGAAGGTTAAAGAGCTTAAGAGATTATTTTTCTAAATAAAGAAATACTGTGAAATGTTTTCTAAAGGTTGGTTTTTGACAATTTTACAAAGGGACGAATGGCAAATTGGATCTAGAGATCCAATTTGCCATCCCTGTGATTGTGCGGCCCTTTGTTTGTTGCGAGCCGAACCGCTCCGGAAATTTTTTAATTACCTGACAGCAAGTTTAAGAAGTAAATAGACACTCATGAAACCTCGCTTAAACACTTTGCATGGTTAAACCCCCAGCTGCAGAATTTTTTTCTGTAGTCTGCAACACAAGTAAAAACTTAAAAAACAGTCTGCAGACCAATCCCTCGCATTACATATGCACTGAAACCTCCCAAATATTTGTGATAGACATAAAAGAAAAATATACTTTTAAAAAGAAGTTGCCTTTGTTCTCAGAATTTTTAACACTTCATATATTGTCCGAAAGAGGGTGCTCCCCTACAAGTGCTCCCCTTTGACAAAAATTGCGGGTTTTTCACGATCTTTTGACGAAATATCATTTTTCGCGATCTTTTGACGAAATTTGTATTTTTTTCGCGTTTTTTACAAGATTTGACTATTTTTCCGATCTTTTGACGAAAACTGCTATTTTTTCGCGATCTTTTGGCGAAAACTGCCGTTTTGTCGCCATCTCTTGAAGAAATTTGCCGTCTATTTTCGCGATCCTTTGGAGAAATTTGCAGTTTTTTCGTGATTTTTCAACGAAAACTGCCCTTTTTCGCGATCTTTTGAAGAAATGTTCCGTTTTTTTCGTGATTTTTTGATGAAATTTGCCGTGTTTTCGCGATTTTTTGAAGAAATTTGCCATTGTTTCGTGATCTTTTTACGAAAACTGCCGTTTTCTCGCAATCTTTTCACGAAAACTTCCGTTTTTTCGCTATCTTTTGAAGAAATTTGCCGTTTTTTTTCACGATATTTTGAAGAAATTTGCCGTTTTTTGTGATTTTTTTGACGGAAACTGCCGTTTTTTCGTGACCGTTTGAAGAAATTTTCTGTTTTTTTTGCGATTTTTTGAAAAAATTTGCCGTTTTTTGCAATTTTTTGAAGAAATTTCCCGTTTTTTCTTTATTTTTTTTGACGAAAACTGCCGTTTTTCGTGATCTTTTGAAGAGATTTGCCTTTTTATACAATCAATGTTTTGAAGAAACTTGCCGTTTTTTTCGTGATCTTTGCACGAGATTCGCGTGTTTTTCGCGATCTATGACGAAATTGATTTCTTTTCGAAGACTATTTGTTGAAATTTGCAATACATTTTATATCCTAATTTTTGGATTTAGGACCGAAATTTTTTAATTTTTGCTACATTTTTAACAGTTAAAAAATAGTCTGCAGACATTCCCAAGAGTCTGTGACGTGCTTGCATTGCAGCGTTGCGCCGAGGTTAAACCATTTTGATTTTTAGCAGATATTTAGTCTTTGGTCACAGAGGGAAAAAGGGCGGTTAACTTTTTCATTGTTATGCATTTGGAGAATGTTAGTGCATGCGAAACATTGTACAAATTTTGTGAAAAAATTTGTGAACAAAATTGTGCATTTAGCAAATTGTACTTAAAAGTATTATTAATATAAACGAACATAGTACATGTATACATTTAAATTATTTAATAAAAAAATAGCAATTTATTTGCGCTAAACTAAAAATATGTATTTAACATTTTCTTTTTCCGTGCTTCTGAAGAAACTTTAAAAATTTCACACTGACTTTAGAAATTTCTCATATTTTAAGTGAAAAAAATCCATAAAATCACAGTACATGTGTTTGAAGAACTACGCATAAAAGATTAATAAAAAGTGGAAAAATAATCTGCCACCCCTGGAAAAACTTTTGCCCTACCTGGCAATATGGTCTAGCTACGGGCCTGGATAGGGGGCGCTTTAGACTTTGGACTAACGAACAACTATTTTTTGCAGGTATTTTTTGCATCTCATTAAATGTTTTCGTATGCTTAGACCCAAACTTAAATTTTGAGCTCAAAATCTGAAAGTGGGAGTGGTTAAGTAACACAATCTGAATTGTGTTCAGAGAGTTCAAATTTCAAATGATTATAAAAAAACGGAAAAATTGGTTCATTGATTTGTGGTTTTCTCTAAAACTATTCTTTATGTCGTTATTTTCTTAAAAATATATTATAAAGATAAATTTCAAAAAATGTCGATAGAGGGCGCTTTAGACTTTGGAGTAACGAACAACTATTTTTTGCCGTTATTTTTTGCATCTCATTAAATGTTTTCGGAAGCTTAGACTTAAATTTTGAGCTCAAAATCTGAATAGTAGGGAGTAGTTAAGTAGCACAAACTGAACTGTGTTTAAGGGGGGGGGGGGTGTTCAAATTTAAAATAATTATAGAAAATGGAAATTTTTTTTAATTCGTTTGCGGTTTAAAATAAAACTATTCTTTAAATCAGTATCTTCTTGAAAATAAATTTTAAAGATAAATTTCAAAAAATTTCATTAGAGGGCGCCTTAAACTTCAGAGTAACCAACAATTAATTTTAACCATTATTTTTTTGTTTTAATTAAATGCTTGCAAAATCTTATTAAATGTTTTCGGAAGCTTAGATTTAAACTTAAATTTTGAGCTCAAAATCTGAATAATTAGGAGTAGTTAAGTAGCTCAAATTAAAGTGTCTTCAGGAGTTGAAATTTAACCCTCCCCCTTCTTCGAACACAATTCAATTTTTCGCTACTTAAACACACCCAACGATTCAGAATTTGAGCCTAAAATTTAAGTTTATGCATTTGAAAGCATTTAATGAGATTTAAAAAAAAAAAACAGTTAAAAATAGTTGTACGCTACTCCAAAGTCTAATTCGCCCTCTATCGGCATTTTGTGAAAATTATCTTTAAAATTTATTTTCAATAAAATGCTAATTGAAAAATTAGTTTTAGCGAAAACCGCAAACAAATCGACCAATTTATCCGTTTTTTATAATCATTTGAAATTTGAAGCCTCTGAACACAGTTTAGTTTGTCTTCTTAACCACTCACAACTATTCAGATTTTGAACTCAAAATTTAAGTTTAAGTCTAAGCTTACGAAAGCATTTAATAAGATGTAAAAATAACGCCAAAAAAGAGTTGTTCGTTACTCCAAAGTCTAAAGCGCCCTCTATCGGCATTTTTTGAAAATTATCTTTATAATTTATTTTTAAGAAAATACCGACATAAAGAATAGTTTTAGTGAAAACCGCAAATCAATGAACCAATTTTTCAGTTTTTTATAATCATTTGAAATTTGAACCCTTAGAACACAGAGTTCAGTTTGTGCTACTTAACCACTCCCATTTTCAGATTTAGAGCTCAAAATTTAAGTTTGAGTCTAAGCTTACGAAAACATTTAATGAGATGCAAAAAATACCGACAAAAAATAGTTGTTTGTTACTCCAAAGTCTAAAGCGCCCTCTACCGGCATTTTTTGAAATTTTTCTTTATTATTTAATTTCAAGAAAATGCCGACATAAAGAATAATTTTAGTGAAAACCGCAAATGAATCGATAGATTTTTCCGTTTTTTATGTTTATTTGAAATTTTGATCTCTAAACATTTATGACGGCTTTCTCATTTGGAAAACGTTTGGCACCCTTGGTCTCCTATTTAATATTGTTTGTCTTGATGTGTACTATCACCCCTCTGTTATTGTAAAAAAAAAAAAATGGAATCACCCTGTATATATACAGGGTGTCCGAAAAGTCTGGAAACGGCCGAATAACTCGAGAAATACATATGAGATTGAAAAACGTAAATATACATGTTAAATATTTTTAAATAAGCTACTCGATGATACCAAATTTGACCTTCGCAACCGACCCCCTGGGGGTCAGAGGGGGTCCAACTTTGAAATCTTAAATTATAACCCCCATTTTTTATTGCAGATTCGGATTCTACGGACAAAAATGCGTAACTTTTGTATTTGATGTTTATTTCGAATCCTCGTTTATCACGGTGTAATCGAGCATATTAAATCGATACATATTTCGGCTTTTCCAACGGGATTTTCCCTAATCGAAACTGATTGGGCAGAATGTTTGACGTCAAATTCCTCGTCTTTTGCAGGAATAGCGTTTCCGGAAAATCACCATTGGCGATTATTTCGATATTGCTACACTGTTAAAAATTTGACCCATTTGCTGCAGCGTCACTCCACAGTTTTTATAGAATATCTCTTTTATACGAATGAGAATGCTCCATAACACAGTAAAGTAACCGTTTTCTATAAAAGCGGTGGAGTGACGCTGTAACAAATGAGTCAAATTTTTTTCAGTGTATAGGGTTTTTTATGCTTTTCACTAGAAAAATTCATTGAAATATATCAATTTAGTTTTCTATTTGGATTTTTATTTTATCCAGTAAATGGTTTCGAAAATACGACCTACTTGTTTTGATGTTCTAATGTGTAAATATGAACTTCCCCTCCCGAATAGAAAAAGTATGTCTTCAGTTTTTTGGGGCGGAGTATGTAAATATTCTGCGTTACGATGAGTTCTGCTTTTTTTTTTATCATTTAATTCAGGGGGGCAATTGGACGTGCATGGAGTTTTTAAATAATTTTCAAAATGTATAATAAAATGTAAGGCAAACTGACCTGCGTGTTTCGATCTTTTATCATATAAATATGCACCTCCCCTTAGAAATAGAAGAAAAAAAAATTCATAATTTGTGGGTGGGATGTGTGTATATTATGCGTTTCCATAAATTCTATTGTTTTAACCTTCCGTCTACCAGACGGGTCCATTGGACCCGACAGCAATATTTCTGGTGTCAATGGTAAAATGAGAAATTGTCGATTGACACCGGAATTTATAAAGGACTTGTCTAGATATTACGAATTCCTTAATTTAAGCTTTCATTGTAAAAGCAAAATTATATTAAAATATTACTGGTGCCATTTGCAAGTTTGGAATTAAAATTAGGTGTTGCCGTAGATAAATGGGTGTTTTGTCTGGTAGACGGAAGGTTAAAAAAATCATCTAATACGGCTGATGTGGGTGTATGTTTTTGTTATTATTATTATTACAGAAAAAATATAGGACAAAATATTAAGAAATAAAGTTATAAAACATTTTTTGGCTATGCAACGGATGAAGAAGTATCGTAAATTCATTGTACTTACGGAACCCGTTATTTTCCAAGTGAAATATCGGTATTTTCTTTATAAAATAAATAAAGCTACTATAAACATTCGTTATTTTGCTTTCTTTAACAAATGATTTTCAATAAGAAAATATTCGTAGTTAGCATTTCTTTTTGAAATAAAATTGAAATGCAATCTTATTGAAATTATTTCCTACTCTAGAAATTGCAGGATCCTCAGGAACCCTGAAATTTTAGTTTGGGGGAGGGATTATACGTTTTCATAATTGATTAATTACTGCAACAACAAAATAATATGGCAGGGAATTTTTCGACAATTTTTGTTGATATATCATGATTTTTTGTAAATTAATATGTATTTTATTAAATTTAAAATTGTTTTTCATAAATTTAACCGCTTAACGGATCAATATTTCTGGTAAATATTTTCAAATAATGTCTAATTTAGCATATCTTTTACACAATTTTTAATCTTTTATGACGGATTATTTCAAAGAGAAACTTTTCCCTTATTGAATCAGAAAAATGCTCGGATTAAATAATGCAATATTTAAAATAAATTTTACTGGTGAGAAAAATAAATTATGATTGAAGCATGGATGCCCGGCAACTCATGATAGGAAAAATTACGGTTAAAATGCAAAATTTCATTTTGCATGTTAACCGTAATGGCCTTTCAGTACACTGTTAAAAATCTGCTGCATTTTGCTGCAACGCACTCCACCGCTTGTATACAATATCTCTATTCCAACCAATGAGAAAGCTCCATTTCACGGCCAAGTAACCGTTTTCTATACAAGCAAGGGAGTGTGTTGCAGCAAAATGCAGCAGATTTTTTACAGTGTATCACAAAATTGCATTTTTAGAAAGTTTTTTTTCTTGCGCTCCCCTTGAGTTCGTGGTAATGACATAAGAGGTAGTTCTATATTTGATTCGGGGGGAACACCATCCTTTTAGTATCATTGCTTTTGAAATCAGTTCGGTAGTTCCGCAGATTTTCCCCTACAAATAAAGTAATTTTACCTCTTTATAATATAGGTATATTTATAGATTACTAATGCATTGCATTTATTAACATTATTTATAATTGGTTAATATTTATAATTGATTAATTGGATAAAATAAAAGCACAAATGGAAAAATAATTTAATATATTTCAATTAATTTCTATGGCAGAAGCATATAAAACACTTCTGTTATCGAAACAACTGTTAATGATTATTTTCAACAAACATGTGCCCGCTAATCAGGGCCGTAAATTCCGGGGGGGGGTTTGGGGGGGTGCAACACCCCCCCCTAGGAGAAATCAGTCGGAAAATTCCCAGATCTATCGGAAAAAGTATGTTTAGTCGGGAAAAAATGGTATTAACCAATAAAATCTTATAAACTGGAAAATCATTCGGAAAATTTCCCGTTCCATCGGAAAAGGCGTGTTTAGTTGGAAAAAATAGCATTACGTATTATCCTATAAAAAGTTATAAATTTGAAAAACAGAATATTCAGCCGGAAAAATTCTTGTTTGATCGGAAAAAACGTTCTTAGCCTATAAAAACTTATATACTGGAAAATCATTCGGAAATTTTCCCGTTCCATCCGAAAAAGCGTGTTTAGTCGGAAAAAATAGTATTACGTAGTTTCCTATAAAAACTTACAAATTGGAAAAAGGAAAAATCAGTCGGAATTCTTGTTTAATCGGAAAAAATGGTAATAACCTATAAAAACTTATAAATTGGAAAAACGAAAGTATCATTCGGAAAATTTCTGGTTCCATCGGAAAAGGCATGTTTAGTCGGAAAAAATAGTATTATCCTTTAAAAATTTATAAATTGGAAAAACGAATAAGTCAATCGGAATTTTTTTTTCGATCGGAAAAAATGGCATTAGCCTATAAAAACTTAGAAAAACGAAAATATCATTCGGAAAATTTTCCGTTTCAATCCGGAAAAGCATGTTTAGTCGGAAAAAATAATATTACGTATTAACCTATAAAAACTTGTAAATTTTTAAATCGGAAAAATTCTTATTAGATCGGAAAAAATGGCATTTACCTATAAAAAATTATAAATTGGAAAAAAGAAAATATCAATCGGAAGTTTTCTGTTCCACCGGTAAAGGCATCTTTAGTCGGAAAAAATAGTATTACGTATTAACCTATGAAGATTTATAAATTGGAAAAACGGAAAAGTCAGTCGGAAAAATTCTTGTTCGATCGGAAAAAAGTAAATTTAGCCGAAAAAAAGGGTATTAATCTATAAATATTTATGAATTGGAGAAATATTTTTCTAGTTTTTAATTAAATAAGAAAAACAAGTTAGATCGAAGAAAACCTATAAAATTTTATTCTCAGTCTGATTTATTTCCGCTTGCAGTTTCTGATAAGAAAAATAAGGAAAAAAAAAAACAATTTAGGATGAAGAAAATAAATTTATTCTTAGACGGAACTATTATTAATTAATTTAGCTAATTGCTAATTTACTATTACCTTTAATTTACTAATTAATTAATATAGCTTATTAATATATAGAATTTTATTTTTCTGATAAAACTATTCAGAAAAATTTCGATTTGTCAAATATTGTGTTCTCGGAAACTTCGATATGACGAAAAAAAATATTCTTGTGCATTTTCTAGTAATGTTAAAGTTATACCGTTAATTATAACAGTGATATTTGAGAAAACTTTGATATTGCGATTTTTTTTTTCTGTGTCTTTTGACTTGGATATATCGAAATCTACTTGTATTTTTTTACTGTTGGAAAGTTTTTAGTTTAATCTCGAAATTTTAAGATATAACTGATCGAAGTAAAGAAACTTCTATTTTTTAATCTAAACTTTAAATTTAATTAGAAATATGTATCACGGAATTTAGATGGTATACGATGAAAATTCATTTATAGAAATACAAATATTTGGTATTTTTTCATATCCAAATCTGGATATTTTCCATTCTATTCAAATTTTACCTTTAATTGAAAATAATTATAGTCTCATTTTTTTCCTACTATCTAAATTTGTGTTTTCTTTTTATTTTATTAAAATAATAATAAAAATAAATGCGAAATTGTTTATACTTACTTTTTTACGTAATTTTTGATTGATTTTAAAGATTGTTTAAGAAATTTATATGATACAGGATGAAAATTGAAAATACCCAAATACTTTGAATTTTCATCTCGAAATAATCTGGATATTTTACCGCCTATACGAGTTTACTTCTCTTAGAAGTAATACTTTCGTTAGCTTTTTCCTCAGTCAATTGTATTAATTTTTTTAAATATTTTTATTATTACTACTACATTTTGTTTAGTCAGAAAAATGAGTTGCAACACCAAATTGTTACGCTGCTTTTAAGTTTGTCGTTAGAAAGAATTAAAACTTATATTAAGGGGACAGTACACCTTTAAAATGGTCAAAAAATCGATTTTTCAATTTTTATTTCTTTATAAAGATAATTTTATATAATTTGATACCAATATTTTAATTGTGAGATTCTTATTTACCAAGATATTGCTGAAAATGTCAACATCACTCCATAAGTTCCAAGCATCACGCCCCGGCGGAAAGTTTTAAAATGCATTCGAAAGCTGCTTTTGTTCAATAAATTTTTTTTCCATTAAATATTTTAATTTTATAAAACAGCATATATTTTATTCACTTGAAAAGTCAATGCAATGTAAAATATAACATTAAATGATTTTTTTAAAAGTAAGTGGAACGTTTCCTATTTACATAATTATCATTTTTCACGCAAGTCTGTGTATTTTGTGTATTCTGCAGCGTTTTACAAATTTTTCAATATTTATCAATTTAAACTAGCATTTAATTTTATTTTTAATTCTGAAGGTTATATAATTGTTTCGTTTTGTTCATTCTGAATTTTATATTTTAAAAATCCACTTTAATCATAAAACGGAATTTTCTCAAAATGTATTTTTTTGAGCTTTTGCGCATATCTCCAAAATCATTTGAAGTACAGCTCCGAAATTTTTACCTTACCTAAATGTTCATACAAAGATGACAAGGAACTAAAGTTATGCAGCTGTGTATAGTTTGAAAGAAATTATAGGGCTGAATGTGTGCAAAAAAGAACGACTTTTTCTCAAAATGTAGTTTTGCATGCCTGTGCATATCATATCTCCAAAACCATGAGAAGTATAGCTTCAAAATTTTTATCCTATCTAAATATATATATATGGATGATTCTCAAAATAGGGGACGATTTTAAAAGTGAAATCTTAAAAAAATTACTGTTAGCAAAATTTCTGAAAAAAATAGGTGTTGTTAATATAGTATTAGGTATGCTTTACATGTAGTCAGCAGAGCTAAATATTTAAAAATTAACTTAAAAAATAATTAGTATTTTTTAAGCCATGCTAATGACAAAACAAATTGCATGGAATAAATATATTAAGAAATTTTTATTTTCTTCCTGTTTAAATATTTTTTTCTATATTTATTAGCCTTCCTTTTCAGCAAATGGTTTCCATTTTTACATATAAGGAGAATAAAAACATTACCAAAGAGCAAACTTTGTTTACATGAGCAACATTCTGACACTAACAATGTAAGAAGCTGTCTTAGTGATTTTCTGACAGATTTAATGCATATTTTAGGGATAATAAATGTAATACCTAAATTTATATGTAAATTTAAACTTTATAAAAGATACAATATAAGCAATGGTTACATTTATGCACATAGGAGTCTTTAGCATGGACAGAAAAACCATGCTAATGACACTGATATTTGTCCATGCTAATGACAAATTTTAATTTAAATAAGATTATGAGCCATAATATAATTACAATGCAATAGTCCTTTATGGGGCTTTTTAAAACACAAAAGTCCTATGCAAATAAGTAAAATAAAAATTTTAATTGTAAAATAAACATGAAAATTATTATCCATTCTAATGACATACAATTGATGTACGCCCCTAATATTCAACTTCTATTCTTAAAATAGAATACATGCTTCTATTTTCAGGCTGGAATAAAATGGCTACTTGTTGCCATGGAGAAACTTTATATTTTCAAACTATTGTCATATGTGAAAATGAAATTGTTATTAATAACCAGCTGCTATTGTATGGCCTTGTTTTGAAAATAGAATATGGAGGACAAACTTTAATTCTTTTTTTTATATACTAGGGAGGCCCCGCCCCCCTGCTCGCTATGCTCGCCAACCCCCCGCGTAATCGCTTCGCGATTCCAAATTATTGTCTACCCCTGCTTGCTGCGCTCGTCAATAACCCATGGTATGAATAAGCAGTTGCAGACCTTTCAAATGATGTGTCACACAATTGGTGTTGTAAAGAAATTACAAAATGCGCCCCCTCTGAGGGCAGAGGGGGGGGGTTACACACAAGGTATCCATAATATGAATAAGCAGTTGCAAACCTCTCAAATGATGTATAAAACGACTGGTGTTGTAAAGAAATTAAAAATTTGGCGAAATATTACAGTTATCGCCAAGTTGGCGTCACTTTTGACAACTAATTTTTGTCGCCAAATTTGGCGATATAGCGCCAAGTTGGCGACAAACTTGGCGAATGTTGGCGATGGTAACCTTTCCTCTCTTTATGGTAACCCATATGGCGATGCATAGACGGAGCCCTTTCCTGATTGGTCTATTGGACTCATGGAAGGAGTGGACAACCCGGATTCGTTAGTTCCGGAAATCTTCCACATCAGCATCATTCCAGGAGTCATTCCTTTTAAGGCTAGTTTTTTTTTTACTATAGAAGGACTATAAATTTATTTTTAAAAAGAAATTTATTGGATAAATCCTCTCCTTGGTTAATTTAAAGAAAGAATAACATTTGTTTCATTTTATAAACATGATATTAACTCTTGAAAAAGCTAGTATATACAAGGCACAGCTGCTGTGGACATCCATGCTAATGACATTTTGAACATTTATTCTGTTATTTTAAGGTGTTTTTAACTAAGAAGTGAGTAATTCTTGAGTGCAAATAATGAATAATATTAAGACAAACATATCTAAATATAAAAACATGACAGAAAACCTCTCATTTTTTTTTTGTATGCCGAAAGACATAAATTGTCCCCTATTTTGAGAATCACCCATATACATGAAAATAAATTAGAATTATGCAGCTGTGTTTAGTTGGGAAAAAAATTATAAGATTGAACGTGTGCAAAAAATAATGATTTCTGTTTTTTATAATTCAAAAGTAATTGCTATTTTTCTAAATAACCATTTATATAAAATTAAGTTTAAATTATAGTCTAGTACATTATGTTTATTTTAAGAAAAAAAATATGCAAATCGTATGAAATCTGCATGAGATATCATGCATGCAGTAAGCGATTGTTCAACGCTTATTCGACGTCATTTTTTTTTGTTTTTAATCATTTTAAAACCTACTCTTTGGTATTTTTCGCACATTATATATCCAAATTAAATATTTTTAATGCAGTTCAATATCATATAAAGATATTTTGAAAGTTCTGTGCATCTAGGGACATTATTATTAAAAAAAAAAAAAAAAAAAAAAAAAAAAAAAAAAAAAAATGCAAACATATAATCGAATTTCGTATTTTTTGCGAGTCGCAAACATGACACAATTTCCTACATTTTACTCCATTTTACAAGCTATTTTTTTATTTATCAATTTAAACAAGCATCAAATTTTATTTTTAATACTGAATATGTTATATTATTAATAGTTTTATTTCTTTTTTTATGAGTTTTATATTTGTAAAATACATTTTAATCTTTAAACGGCTTTTACTCAAAATGATGTTTTTTACACTTGCGCCCATGATATCTCCAAAACCGTTCAAAGTATAGCTTCAAAATTTTTACCCTGCCTACATGTACATATAATGAAGAAAATGAATTAGAATTATGCAGTTGTGTTCAATATGAAAAAAATTACAAGGTTGAATGTATGCAAAAATTCATTATTTTTTTATTTTCTATAATTAAAATCTAATTTCTCTGTATCTAATTAGCCATTCATAAACATTCTAGTTCAAATTATAGTCCAAGGTATTATGTTTAATTTAAGATCAAATTTATGCAAATCGCATGAAATCTGCATGAGATATCTTGCGCGCAGTGAAATGTTATACGTCGTAATTTTTTAAAAATATCTTTTCGAAATCGACCCCATAAAAAAAAAAAATTGTTGTATTATATCTAAACTAAAATTTTTTAAAGAAAGTTCAATACCATATAAAGATATTATGAAATTTTTGTGCTTCCAGAGACACTACCCTTTTTTTAAAAAAATGTACAGCACGATACAATTTTACGTTTTCTGCGGCTGTTAAAGGTGTACTGTCCCTGTCGGGTTGCGTGTTATTATTCTAAACTATTAAAAAGATCATTCATTTATAAAAATATTCTATATTTATTTACAGACGTAAAAATAGCCACCTCTCTCATGGATGACTCTTTATAACAACAAAAAATAAAAAGTCGGTTGCCATGCAACGAAAACAACTTAAATATTAAAAGAGAAGTGCGTGCCGATAAACAAACCATGGACGCAACACACTCCCACCTTTTGATTGTAGTACATTACAATCAAAACTCACATTGCTTAACAATAGCATAAAATACAAAATATATACTTACACATCAAATATAAATAAACTAAGTAGAAAAACATAATGGTAAAAATTAAAGATCAAATAAACAGAGTTTACATATAGTCCTGTCGAAATCTTGCAGGCAATTTGACAGTTCTACCATTTATTATCCAAAATTTCTCTCTCAAGCAAGATAACAAAATTTGTATTCCGGCGTGCATCATCCTCAAATGTGTCTCTCTAATGAGAAGTTCTGTAATTCGATGCTTTCCAGGAATAATAATCGGAAACCTAAAGTGATGTGTATCATTTCGTTCAGTTAGTTTGGTCTTAATTCTAAAAATACCTTCTTCATCTTTAAAAACATTCAATAACTTCAAACTTTTAACATAATCCTCCGTAAAGGTTACATTTTGAATAATTTTGACAATTCTCTTCTCTGCATCATTTATTTCACTTACGGTTAAATTACCCGTTCTCTGATTCTTTTGATTCTTTAAGTTTAACAGAAACCTCAGTATCCAGCCTATCATTCTAATGACCTTTGTATAACTTGAAAAACACGATAAAATGTTATCACTTGCCAATGTTTCATTTACAACTAAGGTAGTGCATTTCTTCTTTTCCATTAAAACTTCATATTCATTAAAGGTTGTTTCGGATTCAGGCCAATTCTTTTCAGGAAGTCGCAGCCAAGTGGGTCCCTCCCACCATCTCGAAGAAAGAAGTTTTGAAGCTGAGCATCCTCTTGAAGGTAAATCAGCCGGATTGTATTTTCCAGGAATATGCCTCCAATCTTTTGCCTGAGTTAACTTGCGAATTTCGTTGACTCTGTTGCGTACAAATACTCCCCAGGAGTCATCATTCTTTATCCACTGCAACGCTGTTGTGGAATCTGTCCAGAAATATTCTTTAATGTTCTGAAGTTTCAGGCTCCCCTTTACAAATGAGGCTAAACGTGAGCCTAGAAGGCAAGATAGAAGTTCTAACCTGGGAATTGATATTTCTTTCAAAGGTGCTACTCTAGATTTGGACATCATTAATTGTACAGAAACATTTTGTTTGACTGGCATCTTAGGTAAACAACAGCAGCATAGGAAGTTCCACATGCATCTGAAAAGGTGTGCAGACTTATGTCAGAACAATCATTGAGGAGAGTATGTCTAGGAATTTCTACAAGAAGCAACAAGGGTAAATCTTCTAACCATTTTAGGAAATTTCTTCTAATATCATCAGATACTTCTGAGTCCCAACTTAATTTAGAATTCCAGCTTGCCTGAAGCATAAGTTTAGGTAATAGGGTAACTGGACAAGAAAATCCAATCGGATCAAAGACCTTTTGAGCAACTGATAATATGCTTCGTCTGGTAACACTGATTTGGTTGATATCAGTTGCGGGTATGTAACAGCTAAGAGTATCAGTTGATCTATTCCACATTAAACCTAAAACGGAAGATATATTTGATTCAGTACATGAATCTTCAGTGAAGCCTTTGGGCTCTTGCCAAATGGTATGCTCCCACCCTCGTAAGTCAAATTTTGCTTCTGCCATAACTTTTGTCGAAATGTCTATAAATTGTTTCAATTCTTCTTCAGTTTTGACTGAAGTGACACAATTATCTACATAAAAGGAATTACTGAGTTTTTCAACAATTTTTCCAATGAACGATTCTGAATTGAAAGAGGAATATGCTTTTTCTAAGTGAAAACGTATTACTGCATTTAACAGGAACGGACTGCAGTTCAAGGAGAAAACGACTCTACAATGTTGAAATATTTTCTTCTGCCCTTCTTTACCATACCACAGAAATTTCAAATATTCACGATCTGGTTTAGCTACTGAAATTTGAAGAAAGGCTTTCTTTATATCAGATGTTACTGCGATTTTTTCTTGGCGAAATTTCATAAGCACAGAAGGAATTTCTTCCAAAAAATCTGGCCCTTTCAACAAGCAGTCATTTAAAGACAGATTATTTTTGGTTTGCTTGAAGGATGCATCAAATACAGGACGAGTTTTTGTGGTAGAATTTTCTTTAAATACTCCACGATGAGGTAAATAGTGGCCTGGACCTTCTTCATTTTCTTCTATAATACCATCAGCCAACCATTCTTTGAATACTTCATCATAGGCATTTAATTTACCATCTCTTCTCAACTTGGAAGACGTGGATCTTAATCGTCTTTCAGCTCCTTCTCTATTACTTGGAAGGTAAACTTTATTTTCTAACCAAGGAAGATTGACTTCATACCTTCCATCATCATTAATACGGACTGTTTTCCTGAAATGATGCAATGCAGCTTGTTCTAACTCTTCATATTTTATGCGCTCACAAGGATCAGTAATACCTATCGATTCGAGATTCCATAAATTAGTTATATCATCACATTGAGCTAAGAGAGATGTGACATAATTATTGACGCATTTTACGTATGGTTTTCCCATTATCAACCATCCTAAATGTGTCTTCATAGCGACGAGACCACATTTTAACTGATACGTCAATCCCGAAAATAATTTTCCAGCGTAATCGGCCCCGATCAAAAGTTCTATTGGAAGAGAAGCCGTTCCTATATCATATAACTGAATACTATTTGCTTGTAGTTCTCTGAAACAAATACCCTTTTTCATTCTAGGAACAGAACCACAAATTATTGGTTGATCTAAAACTTCAATATTACAAGAATAATTGCCTCTGAATTCATTGACCTTTAACGTAAAACATTTATGTTTTCTTCTTGAAGTGCCTCCTCCAAACACCGTATGATTTAAAAATTCAGAGCGCATTGGTTTTAAACCAAGCCTTTCAGCTGTAGAAGCCAAAATGTAAGACCGTTGAGAACCGGTGTCAATAAGAGCTCTGACGCTCGATCGTTTTCCATTTACTTCTACGTTAACTAATAATGTCTGTAATAAAACTTCAGCGGAACCACTGTAATTGGACAGCGTGGAATCTGAATTACATTTGCTATCATCTTCTATCGGGGTTTTAAAATTATGTTTTAGCTCAGAGCACATAATTGGCCAATGTTTCTTACCACAAATAACGCATTTCACATAAGCTTTACAATTTTTCGATAAATGGCCGGCCCTTATACAAGAAAAACAAATTTTATTACGCTTCAAAATATTTTGTTTCTCTTCTAATGAAAGATTTTGACCCTTAAAACAATCTTTAGTATCATGGGCCTTGTCACAAAAAACACAATGTAAAACAGTTCCTTTCTTTACTTTAGAAAGTAAATCATTAGCAGTAGGACTCGACTCAACTACCCTATATTTTTGCTTTCGTTGAGGAATATTATTTTGATTGATTCCTATTTTTGCCATTGAAACTCGTTCTTCACCTTCAACTTCTATACGAAGAAATGACAATAACTGTGATAATTTATCCCCATATGAACTCTCACTTGTATTTAACACTGGGTTTCTAAGCCAAACTCTTAGCAAATCTTCAGGAATACAGGATTCAACTAAAGGAAACAACATAGCCGAATATTTATCGGATGTCATGCCAATAGATTCAAGGGATCGCAAATAAGACTCTAATTTATCATAAAGGTGAATTATGTTGCTTTTTATTTTAGTGCTCGTAGCGTTCTTTACAACTAAACTTAAAAGTTCGCGCACATAAAATTCTACAAGCAGTTCCTCTCGTCCGAATCTAGCCTTTAAGCTTTCAATAGCTTTACTATAATTTTCTGCAGTTGGAGGATAACTATCAATAATTTCTTTTGCTCTACTACCAGGAGACATACATTGTATTAAATAATGAAATTTATCTACCTCCTCTAATGACTTATCCTCGTGAATTCTGCTAAATTGACTCCAAAATGACAACCAATCTTTAATTTCACCACTAAATTGAATAAGCTCAATTTTTGGAAATTTCAAACTAGTCTTAACAACAGCAGTTTGTTGTTCGAAATCGAAATTTTGAGTTAAAAACTTAACGCGAGTTTTTATTTCATCGAATTTTTCTCTATAACTTTCTACAATTTCAAATTCGTCTGCGTACTTTGTTTCCGATTTATCATTCAATAATAATTCTAATACTTTGTCGTCAAGCACCGATAAATTGTTAAATAATCTCTAAAATGACGAAAATTTTACTTCAATACGATCAATTACATCATTATTTTCTAACAGAGTTTTTAAACTTGGTAATGTTTTGTAAAATTAGCTCTAACTGGAGCTCTTTGTTTAATCAAAATGTCCATCTTTTATCTTTAACAGAATTCAAACTATATTCTATTATTTTTCTAACTTCAAAATAATAAATAAAAATGAAAACTGATCTTTAAAAACATTACGACGGGTTCACCAGATATTTGTCTGGTTGCGTGTTATTATTCTAAACTATTAAAAAGATCATTCATTTATAAAAATATTCTATATTTATTTACAGACGTAAAAATAGCTACCTCTCTCATGGATGACTCTTTAGAACAACAAAAAATAAAAAGTCGGTTGCCATGCAACGAAAACAACTTAAATATTAAAAGAGAAGTGCGTGCCGATAAACAAACCATGGACGCAACAGTCCCCTTAAGAAATCCCGTATTTTTGACAATTTTTTGTCAACTGAATGCTAAAAAATAGAAAGATAAAACATTGTTTTCCCTTCAACGTAAACCTTGGGCACCTAAATGACTGGACGTTGCAACTCCCGCCCTATGTGTCAGTTACAAAACAAACTGCGCCTGAGTTAACTCTTTGTTTAAACCGTTAGTATTCTGGCTCATAGTACGAAATCATTCAATTAAAAAGTGTTTATGGGAGAGTACTTCTTATGATGTAAGCATGCACTAAGATGGAAATTTTGAAATCACCCCCCTTAAGAAGGACAAGGGGGGGAGGTCGAAAATTCTGAAACAAATTGCCATAGGGGGGAGTTGAAAAATTTAGAACATTTGGCACATCTCAACAGTCTTTTCAAATAAGAACGTGGAACAGCAGAAAATAAAAATTTTAAATACTAATTAAATACGTGTTTCAGCGATATTTTAAAATTTCCACCCCCGAGGAGTATAAATGGAGGTGGAAAAATTCCATACTTTTTTGGACATATCATAGGAAAGCCCTCAAATCACTCTTTCATATAATAAATCTTTCTCCCTCTCCCCCTGCCTCCTCTTATCCCCTATTGGGGACAATTTTAGATCTTTTTTGAAATTGAAACGTTTTATCATTTTAGACCGGATTTTTTTTTTTCGGGGCCCTCCGATAAATATTACTTATAATATATGAAAATTTTATAGTTAGGGGAAGGGTCTATTCTGAGAGGGAGGATAATTTCCTAAATTTGGAATGCATATCTCTTGTGATATATCGTTGGATTCCTATTTTGCCCTCACGGGCAACCACTTTTCTAATTTTAGCCGATACTTTTCATGTGATATATTGCTGGAAAGCCCTTTGATTGCTTATTCGTATTATGCACGACTCGTGTCTCTCTCGGGTGGAACGGTTATTGTATTCCATCAGGAGATCGCCTAATAATGGGGAAAATATATTATATAAGACTAATAATAACACAATATAAGATTAGATTAATTTTAAACACGATTATTCAATCGGTAAATTAATTATATAACAGATGTAAATTTTTCTATTTTTTATTTTTGGATGAAAAAAGTCCGGGCCAGGATTCGAACCATGGATCTATTGGCTGAAGCCGCCAATGCTCTACCAACTGAGCCATCCCGGACACGAACACTGGAAGATTATTTCACTCAATTAACCTCAACGATCACTTTATCTGGTCTGATACTCTGGATCAACTCAACAGAATAAATCTAAGGTCAATTTATGGAACTGCAGAAAATCGCTGCATACGAAATTACATGATCCAGAGTATCAGACCAGATAAAGTGATCGTTGAGGTTAATTGGGTGAAATAGTCCTCCAGTGTTCGTGTCCGGGATGGCTCAGTTGGTAGAGCATTGGCGGCTTCAGCCAATAGATCCCTGGTTCGAATCCTGGCCTGGACTTTTTTCATCCAAAAATGAACAAGTTGGAAATTGCACGTGAACGTAGCAAATGAGGTGCGTTCGTCCGATATAACGAAGTTTTAAAAATATTCAGATCTTGCTGATATAGTAGAGCGTACTTCGGATACAGTATAGTAGTTGAAATCTTTGTGTTTCTGTAAATATACAGGAAGTAATTTTTATTACACCTCAGCAACGTATATCTTATTCATAAAATGTGAAATAGTTGAATATAATTAAAACACGCCCCAAACAATGTTTCCCCCTATAGCATTATGTAGTGGAATACTTTTGTGTGGCCCTGTAATTTAATAATAAAAATTATTTGCATCACAGATTGCACAGAATGCATATTTTAGTATATATTTCATAGATTCATGCCAATTCTATTATGTTTGAATGAGTGTAGCATCATTAAAATGCATTCGAAACTTTTTTCCCATTGACCGTAATGTAATGGAATACTTTTGATTGTCCATGTAAATGATCTATGCATCCGACTTTCATAACATTTGAAATGACTCGACAAAATTACGTAATAATTATATGTTTTAAATTTCAAACGATTAAAATGCATTTGAAACTTTTTTCCCCATTGACCGTAATGTAACGGAATCCTTTTGATTGTCCCTGTAATTGATCTATGCATTCGATTTTCATAGCATTTGAAAGGACTCGACAAAATTGCGCAATAATTATATGCTTTAAATTTCAAAAGATTAAAATGCATTTGAAACTTTTTTCCCCATTGACCGTAATGTAACGGAATCCTTTTGTTGTCTCTGTAACTGATCTATCCACCCGATTTTCATAAAATTTGAAATGACTCGACAAAATTATGTTATAATTATGTATTTTAAATTTCAAACGATTCGGTTGGGTAGTTTTTGCGTTGTTATATGCGGATCGACAGGCGGACAGACAGACAGATGGACAGACGGACGGACTGAGCGACAACAATAGGTGCTACGTATTTACATAATTACGAACGCACCTAAAAATGGAAAAAATTACATCTGTTATATAATATAAGATTATTTGACTATCTCGATACAGTAAATCATAATTATCCTGCGAATTATGATATATATAATATAAATATGTATATTAGTCTTCATGTTGGCCATAGTATTCGGAAATTTTCCTTCTTGGAGTCGGAAATTTTTGTGACGACACCCCCCTACGCGATTAGGGTGGTTTACGCCCCTGCCGCTAATGCGATTACTTTGGTGAAGAAAGCTCTGGCCTATCAAATTTTGTGTTGGTAAAATCTGTTTGAGAAAATAAAATATGTATCTGTTGTATTTTGTTCGATTACAATCGCGAGCTTCGAAAATCCGAAAAAAAGGCTTAAAAAACAATCATAATTTATTTATCTCACCAGTAAAATTTAATTTTAAATATTGCATCATTTTATCCGAGCATTTTTCTGATTCAAGTAGGCAAAAATTTCTCTTTGAAATAACAGGTGATAAAAGATTAAAAATTCTGTAAAAGATATGCTAAATTAGACATTATTTGAAAATTTTTAAAAGAAATATTGATCCGTTAAGCGGTTAAATTTATGAAAAACAATTTTAAATGGAACAAAATATATATTAATTTACAAAAAATCATTATATATCAACAAAAATTGTCTAAAAATTCCCTGCCTTATTATTTTGTTCTTGCAGTAAGTAATCAATTATGAAAACCTATAATCCCCCCCCCTCCCAAAAAAAAAAAAAACTAAAATTTCCTAAGGGGAGTTCCTAAGGATCTTGGAATTTTTAGAATAGGAAATAATTTCAATAAGATTGAATTTGAATTTCATTTCAATAAGAAATACTAAGTACGAATATTTTCTTATTGAAAATTACTTGTTAAAGAAGGCGAAATTACGAGTGTTTATAGAAGCTTTATTTATTTTATAAAGAAAATACTGTTATTTCACTTGGAAAATAACGGGTTCCGTAAGTACCACGAATTTACGATACTTCTTCATCCGTTGCACAGTCAGCACAAAAAGTGTTTTATAACTTTATTTTTTAATATTTTGTCCTATATTTTTTTGTAGTAATACTTAAAAAAACATACACCCACATCAGCGTATTAGATGATTTTTTTAAAAACCACAGAATCCATGGAAATGCATAATATACACACATCCCGCCCTCAAATAATGAAAATTATCCTTTTTCTATTTCTGAAGAGGAAGTGCATATATATACGTTAAAAGATCGAAACACGCAGGTCAATTTGCCTTACATGTTATACTACACAGTAGAAATTATTTAAAAAACTCCATGCACGCCCATCCGCCCTACTGAATTAAATGATAAAAAAAAAAAGAAAAAAGAAAGAAAGAGAAAACAAGGCAGAACTTATCGAAACGCAAAATATTTACATACCCCGCCCCCAAAAACTGAAAATATACTTTGTCTATTCGGGAGGGGAGGTTCTTATTTACACATTTAAATATCAAAACAAGTAGGTCGTATTTTAGAAACCATTTAATGGATAAAATAAAAATCCAAATAGAAAACTAAATTAATATATTTCAATGAATTTTTCTAGAGAAAAATATAAAACACCCTATACACTGTAAAAAATTTGACTCATTTGCTACAGCGTCACTCCACTGCTTTTATAGAAAACGGTTACTTTACTGTGTTATGGAACATTCTCATTGGTCATGAAAGCGATATTCTATAAGAGCTGTGGAGTGACCCTACAGCAAATGGGTCAAATTTTTAACTGTGTAGCACTATCGAAATAATCGGCACGGGTGATTTTCAGGAAACGCTATTCCTGCAGAAGACGAGGAATTTGATGTCAAAAATTCTCCGCAATTAGTTTAAATTAGGGAAAATCCCGTTGGAAAAGCACGTTGGTTAACACGTATATTTACGTTTTTCAATCTCATATGTATTTTTCGAGTTATTCGACCGTTTCCAGACTTTTCGGACATCCTGTATATATATATATATATATACAGGGATCATTCGAGATATAATTCTTTTTTCCTGACGAAAATACCAATCGCATCGTAATCTGTGCTGGGATCCTGCAACGCTGAGTGGTGCTTGTTTTCATTCTTTTATTGAGTTCTCCAAGGAATGATATATATATACAGGATGTCCGAAAAGTCTGGAAACGGTCGAATAACTCGAGAAATACATATGAGATTGAAAAACGTAAATATACGTGTTAAATATTTTAAAATAAGCTACTGAGTGATACCAAATTTGACCTTCGCAACCGACCTCCTGGGGGTCAGAGGGGGTCCAACTTTGAAATCTTAAGTTATAACCCCCACTTTTTATTGCAGATTCGGATTCTACGGACAAAAATACGTAACTTTTGTATTTGATGTTTATTTCGAATCCTCGTTTATCACGGTGTAATCGAGCATATTAAATCGATACATATTTCGGCTTTTCCAACGGGATTTTCCCTAATCGAAACTGATTGGACAGAATGTTTGACGTCAAATTCATCGTCTTTTGCAGGAATAGCGTTTCCTGAAAATCACCCGTGCCGATTATTTCGATAGTGCTACACGGTTAAAAATTTGACCCATTTGCTGTAGCGTCACTCCACAGTTTTCATAGAATATCTCTTTCATGACCAATGAGAATGATCCAAAATACAGAAAAGTACACTGTAAAAAAATTGACCCTTTTGCTGTATCGTCACTCCACCGCTTTTATAAAAAACGATTACTTTATTGTGCTATGGAGCATTCTCATTGGTCACAAAAGAGATATTCTATAATAGCTGTGGAGTGACGCTGCAGGAAATGGGTCAAATTTTTAACAGTGTGGCACTATCGAAATAATCGCCACGGGTGATTTTCAGGAAACGCTATTCCTGCAAAAGACGAGGAATTTGACGTCAAAAATTCTGCCCAATCAGTTTCGATTAGGGAAAATCCCGTTGGAAAAGCCGAAATATGTATCGATTTAATATGCTCGATTACACCGTGATAAACGAGGATTCTAAAAAACATCAAATACAAAAGTTACGTATTTTTGTCCGTAGAATCCGAATCTGCAATAAAAAATGGGGGTTATAATTTAAGATTTGAAAGTTGGACCCCCTCTGACCTCCAGGGGGTCGGTTGCGAAGGTCAAATTTGGTATCACTGAGTAGCTTATTTAAAAATATTTAACACGTATATTTACGTTTTTCAATCTCATATGTATTTCTCGAGTTATTCGGCCGTTTCCAGACTTTTCTTACACCCGGTATATATACAGGGTGTATCTGAACTACTGGGCAAAACTTTAAGGGGTGATACTACACATCAAGACAAATAATATTAAATGGGAAACTAAGGGTCCCAAACGTCCTCCTAAGGACATAGGCGCCATCTAAGTTTAGGGTCCAAAATTTGAAATGAATATAAAAAACGGGAAAATTGGTCGATTCGTTTGCGGTTTTCACGAAAACTATTTTTTATGTCAGCATTGTCTTGAAAATAAATTATAAAGATAAATTTCAAAAATTGCCGATAGAGGGCGCTTTAGACTTTGGAGTAACGAAAAACTACTTTTTACCGTTAATTTTTGCGTCCCATTAATTTTTTTAGAAGTTTAGACAAAAACTTAAATTTTGAGCTGAAAATCAGTGGTTAAGTAGTGCAAACTGAACTGTGTTCGATGGTAGTGGGTAGGTTCAAATTTCAAATGATTATAAAAAACATAAAAATTGGTCAATTGATTTGCGGTTTTCACTAAAATTATTCTTTACGTCAGTATTGTCTTGAAAATAAATTGCACAGATAAATTTCAAAAAATGCCGATAGAGGGCGCTTTAGACTTTGGAATATCGTACAACTAGTTTTTATCGTTATTTTTTGCATCTCATTAAATTTTTTAGAAGCTTAGACATAAACTTAAATTTTGAGCTGAAAATCTGAATCGTTGAGAGTGGTTAAGTAGCGCAAACTGAACTGTGTTCAATGGGGATGGGGAGGTACAAATTTCAAATGATTATAAAAAACGGAAAAAATGGTCGATTCGTTTACGGTTTTCTCTAAAACATTGTTTATGTCAGTATTTCCTTGAAAATAAATTTTAAAGATAAATTTAAAACAATTCCGTTAGAGGGCGCCTTAAACATTAGAGTAACCAACAATTATTTTTAACTGTTGTTTTTTTTTATATCTAAATAAATGTTTTAAAAGCTTAGACTTAAATTTTGAGTTCAAAATCTGAATCGTTGTGAGCAATTAAGTAGCGAAAAATTGAACTGTGTTCGGAGGGTACGCTGGGTAACATTTCAACTCCAGAACACAGTTCAGTATGCGCTTCTTAATCCCTCCCAACAATTCAGAATTTGAACTCACAATTTAAGTCTAAGCTTTTGCAAGCATTTAATTAGATACAAAAAATAACAGTTAAAAATTGTTGTTGGTTACTCTAAAGTTTAAGGCGCCCTCTAACAGATTTTTTAAAAATTTGTTTTTAAAATTTATTTTTATTGAAATACTGACATAAAGAATGGTTTTAGAAAAAACCGCAAACGAATTGACCATTTTTTCCGTTTTGTGTAATCATTTGAAATTTGAACCTTCTCACCCCCATTGAACACAGTTCAGTTTGCGCTAGTTAACCACTCTCAACGATTCAGATTTTCAGCTCAAAATTTAAGTTTATGTCTAAGCTTCTAAAAAATTTAATGAGATGCAAAAAATAACGATAAAAAATAGTAGTACGTTACTCCAAAATCTAAAGCGCCCTCTATCGACATTTTTGAAATTTATGTTTATAATTTATTTTCAAGACAATACTGACATAAAGACTAGTTTTAGTGAAAACCGCAAATCAATTGACCAATTATTCTGTTTTTTATAAGCATTTGAAATTTGAACCTACCCACTCCCATTGAACACAGTTCAGTTTGCGCTACTTAACCACAGATTTTGAGCTCAAAATTTAAGTTTATGTCTAAACTTCTAAAAAAAATTATTGAGATGCAAAAAATAACGGTAAAAAATAGTTGTTCGTTATTCCAAAGTCTAAAGCGCCCTCTATCGGCATTTTTTGAAATTTATCTTTATAATTTATTTTCAAGACAATACTGACATAAAGAATAGTTTTCGTGAAAACCGCAAATGAATCGACCAATTTTTCCGTTTTTTATAATCATTTCAAATTTTGGACCCTAAACTTTGATGGCGCCTATCTCCTTCGGAAGACGTTTGGGACCCTTAATTTCCCATTTAATATTATTTATCTTTATGTGTACTGTCACCCCTTAAAGTTTTGCCCAGTAGTTTAGATACACCCTGTATATATATATATATATATATATATATATATATATATTATAATTCAATTCAAATCTAATTCTTCGTTTTGGTTTATTGTTTTATTGATAAAATCCATTGGTGAATCTTGTCTACTTTTAATGGTATTATATATCCTTATATATATTATAAATGTGAAAGTGTGTCCGAAAATTGGAATGAACTTGGCTTCAAAACGGATGGATTAATGTCTTTGAATTTTGGTATATAGGTAAATTATTGGCCTGAAATGAACATAGGCTAATTTTTATTTATTTTATTCAAATATTTTTCTTAATAATTCAATATTTCACTATTTTTCATACAGAATAAATTGAAAAATTTTCCATAATATTTAATTATCTTTCTTTTTTCGTTGCCAAAAAATAAAAAAAACGGAATAATTATTTCTCTTCTGTAATTAATTTTCAACTGAAAGATTTTCACGTGATAAAATAAAATGAAATAAATAAATGGACCCTATTCTGTTTTTCGGTTCGAGATTAAAAACCGCAATTTCACCAATTGTGACGTCAGAGGAATGCTGTTTTTCTTCTTATATTACGCAAACGATTATATAAAATTTCTTTTACACTTAGAAGACTTTACAAGAATATAACTTCACACTTTACAAGAATATAAATATTTTAGTAGTTTTTCCGGATATTAATCCGTAATCAAAATGAACCTTTTTCTTTCTTTCGGTTCGAGGTTATTAAATTCAACTTTTTACCAATTGTGACGTCAGAGGAATACTTTCCATTAAGAATTTTAAAAATATCAATGTAACGTCATATATGAAACAAAGTATAAGTTTTCAAGTTTTCATTTTTAATAACACAATGTAATTGTGAGTATGTGCTACAAAGAGACGACTGTGACGTCACATATTGAAAATAAAATATCTCTGATGTTGAAATGAAATGAGATTGAATTATGATATCAAAAGTTATTATTTAAAGAAAATTAAGTTTGTCGTCTGAACGTGGCTAATATTTAATTTTAAAATGAAATAAGTTTTTTTAAAGGTTAAATATTAAACGATTAGAAAATATTAATAATTTATACATATCGTAAATGACGTAATGATCAATGAAAAACTTTTTATCATTTTTAGAAAGTAAGAAAAGCTCAACTAATAAAAAAAAATATTTTTGTGTGTTAATTCTGAAAATTGTTCAATTCTGAAAATATAAATAAATATCACTTTAAAAATGCACTTTCGGGCTTAAAATCTAAAGATTTAATGTAATTGTGAGAAAATACATTCCCTCAGTCAATATCTCAATTTGGCATAATGTTCTCAAAGTGTACTGGAAACAGGTTTGTAAATGGATATTAATTGCACATTTTTTTAGCTCTTAAAAAGTAAAAATATGTTGTGACTTTTAAGAATGTTTTTTATAATAAATTTCTATACATTTTTATGGTATGCAGAGCATATATGTACAAATTATACAAAATGCCACCTAAAACACAGTTTTGTAGTATATTTTTCCTAACACTGTTTTTTTTTTTCGTTTTACGGAAACTACCCGCTTTTTGACACTTTCTAACATGGTCTAAAAGTGTTTACGACTTCAACCTGTCTGTATACCGGATGCCGAGTGTCTGGGGTCTGCCGTCTGTCTGTCCGTTTTTCAACTTGGGTAAATATAGTGGAATTCATACGAAAATAACATACGTTATTGAGATTTACCAGTGAGCAATTACAGCATATGCGGCATTAAAAATGGACCAGGTAGCAATTATAGATGAATCACAGGAGCACTCAAAAGGAAAATTTACATTATGGTCTAAGGCGAAAAAATCATTTGTGGTGTATTTTGATAATGTTACATAATTTTAAATGTAATGAAATTTACATGCATTTTTAAGGTTCAGAAGAACATGGTTACTATCGAATATGTTAAATGTAGTACTTATAGTGTGCGTACAGGGAGCTCAAAAGTATTTCAATATATTATGGTCTGTGAAGAAAAACCATTTGCAACGTATTTTAATAATGTTATTTTATTAAGGTTATTTTAATAGTATTGAAATTGATATCAGGTTCTGAAGTGCACTAAAATAGGATTTCTGTAGAAAATGGGGTGAAAAGATTTAACATTCACTTACAAGATTACAGAAAAATGTTCGGTAATATAATAGTCTCCGGAGAAAAAAATATTCCCAGCGTATTTTAATTGCGTTGCGCTATTTCAAACATGATGAAATTAATATACTGAGATAATCAATACAATGATAAATACTGAAATTTACTACAATAAGCTTGCAGTTAAGTATCATTTGCATCACATTTGTTGTTCATTTACACAGACGCATAAAAGATTTTGGACCTGTGTCCAGATCTTAGATATTGTATCCAAAGTGTGGTCTATTAGACAAGATTGCTGAAGAGGTTTTTCAATTATCGTATGTATTTGGAAAACTAATGCATCCTGAAGTTCAGCTACATTTGATATAATAAGAGATGTTTGTAGAATTTAAATAAATCATGTATCAGACTATACAATAAACTGGATTACTTACCAGTGCAATAGCGATTCCCGGAAATATGAATTCAATAATTTGAATCGGGTTTTTTTGCTTGAATAATTTAAGCTAAATTTGCGATCGTATACAAATTTGCACGTAATATACAGGACTGTAAAAAAGAATTCAAGTAAGTTTCTGTCTATAATTAGAAATTGCTAAAGGTGAATTTTAATATTCGTTATACTTTTTCTCACTAAGCAAAATTTTAACATTGTATTTAGAATATTTACAAACACATAGATCATATACACAGCTGCAGAAAAGAATGTCCCGGTGAAGTTATGCATTATGGAAATGTTGGATATTTTTTTTATTACCTAGGTTTAACACATGATTTTTCTTTCTTTGATATGGAATTCTAAAATGCACTACAACATGATTTCTGTACAATTGGGGTGCGTTACAGTTGTTCTGCAGTATAAGTGGTTACAATTTCATTTTCGCGATTGTTCATATTATCTAACACATTTTCCTTTTATTTGACTGAGTTCTTTAAGTACCCTATAAAAAAACTACTGCATAGCGTTCTATAAGATAAATGTTATATATTTTTTAAATTATTGTTAATGAACCGTTTTGTTTAATTAAAGCGTTTATCTTTTTTTTAATGCTACGTGAACGACGTCACGGGTAACAGCTAGTATATATATATATAGATATATATCTGATTTTTGTCATTCGATAACTAACGTATTTATGAGCCGATTTGAATGAAACTTGGTATGTACATAGTACATACAAATATCTCGACCGAGTTCGTTGGCCAGCATCATCCGCAATTTTGTTTCAAAATGGCGGCCATTTAAAATAAAAAAATTTAAATTTAAAATTAAATGCGAAAAAATTAAAAGTTGAAAAATATTTTTATTTTATGTGTTAGATCTTAAAACACCATATCCAGAACACTTTTTACTTTTTCTATATCTTAAAAAATGATTGAGTTGTAGCACTTTGAAATTTTCTTATGGCTGACATTTTGAACCGATCAAATTTTTGTCATGCTATAACTAACGTATTTATGAATCGATTTGAATGAAACTTGGTATGTTCATAGTACATACAAATATCTCGACCGAGTTCGTTGGCCAGCATCATCCGTCTTTTTCTTTCAAAATGGCGGCCATTTAATTTTTTTTAAAAATTTAAATTTTAAAAATAAATGCGATAAAATTAAAAGTTGAAAAATATTTTTATTTTATGTGTTAGGTCCTAAAACACCGATTCAAGAACACTCTTTACTTTGTCTATATCTTAAAAAATGATTGAGTTATAGCACTTTGAATTTTTCTTATAGCTGACATTTTGAAACGATCTGATTTTTGTCACGTGATACCACTCGTATTTATGAATCGATTTGGATGTAACTTGGTGTGTACATAGTACTTAATAAAGCCTGGATCGAGTTCGTTAACCAGTTCCATCCGCCATCTTGTTTCAAAATGGCGGCCATTTAATTTTTTAAAAGAAAATTTAAAATTTGAAATTAGATACAAAAAAAGTGAGGAATTGAAAAAAATATTTCTTTTATGCATTTGACCTTGATACAAAGATTCCAAAGCATTTTTTGTTTCATCTGTATCCTAAATAAGTCTGAGTTATAGTACTTTTAATTTCTATTGTTGCTCACATTTTGAAATGATCTGGTTTTCGTCACGTGATAACACTGTATTTATACACCGATTTGGATGAAACTTGGTTCGTACATAGGACAAACTGATGCCTGGACCGACTTCGTTGGCCAGTTCCAACCCCGTCTTGTTTCAAAATGTCGGAATATTATTTTTTTATTTAAATTTTAAAATTAGGTGCAAAAAAGTAAGAAATTGAAAAGATTTTTCTTTTGTGTTTTGACCTTGATACAAAGATTCCAGAGCATTTTTTGTTTCATCTGTATTTTGAAAAATGGCTGAGTTTTAGCACTTTCGATTTCCAGTGAGATTGACATTTTGAAACGGTCTGAAATTTGTCACGCGTTAATACGCATATTTATAAGCTGATTTCGATATAACTCCGTGTGTTCATGGTACATAACAATGTCTTGACCGAGTTCACGGGCCAACTTTATCCGCCATCTTGTTTCAAAAAGGCTGCCATTTAAATTTGTCAAAAATCTTTTAAATGTCTAATGATGTATAAACAAAAAATTAGAAATTGAAAAAAGGTTCTTTCTAAACTATTTATCTTAATAATGAATTCAGGAGTATTTTTTGCTTTGTCTTTACCTTGAAAAACGCCTGGGATATAGTAGTTTGAGTTTCTAATGTGGGTGACATTTTTTTTAAAGTCAATTTGCCCGCGACAGCACTCGTATATATTAATCGATTTCGATGTGAATGTGCATGTTCACATGAATTAAGATTTCGATCAAGCTCATTGGTTTTTTTATCCATCATGCTGCTTTAAAATGGATATCGTGGAATTTGGCGACCCTCTAAAACGCTTAAAATAAAACCAGGTTGAATAAAAGATGACTAATTTCTAAAAATTCTGTTTAATATTCAGTATTAACAAAAACTAGTATTCAATCTTATATAATCGTGTTCCACTATTTTGAGCTTCGTATATTTCATATATATATATATATAACTTAATTCAAAATAAATTAATAAGTATATGAAAGCTACCTCTTCCTCCCGGCATTGCTGGAATTGGTGGCTCCGTTTGATGGCTCCATGATGGGGCCGATGATGGAGTTTGATGGAGTTTGATGGAGCCGTTTGATGGCTCCATCTACGAGCGTTTTACGAATTATTTTGATAAAAGGATGCAAATAACTATATAAGCATGTAATAATCATTACAAATATATAAAAAACAAGTTATCATGACAAATTAATCTTAATCAACTAAAAGAGAATTAATAATATATTTTAAAAACTAGATTCTATACATATATAGTTCTTGCAATTTGTCCCATATGTATATAATCTTTATATGTATATATATCCCAAAATTAAAAAATATATATAGTATTATATTTTGCAGTCACATAAGCATAACTGCCACCGCTGTTTTGGTATTTTAGATAAAGCCTAATACTTACTATAATACTCTATATAAACATAGATGTGTAAATGTGAGAATTGAATTTCATGTCTTTTGCTACATAAGTACCTGAGTACAAATATACATTTCTGGAGTTTCATTAGAGGAAGATGGGGATACTTGAGCCATTTCTTAAATTTTATTTTTTTTAATTTTTTATAATTTCTTAGAACGAAATAAAATATTGAAAATGAAAATTTGATAAATTTTCTTCAACTTAAAACCACTTTCAATTAATTTTGAACTATTTTTCTATGTCTAATTAATTTTTACATCGTGGCTCAAGTGATACCTGAGCCATGGTGAAGGAATACTTGAGCCACTACGGAAAAATACCTACAAAAGTAATTTATTTGCTTTATTTTTGCACAAATATTTTACAGAATGATAAATTATGATGCACAAAGTCCTTTAAAACCAATTGAGATTAGAATTAAGATGTTTCAACTCTTTGGCAATATGTATGAAGAACAAATTCAGAATGGTTGTAAAACTACACATCTTTTCTCTTTTACCTACATGATAACTCAGTAGTACCCTCTGTTGGGGACAACAGAAGTCATTTCTTTGATTTTAAAAAAAGTTGCAGTAACAGAGGTTACAATTTCAATATAAAATATTAATCTTAATATAAAAATATTAAGATTAAATAAAAACTTAATATAAAAATATAATATATTAAAAATAAATATTTAATATGTTGGACCTAACTAATTAAAGTATTAGAGATTATTTTACATTTATCTAGACAGGCTATTTTGTTAGACAAAATGAAAAGTAAAATGGATATTTTCATTTAAAAAATACATTTTTAAACATTTTTTTTTCTAAGTCATTATTTAAAAAAATTAAAATAAAAAATTATGCTCCCTTTTATCCAGAAAAAATCTATTATTGAATATAAGGACGTAATTTTATTTTTTGTTTATTTTACCCATGTCTCATTACCTAGTGGGGATGGTTGAGCCATGGCTTAAGTATTCCCAATCTCACTGGCTCAAGTATCCCCCTTCCCACTATTTTTGTTTATCAGAGTTTTTCCAAGTAAAGCATGCAGGTATTTGAGCTATTTTAGATTCAAAATACAATTGAGATTATACGTATTAAATTTATATATATTGTTGCAACTTAAAACGAAACTTTGATAACAAAAAAAAAAAAAAAAAAAAAAAAAAAAAAAAAAAAAAAAACATGCACCTAAATATTGACTTTAGATAGGGAAAAACAACTATTAATCACCATACTTTCAAAATGGTACCAAGGTATGTGATTTCTTTTTTAAATGTTCAGAACAATAAATATGTTACCATATTGCCAGTTTTAGCAAGAAAAATTAACCAACTGTAGAAATAAATGGGGCGGCTCAAGTATCCCCACTCTCCCCTATAGATTAATTAAACTAGGCTGTTTGGAATGTATATAAATATTTGAGATATTCTTTTTTGACAAATTAATTAATTAATTTAGTTTTCAAAATATAAATATGATGTTTCCGAAGCCAGTTTTCTAGGTTCGCAAACCAAGTTCTTTATAAAGATTCCAGCTGTCATATTTTATCATGAAGAGATTTCTTTGGAATATCTTTTAAATGTATGTTAAATAGAAAAAATCAAGGTAAATTTTATGGAACCAAAAAACATAATTTTTTTTTTTTTTTTTTTTTTTTTTTTTTTTGCAGAAATGCGATTACAAACATTTCAGATTGTATTAATTAAAGTAGCAAAAAATCAAAATCACCATACTCGAAATAAATAAGTAAATCATAAATGTTTTTGGGCTGGAATAAATTGCCACCAATGAAATCAATTGCCAACTTGTATTGTTTTTCATTTTTTTTTCATTTTATTTTACTTTTTGTCGAAATTTTTTTCAATTATTACTTTACTGCAATGTGATCTTTAAATATGCGGATTTTAATAAAATGTAGTATTGCATTTTACTAAATCGTTATCATAAACGAAACGTCTGTATATTCGAACATTTGCGATCAATAAATTTTTCTGTTGAAGTAAAATTATTTTGATATGGCTTGTTCTATCATTAGTAATATTTTATGTTTATTGTTAAAAATAATTTTTGAAATGAAAATATATTAAATAACATGTTTTCATTAAAATTAATGCTATTCAAGATAACGGAGTATGGTTTGTAAGACCAACTATCCAAAGAATTATGGACTAGTGTTTTAATTCTAAAATTTGTTACTTTTACTTCTATAGGATAGAAGTTTTGAATTTAAAAACAATTTCAAATATTCATCATGTTTTCCAGGCAGCAGAAAATTCGTCTGTATGAAATCGTCTTTATTGATATCCCATGTTTCTTATAAAATTTCTTTTGAATAAATAACTTGTCTTAAAAATGCTTAATAGTGTTTATAAATAATTTGCGTACTGAAATTTTTGCAAAAGAATTGATAAACTTGTACTCTAATCTGCACTAAATATATTTTTAAATGATTAACTACCTTTAAATAATATTTTGTTTTCAATTACCTTTAAATTTCCACCTTTTCCCCGAAACCAAAAAGGAACGAACATGAACGAAAACCAAGGCTGCCGTTTGCGTGTTCTTATTTTCCCATGAAAAGCTAATAAAGAAGTTCCCGAAATATTAAATAATAGATCAATAATTTGTAGAGTTTCTTAGCTATCGTTTTTATTATTACATTAATTGGAACAGTGTTCTAAAAATATAAAGCCTATCATGTGGATGTTTTTCTGTACTTGTTTATGTTTATCAAGCTTTGTTTTACATCATAAACGATTATAGAGAGTTATGAATGATAGTGTATCTATTGATAACTATCTTACAAGCATTTCGTGCCTTTGTATCTGATTATGAACATAAGACCCTTGGGATATATAGACATTGAATGCAATTGTCTATGATGAATATATTTCTTTGAAAAACAAATTTTAACTGGTGTCCCATATCAATTCTGGAGATTATCAAAAAACATGTTTACATACTAATATAGTCACGTCTCACTCATACGCGTTTGAAGGAATTGACTTAAAATCGCGTATAACGGAGATTGTATATGTAATATGTAATAGATCTATAGCACTATTTTCCTATTCCTCATAATGGGATCTTACGAAATTGGTGTATATCTGAGAGACGCGTGTAACTGAGAGGCGCATAAGTGAGAGGTATCTATACTTTTCAAATAATCTTTTAAATACGATAAATACGTGCTTCAATTTTTCAACAGGATTACAACGGAAAAATAAAATCTTGAAAGCAATGCTCGTATTAATAAAATAGAAAAGAAAAAAATCTTGCGTCAAGCATAGGTTATGAAGCACTTTCAAATACGTTCAGAATAATGTAACAAAACTGCACCGTTAAAAAAAATAAAGTATTACGTCCAATTTTACCATATGGAAATGTACAACGCCTTTCAAAACAAAATTTCAGCTGTTCCCATCTACAATCGAAAAATTATTTGAGTTTTTTAGCAACCCTGTATAAGATATAGAGATTTGTATCTATTAGCAATATGCATTCAAAATTTACTTCATTTAAGAGATACATCTATTTCAGTTGAAAATTCCTCTTCAGCAAATTACTCTAATAAGATAAATGGCATGCGAATACTTTTCTTCAGTCCAGTATATGAGTCATACAGTTTATATATAAAGAGTAATATGCAAAAACCTAATTAAATTTAAAAGCGCATACCTAATTTTAAAACGTACTCTCCAACAATTATTACGCAAAGACAGTACTGTAACGATTTCTTTTGTGTGTCCCTGTAAATTAATAAAAATGCTATATCAGTTTAAATACATTTGAAATAGCGTGCTGTTATTAAAATACTCTCTAAACGATTTTTCGCCATATACTATAATGTAATCGAATTCTTTTGAGCGTCCCTGTAAATGAACCACTAATCGTACATACTTCATATGCAATACCAAACATGCTTTGGTGACCCTAAATAAGCTTTATCAATTTCATGAAAATACTAGTATATTTACGGGAGTTCGAGCGTGGACAGACGAACAGACAAACCGAATGCATACATGCCAACCTCCGGCTTTTTTAAAACCAAACAGTTATACTTCCAACCAGAAATTTATTTAATTAATGGATTTAAGTAAATTTAAAACGACTATCACATTTAACACCTAGCACTTTTAATTAAACGAATTTTCTGATTCAAAGTAACTTTTCATAATTTTAAAAAAGCCGGAGGTTGGCAAGTATGCGAATGCATAAATACTTTTCAATTTTGTTGGAATTTGCTAAAAATGGGAACTTCATATACGCGCCAGGGAGACACATTGCCAAAAATGGCTGGCTACCGCGAATTATATTTACACATGGGCTTCTGTGTCTGATTCAAATTTATTTTAACACTGTTGTAGAGTTACAGAAATTCGATAAAAGATTTAACTAATTTTGCATGAAAGATTATTGCATTATATAAATATCGACTAAAAAAATATCACTACATTGTTGAAAATGATGTTTTGATGTTTTTAACACTTTCCAACAAAGTTAAAAAATGTTTATGGCTTCGGTTTGTCTGCTGGTCTGTCCCTGCTATAACTCCCGTAATTATACTCGGATTGCCCTGAAATTTTTGGAAGTAGCACAAACCCTATTTCAAATTAAGTTTCTAGCATATTTAGTTTAATTACAGGGACAGTCAAAAGTGACATTACGGCCAAATAGAAAAAAAAAATCTTTCAGATGAATTTTAAAGTTGTCACAACCTTCCAAATGTACTTACAGTGATATTCATTTACGAAGTGCACTAAAATGTGATGTGAAATTATTAGATGTGAAAATAGCGAAAAAACCCCACAATGATTGCAAAGCCACTTTTTATTTAAACATGTAGTAATAGGGGGGTACACATACAGTACTCGGAGAAAATCTCCGAACAGAGATTTTGCGACGTAACCGGACAAGAGCAGTGAGTCAAGTGAAGTCATACATAGCAACGAATCGCCACTTTTGGCATGCTAGAAAATCGCCAACATACACAAGTTCGCCTATGCACAATGGATAGTATACGCCAAATAACAGTTAAAATGCAGCTGGCATGATCAGAATTCAATTTGGTTGCCCAGCTGGGATGGGAAAGGAAAGGTTGCCAATTGATAAATGTTACACGTGTTGTTATGTCTAAACAAAGAAGCCGACCGAAGGGGCACCAGATTTTAATGCGCAGATGTTAAATACTTTTTAGGATTTTGTCGAGAAAGGAAAAAGAAGCGTAAGCATAAATTTTAACCGCGAAACAGAGATGATCTCCTTATAAGGTAATGCAGAATTGCTTCGATCAGAATTACCCGACATCAGGAAATTGTTTTGAACGGTTGCTTAAAATGTGAGTGTATTTCTCACAGATAAACTTGAGCAGCTGCAGATTTTCGGTTAGAGAATTAATAAGCAAGAAAAATGGAAAATACCCAATTTATAACGAAATAATCGTTATATATATCACCCGGTGCACCACAAAAAACTTTTGCTGTCCAATGTGCATAGACTAGCATAAAATATTATCAAACATAAAAACATACATAAATGCCAAAGTTTTTTTTATATATCTATGTAGAACGTTGCTGTCATGATCATGGAGTCTTTGGAATTCAAAAACAGTCGAAAGTTCTAAAGTTTCTATATTTGTTTTATATTTGTATTTTATGGATCCACGCTAGTACTGTATTTTTATATGTAGAAGTTGAGTCGACTCAGACAGTACAAAAACATTACTGCAGCTTTGATTATTATCATGACACAAGTAAAAAATTTGAAACATATACACAAAACATGAAACTAATACTAAATGAATGTAAAATGGCAATACACAAAAATAACATAATAGCACTATACTTTTCAAAAATTAAAAAAAGTAATATGATGTATATTAAAAAAATAAAAATGTTTTTGTAAAAAAGTGTTTCATGCCGAAGCATAGGATGACAAAAAAAGAGGTGCTCCAAGCACGCCCATAAAAATTTGCGTCACCCTGAATCTTGTGTACAACACAAGTATTATGGCATCGGCTTAGGGCCTAGCCTTAGATGAGGAGGGAATAGTGACGCTCCCCCGAAGGCAGTAGCGGTCTTCTGAAGGAGCCCACGTCGAATTACATGAAAAAAATTTGAATTGTTGTGAACTGGAATCACAATTCAAAAATTTGAATCGAAACTTTCAATTCCAAAACTTTGTCTCTCAACACAATGAAGCTTGAACCCTTAGGGCATTAATTTTGAACGGGAACAAGACTTCAAAGGGACGAATTCAAAAAGAAAAAAAACAAAAAAATGTATATCATATAACAACTAATATGGGCAGACAATCCTAGAGTGAAGAGAGACGAAAAATGTGTCACAATCGAGTGGGGTGATGAACAAGTCATATACGAAAAATGTGTTTTATTTAACTACATGAATCATTTGTTTACTTTTCTAAACTACCTGTAATATGTTTGACTTATAGTACAGGAATTGTTAAGTGGGAGGTTAGGTAGTGGAAAATACTGAATTAATGAAGATTGTCAAAGAAATTTTAAGTGTACTGCAAAAAAAAAATAAAAGTAAATAAAATTTTAAGTGAGTATGAAGACATATCTAAGTGTTAAAGGATAACAATGATACCTAATATTGTTCCCAAGAGATCTTCAAAGCAACAGTGATGGACCAGCCATGATATTGTTAAAGATCAGTCAAAAACAACATACACACAACCATGAGCTCTTTGGTTGGATATGTGGTATCATAAAACATGACTTAAAAATTAATAAATAGTGTTTTACATTAGCTTCTGTTTCTTAGATTGTATGTGTGAGGTTGATAAAACGTATTAAAGTTAGTGTTGTTTATATGACTTGATGCATCAAATAAGTGTCCATAACGAGGGGGTGCAAGTAGAAGTCTATCAATATGTACTCGAAATGCTGTGTTATCAGGAGCATACAACCTTTTAATTGAGAATGATACACGGGAATGTTTACAAGTGACAATATATGGACCAGTATACTTTGTTTTAAACTTGTCATTTGATTTTAGATATACAATATCTTTTAAGAAAATGGATCTTAATTTAGCTTTCTGACCGTAATATTTATATCTTTTATCTTGAGCAGATTTAATGTTGTTATAAGCCTTGTGATATATCTTACTCAAATCATCAAGTAATTTGTGTACTTCAATATGTTTATCAAGAAAGGGTTGGTTGCAAGACTGATCAAAAGTATCAAAAATTAGAGAAAGCTCGCGTCCAAAATGAAGAAGGTTAGGAGAGTACAATGTAGTTGCATGTTTGGAGCCGTTATAAAGACATTTGTGATATAAAGACTGCATTTTCGAATGAGTGACCTTCTTGTAAAAGAATATTGACTGAATATTTGATTGATTTATTGATTCGCTCTGCAATCGCATTTGATTGTGGTTTCGAGGCAGAACTGTGTAATACCTTAATGCCCATTGTATCATTAAAAATGTTATATACCTGAGAAGTGTACTGGGGTCCTAAGTCTGATAAGACAACCGAAGGTCTCCCAAAGGTGGTTATGTAAGAGAATAAGCATTTAACAACCTTACTTGCAGGTATGTCATTAAGTGGAAAGAGTTCAATATGTCTCGAAAAATGATCAGTGATAGTTAAAACATATTTTCCATTATTAAACGGTCCAAGGAGATCTGTACTGATAGTGTGACCAGGGTATCTGGGAGTGTATGTGGGCTGCAAAGGTGCGGGTGGAGTTTGATGATGTTTAGTTTGAAGACATTTGATACAGGATGCAACAAAGTTTAAAGTGTCTACATACATGCCCTTTCAAAAATATCTACCTGACAAGAATTCATAGGTTTTATTATAACCAAAATGGGATAAATGTGCAATTGTTAAGACTTTGCTTTTAAGTGAATTTGGAACAAGAATGTGATACGAAAAAGTGTTATTAAAAATATTTTCCTTCTTTAACATTAATACCTTCGAATCAGGATGAATGAAGTAGTTAGGAAATTTTTGAGAAGATCCTTTCTTTAAGATTTCTTTATAAACAACAGACAAAGTAGGGTCATTTTGTTGTTCAGTAGCAAATGTTTCATTCGAAATTTCTAATAAAGGGTCAGGATTTTTTTGTGTACCAGAAATAAGGCAGTTAACATGCATATTAGAATCACTCGAGTGGGACTGTGGAGTATCACATTCTACAATAGGTAAGGGTTGAGGATCATGAATAAGTTCAGGATTTGTAGCTAAAGTCTGTTGATTATTTTCAAAGTTACAGCGAGATAAATAGTCAGCGAGTACATTCTTTTTACCTGGAATATGTTGAAATTTGTATGTGTATTCTGAGAGATCCATGAGCCAACGAGAGATAATATCAGCCGGGTTTGTAGTTTTGTTGTACTTTTCCAGGGGTTTACTATCTGAAAGGATTACAAGTTCTCTGTTGTATAAGTAATATTTGAAAGCAGTAACTGATTTATGAATCGCCATGAGTTCTAATTTAAGTGCAGGATATTTTTTTTCTGATGCTTTTAAAGATTTTGAAAAGTACGCAACAGGTAATAGTTGTTTATCATGTTCTTGTAGTAAGACGCCAGAAATAGCAACATTTGACGCATCAGTATTTAGATAGAACTTTTTGTTCCAATCGGGTAATCTAACCATGGGTGGATTAAAGAATATCTTCTGTATGGTGTCCATAATTTTTTGGTGTTTACTTATCCACTTAAATTTAGCTTTTGGAGTAGTTAAGTTTATAAGAGGTTGCACAAGTTCAGAAAAGGATGGAACAAGAGATTTGTAGAATGTAATGACACCTATGAGTGCTTTTAATTGACGTTTGGTTGCAGGCGTTGGAAAAGATGTTATTTTTACAATGTTCGACTGAACAGGAGAAATAGTTTGATTTTCTATGTGAAATCCAAGATAATCTAAACTGGTTTTATGAAAAGTGCATTTGTTAGGGGACAGTGTTAAATTATATTTGACTAATATTGCAAGAATTTTATCCAACTTATCACACATTTCTTGATATGAATTGGCACCAACAATAAGATCATCTTGGTAGGTATAGACACCTTCTAACTGTAATTCATCAAGTAACGAGTCCATTAAAGCTTGAAAAATTGAGGCGCTTGTTTTTAATCCGAATACTAATCTCTTATACCGAAAAGAACCAAACATTGTAGTGAATGTGAGCTGATTTTGAAATTTTGCAGGCAAATCAATCTGATGATATGCCTGATGAAAGTCGAGAGAAGAGAAAAAACGATATTGTGAAAGATTTGAAATAATAGTTTGAATTTTTGGAAGTGGATAGGATGAACCTTGAATTATAGTATTAACCATTCTGAGATCTAATGCGAGTCTATATTTCTGTATACCTGTACCGTCTGGTTTCTTTTTAACAAGAAGCATGGGGCAGGCCCATTCAGAACAATGACGTTCAATGATTTTGGCATCAAGCAACTGTTTGATTTGATTTAAAACATCCTTTTGCAATGCTTGGGGAAGAGGGAAAGGGAGTGTCTTTATGGGGTAATCATTAATGAATTTCAAATCAGGTACAATTTTATCAGTATGACCAAGTGTGTCTAATGATTTGGAAAAGGCAGGATAATAATTAAGTAACAATTTAGTTAGGTTCTTTGCTTCATTCGATTTTAAGTGAGTAAGATTAAAATCCTTAGCCGATAAATCCTGCTTTCTTTTTTGTAAGATTTCATTAGACGCCTGAATAAAATTTACAAAGTGCTGTTCTGAGTTATTTTGCTTGTCAGACATTTCAGAAGTATAGTCGCGAATTTCCTCAATCTCAGATAATTGACCTATTTTTGTATGTTTAGGGAGATGAATGGTCTTTTCAGAAGTGTTTTTAAGTGTTATTGAGAAGAAATGATGTGTTTGTGAAGTTTTCTTTCTTTTATTGGATAATTTATTCATTTGAATAATGGCATCATTTCCTATTAATTCTTTTGTTTGTGCCAAATATTCAAATAGATAATTTCTGTCATTGTTGATGTTATTGGAGGTGTAAACAGAGCACCATATTTGTTGTTGAGGTTCTAATATAATTTTACGAGTTAAGAACACCGCTTGATTCATTACAACATCACTCAAAGAATTGCATGATTTTGATTGTTTCTCTCCAGAAGATTCTTTACTGGTTTTTAAAGGAACAGAGAAATTATTGTTGACATGGAGACACTTGTTAAAAGTATCGATGACAACATTGTATCTAGTTATGAAATCGAAACCTAAAATGCCTTCAAAAGTGGAAGACTCGGGTATGTCAACAATATAAAAGTGGTGTGAAAACGCTTTTTGTTTTAACTTGATGGATGTTCTGATGCACGCGGAAAATGAGACGTCAGAATTGACAGTTTTAATATTGACGTCAGTGGAAAGTCTTTTATATTTTAAGACAGGTTTAAGTTGATTAAATAATTTTTGTGAAAGTAAAGATATACTACTACCAGAATCAGCCAATAAAGTAATATCATGGTTTGCTATAGTGGCTTTAACAAGAGGGAGGGATGGTGACATAGTGTTTACACTACAAATTATCTGAACATTATCACTTTCTGTTTGTGTACTGATGTTATTTGCTATCTTAATGGAGTCAAAAGTTTGGGAACCTACTGTATTAACTAGTCTCGAACTTGAAATTTTAGGTAAAACAGGGTCAAAAAGAAAAGTTGCTGATGTAGAAGTATTAGACTGAGACACAACACCATCAGCATAAAAATTGTATCTCTGATTCAGTTTTTTGAAATTGTGGAGTGTAATTTGTGTAATTGTTTTTTCTTTGAGTGTTTGCTCTTTTCCATTTAAAACAAGAGAGAGCGTCGTGATTGTTTAGTCCACATAACTGACAAACAACTGGTTTTTTATGTGAAAACTTGTGTGGGGAATAACGTCTAGTGTAGCTCCGATTTTTGTAATTTTTTTTTGAAGCGTGAAACACCTGCGGAATGTTTTGGTCTAGTCTGCAGATTTTTTTGCTCAGTTTCGGTTTTAGTATCAGGAGGGGCAAAAGATAATGCATTTATTTTCTCAGAGATTTCTTTTAATTGCGATTCAATGAGATTTTCTGGTCTGTGTACCGAAGGTAAGGAATGTAAGATTTTCTCATTCCTTAAAATTTCATGAAGGGTTTGCGCTCTTTCAACTGCCGTTTTATAATCATTAATGCCTTCTTCCTGTAATTTTATTCTAATATTTGAAGGAAGGGCCTCTAGAAATTTCATGAGTTTGATAGTGTTGCGTGCATTTTCGTCGTTAATATCTGCATACACTGTAGCCGCAAGAACATTTAGTCTATGGGCTAAATTTTTTATCGTCTCAGAAGGCATAAGTGCTAAACTGGACAATTCAACAGAGGCAACACATTTACTAGAGGGGGGGCGAAAAATGACGCAAATTCCTTTTCCAGCAAATCGAGGTCTGTTATCTTTTGCAGGTCAGGGTTTTGGGCTAGAAATTTTTTTGCAGGCCCAACTAATTTTCCCTTTAAGATTGCGATTGTTGTCTGTGGGTTATACTTATTAATTTCCGCACAGACTCTAATTTGGTCAAAGAAAAATTTAAGTAAATCTGGATCTCCATCAAATTGAATGATATTTATCGGAATTTGTTTTGCCGCCATGATTACAGTTTTTTTTTAATTTAAGCCCACAAGTATGGAGAAATTGATACACAGACCGGATTTATACCCTAAAGCACATTGAAAACGAGTAAATTTCCTAGCTAGTAAAAATATGTATACTTGCAAAATAAATAGACCTTAAAATATACCTCACTTTAAAGATATCTTATTTGAACCTCTTATAACAGTAAAGCAAAGGGAGCACATACAAGAGTAAATCATTTAGAAAATAAAATAAATAAAAACAAGATAATTACACTTTGAAACATATATCTATATATTCCTTCACTTTAAAAAGTACTTATTTTATCCTTGGATAATAAAGCAAAGCAAACTATATAGAAAACACCAAAAACTGTTAGTAAGCAAGGAAAAATGAAATCTTTTAACTTCTTTACACAAGGAAAAAAAATTCCTTTTTCGTAACTTAAAACATTTTGATTTATTTATATTTTTTTGGATGAAAAAGAATATCTTATTTTAACCTTTTAATTAAAAGTTCAAAACTGGTTAAAAACTCATTTGAGCATACTAGAGAATCTAAATACAAATTAAAAAAACGAAGGGGTATGGGACGTTAAATATGAAACAATAACACATAAATGCAAATAACTGATAAAAAACTGCATAAAATGTCAGCAAAAAAATAATAACTAGAAATGACAACAGTTACCGTGCTTTCGCAAATTAAAAATCTTTGCAAAAACACAATAACAGGATTATATTAGTGATATGGGATTAAACCCGATTTAAAAACAACGAACTGCACTGTTGACTGTGGTGTACTGACTGTGGAAGCAGAACATGAAATAAACAAAGTACGTGGGTTACTTTTTTTTTTTGAGAAAAATAAAAATCAATTAATTATTATATTCTTAAATACACCAAAGTAATAGTTAGGGAAAAGGGACTCGATCTGCTCCCACACTCAAAGCTGTCGTATTTCGAAGAGATGAAAATGTGCATTTTTTTTAATCACTGAAGACTATGAGAAATTTTATATTGTAAACAGGTAATTGGGTATTCACTTATCGAAGGTGGTGACACCTCTTTTAGAGAATTGTTGTAATTCTTTTATTTATTTATTTATTAATTTTTGTGCACTGGAAGACGTCGGCGCCGATCATTTGCAGAAACACAAATTGCACTAATTCTAAGCAGAATTCTCTATATATTTTCACATTCTCGAAGCTGTATTAAGTACTCGAACACACGCACTTTATTGCACGTGAACTTTTGTATGGCATGTTCTGTAATTTTGACGAAGCACACTGTAATAGAAGCACAAAATGATAGGAGGTGTCGATGATATCACTTGAATCACACACAAACTATGCGAGGACTGAGAAGGGGGGGGGGCGTCCACCGCCCAGGTGACGATTGGCCGCAGAGATTTCTTTTTAGTAGATGGAACATCGAGAGGTAAACACTCCGAAGCACTTGAGATGGAGAGCACAGGGGAGGAAAAGGGGGTGTCCAGCAAAGGATTTCAGGACGGGAACACCGCTTTACTTTTCGACGTCGACCGCAGGTGAAGATGGGGACATCAATTCCACATCGGCTGACCCTTAGCAGGCAAGACTAATATCGGGAGAGCTCCATATCAAGGTATGCAGGGAAGAGAATAGAAGAAGCGACGATGCATCACATCCGCAGGAAAGTGGCAGTTAATTGTATCACCCCCATATTTTTTTTTTTTTTAATGTGGGGAAAAACGAAAAAGTCAAACGGCACCAGAGAGTCTTGTGAGGGCGTTTTGTAGTAGCTGCTATTTTATTAGAATACTTAGAAGAAGCGTGATTACGTATAGTAGTCCAGGTCTTAGATGTGAAAATAGCGAAAAAACCCCACAATGATTGCAAAGCCACTTTTTATTTAAACATGTAGTAATAGGGGAGTACACATACAGTACTCGGAGAAAATCTCCGAACAGAGATTTTGCGACGAAACCGGACAAGAGCAGTGAGTCAAGTGAAGTCATACATAGCAACGAACCGCCACTTTTGGCATGCTAGAAAATCGCCAACATACACAAGTTCGCCTATGCACAATGGATAGTATACGCCAAATAACAGTTAAAATGCAGCTGGCATGATCAGAATTCAATTTGGTTGCCCAGCTGGGATGGGAAAGGAAAGGTTGCCAATTGATAAATGTTACACGTGTTGTTATGTCTAAACAAAGAAGCCGACCGAAGGGGCACCAGATTTTAATGCGCAGATGTTAAGTACTTTTTAGGATTTTGTCGAGAAAGGAAAAAGAAGCGTAAGCATAAATTTTAACCGCGAAACAGAGATGATCTCCTTATAAGGTAATGCAGAATTGCTTCGATCAGAATTACCCGACATCAGGAAATTGTTTTGAACGGTTGCTTAAAATGTGAGTGTATTTCTCACAGATAAACTTGAGCAGCTGCAGATTTTCGGTTAGAGAATTAATAAGCAAGAAAAATGGAAAAGGAATGAAGGACAACTTAAAACTAATTTTGAATTGAAAAGAGAAGGGGGTGTAAAGGAATAATTTAAGAAAATACCCAATATATAACGAAATAATCGTTATAATGGGTGCAAAGAATACTTATTCATTTACAGGGCCATACAAAATGTATTCCATTACATAATGGTATAAGGGGAAATGTTTGCGGCTTATTTTAATTATATTAAACTATATCATGTGTAATGAAATTGATATACGTTGTGAGGCTTAATAAGTCTTTTCGTGAATAATATGAAGTGCATAGTGTTTACAGGAACACAGAAAAGGTTTCAAATAATATATTCTATCCGAAGTAATGTATATTAGCGATGATGGCAGAAAATGCATTAGTAATTATGATATGCGCTTTTAAGTTTCACTATATTTATGCATGACTATAGTGATTTTAATAGTTAGTTTATGGTTATTATATATATTTATGTTTTACCATATTATTTATTATGCAGTAAAGCTATGAGAGTCTGCGCTCATATAAAAAAATAATGATAACAATTTAAATAATTTTTTGTTAAATTATATATGAAGAATTTTAACTTCATTTGTTTTTTATTCCTTTTCATTATTGTTTTATTTTTATGCTGTAATTTAATAGAACAACAGTAATAAAACCAAGAAAACTATTTTGTGCAATCCCTCCTTATAAGGTAGGAGAGATCGCGCACATCGGTATGAGAGGTTGTGCAGATGGGTAGAAGATGTCTTTATAAACGCAATTAAAGTGATGGGTAGAAGATGTCTTTATAAACGCAATTAAACTGTTGATAATAATAATTATACTTAATTGACTTTGTGGTAAGTTTTTTGTAATTAAATAGTATTGTATTAGATTCGCATATTTCAATATAATGTTTAAAAAAAAACAGAAAGAATTTTAGTTAAAGAATTTTAATTTAAGCAGAAGATTAAATATCAGAAAAAACAAACTCTGTTAAGATTACAAAATTACACTAATCTACTTGATAATATGTTTAACTTTAAAATTATTTAATTTTCATTTTCACTGTTTCAATGTGTTTTGTTTACTAATTGAAGTTGCCTTAGTTCACAATTGCTACTCTTGTTGTTGTAAATCGTGCAGTTTTTGTATGATCACCTGCCACAAACAATGCATTGAATCCAGGCACTGGTTGAAGTTTATGTATATAAAGATTTGATTTCTTCCGTGCTTGTGCACCTAGTTAACGATTCTGAAGCTGGATCTCGGATTTTCTCCACGAATTTTAAGCGAGCTATTTTGCATTGCGTCTATGGCTGACTTTAGAATTTAAAATCATATAAAGAATAAAAGAATCTAATGTCATAAAAGAGTATCTAAAGCTTAGATATTCCTCGGTACATAATCTTTTTTTTCGATTTCCTTCTGTAAATATTTGGCATTGTAACCTGAAAAACATATTAAAAATTCAAACACACGTTGTCTATGGGCAAAAGAAAAACAAAAATGTATGTTAGAAAATTAATTTTAATTAGAGATATCAATTTATTAGCAAATTAATTGTTCATAAATTAAAAAAATACATAAATATTTAATTAATTTACTGATAAGTACATTAATAATAGATTAACAAAAATAACTACATAAAATTAATTTAATAACAACTGCATTATTAATTTATTAATATTTTTTTATCTTCATATGCATTATTATTATTATTTTATCCTTTGCAAATTTATTTATTGCCAGATTTAGTTTCGATAATTGTGTGTTTTTCCAAAATTATTTCGAAATTGGTTCATTCATACGTTTTGCACATAATTTGCTAGTCATAAAAAATTACCTACAAGCAGCGTAATCTCTTCTGGTACTGAAACTTATGGAGAAATGTTCCATCTCTCCTAAGTACCAGATGCCCAAACTCTAAATGAATTATTGTTGTTCGCATTCTTAGTCTAGGTTAGTAACTTATAAGAAATTATTTATACATTGATTGTTCCGACCGTTTTGGATAAAGCATTCTTGTTTTGTTTTACTAAACGCGTGCATGAATTTTGATGACTGTTCCTCAGAATTTTATGGATTGCCAATAATACAAAATATTTTGAACTTAAATGATTTCAAATTTTAAGTTCAAAATATTTTGTACTATTGGCAATCTATAAAATTCTGAGGAACAGTCATCAAAATTCAAGCACGCGTTTAGTAAAACAAAACAAGAATGCTTTTTCCAAAACGATCAGAACAATCAATGTGCACATTGATGTGGACCCTACACTGAATGCTGCTGAACAACTACCTGGAGTCGCTGAGCTCGCACTCTACTCTTTCCTGTCGAATCTCTTTGTGCACGATCTCTCCTAGCTTTACTATATGGTGTATATAACTGCTATAGTTGATGTACCAGGCTACACAAAAGAGTTCGTAAAGGTTATTGAGTATGATCGTAAATTATTTAAACATGATTTTGAAATGAATTATGCATTTTTACGCTGGACTGCATTTTCTTTACTAAGAAATGTTATACAGGGTAACGCAATGAATTGGATACTTCACCGTCCATAAATGATAATTTCTGGAAGTGGAATTTCAGTGGTTTTAAATGTGTTTTAGTTTGAATTAAATTTTAATTGAATACTGGCGTATAATAAAGGTATTAGGTAAATACAGAGCCAAACAAAATTATTCAAGTATGTTTACATCTGTTAGTATAAATTTGTGAAAGAGTAATTTCTAACTGTTATGCGTTTTTTTGCTAAATTAAATTTCCCGATTACATAATAAATGTATATCAGCCAACAGATCAAATGCAGGGCTGTTCAAAAATATCGAAATACATATTTTGTCATGGACACTAACACCTTATTTCCCTAAATAACGAAGTTTTGTCAAAGATTACAAGACGCGTTGCAAAGTGTTTCATAATCTATGCTTATCGCATGATTTTTCTTACTTGTTATGTCAACATTTGAACGGAGGGTGGTTTTGGGGTCTGGGGGTCATGATTGCTGAAAATATACCAAAATTTTCTGGACGTGCTTTTCTCCAGACGGCTGCAATAGGTAGCTTTTTACTTTTTGCATACAAAGCTACCTAAAAATGCTTTATAGACAACTTCCCTTCATATTATTGTATTAATTTTGCATGGATGAACAGCTTAAAAGAAATTTCCAGTTTTCAGTTTAAAAGAAGTTTCGTCATAGGCAAGTTCTTCCTTCATGCGCTTAACTCATTTTAAACAATCCTCGAAATTACGATTATTTAAAAAGAATAAAGTTTAAAGTTTAATTGTAGAGTAATGGCGATTTGAAAGCACAGGCCTTTTTTGAAAAAAAATTTGGACCAAGCGAAATTTTACTGATTTTTGAACAGTCTTGGCCATATCGAGAAACTGATTTTCATACCGGATGATTCAACCGGGACTGAATATTTTGATCTGTGAAGACTAGGATGAATGAAAAGAGTTCAGGATTCATACGGAAAAAAAAAAAATTGGCCCTGCCCGGGCTGATTCTTCAGGGAAAAAGTAAGGCCCGAGCCCGGCCCGACCCGTGCAGCTCTCCAAATGGAAATCTGTTTTATGCTACAAAATATATATAAACTATAATGTAAATAACTATAAACTATAATGTGAAAAAGATTCTTCTTTCCTGATACGAATTGCCATTTTCTATTAGGAAACGTAGTTAGCATTTATCTACATTGCATCACTATATAACATAAATATTAACATAGAATTTCATTTCGTGGAAATCCGAGTTCTCACATATTTTAAGTATAATAGCACCGCATTCTTGAAAACTAAAAAAAAAACTTCGTTTTAGTTCTCTCAGTATTGTTTAAAAAATGATAATACGTAGAAAGAAAATTAGTTAAAACTCACATCACTGTTAAAAATATATTAAGTAAAATACAATACGAACAAATGAAGAATAACTAGTCGGATGTGGCAATTCGAAAACTTCTATCTTGTACTTGTTAATACTACTTTAAAATACAGTATTATAGTGTCAAAATTAAATGGCAGTCTGTGCCCATCATAGAAATTCTAATGATATGAAATTCCGTGCATTAGCTCTTGAGATATGACAATTGCTAAAATTACGTAAATCATGCAAAATGTATCATAGCAGGACCGCATTTTGGGTGGTTTACACCGAAACCTAACCTACAACAACTTTTGTCAACACCTAACTGAATCTGAAATTCGATGAAAATCCATGCATCAGTTCTTGAGATAGAACTATTGAGGAAATCGTGCAACATGCAGCTCGGTAGTGACCCCTGCTGAGCTACTGACATCAAAATGTACAAAAGGTCAATTCACGTCAATAACCAATTGAGTCTGAAGTTTGATCAAAATCCGTGTATTAATTCTTGAGATTAAGTTATTGCGGGAATCGCAATAAATGCAGCATAGCGGTTCCAACTTTTGAACGATTTGTCCTGGAAAACACAACCTGTCAATTCATGTCAAGAACTAAAAGTCTGAAGTTTGATGAAAATCCGTGCATTAGCTTTGGAGACTGAGCTATTGAAGATATCGTAAAGAATGCAGCATAGCAGAGCCATTTATTGAGCGATTTACATCGAAAACTAATCAGCACCAATTTATATCAAAGACTAACTCAATATAAATTTTTATTAAATTCCGAGCATTAGTTATTGGGGTAAAGCGTCCATAAAATTTGTGTCACATATAGACGAACACAATCATAGATTTACAGGCTCACAAACGGACATTTTGTAAAAACATGTTTTATTGGTTTCTCCCTGACGTGTTAATCTACCAAAAACCGGAAGTCGAAAACTTTTACCAATACAATTCTTTCTTCTTATAAAGATAGAAGAAAAAAAAACTATGGGTTGCTGTAATTATTATAATCGGCGCGCGGCTCCATTGTGTTATCTGACCTGGCACAAATAATATATAAGTATCAAAATATTTATTACAAGAACTAATATAATGCGAATTCTTTTTGAATTACTTTAAATTTATGGATGCTTTTCTATTTATTGTAGTCTTACATCGTCCCCTCCAGAGATGGCTTCCCTTCGCGTCGAGAAGGAACAGCTCGGACAATTAGGCCAAGTATAAGATCTGCTTACATACACAGTTTTTCTACTGAATCCAAGAACTCCTTTCTAAATACTAGTCAGTGGAGTCGGATTGTCCAAAGATTTCTGTCTACCAGTACACTGCATGGAGTCAGTCACTTAAGGCCCCCGTGTTCTAGAAGGCAGAAGTGTTTCTGGCTGTTTGCTATACTATCTTGTGGAACTTTCTTTCTTGTACATGCTTCCGTATTAGTTTACAATGCCCTTACACGGTAAGATGGAGCTATACTTCTAAGCATTTTTCTATTATGAACTACCAAATAGCTTTAATATAAAATAATAGGTATGAAAGATTAGTAATACAGAAAAAATATTTATACACACTATTTTAATATAATGGTTTTAATGAGTTGTAAACTTCGATGTATGTGAAAAAAGTCTGGACCAAGATTTGAACCCGGGATATTTTGGTTGAACCCGCATAAGGTCTTTTAAATGAGCCATCTCGGACGAATATTGGAGGATTAATTTACCCAATTAATAAATGACTTTTTTCACCCACTTGGAAATTTACAGATGTTATAATTTATGTATGAATTTAATAATTGTGCCAAAAAAATTCTAATCTAAGGATTTTAGTTTTCTATATGAAAAACTCTTTCTTAGCTAGGGAATGGCAGTAGGAATACGCCTCAGAGGCGCTTTCAGAAAAGTCTTTATTGATAAATGATGCTATATTAGCTGAATGGCAATCCGATGTGCTTTATTTGCACTCCATGCGATATTACTGTTTTCTGAGAAAAGAGAGAAAAACTCTTTTTATTCTGAATTTAGAAAAAAATGTAAACAACGAAATTCCTTTTTAATTAAATAATATTTTAAACAATTTTCTTTTGTATTTTGCTTTATTTGTGTTCTATCTTTTAATTATATCATTTCAAAAAAACATATATTAATACATTTTAAAATTAAAAAATTACAGTAACAATATCATTTACCTGATACTGGTGAAGGTTGTATTTAGAAATAATTCTCTTGGCAGGTGTTTTCAAAATCTGTGTACTTTAAATATGTATGGATCAGCAGTGACTGGTGTCCATAATTTAAGTAACAAACATAAAATTACAATTTTTCGACACACAAATTAATTGTGAGCGTTCAAAAGTCCCTTTAGATACTACTCTAATAGCAGGAAAGTTCGATACTTTATTTTGACGTCACAAATGGTCATAAGTTTAACAATGAACAAAATGCGATAAATTTTATTCGTCCAAGTAACCATCACTTGGTAACTCTAATGTGAAGTCTCCGTAACTTTTGTGTTGTGAGAAGTTATCTGATGACTTTACGATGAAGTAATCTGGACTCTCATGTGACTATCATTTGGGGAGCTTAAAGTCATCATGATAGCTATTTTATGATAAGTACCCAAGTGGCACCACGATGAAGTCACCTGCTGACTTGTCAGAAAGCTGCGTTGATGATGACAGCAGACTCTCCAAATAGTAGACACTTGAGTCATCGGGTTACTTAAGACGCAACACTTGTCCCTGAAAAAGACCCGGATGACAATGTAAAGTCTCTGAGGAGTTCTTTTCAAATATCTCGCCCAAATTTTAATATTTTTACATGATTCTTTGCATAGGATTGCTGAGGGTGATTTACAACCGGGCCAATGTCGTACTTTTTCGATTTTGGTTATATATTTTTTATGTTATGGCAGTTTCAATTTCAAAACCGGTTCTAACCGGTTACGAAAGTTAAAGTAATTTAAAAAAAAATCTGAAACCAGAATTTCAAAAGGTAAAAACTAGCCGGGTTGTCGATCGTCCTATGCTATCATATGCAAAAAAATCATGTAAAAATATTAAAATTTGAGCGAGATATATGAAAAGAACGCTCCATAGACTTCACATTATTATCCGGGTCCTTTTCAGCGACTAGTTTGGGGTCTTAATTATGAAATCGAAATGGGTGACTAGTCACAATGTAACAATGATGGTAACAAAATTTTGGATTTTTTAAATGACGGCCAGTTGTTAACCAGAGGATTTTATTTAACCCTTCGGACTCCGGTGCCTCTTACACAAATTTTATTCGATTCGCACCACTTTTTAAAAAGAATTTTCTTTGAAGTAGGCAATTTCAAAAATTCTCTGATTAAATAAGGAAAATTTTATTTGCCTTCATTACTGGTGTCAAAAACAAATTTTGGAAGGAAAGATGATGTCTCCGCAGCGAAGATAACGGAATGCCAAGGGTTAAATATCATATTAGCTCGTCACAAAAACAGTAGTCCAGATCACTTCATAGTGGGGTCACCAAATGATAGTCATTTCGTAGTGATTGTGACACTTGTGACCGTTTGTGACAAACGTAAACTTACTATGTTATACCAGTTGTATAATACCTAAAATCATATAATCATTAAAATGAACAAAAATTATAAAACAGTGCTCAGTGTTAAAAAACTATGAGGCTCAATATATCTGAAAAATCAAAATGTAAAAACGTAAAAATACGTGTAACTGTATATAAATTTCTTAAAAAAGTGCATAATAACACATTTAAAAACTTAAAAACTTTTACTTTTTAAGTTTTTATATGTTTTATCATGCATCTTTTAAGTAATTTATGTACAGTTACATGTATTTTTACATTTTAAATTAGTAAACAAGGTGAAATTTGTACTGTTTTTGTTCTTAACTCCAATTGCCCAAGTGTTTCTCTTCTTTTAATTAAAAGTTAATTACCTTAATTTCGGGTGTATAAGCCGCGGATCAAACAATTCTTTTTGGACCCAGAAATTTTATTTAGTGATTGAAGACAAATATTTACGACGATCTAAATAGTTATATTTGTTTCTTAAAAAATTCTGGGTCGAAAAAGAACTGTTTGATCTGCGGTTTATACACCCGAAATTACGGTATTCTTTATCTATTTAGGATATGAAAAAATACATGTGGTTGAATGTATTTAAAAATTCGTGCTGGTTCTAATTTTTTAATTAAAAATTCAGTTCTGTATTTAATTAAGCATTTAAAAAAAGTTCAAAGTATAACCGAGGTATTGTGTTTCATTGAAGATAAAGTTTATCAAAGTCTCATAAAAGTTATATGATACAGCCTGCGCTTGATAAAAAATTATCCAACATTAATAAAATTAAATCACTTTTAAATGTGTATTTTAATTTTTTTTGTCGCAATCAAATTGAATTTTTTAAATCATATTTTAATATCATCTAACTATGCTATGAAATTTTAATGCTTCTATAGAGTCACTACCTTTTTTTAAATGTTAAACACATAACAAATTTGTGCATTTTCTGAGACTGTTAGAGGTGTACTGTCCCCTTAAATATTAATGGGACCCAAATTAAGGAAAACCCTTTAAATACTTAAAGCAGTTTGATGAATTTTTGATAAAAATATAATATCTTTACCTATTTATACGCAAATAAATAATTGCGAACGAAAATCAATTCATAATCTTTTTGTGTTACTCCACAAACCGTACTTCACACACTTATGCAGAACATTCATTGTAAGATTTCATGATTTCAAAAAAGTTCTATATATCTCATTTGGATTTCCATTCATAAAAAAGTAAAACATATCTAAGCACTTGTGACTTTTCACATCTCAATGTCAATCTGTCTCTGCACTGTAAAAAAAAAATCTGTGAAGGTACTAAATATTTTCTAGGAAACTGGGATTCCAAGAACTTTTCATGTAACAATAACAGGAAAAATTCATGTAATCGATTCTGAAACTTGAATTTTTGCTGTTACCGTTACATGAAAAGTTCTTGGAATCCCAGTTTCCTAGAAAAGGTTTAGTACTTTTCAGATTTTTTTTTACAGTGTGTAAAAATTAATGATAAATAAGTCATTCTTAATAAAATATATAGCATTACAAAAAAAAGTGATAATACACATTGCATAAAAAATAGTTATGAACTGGTCCATATTATGAAAAATCTTAAATGTATAAAAAATATCACTACTTATGATTTTAAAGATTTATTTAATAATATCAATTTATCGGATTTACATAATATCATTAATGAGCTTTTTAAAAAATATCAACACGAGTTGGATATATCACATAATATCGATTCTGATTATTTTCATACCTTAACCAATTTCATTATCTATAATAATTTTATCATGCATGATAACAATATATATATTCAAAATGTTGGTATACCACAAGGTGGTAGTACATCTAGTGTATTATCTGACTTATACTTATATTACTATGAACGTCATTATTTAAATAATAAAATACATTTATATAGATATATAGATGATGTAATATTAATTGATACTGATAACACCTGTACATCTCAATTCCCCGTTGATTATCCTTCTAATCTAGAACTTTCAAAAAAACCTACTTTTTAATAATACAATCAATTTCTTAGATATTAAAATTATATTAAAAGAGAACAAATTTATCACTGGTATTTATGACAAAAGGAAAGAATTTAATTTGAAAGTCAATACCTTTACTAATTTTAAATCTTGTCTTCATAATTCTGTATATCGTAATATAATACTTAACCATTTATATAGAATAAAATGTCTATATTCTTCCCATTTAATTAATACTAATATTAAAAAGCTTGTTTATGATGCTATAAATAATGGTTAGCCTAAAAAATTCATATATTCTTTAATTTATAATTAGTGATTATATGATCTTATAATTAGCTATTACATGATCTTATAATTAATTCTTTGCGTAAAAAATGTATAAAAAATTATAAAACATAAAAATAATAATAAAAAATTAAAAATGTTATAAAAGTAATAAAAAATATATAAATAGGTCGGTTGGGCGGGTAGATGTTAGAGTACGGAGGAGGGTGGTGTTGTCTGGATAAAAACGCAAAGGTTAATTAAAAAAAAAGAGAGTGGGTTATTTATTTTTACATTATTTTTAACATAATTTTTAAATAGTTTAATTGACACCAATATATGGATATTTGTCTATTTTTATCTATAGTTAAATAGTTATATTTTAATTATCAAATTAATTTTAATGTTATTGATATAATTTTTGGTATTATTATTAATAATATTATTACTATTACTTTTATTTATTTATTTATTTTTATTTTTTAATAATTATTTATTTTTTATATTTTATTTTTATATATATATTTTTTAATTTTTATTAATTAATTAATTAATTTATTTTTTATTATTATTTTATTTTATTTTTTTAATTTTTATTATCCTATATTAAGATAATGAGTTTATACTATGTAAAGTCACAATAAATGTTACTGATTAAAGTAACAAAATGGTATTTTAAGTTATAAGTTAATATGAATGTTATAACCTAATTCTAATTTTAATTATTTTATTAATTTAATTTTATGTATATATCGATCATTAATTATTTTCTCCGGTTCAATTATATTTCCATTCAGCTTTATCTTTTTTGTTCGTTATGGATAAATCATAGCAAGTTTTTTTTCTTCTTTTTCAAATCATTTTTTTCGCCATTTGGCGCGCATGACATTCTAATTTAAAAAAAGAGCAACCCTGCTGTTCCTGCTAAGATCCGTTGCTTGAATTACTAACAAACTGGTTTTTCTACGTGATACTGTTTTAGCTCGTATATTAAACTATTGCTTCCTGCTTTTATAATTTATTAATAATTTTATAGCACTGTCCTCTACATTAATGGGGATAATCAGATAAGTTTCTTCTTTTTTTTTTCTTTCTCAATATCTTGTTTTCATACTTTTTATCGAAATTGCATATGAATGTCATGTTTATCATTTCCACGTGCATAAATAGGGTTAATTTGTACTCTTGTTAATGACACTATTTGCTGCACGCTATTGTTTTAATATATGTATATTTTCATTTTTTCAACTATTTATTTCTATGTTCCTTGTTTAATAATATGGTTTTTGTGTGCTGGTAGCCCCAATTACGTATTATTTTGCTATTTCATGGCTAATACGTGGATGAAACCGCACACTTCATTTGTAGTTCCAAAGAATTGGGGCCTGACGATTCTGCTCTGTGGACTACAAATTTCCTTTGCTTTCATTTTATTTTATTTATTTATTTATTCAGATATACTCGTTTCACTATTTTTTTTTTTTTTTTTTTTTTTTTTTTTTTTTTTTTTATAATTCAATTCTATTCAACTTCTTCGTTTTGGTTTATTGTTTTATTGATAAAATTTATTGGTGAATTTTGTCTACTTTTAATGGTATTATATTAGCATTCAAATTATCATGCTGCTCTGCGCGTGTAATTATGAATGTAAACAATTTGATATTTAATTGATATATTTTCATTTTGAATAGTCATAATGAATTTTTTTCCTATTGTGGTATCTTATATATAATTTATATATAACATCTGTTGCTAATCAGCAATTTTATAAATATGATGCGCATAGGTAATTGCTGCTATCCGCATAACCTTTGTGTATTGTCTGTGTGATTTCTACAATGTTGTTTTCTGTTACCACTTTATAGGATTTCCATTAAGAGTTGCAAATCGTTTCATCATGAATAATATATATATTATATTTATAATATTTTCACTTTCTATTTTGCCATTTTGTTTAATTCATTGTCTTGATATATGGTATATTAAATGTCAAAATCAATATTCAATATTTATTATATTTTAATATTAAAGTAATACTTTGCAATTACATTATTTATTACTTTTTAATATTTAGTAAATAAATTATGATTATTTAAGCGTACGTGAAATGTAGTAACAAAGAGAGGATAGTGCTGAGATGTTAATTGGATAAGTTAGTAGTTTATGTTGTACGGTGATTATTTCACTTTTGAATGAGTCGATTTTGTGATATTGCATTTATTGCACTGTGAGTACTATGATTCTTATTATATGTGGTGTGGGATGGTATTATTATGGTCGTGTATTGTTTAATTTTGGAGGTTTGAGTATTGCTTTAAAGCTTTGTACATATTGTATCTATTTTCATTTTATAGTTGTACTATTCTAGATCCTTTTCTTTATAAAATTATATTAGCCAAGATACTAGATTATTTAATTGTAATTTTTCTATTTTTATCTTTTTTATTATATATCTAATATCTCTTATATTATGGCAGTACTTAGTAAAAATCTCGATCCTGGCAAGATACACAATGCTTCTTTACAGTGTAGTGCCCAGTACAGGAGCAATAATAGGGTTGCTCCTGGATCGTCATCCAGTTTCCATATACATGCTCCTCCTCCTCAATTATATTTTCAGAAATGTTCTGATATCCGATGTAAAACTTGTCCATCTGCTTCTCAGTCACAAATCGTATCAGATCCTCATCTTTCTATTTTTTGTAAGGCTTTTAATGTTATTTATAGTATAAAGTGTAACATTTGCAATTTGAAATATATTGGTGAAACTTCTGGTCCTCTTCATATACGCATGAATCAACATCGGTCCGATTCTGATAAAAATTTAGCAAAAAATATTCAGTCTACCGCTGAAATACAGCATTTTCATAAACACAAATTTAAAAATACTACTATTGAAATAATACAAATTCAGAAAAATAAATCTGAGCGTCTATATTTAGAGTCTTCATATATGAAATATTATAATACAATTTATCCTTATGGTCTTAACAGTGAAGTTTTTAAAAGATCTGTTAAAGTTTGTTCATCTATAAATGATACTACAGATTATTCTCCTATTTATCATAGTTTAAATCATTTTATAAATCCTAAAACTACACGTAACAAAAGAGGAAAAGGTTCATCTTCTAGTATTACTCCTAAAAACATTATAATTCAACAAATTAATAATCTGCATCGTAATTATTTAAAAAATTACAATTGGTTTCTAATACGTAAATATATTTTTGGAATAAAAAAGAAACATGTAGTACAATATTTAAATATTTTTCTCAGTAAATCTTACTCTAAACATTTTTCAGATGTTTTTTATGATCTCATTATGACTCGTGTCAACCTTTACAATATAAATTTGCTAAAAAAACCTAAAAATCTACAAACTAATTCTCAAATGGTAATTACTTTTTCTAATCCAATATTTAATAAAATCAATATTAATTCCATATTAAATGATAAAAACTGTTAATTTCCTATTAATACATTCATATTTCTAAAACCTTTAAGTATCCCATATCCATTGGTCGAACGATTTTTAACTATAATTCTTTCTCTAAATCTTCTTTTGATGCTAGTACATTACCCTGTAAATGCAATGACCCCTATCTACAAAAATATATAAATAAGGATCATGGACATATTATTACTGGTAATCTTAATCTAGTAGATGATTTACAACTTAGAAGAATTATGGGTTATGGGACCAAGTACAGAATTCCATCCAAATTAAACATTAAATCTATCATAAAACAATTTACCTATGATATAGATATATTTATTTATAAAATTGCAATTTATTATAATAAACCCATTGAATATTTCAATCAATGGAAAATATTAGTTATCGATAAATTAACCTGGTCCTTAAAATATAATATTTCACACCTAGAATATGTAAATACACAGCATATGATCAAGCAAATCAATAAATTACAACAACACTTTGTAATAACTTATGTTGATAAATATCCAAATAATTATGCAATTATTTGTAAATCTTATTATCATCAACTGCTTGCATCTAGTATATCTAATAATAACACATTCCAAAAAATTAATGATAACTTACTTGCCAATAATCGTAAAATTAAAGGATTCTATAAATTATTAGACATTAACCCTACAAACTTTAAATATCCTTATCTAGTCCTTATACCCAAATTTCATAAGCATCCTGTTAAATTCAGAACTGTTACAATTGGTTGCAATACATATAATAATGCTGCTAACAAACTTCTATTAGTCATTCTTAATCAAATATATAACATTACAAGAAAAAAGTGATAATACACATTGCATAAAAAATAGTTATGAACTGGTCCATATTATGAAAAATCTTAAATGTATAAAAAATATCACTACTTATGATTTTAAAGATTTATTTAATAATATCAATTTATCGGATTTACATAATATCATTAATGAGCTTTTTAAAAAATATCAACACGAGTTGGATATATCACATAATATCGATTCTGATTATTTTCATACCTTAACCAATTTCATTATCTATAATAATTTTATCATGCATGATAACAATATATATATTCAAAATGTTGGTATACCACAAGGTGGTCGTACATCTAGTGTATTATCTGACTTATACTTATATTACTATGAACGTCATTATTTAAATAATAAAATACATTTGTATAGATATATAGATGATGTAATATTAATTGATACTGATAACACCTGTACATCTCAATTCCCCGTTGATTATCCTTCTAATCTAGAACTTTCAAAAAACCTAGTTTTTAATAATACAATCAATTTCTTAGATATTAAAATTATATTAAAAGAGAACAAATTTATCACTGATATTTATGACAAAAGGAAAGAATTTAATTTTAAAGTCAATACCTTTACTAATTTTAAATCTTGTCTTCTTAATTTTGTATATCGTAATATAATACTTAACCATTTATATAGAATAAAATGTCTATGTTCTTCCCATTTAATTAATACTAATATTAAAAAGCTTGTTTATGATGCTATAAATAATGGTTATCCTAAAAAATTCAATATATTCTTTAATTTATAATTAGTGATTACATGATCTTATAATTAGCTAATACATGATCTTATAATTAATTCTTTGCGTAAAAAATGTATAAAAAATTATAAAACATAAAAATAATAATAAAAAATTAAAAATGTTATAAAAGTAATAAAAAAATATATAAATAGGTCGGTTAGGCGGGTAGATGTTAGAGTACGGAGGAGGGTGGTGTTGTCTGGATAAAAACGCAAAGGTTAATTAAAAAAAAAAAGAGAGTGGGTTATTTATTTTTACATTATTTTTAACATAATTTTTAAATAGTTTAATTGACACCAATATATGGATATTTGTCTATTTTTATTTATAGTTAAATAGTTATATTTTAATTATCAAATTAATTTTAATGTTATTGATATAATTTTTGGTATTATTATTATTAATATTATTACTATTATTTTTATTTATTTATTTATTTTTATTTTTTTAATAATTATTTATTTTTTATATTTTATTTTTTTATATATATTTTTAAATTTTTATTAATTAATTAATTAATTAATTTTTTATTATTATTTTATTTTATTATTTTTTTAATTTTTATTATCCTATATTAAGATAATGAGTTTATACTATGTAAAGTCACAATAAATGTTACTGATTAAAGTAACAAAATGGTATTTTAAGTTATAAGTTAATATGAATGTTATAACCTAATTCTAATTTTAATTATTTTATTAATTTAATTTTATGTATATATCAATCATTAATTATTTTCTCCGGTTCAATTATATTTCCATTCAGCTTTATCTTTTTTGTTCGTTATGGATAAATCATAGCAAGTTTTTTTTTTTCCAAATCATTTTTTTCGCCATTTGGCGCGCATGACATTCTAATTTAAAAAAAGAGCAACCCTGCTGTTCCTGCTAAGATCCGTTGCTTGAATTACTGACAAACTGGTTTTTCTACGTGATACTGTTTTAGCTCGTATAGTAAACTATTGTTTCCTGCTTTTATAATTTATTAATAATTTTATAGCACTGTCCTCTACATTAATGGGGATAACCAGATAAGTTTCTTCTTCTTTTTTTTTCTTTCTCAATATCTTGTTTTCATACTTTTTATCGAAATTGCATATGAATGTCATGTTTATCATTTCCACGTGCATAAATAGGGTTAATTTGTACTCTTGTTAATGACACTATTTGCTGCACGCTGTTGTTTTAATATATGTATATTTTCATTTTTTCAACTATTTATTTTTATGTTCCTTGTTTAATAATATGGTTTTTGTGTGCTGGTAGCCCCAATTACGTATTATTTTGCTATTTCATGGCTAATACGTGGATCAAACCGCACACTTCATTTGTAGTTCCAAAGCAATTGGGGCCTGACGATTCTGCTCTGTGGACTACAAATTTCCTTTGCATTCATTTTATTTTATTTATTTATTTATTCAGATATACTCGTTTCACTATTTTTTTTTATATATAATTCAATTCTATTCAACTTCTTCGTTTTGGTTTATTGTTTTATTGACAAAATTTATTGGTGAATTTTGTCTACTTTTAATGGTATTATATATATATGTATATATAACCATATATATATACATATATATATATATATATATATATATCCGATTTGAATGAAACTTGGTATGTACGAGTACATACAAATATCTCGACCGAGTTCGGTGGCCAGCAACATCCGCCCTCTTGTTTCAAAATGGCGCCATTTAAAAATTAAAAAAAAATTAAATTTAAAATTAAATGCGAAAAAATTAAAAGTTGGAAAATATCTTTATTTTATGTGTTAGATCTTAAAACACCATATCCAGAACACTTTTTACTTTGTCTATATCTTAAAAAATGATTGAGTTATAGCACTTTGAATTTTTCTTATGGCTGTCATTTTGAAACGATCTGATTTTTGTCATGCTATAACTAACGTATTTATGAACCGATTTGAATGAAACTTGGTATGTACATAGTACATACAAATATCTCGACCGAGTTCGTTGGCCAGCATCATCCGCCATATTGTTTCAAAATGGCGGCCATTTAAATTTTTTAAAAGAATTTAAAATTTAAAAATAAATGCGAAAAAATTAAAAGTTAAAAAATATTTTTATTTTATGTGTTAGATCCTAAAACGCCGATTTTAGAACACTTTTTACTTTATCTATATCTTAAAAAATGATTGAGTTATAGCACATAGTTATATATAGTTATAGCATATAGTTATATTGAGTATAATTTTTCTTATGGCTGACATTTTGAAACGATCTGATTTTTGTCACGTGATAACACTCGTATTTATAAATCGATTTGAATGTAACTTGGTGTGTGCATAGTACTTAATAAAGCCTGGACCGAGTTCGTTAACCAGTTCCATCCGCCATCTTGTTTCAAAATAACGTCCATTTAAATTTTTTTTAATTTAAAATTTGAAATTAAGTACAAGAAATTGAGAAATTGAAAAAGATTTTTCTTTTATGCATTTGACCTTGAAACAAAGATTCCAAAGCATTTTTTGTTTCGTCTGTATCTTAAAAAAATGTCTGAGTTATAGTTCCTTTAATTTCTAGTGTTGCTCACATTTTGAAATGATCTGGTTTTCGTCACGTGATAACACTCGTATACCCGATACTCGTATACCGTATTTATACACCGATTTGGATTAAACTTGGTGCGTAGATAGGACATACTGATGCCTGGGCCGAGTTTGTTGACCAGTTCCAACCGCCGTCTTTTTTCAAAATGGCAAAATATTATTTTTTTTTATTTAAATTTTAAAATTAGGTGCAAAAATGTAAAAAATTGAAAAAGATTTTTCTTTTGTGTTTTGACCTTGATACAAAGATTCCAGAGCATTTTTTGTTTCATTTATATCTTGAAAAATGGCTGAGTTTTAGCACTTTCAATTTCCAGTGAGATTGACATTTTGAAACGGTCTGAAATTTGTCACGCGTTAATAAGCATATTTATAAATTGATTTCGATATAACTCCGTATGTTCATGGTACATACCAATATCTTGACCGAGTTCACAAGCCAACTTTATCCGCCATTTTGTTTCAAAATGGCGGCCATTTAAATTTGTCAAAAATCTTTTTAAAATATAATGATGTATAAACAAAAAATTAGAAATTGAAAAAAGGTTCTTTCTAAACTATTTATCTTAAAAATGAATTCCGGAGTATTTTTTGCTTTGTCTTTACCTTGAAAATTTTTTAATGTGGGTGACTTTTTTTTTTTTTTTTTTTTTTTTTTTTTTTTTTTTATGTCAATTCAATTTGCCCGTGACAGCACTCGTATATATTAATTGATTTCAATGTGATTGCATGTTCACATGAATTAAGATTTCGATCAAGCTCATTGTTTTTTTTTATCCATCATGCTGCTTTAAAATGGATATCGTGGAATTTGGTGACCCTATAAATCGCTTAAAATAAAACCAGGTTGAATAAAGATGACTAATTTCTAAAAATTCCTATTAATATTCAGTATTGACAAAAACTGGTATTCAATCTTATATAATCGTGTTCCACTATTTTGCACTTCGTATATTTGATTTATATAACTTAATTTAAAATAAATAAATAAGTATATGAAAGCTACCGCTTCCTCCCGGCATTGCCGGAAGGACTTTTTTAAATTATGTTTCTAGGATTTAAGATTATATTTGACTGTACATTATTTCTTTCAGTGTAATGCTTTAGTTAAATGCATTTGTGATGTAACATTTTGCCGAGCGTTAACATATTTTTGATAGAAAGAAATCCATCTTCGATCTTTCAGTGGTACTTGTGTTTACTGTTGCAATCGTTTTTTAAATAGTACTCAAAAGTAATAGGTAAATTATTTTCTTTTACTTTAGTTAATTTTAAGAATACATGTATGAGGTTTTTTTTTTGTAATCATCACTTTGAGGCAGAAAGAGGTTCTCTCTAATTGATCAATCTTGTGTGGGGTGGTGTCATATAAAAAATTGAAAAGTGATAATTTTGCAAATTAATAGGAGAACAATTTCATTAATAAAAAGTTTTTTCTTATTTTAATTTCAGCATTTTTCTAATTTACATTGCCTACTTATTTCCAACAGGTAAAATTAAAATGTGTTTCAAAATTTTTGGTATCTTTTATCGTTGGCCAATAGCTAATTTTTAAACAGTTAATATAAGCAATATAGTTCCAATTTCAAAAGAATTTCAAAAATTCTTTTTCATCATGCAAAAATGACTGCGTCAGAATAGATATATTTTTAAAAAATACGAAATTATTGTCTTTCATATCTTTCCTGGCTGATAAGTTTTATTTATAAAAACATTCTTCATTTTCTGACTGTACGATCAAAACGCTTCGAAATTTGGTATTTGGAATTTTATGAATTTTCAGGATTTTCTGGCACCAAAATATGTTTTTTTGATATTAGTGCCAAAAAATAACGGAAATTCATAAAATCGATGTATATATATGTGACATTTTGAAGTTAGGGGGGTAGAAACATCATCGCTAGGTTTCCCTTGCTCCGCACAGAAGTCATGGCCAGCGAGAAAAAAAAACAAAATAAATAAATGTAGAAGGTCAAAATAATCACTCCTTGGCTGCTGCAAGTTCATTTTATTAAACTGTATCTATAATAGAGGGAAAAGCTCCTGTTGCAGACGATATTTTACCGAAACATTAAAAAAATGTTCCATGCTTTACTACATCAAGTCGTACTCATGCAAGAGCGCACCCAAGAATCCTTCTTCTCATCTCTCTTACCACCTCTCGAGCTTCCTCTTTTAAATCTAAAAAGAAAATTCTAGAACATTCTCTAACCTCAAACCATCATTCTTTTATGTAAACAGAATTCTTGTCCAGCTACGAGACTATTTTCCACAGACGATAATTTTATTTAAAAAAATTTATTATTTAACCAATTTATAATCGACTCAGAATTTCTTAGACAGACGATTTTTATAGATGATTAATTTTAAGAGAAAAAGAAAAGAAATGACTTTATTGATATGCACACTATCAAAGGTTGACGGAGGGAAAATAAATAAATAGATAAAATAAAATAATGATATTTTTTGAAAGGTATGGTTTTGGAATAAATTTAATAAGACTTTCTTAAAAAGGGTTGATAAAAACATAGAAGATATGAGTTTCATTTGGAATATTAAGAAATAGTTTAATTAAGAATATTTTTAATTTAGAGCCATCTTTTTAATCTTGCGCATACTGGAATAATGTTTTTTAAGGCAAATTAAGAATTTATATCGTCTGCATAAAGAATAACAGATTAGATCTAGAAACAAGATTTTAATTTAATAATTTGAAGTAAGTACGGAATATTATTATAAGAAAATTAAGATAGTATAAAGGTTAGTTTTGGCGAAAAAAATTTAAATTTTGTAATATTATCCCCCTTCCCCAAAACTTTGTATGAAATTGATAGTTAAATAAAACTACAAGTTCAGACAACAGAAATATAATAATTTAGAAAAGTTAAATTTTGGAATAAAACTGTCAAACTCAGGAAGCCAAGAGATGGAAGAAAAGAAAATGAACGCAATATAAAAAATATTAGCGATTGAAAAATAGTTAAGAGAAAATTAAATTGAATTAAATTTAGGTAGAAGCATTTCCCTGAAAAAAATACAATAATGTTACAATATCACTTACTGTTTGTAAGTCCATAGGAGATAATACATACAATAAAAGTAGGTAAGTTATAAATATTGATAAGCAAGAAATATTAAAAATACAATAAAAACTATAAGAAACCTCCTTCATGGGAGTTTATAGAATTTCAATAACTTAATCAATAGTCCACTAAAGAAAGTTCTCTAAATAAAAGTCCTCCGGATCCCGTCTATTAAACAGTATCTCTTCAATAGTCAACTAAATTTTTTCAGTGATATAGTTCATTAAATAAGTCTTTTGTTGGATTCCAACATCTTTTCATAATATATCAAATTTTCAATAATAAATAGTATCACTTCAAAACATTAATAATAAATAATGTAGAAAAATTTAAATAATAATATTAACAATAATAATAAGTAGCATAATAAGACTAAATATCTTAATATTTCTCAATAATAGTATAATTAATACTAACTTCATTATAGAACTCATAATAATAATAATAATAGTAAAACGAGTATAATCAACAGAAAATATCACAATTTGTTTATTATTGATAGGGAAAATATTGGTTGAGGATTAAAATAATTACATATCAACTAAATAATTTTCTTATCTTCTAATAGCATAAGAAAGTATTTTTTGCTAGCCGAAAGTATACATAAAAAAATAATAATAATTCCAAAATCCAAATAAAATTAAATCTAACTATTTAGAAAATGGAGTCTCAACCAGTATTTCCTTACAATAATTCCTCTCTGATACTCTTTTACAAAATTGTCAAATTTGGTTATAAGTTTTCAAATGCCAAATGAAAATTAATGTTTTATCTACACATGGTTTATAAACTTTAATAATAAAAAACAAATAGGAATAAAAGTTGGCATTCTTAATTGAGAAATAGAAATAAAAATAGTTTGCTTTTTTGAAAAACTTTTAATATCTGTAGTTTTCACAATCACTGAAAATCACATATTATGTTATAGGTTTGAGTAGAATCATCAGATTTTATAACTATTATCACATAAATATCTGCTGAATAAATAGACTAATACTAATGTCAAATAAATGAGTAAATATAATTAAACTTAAATACACTTAAAATTAATTTATCAACATCAATTTGAAAGCTTTTACAATCAAAGTGTACATTTTATGCCTGTATAAGGAGCCCAATTTAACCCCAAAAACAAGTAATATTATTGTTGGCCACCAAGAACATACCTGCTAATGTTGAAAATTATGGTGATAAAATATTTAAAGAATAAGAATTAAGATTTAATCTACTGTCTTGACTTTAGTTTGATCTAGTGATTGTGATTTTATCTGAGGTTTTGTTTGTTTTTTGAGTTGCTCATGAAACAGTTTAAAATCTTCGGGTGAAAAATAGGGTCTTAATTTAGAAACATGCACAATAACGGAATTCTGTCCTGTCTCATAATTAAATTTATCTATTTCATAAGTTACATCAGAAAGTTTATTTATAATTTTGTATGGTCCAGAGAAAGTAGGTTCTAATTTTCGAGTGTTAGGGTGTTTAAATTCTTCATAAATTACAGAGTCTTGTATTTTTAATGGGCATTCGACAAAATTTCGATCATAGAGTCTTTTACTTTTAAGGTGAAATTCACGAGTTCGCGCTTTCGCAATCTTGAGGGCTTTGTCTACTGGAGATGTTTACATTTTGATTGCCTCGCACAAAATTATTACCCTCCCTTTTAAAAATCTGAATCAAAATTATCGTAAAAATTATAACTATATTTAGCTGCTAACTTTAACCAGAAATTTTATCTAATAAAATAGAAACCCCTCTTCCCTTCCCTCTTTCCTTCTGTTAGAGAGAAGGTAAAAACAGAAGGAAAGAGGGAAGACCGGGGGATTTGCACGGTATATAAAGCTCAAAAGAAAATGATTTCCACTTACGCTGACTGAAGATGTCCTAGGAAAGACGAAAACGTTATCAGTTTTAATTCTCGGATTATACAAACTTTTAGTGTGATAGTGACAATTGTATTTTATGTATGTAAAATTATTTTCAAGATTGTTTTAAAAGATCTAAAACTAATGCCTATAATTGGTATTTTGAATAAAGTAAAATAATGATATTTTTTGAAAGGTATGGTTTTGGAATAAATTTAATAAGACTTTCTTAAAAAGGGTTGATAAAAACATAGAAGAAATGAGTTTTATTTGGAATATTAAGAAATAGTTTAAGAATATTTTTAATTTAGAGCCATCTTTTTAAACTTACGCATACTGGAATAATGTTTTTTAAGGCAAATTAAGAATTTATATTGTCTGCATAAAGATTAGGAGATTAAATCTAGAAACAAGATTTTAATTTAATAATTTGAAGTAAGTACGGAATATTATTATAAGAAAATTAAGATAGTATAAAGGTTAGTTTTGGCGAAAAAAATTTAAAATTTGTAATACATACATACATATATATATATATATATATATATATATATATATATATATATATATATATATATATATTATATATATATATATATATATATATATATATATATATATATATATATATATAATGCAATCTCTTTTCTACACTCTTAAAAAGAAAGAGCTGATTTGGCTTCTCATGAAAGAGCTGTAATTTTTTCGATCATAAAGGAGTTGTTTTTCAAACGATTAAATCTTCTTGATCTAAATTGGTTATTTAAATCGCTCAACTTCATTTAAATTGGATAAAACTCGAGTTATTTCAACTCTTTTTGAGAAGCGGCCTTTCAACATTGAGATGAGTGGATTTCCGCTCAACTTGAGCTATTTTGTGGCTAACTTTTTAAGAGAGTAAAGTTAATATTAAATATTATTGAAAATGTCTCACATTACACACAAAAGAAGAAGAGAATTTGGGATATAATGGATGATCGATCTTATCTTAAGAGCAAAGCTAAATTTAAGAAAATATTGAACTATTAGTAGAGAGATTTATAGCCACTTTTACGTAATCCTTTCGAGAAGAGCATCGCGTATATGTGACGTACATGATGCTCAGAATATCTCCCGTTATTCCTATCAGTAATTAACCACAGTAAATCTTTCGCCTTTCAAAAACTTTTTCGTTTGCAAAGTTGATGCTAGGTAATTTTTTCTGGCGTAGCACTGTCTTAAAGAGACGTTATGCCAAAATCTCCAACAAAAAGTCTAGTGGTAGATGATTAAAATATTTTGAAAATGATCATTGTGATAACTTGTAATGAAGTGTGTAATTATTTGTTGGTATTTATAAATTTTAAAGCCAAAGAGAATTCATTTTTTATTTCAATTTTAGACCATCTTTATCCACAACTCTTACTTTGAAATATAGAGATTCAGATGGATCTTCACTGAATAAATATGACAGAATAACTAAGTTTCCTGGAATAACAGTTTGCGGTTTGACACCTTTCAAGGGACAAGGTACGAGAAAATTTTTTATAAGAGTTGTTTATTCATACAATATTTTGAAATTTATGTCGAAGTTGCCTTTTCAAAATCCTGTTATAATGAGATAGTTATTTTATGGATATGCAAACGAATCCACTCCGTGTTGCCCAGGCTCGTGATAATAACCTTAAATATACCTAAAATTGTTTTTTAATAATTTGATATTTTTAAACGAACTCTATCTAAACCTATCGAAAGTTAAAGGGCCCCACTGGATTCAGCGGAATATCCCTTCCAATTTTTTTATGCTTTTAAATGAAAATATATCCGAGCAAACTGAGATGCCCTCGTCATAGTGATTGAAGATTTAATTTTTAACGTTTATAAGTATTAAAAAAAATTTATCAAAATATTTCCAGAGAAATCCTGAATGATAAAAAACTCCCAATACTCTTTTAAAACTATAAACGTATATTTCTTACTGTGCAAAATGTAGAGGTTTCCCAGAAGCGAAACCCTTCCGAAAATGTTCTAAATCGAGAAATCACAAAGTGAGTTCCAGAAAAGAATTGTTTTGAAAGAGTTTATATTATGTATATTTAAAACAAACGAAATTGTTTTAAAGATAAAAAATTTCGTGTTTTGATTTCTCAAGCCGATAAATATAACACTGGTTTATAAGCATTACAGAAAAAAATTAACGAAAATTCGTTGAAGTGACTTTCAGAAACGAATCGCGTTGAACGGGTTAAATTTAACGGATTACACCATTTTGTAAGGAAAATATACGTTTATTTGGTTTGTTATTTTTTTCTCTTTATGTATTTAAATTTCGGAAAACGTTGCAGATTTTTAAAGATCACAGAAAATATTAAAATCCCGGAAGTGCATTTTAAAAACGAACGTTTTGGAAGTGTTAAAATATTTTGAAACAGAATACGTTTTAAAAGAAAATGAATGTACATTGTATGATGTACATAGGTAATATATACATAGATAACACTATAACATTTTTTTTTTTGTTTGAGCTCATTAGATTAATAATTATCTATTTATTCTTATTAATAATTTATTTTATTTTCTAGAATCAGGAGACTCTTTTTCTTTACTAATGTATTACGCTTTAAGTCTTGGCTATCCATACAGTGGTTTGACCCTTGAACAAAGGATTCTCTTGCATAAAGAAGTAGCTACTAATTCGTCTAATTCAACTCTATGGAAATATCAAGAAAATTTTCGTAATGTGAACGAGAAAGATCAAAACGATTACATCTCAGAATTTCTTTTGAATAACAGCTATAGGTAAGATGATATGAAGATTATTTTAAATGGAATATTATAATATTTTGTTATCGATGTCGAACACTAGAGCCATCGTGGCGTTAACTAACATTTTAAATTTTGAAATCAGTGATAGATGAGTACATTTTGTTTATTATTAATAGATTTTTGACCGCTACCAAATAAAAATATTCCGATTTAAATTAGTAATGTCTTTCTAAAATAAGTTCAATATGTACCTCATCAAAATAAGTTAAATAAATAAACTAAAAACTTGTAAATAAAAATTATGGTGTGTAATATTTTTAGAACACTCAGCTAAAATTTCCGGTGACTCTAGTGTTAAATAAGAATTACTATATAAAGTACCCTGGGGTAATAACGCCACGTTAAGGTTCTACCAATTTTCACGGCTCAGTTTTAGTTTGTATTTTTCAAACAAATATATGATTTGATAGAGCAACTCATTGACTATCTATATATAAAAAAAATAATTTAACAGATATGAATACATAAAATGTAATGGCGTGATTTCTTGACCAATGCTATTTGGCGTTATTACCCACCTATATGGGTAATAACGCCATGCAAACAAAACTATGAAATAAGTTGGAATAATTGCATGTAGATTGCCCAATTCTAAAAATACAAACTCTCAGCTCTAGAAATTGACAAATTGCATCACTGTGAGAAAAATTCGTCAATATACACTAAGTTATCTTCATTTTTTCACAAATAATTTCCGTACTCGCAGAAAACGTATTTGATCTGTGAATTCATTTTGAACGTCGAAAAATGAGGAAGAGTTTCCGTTTATTTCTAGCACGCATGCGTATTGGGTCTGTTAGTAATAAATTCGAATTTGTTTTTAAAATGTAAGACAAAATATTCTATAGATTATAATGTCTAATTTAGTTTTTAAAAAACAAAAATGTTTTCGAATTTAAAAATAAATAACAATTACTTTCTTTATTCATTCAAAAATTCTCACAATTTGTTATTCAAAGTTCGATAAGTTGAATAAAGTTGAATATACTAAGTAATTTAAATAATAAATGCGAAATATAATATTTCACATTTAAAATATACTTTAAGTGAACACATTTGAAAGATATTTTAATTAAAAAATAAAATGAAAAAAAAATTGATATTATTAAAAAAAAATCTTATCGAATAAAAATATAATACCCATACTTTTCCTTTAGCAATCTTACGTAATATATTTAAAATTTACATTTTTATAGTATATTAATACTAAACGTAAAAAAATTCCCAGCCACAGTTTCATTAAAGATGAAATCTTTCCCAAATTAACTTCAAAATTAAAAGCTTTGTAACGAAAAACACCAATCACACCCATATAAAATGAACGGTTCTGCTTTAAAGCACTTCATGCGAGGGGTCTCTCAATGAGAGAAATTCTGTACGAGATTACGAAATCACCTTGATTACGGCTGATTACAGCTGATTACTGTAATCACATGTGATTATACTTGATTACACTAAGATTACAGCAGATTATTCTGATTATACCAAGATTATAGCTGATTATACTTGATTACACTAAGATTACAGCTGATTATACTTGATTACATGTGATTTAATTGCTAAAGGTTATCATATAAGAGTTTTAATCGATTTTACTATCTTCCAAGCAACATTTTTTACATGTTAACTTTTTAGAGTTGTCCAAAATAAGAAAATAGTATCAACATCTGTATAAAGAGGAGTTTTTATCCAGTCTTTTACGTTTCCTTCTTTGCAGCGATCCGCTTGTGAAAATTAATTTCTGATTTAACACGTCGAGTGCCATGTCAGCCACAGGTGACTGACAGTCTACAATATGATATGAAACCAAAATATTTATATTGTTTTATGTAATTACTGAAAAATGTATTAAAAATGTATATAATATCATGTTTTACATTGTCAGTCACCGGTGATTGACGCGGCCTAAACGGAAAAAGTCCAGTGTCAGTCACCGTGACACTCAACTTGTTAAATAGAAATATTTCATGATTCCGATCCTGATGATGAAAGGATAATTATAGCAATATTCTGATTAAAACAGAAACTTGTTTAAAATGGAATTTTTCCCGATCTCTATTAATTCAATTTTCACTGATTTTATTCTAACTAGCAAGTGTAAAACTTCATAAACGGAGAATTTTAATGGTTTACTCAATCATGCATACGAATACACTCAAGTCTGTTAAATTGAAACCGCAAAGATAGATAAAAATTTAATTTTTGCCAAGTTTTCGTCATAGCTTGCATAATAGCCGTAGCTAGAAGTGAATAGTAGGTAGTAGGGTGGGGGAGGGCCTCAAGAGAATGCAGGGAGGGGGGGCTCATAATTTTTTTTCTCTCTCTCTGACGCAGAAAGATAAATTAGTGCATATTTACACTGTAGATACTATGTTTCTTATTAAACTGTAGTAATAATTTCATTATATGCTTAGAAAAGTACAAGACGACGGTGAAAATTTTGAGTGTATAACTTTGAGCAAAATTAAACATCATGTTGGTTTCATGTATACAAATAAGATGAGGGGGTGTTTAAACACTTATTTTAGGTACAATTTAGTATTTGTGCAAAACTGTGAAAGGGTCTCAAAAATAAATTAAATTTCGAACAAAATTTCATTTGAATTTTCGGAACAGAAATTTATTGAGTGACCTTGGGATCGTTTCCAGGGGGGGGGGGGGGGCTCAAAATATTTTAGGGGGGGGCTGAGCCGCCCATAGCGCCCCCTTAGCTACGGGCCTTATGTATTTCGTTAACACTATAAAAATTTCCACTTAAGGGCACTTAATAGACAGGTTAATTTTTTACAAGGTTTACGGTATACAACGTACATTAATCTAAATCATGTATACAAATACAGTCAGTGAAGTTTGAAATTAAAGGGCTACTTAAGTTATCCGAAAAGACCCATTCGCTAATGCTAATCCTATGGAAAAAATTTATAAAAATATCTCATGTTCATTCCTATTGTGTAGTTGAGGTCAATCTGCACAAAAACCGTTTTTTACTTTTTCGATTTTGATTGCAAAATTTTTCATGAGAATGCTTTCACTTTCGGAACTGGTTCCGAAAATGAAAGTGTCCTCATTAAAAATATTTGAAAAGAAAATCGAAAAGGTAGAAACGGGTTTTGTACAGATCGAACTTATCTCTCCAATATAAAAATATTCATTTAAAAATATTGAAATTCAAACGATATATCTTTAAAAATTTCTTCCATAGGATTAGCATTAGAAACCGGGTCTTTTCACTCGACGAAGTAGATTTCTAAGCTTATGAAGTACTGTCAAACCTGTCAAAGAAAAATAAAAAATATCGAAAATTTTTCGTTTTGTTAGGTTTTTGGTCTTATCTTGCATAACTGTGTGGTATTTATTTCATAAAAATAATAATAATAATAAATAATTTAGGACAAGATTCAGTTATAGACATGTAAATTTTTCACAGGGTTCATTGTATACAATATATATCAACCTGAATCATGTATACAAGTATAGCCAATGAAGTTTGAAGTTAAGGGTGCATTCGAAAAAATGATTTTCCATCTTCAACAGCTCGAAATTTTCAGATACAATTTTGGATACATTTGTAAAAGTAGAAGCATGAAACTTCCTGAGGGGATTTTTGAATTGACGTACAAGGTACCGTGTGATGTAATTTTTCGCTGATTTAATTAGAATTTGATTTATAAGCAATTATTTTCTCAGCGTGACCCTTTTTTTCGTTCGCAGACCTCTCGCTTCGGAAAATTTGGTCCAAAACGCCGTTTTTGACAGCATTTTTTGCAACATTTTCTGCATTTATCAAGGAATTGATAATCACGGCACCTTGTATAGTTTCTAAATAAGAGAATTCGAAAGTTTAGTACATTTGAGAGCAAAAACGAATCTAAAAATAAATCTGAAAAAAGGCAGTTTGGATCGGAATACACCCTTAAGGGTGTATTCGAAAAAACGCTTTTCCACCTTCAACAGCTCGAAATTTTCCGATACAATTTCAGACACATTTTTAAACGTAGAATCATGAAACTTGCTGAGGGGATTCTTGAAGGGACGTACGAGGTGCCGTGTGATGTCTTTTTACGCTCAATTCATTAGAATTTGAGTTATAAACAATTACCTTATCAGTATGACCCTTTTTTTCGTTCCCAGATCACCCACTTGGAAAAAATCGGTTCGAAATGCCGTTTTTGATTGCTTTTATTGCAATATTTTCTGCATTTATCAAAGAATCGACAATTACAACATCTTGTGTATTTTCCAAATAAGAGATTTGGAAAGTTTGGTGTATTTGAGAACAAAAAGGAATTCAAAAATAAATCGGAAAATAAGCAGTTTGAATCGAAATACACCCTTAAGGGGGTACTTCATTTATGCGAAAAGACCAATTCGCTAATACTAATCCTTAGGAAGAAATTTATAAAGATATCTCGCTTGAATTTCAGTATTTTTAAATGATTATTTTTGCATTGGGTCAATCTGTATAAAGTATTTCAGTTTTTCTATATTGACTGCAGTTTTTTTTTTTTTTTTTTTTTTTTTTTTTTTTTTTTTTTTTCCCATGAAAATGCTTTCTCTTTCGAAAATAGTTCCGAAAATGAAAGTATCCTCGTTAAAAATATCTGAAAACAAAATTGAAAATGTAAGAAACGGTCTTTGTACAGATTAATATTACTTATCCACTCAAAAAGAATAATTTAAAAAGATTAAAATTCAAACGATATATCTTTAAAAATGTCTTCGATAGGATTTGCATTAGCTACCAATTCTTTTCGCTTGACTGAATAAGCCTCCTAAGACTATAAAGTAGAGTCAAACATTTTAAAGCAAAAACAAAAAGATTGAAAAATGCTCGTTTTCGTCAGGTTTTCTTCTTAGCTTTCATAATTCTATGGTGTTTAATTCATTCAGACTATAGAAATTTTCCATTTAACGTAAAATTCCGTTATAAACAGGTTAATTTTTCACTGTATACAACGTATATCAATCTGAATCACGCATACAAATGCATACAGCTAATGGAGTTCGAATGTAAGGGGTTACGTACTTTAGTCATGTGAAAAGATCAATTCGCCAATGCTAATCCTATGGAAGAAAATTATAAAATTAACTTGTTTTTATTTTTATTATTTTAATTTTTCCCCCTTTAATTGGATAGCTAAGGTCAATCTGTACAAAGACCGTTTTTAGCTTTTTCGATTTTGCCTCTAGATATTTTTCATGAGAATGCTTTCACTTTTGAAACCTGTTCCGAAAATGGAAGTGTCCTCATTAAAAATATCTGAAAACAAAATTGAAAATGTAAGAAATAGTCTGTGTACAGATCGATCTATATTTTCGAATGAAAAGGGAACCGTTAAAAAATATTGAAATTCAAACGAAATATCTTTAAAAATTTATTCCAATATTCCATTTATTCAAATGGGTTTTTTCTTTTGTTTGAAATGGTCTCCTAAAAGTACAATCAAATCTGTCAACGTAAAATTAAAAAGATTGGAAGTTTTTTTTGTTTTTGTCATATTTCCATCTTAGCTTGCATAATTGTATGGTATTTATTTCATTAAGACAACAGAAATTTCACATTTAAAGGCAAGATTCCGTTATAGATAGGTTAATTTTTCACAAGGTTTATTGTATACAACATATGGCAATCGGAATTACGCATACAAATGCAGCCAATGATGTTTGAAGTTAAGGGGCTATTTGAGCTACGAGAAAAGACCAATTCGATAATGCTAATCCTATGGAAGAAATTTATAAATATATCTCGTTTAGTAGTATAATGTCAGTAGTTTTAAATGATTATTTTTGCATTGGATAGCTGACATCAATCTGTACAAAGATCGTTTTTTGCTTTTTAGATATTGACTGTAGATTTTTTTCATGAGATTACTTTCACTTTCGAAACCGGCTACGAAAATGAAAGTTTCCTCATTAAAAATATCTGTATACAAAATCGAAAAAAATAAAAAAAACGATCTATGTACAGATTGATCTTACCTATCCAATGAAAAAGAATCATTTAAAAATATTTAAATTTTTTCCATAGCATTATCATTAGCCATCGGGCCTTTTCACTTAATTAAGCTTATAAAGTACCTTCAAATCTATTAAAGCAAAATTAAAAAGATTGAAAGTTTTTTGTTTTTGCCAGGTTTTTTGTCTTAGCCTGTAAAATTGTAGAGTATTTATTTCATTAAGTTTACTTCTAACAGGTTTTATTGTATACAACGTGTATGTATAGAGCGTCGGTTCCCAATCTGCAGTACTCGTATCCCAGGGCCGAAACTAGAGGGGGGCAGAGGGGACACGTGCACCGGGCGCCACCAGAACAAAAGCCGAAGGGGGCGCCAAATTAAGATTTTGTTTGGTGTGTTTGATATAAAGAGTGCATATATGTGGGGGTGGGGGGTGGGGGAGGCGCCAAAATCCATTATCCTAAGGAGTATGTAACGGAGTAATGTGCTGGGTGTACGAGAAAATAATAGCGGAAATTACAAAATTAATTTTAGAAAGTCGCAAAAATAGTTAATAAAGTCACAAAATTGTCCTAAATGATAAATGTAATTTGTATCGATTTATGAAATAGTTATGATAAGAAGCTTACTAATTTAAAACAAGTGGGTAATTGTGATCGCATATCATACAAAGGGTTTCGTTTTATATTTACTTCAAAACAAGTTATCCTTTAATTAATAAATCCAAATTGTTAATTTATATTTATTAAATTCTTACATAGATTGTAGTACCAAAAAATTTGATCTTAAAATAACTATAAAAAGAAGCTATTTATTTTAATTAAAATATAAATGTTGAAAAAAATTATTTACATAAAATCCAAAATATCAATTCATTTAAAAATCAACAAATAAATAAATAAAAAAAACTAAAATAAAATAAAATAAAATAAAATAAAATAAAAATTACAGAGATATAAATTAAACTTTAAATTTCTAGAAACGAAAAAAAAAATGTTTAAACGATATTTAAAATGGTAAATCATTAATAAATCGCAATAGTTTCTATAATAGAAAGAAAATTGAATTCCAAAAAATGTTATGATTGTTAGTGATAAAAAAAAATAATATAAATACTTAAACTGGCAAAAAAAGAAAAATAAAAAAAAATAAAAAAATAATAATAATAATAAATAAAATAAAATAAATGTAAAATGTTGCAAAGCTTGGCATAAATTTAAGTGAGCCCAAACTGGTATGTAGAGGCGGCTAGTAATTTCAATAAATAGGTATTTAATCCTCCTCCCATCCTACACACTCATACATACCTTTTCCAACAGATTCGTGCTGGGCCGTGTTGAGGTTTACATTTTATTCCCCTACATACTTTGAATCGGGCCTGAATGGGACTTAATTAACCTCAAAATGTGTATGACAGGAAATATGTTTAAAAATATTAATAGCGATAATGAACCTCTGTTAGCATGTCTGTTATCGAAAAGGCTGCTGGTCACTTCTGGAAAGAATAGCGTTTTCCGCTCAGAAAGCAGTACATTCCTACCCCCCCCCCGCCCCTTTACTACAAGATTTCAAAGAGGTGTTTACCGCTAATAGCCGTGAAATCCAAGATGCCTCATCGGCTGTCTGTTGACAAAATTTATGACTCAGTAAAGAGATAAAGATACGCAATTTTTCCTATGTAGGAAAATGCTACTTCGAGAATTGAGAGAATGTTTTTGCAGTAAAGTACACTAGAAAACTTTGAAGATTTTACTTTATTATTATTATTATTACAGCAATGAAACTGAGAATTTCATCACGGTATAGGTTTCATTAGAATACTTTCGACTTTTATAAATTCATAAATTAAAAAAATTTATTCGATGAAAATGAAATATAACAATAAAAAGCGATTCAATGTAGGTTTCCGTCAAAATTATTTAGATATTTCACCTTACTTTATATTATGTTTAACTTATATATATTTCATCTTTACTGTCAAATTAAACCATTGAAAATTTTAAATGAATAAGTATTAAATAAATTTGTTTATAACTCCTTTTTCCAAATTTAAGTAATATTCAATGTTTGTCAATTTTTCCTTTTGGTTATATAAAGCAACATTAATTCACTATTGAAAAATCAAAACACAATTGATTATGATTAATTAGTGCTATTTGAAAATTCGTTTAGATAAAAATATTGTTATAAATCGATCTGTAAAAAGAATATGAACAAAGTAAGGATTTTAGTCTATGAATCACCATTCATGTTTTAAAATATTTTATATATTTGATATATTTAAACATTCTTTCAAAAATTTATGAAATACGTAAAAAAATTATAATTTCTTGAGATTTTGGACCTATTTCTGATAAGGTGGATCTCTGAATAGTTTTAAGGATTTAATATCTAAGTATAGAAGGGGAATAGAATATAGCCCACCTTAAATTAAATTACTTTTTACGCAGAATTATCGGATTTGCTTCAAATTTGGATTATAGATTCATTATGATAAGGCATATCCCTGATTACATATGGGGTTATTTTGCCAATTAAAAATTGGAGCGGATGATTATTCCCCCCCCCCCTTAAATTAATAAATGGCTTTTTACGCAGAATTATCTGATTTGACTCAAATTTTGATTGTGCGTTCATTATGATAAGGTGAAGCCCTGATTAATTGTGGGTTATCCCCCGTTCATCGCTCTATACTTAGCCATTAAACCCTTAAAACTATTCAGGGATTCACTTTATCAGGAAGAACCTATATCCAAAATTTGAAATACGTTGGATAGTTGTGAAAGAAAAAAAAAAAACAATTTATTTTATTTAAAGAGTGGATGATTAATCGCCCACCTCCCCTATTTAATTAGCAAAAGAACCCCATAATTAATCAGAGATACTCCTTCTTATAATGAATATACATCGAAAAATTTGAAGCAAATTGGATGATTCTGCGTAAAAAGCCATTTATTTAATTTAAGGGGGTTTATCCCCCGTTCCCCCTCTATACATAGCCATAAAACCCTTAAAACTTTTCAGGAATTTACTTTATGAGAAAGATCCTATATCCAAAATTTGAAATACATCGGATAAGTTAGCATAATTTTTTTAAATCTAATTTAAGGTGGGGATAGTAATCACCGCCCTCCTTTTTAATTACCAATAGAACCCCATAACTAATCAGAAATACGTCTTATCATAATGAACCCATGTCCAAAATTCGAAGCAAATCGGATAATTCTGCAAAAAAAGCCATTTATTTAATTTAAGAGGGGTTTCCCTCATCTCCCCTTTATATTTAGCTATTAAATCCTTAAAACTATTCTGGAATTCAACTTACCAGAAAGAACCTTATTTAAAATTGAAATACATGGGATAACTCTGCATAAAAACCTATTTATCTAGTTTCAGGGTGAGATAATTGCTCTTTCACTCCCTTTATAATAAGCAGAAGAACCCATAACTAATCTAAGATACGTCTTATTATAATGAACTTATGTCCAAAATTTTAAGCAAAACGGATAATTATGTGTAAAAAGCCATTAATTTAATTTAAGAAAGTTATCCCCCGTTCCTTCTCTATACTTAACCCTTAAACTCCTAGAATCTCTTCAGGCATTTTATACTTTAAGCCTTATCGAAAAGATCCTATATGCAAATTTGACACATGTTGGATAATTCTGCGTAAAAACCCATTCATCTAATTGAGGACGGATGGGGAGGAGGGTAATCGTCCCTTCCCAAAACTAATCAGGCAAGCGTCTTTTCAGGATGAACGTATATCCAAAAATTGAACCAAAACAGTTAATTCAGCATGAAAAACCCATTTACCTAAATTTTGTGTCCCCCCCCCCCGATCCCCCTTTTATACTTAACCAATGAATCCCCAAAATCAATAATAAATCCCCAAAATCAATTCCTTGTTACTTTTTTCCGGTAACTTTTTTTCCTTGTCACTTTTTTCCAGTAACTTTTTTTCCGTGTCACTTTTTTCCGCTTTTGTAGTTTATGTCACTTTTTTTCCGATAACTTTTTTTCAGGTCACTTTTTTTCCGTTTACCGATTTTCTCCTCAATATTATTAAATATGGCAAATCTGTGGGAATTTTAAAATTTTATCAATGTTTTTAATCCAATAAGGTGAGCTACATCAAAATGCTCTATTTCTTATACGAGTGGAGAAACCAAGCTATACATCAATACTGAATAAGAAAAGAATGACCTGCAAGAAAAGATTTAAATTCTAGGATTAAAAAAAAAAAAAAATAATAATAATGTGATGTGGCGGAACTTAATTGATCCAAAAGAAGTCCTCTTGCTTTCTCTGTACAATAAATTAAGTTTAATAAAACAATCCGTAAAAGCCTTAGATAAAACAGGGGGTTGTTTTTGATATTTGAATGAAGTTTTTTCACATTCACAGGAAAGTAAAATCAAAGAAGGTGTGTTCGTCAGCCCAGATAAAAGACGGCTAATGAAAGATGAAAAAATTGAGGAAAATATAAAATCAATTGAGAAAGATGCATGGGTTAGCTTCAAAGATGTTATTCAGAAATTTTTAAGAAATTACAATGATCCTAACTATGCAATGATCGTTGAAAAAACTTTTAAAAAAAATTTTAAACTAGGTTGTAGCAAGAATTAAAAAATATATTTTCTGTAGAAAAAAAAAAAAATCTGGAAATGAGTAAAGCACAAGGTGAGAGATTTCAGCACAACATAAAATGCGTAGAAAAATGCTATCAAGGACACTGTAATGTCATAATGTTAGCAGATCACTGCAGGCGGCAAAAAAAAAAAAAAAAAAAAAAAAAAAAGAAGAAGAAGAAGAAGAGAGAGAGACGCTAAACCAGCTTCAAAATTTAAAGGACACAAGCGTTCTTTTGATGATAAATAAAAGTAAATTTACTGTATATATAAGAATGTAATTCCTTATAAGACATGCACACACATTTATGTATGTATATATGATTTTATTTATTTATCTGATTTGCTTTACGCATTTTTTAATAAATGATATGTAAATTGTGTATTCTAAAATTCCAAATTCTTAATTTCTTAATTGTAAAAAATCCTGACGTGATGCATAAAAATGGATACTATTTTTGAAATAAGTGTAGCAAATTTATTCCAATTTACATTAATTCATAAAAACCACGGACAAAAAGTTAAATTTTGCAGGCGTGTGTAATTAGTCTAGTCTCGCTGTCTGGGAGAGGCTTCAGTCCCCTTAACTCCCTCCATGGGTGGTGCGCCAATGCCGAGGCCAATGCTCATCAGACTCATTAGCACTAACGGCTATATTCATGAAACGTTGATATAATCGAAAACCCCGGGGGACAAAGTTTTTGTGTAGAGTTCGGTGTTCGGTTTATATTATTCTTAGGAAAAGACGGTGGAAAAGGACAATAGTCAGATGGTATATTCTGGCGACACCAAGGGTGGCACAGTAATCATGATATCTATTACGAGATTTATTCCCACGCGTCGAGCCACGTGTGTTCTGGGCTTCTTGGCCGAAAATAACCTTTTTTTTTTCTTTGCTAGGAGGTAACATAGATTTTGGTGCCTCTCCTCTCCTCCTTCGCAAAGAAAATTCACAACGAGAATTTTATTAAGTTTTTAATAGCCAACTTATTTTGAAATTTAAAATATGCATTCATAACATACTTAATACTGAATCAGCTTTATTAAATACTAGCTGTTCTGCCCGGCGTTGCCCGGGTTCATCAAAAAATAGCATGAATTGCGAAAAAACTTTAAAAATCATAGTAAAAACCTCGAAAAATTAAAAAAATGCTGCACGAATTTCGTCTAAACTTCGTTGAAAAGAGATGGGCTAGAAAATTGAAGTTGGATTATTTTTACTAATGTGGAAAAATCTTACAAATCGCCAAAAACATTAAAAATCTCATAAAAATATAAAACAAAATTCAAAAATTGTGTTTCGAAAATCGAATAAACTTTGAAGAAAAGAGATCAGAATTTAATAAATTCGGCCAAAAATTCAACCTCTAAAAAATCGAAGCGGGTCGCGAAGAAACGTAAACATCGCTTTAAAAATGGCAAAATTTTCAAAAATCACGGAACTCAAAATTTACTCTACTTGGAGAAATGTTTTGAATCTAATTAATTTGATGATGTAAAAAGCATTGAAATAAGAAAAAAACTGCTAAAAAATTACAATAAAAATCTTTAATCGCACAGGAGAAAATTTATCATATTAGCAAAGAAATTAAAAACCGAATTCCTTTTCCATATCTGAAAAAAATCGCCGTAGACTCAAAAAAAAAAAAAAAAAAAAAAAAAAAAAAAAAAAAAAAAGCATACTGCATTAAAAATTACTGTAGATCAAAATAAGAGAGCAAAACAATTACCGTAAAGGATAAAAGTTTGAAACCAAACTCTTATTAGTCTAGAAATTTAAAATCGAATTCCTTTGAAAAATGTTAAAATTAAAAAAAGACTGAGAAAGCCCAAAAATTGCATTGAAAATTGTAATGAAAGTCGTAAAACATTTAAAAATCCCCAGGGTAAAAATTCACTGTTATAATATAAAATATTGTAATCAAGAAATTAACCATATTAACCAAAAAGTTTGAAATCGAAATCGATTTCCGAATGTAAAAAAATCGCCACGGAACTTGAATAATGGCTAAAAATGACATTGAAAATTGCATTAAAAATAGCTAAATATTTGGAAGTCAATGCTTAAAAAAATAATATTAAAGCAGGGCGAAGGGGGGGGGGGGGGTTATGATCGAAATCATTCATAAATTACAAAATGTAGGCATGAAACGCCAAAATCATATTAAGAGATAAAACATTGCATTCGAAACATAATTACATTAAACAAAATGTTTGATATAAAAATTGTTTTCTGAATGGCAGAAAATCGCCAAGGAACTTAAAAAAATAGCTAAAAATCGTATCGAAAACTATATTAAAAAACGCTGAATATTTAAAAGTCATGGCTGTAAAAATTTAATATTCAGTCGAAAATATTGTAATCGGAAATCGTTCATGAATAAGGAAAAGTCAACACAGAACACCTAAAATCCCCCAAACTAACTAAAAATTACATTGAATATCGCATTAGAAATTGGCAAACTTCATAAAAGCGTGGAGAACAAATTATACTATTTATGCTAAAAGTTAGAAACCGAAATTCTTTTACCGATGTCAACAACTGTCACAGAACTTGAAAAATCACTATAAAACAGATTAAAAATCAGTAAAATTAAAAAATCCGGACAAAATTTGCCATAGTAAGATAAACATTTATATTAAATTCCTGCGGACATAATTTACCATAATGGGACAAAACATTGAAATCTGAACTCTTTCATTAGTTAAAAAATACCGACACAAAACTTACTAAACATTTTATGAATATACACAAAAAATCTGAATCATTGATGTCAAAATTTACTACATTAAGCTACAAATTATTTAAAAATTTCTTTTCCAATTGTGAAAAAATCGCCGTGGACTCGAAAACATCTAAAAATTGTATTCAAAAAATCATTACAAATCGTTTCAAATTTAAAAATAGCGGGGGGACAACATTTACATTAATAGAGTAAAATAGTGTAATCTGAATTATTTCTTAAATACGAGTGAAAAAATCGGCGCAAAGCGTGAGAAATAATGAAAACATTGCTAAAAATTGCATTAAAAAATCACTAAATTTCAAAATTCGTAAATGAAGTGTAAATGTTTGAAATTAATTTCCTTTTCGAAATTTCAAAAAATAGCCGTGAGATTAAAAAAACCAATACAAAATCATTGAAAAATTCATTAAAAATCGCTAAATGTAAATACATCCAGTGAATAAAAAAATATTCTAGTCATGTAAAACGTAGCAACCATTCTTTTTTACATGAATTACAAAAAAATCGACGCAGAACACAAAATATATCAAAAATCACATTGAAAATCGACAAAATTAAAAAAAGGTAAATGGTGAAATTTACTATATTAGGCTAAAAGTTTGAAACCAAAATAATTTTTTTATTGTTAAAACACCACTGTGGTGGGGATCGAAAAAATTAGTAGTAAATCGCATTAAAAAGTTCATTAAAAACGCATTGAAAAATGCACTAAATATCGCTAGTTATTTTTTAAATCGCAGTAATCAGAATTTCATCAAACGGATAAAACATTCTAATCGGAAATCTGAACTATTTGATTATCCGGTTGACCAAGAAACTATCTGGGTCAAACCATAAGATTAAACTACAATAATGGCGGATCGTAAATTCCATATTCACTCGACATTAAACTTGTTACATATGTTTGTTACGTCATCAAGTGGTTTTTACTTCTTATTTTTATATGTATTTGTATTAATGTTTTTCTAAATTATCCCTTCTTTCATTATTTAACATAAAAATTACATTTATTTGCATAATTTGGCTTGTTTCACGATTGAAATAATTTGGCAAAATTGGTCGACAGGATAATCACGTAGTAAAAGGAAATCTTTTATAGATAATAAAAAATCGACACGAAACACAACAATTCTTGAAAAATCGCGTTAAAAATCTCTAAAATTATATTAGATTAAAAGTTTGAAATCAATTTTTACTTCCAAATATCAAAAAACCACCATAAAACTCGAAAAATTTCTAAAAATTGCATTGAAAAGTGCATTAAAAATCAATATTAAAAAATCACAGGGGTCAAAATTTACTCTAATAGGGTAAAACGTTCTAATTGGAAATATCTCATGAATTACAAAAATCCGACATCAAACGCAAAAAATCTCGAAAAATCGCATTAAAATTAGCTGAAATTCATAAATCTTAACAGCTTAAATTTAATACATTAGCCTGAAAGTTTTAAGCAAAATTCCTTTTACTAATGTCGAATAATAGCGGCAAAATTTACATTAAATAATTCATTAAAAATCCAAACATCGTTGCACGAAATCCAAATAAATTATATTGAAAAGAGAACAAAATTCACTAATTTAGGTCGAAAGAATGAAACCGCTTTCCTTTTCGCTAATGTCGAAAAATCGCCTCGAAACCCACTAAAATTCGCATATGAATTAAATTTAAAAAACTGAAAATCGGCCTTCAAGGTGTAAAATTTCATACATAACTTCGTGCAGCGGTCTCTCTAGAGCATCGCCAGTACTTTAAAAATTTTAACATGCGTTATAAACTACCTTAAAGTGTAAAACAGATCTCCTTATTACATTTCCTAATTTTGTTCGCGCCCCTCTTTTCACGCACCCTGAAATGTGTCACACCATTCTTTGTTTACATTTTTTATCATGTATTGTAAACCATTTTAAAATTTAAAATAAATCACATTGTTATATTTCCAAATTTTAACAAAATCGCGTTCTGTTAGTTAGTTAGCATTTTTCACCACCAGCTAGCGCACTCTATTCTTCAAAAAATTTATCAAAACGATACTTTGTTAAACAACCTATCAGGTGATACATTACTCGAGGGGGTAGCGGTCTTAAGCAAGAAGCAAGAATTTAATATATTTTATGAAATTGCTATTCGAAAATAGTGGTAACTAATTTTTTGACATTTTAGGTAAATTTCGCAAAAAAAATTACTACTTATTGCATTCTCAACAGCTCAAGATTATGATAGAACAACTATGAAAAAAATAGATGCTAAACGCAAAAAATCTTGAAGAAGCGTTAAAATTCACATTGAAAATCGCATTAAAAATCATTTAGGGCTAAAAGTTTGAAAAGGTTTTCTTTTTATCAATCTCAAAAAAAAAAAAAAAAAAAAAAAAAAAAAAAAAATGAAAATTAGAAAAAACACTAAGAAACGCATTAAAAGTTCGTTAAAAAATCAAAAATCGCTGTACAAATTCCGAATAAACTTTGCTGAAAAGAGAAAAAAATTGCTATATTGGGTTAAAAGAATGAAACCGTATTTCTTTCACTAATGAGATAAAACTGAAAAAAAAAAAAAAAAAAAAAAAAAAAAAAAAAAAAAAAAAAACGCTAAAAATCGCCTAAAAAATTATCAAAAAAATCTAATCAAAAAGTTGAAAATCGGGCTTCTAGGTGCAAAACTACATGTATAAAAATACCTTCCCTCCACATTTTGTAACTCTACGTACAGCAGACTCTTCAGAACAGCGTTGACACACACACAAACTTGTCTCTTTATTATTATAGATTTTAAAATATAGCGTTCTTTTAGTTCCATTTTCCACCACCAGGTAGAGCACTCTATTCTTCAAAAACTTTATCAAAACCATACTCTGTTAAATAACCTATCAGGTGATATATAACTCGAGGGGGTAGCGGTCTTAAGCAAGAATTTAAGATAGTTTATGAAATTGCTATTCGAAAATAGTGGTATCTAAATTTTTGACATTTTAGATAGATTTCACAAAAAAATACTACTTATTGCATTCTCAACAGCTCAAGTTTTTGATAGAACAACTATGAAAAAAATTAGATGCTAAACGCAAAAGTCTTTAAAAAACGTTAAAAATCGCATTGAAAATCGCATTAAAAATCGTTAAAATCTAAAAATCGTAACAAACACAAAATTTAGGGCATTAAGCTAAAAATTTAAAACGATTTTCGTTTTATTTATCTCAAAAAATAGCCGCAAAATGAGAAAAAACACTAAAAATCGCATTAAAAATTCGTTAAAAATTTAAAAATCGCTGTACAAATTCCGAATAAACTTTGTTGAAAAGAGAAAAAAAAAATTGCTATTTTGGGTTAAAAGAATGAAACCGTATTCCTTTCACTAATGGGATAAAACCGCAAAAATAACGCTAAAAATCGCCTAAAAAAATTATTAAAAAAATCTAAATAAAAAATCGAAAATCGGGCTTCGAGGTGCAAAACTACATGTAAAAAAGTACCTTCCCTCCAAATTTTGTAACTCTACGTGCAGCAGTCTCTTCAGAACAGCGCTGACAGACAAACATCCTTCTCTCTTTATTATTATAGAAGATAGATTGATTCATAAAAATTCTAAAAGCAGAATCGAAAGGAACAGAAAAATATTCCGCTGTATACAGGTTTCCATCTTAGCGAGTATAATTGTTGATATTCTTTTTGTTGAAAATGCGTAATTTTTTCATTTTAGTTCGAATTCTGTTATCTATAGATGTAATTTTCATAGATTTTAGGGTATTTGCAGAATTGCAATTGAAGAGTTAAAATGACAGTGAGTCACGCGAAAACATTTTCAAGTTTATATTAAAACAATGGGAGCCGGGAGCATAATTGACAATTATCTCGCTTGCACCTTATTATTTTTAATTATTTTTTCTTTTTCATGGAATACCTGAGGTGGATATCTAATTTTATGCTTTTGTACTTTTCATTTTTTTTTTTTTTTGAACAATTTTATTTTTGAAAAGCAGAGTAGAACCTGAATCACCGCAGTAAATTTAAACTGCATAATGATAACAATAATAAATAAAATAAATATTAAAATACAAATGAGAATTCTGAAAAAAAAAAAAAAAAAAAAAAAAAAAAAAAAAAAAAAAAAAAAAGCGCTTAAATAGGTTTTAGTTATCGGGGAAATATTTACTTCTGTGACTACACTAATATTTACAAGACTGCACTGATAACGATAACGTGAAGACTGTAGCACTGAAATGCTAATGTTAAACCTATGGAAGCATTCTTTTTAAAAACTTTTGCTTGCATTTTAATAGTTTTAAATATTTCTTCTTCTCCTTTTTATTTTAGCTGCATATATTTTTTAAATAAATTTTACCTTTGGTCATTTTTATGTTTGGATTTTTTGACATAGAATTTTATCCAAATTTCACCATTGTACGCTTTTGTATCAAACGACAAAGGAAAGGGACCATTAAAATAGTGTGTAAGATAATCAGAAAAAAGGGGCACCGAAAAAGATGCATCGGGAAAAAGCGAACCTTTTTACAAACCACATATACATATTCAGATAAGTCTGATAATTTATTCATGGTTAATCCTAAAATGTAAACAATGAATTGAGATGTTTTATTTTATTTTATTTTTTATTTATTTATTTTTTTTTATTTGAGAGTTCTTGCTGTCTCGGAACTGAGATGGAGGGGGGGGGGGGTCCTTAAAAGTTAACTCGAAACCTGTCATTGCCTGAATTTAAAAAAAATTGTAAGGTACGGAGAATTAGAATATTAGACACTAGGTACTTAAATGTATCTATTATTATTATTATTATTTATTTATTGGATTGAAATAAATATTTATTGGAGCAAACAAATGTTTGTTGATTCAACAAAACTTTTTTCTGGGTGTGGTGTCAAAATGATGCTATAATAATTTTTCATTTCTGGATTGTAAAAATTATAATTAGAGGCCTTATTGTTTATTTCATCTTGATCACATGTTCTCTTTCACTTAAAAAAGTTAATTTTAGGCAAAGTATATTAAATTTTTAATAAAGAATTAAAAAAAGTAAAGAATTTCAGGAAAAATTAAAATTAATAAAGAATAGTTTTACAGAAATAGTTTTACAGTCACGAAAAAACTTTTAAACTTAAAAATAAAATATAAAAATGGAAATGGAAATAAATTAAAAATTAGCCAGAATGGGCACATCTACACATAAACAGCTTTCATTTAAAAAAAAAAAATTATCAAAATCAGACCAGTAGAAAGCATAAGGCTGATGACTAAAAAAACAGCCAGGCGTTTTAAATATTATTGTGAGCAGGAGCAGGGCCCTAGCTAAGACTTTTTATTGGTGGGGGAGAAAACCTTAAATTGCCAAGTCAAAATACAATATTTGCCAACTCAGTGAAAAACAAACATAAATAGTTCTTGGGCGTTTGCCAACTAGTTTTATAATTTTTCCAAGTTATCAGAATTAGAAAATGTAATGTAGTTTTTATTTGTAAAAAACTTAATAATATTTCTAATTATATTGGTAACTTTCATCAAATTTATCAGAAATAGAAAGTGTATTACAGTTTTTAATTAAAGTTTTCAACTAATTTGCCAATTCAATTTATAAATTTGCCAACTGTAACACTGTGCGCAAACGTTTGGGGGGGGGGGAGCTCCCCCTCCCCCCTCCCCCCCTTGGCGAGGCCCCTGATTGCGACATGACAAAACAGGAACAAAATTGATTTAAGGATGAATTTTTTTTTTAAACTGACTCTAATACTAACGAATTTTAAGCTATTTCCAAGCATGAATTATTTTTCAAATATATTTTTCTATTTCAACCATCTTAAAGAATAAAGAAAAAAAAAAAAGAAAAGAAAGAAAGAAAAATGATAAATTACAAGATTTGACTATGTATGTATATGTTTCGTCTCGTTACATATTAAAAGCAAGAAAATATTTTTTTTACGTCATAGAAACTATATTTACACGTGAATTTTAGAAGAAAATTAAAATATTAAAATAATAAATGCATTAATAGGAGTTAAACGAAGGAATTTACGTCATATGCCGTATAATAATCTTGCTAAAAAGTTTAAATTTAGAAACATGTATACATGACACATTTATATAATATGTTTACAGAACCTTTTAAACTATTGTTGTCAACTTTAAGGCGTTCCAAATAAAAATATTTATTTTCAACAAAAGCATTTTCACATGAATTATAAAGAGAAATAGTATTTAAAAAAAATGAAATAAGAAGCTTTAAAAGAAGAAAATATGAGAAATTACATCATATTTAAAATGACCAAACAATAATAATGAAAAAAAAAAATTAAAAATTTATTTGCACGAGACATTTATTTCTTAGTTTGAGATTTTTTTTTTTTTTTTAAACATTCGTTGAAATTTTACTCAAACTTCATTAAAATGTTTCGCACCAGAATTTTTATTTAAATTCATTTAAAATACTTATTTAACTTAAATCTTTGTATTATTTATTTAATTCAATTTAAGAAAAAATTTCTGGTTTGAATCGACGAAACGCATTAGAGGACTGGGTCGATTAGATACATTCAGGGTAGAAAGATTGAACAATTATTGTGAATTCTAAGACAACGCAAATAACATTTCCTTTCAAAGTATTTTTAAAAGTATTTTTACGTAAATAAATAAATAAATAAATAATAAAAAAAAGCTTTGAGGGTAATTGAGTCATGTTTAAAACAATATACTTAAAATGTCGTATTTTAAAAAGCTTTCTTATAGCGTTGTTCAAAAAATACCAGGACGCAAAGAGTCTGTGTATTTAATTCATTCTATATTAACTTGCTTGCGAATGCTTAAGTGGTCTTGTTCAATCAAAGACGAAAACAGCCGATTGAATTTTTTAAATAGAAAATGATTCGACCTTAAAATTCCCCAATCATACAGAATGGAAATCCGTTTACAAGAAGATCACCACTGGTTTTTTAATTATAATTCAATCTTCCATGATTCTTTTAAAAGTTTATTAAATTAGCATGTTTTTAGAGTTTGCTGTACATGAACGGGAGTTGTCCGGCGTAGCTCTAGGGGGCAGAGCCCCCAAGTTTATTTAAAATGTTATAATACTTTTTTAACTCATGGCACTCTTTTTTTAACTCAATGTTATAATAATTTTTTAACTCATAAACTAACATATTTTTAAAATTCAGGCGCCCTTGTTCTTCTGTGGAGGGTGTGTGTGTATGGGGGGAGGAGTCTACAAATCCCGTACCTATATCACGACTTTAGCCGATAACCCTCGCGATAACCTTTTGTCGGGATATTTTCTAGAATCTAGGAAAAATTGACCGGAAAAAAAAGAGCGCAAAAAGTGACACGAAAAAAAAGTGACAAGAAATTGATAAATATTCAGCGTCGATAAATAAGTGATAAAACTAAAGTGGTAACAAATGTCTCTTTATATCATTCTCGTAGGCCACCGGTTCCCAACCACGGACACGTACACTTGGGGATACGTGGCAAGTTTGATGGCGATACATGACACTAGTATCCGTAACGGTGGATAATAAAATATGATAATTTTTAAACAAATTCTTGTTAGTGAGTAGAATGAGTAGATGTGTCACACAACTGGTGTTGTTAAGAAATTAAAAATGCGCCCCTCTGGGGGGGCCAGAGTGGGGGTGACACACAAGACATCCATAATGTGAATAAGCAGTTGCAGACCTTTCAAATGATGTGTCACACGGCTGGCGTTGTAAAGAAATTAAAAATGTGCCCCCCCTGGGGGGCAGAGTGGGGGATGTCACACAAGACATCCATAATATGAATAAGTAGTTTCAGATCTTTCAAATGATGTGCCACACGATTGGTGTTGTAAAGAAATTAAAAATGTGCCCACCCTGGGGGGTAGAGTGGGGGGGGGGACACACAAGACATCCATAATATGAATAAGCAGTTGCAGACCTTTCAAATGATGTGTCACATGGCTGGTGTTGTAAAGAAATTAAAAATGTGCCCCCCTGGGGAGCAGAGTGGGTGGTGACACACAAGACAACCATAATATGAATAAGCAGTGGCAGACCTTTTAAATGATGTACCACACGACTGGTGTTGTAAAGAAATTAAAAATGTGCCCCCCCCTGGGGGGCAGAGTGGGGGATGTCACACAAGATATGTACAATATGAATAAGCAGTTGCAGACCTCTCAATTGATGTGTCACACGACTGGTGTTGTAAAGAAAATAAAAATGTGCCCACCCTGGGGGGTAGAGTGGGGGGGACACACAAGACATCCATAATATGAATAAGCAGTTGCAGACCTTTCAAATGATGTGTCACATGGCTCGTGTTGTAAAGAAATTAAAAATGTGCCCCCCTGGGGAGCAGAGTGGGTGGTGACACACAAGACAACCATAATATGAATAAGCAGTGGCAGACCTTTTAAATGATGTATCACACGACTGGTGTTGTGAAGAAATTAAAAATGTGCCCCCCTTGGGGGGCAGAGTGGGGGATGTCACACAAGATATGCACAATATGAATAAGCAGTTGCAGACCTCTCAATTGATGTGTCACACGACTGGTGTTGTAAAGAAATTAAAAATGTGCCCCCCCTGGGGGGCAGAGTGGGGGATGTCTTCACAAGACATGCATAATATGAATAAGCAGTTGCAGACCTCTCAATTGATGTGTCACACGACTGGCGTTGTAAAGGAATTAAAAATGTGCCCCCCCCTGGGGGGCAGAGCGGAGGGGGACACACAAGACATGCATAATAGGAAATTGGCAGTTTCAGACCTTTTAAAAATATGCAACACAAGGGGTGTGGAAAAAACTTAAAAAGTTCCCCTTTTGGGGGGGAGAAATGGGGTGCGGCACCCCAAACATGCATAATTGGAATGAGCAGTTACAGTTCTTTTAAACGATACGCCACACGATGGGTGTATATACAAATTTAGAAAATGCCCCCTGGGGGGCAGAGAGGGGGGGAGTGGCGCACCGGAGGTGCAAAATATGAATAAGCAGTTTAATGCCTTTCCAAAGATATGTCACATGACGGGTGTTTACGAAATTTAGAAAAGTACCCCCCTGGGGGGGGATGGAGGGCGCATCGAATGCGTAAAAAGTTATAAATCGCCAATTTTTACTAACAATATAGCACACGATGAGTGTCATCAACATTTAAAAATATTCACATCAGACAAAATTTTGAAAGATTTGCCATCAGGGGGGAGGGGGTGCATTCACATGAATAGTCACCGGGCTTTAGAGCGATGTATCCTCGGATGTATCACACGAGTTCTCCCCCCCACGACAAATTAGATGGCGACAAATTGGATTTTTCTCGAAATTTTCAGTTCGAGATTATACTTGATTATACATGATTATACTAAGATTATATTGATTACAAGTGATTACACGGGATTACATTAGGATTTCTTTGATTATACCTGATTACATGGGATTACATGATTACGCAAGATTAAGGAAGATTACAGTAAGATTTTACTGATTACAGGAACGGTTGTACGAGATTACACTCCATTGAGAGACCCCTCGACTTCATGAACGTGCAACGGTGGCTCTGAGGTAGCGCGTTTGTCTGCCAATGCTGGGATCGTGAGTTCGATCCTCAGCCGTGCCGGATTGATCTTTTCAAGATTTTTTTTCAAATGACGGATTTTTTACCTCTTTTGACGGAGAAAAAAATAAACGGATAATCGTCAATCTACAGACAATTTCTGGCAGCAGTGCTGCCAGTACTTTTTCTGTAAAAAGACGGAAGTTTTTTTGAGAGTGATCCTAAGCTATTGAAAATGTTCAATTTTTTGTGAAAGTGCAAGAAAAATAAAGATGTGGTGTGTGTGTGTGTGTGGGGGGGGGGGGGGGTTAGGCAAAAGAATATCAGACCGTGAGCTTTTTTTTGCTTAAAAAGGACCGCTTAAATAGAATTATTAGAAATATTGCACAGTTTTAACTGTGTTTATTTGAATCAGTATTTAGGATGTAGCTCGGCCACTGTAGGAAATCAACCGGGGTAAAAATTGCAAGGATTGGCGTTATTACCCCGTTATAGTTATTGCGCTGTACATTTTAAATTACAAATTATCGCGAGAAGATATCCAAAATATTCAACAATATTTTGAAAGTCCATGAAATGTACTACAAATTTATGTAATTAACAAAGTATTTCCGGATAAAAAAAATAGTCTTCACATCACAAAACGTATCTCGCAAATTTTAGATCAAGCGTTATTTTTAGCTGCTTTTAAAAACAATAACACCTAAAAATGAAACAAATTAACTTGAAGCTATTTTTTGCGATTTATATGACTCAAAACTCTTCTGCGCAGAGCACATGGGTGTCATTTACCAGATTATTTCATAATTATGCAAAATATTAGCATTTGGCGTTATTACCCCGTCTGGCGTTATTACCCCAGGGTACCCTATGTAATTTTTAATTTAAAAGAGGATTAAAACAAAAATGACTTGGAGGTGTGAAAAAAAGTAAATTTAGGAAAATTACAGGTTTTCGGAGAATACTTTATTATTATTATTATTTTAAGTATGTGTTTGAGGTCGCACATTCGTTTCTTTTATATTTAGGTTTTGCTTCTATTTAATAGACTATTTTTAATAAATATGAAAATACACATCATTACGGCTAATTTTATGAAAACCTAATGAAATAAAATAATCTTAAATGATAATTTTTGTATTAAGAATAAAATGTTTATTCAATGTATATTATTTTGCAGTTGTACAGATGTATTCAGTCGATGTACTGTTGGATACGAAGTAGTAGACTGTTGTTCAATTTTTAAAGAAGTTTTAACCACATATGGATACTGTTATACTCTCCAAAGTAATAAAACAACTTTAGGAACTTTAGAAATGGAGACACTGCCATTTATAATCGATCTTCATGTTCCACCTAGCAATAGTAAGTTCGCAAATAAATTTCCATTTTTTTAAAATACTTCAATGCTATAAAAATGTAACGTAAGGTATAATATTATCAAAACAGTTGAATCAATTTTGCTTTGGTTTACAAAAAGTAAAAACAATGTTTCTCACCTTATAAAAGGAAAATGATTTAATTTTTATTAGTTTGAAAATAACAACAGTTTTCTGACAAATCTTTTCAAGGCTTTCTTTTGTTTTTGACAAATATATTTTCAGGATAAAAGAGTCTTCAAGTGAGTTACGACATATAGAAAAATAATATTCTTATTAACCTTTAACTGATGTGACAGAAATTGTCATGTAACTACTGTGAAGAGGTTTGTCAGACCGCTCCATCGAAAGATTAAGAAATCTCCGATTTAAAAGTATCTGATGATAGCTCGAAAGTTCCAAATAAAACAAAATTTCCGTAGTGTTTGACGTTAAACTGAAATTTCAAGTTAAACTATTAAAGGTGGCAAAAATCAGCCGTCTGCGAGACCGTTAACATCAGTTATAGGTGGATTTCAAAAAAATTTCCAAAGTTTTAATTTATTTATTATTGCTATTTTATAAGCAAATAACTTCTTAACTTTCATTGGAATTTGCACTCGTGCATAAAAATTCTATTTCAGTTATTGGGTTCTCGGGAATATGTGATGACGCGTAACTATTAACACTTTACGCTATTTAGTTACCAATGTTTCCGAATAACAAATTTTCCCATATTTAAAAGTAGAATTTCCACGACCAAATAAGATAAAGATTAATAATATTTTACTTGCTAAAATTTCGATAGTAAAATAAATATCAGATATCAAAAAAGTATTATATGTTTAAATTTCTGCTAAAATTTACAAAGATTAAATACCAAGCAGCCACAACAACGAAGGAAATCTCATGAAGAGCAATCAAATTTTATGGTTTATTTGAAACTAGTGGCTTAAATTTGTCATTTATCTTATTCTTTCAAACATTAGACCTTGGATGTTAGCAAATTACTTTTAATCATACTGAATTTTAGAGAAAAGTAGTCAATAGTATTGTTGAAGTAATCAATAGTCAGTAGTAAAGTAGTCAATAGTCAGTATAATTGTATAAATTTCAAATATAAATTTGTTTGAGCTACTTATGAACTTCCTAGGGGTTTAGGTGCTGTAGGAAACTTGTTATTTTAGGAACTGGTTTATACAGTTGTACAACCTACTGGACGTAGATATAGCTGTATTTTTTATTCTCATTTGAACACTCAATTACTAACTTTGTATCTCTATGAAATAATGATTTATTTTCTGAACGCAATTGCTTTTTTTTTTAGACGGCCAATTTGAAATAAATTTGGAATACTTTTTAAGTTTTTGTGATTAAAAGGAAAAGATGATTCAATTCTAATTGATTTCTATCTTACCCAAAATATCCATCTATAAGGTGTATGAAAATTAAAATTGTGCCAAGTAATTTCACATATAAATATAGCCAGCAATAATGTAAGTCTTTTGAGGACGGTAATCGACTATTAAGCATTTCGGCATTGTGAAAGTCCAATTCAGTCATTCATAATTCAACAATTTAGAAATTATGTTCTGCCTTTAACCGCGGCTGTTAAAACCGTTTTACTTCTTTTTACTATAAACAAGTTAAAAGGGCACTCTCTTTCATATACGTCATTGATTTGGCCCAACATCTATATGGTTTGAGGTGAATTGCATTTTGACCTTTTAATGATTTGATTTTTGCCAGCATTACGTTACATAGATTTTTATATAATTAGTCCTAAAGGGACTTTATTGAGTCACGCAAGGCTGAGTCAATAAAGAAAGTGAAATATGTTCAGTTAAGTCTTTATTCATTAATTGAGAGAATATTTGTAGAGTTTATGTTTGGTATATCTATCGCCAAATTGGTTACTCGAGAATTGCATGATATAAGGGAAAATGGAATTTTTAAGCGATAGAGAGTTTTTATAATAGTTTATAACTATATTGAGATTGCTTGATTGCTAGTATATTAAAATAATAATAATAGTAATGCGAATTTTATATTTCAAAATGTTTCAAAGTTGAATTTTATTCGAATAGAGATTGAAAAAAAAGTAGTGAGAATTTAAATTATTATTTTTAAACATAAAAAATAATAATGTCATAGACTAAATAATGATGAAATATTTCAAAGATCTTTGAAATTAAAATATCATAAGAATATCCTATTTACTAGATGATTTATACATTGCAGAAATATTGCTTGGATTAGAGAAAATATCCTTCCACTTTTATTAGAATACTGATGTCAAAACATTTTAAATATATAATATCGAAAAAGTTACAGAACAGTTATTTTTGCTTCTCTTTTTCAGTAAATAGCATTTTTGACTAGCCCACAGTTAAAATAAAATTAAAGAATTAAATATTTAACATATGTGTAAAAATTATTAAAACCATATGACTTTGCGATATGACTTAGTATGAGGAATCTTAAACCGATTCACCGCTGATTAATTTGATGCAAATACATAGCAGTCCGTCGAGTCCATCGATCAGTCCACATATAACAGAGCAAAAACTACCCAACCGAATCTTTTGAAATTTAAAATGTATAATTGTTGTATAATTTTGTCTTATCATTTCAAATTATATGAAAATCGGATGTAGTTTGATTACAGGAACAATGAAAAGTATTCTGTACATTATGGACAACGGGAAAAAATATTTCAAGTTCATTTTAATAGTGTTACAGCCTTTCAAAAAGGATAAAATTGACATGCAGTTTCTGAAGTGTACTAAAATATACATTCTGTGCAATATGTGGTGCAAAAAATGTTTATTATTCATTTACAGAACTACACAACAGAATTCCGTTACATAATAATATATGAGAAAACATTGTTTTTGGCGTATTTCATTCACGTTATAATACTTCATATATAATGAAATTGATATAAGTTGCTGAGATTTATTACAAGTTACTTCGTGTATAATAGAAAGTGCTAACAGTATTTACAACGACTCACAAAAGATTTCTGATACTACAGTGTCAGCAAAAAAATCTTGACACTTGTAATTTCAGACATTTTGTTAAATATATAGAAATATACATGAGGAATGACTGAAATTCCAGATGTTTAAACAAAATAGTACAGGTCATATATTTTCGCAAAGATTTTCCCCCAAAATCCAATAGGGGACTGTCAACAAATGAAAAATAACGAATAGCTTTTGAAAACCCTGTCAAATCTACTCTAGCAAAAGCGTTCAAACTTCAGATTATGATTAAATGGCTTATTGTAATAAACTGTGTTCATTTTTATGAATATGGCATGTATACTCGCAGAGAAATTAAGATTTTTATAAAAACTGTCCCAAATTTTGCCATGTTTTTTACTTATAATTTGAAGAGTTCTTAATATAAAAGAATATTCTTTTCCGAAAATATGAGAAACAACATTGTACACAATACATGTAATCAAAATTAAAAATATAAATAATTTTATAAAAAAGAACAGGTTTACTAAATAAATTTTCTCTGCGCACGCGTCAAATGCCTATTCCATTGATTATTGTCTACAAAATATTACACGTACTGTTACTGTATTTGGATACAGCTTCTCATTTGGAAATAACGGATTTTGATTTTCTTCTATAGACGATAATTTTCAGAATTTTCAAATTATGATTTTGAAACTTTGACAAAAGATACTCTGTACATTTAGCTAACACAATATGCAAATGAAATTTTATAGAGGTGATGCATGCGCAGTGAAAATTTATTTAGTAAATCTCCTCATTTTTCCTACAATAAAATATTTTTAAATTTTGATTACAGGGTGTTATGTACAATGTTGATTGTCATATTTTCAGAAAAGAACATTGTCTTTTATTAAGAACTCTGCAAATTATAAGCAAAAAAACTTGGAAAAATTTCGGACCGTTTTTATAAAAATCTTAATTTCTCTACGAGTATACATGCTATATTCATAAAAATAAACACATTTTAATATAATAAACCACTTAATCATAATCTGAAGTTTTAATGCTTTTGCTACATTAGTTTTGACAGGGTTATCCAAAAGATATTCTTTCTTTTTTAATTTGTTAACGGTCCCCTATGTGATTTCGGAGAAAAATCATTGCGAAAATACATGGCCTGTACTATTGTGTTTACACTCCTAGATTTCCAGAATAATTCCTTATCTGTATTTCTAGATATTCAACATAAAGTCTAAAATCGAAAGTGTCAAGATTTTTTTTCTAACACTGTCTACTTTACCAGAAATATCGTATGTTACAGGTTTTTGCTGGAAGAGCATTTTTAGTTGTGATATGAGTTTTCAAGTTTAACTATATTAGGTAGCTTTCATTGCAAAAAGTAAAAAGCTACCTATTGCAGCCGTCCGGAGGAAAGCACTTCCAGAAAATATTGGTATATTTTCACCGATCATGACCCCCAGACCCCAAAACCACCCTCCGTTCAAATGCTGACATATATATATATATATATATATATATATATATAACCATATACAGGGTGATTCATAAAAGATGGGCAGAACTTTAAGGGGTTATAGTACACTTAAAGACAAATAATATTAAATAGGAAACTAAGGGTCCCAGACGTATTCCCAAGGAGATAGGGGGCGTTAAAGTTTAGGGTCCGAAATTTCAAATGATTATAAAAAATGGAAAAATTGGTCGATTCGTTTGCGGTTTTTGCAAAAAATTTTCTTTATGCCAGTATTTTCTTGAAATAAAATTTTAAAGTTCAATTTCAAAAAATGCCGATAGGGGGCGCTTTAGACTTTGGAGTAACAAACAATTATTTTTTAACGTTATTTTTTGTATTTCTTTAAATGATTTCGAAAGCTTAGACTTAAACTTAAATTTTGATCTAAAAATCTGAGTCCTAACGAGTAGTTAAGTAGCGTAAACTGAAATTTGAAATTTGAAACCCTTCTCCCCCCCAGAACAAAAATCAGTTATTCCCGATCTTTGTGTCGTAGATTAGGCTCTAACTACTGCCGCGTTTTGCTAAAATTATTCTTTATGTCAGTATTTTCTTGAAAATAAATTTTAAAGAAAAGTTTCAAAAAATTCCGATAGAGGGCGCTTTAGACTTTGGAGTAACGAACAACTATTTTATACCGTTATTTTTTGTGTCTCATTAAATGCTTTCTAAAGCTTAGACTTAAACTTAAATTTTCAGCTCAAAATCTGAATCGCTGAGCGTGGTTCAGTAGCGAGGGGAGGGGGTTCAAATTTCAACTTCTGAACATAGTTCAGTTTGCACTACTTAACCATGCCCAACGATTCTGTGCTGTGATACGAGGCAAAAATACAACTTTCGTCAAGGACTGCATAGTCGGAATTCACTCATAAAGGCACTGGCACAGTTGGAAACGTCGCTCATGCAAACGTTAAAGCTCCATTCCTGACGCTAGTCACCGGATGAAGAAGGAGACAGAAAGTATGCAAATGTCAAATGGGGAAGAAGAACACGTATGCAAAATTTCGACACGATTCAGGCATAAAAACCACTGAAAGGTGAGTCAAGTGTAAGTCGCTGTAGTAATGAATCGGAAGATGGTGCCCTTCACGAATAAGGAAAAGGCTGAGATGCATTTAATTTACGGAGCGCAGATGGAAATGGTGCAGAGGCACAACGAATGTACGGAGAGCGATTTCCCAACAGGCGGTTGCCTAACCGCAAAACTTTCGAGCGCTTGCACAGACAGTTGTGTGAGACGGGATCATTTCTCGCTTCCCGGTCGAATGCAGGTCGTGCAAAAAAGGACGAATCAGAGTTGTTGCAGAAGCCATTCTGGATGTAGTAGCGGCGCAGCCAAGTACAAGTACACAAACAGTGGCTAGGCAGGTGGATACCTCACAGTCCATGACTTGGAGGGTACTGAAGGATGAACATTTGCTCCCGTTTCATGTGCAACGAGTCCAGAAACTGTCTCCAGGGGATTATCCAAATCGTATTGAATTCGCCCGCTGGTTTCTGCAGCAGAACGCGCTAAATCCACATTTTGGACGAACTGTGCTTTTCACCGATGAATGTACCTTCACACGTGAAGGTACATTTAACACACACAATGCACATGTATGGGCGGATGTCAATCCACATGCTACGTATCCACATGCTCATCAGAGACGCTTTTCCATCAATGTTTGGGCAGGAATCCTCGGAGACCACCTAATCGGACCGTACCTTCTTCCTGAACGCCTCAACGGTAAAACATACCTCACATTTCTGCAACATGTGCTGCCAGACCTGTTAAACGTTGTTCCTCCACGCATCCGGCGGGTCATGTGGTTCCAGTACGATGGAGCGCCAGCCCATTACGTACGAGACGTCCGCAACTATCTGGACATCACATTTCCGAACAGATGGATTGGTCGAGGTGGTCCTGTTGCTTGGCCTGCTCGCTCGCCAGATCTTTCACCCCTCGATTTCTTTTTTTGGGGACAATTGAAGGCTCTTATGTATGAGACACCCATTGAATCCCCCGAGGAACTGGTCGCCAGACTTTCCGCTGCTGTAGGGGAAGTGCTCGAAAAGCCTGATGTTTTCGCGAATGTTCGCCGTTCCATTCTTCGCCGTTGTTCTGCGTGCATAACCTCTGGTGGTCACAATTTTGAACATTTTTTGTAATTACATGTTAATAAATATACTTTGGTAACATAATCCTAATTTGTGTCTTTTTACCTCGTATCACAGCACACAATGTGTGGACATGGTAAACTGAACTGTGCTCAGGAGTAGAAATTTCAAACCCCTCTCCCCAGAAACTTAACCACGTCTAACGATTCAGATTTTGGGCTGAAAATTTAAGTCTAAGCTTTAGAAAGCATTTAATGAGACACAAAAAATAACGGTATAAAATAGTTGTTCGTTACTCCAAAGTCTAAAGCGCCCTCTATCGGAATTTTTTGAAAATTTCCTTTAAAATTTATTTTCAAGAAAATACTGACATAAAGAATAATTTTAGCAAAACGCGGCAGTAGTTAGAGCCTAATCTACGACACAAAGATCGGGAATAACTGATTTTTGTTCTGGGGGGAGAAGGGTTTCAAATTTCAAATTTCAGTTTACGCTACTTAACTACTCGTTAGGACTCAGATTTTTAGATCAAAATTTAAGTTTAAGTCTAAGCTTTCGAAATCATTTAAAGAAATACAAAAAATAACGTTAAAAAATAGTTGTTTGTTACTCCAAAGTCTAAAGCGCCCCCTATCGGCATTTTTTGAAATTGAACTTTAAAATTTTATTTCAAGAAAATACTGGCATAAAGAAAATTTTTTGCAAAAACCGCAAACGAATCGACCAATTTTTCCATTTTTTATAATCATTTGAAATTTCGGACCCTAAACTTTAATGCCCCCTATCTCCTTGGGAATACGTCTGGGACCCTTAGTCTCCTATTTAATATTATTTGTCTTTAAGTGTACTATAACCCCTTAAAGTTCTGCCCATCTTTTATGAATCACCCTGTATATATCTATATATATATATATATCTGATTTTTGTCATGCGATAACTATCGTATTTATGAACCGATTTGAATGAAACTTGGTATGTACATAGTACATACAAATTTCTCGACCGAGTTCGTTGGACAACATCATCCGCCATCTTGTTTCAAAATGGCGGCCATTTAAATTTTTTTTAAAAATTTAAAATTTAAAATAAAATACAAAGAAATTAAAAGTTGAAAAAAATATTTTTTTTTATGTGTTAGAACTTAAAACAAAAATTCCATAATACTTTTTATTTTATTTATATCTTAAAAAATGATTGAGTTATAGCACTTTGAATTTTTCTTATGGCTGACATTTTGAAACAATCTAATTTTTGTCATGCTGTAACTAATATATTTATGAACCGATTTGAATGAAACTTGGTATGTACATAGTACATACAAATGTCTCGACCAAGTTCGTTAGCCAACATCATCCACCGTCTTGTTTCAAAATGGCGGCCATTTAAAAATTTTTAAAAAATTTAAAATTTAAAATTAAATACAAAGAAATTAAAAGTTGAAAAATATTTTTCTTTTATGTGTTAGAACTTAAAACAGCGATTCCAGAACGCTTTTTATTTTGTCTATATCTTAAAAAATGATTTAGTTATAGCACTTTGAATTTTTCTTATCGCTGACATTTTTAAACTATCTGATTTTTGTCACGTGATAACACGCGTATTTATGAATCGATATGAATGAAACTTGGTATGCACATAGTACATACAAATGTCTCGACCGTGTTTGTTAGCCAGCATCATCCGCCATCTTGTTTCAAAATGGCGGCCATTTAATTTTTTTTTAAAAATTTAAAATTTAAAATTAGGTACAAAAATGTGAGAAATTGAAAAAGATATTCCTTTTGTGTATTTGACCTTCATACAAAGATTCCAGGGATTTTTTTGTTTCATCTATATCTTAAAAAATGGCTAAGTTATACCACGTTCAATTTCTAGTGTGGTTGACATTTTGAAGCGCGATAATACTCATATTTATATATTGATTTGGATATAACTCCGTGTGTACATAGTACATATCAATGTCTCGACAGAGTTCACTAGCCAACTTCATCCGCCATCTTGTTTCAAAATGGCGGCTATTAAAATTCGTCAAAAATCTTTTAAATGTATAATGATGTACAACAAAATTTAGAAATTGAAAAAAGATTCTTTCGACTGTATTTATCTTAATAATGAATTCCGGAGTATTTTTTGCTTTGTCTTTATCTTAAAAATCGCCTGAGATATAGCAGTTTGAATTTCTAATGTGGGTGACATTTTTTAAAAAATCAATTTGCCCGCGACATCAGTCGTTTTAAAATGGCATACACTTCATGATATCGTGGAATTTGGCGGCTCTCCGAATCGCTGAAAATAAAACCAGGTTGAATAAAATATGACTAATTTTTAAAAATTCCTACTAATAATTAGTATTGACAAAAACTAGCATTCAATCTTATAAAATCGAGTTTCTCTAACTTAAGCTTCGTTTCTTTGAATAATATAACTTAATTTAAAATAAATAATATGTAAATGAGTATATGAAAGCTACCTCTTCCTCCCGGCATTGCCGGAAGGACTTTTTGTGCATATTACGTTGTGTGTATAAATGCGTTGGATCATATAGAGGGTAATATAACAGAACCTGTTAGTGTTTCAGAATATGAATGAAAGTGGCTTAAAAGTCGTTTTCGAATGAGTTGCGCATTTTTACTATGTTACATGATAGGTAGTGATTCTAGGTTTGCCATGTTGATTACGTTCTATTTAAGATGAAGTCCTATTATTTTCGTATTACTGAATTGAAGGTATATAATCGTATCAAATTTGATATTCATGCATTTTTACATAAGAGTTTAACAGATAATGCATCAAGTTCTGAATATTTATAAAATTTATTATAGTACGAACGCACCTCATTTGACACGTTTTACGCGAAACTTCCAACTTGTTTTGATAAATTTTATTGAGCTGCTGCCAGATAAATTTAAAAAATTTCTTTTTTTTATTTTCTGTTTTAGGGCTTCTGGATTAGCAATCATGACAGCATTACAAGACACACACAACATAACAAGTAATAGTTATGGAATGCTCATCACCCAAATTTCAAAATGCCCTTATCAAAAATAATATACAATGAACTCCCATTAGTGCGGACTTCCAAGGGAAACAATTTTTTGTCCGGACTCAACGATAGAAATAATTAAACAGTGAAAATTAATTCCCTTTATTCGTCGAATTCAATTGAGTTTTGGTCAAAAATAAATGAGTTTGCTATCTTAGCTATGGAAAATGCTAAACTGTTAGAGCAAATTGCATTAATGTTAAAATAAACATTGTTTTCTTTAATTTAGTAATTTCATTTAATAAAAAACAAGTTAGTGACACTTTATTAAGACAAAAGAATAAATAACTAAGGTTAAGCAAAATATGCAAAGAAATTGCCGTACTCATATTATTTAACTCTAATCAAAGCTATTACACATTTTTCTTTGCGTCACTAAAAGAATTGATCAAATAGCAAGACAATTTTTCAGTTTTACGAGACAATAAGAAAATTTGTTTGCAACATTATATTTCAATTAGTAGTATTTTAGAACTGACATTAGAAATGTTTGAACTCTCATGTTTTTGAATGTAGAAAAATTTCTTTCTCTTCATTATTATCACATTTTCTTGATCTACCAATAACCAAAGTTTCTTCTGAAAAAATAATGAATAAAATCAATTTAGATTCTACTCGGCTAGTTTGTAAAAAAAAAAAAAAAAAAAAAAAAAAAATGTCTGCATTATTCGATGTGTAGTGCGTTTTAAAGGATGCCTTTAACATTAATTGCAAATAAGAAATGACGAGGAAAAGTAATTGTCACACTCTTTCATAGTCCACTCAACTTCGAAGAATGTTCCTTTATGTCAGTATGCTGCCACCACCGATATAACTAAGTGATATCAGGTACTTTGTAAGAAAAATTGTCAAAAGAATGTTATATTTAATCAATTAAAATTAACGAACAGTTTATTTACACATTATTCACATATAACAAAAAATATTACCAATTAAGACTCGAATATAGATGATCTGGTCCGACATACTTTAAATGCAGCAAATGCCTTCTGCGTTCTGGGTTACTTATTAAACTATCTATATCCCACTCACACTAAGTTCATTATAAGATATTTATCGAAAATCACTCTAGATCTTCCCGGTACACTGATCGTATGCGTCAAAAGCCTATTCTCTTTCACCAAAACTCTCCGAAGAAAACATCAACCATACTCGTTGGCATCCACACAAACTGATTTTCTCTCAGCTATCACCGCCTGAACCCCCAAAACATGGCTACATCTCTGATAGAACGGGCTACTATCTCAATTTTCTCCCTCGGTCATAGCCTGGGCTCCACTGTTTTCCGTATCTGAGATACGCGTTTTTGAATAGAAGAGGCTGTCATTCATTGATACAATTTATTGTTCATATAAAGCTATCTAACTACAATACCACATAATAACTTCAAGATAAAATAGAAAATTGTGATCTTAGAACTCCAAGTACACAAAAGGTGATATGAATACAATATATAAGTAAAAGATAATATAAAATGACATTAATCCTAAATAACTATAACGGCCCATTCCCGTCAGAACCTGACATCCCCCACTTTAGCGAAAGATATGCCACTTATGGGGAGTTTTACTGAGACATATAGTAGTATCCATAAAACGTAAACCATATAGAAAAATTCAAAAAATGTATAGAAAATTATAAAAATTTTGAGAAACGAAAAATTTACGTTTTTAACAATTTTTACAAACTTTGGACTTTTTGTGACGATGAGAGATATGATGTTACCGTAATATCATTTTACTTGTTTCATTATAAATGTCTTGGTGTAGCTATTGCATTCTATTAAATTTTGCTATATTTGGGTATTTTTTTTAAATAATTGAAAAAACAGGTTTTTTGCATTTTTTCTTTGACAATTTGGCCCCTTTGCGTCAGTAAAGTTATTAACCAATCGGTATAATGTTTCACAAATTTATTTTTTATTATAAAAGGCAACTTTCGCGCGATATTACTATTTGATTAAAAAAATTTCGTTTTTTTTCGATCCACCCTAATGCAATATGGTGCACTTATTTCTACCATAAGGTGTCTTTTGACATCTTAAGTATTTCACAATTTCTATTTTTAAACAATTTTACATATAAATATCAATACCATTTTGAAGCATTATATAAGTTATAATCAGATTAGACGATCCCAATTTCAGCTATAATGGAAAATGCAGGAGTTTGTGCATAACTTTGATCTTCGTCTGTTTTCGAACATGTTTAGTGAAGATCATTGCAGTGACTAGTTCTAAAAAACTGAATAATGCGCTAAGTTCTTAAATTCTGATAGTGAATTCAATGACACATGAATTTTGTTTCGTGTAAAAACTGTGGTATTCAATAAGAAAAGAATTGTATTGCACTGATGCTTTCATGATTACTGTTGTTGTTGTTATTTCAAAGATTGAATTTTTAAGTATGAGATTCAAAGGTACTTAATAATATTGAAATGTCTGGTTTCATAGTAAAAATTTTAACAAATGAAGAAGCTAGTGCTTTTTAATTGCTATTCCTGTTCACGTAAAAGATGTTTCGTTTCATTTATATGTATTCATATTTTGTAGATTATTGAATTAAGCTAGAATTTATAACATAATTAAATAATCTTTAATAAATAAGCATCAATGTATTAATAAATATATATTTCTCAAATTACCTGATTATTTGAAATCTTAACAATTTTGGCAATTATTTGCATTCAAACACAAAGGTGTCAAAAGACCCCTTAAGGTAGAAATATGTCTACTTAAAATCGTGGTAGATGTAGTGTTAAATATTATATTCAAATTACTTTGGATTTAGATTTGGAGTAAAGTTCGTAGCAAAACGTGCAGGCTTTATTATCTTTTTCATCTCTTGAGGATGTCTCCTTTTTTGTTTCTTTTTCTATTGATTCTTATTTTCTTTCTTTTTAAGAAATATTCAATACGAAAAAATAAAAAAACATTAAAAGTATAAAAAATATTTAATGCTTCATCATCATCATCATCATCCCAAATATGGTTTAAGGCTACAAACCTACAAGCCGTCCTCAATCCTTCTCTTTCGTAATGTTTATTTGAGAAAAACAAATCTCGTTCTAAAATATGTAGCTTAGTTACATGGGATTGATATTTTATACATTACTTAGCAATTAGGTAATTTATTTTGCTTTTAAAAAAAGGCAAAATATATTTTGAATTTTAAATTGTTTATATAACACAACTTATAATTACTCAGATTTTAAAGTTATCTATTAAAATGTAATAAGCATTATACAAATATATAGATAAGTTGGTACCATTATTTTGTTCTTTAATAATTGCAGTTTATTGAATTTCATACATTTAAGTTAAAAATTAGTCCCACTTTTTAATATAAAACGAAGTAATTATTCAAATTTTCACTATAAATAATATGCCGTGGGGTAATAACGCCACGATTAGGTTCTACCAATTTTCCTGGCTTAATTTTAGATTTTTTTTTTTTCAAACAAATGTAGGATTTCTTACAGCAACTTACTGACTATGTATTCAAAAAAGAACATTTTAGAAAATATGTATTTATAAAATGCAGGGGCGTAATTTTTTGATCAATAGCGGGTAATAACGCCATATTAACAAAACTATAATATAAGTTAGAATAATGGAGTATAAATTAAACAGTTCTAAAGATTCAAATGCATGTATACACGAAGAGAAATTGATGTTTTTTTTTTTTTTTTTTTAAACAGTCCAAAATTTCTTCAAGTTTTTTACTTATAATTTGCAGAGTTCTTAATATAAAAGTTGTTCTTTATAGAAAATATGGCAAATAATACTATACATAATACCCAGTAATCAGAATTAAAAAATAAAAAATAATTGTAGGAAAAATGAGCCGGTTTACTAAATAATATTTTACCGCGCATGCGTGAACGCAATCAAAGTGTAATTTGCATAATGTGTTAGCTAAATGTATAGAGCAACTTTTGTGAATGTCTCAAAAACATAGCTTGAAAATTCTGAAAATTATCGTCGATAGAATAAGCTCAAAATCAGTTGTTTCCAAAATGAAACAAAATGATGAGGGGCTGTGTCAATATATCCATTGTTTAGTTTCAATACAGCAAGTACTACTAAATTTGTTAAAGCTCCTCATCTTTTTCTTGTTTTGGGGAAGCAACGGATTTTGAGCTTATTCTATCGATGATAATTTTCAGAGTTTTCAAGCTATGTTTTTGAGACTTTTACAAAAGTTTCTCTATACATTTAGTTACATTATGCAATTTATATTTTGATTGCGTTAATGCATGCGCAGTGAAACGTTATTTAGATTATTTTTCATACAATTTTTAATATTTTTTTAATTCTAATCGTAGGATATTTTGTACAATTTTGTTTGTCAGAGTTTCTGCAAATAACACTTTTTAATATTAAGAACTCTGCAAATTATAAGCAAAAAACTTGGAAAAATTCTCGACTGTTTTTATAAGAACCTTAATTCCTGAACGAGTATACATATCTTCATAAAAATGATCACAGTTTATTACAATAAGCCACTTAATTCATATTGTGCAGTTTGAACGCTTTTGCGAGATTAGTTTTGATAGGGTTATTCAAAAGAGTTTCGTTCTTTTTCAATTTGCTGGCATTCCCCTATGGGATTTAAGGAAAAAGTCTTCTCGGAAATAAATGACATGTACCGTTCTATTTACACACCTAGATTTTCAGAATACGTCCTCGTGTATTTCTCAAAACTTGATATTTAAGAAAAAGTCTGAAACTGAAAGTGGAAGGTCACCTTTGGTCACATAGAGTCGTACTTTCCAACATTTAGTACGCTGACAGACAACGAATATATGCGTTAAGCCTAGAATCAAATAAAACAATTTTCAAGAGTAATTCAAACAATAACCTTCATCCACAAAGTAATCACACAAGTTGCGTTCCGTTCATCTACAAATGTCGTTATGGCTATCAACATGATTAATCGTGTTGGTCCGATCTATAGCAGCATATATCAAGAAGGAATTTGTGATGCCCATTTTTACCTGATTATCCAGTTTTGTACAATTTTCCCCTATTTTGTATACGCTTCATTGTGTTTGAAACAGTGTAATGCTGTTAAAATACGATGCAACAAACTTTTTTTCGTAGACCATTATGGAATTGAATCATTGCGCTTGACCCTCTAAGTGAGAAATAATTGTTTTGCTCCAAAATCAAGTTGTAAACGTGTATAAATCGTCTAAATTTAATTACATTTGAAATAGTGTAATTTTATTAGAATACGCGTCAAACGATTTTTTTTCCAAAGACGATAATGTTACGGAATTTTTTGAGTATCTGTAAACGAAGTATAAATGCTACATATTTTCTTTTTAATGAGAACCTCTCATGGCAAATCTCAAAATCATATATAAACAAGTAGTGTCAAACGTGGCAAATGAGGTGCGTTCGAATTGCAAGCTCGTTTTATAAATACTGAGATCCTGGTACAATAGCTATTGTACTTTTATGCAAATGTACATGAATACAAAATTTATTATGATTGTATATAATAAATTCAGTAACACGGAAATAAAATGATTCCATCTTAAATATGGTATAATCATCATGGCAACCTAAATCATCTACCTAAAACATATCATGGGATATCACTGAATTACTTCATTGTGACAGAATTTGATAGAATAATCATCCATTGGAACCTAGAATCATTATCTATCATGGGATATCATTGAATATTTGCGCATGATAGAATTTACTTTAATAAAGGAAACATTTATTAATATGTTTTGATTCGATTTTCATAAAATTTGAAATGACTCGACAAAGTATTTCGATACGACGATTATATATGGGAACGTCCATTCGTTACTCTTGTGACCAATAGATCGATTTTTTCATAAATTCTTCCAACTATTTTATTTCCAGTTATTTTGCATGTATGTGTTTTCTTTCAATAATCAAACTTTGTCTTAAAATATATATGCTTTTAGCCACAGATTCAGAAGAAGGTTATTTATTACTGGTCCACGATCCACGATTTACTCCTCGTATGATACTTCCTAAAGATGGTTTACTCGTAGCACCAGGAGTAACTATGAGTTTACGACTAACGCTGAGAATAGTAAGCTGTATTTTCCAATTTAAGTGATATTCCGATTTTCTGTACTGAATAGAATGTTTATTTGGGTATCATATATATATCATTTTTATTGTTTCTACAAAATTTCAGTATTATTTCTGTATTATTTTCTCTTCTATAATTCTATAAGATTCATAAAAGTAATCAGTGTTAGAGAAATGTAAATATTTTTAAATTTTATTTTTATAAAAAAAAAGATCAATAACATTAAATTGTTAACATTGTAGTTTAAAAGTTAAGTTTTGCGAACGCGAATTCTTAAACTTACTAAGACTTTTATTTGTGAATATTCTAAAACATGTAAATGGTTCTTGTTCTCATTTTGAAGAATATTTTTTTAGTTTATTTGATAAAAATTGCATAAGTTATACATTTTTTACTACTCTAATGGTAATGCTGCTTTGAGACTGATAAAACTCTTGTACAACTTAAGTTTTACTTTTTGTATGTTGAAATACTGAAGCAGTAGAAAAAATACTCATTTAGCATTAGTTAGAAATTGGAACTATTTTTTGCTCACACACTTACACACACAAAAAATGTATCTAGATTTAAATCCGTTTAAAATATTACAGGAAAATTTTATTTTTGTTTCAAATTTTTTCAAACAAATAAAAAATTAACTAAATTTATCTAATTACAAATAGTTTTAACTTGGAAATTACAAAATATTATCGTTTTAATTCGTGATAGGCCAATTTCTTTCTTAATATGCTTTGAAAAAATATCCCCATGCCTTCTATTTTATTAATTACTAGTTGTCCTGCCCGGCGTTGCCCGGGCCCGTAATGTTATTCAATTTTCAAATGTGTTATTTGATTTCTAAATGACCCTTAAATTAAACTCAAATTTCTATGATTTTATATCTTTAAGTCCATTTTGTCAAAATTTATATTTTTAAAACGGAAAAATCGCGAAAAGATATTGAATTGAAAGCACATGCTGTTTGGTATTTTTTTTTCTATGTAATTTGATTTTTTGGAAACTATGCGAACCGAAAGCGAACGAAACCGCGACGGAACACTCAGGTTTTTACTGAATTCGTAAAAAATTTCACACATTTTATTTTGTAAAAAAGGGATTCTATCCTTACGAAAGTTCCAAAATTTTTGAAAGCAATGTAAATTTGGTTTATTGAAAGGCTCTAAAAAGATTATGCTAAAATATGGGCATCTAGTTACTTTTAGCCGGGATGTAATTCGTGTTTGTTGGTGTATTTGAACGGGTTAAATCTCATATTTTTTTAAACAAATTGCAACATAAATTATGAGAATGTTTTAGCTTTAAGAAAATATTTTCGGTTTGTCAGGACATATGTAGAAATGCGCCCTGCAAAGGCAAAACCACAATAAAACGATCTGGTTTTTATTGATTTCCACAAATTTTTCGCACTTTTTATTTTGTAAAAATTATTTCTACTCATCCGAACGTTTTAATAATTTTTGAGAAGGTGAAAATTTGATCTATTGACATGCTTTTAAAAGTTTGGGCTGAAATATGTACGCTTAGATACTTTTAGCGTAGAAAAAATATTCTATTTGTGAGTCGTAAAGTGCCTCCTTTTGCCGGTGTATTTGAAAGGGTTAAATCTTATATTTCAAAAACCGATTGCATCATAGATTATAAAAATGTTTTTAAGCTTAAAGAATATGTTTTTTGTTTACCGATAACTATAGGATTGCGTTTTGCTAAGTCAAAACCGCAATGAAAACGATCTGTTTTTTATTGATTTCATCAAATTTTTCGCACATCTTATTTTGTAAAAAATATTTTTACAAAATAAGATTTTATCCGTCCGAACGTGTCGAATTTTTTGTAGGAAATGTAAATTTGGTCTATTGAGAAGATTTTAAAAGATTGAGTTGAAATATGCACGTTAAGATAATTTTAGCATGGAAAAAATATTCCCTCTGCGAGTCGCAAAATGGCCTTCATTTGCCAGCGTATTTGAAAGGGTTAAGATCCAAATATTTTAAAACCAATTGCACCATCGCTTAAAAGAAAGTTTCAACTTTAAGATTTTTTTTTTTTTTTTTTTTATGTCTTAAAAATTACGCCCTGGAGGGGCATTGACAAAAGGGAGAAAAATAGTTTTGGAAAAAACGACCATTTTTGAATATTTGTTTTCAAAGGGTTTACTGCAACATTTTTTCGAATTGATTATTGCATTTGAGACTTAAAAATGTGATCTTTCGAAATATGTCTCTTAAGTTTAACTACGTCGAGCAGTTTGGTTGATTTGGATTTAGACAAAATGATCCAAAAACAGAAATAAACGGGGGGGGGGGGTTCTTCCTCCGTTTAGATGCGTAATTGAGTTTCTGTGCATCTGCAAGCGTTTTCTTTCCCAGAATATTTAAAAAATGACTTTTGATGAGAGTGAGTTCCGCTTCATAATTAATATCTATGAAACTAATCAAAAAATTAAAATTCTGAGCCTTAAATGCATCAGGAGAGGTATTGGGCTACTTTCAAAAAAATTTTGAGCTTCGTACGTGCTGTAGATTTTGCTAGCCATCGCAGACAGAGCGTTTTGTTCTTTTATTAGTATAGACTAACAGTGTTCACACGCTACGCTGGTCGGTTTTTTTAAAGGAATCTTGAATCAAAAGAAATACATCTAATAAAAATAAAAATAAAACTGCGTAGGTCAAATTTATAAAATTGTCTTCCACAGTTCCAACTGTCACGCCTTCGCGGTATAAAACATTCTGTCTCTTTGAAATTTTCATATATAATAAATAACATTAATCAGGAGGCCCCGCAAGAAATTTGATATGTAATGATAAAACGCTACAATTTCAAAAAATTTCGAAAACTGCCCGCCGGGGTGCGAAGTAAGGTGCGAGAAGAAAGGTTCATAATATCAAAGAGCGGTCCGAGGGCTTTCCGATGATATGTTACATGGTGGTCCAAAAAAAATGTTTTGAGTTTTTCGACCCCCTCCAGGAGTGGAAATTTAAAATCGCTGAAACACGTCTTTAATTATTTTTTAATAGATTTATTTTCTTCCGTTTCACTCTTCTACTGTCAATTATGTGTGAAATTATTAAATTGCGACCAAGGTAATTTTGAACAAGGTAAAAAAGAAATCCCAACTTTCTGCTCTATCCTTTACTCTTTTTTAAAACATGAAATGCTACCTTCGAATGCTGAAAAAGGAAATTATTCTCCTGGCATGCGTAGACGCGATCGCAGGCACAAGAACAAACCTGTTGATTAAAACAATTATGAGGGGTTTTTATGAAAACAGTCCTTCAGAATATTATTTTTAAAAAATAATAAATATTAATATTTTTTAACGCAAGATACCGTTACAACAAGATGATCGTGATATTTGACCCCGAACTGATATATTCACTTGGGAAACGCAGTTGGCAGTTTCAAAATGCAGTAAAACAAAAGCTTTTCCCCTTCGTTTGCTTGAAAAAAAATAAGGATTCTCGGGACATGTATGGAAGCAATCTTATCGTTGACTCACTTCCGAAAAGTTAAGTTCCTTCATTAGGGTTTTAATTAACATACTGAGCATTTATCAAAAAAAAAAAAAGAAAGAAAATGAAAAATGTGAGTCTTAGATGTAGTTTTGTCTTTGTCTATCTTTATTCAAACTTGCAAACTTTACATGCGATAGGTTTTCCTAGTCATCGCTAACAAACACATACACACCGAAACATCTTTCTTTTACATAGATTAATTATTCCTTTCTTTCAGACAGATTACAGTGCAAAATATGCTAAATTTTTTGGTCTAGTCACTGACTGCCCTAAAGTAGCATGCATGGAAGAAGACTACAGTATTCAAGAATGTGTATTTCAAAATGCTGCATCTAAAATATGGGAAGCTTGTAACTGTTCATGGATTTTAGATGAGTGCAGAAGTAAGAAACTGCATTTATATATTTTTAAATTTAGTTAAAAAGTGTACAAGTACCTAATTTTAGGAATTTAGAAATTACAATTTTGCGTTATTATTTAATGAATAGAATTGAATATGTGATTAGGCAATATGACTTCAGCTGTCATTAAAATATTTTCGATTAATATACCATGATTTATTTCTTAAAAGGAACCACTTTTGCTTGCTGCTCGCCCTTATCATTGAAAAACCTGGTACATTTTAAAGTCCTATATTAGGACGTTTGAGAATCGATAAAAAAATTCTTTTAAAATCATACTTTTGTGTTTTATAGCAGCATAACTTTCTGAAAACGTAATTTTAAAAATGTCCCTTGTGCGATTGTAAATACAGCATTATTTAAAAAAGCTTTTAAAAATAAAAATTAGTCAATAATAAGTGTAAAATATTAAATGAAGTTTAAAACTTTTTTCAAGAACATACGAATTTGATTTTTAAAATTATAATATTATGTTTTTGGAGGGGAAAAATTGGCGTATTTTTCAAAAGTAGAGATTTCTGGCAGCCTTAGCCGAATGTCATAGCTGCTTCTCACATGTCAGCAGTGGTTTGGACTTCATAAGAAATTGTAATGTCCGACCTAATTAGGTGAAGTAAATTTTCTAAATTATATAAAAATATTAATTTTCTTTATCAATAAAATGTGTGCTTTTACCAAAAGGCATAAAGTTTAATGCAACAGCATTTCATTTCAAATATTCGAAACTTTATTCCATTCGACTTCAAAGGAACATAGTTTGCTTACTTTGTACTTCACTAAAAAAATAGTTTTCAATGATCTGGAAAGCTTTTTATAGAAATATTTCTATTCACACATTTTTCGTCTGTATAGGAAAAAACTAGTTCTTGTTTCTCATGCTAAGAATTATCAAACAAATCGCAATCTGATTTAATTCTAATGCATATCTTTCATATGATCAAAGGATAAAGGGTGCACAGATTTTTCAGCGCCATATTTGGCGACTTAACTCACTTTTGACTTGAAATAAACAAATAAAAGTTCAATTATAAAAATTAAAAGTTTAAAAAAATACATATAATATTATTACAGATAAACTTTATAGGTTCTCTAACTTTTATGTATAGGGCTACAAAATGCGCCAAGTGTCGATACTAGGTGCGAGAATCGCCAAAAGTGATTTCCTTGTTGGTATTTTGTTATTAGCTTTTAATAATACATATGTTTAATTACACAAGATATTCCGCATAGATCGCATAAAATATGTAGCGCACAAATCCTCTCCTAAAGATCATAAACAATAATCCGAAAACCTTATCTCTGCAACCTATAGTTATCAGAAAAAAATTTAAAGAAAAAATATCGTGACGTACCTCAGTTCCTCAAAAACAAACTTTATTGGAAATGTAAAAGTCCGTACCTGCATATGACATTACATTATCGAATTCAATACGAAAAATTCCCGCCGAGTTGGCCTACAGGCGCTGCTAAATTTCGTAGCTAAGTACTAATTTCACCAACAAAAAACAAATCAAGATTACACATAAACCCAGTTTAGTAATTTTATCTGGCTGTTTTTGACGAGTTTTCAATTTCATTTTTCTATAACAGCTGGTTTTATCAGAATCATGCTAATACAATATTTTTTTCCTTGAGCCGCTATGTATTTTAAATTTTTTTACCTTTAAGAATTTGCCTTATCAAAACCTTATAAACATAAAAGTTGCAGATAATATTAAGAAGATATACAATAAACTCCAGCGGATTTGATATTTTGTGAATTGAGAAAGATACGATTTTTTTAAATTTATTCTCCCTTCTTTTTTTTTTATTTAGCAACAACTGGCCGGTCAGAAACTTGTCATTTTAAAAGTTGTATTTAATATTGTCGCTCGCTATGTTGGTCGGTTTCTTTAAAAGAATCTAGAGTCAAACGAAATGCATCCAGTAAAGGAAAAAAAATAAAATCTAGTCAAAAATTCATAATTGTTGTCTCATTCGTATAATCTCACATTATCCAGTACAAAATAGACGTTGACTTTCCTTGAGTTTTCCGCTTCTACCTAAAACTGGTGCAGAGATATGGCGAGTGTCCTAAATCTTCAACCATCCATTAAACCCTGTTTGGTGAGCATTTTAAAAATAGATAAAATACACGTTTCAGTTTGTTGTAATAGATTACTTATCCCTAAATTTGTGCCTCTATCTAAAATTCTTTTACGGTATGGAGGAATGACTTAAAGTTTCGTACTTCACATTAATCCTTTTGCAGGGGTTAGGAAAATTTCTAAAATCGATGAAATAAATGTTTAATAATATTTTTAAAGATTTCTTATCGTGAATCTCACGTTTCTACCTAAAGTTCCTACTGGGATATGGTTAGTAAAGGGTGATTCTCGAAAATATACCGAAAGAATAAAACCGTCGTCATAAAAAACGCATTTGATACAGTCATCGACTAATTCCGGGAATCTTCAATCGAGATGTTCTACAATCGTTTGTAAAAATCATTGTTTTTACATGCTTTCGATTTTAGTAAATACATAGAAAATGAAAACAGAAAGTATTTATAAACAACTAACCAAATGAAGCTTATAAAGGAGCCACAATAGTGAAAAAGTCATGTGACAGGCTACCCTGGTAGCAAAAAGTAGAAAAGGCGGGAGTAAGTATAAAATGATTAGGAGATGAATCGGAACAATATTGTTTATTGATTTTTTTACGTCATTAAATATCAGTTCCGTAATTTTCTCATTATTAGAAGACGTTTTACTGGAATGTGTTAAACGTACCCCCAGGTGCGGCAAGGGAAATGCATAATATGGATAACTGATGGCAAAGCTTATCAACGAAATATCACATAAACGGAGTTTGCTAAATTCAGAAAAAAAGGGGGGATGGCTTTGGGTATTGTATACATGAAATAGTGGTCCCAGAGCTTTTTTGTGATATGACAGATGAGGGGTGTCTGCAAAAGTTGAAAAAGTGCACCCCAGGATTCCAACTATCATGCCCCCAGAAAACGTCCTCGCATACCTCTCTTTAAAATTTTCATACATTTCAAATAATACTTATTGAAAGACTCCATAAAAAAATCCGAATTAAAATGTTAAATACACTGCAATTTAAAAAAAATCGAAATTTGTCCCGCCTTGGGGATGAAGGAGGGAAGAAAGGTCTATAATCTGAAAGAGTGGTTCAAGAGCTTTAAGATGATACATCACATGAAGGGTAAAAAAATGTGTGAAAATTTCCGATCTCCACTTTTGTCTCCCTCAGGGGAGGGGGAATTTAAAAAACGCTGAAACACATGTTTAATTATTTTTTAATAGATTTATCTTCTGCAATTTCACGTTCCTGCTTAAAACGGCTGCTGACATGTGCCAAATGTTCTAAAAATGTCGTCCCTCTTAAAGAGATTATCTGTAAAATTGCTGAATACGTATTTTAATTATATTTTTAGTAGATTTATATTCCGGAATTTCACGCTCCGACCTAAAAAACTGCTGCGATATAACAAGATGTTCTATAAATGTTGACCTCCATTTAACCACCTTAGGAGGGGAAGTTTCAAAAATCCCATCTTAGTGCATGCTTACATCCTAAGAAGTATAATTTCCCTAATTTTCCTTTTCTAGGTTCAGAGTTTGGGCTGTATGTTGATTATCAGTCAGTCAGGACAATTTATTTTATAAATGAATAGATTTTCCTCACTTTGTTAATTACAGGTTCCCATCGTTGTTAGATTATGACCTCAAAATGATGAACTTTAGCCGATTTTTACAAATTCCATTCCAGGAACGGTCTGGGCAATGTTGCAATATACCGTAATTTCGGGTGTATAAGCCGCGGATCAAACACTTCTTTTTGGACCCAGAAATGTTATTTAGTGATTGAAGACAAATATTTGCGTCAATCTTAAGTAGTAACATTTGTTTCTTAAAAAATTCTGGGTCGAAAAAGAATTGTTTGATCCGCATCTTATACACCCGAAATTACGGTAAGTGTTTTGGGGGGTTTTCTTTAATGAAAAGATAATTTGGCTCATTTTCTTTCTAATGACCTACCTGAAGTCAGGCCTCTTATCAATATGGCCGTACCTCCCTCGCCACTTCTGGTTTGTCACTGAAAGAGACACATCAACATCATATTTTATTCGACTCATTTTCTATGTTAAATAACAAGAACTGGATTTGTGACTGACGATACAATTTGGTCACGTGTTGTAAGGAAACTGAAATGCCATCTAAAAATCCGTATGCTTGATTAACAGAAATAAACTTTCAAAATGTATTTTCTTTTTTACTTGTAATCAATACAAATCAAAGCAAAACTGTGTTAAATCAATATTGAATCTATATGGTATGACAGATTATATGATATTGAATCTATATTATTGAATCTATATATGATATTGAATCTATATTGTTGAATCTATATATGATATTGAATCTATATTGTTGAACATTGTAAATTTTAATCAATTCACAAAACAAATAATTTAAATACTATTTTACGGATCCCACAATATTACTTTAAATCATAGAAGAATACAGCTGTTATTACAGTGATAAAATAATCGTATACATTTATATACCTTAAGCTAATTTAATGTATGTAACATTCCTATTTGATTAATTATATAAATAAGTAACTTAAGTTTATACTATTAGTAATAAAATAATTAATTTTATTAATTTTGTGTTAAGATATTTCACCTCTACTTTCGTTTCATGAACTATGTTAGGTGGTTCAAGCTCAGATGTACCTATATGTGGTCCGAAGGATATGATTGGTTGCGTTATAAGAAAAGCAGATGAAATTTTGAGTAAGATAATTATATATTTGTAACATTGTCTTTATTAACATAAATGCATGATTTTACAAATGAATGTAGCTTAACCTTTCGGCAGATACGCTTTCATAAATTTTGCATTATTTTTACACCGTTTTGTTCTCACAGACGCACAGTGGGGCAAAAACCCAAAAAGCTGGCCAAAAGTCGAAAAATGAAGTTACGATTTAGGGAATTTCGATTGTACAGTTGGCTAGAATAATGTTTGGAGAGTCAGAATCTGTATTTAAAAAAAGCTTTTTGTTTTGCCCTTACAAGCAGCATTATTTCAAAAATGATGCCTGAAGAAGTATCATTTAGAGCGAACAAAAACAGCAAAACAATAGTTCCTCTAAACGCTTGCTACATTTTATAATATAATCCGATTTTAATGATTTGAAATGGATTCACACTATGATAATATGTACTTTATTTGCATGTATTACAAAATTTATATTAAGTACATAAAAATTAATAAATTCATTGCCATTTTTGATAAAAAATTTTAGAAATTCTTTTATTTTTTTTGCTTTTCAACATGAAAAAGTTTAAATGTTCCACAGTGTTCCGCAACCAAATTTAATGGAAATAAGGACTTGGGCTATTGTCTAGTGATTCATAAAAAACCAGCTGCCTAAAACTGCCTTTCTGCACTTCACGCATATTTTAGTAACCGCAAGTAAAAATGCCACTTTTTCGGCCGCCTCAAAAATTTTGAAACTGACTACTTTTCACATAATTTAGCTGATAAATATTTTTCAAATTTTTGAAATATTAAATTTTATAATAGTTTATTTCCTATTATAATGTAAATCTGTACTATAATCATAAGATTACATTAATTTTATAAGTAAGCTTAGAAATGAAAAAATGAAAATAATTCTCTATTACTGATCCGGTAGAATAACATTTTCTTATCTTTATAGGTAGTAATTTTGTTTGTTCTATTATAACTAGAAGAATTATTTTGTCAATGGCTATATTTGCTAGATCAAACTACTGAGCGTATTTCATTATTGCGAGTAAAAATCATTATGAATATCACTTTCGCTTATATTAGTAATTTGGATTTGATTTGCAAGTGAGGATGTGATGTCACATCTATTCTGAGTACATTTAAACAAATATTTAGCTATAAAGATGGCATTATGTCTAATATATTTTTCTTTTCTTCCGTGCTACTAGAATACATAAATATTGCGAATAATTCATGAATCGTCAATTTGAAAAAATCGAGATCTTCATTTCACTAATTTTATCGGGCCAATCAAAATCCATTTTTCTTTTTCAAGAAATACGGAAGCAACTGTCAGTGAATGGGATTGCATTAAATACTAACAGAATAAACTTATTTCGTTTAATACAATCATTGATACAGAAGAAAAAGTCGTTAAAAACGAATTGGTGTAATACTCAATGTTGCTACCTATGTCAGACAGCATCAAAATAGCATCTTACCGATCTGACATTTTTTATTAAAAGTGGATTGAGATAATTTAGAATTCTGAATATCTAAGTTACATGCAAAGATGTTTAGAGAGGCCTTACACCTGGCAGACAACTGGATAGAAAAAATGAAAAGCTCGTACTCTGCATGAAAAGAAGAACACTGAAATTGCAAAATAAAATATGCAAAAAATATTTCGTTTACAATCAAGACTTCTCGTCGAGAAACTAAATCCCAAATTTGGAAGCACAAATGATGGAAATACAATTCAACGATTCTTTGAAAACGCAACTATTTGTGTTTCTAAACGAGCATATACGAAGATTTGATTAAACGTTTCTATGCCATAATTAATTTCTTGTAGCCATGTTATTTATTTGATAAACTTCGAAAAATTTCTTTTACAAATAGCTCGTAGATTTGAGCAGCACCCCTGGTTCTATATGCTTACTTCAGTACACAAACTATTTATTAATGACAAAGAAATAACATTATCTTCATTACTGCCAATTTGTCAAATGCCATAAGATACTCAAGAATCATACAACAAACTGATCAAAAGGCATCGAGAAGATTTATCGCAAAGATGCAGTAGCGAGAAAAAAAAAAGATATTTTTACGTCTTTTAATGTCATCAGATTCTTTCCTTTCCAGTTTAGGTATATTATCGTAGAAGAAATTAAAATCATTGATCCTAAGAGTCACAGGATCTTCCAATACCGCCAACAAGTTCTGCTAACTATTTCGACACCTTGACCTCTGAAGAATCTTTTTATTAAACTACAGTTGATTCTAAAGGTTAATTTCGTTTTCATTTTAATAATATAAAAATTAAATAGTCTAATGTTTTACTTTCCACTAACGTACTTAAATTTCGTTTAAATATGTCTTGTTTTTTTTTTTTTTAATTCCCTTTTAAGTTTACCTCAAAATTTAAAATTTTATTTAAATTTTATTGTTTTTACTTTTACTTTGTAATTTTATTTATTTATTTATTTTTAAAATTTAACTTTTGTATCATAATTAGCATTCTGAAAAGTTTACGAAATTGCATATAAATTGAATAACTTTCGAGACATTTTAATTTTTATTCCGCCATATTGTATTCACCATTTTTTTTTTCAATTTTAATTTTGTATTCTTACTTAGCATCCTCAAAAACACCTGTATACGAATTTTCGTACAATTTGAATAACATTTTCATATTTTGGCCAGCTTTTCGGGAATTTGCCCCACTGTGAGACGTCACAAAATTAATATGTATACTACTCATATGCATAATCACGAATATGTCTGTTATTATTATTATGAAATATCTTATATTTGCAGTAGCGTAACTAATGTCCACACAAATTATGACACACGTATATTCTGGTGAGTATTTCAGCGGCGCATCCGCTGAGAGATTACCAACTTAACTAATTTTGTATTGCTGTCAGTATTTATTATTAATTTAATCAATGATTAAAAATATAGTGCGGTAGATCCCCCCATAGTCATAGCATTATGGGAAGCAAAGGGATTATCCCACTACTTTTTTTGAAAAACAATTGTCGCGATATTTAAAGATGCAGATTGTCTTTCTTAAATAACTCAAATATGTCTTTTCAAAAAAAAAAAAAAAAAAAAAAAAAAGAGTTTTCCTGACCCCCTTCTCCCTAGGACCTCTTATACTCCAACTATTTATACATTAGGGGAAGCATAGGAATTTTCCACTACTTTTTCTCAAAAGTCACGAAATTTAAAGATGCAGAATTTTTCTCTTAAATAACGCAAAAATGGCTTATCAAAAAATAAATAAATAAATAAATAAATAAAGGAGTTTTCCTGACCCCTTCTTATACTACAACTACTTAAAAAAGGTTAGTAATTTAGTAAAACTTGATAAAAATCGAAAAATGACAGAATTAGGATTTTAATAACATTTAAGATTTTACCTCAAAAGTCAATGCACTTTCTGCTACTTGTATTAACATTTGAATAAATTAATTGCTTTCTAAGTCGCACTGAATATTTCTTAAAGAGAATTTGTCAAAAGATTTTAACAACAGTTGTTTGTAACAATATTTGTTAAAAATGAAAAACAATCGTCATTGAGATTATTATTACATGTGAAACTAGTTATAACAAGTTTTTCCAATTCAAAAATTTTCATAGAATGGATTTGAATAAGAAGTAAAATACGTATTTATGTAACACTCTACATGAGATACATTTTTGATTCATTTTGCGATTCACAACAATGTTGGTTTCAGGGTGTAGCCCGGGGGACATTCCCCTTCGGAGCAATGAGATCAACCCCCCCCCCCCTAGAAGATTTGAGATTTTGTATTTTAAATGGTTAAGTGCAATTTTACTCCCGGAACTTTACAATGTCGCTACTCGGAGTCACAGAAGCCGTGTCTGAACTCGACACTGATTAACAAATTTCCTATGCAACAAATCGAATACAGTTTTAGTCACTAAAAAAATTCTGCCGTCAAAAATAATTTCTTTTTATTTTTTTTCCATCAAGTGAAGTTAATGTCTTTTTCTTTCCACAAATATGCCGTAACATTTTTGTTTATATTTTTAACTAGGAAATTTTTTTATTTACAAATGTTGCCATAAGAGATATAAAATAGGCGTTAGGAATTATGAGCATAAACATATCCAATATGTTTGAGCTCAAAAGCTAGTTAATGATGAGTACCTTTTTTACACATATAGCTGTGCTTTTTTTTACAAATCTTTCTGCAAAATAATAATAATAATAATAATAAATTTTGTTTTATTTTAAAATTTTATTTTACAGCTGATCTATTGAAAAAATGCCAACCGCCATGTTTGGAATATATTTTTGAAGCTGCTACGTCTTATGCACAACTACGGTATAATTACAGCCTGCAAGATAGGTAAGTTATGCCAATTTAAAAAAAAAATGCCTTATTTTTCGAGATTTCTTCCGGAAACATAATTTACTAGCTTTTTAATTACATATTACTGTTTTAAAGATAATATTCAGATGATATATCTTCCTTTCGCGACGTCTACAAAGAGAAGAAGGTCATAGAGTTTCGATAAAAAATAAATAAATCAGTACTGTAATATATCGCTTACATTACCAAATAATAAAAATATTGTTGAAGGAAAAAAAATGATAGTAAAAACAGTACTCTGTGCGAAATGATGTCTGTCTCATTTTCATCGATGGTTGGAAAACATGTAAGGTATTCTGGTGTAATAACGCCAGGCGGGGTAATAAAGCCAAGTGCTAATATTATGCATAATTATGAAATAATCCGGTAAATAACACCCATGTGCTCTGCGCAGAAGCGTTTTGAGTCATATAAATCGCAAGAAACAGCTTAAAGTTAATTTGTTCCATTTGTAGGTCTTATTGTTTTTACAAGCAACTAAAATTAACGCTTGATCTAAAATTTGCGAGATACGTTTTATGACGTGAAGACTATATTTTTTATCCAGAAATACTTTGTTTATTACATAAATTTGTAGTGCATTTCATGTACTTTCAAAATGTTGTAGAAGATTTTGGATATCTTCTCGAGATAATTTGTAATTTAAAATGTACTGCACAATAAGTATAACGGGGTAATATCGCCAATCCTTGGCGTTATTACCCCAGTTGATTCCCAACAGCGGCCAAAGGGGCATCCGAAGGGGGTTTATTGATTAATATGGGACAGCATTATTATCATTGTTGAAATGGTAAGATTAAGGGGAGGGGGGGGGGGGCAATACCCAAAGCTAATCTCTCTATTTTGTTTTTTTTAATACTAATGTAAAAAAAAAATTTAAACTCGTATAAATAAAACTATATCAAAATGTTTTCGATATTCTAATTCGAACATCTTGAAAATCAGGTTTCTGTTAAATTTCCACTGGATTGTTCAATTGAGTTCTAAATTTTAACTGTCCGCTTTCTCGGCGTTCGGTTTTTCAAAATCTTACAAATTTAACCTTTAACCGACGTGATAGAAATTGTGACATAACTAATTTGTAGCGGTTTGTGAGACCGCAAGATTGAAAGATGAATAAACGGCGGGAATAACACGTAGGATTGTGTTTTTGTACTAAACTTTTTATACAACACTATTATACTTAATATTCACCTATTTAAAAGTCTCTGGTGATAGTACTAAAGTTCCAAATGAAACAAAATGTCGGTAGTGTTTGTAGTTAATCTGAAAATTACAAGTTAAACTATAAAAATTAAAAGAAAAACAGAGGTCTGTGAGACCGGTAACATTAGTTAAAGGTTAAAAGACGATCAATGATTAAAAATCATAGAATACTATTCCTGCACTAAACTTTTTGTACAGAATTAATTCTAAGTAATCTATTCAAATATTTCTAACAATTGTACGAGGGCTCCAAACGAAAGAGAATATCAGTTGTATAGTCTGTCTCAAAAGTTTAAGCACAAGCATAAAATATCGATTTTTAATGAATTATAAAAAGTTAGAATTAATAAAATTTTTTTATTTACATATTTCGCAATATTATTTAAATAAGAGCTATTCCATTTCAATTCAGGCAGGCAGTATTGATATGCGTCAATTCACCATTACAGATTTTTTTCAAAAAAATACAGTAGTTACAACTAAGTAAAACACAAAATTTCCCAAAAGAATTTTTACCAAAAATTTTTTTTTTCTCCGGTTACAGCACTTTGAAGATTGACAATTTTCAGATAAAATTGACAATTTTCAGAAAAACTGAAAAACGCTTCATTTTGAAATGAACACAGTACCAAACATATTCAACATATTCAGTCAATTTATTTTTTACAAATAGTTATTAAACAGAATTTTACTTTAGCACAGTTTTAAAAAATATTGTGACATTTTTACTTAATAAAAAAAATTAGTTTTTAAGTACAAAAAATATAATTATTACTGTATTCAAGACTTTTTTTCAGAATGAAAAAAATATTTTAAAGCTAAGTATTGATGGCAATCCAAAGACCTTTAATGGGAGTTTTAGAGCAAATTTTATCTTAACCCTAAGGTGCATACAACTTTTGTAATTCAATTTTAAATTATGCAAAATCTTGTAAAATCGCTACTTTTGAAGTGCAATTTCTCAAAAACACCATTTTTTAAAAATCTGATAATATGCTCAATAGATACCTTATTAGTTTCTAATAAATACCTTACAAGCAAATCCTGTACTTTTGCTTAGAAAATTTTATATGATTTTTTGAAAATAACATGCTGTGTGTTTTTTTCAAAAAACCAAAAAGTCAAGCTCTTTCTTATTTCACTGAATCAATAATATGATTTCTATTTTTTAATGAAAAGGTAATACTATGCACATAATTATGGCAGATAAATATAAGCTAATCTTCAAAAATTCCTATTCATAAAATGTAAATAATTCAAACTCCCCTTTAAAAAAAGAAAAATCTGATTTTCTTTTCATTTTCTTTTCTTTTAGTACTCAATAATTAGATTGCTATTGAACAGGTATATTTTTGCTTAGAGGAAAACAATATAAAACATTATTTTCACACTTTTATTAAAGTATGTTTTGATATTCTATGATGATTATGTTTTAATATGTTCTAAGATGTACATATATAACTAAAAGTTTTCTTTAATAACTTCATTGAATTTAAAATTTTCAATTTTTTGATCCTGACTTATTACAATGTACAGGGTGGTCATAAAAAAACTTTGCCGATATACGGAGCTCTAGCGGCCAGTCCGCTCAACCGATCGAAATGAAATTACAGATATAGCTATTCAGAGGTATGAGCTCGAGATTCTGTGAGCGACAATAAAATGGCGCTCACGGTTACGGTTATAGTTACAGAAACTCGAAAATTTCCAATAGCAACACCCATTTTTTTTCATCGCAAAATGCTCAGCGCATGCGAAAACCCTAAAGAGCGTTGGAACCGTACGTGTATCGCAAGAAACGGACATGTTATGCACGCACAAAAAACCATTCTAGGAATCCTTCCCCCCCATAGAAAAAACTCGATTGGGGCGTAAGGATGAAATTTGCATATGACACAGAGTCAATACACTAATCTCTGATTACAATACAGATCGGAGAAACTAAAACTTTTATTTTGATTACACATTTTCCACATGGGTGCCGTAATTGCCTGTGATGGTGACGGCACCCCTGTGAAAAATGTGTAATCAAAATAAAAGTTTTAGTTTCTCCGATCTGTATTGTAATCAGAGATTAGTGTTCTGACTCTGTGTCATATGCAAATTTCTTCCTTGCGCCCCAATCGAGTTTTATCTATGGGGGAAAGGATTCCCAGAATGGTTTTTTGTGCGTGAAAGATTTTAAATTGAAATCTCAAAATAAAACTGTTTCTGAAACTGCAAAAGTTTTAAATTGATCAAAGCTATACATATATCAAGTACTTTCTAGAAATGATAATTTTAAGCGGAGACCAAGATGCAGACGACCACGTATGACGACTGTTCAGATTAATCGGAAAATACGGAGATTGGTATTTAGACAAAATATGTCCCCATACGGCAAATTAAAAATAATTTCAGAGTACAGATGTCCAAAGATATTGTAAATAGGCGTATTAAAGCGTATGATTACATCATGTAAAAGAAATTGGCCCGCAAACCGTCTCTTAAATTACATCACAAACAGGTAAGAATGAACTGGGCTAAAAAACACATGACCTACGGCGACAAATGGCTTACTGTTTTATTCAGCGTTGAGAAAAAGTGGAACTTAAATGGCCCTAAAGGTTGGAAGGCGTTTTGGCATGAGTTACGCAAGAACCGAAGCACATTTTTCAGCAGGCAGCAAGGCGGTAAATCCGTTATGGTTTTCGGGGCATTTGGGACATTTGCCAGCCCTCTCTAGCTTTTCTAACTTCTCACATTTTGTGAATTCTTTACCCTTTGTCATGTTTAAAACATTAGGAAATAATTTCTCCACCCTTTATACTTGTATAAAAGTGCAATATAATGTCATACAACGTTATTACACAATACCAATCCCGTATTTCTAAAAAAAATTGCATAAAGTGCTTAAACTTTTGAGACAGCGTTTCTTCAAGAAAAAAAGAAAAAATAAATAAAAATAAATATATTTTTTATTTTAACTACCCAAAATGGCTTATTTTATTTTATTTTGATTAAATGTTGAGTATTATTGTAAATTAGCATAAAATATTTTCTTCTTCAATTATTTTAAATGAGATTTTCAGATTGCTTAAACTTTTGAGACAGACTATAGCTATAGTTAAACTGGAAAATACAAGTTAAACTCTAAAATTTGGGGAAAGGGAGAAACAGCGTTCAGTCAGATTGCTAACATCAGTTAAAGGTTAATTTTGTTGCTAATATAGAGATAATGATATATAATCACATGAATCATGTATAAAATTTAATAAGAGATCTCATTGGGATAATATTTTTTATCAAAAGTCTTATTTAATTATAAAACATTTATTAAAGCATGTTTTATATAACGCCGACAGTTTAATTTTAGGTTTGGAGAATTCGCATTAGTGTGGAGTTGTGATTTAAAAACTATTTACAAGATTACTATAATAGTATTAACAAAAATATTTATTACATATAACTCTAGTTATTTTTACATTTCACATGATTAAAATATTACATTATAAATGGTTAAAACCGTGCAATGTTTCTTATAATTATATTTAAGCGGGACTTTTTAAGCAAAGAGAGACACAGGCTATTATATTCTGTTGAAGCTCCCCCTCACTCCTTTTCTTTCACTTTCACAAAAAATTGAATATTTTCTATCGCATAGAATGCATACATGGGAATATAAACACTGATTCAAATACACACAGTTAAAACCGTGCAATGTTTCTAATAATTATATTTAAACGGTCCTTTTTAAGCAAAAAATAGCTTAGAATCTGATATTCTTTTGCCTTCTCTCCGCCCACCTTTCTTTTTCTTACACTTTCACAAAAAAATTAAAAAATTTCAATATCTTAGAATGCAGTTTGTCAATTTCTAGAGCTATAGAGTTTGTATTTTTAGAATTGGGCAATCTACATGCCATTACTCCATCTTCTTTTATAGTTTTGTTTGCATGGCGTTATTACCCATATAGGTGGGTAATAACGCCAAATAGCATTGGTCAAGAAATCACGCCATTACATTTTATGAATAGATATCTGTTAAATTATTCTTTTTATAAAGATAGTCAATGAGTTGCTGTATCAAATCCTATATTTGTTTGAAAAGTACAATCTAAAACTAAGCCGTGAAAATTGGTAGAAACTTAACGTGGCGTTATTACCCCAGGATACCTTACAAAACCATTGGAAGTTTTCTTCTGTTCATTAAATTTAACATTTTTGGATATAATAATTGTAGTAGGATCTAGTAAGCGGTAACCCATTGATGAATAGCCTACAAAAATAATTTGTTTTTGCATTTTTCAAGTAATTTCTTTCTTTTTTATTATGTACCAGTGTACAAGTATCACAGGCAAACTCTAAGATATTTCAAATGAGGGTGGTTTTGATTCTTTGAATAGTATGGAGTTGAATTTTAATTTGATGCATAAGGTAATCCATTATTTATAAAGGCCACAGTGGAACTGCAATACCCTGAGAGGTCTTAGGTAAATTAGCTTCAAATAACATCGACCGTTCTTCTTCCAAAGACTTAACACGATCTGATACACCATTCAAACGTGGAGTATACGGTGATGAAGGATCAATAAGTATACCAGCTACATATTGATCCTTCATCACCGTATACTCCACGTTTGAATGGTGTATCAGATCGTGTCTTAGGAAGAAGAACGGTCGACGTTATTTGAAGCTAATTTAAGTTCATTTGCATCATCACTTTTTTTAAGTAAGCGAACTTCTATAAAATACGAATAGCCATCTATTGAAGTCATAAAATATTGCTCACCTGCAAAAGTCTTGGGTAACTATCCGTTTACACATATCTGTGCGAATCATAATCATTGCTTCAGATTCTATTTTTCTAGGACATTTTCAAACAGCTGTTCTACCTAACTTTGAACGAGTACATATTTCACAGAAATTTAAGGAAGTTATTAATCCTAACTACTTTAGGGCTTGGTTGCCCGAGTGACCTAATATACGATGCTAAATGTCATAATCACTTTCTGTTAATGCAAATACTGTTTCATAAAAAGGGACAAAGCCACTTACATATTGTCAATTTAAATCACGTTTACCAAAACAAAAGCGGTTTCTTCTTTTAAATAAATACGTTTTCATTTTTGAAAATAACTGCATAATTGACAGTTTCAATTTTTCTATCGGAAATTAAATGCCCGTTTAATTCTTGTACGTAAAGCATTATATTTAAAGTAATTTCCATTCCAATTCACAATTTTCAAATAATATTTCCAACGCCTTTAATAGCAAAAGTGATTATTTTCGATGCATTCTTTGTAGTCCCTAAATTACTAAAGACATGAAATGTTTTTTCATTAGAGCACATTTGAGAAAATGCTTTACAATCTACGATAAATTCATTGTTTCTAACGTTTCCAGCAACAAATAATACTGTTGGAGAAACGAAAGTTTTTCATTTGAACTTTTAACAGCTTTACAATGTCGTTTTAAAAGGCCAATTTTTTTCCATATGAATAACATATGTTTCTTTCTAAATTATTTTGCAGTATGCCCTTTCAATTGCAAAGTTTACAAAACACAAGTTGACAACACAAATGCAGCGTCATTATGGGCAGTTTTAGTATGCACTTTTTATTTCTTATGGTCACGTAGAAGTGCTTCAACATGTAATAATTGTTGTGTGACGAAATTCAACGTCAAAACAGCAATCGGTTTATTTTCTAAAGCATTCTTGACATTATTAATGTGTGGAAATTTTTCCAGAGTGAAAATTTGCCTTGAATACAACATTTCAAATGAAAATAAAATTTCAAACGTCAGTGCGCTATACTGATGGCCCGGGTTCGATTCCCGGCATGGAATCTTTTTCACTAGGTTGGCATTAACGCCTATAAGCAATTAAAGAATTTGAAATTCGATTTTCATTTGAAATATTCTTGACATTTTCAAATTCCTAAAGTAACACCATCAAATTATAAACAGACGGGTCGTTTTACCTTACTTCTCCTTCAGATAGCTTCAGATCCGAAATAAATTTATTTATTTCGTCAATATCACAGATACAGCTCGATATTTCTTAAATAGATGCTAACCTCTTCCGAATTAAAATTTAATTTACTGCACTTTTTGTATCATATGTTGGTTCTAATTTATTCCAAATTTTGTGCGTTACATTTTCATGTTGAATCGATGAAAGAACACTATCAATAAAGCGTAAGCTTTTCTTGGTTTCACAATATCCGCAGCATTTCCTTCAGCCGAATCACTATGCTAAAAGATTTCTAATTCCATAGCAGCAAATATTGTAGCAAATTTTTTTCTGTCACCATCAAAGGTACAAAAGCCAAAGAGTTATTTCTGAAACTCCATTCTACACGCTAAAATACAAAAACTAAAGATGTAAAGAAAAAATCACTCAAAATCACACCAAAAATGAAGGACAGAGAAAAGTAGCGCCTGATAGTCTACCAGCATCTCTCTTTACAACTATGATAAAACAGCTCTCTGCTGTTGAAAAGAAATAAAGATACAAAACGGCGAGGCGGAATCGAATAGAGTATATTGAATTACATATTTACAAGAACTACAACAACTGAATTAAAACACAGAAATAACATGTATTTATAGATTTTGTAAGACCCATGACAAACAGGTCACAGGCGTGGGAGAAAGCTATAAAGTAAACAATAACAGCTTAAGTAACCAATAACAGTCAAATACAAACAACCTTATTAAAATGAAAACTGAAATTAAAAAAATCATGTAATGGTATGATTACAATGCTCTAATACTTTTAAAAAATATTTTATTTATAGATTATGTTGAGAACAACACTAAGGTGGTGAATGTGAGTAAATTACAAAGTAAAAAAAATATCAGATGAGTATAATTTATTTACACTAATAGAGAAGTAAGATTATTAAATCATGTAAATGACTTTTTATTCAACTCAAATTCTTGAAAAGAGCAACCAAGTCAAAACTCCTTTTTATAAAATTTAATGTAGGCCAATTCAATTGCATGAAATAGAAGGTGGCCATAATTAAACTCACATTACTCAGCGTGCTGTGTAGCGCGATCTAATTTCGAGCGTGAAATAAAATTTTGTACCATGATTTAGCAAGACGGAGACTGAAGAATTTCGCAGAAAATTTGTTCCAAAAGTCACCACTAGGGAATTTTTAGCGCTATGTATTAGAAAGAAGAGTTTAAAAAAATGCCAAATGAGCACTGAAATAAAATGTCTTTTTATTTAGCATATTTAATTATTTAGTTCAATCAAAATAACTGAACATTTAAAAAAAGGCTGAAATTTGCACAACATTGATAAAGTCCTTTATCTAAGGTTTTATTCATTGAGTTCCCTCCCCCTCCAAAAAAAGAGGAAAAGTTTTTTGCTATAGTCATATTTTATTTTAGATCCTCTGACACAGTGTTAGCTTGTTGGACTTTAAAAGACATACGTTACTTTTAGAAATATATATATTTTTAAAGTTATGTGCAATATGTCTCTTTCTCTAGTCGAGCGTGCATACCGTCAATTTTTTTTTCATATGAATTAAAGGGTTTTATCTTTATGTCACTCTTCAGGCTTTTAGAGCGCACAAAAAATGTATAAAAGTCAAAAAGTTGTATAAAAGTTTTTCGATCTTTTTTTTCAGATCTTTTATCAATTAATTACTTGAAAACAATGCTTGAAAAGTTTGAGATAACAGGTTCTTTGAAGGTTCAATCAGGCAGAGAACGCAAACGTATCACTGTAGACAACAGAAGACACAAAAAAGATTTTCAACTAATATTATCCACTTCTATCCGCATACGATCAGCCATGTGCAAGAGTTACGAAACACCTATCACAATAGCAAACTGATTTTTGCTTCTATCTTTCTAATCAAAGTGAGGAGGTGCTTCTTGCCCGTTGAAAATATTACTAGATGGCGAGGCACATGTTTATACTAATGGATGTATAAAGACCCAGAATTCCTGAATTTAGGTTTCCAATTCATCAAATGCATTCAAAGAGTTTTCTTTAAATCATAAAATATAAGTGTTTGGTATGGTTTTACAGCAGAAATGATCGTAGAAACATAATTCTTTGAGAGCATTGTCCCTAAAGGACCAATATCCTGTTCTATTACAGGTGAGATAGATCGCCACATGTTAGACAACTTTATCATTCTATCCTCTCAGCATACACTATGCCTGACGAAAAACCTTTTCATGCAAGATGGAATCCTTACGTACATTGCTTTACGAGTACAGGTTTACAACAGAAAGAAACATTGGTCACTGCTTTGTAACTGGAAGGCTGCTTCGTTCTCCTTATCTTACTCCATGTGACTTTTCCTAAATAATTACCTAAACTTCAAACTTTATATCGCTGATATCTTGGACCGAAGTACGTTGAAGAATAATGTTTCACGGGCTGTAAGGTGCATTGCTTCAGACATTTTATTTTCTGTTGTGAATTTTGTGCACAAAATGAAATATGTGGTCCAGAAAAAAGGCGACCACGTAGAATTGATTTGAATGTCCTAACTCTTTTTCTATCCCATAGTGCCGTTTATCCCTAGCGAGAACTTTCGTCTCACCTCTTGTTTAATTATCCTACATAATTTGGTTCCATTCAAGAAATTAGATCGCGTTACAAAACACACAGAGTATTGTCAGTTTTATTATGGCTACCTTGTAGATAAAATACAAGTATTTATGTACTGCTGTATTTAAAATTTCGATCTGCTTGCATTTACCTATACATTGTTTCATTGTGACATTGTGAAAGGTGAAATGTATTACTATCCCCGTATTTATTGTTGTCATTTTAAAACAGAAACGGGCAGTGATCAAAGATAGGGTGAAGCTACACCAAACTGTTGCATGAGGTAAATGCATCTGTTACAGTTTGAGAACTGAATAGCGTATGTATCTGTACGATTCTCTGCAGATTGACACGTTAAAGTAGTGGAAAATGCTTGTAAATTCACCGAAAAACGTTCAACAAAGTTTAAAATTTTCATTATAATTTTATTGGGGTTTACTTTGCAAATTGCTCCATCACAGTTATATCTTCCAATATTAACCAATTAAGAGATTTTAATTTGTACATAAACAAGTGCAATACTTCATATAGAGTATTTTAAATCCGTAATTAAAATACCTCCAGTATTCTTCAAACTTCGAGAGTAAATTTTATAACATAAGAAACATTTGTATTATTTTTATTTTTATAATTAGTGCATAAAACTAGTCAATGGATTCATGTAATTTTGATTTATCGCCAAAATTATTTTATCGACTTTTTGTCAATTCTTTGGCAATTTTTCCCAGAAACACACAGTGAGATTTATGCGAGAAAATGTTCCATAACTTCCGTTATGGAACAATGTTCCGTTACTTATTCTTCTGAAATCTATACTAATAAAATCCGTGCGCCTCTGTCTGTCTGTCTGTCTGTCTGCTTGAAGCCGATTACAGTTCGCAACGCGGGCGAGTTAGAAGTCGCGAGAGGTGTCTTTCGATTCGAAAAATTCCGGAAAAGTCATTTCGGGCATTTTCGAGACCGTAGGACCAAAATTAAAAAAGTTATGAATTAAAAACCGGTCAGGAATCGGAACGGAAAATGTCTAATTTCCCAAACGGTGCTCAAACGGAGCTCTGAGGCAGAACACTGCGCCACCTTGCGGTGAACGACCTGAACTTTTCCCCTTTGGCTAAAAGAAAAAGCAGCCGAAAACCTCTTTTTTCTCCCGGGAAAACGCCTTTTTCTTTCGTTTCGGTTCTTTGAAAAAGAACTAATTGGTAAAAAATGTTAAACACGGTTTATTTTCATACTTTTTTTTTTTGGTAGCATACACGAATATTGTGTAACCTAAGATTTACGCGATTAATACTAATATTTGTTAGTACAAACGGAAAACGAGCTGCCAAAATTATTTGTTAGTTATGTTGTTTGTGATATTAATGAAATTACTTATTTTTTTTAATAGCAGTCTTTTGCAGTTTTTAATACTGAAACTTTTTTTGCGCGTTTTTTCTTAAACCATCATACAGACAGTTTTTAAAATGGATAAAACTGATTACATATTCAGAATCTGCGTAAAAGTCTGCTTCTGATGAACCAAAAAATACGAGAAAATGTCTTATGGGCGCGCAGCGCCAACCGTGCAAAACCAAATATTTTTAACGGGACGATGGCGACCATGGCGCGTAGCGCCGGTGGGTGGTAGGCCGGTGGGCCGCCTTTGCACGGTGGGCACGTAACGCCCACTGTGCGAAATCACATATTTTTAACGGGATAATGGGCGCATAGCAACCAGAGCTCTTTAATTTACTTTTTTGTGCTTGAGGATTCGAACTCCAAGACTTGCTTATTAAATGAATTTTTTTGCTTATTATATACTGCTTAATATCGAGGTTCGTTTGGAAAAAGTGGCCCAGCTAGCGGGCGTAGCTCGCTAGTCTATACTAATAAAATCCGTGCGCCTCTGTCTGTCTGTCTGTCTGTCTGTCTGCTTGAAGCCGATTACAGTTCGCAACGCGGGCGAGTTGGAAGTCGCGAGAGGTGTCTTTCGATTCGAAAAATTCCGGGAAAGTCATTTCGGGCATTTTCGAGACCGTAGGACCAAAATTAAAAAGGTTATGAATTAAAAACCGGTCGGGAATCGGAACGGAAACCGTCTAATTTCCCAAACGGAGCTCTGAGGCAGAACACTGCGCCACCTAGCGGTGAACGACCTGAACTTTTCCCCTTTGGCTAAAAGAAGAAGCAGCCGAAAACCTCTTTTTTTTCCCGGGAAAACGAATTTTTCTTTCGTTTCGGTTCTTTGAAAAAGAACTAATTGGTAAAAAATGTTAAACACGGTTTATTTTCATACTTTTTTTTTTGGTAGCATAAACGAATATTGTGTAACCTAAGATTTACGCGATTAATACTAATTTTTGTTAGTACAAACGGAAAACGAGCTGCCAAAATTATTTGTCAGTTATGTTGTTTGTAATATTAATGAAATTACTTATTTTTTTTTAATAGCAGTCTTTTGCAGTTTTTAATACCGAAACTTTTTTTGCGCGTTTTTTCTTAAACTATCATACAGAGTTTTTAAAGTAGATAAAACGGATTACATATTCAGAATCTGCGTAAAAGTCTGCTTCTGATGAACCAAAAAATACGAAAAAATGTCTTATGGGCGCGCAGCGCCAACCGTGCAAAACCAAATATTTTTAACGGGACGATGGCGACCATGGCGCGTAGCGCCGGTGGGCCGCCTTTGCACGGTGGGCACGTAGCACCCACTGTGTGAAATCACATATTTTTAACGGGATAATGGGCGCATAACAACCATAGCTCTTTAATTTACTTTTTTTGTGCTTGAGGATTCGAACTCCAAGACTTGCTTATTAAATGAATTTTTTTGCTTATTATATACTGCTTAATATCGAGGTTCGTTTGGAAAAAGTGGCCCAGCTAGCGGGCGTAGCTCGCTAGTATATGAATAACTATCTTCAGCAAACTATGTGATGCATAAAAAATGGATGAAAAAATCTCCATCTTTTAATTCCTTTCGCAGAAAATATTTTTATGAAAATAAAATGTACACAGAAAAAAAAATCTTCGGTAAATGATTCTTTTTCAGGGTTCGCACACTCCTTATATTTTTTAAGAACTCTGACACCACTATTAAAATTAAGAAAATTTAAATTTAATTTTTAAACCGAAATGCTAGCAAACACCCCCTTCATTCACAGATTTTCCAATATTTTTCTGCTGTGAGATACTTTTAAAACATTCTTAAATTTTAGTGGTAGAACTGTGCGAACTCTGTTTTTGTAAGTCAGGGCTCCCAAATGGTCCGCCAACTGAACATCAATATTTTCTTAGAAAGATTTTCATTTTATATTTTTCTTGCAAAGTGCGCAGAAACCACCTTCGGAGGTTAGTTTTAGCACAAATACTGTAGAAATCTACTATGAAATTTTCTGTTAAAAAATATTGATGTTCGCGGATCATTTGGGAGCCCTGGTAAGTACAAAATGTAATTTGGTTATTAATAATTTTTTTCCCATTTTCTTTTCAGGAGTCGTATCGCTATTTCTTATAACACAATTAGCTATTATCATAATATCTATCACAAACATTATTTATCATCCTTATTTAGTAAGTATATTACTTATATATAATTTACCATTAGAAAATTGTCCTTTTTAAATGCTAAACTGCTGCAAACTTATTTATATTTTGTATCAAATGTATATATTCATTTTATAACAGTTTTAATTCAAAGGTGCTTATATTTGTATATTTATTTTATACATTGATGCAGAATTTTTTTGTAAACTAAAAGATTGAAAATCATGAATCTGATTTTCTCTCTAGAACAGGGAAAATTGTAAAATTGTAAAATAGTCAAAAATCTGAAAATATGACTTAGAAAGAACATGTTATTTCAACTAGATGACTTGGCATTGCCTAAGCCTGTGATAATACGCAAAAATAAATCTCAAATGTCTATGATTTATATCTTTAATTCAATTTAGTAAGAATTTATACCGTTAAGCGACAATCTTTCCAAACGACTACCGTATCTATGACTCCGAAATATTTATCTTTTTAAAAACCGAATCCGTCGTTTTAAAGTAAAATGTACGCTCTTTAAGTTGATCTCATATACTTTTCCGTGTTTCGATTAAGAAAAAAACCGGCATCAGAATTATAAATGTGCGAATATTTATAAATTTTCACAATTGGTCATTTAATATAAAAGAAAAAGTTATTAGTGCCAAAATTGTTTGAAATTTTTATGAATTGTACATATAATGATGTCATATAATGAATGTATGTAATGAAATGTACATATAATGAAATATGCGTGAAAAATATTGATATTTAGTGGTAAATGCGCCGGTAAGAAAGTACTTTTTTTTCACATCGGGTCATTTAATAGATAAGAAAAGTTATTCTTACTATTCAAACTCTTTGAAATTATTATCATTTATAACAGTTACATAAAAAAATTATGAAAAATTAATGATATTTAGTAGTAAAATGCATTCGCCTGACGATTTTTCTTTTCATGCGGAGCCCTTTAACATTCAAAACAAAATGGTTCGGATTATCCGAAATCTGAAAGTTTTATCTGATATAAATATAATATTTCGAAAGCTTGCATATAATTTTCGAGCAAAAATATAGATATTTAATTGTGAAAACATGAGCAAAATTCATCCGCGTATTCACGGTCTGGGAGAAAAAATAAGATTTTACTTTAAAAAAAAAATGCGTCTAATCGTCCGAATGTTTATGAATCTCCTAGATTTTTATACATGATATAGCTAGAGTGTACGAAGAACATAGAAAAGGATTGTATTAAAGTGCCAACAATTATTACTTTTAGCCAAGATAAAAGGCTATCTCTCGCAAAATGTAAATTTTTTTCTCAAACAGTTTCTTTTTTAAAGTGAACTGCATCATCGTAGAGTAGAAAGTATCCGTATTAACCCTTTGAGGAGCAAGCAATTGCGTATGTGTAATTCTAATCTCCCACCGGAAATTTGGGGTAAAATATTTCAAAATAAGAAAAAGCAGTTTCGCGACTTTTTTTTTTTTTCCACCAAAGTTAGAAAAGCAAATTTTAATAAAAATTTTCTGGTGCAGATCTTCATTTATCGTAGATGTGATATAGTATAGCCTACTACCTCTCAAAGAATTAACTGGGCATTTTTCTTTTCTCGCTTTTTCGATGTAAAATTAAGCTCAGTGTGAAAACCTTTTTTTATTCATGTTTAGTTTTTAAATTGCTTTTATAATTCTTAAATGCATATGCATTTCAGTTGTGCCAGTGAAAACTGAATATTCTGCGTAGGGATAAATAAAATGCATATTTTGTTTTTTCCTCTGCATAGGGAAGTTGTTGTTCATTTTCTTTTTTTTTTACCAGTTGTGTTTGTGAATTTCGAAGAGAGTGTATTTTGTTCCTTAAGCGGATATTATTTTTTGTGAAATATTTAATAAAATAGTGTGTAACAGCCTACTGCTTCATACAAAAACCTTTAAATAACAATGCATTTTGCTGTATTTTAAAGTAAAAACATACCAAATTTAATAATAAGTTCTTAGCTTGTCCGCATTTCAAAAAGTGCGTGTGTATAAATAGTAAAATAATAATTTGATATGCTGCATAAACTGAGTACGTTTTGAATTTATTTTAATGACATTTTACTTTTATATATGTGAATTATGTGTAGATTAAACCTTTTTCAAATTATACCCTTCTAATTAGATTCCTTGTAGAAAATGCATAGATACATTTTATGTTTTTTAGTAAGTCCCTGATACTCTTCATGCCCGCATTGCAAACTTGATTACACTATCGTATTCGATTATTTTGTTTTTCTTCCATAAATGGCAAGATTCAGCTTACAATTGGATAGCAACCATTGGTGCCAGATATGGTTGTATTAATGTATAAAATTGAAACTGGTGTTATACACTTCTTGTCGTTATTATGTATACTGCTCAATTAAACCGGTTTACTAAACTTAGACGCAAACGTATTAAATTTCTCAATCACTTAAATTTCCTTCAAAATTGTAAGAAAAATAATGTTATCCCCAATTTTATTCAACTTAAGTGTTCTGTCAATAGTTCTTTTAGAATTTCTAAAGCTATGTTTCGTTCACACCTTATAGTTTTAAGAGCTTGCATTCAGGATGTTCGGCATACTCTCTCCAAAATTGAAGAAGAACTTTATGATCTGCATTTGTTTCTCAGTAAAAATCTTGATAATTTTTGTAATATTGAAAACAAATTTTGGCCTTCTCTGCTTTCTTTCAAATCTGCTCATCAAAATAAACTTGATAAAAAGTTTTCTTTATTATGTAATAAGAATTCCAAGTATCAATTTTTTAATAAGGATCTTTCTAATGAAAACAATATTGTAAATTTATCTTCTCATACATTAACTCCTGAGTAAAAAAGCATTTTAGATCTTGGTTTAAATTTTTCTCAATCTTGCAAACCTTCTCTCACCAAATTGATTGCTCCTATTGAGTCTTCCTTTAAACATAGTAAAGTTTCTCCTTTTCAAAAAGAAACCCTTCGTCACATTCTTGCTGATACTATTTCTTCTAATGTTTCTAAATATAAACCTAATCTCTCACGTCCTCAGCATATTGCTCTGAATGAGCTTAAGTCCAATGATAATCTTATTATTACTAAAGCTGATAAGGGGGTCAAATTGTTCTTATGGATAAAAATGATTATTCTGATAAAGTTCATGCTCTCTTATCTGAAGGTCCTTATATTGAAGTTAAAAAAGATCCCACTAATTCGCATCTTGCCACTCTCACTAAAGCTGTTAAGAATTCTGTTGTTCTTAATGACAACACTAAACATTGTGTTATTCCTTCTGCACCCATTTGTGCTCGTTTTTATGCTTTACCCAAAGTTCACAAAACCAATATTCCCTTAAGACCTATTGTCTCTAATATTGGTACTGCTACTTATCCTCTTGCCAAATTTTTAGCTTCCATATTCTCGCCTTTATGCATTGCTAATTCTCATACTGTAAAAAATTCTTATGATTTCGTTAGTAAATTAAAAAGTATTAATCCATCGAATTGTTCTATGCTTTCTCTTGATGTCAAATCTTTATTTACTAATGTCCCGATTGAAGGCGCTCTTTCTTGCTTGGAAAAAAGATTACGTGAATTTCATTTCTCGGATATTGAGGTCAAAGATTATGTTAATTTAACTAAAATTTGCTTAACTCTTACTACTTTTCAATTCGATAATAAATTTTTCAAACAGCTTGAAGGCTTAAGTATGGGTAATCCTTTATCTCCCATTCTTTGTGATATTTATATGCATTACTTTGAAGATAAATTATTAAATCTGATCAATTTTAAATGTTGGATTCGTTATGTTGATGATACTTTCGTCCTATTGGATAATCCATTTGATATTTCTACAATTCTGCAAACTGTCAATTCTATTGATCCTCATATTCAGTTTACTTTTGAGTTAGAGAATTGTAAGAAACTCCCTTTCCTTGATGTTTTAGTTACCAAATGTGATTCTTCTTTCAAAACTTGTGTTTATAGAAAACCTTTTTCTGTCTCTAATCCACCCCATGCTCTCCCAAATCATCCTGTCAATCAAAAGATCGGTGTTTTTTATACTTATGTTTATCGTGCTCTCAAAATTTGTTCCGATTTTGCATCTCTTAAGAATGAACTCAATTACTTAAAATCTGTTGCTGTAAAACGTGGATTCAATCCTTCTATCATTAATACTGCTGTGAGCAAATTCAATAGACCCCCTAACAATTCCACTCTTTCTAATATTGATAAAAGAAAACCTGATAATTTGGTCGTCCTCCCTTTTTATCCTCCTTTATGTTTTAAATTAGCTAAAGTTTTAAGACGTTTCAATTTTAATGTTATCTTTAAACCAGTCAATAAATTAAAATTTCCTTCCATGAAATGTCCTGTCCCTGACCTCCAAAAATGGGGTATTTATAATATTCCTTGTAATGGCTGTGATTTATCATATATTGGTCAAACTAAAAGAAATCTCGAAAAACGCCTAAAAGAACACTCTCGGTATGTCATTAATCAAGAAATTTCTAAATCTTCTGTTGCTAAACACTCTTGGGATTCCGGCCATAGTTTCAATTTTCAAACTGCTAAAATTATTTTTAATGCCAATAGTTCCTCTGAGTTAGACTTTCTTGAAAATTTAGCTATTTATATTAATCGTGATATTATTGTTAATGATAAATCTGATTCTAAAACCCTCTCCGTTGCCTGGAAGAATCTTTTCAGCACTGCTTCATAATTAAGTTTATTATTTAATTATTATTATTATTATTATTATTTATATATATATATTATGTATGCTATTTTTCAGGTATATTCATGTGTGTTTATAATTGTAAACTATTTTTATTTTTATGTATTTTTATTTTATTTCATTTTATTTATTTATTTATTTATTTATTTATTTATTTATTTATTTTTTATTATTACTAATTTATATATTTTTTGCGTACATTTTATTTCATTTTAATCTCTCCTTTTAGTTAATTGTTTAATTTACCCCGCTTTTTTCCCATTTCCCTTCCCCTCTTCTTCCTTTCCTCTCCTTCATTGTCTATCTAGTTTTGTTTATGCTCTTCCGTGATTGGCTGTTGCCTTCTTCTTTCCTATTGGCTGTTCCTTCTGCTTGCTCCCTCTCCCTCCCGCATTCCCCTTCAGTCGTGCCGCTACATTCATTGTGGACGCACGTCTTTTTTGCGCCTGACGAAGAAAGACTAAGTTCTTTCGAAAGGCCTTGCGCAGTTATCTTATTTTATGGTGTTTAAAGATGTTTTTTTCATTTCAATGGTTGTATTAGTTTGTTTGAGAGTTTCTTTTGAAAATCTGAAAAGTCCGGATTTTGATTTTCTTATTATATTGCTACTATAATGCCTGATGATTTTTTTAATATTATTCGAGATTTTCTTCTTAATCTTTTAATCTTTTGACAGAGAAAGACATTAAACTGGTGTTTTTGGCTCGGTGTTGCATTGTACATACATTATTTATAAAGCAATAGCGTTGTCTTGTGATTAAAAATTAATTCTATTTTTTGTGGTTAGGCTAACTCTGGAACACTGACCATTTTTGGCTCAACTACCATATTTCGTTATTGCATTTTAAAGATCAATGTTACACTATTTCTAAATGTTGAAAAAGAAAAGAAAATTTAAGGAATTAATAAAGAATAATGTGATTAAAAAAACTCATAAAACAATTATGTTTTGAAAGAAAATAAAACACTATTGCTAAAAAATGTTATTTCCCCCTAAATCATTGTTTTTGATATAATTATCCTAGTGTTTTATTGCTGCAAAGATATAAATGTAAGAATAAAAATGTTTTAACCCAAACTTTTGATTTCCTTTTCATGTTATTTCATTCAAATTTCATATTAACAATCCTAATACTGCATTCATTTTATAAAAATTTATGAGTACTGTTACTAAGATGACAATTCATGACAAACTAATTTTCTTTCATATTTTTTCATTAAATTAAAAAAAAACAATCTTCAACATTTGTTTTATTTTTATTTTATTCTGTTTTTATAATCTCGTTGTTTCTAAGTCGTATAATCTTTATGGAATAACTTTTTCCCAATCTTTGAACAGTTATACATTTCTTCTTCTTTAGGTGATATTGGAGGAGCCATGGGCTTGCTACTTGGCGCCAGCTGTTTGACTGGAATTGAACTTCTAATGTTCCTAGGACAATGGATATACATGACATTCTTTTACAAGTGAAATTTGACGTGAAACGATACAGGGAAAATATCTAATAGCTTTTTATAAAAATGAAGGAAAAAAACTTGCTTATCTACATATACTTTCTTGATTTTTCGAGATTATCACAAACCCTTTCTGATTGAAACAACAGCAGAAATACGTTCTCGAAAAATGTGTTTGATATGTGTAAGAAAATTACAAAGTTAGAAACATTTTCTGAAATGTAGATTAGCAAAATATAAAACGATTAGGTCTAATGATTAGATATATTAAGTACAGTTTTAATAAAAAATATAAGAAATATAAGTGGCAAAGAGTTTATTTTAAATATGACTTGTTACGAACTAAGAGGTTATACTTATAAGAAGTTTTAAGATGCTGACGCCCCTCTAATTCTCCTTTGGCTTAAATATTCATTCTGTTTCAATGTCGTTGTAAAAATAAAAACTTACAATAAAAATACTTACAAGTAATGCAGAATTACTTGCTAAAATGTAAATTTTTCCTTAAATAATTATCTTTATCCAGTTTTCCTGATATACTACATGGAGTGAAGAGAAAAGTCTAGGGACTAGCAATGAAAAAAAATTGTTTTGTCGCAAATCGATTTTATTCTTCAACATGGTTTCTTTCAAGAGCAATACACTTAGTTCAATGGTGCTTTCAATCATCCAATTACATTTGGATGACTTTCATATAGTACCATTTCTTGAGGGATACAAAATATACACTAGTTTCACATTCAACATGCTCATTTGGCACAGATAGGTTTCTATGGCACTATCTTATCACCTTAGGAAATAATAATCACTGGATGCCAGATCTAGACAATAGAAGAGTGGTGGAACAATATATTGTTCATTTCGTTCAATTTTGCGTTCGCCTTCATATTTACGTGTCACTATGTGAGTTGTCTTGGTGAACCGGCCAGTGTTTTGGTTATATGCGGTATTTTTTTTTTCTAAATTGCTTTAATTATATAAATATAATTTGTTTAAACGATCCAGTAATATTTGCAAAATACTCTCTTGTGAGTGTTTTTATTCTCAAGATAGCAGATAAATTTTGTACCACATGCATTCCAAAAAGTTCTAGCTAAGAACTTTAAAGCTGATTATTAGGTTATGGTCGTTATGGGCAGTTTTCAAATGACTACAACCACTTAAGTGACTATGTATTGAACTCAGGTGTGTAGTGATGAATTAATGTTTCATCCAGTGTTACGAATTCATGCCAAAACTCCTTTTTATTACGCTGAAATATCGCCAAACTGCTCTCTGAATCATCGCCTTTTTTTGTTTGTTAGGAAACGTGGCAACCATCTCGCACACTGATATTTCAAATGCAAATGTTCATTAAAAGTGTTCTGTACACATTCTGTCGATATCTATGTGACTCCAGGTATCTTCCTCAATTTCACTTTGTTGGTCATCTAAAGTAATACGGTAGATTTTTTAATGTAATCTGGAGCTGTTACCTGAAATGGACGTTAGAACGTGGAGCAGCGTTCGTGTTTGTATGAAATCATTTGAAATGTAAAAGACGTGTCTTTATACTTCAAAGGACATTCTTATGTTTGGAAGCATTTGTCTTGGCTTTAAAATCAAAGTTTAATCAAAACAAGAAAATCTCTTCAATATGTTGGTTTCACAAATATAAAAGTTGTGTCACTTAAACGCTGCTTTTTTCAATGAAATAGACGAAATGTAGCGTAAAACTTTATACAAATCCATTGAATGATGGTATATAGAGAATTCAAGTGGATAATTTGTTAGTATTACCAGCTAATAGTGAGTCCCGGAACTTTTTACTCTATGTAGTAGAAACTGTAAAAAAAGTTAAAACAAATACATGCAAACATAATTCTAAAATTATTAATACTGTGGTTTTATTAAATATATATTAATAAAAATGTTTATCAGAGTACTTTGCTAATCCATTTCCTTTTAAACTGGGATTTTCAGTTTTTCTTATTGTTTTCATTTTAAGGCGTGTTTGTATGTAATTTTTTCCAAACTTTTTAAAAAGTAATACAATGTATTTTTATGAATTATTTTAAATCGTAGAGTTTAATCCACTAGTTCAAACCTTGAATAGTACCACACAATTTTCTTTCTTTACGGGACATATTTTAAAAATCATCTTTTAGTATGAATTTTAAACATCATGCTCCTATTTAGAGAGGATACATGGAATCGCAGTTTATAACTTATTATAATAATTACATTTTATCACTTCATCTTTGTATAAGAAATATTAAACTTGCTACAGCTCATATTCAAAATATAGGAATAATTGAGAAAAAGTAATATGAAAATTATATATTTCATTTATTTATTACTCATACTAAGTAAATTCAATTAAATTTCTTATAGATTAAATCTGAAATGTTTAGATACGATTTTAATATTTACAAAATACAAAATAGAGTACAATAAATTAGGTTATACAGCTTTCTGAAACAGATAAAAATATTAGAATAAAATTCAGATTGGTTCAAAATATTAAAATATTTTATTTTGTGCAGCAATATTACCTTATGAATATGAAGTAAATGGTAGTTAATATTTTGTAGCATCCTGTTTAGCTTTCATGCCAGCGTACAATCGATGTTGTATGCTATATACAATGTGTTTACAAATGTTTCTATCAATATTAGCCCAAATAGACTTTATATGTGCCTCTAATACAGTTTTACTTTGATGAGGATTTTCTTGAAGTTATACATTATACACTGTAAAAAAAAATCTGAAAAGGTACTAAACCTTTTCTAGGGAACTGGGATTCCAAGAACTTTTCATGTAACGGTAACAGCAAAAATTCAAGTTTCAGAATCGATTACATGAATTTTTCCTGTTATTGTTACATGAAAAGTTCTTGGAATCCCTGTTTCCTAGAAAATATTTAGTACCTTCACAGATTTGTTTTTACAGTGTACATTATAAGTTTTCGATGGGATGGGTATGGTGAGTTTAATGGCCCAGGAAGTACCTTAATGTTGCCTCGGCAGAACCAATTCTTAGTTGACAATGAGGAAGGCAGTGACGCTAAATCTTGTTGAAAAATGAAATCATTTTTAAATAAATCTTCTGATGATGGAATCATGTAACATTCCAAAATTTCTTGATATACCTGTGATTTAAATTTTTCGTAGACATGCTTTCCAGGTCCTTCAGCACTTATGCAACCCCAAACCATGACACGAGCAGCAAACTGTACGGAACATTTAAGGCTTTCTTTTTAAATGCTTCTTGCTTCATTCTCCAAACTTGAATACCTTGATTACCATATGAAACACAAGACATTCTTTCATCAATAAATAATATATTTTTCCAATCTTTTTGCTCCATAAACATCTTGATTTACACCAATTCAATTTTATATGCTTTTTTATTTTCCAGCCATGACAGGCTTTGTTTTTGGCATATGAGATTCAAACTTAAATTTATGGAGACGTCTTAATGTTGTCGATGTAGAAACTTCAAATCCTTTTTCTTTCCATTTTCGGTGCTAGAGTTGCACACATTTAAAGCGATTTTTCCTGACTATACCTTTCAGTTTCCTGTCACATCTAGCAGATGTTTTGGGCTTTCGGCCGCCATTTCGGTGATTATTTTGAAATTTTCCATTTTTTAACTATTGTGTTAGTGTTTTATTAACGCGTGATTGCGAACATTGTTAATAATTCGCTATATAACATTGATTTTTACCGTGCAGATACAAATCATTTATTCGAATTTAAACAGATTCAGGGATATGATTTACGTGACCTATTTTAAGATGAAAAAGCAAACTGCAAAAAGAATACTTATTTAAATAAAATCATCTGAATTTAATCAATGATGCCACCAGTTATAAATTTGTGATAATTAAAGGAGAGTTAATGTGAAATATTCTAATATTTTGAATCAGTTGAATAAATATCACAATATTTTGACTTTTCAAAGTATTTTTTTTTTCAATTAATCTTTCCAAAAATGCTATAAAGATAATAGGTGCGTTTAATTAACTATATGTTCTTAATAAAAATATCGTTTGCATATTTTAATTAAAAGACATTAAATCATCAAACGATATTTTCAATTTGTTAAAAAGATAAAAAGAACTATTCTAATATTTTGAATATGAGCTGCATTACATTTCCATCTGTTTAAAAATTAATGAAACAGAAAACTTAAAAACATTCTGAAGAACTTCGTAAGTTTCTGGCATTGTTATAACATATGCATTAATTTGTATTTTTCCCGAAATCTATGTATTGTATTATAATTATGAAATGAATACATGTAATAATATTTGCATTATTAAAATACATTTATTTAATTAATAAAGAAAGTTTTCATCGTTAAAATAATGTTTTTATTTCATTATTTATGTAAACAGAAGAATAAATAAAATCTGTCTTATTTTCAATTAAATGCTGAGATATTATTTTCATATATATAGTTTCTCTATGAGTCTCTTCTCCACATTGTCTATCAGGAATTTAAAATTTTCCTAGTTATAAACCATAATATTAACAGTTTAAAGTGCATCATACATTACTTATGTAATACCATGTCCTTATGCAAAGTATTCTCCGTAAAACTGAAGATAAATTTTTACGTGATTTGTTGTACGATTTTTAAATCCAGATTATGTATTTTTGAATCATTATTTTTTTACAGTGCTTATTACGTTGTTTCTCAATTTATACCTAAAAGAAACTACAATAACAAAATTGCAGAAAAATAACCAAAAAATACAATAACAAATTCATGAAAGTTGAAAATATTTTTGTCATAACTTGAAAAATGTTTTTCAGGCATGTCAGGCTTCATTTTTCTTTATTTAATAAAAGAAAAAAGTAAATTCGTTAACTTGTTTAAAAGTAATTGTAGCAAAAAGCTGAACAACAGTGTTTCGATAAAACTGAGTTTAAAATTTAGTCCTTCGCAAGCATTGTCGGTTCATGATTCGAAGTTTTCGGCCCATCCGACCGTAAATTTGAGACTTTTTGTACTAAGTATACGACAGTCTAAAGATTCAACTATTATAACATAATAATAACAAAAAAAATCGTCGTTTAAATCTTTCTCGCTCTTTTAACTTTATGAAGTAATACATATATTTACTTGAAATTTAAGCATCACTTCATAAAGAAAGTATACAAAAGAGAAACATAAGTGCGTAAGTGGTCAAAAGCCTCGAAAATCTATGATAATTTTTTGCTGCTACTAGGCAGTGTTAAATAAGGGACCACTAGCATTTACAGACCTTAGACACTCTATAGTTCCACCGCTACTAATGATTTAATAACCGATGGAATTTTTTGTTTCAGTTGCTTTTTATTTAAGTTGCAAAATAATATTAACAAGTATAACCAACTTATGCAACTCAATTTCTGACATTTTAACATATTGTTGACTGTCAATATTGTAATTCAGCCCCTTTTGCTGTTATTATTATTATAACTCAAAATATCTTCCATAAATGTCCAAAACATTTTCTGCGCTTAGGTGCAGTTACTGCACATTCCGTGGTTAAATAAAGAAAAGATTAATACTCAAATTTTCTGGTAGATTTTTTTGAACAAAATAAAGCGCTAAATTAGTAAAGGGTATACATGGCACTACCAAAAAAAAACTGTTAATTTACCATGTTAGTTTTAAGAGAAGTTTTCGTAAAGAAAATGCTAGAGTTGATTTCTTTACTGTTAAATAAAATAAAACGGTAAGACGGGCTTTTTAAGACAGCCAACACCAGAATCTTATACTGGCTCCACCTCCCTCTCCGCGAACCTGCAAGTTTAAACATAACAACACCAGAACAACACTGGATGTGGCTTAAATTTTGAAAGCCTATCCTTTCAAGTTTAAATTTAACTATTGCTAAAACAGCGAACTTCAGCGAACATTTGCTGGCATGCTACAGCACTAATTCGAAATTTTTTTTATACATCGTATGTCTAAAAATCATTAACACAAACATTTATGCAAGGCCAAAAAGAAAAAAAAACACTAGACCAGCAGAATTATGGTAGAAATTGACTCGGTAAAGAGCGTTAACGGATGTTATTTTATAAAACTATTTCAGAGCAGAGGAAAATTTAAATTAAACAAGTCCGAAATTAACGCAAAGCGTATCAAATGAGGTGCGTTTTTACTATAACAAAATTTTAAAAACATTCAGATCTTGGTGTAATAGTATGCAGTATTTCGGATACAGTATAGCACCCGAAATCTTTTGTTTGTCCCTGTAAATACTATCTGCTTCCTATTATACTCTAAATAACTTGTAGTAAACCTCAGCAACGTACATGAATTTCATAAAATATGAAATAGTTTAATATAATTAAAATGCGCCCGAAACAATGTTTCCCCTATACCATTATATAATGGAATACTTTTGTGTGGCTCTGTAATGACAAATATTTTTTGCAGATTGATCAGATCATATATTTTAGTATATACATCATAGATGCATATAATTTTTTTATGTTCGAAAGAGTGTAACTGGCACTAAAGTGTACCTGAATCTGTTTTTTTCTGTTGGCTGTAATGTAATAGAATACTTTTGATTTTCCTTTTAATTAAACTATGCATCCTAAAATTAATCATATAATTCTTTGTTTTCGAAATCACTTTCTGAAGCTTTCACATAATTTGATAGAAATTCCTTTTCATTCAGTATGATTTAAAGGGTCAAACTATTTTATTACTCCTGCGCACACACACAATTCAGAATATTTTGTGGTGGAATACACATGATCGATTTTAAAAATTTGAATTTCATCTTATAATTGTTTGTTATTCGTCATAAATGTTTCATTGTCATACTTATTTTCTAACAAACAAAAATGTTATAAATAGACAAAATCGGAAATATTTCAACCAGTATTGCGTTATAAACAAGGGGCTTACACATTTCAGTTCGTTATGTTTTAAATGTCCTATGTGTGATGTCATCATGATGTAACGAAACGGTGGACAAAAGTAATATCGACTACATTTCGTTTACTCATAGTAACGTTACGAACGATATCTAAAGCTTGAAGAGATGAAAAGAACTCGCCTCAAGTTATTTTCCCAAATTGAAAAGTGATCTGTGTAGAGGTCTGATGCACGGGCCGGAATATCCAGGCCCAGACCCCGCCCGGCCATCCCGTTTCTACTTTGGCATTTCCAGGCCAGGCCCGACCCGTACAGAAATCAGTGAATACAGGCACGGCCCGTTCTGGCCCGTCACAATTTCTACTATTTCTAAAAGAATCAAATTTTTATTAAATAAATAAGATTTTTTTTTTAAGAATACTGCATACATATTTTTTGAATGATTTTATAGTATATTTTACAACAAATACACATTAGCAACATTAATGATTACATAGATTATTAGACTTTACACATGCAAATAATGATTTAGTATAAAACAAATATGGTTTAGAATTTTTTAAAAAAAGTTAAAAGCATCGAATTTTTGAAGCTGTATAATAAAAGTAGATTTATGAAAATATTTCTATATCATTTTGTTAAAAATTCCAAATCCAAATTCATTCCTAAATCCAAAAGAGCTACTTTCTGATACTTTTCTGATTTTTTTTTTTCGGAAACGCATAAGATTAGCGGGTGTTTTTATTCATAAACTATATAATCGAAAGGCTTTATCCACTTTTAATACAAGCAATTTAAGAAAATTCTGACAAAGTTACCGTTTTGAATAGAATTTCCGGAAGCGACAGCATGGGAAAGGAGAAAAGTCTGCAACCCTTTGAGAAGAATCTCTTATATCTCAACAAGGTTATATAAGTATCTTATTTACAAAAAATGAAGAATGCTATTCGATTCCAAATCCCTTCAATAGTGACGCTTGTCAATTTTATACTTTTACAGTTAAAAATTAGTCAGAAAATGTGTCAAACTTTCGCATTGTTAAGAAGTGAATTTAAGAACCACCAAGAAGTTTATATCCAAAGATTATGTTAGCGTTATTTCTTTTTCATATTAATAATTTTACAAATTTTGTTGTCAGCCCTACACATCGTTAGAACAATTCAGTCTAATTCAGGCCTGGCTCGTTTATATGTAGAAAAACAATGCAAGCTTGATCTCGGTCCAGCACACCCCTGCTAAAAATATTAAGCAAAGGTTACACACAATGTAACTTTCCGATGCCGATCTCTACACTGTACAAGTTAAATTTCTGTATTGCCGCTGTCAAACAAGTATAAGTCACATTTATACTTATTCTCGTTAAAGCCATATTAATTGAAATTAGGTCATATTTTATCTCTTGTGCGCAAATCTTTATAACGGGCCGGTAGGCCGTCTGAATTTTTTTATCAGCCCGTTCAATTTTTTTGCCGACCCGGTTCATTGAAAGAATTATTCTAAATCTGCCGGCCCGGCCCGACCCGTTAGAAAATTTGGAACCATTCCGCCGGCCCGGGCCTGTGCAGACCTCTAGCTCTGTGTCTTTTCTCCATCTGAATTCGACTGTGCAGCGTATAATTATTTGTGCTTCTTTAGATGTGTTCTATTTCCCTTAAAAATTTGTCTCAAAAATTTTAAGATACTCTGTATTTACAACTTAATTTTTTACATCAAGTGTAATTTTATAATCATAAGATTTCTTGACTTACGCATTTATTGAACTTACAGTGTGTGTGTTAATAAATAACTATATTTTTATGATATATTTAAATCAAGATAATATTTCGTATTTTAATATTCGAAGGTCTTCTTCGTTTGAAGAGTGACCTAAATATAGAAAAATTTAATTTTATATTGAGGCGATCATATTTTCAGAATGACGGGTGTATGACTGATGGCAAGATATTTGTTGGAATAGAAATAGCCTTAACAAAAGATATTGTTGAAGTTGTAATATAACCGTATTATCACGATTCATCATTGCGTGATAAAGAAATGATCATTTTCTGCAGAAAAGTAATTGGATCATATTTTCAACTTTCTGAGCGTGAGTCGAAAATATCCATAGTGTTAAAAATTGTCTTTTTTAACGAATATCTAGCGGAATATCTGTATTGCTAAAATGGTTTACATTGGAAATAATTACACCATATCCCCTTAAGGGGACAAACGACCCTTAAGCTTAAAAAAAATAGATTTTTAAAAAAAAATATATCTGAAAGTCTGAATATTTCTGCGCATTAAAAAAAAATCATGAAAATATTCCAATTATTTCCAGAGATATGATACAAAACTATGGTGAATTCTATGGTGAATTATTTAATAATTTAACTTTAAAGCCATTTATCTCAAAATGTGTTTTTTTCACTTTGCGCGCAGGATATCTATGAAACTATTTAATATTTTTTTGTGAAATTTTCACACATTGGTGTAACATATTAGATCCTTCAAACTGAACCTAAATTTTTACATCCCCCACCCCCCTCCCCATTTTTCATGCAGGTCATACTTCAGATTTTATTAAAAAATAATTGTTTTTTTAAACTTTAAAAAAAAATACTTTTTTAGCTTAAATTTGAACAAATTTAGATTTAGATTAAAAAGAAAGTATTGTAATATGTTATTACAGTTGATTTTTTGTATTACATTAGATATTTTGTTTGAAATCATGCGCGCAAGTGGTTGTATCAGTTTTTTTTTAAAATACTTACTGTTTAAACCTTTACAAAAAATAAACTTTTTTTTCCTTTATAAGAATATAAAAAATATCTTTTAAATTGTAAAGCTTCAATTTATAACCAGTAAAAAAATTATGGTCATAGAAAAAATACATTCTGAGAAATTAAATGTTAAACATGATGATTTTTCTTGCCTAATTTTCACTTTTAAAGGTCGTATGTCCCCTTAATCGAAATCCCGATGAATAAATATTACGCTTCATCAGATGCAATGACTGTAGGTAAAAAGGCAAATATTGTTTTATTTGGTGAAATTCTTAATGGTCTGCTATTTGAAGAAAATTTCACAACGAGTAGAATTATGAATTATTTTTTGGATAATAACCCTTTTAAAAATGTAATGTTGTTAAAACGATATCGAATAATTTTATATTTGTTAATTTTAAGGCATAAGGGATGACCCTTTTTTCAAAAGCTTTTAAGTAACTACAAACAATTTTTTTAGTGTAAAGCCTTTCACAATTATAATTTAAAGACAGTCTATAGTACTTTACTTGATGGAACCCGTCAAAATTGTATGGTACCAAACAATCAAGAAAAAAAAAGTGAGATAAATTACACAAAGAAAATTGAAAGTAAATGAACTTTTCAATTAATACCGAGTTATATAAATTAAGAACTTAACCATCCTCACAAATTGCTATTACTAAAATTTCGGATATTTTTTGATTGCCACACCATTTAATATAAAAGGATATTGCTCAGTTAAACTGATGGCATTGAGCTCACAGGATGATCATACTAAATGCATATTACAGCCTTATTTTTTCAAGGAATAATGCCCTTCGAAAAACAAATTAACGGGGGATTAGCTTTCCCAGCACCCCCCCCCCCTTTCTACTTAATCATTGAACTCCCAAAACTAATCAGAGATACGCCTTATCATAATAATCATATATCGAAAATTTAAGAAAGTTAGATATTTCTGCGTAAAAACTATTTATTTATGAAGACTTAATTTTCGCTCCCCTTTTTATAGTTAACCATTAAAACCCGAAAAATATTTAGGGATTTGCCTTATCAGAAATAACCTATAATCCAAATTGTAGAAAATCGCAAAATTTTGCTTAAAACACCACTTATCTAATTTAAATTAACCGAATTAAACTAACTTAACTTAAACTAACCGAATTTAATTCTAACCGAACGCATTGGGACATGGTTTCTTCTATCCGGAACTAAATTTTCAATATCTACGTGCGATATATTTTTCGTGATCCGATTTGGCCCATGAATTCAATTTTACATATTTAAAGCCTGAAGCAACAAATTTTGTCATTTCTATGTGTCTAAAATTTTTTTATACAGGCGTAAAAGTTTTAGCACAAATTTTTTTTGTTCCTAATTTAGAAATAAATAAAAATAAAAGCATAAAACGTGGAAGATTTGTAATTTAAACAGTTATTTATCGAATTTTACATGATTGTGACATCGATTTTGAATTATAATTTATTTATTTATTTATTTTTGCGAAATTACAATACCCGATTCTGAAAAAAATATAGAATAAAGGAAAAAATGTTTAAAAAAAATTATGCGAGTTGGTTTTAATAATGAATATATCTTCCGTTAGCTGTAATGCTTTAGTAGCATCAACTTTCCATAATAAATATTTTCAACAACAATAATAATTATTTTTTTTTACAATGATTGAAAGATTTTTGTGAAAAATCAGATTGGAATTATGGGAATGGGATTTAATAAGGGATAAGTCTTCTTCTAGCAGTAAAGCATTGGTGGCATCAAGTTTATATAATTTCAGTTAAGGTGTTCCGAAAATGTTGATAGGAGACATCAGAATGGAAAACAAAGAGCAAATGTGGAGCAAAACTTACTGTTTCTCATTTAATGAACCTGGGCCTAAAGTACCCACTGTCTACCATTTTAATCGAAAATATGCTGTGTGGGATTACGAGACAACTCATTCGTTCCAAACCTTCATCTTCAAATATCCATAGACAAGAGAAGCTGTGTGAGGTAGAGTATTAAGATACATGTGAAATAACTCATATTCAAAACTAATAGCATATATTTTCAATAATTGCAAGAATTTTGGTATCACGTCAAATTTCAGAAGTGTTAAAACGGTTGCATTCAGTACCGTGTTAACTCCAGAAAAGCACGAGACCTGGATTCTTTTCCAAACTGAACATACTAACCTACATACACCCATCATAGTACGGTACCAATAATGTACTCTCAATCGCAACGATCACTTACTTTTTGATAATAAAAATGTCCACTCTCACAATCATTTTCCGTTCACGGAAAATGCTTGTCCTATACAGTCTTTTTTTCTGAAGATGTATTTGCAGATCAATGACAGAAATTCGTGTTACTTCTAGGGTAAAATGATCTGCAACGAGCTGATGCCTACTGATGTTCTTCTTTCTTCTGGCCGAAAGAGCTATAAAGCATTTTTCCAACGTTGTTAACCTTAATTGATATAGAACTTGTATTCTTGGTATTAAAAGTTTGGATTTGAACTAATCCCTGAATCTTTTACAACACTGCAAAGCAATTAAGCTTTTTAACAGCATCAGTTTGAAATATTTCAACTTCTAGCGACTGGATTGCCCGCAATTTAAAAAAATTAAGAAACGGATTTCTCCAGGACATGGGCAACAATATTTTCACACCAAAAATTTATCACTAAACATTAATAAAAATTACGCACAAATTACAAAAGTGGGAATTCACGTTTCCTCAAACATCTAAAAAATGGCTGTTAATAATAAAAATATTTTATTTAAATAATTCATTTTTTTCATGAAATGGGTATAATTTCGAAATTTCTCTAATTAAAATTTTCTAATATTTTTCATATAAATTATACCTCTTACCTCTCTTTACATTATTTTAATGTTGAGCATCAAAACACAGGTTGTGAGCACAATTTAACACACTTTTAAAGCCCATGTTTAACAATATTTTACTTTCTTCTATCTTTACAAGAAAAAAGTATTGGATTTGCGAAAAATTTCGAATTCTGGTTTTTGACGGATTTACACGTTTTCGGGGTCAGGAATTCCGAAAAGCATGTTTCTTCAAAATACCTATCTGTGAGTCTGTCACTCTGGCTGTCTGATGTAAATTTTGTGGGCGCTCTAGCTCATAAATTAATGCACGGAATTTATTAAAAATTTGTATTCAGGTAGTACCTGATAAAAATTGATACTGATTAGTTTTTGTGTAAATCGCTCAATATGTGGAGCTGTAATTTTTAAGATTTACGTAACAGCTATATTTCAATAACTAATGTACGTAGAAATACCTATCTCACCAATACGTAACTCACCAAACTTCATATTTTTTTAGCTCTTGACATGAATTAACATGCCCTTGACATTGATGCTGTTTACATTTTGGTGCAAATCGCTGAACAGGTGGCACTGCTATGCTGAATTTATCAAGATTTTTTCAATAGATCTATCTTAAGAACTAATCCACGGAATTTAATAAAAAATTAAGTTCAGGTAGTTCCTGATATATATTGATGTCGATTAGTTTTTGATGAAAATCGCTCAACAAGTGGCGCTGTTATAATGCATTTTTTACGATTACGCAACAGCTCTATCTCACTAACTAATGCACGGATTTCTATCAAACTTCTGATTTAGTTAGTCCTTGACATGAATTGATTTTGTTTACACTTTGGTGTAAATCGCTCAAAAGGTGACACTGCTGTACTGAATTTTTTTAAGATCAACGCAACAGCTATATCTCAATAACTAATGTACGGATTTCCATCAAACTTCCGGTTAAATTAGTACTAGACTTAAATTTATGCTGTTTATATTTTGGTGTAAATCGCCCAACAGGTGACGCTGCTCTGCAGGAGTTTCCCGATTTTTGCAATAGCTAAATCTTAATAAATAACGCAAGGAATTTAATAAAAATTTATAATCAGGTTATCTCTGATATAGATTGATGCTTAAAAGCTTTTGGTGTAAATCGTTCAACAGGTGGCGATGCTATGCTGCATTTTCTACGATTTACGCAACGGATCTATCTCAATAACTACTGCCCGGTTTTCTATCAAAATTCAGATTCAGTTAGCCCTTGACATGAATTGATGTTGTTTACATTTTGGTGTAAATCACTCAACAGGTGGCACTGTTATCCTGCATTTTGCAAAATTTCCGCAATAGCTCTTTCTCAAGAATTAATGCACGTATTTAGATTCAGTAAATCCGCAATATAAATTAGTTCTGTTTATCTTTTTGTGTCAATCATTCTACAGGTAGCGCTGCTATGCTAAAGTTTTCTGATTTCTGCAATAGCTCTATCTTAAGAACTAATGCATGAGTTTTTAACCAAACTTCAGATTCAGTTATAGCTTGATAAATATTATTGCTGTTTATATTTTGGTACAAATCGCCCAACATGGAACGTTTTTATATTGCATTTTTTCCGATATCTGCAATAGTCCCATTTCAAAAACTAATCCACGGAATTTTATGCATTTAAATTCTTCACAATGAGCGTACATGGTCATTTAATTTTGGCACTGTGTTAGCGAACTTTGTAGTATTAACATGCATGAAATAGAAGAAATTTTTGGGATTGCCACTTCCGACTAGTTGATTTTGGCTTTTGTTTTCAAGTTATCCATATTACCATTATAAAAACCATATACCAACATTATTGTAACTACACATTAGTTTCACAGAGAAGAATAATGTTAGAAAACAAAGGTTTAAAGTAATTTTCAAATAAAATTAAGTAGTGAGTATCATCTGAATTGAATATATTTTCTAATTTAAATGTTGTTCATTTTTTTCAGATTATAAAACAATTAAATAAATAATTAAATAAAATGAAGAAAATTATCTTCACGTTTTAAAAATTTCGAATTTTTTTAAATCAGAAAAAAACTTAAATTCCACTTTTGTAATTTAGTTTTACTTTTATTAATATTAGATTTATATTTTATATTTAAATTTACAATGCTTGTTAACGAATTTTTTTCAATATAATGGAGGCTAAACTCTTTTTACAATTTTCTATAAATAAGAGTTACAAGAAAATCATGGATGTTGTTACTAGCAAAAGTGGGATCAAAACTCACGTAACATAAAAAATTATAAATAACGGAGGTGTATTTATGTATTTTTGTCTGCCGATTATCTACGCAATGGGATATAGGCTCTATGGGGTGGGTTGCCCTCCGTGGGGGTCTTTCTAAGGGAACCTAACTATAAATAACGGAATATAGCAAAACAAGAACCAAAGAAGTTACATACTTGAATGTTAATACATTTTTTATACCAAGGTATTCAACATTATCATTATATTAGTATTATTATCATATTAGTATTTAAACCAATAGAAATGAAACATTTCTATAAAAAAACACACTTTGTGTTTTAATCGAGGTATCATTGGCATGTAATTGGATTTTAAACTCAGAACGATAATATAAAATCTTCATACTGCAGTTTTACTTTGTCCGTTAACACCCATAACAGTTTTCCAATTATTTCAAATAAATTGTTTTGTAAAACAACAACAACAACAAAAAGATATGATTGTAATGAAACATTCTTTCGTGTTGATCTAACCATGCTTTATTATAGCACACTTTTTTATGCAGTTATCTATATATAAAAAAAAAAAAAAACCTTCGAAAATGCAATTTCATCGAACTGCTTACAAAACTTTTCTAAATATTCTGTAATCTAAATCTTGTTACATAAAAAAGCTGAAAGCAAGATGCAGTTGTCACACCACTCGATAAGATTGCATTGATCACACAGACTATTTATCAGTGACTTGAACTGCATCCTAAGCTAATAAAAATGAAATTCAGCTCATTATATCGCGGATATTGTTATGAATTTTCAATATATTTGACTAGTACTTTTATATTAGTTGCACTAAAGAATAAACAAATCATAAAAAAATATACAAATTGCGCAAAAATATGTTAACACTTGTGCAGTATAAAATTATTTCACACAATCGCTCATATTTCGTTAAAATTTTAATCTATATTCTAACTGTGCACTGTTGCAAATATATTTTGTCAAACTTTCGGAATCTGGCATTAAATTTGATAACCCTGCAATGCTGTAAACAGAAAAAATGTAAAAATTCATTTATTTTTATACAGAAATCGTTATGCTGAATAAATTTTATTTCTGCATGCATAAACATAAATGTTGTGCAATATCCATATAGTCCTGCTATTCATCTACGAATCATTTCAAGCATTTTGTTTAAAAAAGAGGTCTCAAATATTATTATTTTTCTAAAATTTGTTATTATCCCTTAACAGCCTTCGTGACATTGGCGAAGCGTCAGGGGAAGGGGGGTGGATTATTTTACTATTAGTATTATTATATACAAAATTTGAATTTAAATAACCATTGAAGGTTAATGTTTAACAAAAAAATTTAGCATATAATAATATTGGTGATAAAATGATCCATCCCCTTCCCAGACGCTGTATGCCACTGACTGGTGAAAAGCATGAAGTCAAAGATTTTCTGTATATTCCCGTTTTTCAAGAAAAATTTGTCATGTATTTCTTTAGATATTTGACAAAGTATGTGAAATTGAAAATATATGGTGATTTTTGACAATATACTCTAGTTGTATCATACTTAATAAATCAAGATTACTCCTTGGTACAGCGGATATAAAACATAACTATTATAAAATTTAGACAAATGGAAAAATAAATTCGATTCACACATATTTAACACAACATTCCCTTCGTTATGATGCATGCGTAAATACCAGCCAGAATTGTTTAAACAGTTTTCTAATCACTAACGAGACAAACTACGATCTTCTAATTCATGAACATGCTATGAGGGGGAGGAGAGGTTGGTTGTAATCAGAATCCTTTATATAGCTCTGCATAAAAAAATCCACTAAATTATTTTTGACTTCACATTCTGAATGAGTCTGGATAGTGTCAAAGTGCGCTGGATAGTGAAAATTACTTATTTATGAGTTAACATTACGATAACTATTTCCACTTAGGAAGCTATATAATTATATACAATAAACTCCCTATAAGGTGGACTCTGCGTAAGACATAAATCTGTCTAACTCAGAAAGTTTTTTAGTCCCTGCGAATCCATAAACATAAAGTAAAATTTATTTTAAGTGGAATATTGTCTACTATGGAAAATCTTCTCGATTCCGTCATAGACAGAGTTTACTGTATATGTGAAAACTTCATTTCCGATGTTACATATAAGTGAAATTTTATCTCAATTTTACAATTTATTAATAAAATAAGATAAGATGGAATTCGTTCACATTATGTTGTTACATGCTTCATAACAAATACAATGTATTCCACCGAAATAAAGCCACTGTGATTCTGTACCGTAATTGCACAATAAACAAACCAATGAGAACTAAACAAATATAATAATAAAGTTTACATCGAATTACATATTTAGAAGGAGAAACTCACTCCTTGCCCCACCTGGGCAGGAAAAAAATGAATACATAAAAAGGAAGGGGAGGAAAGTGTTCGCCACAAAGTCAATACATCCGCCATGTTTATATAGAATGTGGCATACCATTTGCCAATCTCTGGAAGACAATGCCACCAATATTATCACAGGCCTCAATGAAGGCGGCCATCAGTTCTGTCACAGGCTTCAACTGTTCAAGTCTGTGGTCCATTCATTTTTTTGGAAGTGAGTTAATTCTTGTAAATACATATTTGTATATACATTTTCTTATTATATTTGTTTCGTTCATATTGGCTTGTTTCCTGTGCTACTGCGGTAGAAAATCACGGTGGTTTTATGTTGGTGGGACACACTGTATTTAGAATCAATTACGAAAAATCCTATTAAGGTATGAACTTGTTCTTAAATCGTTCTTTCAAAAAATTTCGATTTTTTAAAAATTATTAATTTTTGTTGTTTTTATTATAAATTAAAGTTCAAGTATTTAGGATTCTAGAAATGCTTTTTTTGGTTCACCGATAATTATAAGCAAATTTATAGTTCAAAATATAGGAATGATAATAAATTCCGGAAATGAACATTCTGAAACCGGAAGTGACCAATTAAAGAGCCACAGGAAGGTAAACAATAAACTTTAATACACAAATATATAAACACTTACATAAAATATGGAGGATTTTAAAGTTGTAAACTTTATAGATAATTTTCTGTGGTATATCAAAATCTTAATTTTCCTTTTCTGGAAAACTCTTGCGAAAAGAGAAGATAAAGCTCTTTCGATTTTCATTGTGCCCATTTACGAGAAACATCATATCTTAAAAATAATTTAAGACATTGAAATAAAGTTTTGTTACAACGATCTGCTCGTCTATTTGTATGTTATGAAGCAAAATGTAGTTTGTAATTTTATATATATTAAAGCAAGAGTTATTTCTAATGAAAAATATACATTTAAAAAAATCATATTTTGTATACAAAATTTGATAAGTAAATTTAATAGGTATTGCAAATATTTTGCTTCACAACTCACGTAAATGGTTTGCTAATATATTGTTAAAAAAAGGGAAATATATCGAATTCATTTAGTTACAGAAGGTTTAGCATAAACCCTGTTCTTTGCTAAAATTTGACAAAATAGGGCCTAAATTTGAAGCGTTAATATAAATTCCATTAAAATTTATATAAATTGATAGTTCTGTCTTCTGTTTTCACTAAAAACACTCGTGTTTAACAGGGATGTAGCTTTAGGGGGGAGGGGGGGAGCCTCCCCTCCCAATAAGTTCATATAGTAGGGCGCCAAAGAAGGTTTAAAGGCTCCGTTAGGCGCCTGAAAAAAAGGCTTTGTTAGTAGTAACAAGTAATTATAAAATAACTTAATTTTAAATGTAAAATTACAAAGTGAGTTATTATTCACTTACAAAACATGAAATATTCAGTTAATTTTAGACTTGTTACTACCTCTATTCTCCCACTCCTATCCCAAAGAAAATTTATGCATCTGAAATAAAAAATTTCAAAAACAGACTTGTAATGAATTCCAGGATAGATGTACAATTATTTTCTTCTTATAGTAGTTATTGGTCACCCTTAGAAATAGACAGAAAGGGAAAAGAAGTGTGGAAACGATTGTAGAGCGTTTGAATGGTTCTATAATATGTTTTAGTAGTAGGGCGCCACAGAAGGTTTAGAGGCGTAGTCAGGCACCTAAAAAAGAGGGTTTCAAAAAGGGCGCCATGGAAGGTTTAAAGGCGCCGTTAGACACCTAAAATTTTTATTATCAATGTGGCATTCTTAGATTATTTTTTACACACACAAAAAAAGAAAAAAAATAATGAAATAACAATAATGTGATTTGGAATTAATATTATTGTAAATTTAGAAGAAAATAAATTATGGTTTCAAAAAAATCTAGGAGATCCATTACATTTGAGACATTTTAAGATTACTACCAGGCGCTATCCCCAGTGTGAAAACAAGAACACATTCCGGAAATAGACATTGTTCGAACCCTACATGTAATTTGATCTTTCGGAGAAAAGCTGTCCCCTTATTCCAATCCAAGATTGGTGGTCTTCGACAGGGTCATCTGACCTTAATTATTTTAACCTCCCTCTTATGTCCTTCGTTGTGTGGAGTTAGATAATTTCCGGGCGTCACCTACATACATATTTGTTGTCCAGTGTCTAGTGTTGTCAGATTGTACTGAAGCTAATAACGCGACTTTTCAAAACTAGCGATTTTTCTCGTTCAATTTTTAAAATAAAAATAAAAAGTTGTCTTTCGTAGTCGTCCGGAGAAAAGAAATTCAGTCATGAGTGATGACTGAAATAAAACATAAAAAAAACCAGGATCTTACTAAAGAGAACAAAACAGAAAAAGAAGTTATGAAGCGGAGAAATGATGCAAATTTATGAAAAAGTGGATGAAAAACATTGATGCAGTCGAAGGTAAAAAATGTACATATTCTCCTTTATTTAAGCATTTTCTTAAAGTATATTGTTTATCTTTCTGACGCAATTGTGAGTTCATTTTTATCATTGTTATTACTAGTGGAAAAAAATCGATTACCATTCTCAGTTTTCCGGTAAATTTAAGTTTTAATGGTTTTTATTATTTATTTCCTAAACAGATAGCTATTTTTTGATTAATGGTGATTTCTGAAACTTTTACATTATTAATAATCGACCTAGTTTTAACCCAGGACTGGGCAGGAATGAAGCTTTTCCCAAACTTAAAAGAGATATATGTTTAAGGATGTACTCGAAAACATGCTTTTCCAACTTTCAACATCTCGAATTTTTCTGATATAATTTCAAACTCATTTTTAAAAATAGAAACACGAAACTTGCTGGAGTGATTTTCGAAGAGATGTACAAGGTGCCGTATGATCTTATTTTTCGCTCCATTTATTAGAATTTGATTGATAAACAATCATTGCTTCAGCATGGTGCTTTTTTTGGTCTGCAGCTCTTCCTCTTCAGAAAATTCGGCTCACATTGCCCACTTTGACAGCATTTTCACACTATTTTCTGCCTTTATCAAAATATCGAGCTTTATGGCACCTTGTATAGTTTCTGAATAAGAGAATCTGCCAGTCTGATGCATTTGAGAGCAAAAATGAAATCAAAATTAAATGCGGAAATAAGCAGTTTGGATCGGGATACACCCTTACTTACAAATGTTTTTCGAAAAAGCAATCAAACATAGTAAGATGCAATCGAATGGAACCAAACAAATATTCAGTTTTACATGATTTTTTTATCTAAGTTTTTGGTATCCACATATTGCATTTTCACAGATTTTATTGTATAAAACACTGTATTTAAAATTGTAAGATTATTATTAAAAATGCATTGTTACTGATCAAATGGCACTGATTCCATTCTTGCATGGGTTACTTATCAAATGGTAAAAAAAATGTTTTTCAAAAATGTTTTCAACTGAGCAATAGATTTTTTTGGGGGGCTCTATTTTTGTTTTATAATATAATTCCTAAATATAATTTTTTATGTTTTATCAATTGTACATATACATTACAAGTTATTGTCACTCTTCTGCTGGGTCTTTTTTCTGCCTTGCGGTGGACATTACAGCTTAAATTGGATTTATCTGAAAAATAAGTTTTCATTCAACTCTATAAACATCACGATGTACCGATGTGCAAAGTGAACTCTTCTATCTACAATTCCAAAATATATGTGTATATGTCTTTATTTTAAATCAAGATTAAAATGTCTATACATCTGAGTTTTTTGCGTCGTTAATTGCTATTGTAATAAATTACTTTTGACGAAATGTAATGATATCCGGTATTCAGCATACTATTTCTAAATTGAATATGTTGCTTAACGGGTTAAATAAGTTTTTATTCTAGTGATTGGATAAAGGGATTTGGAAATAAAAAATAAGGATTAATTGGATAAAGGGATTTTTGCTTTTAAAGTAACCATTGTCAAAAGAGAAAATTAAATTTACTTTGAACGACTGTCTTTTAATGTGAAAAAGTGACAGGAAAAAAGAAGTATTCGTTAATGTACTGTATAATTAATAGAATAATCGTGCGATCGATTTAAAAAATGCACATTAGAAAAAAATAGCTACTTTAAAGTTTTGTCTTATAATTGCAGTACGATACAGATTATTTTTTACTTATATGTATTTACTGGGGAACTAAGATAATAAAAGGGAAAATATGTTATTCCATTTTACAGAAACTGGAATATGGAACTGGAATACAGAAACTGAAACACATGTGAATGTTTACAAACAAGCGCTTCCTTTAACCAATCTACCAATTACATTTTTGCGTTGGTGATCATTACAGGAATCAACATGGCGACGTTGACCAATCATACAACAGAGCTTTAAATCGCGACATTAGACCAATCGTAGACCAATCAGATCGCCTTGTCTTCTTGTGTACAGTAGGAGTCTTTCCACAGTAATTTTGCCCACAGTGACGTCAGCTGCCCTTTTCTTATATTCAGTATATAGATCACCGTTACTTCCTTGAAAAGGGATCGAATGTTCATCGAGAGATTTAACATTCCTTTTTTACATTGGTGGGAGTGTTAGTAGTGGGCCCGATCTCGGAAGATCTCACCAGAAAAAATTGAAGGCTAAATTCAATTACATTGACCAGCAAGTTTCGGGGGAGCTGCGGCTTTGAAACCTTTATAACTATATTGTAATTAACTTTGCGTTCTGTATTTTTATTTTTCTTCCAAAATACAATTGATTTTATTATGTCAGGAAAATGAATTTAAGGATCCAGGATTCGGATTCTCTTCAAACATTCTACATTGCCTTTTTAGACCTTGAAAAAATAAGAGCTGGGAGAGATATTTTATCAGCACATGTGCATGTACGCTTAGAAGGAAATTTTAACCATGGCTGCATCACTTATATCACCTAAATAGATGCCATTGCCATGAATAAATAATTAAAGATAAAAAGTAGCATAACTAACCCCCCCCCTCCTCTCCTAAAAAATGTGCAAATAATTCAAGGGCAGCAAAACATTAAAAGGCGCCGAATTTTGGCTCCCCCCCCCCCCAATAAAAATTTCAAGCTACGCCCCTGGTGTTTAATAAAAAGAGTGATATTTTTCAAAAAAAGGTGTCCCGAATGTAGGCACATACCTTAAACTAATTAGAAACAGTTTAAATGCCCTTTAATAATAGTAATATAATCTTTTGATAAATTTCTAACACTTTCATGGATATAATTGTATAAGAGAAAAAATTAAAAAAGCCTTAATAATGACTCTAAAAATATAATTACAAATAGAGCATGACAAATACATCCTTTAAGACTGTTCTCAAATTCAGACTGTATAAGTGGGTGGTTCAATAATTATTGTCCCTAGTGTATATAAAATATTTGTACTGCGACGGTTGATGTGCAATATCGAAGCCTAATGTCTTTGATGCCTATAGCTCAATTTAAGACCGTAGCTGCTATATTAACATAATTTTGGAGGGAGGTGTGAATTTATAAAAACTTTTAAAGTTTTTTTTATATGGGGTGAGGGGGAAATATTAGTTTGAAGCTTATGGAGCTAGATTTGTGATACTGGATGAGACGTGGTTATATCACTGTGTTCGCGAGTCCGAACGACACTAGCAACGTCTCATCTAATGTCACAAATCTAGCTTCATAAGCTCCAAACAAGCCTTTTACCGCCCAAACCAAAAACATGTTAATATATCAGCTACGGTTCTGAAATCGAGTATATAGGCATCTAAGACATTAGGTTTCGATATTCCACATCAACCATCGCAGTAAAAATATATCATGTATACTAGGGACAATAATTATTGATCACCCTTGTATTTCTAGGACAATTTATTATTTTTTTTTCTTTGAATAAACATGAAAATTTCAAATATTCATATTCGAAAACTGTGTAATCAAACAGTTTCTTTCTGTGTTTTGGTAAAATCAGAGGAATTTTTACAAAATGCTGTCAAATAGGCCGTTTTAAACCGTATTTCCGGGAGTGCCAGCAATAGAAAGAAAAAATTACAATTACTCTAGATGTAATTCATTAATGGAAAAATGAACTATACTGTTTCATCCCAAACCATTTCAGTATTCATGCCTGCAAGTGTCATGCTTGTACATTTAAAAGCAGGTCCGTAAATGTATCAGCAAGTTTAGCGTTTTTGGGCAGGGTATTTATTTTATTTTTTTATTTTTTTATTTTTTTGAGAACCGCCTTAATATTAAAAACCTAATTCAAGGAAAGTAATTTAAAGTTTCTTCTATCTTATAAATTTTTTATTTCGTTGTTTGTAAAGTTAGGTTTATACCAATGTGCTAATTTTAAGTTCCAAGCAGCAACATAAATAAATTTTATTTGGCATCGTTCTTTTTACATCAAAAAATTAAAATCATCAAATACATTTACAATAAAATTTAAAGACATTTGGCCGAATTAGAATCATCTTATACTGCAATCTTCATCTGCATCAATATCTTCAACTAAAGAGTTTTTTTCTGGTTCTCCATTAAGCTTTTCCTCGTTATCTCTAATATCATTATCTTTTTCCATATTCTCAGTTTCTTCCAAAAAATTTCTGTTTCCGTTTACTATTCTAAACGCCTCCAAAAATTCATTTAAATCTATGAAACCATCTTTATTCATATCAATACTGTGTGCTAAGTCTTGTATTGTACCCGGCGGTATCGGTTTCCCCAATTGTTCACCTAAAAATGCACAGGCATCGGCAAATTCATCCATGGATATGGATCCTAAAGAAGTAGAATATGTAATAATTTCAGTCATATTAACTGATACAATAAAATAAATTACACAATTCTTATTACAAAAAAGATATCTTTTATAACTATGCTATAAATACACATACACCTTTCAGTAAAGAAGAACATCTTCTGTTAATTTATGTAATCTTAGTAAAAAAAAAATGTCGGTATACTGGTACCAACGGAATGGTACCAACATTCTTCTATCTTTCATTCATGTTTAATTCATAAAATAATAAATGTGTAAAGAATTGGTATGAAGATTTGTATTTGATAACTATACATATCTTTTTATCTTATAGAATAAAAAAAAATGCAACATTAATATCAATCTTATGTTAAACTAGCCTTTGAATTAAAATATTACATGATGGAAAAACACGGTTAGGTCGTTTAACCCTTTAACGGACAAAGCATTTTCATTGCTAAGATGTTGAAATAAATGAATGACACCGGTAATTGCGAACAAATATATTTTTAAATAAGAAACATTGATTTTTCACACAGATAATAAAATGGATTTTTAAAAATTAAAATTCCGGTATCGTTGTTGCATATCGGAATTAAAAATTTGTGGTTTCGTAGAGAAACCAATGAAGGTTAAAGGATTAAAGGAATGGAAAATATTAATTATGGAATCAAATAAAGCTATGAAATTTATCAAAATTTATGTTTCCGTATTAGACGCATGTGAGAAGTAATCAACCAAAGATTTTGTTACTTACGGCAAAGTTTTCTTTCTGATCATTTCAGTGCTTCTAGCGCGTAATTCAATCACATGTCTTTTAAATTTGTATTTATTTATATTATTTTATTTTATTATTTATGACGAAGTTTTAATTTTGCTATAGTATATTAGCCGGAAAAAGCACGAACTCTTTGTATTGTTTTAAGGCCAAATGGATTTCATAATCGAGATTCACTCGGTAGAGATAAATGCAAAAATAATTCGCAACTGATTTTCTTTTTTGAAACTACAACCAATCAGTAAACTAAAATACAGTTTTCAAACAAATTACATTTTAAACTATTTTTTTTTCATATTTGACAGTGTAAAAATTTAAATTGTTTGGTTACATGTTAAATTTGTAATTTTTAATCATGTTATGTGTGTTTTTAACCGTTCTTTTATTTTTTTTATTCATGCAGATTTAATTTCATTGTGAAAAATTATCCGGAACAATATTTATAGATTTATGTGTAAAATGTTTATTATTATTTCTTAATGGAGATACGTAATAGTGATTAAAAAAATCGCTTGAACAATATAAAGTCTTAATAAATGAGTCAAATAAAATACAGTTTTCAATCAAATTGCATTTGAAAGTAGATTTCTTTTCCTATACGATGAAATAAAAATCGAAAATGTGCAATGTTTAGAAGTTAAAAAAATGCATTAACAAAAATTGCAAAAAGGCATTTCATCGTAAAATGTTGCTATTCTCAAAATGACGTTAGTGCTACGTACGGATATATTTTAAAGGATTGAAAACCAACGATTATAAATGCACAAATAAAGTATGAAAAGGGAGCAAATATAGATGTTCATTATAATATGTATCATATCATTATTATGTATGATATGTTCATTATAATATAGATGTTGCACGTATGAAAAATCTTACGGCCATAGTAAAATGCTATAAGTAAGCACAGTAAACGACAGCATGTGCATTCTTTCAAAAAAGTTTGTTCCAATGCTAACTCTATGACAAATTTAAAATTCGTTTAATAAATTAAAATACACAACACAAATTAAAATAATGAACATTAAAATTCACAAATATTGCCTGACGTCACTGCAACGTGCAAAGAAGATGCCGTAATTACTTGCGTAATACGCAATCTTTGATTTTTATATATCATGACAAACCAAATTTTCAACTGCATTTTAAATATTGGGTATTGGTGAATTATGAAATCTCATTTCGTCATTTACCTCTTTCTTTTTCCATTTCAGATCAATTTTCTAGGTGAAATATATACTTATATTTTTTTTTTCTGAAACATATTTGGAAAATATAAATGTTGCTAAAATAAAGTAAAAAAAAATAAATTACATAAAAAATATAATTATTAAAAAAAATTTTTTTTTTGGCATTTTTCTTTTGGTAAAATGACAGGTAACAAAAAAGATCTGAAAATCGTCTGCTCTAGCAAGTTTAATTGAAAATAATAAAAAAATACACTAAGCTAATTATGTTATTTTAATAAAATTACAGTAAAATGTCTTAAAAAATAGCAATAAAATTTTATTATAGTTGAGACATTTTTGGACAAGTATTTGGGGAACTGGACATTATTTTAAGCCTGGAATTTTTGCCAATATCATCTTTGTTTGCTTATCTAACTCGACGAAGAAAATTCAACCCGGGGAGAGTTAATTGTAAAGTTCTCTAATGTCAATGCTGTATTTTGGACAAAAACTTCCAATTTGATGATGCACACTGCATATTACTGTTTTTCTATAAAGACTAATATATATATATAATGACGTATTTGCATCCATTGAAGTATTCCACTTTTACGATCAAGTCTTAAACGACATGTATAGAAAAGTATGCATCTGACGTCAGAAGCCGAACAAGAAAGTGATTGCGTCATTTAAGAAACTCAGAAAGAAAGAACTTTGCAACAATATCCTTTAACTGTTTTTAGCAGCATATATATACTTTATAAAAATACATTGAATGTATATAACTATATTCTTACCATTCCCGTCTTTATCAATCATTTTGAAAACCGTCTCTAATGCATCTTTGTTTCGATACAACGCTTCAAGTAGCGTATGTCCATCCTGAAGAATGAAAATTTCTTTTATTATTATTCAAATATTTATTTATTTCATTACTCAAACTAAAATTGTAAGAAATATTAACAGACAATTTTAACACTTAGAAAATTTCCTCAATTATTTTTAATAGTTTAAAAAATAAAAAAAATTGTTCTGTGGGGGATACTCTATGCGAAAACTGACCAAGTAAACAACACATTTTTCCAGATATTTTTGGTTGTTTAGTAAGCATCTTAACTGAAATGATGAGATGCATCTAATTTATGAAATTTTAAAGTAAATAGAGAAATACATTTATTGATTAAAAGTTTCTTTAAATTACTTAAAATTAACATCCTGCACATTTTATTACTTCTGTGATCCGTTGTTCAATAGCATATTTTATATCTAATTTACCATATACATGTAATACAGATTAATATATATTTTTTAATTTTCTCGTTATAGATACAAAAAAAATTAAGTCTTGGCAAATTAATTTTTAAATCAAATCATGTATTTACTCTATGCTACATGTTGATAATTTTTCCATGTTATTCAAGTAGTTTTTAATTAAGTCTTCGTTAATTATTTAAACTTAATTATTTTTATTCAGTCGAAAAAAATGATAAAACATTCCAGAAAAATAGTAAAACAAAGTTTCCTTGTACTAAAAGTAAATTTTGTTAGATGGAACGGCCGACAAAATTTGAGTTCAATTTTGCAGACATTGTTTACATAAATATACAGTGGTGGTCAGAATTATAAGAACAATTGAAAATTGCGCAGAAAAAAATTATTTTTGAACTAAATAAAGTAAAATTTACACACTAAATGCTTTTCTATGCTAGAAATCATTGTAGAACTCAAAACATTGAAAAATGTAAAATATGAATGTTTTATCACAAATAACAAAATATGTCATTGTAAAAATTGGGAGGATAAGATTATAAGGACATTGAATGTTTTTGCCTGATACACACTGATAATGAATAATCTCGCCGTTTTTTCTCAATCACTTTTTTCAGTCTTGACGTCATGGAGTTTGATAATTCCTTAAGAACGTTCTTGGAAGATTTTGAGCGATCTTTTTCGATGGAAGACATGAGTTCTTATTTTTTTCGATTATATACCATTTTTGCATACTTTGTGTGTCAGAATACCCAACAGATTTTTGCACTGGATCCAGATCATGACTTCTGGCTGGCCAATCAAGTAGTTTCACGGAATTAGCATTATACCACGAGTTTGAAGTTTAGGAAACATGAGCCGAGGCATTATCCTGCTGGAAAAATAGCCTCCAATCGCTATTAACGGTGCTTCTGGTAGAAGATTATCGCCCAATACATTTATGTAACTCTCAGAATTCCTCCTACCCTGCACAAAAACTATTGGAGAAGTTCTACAAGTTTTGAAACCTCCCCAGACTGTTACTGAATCACTTCCAAATCCATGCTTTGAGAAAATCATTTTTTCTCTACGAAGATCATACTAGAAGTTGCAAAAACAATCTAGTCTATCCAAATTAATCTTTTTATCATTTGAAAATACAGAATCCCACTTATTTTCCCATAGTATTGCAGTTTTTGGCAAACTCCACCCTCAGTCTCTCATGAACTTTTGTAAGACGCGGTCTTGACACATGTTTACCACAGCAAACCTTTTTCTTTCTTTCTATAAAACACGTCGAACAGTTCGAGCACTTGTATTCTAAGTTCAATTCACGACTTTTTTCCGTTTTTTTGGAGAAAGCTCGCCTTATTATCATTCTCCCCCCCCCCCCTTTCAGAAACAGAAGATAGTCTATGTCTTCTATGTCTTTGCCGTGTATATTTACTGCAATTTTAAAGATAATTGTAAATAACCGTTCTTGATCTATTAAACTTTGTAGCAATTTATCATACAGAAAATCCTGAATTTTGAAATGCATCCATTTTTCCTTTCTGAAAATCCAAAAGCTTTGCACCTTGCGGCATGATTGAAAAACAGAATAATACAATCCCAAAGGGTTACTACGCATTTATATCGTCTGGAAGTTCCGTGTGCAGAGCAAAAAACATGCAAATTTTACTTTTCAGAACACACAAATACAGTTGTTCTTATAATTTTGTCCAAAACCAATGGCTGTATAAATTTATAATATATTTAATAAATATGAATTCATCACATATTTCTATAAAATCATACAAAAATAATCTTCATTTTTCATTTGTTTCCATCCATTAAATGTGCATAAGTCTCCCGCCAAAAGTAACCAAGATATGGCAATTTTAGCCTTGTCCTTATAATTATGACCACCACTGTACAAACGAAAGCATTAATCATGTAGCATTGTAGTTATTCCACCACTGTGTGATACATATCTCAAGAGTCCATGGGGTGAACGATCGGCAGCAAGATCTCGTACCTTGTAATGTACGGAGTCGAAACTTAGTATCTGAAAATTTTCAACTACCCAATGGTTGTAATGGAAGAGTTTACTAGATAATATAGTTTCAAAGGAGGTGGGCTAATAAGGGCTATTTTTCGCCCATCATATACCCGAAAAAAAAAAAGTTTCGAATTCTGATAATTGTTCAGTGGCTTTGCATAATTAAAGATATGTATTTTTGTTTAGTATAAGCTTTTCATGATAAATAAAATGGTAAGTCATAGAAATTATGGCCCCAAAATGGAGTGTTTTGGCTTTTTTCTACATTTTTGACGTTTTTTGCGTCTTTGAGTTAATTATTCTTTATGAAGCGCTCGATGAACCCAATTAATTTTGACATGCAAGGATACTACTCTTAATAAGCTTTGATAGGAGCATTATTTTATATGGGTTCAATGTGCGCTTCTACTTTTTAAAGAAAAAAAAATACGTGTGGCACTCGGGGACTGCCGCGGTAAAGCTATTGCATAGCATTTTTTATTAACCTATGCAAAAATACCACGTCAATGTCTGCCGAAGTCTACCGAAGGATACTGTGCCGAAGTCTACCGAAGGATACCGTGCCGAAGTCTGCCGAACTGAAACGACGTTAGCCGGAGTGTTAGGATTTTTTCTCGTTACGGAATTTCTAGATTCGGTAGCCGCGCTCAAAGCCCGCGATAAAAGCTATGCAATAGCTTAAAAAATTACCAAACAAAATTTGGTCGCGCTACGAAAATTAGATCGCGAGTTATAAGCATTTTAAATTTTTCGACCCTCACCGTGGGGGGTCTCCTGTCATCAAAAATTAACGCTGTCTCATAATAAATTGCCAAACAAAAATTGGCCGCGCTACGAAACTTAGATCGCGAGTTATAAGCATTTTAAATTTTTCGAACCTCACCGTGGGGGGTCTCATGTCACCAAAAATTAACACTGCCTCATAATAAATTAACAAACAAAATTTGGCCGCGCTACAAAAATTAGATTGCGAGTTATAAGCATTTTAATTTTTTCGACCCTCACCGTGGGGGGGGGGTCTCCTGTCCCCAAAAATTAACACTGTCTCATAATAAATTACCAACCAAAATTTGGCCGCGCTACGAAAATTAGATCGCGAGTTATAAGCATCTTAAATTTTTCTACCCTAACCATGGGGGTCTCCTGTCACCAAAAATTAACACTGCCTCATAATAAATTAACAAACAAAATTTGGCAGTGCTACAAAAATTAGATCGCGAGTTATAAGCATTTTAAATTTTTCGACCCTCACCGTGGGGGGGGGGTCTTCTGTCACCAAAAATTAACAGTCTTGTAATAAATTACCTAACAAAGTTTGGCCGTGCTACGAAAATTAGATCGCGAGTTATAAGCATTTTTAATTTTTCGATCCTCACCGTGTGGGGGGCTCCCGTCACCAAAAAGTAACATTATCATAATAAATTACCAAACAAAATTTGGCCGCGCTGCGAAAATTAGATCGCGGGTTATAAGCATTTTAAATTTTTCAACCCTCACCATGGGGGTCTTCTGTCACCAAAAATTAACACTCCCTCATAATAAATTAACAAACAAAATTTGGCCGTGCTACAAAAATTAGATCGCGAGTTATAAGCAATTTAAATTTTTTGACCCTCATCTTGGGGGGTCTCCTGTCACCAAAAATTAACACTGTCTCATAATAAATTACCAAGAAAATTTTGGCTGCGCTACAAAAATTAGATCGCGAGTTATAAGCATTTTAAATTTTTCGACCCTCACAATGGGGGTTTCCTGTCACCAAGAATTAACACTGTCTCATTAAAAATTACCAAACAAAATTTGGCCGCGCTACAAAAATTAGATCGCGAGTTATAAACATTTTTAATTTTTCGACCCTCATCGTGTGGGGGTCTCCTGTCACCAAAAATTAACAGTCTCATAATAAATTACCAAACAAAATTTGGCCGCGCTACGAAAATTAGATCGTGAGTTATAAGCATTTTAAATTTTTCGACTCTCACCGTGGGGGGTCTCCTGTCGCCAAAAATTAACACTGCCTCATACTAAATTACCAAACAAAATTTGGCCGCGCTACAAAGTTACATCGCGAGTTATAAGCATTTTAAATTTTTCGACCCTCACCGTGGGGGGGGGGTCTTCTGTCACCAAAAATTAACAGTCTTGTAATAAATTACCTAACAAAATTTGGCCGTGCTACGAAAATTAGATCGCGAGTTATAAGCATTTTAAATTTTTTCACCCTCACCATGGGGGTCTCCTGTCACCAAAAATTAACACTGCCTCATAATGAATTAACAAACAAAATTTGGCCGTGCTACAAAAATTAGATCGCGAATTATAAGCATTTTAAATTTTTCGACCTTCACGGTGGGGGGTCTCCTGTCACCAAAAATTAACACTGTCTCATAATAAATTACCAAACAAAATTTGGCCGCGCTACGAAAATTAGATCGTGAGTTATAAGCATTTTTAATTTTTCGATCCTCACCGTGTGGGGGGCTCCCGTCACCAAAAAGTAACATTATCATAATAAATTACCAAACAAAATTTGGCCGCGCTGCGAAAATTAGATCGCGGGTTATAAGCATTTTAAAATTTTCAACCCTCACCATGGGGGTCTCCTGTCACCAAAAATTAACACTCCCTCATAATAAATTAACAAACAAAATTTGGCCGTGCTACAAAAATTAGATCGCGAGTTATAAGCAATTTAAATTTTTTGACCCTGATCTTGGGGGGTCTCCTGTCACCAAAAATTAACACTGTCTCATAATAAATTACCAAGAAAAATTTGGCCGCGCTACAAAATTTAGATCGCGAGTTATAAGCATTTTAAATTTTTCGACCCTCACAATAGGGGTTTCCTGTCACCAAAAATTAACAATGTCTCATAATAAATTACCAAACAATATTTGGCCGCGCTACGAAAAGTAGATCGCGAGTTATAAGCATTTTAAATTTTCGACCCTCACGGTGGGGGGTCTCCTGTCACCAAGAATTAACACTGTCTCATTAAAAATTACCAAACAAAATTTGGCCGCGCTACAAAAATTAGATCGCGAGTTATAAACATTTTTAATTTTTCGACCCTCATCGTGTGGGAGTCTCCTGTCACCAAAAAATAACAGTCTCATAATAAATTACCAAACAAAATTTGGCCGCGCTACGAAAATTAGATCATGAGTTATAAGCATTTTAAATTTTTCGACTCTCACCGTGGGGGGTCTCCTGTCGCCAAAAATTAACACTGCCTCATACTAAATTACCAAACAAAATTTGGCCGCGCTACAAAGTTACATCGCGAGTTATAAGCATTTTAAATTTTTCGACCCTCACCGTGGGGGGTCTCCTGTCACCAAAAATTAACACTCTCTCATAATAAATTACCAAACAAAATTTTGCTAAGCTACGAAAATTAGATCGCGAGTTATAAGCATTTTAAATTTTTCGACCCTCACTATGGGGGTCTCCTGTCACCAAAAATTAACACTGCCTCATAATAAATTAACAAACAAAATTTGGCCGTGGTACAAAAATTAGATCGCGAGTTATAAGCATTTTAAATTTTTCGACCCTCACCGTGGGGGGGGGGGTCTTCTGTCACCAAAAATTAACAGTCTTGTAATAAATTACCAAACAAAATTTGGCCGTGCTAGGAAAATTAGATCGCGAGTTATAAGCATTTTAAATTTTTCGACCCTCACCATGGGGGGTCTCCTGTCACCAAAAATTAACACTGCCTCATAATGAATTAGCAAACAAAATTTAGCCGTGCTACAAAAATTAGATCGCGAGTTATAAGCATTTTAAATTTTTCGACCCTCACCATGGGGGGAGGGGGGTCTTCTGTCACCAAAAATTAACAGTCTTGTAATAAATTACCAAACAAAATTTGGCCGTGCTAGGAAAATTAGATCGCGAGTTATAAGCATTTTAAATTTTTCGACCCTCACCATGGGGGGTCTCCTGTCACCAAAAATTAACACTGCCTCATAATGAATTAACAAACAAAATTTAGCCGTGCTACAAAAATTAGATCGCGAGTTATAAGCATTTTAAATTTTTCGACCCTCACCATGGGGGGAGGGGGGTCTTCTGTCACCAAAAATTAACAGTCTTGTAATAAATTACCAAACAAAATTTGGCCGTGCTACGAAAATTAGATCGCGAGTTATAAGCATTTTAAATTTTTCGACCCTCACCAAGGGGGTCTCCTGTCACCAAAAATTAACACTGCCTCATAATGAATTAACAAACAAAATTTGGCCGTGCTACAAAAATTGGATCGCGAGTTATAAGCATTTTTAATTTTTCGATCCTCACCGTGTGGGGGGCTCCCGTCACCAAAAAGTAACATTATCATAATAAATTACCAAACAAAATTTGGCCGCGCTGCGAAAATTAGATCGCGAGTTATAAGCATTTTACATTTTTCAACCCTCACCATGGGGGTCTCCTGTCACCAAAAATTAACACTCCCTCATTATAAATTAACAAACAAAATTTGGCCGTGCTACAAAAATTAGATCGCGAGTTATAAGCAATTTAAATTTTTTGACCCTCATCTTGGGGGTTTCCTGTCACCAAAAATTAACACTGACTCATAATAAATTACCAAGCAAAATTTGGCCGCGCTACAAAAATTAGATCGCGAGTTATAAGCATTTTAAATTTTTCGACCCTCACAATGGGGGTTTCCTGTCACCAAAAATTAACAATGTGTCATAATAAATTACCAAACAATATTTGGCCGCTCTACGAAAAGTAGATCGCGAGTTATAAGCATTTTAAATTTTTCGACCCTCACGGTGGGAGTCTCCTGTCACCAAAAATTAACACTGTCTCATAATAAATTACCAAACAAAATTTGGCCGCGCTACGAAAATTAGATCGTGAGTTATAAGCATTTTTAATTTTTCGATCCTCACCGTGTGGGGGGCTCCCGTCACCAAAAAGTAACATTATCATAATAAATTACCAAACAAAATTTTGCTAAGCTACGAAAATTAGATCGCGAGTTATAAGCATTTTAAATTTTTCGACCCTCACTATGGGGGTCTCCTGTCACCAAAAATTAACACTGCCTCATAATAAATTAAAAAACAAAATTTGCCCGTGGTACAAAAATTAGATCGCGAGTTATAAGCATTTTAAATTTTTCGACCCTCACCGTGGGGTGTCTCCTGTCACAGAAAATTAACAATGTCTCATAATAAATTACCAAACAAAATTTGGCCGCGCTACGAAAAGTAGATAGCGAGTTATAAGCATTTTGATTTTTCGACCCTCACCATGGGGGTCTCTTGTCACCAAAAATTAACACTGACTCATAATAAATTACCAAGCAAAATTTGGCCGCGCTACAAAAATTAGATCGCGAGTTATAAGCATTTTAAATTTTTCGACCCTCACAATGGGGGTTTCCTGTCACCAAAAATTAACAATGTGTCATAATAAATTACCAAACAATATTTGGCCGCTCTACGAAAAGTAGATCGCGAGTTATAAGCATTTTAAATTTTTCGACCCTCACGGTGGGAGTCTCCTGTCACCAAAAATTAACACTGTCTCATAATAAATTACCAAACAAAATTTGGCCGCGCTACGAAAATTAGATCGTGAGTTATAAGCATTTTTAATTTTTCGATCCTCACCGTGTGGGGGGCTCCCGTCACCAAAAAGTAACATTATCATAATAAATTACCAAACAAAATTTTGCTAAGCTACGAAAATTAGATCGCGAGTTATAAGCATTTTAAATTTTTCGACCCTCACTATGGGGGTCTCCTGTCACCAAAAATTAACACTGCCTCATAATAAATTAAAAAACAAAATTTGCCCGTGGTACAAAAATTAGATCGCGAGTTATAAGCATTTTAAATTTTTCGACCCTCACCGTGGGGTGTCTCCTGTCACAGAAAATTAACAATGTCTCATAATAAATTACCAAACAAAATTTGGCCGCGCTACGAAAAGTAGATAGCGAGTTATAAGCATTTTGATTTTTCGACCCTCACCATGGGGGTCTCTTGTCACCAAAAATTAACACTGCCTCATAATAAATTCCCAAACAAAATTTGGCCGCGCTACGAAACTTAGATCGCGAGTTATAAGCATTTTAAATTTTTCGACCCTCACCATGGGGGGTCTCCTGTCACCAAAAATTAACAATGTCTCATAACAAATTACCAAACAAAATTTGGCCGCGCTATGAAAATTAGATCTTAAGAAACATAAGTTTGAGACTTGATATCCTAATATCTGAAATATACCGCGTTAGTGTCTGCCGAAGTCTACCGAAGGATACCGTACCGAAGTTTGCCGAGCTGAAACGACGTTAGCCGAGTGTTAGGTTTTTTCGTTACCGATGTGTTAGGATTTTTCGCGTTACGGAATTTTTGGATTCGGTCGCCCCGCTCAAAGCCCGTGATAAAAGCTATGCAATAGCTTAAAAATGTATCATCCGTTAGAATCAAATTCATTGTTATCGGAGCGCGTTCAGATTTGTTTTTCCATACTCAAAAAATATTTACCTTGTTGTGAGGTCAATTTTGTTTTTTGAAACTCTTTTTGTAAATATTTATTAAAGAAATTATCAATAAATAGTGCTTTTATGTCAGTGGTATTGTTGTAAAGAATGACGGAAAAATTTTCGTATCTGTTCTAACAAAAAAGTTATATCTATACTTAGATGTTCGAAAAACTGCGATCAACAGAGTGGTTCTATGTAATGCTCTAAATGTAGCTAGTATGTATTTCGTGATCTTCAGGCTCGAAATACTTCTATTTCTTTTTCTTATGTAGCAATAAGAGATTATGCGTCAAAGATTACTGCCGACGAGACCACAAATAAGAAACCTAATATGCATTTATCAATATCTCATTGTAAGTACTCTAACACTTCTTGTATAATATGTAAAGGTAAGAACTGCCTCGTTACTGTAGCAAAAGCTATTGAAACTCAAGCCTTTATAGAAACTAGAATCTATATTTCTTTTGGAAAACAAGACTGTAAAATTCATATTTCTTGATCGGTCTTCAGTAAATTGCTCTGCAAGATTTACGCTCTATAAGTGGGAATACATCGATGTATGAATATATATATATTGAAAGTATTTAAAACAATATCAGAAATGTACAAAGCAGAAGGGCTCGATTTTGACAGACCTGGGCAGTTTTCCGAAAACGATCATTATACTCTTATGGGTATATCTATGTATCATTTTAGCTACAACTTTAAACTAATAAAGTTCAAAATACGTTCCTCAAAAGAGAGGTCATCTCGTACTTGCTTTACGGTATTACTTGTAAAACTTAAAACTGGTTTCTAATGGTGTTCTGTCCACATTATTCAATATAAGAATGATAAGAATATCTTCAGTAAAATATGCAAACCAGACATTGATTAGGAACTTTGTCTCACAACACCTTGGAATGAAACACATCACCACAACACAAATTATTGAAAAATACTCAAGGCCTTTAGCAGGAAGATTATTTATTCCGGAGGATGACAATGATACTGTGATGATTATTTTCGATAGCACGTACATTTATATCCAGGGCAGTGCGAACTAATCTTTTCAGAGAAATTCCTTTTGGTTATACCAAGCATGACTTTTCCTTAAGCGTATGGTATTCGTTACTACTTCAAGTTATATTTTGGATGTCTTCGGACATTACTTCCCGGATTCAAAGAATAATTATTTTCACATACTTATACATATATTAAAAAAAAAGATTCACATTATATCAGAGAGTTGCTGAAGCTAAATGATGTTGGAAGAACTGATAGATTTTTGCGTGATTGTTTGGAATTTTTGCAAGAAATGAATATCGAACATGGCACGCCAAGATTCCTAAATAAGTAGCAACAGTTTTCAACAGAGGATGCTAAGGGACACCTCTCGTGACCAAAGTTTGATTGTACGACACAAAAGTGTTAAAAATTGTATCTATAATACTTGGATAAAAAACAGCGAAGCAACATCAATCAATGGCACTGTCAATGTAAAGTAGGCGCAAGTTTCTTAGACTACTATACGCATGTTGCTTCCGTATTATGGTTTCTAGATTACTTGTGTCAAAACTCAACCAAAATATAAAAATATCAAGTATTGAATACCCTCATATACTACAAGAAGCAGCCGCTTGATGATCCAGTAGTGATTCTGATGAAGCAACCAAGGCGGAAAAAAATCTGAAACATATTGCCAAAAATGTCTGAACCTACATGATTATATTTTCTGTTATTGATTATTTCCGATGCTTCGTACATTGAAATAAAAGTCTTAATAAGCTCCATTCATCGTAATTTTGCATTTAGTGTTGTATTTACTATTGAATTTTTGGCATAAAACTAATGACAATAGTGTTATGTTCATTAATATACATCTGCAGGTGACGGGTGCCCGGGCAGGGTTCGAACCGGAGATCCCACGGTCAGTAAGCGAGCGTCATATCCGGCGAGCAAAAGGGTACCTCAGTCGCTTCCTGCGAGAAACTCGTTTTACTGACCGCGCAAGATGGTCGCCACAGTACTCCACCCCCAGTGAGAAGAACGTCGCGTTGACGTTGGACGAGCGATATGCACTCGTGTTGCGCTGGCGCGTGCCAGATGCGTTGTCGTTGTCGTGCTGCCGCCGATTGCAGTGTGACCCATCGATGATGCGCGGCGTGGCAGGTTTTGCTGCTGTGAGCGTTACACAGGCTTTAGTCGTGTGCTCTGAGCGTTACAGAGGCTTTCGTGCTGCGAGCGTTTCGCAGGCTTTGGATGCTGGGGGTGTTTTCAGTGCTGCCATCTGTTGAACTAGAGCGAATGTGGTGAAGTGTGTTCGTTTGTCCAAGGTCACCAATGCAGGTGACGGGTGCCCGGGCAGGGTTCGAATCGGAGATCCCACGGTCAGTAAGCGAGCGTCTTATCCGCCGAGCAAAAGGGTACCTCAGTCGCTTCCTGCGAGAAACTCGTTTTACTGACCGCGCAAGATGGTCGCCACACATCAGATTTACTTAAATATATATTTTGTTTTTTCAACAAATACTTAACTTTCATCCAAGATATTGTTATTTTCTTATATGTTATGAAGTATACTAACGAAAAGAATGTATGTCACATCTAGGGCTGATGGGCGAAAAATGGCCCTTATTAGCCCACCTCCTTTTTCAGTAACTCCCGAATGAGACGTAATATTTACTTAATTTTAATCGTTGAAATAAAGATATAAGAAATCTGCCCATGACATTTCAATTAAAATTCTCATCTTAAATCTCATCTTAATTCTCAATTTTGAATTCCGACCGTCTTGTATAAAACGTAATGGAAAAATTGTACTGACTTTGGCAGAGATGCCTAAGAAGGATCTCATTGTGATTTCCTACCAACAATGGCTTTGATGCATTGGTTTGTGATCGAGACTGCATGAGATTGGCAGGTACTCTTATTCAGAAACTATGAAATCGAACAGTTTTCCATTTTTTATAAATGAAAAAAATCTTTCAGAAAATGCTGTGAATGTAGGAATTTTACACTGAATTTCTGCGCACGACTGCTTGATAAATATCGTCAAAATGAAACAATTGTTTATAACTCCGAGATGTAATTTATTAATCAAAAATGGAAAACATTTTGATTATAACTCACTTCGATACTCAGGTATACAAATGGCAAGTTCTTATTTTTAAATTGTCTGCAAGTGTGTTCGGAAGTTTCGTGTTGTTCAGCAGGGAGAAATATTTTTTAAGAAGACCCTAAAAGATCAGATTTACAAAATACATTCAAGCTTCCAAAATGTATTGCTGAATTGGAAAAAGATTCTTAAATCATATGGTCAAGGCAGAATTTATTTATTTTAGAATGGTTTGTTGAATTTAGCTATGAAGTGCTTCTTTAGAATTTGAGATTTTTGGCTATTAACGATTGGAATTATAGGAAAAGGGCAATTGTGTTTTTTAAAAATAGCACTCATTTAAAATTAAATCTATGCAAATTTTGCTGTTTTATATGAACTAAAATATTTTGGAATTTTTTTTTATGTTTACATGAGATACACTGGACCACTCTTTTATACTGATTTAATAATGCAAATTTCAATTTAAAAATCTTAAACAACAATGTTTCTTCGTTTTGTTTAAAGTTAAAATTGCTTTTTAGAAAATGCTACAATAAATTTTGTTGTGCAATATGTTATTAAAATTATTTTCGTCTTGTATTCAATTTTGTTATGTTTTGAAGAATATAGCTACTAATTCATATTAAACTGAAAAAGTATATTTAATGGCTTATCTTGTTTCTTTTATACAGGGTGTTTCGCTACCAGACCGACAAACTTCTAGGGGTGATAGTAGACATAAAGACAAACATTATTAAATAGGAAACCATGGGGCGCAAACGTCTTCTGTAGGAGCTAGGGGCCACTAAAGTTTAGGGTCCAAAAATTCAAACGCTCATAAAAATTAGAAAAAAGGGTCGATTTGTTTGCGGTTTTCTCTAAAATCATTCTTTATATCACGATTTTTTATTATTTTTATTTTAAAGGTTAAGTTCCGAAAATCGTCGGTAGAGGGCGCTTTAGACTTTTGAGTAACTAACAAATACTTTTTGCTGTTCTTTTGAACATGGGGTTGAAATTATTCTAAAGTTTAGACTTTAACTTAAATTTTAAGCCCAAAATCGGAAACATGGTGATCGGTTAACTAGCGAAAATTTAACTGTAAACCGAGGGGGAGATTTTAAACGCTCATAAACATTGAACAAACTAATCGATTTTGTTGCGGTTTGCGTGTAGGTCATTCCCTTGGTAATTATTTTATTCAAAATGACGTACAGCTGTGGTGTTCTTATTTTTTCATAGAGGGCGCTTCCTACATACCTTAAACATTTCAATGGTATTACTCCTGGGTGTTTTACTACCAGACTATCATACTTCCAGGAAATGTTAGGGATGCAAAAGCGACTCGGAATCACATAGGAATGTAACGTTGAAAATGTTCTTTTTGCGAGATATGTTTAAAGAAAGCAGAGAAAAAAGCAACAGAAACAAGCAGAGAAACAGAAATACGTTAATATGACAAAACAGTTTGTTTTAAGGTTTTACTAGAAAAGATGTTCGAAATTACGACCAGAAGTAATTCGACATGCTTGACAGCGGCATCGCATATAACTCCTCGCGCTTTGAAAGATTCCTGGAATCTTTGATAGATTTCCGGAAGCTACATAAATACGAGCTGCTAAGTCTTTAATTGATGGTACGGGATTCTCTTACACCCAACTAATCATATGACCCCAGCAGAAGAAGCTCATACTTGATAGGTCCGGTGATCTGGCAAGTCAATAAACCAGGCCACCACGACTTATCCACCGCTGTCCATATGTTACGTTGAGGTATCGGTGATCATCATTGGTAAAATGTGGAAGAGCCCGATCATGCTGGAACCACATAGAGCTGCGCAACGAAAGAAAAACTTTCACGCGCGTTACCGTTCAGCTCCATCTACCGCAAGAAAATCGCAGCGCCATCTACTGTCACTGTCAACCTTGCCGGACTTTTTCTGGTCGTAATTTCGAACACTTTTTGCAGTAAATAATAATAATAATATAAATAAACTTTGTTCTGTTACTTTAACATGCTGCTGTTTCTCTGTTTGTTTCTGTTGTTTTTTCTCTGCTGTTTTTTAAACGTAATATGCAAAAAAGCGATTTTTAACGTTACATTCTTGTGTGATTCTGGTCATTTTTGCATCTCTTACACTTCCTGGAAGTATGGTGGTCTGGTAGTGAAACACCCAGGTGTAATACCATTGAAATGTCGGACATGTCTAGGAAGCGCCCTCTGTCAAAAAATGAGGACATGAAAGCTGTACGTCATTTTGAATAAAATAATTACTAAGAGAATGACCTATACGCAAACCGCAACAAAATCGATTAGTTTGTCCAATGTTTATGAGCGTTTAAAATTTCCCCTTTGGTTCACAGTTAAATTTTCGCTAGTTAACCGATCCCCATATTTCCGATTTTGGGCTTAAAACTTAAGTTAAAGTCTAAATTTTAGAATAAGTTCAACCCTATGCACAAAAGAACGGCAAAAAGTATTTGTTCGTTACTCTAAAGTCTAAAGCGCCCTCTATCGACAATTTTTGAACTTAATCTTTAAAATTAAAAAAATAAAAAATCGTGATATAAAGAATGATTTTAGAGAAAATCGCAAACAAATCGACCCTTTTTTCTAATTTTTATGAGCGTTTGAATTTTTGGACCCTAAACTTTAATGGCCCCTAGCTCCTACAGAAGACGTTTGCGCCCCATGGTTTCCTATTTAATAATGTTTGTCTTTATGTCTACTATCACCCCTGAAAGTTTGTCGGTCTGGTAGCGAAACACCCTGTATATTTTAAAGACGATATTAATGGTAAAATTTAAAAAATAAATAACCGTCTAACTGTGCATTTTGTAATTTGTTGTAATTGCAGTTATTATGGTCTTGGGAAGTAAATTATTCTTAATAATATCATAATTTAATGCTGTTTAACACATGCAAAATAATTTTCATTTAAAATGGAATATCTAAGTAAAATTTTTATAGATAATTTTATGGATATGTCATTATGCAAAAAAGTCCTCCACTTATTTCTACTCATGTAAATGAATCAATTACTTTGTGCATTGGAAAATATGGCTAAAGATTTCTAATAATGTATATTTCTCTTTAAATGTGTAGGGTCAGGAGGGGAATTATGACCACTTTGTGCATTTTCAACATTGCTACTTTTTTTTTTTTTACTTTTTTCTATTTGGAAAAGCGATATTTTTAGTACTCAGGAAGTAATTTTGACCCTTTAAGAACACCTCTTTAAAATATAAATTCTCATAACTGTTTGTTTTAAAGTTAAAAGGGCAATTATGATCACTCCCTCAAAATCTAATAATTGCAAAAGTTTGAGGGTAATTAAGAATGTCAGTGGGAAAAATTATGATCACTATATTTTCTCCTTATAATTCCCTATACACATTTGTTTGGGGGTAATTGTGACCTTTAGAACTCCAAACTGACAACTCCATTTATTAAAAATTTTCGTAGACTGTTTCAATTGCTATTTGGATATCAAAAAATGCTTCACACTAGTGATGTAGAATATTTAAATTGAAAAATACATTAAGAGATCAATATCTAAGCATGACACAAAATTTTACTATACAATGTTTTCTCCAATAGGGAGGCGGTCATAATCCCCCCCCCCCCTCCACTGGTCATAACTACCCAATCTGACGCTTGCCTTTCAATATTGCATGATTTATATAATATGCAAATTTTGTGTGTTTCACTATATTCTAACAATGTGCAATTTTATATTTGGTTGTATAGTTAAGCATAATAAATGATTCATTTTAAATTATTCATTTTCCTAATTATGTTAACCATGTATAAAACGGAGGACATAATATTAGAATATTTTAAAATATATCGATTGCTGTAGTAAAAAAAAACTGTATTGCTTATTCCAAATTGAAATGATGAAGCATTAAACATACTTATGTTCAACTATTTTAGGATATTGAAAAATGAAACTCAAATTTATTTACAAATGAATTACGTAAAAGTACATGAGAGTTATTACTTTACTTCTTATAACAATACATTTTATCCAAAAAGAACACTTAATACTCAGATTTTGATTAAAAGTGACTACAGATCTATATATAAGAAAACTAATGTAATAATATTAAAGAACAAAATATGTTATAACTCTTAATATATTTTTATACGAAAGCTATCTTATGTAAGCTTCTATCAGATATAAATTTTAAATTCAAATAGTTTTAAGGTTCCACAGTAATTTTTCATAAAATAAAGTTCAGTAATAATAAAAATAAGATATTTTAAAAGGGCTGTAATTTCATTGCTTCCACAGTTTTATTTTTTAAGATTTCGAATAAGCTGGATATATCCTACTGCCATTAAGGTTATCAATAAATGATTTCCTTATCAATCGCTTTTGTATACAAATACTTTTGTTTTATTTATTTAAGATTTTTTAAGCTGAGCTAGAAAACTTTATTGCTGAAATGAGGGAGACATAGCAATTCAAGACGACTAAGCTGACTAAAAACTGTCTTTTTAAAACTTACTTTTTCCAAGAACTGTTTTTTAGGGATCGTTGAATTTTAAACATTTTATTCCTTTGTTATTTATTTCTCATGCATGGGGATACATTTAATATTTATTTTTGAATTATTGACTGTTCTTTTCCTGGAAATAGGGGAGACTGGGGTTACTTGATCCCCACTTTTTTTTTTTTTTTTTTTTTTTTTTTTCTTAGGGGATATTTGATCCTTTTGTTGGGGATACTTGAGCCTTGTCAAAAATCAAGCTAATAATGTTTTATCATGCATACATCGCAGTATTATAAGTTAGTAATAAACATTTATTTTTTATTTTTTCATTTATGACTACAAGATGAATATTTACATACTTTGTTGATGTTTTGACGTGTTGATATTTATAAAAACTATAAACGCGATTTAATTGAAAAGTAGCTGAAAAAAAACTTTAGAAACTAAAGCTAGAAAGAAATCAATTTTAGTTAATCTGTATTTTAATAAATAATACATGTATACAATAATATAAAATAAAAGTAACAAATAAATCTTTCAAAAAATAATGTCTCAGGATCATTATAAGCATCTATTTTGAAACGTCTAAGTAAAAGGTTGTAATTATAGCAGTTCTTCAGGTTCCTCCTACCATTTTAAATTAGTCAACTTAATAATGCAATCTCACTCATCAACTATGCTTTTATCAACTTTCTCCGAGAAATAGAATTGATTGCCTCTTCTTGATAAAAAATTCATCTCACATTCAAAAAGTTCCACTTTTTTTTTCTACTTGACTTATGCAATGAAATATTTTCTTTTTTATAAAAAAATTAATATTACAAAATCTTTTAGATCCAAACAAGAATTTTTTTAATGCAATTTCTACTTCTACATTAGGCTTATCATGATTAATCTCACCATCACTGGAATCATGCAAACTGTAACAATATTTTTTTTTTCTTAAGTGAAACTAAATTGCTGTCTCTTTTTCTTAGTTTTAAAACTTGAAATTTGGGTAGTATTTTAAATAAAATTAAAGTATTACGAATACATTTTGCTAAATTGAACTCTGATGTTCTGTGTTTAGTAACAAAACTAAAATATTTCTGTTTGTATTAAAAGTTTAGTTATTTGGAGTTACATGATCCCTGGAAAAAAAGAGATCAAGTATCCCCATTTTGTGTTCAGAATTTAAATATACATTTTAGGTGGTAAATAAACAAACTAATTTGCTAAAGAATTTATACTGAAAATAGTACAGTTTGCAATTTAAAATGATATGTCCACTACTGGCCATTAAAATTGCTAGACCAGGAAGAAATACAGATAACAAAATGATATTTATTGGACAAATATATTATGATAGAAATAACAAGTGATTAAATTTTCAAGAAATTTGGGTGCATAGATCCTGAGAAATCAGTACCCAGACCAACTATTTCGGGCAATAATAAAAGCACTTATACACCAGGGCATTGAGTCAAATAGAGATTGGATGGCATTTGCAGGTACAGATGACGGTGCGGCTTCAACACGATACTACAGTTCATCAACCGTAGTGAATGGCGTATGGTTATGAGCCAGTCGCTTGACAACCATTGACCAGACGTTTTCTATTGTTGAGAGATCTGGAAAAGGTGCTGGTCAGGGCAACAGCCGAACATTTTCGTATCAAGGAAGGTCCGTACAGTTGCGGAAACATACGGTCGGGCATTATCCTGCTGAAACGTAGGAGTTTTGCAGGTCTCGAAAAAAGGGTAGAGCCACGGGTCTTAAAATATCAGAAATGTAACGTACACTGTTCAAATTGCCGTCAATGCGAACTAGAGATGACATAGACGTGTATCCAATGGCACACCATACCATCACGCCAGGTGATGGGCCAGTATGACGATGAAGAATGCACGCTGCCGATGTTCGTTCCCCACGATGCCGCCAAACACAAATGCGACCATCATGATGTTGTAAAAAGAATCTGGATTCATCTGAAAAAATGACTCCTCTCCTTTCGTGCACCCAGGTTCGTCCTTGATCACACCATTGAAGTCGCTCCTGTTTATGACGCAGCATCAAGGGAAGTCGCAGCCATGATCTTCGAGCTGAGAGTTCATGCTACTGCAAACGTCGTTGAACTGTTCGTGCAGACACTTTTTGTCTTGCAAATGACCCCATTTCTTGACTCAGAGCTCGTGACATGGTTGTACGATCCATTACGACCATACGGATAACATGCCTGTCTTCTCGGCTGCTTGTGATAGGGGGGCGTTGAGATCACGTACGGCGTTCCGTATTACCGTCCTGAATTCATCGATTCCATATTCTGGAAACAGTCATTAGATCTCGACCAACGCGAGCAACAATACTGCGATACGATAAACCGCAATCCTGGTAGGCAACAATTCGACCTTTATTAATATCAGAAACATGTTGGTACGCATTTCTCCTTCTTACACGAGGCATCACAACAAATTTTCACCAGGCAACAATGCTCAAATGCAATTTCTGTGTGAGAAACCGGCTGAACAATTTCCTCATTTAAATACATTGTAGGTGTCGCTACCAGCACCTGTATTGTCAGAATGCGCTGAAAAGCTAATCATTTGCATATCACAGCATCTTATTCTTTATGTTTAAATTTCAAATCTGTAGGATGTCGCCTTCATGGTGTAGTAATTTTAATGGCCAGTACTGTAATACAATTTATCAAATTTCCAACAATAAAAAATAAAGAGAAAACTTTAAAAACCTTTAAAAAGGTTGAACTTGCAACAATTAAATATTTCTTTTTTTTGCTGAAACAAAATGGCTATAAATAATTTTATGTTGCTAGATTACCTGAAATTGTGCATCTTAAAATGTTTTGCCAGATTTCAAAATCCTACATATTGATTTTCGTATACTTTGTGATCAGGGATCAAATATCCCCAGTCTCCTTTATCACTTGCCAGTTCTGGAACAGCAGTCAAATGACAGTTAAAATTAATTGAAAAACATGAAGACTAGTCATTGGAGTTACTTCAGAAATACAGACTAACGTAAGAGCGGAGATTTACAGATTGATAGCAAAATGAATTGCTGTTTCATTTATATTCTACTTATCTGACATATATAAAAAAATAAAAAAGTGGTATGCGTTTTTAATTTTGAATACCACTTTTTTAAAACAGCAATTTTTCCTTATTTAATCTCAAATTCCTCTCATTATTAAGATTAGCGAAGCGAATCTTTTACTAAGCTACACAAATTACATTTTGTCGAACACTTTACAAAAAACTATTCAATACTTTTATTTAAAATTAAACATAAAAATAAATTATGATCTGCAGATTTGTACAATATTTTACGGAATAACCTTAAAAAAATTATTGTTTTAATTAATTTATTTTACATGTTTTTCCATTACGGACTCATTTTTGCAAATAAAAAATGAAACACGTACATTTTCAGAAGGAAAAATAAATCATGGAGTCAGTAATTATAGCTAGAATCATGATTAAATAAATAAGTAAAATAGATTTTCATTACTCTGGCGAAATATCTCAAAAACTGCTTTCAGATTTTGAAACTGTGCTCATTCCTTTTAACCATATAATAGTTTCACGATTTCTTTTATAAAATTTTTAAAATACCTTTATTTAGAAAAATTATAGCTTATTTTCAAATTAATTAAAATTTGTTAAACTTCAATTATTTACATTCAATTATAAAAGCCTTTTTCAGTGTTAAGAATTAAAATACACAATTTATTCCTATTTTGTGAAATCATTTATGCAGACGATACTTACGCATTTTAAAAGAATTATATTATGATTTTTTTGTGAAGTGGCAATAAAATAATAATAATAATAATAATAATAATAATAATAATAATAATAATAATAATATTTTTTATAATTTTGGTTCGAAAATATTTTTCTTTGTACCAGTCTTATACCATAAATAAGAAAATCCGATTAAAATCTTAGTTATTTGACTGAATTTACGTTTCTAAAATTAAAATGCGCCGAAACATAAAATAACGTTTTTGCTTAATAAAGATGCAAATGTAATTAAAAAAAATATTGTTACTTTCAAATATTTATCTATGAAATAATATTTCGTGAATAAAAAAAAAAAAAAAAAAAAAAAAAAAAAAGGCATGGCTTTTGCTAGAATAAAACAAATACTTTTCTTAGAAATTAGTGAAATGAAATCCCGAATTATATTTTGGCAGGAAATTCTGCCATTCATAACATATGTGTTAATATACTAAATTTATGTTTCAGAATAAGAATGACATGAATTGCGTGTATTACTAATATTATTAAACATAAACAGGTTTTTCTAAAATATTAATTAACGAAATTATGAAATGTCTTAATGTAAAGAATATTTTTGGAAGCACTCTAATATGCAAAGTAAAAGCATTTTAAAACAAATATGCGTTAAAATATTATTAGTTTTGTTTGATTAGTTATGATTTACATAATTTTGATTCATCATTCTTATATTTTTTAAAACTTTTTTTATTATATATTTTAAGGATATTGTAATAATAAAACTTTAATATTGCTTCAAACATCTATTCGATGGATAGCCTTCAAGTAAAATTCATTCCTGGAATAATGCTAATGATGCGTTAGACACCAGTCAATTCAAAAAATCATTGAAACTTTGGTTTAAAAAACATAGTTTGTTTTAATTTTGCAAACCTCTATAAGACCTTCTGTGTACGTATGATAATCTTCCATCGTTGTTGTGTATTCCACTTCGCCAGTTTCTTCATCATAGCGAGCTAACTTAGGACACAATAACCGCCAAGGTAATCCCAAGCCGATTGCTGCTTCCATTGCTTCACACCAGTCATTTATGGATATTGTTGCTTTAAGGATAAAAGTTACATCATTTTAGAATAACACTAGACATTTTACATCATTATGACATAATAAATTCATATTTATGATAATGTAATATGTGTCTGCGATTTGCGTGTCCTTGAAATAAAGAAAAAGTTCAAGAAACCCTAAAAGGTTCATTGAAACTGACAAGACAGCTTCTACAGAAACCCTATGAAAGCAATTTCAATAAAAAAAAATCATGTAGCAATATTGTATCAGTAGGTATAAACATAATGTAATTTAGAAAGATTTGTAGGGATTTATTGAATAAAATAAGATATTTTAACTTTTCTGTTCAACAATTATTTGAGGGGGGGGGGGGGGAAACGAGATCAGACGAATGCGTTAATTTGAGAAAAATATTTTTAAATTACGTTTAAAATTTAAAATAAAGTATTGAAACTGTGAAGGAAAAAGAAACCAGATGTTAACAAATGAGTTTAATAAAATAATTCACTTATGTGGGATTTCCTCCTTTCTACCTCGCCCAACGAACGTTCCCTTTTACTGTTCTACTTTAACGTTCTTCTTTAGCACATTTTAATTGTATAAGGTGCATACACTTAGAATTTCTAAGGGGTGTGGCATCAATATTTTATATTAGAAATCTTTATTTATTTTTACTATCTTCTATCTTTACAAGAAGAAAGTATTAGATTCGTGAAATTTTTCGTAATCCACTTTTTGACGGTTTTATACATTTTAAAGATTCCAAAAAACATGTTTTTACAAAATGTTTGTCTGTGAGTCTGCGATTCTGTAAGTATGTGACTCTGCTATCTGTATGTGACAAAATTTTGTGAGAGCTCTATCTCAAGAACTAATGCACGGAATTTAATAAAAATATATATTCAGAAAGTCAATGATATAAATTGATGTTGATTAGGCTTTAGTGTGATTCGCTCAACAGGTGGTGCTGCTATGTTGCATTTTTTACGAATTCCGCAACAGCTCTATCTCAAGAAATAATGCACAGATTTTCACTAAACTTCAGATTAAGTCAGTCTTCGGCATAAATTGATGTTGTTTGTATTTTGATTTAATTTACACAACAGGTGGTGGTGCTATGCTATCTTTTTCACGATTTCCTCAACAGCTCTATCTTAAGAACTAATGCAAGGATTTTCACCAAACTTCAGATTCAGGTGTACCTTGATAAATATCATTGCTGATTATGCTTTGTTTTACAGTAGAACCACGTTTATCTGAAAATCGGCTGAAAACGTCTTTCGGTTAAAAAGACCTTAAAAATCCTTAAAGTCCTTTTTAAATGTGAAAAGTTTTATTGTCAACACTATTTTTACTGATATCAAATGACAGCTTTCAACATATTTTGATTTATGATGCTATTTTATTTGTATGTTTTAGATCAAAACAATTCCGAATCATTTTTAATGCATTGAAGTAATGTTTTAATACTTATTAGCCTTAAAGATTAGAAGCAAGATAAGTAAAAATCAAAACTTTGGAAAATGTAATACTTGTAGAAGTAGAGTTAAAAAAAACATGTTCTTTATAAAATAAATGAACAGAGTCAGCTTATTTTTTTTACATAGCCTTTAGGGTAGGTATAATTTCATTACAGTCTGCGATGTGCAATTTTTTTAAAACTGTTGCATATATTATTTCATTAATTACTTATAAAATTTGCCATTATTGAAATAACAAGTCTTAAACGGCGCTCCGTGTATCAAAGCCACCACTGAACTCAACCTTTACACGGGGCGTTTGGAAAGCATCTTCCAGTTTTGCATATATTTTCAGACACATGTTGTCCGAGCTTCCGTGTAAAGGTTAAGAAGACACCATAACTACGAAAGTCACCTCCGCCAATGAGATCATTTAAAATGAAAATCTGTTTTTCTTAAACTGAACTTCACCGCTTATATTTGCAGAAAAGGTAGAAATACCAAGAATTATGGAAATTAACCAGGGAACAAAATATCCAGTTGCTCAATATTAGTTTTTTTGGAAATCATTTGTAGCGGCACTGAAAATAAAATTGGCATGGAGCTCCATGACTGCCAAACTTGCCTCTGTCAGATACGTCTAATAAAAGTATTTTATGGCATTCAGCACTGTTTCATCGCTTGCATTAGTTCAATAAGCAGAAATTACAAAATACCGGGTAACCATACAGGGTGCCAAATACTTAAAGGAAGAAAATACGCTAAAACGTGATTAATTGGTAATGTAAGTTATTTTAGAAGGGATAATTTGTAGAAGCGCTAGCAAACAGTTTTTCCCAGGGCGCCATGATTGTCAAAAGCCGCCTCCTATCATATAACTCGAATAAAATTACTTTTAAGCCATTCATTCCTGTTTCATCGCTTGCATTGGTTTAATTGGCAGAAATTTCAAAATACTGGGCAACCATACGATGCGCCAAATACGAAATAAATACGTTAAATACGTGATTAATTCTTTATACAAGTTCTTTTAGATGGTACGATTTGTAGAGGTGCTAAAAAACGAAATATGTCACGGAGCACCATGACTGTCAAAGCCGCCCCCAATCATGCCGCAAATACTTAAATGCAGAACACGAACACATTGTAAATGAAACATATAAAAGGTGCATTAACAGATATAAATTACAGGATTTTTTAGTTTTCTTAGGAAGTATGCTGCTTTAAATCCTCCTTTAATATCATTAGATGAGCTCGAACAAGGCTACTCCTTGTCCGGTCTTAGCTCTCATTTCGGTGTCCGACAATTAAATTGACAGCAGTGACAATCAATACCACCAATGCATTCTAGTCAGGGTGAACCCATTCCTTATTAGCACCAGTAAGGAAGGGAATTTTTTAATGTTTCTATGACATTTAAAAACATAATACTGTGATGTACTGTTTTCCCCAAGAATGAACATTCCCATTTGCTGTTTTTGTTTGTAAATCAATTTTTGCGTTTAACTTATGTAAATTTCTATGTCACAAAGAAGTGTTTAGTGCACATTTTGTCCAAATTTGTTGTTTTTACATTCATTCATTTGCAAATTAGATGAAAAAAACCGTGATGTATCTTAACTTTTGGAGGCCAATGTGTATATATGTATCTTTAACCCTTTTCGGCGCAGATAAATTCTGTTCGTAAAATGAGAAATTGTTGACTGACACCTGAATTTACAAAAGACTTGTTTAGAAATTAAGAATTCCCTGATTTAAGCTGTCATTATAAAAGTAAAATTTTACTAAGATATTATTGGTGCCGTTTGTAAGTTTGGAATTAAAATTAGGTGTTGCCGGATTAGTAACACTGCGCCGGAAAGGGTTAAATGTTAAACCAATCATATTTTTGAATCATTACACAAATTTTATCTGCTTATTGACAAGTAATTAAACACGAATTATGCTAGATAATTATTTATAAAATAATTAACCTACCCATCATATCCTTATTTCTTTTATTGAATTCTGCCATCAAGTGAAACCTTTTGGATGATATGTGTCTTTTCAGTTCCCTGAGAGCGGATTTTTCCATTAAGCCTTGCCTTTGAAGTGACAAAATAACAATTAGTGATCCAGAAAAATATTAAATGTTTATTTATAATAACATAACATAACAATGGAATCATAAAACAGTACTACTGTACTATGCAGACTTAATATGTATGTATGCTATAGAAGGCTGTTAAACCTGGCATCCGCTGTGTACTAGTATTTTTTACAGAAATCTTCGCACTATTTAATTTCCGAATTTGTACATTTAAATAAGGCAAATGTTTCTATAAGAAATTATTGGTATGCTACAACCACAATGTTGTACAAACCGGATACAGAAGGTTGTCCAAATTAAAGGAACACTGCACAACATTGTACAAGTTACAATAATATTAAACTTGGTCACAGAAACATCAATTCATGCGTTAAAACATATATAAAAAAACGTGTGAAAAAAGTCGCCGATAGACCGTATTGTACACCTGTTGAAACGGTATTTGCATGAACGTAATTCTTAAAAAAATGCTAAAGGAGGATAAAATAAAAACAGCTGAGCTCCCCCCCCCCATATCTACAGCAAAACTACTTTTTTTCTCTACAACAAAAATTAAAAGTTCAATGTTGAATAATTCCGAAATTGAAATATCATCATCTTGCCAGTGAAACTTTCCTTCCAGAATAAAGAGAACGCCATTGCTGATATTGAAGCATTTTGACAGTGAAACAACTTAGCAGGACATTTTTTGTTATTTTTAAAAATAAAACTCCGTAGTATAATCTGAAATGTGTGTTGTCAAATTTCTTTGTCTTTATGACGTAGATATCAGTTTTCGCCAAACGTTGGTAAAATTTCAAAGTTAGCTGTCTAATTCTAAAAGATAATGGATATGTATACCTAATAATACATATTGACACATAGTAATACATTTTTCTAAGTTTATTATATTTTAAATATTAGTATTATTTGTCAAAAAATATTTTGTTTATTTTGAAAAATGTTTCTTTTCTCAAAAACACGATTCAAAATAAAGTATAATTAAAATTCGTTGTGCATACTATAAATTAATACGAAGCCATATATTTTGTGATTTTCTTTCAGAGGAAATGTAGCAACAAATACTAAGGTCTTTTTAAAATTAAAAATCTAAATATTAAATGCAAATGAGTAAAAATAATTAAATGTAACGTTTTTCCCCTTTCACCGTAATGTAATAGAATATTTTTGATTGTCTCTGTAAACGAACTATATATGCTACACACTTCATTTTTAGTAGCAATTGTGCTATATTAAACGTAAATAACATAATAAAAAGAAAAGGCCTCAGTTAAACTAATTGGATTGAGCTCACAGGCTATTCACATTGTTTATTACACTCTTATTTCAAAGAATAATGCTCCTCAAAAAATAAATAATGGAAACTAGGACCGTTTCTCCCTTTATGCTTAACCAGGGAATCTCCAAATCTAATCAGGCACGAATCTTATCAGAATAATCCTGTATACGAAATTTGAGGCAAATTAGATATTTCTACATAAGAAAACCATTTCGCTAAATTTAAGGGCAGTATTAGCTCTTCTATTTCCTCCTTTATATTTAACCAATAAATCTCCATATCTGATCAGTAAAGCTCCTAATCAGAAGAAACCTGGGAAAAAAATTGAAGCAAATTGGATAATGCTACATGAACACCCATTTATCTAAATAAATGGGGGTATTTTCCTCCATTCTCTTTTTATACTTTATCAATGAACATCCAAATCAAATCAAGGAAGCGCCATATCGGAATAAACTGGTATCTCAAATTGAAGCAAATCCAATTATTCTGCATGAAAAACCCATTTATTTAAATTAAGGGAGACTACAGCCCACCCCCTTTAAACTTAACCAATAAGACCTTCAAATCTAATGAAATTTGCTCCTTAATATAATAAACCGGTATATCAAATTTGAAGCAAATCGAATAATTCTTCAAAATCCATTTATCTAAATTAAGGGTGGGATAGCACCCCTTCACCCCTTTACATTTAACCAATAAATCTCCACATCTAATTAGGGAAGCTCCTTATCAGAATAAACCGGTATATAAAATTTTAAGTACATCGAATTATTCTACATGAAAAAACATTTATCAAAATTAAAGGGGGGATTAGCTCTCTTATTCCTCTTTATACATAACTAATAAACTCCCAAAACTAATCAGGAAAACGCTTTATCGGATTGTATCTAGAATAAAATTTGAAGCAAATCGAATATTTTTATCAAGGGTTATCGTGTTAAGTGCATATGTGTGTACATTCATACATACATACATTCAGAAACGGCGCGGCGGGCTCATTAGTTCTCAGTCTGATTGCCTGTGCACTGCAAATTACAGGCAATCGTAGCACATTTATGAGAGTTTTAGTAAGGCAATCTGATGTACAACCGAAGTTATAAACACTTTTCAGTTAAATTGGAAATTGTTAAAAAGGCTCCTCACGAATTTCTGTTCTTTCCACCACTGCTGACTAGCGAATTTTGTTGCATTATATGGCAAATATTGCACCGATATGCTATTACCAATACAACAGTTAACAAACAAAAGCTTTTCTTTGGAAAATATTTATTGATGAAAAAAAAGCGTATTTTGAAAAAAAAAACTGATTTAAACTTTAATCCCTTGGGGACGAGCGACACGTATACGTGCCGCAAAAAGACTTAAGAATTCTTGTTTATCCCCCACCAGTACAGTAAAATTTTACTGTAAAATTTGCCTTATTTCATCGGAGCATTTTCCTGATTTAAAATAGCACAGATTTCTGTTTTTAAAAATCGGTGATAAAACATTAAAATTTTCGTAAAAGGCTCCCTTCGCAATGTGGTTAACTGGTGTTTCGGACCACTGCTTTTTCCAATTTTAGGTAGATTTCGTATGAAATACTATCTATTGCATTCGCACCAATGTTGGAATTTCTGAAAACTTCTTGCAGATCTAGGCCGATCATGACCACTAGACCTCAAAACTACCATCAGTAAAAAAGTTTATATATACACTAACTTCCAAAAGTTAAGCACGAAGATGTAAAATACAAAAAAAATCAATAAATACTGCTTTGATTGTCACAAAATTCGGCAGGAAAGTAGCATATATATTTATGCATAAAACAAAATCAATAATTATATACAAAAATGAAAACAATATTAATTTTTTATAAGTTATCAGATAATGACATACTGGAGACTTAAACAAAATTGCGTATAAAGAGAAAATAAACAGCATAAAATGGAAAAAAAAGGACATTAATAAGGTATATGATCTCTTCTCATCTGTATACAAAGTTTACACCTTGTGACCATGAGTTTAATTAGGTGGTCCACCACCGCAGAATTAAGCAATTGCCATTTTTCTTGTAGAGTAGTTTACACTCAATAAGAGTGGCTGGAGGTGGGAAACGTAAACATACATAGGCCGAGAGTATCCCAAAGACTTTCAATAGGATTAAGGTTGGGCGAATATGCTAGCCACGCCATACGTGCAATCCCTTCACTTTCCAGGTAGTCATCGACGATGCCGGCTTTATGGGAACGTGCGTTATCGTCCATTAAAACAAAAGTAGGGCCAACTGCTACAGCATACAATCTCACAATGAGTTCTAGGACATCATCTCGATACCCGACAGCCGTCACAGAACCCAGTTTAAAGATGTGGAGGTCGCTGCGAAATCCTAATGAAATCCCTGCCCACACCATAATGCTTCCGCCTCGGAATGCTCGGATTTTGAGGCTGATTGCGTGTTCGTTGTTCACGCCATATCCTTATATGCTTATCATATGGCTGCAGAGCAAATCTTGAAACATAAGTAAACATGACATTGTCCAGAACCAGTCCAATTGACATGTTCCCGGTACCACTTTAATCGTGTCCCTCTTGATTGGGCGGATAGAGGAACACAAACTCGAGGTACCCGGGCGCACAGTCCACTCCTATGTAATCTTCGGCGTAGAGTAGCTGCAGATATCGCCTTACGAATGGACGCTGTAACCATATATGTCACACGTGTGGAGGTCGCTCTGTGATTCCACTTGGCTACAATAGCAATATATCGATTTTCCATGCGGTTTTAACCATTGGGCGACCGACTACGGGCCTTCGGACAACTTTCTGTGTGTTTTGGAATTGTTTCCATAAACGTGAAATTGCAGAATGATGAACGACAAAAGAAAAAGCAACATCTGTGATCGACTGTCCTGCTTCAATGCGCCCCACAGCTCGCCAGCGCTCAGAATCTTCCATTCGTCTTCTGGAAGTTATAGAAACACGTATGTCTCCAAAACAAATTGTGCGAAAGCTATAAACACCTCCTATCAGCACTTACAATCAACTTCTGTAACTCTTCGTAAAGCTGGCTTCTTATAATACTGCCCTTTTTGCATATTTCTTGACATGTACGCGCGATTGTCTGTTACCTAACATATTTGCATACTTCCTTCTACCTCTGCAGCGATTTGTGTCCTCTTCAATTCTGACTGGCTTCAGGAAATTAGCATTTTCCTCTCCGTACTTAACTTTTGGAAGTGAGTGTATATATATATATATATATATACATATTCTTTAAATTTATTTTACATCTTCTCAATAATACCTACAACTTTTATGCTGACAAGTTTTTCATAAGACCAATTCTTATATAAAATCAAAGGGGATAAAATGTCGGCTATGTTCGTTAATGGGCAAAATCGGACCAAGGGGATCGAAATAGGAAGAATATGAAAAAAGAAAAACCCCATAACTTCTTAATGAAAATAGATATCGAATCAGTTTAAAGTTTAGATTACTTTTAAATAATGGGCCAAAAGTTTATGCATGACAGATTTTTGATAAAGATAAAAATGGGCTCAAGGGGCGAAAAAAAATAGGGTTTTTGGGAGAAAAAAAATCATAATTTTGTCAATTCTCAAAATATCAAATCCAACTGAATTTTTTATAAATTTCATAAAATTATATAAAACTTTTGTATTTACAAGTTTTTGATTGAAAAATTAAAAACGAAAACAAAAAATGGGTGGTGGAAAAGAGAAAAAAAATCCATAACTTCGTAAATTCTTAAACTATCAAATCCAATTAAATTTATTTTACATCTTCTCAATAATACCTACAACTTTTATGCTGACAAGTTTTTCATAAGACCAATTCTTATAGCAAAAATAAATTATACAATAATAGGAGTTGAAGAAAAAAGTTTTTTCTTATTTAGAAATTATATAATGTGCTGTATTGACCGATTTTTTAATAAAAACAGAAAATATTTCAAAATATGCTGTCAAAATGGGAATTCGAGCCGAATTTTAGCTAAGATGATTCTGATAAAACTAGTCCTTACAGAAAATCGAACTTAAATTTTTTTCAAAAGCAACCAGTTGTTAAACTAGATTTATCTCTTATCCTATTTTATTTTATTTTATTTTTTTTGTTGAAATGAGTACTCTTCGAAATCTACCTCCGCCTATACGCCAAGCCGACAGGGATTTTTATAGTTTAATTTGTAATTTTTTGTCTAATTACAAACGCTACCCAAATTTTGTTTCATTAGGAACTTTAATACTATCACCAGAGACTTTTAAATAAGTAAATGTTAATTATAATAGTGTTTTAGTTTAGTACAAAAACACCATCCTAATGAGGTCATCGCGCCTTTTATTCATCTTTCGACTTTGCGGTCTCGCAGACTGCTTCATACTAGTTATATTACAATTTCTGCCACATAAGTTAAAGATTAAAGAAAGCTATCTTTCTTTGATTGGTTATACTACTTAAAATATTGATGAAAGAATTAGCATTCAGTTATTCATATCAATTTTATGCCTAAAAAATCTGCATCCATTTTGTGCACCTAATAATAATTTCAACTGTACATTAATGAAAACATGCATTTAGTTAAATAAGTTAGTTGCAAATGACTGCTTAAGACTGATACTTGCTAAATGTCTTAATCTTCAACTAGAAAATTATTTTACATTAAAATGCATAACATAGTTTTAAAATCATTAAATCAAAATTGAAAGCCAAATGCTCATTTACATACACTCTAAAAAATAAAAGTGTAAATTTACACACGAAAATGTGTAAATCGATGATACAAAAACGATTTGTTTATATGTGTAAATTTGTGTGTAAATTGCCGAAATACACGCTTAATGTGTAAATTTCAAAATGCACATTTCAGTGTGTAATTTGATGATAACACTAAGTGTGTAAAAGTTATGGTGATCACTCATGAAATACCCACATTAATGTATAAATTGCGCAAGAATACACATATATCTGTGTTATATTCTTACTCATTGATCTGTGTAATCTTCTGTGATTACACTGATAAATATGTATTACGCAAAAAACACATATTATTGTGTTATTGTAATTTACACAGTTCTTTGTGTAATATGCAAAATACGCATATTCGATGGAGGTTCAATAACTATTGTGTCTAGTGTATATGAAATATCTGTACTGCAACGGGTTGATGAAGAATATCGATATATTTATGCTTAGTTTCAGAACCGTAGCTGCAGTATTCATATAGTTTTGTATGGAGGAGTAAAATGGGGGGGGGGGGGGTAGTTGAAAGTCTGAATATTAACTTATGGGGTTAGATTTGTGACAGTGGATGCGATAAAATAGTGTTGTTTGGACTCGGGATCATAGTGATGTACACACTTCTCATCCACTATCACAAGTGTAGCATCATAAGCTCCAAATCAGCCTATCACACTCACTCCCCTCCTCTGAAAAACTCCCTATAAATAGGTTTTTAGAACTTTACCCCTCCCTTTAAAAATATGCTACTATAGTAGCTACGGATCTAAAATTCAGTATATAGTCATTGAAGACATTAGTTTTTGATATTCCTCATCAACCATCATAGTACAAATATTACTTCTCTGTTAGAGGGGAAGTATGGGACACATTGTGACATTTTCAATTTCTTTAATTATAAAATTGATTCTTCAAATTATGTCTCTATATTACTCAAGGATATTAGAAAGTGTTTCATTTTGTATTCTATAAATCAAAGTTTTTGTATTTGTGTCAAGTAAAGTTGATTTTATTATTTTTGTAAAAAGTGTCCCATTCCTCCCCACTCTCCTCAAAATATACACATAAAAACTGCTATTTTATTTTCTATATTCTTCCTTGCTTTTTAATTTTATATTTTCCCCTCATTTATATATTATTCAGAACATGCAATTAAAAATTAAGATAAAGAAAAATAAATAATTAATTAATGATAGATTTTAGACTAATCAGATGGAATAATCATAGTTGGTAAACTTGCAATCTCCACACTTTTTATTTTCAGAGTTCAGACTCAATTTTTCATTCTTTATTTTTTACACTCAAGATACAAAGTCAATTATATTGAAGGTAGTGTGTTACATACAGTTATAAAAGTAAAATTTAAAATACTATAAAGAAAAATAGAAAAAATGTATGTAAACTTCATCTCACACACACATACACACATATTACCTGTTTATATTTTAGCTGATTTTTTATATATGCATAAATCACCTATATTACATGTTGAATTGTTTTCTTTTCATAAATATTCATCATTACAAAGAATTTGCCATATAAAATATTATCAGGACTATCAAAAAAGCTGTTGAATCATTAAAGTAACATATTTTGCATTAAATTTATATTTAGAAATTTGTGTCTTAAAAAAAAAGAAAAAAAAATACAAATATATTTTAACATTAATGAAATTAATCCTATCTTCATAAATGAAAATTTCAGATATTCTAATTAAAATTTTAGATATCAAACTAATGTGTATTTTTATTTATCAGCTATAGTAAAAAATAAAACGAGAAATACTGTGTCTATATCCAAATATCAATTGACTCTTATAAATTTTCCAAAATAATGCTCGTAGAATTCATTTGATAATTACATATGTGTCTTAAGTGTATAAAACTCACCCGGCGGGGTATATTTATGTAGAGGGGGAGGGAGAGAATGATAAGTTCGATTTTGAATATTCATTATGACACAACTGTTATAATTTTTTATATACATACAATCATATGTTTTATGTCATATAAGTTCTGTAATAATATGCAAAATTGGAATGGAAAAATGCATATTTGAAAAAAAAGCCATTACTTTAATGTAAATTTTCTTCAGAATTTTTGATCTGGAGTTATTTTAAATCAACGTATTTGCGCCCTTTTGCAATTTACTTCTGTGTATTTTTATTAATTCTATAATTAACAAGAAAAAATTATGTGTTCTTTACTATGACTGTTTTAGTGGAACATAGTTCTTCCGATGTAATATTTTAAAATTAAAACACAGCTGAAAATTTAATGTAATTAAGAAAAAAAAATTAAAAAAATTAATTTCTCAAAATTAGGAAATGTAACGTAGAAACTCAAAAGCAACGCTATAGTTTTAATCGATGATAAACTTAGTTAACATTATAAGTTTCATAATTTAAAAAAAATTCAATAAATAAATAAAACTCAGATGAATTGTTTAACTTATAAATCAGAATATATAGTTCATAGATATGGTATACATTTGTATAATAGTTTATAAATAAACTATAATATCTTTCACACAACCGAACCAAAATTTAACATCTCACCCCCCCCCCCCAAAAAAAAATGATGTTAATGTTTATTTTTCTACTGTTAACATATATTCATAAATTCTTTTTAAGATGAAAATTTTTCAAGAAATAAATGACTTTAGATACAACAGTTGTTATTTTAATAGACATTTATCAGGAGTTATGTAATGTTGACATTTTTTAAGGCAAATAAATTATACGTGTAAAAAATTCTTATACGTGAAAAACAATCCAACATGTATCATATACATTTATACATAAATATAAACAAACCAGACAAAAAAATTGGAGGTAATACGGACGTATGACATTACATACCTTATATTTTATAAGAGAATAACTTATTATATACTATATTTTTCTGAACGAGAGCATGTGCAATCAGCTGGACACACCATTAGTTTTCAACTTAAACATGATGAAGCCAAGTCAACGAAGATTACAATTTTAGTTAATTGTGCTAGATTCGCGTCTAACTCGGGGTGGAAGTAGTTCCTGAATACAACCATCAATAGCACTGCGAACTGAAGTTGAACTAAAATTACAAGTTAAACTTTGAAATGGATAAAAGTTTACAAGCTACCAGACGGCTCAAATAATTTAGGGTAAAATCAAGCATACTTATATTTGATGTGCAAAATGTATAAATAACTCAGGATACGAATTTAGAATTATCTTAATTACATTTTATATTACATATTAAATGAATTCGAAATAGTTTTTAGATTTTACTGAAGATTAAACTACTATCCTTTTAATTAAGCGGGGGGGGGGGGGGCAGCAAAAAAGAATACCAACAGTACAAAAAATATAATTTAATTTTATGAATAAACATAAAGAGGGATTGTATCTCAATTATAATGCCTCATTATGAAGTCTTCCTAATGTCGCTTTAAGAATGAAATCTAGCACTGAAAATTACAAGTAAAATTGTGAAAAAAGAAATTACGATTTAATGAAAACCTATAATTATACAATCAAGTATTCATATATTTGATGTACAAATTTTAAAAGGGAATTTGGAAAACGAAATTAAAATTTACTAATTAAATGAATAAAATTTTACGTTACATGTAACAAAATATTAGTTACATTTGTTACATGTGTCGAGATTAAATTTTTTTAACTTCTTTTAAATGTTCACGTGCTGCTGAAACGGGGAGAGTGAGAGAGGTGGTCAGAGTATCTTATAAAAATATAAAAATATATTAATTTATTATTTAAAAATACTGTTACAGCAAAGCAATGACACCATGTTATTTATGGAATGGGTTTACTAAAATAAAAAGTGTAGCTCTGAATAATATGTAAGCCTCCTATACCTTTCGTAACGTCTACTTTAAAATTCACGCATTTATAATTTTTTCAACACAATAATTAGTGTAATTTCAGGAGTAATCTACATTTACACATTTTTATGAGTTTATGCACTGATAACAAACTTACAAACTTAATGCCACAAACTAAACACACATTAAAATAGGTATTTTTTATGACAAGTGGGTGACTTTAGAAATTTACACTCTTACCTATGTGTATATCATTATGTGTAAATTACAATAACGTACCAATTTGTGCAAATTCAGACATTTTTCAGCATTTACACATTTATTTATGTTTTTCAAGTGATAACAAAATACACACTTAGTTTGTTAAGCTAAAATGCACATAAAAACAGGTAAAACTTTGCAAAAAGCGGGGAATTTTCATGTCAGGTGTGTAATTTTAGGAATTTACACACATATATATGTAAATTTGTCTAATTTACACTTTTATTTTTTAGAGTGTATTTTGAATCCATTCTCAGGTATTCATTTATTAAAATTGATTTCTCTTTCTCATGTGAGTCTCTTCTATATCTTTTTTTTATAGTGTTGTGATAACATTTTAATTTTCTCAACCTTCATAAGCATTTTTCGGTAGATTATTCATTGAAACATAAATAAAAAGAGAAATATCTGTAAAATCCAATTATTATAAGTCATACAAATCAATTTTTGCATCATCTGCCTAAAATTTCATTTCTTCCATCAAAAGTTTTTGAAAATTTCACTTCCGTTAGCATGTTAGTATCTGCATTCACTGCGAAAAAGAGAAGATCATAATAATAATTGTAATAATAATTGTCGAAGCACAGCTCCGGCTTCCCTGCAAAAATTACACTTTTGTGACCCCGATAGCGTCCAAAATATTTATCCCGTCGACACAAAAAATGAGCTGGACATCAGTAGGGCTAAAATCTCGGCGGGTATTGAAAATCAGAAATATTCGTCAACATTAACACTATAAAATGTCGGATTTTAATTTTCCCAGGGATAACGTTGTGAGTTTAAATCTTCTATTGTTGAAAGGAAAGGAAAAATATAGTTTATTTTATCAGTGCCATTTTCTCATAAAACATCAAAATAAATTTTCTAAAAGAATTTAACATAAAATGTCACGTTTGAAGAAACACACATAATTTTCATAACTTTCATTTTTTCATAACCTTTTCAAAACTTTTGAACAGAAGAGGATGTCATGATTACAAAAAAAGCATTTTTACTCATAAAGTTGCTATATTTCTTTTTTTTCTCATTTAATTGAGATGCTAATTTCAGAGGGCCTCAGTAAGTAAAAGTGACACCATAATAAAAAATAAATTAAGTATTTATTTTGATAAAATTGAGTATTTGATTACAAAAACTTCCAAGGAGGTATAAATTTCTGAATTTTGCATGCCCTTAAAGTAGAACCAAAAGTCAACAATGCAGATATTCAGCTGCAAAATTGTGATTGGCTAACTTAACATGGTTTTTAGGTCTATGTTTACTAATAATCAATGGCATAGTAAAATACTAGAAAATAATTAAAAGTTGCATATTTAGCTGACATTTCAAAACAAAATTTTCGCCAAATCAGAGTCAGAAAAAAATTGCGCTACTGTGGTACGTATGTGACATCTGTGCCTAATTTTCGATAATTTGAAATTTACAGCTAAATTTTAGTTATGAATTATATTTGTTTTATGAGTTAGTCAAGCCAGTATAAGATTAATTGCTTATTATATTTTTTTCTAGGCACAGATGTCATATACGCACCACACTGGCGCGATTTGTTTCTGACACCAATTTCATATACGCACTGGGATACATAACTGACGTCAATGTGTCATTATTTTACTTGATATAGTAACCCGGATGTTGTTATTTATTTATTAATAAACAGTTTATTTACTTTTATTTCCTTTTTTTATATTATATAAATTGTTTTATTCTATGGTTATTAATTAAATTTTTTTTATTTATTGTTATTTCCTAATTATTAAAAATATATGTAACTGGTATTCCAAAACGAGATTTTCGCCAAATTGGTGCCAGAAAAAAATCTCATCAGTGTTGTGCGTATATGTCATCTGTGCCATTTATTATAACTTCTATCTAACAATTCTTTTAAAAAACTTTATTCATCAAATTCGAAGAAAGGAGCCTTATTTTTGCCCACATCGTTATGACGTCAAGGTTATTGACGCACACAATTGTAATTTATGATATAGATTGATTTCTGAAAATTTTACTTCTTGCGAACGAAAAACCACGTGTTTATTTTTTCTCTAAAAAGTGCAAATTGATTGACAGGTCTATTTTTATGTGAGCCAAGCGCCAATTTATTTTTAATCTCGCCAATCCTCTTTTTCTCGTCAATCATACAACTTTAGCCAATAACAAAAAGTCAATAATTTATTGTTGCACATTGCAGTGTCAGATGAAACTCTTTGTCAATTAATGAATAAATTAAAATAGTTTGACAAAAGAAATAATTAATATTAGTTCTAAGGAGTTCATAATTTCCGGTATATCTTAAATTACTTTGCGGAAAAAAAAATACGTAATCACAGCCATATAAATATAAAAAACAAAATCTCAAGTAATCGGGTCTATTAATGATTAGGTTTAGTCAATAACAGGGAGGTTTAAATTAGAGATAACGTAAACTAAAATCATTTTATTGCATAATGAAAGCATCGTATCTAATTTTACATACACAAAAATAGAAACTTATGTTTTTTAAGCTTCTTAAATCTTTTAACATCATTTAGAATTTTTAAATATGGATTGTTACCAAAGCAGGATATAAAGTTCCCCTCCTTCACGTTAATTCAGCCAAAGGTTAGCAATTGAATGATACATTTAAATAAAATTTGGCGAGTTTTCACATCCGGCCAACATAACAATATACCTTTTGCAACTTGCGAATAAATGCAACTTGGTTTGAGCTTTATACATTTGTAAAATGAAATCGGAAACGATACGGAGAGTGTTAATTGCATATTTCCGTATTCGTTGCATGCCAACAGTTATAAATCTAAGAAATCCAGAAAAATATCATGTTATGCATCTATTCATTATATGTATATATTTATTAATACGTACGTTATTAATACGTATTATAACGTAATACGTATACGTACATGGATGCATATATTAATATGCATGTATTTATTTATGTGTATGTATTCACATGTAAGTATGTTTTTATAAAAAAATTTCCATAATAGGATTCACAGAAAATTGCTATAGTTTTGCAAACGCCGTCTGACGTCAACTTGGCTCAAATTCATTTCATTGTATTTATCTGTTTTTGTTTTTCAAAAATGCAGTTTAAGGCATTGTATTATAATAATGTTTTAAAAAAGAAACATGATTACGGATTTAAAGGTATCATTTTAAATCTGATGCAATTTTCATGACTGTTTTATTTTTTTTACAGCGTTATCTACTTTTTTAACACAGAGATTTATAAACTTATTTAAATAACAAAATAACCAGAAACAATTTTACAGCAAAATGTGTTAATAACTCTAACGTAATTTTCAGCAGTAGATGTATTTTACTTTTTGGAAGTACTTCTTAAATTTTAATCTTATAATACGTGCAATGAAATGTAAATCGTGAATTTAGTTTTTTCTTTTGAAAGATCAAACTCAGGCGTTGATGCAATTCACTTGCTTAATTCCTAGAATCAGTTTACTTTTTAATAGTTTAAATGTTTTTTTAAGTGTATGATCGTATGTAAAAGTTAAAAAAATGCCAACAAAAACGAAACGTTCGTTTGAGATGAGAAAAACAGCGCACCGTAATAGTATGCAGAAAAGTAGCACGAAATGAAGTAAGCTAACTATCTAACTAACTAATTTTCGACGAGTGGAGATATAAAAATGAGATTAATGGAGCGAAGAAATTTCATACAGAGATATTGCAAATTACTTATATGAGTTGTGATACGTGTCATAGAGCTTTTTCTGATATTATATTAAATAAAACTGGGCTTTGTCAGACGTGCAATTCTACAGATGGTGCTATGAAATTTTCTGCGCTAATTCAATAGATACAGGTGTTCTTTCAAATCTGAAAAATCTCAGTTACATTGAACAAATGATGATCGCTCAAATACATGCAGTAGTTTCTCTTTGCCGTATACAAGGCGCACAGTACGGATACTGCGGGAATGTTATCTGCTTTAAGCAAAATATCGAGAGCTTTATTTCGTGCCTTCCTATTAATCCTGCAGATATCACTTCAACTGCGTTAGTTACAAAAAACACTTTATCAGGATGTGCTGAGTTTTCTGTTCGCTCACAACGCATTCTAGAAGCCCTTAGATGGCTTTAATCTCACAATTCCTATTATTCAAATATAATTGAAGATTTAATCGCTAAATTACCTGAAAATGGTGATGTATCTCAAATGTTACCAACAGCAATCGCCTTTACTGAAGATCGTGGTACATTGTACGAAGAATTAAGACTCAAGTCATTTAGGCCACTACTTGCGACAGTATATCAAAACAACTTAATAAATGACGCAATACCGTGTTTCTCATCCTTCATTAAATTCGCAGACTATTAACGAATTTCAGGAAGACGGTTACATCGCAACCTGCTTTTGCTTATCTTTTCCCACATGATTTTTACGACAACCTGGTCAAAAGACTGTTTATCCTGATGAATATTTTAAGTTCCTGATAAAGTATGAAGATGGGCGATTTGCTAAGATACCTGATTTCGCTACTTTGCAATGACTTCCATTCTTCGATGGCAATAGTTTGCTAAACGTGTTTATATCCAACAAAATAAATTCACTAATAAGATTGTAGAGCTGATACGTGATATTCTGAAAAGGCAACCAGAAATGGCAAAGCACATTATGATTTATGCTAGCAAATTAAGATCCACGAAAGGATACTGCAGTGTTGAAAGGAAGGTGAAAGGATACTGCGTTGTGGAGAATTACTGTCTATGGTAGGACAAACTGGATCACCTACAATATTTTTCACATTGTCTGCGGCTGATTATCACTGGTTTGACCTTTTCAGACTTTTAAAGCGTAACAAAAATCCATCTGAGTTAACTGATGCAGAACGCAGACAATTAATGCACGACAACCCTCTGTTGACTGGTTGGCTTTTTCAAAAATTCTGTGATATATTTTTAAGGAAAATCTTGATGTTGTTGTTTCTAATTGACGACTAATGGGTTCGTTTTGAATGGCAGTGGCGTGGAAGTCCCCACATGCATAGATTTTACTCCATTTCTGAGCTATTGTAAAGAGAAAAACTTACAGTGCATCAAAATTATGATAACTCTAACATCGTATTTACAGATGAGCAGGAAAAGATACTTTATTTATACATCGAACAATTTTCGTCCTTGAAAACAAGAGCTATAAATGACTCTAAATGTATTTTTATTACTAGGAAAGCCAAAGCTGAAAAAAAGTACGGTGATCAAAGAAATTCGTAAAAGGGTTACTGAACAGTTAGGACCGGAAGCTATCATGGTTTTGGCTCTAACAAGTACTGCTGCAATTAATGTTGATGGTAAGACAATTCAATCTGCTCTAAAATTACCAATATGTTTTGAATCGTTCGGTGATTTAGGAAGTGAAGCAGTATGACATTTACAGCTCAACCTGGATCTAGACTAATTTCTGATTATTGATGAATTTTCAATGATCGGATGTCGCTTGATCAATTGGCATTAGGATAAACTAGTTTGGTTTACAAAAAAAGCTTTTCCGATGGTCGTTAGGATAAACTAGTTTTACCTAAAATCAGGTTTGGCGGTAATAGATATAATTATTCACGTAATACATTTAGAAGTTTAATATTATCAATTCAAGAAAAAGAGAAATTGTGCATATGTATGAAATTTCATGCAAATGTATTATTTATATTATCTATAAAATGCCCTACAAAGGATATCAGCATTATTACTTTGAATGCAACCACATTACCTTTGGCTCAAAGTAGCGTGCCTGGCATTTTTGCTGCTCACATACATAACTGGATGGGATGTTAAATCGGGCCCCATAAATTTTATGTAAGCCCCTCGGTTGCTACCGATGTCATAGTAATTGGAAGCAGAAAATATTGTCAAGACCTAAGGAAAAGCAATATAATGTGAGATAATTATAAGTTATCATAATTTAAATGTTTCATTTAAATTTATTTTAGCAATAAAATGTATAAAATTGAAATAAGTAACTGAATCATTGTTAAGACACCCAAGGCAAGCTTTTGAGGTTGAAATGGAAAAAATGGACTCGCGATCGGGCCATTACACATGGCGCTTGTACTAAGATGTGCACAATATTCAAAATACTTCTTTAATAATTTATATAAAGTGTGATTCATGCATGTCGAATTAGTAGCCTATTTCCTTAAATATTGCTCTTAGACGCATGTTACCAAGTACAAAAAGTTGCAAAATTTGATGACTGAAGTTGCAATTCCATGGAGAGTCAATTTGAGAACATACAAAAAACTAAATTTTTATACGGATCCCACAGTGTAAAATTTTTAATTAGAAAAATTTACCTTATCCATTTTTGCCCCTATCTTGAGAAAGATGACGGTGAGTCAGGCAGCTGACGTTATGGTCCCAAACCGTTTTTACTTTTCTCCACGACTTCGTTTCCCAACTTTCTTTAATCAGCCCTTCCGGGATCGAGCTGTTTCCTCGTACCGGCCATGGGTTATGAGCCTAGGGTTTGATGTCCGTACAGGTAGTCCCCGCTTGGCGTCTTAAGTAGTGACGAAGACGGGGAGACTGTTTGTAATGTCGGATTTTGAGCAGCTGCACCGTGGAAGAAGAAGTTGTTACAAGACTTCTGAAAGTTGTTACAAGACTTCTGAAAGTTGTTACAAGACCTTTTGGGATAGATGACGGGGATTGAGATATTGAGGATAGGTGCTTTCATACCAAGACAGAAATGCTGGACAAAGTCTAAAGAAAGGGATTACGGCAGTGTCAAAACCTCAAACGCAGACACTCACTAAACGTCCACATTTCAGCCCTAATATGTGTTCGTCCACTTAAGTGTGGAAGATTGCCAGGAGCAGAATGCGCTATTATGTCACGTAAGCGTCTACAAAAGTAATCTGAGGCTACTGTACTGTGTGCTTCAAACAAGGTGACCTCACAGGGTTTTCAGGTTCTTTCTTTATGCTTTTCGAGAATTCGAACTCTCTTTCAGAAGTTCTCCCTGAAGGCAATCTCTACTTTGCGGTTTGGATGTTGGCAATTACTTTAAGATCTTCTAGTACCTTTTTGTGAGCGAGCCTTGCAGCGAAACCTTTCGCAGGTGGTAGCTAGTCTCCCAGTGTTGATCCACAGGTTGGGAGGGCACTGGTACCCAGCCATGTTTCCGCCATGTTGTACAATTTACCGTCGCCCCGGATAGCTGCCAAAATGGGATATCTCGATCCTCACACGGATCTCTCTGAAATTATCTTCTTTCGTATGAAACACATAAAAATTCCCCTTCATATTTGCAAAACTCGCAGAAGTACTAAGATCCAAAACTCGTGACTGATGCCACTAAAGCATGCATCTGAGCTACATGATATTGATGCACTTAGAAGGCAAAATAGGGATCATTCACAAATTATGCGTTATTAAAAATTGATTTAAGACAGTGCGTCCCTTTTAGATATAAAATAACAGTGTATAGTTTTTACCTTAAAGTTGATTTCGAAATATGCTGGAGATTTGCATTTTCTAGAGGTTTGCACGGGCCGATATTAATAGGTCCGAGCTGTCCCAACCCAAAAAAATGTCGGCCTTTCCCCGAAGAAAGTTAAAATCTCTGCCCAAGCACGGCCCGTCATCACTGAATTTTAAGAAAACTTGGATTTTACTTCAATGTGATTATAAATTGTTTAGTACGAGGAGTTCTGACCCAAAATAATTATTTTAGCTTTTTTCAAATTTATCATTTTCATTTGTAAAGAGGCGTCCTAGGTTATTTTTTCAATGAATCTCTATTTGTATGTAAATATTTCAGCTATCATTAATATTGTAAATCCATATTCCATTTGTTGGAGACTTTGAAAAATTCTATACAGTAAAATCTTCTATAGGAATGAAAACATATACATTAAAGAAAAATTCCCTTCTTAATAGTAATAAATGTATACTATTCTTTTCTGATGTATTATTATATTCATTTTTCATCGATCGAAATATTTTTCTGTTTAAGGTAGAATTCCTGCATAGGAAGGTTTGCGGGTTTTATTGCATTTATTGCCTATAAATGTACCATTCTTTTAAAAATATAAATTTTAAAATTTAATTGTAGAATAATGGCTATTTAAAAATGTATTCATTTTTTGCAGAAACTTTTGGGCCGGGCCTGTTTACTGATATTTGTACGGACCAGTTCACGCAAATACAGTGATTTTCATACGGGTCATTCCACGTCAAATGAGCAAAAATTTAAAAAAAAATCGGGGCCCCATGGTAACCGATTTTAATAAAATTTCATACACGGGTTTTATTCATATTCAAATAGAGCTCTGCAAAATATCTTGACAAAAATTAAATTATTTTAGCAGTTTTGGACTTTTAAAAAACTTGTGATGTAGAACGGCATGTGTGCAATCGTCCAATGTTGCAAGTTTAAAGCTCCGTATCTTGAAAAATAATTAACATAAATAGATTTGGCTTGCAATTTTATAACCTCTGAATAATTATCTTTTTATTTATTTAGCAATAGCAATCTGGTAACAACGTAATTAATTTTAAATGGGTTGTTAAAATTGAAAATTTGTAAATTTTAAGAAAATTCGAAACATTATAAAAATTTTAAAAAGTGATAAAACAAGTGAGAAATTGGTCCATGATACAGTATTATATATGAAGATTGAATTCCCCAAGTTTGATAATTATCGCTTAATTCTTTCATCTTCAAAAAAACTTAGAAATTAAAAAAAATTACAAAATCGTATTTTTTCCTCTTATTTATGCTCGAATAATAATTAAGGGACAGGTCCGTCCTTAACAATATCGCACAGACATAAAGATTAATAAGTCCATAATATGCTCGAAAATTTTTAATAGTGCCTTTTGATTCCTAACATTGAAAAAAAAATGATTTCAAAAAGTAGTCCAGTCATTTTAGCACCTTTTTTTGCAAATAGCGGAAAAAATTAGAACAAAGCTGGATTTTTGCATAGGTGCTAGTTAGGGTATGTAGTTTAACATACTAAAAGTCCCCATCGATCCGATGTGAGTTTTCGCCTCCAGGGGGCGCTAAAGAGCTTGAAATTCGGTTTTCTGTGAATATCTCACGAACAATGGCATCTAGACAAAAAAGTTCAATTACAAAAATGTAGATAATTTAATTTCCTACAAAAAGTGTCATTAACATTTTTTTGTCACACCAACCCTTCCCTGCCAAAAAATTAAGATAAAATAAACATTATTGAAAAGGAATGTGCAAGCACAATCATAACGCGGCGAAGAGGCAGAACAAATACTAAACAACTTTTGATTCCCCCCTCCTCATCTTTCCCCCATTGTTTGTATGGCGTTTTCGCTCGCTTGTGCAATACGTCACCTGAGAATAATAAGGTTTTGTCTGTGTTTTTGAAAAAATCGACTTATCGATATAGAAATGTTCTATTTGTATCTATGAAGGCATTTATGGATTAAAATAATGTCGTAATATAATTGTAATATTATATATAAATTATATATAACATCATTTTGATGCAAAAATGCCTTCATAGATGCAAATAGAGTCTTTCTATATAAATAAGTCAATATTTTCAAAAACACAGATAGAACTTTATTATTCTCAGGTGACGAACAGTCATTGCCCAATACCCTATCTCTCTTTGCATTTGTCAAAATGCACCACGTGCAAGTACTTTTCAATATTTTTTTATTTTGTGCTCATTTTGTTAGTATGAAATGACCCTAATTTATTGAACGAAGTATTTATTCTTTTTAAGATTTTAGGAAGGGAATAATTTTATTTTCAACGCATGTTGTAGAAAATTTTAAATTATTTATGACAGTTTAAAATGACTTTTTCTTAATTGCTGATTCTGAGCGAAAAGTGGAGATTGACAAAATAGTTTATCTTGCATGAGATGAGGAGTGGGTTTCGAAAGATTTTGTAAAAACAGAAAAAAAGGGTCTGAAGTCGCTTGTGACAGCAAGTTCGGAAAGAGATGACCATAAGTGGAAAATATTTGAACAAATGGCTAAAAACAATAATGAATTTACAGTTCATTCAAATAGTAAGCAAAATTATTCACGAAAGAATTCTATTAAATCATACAATAAATCTATTGCCGAAAAACGATCAACATCCGCACAAATTAATCATCCATTGAAGGAAAAATTGAGAAATGACAGTCCGTTGTTTGAATTTAAGGGAAAATGTTTGTTATTTCTGATACATTAGACGAAGATTTTTTACAGAAGGAAAAAAAGAAAGCTCTAAAGTATCCCGGAAAAGAATTTTTTTAATCTAATCATTAAAATAAGACACGTCTCATATCTATGCTTATGGAGAAATTTATGGAGAATGGTATCGAAGCGAAACAAGCAGAAGATGATGCAGACACACTAATTGTTAACACAGTTATTGAAGTAGCAAAGTTTGGTGCGCTTGCTGCTGTTGTTGGCGATGATGTTGACTTGCTCGCTTTGTTGACAGTTTTAGCACCTCCAAAGATAGAGATATTTTTTATTAAGTCTGGAAGAGGACGAATTGTAACCACCCTGTATTCATCGCACAGTTTTAACGATGCTGTTCTAAAAGATCATATATTGTTCCTTCACGCTTTTTCAGGTTGTGACTCGACATCAGCAATGTTTGGGAAAGGGAAAATGTCGTTAGCAAAATTTTTGAAGAAGGAAGAAGATCATAACATACAAGCTGCTAGCATTTTTAAAAGTGATCAAATATCTTAATTTGAAGTTTCCGAGGCTGGGAAAACTATTTTTCTTGTTTTATACTGTAGTAAAGCAGAAATTTCTCTGAAAAAGTACCGTTTTGTATGTTTCAAGAAAAGAGTTGCTGTTGGTAAAAAAAAAAGCCTTTTATCGTTGCCGCCTGCCGAAGATGCAGCTAGATTGTACAGTTTACGTATTTATCATCAAGTACAATACTGATTGAGCAATAAACTACTTCCTGAGAACTGGGGCTGGCAAAATGCACCTAATTTGTTTACGATTCTTGCTACCTTACCGCCCGCACCAAAATATATTATTAAATCTATTTTTTATACTTGCTCCATAGGATGTGGAAAAGCATAAGGAAGCCGCAAAAGTGGATTGAAATGTTCTGATATTTCATAAATTGCTGCGGAGTTTTATTTCATAATGCAAGTAAAATTGAATTTGAAGACGAGGAAAATATTGACAGTATCCTGCCCACTGCAATGGAGGAGGGAAACACTACTTCTGTATTCAGTGATGATATCGAAAGGCAAACAAAAAATACTGAAAGCAGTACAGCAACGAAAGAAATAAATACAGATAATTACGAATCTGAATCGAGTGTAGAAATTGAAGCTGTGCAAAGAACTACTAAAGCAGTTAAACGACTTAAATTGGATTAAGCCAGTCACTATAAGTGGAATATGCCTACAGGGGAAACCACAAAAAAAAGCACTAAGTGTTTTACCTCAAGGGTGGTGTGGAAATAAGCATAAATGTATATTATATATTCACTTTCCCCATTCAAAGGTGAGAATTATAGATCTGTTTACAAATTTTTTTTTAAAGTAGCAGCTGATTTTTTGAATTTTTATAATTTTACTTTCAAATATGGTCACGTTTTTATATTTGTGACAGGGAAGCGTTAATGTGACAAACAAATGTTAATGACACTTTTTATAGAAAATTAAATTATCTACAACTTTGTAATTCACCTTTTTTCTCTAAATGCCATTGTTCGTGAGATATTCACAAAAAACTGATTTCCAAGCTCTTTAGCGCCCCCTGGTGGCGAAAGCTCACATCGGATCAATGGGGACTTTTAGTATGTTTAACTACATAACCTAACAAGCTCCTATGCAAAAATCCAGCTTTGTTCTAATTTTTTCCCCTATTTTTGCTAAAATGACTGGGCTAAAGGTATTTTCACGCAAATTTTCCTTTGAATTAGCGCGCTTTTTAAAAAATATTGTACGATTTAAATTAAAAAATAGTGCTGCCATCTATTGGATTTTAACAATACTAGATAATCCTTCAATTCTCATTGCTTTTATTATCAGTCTGAAAGAAAAAAAGAAAAGAAGAAAAGGCGAGAAGTAGCATTTGAATATTTAAAATAGACACTTTTATCTTTGATATCAAGTAATTTGAAATAATATAAGAGATTTCCTTCATGACTAAAAGAGCAATAGAAATAATGCCTTTTCCCGTCCTTTTTTTCATAATTTTTTTTTTCACATTAAGGAATAAAAAAGGCATATATGAAACTTCTAGTGTTCAAAATATACATTTTTATCTAATATGTCAAATAGTTTTGAAGTAATAACGTCTGTCTTAAAATTTTTATGAGCAAAAGAAATATTGAATTTTCTTCTTTAAAATTTTCCTTTTCTATATTTTTTCTCAGTAAGGAATAAAAATTCAAATCCTAAATTACGCCAATCTCTTACTTAGTATCCATTCTTATCTGAAAATAATTTATGATGTTTTTTTTCATTCCTAACGCGAATAATACAGATTGAAATTTAAAACATGTAAACAAGAACTTGATTTTGTATCAACTTTTAAAGTGAGTTTACATGCTTAAGGGTCAATCCATTTCAAGTGGTCCAGCACTGGTCGCTCGACTATTTTTAGGAAATCTGAAATTTTTTGTACAACAACCCTAACATGATGGAAGTTCAAAATGACCGTTATTTTAATTCTACTATTTTTTATTTGTGCATGGCGGCCATCTTTGTTTCATTGTGTGCAGCGATTTTCTCAGGTACTAGGATACACAAAATTGTAAATATCTCGTCTTCTATTTTCCCAATTAAAATGGGGTTTGCAGCATTTTGTTCAGAATAAAATAGGCTAAATATACAGTGGAAGAAAAATTTTGAAAAATAACTTTTTACAGGTGATATTTTAGCACAAAATTTACGATTTTTTCCAAAATCTACCCGTTTGCAAGAGGAAAATTTTCATGCAAGGGAAACTGTCAACCTTACACAACTTTTTCTACAAATAAGTCAAAAGTGCGTGTACTCATACACCTAGTCCCAGATCTGGGAGTTAATTTCTCTTTGCAAAAAAAATTCCGAAATTCGTCAAAAATTTCAAAAATCGCACTTTTTAGGCTTTGATATCTCTGGTGGGGCACGAGATAAAAATCTGAAATTTTGGCCTATGATTGTATCGTGTAGTAGAGTTATGTACAAAAAATTTCAAGGAGGAGATTTGACTATAAGCTGAGATATGACATGGAAAATATGTGAAAACAATACTGCCAAACTATTGTAAACCTACTATGTAATTGTTCAACAAGACTGTCAACCTTGCACAATTTTTTCTACAAATAGGTCAAAAGTGCGTGTACTCATACACCAAGTCCCAGATCTGGGAAATGATTTCTCTTTGCGAAAAAAATTCCAAAATTCGTCGAAAATTTCAAAAATCGCACTTTTTAGGCTTTGATATCTCTGGTGGAACACGAGATAAAAATCTGAAATTCTGGCCTTTGATAGTATTGTGTAGTAGTGTTATGTACAAAAAATTTCAAGAAGGAGATTTGACTACAAGCTGAGATATGACATGGACAATATGTGAAAACAATACTGCCAAACTATTGTAACTTACTATGTAATTGTTCATACCTCCAAAATTTTAAATTAATTATTTATGGTACAAAGTTAAATGTTAATTACAAATATCTTTTTCAAATGCTTCTGTGTGATTTAAACAATTCATAATGTATGCTAAGCCAATATGCTACTAGAAATGCTATTGCAACAATTTTACTCGGAACACATTTCAGGAAAAGTAAATTACAGACAATGGATTGCAACTGATCGAGTTGACATGGCTTCAGTAATTAAACCTAAAGAATTTCATTCAAGTTAACAAGGGATGACAAGACTTGGGGGGCTCCAAATAAAATCTTTAGAAAGAACAGCCTGATGGACTGACAACAGTAACTGATCGAACTCATAACATCTCTCGTAAATATTGTTAAGCTCTTTGTTGAGCATACGTAGTATTTTGAAAATTAAATGTTGATTATTTAACTGTTTTCAACAAACGATATTTTCCGTGTAAATATTGTAATAAAAGAGACGAATCTCATTTCTCTTAATGTAGTCGTAATAGCATTTCTTAACAATTTTTTTAAATCACTGTATCTCAGCTTGTAGTCAAATTGTAGTAATCAGCTTGTAGTCCCCTTCTTGAAATTTTTTGTACATAACACTACTACACAATACTATCAAAGGCCAGAATTTCAGATTTTTATCTCGTGCTCCACCAGAGATATCAAAGCCTAAAAAGTGCGATTTTTGAAATTTTCGACGAATTTCGGAATTTTTTTCGGAAAGAGAAATCATTTCCCAGATATGGGGCTTGGTGTATGAGTACACACACTTCTGACCTATTTGTAGAAAAAATTGTGCAAGGTTGACAGTCTTGTTGAACAATTATACAGGGTGTCCCCTCTCAACGGTGGCCAATGGCTAATTTCTAAACCGTTGGTCATAGACATATAGTTCCAATTGCAAAAATGCTTTAAAAAAGGCAAAGAATTATTTTTTAAGCGATTTTGGTCAAAAAAATGTTTTACTAAAAAATTACGAAAATTAAATTTTTATACGGTCCCCCGGTCCTATAAGTGATATTTAGTAAAAATTTTTTAACACTCTAGCAAGTAATACAGAAAAGGTCCCATTCATGTAACATTAAAATTGACTGAGTTATGAAACTTTAAATTTTATGACTTAAACCACTTTTCTATAGCTGAAAACGGATGAGTTCGACTAAGCTTTAAGGGAACGTACACTAAGTACTTAAAGTATTATAAAGGGAGTCGATTTCCAACGCTGTTCAAAGGCTACTTCCTAAACTATTTGTCACAGACATATAGTTCCAATTACAAAATGTTTTAAATGAGCGATTTAACTAAAGGCGCTGTCACCGTATAAGTTTTAAGGAAGTGTTAATTATAATTAATTAATTTCTAGATTGGTTATTAAAAAAACTGAAGACATGAATTTGAAAATTCTCGTTATCGAAAAAATCAAATTTTGGGAAATAGCGAAAAAACTTTAAATGCATCTATTGGTTTTCATTATAAATTTTGAGATTGCATTGTTACAATAGTGGAGGTTTGTACAGACTGATAGTGAAACCAAAAAGCGATAAGTCGAGTTTTGATATTCATATCCTCAATTGTATTTTTACGTATGTTTTATTTTGTAAGCAAATGAAGCTGATTCTTTTCGTGATTTTATTTTAAAAAGGTATGTTATTTAGATAAACTTTTATTTTATTCATAGTTTTCGTATGTAATTTTTCCTAGTTCAAAACTTATATTCAAATTTTAACTCACTTCCAAATATCTGATTCAATTCCCATACTTATTTAAACCCGATGACAATGTAATATTAATACGATTTTAGGTGCGTTCCATTTATTTATTTTATAGGACTACATCAAATTCTATTAGGTTGAGTAATCTAATAGAGCTTTAAATATGTATCATTTTGTAACGATTTGTGACTGTTGCTTTTCATAGTTTAATTTAACAAAATTTCTGTTATTTTTTTACTTATATTTTTAGCACAAATTGCATATTTTACTTTAACATGTAAATGTCAACATAAATTCAGAAATAACATTGTATTTTTTTTTTTTTTTTTTTTTTTTTTTTTTTTTTTTTACCCTCAATGTTTAAAGTTAAATTTTCTATCTGATGTTTACTTTTATTTCCAGTAAATTTGTGACTGACCCCTATTTTGCAGCAAAAAATATGCTTCAACTTTGAACAGCTATAACTCGGTCAATTTTGATCGCAGAGGAATGGGACTTTTTTTGTCTTACTTGTTAGAGTAGTGGTAAAACTTTTCTAAATATCACTTATAGGACCGGGAGACCGTATAAAAATTTAATTTTCGTAATTTTTTAGTAAAACATTTTTTTGACCTAAATCGCTTAAAAAATAATTCTTTACCTTTTTTAAAGCATTTTTGCAATTGGAACTATATGTCTATGACCAACGGTTTAGAAATTAGCCATTGGCCACCGTTGAGAGGGGACACCCTGTATAGTAGGTTTACAATAGTTTAACAGTATTGTTTTCACATATTTTCCATGTCATATCTCAGCTTGTAATCAAATCTCCTTCTTGAAATTTTTTGTACATAGCGATATTACACAATACTATCATAGGCCAAAATTTCAGATTTTTATCTCGTGCCCCACCAGAGATATCAAAGCCTAAAAAGTGCGATTTTTGAAATTTTTGACGAATTTCGGAATTTTTTTCGCAAAGAGAAATTAACTCCCAGATCTGGGACTTGGTGTATGAGTACACGTACATTTGTCCTATTTGTAGAAAAAATTGTGTAGGGTTGACAGTTTCCCTTCATGGAAATTTTCCTCTTGCAAACGGATAGATTTTGGAAAAAATCGTACATTTTGTGCTAAAATTTCACCTATAAACATTTATTTTTCAAAATTTTTCTATCACCGTATATTTAGCCTATTTTATTCTGAACAAAATGCTGCAAACCCTATTTTAATTGGGAAAATAGAAGACGAGATATTTACAGTTTTGTGTATCCTAGTATCTCAGAAAATCGCTGCACACGATGAAACAAAGATGGCCGCCATGCACAAACAAAAAATAGTAAAATTAAAAGAACGGTCATTTTGAACTTCTGTCATGTTGTTGTACAAAAAATTTCAGATTTTTTAAAAATGGTCGAGCGACCAAAAAAATATTTTCTGGACCACTTGAAATGGATTGACCCTTAAACAATCTGTCCTGTAATCTCTTATTTTGCATTTCTTCATAAATAAACATGTTGTACTCATATACCAATTTTCATTCAAATCTATGACATGGCAGCCACAGCTAATTTGCTCATTTTGCCTGGAATGACCCATACGGAATTGATTTAATTTGGGACAGCAAATTTAGCACCGTGTAGACCTACGAAGAATGAAACTGCACTTGGATTGGCAGAGGAAAAATAAGACAGGTTTGTCCTTTCAGAAAAAGTAAGGTCCGATCCCAGCCCGGCACGAGAATCATGATGACCAGACCTAACCAGGCCCAGCCCATGGGCTGTGTAGCAGAATTAAAACTGTTTTACGGTTTCGGGCTGAGAGGATAAAAACATTTGAAGTCATAAGATTAAATATATAAAAAATCTCGAAAGGACATATTAGAATATCCTCGTTTTTATTCAACTAACGATACATTTAAACTGTAAAGAAATAAAGAGAAACAGGCAAAAGTTAGTTTAAATCAGCATTTTAAGCTGCAGGAATGGGTTGCTTACTCACTTGCAAGCTCTTAAAAGATCATTTAAACATTCTACTGGGAATCAATCTTTGTTTTTAAATGTGTTGTTCTGCATGATGGGTTTTTTAAACATTTCTTGTCTTTAGATTATTACAATTACTGAATTTCTTAGTAGCTACTCGTCCAGGTTAGAGTAACTATTAAAATTACCACTTAAGGCACCAAAACGAATCTTAAAAAGTAGATAAATAAAACTTCAAAAATATATTTCTGATAGGAACTTTTTGAAATCCACTTTGGATCCCACTGATGAACTACATGTCTCGGCTTTAATTTTATAATATAATTGATTTTTACCTGTTTCTCTGAATAGAACATTAATTTAGTTTCTCATGTTCAGAAACTTAATTCAAAATGATTTCTTTAAAATGACTTTACATTCATTTTAAACATCTTTGTTATAAAATAAAATAAATAAAATAAAACAATTGTCTTCTTGATCAATCGTTTTTTAGTGTCGTTTTTTTTGTCTTTTTATACTCTTATGCTGCATTTTTACCTATTTCTTTGATTTATTATTTTAATATTACGATGCAGATTATTACGAGTTTACATTACAAACATTACGAGTATTTAGATTTCAAAAGTATTTTCGAAAGATTCTTGATAAATCATACATTGTTAAAATTTTCTGTAAAAACACAGAAAAAATTGGGATTCTCTGTAAATTTACACCAGTTCTCGGTTAAATGCATATTATTAAATTTCTCAGTCATCATTATATAGACATTTCCCTTATCTTATATCTAATTCCTTGTAGGGATTTTCATGTCTTTATTTAAAAATATATTTACTTTTGTTAAAATTTGTAATTCCAAATACATACTTTTAAAATTCTTTTGCAATTTTATTAGATATACTCAAGAAAAAACTCAGTTTAAAAATGGATTTTAAGGAAAAATCATCTCCTTGAAGTTAGTGGGGAGTTTTATCGACAATCATAAGGATCAATAGATTCCCCCCCCCCCCCCCGAATCATGAACAAAACACTTTGTACTTAATGAAAACAGCTTCTATATAGCTCAGTCAGTAAGGTGTTTACCTACTGTCAAGAGGACTCGGTTTAAATACCAGGACGTTTAAGAACAAAACGTGTAAAAAATAAATAAAGCAGAAATTGAAATTTATTTGAAAAATCCAAATTCTTTGAGATCATTGAAGATTGAATGATTATTTATTTTTAAAAACTAAATTACATTTGCATCATAAAAAATAAAGGAGGTGGGCTAATAAGGGCTATTTTTCGCCCATCATATACCCGATCAAAAAGGTTTCGAATTCCGATAATTGTTCAGTGGATTTGCATAATTAAAGATATGTATTTTTGTTTAGTATAAGCTTTACAGGATAAATAAAATGGTAAGTCATGGAAGTTATAGCCCCAAAATAGAGTGTTTTGGCTTTTTTCGACATTTTTGTCGTTTTTTACGTCTTTGAGTTAATTATTTTTTATGAAGAACTCGATGAACCCAATTAATTTTGTCATGCAATAATACTATTCCTTATAAGCTTTCATAGGAGCATTATTTTATTTGGGTTCAGTGTGCGCTTCTACCTTTTAAAGATAAAAATGTATTATCTGGGAGAATCAAATTCACTGTTATCGCAGCACGTTTAGATTTGTTTTTTCGTACTCAAAAAATATTTACGTTGTTAAGAAGTCAGTGTTGTTTTCTGAAACTATTTTTGTAAATATTTTTTAAAAAAATTACTATTAAATAATGCTTGGATGTCAGTGTCATTGAGTTGTAAAGCCAGGCGGAAAAATTTTCGTATCTGTTCTAACAAAAAAGTTATATCGATACTTACGTTCGAAAAACTGCGATCTACAGAGTGGTTATATGTAGTGCTCTAAATGTATATAGTATGTATTTCATGATCTTCAGGCTCGAAATACTTCTATTTTTTCTTGTGATGTAAAAATAAGAGATTATGCGTCAACAATTAATGCCGACGAGATCACAAATAAGAAACCTATTATACATTTATGAATATCTCATTGTAAGTACTGTAACACTTGTTGTATAATATGTAAAGGTAAGAACTGCCTTGTTATTCCAGCAAAAACTGTTGAAATTTAAGCCTTTATGGAAACTAGAATCTATATTTCGTTGGGAAAACGATGCTGTAAAATTCATATTTCTTGATCGGTCTTCAGTAAATTGGCTCTGCAAGATTTACTCTCTGTATGTGAGAATACATCGATGTATGAAATATATATTGAAAGTACTTAAAACAATATCAGAAATGTACAAAGCAGAAGGCCTCGATTTTGATACACTGGGCACTTTGCCGAAATTGATTTTTATACTCTCATGGGTATATCTATGCACCATTTTAGCTATATCTTTAAACAAATAAAGTTCAAAATACGTTCCTCAAAAAAGAGATCATTTCGTACTTGCTTTGCAGTGTTACTTGTAAAACTTAGAACTGGTCTCTCTAATGGTGTTCTGTCCATATTATTCAATATAAGAAAAATAATAATATCTTCTTTAAATATGCAAAACAGACATTGATTAAGAACTTTGTTTCACAACACCTTGGAATGGAACACATCACCAGAACACATGTTATTGAAAAATACACGAGGCCTATAGCAGGAAGATTATTTATTCCGGATGACGACAATACTGTAATGAATATTTTTGATAGCACATACGTTTATATCCAGAAAAGTGCGAACTAATCTTTTCAGAGAAATTCATTCTGGTTATATAAAGGAAGATCTTTCGTTAAGCGTACAGTATTCTTCACTATTTCAAATTATATTGTGGATGTCTTCGGTCCTTACTTCGCGGATTCAACGAACAATTACGCTAACATACTTACACATATATTAAAAAAAGATTTACATAATATCAGAGATCTTTTGAAGCTAAACGATATTGAGAGAACTGGTAGGTTTTTACGGGATTGTTTGGAACTTCTGCTAGAAATGAATATCGAACATGACATGCCAAGATTCCTAAATAGCAACAAAAGTTTTCAACAGAGAATGACAAGGGACACTTCTCGTAGCCAAAGTCTGATTATTCGACACAAAAGTGTAAAAAACTATATCTATAATACTTGGGTTAAAAAAACAGCGAAGCAGCATCACACAATGGCACTGTCAATGTAAAGTAGGCGCAGGTGTCTAAGAGTACTAGACGCATGTTGCTTCCGTACTGTTTTGTAAAAAATACTAGAATCTTTATTAATCTAAAACTCTTACCTCGTATGTACGTTATTCGCTTTAATTTGGTGTATCTCGTCTGAATGATAGGTATATTCTTCAGAAAACATCCCATTGACGAAACTATGACATTTAATTCACAAGACGAACATAAATATTACATAAACAATATTTATTACTTTTCTTTTACATCTGAATTTATAATGCATACAAATGTACGTCTCGTTCTCGTTTGCTCAGAACAATCATAGAACAACAACAACAAAAAAAAAACATGAATCAAAATGGAATACAAAAAAAGTCATTAGTTCATGCAGCTTGCAAAATGTTCGTGCGCCATGGTGTATCGAAGTTGACTGTCTGAAAACACAACATCCTCCGTCCCAGAAAGATAAGCTATTCAATTCATCTTTACAGGCAAGTTCCAGTGGGTATAAGTGTTGGATTGCTCGCCTAATAAGATTGCCTGTTGCTAGTCTTATGGTGCATGCACGAATCTTTTCCGTTTGTACCAGGATGGATATCTGTAATAATGCCTAATTTTCACAAGAGCCTTGGTTGACTGTCTTTTTTGATCTGAACGATAGCTCCTTTTCTTATCTGTATGCCTTTGGAGTGATTAGTATAATGGAGAGATCTTAAGTGTAAAAACTGTTTCCACTTCAACCAAAACTGTTGCACTAAATTTAATATATATCTACATCTGCGAGTTAATTCATTTTTCGTAGAAGGAGTGATTCTTGCCTTTTTCGGTGGAAACGCTGTAAGTCTTTTTCCCAGAAGAAAATGTGCTGGATACAAGGGAGTTGCCTCATTGGCATCACTGGACACAAAGGTTAATCGACGGGAATTCAAAATAGCTTCCACTTCCAGTAAAGTAGTTTCAAATTCTTTGTAATCTAAGGAAGATCTTCCAAGGACTTTCTTAAGGCACATCTTCGTTGAACGCACTAGTCGCTCATAGAATCCTCCCCACCACGCTGCTTTCACTACGATGAATTTCCACTTAATTCTTTTTTCACTAAAATAATTTTGCACCTCGGAATTCTTTATCAAATTCCACAGTTCTGTAAATCCCTCTCCGCTTTCTTGAAGGTCTTAGCATTGTCAGTTTAAATAATCTTGCAAATTCCACGCCGTGAGATGAATCTTCGGAAGGCCATTAAAAATTCTGATGTTATTAAATTCATAAGAATCTCTAAATGTACCGCTCTTACTACTGCGCAAATAAATAGAGCAACGTAAATCTTTGCCCCATTTTTTAGATATAGGGGACCTAGAAAATCTGCTCCAGTGACTTCAAACGGTGATGTTTCTTTAATTCTATCTGGAGGAAGGGGCTCAATATCTTGGCAATAAGGTTTAGTGCTGAATTTTTTACAGATGATGCATCCTCTTATTATACGTTTTACTTGTTGCCTTCACTTTATAACCCACAATCTTTCGCTTAATTGGACAAGTGTTTCGGAAATTCCAGCATGAGCTACCTCTTCATGAGCTTTTCTGATTTGAAGATTTGTAAAATGGCTTTTGCTTGGAAGGATAATTGGATGGGCTTCATAACTTAACCCATTTTAGGCCAAACACAGAAATTTTATAAAATGTAGCATTATTTTTATTGAAATATGTTTAAATTACATACATTAAGACACAAAAAAAGATTCGTGCATGAAAAATAATATTTTATATAAGAAATAATATTTTATATAATAATATAAAATATTATTTCTTATAATTAATAATATGAATATGAATAATATTTTTATGACTTTTGTTTTATTCTTATTTCATATACAGAATTTGCAACTTTAATCTATTTTAAAAACATATAATTCATTTCAATTGGAATAATAATATATTTTTAAAAAGTCGAATATGTCAAAGGCGTTTCAAATTAAAACTCTAGCGTATTTTGAAAATTTTTTAAGAGAAAGTGTTTACTCCAATTGAATTACTAATATTTTATGGATGTCTTCAAAAGCCTTAAAAAATAGAAGAAAAATAAAATTCTTGAAAAAAATGTGTCAGAGTGTTAAAAAAAATATTTATCGAAATGTTTCGTATACGAACCTTTGGCCGAAAATGGGTTAAATTTGAATTTTGAAGTCTTCATTTTAATCGAATGATTCCATCTTCATCTAAGAACGAATTTAAATTTAGAATTTTGGAATTTCTTGGGACTAATTTCTTCTTAAACAATGCTTCTTTTTCTTCTGGAAAGAACTTTGCTTGTGTCTGTTTTATCCAAAGCTCTGCTTTCAACATTTCTTCAGCACTCAAAGGTCCCGAAAGTTTATTTGCATGTTTCTTTGTATTATTCACAAATCTGAATATCCAACAGGTGATGCGAAGTAATCTAGTTATTGTATTGTAATTTTCAATTTTAAAAATTGACTTCTCTTCCTGAGTCACATAGCTAGTTTGGGCAATTTTTGTTCTCTTTGATTTTCTTTTCTCTTCTTCAGAAACTTTGACATCAATTACTTTTGTTTCTTGAGGCCAGAGTGTTTCATTTTCTTGGAGCCACTTGGGTCCGACCATGCATTTTTTTTAAAAGTGATTCTGCTTTTTCACCTCTGGTTAACAGAACGGCTGGATTTTCTGAACCAGGACAGTGTGACCATAAACTTAGATTTGCTTTTTGTTGTATTTCTTGAATTCTATTTCGAGAACGAATCAAGAAATTCTATTTCTTGATTCTATTTCGATTGCTTCCATTCCTCGATATTAGTTCTGATCCAATGCAGGACAATCATTGAATCGGTCCAAAAATGTAGACTAATTTTCATTTCTTTGAAAAGATGTTCATTAACATAGGCTGTTAGTCTAGTCCCTACTATTGCACTCATCAGTTCTAATCTTCGCAGAGATAATTTCTTGATTGGAGCAACTCTGACTTTGGAAATGACAAAACTAGTAAATATTTGTTCATTGACACGATATCTTAAATATATAACAGATCCATAAGCTTTGGAACTAGCGTCGTTAAAACAGTGTAGTTGTACACCTTGAATTGCACCTTTTGAGTGTTCACCAAAATAATGTCTGGAAATCTCTACAGCTTCAATAGAACTTAGTTGCTCGCACCAATTAATCCATTTACTGTGCATGTCTTCATTTAATTTATCTTCCCAATTCAGACCTTCTTTCCAAATTTCTTGCATAAGAATTCTTGCAGTTACTGTAAAAGGGTTTAAAATTCCTATGGGATCATATATCTTTCCTATCATCATTAAAACTTCTCTTTTGGTTACACCGTTGTTCTTATTTTCATATTTCATAAGATTCTGCAATTCAACTTTTAAATTATCTTCTTGGGTATTCCATTTATAACCTAAAACTTTTGTACAAGCAAATTTTTTTACGGACAGCTTCCTCTTTTGAATCAAATTGCGATTGAAGACTTCTGGAATTTGTAGTCCACTTGGGCATATTGAAATTAGCATCTTTCAAAATGCTCTTAACTTCAGCATATACCTTCAAACCTTGAGCTTCTTTATTCACACCAGTGAGTAAATCATCGACATATAGACATTTCTTTAGTACATCAAATGCTTCTGGAAATGTGGATTTGTATTTACTAATATGATGTTTTATCGTTGCAGATAACAGAAATGAACTAGGTTTCGCTCCGAATAAAACTCTGGTCATTCTTAATGTTTTCAATTTAAAATCTGATTCAGAATTAGGGGAATTTCCAATCCATAAAAATCTAACAGCATCTCTATCTGCAAGATCTAAACTAATTTGCAAATATGCCTGTTCAATACCTCCAGTAATTGCGATCTTATGTAATCGAAACCGAAGTAAAACCATCAAGTATATCTGGATTTAAATTTGGACCGGCATGTAAACGGTGATTCAAAGAAATAGATTCGGCAGAGTGAGAAGACGCATAGAAAACTACTCTAAGCTTGGTTGTTGTTTTGTGTTCACGTATAACTGCTTGATGAAGCATATAATAAGATGCTGAGCTTGGCTGCGAATTGACAACTTCTGCCATTCCTTTCTCTAAATAATTATCTATAATACTGGCGTATTTTTCATAAAATTCTGGACATTTCTCAAATTTCTTTTTAAACTGTATAGCCTTTTCTTCGCTAACTCATAATTATCTGTTAATTCTGCAATTCTTTCATTCCAGGGCAACCGCACTTCATATACATTATTCTTAAATTTAACAGTCTTATTGTAATTTTCTAATACGGCATTCTCTATATCAGATTGTTCCTTTTCTGGTTTTATTCCTATAGATTCTAATTTCCAGAAAGCTTTTAAAGTATCATTTACATCTGCATTTCTGTCCAACTGAACATGTTCCGAAACTGTTTTCATAACACTAATCGAAGTTTGTAAAATATTAGCATCTTTAGACGCAGTAGAACCATTAACAGTCCACCAAAAAATTGTTTCCGAAAGTACAAGATCATCCGAAAATCTACGAATCTTCCCTGTTACCATTTTCCAATAATAATCACTTCCGATTAAATAGTCGAAAATATTTTGAATTGCAATATGTTCTATCAGCTAATTGCAATTTACTTGTGAATACAAAATCTCGAATTTTCTTCTCGGGTACGGCAAGTAAAGCTTCGCTAATTTATGGCGTCTCTAACACTTCAATTGTAATACCTTTATTTTTCACTTCGGAATTTTTCAAAATAATTCTGTATCGCTTGCATTTCTGATTTATCGCGTTTTTAGAACAAAAAGCGTGAATTGCAACATCTTCCTCACCCACTTCTTGTAAGCCTAATTTTTCTGCAACGCTACTCAATATAAATGATCTCTGCGATCCTAAGTCATATAATAAACGTAATTTCGACTTATGTTGTTTTCCAATAGCTAATGCAGTAGCGGTTTGCAAATAAATATTTCGTGTTAAATTCGCATTTTGAATTGATGAAACTAATGTATCGGTTATTTCTCCTTTATCCACTTTTTCTTCACAAATTACTGAATTATGTCTCCGAAAACAAAATTTACATCTATTTTTAGATTTGCAATATTTAACTAGGTGAAATTTTTTCAAACATAAAAAGCATCTTGCTTGACTCTTTATAATATTTTTCTTCTCCTCTATAGTTTTAGAACAAATTTCTATATCATGGCATACTGAACAGAATATGCGTTCATTTTCAACGTTTCCATTCAAAGTAGCTGTCGTAGGCATTCTGTGCTTTAGTTTACTGTTAACAAAATCTGTATCTGAAAATTCTTTTTTTACGACTACTTTGTTTCCAAATATTTTGTTTTCATCTGATTCTGTCTTGCAAAACGAAAATGTACGTTCTCTTGTTTCTATTTCCGCTTTTAAATAATCTAACAACTTTAAGACATTCCTTGATTCTGTTTCAGTTTTATTTTCTCTATTATAAAACATTAAATTACTCGGTATTAACTTTGTTATTATAGGAAATAATAAACTTCCATAACTTTCTAATTCGATTCCCAATGATTTTAAACTGCGAATATGTCTTTCGCAAGTATCATACAAATTGCGCAATTCTTTCAAACTAGACAAATTACGGACAGGTGGCAAATTTAATAACTTGTTAATGTGAGATCTGATTAATACTTCTTTTTTTCCGTAGCGGTTCTCTAAAATATTAACAGCGATATCATAATTTTCTTCAGAAAATGATAATCCTTGAATAGCAGTTTGCGCCGATGATTTTAGGAGACTTTTCAAATAAGTAAATTTATCTATTTTAGTTATTTCATCGTTGTCATGAATTGCTGATTTAAACCAATTTTCTAAATTACCATCAAATTTCTCAATGTTCAGCTTAGGCAGGTTAACACGAATTCTATGCTCAGTCAAGAGAGGCAAATTGCTGTTTATATTACTAGAGGCAGCAGTCGAATTTAAAGCGACATTACTTTCACTTTTCTGTAAATCTTTCATTTTGCGATTCAGTTTAATTTTTACGGAAATAAACTTTTCCCTATACTCTTGGTTTGATTCAAAATCTGACTCTAAACTTTTTAAATCTGTTATTTCTACTTCAATACATTTACACAATTCAAGAAATTGATTTTCTTTATCATTAATTTGCGCAGACGATTCTTCTAACCAAAGTAGGGGAGAGTGGGGATACTTGAGCATAGGGGATACTTGAGCCACCCCTATTATCTCTACAGTTGGTTAATTTTTCTTTCTAAAACTGCCAATATGATAACATATTTATAGTTCTGAACACGTAAAAAAGAAATCACACATCTTGGTACCATTTTGAAAGTATAGTGATTAATAGTTGTCTTTTCCCTATCTGAAGTAAATATTTGGGTGAATGGTTTTTTTGTTTTTTTTGTAATCAAAGTTTTGTTTAAAGTTGCAACTATATACATACATTCAATAAGCATAATTTCAATTGTATTTTGTGTCTAAAATAGTTCTAATTGCTGCATGCTTTATTTAGTAAAACTCTGGGAAACAAAAATAGTGATAGTGGGGATACTTGAGCCAATGAGAGTGGGGATACTTGAGCCATGTCTGAACCATCCCCACTAGAAATTAAACATGGGTGAAACAAACAAAAAATAAAATTCCATCCTTATATTCACTAATAGATATTTTTCTGGAGAAAAGGGAGAATAATTTTTCATTTTATTTTTTTTTTCTTAAAAAAATAACGACCTAAAAATGTTTAAAAATGTATATTTTTTAAATGAAAATGTCTATTTTATTTTTCGATTTGACTAACAAAATAGCCTGTCTAGATAAATGTAAACATAGTTTTCAATTTAACTTTCATTAAATGAAAATAACTTTTTAAAACGGTTTTACAGGCTATAATCTCTAATACTTTAATTAGTTAGGTCCAACATATTAAGATATTTATTTTTTAATATAACATATTAAGATTAGTATTTTATATTGAAATCGTAACCTCTATTGCTGTAACTTTTTTTTAACTAAGAAAATTGAAGAAAAATTGGTAAAAAGAGCGCACAAAAACAAGAAAAGCAACGAAAATCCCAGTTCAAACTTACCTACATGGAGCCAAAGAGGAAGACAAAATCTTTTCTTGTGAAATCAAAAAAGTGTTTGAAATAGTAGAATGATGCATCTGGCTTAAATTCCGACAGCTACTAAACTAAAAGCATGAGTTCGACAATATCATTAGAGGAAAATTCTGTCAATGATGGTGATGATGTGAAAGAAAACCTTCTATTGATGGTTGGTTACTAATAAAATATGCCAGAAAGAAAACTGTAAAAATATTTGTTGGATAAGTGCTTAATATTTTGAAAATGAAATTTGTCCGAAGAATTGCAGATTCCAAATTTAAATGGCTCTGAACTGAGGATGTTTCTACCGTCGTTATAACTCAAGTTCAAATTATCTTTCGACAACCAGTTTTAACGACAAAAATGATCGTATTACTAGCTTTGTTTTCTCAATTGGTTTTGAAAGACTTTACGTTTCATAATTTATCATTCTGTAAAATGTTTGTGCAAAAATAAAGCGAAAAAAATTACTTTTGTAGGTATTTTTCCGTAGTGGCTCAAGTATCCCTTCACTATGGCTCAAGTATCCCCGCCATGGGGATACTTGAGCCATGATGTAAAACAAAAAATAAACATTTATTATACATAGAAAAATAGTTCAAACTTTATTGAAAGTGGTTTTTAGTTGAAGGAAAAATATCAAATTTTCATTTTCAATATTTTATTTTATTCTAAAAAAATATAAAAAATTTAAAAAAATTAAAATTCAAAAAATGGCTCAAGTATCCCCATCTTCCCCTATATCAATCGTACTATCATGATTTTGAAACACATCATTGATATTATTCATAAGCTTCGTTGCGCTAATCTTAATACTTTTCCGTTTTAATTTTAAAGCATCTAAAGTTTCCATTTTAATATTCTCAAAAGAAATAAATACTTATCAAATAATAATATTCAAACCAAATAAAAGCGCGACGTATGGGCGCCAAAAATGTTTTGTAAAAAATACTTGAATCTTTATTAATCGAAAACTCTTACTTCGGATGTAGGTTATTCGCTTTAATTTGGTGTATCTCGTCTGAATGATAAGTATATTCTTCAGAAAATATTCCTTTGACGAAACTATGACATTTAATTGACAAGACGAACATAAATATTACATGAACAATGTTACTTTTCTTTTACATCTCAATTTATAATGCGTACAAATGTACGTCTCGTTCTCGTTTGCTCAGAACAATCATAGAGTAACAAAAAGAAAACATGAATCAAAATGGAATACAAAAAAAGTTATTAGTTCACGCAGCTTGCAAAATGTTCGTGCGCCATGGAGTTTCGAAGTTGACTGTCTGAAAACACAACACGTACTATGGTTTCTGGTTTACTTGTGCCATAACTCAGCCAAAACTTAAAAAAAAAGTGTTGAATATGCTCATATATTACAACACGCGGCCAATGGATGTAGTGATTCCGGTGAATTCCAGAGATTCCATTTGTGATTCTGGTGAAGCAACCAAGGAGGAAAATAATCTGAAACGCATTGCCAAAAGTGTCTGAAACTGTATGATTATATTTTCTGTTATTGATTATTTCCGATATTTCATACCTTGAAATAAAAGTCTTAATAAGCTCCATTCATCGTAAATTTTCATTTAGTATTGTATTTGCTGTAGATTTCTTGGATTAAAACTAATGGCAATAGTGTTTATGATCTTTAATATGCATGATATTTACTTAAATGTATATTTTATTTTTCCATCAATTATTAGACTTTTATTCAAGATATTGTTATTTTCTTATTTGTTATGGGGTACACTAATGAAAAAATGTATGTCACATCTAGGTGCTGATGGGCGAAAAATGACTCTTATTAGCCCACCTCCTTTACAGAGTCTTGAGTATGTTTAACAATGTTATTTTACAGAGTGTATTATAAATTTACCGAATAACTTTTCTGTTATTTAACAGAATCTCGGTTTTTCTAATCTCTGTCATTTTACATAAGACTTAAGATAATGGGTGACCCTTAGAGTCTCTATAATTTTACACAAAATTTTTTAACAGAGCAGATTACACTATATGACCATTAATGAACAGACATTTTCAATTTTAGACACTTTGTTGATTATTTTAAAAATTCCCTGCCGCATTCTTCAGGAACTTCAGAATTATAAAGAATTCATTTGACTTCATATTTACCGAGATAGATTTGATAAGAAAGATAATTAGGGGGTCAACAAAAAAATAACAATACTCTGTTGATCACTCAGTAAATTAAAGTACACGAATTGATCTATTGCTGCGGAATACAAATTTGTAAATATTGTAATATTTCTTGCTGATTTGTTAAAGATTAGCAGCCATATTCATGGAGATATAGCGATTTTTATAAAAAGTTCAAAACATTCTTTCATGTTTTTAACTCTTATCATGCAGGACTGTCATCCAAATTCAACGCCAGTTTCAGACAAATTAGAAAAGTACAGTAAAAACAATATGATGCAATTAGAATACAAATATATTACATATTTTAGGAAATATGAGTAGTTGTACGAAATAACCTTTATCTGCACTTGCGCGAAGGATAACAAAGATGTTTTTACATAATTTAACCGTCATTTCTATGGAGCAACTCTTAAAAAATCAAATGAAATATTATAAAAATTCAAAAAGATATCGGCGATAGGATTAAACTGATTGTTAGTTGCTCTCTAAAAGCAGCTGAATAATAAATAGTTTTCCACAAATTGTCAATTTTAATTTTTTTATTGATGCTTTAGTAGTTCTTGGATAAATATGAGAAAGAACCTATTCCATTTTAAAAAGAAATATCAAAATCAAAGCACATGTTCCAAATTTATTAATTGATATTCATAAAATACTAACTTTTTCCCAAAAGTCTGTTAATGAAAATTACGATTTGTGAAAAATCAATTATCATTCAACTGCTTTTAGAGAGCAACTGAAATTCAGCTTAATTTATGAGCGATATCTTAATGAATATTCACGATATTTCAATGGAGGTTTTTTTTATATGAGTTGCTCCATAAAGTTGATTATTAAACTATGTAAAACGATAGTCGTTATCGTTCGCGCATGCGAAGATAAAAATTGTTTCACACAACTACGCATATTTTAAAAAACATTTAATATATTTATATTCCTATTGCACTGTATAATTCCAAATTCATTTTGCCAATTTTTTTGAATTGCCATTAAATTTGGTTGAAAAACCTGCATATTATTAAGTTAAAAACACGCAAGAATTTTTTTAACTTAAAAAAACCATGAATATACATGGAATTTCCATGAATATACGTACTATTCTTACAAAAATCCTTGGACATGTTGTAAATTATTCAAATATTTGTATTCTGCAGCGATAAGTCATTCCGTGCATTTTAATATACAGGGTAATCCCAAATATTATTATTATTATTTATTTTTATAGCCCCCCTAATTATTTTCCTTATCAAAGGACGTCGATACATTTGACAAACATAATCTTCATAATCCTGAAGTTCTAGAAGAATATGAGAAGTATATTTTTAAATATTCGACAAAACGTCTAAAATTGAATGTGTCCGGTGATTAATGGATGTTTAGTGTATCCTTAACTAGCAGTTTATATCTTTTCATATATTTGTAACAAGCACCATTTGCGAGGTTTCGAGTCAGCTTTTATACAGTTTTGCATGCGTTCTTTCTTAAACCATTGAGGTTATCTTAAAACCATCCATTTTTTTCGAGGTGAAATATCAAGTCAAATAATGCATTTTGAATTTAACAGTTTTACTGAAAAAATGAAATCACAAAAGCTCTCGAAGAAATGAAGAATGGAATGACAGTAAAAAAGAAGTTTTTTTTTTTAAATAAATTTATTGATTCGAGAAATATATATTTGCCTTTGAAGAAAAAACGAAAAGTTGCCAGCTATAAGTTTTATGGAGAAAATATTTTGTTTTCATGCTAAAAGTTCTTTGAATTCGTCGTTCGTGGTGAAATATCCTACACAATTTAAAATTGCTCTTTCCCATTAGTTTTTCTAAATGATTTTTACGCCTTATTTAACTGTAAAATATTTCTAAAAAACACATTTGAAAATTTTGCTAGAAATTACAGCCCGGAACAGCATGCTTCGTATAAGTAGCAAAATTCGCCTTTGTTATTCAGAAACTGTGGTACTTAAAATAATCATCGAACATCGAATATAAAAAGAAGGTCACTTTATTTTATTATAAGCAAATTTTGACAGTTTATAAGAATAGCGATACAATGTGTCATCAAATGGGCTAAACGTTTAAAAAATTTAATAACAAGTAAATAAAAATGCTATTTAAGTTATTTTTTGTAGAAGATTAGTTGTGAAAAGTTTGGAATTTTATGAATACGCTCCTTTGTTTCAATTCCAAATATATCCAATAGATGGCGTTACGTTGTCTCAACAATTCAGAATGCTCGAATTAATGTATAAAATATGGTTCAAATTACACCTAACTTTCATTCTGTTTAGAAGTTAAAATGCCAAAAAAGGTGGTCTGCATTTTCAAACTGCAATGTTATTTTGAACAATATTACTGTTTCAGATAGTGCAGTGAAAATCTGTTGGTGGTATTTTAAATTAAACTAAGGAAGCGATTTAAAAAATACTGAATTCATGCATTGAACTCTTGAATGTATTTGTTTCCGGATTTTACTGGCAATTATATTATGCTTGCTGACACGGAAGGTTTTAGATTTAAGTTTCTTATTTCAAATTTGTCACTTTAACACGTTCGCTGCCGCTCACGCGAATGCGTGATATGGCGCCAACGTTAAAGGGCCACTCACGCGCCAGCGCGTAATGTAGGGTGATGTCCAATAGCCAGTCACGCGCTGGCGCCGGAAAATCTTTCACTGATTCTTTGTTATAAAAAGTAAATCGGCTTCTGGGAAAAACCCACTTCTACAGTGCGGCATTAATTATCATCACATCTTTATGTAAGCGGCAGCGAACGTGTTAATGAGTCTGGAAATAACATTGTCATAAGTATTGGTATCAATTAAATTTAATTATTATGCAAAATTGAGTAACATGATTCCCTATACAATTATTTATTGTTTATCGTGTATATTGCTTGTCCATTAAATAAATCAGAAATGTGCTTTTCATTATTAAATTTATCGGATAGAGTTTGCTGCTTGTTTACATGAAACAGTAAATTAAAATCCTCAGACTTACTTTACCATCGTGAGTGTACTCATAGCCATCTGCTTTGCACTGGTGCGATCGAACAAGAAGCTGAAGCTGGTGGCGTTTAAGAAATGACTGTGTTACTTCAGGACCAAAGAAACAACCCCCTCCTCTATAACCGTTATGGACACAGCCAGGTTGGGGTCTTGGATCACTCCACAGCAGATCAACAATCTGCTGAAAAAAAAATCTTTATATTTACTTTATCAGTTCTCCTGTATCATATGCTAATCATATATTAGAAAAATACAGGCTGCATGTGGGCACAGATTAGATGAGCGAAAAAAAATGGTCTATTGCGCAGAGTTATATAGCTAAACATTGTAATAGAAAAGGGTTATCAGACTTAGAAACTTATAAAGTTTACTTTTTTGAAAATATTTGATGTGGCGGCCCTTGGTTATTCTAAACATGTCCTGCCTTTTCTAATTAAAGTATTACTTTTGTTTATGAACATATTCGTGTTGATCAAACCAAACGTAGTGCTAATTCAGGATTAAATTAAGAAAGGGATTTTTGAGGTGGCAAGATATAAATCTGATCTTTAATAATTACTAATGTAGAAAATTCAGATGTATATCCATAAATTTAAGAAACAGTTCTAATAATCTGTCACTTAAATAGTATTTTTGAATTAATATTTCTCAAATTACTAAGTTGAAAAATCTCCTAACTAATTATCCAACAGACAACATGATTAGACTTCGACAGTGATTTCAATAACTGTTTTCAAAGGGAAATAGAGTGGCTTTATATTATCCAAATATATTATCCAAATGTATAATATTATGTATATAATGTTTTCGTTCAATATATATATATATATATATATATATATATGTGTGTGTGTGTGTGTGTGTGTGTGTGTGTGCATTTATCATTGACATATCCTATCAAACTTCATTATCGTATCTCTGTAGAAAATATTCCGACTTAGATCTCGTAGTAACCCCCCCCCCCCCCCAATATTACCACAAATATAGATTAAGCGATGTTATGCGCGATTAGGATCCGATCTTAAAAACAGCATAATTATGAAATAAACATAGCATATACATTATATGGCCATTAATGACCGGACACTTTCACTTTTAGACACTTTTTCGAATATTTAAAAATATACTTGTCCGATTCTTCTAGAATTTCAGGATTAAAAAGAACAGCTTTAACCACATATTTATCAATGTCGATTTGATAGAGAGGACAGGAGGAAAGAGGATTAGGGGGTAACAATAAATAAAAAAAATAATAATAACATTTGGAATTATCATGAAAATTAGAATGCATGAAATGCTCTACCGCTGCAGAAAACAAATTTTTAGATACTGTACAACATTTGTGTAAGAGTAGCACGTATATTTATGGCGATTTTTAAATATTTAAAACAATTCTGCCATGTTTATAGCTTACATCATGCAGGCTTTTCAACCAAATTTAACGCCCGTTACAGAAAAATTAGAAAAGTATAGAAGAAACAATATAGTGTAATTAGAATATAAACATATTAAATATTTTATGAAATATGAGCATTTATATGACATGATTTTTATCTGCGCATGTGTGAACAATAACAAAGATTTTTTACTTAATTTAATAACCAATTTTATGAAGCAACGCTTTAAAAAAATCCATTCAAATATTATGAAAATTCAGAAAGATATATTTGCAATTGGAGTAAGTTAATTTTTAGTTGCTCTCTAAAATCAATAAAATGATAAGTGATTTTCCAAAAATTGACAATTTTAATTATTCTTTTTTACTTTCCATTTTTAATCGATTCCCTAGTTCTTAGATAACTGTCTGAACGAACCTATTCCATGATAAAAAGAAGTATCAAAATCGAAGAATTTGTTCCAAATGTACTCATTGGTATTTATTAGATACTACATTTTCCTTAAAAGTCGGTTAATAAAAAGTGACAATTTGTGGAAAATCCCTTTTTAGTCAGCTGCTTTTTTGAGAGGAAAAAAAATTCGCTTTATCGACGATATATTTCTGAATTTTCACGTATTTGAATTTTATTTTTTATTTTTTAGTTGCTCCACCGAGTTGACTATTAAATTATATAAAATGATAGTTGTTATCACTCGCGCATGCGCAGATAAAAATTAATTGATACAGCTGTTCATATTTCATAAAATATTTAACTTATTATATTCCAATTGCACTATATTGTTCCAAACATAATTTGCAAAATTTTCTGAAACTGGCGTTAAATTTGGTTGTAAACTCTGTGTGATATAAGCTAAAAATATACACGAATTTTTTATTTTTTATTTTTTAGAAAACCTCAATATCTTCACGAATGTATGATGTTCTTTCGAAAATCCGTTAATTTTGTCTACAGTATGTTTTTATTCTGTGATTTCATGCCATTCATTTTATGCATTTTAATATACCCCCCCCCCCTCTTTATTATCCTTCTTATCAAATCGAAGTTGGTAAATATGAGGTTAAACTTGTTCTTTTTAATCCTGAAATTCCAGAAGAATCTGACAAGTACATTTTTTAAATATTCGAAAAAATGTCTAAAAGTGTAAGTGTCCAGTCATTAATGATCATATAGTGTAAAATTTTCTATCCACCAATAGAAACTTTAAATCTTTCACAATTTTTATTGGAATTTAATCTTATTGTGCAAATCTACATAATTTCATAAAGGGCGCCGTGTGCAAAAATAATTTAATAATCAAAGAGTATGTTAAGAATGTACATCGCGGAATAATAATTTGGTGTAAAATGGTTAAGCTTCTAGCCGGAGGGAAAGTTCCACCAGTTTCTAGAAAGAATAAACTGTCCTAATAATACTAATAATCTCTACTGCAATTTTTTTAAATTCTAAGCATAGCACATTTTTAATTTTTAAACCTTCATATGGGAAGGTGGGAGTACTTATAACTGCAATTCGCTTGAAAAGTGCATCTAAATTAATCTTTGATGTACTAATTTATTTGTAATTTTTAACACACTTTCTGTAATGGTGGAAACTGAAATACAGCATTTCTATAGAAAATAAAGTTAAAATAGTTGTAAAATAATTGATTGCTGTATCTTTTCGGGGATTATCTCAAATTAATTGAAAGAGAAAAATTTTAATTAACAGACATTAAATTTTAAAAAAATCAATGATTTTTGATTAAAAAATTTGAGCTGTTATAAATTATATTTAATTTCCAGTGTCCATATAAATGATACAAACTGATGAAGGCATATGACTCATTAAATAAGTGATTTCTCTGTCGAGTATACGACATCGTCGACTATGCTTAATATTCGCGATAGTGACGTGTTTTGCATACTTTTCTGTAGATGTTGTTTATGACTGGGTTGTTAAAGTAGAATTCTTCAGTGGATGCAAATGGCTTCATTTTATATAAAGTAAAAGCATGCATTTCGTCTTAAAACTGAAATAAGGATTGTAGAAATGTATCATTTTCATTCCATTGGTTTTGAAATTCTTCACAGGTGGATCTGCTTCACTTTTAAAAATAACCGAATTAAAATCGCACAATGGTAAAACGCAAAGTTTTACATAAATTTTCAGTGTCTTTATAGAGCAGCAGGAACCTTTACGTTAAAATAATATTTGCTTGAGAGTTAGACTAACCAATATAATATGCATTTTTTATTGTAACTAATTGTCAAGTAAAGAGCGGTATGTTATTTAGGATTACTGTCATTTTATATCATCTTTTTACTTATATGTTGTATTTATGCCACCATCTGTGTAGCTTGAAGTTCTAAGATAGCATTATTTCTTATCTGAAAGTTAATCCGAGATTTTTTTAGTTTATTGTAAGAAAAAATGTATAATACCAATAGATTGAAATTTCTGTTGCCATTTAAAATGAATACCTGAGATAAGGAAAACAAAAGAGTTCCACCGAATATCTAGCCAGATTATAGACGTCACAGAGAAGTGACAGTTTGAGGCGATGAAGCGAGATGGCCCTTGCTGTTAGAAAGGAATCGCTATAATGGCTGTTTTGGAAATGAGTTGGATAGCGGAGAAAAATCAGTTTGGAATGTGAAGGCTTTGAGGTGTGGTCGCTTTTGCCTTGAGCGCAGTTCTTGGACAGAGAGTGCATTAAATTGTGTCGGGCTCTTGGAGGATAGAGCCGGTGTAACGAGGTGAATTTCGATCAATTCATTTTAACGAACGTAGTGTGAGAACGATGTTGGATATTTTATTATGTAACCCAGTATGTAGAAGGTATTTGCTGTATTCAACTTAATGTCTGATCGGATCATCTATATCCATGTTCTTAATCATAACTATTGTTTTTTTTTACATGTAAATAAATTGTTATGGATGAGTTAGGTTTAATTTTCATAAGCCTTCTTACAACGTGCTGATATTATGTATTTATATCGTTATTGGCAGCATCCCAAAATTCTCAAAAGAAACATTCTTCGAAGTTTTGCGGACTAAGTAAAAGCACGACACTAATTTTGCAGGTTTGTTGTAAATTAATAAAACAATTCCTCTTTAAACCTTTTCTTTCGTCGAAATTCAGCGGGTTCCGTCTCGCAGTAATAATAATTATTTTCCCCCTCAAAGGGTGCGACAGTAAATTCTGAAAAAGAAATCTTGCTTGTTTATTCGTTTATATTGAGAATACATGGATAACTTCGAAAAACATTGACAAACAACATTTATGTTGTATCTGCCACCCAATTAATATAATTGAATGTGATGTGGGCCATCTAATTTTATGTATATAGAATGACATGTAATGTTAAATCAATTTCACAGATCTATTACATGTTTTTGATTTTGTTTTTGGCATTTTTAATAATATTAAAATACACAACATCCTTAAGAATATTTTATTTTGTGTTTCATAATATCCCCAATCCTTCAAAGGGAAATTAAATAGTTATATTTGTTATAATATTATTAATGACTAATGTATAAAATAGGAAGTATGGGAAATGTACTTTTTGAAAGAAAAACGCTATGCAATCAATGGTATAAGTGCGATAGATATTGAACATTAGTTCCATATTCTAACAAGGAAGGTCTCCATACTGGGCATACTCAGAATTTTTTGAAAAAAATATTAAATAAACTACTTATGTATGGTATAAAGGATCTGTCAAAATTAGTGGCGGAATTACAGTGGAAAACATGTAAAAAAATAAAATACTTTCGAATATTTGGCGTGAAAAGGCAAAAGTATCACACAATTTGGCGAGCAGCACTTTTCTTCGCCAAAAGCAAACGATTTTAATGCAACTGAAAACTTTTGGATTTCTAGAATGCGTGTATATGATATTCAATGAATTTAAGCATAAACAATGAAATAATTTAATATATAATTTACACATATATATTGTATTGCATATATATGTTATTTGTTGCTGTAGTTATTTAATTTACCACTGGAAAAAATATTATCATATATAAAAAATTCTTATTCAGAAAAATTATTTTCATACATACATTTAAGCGCATTCAAAAGTAAAAACCAGATATTTCCATAGAAACACAATCGAATTGATAATGCTCAACTGGATTTTGAACATAAAACAATTTTTACTAAATTAAATTTGAATTTTGTTTTAAATCTCAAATTTTGATGATTAAATTTGAAATAAATACACATAAATATCGAAATAACGAAATTATACTTAAAACAAACTAAATCTGACAAAACCAAAGTTATTTAATTTATCTAAACAAGTTGAACAGGAAACTTTTTTCCTTTAAAATGTATTTGACATAAAAAAGTATGTTTTGAATTTTCTTTTCATCGCCAACCGATGATAAATCGCCAAATAACGAAATTTACAATATTTTTTTACGGACAGGGTACGGAGATTCCGCCGAAATTTTTTTTATAAACGTATATGTCTTCATGAGAAGAACATTCTGTATTCTTTTCAGAATTTTCGGAGTATGCCCGTATGGAGACCTTCCTTGTAAGATATTTCTATTTTGTATAAATATATGTCTATTTAAAGGATGCTTTTTTAAAACCTTTATTCGTTGCTTTTTACATCTGTTATTACACAAATTGCTGCTACCTACCGTTTAGCTTTCGAAATCGAGCTTTTTTTCTATTTCCATACACTTTGAGGCTGTTGTCAAGATATATTATCGATATCGATATTAACTTAGTGATATATTGTAATAAAAATTTTTGATATCGTATAGCTCTACTTATGATTACCTTTCAATTTAAGTATCATTCATAATTTTAGCAAAATAATATTAAAATTAACATTCAAGTGAAAAAAAAACACTATTGATTAGATAATTAATTAAAGTATTTATGTTAATTCCAGGAACATCAGTTTTATGCTTGCACATGAACAAAAATTTTAAAGAGGGCTTTTGTGCGAAAATAAAGGAGTAACTGTAATTATTTAGAGAATAAAAAATAAGAATAATTTGCAATGATAAAAATGCGAATTGAAAAATGAAAATGCTAGAAGCAAGTAAAATAAGAAACAGAATTTTTTTAAAACATTTTAAATAGATATTTAAAAAGATTAGGTGCCTTCTATTAACAGACTGAGTCAGTTGGTATTCGGTTTGGTGAAATTTGCAGGGAAATAATTCATTTTAACACTAGTTGCTTTATTTTTGCATTTATCAAGTTTTACTTTGCTCAATGAAACGAAAAAGTTATGTAAAACCTTATTAACATAAAGGTAAATTTAAACGAATGAAAAAACTGACGAATTACAAAAAAATATTAAAACACATTATGGAGATTAAATAAAAATTAATACAATTTTACAAAATTAAGAACAAGTTTATTAAAATATATTAATTATACTTAACCTGTTTCCATTCTAATGGTTCATATGCTAACTGGCCTTCTGTAACAGGAGGACGAAGAACTGTAAGAAACTAAAAGTAAATTATTGATATGTAATCGAAAAGTGTGAATCAAGTTTTTATGAAGTACATCTAGAAAGTATCTTTTAGTACAATTTTTAGTGCAATTTTGAAAATTAATTCAATACCTAAAAATATAACATGGTATAAGAGGTAAGCTTTCAAAAACAGAGAACAAAATAAAGTATTAGTACGTAAGTGGGGGTTCAACGGCCACAGGCTGATTTCCGTTTCGCACAATCTTCAATCAGGCTCACCTTCTTGATTGCGACAGTTATTAATGTCATGTTGTATTCTATCTAACTTTTTGTTAGAAAGGTGTATATATATATTGTGTAGGATTAAGATGTCAAAGCAGTTTCATTGAAAAACACTCGATCATTTGATCTCATTTCGTTGTTTTCTCTGATCTCTCTCAAGGGGAGGTTCCGAGGTCGGTGACACAGAATACGATGGACGTTTTATTATCGATAGGGTATATTTAGTATATAATTATATGAAAGCCATAAAATTAATAGACAGGGTTTCTTAAAAAATAAGTCTCAAAATTTACGTTACAGTTTATAATTGGTAATTTTTTTCCTTGGGAAATGGCTCCGCAGTATGTTTGGCGAGATTTCAGGCTTCTCTTCCTTAAATTTAATTAATAAATACTAGTTATCCTCTCTTAAGTACTAAAATGCATATAACACCTTGTAAAACAGCATTGGTAAAGTTCGGATCACTGCTACAGATTTATAGATACTTCAATTTGAAATCCTACTCATCATTTACCACTTATTATGAAGCATAAAAATAAATTAATATAATATAAATTAATAAATAAATCAATTAAAATAATCATTTTCATAAACTACCGACATATAAGCTTGATTACTTCATCTATTTAATTACTGAAATTAATTGAGACCTGAACTAGGTTTCCACCTACATGAATCTTGTTGTTATAAGATAATTAAATTTAAAATAAATTCCATAATAACATTTGAAATGAATAAAGGAAATAAAGAGATAGTCTGAAATCACAGTAATGTAAATAATAAAAGGTAATTTAAAGATTAATTATAATACTCTTATTTTGCAAAATAATAAAATATTAAAGACAACTAATAAAAAGAACAACAAGATTCTCAACCGGTTCAAATCTCAATCAATCTATAAATCTGTAGCAGTGATCCCAACTTTACCAATGCTGTTTTACAAGGTGTTATATGCATCTTAGTAATTAAGAGAAGATAACTAGTATTTATTAATTAAATTTAAGGAAGAGAAGGGAAGCCTGAAATCTCTCAGATATTCAGAGAGCCAAGAAAGACAAATTTCCAAAATAAACTAAGATATTAATAACTTATATAAACAAACACCCTACAAAACAAGCAATGGCATTGGCCTCAGACGGTACAGTGGTAACATTCTCCTTTATTTTTATAATTGCATTGTAGTTTATTAATTCATTTTTTTTTATTTCGTGTAAATTTATTAGATCGTCTTGATATGAAAATTAATTAGAGAACTCCTGGGTATATTCCTCTCTATTATTTTCTTCTTTTTCTTTAAAAAATAATCAATTAATTATTTCCATTTTAAATTAAAATTATGAAAAAGAACTCTACAGAATAGGCATAAAATTAACTCATTTATATCTATTTGAAAATCTTTAAAAAGTTATTAGAATTTGAGCAAACACTTCACTTACGTTCTCAATCTCAGATAATTGTTGAAATCTGGAACATTTTTCTTTAATCTAAGGACAAGGTAAAATACAAAATTGAATATATCTGTTTAAATCAATTATACTATACCCAGGTAAATTTTAACTCTTTAAGAAATATTAACGTAGATTAAAATTATTTAAACCACATTATCATATAAATAAAAAGGAAAGAATAAAATCACGGGAAACATAAATATATTTTAACAAAATATTCTTGTTTATTAACAATACTTGTTATATATATATATATATTGAATTACCAAAATTTCCTTTCTAAAGATCAAAACAGTTAATAGTTACTTTACAAGGCAATCAATGATTCTCAATACATTTAAGTAACTAACAGTTTATTTTTGGACACAAATATACATATATAAAGGCCATAAATAATTATTTTACAATTCAGAATATTGAAATTTTCTTACCTCAAGCAGAAATGGTACAAAGACTGTGATTGTCAAATGAGATAAACTCAGGACTATTTGTTACTTTCTATAAATCTACACAAAAAAAATCATCCTCACGCAGCAGACAGTTCCTAGAGTCATGACTACCAGACTTCCTTGGAAAATTCTGTCTGTAAACAATGTCTTATTTACCGGTATCTCTTCAAAGTTCGGTTTGGGCTATCTACTTAGCGGCGGATCAATTCTTGTAAAGCATTCTCACTAAACATCGATGAGGGGAATTCACAGATCTTTGCAACTTCCAGCGGTTCCCCAGAAATCTACTAGGAAAAAACGGGGATCAGGACAGTACTCAGGTGTACGGAGACTTCATCATAGTCGTTCACTTGCACAAAAAGTTTTTGGATCCATATATTTCTTGAAGGTTTGTCAACGGCCATAAAATCGGTCAATGCTCGGCCACTTGTTGCTCAGATTCCCAGGTAGAAAGAGTCGATACATACAAAGTCTTGGAAGAAAAACTGTATTTGCTCAACATCCTTATGAAATCTCGATGGAATGAAGCACAATGATGCATAAATGCCTGTCTATTAACAGAGGCACTTTAACTTTCGATTGGATTCCTCCAATTAATAAGTGCAAGGTAGTAGCCAAGCATGAGAAGAGGGTAACGAAAACAAACAAGTCGTCGCAAAAGTAGCTCGCTGCCAGGACCTTCTTATGCAGAGTAAAACTCACGACTGCACAAAAAAATGTGATCATTTCTTATATTTTCCCACCTCTTTCCGAGGGGGTGAAAAATTTTCAGAAAATGTCCCTACATCCTTCTAGCGAAGACGCCTTTTCTAAACTAAAGAATTATATATCAGCGCCTAAGATCCGTCCTTTTCTATGGGGTCTTTAGACTGACAAGGAAGGTCTCCATTGGGGGCATACTCAGAATTTTTTGAAAAAAATACGAATTAAGCTACTCATGTAAGTAATAAAGGATCAGTGAAAATTAGCGGCGGAATTACATTATTAGATACGTAAAAAAATAAAATAGTTTGGAATAATTGGCGTGAAATGCTGAAAGCGACGCGGGATTTGGCGAGCAGTGCATTTCCTCGCCAAAAGCAGACGATTTTAACGAATCTGAAAATTGATTTTAATTCACTTCACTGTTAAAAATCTGCAGCATTTACTGCAACGTCACTCCACTACTTTTATAGAATGTCTCTCTTCTGACCAATGAGAATGCTCCATAGCACGGTGAATTGACCGAGTAATACACTGTTAAAATTCTGTTGCATTTTGTTGTAACGCACTCCACCGCTTGTATATAATATCTCTATTCTAACCAATGAGAAAGCTCCATTTTACGGCCAAGTAACCGTTTTCTATACAAGCAAGGGAGTGCGTTGCAACAAAATGCAGCAGATTTTTAACAGTGTATTTTTCAATTTGGAACAATTTTAATCAATTTAAATTGTGTTTTAAATGATAAAATATATTAATTTCATTTTGTTATAAGTACATATAAACGTATATGACAAAATTACACTTAAAGTAAAGTAAAAATGCAAAGCTAAAATTACTTAAACTAAATTTATTTAAATAAATTGAACATAGAAAGTTTTTTCTTTAAAAAGTATTCGAAGCATATAAGCGTATTTTTCAAAATTTTGTTTTCCGCCAACCGGAGATAAATCGCCAAATAAACGAAATTTTTATTATTTTTTTACGGACGTTATAAAGAGGTTCCGCCGAAATTTTTTTTATAAATATATATAACTATATGAGAAGAACATTCTGTAATTTTTTCAGATTTTTCTGAGTATGCCCGTATGGAGACCTTCCTTGTGAGTCCAGGGTTCTTTCCCCCCCACTGGGGTCAGAGGGTGGACTCTGATTGGATTAAACACCCTCGTAAGCATTCACATCCAAATAAGGTCATGCGAAACGTTGAATCACGTGATGTACACACATCCTTCTCACAAGAGCAGGTGTAAACACGTGCCCGGGATTCCCACGCGAGTCCCATATTGTTCAGTTTCAGTTGTTTTATGACAGTCATAAAATTTTACACAGTACTGCATACTTTAGGGGTTCTACTACTTGGAGATATTATTGAAAAGCGAGCATTTTAAAACCAGTCGTATTTTTCTAGAAAGTGACATTACCAATTCTTCACGCGGGTCATAAAAAGTATACTCTTATATTTTTAACAACCTCTTTTTACAAAGAACCTCTGTGTGGTCCAATATAAGTGGAAACCAGTTGCTTTTCACTACAATAATACTGCATTCGTGGGAACGCATCTTTACAACAAAAAGGCTTTTACTTTTATCTTTCTTTATTTATTTAATGGAACAGGGGTGGTATGAGAATTTTAAGGGAATGTTTTTTCACACACAAGAGAGAAAGGGCAGAAAAATAAGTAAAAATAAAGAAAAAAAAAATAGGGAAGTATGTGTTTTAATTACAGAAAATGAAGGGATTTTAATTTGGAATAGTTTTAATTTTAAAATAGAGATAATTGACATAAGAACTCCTACAATGTTTGGCAGCAAGCTGTTTTTGAGATTTTTCTTTCGTAACCTACTGAGCCTTATTTTTCACAACAAAACATTCATCAATTATTTTTGAGCCGTAATTAAAAAAATATATAAAACAATAGAAAAATAAAAAAAATAAGAATTAAATACATACTGTGTGGTATGTATGTACATTTTTAACTATAAAATTTTGCTTGTCTTATATTTGAGGAAATTCAATTCACCATACTTCAAGAAACTTTTCCAGAAGATAGTAATTTATATCTATTCACAAGAAAAGTGGTTTATCCTTATGACTACTTGACCTGTTTCGAAAAATTCAATGGAAAAGAACTGCCTGAGCCATCTGCATTTTTAATAGTTTAAGCAATGAAGCAATACATGAGGATTATCTATTATTCTAATTGCATTAGATAATCTACATTATCACAATTCCTGAAGGTTTGGAAAACATTTCACTTTAAGAACTTACGAGAATAACATGACCAGTATATAAAAAATACAGTTTACTACACAACAATGTTTTTTAAAATTTCCGTACATTATGCAGAAAATTTTATGACATAGACCCTTACCACTTATATACAGCACCTTCTCTAGCCTTCCAAGCTTCATTGAAGATGTCTCATGTCCCCCTTAGAACAACTGACGGATATTAACATGTTGTTGATATTTGAAAATGGAATTCGAAGGCATATAATTGAGATCAGCCATAGCACAGTGGGGCAGGAAGCCTCCAAAGTTGGCAAAAAATAAAATTTACTTTGAACAACAACAAAAAAAAACATCATGGATTTTTTTGTAGATTAAAAGTAGTAAAACTTTAAACTTTTACATAAGCTATAGAGTAATTCATTAATTAATTTACAAACCTTTTTCAATATTTTTTGCAGAAAAATGTGTTAAAAACAAGAATTTAAGAATGTTTCATACAAATTAAATATTTATAATTCATCGATAATATCACATTTAAAAATTTAAAAAAATGTAAACATAATTAATAATTTTATTGATTCTCAAGCAATCTTTAAAGTGAATATTAGTGACTTGCTTTGAAGGAATGAATCAACCTTTCTCAGACAAAATGTACTCATTACTGTGATGACAGCAGAAGCAAGACTGTTTCTGTTGTCTTAGTGCTATCACACACTTTTTGTTTTCCTGTCTTTCAGATCTTATACATGTCACGTATGTAGAACTAGAATTGTGTAACCGTTTTGCTCTTGATCTTTTTGATCGTCCAGAACAAATTCAGACGGAATATGATGATGGACACGTTTGCTTTTCATTGATGCTTCTGTTTGCTTTTCAAATTGAGAAAATGAAAGCGATTTGCCAAGCCACTCTTTATTAATTCTGAAGCATTTCCCTTGTATCTCCAGTCTTTTGCTCATCGGAATTTATATTAAAATTTAAAGCATTTAATCTTTTTTTCATTTAAACAACTTGTTCGTAGTTTCTCCGATTATGGAGCTCTTATAACAAACAATCATATTACTTTTCAAAATTTTGTTTGTTAAAACGTTTTATGATAGTCGGTTTCATTTAAATACATTATTTTGTAATAAATAATGTACTTAAATTCGTCTTTAACAAAGAAACAATATATAATCATGTTTGGCACACCTGTACACTAACAAAAATTTAAGGATGATTAACTATAAAAATGACCATCATATTAAAAAAGGAGCAAGATTTTCTAACATATTTATCCTTTTAAAACTCAAAATTAGTAGAAAAAACTATAGTTAACACTTAATTCGCATTAACTCATAACTAAAACCTTCAATGTTTGTAGACACTGTTAATTTTTTTTAATTTCACCGCTATATATTCTAAGGGTCTGTATATCTATAAAAATCATATTAAAAGAAATTGAAAGTTAATGAATTATTGTAACATATTTTTAGTTAAAGGTTTCATAGTTTTAAAAAAATATTTGTTAATTATTACACCGAAATTATAAAACGAATGTTGAAACAAAATTATCGATTTTTTTCTCATTCATTATCAAAGTACAATATGCATTTTAACTTCTTTCTTTGGTGACGTCCAAAATAACTTTGCGCAATTTTTAATACTTGACAAATGTGTACTAACATCTGATCTATTAAAGGGATGTATGCCGGTAATTCAAAATAAAATTTCATTTTTTTGCCAGATTTGAAGGCTTTTTGCCCTACTGTACATAGGTTTGCTAGAACAAGCATCCCAAGTGCACCTGATTTTGAAAAAAAAAAATAATAAGGCACCCAGTTACATTAAGTACTAGGATGCCAATAACCTGCATAAGTGGGGTATGTCCCAATTTCTTTCTTTTTGTTGTTTTGAATGGTGTCCGACAAAACATATTACTGAAGAATGGATTTTATCTTTACCTGATAATTACGGTGTTGGATACATTTTCGCGGTGGATATAGAATATCCTAAATAATTTCTCTCATTTCACAACGATTACCTACTTGCCCCTGAAGAACTTTCAGTTAGCGAAGAAATATTGTCTTCCTATGCACGTAGCTTATTTAACAATAGAAAGTTTACAGAAGCACCTAAATTCATCTCTAGTTTAAAAGATAAGCAGAATGGATAAGGTTATCGGAACTATAACATTATCGCAATCTTAAATTTTATTTGCAACTTGTATTAAAGCTTACATTTGTGCATAAAGCTCTCAAATTTTATCAGGCATCCTGGTTTCAGAAACATGTAGCTTTTAATACTGAAAGAAGAAAAGAGGATAAAACCTCGTTCAAAAAAGGATTTTTTTAAATTAATGAAGTCTGTTTTTGAAAAAATATGGAGAACCTGCGAAAAAGGAGAAATATTGTGCTTTGTAATAATGAAAAGAGAGCTAAAAATTTAGTAGCCTCCCCAACATTTAAGTCCTTTGAATCACAAAACTTGGCAGCTGCAGAAAGGCATAAAAATAGCATTTTGGATGATTCGGCCTATTTCTGTTGCGTTTGTCATATTAAAACTATTGAGGTTTTTAATGTATGATTTTCGTTATAATAGTATACAGAAAACTTTTAAAGATGATGATACAAAGCTGTTATAAATAAATAATCAATTTTCTATGTCGCAAATTAGCACAGAAAAATTATTGTTTGTTTATTTTCCAAAGTAAAAAATATATAAATCAAGGTGCTGTTTTATAGGTATTAATCTTACCTTATGTCTGTCAATAGCAGCAATATCCTTTAGGTTAGTTGAATCAGACACTCCTCCATGAACCACAAATATTTTATTGTCGATAATAGTCGCTAGTGGCAACCATGCATACAAATCTTCAGCAGCTCTCAAAATTTTGGCAGCATGGTTCTACATACAAAAACATTAATTTCAAACTACTGTGCTCAAAAAAGGGAATTAACATAAAAAATAACGTAAAATTAAAATTTCTCTATACATACTTTATGCCATAAAATAATGAAAACAAAAATAAACAACTTTGGAAATATTTTATGAGCTAAGACAACATATTTCCAATATAGAAATCTCGGTAATGTATGCCAGTCTTAAGAGCTGACAGATTTGAATGCGATTACATAATACAAATGAAGCCTTTAAGATTGCAACGGTTTACAAGGTTAAGATTAATCGCCTTCCTAGACTATTCATTTGAATATTGAATACAACTGACACTTCACGGAAAGTTTGGAAAATGATAAAAGCAAACTTTCCTACAATGAAAATGATGTTGGTGCTTTTAAGAGGTTTAAGTGTATTCAAAATCCTTCATTTTGCGAAAAATGATGAAAATACCAATTTTTAATTTTTTGTAAAGATCCGAATACTATGAATACAGTTAAAAGCGATTTTATTACATCGATGTCCCTTTAAATGCGACGCCCTGATCACTTAAAAATGATTTTTCTCCGTTTGTGTTTTTTGATGAATTAGCTTTCTTAAAGTGATAGAATTTTATGCATATTTTTCGATTGACTTGAGATTTTTCTTTTTTGGTTGTTCTTTATGGTCTATTTGATAAAATTAAGTATCGGAAATATTTTTTATACATAAAAATGTAAAATAAATTCAGTTTTTACTGTAATTTTGCACGTATTTACACCATTTATTTTTTTCCGAAACTAAATAATGTATGCTAAATTCGAAACATAAAGGTACTTAGTACATCTCTAAGAGCAGGTTAAAAAAATTAGCTTAAGATGTTTCAAATAGTACGAGGAGATACATTTTAATGTTTACTTCAATTTTTGACATTTTTTTCTCTTAATTTTGTCAAGGGGAATGGAATAATTTCTTTATAAAATCATTTTCCTTCATTATGTCCTCTATTTTTAGGCCAAACATGTACCTTAAAATGCTTAAATTTTAAAAAAAGTGTTCAAAGTGTACCGAGTCTTCTTAAGTTAATTGTTATTATGTTACAAAATATAAATCTTACCGAAAACCTATTTTGAGGCATTAGAGAATTTATAGCATAATAAGATGATGGCAAGATGCAGAATCATCAGAGAATAGTTGGGTCGGGGTCAAAAAACTTTGGAATTATGATAGCACTTGTTCACGTACGTGGAAAAAAATGCAAAACAATTGGGACAGGACCAAGACGAATCAAGATGAATAACGGACATCTTATAAATATAGCCCAAAGAGATGGTTAATATGTAGTTCTATCTATTAAAAGAGATCGATAATAGACTCCAGTAATATTACAATGTAATTTCTCGTGAAAATACGATGAGAAATTTCAGTATTCATCATGGAGTGTTTTGATTATAAAAATAGACATTTTCTGTGGTAAAAAAAAATAACCATTCCTTAAATTTTACTACATTGTTTTCAATGGTATAGGAGACGCCCTAACTCAGTGTAATATGTATAATTTTAATTTTGTGGTAAGAGTAGTTTTTACTCACTGCCACATTTGAAACATATATTTTTTTAAATGGAGACTAAATCTACTTGGGTCCTTTTTTGAAAGGATATATGCAACATACCGATATTTAAGTATTGTGTGAATTTGATGCGGGTAAAGTGAAGATGTTTTAAATCGGAAATTTTACAAAATTAATGAATAATATAAAGACCACAAAAAACAAGACATACTTTATTAAATTGATTTCCCTATTAAAATTTTTTTATTTGCTATGGATGATATGCGTATATTGGCAGCTAAATTAACCGTATGAACCAAATAAGCAATGAATTGTAAATCATCTGTGGAAATATCATAATGCTGCAATTCTATGGAAGAAATCATCATTCCCAAACAAAAAGTTCAGTTGACGGAGCGGTCAATCTTTCATGTTTGTGATTCGCCATTCATTTTAAATACAAAAATATTCAATTAATGGTTATGTTACATATACATTATGTGCAATTCCGTGAAAGTAGTTTTAGAAGCTTGTGTAATTTTTTTTTCCATATTCACCCATATTGTTATCTCAGACAGAACGTTAAGCAGAACGTTAAGCAGATCTAATACATAAAACACTTCAATTGAATATAAAATATTATGGTACATATTATTAATTAATACTGATTTTTTTATATATCTATTTATCTCCTAATCAAACACATTTTCAATGCGTCACTAGATCAGATTAGAGTTCCTTAATTCAGTTACATAGCAGTGTACATTAGAAATATATGTTAGTTATAAGAAATTAAATATGGGCATGTAAAATATATACTATCTATTCAAAAGTATCCGGTCACTTTCGATTTTACACTTTTTGTTGAAAATCTAGAAAATAATTGATAAATTGTGTTTGAACTTATGCCATGTAAAGAACACGTTTGACCTCATATTTTTCAATAAAGTTTTTTCTCAGAAAGCAATTATGCATCAACATAAAATGTTTTTAAAAAATCCGGTTTTGTTGTTGTTGTTGTTGTTACGTAGGGTTATCTACTAAATTTACCGACACTTTCAGAAAACTTGTCAATATGCAAGAAACACATTATATTGTATTTAGAAAATAAGTATATCGGACATTTATTAAAATCTGAGTATTTCACATGAAATAATTTTGGATTGCAAATGCGGGAATGGTTTTAAAATTTGGAATCATAATTTAGAAGTCAACTATATAAAGAAACATTATAAAACGATCAGTTATATATTGGAAAAATTCAGGAAGATTTGAAGTGAGTTCAGTTAATTTGTAAAATTTTCTTAAGAATAAGGAATTTTACACAAATTATCATTGTCATCATAATCCAAGGTATATCGTCGAATTATGTAAAACTTATTAAGGTTTTAAATACATAACACGTATTCATAAATAACGAAAAATGCACCTCACATAAAATACGAGGATAATTCGGAAAGTAACCTCCGTTTATGAACGGAAAGTAACCTCCGTTATTATATAGAAAAATATATTAAAATTCTTTGGATTGAAAGAGTGGTGCGAATTGAATTTAAAAATAATCGAAGTTGAATAGGCCGGCGTCAGAAGTCAGTGACGATGGAATTTCAAAGCTGATTTACCGTTATGATAATTGTTTTAATTAATACGGCAATTATTTTGAGAAGTAGCTGAAGAACGTGTCTTTCATACGTAAGTAATAAAACATATTTCCTTTCATTAGTTTTTTTTTAAATCATAAACGGAGGTTACTTTCCGAATTGCCCTCGTAACATATTGAAGTGCATTTCATACATTACAATATATTATATTATATAGATTGGAGCTTTCCAACAATCTCTTATTGCCCTGTCATTTTTAGAAAATAAATTAAATGCAGCTCATTTTCTCTCCAATAATTTCCTCATTATGGTATTTGGACTAGCTTTTATAGATAACTTGCCCTGTACAGTTGAGTGAAATATTTGTTCTGCCTCGTTTGTTAAAATTATTTATACAAATTCTGATCTTTTGTCAAATATTAAATAAATTAATTTCTAATGACAGCATGATATTTCTCTTGCACTTTGTCAAGATCTCTGAAAATGGTGTTCGATTTGATTAAAAACCCTGCATGTTATAATAGAAAAAATTTAAATAAATTGAATTTTTAAAATTAAAAAACAACGTTTATATATTTATGAATGCTACATTCCTGATAAAGTTCCGGTACTCACTATTAGCTAACAGTACCTACAAATTATCTATGTGATTTCTAAAAAGAACCATCCTTGAAAGCATTCGTGTAAAATTTACATGCTATTTCTTCTTTTTAATTACAAATTGCAGTTGTGTACGTGACGCTACTTTTGCCTTTGTAAAAAGAATGAACAAATGATAATTTCGTGTTTTGAATGAACATTTCATTTTGGCAACATACACTGGTGTCCAAAAGTTAAGCATATTTGGTAATTAAGTAATTATTTTTAAGTAATGAAAGAAATATGAATCGGAATGTGCTGAAACTCCAGGTGTGTAAACAAAATAGTACGCATCACATATTTTCGCGAAGAGTTTTCCCCGAAATCGAACAGGGGACCGTCAACAAATTGAAAAAGAACGAAGATCTTTTGGATAACCCTGTCAAAACTAATGTAGTAAAAGCGTTCAAACTGCACATTATGATTAATTGGCTTATTGTAATGTACTGTGTTAATTTTTACAAGGATAGCATGTATACTCGTAGAGAAATTAAGGTTTTTATAAAAACAGTCCTAAATTTTTCCAAGTTTTTTGCTTATAATTTGCAGAGTTCTTATTATAAAAACATGTTCTTTTCTGAAAATATGACAAACATCATTGTACACAATGCCCTGCCATTAAAATTTAAAAATAATAAAAATTGTATGAAAAATGAGTATGTTTAGTAAATAATTTTTCATTGCGCATGCGTCAACGATATCAAAATGTCATTTGCATATTGTGTTAGCTAAATGTATAGAGCAACTTCTGTAAAAGTTTCAAAAACATAGTTTGGAAATTCTGAAAATGGGAGCCTATAGAATCAACTCAAAATCCGTTATTCCTAAAGGAAGCAAAAAAATCAGGGGTTTTACCTAAATATAGTTGAATGTGCAATATTGTGTAGGCACTAAACAATGGAATATGGATACAGCCCCTCATCTTTTTGCTTCATTTAGGGAATAAAGGATTTTGAGTTGATTCTATAGGCTCCCATTTTCAGAATTTTTAAGCTATGTTTTTGAAACTTTTACAGAAGTTGCTCTATACATTTAGCTAACACAATATGCAAATGACATTTTGATATCGTTGACGCATGCGCAATGAAAAATTATTTACTAAACATACTCATTTTTCATAGAATTTTTATTATTTTTAAATTCTGATGACAGGGTATTGTGTACAATGATGTTTGTCATATTTTCAGAAAAGAACATTATTTTATAATAAGAACTCTGCAAATTATAAGCAAAAAACTTGGAAAAATTTAGGACTGTTTTTATAAAAACCTTAATTTCTCTACGACTATACATGCTATCCTTGTAAAAATTAACACAGTACATTACAATAAGCCAATTAATCATAATGTGCAGTTTGAACGCTTTTGCTACATTAGTTTTGACAGGGTTATCCAAAAGATCTTCGTTCTTTTTCAATTTGTTGACGGTCCCCTGTTCGATTTCGGGGAAAACTCTTCGCGAAAATATGTGACGCGTACTATTTTGTTTACACACCTGGAGTTTCAGCACATTCCGATTCATATTTCTTTCATTACTTAAAAATAATTACTTGATTACCAATTATGCTTAACTTTTGGACACCAGTGTATATACACTGTTAAAACTAATGGTGACACTTTGCACCTTTTAAGGGTGAAAGGCTTGTCTCACTGGTGACACCCCTAAAGGAGCCAAAATAGCACCTTTAGTTAGGGTGAAAAAATGGCACCCTTAATCCAGAGTGCCCAATGATAAAAAATTAAAAAATATACTAACCGACTTTCGGCCCTCGATGAATTCGAACGCAGAACGTCTGATTACAAGCTCAGCGCCCTATCCACTCGGCCATCTAGCTCACCTTCAAAGTCTCCCTGAAATGTTCATATGTCCTGAAATTCAAAGGTTGCTTTATATAAAAAAGCTCGCCAAAAGTTAGCCATCCGAAGTTCTAAACAAAATTGGGATAGCGTATAGCGGTGATAGTCATCGTAGGAAAAAATTGCTGTGTTGATCCACCAGTGACAGCGAGTTGAAGTGCAAGAATACACGTTACAGAGCATGCGCAAAAGACTAAGGGGTAAAAATCTTCCAACGGTATGCATTGCGCGGCACCCTAATTAGCGTGAAACACCCAATGGCACCCCAAACACATTTTCAAGCCCGCTGGTGCCAAGTGATTTAACCTTTTCACCTCTGGGCGTCAAATGCAACCGGTTCGTCACTTTTATTTTTAACAGTGTATGTGAGTGTACACACAGTGGCGTCAACTTTTGAAAAAAACTGGGTGGGTTCAAACTTTTTAAGGTAAAATTACAAGTGACTTTTTTTTCTGTGAGGTTATATTGGAAAATGTGATATTTCAAGTTGAGATAGTAAAAAATTTTAGAGCAGAATATGATTTTAAAATATATTAAATTATATTTTCATATGAAGATCTATGAGGTCTTCATGTTATGGACTCTATGTACTATTATTGCATAATAATGACGACAAATAAAGGCGCAAATGTTTCGAAAAATATTAAAGAGAGCATTTAATGCAAATACACTGAAATTCTTATGTTAATTCAACTATTTAATTAAATTATACCGAGGTTATCGCTTTAACAGCTGGTGGTAGAAATCTGCTTCCAATTGCAAGTAGCATTTCTTACACATTAAAATATGAAATTTAATTTCCATCTGCTCTTCTTTTTTACATAAGTTATAGTTAGAAGAATAAGTTGGATGAACATATTGCACAGCTTTCTGCTATCTGATACGTGTTATTACTTCAAAATTCGCTATCAAAGTACCAATATTAAACGACAATTTAAAGTGGATTCTAAAGGTATAAATTGATATAAGTATTGCATTTTTCAAACAAATCAGAACAAAATATTTAATTTCTGAAACCAAATTTCCCAATCCATTCAGAATAAAAGCGACACGCAGTATATACACAAGTCTAACAAGGAAGGTCTCCATTGGGGGCATACTCAGAATTTTTTGAAAAAAAAATACGAATTGAACTACTCATGTAGGTAATAAAGGATCAGGGAAAATTAGCGGCGGAATTACATTATTAGATATGTAAAAAAATAAAATAGTTTGGAATAATTGGCGTGAAAAGCTGAAAGCGACGCGGGATTTGGCAAGCAGTGTATTTCCTCGCCAAAAGCAGACGATTTTAACGAATCTGAAAATGGATTTTAATTGACTTCACTGTTAAAAATCTGCAGCATTTACTGCAACGTCACTCCACTACTTTTACAGAATATCTCTCTTCTGACCAATGAGAATGCTCCATAGCACGGTGAATTGACCGTGTCATACACTGTTAAAAATCTGCTGCATTTTGTTGCAACGCATTCCACCGCTTGTATATAATATCTCTATTCCAACCAATGAGAAAGCTCCATTTCACGGCCAAGTAACCGTTTTCTATACAAGCAAGGGAGTGCGTTGTAACAAAATGCAGCAGATTTTTAACAGTGTATTTTTCAATTTGGAACAATTTTAATCAATTTAAATTGTGTTTTAAATGATAAAATACACTGATAAAAATTTGCTGCATTTTGCTGCAACGCACTCCCCTGCTTGTATAGAAAACGGTTACTTGGTCGTGAAATGGAGCTTTCTCATTTGTTGGAATAGAAATATTATATACAAGCAGTGGAGTGCGTTGCAGCAAAATGCAGCAAATTTTTATCAGTGTATATTAATTTCATTTTGTTATAAGTACATATAAACGTATATGACAAAATTACACTTAAAGTAAAGTAAAAATGCAAAACTAAAATTACTTAAACTAAACTTATTTAAATAAATTGAACATAGAAAGTCTTTTCTTTAAAAAGTATTCGAAGCGTGAAAGCGTATTTTTCAAAATTTCGTTTTTTCGCCAACCGGAGATAAATCGCCAAATAAACGAAATTTTTATTATTTTTTTACGGACGTTATAAGGAGGTTCCGCCGAAATTTTTTTTATAAACATATATAACTATATGAGAAGAACATTCTGTAATTTTTTCAGATTTTTCTGAGTATGCCCGTATGGAGACCTTCCTTGTAAGTCAAGTCGGACGAAGGGTAATGGGCCCTCCGTCCCTCCTGCAGCTGCGCCAGAACTTTCCTTTCCTACTACTCATGACTATACATTTAGGTATTCCTAGGAAAAAAATACAATGTTATGATCTATATTTAATGCCTTGTAAAAATATATTTTCAAGGACTGACACATAAAGTAAAATTATACTTTTCGAACTTAAAAAAACTTATTAATTAATAGTTTTCATTTTTTTTAAGAGCTGTTTAGACTTTGTGAAACCTCTGTGATTAGACTCTGTGATTTTTTTCCATAGCTTTTAGGTACTATAATGTAATCTCCAGTATTTAGTTTTTTGACATGCAACAGGAGAACTATTTTGTTTTTGTATTTTCTCAACTCTCCTTATTGCTTTGTCAGATACAGTGCCGTGGGATTTTGAAAGGAGCACACCAAGCTTAAACAATACCCCAGAGAATACGAAAAGCAATTTTTGTTGCACGCACTCTTTAGCTGACTATTTGTCAAAAATCAAGCATTGGTCGTCTCTCTAATATTACGGTGTATATGCACATCCTCTAAAATTTTATCACGACAACATCACAGATAAATTATTGATACGATCAGTTGTTTTTTCTTAATTTGTCAACATATATTTGACTATTCTATACCTTTAATTTCATCTATTACAAGAAGAAATCCTACAAAAGTAAAGTAGTGTATTCTAGAAAATATTCAACTTTCAGTTTTCGACAGATTTACACATTTTATAAGATCCGAAATATGATTTGACTAATTTTAGAAAATGTTTGCCTGTGGCTCTGTGACTTTGTCTGTATATGACCCAATTTTTATCGACACTCTATCACACGAACTAAATCACGAAATTAAAAAAAAGTTAGTAATCAATTAGTTCTTGTTTATAAAATAGTAATTTTTAATTTTTGGTGTAAATCGCCCTCTGCCATGCTGCATTTTTCACGATTTCTGTAATAGCTCTATATCAAGAACTAATGTGCGAATTTTCATGAAATTTCAGATTCAGTTAGTACCTGATTTTAATTGGAATTGATTAGGTTTTGATGTAAATTGTATCTGATATGCAGAATCTTTCACGATTTTTGCAATAGTTGTACAGATGAGTGACAAAATAATACGAACACCCATCAAAAAGGCATGGTCCATTTCAAAGAATCACAACGTGCATTTCACTTTGCACTCAATTCTGCCAGCTAGTGGTTATGAAAAGTAAGGTATCAGTCGCTCAACATCAGTCATAGGTGTTGTATGCACTTATCGTGCGCTCTGGAAAACTCAAAAATGGCTGGCCAGATAGAGTTTGAAAAAGAAATTATTGTTGGAATACAATGTTCTAGTTGATCCATGACGGAAACAGCCAATTATTTGGGGCATGCAAGGAGTACTGCATCAACAGTAATCTCATAAAATATAATAGTGAATGGAAAGGAAAGCTTTCTGAGAAGGATAAAAAAGAGACGACCCGCTTAACAATCCGAAAGCGCAGGCAATCTTTATCCCAGTAATGTCATAGATAAATAGCCAGTTCCAGAAAACCATTTCAGCAAAAAGTATCCAAAGGGATCTTCATGCTTAAAACATTTATGGAAGAGTTGCAATTCGTAAGCCATTGGTGACATCATGTGATGCTTTTATGGGCGACCAATAGTGTAGACACACAAAAACTGAACAATATCAACACATCATTTGGTCTGATAAATCAATCATCACCATATTTCAGACAAATAAACGCTTTTAAACAAAAGCCCGAAGAAACAGTTTCTCAAGACTACTTCTTGCCGATTATGAGGCACGTTTATGATATCCTTTTGATATGGGATGCGTTATGTTGGCGCGGCCTTGAGTCGCTTTTTACTCTGCATGGTAATTTTACAGCTGCTCACTGTGTCGATATTCTGGGGATAATATACATCCTTTTGTCTAAACTTTATTTTCAGGAGAATGCGCATTTTATCATGACCACAAGGCTCCTATCCATACTGCTAAAATTGTCCAAAAATGCTTTCAAAAGCATGATAAACAAATGGGATATTCTGCTTGTCCCCCTCAGTTTCCTGACTTGAGCAATAATGAGCATTTGCGGGTATATTTGGAGTCAAAACTCCGTAGTCGATTTCCTCCATCATCTACGCTTTTGGAATTAGAGAATACTCTCATGGAAGAATAACTTCATATTCTTATAAAAGTTGTTCATAACCTCTATGAGTACTCCCCATGTTGCATGCAATCTGTAATTAAATCAAAGGGTGGTTCAGCACTCTAATAATAAATATTTTCTGTTATATTATAAGTATTCATGTTATTTTGTCACCCATCTGTATCTCAAACACGGATTTTTATCAAACTTCAAACTCCGTTAAACGTTGACCAATGTTACTGTTTATTACGTTTTGCTGTAAATCTTGTAATGTTATATTAATAAATAATATATAATTAATAATAAAATTAATAATAAAAAAATAAATAATAATAAAAATAAATAAATAAATAAATGTAAAATTGCTGTAAGTGGCTACAATTTCACGATTTAGATTTCCGCAGTTTTCTATCTCAAAAACCAATGCATGGATTTTTATAAGACTTCAGATTCAGTCAGACGTTGACATAAATTGTTGTTCATTAGGTTTTCATGAATCTCTCAAGTGGCGCTACTATGCTGCATTTTTCAAGATTTACACGATTTTAACGATACTCATATCTTAAGAAATAATTCGCAGAATTTCATGAAACTCCATATTCTCTTGGGCCATGATGTAAGTTGCTGCTGATTAGGTTTTCTTGTAAATCATATAACAGGAGTTATAAATGCTGCTCCTATGCTGCAGTCTTCCGAGTTTCAAGAAAGTTGTATCTAAAAAACTAATGCACAGAATTTAATTAAACTTCATTTTCTGTTACACACACACATTCACATAAATATATACTTATTAGGCTTGGATGCATGCAGCGCGACAGGTGTCGCTTTTATGCTCGTTGGGTTGATTCAAACATCGAAGAGGGTGCATGTTGGAATTCAGTTTTGGCAGATGCTATGTGCGTGCATATCTCCTTTTAAAATGTGCATAATTCAATGAACCTATACCTTTAGAATCTTCACTATGATGAAGCATATAAGAGCATATATTACCATTTAGTTTCAGCACTGTACTAGTGAATTTTGAAGTACACTGCTGGCCATTAATCCCTTAAAAATACTTCTTTTCTTTTTTAAAAACATTTTTGCAATTGGAACTATATGCTATGACTAACGGTTTAGAAATTAGCCATTGGCCACTGTTGAGAGTGGAAACACTGTATAAAATAGATCGTATCGTACAAAATGAAAAAATTAAATACTTAAGACTTCCTAAAAATAAAAATAATATGTATGAGCTACTGTTATGTAAGCTGGATAATCATACACTTTTTGTGAAATATACTAAAACGAAATTTTAATAAAAATACCATATAGGCTATTTAAATGTTTCCCTGATAAATATTATATTCACATACTAACTGTATGTAAATTATGAAAATTTGAAGTTACACCTGGAGTAATTTAAAAACTATAAATTTAATATATACAAAATTTATAGTTTCGTAACGATAAACGAACACATGCATAAAATTCCATTAATCTCACTAATATAACAAAATATATTTAAAAAAAAATACAAAATATGGGTTTTCGGTGCGGTAAGTACTTAATTTAGCAGTACATGTGTAATAGTATAAAAAGTTTAGAAAGATGATTAGTTAATTCATATAGTGATACTAAAGCATAACAGTTACTAAAAATAATTGCATGTTTGAATAAGAAAATGTTGAGTAAGAAAGTTTGGAAAAGAAAAATCCATAAATAAGTCGATAAAGGTGTATAAAAATCAACAGGCTTATACTAAATAGTCAATTTCAATATACTAAAAGTCTGGTAAATTCCTGTTTAGGTATATGTTTTTTTTTTTTTTCAATTCCTTATTACATTTCATTCGATGAGCAGTTTAAAAACGACATAAATTAATATGTCCTTGAGTTACAACTCTGGTTCGACACTGAAAATATTTTTAATTAGTTATTATCAACAGGATGAAAAACATTTTATTTCAAACAAATTTCTAAAATTTTAGTAATCTTTTATAAGAGTTAAAAAATTGTTTCAGGCATAAATTTTTTAAAAGCTCATTTTTTTCATTAATCTTTATTAATTCTAACTTATCTTTGTTAATTGTAATATATTTCTTCAATATGAATTTTTTTATTGAATTTTTATTTTGATTCATTGTAAATTAGCTACAAGTTTGCTTATTTGAAAATGTTGCTTTTTTAATTTAGATTTTTTTCTAAAATGTTTGTTATGCTTTTTGTCACAAAATAAATGATTTTCATAAACTTCTTTTATGATGTTTTCCTTTTTGTAATTGTATATGATCGAGTGCATTCAAAATTTTCTTCAAAATGACGTAAAGCTTATTAAGCCATATTGTTAAATTACTGCATAATATAAAATATTTTCTTTAAAATATACGGTACTTTGTTCAAAATATCAGCAATCATAACGTTTCTCTAGTATTTTAAATTTCGAATGCACGTAAAATTGAATGAAATTGGTCTCAAGGATTGAATTAAGAATTTAGTCTGACGTTTCATCAAAAGTAAAGAATATGTTTCGGTTGGTCAACACACATAAATTTTAATCGAAACAAATACGTATCGAAAAGAAAAAAATAAGGTTGCAATACACATTGAAACTGTGTTTTGTTTATCATTTCCTGATGGGGAAAAAAGATCCACTTTAGAAAAAGAAATGTTCACATGATCTATAAATTGAGAAAAAATATTGACCTAATCAAACTGTCAGAACAGATGTTTCCTTGTTCAGTAAAATGAAAAAAAAAAAAATTCGTTAGATGTTCCATACATTGAAAAAGATATAATGTTTAGAAAACAAGCTATTGATAGGAACAAGACTTTAGAAAAATATTTCTCTCTGTTCAGTAAGATGAATATGTGTGTATATATATGTGTGTTTATATTTATAATTGCAATCAGAATTCAGAAAAATGCAACATAATTTTTAAATATTTAGGAAATACAATTATTAATCGGATCAGAATATGAAAAATATATTTTTATGTTCAGTAAAAAATAAGTAAATAAATAAATACATTTTAACTATTACGTAAAAAATTCAATGTTCTCTGTTTGTCAAAATAAAAATCTTTAAGTAAGAATGCAAAGATATTTTGGTTTAAAAAAAACTTTAAGAGTTGAAAAAAAGAGCTGTTTAAAAGCAAGAATGTCGATATTAAAGTTGTACAAATTATTCCTAAGAAAAATTTAACTGACGATAAAAGATACAATGTTTAAATTCAGTCCCAGTTAAAGTCAAATGGTTTCAAATGGTTTGTGCTCAAATATCTTTTAACTAGTAAATAAATTGAAGTCATTCGTATAAAATATATTCAAGAAGTGCAAATATTTGTATTTATTATAAAAACTGTCGCTGAAATAATATTTAAAAATATTAAAAGAAAATACTCTGTTCTATTCCGTGTGATGACAAAGTCACGTGTTTTTCATTTAACATTCTAAAAATAATAAGTTGAAAAGTAAATATATTTGTTTAAAAATAAATTAAAATAAAATAAAATATAAAACAGAGATCCTAATTTAAAATGATAAATTTAAAATTCTAAAATAACAAATTTGAAAGTAAATAAAATTCTTTGTAATTCAATTTATTTAAAAAAATAAATAATAAAATAAATAAATTTGTGCTTATTAAAAAAGGAAACTGGGTTCTCAGTTTAAAATTCTAAAAATTACCAAAGTAGAGAAATAATCAATTAACAGATAATCAATTTATAAATAATCAATTAAAAATTATAATTTAAAAATAATTATATTTTAATTATTTCATTCCATGAAATTAAATTGAAATTCACTAATTCCGTCCTACCCTTACACGAAATAATCGAGTAAACCGAAACTCAAATCCCCATCCGCCCCTCCATTCTAACACAAAAATTCTCATCTGCCACTCCAACCCCATTCTAAAAAATTGCTGTGACTGAAAAAATTCTGCAGACGAAAAAAATTTACCCTTTACCTTATTGTTCATGTTAGGACACGTCCACTTTAGATTGACTAGTGGACACGATCCCTTCCATTCCATTCAACACTTCCATTCCAACACCAGAGTTCCTGTCACATGTTCGGACAGGACCCCTTTTTGATTGACATGTGGATACACTCACTTAATTT